>BSBN01000173.1:1457500-4226663 GCA_027924645.1 Cunninghamia lanceolata
AGGCTTTTGTTTCATCCAAATTAGACACCATGAAGTCAAGTAACCAATTTTTTTCCTATAAGATTTGATTGGACACTTTATGGGTTGCACACATTTTGGAGCACTTTAGCATAAAAAAACATCACAATTGTGTCTAGAGTAGCCAAGAACCTATAGATCAACTATCAAATTATCAAAAATGACGTAGTTGTAGTCAAGGCAAAAAAATAGGCCCTAGGCATGCAACCCAGGGTCATACGACTTCTTGCACAATTTAACATAGGCACAAGAATAGTAGAGAAAAAAATAATTTTCTATACTTTTAATGTTTTTAAATTTTAAATTTAAAACATTAAAAAAAAACATAAAAGGTTTTGATTTTTTTAAACAACACATAGTGCTATTGTAGGGGGTACAAGGATACCCATTACCTTTTCACCCTTATGGTGGAAAAGGTGGCAAGGCTAGGGTCTTCCCCCTCCCGTTGGCCAAAAAATACTTTTAGTGGCTTGTGTAACCACTAGCATTAGCCTATCCTTTGTACTCAGCCACCAAGATCCACCAAGCAACTCAACTTTGCAACTGTAGACCTCTGCCACCTCGACTCTATTGGAGCTCTATTGCCACTAGCATTCATCATTGCACTACCACCATTAGTCCACACAAGTGCCACCACTCCACTATTCGAGTGGCTTAGTTGAGATATCATTGTACTGCCACCATCCAATCACCTAAGTTCCACCAATCCACCAACCGGATGCCACCTCCATCAATGGTGCCATCAGTCCATTGCCCATGAGCCACCAACCCACCACCCAACAACAAACCCCATCTCCATTTGCAATTTTAGATTTGGAGGCAAACTTTGAGAGGCCTTTTATTGGCCATACAAAGGCCTTTTTGCAAGCATTTTTTAAAATGGGGCAAAAATTCATACTCTTCATAGTGACATAACTAGTTTTTGCTCACAACACCTATTTTTTTTTCTAGAATTTGAGTTTTCTCAAAGATTTTGTTGTCCAGTCATGATTTTTGAAACTTTAAAAGCTCATAACTTTCATAAATGAGCTCCTTTTTAGTGCTATTTTTTTAAAGTCGATATTTTTGAGCTCTACACAACAACGTATTTTTTTCCTATTCTATAAGCACGTAGTACTTTTAACATTTTGACCACTTTGGGTCATGCAAAAATTTATTAATTTGGTATCTTGCATTGTAAACACACTAAAATAAAGTGCCAAACATTGTAACTTACTAAGGGTGTCAAAATTGAGTAATTTAAGGGGCTTTATAATGCACACACATTCAACTTATAAAGTGTCATTTTATGTACTAGTCTATGGGGGCTTAACACATACACATTTTATAATCAATGAACTCACATAAAGTTCCAAAATTTTTAAAGGGGTAACCAATCTAAGTCATTAATGGGTATAACAAGTCATCCCTCTATCATTACCTTAGAAAATGGAAATTACAATTCCTGACAAGATGGCTTCCTTAAGAATTGATGATAGATTCATCTCTTACCACATCTTTATGGGCTTATTCCTAAACCAAGTATAGATTGCCAAAAATCTACATGGGGAAATAGAAATGATCATGTCATAAGATTAATCAGTCTTAGTGTTGGTGACCACACATTGTGGGCTTTGTCACACATTGAGTGCCTTCACACTCTTTGGACCACACTATGGGAAATGTATGGAGATCCCAATGAACCTTCATTCCATAATGATCTTGCTATGTACATGCTTCTTCCAATTGATGATTCTAAGCATCCTTTGTATGAAAATTATACTAAAGAGGAACTTGCTTATTAGGAAATTCATGAATGTTTTGATGACATAGATAGCATTAGCATCTATTCTATTACCTCCACTTGCTACATTGATAGAGATCTTTGCTTCTCTACATGCTACTACAAATTCTCTTTAGCAAGTTCACACTTGTCTTCTTGATCATTAGGATATCTACTTATTAGATATCCATCAATTATTTGTAGAATCTCACGTGAACTTAATCTTGATGACAATATTGAGGACATTATCTTCTCTTTGATGACAGCTCACACAAATTTGTTTCTCCTATTTTGGATCCTCTTGTTCTCTCTATACCACATTATGATACATCTTGATTCATATCAGTTTAGGTCTTACACTTCCATGGTCACTATTCTTGAATTTTGTGGGGCATAATTTCATAGTTAAACTTTAGCATCAAGACACATTAGAAATTTCTAGAACTATACATCTTGATTCCTTCCTATATTCTACCATTTGAGTGGGAATTTAGTAGTCTAATAGGTTGAAGTTTCTTTCTTTGAAAGGGAAGATGCACCATTTGTTGCAAATGGACTTACTACAATATTTTTCATGCAATATTTTGCATGATATTTCTCTCTCTTCTTTGTGGAGGCTCACATGGGCCTTATCTTGCAAGGATTTCAAGACACTACCACTTCTAAGGGGATATCTTGTCTTCCTTTTCATACCTCAATTGGGATGGAGTTTTTTCCAATGGGTTTTCTCCTTTTCTACTTCTAGAGGGTTCACTCTCTTTGTACATTGGGGTTCTTTCATATTTTACATAGGTACCTAATATGGCTTATCTTATCGTGACCCATTTCTTTATTACCTTAGCTGCACTTAAGGGGAGTTTTTGGTGTAATTAATTATTTATTGCACCTTATATTAAGTTTACTTAGGTAATTAATATTAATTACTTGAGTAAATTAGAAAATAATATCACATGTTATCTCCTTGATTAATGGAAGCACATGCCATATCTACCTCATTCAACTCCTTGATTGACAGTAGTTCAATGCCACATCTCCCTCATCAAGATGAGTTCACTTAACACTTCTACTCCTATAGTTGAGTTAATCCTGTTAGGGTTAGCCGACAGAAGATATCAATTAAATGCAAATAAAGATTAAACAGAGGAATGAAAAATACACAAAAATAATATCAGCGAGAGATAATTTTAACATGGTTCGCTACATCCACCAACAGAGAGTCCAATATTATTATCCAGTAAATCAAAACCGATTACAACCAGCAATCCCTGCAACTCAATACTGCTACAAAATGCTACAATGCATCATAAGAAACACTAACCCTTAGCCGCTTTTATCAAGCCTTATGTCGGTTACAAAATAGGTTTTTTTTATGTCGGCCAATAGAAAAAATAACTCCCGACACCTTTATAAAATAATAAAAAAACCGTTTGAGGTTTTGGGGGCGCTGCCCCTGGACCCCGCCCTATATCGCGACAGGGAGCGCGCCAGGGAGCGCGCCCCTGGACCCTGTTAAATAATTTGGGGGGAAACCCACGTCGATAAAAGTGGGGTAAATTTAACCTCCGAGTCTGATTAGGCTCCATATAAGAACAAATCCTCTAGTTTACTACTCTCCTTTGGGACACTTGTCACTTTGACTCATGCATCCTAGAGCCTATATATGGTAGTCGTTTACTTCATTTCCATACCTTGACCAACTTGAATACAAATATTGGAATATTGTTATTATCATTGTTTCCATATTGAATTAGTGTTATCTTACTATTTTTCTTGAGTAGATTTATATTTATGGCCAATTATAGCAAAAGTCATCAATCTTGAGATATGATTGCTACCTATTGATGTGTGCATCAAAAGTTCTAATTTGCATGCATCTAAGGTTTTATATTTAAGGATATCATCCTAGGACACTTTCAAGGAGGATATAATAAAACAAAAGGATTGAAAGATGATTAAACATCACTTCAAAAACACCCATTGATCTAAAAATGGTTTAGTTTTATACTTTTTGACATGAATCTAAACAATATATGGTTTCTTTGATTTTAGAGTATGTGCAAGGTGAAATGAAGCATTGGTGTCCAAGCTTTGGTTGATAAGAAAATAATTTAATATACAATTTTTTAGCTTTATGGAGGATTTGTTGGTTTTCCTAAGTGGTGAATACAAATTCATTGGTCTAGAGGAAGAGGTAATTTTGTTACAGGGGACAAATTACATCTTTTGATGTTTTAAAAAATTTATTTTTTTTGGTTTTCTCTTCCTCCTTGGTGGTTGTTTTAGCTTTGTTCATGCCTGGGAATCTATAAGTTGTTGCAAGGTGTGCGCCCTTGGTCTCCTTGTGCTTTGCAGCATAATGCTTGGGTTCATGACAAGGCTTAACCGCCTCCTGTGGATTCATTAACTCTGGTGGTTATATCGGGCATTAACAGGTCAATCTTTTGGTGCAATGGCAACCGTCTTTCCAATAATTGATATCAGAGCCTAGGTCATGGGTTCAAACCCCTCGCTTGCGCTAGGGGGATTGTTGCAAGGTGTGCAACCTTGGTCTCCTTGTGTTGTGCAGCGCAACGCTTGGGTTCATGACAAGGCTTAACCGCCTCCCATGGATTCATTAACTCTGGCAGTTGTATCAGGCATTAACAGGCCAATCTTTTGGTGCAATGGCAACCGTCTTTCCAACATAAGTAACATGTTTGAGGTTGAGTTGAGCATAGATGGAACTTAAATAGTCTTGTATTTCTTGTGTTGGGAGTTATTTGTGAGCTTTATTCATATATTTTAATTGTATTTAGGTAGGGAGTTAATTCAAGGGTTACAAATAGGTCTCAAGGACTTAGACAACCTATGGGATGAGATTATTTGTATTAATGTCATTTTGGAGTTATTAAGTGAGGTGACTTGCATTTTGGTGGAGTTTTTACCCGCAAGGGTTTTCTCCACGCTATATCTTGTGTCTCCTTTGTTTATGGTGTTGTTCTCTCTTTTCTTGTTCTAATTACAATTTGACATCAAGTGTATGTAATAGATAATTTAATTATTCTTGCTCTCATTATTTACTTTATCTACACTCCATAAGTTGGTGATCGATGAGAAATATTCTTCCTAGTTTATCAATCACACATTAGTTCAAATAAATCATATTTGGCATTCGACACAATAATAAAATAATTATCTATCATTTCTCAATTTCTCTCCATTTTGATCTCTATTGTCTAAGGATCACAAGAAGTCAATAGTTAACTCTCTCTATTTTGAACTTCATTGTATAAGGATGACCAGAAAGCCAATAGTTAGACTCAATTTACATTGGTCCTAAGGATAAGGTATTTGACATCCATTACCCTTGTTTATCTCTTTTTCAATATTGTCAAATCAACCTAGGGGCTTAAGTGTTATCAAAGAAGTTTCATATTTCCCCTTGTACATAGTAAGATTCCAATAGTGCTTTTTAGCACCAACACATTCTTAGACACATATATACATCAAGAAAAACTTTATATATATATTAAAGGGCAAATTTTATGATGGACAAAATCACCCCAAAGAAAAGCACCTGAGAGCTATATTGTAGGCACAATATTATCCCAAGTTTAAGAAAATTCTAGCCTAAAAATTGATGGTTTATGACCTATGTTTCTTGATTTTAGTCATACTTTATAATTTAAATTAAAGAGAGAGAAAGAGATTACTCATATTTCTTAATTTTAGTCATATTTTATAATTTAAATTAAGAGAGGTCGTGTTTATATATATATAGAGAGAGAGGGAGAGAGGGGGGGGGGTAAATTTTATTGATATTAATTTTGACAAACCATATATATTTATTTAAAACAAATTCTTTCAAATATACTATTTTTAAAATTTTGCAATGATGTCTCTGAAATGCCTCGCGCAACCTCCGTCTCTACTTTTCCTTCGCACCGCTCCGGCAATGCTGTCTTTGGCTCTAGCAATGCTCTCCATGATGTGGGCGACTCAGGATTTGCATCCAGATGTGGGCATACGAACTAGTTCAGAGCTCGCAGCTTAAAAAATGCTCTCTGTGTAGAGGATAGGGCTCGCGGTGTGCCCCAATCGTCCCCTTCCCTCTACCAACCCCTCCTAGGCTTCGCTCTAGGGCTTTAGGGGTCTTGATTAGAGTGTTACCGATCAAACTGGAGGCATCGTTCCTATTAGGGTTTCAACTTTGACACCTGAAATAAGTTTGGATGGTTTTGTTGATGAACAGGAGGAATTTTTGCAGAATCATGCCCTAATTTGCAGGTTCACAAAATTGTGGCCGAAGTTAAATGACCTTCATGCATGGATTTCAAAAAATTGGCAAGATTTTTTGGATGAAGAAATTTGCCTGTTTCCCTGTGCCAAGGGATTTTTTATCCTTGAATTCGAGTCTCTTGCAAATAAGGACTGGGTGCTTAAAAATGGTCTGTGGGGTCTTCAAGGAGACTTCTTATGCATGAAACCTTGGTTTCACTCTTTTAATCCACGAACCGAGACCTTCTCCTCTGCCTTTTTCTGGGTAAGATTGCCATATCTTCCTTTCCAGTTATGGGAATTTGATTGCCTACAGGCTATAGGAAATGGCTTAGGCAAGTATCTCTGATGCTCAGAGGAAACAACCAATTACCAAAGCTCAACTTGTGCACGTATTTGTGTGGAAATGGATCTTTCCAAAGGTCTGCCTGTGGAGATTTTGCTGAAGGTGGGTAATCGTTGCTAGAAACAACCAGTAGATTATGAAAAAAATTGCTTTCCAATGTAGGAAATATTTTTCAACAAATCACTTTACACACCAGTGTCAAAAATTGCAAGATCATGAGCGAGGCAAATTAGTTCCAAGGGGTAAACCTACGTGGTGGACTGGGGTTGAGCCCCAACATTATCTTGTTCCTGCTAGATCACAAACTGAAGATAAATCCAAGATTTCCTCCTCCCCGCCTCAAAGGGAGCAAGAATCCTCTAGTCGAAATATAAATAAATCAATTGAAGGTGACGGTGCAGTTTCTCCTTTTTCAAAATCTTCGACCTCTGAGATCCACCAGGAGCCACTAGTTACTTCAAACACGGTATGCAACAAAGAATGTCCAAGTGAAAATCTTCAGATAGATCAGAACCGGACAGAAGCAAACGAAAAAAGCTTAGGGGCTCCTTCGCTAAAGCAAATGGGAGATGACAACAATCAATGGACCACGGTGAGAAGGAATAAGAAAACAGGGGAAAATGAGAAAAGAAAGATGACTTTGTGTTCACATGTTAAGATGGGCAAGCAAAAAACTAGAGATTAGATTTTCTAGTTGTTTCTATGCACCCCTACTTTTAGGGCATGTTTTTTTGGTTTAGTTTTGTTCTCTTTTTATGGAATGGGAGCTACCCCCACTGGCAGTGCTTATCTATCAAAAAAAAAAAAATTGCAATGATAGACAATTATAAATTTGCAATGATAGACAATTTCATGGGAGGGAATTATGTTACAAAATTTGCAATGATAAATATTTAATAAAAATATATTAATTTTTGTATTATTTAATATTAGTATTAGCCGATAGGCTTTTATATGTGAGCATTATAGTGCTCTGAATTGTCTCACGCCGTTTGTTCCTATTGGCGAATTCCTTGAACCTCCTATGGGTGCAAGCGCTAGTTTATTTAACACTAATGATACTCCATAACTATTAAGAAAATTAAATTCTTTTATATCATGATGTTTTTTATAGGATTTGATTACTCAAACATTAGCAGTGACATGAGCATGAATAGTCCACTCAACACTCATTACATCTAAGCGGTACTCACATGGATAAAAACATCACCACTTTGAAAAGGTCACTAACTATTCACCATATGAATTAGTTTTATGTGTTAAATTGCCGTTATGTTTGACTGGATGAACCAGTAGAGCCTAAAATGACAGGCACTAAAACTTTACAACAGTCAAAAAATATGATTTGACGGGCATGTTAGGAGTTGAAAATTCCAGCTCTGCTTGAAATGAAATGTTAAAAGAAAACATTTAATCATTGCAATGTCCTCTCGGGGATGTGGGGAATTTGCCCTAATTGACTGTCTGCGCCGCTAACAGAACTTTCACAGGCCCTACATCTCCTGGTATTTTTACTGTTGCTCTCTTTTTTCTGTTACACGCTCCCATCGTACTTATTACTCGGAACTGACATTCAGCCAATCTTCTGTAATTCGACCACCAATTTTTCAATTCATCTTAAAGTCGCTTACAATTTAATATAATTGGATCCGTTTTCTGACCAAATGCTTGTTTTGTTTTGATTAGTGTTGTAAAGCTCTGATAGGGAAAGGAAATCTCTGTTTTTGATATACAGACCAACGGAAAAAGGAAAAAGTACGTCACACGTACCAAGAATCAAGTCAGATTATTTTACTGTGAGATGTCTGGGAATGTTCATCAACACCGGCGTTCATTAAAATGGCGCAAATTTTCAACAGGTCCATTCCAGAGAGCTTGGAGTGAGTTCCAGACAGCTTGCAGGGCATGTGCCCCGTTCCGTACAATATTTTTGACAGGAAATTTGTGCCAGTTTAGGCAATTCTGTCACCACCTGCCTGAATGTAATGTTAACATTTAGATTGGCAATCAATGCAAAAAGTTATACACAGTTTTTCAGCGTTTTTTATTCATTACGCCGAAGGCGTTCCCTCTATGAGGTGAACTGGGCTGGCGAATGAAATCGACGGCTCACACTCCTCCTTAGCCTGTGTAAGACGATTGAATGGATCTCGTACGTTGGTTTTATTCGTCGTTTTTTCGCCGGTCTTGTTTTCGTCAATGTCCGTTTGTTCGCCGGTTTTTCCTATAGTTCCCTGTCCGACGTAGGGCTTCATCATACCGTTATAAATATTTAGAACATTTTATGTCCACTCATTTTTGTCAATTCATTTCTGCACATTTGGCAAAGTTTACTGTGCACAGTCGGTTTTTTTACCAGTCAGCGGAGTCACGGTTTTTTAATGCCATTCCATACAGCATGAATGACAAGTACAAAAGGATTCAGATGGGGACAATGAAAAGCAAGCAGAATGGAGCGAATCTCCACCGCCTCTCACGCAAGAACTTCAACTGTTTGGACGTTGGGCGATGCTCTGTTGCGGTTGCGCGTCCTTTTTTTACCCGGTCACGATTCTTAGGAAAACATTTAGGGTTTAATGCAGCTTTCCTTCCGCCAGTTTTATTATTCTCTGTTTAATAATTACGTAATCTGTGCCCCGCGCACGCTCACAGAACCTGACGCCGTTAACATTACTACTTCTCTCCGTCTATCTCACTGTTGGCCGAGTTCTTTTTTTGATTTCTCGCATAAGCATATCCACACTTATACAATAGAAGCGTAAGAAATACTACTAGCACTTGCACCCTTGGAGGTTCAAGGGATAGGCTGAAATTTGAGGTAAGAATTAATGTTTTAATAATAATATATGAAGTAGAAATGATATGAGCAAATTTAACCATTAAAATTATAAACATTGTTTATAACTTATTATCATAGTACAAGATGAATACAATATTTATAGACATAATATTCCATAGCCTATATCAATAATCAAGAATATTTATAGATGTCAACTATGTAAAAAAAATCACACCAATATTTCAAATCACATTCTATATTCTATTATAAAAATATATATTCTATTATAAAAATATAAAGAATAAATAAAATATTTATGACATTATTTTCCACTTCTAATGTCACCCATTCACAAAATAATATTTATAGGCATAATATTCCATAGTCTATAACAATAATCAAGAATACTTATAGATGTTAACTATGTAAAAAAATCACATCAATATTTCAAATGGCATCCTATATTTTATTATAAAAATATAAAGAATTTTATGACATTATTTTCCACTTCTAATGTCTTCCTTTCACAAAATAAGAATAGATGTATATTTTTGATAGGTTGATATAAATAGAGAATTAAATGTTGTTTATAAGCCACTGTCACTACTAAGCACTTTTTAATATTTTATTTATTTATTTAATCTATAAACTAATGATTATACATTATTTATAATTTTATTTGTGAACAGTTGCAAAGATTTTTAGTCCTTAAAGTTAAATTAAATGTTTTGTCAAAACCAAACCCTCAAAACCGCAAGTGGCACTATTTTAAGTGGAAAACATTTGGAACATTGAGATTTGAAAAACTTAGACTATAATTAAGCAATATGGGGCTTGGAGAACTTGAGTAAAAACCAAAAGAAATTATATTTCTATTTAAAATTTGAGTGATTATTATTTTATATGTGTGTTTAATTGGGATAGTTATATAATATTGATCACACATAATTAAGATGATTATATACTATCAATTAATTATTATATATATTAGTAGTTTAAATATGTTTTTAGTGCAAACTATATCAAAAATAGTAATAAGACATTATATTATATATAATGCTTTGTTTTCTAAATTTTTTTTTAAATCATATAAATTTATTTTAACTCTTAATCTATATATTATTTTTAATACAGTTGAAAACAAATAACTCATGCCAGCATATCAAATTGCAAGATTTGAGGTGTGACTTGAAGGGACAAAAGAATCACCTTCGAGGAATCGATCCAAAGCTGTGGAGGAAATCTTTGTTTTATTTAAAGGTATTTGCGTCAGTAATTTTTTTTAGCACAAAAACTATTAATTTGTTTTTTTAAGCACAAAAACTAAAAAAATCTATTTTTTGCAATTTCCTTAACCATAGAAAACCCTTGAAACGCCATTACTGCATTTTTTAAAGATATGCCAAAATTTATTTCAATGCAAGATATTTCCACAATACATATATATCCACAATACCTACAGTTTTGAGGGGTAATAAGGTTGTCGGTGGTGCTGCAACAAAGTAGTCCTATCTATATAAAACGCGCATACTTGCATGAGCCATCAGTTTTAAACAACACACCCTGTCACTTGAATTGCTTGTACCATAGCCCAAATTACTCATCATCTGCTGATATTGATTATGCATTTTCAAGTCAAATAGGAAGGAGTCAGGCAAGCTTCATGGGATTTTGATTCTGCTGCTCTGTCATCATCATCTCTGGACTTGCAAAAACCCATAGCAAGCTGGGCAAGAATAACCCTAGCAATGGTGTTGCCTTCTATAATCTCTTTTCCATTATCCATATATGAAATTGTTTAGATGTTTAGTGTGATACTGTAGATCCAAACAGATTGAATGCTTGTTATTTTAATAATTGAAGTGTTTTTGGAAAAACTATGTGTTGTTTTTTTTGCCTCAACATGGACTGTGGAAATATCATGTCTATAATGCTTGTTATCTTCTCATTCTATTGGAAGCTTTTATACACAACCTTGGCAGTGATCAAAGGTAGTATAATAAAACCTTGGCTGTGATCAAAGGTAGTATAGTAAATGGCTGCCAGCATATGCATTTACTACAGAGAATTTGGATTTTATCTTTAAATGCATTTACTGCAAATAATTCAATTTAGATTCAGACGTGGGATAATTTATGTGCTCCTATGGATGCACATTCATCAGTGAAAATGTCAAATAACAAAGCCATATGTTGTAAGAAAGTTCCATATTCATAATTAACTGGCATAGGTATTGATTGGTATGACTTCAAATTATAATTAGTATGGCTTTAAATCATTAAAAAAAAAATTTAATCAAATGTATGCCTCTTTTTAAGAGGTTTATGGTACATTGAATAATTGAATTCCATAATTGAAAGCAAATTTTCATCAAATATCCCACTCTTCTTGTGATAGTTCTTCAAACTTATATCGGACAAACATTATAAATCCCATAAATCTGAGACTCTTGTTCAGGAACCAAGCATGTGGAACTTTCCTGAAGTTCTTCAAGTTATAAAACATTTTATATTTTCTTCACAAGTTCTTCTATCCATTCTTTTATTTCATGCCCTCAATTTTTTTAGTCTATTTATTCATAACATACTCTCACCAAAAACTGCATTCTGCAATTTTCTCCAAAATTTTAATTCTGCCTTGTTGGATTCTATGTCATGTCCCTCTTGTTCACCCCCTGTCAGACTTTAGGACCACATACATCTCTTTCCTCTTAGATTTGAAGCATGCTTTCAGGTTTACCCTAGAATTACAAATCTAAATGATCTGTATATCCTTGCATTCCTCACTATCAGACAGGTTCAACGGATATTTTGGCCTTTGAAATTGCATGCATGTTCATACAGTAGGCCATTTGTATATAGATTTAAAAAAAAAAAAACAGAAAAAATATGTTATAAAGAACTATAAAATAATTGATAGGTTCCAATGCTCGATCCAACTCCACTTTTCAGACTACACTATTTAACCAGCTGAACTTCCATTTATAAATGTCAAGACTCTTGAATCTAATGGTCTTGACAGTTGAAATGAACCATTGACATATAACTAATTCTATTATCTACTAAGTATTCTGGTCTATTATCCTACTGAAACCCTTCCCCCATCCCATGATCTCATGAATGTAGTTTATCAGCACAAATCAACCTACTCATTTATCGGCAAACTAGTGAAGTTGCAAAAAGCAAAAGAAAATCGAAAGGACAAACTAAAATTGGTGGCTATTTTAGTAAAGTCAAATGGACAACCAGTATAGCTTATTCCATACAATTGTCAGGGTTTATCAAAGAATCAAATTTGGGCCTTATTTCTAGTTCACACTCACTTTGAGTATCAATTAACCAAGATTAATCCTCCATAATAAACCTCATTTCTTGGGACAACTTGCAGGGGAAAAATGAGATGGCTTGCAGAGGAGGTTGTTGGCTACCATGATTAAAGAGGGAAATGTTAAAAAAAGCAGAGAATTGTGGATAAAAATTCACAGCAGAAGAAATAAACTTCAAAAGTAGAAAGATAACAGGGCTTGAAGCTAGGATTTTACTATTCTATGGTGCCTTTTGGCAGCATCTCGCTCCTTTGGTTTTAGCTCTGTGGGTCCCATAGATAGTTTTGGTCTGACGGACATTATTAAAATCTATATCTATCTATCATTATAGTTCACTCACCCTTGAGTCCCATTTAACATAAATTACCATATGAGATAAATGGTATTAAGTTCAAAAGCAATATACTATTGAAAAAGCGGGTAAAAAAGAGAGCTTTGTAGTTAAAGTATCAAAACATCACTTACTTTTGACATTTTTCTTACTATTTAATTTGTAGGTCGAAGATATCACTTGAAAATTCTCATGGATTTGAAAAAGTTCAAATTCTCCAGTGGCAAACTAATGTGGTATTTAAAGAAGAAAGAAAGAAAAGAAGAAGAAAAACAACCTGATGACAGTCCCAAGTGCAGTAAGTGGCAGTAGATTGAATGGTAATTACTTTTTCGCGCTGCAAATCCATGGAGTCCATCTTAGCGCCCACACCGTCTTTTCCACGGACCTCATGGATCTCGTGAATCCTTCCTGTGTAGAAAAGTATTCTTTTTGTCAATGTGGTTTTCCCAGAATCTATGTGAGCCAAAATTTTGATGTTACAGATTTTGTCCATGGTGTCCATCCATCCTTCTTTCTCTTCTTTAGGCCGAGCAAGCCCTACGAAATGCCTTAGACCAGTAAGGAATGGCAGAGGAAGTTCTAGACCGTAGTGCTTAGAGAACAGGGCTCGAGCCAGAGCCAGAAGACGAGCTGCGCTTCCCCAAGCCATGGCCTGTACCCTTTAAGCCCACCCCTCCGTGCGCGGGCTGGTGAAGTAGGAGGATTAACTGGACCCGTTGGATTTTGGAGTGAGACCTAGATTCCACGACCCACAGACTATGTCACAAGGTGTGAATACCATTACAATCCCTAAAAATTCATTTAAATTCATCTTACTAATCGTCTGTCTATTTATACACCTTGGCGGTGGTCAAAGGCAGTATAATAAAGCCTTGGCTCTGATCAAACGCAGTATAGTAAATGGCCGCCAGCATATGCATTTACTACAAAGAATTTAGATTTTATTTTTAAATGCATTTACTGCAAAGAAAACTATCCTATCTACCACGACAATTGAATCAGATCGACCTAGATTTGATTTTATGCATTTAGTGCCCTGAAACAGTTTTCAGAGCACCCGCAAAAAAAACAATGGCGTTAGACAGTTTTCAGAGCACTGGTGAGGAAAAACAACGGCATAAATTTTTTTGACGGCGTGAGACAATTTTCTGAGAACTACAATGTTCACATATAACCGATGAGTTTTTAGATCAGAAAATCTGCCATCCGCTATTGGCGTGAAGATTTTTACAGCGTGAGACAATTCCGAGCACTATGATGCTCACAACTAAAAGCCTATCAGCTAACTAGCAATCACACCTTAGTGTGCAATGGGTACGCCGAGATAGCATGTAGATAAAAGTAATTAGTTGTTCCTTTATAATTGCACATTGATCATTGAAATTTCTTGAAAAAAGAGCATACAACTTTGTTGATGTTGAATAGTTTTTTTCAGTGATATGTATTGTTGTCCTACATTAGAAAAGAAATAGAGCAAATTAAATATGTTGATACCCATGCAGGTAAAGTTGTTTTTTAATAGTGGTGGGTAAAAACAACTATGGAAGTAAAGTTGTTTTTGAATAGTAGTGGGTAAAAACAACTATGCAAGTAAATTTATTTTTTGTTTCGATCAATTATTTGCAAGTGGCAGCGCCCTTAACCGATCCTCTTTTGTTTCCCAAGAATTTAAAGACCGTCTATTTGAAATGGCAAGCCTACCGTATAAACTTGATAAGACTTTCCATTCATCAGGGCTATATTCTTGTATTGCATGTGTGCCCAATCAGAAGGAGTTTCATCATCAATGTTTGTCAATGGATCTAGAGATGTCCGGTGTAAATTCTATGGATGGTAGATTGTGAATGTTTTTTAATGGCTGGTATAGCAGTAGTTCACTCTAATAGAATGCTTGAAAACATTGATCATCTAGTGCTGAGACGGTGGCAAAATAAAGGTAGACTCGAACAATAGCCAATGCTAAGTGTTATTTCCATTTATTGGACTTTTGAGATGCTGCAAATATCCATTTTTGAGCCTTTGGGTAAATTAAGAGTTTGATACTTCAATGTCCGTGTAGTTAAAAATGGGTTAAAAACACTACACTAGGGAACACTCTTTGTCACTATGTTTATGCAATTAAGCTTAGTTTCATGAAGACATGATTGATATGTTTCAAATTTGTAATCTCAGCTAAAGTATTGAAAATTGATCCAAAATAAGTTAGAGCAATTGTTGAATGGCCTACACTAGTGAATGTTGGAGAAGTAAGATATTTTCATGGTTTGGAAAGTTTCTTTAGAGGCATATGTGCACCATTGATTGAGATTATGAGAGGAGAGAAGATAGAGCTCAAAAGGACATCAAGAGAAAATAGGAGCTTTGAATTGCTAAGAAAGAAGGTAAATTTTGAAAATAATAATTCATAGGAAGGTTATGCATGTAGCCATGTTCTCTACTTGAAATTTAAATTGAAAGAGAGCTTCGTTTAACTCTCTTTCTCTCTCCCTCTCTATCTTTCTCTATATCTCCCCCTCTTCCTCTCCCTCTCTATCTAATTCTCTATACAATATGTTTGCAGATACGAGGCACCTTTAATGCAACATAGAAGTGATAGGAATAGCTAAACCTTAATGTGCAATGGGTACATTGAGATAGCATGTAGATAAAGCCCATCACTAATCACAATTATCAATTCCCAATTAAATTATTAGTTAAACCTAAATTAAGTATGCTTTTATTGCTTGTATTTATTTAGTTAACCTAAATTTATGTAAAAGAGATTTTATTCCCTTACAATTATTTTCTCTTTATTTAATTACATCACATATGCTTCACAGACAAAGATATGAGTAATTTAATATTTAAAATTTGTGACTAATAATTTAATCGATATATATATATATATATATATATCCTATTCCTTACTATTTCTATCTTTCTCCTTCTCTTAGGTTCTGTCTATATATATATCTCTATCTCTATGTCCCTCTCTTTCTAATTCTCTTCCTTGCTCCCCTATCCCACCTCCCCTTTGTCTTTCTATGTGTGTGTATATTCCTCTCCCCCTCTCCATCTATATCTTCCTCTAGCTCTCTCTTTCTCTCTTCCTCTATATCCTTCTCTATCTCTCTCCCTTTATATCTAATTTTGTCTCTATATCTCTCTCTCTATCTATCTTTGTGTCCCTCTTTATGTTATTCTCTCAATCCCTCTAGCCCCTCCATTGTGTTGGGGCTTTCACCTATTATCACTTCAAAACCTCTAATTGAATTAATCATATTTAAAATCATGTCATGATAACTTTGTATTATAGTATTATAATTTGATTATTATTATTTATTCTAAATTTTTTAAATTGTCTATGTAATGAGATTATGACTATTTTAAGAGCCTAAACATTGTAAGTATCTATGTGTTCAATAGATTATAAATTCATTATTTTTTGTACCCAAGTTCTCATCCAAATCGCACCTTAGTGTGCAATGGGTACACCCTTGAGATAGCATGTAGATAAAAGTAATAAGTAATTTCTTGAGAAGAGATCAGCATACAAATTTGTTTATGGTGAATGGTTGTTATCCATCCATTAGTAGAATTAAAGAATGTAGTGATATGTGTTGTTGAGACATTTTTGAAAACACAAAATCATTGGCCATCATGGTATTACAAAACTAATGTTAATTGTATAAACATAGTGGCCAGATGACAAGGGTTGTGCTCTCCTAGGTTGGTCCCCTTGATTACACCAACTTCACAATTGTTGAAGAATATTCAAGATAACAATCTCAAGCATGAAAGTGTCCTAGACGATTTCATGCAAATTTGACTTGTTCTTCAATTTAATTTATTTAAGGATAGGTAAAGTGGTGGCATTTTGAGAGAGAGAGAGAGAGTCTCAACAAGACATATCACTACATTGTTTCAAATCTACTGATGAATGCACAACAAGCATTCACCATCAACTAAACTCTATGCTCTCATCTCAAAAAACTACTTATTACTTTTATCTACGTGCTATTTTAGTGTTACCATTAACCTAATCAATGAAGCTTGGAGATGGGATGTTTCTATTGTTAGAGATAGCTACACTTTAGTGTGCAATGGGTACACTAAAGAGGTCTTAAAGGTGAATTATTAGGTCCTTAAGAAACACAAGTCTAGTTCCCAATGGACACATGTCATCTTTGGATTGTTGGCATGAAACAATTGATCCATTGTTATTACTATTGTTATTGTTAGTTTTATATTGCATCTTGCATTAGACTCGTATTAATACCTCATATTCAAAGGCAATTTGAAAATTATCTTCAGGCAATCTCTCGATGTGTACCTTCATTAATACGTTTGACTCATAAACTGACTTAGCATCGTTCAATTGCGGATTTCAAAGCAGTTTAAAATTTTAAAAAGGACTTTTAAGAGCCAGGACAGATACACACAGATCCGTTCAACTGACGGAAAACTTAGAATGGAAAAGGAGTAAAATGCGCAAATGGTAAATAAAATTCGTGGCAGGGGACATTTAAACGACAGAGACTTACTCTGACATAATTTTTTTCCCGGCCTGAGAACAACCGATGAGTTTAGAAATTTTCTCGACATGATTTTTCAAACGAAAGGTGACGGAAAATGAAGAGTAGGGGAATTGCCTCACGCCATAACAAAAATTTAGGCTGGAAAACTCATCGGTTTTCCTATCTGCGTATTTCTTGAACCTTCTAAACAATAACCTAAATTGTTAAATTATTATATTAGTGTATTATTATATTCATATTTAATTTACAAATTGTCAATTGTCACTAAATCATTGTGTCCAAGCACTAATACTTACTTTATGGGGGAAATAGTTTTTTAATATAACATGTCATATACTTATAATATGTCAAATAGTAATATCTCTAAAATTAAATAATAATTATACAATAATATATATGAAACATGTTAAATATTAAATCTATATTGTAAGTATACTCATCATTATATATTACATAAAAAATTGTATAGCGATTATATATTATTATAAATTTGTTATTTAATTGTATTACTTATACTAATCAAACTAATTCCTTCAACTTATAAAATGTTATACACATATATACAAAATATGCTAGTAAATACTATATACTTGTATATTAATTTTTAATAGTTTCATATATAATATTAATATATATTTTAAAATTTTGATGTTTAAAAAAAATAAAATTACTTTATTTACTTTAAAGTTAATTTATTTTGGAAAAAGTTAGGGGATGGCGTTCGCGTGCTCTGCAAGCTGAGCTAGGGCAACCGTGCCCTAGCTCGTTCTCTGTGTGTTGCTCGCTTCTGCGTTGTGGGGGGGGTTTTTTGAAGCTTTCGGGGTGGTGGTGGTGGGTTTTTTTCTTTTCTGGAGGCCTTCTTGCTGCCGTTTGGGTGGCTTGTGGGTGGAAGGGTTTTGATCCTTCCCTTGGGGTTTTGTCTTTTTCCATTTCTTGCAAACGTGTCCTGGGGGTTTGCATACCTGCTGGGGTTCTTGTTTTTTGCTATGCAGGGTGGGGAAACATCTGGGGCTAGCCCCAAATTGGATTTCCGATCAGCAATTGGTTCGAAGCCTCCAGCGCATGGAGTGAATGTTTTTGATAATACGCTGTTTTCTTCAGAAATGGAGATGAATGATCTAGGATCGGTTAGTGGTTCTCGAATAACAAAGATTAATGGGTGTTTGGAAAGATGCAAAGAGAGACCGAAGTTGATTATCCCGATGGAAATGCTTGCAGATGATATTGAATACTATTCAAGGCACTCTTTTTATTGCAAGTTCATGGGTTTGAGAGTCTCGTTGCAATTTTTGGAATCTTGGGCTCAGCGGACTTGGATGCCAGAGGGGGAGATGGAGATTAGGCTCCTTGCGAACAACTTTTTTATGGTCTCCTTTGATTGCATGGCAGATCGGAATAAAGTCTTCGAGGGCGGCCCCTATTTTTATAACCAGGTGGGTTTGTTTATCAAGCCATGGCATGCTGGCTTCAACCCAACTGAGGCACTACCAAGTCGGATCCCAGTTTGGGTTCGGTTTCCGTGGTTTCCAGTGGAGTGTTGGCGGGATGACGTGTTGCATTTAGTGGCTTCAATGCTCGGTAAACCTGTTGGGTCTTCACAACAGACGCAGTATAAAAAGGTAATGACTTTTGCTCGTATCTGTGTAGAAATTGATTTAAGCAAGCCACTACCAGATTCTATTGAAGTTAGTGCTAGGTCATATACTTGGGTGCAACAACTAGATTACGAAACCCTACCTTTTCGATGTCGTCTTTGTCATGAATATGGTCACTTACAGCGTAGGTGCCCTAGGGCTAAGCCTGTGGTGCCCCAACCTTCTCAGCCTTCTCGTAATCCACCTAGGGCTGATATTGGTAAGGAGCCTATTCCGGGTGATGGTAATGGAGATGATGGCTATGTCCCTGTCAAGGCTCGCAATAGGAATCGGGGCCAGAAGCGGACCTTGAGGGAGAGGCAGGTTGATGAGACTTTTAATAGGTTTGAGGTGTTGGATGATCTCAGCCAGGGGGAAGTGAATCCGGGGTTGCTGAACTTGGATCAGGGAACTTTGGGTACAGGACAGGATGGACCACCATTGGAGGCCATGCAGGTTGTGCAAGAGATTGGGGTTGGGGAGATGGATACGGATCAACAATTGATTATCCAGACTGAACAAGAATCTTCTATTGGAGCTTCAAAGAGTGGTGGAGGTGGTTCCCCATTGCCCCTGAAAGGAGGCAAGAATGTGGGGAAGAGCTCTTTGGCCTCCCCTCTTTTGGGTATTCAGCAAATTGAACTGAAGAAAGGGATTAGTGACAGGACTTCCAAGTTGGGAAGGAAGAAGGATATGGAGAAGATTAAATTAACTGGGGAAACTTTGGTGGAGTCAGGGTCAGTCAAGACTCTAGATTCACATTTTTCATGCCCCCAGAAATGATTGTTCTCTCATGGAATGTAAGGGGCTTGAACAGTGGCCCTCGACAAAAAGCTGTTCGTGATTTGGTTCGGAATCATTCTCCGGATGTTCTTTTTCTTTAGGAGACTAAATTATCTGTAGATAATATGTTGTCCATGGCTCCTAAGTTGTGGAAATATGGTGAATGCCAGTGTATGGGGGCTCTTGGTGCTTCTGGAGGGGTGGCTTGTTTTTGGAACCCTCGGAAGATTTTCCCTCTCTGGTGGATGTCCTCTAGATCCTCTATATCCCTAGTCGCCTCTTGGTATGAGACTGGTGAGTGTATTCTCCTCTCTAATGTGTATGCTCCTGTTGAGTTTCCGGGTAAACAACTTCTTTGGTCCCATCTTCGTTTTGTTCGTAGCTTAGCTCCTTACCATCCGTGGGTTGTGGCTGGCGATTTTAATGCTATTGTGGAGTTGTCTGAGAAAAGAGGTGGTATTCCTAGGTTGGAGCCTTCTGCTCTGTTATTCAGAGATAGCATTTTTGAATTAAATCTTATTGATGTTCTGCCAAGTAATGGTTGCTTCACTTGGAATAATAGGCGAATTGGTGAGAGTTGTGTTGCTGAGAGGCTTGATTGATTCTTGGTTTCCTGTTATTGGGTTGAAGACTTATGGTCCACTCGATCTGAAATTCTTGATTGGAGAGGCTCTGATCATTGGCCTATTAAGCTTAGCATTATCTCTGCTCAGAGGCCTCATTCTCCCTCATTCAAGTTCCAGATTATGTGGTTACGAGATCCTACTCTTCATGAACTTGTGGCTGAATGGTGGCGGATTGGTAGACCACCTTTTGGTACAGCAATGTACACATTCTCCAAGCTTCTTCAGTTTGTCAAATATCAGCTTAAAAGGTGGAATCGGCGATGTTTTGGTAATATCTTTCATGCTAAGGTTGCTGCCCAGGAGGAGTTGAATAATATTACGCAGTTGATTCGTGAGAATGGGGCCTCTGAGGATCTTCTAAGGGAGGAGGCTAAGACTTTGAAAGTGGTTGAGGAATTTGAATTACGGGAAGAAATATATTGGAAGCAAAAGGCCCGGGTTGAATGGTTACAGGAAGGTGATAAAAACACCGCCTTCTTCTTCAATTCTGTGAAGGACAGGAGGTATGGTAATTCCATTCCTTTTTTGGTGAATGATAGGGGTGAACGTCTTGCCTCGTTTCAGGAAATCTCTGCTGAGGCATCTCAGTATTTTGCTACTTTATTTAGGGAGGATTCTCGAGGGGGCTCTGTTGAGGAAGCACAGGTTCTTTCTTGTATTCCTCAGTTGGTCTCCAGGGAGGCGAATGAGTATCTGATGAAAGATATCTCTCTTGATGAGCTGGAGGGGATTGTGTTTCAAATGAAGAAGGGTAAAGCTCCTGGTCCCGATGGTTTCCCAATTGAATTTTTTCAGGAATTCTGGGATATCATAAAGTTGGATCTTCTGGCGGTTGTCCTTGAGTCCCAGAGGAATAAGCAGATGCTTCGTGCTCTGAATTCCACCTTCCTTGCTCTCATACCCAAGTGTGAAGGGGCTGATAGGTTATCTCAGTTCCGGCCTATCTCTCTTTGCAATGTGGCTTACAAAATCATTTCTAAGTTATTGGCTGAGAGATTGAAGAAGTGGCTTAAAGTGCTGATTTCAGAGGAACAGAGCGGATTTGTGGCGGGTCGTCAGATTCTTGACGGGGTTGTCATTGCTACGGAGACCATCCACTCCATGGACAACTCCCATGAGAAGGCTATGTTCATTAAGCTAGATATGGCTAAGGCTTATGACAGGGTTAGATGGTCTTTTTTGCAGAAGATCCTTGTTTCTTTTGGCTTTGGTGAGGAGTGGATCCAATGGGTCATGAGCTGTGTCACGTCTGTTTCCTTCTCAGTTTTGATAAATGGAGATCATTCTGAACTTTTTTGTGCCTCAAGGGGCTTGCGCCAAGGGGATCCTCTTTCTCCGTATCTTTTTCTGCTTCTTGTGGAAGGCCTTGGACGTTTGTTGAAAAGAAGGGTGGAGCTTGGCACCATTCAGGGTTGGCGATGGGGTGGAGACTTGCCTCCGCAATCTCATCTACAGTTTGTTGATGATACTGCCTTGATGGGGATGGCTACTGTTAGGGAAGCTACTAACTTGAGGCAGGTGTTGGACATATATCTTGTTGCTTCAGGACAATTGATTAATGAGGAGAAGTCATCCATATTCTTCTTCAATACGCCGACCCCCATTCAGAGAAGAATTGCTAATATCTTGAGGTTTCAGATAGGGGTTCTCCCTTTGACGTATCTGGGTTTCCCAATTTCTGTTCGCCCTCTTCCCAAGGGTTCTTGGCAGAATATTATTGATAAGCTCCGTGCAAAAGTTAATCATTGGACCCACAGATGGTTGTCTTTTACAGGGCGGGTTCAGCTTCTCAAGTCAGTGGTGCAGGCTCTCCCTACCTACCGATGTATGCTTCAGGTGGCTCCAATGGGTTTTCTGAGGGAGTTGGATTCTCTTGCGAGGCAGTTCTTATGGGCGGGAAGTTTGTCTTCCTCCAAGTGGAGCCTGGTCAGGTGGGATGTTGTGTGTAGCCCAAAGCAATTTGGTGGTCTTGGTCTTCGACAGTCTGCGTTATCCGGAGTGGCTGTGGCTGCTAAGCTATTTTGGAGATGGTGTGTGGAACTGGATCAGCCATGGGCCAGGATATTATCCCATAAGTATTTCCCGGGGATTCCACGGCAGGATCTCCCTCGTTACCCTCTTGAGGGGAAAGGTTCAGTGATTTGGAATACTCTTCAAAAGGGTGCTAAGCTTATCAAGGAAGGTTTATTTTGGATTTGTAGACGGGGAACTGAAGCTCTCTTCTGGTCGGATTCTTGGGATGGATTCCCTCCACTTACTTCTCAGTTCCCCAACCTTCTTCCTTTGTGCCAAAGATTTCTTGAGGCTGGCTGGGCTAGGGTGAGTGACTTCAAGTCTGTTGCTTCTTTTGGTCAGTTGGAGGTAGCTCATTGGAAGGATCCTGCAGTGTGGCCAGATTTGGGACTTGTGGAAGATAGTGCTGAGCTTCACAAGATTCTTCTTAGTAGGAGTTGTAGTTCTCTTCTAGAAGAGGATATTCTTGCTTGGACCCATAATCCTAAGGGGGTTTACTCTGTTGCTTCTGGTTATCAGGTGTTATTGGCTCAGAAGCTAATTGGGGTAGAGGTTCACTGGTGGAAAAGGGTGTGGAATAAACTCTCGTGGCCTAAGTGCAATTGCTTTGTTTGGACTTTGGCTTGGAATAGGTGTTTGACTTGGGATAACATTCGTAAATGGGGATTTCAAGGACCTTCAATTTGTGTTTTGTGTGGGGGAGCAGAAGAGGATTCTTCGCATTTGTTCTTCCAGTGCCCCTTTGTTGTGCAGCTTTGGCATTGGTGGTGGGAGGTATGGAAGCTTCCTTGTATTCATGCGTGCTCTTTGGTTGAATTCTAGGATAGTATGGGAAGACCTCCTTCTATGGCTTCCTTTTTGCAGGAAGTTTGGTTCGTGGGTCCTACCTTTCTGCTTTGGCAGATTTGGCTAGAGCGGAACCGCCGAATTTTTCGTGATCAGAAGTTGGTGGGTCGGCAAGTTTGGCTGCGTATGCTAGGAATGGTGCAGGAGTCAGTTTCAACTAAATGTGATTTGGTTTTCCCCTTGGCGAGAGGTGATGATGAGTTGGTGGCCAGACTGGGTCTTCAAGAAATTCATTCTTCTTTTGTCAGTTCCAGGAACTGTAGGCATGGAAAAAAGAGGGTTCAACGGGTTGGAAGGTGGTTACTTCCTCCCAATGGTTTTTTAAAGATCAATACTGACGGTTCTTCTAGGGGCAATCCTGGGCCGGCTGGAATTGGTGGAGTTGGTAGGGACTCAGCTAGGTCGGTGATTTTTCTGTTCTCTATACATGAGGGGGTGAAGACTGTTAACTTCATGGAGGGTCTAGCAATTCTGCATGCTATTGAGAGGGCCCTTGCTTTGGGCTGGAGAAAAGTTATATGTGAAGCTGATTCACAGATTTTGATTAATCTCTTGAATGAGCGAAAGATATCTGATATTAATTGGCAGCTGGCTTCAGTGGTTCAGCGGATTCTTCAGGTTAGTTCTCGGTTGGAGGAGGCATCCTTTGTTCACATCCCAAGGGAGTGGAATCGAGTTGCCGACTGCTTGGCCAAATGGGCCTCTGAGCATGATAGTGGTTGGAAAGTTGAGGATTGGGATCAGGTTAACCCTGAGCTGCATCTAGATTTAGACCGGTTCTTGGAGGAGGATAGGAGGATACATGAGGATAGTTGATGTTGTTTATGCTGTGGGGTTCTCGCCTTGTTTTCTGGGGCTGGGTCCCTTAGTTATTATTGTAATGCTCTTTTCTGATTTCTAATAAAGTTTTTACCCCTTTGTTTTAAAAAAAAAAAAGTTAATTTATTTTATTATAATACTATTTTAAATTCAAATTTAATTTATTTTAAGATAAAAGTATATTAAATTAAAAATAAATTTATTTTACTTTACAATTAATTTAGTTTATTACAAAACAATTTATTTACTACATGTTTTATTTATTTTAAAGTTAAAATTTTTATATTAAAAAATAAATATCATTCCAAATATATTATATTTTTAATATTTTTATATAAATTAATATTTATATAATTTTAAAAACAATTAAGCACTTTTTTTACTTTATTAAATAGTACTTATAATAATACTTTTTTAAATACAAAATTTATTTTCTTTAATATAAAACTATTAAATTAAAAATAATTGTATTTTACTCTACACTTAATTTAGTTTATTATAAAATAATTTTATTTATTACATATTTTGTTTATTTTAAAGTTAAAGTTTTTATATTTTAAAAATAAATATCATTCAAAATAGTATATTATTTTAATAATTAAATATTTATATAATTTTAAAATAATTAAGTACAATAAATTTTATTTCAAAATATATTTAAAAAATTATTTAAGTTATATTTAAAAAATAAATATGATTCATTAGAAATATGATTTGTATATTTAAAAGTAAATATCATTGGAAATAACTTTTTTTAAAAAGTAACTATCATGGGAAATATTTTATTTCAACTTTTTTTTCATATCTCGATATGAAGTGCTTCTCTGCTGTAAAATAATACATATACCTAATATTTGACCTCATTGGATTATCAGAATGATCAAATTTGACCTCGTTAGTTTATTTGAATGCCTATTTGGTGATCGAATGGTTCCGCGTAGAGTTCATTGGTTCATGTGTCATCCTCAAACAACGTGGACACCTTTAAGAGGCAAGCCGTGGATTTTTTAAGAGGACATTACAAAAATGGTGAAAATGCAAAATAGAGAAAAAGAAATACGACGGAAAAAAAATGGCAAGATGCGGGTTTGGACTTTGGATACGTTCAGAAAGCATCTGCAGTGGCCATGAATTGTGTGTTAAAAAACTTTAAACGAAAAGCTAACGAAACCAACGATCGGATTTTGTTCAATCGTCTTGCATGCCCTTCCTACAACAGAGACTATTGATCCTCAAAGTCAACCTTCTCTCTCACAAAAGGAACACCTTCGGTGTAAATATAAAGAAACTTTAACTACAATTACAATTATAGAGGTAGGGAATGTTTAGAACTTAGAAGTATGCATAGGTGACAAAAAATAGTTCATGTTAAAACTTTTTTAAAGACCATCTCTATATTTTAAATCTATTTTATAGATATTTGTATTGTTATATATAAAATTAATTTAAATAGTATAAAATATATATTATTATATTTGTATTGAATGTTTTATATCATATAGAATATAAAATTTAATAATAAATAGAAGTATTATATATAGAGTGTGTTATATAAAATTAATTTAAATAGCACTTTATAAAAAATATATATTATTATATTTGTATTTAATGATTTGTATCATATAGAATATAATATTTAATGATAAATAGAAGTATAATAAAAATTATATATATAATTTGTATACAATAAAATAACAAATATATTTCAATATTTAATATAAATATATGATTTTTATACTATATAATTATTTTAAAAATATATTAAATAATTCACGTTATATAAAATATATTGTACAATAATAAATATAATTATGTTAGATATTATATATGATATATTAAATAAATACAATTAAACTATAAATAAATACTTTATATATATATATACTAAATAACAGTAAATTTAATTATATTATATATAAAATAAATACAATTAAGTTATAAATAAATATAAATGTTAAATATATTATATGTTTAATCTAAATATACAATTTTATAATATTATATTCTACACATAAATATATAAATATAATATATTTTATAATGTATATAATATTATTTTATAGTATTATATTTGAAGTTGTTATGTTATTTAAACATTCATCCCAATTCTACCCTTTACCTTTGTCTATGAACAACCAATATGAACTTGCAACCTATTCATTGAGACTTTGGTTTTGCAATACATACAATATGAAGGACGTGATCTTGCCCAAGAAGTCCACTCAACCAAAACAACATTGGTTAGGGATTGTTATAATGTTTGACATATCTAAAGCATTTGACAAGTGTGATTCGAACTTCCTCCTAAAGACTCTATCAAAGTTTAGATTTAGCAAATAGATGATTGATTGGATATAATGTTGTATTTGCATTCCCTCATTCTCCATCACAATAAATATCTAAATGGGTATATAATACTAAATAACAATAAATATAATTATATTAGATATTATATATAAAACAAATATAAATGTTAAATATATTATATGTTTAATCTAAATATACAATTTTATAATATATTATATTCTACATATAAATATATAAATATAATATATTTGATAAAGTATATAATATTATTTTATAGTATGATATTTGAAGTTGTTATGCTACTTAAATATCCATCCCAATTCTACCCTTTACCTTTGTCTATGAACAACCAATATGAAATTGCAACCTATTCATTGAGAATGTAAGTGGATGAACGATCAATATGAACTTGCAGCCTATTCATTGAGACCTTGGTTTTGCAATACATGCAATATGAAGGACATGCTATTGCCCGAGAACTCCGCTCAACCAAAACAACATTGGTTAGGGATTGTTATAATGCTTGACATATATAAAGCATTCGACAAGTGTGGTTCAAACTTCCTCCTAAAGACTCTATCAAAGATTAGATTTAGCAAACAAATGATTGATTGGATATAATGTTGTATTTGCACTCCCTCATTCTCCATCGCAATAAATATCTAAATGGGTATATAATTGTGAAGGCTTAAGGCAAGGGGATCACCTCAGTTCCTGACTACTCATTATCATGGAAAAAACACTTCCAAGAAGTATAGCTTTCTACCAACAAGAAAGGAATATCTATGGGCAACCAACTATAAATGGAGGAACTAGATACATAGGTTATCATTTGTATATTACATTATCTTTTGCTCCACTATTTGTCTCCCTAAAAGAAACCAAATCAAAGCAATTCTTCACATATAATAAAAAGCTTCAAGGCAAAACAAGAAATATCCCAAACCTTAAGAAAAAGGCAATTCTTAATATCTAGAGATACAAAGAAGTGCACCAATGAATTAACTAGGATTTTTGATACACCAACAACAAATGGGCTAAAGATAGAGAACCAACACATCACTCATGTCAAGGCACCTACAAGAATAACAGGAGTAGAATATTGTCATTGTATAGGTTGATTGGATGAAATTTCTTATTACTAAGTGTTAACATTTGTTAGTATTTATATACATTATTAATAGATTTATATCCCTTCATGGGATTAATCAAAACAAAGCTTTGATATCAAATGTTAGTTTTAAAATACTTATTCCTCAATTAGGAGTAATGGAAAGCAATAAAATTTGTTGATCTAAAACACATGTAACCTTAATTAAACATAGAAGGATAAGTGAAGGAGATAGAGTGGATAAGATGACATATACACTTGGGAAAACCCATTTGAGCAAGAAACCCACCACCAAAAGTAAACCTTAATATATTCCTTCAATTGTCTTGCACTGCGTAAGGAGGAGTCTCAGCCACCGATTTCACTCACCAAGCTGGTTCACCTCACAAGTAGGAAGAGTTGTAAATTTACTGTGACATTCTAGATAATGTGACTTTTGTCATTTAAGATTATTTTTCTTTTTAAAAAAATATTTAAGACTTTAACATATTGGGAGAAAATAAAATCATTTGGTAGGGTCCAATATTTACTTATTATCCAAATTTAATAAATTAATAATGTAAAATAGTAAAAAGTGGTTAGATTTAGTGAGAATAATACCGTGTTTCATTTTTTAAATGGTATATTCAAATTAGCATCACTTATTTAACAAAATTATTACATTTAAAATTACTATATAAACTCTACATTACTCTTAAAATTTTAAAAAAAATGTTAATAGTTTTACATTTTAGAATTTTTATATAAACCTTAAGAAACTTTAAAAACTTTTAAAATAATATTTATTTAAAATATGTGATTGTCAATTATTTAAAATCTACTTTTGTGTTGAAACCCTAAAGTGTATAATATGGGAAAGGGATGGAGTTGAATAATTTGTAGGAGGGGAATATCCAAGACTAATTCTATGTAGGTATTATTTAAGTTGAATAGGTTTAGTGATACTAGAATCATGAGGGTTGAGGTATTTTCCTTTATATGAAAAGTTTACAAACATCTTCAATCATTTTTCATACAATCTTTCAAGTTTAGGGGAAGAGGAAGGGGAATTTGAGACAATGTGGTTGGTTGAATTAATGTCATTATGTGAAGAGGAAGGAAAAGCTTTTGAATCTTTGGGAAAATGATTTTGAGTTTGTTGGTCAACATGTAATGCAGGAGAGGATGCTACTTTAATGTTTAGGGTTATTTCTAATTTTGTTTTGCAATGCTTTGTTAAGAAGAGAGAAAGAGAGAACATGAGATAGATAGAGAATTAGACAGAGAGGGACATAGAGAGAGGTAGAGATGAGACAAAGAGAGAAAGAGAGAAAGAAAGAATGGGAGATAGAGAGACATGTATAAAGATAGAGATAGAGAGAGTGAGAGAGAGAGAGAGGAGAGATAGAGGAAGAAAGAAGGGGAGATAGATAGAAAGGGATATAGAGATCAAGAGAGAGTTAGAGAGAGAGATAGAGGAATAAAGATAGGGAGATAGAGATAGAGTGATAGAGAGATCAAGAGAGAGGAGAGATAGAGGAAGAAAGAAGGGAAGATAGAGATGTAGAGAGAGATAGAGAGAGAGGTAGAAAAAGAGGCAAAGAGGGAGAGAGATAGATAGGTAGAGGAAGATAGATAAAGAGAAATGGTAAGAAAGATGAAAGAAGAGATATTAAGAGTGAGAGAGTGAGAGAGACATATAAAGATAGAAGGAAAGAGAGAGTAGACAAAGAGACATATATAAATATAGAAAAATAGAGCGAGGAGACAGAGAATTAAAATGTTAGAGGGACATACAAAGAGGTAGAGATATAGAGAGATTGAGAAGGTGAGAGAAATAAAGAGAGATGGTAAGAGAGAGATAGAGAAATATATATATATATATATATATAGAGAGAGAGAGAGTACATTTTGATCAATCATTTCATGCCAACAATCAAAAGTTGATACATGTAATGATCATTACAAATTGGAGTTTAGTACTACATTAAATATCATGCATCTTGGTATGGATAGCTCCACTGGAGTCTCGTGAAATAGTGCTTTTCATGCTAGTGATCCAACAATCAAGAAAATAGAGTGAATTTTAATAGCTCATTTCATGCCAACGATCCAATGATGACATGACATGTTTTGATAGATCAACAGATGACAATTTACTAGAGTGATGCAAGACAATTCAAATAATCATGCCTGTTCATTCTACCCTTTACCTTTATACATGTGAAAAGTAAGGAGAACTTTTATATCAACATCTTCCAACTATTAGCGCCTACGGATGAATACCACCTGCATGTTCAAAAGCATTCACTACCTACATGTATCAAATGAAATGCTAAGATTGCATGGCAAGAGCCCATGATTTATGCTAGATGAGGGGGTCTGGTTGCTTGTGTTGTATGTAGGTGGAAATACTTGTGGTGAAGGTAAAGATTGTGGATCCCTTGACCAACAAAGATAATCCCACAACAAAGTATATTCAAGTGGTCATTGTGGACAATCATGAGTTTTGGTTCATGGGATTTATTAACTTCCACAAATCTCTTTCAATGCTAGATAATGACATAGGCCATAAGGATACAAGACAATCATCATTCACCTAAAGACATGGCAATTGAACTTCCATAGCTCTTTGGCATTATGGTTTTTAGAATCATAAATTTGGGAAATTTAAAAAGGAATTATGGTGATGTATAAATAAAATAATGGCAAAGAGAGATGAGAAATAGAAAATGAGAGAGGTAGAGACACAAAGAGAGATAACATAGAGAAACATATGTGTAGAGATAATATTGTTTCCTATTAAATTATTAAATTACTAGGTGTTGTCATTTGTTATTATTTATATATGTTATTAATAGAATTGTATAAATAATGGTTTAGTTTACTTGCTTGTGTTTGAAAACAATATTTTGATTTGCCTATAAGTGATAAAGAAAATGATATGGATATCATAACTCCATGCAAGAGTATTGACTTATTCTTTGGGAATCTCTCTGGCGCATCGATAGTCTCCTTAGAGTGTCATTTTGAAAACATAAGAAAGAGAAACATGAGAAAAACATAGGGAGAGAGAGATCTCATATAAAGGAAGTGTGTGAGAGAGAATGGGAGAGGGAGACAGAGACGAATAAAGATAAAAAGAAATAGAAAAGGAGAGAGGTAGAGAGATAGAGAGAGAGAAGAGAGAGAAACATGTGTCAAGAAACAATATTAAATTGATTTGCCTATAGGTTGATTTTAGAGAGTACATAGATTCAATGTTGTTATTAACACACATTCATCTGGTTTTATATGCAAATAGTTTTATATATGGCTCACCTTAGCCACAACTATTAAGGCAAAAAATTATATGACAAATATTTACATTCTTATTTAATGATTCATAAAGTCAAATACGGATGCATAACTGTGATGGCGATTGAAGATTAACAACCATTAATCTCATGAATGTTAGCTACTATTGTACACTTACAATATGACTATATCTATAGTTGTTGGTTTGAATGATCTTTGATCATGGGAAAGCTAAAACCCTCTATGACTCATGCATTTATTATGTTGAGTGAAAACGCTGTGAAAAGCCTAATACAATTCATTCCTCTTTATATTTAAGGTTTATCTACATATGCAACATACTTGGTTATGTTGGGTTCAACTTTTCTAGGTATTCTAAGCTTCAACCACCCAACATTAGCTCCCTCCACCCAAAATAGTTAATAGAGACATTGTTAGTCCCATTTTACATTGTACATATAATGAGAAACAAACACAGGGAAAAATTTTGTCACCTAAAGGATGTTGAAAATCTGCCACATCCTCTGCCTCCAATACCGAATAGTAACACGTGGAACTACTTTCATAGCATGAGGCCACTGGACAGTTTTTCTCTCTCCTATGGTTATCATTTGCAGATTACATTATCTTCTATTCCACTCTAAGTTGTCTTCTTAAAAGAAACTAAATCAAAGCAATTCTTTAAAACTAACAACAATCTTCAAGGCAAAATAGGAAATGTCCAAACCCACAAGAAAAATGCAACTCTTAATATCTAGGGATACAAAGAACTACGACTACCAATTAATTAATTAGGATTTTTAATACACAAGAAAGCAACAAATAGAATAAGTGAAAAGAACTAACACATCACTCATGTCAACACACCTAGAATAATAACAAGAGTATAATATTGTCATTGTATAGGTTGATTGGATGAAATTTCTTGTTACTAGGTGTTGTCATTTGTTTTATTTATATATGTTATTAATATAATTATATAACTAATGGTTTAGTTTACTTGCTTGTTTTTGAAAATATTATTTTGATTTGCCTATAAGTGATGAAGAAAATTATATGGACATCATAACTCCATGCAAGAGTATTGACTTGTTCTTTGGGAATCTCTCTAGTGCACCGATAGTCTTTTTAGAATGTCATTTTAAAAACATAAGAAGAGAGAAACATGAGAAAAATATAGGGAGGGAGAGAGAGGGAGAGAGAGAGCCTTTCAATTTCAAATAGAGAACATGGATACATACATAATCTTCCTATGAATAATTATTTTCAAATTTTACTTTTACCACCCATCACAATTGAAAAGACATTTCCTAAAACACAAAATCATTACCCATCATGGGATTACAAAACTAAGATTAACTACATAACATAACTAAGATGTTGTTTCTATGGCGTCCAAAATCTTTAGTCTTTTGCTTATTTATTGGTTCTGTTGTCTTTTTGTTTAATTGCTTAAACATTAATGGTTTGATCTAAACTGTTTGAGTTTTGGTGAGCCTCTGTTGGTTGTTTTGTTATGGGGTTGGCACCCTTTTTTGCTGCTTATCTTATAAAAAACATAGTGACAAAAAGTGTTTTATTGTGTGATAGACTTGAGGTTACGGTCAACCATTCCAATACTCTTTCAATTTCGGCGTACCCATTGCACACTAAGGTGCGATTGCTTGTTATATGGATTGTGAAAATATATGTCTTTAATTAGTTATATGGATTGTGAAAATATCATGTCTTTAGTTTAGTACAATGTTCAGATTTCTTTTCTTTTAAAAAAAAAAAAAAAAATGAAAATGCAAGTTATCTATTAAAATAAAATAACACTTCAAAAAAAATAGAGGGTGGTAAAAAGGCACACCCGGAAAGTCACATGGGCTAAGCCCAGAAAGTTCTAGATTTCATATTTTGAATGTTATTATTAGTTCCTACCTTCGGCAGGATTACTAATCCATATGATACAAATCTTCTAACTAATCCGCCAATCATCTTACATAATTAAAAATTTCTAAGACCAAACCATAGTTAATAAATATTTGATTTTATTTAATAATTTAAAAAATATGATTTATCTCTCATCCTATTCGTCTACAGTAAGTAGAGAAATGAAATAATGATTTAAAATTATATGAAATTTAAGATGTGAATATAAGACTTTTATTAAAAAACAATGCATAGCAATAAATGCTATGATTTTCTGATGTGGCTAAAGTTGTCCAAACAGTGCGACTGTTAGCCTTCCTCGTGAAAACCTCAGAAAGCACATCATGTTCATTGCTGCAATTGGGAGGCCTATGGATTTCTGGTTCTGGACCTCCCATATGACCGTCTTCAGAGGGCCTTTACTTCAACTCTTCAGTGATATTGCTTCTCTGCAGCAATAATAATCCTTCTTCGCGATGGGCTTCTTGTGCTTTCTCCACGTCCTATGCACCCATTTCACAAGTCTTAAACAAAATTTCAGCTTTCATGTTGAAGAATTTTACTTAGTTGTGCAACGATCCTTGCAGGAACCTGATCATGAACTCCCTTATTCTGTCATCTAAATTCCTTGCAAACAAAACACCCAACAAATATAAAATCTCATCATTAAGATGCTGGTAATCAATATCAAGACAAAAAACTTAGCATTAAAATGTGAAAAATCCACACCCAAAGTCAAAAAGGCCTCAGCACTAAGAGGCTAACAATCAACACCAAGGCCATAATTTCAAAATTAAAGTACAAACAGCTGACACCTAAAATCTCAAATGGACACAACTATAATACCCAAAACAAAACCTCGTGAATACAATGCAAACAAATCCAGTTCCACAACCAAAAAAACCTTAAATGGGCACAGATTAACACCAAGATCAAAATCTCGTGAATAAAAAGCAAACAACCGACACCCAAATTTTCAAATGGACACTCATCAGAACTCAAAGACAAAAAAAATCCAAAGACGGACATAAACTCATAGATAAAGATAACAGACAAACCTTTTGAAAGAGACCTACTCCTGCACAGGTGTGAACTCCTGTAACTGCTTCAAGTTCTCCCATGGCCTCACATAAATAATAGATCTATATAGCCTGCTTTGAGCACCATCCAGAACCTCCAGCGTCAGATAATACTTGGTTCCTGCCACCACCTGCTGTTGGGCTTTTACCACCTTAGAAAAGGCAAGAGCAACATTCTGAACAAACTCCAAAACAATCCACACAAAAAAAACCCATTGTCAAATGCATTAAACACAACAAAAAACAATAATACGAAGACCAAATTCAAATTTAAAAAACAAAGAAACAAAAAATAGAATGCTATACAAAACATGCATGTTCTTTGTTATACTCCTTAAGAGCATATTTAGCCAGGCTCTTAATCTCTTTATTCTGTTGGAAGTTTGGAACATCCTCTATTCCTCCCACATGACGAGAGGAGGCTATACACATGCAACCCACCACGAGAATGAGTATAACCCCCCACATTTGTCTGCTCTTTCCATTAAGGCAACCGTATTATCAGAGTCTGAGTATTATCCATCTTCAACCGTATGTCTTCTTTCCTGAAACCTTCATGAACAGAGCATTACAGAAAAGTCAAAAACCCATATAAACAGAAATCTTCCGAATAGAAAACCTAAAAACATCATAAACAGAAATCATCCTTCAGAAATAGAGCAGAATAAAAATGCCAAACTTGTTGTAAACAGAATTGTTATAGAAAAGCTAGACCCATATAAACAGAATTCAATCTTTATAAACAGAGCACAACAGAAATAGACAGAATTCTTCCTTTATACACATTTACCAATTGCAAATAGAATTCTTTTGATGCAATTCACAATGAAAAAATAAGATTTCTGTAAAAAAGTAGCAGAGATTTGTACCTGAAAGATTAACATTGATGAAGTATGCTGAGCAAGTCTCCCTCAATTGCACTCGAGGAGTGAATCCTTCAAGTAACTGTCCACAACTCTCCTGTGCAGAATTTACATTGTGTGTAATACTAGATGCCAAGTTCAACTCCATTGTTTCAACAACAGCTTTGAAATTTATTGCGGCTGTCTAACAAAACTGGTTGCCTTACTGGAAATTTTGAAGATCGATAAAACTATGCAATTTGTTTACCAATTGTGATTTATTAATCCTGCATTATAGATATTTTTATATTGCCAGAAGTAATTACCATTTTCTTCTCCGTGTTAATCCTTCGTCTTGGGTTTCGTCTTATCGAGAAGAGAAATTCAGTGGTGTTACACCGACTCTCCACATCCAACTATTACCTACACGTGTCCTCTGAGAGTGGCCTGTTTTTGCAGCAGTTGGATGGATGTTTGACATTGTACAGTAGGTGACAGGATTGCTGTAAACCTTGATCAATTGTCATTAGTTTTTGCTTAAGGCGACAGAATTGTTGTAAACCTTGATCAATTATCATTAGTTTTTGCCATGGTTTGTCTGTAGTTTTTGAACTAGAATTATAAGAAATGTTATCTTCTGAAAGGGGGAATGAGATCAAACTGAAATTTTTTGCATCTTATCCGTTGTGTATCACAAATTGCTAACATCAGAATAAATTAGAATATCCCCTCCAACCCTCCTTACCTATCTCAACATATAGGATTTTTGACATTCGAGTGATCCCATCCAATCTTATCAACACACTTTCTAAGGATGCCCTTTACGATAAATGGTCTCACTTTACCTTGAGCATCCTTTTATCCCTTCCATCACGACCATTATCACCATTATATCAGTTATACCTTCCATGTTCCATGTGGTACCTTGTCCTTGAGACTACATGTTTCACACCATTACTCGCGTTCCACCTTTGTCCTCGATTCTTATAGTGACTAAACTCATTGTTGAGACGCGTAAGCGACCCTAGGACTATGATTATGATTATGTTCCCTTGAATATAGCTTCATTATAATATCCCTACCTTATATATTCTTGCACTTATGTTCCTTGTCTTCATTCATCTTTCTCTTTTATCTAGCCATTTCACTATTTTCCTCCCTTTATATACGATCTTTACATTCTTTTTGACTGATATTCAGAGTTGATGCAAAGCATTGGGGAATCACTACCCTGCCATGTTGACTCAAGTATCATATACTTCCTTCTTTATTTATGCTATCCTTTTCCTTGTGTCTTTGCCTCCTTATGTTATTTGTCTCATCTTGTCACTTTACTTCTATATGTTTGAGGATGATGCAAAGTACCATGGTGTTGCAACCCTTCTCATGTTGACCCAAATATACTCTTCTTCTCCATTTTTACTTCTACCATTTTATGTTATTGTACCTCTCTCCTCCTTATGTATATATGTGGTTTTGTTTAGATAGAGAAGGGTGCTTAAACATGGGAGGCTAACACTATAATACATTCTTTCTCTTTGGGATAACCTTGTTCTCATAAAACCCAATTTCAATCATCTTTTTAAATTAACTACTTGTTATGAACAATGTAATCAAACATTCATAAATTATTTTTTATATTGCATAGATTTTTCCCTCGTACTTATGAGCCCTATCCAATTTTAATAATGATTTAACATTGTACCAATGGTTATGAGCCATCTAATCAAACATTCAATTATTTTATAAAATCGCATCTAAGTATTCAAATATCTCCTATATAGCAATAGGATTAGAAAAGATCAAGAGCTTGTAAGAAAGGGACAAAAAATTGATCTTACAAATCTAAGAAGGTTTCATATGGAGGTTAGACTTGTTCCTTCCGAAGATAGTCCAACTCTGTAAGATTCTCATTTGCATTCTCATAAGACATTGCCCCTCCTAGCAATCAAACTTCTTCATTTCCTTCTTCCTTCACAAATAGTAGGTTACTACTGACACCAATCTTCTTTCCCTTTATTTCTTCATTGTATAAATTTCAATGATATCAAAACTTGCCCTTCAATATTTTAGGTTAATTCAATCCAATTTCTCAAGCTTGAGAAGGTCAAATTTTAATAGATGATATGGAGAGGAAGATCCGTGTGTAGACTATGCACAAATCCATATTGTTTAAAACTTATGCTATTTTAGAGCTCCCTTTTTGTCTAATTCTATAGGTGCTTGCACATAGCACCAAATGTTAGTTGTTGAGACAACTAAGGGTGTAAAAATTATATTGAAACATTTAAGTATATGTTGATGGATTTGACAAAGAATGTGGTTTAGCTTGTTTACACACCATCATGTATTTTGTGTGTTGTGTGATAACATGTTACGCACCATGTCTAAGCTTGTTTTCAATCATGATACGTATTAATCATAGAAGCAGGAATCATTTTAACATTTGAAAGATGCTTTAATTTCCATAAGGATTAAAATTTTAGAAGGTCTACACTTAAATCCTTATGTTATTTTACTAAAAAAAAATGTCAAATTTGCTAAAGCAAATAGACTATTAAGACATTGTTAATAAGAATCAAAGAAGTCAACACCTGACCTTGCTTCCCACAAAGGTCAAACATCTAGACAAAAAATGAGATATAGATGTGTTAAGATACATCCTAAAGAAAGTCAATGGCTTGGAGATTTTGATTGTAGTAGAAATAACTACTTATCCTTATGATATGATAGCTAGATCTATGACAAACATCAATGCAATAATGAATTTATTCTACATAAATTCAAATCCGTACAACTTCTACTCAAACTAATATGTTCTCCTTCTCGACATTGGGATCTAGCTCCAAAATAGACACAATTTTGGTTCAATCTACAAAGAAGGTGTGAACTATATCATCTAATTATACATGGACATATTCAACAAATACAATCAAGAACAATGATGACTTGCTTGTAGGTGTTTGTCCCAATTTCCAAGTTCTAATCCTTGTCTCTACAACACCTAACACTAGCACTTGCACCCATAGGAGGTTCAAGGAATACGTTCTAGTGTGAATAATTTAATGGCGTGAGACAATTTCGAGCACTATAATGCTCACATACAAAAGCCTATCAGCTAAATATTTAAAATAATTAATTACAACAACATTCATAGCATCACGGCAAGAACCTGACGCAATGTGTCTCTTGTTAAAACTGATCCTTGGTTGATCTATTGTGTTTTGAACTATAAAGGGATAAATTAAGTTACTCTTAACTTTCACATTACATTATATATGAGTTGGGTTGAAAAATACTAATTTATGAAATACATAATCAAAAAATTAGATTCAGAATTGTAAATAGTAGAAATAGAGAAACCTAACACTAAAAGATGAAATTCACTATCTTAGACACTAGTGTGGCATGCAGACATCTGTGTGATACACTATAGTCCAAATAATGCGTTATCATCACAGTCTTACACTGTCGTCCAAAAAAGTTATAAAACACAAGGTTTTCATTAGATATGAGACTCACATGCACACTAAGAAATATGAACAAAAAACAACAAACCAATGAATACTAGATAATACAAAACTGATAAAATATAGCTAAACTAACTAAATCAAATGAAATGACAAAATGAACAAAAGAAGGGAAGACATACTAGCAAACTTCTGTGAGGTTGAATGCTTTTCAAAATATCTTTAGTTGCAGGACAAGAAAAATGTTGGGGTTGTTTGGGAGCTTGCCAAGAGTGGTCAAGACCCCATGATTAATCCTTGGTCTACAGTAAAGAATACCCTAATGTGTGTATGATAGGATAAATGGGTGGTGATGGACACTAAGATTTGCTAACAAAAATGTATAAGGAAATTATAAAGAAGAGTTGCAATATTACTCAAACAAGAACAAGAGCCTAGATTAAAACAATATTACTAGTATGATATGGAAGAGAAAGGTGAGCACATGTAGTTGTCAATAAAATTTGATAGTACGCAGTTTCAGCAAGCTTCAACAATGGAGTGTGCAACCAAGCATAGTAGAGAGAAGAGAGCCAAATATAGGTTTCTTATGGTTGGAGAAGAAGCTAATAAAATATAAAGTTTCAAAATGGTTTCTTGGAAGCTAAAGGGTCATATTCGAATGTTGAAGGCATTTTTTTATGGACGAGCGCTACAACAAGCGATAGTAGGCAACTAGGCGGGAAGCAGTGTTTTAAATATTTACAAACTTAGGTTGCTAGCACGTCGCGTGGATGTTTGTACGTTACACTAGTGTCCTATATAAATTGCTCAAATTTTAACACGTGTTCTCCAATCAGCGAGAAGAATCAGGATCTGCTAAAGAAATTTTGCATTCTGGTGAAGAAAAAGGCTAAGGCTAGGCTAAAATGATCTCTAAAATATGTTAAAGAATGGACACTAAAGCAAGCCCAAAATATAGCATGAAATTGCAAGGGTATGCAATTTTGACATTACATGAACCACATGTCATGGTCTAATTGGTCAAATGATGAAGTGGCTTTGGTAAACATGACACATTTTCGCCACATGTTCATTGCCCCATTGTTTGGTCTTTTGATAGTTTATTACCTGCCATCCAATTGTGCTCCACTTTAATTATCAGTGTCTACAAAGTCAATGTACACTATGGCTTGGTTGAGTCTATTTAGGCTAGCGTGTTATTGTATTATTGGTCAAACAAAATAGGCTTACTGTCTCAAAATAGTCCTATTGTCTTCTAACAATGTGGAGAGGAAATTTGAGGTCTAATGACAATACAAAAAACTATTTTTTAAGCATTTCTCGGTAAAAATAGACATTTTAACTTGTAGAAACATAAGAATAGGAACTAGTAAAAAATAATCAAAATATATTGATGACAAACTTTGTAATTATTCACTTTTTAATAACTAGATGAATGCAATTCATACTTACATATCGATAGGATCTAATAATGAATGTAACAAAGTACTATTGTAACGAAATAAAACCACTCTGCATAAAATATCTAGGGCTAAAGCAATAAATTAGTCATGACATGAAAATAATTTTAGAATAATGAGCTAACATGAAACATGTTTTTTTCAAAATGATAAACGAGGAATAAGGACTTAGTTTTAGAATCCACAATTGAGTTCATTGCTAATGAAGATTGTGATAAAAAAACTCAACCTGGTTCTCTATAATCAAATATGGATTTGTACAATCCTAACAAACATCAATCGACATGTTCTTTGCTCTAGTTCAATTCTGTGGCTACGGATTCAACCCAAAATCATTAAAAATGACTCTTTTTTAAAGAAATGACCTATGTGCTTGTGACTTGTAACAACCTACTCACCTCTATTATCTGAAAAGGATGGTATATAAGGATACTATGGGAGTATGTTGTACAAGGGTAATTCTCCTTATTCAAACCAATAGAGTCAAATTATCTAGTGTGTTTTGAACTATAAAGGGAGAAATTAAGTTACTCTTAACTTTCACATTACAATATATATGAGTTGGGTTGAAAAATACTAATTTATGAAATACAGAATAAAAAAATTAGATTCAGAATTGTAAATAGCAAAAATAGAGAAACCTAACACTGAAAGATGAAATTCACTATCTTAGACACTAGTGTGGCACGCGGACATCTGCGTGATGCGCTATAGTCCAAATAATGCGTTATCATCACAGTCTTGCACTGTCGTCCATAAAAGTTATAAAACACAAGGTTTTCATTAGATTTCAAACTCACCTGCACACTCAGAAATATGAACAAAAAACAACAAACCAATGAATACTAGATAATACAAAACTGATAAAATAGAGCTAAACTAACTAAATCAAATGAAATGACAAAATGAACAAAAGAAGGGAAGACATACTAGCAAACTTTTGTGAGGTTGAATGCTTTTCAAAATATCTGTAGCTGTAGGACAAGAAAAATGTTGAGGTTGTTTGGGAGCTTGCCAAGAGTGGTCAAGACCCCATGATTAATCCTTGGTCTACAAGAAAGAATACCCTAATGTGTGTATGATAGGATAAATGGGTGGTGATGGACACTAAGATTTGCTAAAAAAAATGTAGAAGGAAATGATAAAGAAGAGTTGCAATATTACTCAAACAAGAACAAGAGCCTAGATTAAAACAATATTACTAGTATGATATGGAAGAGAAAGGTGAGCACATGTAGTTGTCAATAAAATCTGATAGTACACAGTTTCAACAAGCTTCAACAATGGAGGGTGCAACCAAGCATAGCATAGAGAAGAGAGCCAAATATAGGTTTCTTATGGTTGGAGAAGAAGCTAATCAAAGATAAAGTTTCAAAATGGTTTCTTGGAAGCTATAGGGTCATATTCGAATGTTGAAGGCATTTTTTTATAGACGAGCGCTACAAGTGATAGTAGGCAACTAGGCGGGAAGTAGTGTTTTAAATATTTAGAAAATCGGGTTGCTAGCACGTCGCATGGATGTTTGTATGTTACACTAGTGTCCTATAGAAATTGCTCAAATTTTAACACGTGTTCTCCAATCAGCAAGAAGAATCGGGATCTGCTAAAGAAATTTCGCATTCTGGTGAAGAAAAAGGCTAAGGCTAGGCTAAAATGATCTCTAAAATATGTTAAAGGAATGGACACTAAAGCAAGCCCAAAATATAGCATGAAATTGCAAGGGTATGCAATTTTGACATTACATGAACCACATGTCATGGTCTAATTGGTCAAATGATGAAATGGCTTTGGTAAACACAACGCATTTCCGCCACATGTTCATTGCCCTATTGTTTGATCTTTTGATAGTTTATTACCTACCATCCAATTGCGCTCCACTTTAATTATCAGTGTCTACAAAGTCAATGTACACTAGGGCTTGGTTGAGTCCATTTAGGCTAGCGTGTTATTGTGTTATTGGTCAAACAAAATAGGCTTATTGTCTCAAAATAGTCCTATTGTCTTCTAATAGTGTGGAGAGGAAATTTGAGGTCTAATTACAATACAAAAAACTATTTTTTAAGCATTTCCTGGTAAAAATAGACATTTTAACTTGTAGAAACATAAGAATAGGAACTAGTAAAAAATAATCAAAATATATTGATGACAAACTTTGTAATTATTCACTTTTTAATAACTAGATGAATGCAATTTGTACTTACATATCGATAGGATCTAATAATGAATGTAACAAAGTACTATTGTAACGAAATAAAACCACTCTGCATAAAATATCTAGGGCTAAAGCAATAAATTAGTCATGACATGAAAATAATTTTAGAATAATGAGCTAACATGAAACAAGTTTTTTCAAAATGATAAAGGAGGAATAAGGACTTAGTTTTAGAATCCACAATTGAGTTCATTGCTAATGAAGATCGTGATAAAAAACTCAACCTGGTGCTCTATAATCAAATATGGATTTGTACAATCCTAACAAACTGTAATTGACATGTTCTTTGCTCTAGTTCAATTATGTGGCTACAGATTCAACCCAAAATCATTAAAAATGACTCTTTTTTAAGGAAATGACCTATGTGCTTGTGACTTGTAACAACCTACTCACCTCTATTATCTGAAAAGGATGGTATAATATAAGGATACTATGGGAGTATGTTGTGCAAGGGTAATTCTCCTTATTCAAACCAGTAGAGTCAAATTAATTGTTTGAACAGTGATCAAATACATGCTAAGAAATCATCCATATTCCTAGTCTTTCCTAATTATGCAAATGTTGATGTAAGTCAATGATGCAATGGATGGTAAAATATTATATGGATTGTCTTGATGCCCAAAATTGAATTAGGGTTTGTCATTTATACAACACCCTAGCAATGCAAATCACACATTGTGCACTCAAGTCAACAAGTAACAACTAGTAGAAAGGGGGTCAACTTGGGCCTATGCTTAAATTTGAATTTGAAGGTTCGAGGATCAAATTTATAGCTTTAGAAATGACCTAGGTCAAGGAATAGAAGATATATATATTGGATTTGGATCCTTGGAATGAATGAAATCAGGTTCAGTCAAAGCTCTAGTAATTGCCAACTTTTACGCAAAAACACGTCACTTGTACACTAGTCATTGGATATGAGACAAATGAATCGAAATGAGTCCAAAATGAAGGGGGAAAGTGCAAAAGATGCATTTTTAACCATCACAACTATTAAATTGAGGATTATGCATCAAATCAACCCCACCTAGGTCATAAGACCATATTTATGTTGTTTAATTGTAAAATACAATCATTTCTTTCTAAAATTGTATTAGATAAAAGGGAAAATTTGGAGGAGAGATTTAATTGGAAAGTTATTATGAACTTGTTATTAATTATAATAATAGAGTCTAAAGTATAATGATTGTTTTAAAATAAAAGAGTGACATATAGATAATCACTACTACTGGAAATTGATAATAGTCTTACATATCAAGGATAAGATTTGGTAAAACTAAAAAAAAAAAGAAAGAATTACCACGTGAACTAGTACTAAAAGGATGATTAGGATCAAAGGATGAGTAGGATCATCCTTTGGTGAGGAGAGAAACCTATGCACAAGGCTTATTTGAGGGAGGATATGAGACTTTCTCATCTTATGTATTTGAATCAACGTAGACTAAAATAACCAAGATGCCTTCATCTGGTCAATGCACTGGTTTAGTAAAACCTATCACCTTAGGGTCCAAAGAGGCCTACTATAAATAATATCTATAAACAATTGATGCATTGTGGTTAGTGTGCTAGTTTTTTTATGTGGGGGATCGAGTCCTCACAAAAATATTTAATGCGTTGACCACATACACTCACTCTTTACATTCTTCTTACCATGAAGAGGGTGGAATCCTTCTCACAAGGGACCCCTAAAGTAAACCATCTTTGTTGGGAAGGAGAGTATTATTGAGCACGTATGATTGTGAAGGTGGTTGCACCACCATTAAGGGATCAACAAATAGTAGGGAGAAACTTAAGCAACTTGTCATTTAAGGTGACACAAAGGCCACTATTAAAATAAATGTCATCATTAAAATACCTAATTCATAGACAACATATAGTTATAAAACTCAAGGATAAGAAAAAATAAACATTATAATTGATTAGTTTAGCAATTTGTTATCCAAGAGAAGAGGTGTAATAGTAAGGATTAATAAGCTATGTATTGTATATGTAAAGTATATAAAAATGTAATAAATTTAATAGTTAAGAAAGAATTTATAGATTTTTTATTGGAAACATGTAAATGAGTATTATATATTAAACATTAAAATAATAAAGGTACATAATAGAAGGTTTAAAATAAAAAGTGGTCAGTTTGCATATGCAACCCATCATAACACAAGTGAGAGAAACAAAAACAAAGGCATCAAGCCAAATCACTAAGTGTGTATAATTGCACTAGGAGGAGGGGAGGCGGATCATCTTATCAAGGAACCACCAAAGGGAAAGGTTTTCCAGAGAACTTTAGGGATCTCCTAGCCATCCTAAGAATATGGACTATGAGCAACACCAACACATCCCAACGAGGAAGCTTAGGTAGAACAAAAACCTAAATGATAGCCAACACAAGCCAATATATTTCCCCCACATGGAAGGAGTTCAACCCTTCCACTAAGAAAGAGGTACTGAGAAATGACTCTAGTTGTGTGATTAGCTCTGCCACTTGGGAGATGGCGACAACATTCTCTAGGAAGTATCATTGGGAAAAATTCATCTCATGGTATAAGGCGCACCTACTTAGTTAAGAAGATCCTAGAATTCTAACACCATCTTCTCCACCTATGCTTGGTGTTGGATCTCAAACATGTTCTCCCACAAATCCTAAAGGTTGACTCCAAAACCTAAGGCTAGGGATGGTGTTAATAAAGTAATGGGCAGGAGTTATGCTCAAATAGTGACATGAATGCACTAGTTCTTTGGAGTGAGTAATCTCTCTTTCACCTTGGGCTCAGCTAAACCCAGGAGGGTATTCCTAGAGGTATCCTTAATAGGACATTTAACAAAGTATGATGAACATGACTAAACCATCAACAACTATACCCAATGTATGCTTAGATTTGTCACTAAGCCAAAGACCAACTAGCTACCTATAAAACCCTTCACTAAGCTAATAAAATCATTACACATGTGTCCTAAGACAACAACAATAACACATTTCCATAAATGAATCCACTTATCACTCACATGCAATATGTGTGCATATATGACACGATTCTCGAAACTGATGGCTATTAGAGTTCACTGAGAATATTCTTTGGGTTGTGTCACTAAATCATGAAAGTGTGTAAAATTATAACCAACTCCTAAACCACTAAGGATGATAGATTTTTAGATTAAAAGTGTGTTTGATCATTGACCTCCCAGACTGATGCCTACTCTAAAGGGTAGCAAAGTATCACCTCGCAAGGATGAAGAGAGCACACCTACAAATCACAACTGAAACTAGATGTGTATATACCCACAATTTAGAGATACCTTTTCATACTATTGAGCATGTTTAATGATCCATATTGATGTTGTAAAAATCCACATGAGACAAAGCAAAGATCACTATAAAAGATCTGCAATGCTTTAAAATGTTGTCATATATTTATCAAAGCCTCGTTACATTCAGGCCAACAAATGTGGCAAGGGGAAACCCATAAATAGGTTCAAAGATTCCCATGAAGACTTAAAGACTTCCATGGAGACATTTAGTTACGAACATATTAGCTATGTAAAATGCTTTCTATGATTCACAATATGTGCTTTCCAAGTTACAAACAAGACTGGCAAAAGTTGAAACCCTAGATTACTCTTAGACACTTACAATCCTAGAGGCAATAAAAATGATCAACCTTTTCTACCTCTGATACCTGTATATATTAAATAGCATTCAAAATACATTGCATTTGGTTGCCTGGGTAAATTTTTGGGGTCATGTGCAAATAAATGCATGATGGATGCAAGTATAACAATTTGCATCTCAATCTCCCTTGGATTTGGTACTCGATGGCTTGGAGTAGTGAAAACATCCTTCCTGTGCTCATGAGAGTAGCTTGGTACTTTTTTGTAAACCTACAAATGATAGGGCCCAATTTATGATGTTCAATTTATCCATCTCACATTCCACATCTTCATGTGGCTTTCCATGTGGATCTGCACCTTAGGGAGCTTGAAATTATTTTGGAAAGATTGAAAGGAAGCAAGGTACACGAAAATGCTTCCTACACTGAACTAATGAGGGGAATAGTGTACAAATTTTTAGATCCTTATAGTTACATAAATGTGAAACATATAACAAAGAGATTAAACAACATACAAGGAGTAGAATGAAAGAGACACAAGATATATGTCGGGAAAACCATTTCAAGTGAAAAACCCCTTCAAGTGAAAAACCCCACACTCCAAAACCTGCATAATGTCTTATCAAATCTAATGGTGATTACAATACACTTGCAATGCAAGTTCTTTTGGGAGTTTTTAAGATGTTAGTTCTAGAGCAATTTTGATAGCATAACAGTACTTGTAAATCAACTATTCAACTCCAACTCCAAGCACCTGTATAAATAGAGAATTACTACGAATGGAGGAAGCTTCTAGAGCAAGTCAACACAAGAATCTTGTCCAAATCCATATGGCCCAATTTCCAAGGCCATAAAACATGTGTATGATACTTGTAAGAGATTCCCTTTCATCCCTTACAACCCCCAAACTTGGGCGCCCCAAATTTGCCCAATATAGGTATGACAGATGCTCTTACAATGTCATAAAATCCGTCATATATGACAACACTTACAATTGTAAGAGAATCTATCATAACTGACTATTAATAGCAGATTTTCTTACAACTTGTCATAGTCAAACTTGGGTGCCTACCTTCTCCATGCAAAGATGCTTCATGACACTTGTCACACCTGTCATAGGATCTTCTATTTCTGGCTCTTACATGTCATAGATTCTTTCATAGGAATTTGTCATAACTCTTACGCATCATAGACCGATCTTACAACACCCAAAAGATGCCAATAAATGGCAAGTCTTCTACCACAAAGTGGGATGCCTATCTCCTCATATGAGGACAAAAATACATCTAGTCACCTTCCATGTAGGATGACACATCACCGTGCCAACTCCCACAAAGTGACAAAATAAGATTTACATAGAAATTACAATAATAGGCAAAAATAAATATACAATTAAATAATAAATGCTAGGAACTTGCAAAGGTTGAGACACCTTAATTCCCAACATTCTCCCACTTGTCGAACACCTTTCAAGAGCCAATAGAATGATAGGATTTTAACTGCTAGGGGTCAAGAGGCCCATAGACTCTGAACACCATATGAACTTATCTGTGCCCATAGGTTTCATCAGTGCATCTACAACATTCTTTAAAGTGTCAACTTTCTCCAATATCACCTCCCCATCTTCTACCATATCACAAACAAAATGAAACTGAACATCAATGTGCTTTGTTCTGGCATGGAAAGTAGGATTCTTTGTTAAGCAAATGGAACTCTGACTGTCACAACAGATAGTAATATGTCCTGCATCAAAACCAATATCTAAACACAACCTCTTTTAAGCCAAATGGCTTCCTTACAAGCATGAGCAGCTTCCATGTACTCTGCTTTTGTCATGGACAAAGTGATCACAGGTTGCCACTTACTCATCCAACTGATAGCCCCACCAAACATAATGAACACGTAAGCCCCAGTGGATCTCCTGCTGTCAATGTCACCTGCCCAATAAGAATCCATATATCCACGAATACTCACAGAATGCTGAGGTCCTATAGGATAACCATGATAACATATGGAATACTCAAAAGTACCCCACAAATATCTAAACACTCTCTTCATTGCAACCCAATGTACCCGTCCAAGATTATCCATAAATCGACTAAGGACTCCCACTACTTGGGCAATGTCTGGTCTTGTACAGACCATATCATACATCAAGCTGCCAACCACACTAGCATAAGGAACTCTACTCATATCCTTCGTCTCAGAAGGAGACTTTGGACAATCTGCAACAGATAACTTTGTCCCCATCATAATAGTAATAGTCAAAGGTTTGCAATCTACCATGTTGAATCTCTCCAACATAGTATTAACATACTTACTCTGGCCTAACCAAAGTTTTTTGTTTGTTCTGTCTCTTTTGATCTCCATCCCTATAATGTACCTGGTTGCCCCTAAATTTTTCATTTCAAATTGTACTGACAACTAAGACTTCAAATCAAAAATCAAACTTTTACCATTCTCAATTAGCAACATATCATCAACATACAGTGCAATAATGAGAATGTGATCATTGTCAACTTTCAAATAAACACAATGATCTGATTTCAATCTCAGAAATCCAATACTCAACACAAAGGCATCAAACTTCTGGTACCACATCCTAAGAGACTATTTCAAACCATACAAAGACTTTTTTAACTTGTAAATCATATTTTCTTTACCTTTCACCACGTAGTTCTCTGGATGTGACATATAGATTTCCTTTCCCAAGTCACCATGAAGAAATGTTGTCTTCACATCCATCTATTCCACTTCTAAATCATACGCTGCTACAAGAGATAACATGAACCGAATAGATGTCAGCTTTGCAACAGGAGAGAGAATCTCACCATAATCAATTCTCTCCACCTGAGAATACCCCTTCACAACCCATCTGGCCTTATATTTCTTGACACTACCATCTGCACCAAATTTCTTTTTGAACACCCATTTACACCCAATGGGTTTCTGTCCTTCAGGCAAAGGCACCGAGTTCCAAGTTTTATTCTTTTCCAAAGAAGCCATCTCCTCTTCCATGTCCTCCTTCCAGGAACCTGCATCTTTCATACCCATAGCCTCTTTCACAGTTCTAGGCTCATCAGTGTTAGAAATCAAGGCAAAAACACAAATAGAATTAATCAATGAATAACCAAACCTCTCAAGTTGCCTCCTAATATGTGTAGACCTCCTCAGAAGCTGAGGTGGAGGTTCTTCTTCTTCTAAACTTTCAGAGATGCTAGAGCTCTCCTCATCATTAGGTCCAATAGGGTCTTTCGGTTCAGTCTTCTCAAGGGTAGTAGGAAATTGAACAGCATCCTCTTTATTTTCCTTTTCTTCTGGTTGTAGAACAATAGGAGAAGGAGTTACCTCTTTGAAAATAACACTTCTACTATACAAGACTTTCTCATCCATAGGATCCCAAAGCTTATACCCTTTCACATCAACACCATAGCCAATGAAGATACACTTAACTACCTTTTTCTCCAATTTTGACCTCTTCTCCTTAGGCATATAAGCATATGCCTCACAACCAAAAACACGAAGATGTCTCAAAGAAGGCTTCTTACCAGACCACACCTCCATGGGTGTCTTTTCAACAAGTGCTAAAGTAGGATACTTGTTAACCAAGTAGCAGGCAGTGGCTACAGCTTCAGCCCAAAACTTCTGTTCGAGGCTAGCTCCACTAAGCATACTCCTAGCCCTCTCCATCAACATTCTGTTCACCCTCTTTGCAACTCCATTTTGATGAGGGGTGTGTGGATTTGTCTTATGTCTTTCAATCCCATGTTCTTTACAGAACTTCTCAAAATCTACCAAACAAAACTCACCACCATTCTCAAACACTTAATCTTTTTACCTGTTTGATTCTCTACAAAAGTTTTGAACTCCTTGAATCAACTAAAGACTTCAAATTTGCTTTTGAGAAAATAATTCCATGTCCTCCTACTGTAATCATCAATGAATGATACAAAATATAATGATTTAGAAATCGAAGGAACATTCACAAGACCAAACACATTGGAATGAATCAGATCCAACACACCAAAAGACTTGTGAGAACTAGAGTAAAACTGAACATGCTTTTGCTTTCCATATACACAATGTTCACAGAAATCAAACTCAAGATTACAATCATTTAACCCCTCGACGAGGTTTTTGTTTTTTAGGGCTCTAAGACCCTTCTCACCAATGTGACCAAGTCTCTCATGCCACAACATTGTCTTCTCAGTAGGAAGTTCCATTTTGAAAGCATAAGCACCCTTAGGTACCCAGAAAGCACGACCATCAAAAGTTGATGCAACACACTTCTTCATTATTGGTTCATGTTGTCACAAAGGATTGCACCCTGAATGCTAAGGCTTGGCAGTCCTGTGCAACATGGGAACATTCTCAGACTGTGGGTTTGTCTATTACGAGAATGGACCTTCGGAAGAGCTGACTCCCTTTAAATGCTCCTTTGGATCTATAAACTTGTGAGGAAAAGAGATAGAAGAATACTGAAATAAATTGAATTGAACTAAAATCTATCCTAAAGGGGGTAATGCACCAATGTTTTAATTCTAATATGCAATCTGATTCATAATTACTTTTCAATACATCTGCTCTTACAACTCAAACTGATCAAATTTACCACATAAATGTTTCACAGAAAGGCATGAAATGACTTGTAAAATCGATAACCTATAATAAACTTGTAAGGAGACAGAAAATTCAAAGGTTTTAAAGCAAAACACATTAAATTCCTATCAAATAACTCAAAATGAGACAAGACACCTAAATCTGAATAGAGGAACACTAGATTATATTGACGATAGAAGGAATACTCTGCAAAATAACAATGAACTGATGTAATAAACTGCTACTACTACATAAAATTGTAAAAATAGCTGAGTTACAAGTCTGAATATCTCTCTTTGCAATGTGTAAAGGCAAGGGAAAAGTAAGAACTGAGGAAAAGCATAAGATTTTTTCCCTATAATACAAAAATTGTCCCAAAAAGTGAAAGGGAAGTCAACTCCAGCTCAACTAGACTCCAAAAGATGCATGAATGAGTCTAAAAAAGCAACTCCAAGTTGTTGGGCGAGCACAATAGAAAAGCCTAAAAATAAGCGCTCATAACTGCTCCAAGATGAGCAAAAATAGCTCAGAACTCCACCTCCCAAGTTGTTTGACCAAAAAACTACCAAAAATAGCCTAGTTTGACTCCAAGTCAAAAATAGAGCAAGAAAATATCCTCCTGCATAAGTCTACTTTCAGTTCAACTCCATCTCTCTCTTCCTTGCATGATTCAAAGGCAAAAAAATATTGTTTTTGACAAATATTAAGGATAATCTTTTATAGTTTTACCTTACTAAGTGTTTAATAATTGTCTTCTTAGTTTTGTTAAACAAATAGTAAGGTAATTTATAATTATTACCCTTAATATTTGTTTAAAATACAATATCTTGTCTTCAACTTATGTAAAAGAAAAAGGAGTTACATCATTACATTTTTTATTTACTCACCCTCCAACCCTTGTCAAAAAATATCAAGATGTCAAAAGATATCAAGGCTTATAATTATGTCTTTTCTACCTTTGACTTATAAAAAGTTCCAAAATATCCTCCATGCTGTAAAAAATGACTTAGTGTCTTTTGATTCTCCCTTAGACTCTAATAATTTTCCTTGAAATGTTTAAGGTTTTGAAAAGAAACTTTAAAAAAAAAAAAGTCAAAAAACCTCATTATACCCTTATATCTCCTTTCACTCACGGGCTTCTCATTCTTCCTAGTCTTCAACACTTGCATTTTATGTGACCATGGGCTCCCTTTTGAGTTTTAATGATTTTTCTAAAATAAAAGTCAAAAGACTTTAAGCTTGGGTTAGGGTAACGTGACAAAAGGAAAAAATAACCCTAAAAGATCTTCATTTTGCTATTCTTCACCTGACTGTTGGGTTTTTGCTCTGCACTGCCATGAGGGTTTGAAGGCCTATGTGAAGGTCCCCTACTGCTCCAGATGGCTCTTTTATCAAATCTAGACCTTAAACTATTGCACCAGGTAAGTAATACTTGCAGTTACTACTGTATCTTCCACAAGAAAATGGAGAAAGGTCACTCCTTATCCGCTACTTCTGTGATGAAACCTTTCTGTGTTTATCCTTCTTTTGATAAAAATGTGAACAATATACTTTGGAAAGAAACGTAAAGGTTTATGTGTAACTAACAGCAGCGGCTCTCTCTTTTCCTTGTGGTTTCTATGACTTTATGAATGAGAATCAATGAAAACTCTGACTCTCCTTCTTCATGCTCTTTGCTCTTTTGGTCTGCATGATGAAATGATTTGAAATCAAGAAAGCTCTGGAAATCTCTATCTTGTTTTTCTTTTGCTCTAAAAAACTCTTAAGCTTTGCTATTTCTTCTTCGACAAGGTTGTGGAAATCTCAAGAGGACTAGTTTTTGTGTAGCTTCACTTTCCTTTACTGCTTTTACCTAACTGGTAGTCTATTTACATTTTGTTGTTCTGCCTTTATCTTTGCTATTTTAGCTCCTTATTGACACTGCAAAATGTGGATAGAAACAATGAAACTCCTTGTCTTGAAAGAAAAAGTGTAACCGGTAGCCTCTCTCTTGTAAATATCCTTGCTCCTTTGAGAAAATAGTAAAAAAGAAACTACTTTCCTTGCTGGTCTTGTTCTTCTATGATGGAAAAAGAGTGAAAAGGTTTGATTTTCTGTTGCAGAGTTGATAGGGGTTGATACCTTTGAAAGAAAAAGTGAAAATTGTGCCTTCTGGTTCTACAACTCTTGCTCACTTTGGTTAACTTGCCATTGGAAAATTCTTTTAACTCTCGTATATGCTCTGTCAGCACCCTCATAACACTACAGAACTTATAATATGGATTTAACAACTTTAGACAGACATTTCATACCTTTGAATAGATGTTTGAAACTCCGTGATATGCAAGTCTAAACGACTTCATCATTGTCAAGAACATTTAGTTTTTCTTAGCTTATGACTATTCTCTGCTCAAGGCTCTTCATTGATAAGTTTTAACACCTCTTTCATTGATCTAAAGCTCACTGTCTACTCTCAGGTTAGTATATCCTTTTTCTTGGGTACTATCTCTTATGCCAACTTTTGTCATGTTGATCTATAACCATTTGATAACCTTTGTCTCATGACTGCTCATGGTTATTGAAAACTTTGTGATTGTCCCACAGTCATATCAACTATTATCTTGTTTCATGCATGCTCTGATGACTATCTTACTATACTTCATTGTTCCTCCTTGATGTAAAGTGCTCCTTCATAGGCAATGTTGTTCTTTTTGTTCTCTTGTACATTAAGATTGCTATGACATTTCTCCTAAACCTTTGGTAGGACTCTAAATCCATGGTAAACTCACTGCCCCTAATGTTGTACATAATTATCTTGAATAGTGCTTCTTACAATCGTCTCATTGCTCCTACTGAGATGCCACCAAGTGATTGTCCTTCCTTTTGTTTGCTGCTATTCCATTTGATGATTATGTCTCCATCTGTGACTGCTGTTACATTGTAGATTCATATGTCTCTCTATTATCCCATTCTCTTGCTGTGACAACATTATTGTTGTCCCATTCTCCTGCTGTGACAACATTAGTGCTGTCCTAATTGTGACAGCATTATTGCTGTCTCATTCTCTTGTTGTGACAACATTATTGTTGTCCCATTCTCCTGATGTGACAAAATTATTGTTGTCCCAGTTGTGATAGCATTATTGCTGTTATGCAGACCCATGTAGACCTCATTGTCCTTTTGTTCGTGCTCCTTTAAGATTGTTTTATGACTGCCCCTCTAGGTTTTTTACTAGATCTCCTAACCTTTGACTTGTTCACTATTTTCTTTTGGTTGTACATGCTTCAAAAACTACTCCATGCCATAGTCTTTTCAAAACAACTGCCCTCTCTACTATTTGAGACTACTCCTGAGTATCATCCATTTCAATGGTCAAACAGTCACTAACAATTTTACATTTCATTCACAACAAAAGTGGTAAATATTTGTTCTATTTTCATTTTCTTCATGTTGTCTCTATAATAACATCATGTCCCTTTGATCACTGATAGACATAAATGTATTCACGTAAGGCTAAAAAAGTGTATTGCTACTCCAATAGGTACAAAACTCCCTTTCTTATGAGGCTGTAACAGTTATTGTGATTATTCTCTTGACTATTGATGTTTGTTAGTTCTTTAAAATTGTATACTGTTGTTCCTATTCTCAGTTCATTCCTTCACCAAGCCTCTTCATAACTCTCATATACTTTTGCCCACTCAATCTCTCTTCTCTGCCCATAGTTAGATCTTTTTCATCTATAACAAGTTTGCCAAACCTCTGGGACAGCTAAAATGAATTATATAACCATCTTACATGTAGACTCACTACATATTCACATCCCCATGGACTTTGAAATGATCTTCAACATACCTTCATGAAACCTAGGAACTGTTTGATCTTGGGTGATCTCTCCACACATTTAGAGGAAGCTCTAAAAGTTAAAACCTTGTGATGTTTGAATATTATGGTGCTTATACACTTTGAGGAAGAAGATCCAACTCCTCTTTCAACTTACATCCCAATGATTATGTCTGTGGCATTCATGTCTACACTCACTTTGTCCCTGAGATGTTCTTATACTCCGCTTAGGTTTTGACTATCATACCAACCTTGAACTCCTATGCATTGTTATCTCACATCTCTGCAACCTGAAACTCCATGACTAGAGCTTTCAGTTGTCCCTTAACTGTGACAGGTCTGCTGCTCCTGAGTATATGATGACTTTTCTTTACTTGATTTATTGTTGATGTGACTACTCATGTTATGTTTGTAATGACTATCTTGTTGGTGTGGCTGCTTAGATCCTCGTTGAACTCTATTCTAGCCTGAAATGACTACCTTTTCTATTTTATTCTTCATTGAGACTGTTCCTCCTTGCACCTGTAGCTTCATGATCTTCATGTACTCACTCTTTCTTGTCTTCTATGGTAGCTTTTGCCTATGTCATCAGTGATTGCTCTATAAGCACCTGTACCTACATAGTGAACAAACAAGTTAAAGAAAACATGGAGGCTTAGTAGCCTCATCTTTGATTTGTCTAATCTCATCTTTTGCATCTTTTATGGTTGTCTGTCTGCATTCTTCTTATGATTGCCTGGAATTAGGCCACTTTGTTTGATGTTTGCTTTTCTCCTTCATTTTTATGGATCGAATGTAAGATGGCAAGTACTTTTTGATTTATTGCATATAGAAGTAAAGATGAAAACCCTGAGCTCTAACATTCACTCATTTCCTCCTGCAGGTTCACTTGGAGCTATCACCAGGACAACTAAAGATGCTAATGCAGATATTAATAGGATTCATCATTCATTCAAGCAATGGCGGGTCCCACTTTTCTTCTATATGCTTTCATTTACCTCAAATGTACTTGTTATTGTGCATTGCATCATATACAATTACTCCTACGGGTTGTGTGGGATCATATAAACACTTTTCATTTGAATATAAATAGTTATTTCATGCAATGACTTGTGTATAATTTCACTTTCTTGTAAATCAATTGCATAAACATAAACTAAACATTATTGCATGGTATATGTGTTTATAATCATGAGTAGACTAACCAGATTTTATGTATCTTTCTTAGATGTATCAAACTGCAATGAACACAACTAAAACATGATCTGCAATGACTAAATTAGCTTTAACTTCGCCTATCAGTCTCTGAATACCTCCTGCCTTGCTGGGCACACTTCATCTTATCTGCCTCATGCAGCAACTCTAATTGAGCTGCTACATGCTCTTGGTAATGTGAACCCTGGAAGGGTCCTCCACCAGGGCAGTAGGCCTTCTAGGGTGGCCTTTGAACTTGAATTTTCTTCTCCCTTCCTCTTGAATCTCTCTGCTTCTTCAAAGAAGCAAAGCTAACTGTTGTTACAACCTAATCTAATTGGGCTACAAGGCACAATTTGGTAACAGTTCCAATGGTGAGGATGAAGAACCTAAAGCTCTTTTCTTTGAAATAGAAGAACTATTGCACTGAACAATGCATGCATCCAACTCAAACAGAGTACCTCTCCAAGTACCCTTAGAAAGCACCATAGCTCCTCTCTTCATCTTGCATCCTCCATTTGAGAAGACAACTTGCACACCCACATCATTCACCTTACTTACAGAACTTGAAAGTTTCATGCTAAACTAGGGATATGCAGAACACCATTGATCCCCTTTGCTCGTCCATCAAGGAATCGAATCAAGACTCTTCCATGACCAACAATCTTCAGGTGAGAGTCATCACCCAGGTACACCTTCCCACCATTGAATTCTTCATACTTGGTAAACCAACCTCGATGTAAGGTCATATGGAAAGAAGCACCAGAGTCTATCAACCACACATCTTCCAATGCATGGGTAGCCAAGGCAGCAACAAAAGTATCATCATCATCTTGAGATTTGTCAAAACCTGAATCAGAGAACTTCTTCTTTTTCTTCTTCTCCTCCTTACACTCATTTCGGAAGTGCCCAGATTTGCCGCAGTTCCAACACAGTACCTTGGACTTTCCAAGAGACTTAGATCTCCCATGGGATTTGGATCTATCCTTTTCTACTTTCTTGTCCTTCTTCTTCCCTTTCTCTTTAGATCTACCATGAACTACAAGAGCCTCCTTAGTTGACTCAGAAAACTTTCTCCGCATCTCTTCAAACAATAATGAAGAAACCACTTCATCCATCTTGAAGGTGGTAGTAGTGCTCCCAATGGCCATGACAAGGTGGTCCCACGAGTCTGGCAAAGAACAAAGCAAGGTCATGCAACGATCCTCCTCCTCCATCTTCACACCAATGGAAGTCAACTTAGCAACCATGTTAAAGGCATTCAAATGATCTACAACAGATCCTCCATCTTCCATCCTTAGAGAATATAGCTTCTTCTGTAGGAATAACTTGTTCACTAGGGATTTAGCCTAATAAACATCTCCAAGCTTCTTCCATAGGTCTTTTACAGTCTTCTCTTCATGGATATTTAACAAGACAGAGTCAGCTAAACAGAGTCTCACAAGACCCTTAGCTTTTCAATCTTTGAGATCCCAGTCTACTTGAGACATTGCTATTGGTTTTGAGCTAGATATAGCTTCCCATAGATCTCGATCCAGAAGCATGTCCTCAATTTTGAGTTTCCACAACTTGAAATTATTGCCATTAAACTTCTCCAAACCTATCATTTCAGATGTGCTTGCCATCTCCTTCCTACAAAAAGATCACAAAATACTCTGCACAGACTCCCACTCAATCAAAGATTAGTACAAAAAACCCCTACCCAACAACTAGGACCAAAGGTGATCAAGCTCTGGTACCAACTGAAAGGAAGCAAGGTACACGGAAATGCTTCCCACGCCAAACTAAGGAGGGGAATAGTGTGTAAATTTTTAGATCCTAACAGTTACAGATATGTGAAACATATAACAGAGAGATTAAACAACATACAAGAAGAAGTAGAATGAAAGAGACACAAGATATACGCAAGGAAAACCCTTTCGGGTGAACAACTCCACACTCCAAAACCTACACAATGTACTATCAAATCTAATGGTGATTACAATACACTTGTAATGCAAGTTCTTTCAGGAGTCTTCAAGATGTTAGTTCTAGAGCAACTCTGGTAGCATAACAGTACCTGTAAATCAACTATACAACTCCAACTCCAAGCACTTGTATAAATAGAGAAGTACTATGAATGGAGGAAGCTTCTAGAACAAGTCAACACAAGAATCTCATCCAATTCCATATGGCCAGATTTCCAAGGCCATAAAACATGCATATGACACTTGTAATAGATTCCCTTTCATCCCTTACAACCCCAAAACTTGGGCGCCCCAAATTTGCCCAATATAGGTATGACAGATGCTCTTACAAGGTCATAAAATCTGTCATATATGACAACACTTACAACTGTAAGAGAATCTGTCATAACTGACTATTAATAGCGGATTCTCTTACAACTTGACATAGTCAAATTTGGGCGCCTACCTTCTCCATGTAAAGATGCTTCCTGACACTTGTCGTAGGATCTTCTATTTTTGGCTCTTACATGTCATAGATTTTGTCATAGGAATCTGTCATAACTCTTATGCGTCATAGACCTCTTACAACACCCAAAAGATGCCGACACATGGCAAAAGTCTTCTACCACAAAGTGGGATGCCTATCTCCTCATATGAGGACAAAAATACATCTAGTCACCTTCCATGTAGGATGACAAATCACCATGCCAACTCTCGCAAAGTGACAAAATAAGATTTACATAGAAATTAAAATAATAGGCAAAAATAAATATACAATTAAATAATAAATGCTAGGGACTTGCATAGGTTGAGACACCTTAATTCCCAACAAAGATTAGGGCAATTGTGTAGCTCTGTTGCAATCAAAACTAAGTGTTAATGGCATCCAAGACAGTGTAGAGAGGTAGGCGATATCTTCTGGTTAAGTGCAAAACTCCAAGGTGAGAGTGGAAGTCAGACTTGTACATATTCATGGGAGATAGGAAAGTTTGCAAGGAAAGTCTGGCAGGAATCAAGGAGATGTAGGGAATTAGGACCTAGAAGGATGGAGTGAACTTCCTAGAGGGGAGAAGAAGTTCGCATGGGACAAAGGGAAGAAGGTAAAATCTCAAAATTGTGGGGATGTGAAACCTAGATATAAATTCATGTAGGGCCCACATTTTTGCAAAGGACATATAGAGGAATGATGCGGGAATGCTAGAAAGCAGGGACTAGGAGCAAATATGCAAGGAGTGCAAACTTACCTACAATCTCCACAAGGAATGAAGAAAGTGAAAATGTAGACATACGGGGATGCATGATTAGGAAGGAAGTAAGTAAGAGTGCATAGATGCACACATGGTTCACAAGTCTATAGGCAAACACTAAGAAAGTTAATAGCTTGTGGAAAAGTGGAAGGAAATGGAAAGTGAGAAATTTGAGGAAAGTGCAAAAGTGCATGGAACTTCTACAAGTATGCAAGGGAGAGGAAATGTGAAGCAAACTTACAGACTTGTGGGGATGTAGGGTTTGTGAGGAAAAGAGGAGCAAGTGGAAGTGCTTGTGGGGTCTTCATTTCCACAAAGGAAAGGAAGAATGTGAGAATGCAGAGATTCAAGGGTCATAGGACCAAGAAGGAATTCCAGACTTCCATGTGGAGTCCACAACTCCACAGGTGAAGAAGGAAATAAGGGAAGAAAAAAGTGGAGGGAAAGGATGATTTTACCAAAAAGTGCAAACATCCATGTAAGTTCTAAAATTCCACAAAGATAGAATAGGACCAAAAATCCTACCAAACTTGGAAATTTTACTAAGTTGGTCTGACACAAGGATTTTGATGGGTGTAGAACATAATCTTGAGCATGACTAGACAAAACAACCCATTTATGATTTCTTTGATTGGTAATCTATGATAGGATAATATGAGGACCTAGGGCAACAAAGAGGCATAAGACTTAGAAAATTTTATGTTCTTAGAGCAAGTGCCAACACTTGGATTTAAAATGAGATAAGTACACAAATATTATCATTGAGAGGAAAAAATAATTCATGGCCTCAACATTAAAATAACATTATTTCTATATTTCTATAATTAAAACATAATAGAAGCTCTAAAAATTCCAAAATTTAGCAATATATCATCCATGAAGCATAATCTCCACATGATGTAGTTATTTAGGAAAATATCCTTGGTAAAATGGATGAGAAAAGATTGTGTATCAATTTCCAAGCATACTGGACATGAGGGCAAGACCAAAACATATATTTGAAGGTTTCTAGTCTATGAGAGGCATGTAATCTTGGAGAGGCTATATCAATATGCAAAATTCTTTCTCCAATAGGAATCCCTTCATAGTCATCATAAAAATGAGTAATTTTAGGCTCCAATATGGACTACCAAACATGTTTAAGCTAAAATAGTTTAGTTGAAGGGGAGGAATTCAATCCCCATTACTTATTGACCATACAAAGGGAAAAACAAAAATGGTTGAGAACCTTGTAGAGAATTCCAATAGTATAATTCCTAAACATAGTGTCAAAATCCCACAACTAAACCTTCGACCAAAAAAGAAGAGGTCGAAGCCCCAACTTGTGAAGCATAACATCAAGCGCAATCTCCTAAGTGCAAAGGAGGGAAAGAAAATTAATATTAGAAAGCTATAATTTTCATTGTAACACTTACCATAGGGTCAAGCCTCTAGAAGAGAGTAAGTATTAGACCTATCAATGATGCACCACAAGAAGAACACAAGATTTACGTGGAAACCCTTATAGGAGAAAACCATGGCAAAATATTATTTATATATAAATCTCTTTTACAATCTTTTTAGGCTCCAACCTATAGGAGACACCAATCCCCTGTTATATAATTTGTGAGCACCAACCCGCTAGAGACACCAATCTTTGTTTGTAGATTTCATGAAAACCAATCCGCAACCGAGCACCAACCTAGTAAGAGACACCAATCTCTTGTTAAGGCACCAACCTTCTATAGATCTGGATCACTATCTTCTACAAATCTAATCACAATTCACACAATATCCTTTCTTCACAAATCTGATCCAACACACACAATGTTCTTCTTTTCAAATCTGATCCAAAAGATGCACAGTCTCTTTTCACAAACTAATCACAATTATAGCACTATATTCTCCTAAGTCTCTGCCTTGAGATCTACCCAAACTCGTCCTCTATTTCTCATTTATATCTGCTCAAACTCTTCCTTTATCCCAACAAGGTCTTCTTCTTTTTCTCAGCATAATCTTCTAGATCAACATTATCTTCCTCTATATTTCCGCCTCTTACTTCTCTATAATTCTACCATGAATCTTCCTTATAAATCTTCCTTCTATTCTTTCATACAAATCTGCCTTCAATCCTCTATTTGTAGATCTGTAGGTGTCTTATAGATATATCTTTTTCATACAACACACTACACTCCACTCTCTACTCACACATGTTATATATATATTTGCACTTATCCTTCTCATATAACAACACATACTCTTCAAAAGATATTTGATTTACACTTCATTTCTGCCTCTATTTTTTTCTTAAATCTACTTTAACACTCAGAGATAAATATTGAAATTGCTTTCTTTTCATTCACATGTCTTCCACTTCTTATATCATTCCAATGGAGGCATCCATTATGAATGGATGTATTTCTTCATAAGGAGACAACCTTCCAAAAAAAATCATACCTCTTCATAACAAAATTACTTTACAATATATTTGTTGCCCCTTGGATATTAGTCGTTGCACCTTTGATATCAATCACTACTCTTTAAATCACATCCTTCTTTTAATATTAATCATTGTCCTCTTATTTGTATATTATAATACTTTTATCTTATTTGTTATTTTGTCTTTTATCACACCAAATATCAATCGCGAGCACCTTCATAAATTTGCTGCAACATTTCATAACAAATCGCTGCTATCATATATATATATATATATATATATATATATATTGCACCACTTGATTAATATTTCATATATGATCCTTATCGCTCATTAGAGAAGTCAACTTTAGTAATAATTTAAATCTTTAATTTAAATTTCCTCAAAGGGAGTCATCTATTTTTTCTTTTGAGTTTGGCACCAAGGTAAAAGGAGAGTCTACCACTATTAGGGGTCGACCAATATTCAATTTTATTTTTCACAAGGTCGGCCAGCATTATGATGATTGTTTAAATCTTTAAAAATGCAATCAACTTCTTTCACATGATGATAATCGTTGCTCCTCTCTCAAGGTATTCGTCTTTGTCTGAATTGAGCATAAACCTTTGTCTTGAACTCCTTGCATTCTTGGCATCAATGATAACCTTCGACAATGTCTTCAACCTTTGACATCAATGACATCACTAATATCTCTATATCTTGCATTCAATCATATTGCCATGTTGACATCAATGACAACCATTTCTTATACTCTTGTATGTTTGTTAATGATAACAATCATGACTACCTTCTTGACATCAATGACAACATGTCCAACAATCTCCCCCTTTGTCATTAATGGCAACACAAACATAATCCTCTCTTTTTGCATTGCTCCCCCCTTACTTTATCTATCCCCCTTTGACATCAATAGCAAAGGGACACTTAGTATACATCTTTTCTTAATGATATATATTTCTCTCTTTTCTATGATTCTCCCCTTGTCTGTAAGGCTCCTCCTTTTGTCTCTATGTCACTTGGGTGATATGTTTCCTCTATAGATGTCCAACAATAATTTGGATGATCTTCTTAAGTTTGACAAATCAGGAACTAGTTTTGTTATCCTTTATTCACTATGTGTCTTATAAGATGACAAATGTCTTCAATTCTTCACAAAGAATATCCCCCTATCTGTAATACTCCTTCTTGACATTAATGACATCATTTTTCTTTTTTCTTGTACCACTTTCTTGTTGTATCTCTCCCTCTTTTTGTAACTTTCCCCCTTTTTCATTAATGATAAATGGATGTTCATCATCTTTTCATCCGTTGTCTTCTATGGCATTATTAAATTAATAGAAACTCCTTAATGTGAAGTCAAACATAAGTATCAACACAACCATCCAACTTCCCACTATCAATATCTTTTGCTTTTGCCAACACATGTTTTATAAAATTGTCAAATGCAAATATACAAGCATACTCTCTAGACAAGGACTTCTTTGGATTGTTCTCATATTCATGTCAGGTTCTTGTAAAGGTCTCTCATCAAGTTTAGTCTTATAAACATCTTTATCACGATTTCTTTCTTCTTTCATTGTCTCAAACCTTCTAGGCTCTCTATCATCTTTTTACTATAACCTCTGCCCCTTTTCACATTGTCATCAAATGTTATGTAATATTTTGTCATTCATACATGATCTTTCATATTTGATTGTCACTCTTGCATATTGAAACATTGTCATGTTATAACCTTCCTCTTTAATGTTCTATGAAAAGTACATTATATCTTTATCACTGGAGGTTGTTATTTCTAAATTGGAGACTATCACCATTCTCAATGTGCCATACTTTTTATGCCTTTGATGACTACATTGTCACTATTCCACTGTACTTTGTCCTTCAAATTGTTGCCATGCATCTTTTGTCAACCATCATGTCATACATGTTTTGAACTATACTTTGTTGAAATGTTTATGGTTTTTACTTCTCATGTTTTTAACCTCCATCTCTTGTTGTATGCCTAGCCATTCTTTAGTCTCTCTTCTTTTCTCCAATCATATCTTCTCTTTCTCTAATAATTCTTGCCCTTTGGTCAATGACAACGAAATGCTCATATAGAATATGTCTTAGCTGATCTATCTTGAATTGTCTTCTTCATGGAGCTAAAGGATAATGCAATGGTTAGCTCCCCCTGAACTCGTGCTTCTTCTCATGAGCTTAGTGATACCTCTTGTGCATGAAGTGCAGTTTGCACAAGCATAGATTCTTCCTTCTTCTCGTTATCTAGCTCTTGTTTCCTTCTCCATACTTTTATAGACTTCCCTCTTGTTTAGTTATGGTATCCTCCATCTTGTGTTGTCTAGATGGTTTCACAAAACCACTTCTACAAAATATTGCTTTATGCCCATAGTTGTTGCAATTGTAGCATATGACATTATAATCTACCAAAGGTGCAAAGGAGTTATAGTTCCTCCTTGAGAACCCATAAGAACTCCTATTCTTGTTCCAACCAACATGTCTTGCTTGAGTTCTACAATCTCTTGCTTTGTGACCAAAGTTGTTGCATTTATAACATATGATATTGTTCTTTCTATTTGGCAACCCATAGGAACCTCTATTCTTGGACCAATCAAAGTTTCTTGCATGTTTCCAACAATCCATTTCTTTATGTCCAAAGTTATTACAACAATAGCAATAACCATAAAAGGAATGATGAAACCTATTCATTTGTACTTGTCTTGGTGGAAGTGGTATCCTGAATGTCCCATTCTTTGCTTCTGGATGCATGCTCTGCTTCTGGTTCTCCTTCTTGTTGATTTCATTTTTTATGGAACTTTGAAGAACATCGGTATAACCCTCTGATTTATCTTCATTTGATGATTGTGATGTTTTTGAACTTTGACCCTTTTCATAGCCAAGACCACTTTTATCAAAAACTTGCCTTTGAGAGTTGATAATGTCATCCACTATTTTGGTACTCTTCTTATTTTTCAAACTTTGGTTTAATTGGGCACTTATATTTTCAAACTCCTTTCTTAAAGAAACCAACTTGGAATCAAGCTTCTCACAATTTTCTGCCCTTTCCTTTAGTTGCATTCTTATCTCCTTCTCAGCCCTTTTTCCTTCTTTGATTTGAATTTTCAAATCTACAATCATCTTCTTTGATTCTTCAAGATCATGTGATAATTTTTACTTTAAATTCACTATCCTCTTGGATTTGCTCCTTTTGTAGCTTGTCCTTTTTCCTAAGTCTCTTGATTTCACTTGGGGCGGAAATAAGTTCTGCTTCCAAATCAACTACTCCTTCATCTTCATCGTATTCCTTTTCTTCCAAATCCATCTCTTCTTTTTCTTCATTTTCCAAGACATCATCTTTCATTTCTATTCCCATGAATAGAAACTCTTCTTTCTCACCACTATTTTTATTTTCTACATATGGGCATTTGACGACAAGATGTCCCACTTTTCCACATTCAAGGCATACTACTGATTGCCAAATGTTAAGGCCAAGTGCCATTAAGTGAGTGCACATTTTTATGCTCCAAAGAGAATAGTTTGTTCCATCGAATAGTGGTGCCCTGTTTGCGGAAAAACCATATCCATCCTATTCGGCCATGTGTTCTTTTAAGATCAACCTTCAAGCGATTAATTTCTCTCTAAAGGAACCCACTTTGATACCAATTGAAGAACACACAATTATACTAAGAGGGGAGGGGGTGAATCAATATAATACAAACTTTTACTTTTTCACAACTTAACAACCATAATAAGATCTATCAATGATGCACCACAAGAAGAACACAAGATTTACGTGGAAACCCTTACAGGAGAAAACCATGGAAAAATATTGCTTATATATATAAATCTCTTTTACAATATTTGTAGGCTCCAACCTATAGGAGACACCAATCCCCTCTTATATGATTTGTGAGCACCAACCCATTGGAGACACCAATCCTCGTTTGTAGATTTCATGAACACCAATCTGCAACTGAGCACCAACCCAGTAAGAAAAACCAATATCTTGTTAAGGCACCAACCTTCTATGGATCTGGATCACTATATTCTACAAATATGATCAGAATTCACACAATATCCTTTCTTCACAAATTTGATCCAACTCACACAATGTTCTTCCTTTCAAATATGATCCAAAAGATGCACAGTCTCTTTTCACAAACTGATCACAATTATAGCACTATATTCTCATAAGTCTCTGCCTTGAGATTTGCCCAAACTCGTCCTATATTTCTCCTTTATATTTGTATACACCTAAAAATGGCTAAGTCAAATTAAATAAATATTTTAATATTTATTTTATTCTCATTCCTCTATCAATTAAATAAATATTTTAATATTTATTTTATTCACATTCCTCCAATAATTAAATAAAATTAATTTATTTAATTAAATACCCTAATTCTTTTAAAGTCTCATATAATTAAATAATCCTAAATTCCTCTATCCCAAAGTCCTAATTTCATAAATCCACATCACCTTTCCACCTCACCATGTTGCACATATAATTAAATATTTTAATATTTAATTAGCTAATATTCCCTCAACCACATGTCCTATTTCTCCTCCAATCAAGATCAGTTAACTCATCAGTCAAATCAATTGTCTAATCAATCAATTCACTTAACTGGTTAGTCTATTAGTTAACTCCTCAATCTATTCTGTTAACTCCCATAACTCATGAAAGGAGCTTGGACACTTGTCCTCTTCTGATTCACGCACATTCCCTCAAGCTTCCTCAACTGTACACCTCACAGGTAATTCCTCCAGTCATGGATCTATTGACACTTGGATTTGACCTCTTTTCAGCCTATATAAACAAGGTTCTCACACCCATTTTGCGTCACTCAAGCTTTTGCAATCTTACTCTACAGAAATCCTACCAGCGTGCCTTCGGCAAAGTATCCTCATTGCATCTACATTATCCCATTATCATCAAAATCATCCAACCATGTCGCCATTGTCAATCATCCATCTTCATTAGAGATGCATTTGTAGTTTAATCTTCATTGCATATTCCAATCACAGCCATTCTCCTATTGTCATCTTCAACATAAAGGAAGTACAACTTCTGAGAGCTAAAATCATACACAAGATCGATACGAGATAGGCAACAATGGAAGCTACGAGGTAAATCGGTCTACATAGGTAATATCTTTGTTTATTGTATTTGCATCAATTTCATTGAGTTATTGGATATTTAGTTGTTTACTACTATTGTTCACATTTTCCTCTAACAATATCTACTCAAACTCTTCCTTTATCCCAACAAAGTTTTCTTCTTTTTCTCAGCATAATCTTCTTCTAGATCAACATTATCTTCCTCTATATTTCTGCCTCTTACTTCTCTATAATTCTGCTATGAATCTTCTTTATAAATCTTCCTTCTATTCTCTCATAGAAATCTGCCTTCAATCCTCTATTTGTAGATCTGTAGGTGTCTTATAGATATATCTTTTTGCATACAACACAATACACTCCACTCTCTACTCACACATGTTTGTCATATATATATATATATATTTGCACTTATCCTTCTCATATGGCAGCACATACTCTTCAAAAGATATTTGATTCACACTTAATTTTTGCCTCTATTCTTTTCTCAATTCTGCTTTAACATTCAGAGATAAAATATTGAAATTGTTTTCTTTTCATTCACTTATCTTCCACTTCTTATATCATTCCAATGGAGGCATCCATTATGAATGGATGTATTTCTTCATAAGGAGACAACCTTCCAAAGAAAATTGTACCTCTTCATAACAAAATCACTTTACAATATATTTTGTCACATCTTGACTTTTTGATTTCATTTATAATTCAATATATTTGATGAGACTATTAGACATTACCTTATAATTGTTTGATTATTGGATAATGACATGTGCATAAAGGTAAATTGTTGTTATTTTTATAAACACATAAATTTGAAAGTTGTTATAATAATGGATTAATATGTTTATGATTATGGATTTATGTTTTCTCAAGCTTCGACTATAATTTTATGGACTAACCTATTGACGAGAATTTGAGTGCGACTAAGTGCAGGAACATGTCAAAGACAAGAACATGGTTGAGGTAGAAGCGTCCTGGCTGCCCAACAAGAATAGGCATGACGGAAACCCAATGCATGCACACACTCACTTAGTTTCATACATATTGCATCATTCATATTGCATTATTAAATGGCTTTATTATGCATTCGTTACATAGTTACGTAACCTTGATTGTGCTTTTACATTGGATATTGGATGTGGTTGACATTTGATGATTAGTTAAATTATGTAATTTCATTTACTAAGTATGCATGAGTTTGCCATGTAATCATGCTTTCTTTTTCGTCTTATGATTTAATAAAACTATTAGGTTGATTTCAGATATATTTATTATTAATTATATATTTTCTAATAAATAATTAGTGTTGGTTAATTATGTGAGTATTATATTATTTCTTTTATTTATTTATTTTGGTAATTAATTTCTTTTGGAAAAAGAAATAAGTTAAATTATTTTTATTTTTTTAATTATTTAATGTGCATGTCTATTTTAAAGATTTAGAGAATCAATTATTAAATTTATCATATTTGTGAATTAGAAAATTATATTTTCTAATATTATTTTTAAGTAGAATGTGCATGAATATGAATAAAGATATTTATATTTTACTTTTTAGGTTTTGGGGAAAAATAGGAAGAGTTATTAAAAGAAAAGAATTAGTTTTTTTTATTTATTATTATTCATTCTTCTTTTTGGTTATCAATTTTATTATGCAAATTAGAAGAAAAGGAAAAATAGGTTATTGAAGCTGAAGGATTTGGAAGTGCTTTTTTTTGAAGAATTGAAGGATTGTTGTGGTCTCAGAATTGATTGGTTTATCTCCATTGTTTTTACCAGATTGCTATAAAGATTGAGATAGGATTCTTGTCATGAAAGACTTTAGCAAATATTTACTTTGGTTAATAATTGAATATAGGATTGTGTGAAAAAACTGTGATTTATATGCTTCTTGTGCAAAAAAAAAAGATTTAGACAAATTATAGTTTCATTGATTTTGAAGATTAGAAAATGATTTTTGTTGAATTTGATATGTTGGGAATTCTTAAAAGTTAGTAGGATGATTTTATAGGTTATTTGATCTAAATATGGTTTTTAGAATATTGAAATATTAATTTTTTGTATAGGAAAAAAAAACATAATAGAAAACTTGGAAAGAAACTGAAAAGAAAAATAGTAATCTATCTTAGTATAGACATATCTCTTAAATAGTGATCTGGGTATTTCTAATTTTTGGATATATGGTTTTAAAGTAGGGGATAAACTTTACCCTTTTTTGTAATTTTACCTTTTATATTTTATTTTATATTATTAAAACAAGTTAACTATTTTTTTTAACTGGTAAATCTGTCATGAGAAATAACAGTCTGTTGCGACATCAAAAACTTATTTTTATGAACTGAGTTTCTCAGAAATTTTTAGGGAAGTGCGCAACTAAGTTTATTTAAATCATATAAAAAATCATCCTTACCCAGTTTGTAAATTCTGAGATATGTATTGATTAGTGACTGTATATCTTTGTTGCTATTTTTAGCATGATGTTTATATGTGATTATATTGTATTTATAAAATTATACTAAATATAGTTATTATGAAAATATTTATTGGGTTCTGTAGATCTCTGTATTATCTTTCCAACGCATTTTAAAAATTAGAAAAATGTTGTGTTTTGAGAAAGTTATGTCTGTTTTAGTGAAAACTTTTTTTATGCAATATAAATCCAAGTTACTGGCATGAAAGTCATGTTTGGTTTATGTGTGATCTCCCAACATGGTTTTGTGACTTTGTAAGCATGTTGAAATTGCTATGTGGATACTATTTATGAGGGTGTGAGCATGAGTTGGAAAATTATAGTGTTTCGGACCACATTTAAAGTCACCTATAGTGTTGATGTCCATGCTTAATGCTGTTGTCCTACCATTCTGTCCCCTGTAGCAGCATTTTGATCACCTGTAGGTTTAATTTAATTGACTTATCTATTTATGCCTTCACTTAAATGGTGTTCTTTTTTGACAAACACGAATTTAAAATTGTTAGAAAAGATGACTCTCCTTTATTCCTTATTACAAATTTAATCATAATGGTATTATAAATTTGATCTTGCTTGCGGGTATAAATTCATATAATATAGCTTTATGTGTGAAATAACTGTGCATGTAAAGTGGATTATGTATATTTAACATATATATATCTATATAAGTTCCATCATAAACAAATACTGGCATCTATTATTATATAACTGAATTCTCTTATTCATGTTGCATAAATCAAGAAATGGTTAGAAAAATATGAGTATAGATAGATGGGTATTTGAAATAAATCATGCATGGAGCTCATTGTTAGAAGTATGATATGCATACATCATATAGATCTTGCACTTGCTTGAAAATGTATTCACGTTGTTTTTGCAAGAGAGTAATTAGTAACTGTTATTAGACAAATGCACGTGTTACCTAAATTGTTTTGTAAAGAAAATAGTTATCTTTTTCTATGCGTGATTGCGCTTACCTTCCGGGATAGGGTATCGAATTTGGGCTAACAGAGAAGGTTGATCCTCTTTTCGGGGTTTGACCGTTACTTATAAGTGCTTTGGCCATAGCCATGTCTTCATTGAAATAGATGAATGTATATGTCTAGCAAATTATATTAATGTGTTTCTCTACCACGTCTTGTTTGTGAGATATTTGTACATTCTAGTAGAAAGATATGCATTTAGACATCAGGTTGCACTAGGTTGTCCCTCTTGGCTATTGTTTCCAGGTTGCTAGGCACTTTGTGGAGGGTCGGGTATCCTTCATGTTAGGAAGGATTCTGGGGAAGCATAATGCTTCGTGGTTGGGCAGAAAAGCACCTGAACCATGTTAGATTGTCTCTCAACTTTGTAGAAGACCATGTGGGTTAGTGGCGGCTGGTGACAATGATTTTATTCATTATCATTTCTTGCATAATTCTGATATTTGTACTTTATTATTGTACTAAGTTGACTATGGCATGAGAGCCAAAGATGTATCATTATATTTTATATTATTGTGCCAACACCTGGATTGGGCACGTGTCTTTGTAAGATGTAAGTTGGTATCTCTTTACATATATGGGAGATGTGTCTTTTCTATTTTCTATTATTATTAATGAGATGATTTATTTAATTCCATGATATAGTTTATGGGAAGCGTACTTTACATATTTGCTACCCCTTGGATATTAATTGTCGCACCTTTGATATCGATCACTACTCTTTAAATCACATCCTTCTTTTAATATTAATCGTTGTCCTCTTGTTTGTATATTATAAGACTTTTGTCTTATTTGCTATTTTGTCTTTTATCACACCAAATATCAATCACTCACCTTCATAAATTTACTGCAACATTTCATAACAAATTGCTGCTATCATATATATATCGCACCACTTGATTAATCTTTCATATATGATCCTTAGCACTCATTAGAGAAAAGTTGGCTTTAGTAATAATTAAAATCTAATTTAAATTTCCTCAAAGGGAGTCGGCTATTTTGTCTTTTGAGTTTGGCCCCAAGGTAAAAGGAGAGTCTACCACTATTAGGGGTCGGCCAATATCCAATTCTATTTTTCACAAGGTTGACCAGCATTATGATGATTGTTTAAATCTTTAACAATGCAATTGACTTCTTTAACATGATGATAATCATTGCTCCTCTCTCAAGGTATCCGTCTTTGTCTTTGTCTTGAGCATCAACCCTTGTCTTGTACTCCTTGCATTCTTGGCATCAATGATAACCTTCGACAATGTCTTCAACCTTTGACATCAATGACATCGTTAATAGCTCTGTATCTTGCATTCAATCATATTTATGTTGACATCAATGACAACCATTTCTTATACTCTCATTTGTTCATTAATGATAACAATCATGACTACCTTCTTGACATCAATGCCAACATGTCCAACAGTGCATATATTGGATATTAGGGCATCTTGGCCCACGAACATCTCTCGTGTTGTGTGTTATCTATCTTATACATTATCTTATTGCCACTATTATATGCATGGATCTTACTAATTTGAGGTCAACAAGGTCGATGAAGGATCTGTAGTAGCAAAGAGATCTTTAGGGGAAGTGCCCACCAAATGCAAACAACCTTGTACCATGTCAAAAACTTATCCAGAAGAAATTAGCAACAACTTAGCTTTTGTGGCCATATTTGACTTCAAGGCGATATACTATCCATAGTCAAAGCAATAGTATTAAAAAGAAAATGCTTAGGAAAGGACACACTAGATAAAAACTTTAGAGGGACAGAAGAAGTCATAACCACATCTTCCTCCTTGGGCAGGGGGCCTGGCTCGATTGGCGAGTGCTTCTTATGTTAGGCACAAGGTCCAGTCTCCCCCTTGCCCACCTGATATTGTAGCCAGTTCATAGCTCCATATTGAATTAAAAAAAACCACATCTTCCTCCTTTGATTTCATTATTCCCTTATAATAATATAATTTATAATAACTAATATTATACATAATTATATACTAATATAATTATATTATTATTTGATATATAAAAATTAATACATTATTATTTAATTAATGACAAACTAGTATGGATATTTTAAATACATCTATCTAAAAAATATGTTGAGATATCAATCTCAAAGCAATTATTTAATCTATGTAGCAAATTTAATATAAGTGCCTTGATATTAATATCTTTTGATGTCTTTAAGATATCTATGCTACTTTGGCCAATAGGTACTTTCTTAGTAACTCCTCAAATTTTGGTGTAATACAACTCTATGGTGCAAAATTTTGGTTGTACAAACATAATATATTTTTATTGATAGGCCATATTATTATATGAACTCTATTAACTCCTATAAATTGTCAAGTGGTTTTTGTCTATTTGTGAGAATGCTTGGTTCACAAAGGGCCCACTAGGAATCAATTATTGTTGAGGGCAAAGACCCGGCACCAAAAGGGATTTGTGCTACTTTGGCCAATAGGTACTTTATTAGTAACTCCTCAAATTTTGGTGTAATATATTTTTATTGATAGGTCATATTATTATATGAACTCTCTTAACTCCTATAAATTGTCAAGTACTTTTTGGCGTATTCGTGAGAATGCTTGGTTCACAAAGAGCCCACTGGGAATCAATTATTGTCGAGCGCAAAGGCCCGACACCAAAAGGGATCTGTGCTACTTTGGCCAATAGGTACTTTCTTAGTAACTCCTCAAATTTTGGTGTAATACAATTTTAGTGGAGCAAAATTTTGGTTGTACAAACATAATATAATTTTATTGATAGGTCATATTATTATATGAGCTCTCTTTAACTCCTATAAATAGTCAAGTGGTTTTTGGCCTATTTGTGTGAATGTCTGGTTCACAAAGAGCCCACTAGGAACCAATTCTTGTTGAGTGCAAAGACCCAACACCATAAGGGACAAAGACGTGACATCATAAGAGATAAAGTTCGTTGCGTGCAAAGACTTGGCGCCATAAAAGATAAACCTAAGTGAAACCCCCACACAAATTTCGTACAATATGTAGTCCTCAATCCTTAACATGAAGCCAAAAAATCAATGATTCGTACACCTAGACACTTTGATAAAATATAACTCTTTATAAAAAAAATCACAACATCACACATGGACGGAAACAAATGTAAAAAATCCCTTTCAAACAAATACTCTCTCACTTGAACTCAATGCATCCACATGACTCCATGATCTTCGACTCCTTTGATGCCAAAATTTTCCAACACGGTACAGAGACATGTCCACTATTTTTTAGATTTTTCTTTCTCCTTGATAATGAAATTTAACTAAAAAACTCTTTATGATAAGAATTTAACTGCTGATTCGCTAGTATAAAAAGAAACAATTACGCGCCTTAATAAAGCAGGTCGTTTTTCAAAAGAAATGGCCAAAAGCAAGTCAGACCCCACTAAAGAATTCAGACCCAAATTCCACCAAAGTCCACTGTATAAAGATGGCGAAAATCCCAACCTCTCCACTACCAGGTTTGACTCCGGCCATTAGAGAAAAAATCCCAAGAACCTAACGCCATTTCTCTTTTCCTTTGACTTTAATTGCTTCGCGACTTTCCACCATTATTTTAAACGCAGGTCGTATCAAAACGTTTGAAAATTCGTCGCACAGAACAAAAAAATTTACCAAACCCTCACGGTCGTATGACTTATTTAGTTCCTTAATCCCTTCCCAAATCGAGCCACATACTGTTTGCATATCCGTGAGGGAATCTGGTTGCTTACGGATAATTTGCAGAGCTCCAGGCCCGTGGTCACATGGGGACGGTCACAGGGAGCTCTGCCATGGCCAAGCCGGAGCTGCTTGTTTTGCAGAAGCAGGTTATGACGGATGAACAAATTGAAACTCTGCAGAAACAAATTCGGGCGTATTCCACAATTTGCAATCAGTTGGTGGAAATGCACAAAGCTATGTCTCAACAACACCCTTCTTCGCTTCCCAGTGAGTTTTTTTCTTTTGGTTCTTTTTACTTGCCTTATATTTGAGGCCTAGAAATCTTCCTGGCCGCAGTTTCTGTTTCAGGCCAGGGTTCGTTTTTCTGTGTTTTTGTTTATTTTTTCCTTTTAACTGTTTTTGTCTTCCTTGGCATAATTGCCATGTGAAATTTTGGAGCTTGTTTTTGATCCCACATTAATAGCTTATAAAGGCCTGTAATTTGTGTATTTTTGGCCAAATATCAGCGACATAATTGCCATGTGAAAATTTGGAGCTTGTTTTTGATCCCACATCCTGTAATTTGTGTATTTTTGGCCAAACATCAGTGACATATATTTATGTGGGAATTCCCGCGTAGAAGGAATCTATAAATCCGACCAAGCACTCCACATACATTTGTTGGATATACTTCCGCATATTCCCAGTATGGCTGTTGCCGTGGATGAAAAGATAATTGGTCGGTCGAATATTTGCAGCATTTCCGGTTTGGGTGACTTTAGGCTTAGTCGCAATGACCAAGGAATGTCTCTTCTGTCAAATTTACCTGGAGCTTGCACGCTACTTTGTATTAGTATATTCTTACCTAATTTCAGCACTTTACTCAATTTCAAATCCCCCGGAGACTTGATAAAATGCTGTAATTAGTTGAAAATATGTCAGAGAATGAGGCCGTATAAGCCCCCAGTGATTTTGAGGGAAGCAATACCCTTACAGCCTGGCAACTAAGCTGAAGGCTACCCTGTAAAGGGAATTTTAGGTAAATCTTAGGATGAGTTATGGGTTGCCTTGAAGGCGTCTTCAGTAAGCTTTGGCCACACAATCATTACACTAAAAGCTCGCCACATGTCCACTAGAGTTATGATCTGCCTTATTGTGGTATAGGGATTTGAAACCTGGGTCACACTGTTAGGCATAGCCTTCATTACACCATAACCCATTGGAAACACACACACACATATGTACTTCTGATGGAGTGGGAGATAGGTGGATTGACAAGGCTCAATTTTAGTATCGAGCTTGGTCATGAGATTGAATCCAAGAGGTACAGAATTTAAGAATATACATATGCAAATCCATGGACTGTGTTGAAGGTGGTGTGAGATAAGCTTGCACTACATTCTTAATATTTGTTAACACAGGTGACACTGTACAATAGCCCACAATTGTTACATGGCATGACTGCAACCTGGTCACATGTCCACAGGAATTATGGGCCACCTTGTTGTGGTATGGGGATTTGAACTTGTGTCAATTTCTGCATCATTGGTCACATGGAAAGTGGCTAGTGGATTTCTGTCAGTGGATGCTGCTACGAGAGTTTAGGAGAATTTTCAAACTGAATCAGTCCCCGGTAATTCTCTCCGGATGGTGCACAGAAAATACAGAAGGCTTATATAGGATATGAACTCTTAAAAGCAACTAACTACTCTCAGATTGCTAGTTAGCAAAAGTTATGTTAATCTGGTGCTGGAAACTATCAGATTCCATTTCTGCACCGCTCAAATCCTTCATGCCTGCTCTAATTATTCTGCTTAAGACTCCAATTTTCCAATGGAGGACACAACTCCCATAGGGCCACCTGAATAGTAAAATTGGAGACATAACCCTTTTTGTGGGATCCCATCTTTAGCATTCCCTATTACACAACAACTCTTTGGACAGACACGCTCACACACATATTACTTTGGATGGAATGGCGCATAGTGGATTGACAAGGTTCAATTTACACTAGAACTTGGTCACGAGGTCAGAACCCAAGGGTACGCATTTGAAGAAATTTATTCAATGTCTATAGTTTTAGGAAGCTTTATTTTTATTTTGTATGTTGAACGTTGAAATCTGCTTAAATTGTGAATTCTATAAGTAGAATTTTCTAGTTCTGTTCCATTTTGTAAGTTTTATGAATTTAAATAAGTTTGATAAAAAATTATGGTTGCCATATTATTTGTTGAATTTAGAATTTGTAAACTCTTAGTTTTCTTCTTTATCGAACTTTTAAGACTCGAAAAGTTACCTACTTTTTGTTTTACTTGTTAATTGTTTCCAGATGCAACGTTTTTTGCAAAAGCATCTATATATATTTTTTGCTGCAAAATAATATGATAAACTTGTTTCAGTCAGTTTATTTCCATTTGCCTTACTTTTATCATAAGCAAAGCAATGCAGTATTTTTGTTTGTTTCAAAAGCAAGGATGAAACAGCAGACCTCTTGATTGCAGATAAGACCTATTGATTGGCAAGGTTGGGGGGTGGATAGGTCAACTTGATCATGTCATTCTAACAGGTGTGCAACGTCCATCATGGTCCCCAGGTCCATCCATGTCAATGTAGACTCCTTCTCTGTCACCATAAATGGGATCAATAGTGTCAGACTTTAGGCATGCGAGGTCACCTAGGCCCATCATGTCGACTAACTAATCTATAGTCTGCCCTCAACTTCCCTTCCTCCAACTATTAGGAGAGGGGTGGGAGAGGGCCCTTAACAATTCACAAAAATCGAGGGTTGGAACATTCAATGCAAAGTTTGGGCTCTATGGATGGCTAGTCATGCCTTTGGCCTCACAAATGCACCAATCATGTTATCAGTTATAGACGGGGATGTGGCCCTGGGTCTTTTTCAGGAGTCACCATCCTTGTCAGGTTTCATTGGCGCATTGGAAACATCCCTAGGGCCATCCTTGAGACACTGGCCAGACCGGAAACATTCCAGAACGGTTGGGAGGTGCAGGGGGACAGAAGGGGGTGTCTAGTTGTCCTGGGGTCCAGGTGCCCCCTGATGCCTTCCCCCCCACAAAAAATAACTTAAGGTAAATTGGGCTTGAGGAAAGTTAGACACAATAGACTGAAATAAATAATTTGAAATCACTCATTTAATGTTGCATTTATGATCATTTTATGCCACAATAATTTCTTTACTCACCGTGTTATGGAATCTTACTTGGGAATCTGCCCCTTGGGCCATTCTCTGTCTTTGTGGTTGTGATTGCCTTCATGCCATTCTTTCAAGGTTACATGGACATTCATACTTATATTTTATTTAATCAAATTGAGAGGAGGGGTTTTCTGAAGAAGCTGTTTCTCAATTGTTCATGTAACAGATATGTTTCTAGAATACTTGTAAAAGTAGAATTTCCCATGAAGTATTAACCAGTGTTCCACGGGGACCCGTCCCCTCCCAAAATCCAGCCGCCCCCCCAACTCCGAAACCCGTCACCAACCCCGAAACCCTTTGTCCCCCCATCCCCAAAACCCGTCCCTGAGTCCCCGTCAGGAAACTCCATGGAACACTGGTATTACTATTAACTGGTTGCATAAGCATAAGGTGAAGATCAGAAGAGCACCAAGACAGTTGCTTCTTGTCATTCAATTATTGAAATATGCGCTTTGATGATTTTTTCCATTTTCCAGAGGATGAAGAAACTACTCTTCATTATGCCACAAAGATAAGTAGTTGGTGTTTATCTTACGTGAAAAACAATGTGTTAATGCCTTAGGTTTTGAAGTCTTCCACGGCTGGAAAATGTTGGTGTTCATTTTAAAATATTACCATGTCCAAGAAGAGTGACCAGTCAGTCATCAATAGTTGGAGAATGCTTTTATCGAAATAATGAAGTGGAACTGGCTATATTGACATAAGTTTCAGGAAAACAAGAACATGGGATTGTGATGCTTATTGGGGATGTTTAGGCGAGACCCTCAAAACTCCAGTTGGATGTTAGGGGACATTGGGGTCCTTGACAAAGGGACCTTGGCCTGATTATTAAAAAGTAAATCATACGATTGAAAAAGTTCAAACATTAAATCTTTTACTTGGTTACTTCTCAGAAATCATAATATTCGGTATAACTTGGTGCATCTTTCCCCTATGAATCCTAAGGGTCAGATTATATTCTCATAAAAGGAAAAAAATGAGATTTTATTGGGGGGATATTTGGGCATTCTCAATGGCCATGGGGACTTCTGGATGTCCTCTGTGACAGGAAATGTTTTCCTTTTATGGGATGTTGTCCCCAGGTGTCCTCTGTTCATTGGGTAAGCCTGAGACATCCCTGCACCTCAGGGGCATGCATAATGGCAGAAATGGGTTTCTAACCCCTAGGGAGATTACCTAGAAAAATGGAGATACTGATGTATTTATAAAAGCATTACTTCTAGAATTATGTAGGAATAGTTGTCCAATTCCATTTTTCTCAAAATAAATATTTGAATGATTGACTTCATTATTGCAAACTGCAAGTATTCTTTATTATTGCTACTTTTGCTTTCTGCACCTTCATTATAATGGTCTTGTGCTTCTAACATATTTTCTTTTGGCTTGATGATACTTCTGTTTTTGTCATGCCAATTACATGTCTATCTGCAGATGCGGTGATGGTATGCAACATAACTTTGGATGAAAGTTTAATGTTTTCACCAGTATAAAGAAAAAATAAGAAAGTTTGTCTTTGTAATATTCATAAGACTCTCTTTTCTATTACAACCCCGTATTGGTTTTCTGTTTCTTCTAGACAGAATGAGTTGGCTGTGTTATATATGTTCAAGAGAAAAGAAAAAACTAAACCACATGTAGTCTCCTGGAGTCTGAACTCAAATGCATGAGTCTGCCTATCTTTTCCCAGCTCAATTTTACACAGCTCATGAGATAGCCTACTGGTTAGTCAGGTAAAGAAACATTCCTCAATCTTATGGGAGCAATTTATCTTGACTGGTTTGGATTGCACCTTTGCCAATATACCTATAGTACCTGAGAATCACACTGAAAAATGAACAATGTAGACTATACTGCTTTTAAATGGGGATCGATTAAGGGAAATTGATTTTGTCTTGACAGCAGTTTAAAATTATGCACGGCTTAATTTAGCAGCATGGTAAAGTACATGAACTTTTTCATATTTATAATTTATTGTACAAGACCAAATCCTTATGAAATTATACTGGTCCTTGTTCTAGGTGACTGTCGTCTGTTAATGATCATATCTTGGAAAATGGTGAAAGTGATTCAACATTCATATATTTTAGAATATCAAACAAAAATGGTCATATAAAATCGTAATGCACAAGGATATGTAATGATTTTGCTCCCTGATATTCACCAACCTGTAGACTTGTAGTCAAAGGTCCCCTGTTAATACAAAGATCCTTTCCAAAGGGGTTCCATTATTAAACTACTTTTATTGCATAGTTTAAACTTTATACTTTAGAGTGAAAGAAAACTAAAAATATTTGGAATTGATATTTTTGGTCTGAATGAAGAATAAAGGCAGCCACTGGCATTTTAATGCATATATAAAAATTTCATATGGCATGATTCTAATGTTGTTGCATAATTTTTATTGATAGGTTTTCTGATGGGGCAGCACACACTTTATGATCTAGCTTCGGGAACTCCGGGGTTTAGAACATCTGCTAGGCAACGGTGGACACCAAGCCAAATTCAACTTCAAATCTTGGAGAGATTGTTTGAGCAAGGCACAGCCACTCCAAATAAGCAGAGAATAAAGGAGATAACTATGGAACTTAGTCAGCACGGTCAAATTTCTGAGACCAATGTTTACAATTGGTTCCAAAATCGTAAAGCCCGTGCAAAAAGAAAACAATCACACCCACAGAAAGAAGGTGAATCTGAGATTGAGACTGATGATGAATTTCCAAGAGAAAAAAAATTTAAACCTGAAAGTGATTCGAACCCCCAGAATGCGGAATCAGGGCACTCTGAGGCAACTGCACAGGTTCTTCAGAGAAACCATGGCACAATTCAAAACAGGCAACCTACTGCTGACCTAAAACAATCTGGAATCCAAGATAACGATTCTTCATCCTTATTACCACCTGAAGATGAAATGAAGCCTCATGTATCTTTTGGTAGAACCATGCATGGTGTCAGTGTCAATCCTGGAAATGACTTCATCCAATCTTTGCCTGAGTTTAAACCTACATATTCTTATAACAAAGTTGACAGCTCTGATGATGCCATTCCCCAAACTAGTAAGTTTCACTTGCTGTAATCCTTTTATTAATACAATTGCTTATCTAGATTAAGAAAGCTTTAGTGACAAGTGCAGATTTAAAAAACTCCAGTTGTTCAAAGAAAAAGCAACATTATTATATGCTTTTTGATTTTGGTATTCTTGTACTGAAGTTTTATATATTAGACATACAGTGTTCGTGACAGGTTATTACCATAACTGTTATTGTTGATGAAAAAATAATGACGTCTTTGGTGGTGTAGGTGATGTTAGAAGAATGTTTGGCTACAATACAGTATTAATGGACTCTCATGAGCACATGGTTCCAACCAATGACATGCAGGCTACCTTGCATCCTCTTCATGCTAGTCAAAGTTACCCTGTCTTAAGGTAAGATCATATTGATATTGAAATTCTTAACTTCAGTTATTTGCATATTAACATCAGCTTCCTCCTTTAATTCTTATATTTTGGTTTACAGTGCACACTAATGCAGTGCATGCTTTTTGGCGTATTATTCTGTTTTACCTGTGTAATCTATTTTATGTCATTCTCCTTTTGTTTTGTTTAGAATAGCTATTTGGAAAACACACTTGGTGACATATTGAGAAAGGCATCTGGAAAATCATTAGAAGGTTTATCAAATCAGAATCTTTCTTGAGTTCCCAATATACCTGTTGAATTCTAGTGTTTTTCTGGGTTAGTAATTAGTTCATGCATCTATAGTTGTTTATTAGTGTTGATTTGGAATGTGTGACCTTACTATTGCTCAAGATTTACATGGAGTAGTCATGATACAATATGACAAATCACCATATCAAAGGATGAGGCTGTTACAGACTGTTTTCCTACTCTTCCTCATTCATGTGCAAATATTTTGAATAATCATTTTTCATGCTGCTGTCCTTGATGAGTGTTGGTGACTGCATATACCACATGATGGAGACAACAAGGACAAGCATGTGTTTGTGTGTTACCATTGGAGAAAAAAACATATGTAGGATTCCTCATTTAACCTGTGAGTGTGAAATATGATTGCTATCAACTTGTTTGTCGATAAAGATTCTCTATTGATACAAGAGAACATTGAATGTGAACAAAAATAATAAGTTTATTATAGGATAAGAATAATGGCCTATAAAACATAAGTATATCCTAGGAAAGTGGGGAAACAATAAGGCATAAGTCTATTATTGGAAAACGGAGTAAAGCAAGTAAAGTCATGCAAAGGCTGGGGATTGTTTTAGAAGAACAAAGAAAGGCTAAAGCTTGCTTTACAAGGATAAAACAAGGATAGAGTTCTTTTGCCAGTGAGGGCTGTGGTTTGATGGTGAACACTAATGGTTGTTGCATCATTGGCACAGGTTGTGTGACTCCCCAGTAAAAAGTCTGGCATATCTCAAATAGCATAATTCAATATATATATATATATATGGTTCTTTTGGAGGAAGACTCTACTATCTTTGACAGTGTGCCTAAATATAAGAGATAAGATTCCTTGTCTAGAAGTATGATCAAGTTAGTATAATAAGAAACATTTTTCTTTTAATGCAAAAATGTGTGATCAAGCTGAACCAGATGTAATGTGCTGTCTTCACAATAGGTAGTGGCTCGCCTGAGAGCTTTACCTGTTCTGTATATTGGTGGTAACAAGATCAACTTTAATTAATTTTTTTTATGGGAATTTCTTTATGCAACAGTTTTTTGCATCATATTTTAGAAATTCATAATTCATATTTTTTAGAGAAACTTATTTTTGTAAATTTTTCAGATTTAAATTTGGATAATTATGATGGTGCCAAAGCTGTGATTCTGCCAGCCTGTGAAGCTGTACTGACATATCCAGAATGGGATTAGGACAAGAAAAAATTAAGAGAGCCCTAAAACTTAATATGGAAGAAAGTTCCCAGCCTCTTCTGGATGTATTTGAGATCTATGACACAAATCATGCAACAACTGATGCTCAACATGATCAATTGATTTTTGTATGATCTTTGGAATAGACCTAGGAGAGAGCCTCCTTTTGAGTTTCATCAGTCACCTAATGAAACTCCAATTAGAAGGTTTGGGAGAACTAGATCTAACTTATTGATTGGGCATTTTGGTAGGTGTCTTGAAGATTCAAACAGAGGAGACGGCCCGACTAGCCCGAGGAATTACCAAATAAATTAAATTTTAAAGGAGAGTGCATCAATTGAAGAGAAAAGGGAAGCAACTATTTGTAAGAGATACTCCATTGGTTTTATCGATTAAGAAGAAACAATGAGACGATCAACTGAGACAACAGTTCAAGAGGTCCAACCCATAGTAGTTACTCCTAAAGAATCCGCCAATTCTTAACAAGGAAGCTTTCCATCATACTTCTGCAATATAGAAAGATACGAGAGGCAATTGTATGATCAAGGTGGTCAAAAAAATAGAGGCATGTCAATGTGAAGATAAGCTCAAAAAGGAACACTTAAATGCAGTTGGAAGTTGAGGTGTCCAAGGACCATATCAACATGAAGATAATTTCAGAAAGGAATACTCAAATGCAGTTAGAAGTTTAATTTCCAAAGGATTTGATATGATTATAGGAACATATCTGATGTATGTCACGAATGCTATCATCCATCTGTTTGAAACTACAAAAATGCTAATTTTGAAAGTGGAAATTGGTTGGCCATGAAATGTTATCATTCTTTGCCAAGTAATTTGTTGAATAATGGGAGGATACATCATTTCAACTGAAAGCCAGTTTTGTTTTTCATTTTGAAGATAAATGGCCTCTTGACAGAGATAGAAGGCTATGCAGGATGGTTCTTATAAAATATTCGATACAATGGAAAGATCTACCTGCAGATGATGCCTCTTAGGAGGTGTCTAACATACTCTAACATCCTTCACTGTTCATATTGATTGGGGACCAACAGACTTAGGAGGGGTGGATTTGTAATGATCCAAAGTTCCAAACATGTATCATTAGGACTTCCACTACTTTAGATATTTATGTCTCTGATTGGGTATAGACTAAAAGTTCTAGGCAAAGGGCAAAGAATGACTTTTAAAGACCAATGAATATTTGACCATTGATTCACTCTTCAGTTATCATAGAGAAGGCAAAGCATTACAAATGAAAGCTCTACATTTGTTTTGCATACTTTGTAAGGCCTTTTACACAGTTTCAATTTTCAAGCCATCATTTGCTTTAAAGACAAACATCTGGGCATTTTGAAACAATCACATATTTGGTAACGACTTTTGTGTGAGGCAACATTTGGACAAATCCATACCAAAATGGGAATTATAAATAACATCTGCTGTACTACAGGTTTAAACAAAGATGTCCTATATTGCTCATGCTTACTGGGCTACATATTGATTATTTAGACGACCTTGTCTTTAAAACTTTGGGAGGTATTGTCAGATTCACTCTATTTGAGATCTTTACCACTTGCTGTCTAATTGTTTGAGATGACATTGTTTTACTATCATGCTCAATTATAGGTCTCTAGAAAGAACTTGTTATGCCTGGTTTATTTTACAAACAGCACCGTCTTCAAGTAAATCTTGCAAAGAAAAGGATTACACCATTTAACATATCCAAAAAAGAAGCATCTACAGTTAAATATAAAGTGCAGTTGCGTTTGAGAGGTAAAGGTTGTTTTTCAGGTCATGGCCAAGTCAGGCGCTAATTTGGCTTTATTAATATTATTTATCAATAATGAACTAGTACACCTATGAGAATTACTAGAATAACTGGTTGTTAATGACAAAATTAGCATATCATTAACTTGCATAGAGATTACCGTAAATGATCATTGGACTCATCTAAAAGACTAAAACCATAATTGCTTTTGTCACTCTGTGTACTATAGATGTGCATTATTCGTTAATGAAAATTAACCTTCAATTACTCTATCATTTTCTCTTCCATTATTACTGCTTGTTTGATTGTTGCCCCTCTGCTTCACCACACAAGTTGCAATAAGTTAAGAGATATGTCTAGTGACCTCATTAGCATGTAATTAGCTTGCATATGAATTACCATTAAGAATCATTGGAATCGTCAAATATCATTATTGATTACGTCTCCATTTGTACTAAAGATGTGCATTATTCATTAATGAAAATCAACCTTTCAATTCCTCTTTATCATTTTTTCTTCCATTATTAGTGGTTATTTCATTGTTGTCCCCTCTGCTCCCCACATAAGTTGCAGTAAGTTAAGAAATATCAAATATGTCTACTGATAACATTAGCATATAATTAGCTTGCATAGGGGTTACCATTAAGAATCTTTGGAAGTCAAATATTATTGTTGATTGTCTCACCATTTGTAAAATAAATGTATCATTTATTAATGAAAATAAATCTTCAATTCCTCTTTATCATTTGTTCTTCCATATTACTGCCTGTTTTATCCTGCTTCCCCATGTCATGTAAGTTGCCGTAAGTTGAGAAATATTTCTGTTGACTGTAAACATCACACCTTTAGGTATACAGTTCTCTCAATATGTACTTTTTGTTTCATCATAACAGAAGTCGAAACTTTAAAAGGATGAAGAAAAATACAAGTCACGGTGGACTGTGGTAGGGCTGTTCCCAATCTTACAAGTAGTACCATGATCTATTGACAAAAAGATTTCTACTAACCCACATTATTTTAATTAGAAATATACAAAATCTGAAATTCAAATTAGTTAACTTGCTAGATGACACCAGTGCTACTTTGCATGGATAAACATAAGGTTATGTGCAAAGGTCTATGGATGTTATTCCTTTGGTAAAACATATATATGTTGTGAAACTAAAAGCATTTTCTTATTGTTCATTCACATTGCATAATGCATCTAGGGAACGTTTGTTTTAATATTGATATGGAAAATGTGCAATATAAATGCTCGTGGGAGGAGCAACATCATTGATGAGTTACTTTGAACAAATAAATATAACCATACTACCCTATATGGCCAAATCTCATACAACTAATCAATATTAAACAGAAAAGTATCTACTGGACGGAGCCAGCTCAAACTTAAACAAGTTTATGATGCTGGGCACAAGCAGTCAAAAGATTTCAAAACTGAATATCTATGCAAAACTTCGTCAACTAATCAGAGATTTAAAAGTTAAAATTGTTAAACAAGTTTATGATGCTGGACGCTAGTGCATATAGAGATGCTGGGATGTGCCTATGTACATAATGCAAATTATTTGGGAAGTATTTCAAAATTAGACAGACAGCTTGATTTGAAGAGACAATTATGTCATTTGGAGCATTGTTTTATTCTATTGAAATTGTGATTCTAGTGCATAGGATACTGCCGGCAGCTGCAAGTTTTGTATCATTACACCACAAGGTATTCTACAGTGGCATCAATGGAGCATCGTATACATAAAAAAAACCTAAAACACAGCCAACATATAATTTTAAAAAATAAACTATAAACTATAAAATAACTCTTAAGTAAATAAAATAAAATAAAATAATTTGTAAGTAAATAAAAATAAAATAATTCTTAAAATAAAAGAACTCTTAAGTGAATAAAAATAGCTCTTCTTAAATAGTTCTAAAGTAAATAAAATAACTCATAAGTAAATAAAATAGCTGGAGACTGATATCTCTCAGTGTTTTTTAGATAGGTGTATTTAAAATATATATACTAGTTTTAGTCACTTACCCATTTTGGAGGCTATCTTTACTGTGCTGCTTGAATTCTGTGTGGTGCAATTTGTTTAAATTCAACCAGAAAGAGGACAGGTCATGTTGAAAAATTCGAATTAATACTTGATGTTTATATTATGCTGAGAAGTGCCTATGTTTGCATGCAAATCAGATATGCAATCTTTTATGGGCTAATTTTAGTTGACACTTCCGAACTAATTTTTGCCATGAAAGGAAAACTTAAAAAGGCAATGCAAGTTTACTTTTGCTGTACTAGTTTCACTAACCAAGCTTTTGGTTGGACAGGTTTACTTGAAAAGGCGATGCAAGTGCAATGATCACATCAAGCTGATAATCCTGAATGTCAATTGATTTAATTTTGATATGCCTTCATGCCTTTGCTGGTAATGTCAGCTAATTCCATCACATAGAAGGCACATCTTCTCAAGAGTTTAGCAAGAATGTATGATTCTTGACACTTTGAAGGCTCTTCTTATTCCTTATATTATTGCACACCTTTTGGGACATCCTAGGCCAGTTTTCATGCCAATGCAACTGGAAATATTTTTGTAATATAGGAATACGGCTGAATATTAAAGTAGGTACCTCTGCCAGATATGGATCTGGTAGACCCAAATTAAAAATTTCAAGCACTGGATAAGAAAAGCTCAAGTTGCCTGAACTTTTAGTGACAATATTTACCCAAAATGCATTTTGGGGCCTCCTGGTTTTGTCTGGATAATGCAGCAAGCGATGATAATTTTCTATAGGAATAGTAGTCTGTAAAAACATTAGAGTAGAACTAGACCCAATCCTAAGGAATGACAATGAATGAGGGTTTGGATTATGTTGTTCTGTAGGGTCAAACATGTTGGCCACTCTTGGAGTAAAGGTAAAAATACTCCGAGCTTGATTCCAGACTAGGCAAAAGGGTCTATGCTGTATTAGCTGCCATATTGTGCTATGCAGAAACTCTAATTTGCCTGTATGACTCGACATCTAGACATTGAGTTCCATAACACTCTACATCATCTTGATTATCTATCAATCCATGAGAAGGAATCTTTTGCTTTGATGATAACATTTGTTGCAATTTAAGGTAACTTGTAATGACCTTCAACAGTAAACTGCAATTGAGTATTCCTAGATCTATTATTTCAAATGGATTTTGATTTTGAAGGATATGCATCTTTATATTAATAGCAAACACAACTTACAAGTTACTTTACAGCACAGGTAAACCGGGGGTTGTCGACTCGTGTATTTTAAGAAGAATCAATGGAATTTTAATGCATGTTAATTGCTCTATAGTTTGCGGGGAAACTGTCAACAGAAGTTGAGAAATGGTACCGATTGCTGTGAATTGGTTAAGAGTGAACCGTGGAAATAATTCATTAGTAGCTATCAAGAAATGATTTGAATGCATGCATGTTTTGTAATTCGTTAAAATCCTTTCCAAATGGGGGAAAAGGGATTCTTGAGCAACCAATCAGGTTATCCAAAATTTGTTGACTAGATGACACTTACCCTAGATTAAACATTATAACTGGTTAGTTGAGTATCCTTTAGGAGTGCATGACATCAGATACACTCAATAGTGTGTATGAGACTAATTGTGATTCCTTGTTGAAGGTTGCAGGAATTTGTGAACAAGAAAATGTTTTTGGGATGAGTCTATTTTTCATTGTCCTTATGTTTTTCAATGGTGTTCTGTTTAAAACTTAAGTTTTTATTTTCCTAAATTAATGGAGGATATGTAGAATATGGCTATCATTCATTAGAGCAGCCAATGCCCATGTTAGAACCTATCTCATGCAGGATGTAAAGCTGTGATTCCATGCAAAATTTGTGATAGTATTCAGGTTATAGGTATTCTTAGAAGGTGTTCTTTTTAAATCTTAAGTCTTTATCTTCCTAAATTGATGGAGGATATTTAGAATATGGCTATCATTCTTTAGAGCAACCGATGACTGTTAGAACCTATCTCATGCAGGATATGAACTGTTATTCTATGCAAAATTTGTCATAGTATTGAGGGTATAGGTATTCTTAGAAGTTAGAACATTTATTTTTGTAAGAGCTTTGTAATGTTATACATGATTGGCCAAGCTGACAAATTTTAATCTTAATACTATGTATCAAAGACATTACCTCAGTGTTTATCATTGTACTTTGCAAGCATGATTAACTAAATTAAGAGGCAAGGCTTCTCAAAGAGTACAAAATTGAGAATTGTCCCTTGTCACTCGGCAACCCAACCCAATTCCCAAGCTTTTTGGGGAAGCCCCCTCAAAAGAATGAGGAAGGATTGACCATAGTAGGTAGTAGGAAGAATAATTGTAATGTTATACATGATTGGCCAAGATGACAATTTTTAATCTTAATACTATGTATCAAAGACATTACCTCAGTGTTTATCATTGTACTTTGCAAGCATGATTAACTAAATTAAGCAATTCAAGTGTTGGTATGATTCAAATTTTAATCAAGAAAATGTATTTTATTATGATTTTCCAGTTTTTTGAGTGATAGGCATGTCTATGTTTCATGGGAATATGCCTTATCATCCTCCATTCCATGAAAATCATGCTTATGCCACTTCTTATCAGCCATACCAAGCAAAATATGCTGTTGGTTTTGTCCCAAATAACCCATCAATAGCGGATTATCAACATAATCATCATGTTTGCCACCCTCCCACCCTTGCTCAGCTTTCTTGGCAACCTATCCACACCTATAGCCATTTGCAAGAAGTTCATTTTGCTCATGACCAACATAACTATCCTCTGAATCAGCCCCAATATGTTAACAACATCAGTATCAGGGAGGTAGCATTAGACTTGCAAAGGAAATTAGAGGCTGTCACAACATAATAGGAGTATATTATGCAGCAGGAAGAGCTTGCTTATCAATCTCATATTCATCAAAGAGAGGTGGAGGCACGAATGTATAAAGAGCAAATAAGGAAATTAATAGCTTAGGTTCGAGAGCCTAAGGTCCAAAACCCTTCTCTTCCTAATCTCATGCAAATTCGCACTATAGATCAAGCTGAGCTTACCAATGAACTTTCTCCAATGTTTGAAATTCCAAGTTCTAGGGAGCCATCTACCTTTAAAGTTCCAAGTTGGAAAGGGCCATCTTTTTCACCCTGTGAAGACCCTCCACCAAACATACAAACGGAACCATGCTCTAGCATCCAACTAGCAGAAGAAGAGCAAAAGAGGCTTTTGTTGGCTCCATTTCAAAGGTTGGACACTCAATCAGCTGTTTGTTTTCCAAATCCATTCTTTGAAGAAGAGGTTTTCAAGTTCAGAATACCAAGCTTCAAGCAAGGTGAGTCTCTTAAGTCTCATGAATTGAATATTTCAAGTTTTAGAGGGTCTCATCAACTGAAAGAACCTATACTTGAACAAGAACAACCTATATGTCTGCAAGAGACTAGGCCAATTCCTCAGGTTTCCTTGTCAGATCAGCCTTCCTGTCCTTTTACTATCCGTCTTTGTCCAAGTGGACCTATTGTCTATCAAAATAGCTGGTTTAGTGGACAAAAGAATGAGTTTCCTGAGATAAAAGAAGAGCCTGTTGTTCATGAACCTATATGTGATAAAAGGGAAGAAAAATTAGGCATCTTGCAAGAAGAAAATGAGCATGATCAGTCAGGACAGCAGGTTGAGAAGCTTAAAAAAGATATCAAAAGCAATGATTTCATGTTTTTATTCGATGAACTCCCTTCTTTTATCGAGCTGAATGAGCAGGAAAAGCTTAAACAATCTGATGAGTTGCTGACAGAAGACAATCAATGTGATAATCAAGTTTTGGAGCAGCTGAAAGATGAAAATGAACATGAGGAAAGGATGGTTCATGAGGTAAAAAGCTCTCTTTTTTTATCAAAAGACCAAGAAAGATCTGATGAGGACTCATTTTGGAATGACCTTGAATCCTTTCTATCAAACTTAGATGGCAAAGAAGATCAGGTTGAACATGTTTTGGAGAAGGAAATGGAGGTTGAATCTCAAGATTTAGCTGTTTTGTTTGAGGAATTGCCTGAATATGTAGATGAGAATAAAGATGGCATATGCGTACTAACATCAGTGCCTGTTTTCGAGCAGCAGAATGACAAAGCTCATCTAGATTTAATGCAAAGTTATGAGTTAGATGAGAACATGTTTCCAAGGATCATTGAGGTTTTTTGCTCTAACATCAATGATAAGCTAGCATCATATGAGCCAGCAGCATGCAATCAGCCTGTTCAGATCAAGGAGGCAGGCATTCCTTCATTACATTCATGTGAACCAACTCTTCCACATCAGATTAAAATTGAGATAGACGGTGAAACATCTTTGGAGGAAGGAAATCTTACACTGCAAATGGGGCATTCCAATCAACAAGACGAGGAATCGGCAATACATGAGCAAGAAGCCAGCAAAGGGAGATTAAGGTTTATCAGTTCAAATGGATGTCTAATCAGACATCTAACTCAAGTCAGGCCTAACAAGGTGTTTTCAATCATGCTCGCATCTGAGGAGAAGATTGAAACTAAGGAGCAGCTTGTCCAGTCTGCCTATATGCCTCAGAACAACAGCAAGCATGATCAAAATCATGAGGTAGGTGGACTTGTTCTCTCTCTCCAAAGCTCGTTACAGTAGTTGGTTATACTTTTGTCAATTATTCACCTCCTTGAGGCTGCTCATGAACATGTGATATATTGTAAATTGTTGAGGATGGGAAGCTATTTCAAAGAACCAGTAAATGGTCATGTTTGAGCAGCACCTTTGTTGTTTAGGATAGAATAGGTGCAGTAGTTTTCAATTCCCTAAATGCTGCCAGCACAGTTAGATAGGTTGCTTTCTGCATTTTGCTTTTCTGTTTTGGTTTCAAGTGTCTTTCACTGGTGTTCTGCTGAGTTACAAAAGTCAGAAATGGTTTGTCAAAAGTGTTTTGAAAAGTCTTAGAGTGACCCTATGCCCAATGGATATGCTTCAGGCAACTGGTCTGATGTTTAGCAGATAAACATATAGAAGATGTTGCCAAAGATGTTACCTAAATTTCACTACTAGCTCAATCAGGTTACATTATGAGTGGAGGGAAATGTGGCTCCCACAAGGGTTGAGCCCAGCTCATAGACCTTATAGAACTTTTCAAACCGCAGCTGTCTAGAGCAATAACAGTCAGCAGGAAGGCAACCACAGAGACATTGCACAATGAAGACAACAGGACAGCAGTCACGTGTTTTCACTATATCTGGAAAAGTACGATCTGGGTTCTTGAGATTTTTGGATAGAAATTAGGAAACAAGAAGAAGAAAAAACCTAATACATTTCTCACGAACCCAGTTTATAGATTTTGAGAACTTTTCACCAGTCCTAAGGCTATATTTTCATTTTCAGATTAAAATCTCTGTTAAGGGAAGGGACAACCAACAAAGTTAGAGGTGGCAGCTATACACAGTAAGGATAAAAATCAGTCATAAGAGTAGTTAACAGTCCTTGAATGCCTGAATGTAGTCATATTATCACTGTCCAAATCAGTCATAAGAGTGACTGTTCCCAGGATCAAAAACAGTAAAAAATGTAACCATGATGGCCCAAAATTGTTTTCAAGTGTTTCCCAAACGTTCAAAAGGTTCAAAGGTTTGAAGGTTCAAAAGGTTCAAAGGTTCGAAGGTTTGAAGGTTCAAAGGTTCGAAGGTTTGAAGGTTCAAAGGTTCGAAGATCTGTTCGCCGAACTTAGAGAAGGTTCAAAGAAAGGTTTGAAGGTTCAAAAGGTTCAAAGGTTCGAAGATTCGAAAGTTCAAGAGTTCAAAAGTTCAATTTTGATCTATTGTCCGTTTCCGCTGTGCACTCCTCATCAGAATTAAATGTTATGTCATAAATGTTATTATTTTCTGCATAAGTTTGTATAAATTTTTGAATTGTAAAACATTAACTAAGGTGATGTAATTATAAATCACTTAGTCAATGATAAATGAATGCAGAAATTGTGTATTTATGTCATTTATTGTGAAAATATCAAACATTTATGATGCTGCAGGGGAGTTATTGCACAGATTTGACTTATTTCAGTGGCCTTAAAGATCATTTAAAGGCATTCAAAGACATTTTCAAGTGCCTTTATGATAGTTGATGGCATGCCTTGACCATTTTTGCATTGGGAACCCATTTTGGAGATCTTTGGGCAGATATTTTTGAGATATTTATGACACCCACGAAAATGGAGAGCGCTGATCTTTATCTGATTACAACTGTTTTGAAGAGTATAGTCACTCATTTGACTCTTTGTAAGGAGTTTTTTTCCATATACATTCTGGAGTTAGTGATTTTTTCTGAATCCTACTCAGTTTGAGTATGTTTTTGTAACTCTTTAAGGATATGAAATACAGAGAATACCTTGGATACCATTGACAGTCAACTTTTGCCTTCTTGTTTTGCAGTATTGGGTGTTATTAAGTGTTTGAACAGGTCATTTGTGAGGTAATTTATTTCCTTGTGACTATCTTATATTTTTCAATACCCTTTTTCTGCAGAAGATGTGTTTGTGTAGGTTGCAAACCATGTCTTAAAGTGTTATAAGACTTAAAATTGTGAAGTTTAGCTTCCTTTTTTGAAGATTTTAATGCAGTTAGGCCTCTTTGTGAAGTGCTTTTGCAGACATACAGTGATAAGTTGTGCAAGTTTTATTTCTTGTTGTCTGTGGCCAAGTGTATGCAAGTCTGGGTTTCATTTTACCTTATCAAGTTTGGTGAATCACCCTTATTTTCAAGTCTTCCAATTTTATTCTTTCATTTTAAAAGCATTCCTTCTCCTTTTTCCTCTGCAAATCCAATAGTTTTAGGTGATAACCAGCTAGGAAGTCGGCCTTCTCCGGAGGTTCTTTCCATCACAGGTGACCCACAGACCTTGGAAAGATCCCATGTTTCTCCAGATTTCTAAAGTTTTATAATTGCAGCAAAGGTGCAAATCTGAGAGACAACAAGTACAAAGTCGAGAATTGTCCCCTTGTCACTCAGCAACCCAACCCAATTCCCAAGCTTTTTGGGGAAGCTCCCTCCTCAGAAGAATGAGGAAGGATGGACCATAGTAAGTAGTAGGAAGAATAATTGCAATAAAGGACTGAAGGGTTCAATTTTTGACAAGCCTCTTAACCAAGTAGTTGATCCACAAATTTCAAATCCTATCAACAAGGCAAAGGAGGTTGTTGCATCACAACCCATTGGTGATTCCTCCAAAGAATTGAGCAAGCCTCAATTTAATAGAACACCTTTGTCTACTAGTGTTGTATCTTCTCAAGCCATAATGTCTTCTAAAATTTCTCCTTGTGACCACAAAGGTGTTATTGTCAAAGTTGTGAGGTGGTGGAAGGTGAATGTGTGCTAGACAAACACTAGTCCCATGGCCCAACAAGCCCAATTGAGTCGAGAAGCTATACCTTGTCTAAAAGACTCATAGAGGAAGAGTTTTTGAAGAATAGCTATGAAGCTCTCGATGAGCTTGATAGTGATGACATGTTGCTTGACTTCCATCTTGCATAAATTTTCTTTCAAGGACTATTTAGGGTCTATTAGACTCTATAAAAAAGTATATATGTGGGATACTTGACAAAGATTTCCTAATCTCAATATTGTTTGTTTACAAAATTAAAGATTTTAGGGTTTTTGCTTTTGGCTATTTGTCATGTCATATGGCATATGGCCTTCTAACTATTTTTTCCTTGTAATCATGAGCCAAGTTGTGGTGATGTTGCTACTTTCATTTCTCCTAAATGGTAGTAGAATTTACTTGATCAAGATTTTGACCCCATTTGTTGTGTCTTACGGGCCCTCCTTAATATTAGTACCCACTCTTTTTGGGTTACCAATATTTATGCTTCCAATGATGTCGTTAAAAGATAAAATCTTTGGCAATGAATTGCTGAATTTTGCCAATTCCTTTGGGTCACATGTGGGGATTTTAATATGGTTGAGTTAGCTTCTTATAAATGCAACAACCTTGTTATGTGTTGGACAACTAGTGAATGGAAAAATTGGTACTACATGCACAATAAATTGGGGCTTTTTGATCCCAATGTTGGTTGCTATCATTCTGACTTTGCTTGGTTTATGTGGACAAATCTTTGCTTTGGTGTTGGAAGGGTTATCAAGCAACTTGGCAGAGACATGTTGTTAGGTCAACCAATCTTTTCTTTTGCTAGTTGTTTTCTGTTGTCAATAAAACTTTTGTTGAAAATTATCCTTTGACCATTTTCCAATCAAGTTTTGCATTGGATGACAAGTTGTCATGCCCAAGGTGGAAAAAGACATTTTTTTTTCTCAACATGTCATTGTTGAGTCATAAACCCACTCTTGTGCAGGTACAATGTATATGGAACCTTGAGCCACGTTCTCACTATAGGGGTTGTTGGATTCAATGGTGGAATGATGCCATCAAGCATACTTCTTGTTTTTTGTGCATATATGGGTGCCAACTAGAACTTTTCTTTTGCCATTCATACAAGGCCACCACCCTCAAGCTCTGTTGTGCCTCCATCGAGTTGGAAGAGCAACCATTTTGCCTACTTTGTAGTTGAGTGGCTAAGCTTTGACAATATAAGCTAGTTGTTGATAATCACACATCCTAGGGGTTAGATTAAAGCCCGTCTTCCCTAGCTTAAGATTGGGGACAAAGTTTCTAAAGAAATTTTCCAATCCTTGTGTGCTTCTCATGTTTCCAAGAAAATCAAGAGCATAAGAGAGGGCTAGTAGCGTCTTACTGATTTTTTTGACATTCTCTAGGCCTTTGTCTACTATTATCAATAGGTCTTCAAAGCTTGAGATCTTGATTTTGAACAAGACCATGCCCTTCAACAATGCATGAGTGTGTTCCTCTATTGACTTTCTGCTTTGTAGTGGGCCGTGTGTGACTAATTTCTCACCCAGGTTGATCTTCTTCAGGTTGTTTTCACTATGGCTAATGACAAAGCTCCAAGATGTGATGGATTCTCCTATGAACTCTATAAAGCTTTGTGGGACACTATTGGTCCCGGCCTTTTCCATGTCTATTTGGAAGCATACAATTCTCACTCTCTTAGCAATATTATTAACAAAGGAAACATTAAATTCACACCTCACTCTAGCAATCCAGAATACATCTGCAATTGTGGTTGATCATGCTATTGAATGTTTCTTACAAAATTATTGCCAAAGCCCCTACTCTTTGTCTGTGGCATTTGCTTGCTCTTATCATATGTCTTGAGCAAACATGATTCATCAAGAACATATATGTCTTGGATAATATTATTATTGTTTGGGGGTATGGAATGGGCTTCTTGTTCTATGTAGTTGAATCTTGATAAAACATCATAATTTGATACATTGCAAAAAAAACCTCCTTGTCAACAAGCCATTTTCATTAAAAAAATGGCTTTGCAAAAGCTTATGATTGTATAGAATGGCTAGTCATTCTTGTCATGCTCTAGGCATTGAGGTTTGGTCCTAAATTCCTTCACTTTGTTCCAATGCTGTTTGTAGATGCCTTTGCTCGTCTTACCACTAATGGTAGGCAATCCTCTTCTCTTGGATTTTTCAAGTCTATTCAACAAGGTTGTCTGCTTGCCCTTGTTCTTAATATGCTTGTAGCGAAAGGCTTTGGCTACTTGCTAATGTTATTTCTCATAAGCAAATCAAAGGTGCTTCCCTTCTCAATATCGTCCAACAATGTATCAATGACCACTTTATTGATGGCTCTTTTCTTACTCTCTTGGAAGAAGAGGATAATTTCAAGCAAGTTTTGCAATGCCTTGATACTTTCTATTTAGCTTCACGATCTAGCATCTTGTGGTAGAAAACCCAATGCAATCATCAATCTTTCCTACCTAAGCCTCCTTGGCTTAATAACTTTGGCTAGAAATGGATTGAACATGGTTAGACTTTCAAGTTTCTCATAATCCCTTTTGCTTTTCAATCTTATTCTCTTTAGCAATTTGTTATTGCTTGTGTTGAGAAGAAATTGCACTATTGGATAGCCAAACCCCTCTCTTACTGGGAAATTTCATATTTGTTTTAGAGTGCTTGATGCCACACATGTTTATTCTCCTTCTTGTTGGCTTCCTACTAAGCCCTCTTATCAAAAACTTGAAAAGTTATTAAGGGATTCTTATGGGCTTATTCAAAGCATGAAAAGGGCTTCCACATAATTGCCTAGGAATTCCTTTCTTTTCCTCATGACTGTGGAGGTCTTGGTCTCATTGGTACCCATTGCCAAGGGTTGGCCATGTGAGCTAAATGGATTATTAGAGCTCTTGAAGTGAATGAGAACTAAAAATTGTATGGCATTGTATCTCTTTTAGGGTTCCTCTGGCATACAGGCTTGGAAAGGGCTAGGCTTTCCCTCCATTCTCATTATGAAGGTGCCTATGCAAATCCAAGGCACTTTTGTTTCCAAAAGCTTTAGGAAAGCTTGGGAGGCTATCAAACCTTGGTTATTTTGGAATGTGAATGACTTTAGAATTGGGATTTCTATCAACCAACACTCTATTTGGTGGTCTCTTGTAATCACTTGCTAGGATCGACCTTTAGCCAAAGTCCCATAGATTCATGCTCTTAATGTTTTTAGAGGAATTAGGTTCATTTCAAACCTCTATTTTGAAACCACCAAAAATTGGTTATCTTGTCTTGAAGCCAAGGTCAAATTCAAGCTTTCCAACTAAGATTTTGAGTCTTTTTAGACCATTGTTGAGTTAGTTCCCCTTGAAATGCTTCACAAGATTGGGGTTAGATGCACCATACCCTAGTGGAAGAATTGGAAATGGTATTCATATACTTATTTCCATAATTACAAGCCTTGTAAGGGTTATTCATGGCTTTCTTTGCATGTACTTATGATTCAAAAGCTCAATAACATAAGGGGTTTACAATAGACAACCACTTTATGGTAGCGAAGATTTCAACCCTAGGTGATTGTTGTCCTAATGTCCTCAATTAATTAATTCTTAACAATAGAAAATTAACGAGTTGCAAGATGGAAATGGGAAAACTAAGCGCTAAGCGGGAAACCGAAAATTTGAGTGATGGAAATGGAGCATTGAGCCCTGAAAAGAGGTCAGCGGGATCGCCGCTCAAAGTGCCCACAGCGGCTAGGGGGCGGTCTGGAGGTGTGGAAACCTCTGTTTTGACCGCGGGTGGTATTGGCCCTTCACGAATCTGACTTTTGACTCCGGCTTAGGTGCCTGTGGTTTTTCTACTAAGATTAATGTTGTTGGAGGGCCTGCGGTGGGGCTTCGGGCTCCGAGAGGCCCTAGGGAGACTTTTTTTGTTGTTGCCGGATTTGACGTTCGAACCTCTTCTTGGCCCTGTTCTCGGCCAATCCCTTGCGCTCGTGAGTCGCCTATTGTGGTTTGTGGTTCAGAGATCTCTGAGAACGAAGAATTTTATCGCAACACAGGAGTGATGCATATTTAATGGTTTCTGGCCCTCCTTGCCCAATCTTCATAATTGGGTCTTGGAGTCTTGGAAGCCATTGGTTGAGGGTAGGATTGAATTGTTTCCCTGTGTAAGAGGGTTCTTTATAGTGACATTTGCTTCCTCTAAGCAGAGAGACTTAGTGCTCAATGGCAGGGTTTGGTTGTGGGGGGAGCATTCCCTCTCCATTGAGCCCTGGACTCTCTCCTTCAATCCCCTTACGAAGCCGCTCAATATCAGACCTATTTGGGTCCGTCTCCCTAATCTCCCTCTCCAGTTTTGGGAGGATTCTTACTATGAGGACATAGGCAATGACAATGGTCGTTTCCTCAAGGTTGATTCTACAACCTCCTTCATGGGGCACTCCACAATAGCGCGCATTCTTGTGGATATAGACATATCTAAACCTCTTCATGGAGATGTGGTCTTGATGGTAGGGGAAAGGCCCTGGAAACAACTATTGGATTATGAGGGTATTCCTTTTAGATGCAAAAGGTGTTTTGCTACAGGTCATCTGGCCTCTGGTTGTCCCCTCTCGCGCCGCAAGGGTGCTGCTACTTGGTGGAAAGATGCTCTCTCGGATCACCTAACTATCAGTGCCTTGAAGGATGACGGTTCGTCTCAAGGGGATGATTCCTTTGGGGATGCTGACCCTTTGGTGACTGGTACTGAGGGTGTGGAGTCAGTTGCTGCTACGGTCCCCTCTCATTCTCTAGACTCCTCTAACCACTTAGCTGCTCATTTGTCGGCTCCTCCTATTTCGGGTAGGCCTACTTCTTCTATCCCTGATTCTTCTGCTTCGGTTTTGCCCTCTTCAGGCTCAGCTTCCCTTCATGGTGCTTCGTTGGTATCTATTGGGTTTCACCGGGAGCCCTCTTTGCTTGTGGTTTTGGGGGAGGCTCCCCTCTCTCCTTGTGTTGTTGATCCTAGTTCTGAGCCCTCCTAGACAATGGTTTAGCGTAGGAAGAAAGGTCCCTTGCCCCCTTGTGGTAAGGGTGTTAGGGTGTCTAGATTGGGATCTGATATTGTGTAGATCCTTGTTGTTCTCCGACTAGGCTGATGTGCCTGTGCTGTCGGTCTGCTATTCCTAGTCTGTTGTTTCTGGGATCAAGTTCTCTTGGCTTTTTCCCCTATTCTTCTGCCCTTGTGGCCTCGTTTGTTTTGGGTTCTGCCCCTTGTTTTGTTTCTGGGCTATTCTGTAATAGGGTTCGGCTCCCTTGTTTAGCCGCTTATCTTAATAAAAAACAATAGAAAATTTAATTAATTAACATTGCATCAATCACATAGCAGTTGAAACTTCAAACAATGAAAGCATAAACACCTTCAAATCAACTTCTCATTCCTTTGAAAAAACTTACAAGGAAACCTCTACAAACTACCAGGATGACAACTACATGGTCTAATGACTAGATCTAAAAAAGAAAAGAAAACAGGCCCTTGTATGAATACTGTATTGTTGGCTATACAATTCCTGCGCGTTGTACTTATCCTTGCACACTATACTATCCCTGTTGCCATACTATTTCTTCCTTTGTTTTCACTCTACTCAAAATTATTTTTTGTTTTCAATTGAGATTCTTGTCCACCAAAAGAAAACAAAAAGAAAGCAAAAAGAAACATTTTGGATATAAATCTAAATCATTAACGCATATCTGGGCTTTATTAGACAACTCAACATCTAAATATAAAACTTTCCCTTTTTAATAAAAGTGAAATCAAAATAGAATAACTTGAACCACTTCTTACATGTTCACACTAAACCTGTGCAGAAGTTCTTAGCTAAGCTTAAAAACTCACAATTCATATACTCATTTCTGTAATTACAAGCCTTGTAAGGGCTATTCATGGCTTTCTTTGTATCTGCTTATGATTCAAAAGCTAAATAATAGATGGGGTTTACAATTGATGACCACTTTATGGCAGCGAAGATTTTAGAGTTTGGTTAGCCATTATGGAGCCCAAGCTTGCTCATTCTACTTGGTGTATTCTTTACAAGAATCTCCCCATTTGATCTCAATTGATCCATCCAAGCTTTTCTAAAACTCGTCATCCTTTTTGTGGTCATTTGAAAACACGCAAGAACTTATTTTGGTTTTGCCATTAGGCTCATGTTCTGCCTGGACTTGAATACATGATTTTTCAAGCCTTTTAGACTTAAGTTTTTTTCTTGGCACATGATTCTCTTGGGTGATTGGCCACATATGTTGGTCAAGCTCATTCAAATTTGGCATGCTTTTAGAGTGGAGAATTTTGTTTAGTATTTGGAAAGATAGAAACTCAACTATGTTTTCAAGAGCTTATGTTGACTTACATTTCTCCTTGTATACTAAATCAATGAGTTATTTTAATGTTCTTTTGCAAATTCAAGTGCATGCTAGCAAAGTTGCCCTAAAAGTTGCCCATTTGCAGACTTTTATTGAGCATTGGGCTAATGCACATTGTATTGTTGCACGTGTGCCACCTTCCCCTTCTAGCTAGGCCCTTCCCCTCCTTGAGGGCATAGACGTGGCCACAACCATAGTAATCGTACCGAACACTATTCACATGGATGTGATGATTCTCCTTAGCACTGAGAACATGGATGGTTCCAACAGACATGTGTTCTGTCTATCACTTTTTAGTCACGTGATAGGTGCAGACCTAGTTGGCCTAACAGTGGAAAGGTCCCCTGGTTGAGTTTAACTATCTCTCATATGAGAATTGTTCCTTAGCTTGAAGAAGGTGTCATTATGGATGGGGGCCAATTCTTTCTGGCTAGGACCTCTTTAATGGCTAGAGGAAACCCTCTGATCATGAGTTGCCACCTCCTCCCCTTAGTTCTATAGCTCTTGTAGCTTAGTGGTTTGAACATTTGTATCCTTTTGTTTCTGTTCAAGGCTTTGTCTTGCCTAAACATTTTAGGGTGTGATCCCATTCCACCCATTTTTTAGTGAATTAGTGTAAAATGCCTTTTAATGATAACATAATAGACACTTATTCATCATATTGGCTTTTCGTCTCCCTTCCCCTCCCCACAAAAAATCATTTTTTAGTTCTCAGAAGTATGGTATATGTGGGAGTCTTATTTTTGAAAATGTTGATTGTAATGAACTTCAAGACATTCACTTATATGGGTTATTAGTTCCTACTTGGGTACTATTTGTCAGTCGTGGTAATGAAATGTAGAAAAGATTGACAAATGAAACGGATGGAAATTAGACAACCATAAAAGTATTTAATGAAAAGCTTATTCCATTCAATCAAAATGTACATATTTATCAAAATGAAAATGACTATCCAGTTCATCTTCTAGATAATTGTTCAGCTTCCAATGTACTTAAGAACTAGCAATTGGACCCATAGGTTCAATGGGTAGGCTGAAATTTTTCTCAAGAAATTATAGAATTTATTAGATTTTTTTATTATTTATTAATTTATAAGTTATTTAATCTATTAAATTATTTTATCAATTCTTATTGAAATTTCATCACATTAACTATTGTCTTTTTATTTATATTAGTAAATTTCTTTTTACATTACATATTGAGATGAACAAACATAGTTGGGTAAAATTATTATATGTCAATTCTTTACTAGGTAAATATTTATATTTTTAAGTTATTATTACTTTACATTCACTCGCTATGGGAGATCACTTATCCTTATAGATCATTTAACTTGTCTATATTGTATATATGTAATATATATCTAAAAATATGCACATAAGACATAACTATATTTTTCTATTAAATACATACTAAAATGACTCATAATACATCCACTAAATTTTTTTATAAGTATGTATTTGATATATGAACTTTTATAATATCTATCACGTTAAAAAAAAAGAAATACTTCCAACATGTTCCAAGTCAATGTGGATTAATTGAATGGAACTCTACTTCATAATATATAATCAACAATACTACCCTAACTAACTATATTATATATTATGGTTTTTTAATATTACATTACTATTATATATATTATGTATTATTAATATTATATTAGTAGGGTATAAATATAATACATTTCAATAACTTAATACCAATACCCTCTATATCATTACTAAATTTGATTTTTCATTATGAAGGTATAAATATAATAAATTTCAATAACTTAATGCCTTTATATAGAAATTCTCTCTCTCTCTCTCTCTCTCTCTCTCTCTCTCTCTCTCTCTCTCTATATATATATATATATATATAGATAAATTCTAAACATATAACCATAATAAATATTTATACAAATAATAAATTAATATATCAATTTATTACATAATTAGTTGTTAATATATTTACTAAGATAATTAATAATACAAGTAATATAATATATTAACATACAAGAAATAGCATAAATTTAATATGTGAAACCTAAACAGGATGAATTAACCTTAAAAACATTTTATGAATGGAACTATATATGGTAAATGTTCCAGAAAGATGATTCTATACATATGATGCAGTTATTGTATATGGAAAACTTGCCCGTATGAATCTTAAATTATAGTTTTCAATTCAAACATTTATTTTTTTTATCAATAAAACTTACAAGAAATTGCAGTATCCTGTGGGGACATTTAAAGGACATGGTACTTCTTCTTACACGAATTTTTCCCCGTGTGAGAACAACCAACGAGTTTACAAAATAGTTATCTACCATTTTGATTCAAGAGTGTTTAATAATGTTTGTCCACAAAATTTTTAATAATTATTATCTACAATTTTGATTCAAGAATATTTATAAATTTTATAACCACACAAAAATAGAACTGATTTATCCTCTGCCCTATGCTACCCAATGTCATTAAGACAATATCATTTAATAATAAGTGAAATATGCCACTCTATTTGCGGGCTCATAATTTCACCACAAAGGAGTAAAAATGTGGAGATACTTGAAAAAAGAAATGTGTATAGTTTTGAGAAAAATTGAGGAGAAAAAAAAAGAAAAAAAGTAGGCGCAACAAACATTGAATTGGATGCTGAATAAGAGAGCATTCTAGCATGTTAGGGGCCCGCCTAGCCAGTGCGAGACTTGATTTAAACCCGTCTAATCCGAAGACTCGTCTTGCATGTTGGTATAATTGCAACAGCACGTAATATTCAATGTATACTGCCACTCATACCTCACATTTGCCGCAGAGGATTAAACGTGAACTTTTTAACCCCCATCAGACAAGATTGCCAGCGGAAAATATCTCAACCGCGGGTTAATTAAATAAGAATTTATTGTCAAAGTAAAAAAGTGAATTTTTTTGGTTCTTATCATTTATGATTTTTTTCAATTTTGTTGTCTTTTGTTATTTATTAGTTTTTTAAAATGAATGATTGAGATGCATTCTATAGTAGTTCTTTTAATCTGGACCATTTCTCTATGTATTTGAGGTAGTGTTGCTCACTAAGGGAAGGCTTTCAGCGTAAATATTAAATATAAAATATTATTCTACTACACTTAGGATTATGTACATTAAGTAAAACCACTATTTGTGTTGTGCATTGAACAACTTGTTTATTGTGCCTCATTTGCTTGATACGAAGCTCCAATGTTCTACAAAAGGTTTTGCTTAAGTGATAGTTTGTTCCCTTTTGCAGTTTTTCAAGAACCAAGATATTGACTTGGTAAAGACTTGAGTTTGTTTTCTCAAGTCGAGTTCGCTGTCCATGATGCTATATCCCATTTTGAGATAATACACACCCATTTGTTGTGAACAAATTCACCACCATTTTTTGTGTTCATTGAAAATTCAACATTACTTTTGCGAGTTCACTACCATTTTCTATGCTAAGTGAAAACTCAACATTAACATGAAATTTACAAAAGATTGATGTTCAACTTCTATCTTTGTCACTTTTGTCTCTAGGTTGATTGTGCCCGTGTGACCAGAAAATTGGTTAATCCACGCTGATTGTGCCCATGAGTAACCCAAAAGTGTACTGGCTACATTGTGTGGCCTGAAAACTAGATAACTTAGGCTAATTGCACCCATGAGTAACCTAAAAGTGTGTTGAAGCATGCATTGGATGTTTGACTTTCTGTCAAGATAAAAATGTGAACCACTTCTTGTTCACAATGCTCTCAAATGAAGACACATGTCAACACATAAAAAACTACTATTAATGTCCAAAATGAAGGAATATGATGACTCGCTTCATGCATAGTCATCAAAAACCTAAATGAAGTGTGCAATCTTATGTGTTCAAGTGTTGAGTTGAACATTACTTGCTATGATGCTATAGTGATAAGTGGCAACATGTTATAATTTGCAATATGTTGCAATGATAAATCCTCAATGGACAATTTGAGAAATCTCCAAGTACCATACTCAAAGAACTTGAATTTGAATCTTGATGTTCTTCCAAGTACCATGCTCGAAGAACTTGAAATTTAAATCCCGGTGTTCTTCCCTAGAATATGAGAGTGGAGAGCTACTGCAAAGGCCCTCCAAAAGGATAAAAACATACATGAACCTATATATAGAGATGCACAACTAAGCACAACTCAATGATACCCTTTTGGGTTTCATCACGAGTCTCCATTAAGCCGCCCTTTTAGGTTTTCAACTTAATGGGAAGAATTTGTAAGCCACTCTTTTAGATTTTCAACTTACAACTCAAGTGCAAAAGCATGATCAATAAGAGACAATATCCATAGCCTCAAATAATATGTACTAAGTTGCATATCTGGCGGTCTAAGTGTGTTCATTATATGCCAATCAAAAATAGGAAATCATAGATATTGCGTGCAAAATTATCCTCTATGGGAATTGAGTGCAACTCTACAATTTTCTTACTAGGTTGTCACTCAATAGTACAAGTATCAACAATATCTGCATGTTAAGCTCATCCTCAACTAGATTGACAACAACATCTGCATCATGAATATACAAGCTCAACAAGCTTTCGTACCAATGCTCAATAATATTTGTAATGCTAAGCTTATTATCAATTGGATTGACAACAACATCCGCATCAAAGTAGATGAGCTATCATCTAATCTAGTGGATTGGACTCTCCTATAGGATTTTGCTAATAGACAAGCCTTAGTTGTCCATTTAGAGTGATCTATCCATCCAAAATGCATATGCCTCATTGATTTTATATGCAGATCTTTGATATAACCTTGTTTTACAAAATGTGTGTGTTGACCACATGATAGACAAGGATGTAGATTAAAACAATCATTAGAGGTGTTGGTGCCCAACTAGGGTTAGGGTTTTAAGCTTGAGCATTTGCAAGTTTTCTTTTTTAAAACCCTGAAATTTCTGAGGCATGAGGTCGTGTTAAGGTTTCTGTCTATGCTGCATCTTTCAGTGTGTATGTGCATCATGTCAGATATGTTTGTGATCTTGAGGTCTAAAACCTAAAAAATCAGAGTTTGAATCTTGCCTCAGGAAGCCTGCCATGGGGAAGAGTGTAAAGTTCTAAGCAGGTTTGCCTTTTGTATCACCCTGAAATTCGGCCAAGTGAGTAAGTTATGCCTATCAAAGTTCTGGTCTAACCTGATTTTTGCGGGGGGTCATATTTTTAATATCAGTCATCTTTGGTAAGATCACCCCGAATGTTGTGTTATCACCTCATCATCACCTGATCCGCGAAGTGCGGACGTCAATTTTACATGAGGATGATATATGCCTGTCTGGCGACCTGATATTCCGTAAGGGGGTGATATTTCCAATATCAGTCATATTCAAAGATCACCCCGATGTTGTGTCAAAGCTACAATCAGACCTGATATTCTTGCGGGGGGTGATACTTCCAAACATTAGTCATCTTACGAATATCACCCTATTTTGTCAATATGATGGTGACGTCATCAGGATTCGGTGGGATGCATCATGTGGTCTTCGACATGATAGTTATTATCGGTAGCTTTGCTAAGGGTCCCACCGATCGCTGATGAGGACATGAACAAGTACAGGAGGATCATTGGTGAAATGTATAGTATGAATATGATGAGGAGGATTTTTCTCCAATGCATCAGGCTGCACCGATGAGGATGGTTATTAGGGTGATATTTCTTATCAGGGTGATATTTCTTATCAAGGTGATATTTCTGATAAGGGTGATATTTCGCATCAGGGTGATGTGAAATATCGGGGTGATATTGCATATCAAGATATCATGCAGGAGGCAGTGTCGGTGTGGATGAGGGGGTATCATGATGAGGTCTAAACTGGCGTCGTTGGGAGCAAAATCACCGACATCATATATGCTCACGGCCTAGTTTATAAAGTGCTGAGGAGGTCGTTGCGGGATGAATGTGGGATAATTAGTTCCCACATGATTTGAAAATTAGGGTCATATTTCTTGGCGGGAAAATTTCTAAAACGCACAGTCCACTGCATTTCCCAAGGCCGTAGGTTGGTAGGCCTTTACTGGCGTATGTTACAGCGTATAGGCGAAGCCATGGACAGATCAACCACCCGATTGAAGATGTGAATCCCCAGGCGGCGGCACAGGGCTCGAGACCGCCTTGTCTCCTCCTCTACCTACTGCATTCAATATGTTTGAGCGCCATTTCTCATAGTGCACTATATCCGGCGAATTTTGAATTGCCATGGAATTTAATGCTGAGTACACCTTCCTGCTGTATATAGCAAACTGTGTTGCTCATTTGTAAGGTTGTTGAAAACTGGACAAATATGGGTGCTGTGAGAAGATACAATTTAGCTGGTAGTTCTGTTCTGGTACTTTGTGAGTTTATGAATTTTGTGTTGTATGTCTATGCATAAATTCACTGGTTTCATGTTGTTTTATATGAGAAATGCTCTGTTGCATGTGTTTAATCATTTGTCTCCAAGCTGTGGGCATATTTTCTTTTGAATCAAGATAACTAAGGGTTGTTTGGGATTCAGAAATATAGTTTTTCTGTATTGAATGTTTAATCTCCTACCTTTGTTCAAGGAACAAATTAAGTGTTTCAGGTTAATCATTGAGAGAGTATGTTGCAGCAAAGATACCATTAAGTATGAATGACTAAGCACCTAGTTTTTGGGAAGTATCTGTAAGGCAGGTGCTAAGTAACCCCTTTGAGACCCAGTTATTGATCTAATTTTATGTGTACATTCACATGTGTATATCTACTGACTCCAACCCCTGGATACGCACCAGTCTAGTCTTGTATTGAGGTTACATCCCAGGTCCTTGTTTTGCATCCAAACATCAAAACAACTCCATACTTCAAATACAAACCTTTAGGACAGTTAGAAGTAGTTTTAGGACCAAAATCCTCTATCTCATAACTGAACATAGGCCCAAAGCTAGCCCCTTTGCACTTATCTCGTAGTTTTGGTCTACATAAAGGAGGATCTATCTGCTTTGTGTCAACATCCCCCAGTTCACAAGTATATCTTAAGGATGTTGAATAGGGAATACCCCCCTAGGTTTTGCAGAGCCTGAAGAAGAAGATGAGATATCTATAGAGTCTATCTCCTATACTGTTGGCCCCTGGCTCAGAGATCCTGTTGATCATTGATGGCTACCTTGTAGGGATAACTAGGAAAAAGCATCCAATCGGATTGAGAACCAACAAGAGGTATGTCCTTGATGTCCATAATAACATGTTTGGACTTGATGGGTTGCAGTGCAAGTTGATTTTGATTAACTTGGAAACTTGTCAATTTCACACGACTGACTAATAGGTGAAGACTCAACTTGATTATTGTTTTGAATACATTTGGATACAAATTTGATAGGTTTAGAATATTTTGGTACATGAAAATTGACAACACTCATATACTGTAGAAACTCTACCAAAGAGGAATAAAAGGGAAAGCGGATAAATGATAGAGCAAGGGAATTGCGAGAAAATGAGGAGGATGTGGATGCATCCGCATCCAGGTCAAAAATGCACAAAGGGACTTAGAAACTCTTTACAAAGGAGAAAGCAGAAGAGAAGGGGATGAAAGGGTGTACGAGGGATGTGGATGTGTATATATCCACATCTAGGGGAAAACTTTGCATGCTTGGGAAAGGCTAGAATTTCTACAAAGATCAAAGCACTTAGATTTTTTCAAGGAACGTTTTAGGATTTCCACCAAAATTTTTAATAGAGATTTCAAGTATTCCAAAGCACAAATCTAGAATTCCACAAGGGGTAAAAACATAGGATTTTCAATGGATTCATGAGAAAAATTTAGGCTTGAAAAACCAGGTGCCAACAAGATGTATGTCATTTATTGTTGGGAAAACCATGGAAATTTGGTAGGAGCGCTATACATGATAGAAGAGCAAATACTTACACTATAAAAAAGAATGGTAGAAATCATAGATTAATGCCATTGAAAGATGGAGAGGGTCAAGTTTGAAGTAATGCTAGAATTTGTTTGGTAGATGGGAGAAAATTCTTAGATGGTATGAGACATGAAAATATATGTTTTGCATTGATTCCCAAGATATGTGGCACCGTAAGTGCAAAGAAAACCATTGCATAAGTTGAGGAGATACTGTAAGAAGAAATATCAGAGTTAACTAACAAAAGATAAAGACATTGTATCAAACAATACGCCAAATGGATTACCACTAGTAAGAAGTATCAGTCATCATATGGATCTAATTATAGGAGCAAGTTTGCCAAATAAAGCACTGCATAGGATGACACAATCAGAGAATGAAAAATTGAACCAACAAGTATAGTAGTTGTTGAGCAGAGGTTTAATCAAATAAAGTTTGAGCCCATGTGTAGTACTCGTAGTACTAGCACCAAGAAGGATGTTGAGTGGAGGATGTGTACTAATTCTAGAACAATTAATAAGATCACTATAAGATATAAATTCTCATTACCAAGGATGGATGATATAATGGACTATTTGAGTGGAGCGAAGTACTTTACAAAGATTGATTTGAAGAGTGGTTATCATCATATCAAGATAAGGGAAGGAGATGAATGCAAGACAACATTTAAGACTAATGAGGGATTGTATGAGTGGTTGGTTATGCCTTTTGGGTTAACTAATCCACCAGTATATTTATGCGGTTGATGAATGAGGTATTAAAGAAAGTTTTGGGAAGTTTGTGATTGTTTACTTGAATGATATTTTATTTTTTAGTAAGATTAATGAAGAACATCTAGAGCATATCGGATTAGTGTTGCAAAGGTTAAGAGAGGAGAAGTTATTGATCAATTGAAGAAATGTAGTTTCATGAAGGAATTGGTATACTTGGGATTTGTAGTTTTAGTTGAAGGATTGAAAATAGATCTAGAGAAAGTCAAAGCAATTATTGAGTGGCCTACACTGATAAATGTTGTAGAGGTAAGATATTTTCATGGTTTTTCAAGTTTCTATAAGAAGTTCATGAAAAAATTTAGTGGTATTTATACATTGTGAGTTGAAACAATGAGTGGAGATAAGAAAGAATTCAAATGGATGGCTAGAGTAGATGGAATTTTTTAGTTACTAAAGAAGAAGGTGACAAAACAACCAATGCTAGCTTTACCAAATTTCAACAAGATATTTTAGGTTGATTGTCATGCAAGCGAGAATGGAATTGGAGTAGTATTGAGCCAATAAGGAAGACTAGTAGCGTGTTTTAGAGACAAGATGAATGATGCAAGGAGAAGATATTCAGTCTACAACTAGGAATTTTATGCAATAATTCAATCATTGAAGAAATGGAGACACTAATTGTTTCCAAAGGAGTTTGTGTTATACGTTGATCATCAAGCACTACAATATTTGAATAACCAAGGTAAGTTGAACTAGAGACACATGAGATGGGTTGAGTTTATGCAAAGTTATAGTTTTATACTAAAACATAGGAGTGGAAAATCAAACAAGGTTCATGATGTATTGAGTAGGAGATAGAATTTGCTGACAAAAATGAGAGTAGTAGTTGGATTGGAAGAGCTAAAGCATTTGTATGAAGTTGATCCTGATTTTACAGAGGCATGGAAGGCATGTAAGAAACCAATAAGCATGGATAGGAGTAACTAGTTAGATTACTTGATTCAAAATTGGATGTTGTTTAAAGGTAGTTAATTGTGCATACTAAGAAGTTCAATGAGAGAATTTTGATTAAGGAGAAGCATAGTGGAAGTTTAGCTAGACATTTTGGAGTAGACAAGATAGTTGCATTGGTGAGTGAACTATTTTTTGCCACAAATATATAAGGATGTCAAGAAATTTGTTCAAGGTTATAGGACTTGTCAAGTTGCAAAAGGAAGTAGTGTAAGTGTTGGTTTGTATTAGCCATTACTAGTACTAAAGAGACATTGAGAAGACATAAGTATGGATTTTGTATTGGGATTGCCAAGAACACAAAGAGGGTACAATTTAATATTTGTAGTTGTGGATAGATTTTCTAAGATGACCCATTTCATTCCATGTAAGAAGAACAATTATGCAGTACATATTGTTGACTTATTTATTAGGGAATTTGTGAGATTGCATTGTTTTCCGAGGAGCATAGTTTCAAATAGGGACATGAAGTTTGTTGGATACTTTTGGAAGGCATTATGGAAGAAGATGAAAATATATTTAAAATTTAATTGAGAATATCGCCCAAAAATTGATTGATAAACAAGAGTTTAGGTAATTTGTTGAGGTATCTAGTTAGAGAAAAGGCAAGAAATTAGGATATGATTTTACTGCAAGCAAAGTTTGCATCCAACAATTCAGTAAACTAGAGTACAAGGAAAATGCCATTTAAGGTTGCATATGGAAGTAGTCCAAGGAATGTATCAAAGTTAAGAGATATTAGTAGTGAAGAGAAGAGGAGCACAGAAGCAAAAGAGTTTCCAGAACATATGAAGGGAGTGCATATGAAAGTAAAGAGTCACTTGGAAAAGATGAATGGTAGATATAAGAAAGAGATGGTGATAAAAGGAGACATAGAAAGTTTGTGGTTTGAGAAGTGATGGTATATTTCCAAAAGGAAAGATTTTCAGTTGGAACATATAATAAGTTGAAAATGAAGAAGTTTGGTCCTTGCAAAATTGTAAAGATATTTGATTCAAAAGATGCATATGAAGTAGAGTTATTGGAAGGATTAGGTAATCACCAATATTCAATGTTGTAGATTTATATTAGAATCATGAAGGGGAGTCAAGGGATAGTGATGTAGAAGTACAATGAACTAGATGCCACAACAACAAAAGGAGGAGATTGAGGATATTTTGGATAGTAGGGTTGGAAGCAACACCGGAAATAGGTAGTATGAGGAATATTTGGTGAAATGGAAAGGAAGGCCTAAAAAGATTTAAGTTAGATTTCTAAGATTGAGGTAAACCATCTTGGTTTTCTTCTAGCCATTGGAAAGGGTGGGACTCACTTTTCAACAACCCTAGGTGTCTAATTGAGTAGTATTCAAAGGTGTAGGAGAAATCTTGCATCAACAAAAAAACATTTTCTTTCATTTTGTTTGTTGTTTGTAGGTTTTTAGTCATCAATTAGTCACCACTGATCCTACCACATTTCACTACAAATTACACATCTCACCTCGTAGTTGGGAATATATTTTCTACTATGATCTTTCAATGTCATATTCATTTTTTAAAAGTTTGTGATCTCTGCAAAAACATAACTTGGTTTTTAAACCTTACCAAGCTTGACAAGCTTACACTCAAATTTACAATTTATGGCTTGTAGTAGCTTTCTAAAGTTTGTGGTAGTAAAGGAACATGTTCCATGATACACTAGACCTAGGAGTGTTTATAGTGTGCACCGTATTGAGTTTTACGTATCCATCATCACCACATTCAATCTAGAAGATTTTACCTACATGTTTGGCCAACTACATGTTTTATCAAGGCATTGGGATTTGCACCACCTTGCAGCTGACTATAATTATTCCTAAGTCTTGGGAATACTATTGCTAACTATAATTTGAAGGGAATCAAGAATAAAGATAAGATCGAGATTATGATGGTGATAAGATAGAGGAGATAATTTGAATCTCAACATACGAAATTATATTGTAATATCATTCAAACATTGTAGTTTGTATATTTGTAATCAAATGGCTAAGGCCTAACATGTTGATAGCCCCTTGTGGTAGGTTGTAATTCATTCATGATTGAGAATCACAAGAGTTTATGTTGTTGTTTCATTGATTTTTTCATTGTTGATTGTTTGTTGTTTCATATCGCTTCATGGTTGGATAATCCTTCATTGGATCCTCCATCCATGACTACTTCAAGTCCAAGGATAAACATGATCAAGAACTTGGTGTGCATAATTTTAATACAAGATCCCCACATGTTGGATCACACCATTCTTGTCCCCATGCCTCATAAGACCATGATATTTATTTTCATGATGCCCATGAACCAAATCAATCAGAAAGTGACCATAGGGAAATAGATATTGATCAAGGGATTGATCTTCTTGACCACCTTATGGAAAGAACTCAAGCGCTCCAAGAAGAGATCCAATTAAATGAAGCTAGGTTTGCATAAAAATCTCAACTACAAGCCTAATTAATTAGTTTTCCTAATAGAAAAATGTGAACTAAGGTCAATATGTTCCTAATTATCTAATGCATCCCAATCAATAGCATAACCCACAAGTTAACAATCCTCTTAATGTGTCAGCTCCATTTAGGGAGACAAGCTCAAAGGTTCCCACTAGAAAGGCAAACCCTTTAATTGGACAAGCATAGGTAGTTGGATTTATTTGGCATCTCTGACTACCCTAATCAAATACCCAATGAGATTAGAGGAAAGATTCATAAGTTTCAAGTAAACAATGTTATTAATGTTATTATTAAGAAAGCGAGGAACACCACATGCACTTTATTAATGTTATTTATGACTATGATATTGAACATGAGGATGTCATAATGAAACTATTTCTATAGTCCCTGGAGGAGAGTGCAAGGGAGTGGCATAAAAGTCTACTTGATAATAGTATTGACTCATGGGAAGAATTTGTGAGGGTCTTTAGGTTACAATATGGAGATAGGATAGACCTAAAATTTACCATACATGAGTTGAAAACCATAAGAAAGGGAATTCAGGAGACGATGACTTCAATAGTAGGTTCATAATGACTATGAAGAAAGTGCCACCTAATTTAAGACTTAATGAATCTATATGTCTATTTCTCTATTGTGGTTCCTTTGATGTAAAGCTTGGACATTATCTTAGAGAGAAGAGCCCTCAATATTGAGGAAGGCCTATGACATGGTAGTAAATATTGAAAGTGATATGAGGGCATGAGGAAAGTATATCAAAAGAGTTGATGTTAAGATAGCCCAACTAGATAAAGCTACTCCAAGTCAACCTCTTACAACCAATGAAAAACTAGATAAACCAATGGGTTCCATGAAGGATTTATCCTATAGAGTTGCAATAAATAAAAAAAGATTACTACCCAACAAGTCTACACCACATTTCAATGAAGGCATGCACCTAATTGGTAGGCCTTATAATATAAGTTGGTCTAAGAAGCCTAGCTGGGGTGATAGACAAATGGTTCTTAGGCAAGGAAGTTAGATGCAACAAGGTAAGGACACTCTTAACCCACTAAGGAAAGAACACATAAAGATGCAAGAAGACTTGCCTTGGTGTGAGAAATTCTCTTTACCACATGACCCTTCTAGATGTGTAGTTTCCCTTTCTATAATGAAGGAGGATAAGTTTCCAAGTGATGAAGGTGGTCTAGACTATTGTGAAGACCAAGAAGAGGAAGGTTATATAAAAACAACATGGATATGAAACTAGCCTTGTAGATGATGAATTCATTCAATATGAATATACCCGCTCCTTAGGTCATTTTAAAATACTAGCTAGTGACTTGACACACCTTAAAGAATTTATACAACAAAGGTATAAGAGGACCAGACCCTCTAGAGACATTGAAGCTTTTGCTAAGGTAGTTTTCATGCAAGTGCTGAGTGGTTACCATTTCAAAAACACACAGGTTGGTACAAGGAATGATAATAATGTTGAAACTAAGCCTAATGTTGTCCCTAATGCAAATAAAGGAAAACAAAAGGTAGATGTTGAAGTCAAAAGCATTGATAATCCAAAAAAGGTGACTAAAAAGAAGGGCTTCTATGCAAGAACCTATAGTGCAAAATAAGTATGTCCCCAAAACCAAGAAGGTAGAGATACCAACAAGCAAGGTTGAGATTCCTAAGATGAAGGGTACAAATGCTAAAACAAATGAATTTAAGAAAGCATCACAACAAGGAAATGGTGCCACTAAAGAAAGTAACAATGTCACCACTACCAAAAATGTTAATGTTAGTGGCCAAGTCATGCCATTCATTCCTAATACTCATGTTATAACCCTACCTTTGTCCACTTCTCTTCCAAATTATGTTCCTATTGGCATGTTCTATGTTTTAAGTTAGGTTAAATTTCAAGTACCTCTTATTTAATTTTGTAGAACCCCTAAGCATAAAGAGAGCATTACGTTATATGACTATCCTTGCTATGCTCGATCATCCTGCAAGCTCCTCCAATGATCCTAATATTAATGCTAATTCCCAAAAGACACTAGATGTATACTTAGGCACATCATTAGCAGATAATAAGTTGAGTTTGGATCCTTTTTACACTTCATTGCTTATAAATAGGTGGTCGGTGCATAATTTTATGTTGGAGTTGAGGGCCTCTAGTAATGTCATGCCACTAGAAATTATGAATGAGCTTGGACTGAAGGTTTCTAGGTCTTATGGAAAGTGTTATGCAATGGACTCTAGGTAGGTGAATGTTGGAATAAGGTGCCATTAACCTTGTAAATTCCAATATTGTATTTTATTCCATTTATTATTTGTACTTTGTAATTACCCATAAGGGATGTACAAGTTTCACCAGCAGTGGTAAAAATTATTTATTGTCCACTGTAATTATAGAGTTACTGCACGGTAAGTTCCAAAGTTACCAGCGGTAGTTACGGGATGTCATTTACTATGGTAAATGGTAATTGGTCAAAATGGGGTGCATATGTGGAGGAATAATCTATTTTTAGTGTTATGACGCATGTCATAGATGCTATAAGAAGGTGCAAGAGATTCTATGACAACTGTAAGTTGTCATAAGAATCTGACACTAATAATAGCATATAATGCGTCATAAGATGTTGTAAGTGGCTATTTTTGGCCCCAAGGTGTTCAAGATTACATGAGCACATTTTCCCAAGTGTAGGATGCATGTATGACAGCATTTATGAGCCCGTAAGAGCCTATTCTTGGCCATGGACGCCCAAGGTTGTATTATTGACTCTTGACAAGTGTTATATGCTTATAAGAAGTCATTTAATGTCTTGAGGTTGTGTAAATTCTATATAAACCATAGCATAGTAGATGAGATGCATAATAACAGTTTACAGGTACCCAGGTTCTGCCAGAGTGAAGGTTGAAGGATAGAAGAAGTGAATGTATTTGTAATCTCCTTTTGTGAAGATAATACAACTTGGCCTCTTTTCTTGGTGGAGTTTTTTACCCGAAAGGGTTTTCTCCACGTTAAACACTTGTGTTATGTGCTTCATTCTGCTTCTGGTATATTTTTGTATTGTGGGTTTATGTTTTGTTACAATCTCCATTGTTAATGCACACTTGAAAGATTGGTGAAATTTATTCGAATCAGATTTTCATTGAAATGGTGTTGCTTTCATTTCTAACAGTTGGTATCAGAGCCTGGCCAACTTTGACTCTTGGTTGGTAGTGTGGAAGCTGTAGCTGCAGTGCGAGATTTGGTTGTGTTTGTGTTGTAGATCTTGTGTTGTTATTATGGCTACATCCACCATTGCATCAACCTCTTGTTTGGACATTGAGAAGTTCAACGAAATGGGGTATGAGTTGTGGAAGCTGAAAATGGAAGATTTGTTGGAAGAAAGAAACCTGACGATGTCTCTCAAGATGAGTGGGATAGACTGGATAAGAAGGCACGGGGAACCATCCGGTTGTGTATTTCAGACTCTGTCTTGTTAAATGTCGCAAAGGAAGAGACTGCATACAAGTTATGGAAACGGTTGGGTGAGATCTATCAAGCCAAGAGTATGGTAAATAAACTTTATTTAAAAAGAAAATTGTTTTCCATGAAAATGCAAGAAGGTGAATCAGTTGCAGAGCATTTAAATTCTTTTAATTTGTTAGTGAGTCGGCTTGATTCAATAGATGTTGAGGTTAGTGAGGAAGATAAATGTATCTTACTACTTTGTTCTTTACCCAAGTCTTAGGAGAATGTTATCCTTGCTATCACTGCTAATCTTGTAGATTCAAAGTTGGATGCTCTTGTTTTAGTGCTACTGTCACATGAATTGAGAAAGAAAAGTTCAGATAGTTCAGGGGATGCTCTCAGTGTCAGGGGAAGGTCTAAGGAAAGGGGACCTAAAGGAGATCAAAAAGGGGCTAAGGAAAAGTCCAAGGGCCGGTCTAAGACTCCTGGTAAAAAGAACAGAGTTAAGTGTTGGAACTGCGATAAAAGGGGACATGTGAAGAAAGAGTGTAGAAACCCCAAGAAACAGTGGGAGAGTGCTTTGGATAAGTCCTCGAATGCAGGTGAAGAAGTTTTACTTTCTACATGTAATTTTGTTTCTAATGATCACTGGTTGGTTGACTCAGGATGCTCATTTCATATGACCCCGCATAAGGAATGGTTCTCCACATATGAAGAATATGATGGAGGTAATATCTACCTTGGTGACAACTCTATTATCTGATTGTCGGGAAAGGAAATGTATTGTTGTGTTTCAGTGATGGGAGGATTAAAACCCTCCCTGGTGTTTTGCATGTTCCTAGATTAGCTACAAATTTGATTTCAATTTCGAAGTTGAATGATTTGGAATGCATGTGACATTTGACAAGCATGGTTGCAGATTAGTGAGAGGGAACTTGGTGGTAGCGAAGGGGAAGAGATTCGAGAACTTGTTTAAGCTTGAAGCCACTACAATTTGTAATGCCTCCTATGTATCTGAGGCCACTACTGAAAATACATGTATGTTGTGGCACCATAGATTGGGCCACACAAGCAATAATGTACTGAAAACTATTAAGAATAAAAATTTGTTGGACGATTTCTCTTATTCTGATGAGCACTTTGATTTATGTGAGCATTGTGTTTTTGGTAAACAAAACAAAAAATCATTTCCTTCAGGAAGTAATAGAGCAAAAGAGAAGTTAGAAATTATTCATGCAGATGTGTTTGGACCTGTGGATAATGAATCTATCAGAAAATCTTGTTATTTTGTAACCTTCATTGATGATGTATCCAGATTTACATGGATTTATTTTATGAAGCATAAATCTGAAGTTTTCACTAAATTTAAGGAATTCAAAGTCTTAGTACAAAACTAATCAGGTTTAAAGATAAAAATATTAAGATCTGATAATGGAGGGGCATATTGCTCTAAGGAATTTGATGAGTTTTGCAAGCATGCAGGTATAATCAGACAAAAGACAACTCCGTATACACCACAACAGAGTGGTGTTGCAGAAAGAATGAACCGAACAATTATGGAAAGTGCCAGAAGTATGCTTAGTGATGCACAGCTGGATAAATGATTTTGGGCAGAGGCTGTGTGTACTACTTGCTACTTGATAAACAGATCTCCTTGTAAGGCTCTTGATTCGACACCTTATGAAGTGTGCACAAGTAAGAAACCTTCTCTTTCACATTTAAGGGTTTTTGGTTGTGAGGCTTTTGTTCATGTGCCTAAGGAAAAGCCATCTAAGTTGGATCCAAAGGTTGAAAAGTGTACATTCATTGGATATGGTGATAATGTCAAAGGTTATAAGCTTTGGAATCCACTGACCCGCAAGATTATCTTTTCTAGAGATGTTATTTTCAGGGAACTTAGAGCTATTTCTCAACCTGAGCAGCCAAAAGAAAAAGATGAAAAGGTAAAGAAGGTGCACTTTGATTTAAAGAAGCAAGATGCATCTCAGGAAGAACATAATGATGGATTGGGGGGTGAAGAAGAAGAAGAAGATTGAAGTAGTTCTGATGAAGATGAGTCCATTGTTATAGAATAAGTTGATGCAGATGATCATGCAGAAGAATGAGTAGAGTCTCTTACTCCACCCTTGAGGAGATCCACAAGACAACAAAATCCAGTTGACAGGTATAGCCCACCAGATTTCCATTGTGTATATGCTTTATTGAGTACTAACGATGAACCTGGATCCTATAGGGAAGCTATTTCTACAGATGATAGTGAGTCTTGGCAGCTAGCCATGCAGGAGGAGATGATGGCGTTAGACTCTTGTAACACTTGGGATCTTGTTCGTTTGCCCAAAGGAAGAAAGGCCATAGGTTGTAAGTGGGTCTTCAAGAAGAAGTTTGGAGTAGACAGGTCATTAGAGAAGTACAAGGCTAGACTTGTAGCCAAGGGCTACTCCCAGAGAGAGGGAGTTGATTTTGGTGAGATATTCTCTCCTGTTGCTAAATTGACTTCTATTAGATTTCTCTTATCCATTGCTGCAACTTATGATTAGGAGATTCAGCAAATGGATGTTAAGACTGTATTCTTGCATACAGGTTTTGAGGTAAAAGGAAAAGAACATTGGGTTTGCAGGTTAAAGAGGTCTCTTTATGGTCTAAAACAATCCCCCAGAATGTGGTATCAAAAGTTTGATTCATTTGTTTTGAAATTAGGTTTTGTTAGAAGTGAGGAGGATCATTGTGTTTACATTCATTATGTTGATGATTCTATACTGGTTATTGCTTTGTATGTTGATGACATGTTTTTCAGCAATACTAAGGGTATGGTTAGTGAGCTTAAAGCCCAACTTTTAGGTGCATTTGAGATGAAGGATCTTGGTGCTGCAAGGTATATTCTGGGAATGGAGATCAGGAGGGATAGAGTTAACAGAAAGCTTTGGTTGTCACAAAGTAAGTATGTGAATACTATTGTGCAGAGGTTTAGTTTGTAGGACTGTAACCCAGTTAGAGTTCCTTTAGCCATTGGTACTAAGCTTTCATTAGATATGTGTCCAAAGACTGAGGATGATTTTGAGGATATGTCTAATGTGCCATATACTAGTGCTGTAGGGAGTTTGATATATGCAATGGTTTGCACTAGACCAGATATTGCCCAAGCAGTGGGAGTTTTGAGCAGATTTATGTCTAACCCTGGTAGACAGCATTAGAACTATGCGAAGAGGGTGTTTAAATATCTTGTAGGTACTCCTGACCATTGTTTGGTTTATTATAGTACAGATAATTCTTTGGACATACAGGGTTTTGTTGATGCAGATTGGGCAAGTGACTTGGATAGTTGAAGGTCCACTAGTGGCTATGTGTTTACTTTGTTTGGAGGTGCAGTGAGTTGGATGAGTAAGAGGCAGCCTACAGTTGCTTTGTCCACTATAGAAGCAGAGTATATGGCTGCTACTCATGTCTCTAAGGAGGCAGTTTGGTTGAGGAGACTGTGTACAAGTATTGATTTTGATTGCAGTATCATTCAAATTGGTTGTGATAGCCAGAGTGCTATATGTTTGGCCAAAAATCCTATGTATCATGCTCAAACTAAGCATGTTGATGTTCAGTATCACTTTGTTTGAGAGTTGGTTGCAAATGGACAAATTGGGCTGAAAAAGATAGACTCAGGAGAATGTTGCAAATTCATTGACCAAACTTGTGAGCACAGAAAAGTTCGTGTGGTGTAGAGAGGCCATGGGGCTAGTTTCTAGTGCCTGATTATTTCATTTGATTTCCTATGGGTTGATTTACAATGTATAATGTCAAGTGGGAGAATATTGGAATAAGGTGCCATTAACCTTGTAAATTCCAATATTGTATTTTATTCCATTTATTATTTGTAATTTGTAATTACCCATAAAGGATGTACAAGTTTCACTGGCAGTGGTAAAAATTATTTACTGTCCACGGTAATTATGGAGTTACTGCACGGTAAGTCTCGAAGTTACCAACGGTAGTTACGGGATGTCATTTACTATGGTAAATGGTAATTGGTCAAAGTGGGGTGCACATGTGGAGGAATAATCTATTTTTAGTGTTATGACGCACGTCATAGATACTGTAAGAAGGTGCAAGAGATTCTACGACAACTGTAAGTTGTCATAAGAATCTATGACACTAATAATAGCATATGACGCGTCATAAGATGTTGTAAGTGGCTATTTTTTGCCCCAAGGCATTTAAGCTTGCATGGGCACATTTTTCCAAGTGTAGGATGCATGTATGATAGCATTTATGGCCCCGTAAGAGCCTATTCTTGGCCATGGACGCCCAAGGTTGTATTGTTGACTCTTGACAAGTGTTATGGGCTTGTAAGAAGTCATTTAATGTCTTGAGGTTGTTTAAATTCTATATAAACCATAGCATAGTAGATGAGATGCATAATAACAGTTTACAGGTACCCAGGTTCTGCTGGAGTGAAGGTTGAAGGACAGAGCAAGTGAATGTATTTGTAATCTCCTTTTGTGAAGATAATACAACTTGGCCTCTTTTCTTGGTGGAGTTTTCACCTGAAAGGGTTTTCTCCAAGTTAAACACTTGTGTTATGTGCTTCATTCTACTTCTGGTATATTTCAGTATTGGGGGTTTATGTTTTGTTACAATCTCCATTGTTAATGCACACTTGAAAGATTGTTGAAATTTATTCGAATCAGATTTCCATTAAAGTAGTGTTGCTTTCATTTCTAATAGTGAATGTCATAAGGATATTGAATGAAGTAGAGGTCCAATTTGATGTATACCCTAGTAAGTCTTTTTTAATGGACATAATTATTGTGAACTACCTTGCTAAATGGGGCATGCTACTATTAAGAAAGTATGTCACCTCCATTAGAGGGAGTATCCAAATGGACCTATCATATGCCACCATCCATTTTTATGGAAAGGAAGTCAAGTTGCTTAGGGAGAAGAAAATTAAGATTACTATAGAAGACCTAGAGACGACTAAGAATGAGATACTTTACAACAAAGGTGGGCCTAATAACATCAATGGATATTGTGACAATAAGGTTGACAATCATGTTGATCTAGATTCATGCCTTCAGTCTTTGTGCTATGAAAAACATGATTTATGGACCTTACACTTTGATGGTGCATGTATTATACTTGTATTCCCTAATGGCATTGAATTTGAGTTTTCCCTCAAGCTAACTTTCTAGTGTACAAAAAATATTACTAAATCTGAGGCATTAATGCTAAGCTTAAATGTGGCATTGAAGCATGAGATCAAATGCTTGAAAGTGTGTGGTGATTCAAAGTTAGTGGTGTCTTAGATCAAAGGATTATATGCTACTAAGGATAAGAGACTAAAGATGCACAGAACTATAGTTTGAGATAACATTAAATTGCTTGAGGCATTTGACATCTAATGGATAGATAGGTCAAAAAATACCTTTATTTATACCTTTGTAGTCATGGCTTCCAAGTTTGACCTAAATTGGATGTCCCTATTATGTACTTATAGTGTTGAATTTTTCACTAGGTTGTTGAAAATGAAGGTAGAACTGTTGCTATAAACTTTAAACTTTTGTGTATGCAAAGTTGAAATTAAGATTAATCTATAACAATTAATGAACAAGTGCTTATGCACTTTCAAACCAATGTAGAAGAGAAAAAGCTTGCACAGTATTTACGTGGAGAAACCCTTTCGGGAAAAAACTCCACACTCAAAGATGTTTCCTGCTTGTATTAAATCTCTTTGGAAAAGATTACATTCAATATTGAAATTCCTCTAAGTCCTTGATGCACTTCAAAAGCTTCTTCAATCTTCAAACCTGTAAAAAACTTCAAAAAAGCTTCTTATTTTTTCCTTCAAAAACTTCTTCAATAAAAAAGCTTTTTGCTTTTTTATTCTAAGTCTTTTACAAAAAACTTCTTGCTTTTATCTTCTAAGTCTTTTTCCTCAAAACAACTCTATGGAAAATGTATGGGGTTTTCAATTAAATAAAAGCACCCTCTTTTAATTTAAGAACTTCTTTTTAATTCAAGAACTTCTTAACAAGAGCTTGAAACTCAAAATATAATCAATTACATTTGATAACATAGCTTCCAAAGCTCATGCAAAAATCAAGCTCACTTAAATTGAGAAGACTGAACTCAAACAAAGTCCAAACTTTGAGTTAACTACCCCTTCATGATGTGTGCACACAAGTATGCCAAAATTAGCTTTGCCAACATCAAACATATTTCTAAATAAAAGCAACAACTTAAGTGATCAACACACACCAATTCTCATGCAACAACTTGCACAATTGATGTCCCCAATGTCATTATGAATTACCTTGTTCTGTACATGCAAGTGACATGCAAACACTGGATTTAATATGCAACTGATACCCATTACCTGAAACACTAAGATATACCACCCTGCAACTTTCAGGAGTTGGAGTGTCCTACAAGTAATATCTTAAAACTGACATGCAAGCATTTTCAACAACATACAACTAATACCCATTTCCTGAATCATTGAGATCTACCATCCTACAAGTTTCTGGAGTTGGAGTGTTCTGCAAGTAATCTCAAAAAACTGACATGCAACTACATGCAAGGTCATACAAGTCCATAGGACTAACATGCAACAACATGCAACAACATGCAAGGTCATACAAGTCCATAGGAATGACATGCAACAACATGCAAGCACATGCAAGTGACATGCAACAACATGCAAGTCCATATGAGCAACATGCAACAACATGCAAGTACATGCAAGCTACATGCAAAAACATGCAAGTCCATGCAAGCTATTCTGACCACATGCAAGCAGTATCTAATTCATGCATCTCTAACACTGTAGTTAACTCCAACATTTTATCCATGCAAGGTGTCTCAACATTATCCACTCATGTACATAAAAAAGCACAACTCAAAGTCTAAATATAAGTCCCCATCAAAAGGGGACACCCAAGTTTAACTCCCACTCACTAGGAGTTATCAAACTCTCAAGATAGACTTAGGAGATGTCAACAAAGTCTTCATGGCCCCCACTCTAAAAATGGATGCCCAAGTTTGAACTTATCAATTAGGAATTGATTGCAAAAGTCAAAGTGATATAATTAATAAATAATTAATCTCTCGAAGTCTTAATGTGTTGGGGAACACATTCCAAGAACTTTGGAGACACATGAATTGGTTAGAATTGCAAGTTAATGGCAACTTATCCCAACATAGGTTAAATATTCTTAATAACATATATAGCTGGAAAGTATTTGATTATGACCAACAAATATAAAAGTTCTTAAACTTCATAGATGAGTTTGACAATAGCTAATTGATTGGGGACCCATGGTTGAGAAAGAGAATGACAAGGAGATTGTTTGGGACTGATATAATTCAACTCAAGACCAACACCCTTCCTAGAGGCCTTGTGGCCCTTGAGAGAATGTGTGACAGTGTTAATTGCTACAAGAAAAGAAGCCAACTAGTTAGTGAGGATGATATGGAGGATATTAACTTAAAGATTGAAGCATCTCCTAGGATGATCTGCATAGGTAAAAGATTAAAACTAGTAGAGAAGCAAATATTGATAGCATTATTGAGAAAGTTCAAAACATGATTTGCATGGTCCTATGATGAGTTGAAATCCTATAGGGAATATTTATTTAGCATACAATCCCCTTGCATCCCAATTCAAATCCATTTAGGTAGAAACAAAGGCTAATTAATCCCATATTAGCCCCTCAAATGTAAAAGGAATTAATGAAACTAAAAGAGGGGGTATAATTAAGTCAATTAGGCACTCCTCATGGGTGTCTAACCTTGTCCTAGTTAGGAAGAATGATGGAGATATAAGGTTATGTGTTGATTTCAAGAACTTGAATACAAGTCCCTCAAGGATAATTACCCATTGCCAACTATCGACCATTTTCTACAAAAGGTGATAGGGCTAGAGTTAATGTCAACGATGGATGGCTTCTCAAGATATAATTGGGTGGTGACAACAAGTTTGAGTAACATAAAACAACATTCATAACTCCTTGGGGCACCTATATTTATATAAGGATGTCATTTGGTCTAAAGAATGAAATAGTCACCTTTCAAAGAGCAATGAATGTTGCCTTTGCAAGTTTGATAAATAAGATCATGGTGGTTTGTCAACGTAGCCTTACTACCTACTCCAAGGATAAAAGTGACCACTACAAACACTTGGAGATAATATTATAAAGGTGCTTTGAGTATGGGATTTATTTAAATTTTAAAAAGTGTATATTCGATGTGGAAGAAGGAAAACTCCTTAGACATGCAGTATCCAAAGGAATGAAGATTAAACCTAAGATTTTTAAGGCAATAGACCTCATCTCTCAACCCAAGACAATCAAAGGAGTGTGGTACTTATTTGGGAAAATTAGTTTTGTTAGGATGTTTATCCCTAACTTTATAGAAAAGATAAAGGCCACCTCCAAGATGCTTAAGAAGGGGCAATCAATTATTTGGGTAAGGAATCAAGTGAATCCTTCTTGGAAATCAAAGAAGCACTCAAAAAAGTACATGCATTTGCAAGTCCAAATTACTTAAAGCATTTATAATTGTTCTCCTTTGCCTCCTCTTACACCATTGTTTTTGTTCTACTCCAAAAGAATGTTGAGGGTATGAGTAGGCAATTGCCTTCTTTAGTAAATCATTGCAAAATGTTGAGCTAAAGTACTGCAGCATGGAAAAGCATGCCTATGCTATTGTCAAGTCTATTAAAGGTTTCAAACCCAATCTCATATGGCCAAAAATTATTTCTTATGTGCCAAATACAACTATGAGAGACATATTTTCTTAACAAGAGGCACTTGGTAAGAGGTGTAGATGGATCAATAAGATCCAAGAATATGACTTGGAGGTGCAAACAACTAAGTTGGTTAGAGTACAAGGCTTGTCCAAGCTCACTGTTGATGCAAACTTGGAGGCAACAGAAATAAATGATGTAATCCATAACCTTTCACATTTAACTTTTCTTTTGGGAGATGACCTATGGCATAAGGACATAGTGAACTCCTTGGAGAACATGAATTCCTCCTAATATTGAATGATAATCAGTAAATGACCTTAAATCTTGCATCCCAAAGGTATATGATAATATGAGGGGAACTCATGTAGAGAAACCATGGTGGGTTGTTACTTAAATACCTAGATCATGAATAATTTATTAGGGTTGCTATTGAATGCCACCAAGGAGTGTGTAGTGGACACTTTATGACCAAAACCACTACTCATAAAACCCTAACGATAGGGTATTGGTGGCCTAAATTGTTTAAGGATGTGGCCAAGTTGGTAAGAAAGTGTGATGTTTTCCAAGGTCCTCTAGTAATATGAAGTTTTCAAGTGTTCTCCCCCTTACATCCATCTTAGTTGAGGCTCAATTTCAGAAATGGGGCATCTAATTCATAGGGGATATTGTTGAGAAGTCCAAAAATGGGTACAAATGAATTTGTGTGGCCACCAGTTACTTTACCAAGTGGGTTGAAACAATTCCCACTAGGAGTGCAATGTCTAAGGTAGTTGTAGACTTCTCATTGACCAATGTAATCATAGATTTAGTGTGCCTACAAGGTTAATAGTTGATATTGTTATGTGTTTAGATCTCATTAGCTATTAGGCATGTGTTCTAAGTATGGGATTAGTCTAACATACTCATTCCCTTATCATCCTCAAGGAAATGGTTAGCTAAAATCTAGTAACAAAAGTATTATCAAGATCATTAAAAGGCCATTAGAAGAAAACAATAGGAGGTTGTATGATAAGCTTAAGTTTGTTGTTTGGCATGATAGAATAACTTACAAAAAGTCCATTGGAAGGATCCGCTATGAGATAGTATATGGCATAACGACCAAGATGCCTACTAGCTTAGAATTGCATGTTTACAAGTTGTTGTAAGAGATAGAAGGAGATGAAGTTGGTGTAATATCTCATAGTATTCATGACTCAACAGAGCTCGATGAAGCAAGGAAAGTTATGCATGACAAAAAAATATTGCAACAATAAAGGATGAAGTATTTGTTTGATTAAAGGGTAATTTAGAGGTGCTTTCAAGTTGGAGACATTGTTCTCGTGTGGAATGTGAGGGTTGAAGACAAAGGAAAGCATGGTAAATTTTAAGCCTTGGGGGTTGGACCTTTTAAATTTATAGGAAAGTGTGCCCAAGGAACATTCTATCTCAAGAGTTTACATGGAAATCTCATGGAGCTACCAGTTCATGACCAACACCACAAGCACCACTTCGCTTAATGATTTAATATATTCTCATGCTTTGTGTATATATTATCTTCCTTGTCTTTCCTTATGCAATCATGGTTGTTGTCTTGCTTATGGTGAAGTGTAAGTTTCATTGTCTTATGTTTGGCTCATTCTTGTTGTTGGTTTTTGTGTTAGACTTGTTGTTGCAAGTTTACTTTGTTCTATACCTAAAGATATAGTTGAGTTCTTGCTATATCCACTTGGGATACATCTCCACAACTAGGTCCTGTATTGGCCCAACATTTCATTTACCCCTTTTAGAGGTAAAGTGTGCTCTTGTGTTGTATGTGCACCTTAGTTGAGCTCCACTTTTGTCTATTGGTACTAAATCTTCTATGTCCCAAAACATGGAATTTCATGCCATTTATTTTCCCTCTTAAGTTGAATGCTATGGTGATAACCAATTTAAGATCATTTGTATCCGAGTTTCATATGTATATGTAGTTAGGATTTCCATTGCAAGTTTGGGGTATGCATGTCTAAACATGCCAATTATGAAGAATTATTCCACTTAAGTTTTTTGGGTCCATCTTTGTTTAAGCATGTCCTAGGCCTACCCTAAAGTGCTATAATTGTCTTAATTATGGCTAATATACAAACCTAATTACATTGACAAGGTATTCATCATGTAAATATTCATGTTCTATGTATGTCTGTAGCATATTTATGTGCTTATGGTTGCTTATCTTGCTACCATGTGTGTCTCTCAAGTTATTGTTAATCAAAGTTACCAATGTGAATCATAGCATGTTTCTTTTACTTGTGGGATGCAGCTCGACCATTGATCTCTAGCGTTTTCCTCTAGCTCGACCATGACCATAGATCTCTATCACAAGGTCAAATGCAATAGCACAATGCTCATGCCCAATGGGTTCCAAACTATTGGTGTCTTTCACTGTGGTGGTTGGGGGTTTGTTTGCATCATTTGGCCATGCCTTAGCTAACCATGACCATAGATCTCTACCATAAAGTCAAATGCAATAGCATGGTACTCATGCCTAGTGGGTTCCAAACTATTGGTGGCTTTCACTATGGTGGTTGGGGCTTTGTATGCGTCACTTGACCATGCCTTAGCTAACCCTATGTACTCTAAAAGATGGGACTTACTTTTTCTTAATAGAAATGTTAGAATTTAGGGGTTGTATGTACATTTATATAGCCTATGGCAGTATGGTCAAGCCTATTATTGATTTTTAGAGACTTGTAGGCTGGTGAAATGATATTCCAACCACCATAGGACCATGTGTAGTGTGAAATGTGGCATATTTCAAATTGTAGCTTATTGTTATGGCATTTTCTCCTTGTTGGCATTTATTTCTTTACATGTGTGATGTTGGAAAAGTAACTCTAACTAAACTATCTTTAATCAGAACAACTTTCCATTACACATTAGGATATTAGCCACTGAAGATGTATATCTTGTTACTATCCAATCAGGAAGAACAAGAATATATGGGCTATATCCCTTTTTTACAATTGAAATTGAAATGATTAAATGCTATTAAGTAAAACTAATTAAGACAGGAGAAAATAGAGAAAAATACAAAGATAGATGCAACAATTCACATAAATAAATGCAAAAATGGAAACAATAGATAATGAGGAACCTGATACTAGGTGGGCATTCTCACTGCCTAGGAGGACAATGCATGACATGGATGTTTGTGCTTAGCATTGTAGTCTATATGACATTGAAAACTGGAAACCTTGATCTGTACAGTTTTACACATATTTCAATGAATTCCTGTTGATAGTAAACATGATAATTATTACACAAAGATCGATAGATAAGAATGATAAGACAAGAGTGAAATAACAAAATTGACAAGTATGGGAAAAGAGAATGCAAACACTCATGCATATGAAATCTTTTCTCTTGCAACCTGCAATCACAAATAGAGAAGAAGGGTTGGGATGTATAGAGGTTTGCCTCAATCAAAGCCCATTTTTGGTGTTTCTACCTCAATGACAACCAGATTGATATATATTGATTAAATATTGTGTGCTCTGAATTCTAAGTGTGTCTATAATTGTGACAAGTAGTGACAAAATGATATTGCAATATTAATAATTGAATAAATAAAGAAATGATATTCAACAACAAGATAAATGCTAATCTAATTGAATTGACAAAGGGTCGAGAAAAAGATTAAGAGGATCTCGTTGGAATACTATCACATAGGAGAACAAATGGAGCTTTGTTCCAAAGGATAGAAATCTTGAACAAGAGCCTTTTAGATAGCACAAGATATAAAAGTAAATCACATCAATTGATTGTTCTCAATGACCTGAAATAAACAATGAGCATAGAAAACACAAGCAAGATGATAGTGTGCAGTAATTTTGGCAAAGCTTCACTATGAAAAGATTTTGATCATTTGAATGGCAAAGTGATAGGGTTTTATAGAAGAGGCAAGAGGCTAAAAAGCTAGGAAAGGAGTCATTTGAGTGTGGATAAACATGTAGGAAAGCTCAGAATGCCACGTAAGTAAAAATGCACCTTCTAAAAATGGTTGACGAACTAAAAGACACTATCGAGACGCCAACACGTGGCACAAACATCTAAGCTTAATGCTTTGGTCCATGCAACTTTAGTTTTTAAAAGGTTCAGATGACTTGGGGCATTGCCAAGGCTAAGGCACTTTTATAGTTTATGGATATGACAAGCAGAAAGGGTCAAAGCAACATTTGGAAAGCACACTGAGGGAGAGAGCACCAAAGTGAGTACCAAATAGAGCATGAAATTATGAGCGAGCATAATTTATAATGCTACATTTAGCCCCCACTTTAGTGAGCGTATGACACCACATGCATATGCAAGCTAAAGTACATAAAGTAAATAACATAAAAGCAAACTTTTTACCCAAGTACTGTAGACAATGTAGAATGTCGCTAAATGGGAGAGACGAAGCCCCCAACTTAGGATTCTACAAAACCACGATGTTAAGCCAAAAATTTGCACATAAAATAGATGTTATATGCACATGTATATATATAAAGCTTGATAAAAAGAGGATTAGGCCAAATATTATTTGTCAAAACCCTATCGGTTATCAAACAATATAGGCTATTGCACATTAATCTAATTCAAACATACAACAAAGAAGAAAGGGTATGATTCTAGGGCTAAACAATTTCGTTGTTTGCTAGGAACCATACTAAAAATCTTTCATAAGTCACTAGAGCTGGAAAAGTTCGTCGTTTGCTAGGTGGCTTATGGGAAGTGTTGATAGCAAATGAAGCATCCCATATTAGCATTTCTTTGCTAGGTGAGCTACATGTCAAACAGTACTAGAGATTACACATCTAGAAAAATCTATTGTTTGCTAGGTAGTTCTGATAAAGGTGGTCAGTCCAAACAAGTGCGTCTACTTAGGACCATGAATGCTATAAAAAGTGTTGTAGAGAGCATACCGTCAGTGGTGTGTGATTAAGTGTGAGATATAGCAAGTGTATGCCCCACCTTAATAATTACTTGCATCATAGAGGAGAAATTAACTTTAAGGTAAAAAGAGGGATAAGGGCACGATAGATTTCAGGAAGCATATGCTTAGAGGATATGTTCCAAAGAGCTATGTCATGAAGGGTTTGCCCCCAAGGACAACCAAGGTGATGCTGCAGGCATGATACACAATGGCTTGTGTAAGCATGGTATGACGTCGAGAAACACAACAAGGTGTCACATAAAGACAAGCAACATCGTAGTAAAACACAGAGGGATCTACATGCTTTGGAGTCAGTACAATATATAGAATTATCTGTATAGTACATTTTTTTGTAGTTGATTTTGTCAAATTTTGTAATTGTCATCATCCTCCTAGGCATGTAGAAATGTGAATACAGAGGAAGAATGTCACAAGAAGACAAATAAAATTTTTGGGTTAACATGGAAGGATGCTAAATCATCCAATGCTTTGCATTGTCCCCAAAATGTAGAAAATTTCAAGTACAACATAGAGGAGAATGTAGAAACGTATAGAGGAATGTCACAACATTTTCATTCCCCCTATATCCATGTGCCTATAAGGGCATCAAGGGTCCTCCAAGGAGAGCTAACAAATAATCAGACATGCTATACTCAAGTACGGGATTACAAAACATACAAGAAAACTGGCACAAATAATAACAAATGAAACGAAGGGATTGCACTCAAGGATCGGGCTCTAGTAGGTCATTCACCTCCCAATCTTGTTCATCATATAGGGATAGAAGATAGGCTGCTAGAGGGACCACATTAAGAGCAGTACTATGCATAGTGTTTGGCTCATCACATAGAGGATCAACGGCCAAAGGCAGATCCTATCTCAACTCATCGAAGGTGAGGTCCATTGATCATGTGAAGATCGATGACAGAGATTGTATCTCTTCCAAGGACTCAAATACATCTTCTTTGGGGGGAGATTGATCTGGGTCACTATCGGAATAGATGACAATAGGTGGTCGCTCAATGCTAACAGTAGGATTGCGAGAATTGGTGCCATTGGTGGAGAAGAGGTCTTCACAATTAGAATTAATGAAGTGGAAGGACTTAGTGGCGGTGAGGCAGGCATGCACTTGGGATTGTGACAGGGTGGGTGGGATAATGCTTGTGTTTGCATTTAGGCAGTGGTGTGGAATGTCAATTTCAATGTCAATGGTGGTGGGAGGTAAGACATCGGGAAATACCTAGTGTCATGTACGCTACAATGGGATGGACTCTAATATAGTGGTACTATCTATGTGATGTTAACATTAGGTTGAATCAGTGGAGAGGTAGGAGTGGGTGACAGAAGAGAATCACATTAAGGAGAGGGTGTAGAAAGTTGGGGAGGTGGGGCCAAGTTTAGGGCCAGCTACTTGGGAGAAGGGTGCATAGGAAGGAGTTCATCTCTTGTCGTATGCTCGTGAGTTGTAGCACATCTGTGATGTTTGCAATCTCTCGCAAGCTAGTTACACCTAGTGTGGCTCAAAGCACCCATATGAGGAATTGGGGAGTCTCCCAATGTGGCCTCATTTTCTTCCATCATTCTAGGAGCGGGCAAAGGAATAGAGGGAGCCACCAAAGGCTAGGATATTGCCAGAGGGGGATCTCTCAATATGGGTTTCCTTCCTCGAGCCATTGAAGGGACTGAAGGAATAGAGGCTACCACTAAAGATTGAGGGACCAAAGGGGAAGGATCTTTTACCATGGACTACTTTCCTTGAGTCTCTAAAGAGGTGGAAGGAATAGGAGTGATCGTTAAAGGTTGAGAAAGTTTGGATTGTGTGGGTTGTGTCCCTCTACATCTTGGGTAAGACACTGAAGGTGGGACCTCTGCATAAATGCTAGATGCTCAAGGTCGAGGAAGGTCGGTCGATTCCGGTTGTTTGCTCTTCTTTGCCTGTGGGGCAAGAGTAAGTATAAGGATAGCTGCAGGAGATAGAGGGACCTTAGGGGTAGAAACCAATTGGGTTGAAGAAGATGCACTGTGAGATAATTGGGCAATGCAGTTCGCTTTGAATTTTTGATATGAGATAAACAAGAAATCATTGTGTGGACGTGATGGCTCAGTCATTGTCGGCTAGAAGTAATTCAAGGAGAAGTTTCCTCTTAATGTGAGAGGATTAAACCCACTATGAAAAATAGTATGCACTTATCTGTCATGGGGAAACTTCAGGCACTTATGGATTATAGAGGGGACCACTCTCATGGAAGAGAGCCACGAATTGCCCAAATTCACATGAAATTAGTCAGAAGTGGGAATGATGGAGAATGGGATGTCCAAGCTGGACAGGAAGGGTGAGCGAACCCAAGGTACAATGAGAGGATCCATCATGCGCCTGTATCTAGACTTTTGATTTCTCGTACTTATTCTGATACAATTCATGTACATATAGAAATTCCTCTGACTACCTTTACCATACACACTAGGTCAATTAGTATGCCCTTGGTGGGATTTTCATTGACGAGTGCAGAAATGTAAAGAGGTCCATCGTATACTTGCATGGGTGCGTCAATGGGTGTGAAAGAGATGATTGGCTCATGAATGGACCATGCTTGACTAGGGCGAGGATGATCGTCCACCTTGTTAATCATCTTGGCTAGGGAGGTGATAGGGTCATCAGCAAACACGATAGTAACCATAGGATCAGAGGGAAGTTCAATTAGGTTTGTGGAATGATGAGGCAACATGTTTGTGTAGATCTGGAGGTTTTGATTGGGCAGAGCAACAAACTTATTCCCTCTATCATTCACTCAAGAGACCTAGATGACATTCTGATCGATGAGGCCTTGCACATTATATTTAAGATGCATTCATCTTTCAGTGTCATGTCCATTTACTCTGTGAAATTGATAGAAGGCCTTCGGGCCATAAGAAGGCAACAATGGTTTGGTGGTGTCAATAGGATGCATTGGTGGTAGATGGATGAGGTTATTGTTTAAAACATGTTGCATGATGGAATAAAGGGATTCATAAAGTGGGGTAAATTGTCAAGTCCTTGGCTTACTTTGTGATGAGAGGGCCATAGCACTTTAAGTTGGTGTAGTGGCCACCACTTGTTGAACATTATTAGAAGAATTTATTTTAATGAAAATTTTGTTCTTCTTATAATGTGAAAATGAAGAAGGGCCTCAGAATGCCCAGTGAGAGTCTGTGATGAGGATCCCTCATATTGACTAACTGACTGCTGGTAGCTTCATGAAGTGTCATGCAAAGATGTGTGAATGAAGAATAAAACATTAGCAAAATCTTATCTTTTATCTGAGATTGTAGGTTTCTGATGAAAACTCATAGCACGTCAGAATATGAGAGTGCATAAGGTATCTGCAAGAAGAGGGCTTGATAGTAGCCAATCAAGTCAGACACTTTCTCTTGTGTTCCTTGATGATAATGGGTGAGATCAGTGATTGTGACCTATGGTCTAATATTCACTTGGAAGTGTTGGAGAAATTGGTTGACGTGTTGAACACACAGAAGTACTGAGGGGGGGTGGATCAGTACTTAATCAAATTCTTTCCTTCTAAAAGCATTCAATCAAATGTTAGCATTTCAACCATGAGAAAAAAGGAACGGACAAGCACAAACACACATAACACCATATTTACGTGGAAACCCAAGATGGGAAAAACCACGATGAGCAAGCTATTTGGATCTACTGTCCAAATCCATCCTCACAAATAAAATAGATTTACAATAAATTTTATGGGCTCCAACCCAAAGGAAGATACAACTCCCTAAAGTGCTACAACACTTACAAGAAGAGGCTCCAACCTCTATACCAAAACACTTGACTGAGTCTGATGATTCAATCACCTCCGCAACATTATCTCCTTCAATTCTTTGACATCAACTTACTCAGATAACCTCAACACCTCCGCTCTCTCATCTTTGCTCAAAAACACCTCTGCAATACACTTTGATTCTATTATCAATCATGCATTATATCCTCCAGAGTTACTTCTCAATTTCTAGATCATTCACCTTTTCACATACACACTCATTCACTCACTCTCTCACACACTCTCTCACTTGAAACAAACTTCCATCCTTCATCTATATCCTTCACAAGTCTTCAAAACATTATCTTTGTCGGCCTAAATGAAACGTGCAACGACCTTGCTTGTTGACTCCCAAATCATTTGCGGTAATGTAGGAGTGAAATCCCACTATGTTGTTCATGCCAAGAGGTCTACTAGACCCAATTTACCTTTGCACACATTTCTATGTTGGCGCCTACTTCCAAACACCTAAAAAAATCACTTAAGTATATTATGTCAGCAATGCAAACACTTATCCTTCCATACATTAGCTCCAGACCCAATGGGTACTGGAGAAGAGAGATATCATCACGCGGTTCATACCACAAACAATATATGACTTGAAAAACCTTCTCATACACTCCTCTTTCTATTTCATGCCTTAGCTCGTTGGTGCAAGCAAACAAACACTAATGTTGATATCCCTTACATAGTCTAGTTACACTGTCTTGATATAGAACATTGAAAAACATACTTGCAGTACTCTAGAACACTTGAAACCTGAACTAAGCATACATACTAACCATCTAAACTTATCTTTCAAACAACAAAGCCAAACATCAAAGCGCAGTGAAATGCGGTGTGGCTTTCTGTTCTACCTCTGATAACCTTAAACAACATGACTTGGTCTTACTCAACTGACCTTGGAAAAACACTATGGTACTTTGCATCCTTTGAAACTTGAGTATATCATACCTCTCATCTATATCTAGCTATCCTCCAAGCCGCAAGGTCATAACTTCAAGTGCAGAGAAATGTGGAGCATTCTTCTGTACCTTTGAGACTGCAACAACACTATATCACCACTATCTTCACTCTACTAACTCTGGAAAGCTTTGTGATAGTTCTTATGTTCTCGAAACTGATCCACACATACCTTAGAGCTATTTCTAGCTAACTTCCAATCCACAGGCTCACATCTCCATTTGCAGAGGAATGGGGTACATTCTCCAGTGCTCCTACAATGTTATTCCCTATGTCTTAGACCTTCTGATGACTTAGACAATTTTCTTCATATCCCATGCAATACTTTAATACATGTAATAATGCAACATTCTTGACTTCAAAATATATCAAAGCATGACATCAATCAAACCATCAAACTACTTTGACAATTCTTCATATGTTCATGAACTTTAGAAGATAAGGTACAACTGTGTACAGATGATACTGATCCAACATCATCCTCATGTCTTTTATCACAGTATCTTCACATCCCAACACCTCTAATCATCGCTCCTTTGACTTCTCTTTTGATCATTACTCCTTTGACAATGCATGCAACAATATGCCTTCCACATCACAACACCTATTATCACTACTCCTTTGATATCCACTCTTTTGACATCAATGACAACACAAGCAACAAGTTGTTGAAAATAAGTGATGGAGTGATCAGGAAGTAAGCATAACCAATCCAACATGGTATTTTTTAGAGACAATGGGAAAAGGTTTGCTAGCAGAGCATCCTAGAAAATGAAATCGCTACATAATGATATAAATGTTGAAACATGGTTTTGCGAATCTCCATTACCAGTATACTTCTCAAATCGTGGAGCCTAAAAGTTTTGTGGAAGGGGAGAGATGATAATAACTAAGTATGTTGGACTTTTGGTATAGTATGATAGGATTTTTGGTTGAGATGAACTTGTGGACATAGTGGCTATTTTTTGTTGCAAAGAGTTTACATTTTAAAGGAGTTGGGTGATAACAGGGTCCGTGGAATGATTGTATTAACTTTGGGTAACAAATGGGATAGTAGTGTTGGGTGGCTAAGAAACTCTAGGGTTAGCTCTAGGAAAAGTAAATGATTTTGAGGAGGTAGGGGGAACAAACCCATATTGATTAATAGTGTTATCTCTCGTTCCAATAGAAGTTGTGTTGGCATTCACTGATTGAGCAATGCTTGTAGAGATTTGGGAAGATTTAAAAGTGGATATATAAGAAATTGGTATAGACACTGATAATTGATCTTGCATTGTGTTTGACTGTGACTCATTGATGGTTTATGTGCAACTAGCTAGGAATGGAACATTGTTATTCACAATTTGAGCTAAGCTACGTAGAAGATCCACACCATGCGGGTCACTAGTTAGCAACTTTCAGAGGTTCTCTATGAGCTAGATAGCCTCGTTAGCTAGGTGCTTCATACCCAAGAAATCCTGAAAGTTGGCCAAGTGATTGCCCAACATTTGGATTTTGGTTTGGGGTACACTAGCTACAGGCATGTCTGTATCGAGGCACTCTAAAAGATTGTGGTCCAAGGATTGCAGGGATGTTAGAAAGAGATAAGATGGGTTGCCGGACTCTAGAACTACCCATTAAGAAGTTAAAGATGTTTGTTTTTGGTTGTGTGGAGCTAGAGCTACCAAGAGCACAGGAAGCCATGAACAATTGTAATGTTCTGCAAACGGTAAATTTCGAGTTGGAACACTATGTCGTGAAGCTTATAAACCACTAAGAGCTTTGCATCACATAAGTGCTCTAAGATTTAAAGATTTGAAGAAAATTGTTTCGAGAGAGGAAGTTTTTGTTTTAGAAGAATAGGAAGAATGTTTTTGTATTGTTGTTTTCAAATGTTTCAAGCACATCGAGTTCACCAAAATGTGATGTTGGAAAAGTAACTTTAACTAGATTATCTTTAATCAGAACAACTTTCCATTACACATTAGGATACTAGCCATCGAAGATGTATATCTTGTTACTATCCAATCAAGAAGAGCAAAAATATTTGGGCTACATCCCTTTATTGCAATTGAAATTAAAATGATTAAATGCTATTAACTAAAACTAATTAAGACAGGAGAAAAAAGAGAAAAATACAGAGATAGATGTAGTAATTCACATAAATAAATGCAAAAAATAGAAACAACAAATCATGGGGAACTTGGCACCAAGCGAGCAACCTCATTGCCTAGGACGAAAGTGTGTGGCATGGACGTCTACACGAAAAGAGAATGCAAACACTCATGCATCTAAAATATTTTCTCTCGCAACTTGCAATCACAAACACAGAAGGGTTAAATTGTATAGAAGTTTGCCTTAGCCAAACCCCTTTTTTGGTGTTTCCACCTCAACGACAGCTAGATTGATATATATTGATAAAATAATGTGGGCTCTGAATTCTAAGTGCGTCTAGAATTGTGACAAGCAGTGACAAAATGATATTATAATATTCATAATTGAATAAATAAATAAATGATATTCAACAACAAGATAAATGCTAATCTAATTGAATTGATACAGGGTTGAGAAATAGATTACAAGGATGTTGCTAGAAGACTATCGCATAGGAGAACAAATGGAGCTTTGTTCCAAAGGATAGAAATCTCGAATGAGAGCCTTTCAGATAACACGAGATATTAAAGTAAATTACATCAATTGATTGTTCTCAATGACCTGCAACAAACAATGAGCATAGAAAACACAATCAAGATGATAGTGCGCAATAATTTTGGTAGAGCTTCACTATGAAAAGATTCAATCATTTGAATGGCAAAGTGATAGGGTTTTATAGAAGAGGCAAGAGGCAAAAAAGTTGGGAAAGGACTCATTTGGGTGCGGATAGACATGTAGGAAAGATCAGAATGCCACACAAGTAAAAATGCACCTTCTAAAAATGGTTGATGAACTAAAAGATGTTATCGGGATGCTAGTGCGTGGGGCATACATCCGCGCTTAGCACTTTGGTCTATGTAACTTCAATTTTCAAAAGGTTTAGATGACTTGGGGCATTGCCAAGGCTTTAAGGCACTTTTACAAATTTTTGATAGGACAAGCAGAAAGGGTCAAAGTAGCATTTGGAAAGCACACTAAGGGAGAGAGCACTAAAGTGTACCAAATAGAGCATGAAATTGTGAGCGAGCACAATTTACAACACTACAACATGGACTAGGCATGGGAGAGGCATTTATGGGCTTGATGCATAGGAATGGTACACACTATGTTACAAACCTATAGGCAGAGATCTCATGACTTTCATGGACAAAGACATTCTTCCCCTATCATGATGTGCTAGACCATGATCAAAGGTAATTTTCTTTGTCAAAGCATGTGTAATTATTTTGCACATAGATGTGTGCTAGATGTGATAGGTATTGTTACTAATGTAACATGATTTGTTGCCTATTCTATATGCCCATGTAGTTGATATTGGGCTATAATTGTTATATAAGGGTTCCTTTGTCATAAATGGGGATTGGTTGGTGTGAAAAATGTAGAATAGAGGAGATGTAGATGGAAAATTGTTGTCTTAAGTGTCTTGTAATAGGTCTAGAGCTAGTTTTGAATGTGTCAATTTGGATTTCAAATCTTTAGTGTATTATTTTCTCTATGATACTATAGGGAATGTGTTTGTGTGCAATTCATTAGCTACTTGAATGTCTCCATGAACATCGTGTAAGTTTTTATGATCTTGTTGTCCCTCCTAATCATGTACTTTCTATTTTGAGTGCTACTTTCAAAGGGGTGAGGGTCAACGGGGATGGTTAATTCGATACCATTGTATGGAAAATCGAGGCATTGGTGATAAGTGGAAGGGATGACCTGCATAGCATGGATCCATGGGCATCCAAGGAGGATGTTGTATGGGAAATCCAAGTCAACAACATGGAACAAGGTTTTTTGTAATACGCATCCAACCTCTATAGGGAGGTGGGTTGTGTCAACTGATTCTTTTTCTACATTTTCATATGCCTTAATAGTGATAATATGTGGATGTAAGACTGATGCAGTATAGGGGGTTCCAAATCCTTTAACATTCACAACTTGACCAAACTCAAACATATCTTCAACCACAAAACATCAATTCGTTGTCCTACTCATAATTCCTTGGAACAGTCATTAATAATTTTTGAATAACATATAATTAAGCAAATCACTTCAATGAGATTAAAGATAATATAATTATAGAACTTTCCTCAAATTTTCATAAAGATCCAACGGTGGAATAAAAAGTTATGACGTTTTTACCAAAACAGATAACCCTAGGCAGGGTTTCAGACCAATCTTCAGTGATTTGCTTCTAAAATGCATAAAATTGGGTGGAATTTCATAAAAATCAGTCTTGAATAAAAGATGATTCACCATTCTACAAAACCCAGAAAGATAGCATGCAAAATTTGCCCGTACAGTATCAAAAAATGTGTTGTAAGTCAAGGAAACAGTTCATATTTCAGAACAGTGATACTTTCATCAATGTATTTCATCAAAATTTTAATCCCCTTACAAAAATGTTCTTCCACACCTTACCTCCACATTTTTGAGGCCTTTTAAAACACATTCTCATGGAATTCTAACAGTCATACCAACTTTTGAATCAAATGACTCTTCAACTTCCTCAAATTGACAATATTTTGTGTAACTAATTTTGACAATTTTAAGAATATTCTAAACTAAGACCCTAGATAACCACAATACATCACAAATGGTCCTTAATAGACCTTATTCTAACAAAATATGACTAATTACATCAAGATACAATCCTAACATCACTATGCATGATGCAATTTGACTCCAAATGACCACTTTTGCATAATTTGAATTGGGTGCTCCTACACCAAACTCCCTGCCAAAAAAAATTCAAGTCCCTTTAAGACTTTGCTACACCATTCCTCTGCTTGAACTTTCTTGTCCTCTTGCTCTCCCCATGTTATTGCACCTGGTAATCCCTTCCATTGTGTCAAATATTGGAAAATTGCACCAAAAGTGACCTTGAACTTGTTCACCACCTGCCATTACTTCTTCCCAAATTGTCCTCTAACCTTCTTCTTACCAAGAACTGATGGTGTACTTGTCTCTACACCTGCAAACAAACATTTACCTTTTTTCCATTAGACTCTCTTCCTCATTATCTTTGTTGCATGCTTGAACTCTTCCATTTGCTTTGACCAAACATTCATGTTTACTTCACTTTCAGTCTTCACATCTACCTTCAGGTTCTCTATTCTTGGAACCTCTATGCAATCAGACTTACAAACCTCTGTCATGGCATATTGTAATCAGTGGACATACTACCTCTCCCACTATGACTTCTCTAGGCCATTCTTGCCTTTCCTCTGGCAACTCACTCTCACTTTCCTCGTCTCTCTCACTTATCAAGGTCTTTGACTCATCTGATCCACAAACCTTTGCACTATCTGGTTCACATACTTCTTGTCCCATAAATGGACAACTCATTTGCACAATCTCAACATGCTTTACTGACTCATCTTGCTCCCTCACAAGGAATTCTTCCTTAGTCTCTTCTATCTCAGATTTCACCACCATCTTCTCTTCCTCTTTTCTTCCTACCATCACATCATCTATCAATATTGTTGTCCTATCGTCTTCAAGCCCTGAAGTGGCTTCAACCTCTATTTCCTCTTCATCCTCTACTTTCACAAATTCTTTCCTTCCACACATAATCACTCTTGCTTCTTTACTCTATCCTTTTTTAGTTTCCATCAATGGAGTCAATGTGTAAGAGACCCCAACCTTCTCAATCTGGTATGTATTCTGCCTTCCATCATATAGGGCATACCTCTCATATTGCAATGGTATCCCTAATATCAAGTGGCACACACTCATAGGCACCACATCACAAAGAAGCCTATCTTTATAACAACCTATATTGAATTCAACCCAAGCTTGTTCCTTAATCAAAAGAGAATGTTCACTATTCAACCAAGAAACATAAGAAGGATTCTCATGAGGAATTCTTACCAAATTCAATTTGTCAACCATCTCTTGTGATACCATATTGTCTAAACTGCCTAAATCCACTATCACCTTGCATACCTTACCATTACACTTGCATCTAGTTTTGAAAATAGCATTTCTTTGCATCATCTCCTTCTCTTCAATCTTTTCCTTTGTCATGTTGACTTTTGAATGCACCTTGTCTTTTCACCTTCTAACTGTCTTCTTCTTCAATCTTTGACCTTCAACTTTTAGGAGATCTAATCCCTATGCTCTAATACCAATTTGATGTAGTACAGGGGGTTCCAAATCCTTTAACATTCACAACTTGACCAAACTCAAACATATCTTCAACCACAAAACATCAATTCGCTGTCCTACTCATAATTCCTTGGAACGATCATTAATAACTTTTGAATAACATTTATTTAAGCCAATCGCTTCAGTTAGATTAAAGATAATATAATTATAGAACTTTTCTCAAATTTTCATAAAGATCCAATGGTGGAATAAAACGTTATGATGTTTTTACCAAAACAGATAACCCTAGCCAGGGTTTCAGACCAGTCTTCAGTGATTTGCTTCTAAAATGCACAAAATTGGGTGGAATTTCATAAAATAAGTCTTGAATAAAATATGATTCACTATTCTACAAAACCTAGAAAGATAGCATGCAAAATTTTCCCGTACAATATCGAAAAACATGTTGCAAGTCAAGGAAACAGTTCAGATTTCAGAACAGTGACACTTTCATCAATGTATTTCATCAAAATTTCAATCCCCTTACAAAAATGTTCTTCCACACCTTGCCTCCACATTTTTGAGGCCTTTTAAAACACATTCTCATGGAATCCTAACAGTCATAACCAACTTTTGAATCAAACGACTCTTCAACTTCCTCAAATTGACAACATTTTGTGTAACTAATTTTGACAATTTTGACAATATTCTAAACTAAGACCCTAGATAACCACAATACATCACAAATGGTCTCTAATAGACCTTATTCTAACAAAATATGACTAATTACATCAAGACACAACCCTAACATCACTATACATGACACAATTTGACTCCAAATGACCACTTTTGCATAATTTGAATTGGGTGCTCCTGCACCAAAGACTTCCCTACTCATTGGGGAAAAATGCATTATGTTTCCCACATGTCTACTCCTTGTTTGGGAACCATCATATCTCTCTTCCTCAACCCCTATCACAACCCTCCACATTCACCCTTAATTCCCATCATTCCTTCCTTCACACCCCCTTGGCTTCAACATTGCACCATTGGATGATCCACCTTTTTGCATGTTTTCTTTCTTGTACTAGTTGATTTCTTTATGTATCTCGATGGTTTCATGACTGCATGTATGTATGTCTTTGTGTCTTTATGTGTTTATATACATCGTCTCATCTACATACTCCACCAAGGCCACCATGGTACATCATTCCATGTTGTGTCTTAAGGACATGTTGTTGGGCTCTCTTTGTTTCATGTTTTTATTTTACTTTTTCTTGGCCTGTTTGCATCATGTTTTGTCATTTACTCTTTGCTTGTTTTGTTTATTTTTGCATCAATCCTTTTTATGAATAAAACACCATGTCATCTTGATCTTTATATCACAATGCATTCTATTTTATGCTATATCAATGAATTTGCTCAACACATTTGGAATCTCCTCAATGATTCCCTGCATATACCTATAATCACCAACATCCCTTCCCATCATATATCATAATCACATCAACCTTCCCTCACTCCATCGTAAAATCCACATCCTAATACTTGGGGCATAATTTATCCTTTCTGATCATTCTCCCCTTTTCTATCCATGCCTTTTCACCATCTCTTTATTACTACCATTCATCCATTCATCTCTCCTCTATCGCTAACTACATTTTTTAATCATCACTAATTCAATCCATCATCTGCAACTAACCCTCTTAACCTTCATATTTTTCATTCATCCCTTGCATTTATATTCATTGTTTATTTCATCCATTTCGAGAGCACACCTGTGTTCTTCAAACTCACTTGTCCTCTCCAGGGGGCATCCCTCTACCTAACCATCCAAAATTAGGATCATTAGTTTGGATCCAAAAGTCTCTCAAAGCATTGAAGTATCAAAATCAATCTTAAAATTATCATTAAATCAATCTAATCACAAATCATCAATCAACTTCAATTAATCCAATCAATCAAGTCCATCAATCAATCCATCAACTTCAATCAATTTCCAAGTGCAAGATAGTGGGAAAAGCAAGAGTGGGAAAAAAAGGAAGAGCAGTAAAGTGCAAGTTCTTGTGCAAGATACCAGCTCCAAGGATAAGGCTCCTGAGTAGACTACTAGCAGCATTGACCCAACTAATAGAACAAGATCCAAAGGTAAGAGTGACAAAGGTAAAACCAAGGTGGAGGTCTCCCCTCAAGATACTATTGAGACTGGAGATTTCTCCATGTCTAACAAATTGAGTACTTGAGCAAAGAATGGAAGGCCATTAAGGCTTGAAGAAGCTTGTTGAAATGTAATTGTATCTTTGTTGACTCTGTGTTGGCTCTTTGCTGCTTTGTCCTAGTTTTTTGTTGTTCTGCTATTTTTGTCCCTGTTATTTGTCTTTTGATGTGTCACTTCTCGTGAGATTGTTTCTACCCTAGGGGCCTCTTTATATATTAGGTCCAGGCCCTCTCTCGAGTGTTTACTTTATCAAAACTTCAATCAATTTCAATCAATCAATCAAATCCAAATCATCAATCAACTTTGATCAATCCATCAACTTCAATCAATCCAATCAATCAACTTCAATCAATTCAATCAATCAACTTTAATCAATCCAATCGATCAACTTCATTCAATCCAATCATTCAACTTCAATCAATTCAATTGATTAACTTCAATCAATCAATTTCAATCAATCAAATCTAAATCATCAACCAATCTTAAATCAACATCCCAACGCTTGGGTCATATTATTACCAATTTCATTCTGTCAAGTTCCTATATTTACTTTCTTTGAAATGACATTACTTCTAGTTATAACACCATTTCAAAGAGGGGCAAAATGTAAACACCTAAAAATGACCATGTCCTAATGACACATCTAACATCACTTTTCAACACTTTTGACACCTTTAGATATCATTCTGATTCCATTCTAACCACATACATCTTCATACTAATTAATTAGATAAATTATATTTATTTAATTAATTAGGATTATCCTTTAACATTCCTTCGATCACTTTTGATTAGTTTGTCAACTAAAAGACTATAAAATTCCTTGCAAAGTTTTTCAAGATATCTCTTCAAAGTAATACAAGAAGTTCACATGATTGTTTCTAGATTATTAAGCTAGATTTAGTTAATTGTGTTGCAATTTAATCTGTCTTTTAGTCTACATTCATAGAATCTGAATAATGTATGGATTTGTAAGGCATAGTTCCTATTGTCATCTTCATTTAGGTATCTTCTCTTATATTGTAGTCATGTTACTCTAGGGCCTTGAATTTATGCTCTACTACCCATACAAGATAAAGGTACCAATCTTCTACATGACCAGTCTACCATCATACAATCAGACACACCGAACAAACTCAATTTTTTTCATAAACATAGGGTTAATAGTCTTGCAATCTCTACAAGTCCATTATGCTCATAAGACCATATCTCGAGGAAACTTGACTCAAAGATATTGTTGGTATAATTATTTAATTGTACCTTGTTATATTAAGTTTACTGAGGTAATTTATTTTTACTACTTATGTAGGATAGGATAAATGATCTCTGGCACCATGCTAGATTTGGCTATGGAAATAACCACCCAAAATAAAGAAAGCTAAAATCAAGTACAAAAAGAAGATCAATATGAATAAATAATACTATTATATTCAAAGATGCAATATGCAAAAGAGATCAACTAATTGATTCATAAGAGATGACAAGATGCATACTATATATAACCTTAGAGTTTTCGAATCCCACGAAAGAAGTTACTCAATTGTCACTATGTCAGTGCCTAGAGGTGCCACAATCAAATCAAGAATCCTAGGCCTTACTAAAGAATGTGATAATCTAGAACCTTGTTGAAATAAATATAGAACAAGATCCAAAGATGACGATGAAGAGATAATAGTTGTGATGGAACTGTCATTAAAGAGTATATGAATGTTCTCAAGGGTGTCCTCCAAATCTACAAGATGAGACTCACAAAACAAACTTGATATATCTGCCAAATACTCATCCCAAGTAGTTGTATCTAGAAGATGATGGTCTTGCTATAGTGAATCACTAGAAGCCCCATCTGAAGCAACACTAAACTCTAAAGATGGAGGAAATGAGATCTCAATACATGTCATCCGACTATACTACTCATCCCTAAATGATGTGTCCATACAAGATGTGTGACTATGAACACCAAATGAATTTGTTGATGCTGGAGTAGAAGAATCTAGAAAACTAATTTGATTTTCTTTGAAGAAGTTGCTTCAGTTCATCAATTTACTTTAGAAGGCATTCATTTTCATCATGATTTTCTTTCCATAGTAACCACATTTAACCTTGATAGAGATTGATTGTCATTGATGCCAAAAGGTGTTGTGTTCTTAGGTTTGATGTCATCAGGTTTGATTTGCAAATGTGGAGATGCAGATGGTTTATGAAATGCAGGAAGTGTTTATCTCATTTGATGTTTCAAGATGGTTGATGCAGTTATGTTGTTCAGTTTGTCCACTTGGTTTCAATGTTGAGATCATTAAGGGGAAGAAGACATCTTTATATTCTTTGTATAATGCATGATGTTCTTGTCATCATATTTCAAGATGTTATGGAATGTCAAGGAAGAGATTCATGTGTTCATATGACATTTGATAGAATTTATATTTGTTCATTTCCATACTTTACTCCTTGCAGGACATCAAGAATATCCCATGTACTTCATAATGCAAGACTTATGTTATTGCTCATCTTGATGTCTTTGTATGCAGTATGTCTTGATCAAGATTTGCATGACAAAGGTGTGAGTGTGAGATGATATCATCAGGAGCAATTATCAGGAGATGATCTTACCAGGTTCATCATATTTGAGTTGTTTGGAGACATTGATCAGGTGTTTATGTTTGTGTTGCATAACATCAATCTTCATGTTGATAATGTGTTCTCAAGAGCACAAGAGCACAAGTGTGTCTTCAAGTGAGTTGCATAACAAAGGTATGAGATGGAATCATGATGATGGTCTCAGTATTGGTTAATTGATATCATGTCATAGAACACATTTCATGAATTGTGTTCAATTTGATAATGATCAATTTGAAAGTTGTTGATGTGTTGTTTTGGAGGAGTAATGTTGGCAAATGGCAGAGAATTAAGAATCTGTATTGAGGTGTTGAAGAGATCTCAAGTGCAATTTTGTTCTAAAGACTTAATGTCTTTCTATGTCTTAAAATCCTAAGTGCCTTCTATGTCTTCAAACCATTATTCCACTTGTCAAGAGTTGAGTCACTTTTTGTTCTATTTTATAGTTGACTTATTATTACCTCCTAAAGGGTCTTTAATACATCTCATAACTGGCCCCCTCGACCTTGGATTACATACTACACTGGTCACCTCATAAGAAGAATGAGCGGCAAATTTCAATCAAAGGTTAATATTTAAATGTTCATGAGCACGAAAAAAAAATCAATGGATATTATTTAAATAGCCTTCTTGTCTCCCGAGCTCCTACATTGACGGGCTAATAAGTGTCACTGTGTGTGACAGCTTTTAGAAAGTTTCTTTTAAGGTTATTTTTTGAGCCCGAGTAAAAGGCAATATGATAGATTTTTTGAAGGCATTTTTTTGGGATGTTTTTGTTGAAGATTTTTTTCTAAATGGGTCTTCATATCTCGGAGTTTAAAGATTTTAGAAAAGAATTTTTTTAAGGAGAGATTTTTTCTATGTGGCTTTTTATATGCTTAAGAAGACAAGGAAGATTTTGATAGAGATTTTTTTTGGAGCAGATTGATTTATTATTGAAGATATTTGCAGAGGAGAAATTGAAAAGTTTTATTTGAAGAAGATGATTTTTTGAATGAAGGAATATGAAGAGACAAAGGGATTTGTTTCTTATTAAGATTTAATGTAGTAAATTGAAGTTTTTTTATGCAGGGAGATGAATGATGAACAGGGGCAGATTATTTTTTAATATTGGAGAAATTGTTTTTATTTGCAGGCAAAGGATATTATAATTTAGTGAAGATTTCTTTTTTTATGAAAGAGAAGATGAAAAAATTGAAGGGTTTTTTGTAGTATTGAGAAAATGCAAAATGGAGATGAGGAATATGAAAAGAGAACATGAAAATATTTTTGCAAGTGAAAATGAATCAGAGAGGAATGTCAAAAGGTTTGCAGGTGCTTTGTGAAAGATTGAAAAATTGCAGGAATATGAAAGGACATTTCATATTTAATGTCTTTACAAGTGAATTGATTAGAGTGAGTGTGTGTGAAAAAACATGTAGTAATGAAGACATTTTCTATAGGATCCTTTTGAAAAGAAAACATAGATGAATTAGATATTGTGTGTGATACAGAAGATAATGTTTTTTCTTCAGGAATGACTCAATCATAGGAAGAAGACACCATGTCAAGTTTGAAGACAATATGAATTGTTTGTGTAGAGACAATCTAAATCAAGATCAAATAAATTCATGGTACAAAGATAATGAATTGATAGTGAATTATTTGCAGGGGAGTTGATGAGATACAGGTTATGTATTGGTGCAAATCAGATTGACTTGCAATCATTTCTTGCACACTTGATTTGATGGTTTGATAATGGTGATGGTAGATGCCAGTTAGGCTTGTATGGTCAGTGAGACCTCTTTGTATGCCAGTGAGGCATTTTGTAAAACTAGTGAAGCTTTCTTGGTCAGTGAGACCTATTTGTAACCAGTGAGGTTTTTAATAAGCTAGTGAGGCAATTTTCAGAGGTTTTTCTACCCCAGGAGGGTTTTCCTCTTGTATAATCTTTTGTGTCTTAATCTCATATCTTGTGTTAATTCATACTTTTGCATATGTGTTTTTCAGATCATTGATGTCTTCCTTTTTTTATGTCTTGTAAGTTAAAAGGTGCAAAAAGATTTTGAAAATTATACAACATTGATTCACCCCCCCTCTCAGTGTTGTCCTAGACTCCAACAAACCTTACATGATTTAGGAGGATTTTATTGAATACTCAAATAGAAAGGAGAAAGAGTAAGATACATGATTATCTCCCCCAAGATTACTCGATCACGAAACCAATAAAAGCAAATGCAGAATCACAAGCCCCCCCCCCCAAAAAGAAAAATAATTACACAATCATGAGACCCCTAGAAAATTATGATGATGACACTTCATATTTAGTGTAATTATAGTTTTCATTTTCTAAATTAGTGAAGCGGTTGTGATCTTAATGTATTACAGATGCCAAATTAGGCCACAAAGCTTAAACTACAATTTTATGATAGAATGAGATCAATCAAACTAATCCAAAGATAAGTACACAAAACATTATTCACTTTCAAAAAAGTTGCACCCAAAAAGGAGCATGTATGCACTTGAACAAGCCTCTAAAGTTCCCAAAACAAGAATTACTCAGCAATACCTATGAGAATATATAATTTCTAGAAAATATAAACACCAAAATAAAAAACCATCTACACCACTATGAAGCTCTTAAAATTCTTCCCCAAATCAAAGAAATAATAATAAAAAGGAGCCAATATGACTAGGAATGAAGCCTCTGAAGTTTAGTGCCAAAATAAAATTACTAATGGAGAAGAGTTCAAGTTGGAGGGAGAAGACTTGCTGACATTAGCAGCCAAAAAATTCAAGATGCCACTAGAATATTCTAGATTCCACTATGATTCCAAAATTGCCCTTCATTTGACTAAAAATTGTCATGATGTATGAATATCGCTAGTTTTAAAAGAAAATTATTGTTTTTAAGGCACGAAACTACTTAGGAGATTTTTTTTCATTTTATAGGGCATGTGAGTGGTGAGAAGGTGGCAGTGGTGGTTTTGGAGGCCACCACCCATGGGGGAATGGCTAGCAAGGCACTAGAGGCTACTTGAAGCGGGGCTATATGGTCTCTCTTCTTATCTCTATTTTGGGAGGGAGTTTTTTGTTGCATGGGGTTTTATCCTTCTCACTTTTTTTGAGGTAGGTCACCTAGACCTTCTCTCTTCATCTTCTCTTGTTTTGTCCTATGATTTTTCTCCTTCTCAACTTCTAAGGGGAATTATCATTGTACATGGGTACCTGATCATGCCTAGTTGTTGGCACCCATTTCATATTTCACATTTCCCCTAAGTTACACTAAAGGAGGGGTGTTGGTATAATTATTTAAATTCACCTTATTATATTAAGTTTACTTAGGTAACTTCTTTTTTTTACTTAGGCAGGATAAGATAAATGAAGTCCTTTTATGGGATTCTACTTTTTCTTTATCCTCTTAGATTTGGAAACTTAAAGGTCATCCCTTGATTTTTTACTTTTTGCCTTTTCCTCATCCTCATCAGATTTGGAAACTATAAGACTATATTTTGTATGCATCCTATCATCTCTTATGAATTAATTAATTGATCTCTTTTGCATATTCCATCCTTGAATAGAATAGTATTATTCATTCATATCAATCTTCTCTTTGTACTTTATTTTAGCTCTCTTAATTTTGGGTGGCTATTTTCATAACCAAATCTAACATATATCATTGGAGGGATTGACATTGGTTGTTCTTCATAGCAAGCGTGTATGAAGTAATCTCATTATTCGTAAACACTATTGGGGATTAAATTTGCATGTGTTGAGTTGCATGCATAGTTTGCTTGTTTGCTTGAATGAGGTTATGTTTTGAACTAACATTAAAACTTAGTGACATTCTTAGGAGTCTTTCAATGCATTTGGGTATGGTTTAGGTCCATCATGTTAGCATTTTATTATCCACCTTTTGGTAACCTCAAGGTGCACCCCCCTTGGCTTAAGCAAAACCTAATGAACAAAGAGTCAAGCCCTACCTTATGTATTGGCCCTTTTACACTTCACCTAATCATAAATTCTATCCCTTTATCTTGACATTCCCTGTTAGATTCCCAAAATCATCTATAGGAAAACTTCTACAAGAGAGAGTTGCAAGAAAATATCGCAAAAGCCAAATGCATGAATTAGTGCTTCACATTCCCCTTGCATTATTCAGATATAAATACAAAGGATATATACAACCACTGTCCAAGAATAGACAAAGTGGCAAAAGAAAGCATAAAGAAAGCATGTGACACATGTCACAATGCTTTCAAGATAAAAGAAAGCCTATGACACATGTCATAAGGCTCAAAATAGAAAAGGAATCTCCCTAATTAACTTATGTAATAGTGAAAATATAATTTTTCACCAACACCCCCCATAAGTGCAACTTAGGGAGATTACACAAGCTAAAAAGAAAGAAAGAAAGATGCATCCCGGCAACAAAGGCCATGTTAGGTACCCATGAACAACAAGAATCTCTCATAAGGTGGAGGAAAGGAGAAAACCACGTGGGAGAAAACTCCTCTCCAAAAGAGAGAAAAAACAAGAAGGAAAGTACAAGAACATGAGATGGAAGAAGGACACTAAGACCCCCCATGGAATGAATCCATCACAAGAGTACAATCATGAGTGCCCCCGATAAGAGAGTGAATAGAGAATATGAATCCCCTCCAAGAAGAAGATCCAGAACCAATGAAGAGATCTTGAAGACATAATCCAATCCATTGCCTGCTAACAACATTTCTCTCTTTCGAAAGAAATAAATCCACTGGTGAATGTAGAAGCCATTCCCACATCTTGGATGAATAGGGAATCCATATTGAAACATGTGCCTCTGAATGCAACTCAAGTGACCTCATAATGGGAAAATATGTCTTCTCCAAAATAGAAACTGTCTGCCCAATTACAGAAGAAGAACCAGGAGAGGATATGATCTGAACTACATCTGGAAACATAGAAGATGAAGGTGGTGATGCAAAGCCACTTGAGATAGCATCAAACAAGAGAGATAAACCCTCAAATGTGTCCTCTAAATCAGCAATGTGAGACTCCACAAACAGAGATGATATGTCTGCAAGATAAAAGTCCCAATGAGGTGGATTTGAAAGACTGATATTGACCTGCTGCATAGAATTACTAGAAGCCAATGATGATGCAACATTGAATTCTGAAGTAGCAACAGGTGATGAAGAAGATGTGATCTCAATAGGAGGAGAAGAGGGAGCAAGAGAGGTCTCTATCTCTGAACATTCAAGACATGCCATATACTCAAGCTCCTCTAAAGTATCATCATCATAAGGTATATTGTTTGCATCATCAAGTGGAATGAGACAATCTATTGTAGGAACATTTGGAAATGGTGAGACATGAGGGTCTCCATACAACTCCCAAATTTTTGTCCAAAGTGTGCATGGGCTCTCATAGATGGGAAGATCACACGCAATATCATAATCAACAGTGGTACAAATTAAACCTACAACATGATCTTGATTGTTACCCCAAACAGATTTCTTCATAGGTGTCTCTAGTTCAGGTATGAGCCCATAAAGATGAGGCAAAAGATGCAGCCACCTGAGATGTGTCAGGATGCCTCTTTGCCAGGACTCATAATTGTCCTTAGTCAGATTGACCACAAAAGGATGAGTGGCAAAACCCATGATACCTTCTCAAAATGATAGAGATCAAAACATGCAAATAGATTTATGTTGATAATAGAAGCCTATCAAAGCAAACAAAACCTTTCCAGGAGGCAGCATGTCCAGGATATCTAACAGAAGCCATAAAATTGACAAACTAAATAAAAGATACCTAGGAATGAATCTGAAAAAATTACATAGATGGTTGTGTAGATCTTACTGATACCTTTCCAATGCCTATTCGTTTTCAAAAAATAGACATTTTGGGTGCAAGAACGGAGCTCGGAAGCCAAAAAAAATGTTTTGACTTCAAACAACAAAAATAGGTTTCAAACAGAAAAATCTGGAAAAAAGACCAGCATTACTGGATAGTGCTCAGAACCAGCTTTCCAATGCTTTTTCATTTGCCAATTTTCGAGTCTGTATGCTCAAGTTATGGCCTATGGAAGAAAACTACCTTTTTTTAGGCCTGCACATGAACGCGACATGGAAATCGAGGCAGATTTAGAGATTGAGTGGCACAGAAATCGAGGCAAACAAAAATCAAGTGGCACAGAAATTGAGGCAAATTTGAAAATTTTGACACAGAAATTGAGGCAACTCAAAAATCAAAATAAGCTCAAAAAATTGGCACGAAAATTGAGGCGGTTGTACAAGAAATATGGCAGGGAAATCGAGGCGGTGGTACAGATTTTTCCTGCACATAAAAAACCAAAACCCCAAAAAATGCCCAAAACTTTTTTTCAGCAAAATGTAGAGTGCCTTATATTAAAATAGAGGTTTTGACACAGTCTGAACGCAACCGTGAGATTTGTTTTACTTTAGGATGCATAGATTATCTACTCATGGCTAAAACCCTCTCCAATTTGAAAAGAAACTGATAGATCTGGAGCTCTGATACCATGTTAGATTCCCAAAATCATCTACAGGAAAACTTCTACAAGAGAGAGTTGCAAGAAAATATTGCAAAAGCCAAATGCATAAATTAGTGCTTCACATTCCCCTTGCATTATTCAGATATAAATACAAAGGATATATACAACCACTGTCCAAGAATAGACAAAGTGGCGAAAGAAAGCATAAAGAAAGCATGTGACACATGTCACAATGCTTTCAAGATAAAAGAAAGCCTATGACACATGTCATAAGGCTCAAAATAGAAAAAGAATCTCCCTAATTAACTTATATAATAGTGAAAATATAATTTTTCACCAACACCCCCCATAAGTGCAACTTAGGGAGATTACACAAGCTAAAAAGAAAGAAAGAAAGATGCATCCCGGCAACAAAGGCCATGTTAGGTACCCATGAACAACAAGAATCTCTCATAAGGTGGAGAAAAGGAGAAAACCACATGGGAGAAAACTCCTCTCCAAAAGAGAGAAAAAACAAGAAGGAAAGTACAAGAACATGAGATGGAAGAAGGACACTAAGACCCCCCATGGAATGAATCCATCACAAGAATACAATCATGAGTGCCCCCCATAAGAGAGAGTGAATAGAGAATATGAATCCCCTCTAAGAAGAAGATCTAGAACCAATGAAGAGATCTTGAAGACATAATCCAATCCACTGCCTGCTAACAAAATTTTTCCCTTTCAAAAGAAATAAATCCACTGGTGAATGTAGAAGCCATTCCCACATCTTGGATGAATAGGGAATCCATATTGAAACACGTGCCTCTGAATGCAACTCAAGTGACCTCATAATGGGAAAATATGTCTTCTCCAAAATAGAAACTGTCTGCCCAATTAGAGAAGAAGAACCAGGAGAGGATATGATCTAAACTACATCTGGAAACATAGAAGATGAAGGTGGTGATGCAAAGCCACCTGAGATAGCATCAAACAAGAGAGATAAACCCTCAAATGTGTCCTCCAAATCAGCAATGTGAGACTCCACAAACAGAGATGATATGTTTGCAAGATAAAAGTCCCAATGAGGTGGATTTGAAAGACTGATATTGACCTGCTGCATAGAATTACTAGAAGCCAATGATGATGCAACATTGAATTCTGAAGTAGCAACAGGTGGTGAAAAAGATGTGATCTCAATAGGAGGAGAAGAGGGAGCAAGAGAGGTCTCTGTCTCTAAACATTCAAGACATGCCATATACTCAAGCTCCTCTAAAGTATCATCATCATAAGGTATATTGTTTGCATCATCAAGTGGAATGAGACAATCTATTGTAGGAACATTTGGAAATGGTGAGACATGAGGGTCTCCATACAACTCCCAAATTTTTGTCCAAAGTGTGCATGGGCTCTCATAGATGGGAAGATCACATGCAATATCATAATCAACAGTGGTACAAATTAAACCTACAACATGATCTTGATTGTTACCCCAAACAGATTTCTTCATAGGTGTCTCTAGTTCAGGTATGAGCCCATAAAGATGAGGCAAAAGATGCAGCCATCTGAGATGTGTCAAGATGCTTCTTTGCCAGGACTCATAATTGTCCTTAATCAGATTGACCACAGAAGGATGAGTGGCAAAACCCATGATACCTCCTCAAAATGATAGAGATCAAAACATGCAAATAGATTTATGTTGATAATAGAAGCCTATCAAAGCAAATAGAACCTTTCCAGGAGGCAGCATGTCCAGGATATCTAATAGAAGCCATAAAATTGACAAACTAAATAAAAGATACCTAGGAATGAATCTGAAAAAATTACATAGATGGTTGTGTAGATCTTACTGATACCTTTCCAACGCCTATTCGTTTTCAAAAAATAGACATTTTGGGCGCAAGAACGGAGCTCGGAAGCCAAAAATGATGTTTTGACTTCAAACAACAAAAACAGGTTTCAAACATAAAAATCTAGAAAAAAGACTCGCATTACTGGATAGTGCTCAGAACCAGCTTTCCAATGCTTTTTCATTTTCCAATTTTCGAGTCCGTATACTCAAGTTATGGCCTATGGAAGAAAACTACCTTTTTTAGGCTTGTACATGAACGCGACATGGAAATCGAGGCAGATTTAGAGATTGAGCGGCACAAAAATCGAGGCAGACACAAATCAAGTGGCACATAATTGAGGCAAATTTGAAAATTTTGACACAGAAACTCAGGCAACTCAAAAATCAAAATAAGCTCAAAAAAATTGGCACGAAAATTGAGGCGACTGTACAAGAAATGTGGCAGGGAAATCGAGGCGGTCATACGAATTATTCCTGCATATAAAAAACCAAAACCCTAAAAAATGCCCAAAATATTTTTTTTAGCAAAATATAGAGTGCCTTATATTAAAATAGGGGTTTTGACACCTTCTGAACACAACCGTGAGGTTTTATTTTACTTTAGGATGCATAGATTATCTGCTCATGGCTAAAACCCTCTCCAATTTGAGAAGAAATTGACAGATCTGGAGCTCTGATACCATGTTAGATTCCCAAAATCATCTACAGGAAAACTTCTACAAGAGAGAGTTGCAAGAAAATATTGCAAAAGCCAAATGCATGAATTAGTGCTTCACATTCCCCTTGCATTATTCAGATATAAATACAAAGGATATACACAACCACTGTCCAAGAATAGACAAAGTGGCGAAAGAAAGTATAAAGAAAGCATGTGACACATGTCACAATGCTTTCAAGATAAAAGAAAGCCCATGACACATGTCATAAGGCTCAAAATAGAAAAAGAATCTCCCTAATTAACTTATGTAATAGTGACAATATAATTTTTCACCAACATTCCCCAGTTTCATGATTTTAGCTTGTATTTTAGGGTTTAGGGAAATACATTTTTGAGTGTCAATAGTTTGTCTTATTGTAGTTCTAACATTTTGCCTTGGACTTTCCAAGAGACTTAGATCTCCCATGAGATTTAGATCTACCTTTTTCCTTCTTGTCCTCCTTTACTTTTTCTTTAGACCACCCACAAACAACCAAGGCTTCCTTGTTGATTTAGTAGCCTTCCACCTCATCTCCTCCAAGACACGAGCAACCATGATCTCATCGAGCACCAATTTTGAGACAATGCTTCCAATACTCATTACCAAGTTGTCCCATGAGTTTAGCAAAGAGCATAGAAGGGTCATGCATTAATCTTCTTTTACCATCTTCACACCCATATATTTTAACTAGGTTATAATCATGTCAAATGCATTCAAGTACTTAGTAACAGAATCACCATTATCCCATCCTCAAAGTGTATAACTTTTTCCATAGAAAAATATTATTAGCTAGGGATTTAGCTTGGTATAGGTTCCCCAACTTTTCCCAAATGGTTTTTATGGTAGATTTTTCATAGACATGCAATAACATTGAATCTACCATGTAAATCCTAATAAGGCTTCTTTCCTTTTTCCCAATGCTACCCAATCATCCAATGACACTATAGTTGGTTTGGGTCTAAATGTTATAGCCCATATATCTCAATCTATGAGTAAATTCTCTATCTTGAGCTTCCACAACTCAAAGTGCTGCTAAATTTTTCCATCTCTAATCTAGATGTGCTTACTAGAGATGAATAAAAAATATGATCTAAAATATTTATAGGAAAGAAATTGTAGAGGAGGAAATTTTATTATTTAGCTAAGAGATATTAGTCAAACAATTTTTCACTACATCCACATTAGGATTGTTTTAGTTTTCTACTATTTAACATAATGATGTTACAATCCTTAGAGTGCTATGGATAAGAGAAATGAGCAATTTTAGTTTGCTATGAAATTGAAGAAATAATTGATAAACTACTAATTACTAAAAGTTGGAAAGAAATCTACAAAATTTTATTACAGAATTGGAATGAGGGAAATGAAAAGAACCTAGTGCTAGATGGAGGAGGCCACTACCTGGGATACTAGTGTGTCACATGAATGTTTGTATGTTGCATTGTAGTCTAGAAAGTGGGAAATCAAAAACTTTAACTTTGTTCTAGATTATTCCATTCAACCTGCACAACAAGAAATAACAACAAATACTAATAATTTCCAAGTAACAAAATGAACTAAAACCAGAGAGAAATCATTGTTATACTTGAAAGAGATTGATAAAATAACAAAAATAAAAAGGGAGATCTACGAGACTAGTGTGCAATTGAAATCTTCTCTTTTAAATCAACAATCTACAAGAAATGAGCAAAAGGTTGGGGTTGTTTGGGGGTTTGCCTTTAGGTCAAACCCCTGTGTTGGTCTTTCAACCTCCGCGGATAGCCAACATGGAAGAATATTAGAAAATAAGTATGTGCTCTTATTTTCTAAGTGTATCTAGAAAAATAATAGTAGTGACAACGATATAAATGAGAATGTAAAACTATTCCACTCAAACTAGAGTAAATTAATATGTTATGGAAGGAAGGAATGGAAATGAGGTAACCCACAAAATTCTACACAAACATGGATGTATTACACAAATAAAATAAATAAAAGAGGGTGAGATGGAACACAATAACCTCTCCAATAAAGATAAAGGCTACCAACCAAGAGCAAGGCCCAAGAGAGAACCCAACAAGTAGTGGTTCCACGAAACCCTACAAAGATGTTGAAATCTAAAAGAGGATTGCATAAGCTTGAAGAACTTAATATATTTTCATTATAGACTGCAAAGAACCAATGGAGATTGTGAAGAAGACTGTGAAAATGCTCAAAATCACAAGAAAGTGTTGGAATCAATAATGGAGTTGTAGAGAGTTTTTACACGATGAGCAAAAATGATCTTCAAAAGAGTTACTTGGATGGAGAAAAAGAGAGCTAGGTCGAATTAAGTCATTCAAATGCCGCGAAGGAATTACACAAGATCCTGCATGTCACGGAAGGTGGTAAATAATGCTCAAAAATAGTCATTGAGAGTCAGATATACTCAAGATGCTAGCACATCACGTAGATGTCCACACTAAGTGCTAGTGTCCGAGTCACATCAACCTTTGAACCTTTAGGTCACCTTAGGACAACCTCAAGATCAAGAAACTTAAACATAATTTCACAAAAATGAGTACAAAAGCTAAAACATAACATCTGTGGGTTGGAAAAAAGGCTAAGGCAAGGCTAAAAATGGACCTAAAATATGCTAGGGGAGTGGACACTAAAATGAGTGAAAAATGTAGCATGAAAATGAAAGGATATGCAATTTTCTACGTTATATTTAACCCCCACTTTAGTGGGATTATGACCTTAAGTGATATGCTACGCTAAAGTACATAAAGAAAATAATATAACAAAGGTTACCCATAGAGGATACTATAGAGGCTGCAGGGAGTTCTTTGATGAAGGAATCAAGCCCCCAAATTGAACAACTACAAGACCATAGTATTATGCAACAAAACCTGCTCAAAAGGCAATGTTAGAATCACACACACACACACACACACTTATACAAAGGAGGATTAGACTCAACATGATTTGTTGAAACATTAATGCTAGCAGATCATATAATCTAATGCACATCAAATACAAACCTAAACAATCATACACAAACCATACAAGAAAGGGGAAAAAAATGACGAAGAAGGCATTTCTAGTGTTGTGCTGCTAGAAGGATGCCTAGTATGGTTATGGGGCTAGCACCTTACAAGCGCTAGGAACCACACCAAACCTATTTAAATCACAAGAACTAGCAAACTATGTTACTAGGTGAATCACGAGAAGTACCAAAAAGTAGCAAAAATGGAACACAATTGGCTAGCATTGTGTCACTAGTTGGCTGACATGTCAATACAATATCATGAATTACAAGGAATAGCATGGCTAGGTAATCCTAACAAGGGTGGTTAGTTTAAGAAAGTGCATCTACTTAGGACCACAAGCTACTAAAGTTGCAAGGAACATACCATCAATGTGGTGTGTGTATATGTGAAAAGTGCAATATATTCCCCCACCTTCAAATAAATACATAAACCAAATGTATGTAATTTATTTTACGGTAGAATAAGGGGGGAGAAATGAAAGAAGCTCAGGAAAAATATACAGGAGGATATGTTCCCAAAGCCACCTCAAGAGGAGGTGCCCCCAAGGAGAGGGACCTAAACAAATGCTATAGGCATGATACACAACAACTTGTGTATACATGGAATGACACTGAGCAATGCCAAAGCATGTCACATAAAGATCAAGTGACATCACAAAAAACACAAAGGGATCTACATACTTGGGGTTTTAATAAATATAAAGGAGTCAAATATCATTAAGGGATAAGGATGAAATCATCATCATCGCCCAAGCATGCATAACTACGAGCACAATGGAAGAATGTAACATGAAAAAAAAATTAATATTTTGGGTCAACATGGAAGGAAGCTAAATCTTCCAACACTTTCAAGCATTCCCAAAATGTTGGAAAAAGTCAAGGAGACAACATACAGAAGAATGTAGAAACATATAGAAGAACAAGACAACATTTTCACTCTTATTGTATCCACATGCCTACAAGGGCATCATGGGTTCTCCAACTAACAAACACCCATCAAGCATTGATTATAGGGAAAATAGAATAAACAAGCAAATACACACGTACATATGAAACGAAGGTATTGCCCTCGTGGGCTAGGCACTATCAAATTGTTCAAGTGTTAATTTTCTTCAACATATGGGTACAAATAAAGGGCTAATAGAGGATCCATATTAAGATCAATACTAGGTGAGTCCCCTATAATGGATTAGAGAGGATCAACTACAGGGACATGATCCTCTTGTACATTAGCAGGGGCTATTGTTGATGATCTTGTAAAATTCAAAGATAATGAAGGAATATTTGTGAAGGATTCAAAGAGGCACTCTACTGGGGACGAATCATTTGAATCGTTATCAGAATATTCCATAATATATGGTTGCTCAATGCTGTCAACATAAATGTGAGCACTAAGAGTCACTGGTGAAAGAAAATCATCCACAACATAAACAATCGTTGAAGAAGAGCTTGGGGGTGGAGAGGTGGCATACATTTGGGTTTTGATGAAGGGTGGTGTGGGGTATGCTTTGGTTTATGTTTAGGTGGTGGGCAGGGAGTATCAATGTTGATTATGGTAGGGTGAAGCACGTTTGGGAAAAAATGGTGGTGATTGTGTTGGAATGGTACAAGTGCTAAGAGAGTGGTGCTAGAAATGATGCTTTCATTGGGGAGATTGAGGGACTCTGAGAAAGGGGGTTGATCTAGAATAATTGGAATGATGGGATTCGTAGTGGATGGGGCCAAGACCACATGAACCCTTTTGGGGTTGCATTCATCTAGGTTTGGCTAAGGAGAAGTAGGGGTCAGTGATGGGAGAGATTTAGGTTGGGAAGGAGGAGGCTAAGGATCTAAAGGAGGACCAAGATTAGGGGATGGCCACATGGGAGGAGGATGCTCAAGAACAAACTCAGCTTCTACAACACACTATTGAGTTGTAGCATGGCAACAATGCTTACGAACTCTCACAAGATAGTTTCGTTGAGTATGAGCTAGGGCATTTGTTGAAGGAGCAAGAGGGGTTGCCAACATAGGCTCATTTTCTTCCCTGCTCTAAGAGACAAGAGGGGGAACAAAAGGAACCACATAAGGTTGGGAAACAATAGGAAGAGGGGAGGGTTTTGCAACGCATGTTTCTTTCCTCGTGCCACTAAAGAGGTGGGAGGAACAAGAGCAACCACCAGAAGTTGAGAAACCATAGGGATAAGAGGTGGTTTATGCAATAATGGTTGTTTACCTCTAGACATCGAGTAGGAAGCTCGAGGTAGAACTACTAAATACTATTTAGCCACACAAGGATGGGAGGGTCACCCAACGCAAGTTGCTTTCCTTTTATCACTGATGGGGTAGTCGAAGGAATAGGAGCAACCACTGGAGATTGAGAGGCCAAGGGGGAGCAACCATAGGAGAAGAAGGAGAAGGGCCACTAGATAGGAGCATGATTTATCTAGCTTTGAACTTCTAATATGACAAAAATAAGAAGTCATTGTGAGGCTGAAGAGGCTCAGTCGATGTCAGCCAAAAGTAATCCAAGGAGAAATTCCCATGCATCGAGGGAGGCTAAAATCCAATACGATGGATTGTATGCACTACTCCATCATGTGGGAATTTAGGGCACTTATAGATTATAGAGGAGACCACTCTCATGGAAGTAAGCCATGGATGAGCTAGCTTCACTCAAAAGTGATACGAGGTAGGGATCATAAAGAAAGGAATGTTTAGGGTTTTTGGTCCCACCTGAACAGAGAGGGTGAGCAAACCCAAGGTTGGTCTAGAAAGCTTGTCGTTTGATCATACATAGACTTTTGATTGCTCATTATTGTCTCTATACAACTCATAAATATATAGAAATTCCTCTATGATTACATTTACCATGTAGATTAGGTCAATTAGAACACCCCTAGTGGGTTTTCCACTGACTTGTGCAGTAATGTAAAGAGGTTCATCGTATATATGTATGGGCATGTCAAGAGGGGAGAAGGAAATGGTAGGTTTAGGGACATGCTACTCTTGAGGAACTTGGGGAGGGTGTCCACCATCCCTATCATCTCAGAAAAGGAAGAAACATGTTAATCATTATCAATTTCTAGCACTTGGGACGTGGAAGCAAGGTCTATGAAGTTTGAAGAATAGCGTGGAAGTGGATTGGTATAGATTTGTAAATTTTGGTTGGGGGAGCAACTGACTTGTTTCCTTTGTCATTCACACCAGAGACCTAGATGAAATTTGAATAAATGAGGTCATTCATAATATGCTTAAGACATAGACATCTCTCTATGTCATGGCCAACGACTTTGTGGAATTGACAAAAGGCCTAGCAAAGACTTATTTGTTTCTAATGGATGAATGGATGGTAATTGAACTAAATTATTGTTTAGGAGTTACTACAATATAGAATAAAGAAACTTAGATAGAGGTGTGAATTACCTATTTCTTTGTTGTTTTGATGAAGATAGGGCCAGAGCAGCTGGTGAAGGTGCAGTGGCCACTGCATTGTTAACAACTTGGAAGTATTACTTTTAGATAAATTTTTATTTTTGTTATAGTTTTTTAAAGAAGATAAAGCTCCAAACTATCTAGTAGGAGCTTGTGAGATTGGTACCTCAAATAGGATAACTGACTGCTAGTATTCACAAAGTTTTGTGCACAAATGACTGAAAGAAGGATATTTCATAAAAAAAATCTTATCTTAGATCAATGGTTGTAGGTTTCCAATAAATACCCACTTCACATTTGAGCTAGGCAAAGCATAAGGAATCTATGAGAATAAAGATTGATATCTAAATATAAAATCATTTATCTTCTCTTGAGCACCTTGGCAACAGTCGACCGAGTCAGTAAAGGTGACATGGGGTCCAATTTTCATTTGAAAGTGTTGGAGGAACTGATTTACTAGCTATTCAAATGATGATATATAATGATCAGGCAATGAGCAAAACTAGTCTAACATGGTGTCTTTCAATGACCATGGAGAGACTTTTTCTAATAGTTGGTCCCGAAAAATAAAATTGTTGCATAAAGTGGTAAAAGTAAACACATGGGTCTATGGGTCTCCCTTACCATAATACTTTTCAAATCAAAGTTCCTTGAAACTAATGGGAAAGGTAGTTGCTAAAATTGTGAGTGATAGGGGACTACATTGGTAGTATGGTGGAATGAGGGGTTGAGCAGAAGATGTGGAAAGAGTAGTGAGTTGCTACTGAAGAGTGCCAATGTTTTGCAAAAGTTATTTTATAACTAGATCACTGGTATGCATAGGTACAAAAGCAACGACATAAGCAATAGGGTTTGTTAGATGTTACATCCCTATTTCTGACTTGCTATACTTTTACCTTTTACTTGGGCATAAGTAAATTTATTGAGATGTTATAGATTTTTGAGAAGATATGACATGGAATTATATTGAATATCATTTAGGAAATCATGGAAATGATTATGTTATAGTCAATCTAATAATTGTATTACGAGATTTGATTTACTAGTTGAATTTATTGAATAATGATGCACTGATCTCTTATTGTTTGATGACAAGTGAAAATAGGATTACAGGTTATCGACTCTCAGAGAAGAGAGAGAGAGTATCTTTCGAGAAGAGAGATATAGACCTTGGAATACGAGTGGTCTATTTGCCAAACGAGTCTAGTGTTAAACGATAATGTGAACCAATGATTCGTAAGAGGTAAGTCTTGTCTTGCTAGTTACTTTCGAATCTAATTTGATGGGTAGTCGATATCTTGATTATCATCTAGTCAAGTCGATGGTGAGTCGACATAGTCGTTTGTAAAGTTAACAATGTCATAGCCGTAAAACGGTTGCGTTATTCTTCTTGTGTCGCTTGAGGTTTTATTGTCGCCTCTTAAACGTCAAGACATTCCCATCAAGTTAGATGACGCTAATATTGTCGACGTTTAATGTCAACAGATGAACCTATTTGTGGCAGATTTGTGGATCACGTCTCGTAGTCGAAAGATGCGAGAAGTCGTTTTGTGCGTCAACCGATTTAGAAAACTTGTGTTGCGTTACGCTCAATCCGTCGTGATTGCCGTCAAAACGTGTTAATCATGTGTTGTGAATTTGTTTCCTTTTGTAAATCGACGGAAATCAAATGTGCAGTTGATTTATGCTATAACTATTTTGGTCGTCATTTAGAAGGATATTCCAAAATCGTTTAGTCGTAATTCGGCTAACGGGATGTAGTTTTTCGTCAGTTTGCTTGATGTCGGCTTCTCGTCGAGTCATGTTGTTTTACGCCCAAGCTCTGTCGGTTGGGACGTCATCCTTTGCAAATACGTCTTTTTCTCTTCGAGTTTACAACTTGAGTTATCTTAAATCGAACCCACACTTTCTTTCTCTAGTTGGTCTTGATCCTTTATCTCTTTTTCGACCTTGGAGACACTCTTTGCACTTATTATTCACCACCTTGTAAGAGCATTCGGTTATTAGTGCAAATGTAGAGGTTTAAAAGCCATGATGCCTAAGCAAGTGGGCGAGGTTGTTGTGCCACAACTACCACATCACGTACTGGAGCTCCTTATGGAGAGTGGTTGCAGTTATATAGGAGACGTGTTGACATTTGTCAAATGAGAAAAATCAATTTTGAGTAGTGGGTCGAATGGTTAAATCTGGTATCTGTCACCTCGTAAAGTGGAGAATTCCATCATAGAGATGAACCGTTTTCTCATAGTGGTCACGTATCTTTAAGGAGGAGGTTATGCTGTTGAGAGAAGGAGGGAACGGGAGTTGAAGGATATTCTCCTACGTCGTGGGGAGAAAGGAGGAGTGCGGCGGTGGTTGTTTTGGAAAGAAGACCACAGAGAAAGAGACCGGGGGGAAATCTTCTTCACAGGGGGTTGTGCAGGAGGTCATTAGGTTGAGGTTTAAGTGTAACCGTTAGATAGTTACCATTTACTCCATGATAGTGGACGCGACAGGTAGCAGATGAGGCTGTCGATGTTTAGAAACCGCAGGGAGGCACCATTGATATTGGGGGCTTCGCTGTGCGCGGCCTGGGTAGGAAGAAAGTGTTTCCATCACAACGGTTTTCTTATTGGTGTATACCTGAAACCTTTGATGAGTGCGAGACTACGGGACTGAGGGGGCATGAGTAATCTGTCGTTTAGAAACTGGAAACCATGGGGAGAATGCCAGGAGATCTTTTCGCTATGCTCAGCCTAGGAAGGGTATTCGGTTGTTTAGAAACCAAAAACAGTGAAGAGGATATATATCTTAGTTGATAACAAAAAGTTAACCGAGGAAGTTTAGATAGTATAGCTATTGTTGATGTCCCATTTTCGACTAAGTCTTGAGTCAAGAAGAGAAGGGCATCGTTATCGTAGAAGGCAAGATCTCTGTCAACTTCAGAGAAGAGAATTATTAATGTAGAAGGTAGGATAGCATAGAGCTATCCTAGCAAAGGACAACAAGAATAGCAAGAGAGTAAAAGGAAGATATCAGTGAGCTGCGAGGGCAAACATAGACTGTTGAAGAATCTCATCAGGTTCTTTCTTTATAAGAAGTCTTATTTATTATAAGAAATGCATGTAGCTTTATTCTTTCCTTTGAATGACTTCTGAGTTGAAATTATATATTATTTGGTAGAGAACTTAGATACATATATGCATGGCTGAATGATAAATATAGTCAATGACAATGAGAATTTTTAAATTGTCAAGGGTTGTGTAGTTACATAATCATATGCTCATACAGAATGACACTGTCCAAGCAGATTATATATGTCTTTATGCTCTTTTCATGTTGTAGGTTACAGTGTGAAATAGTACAAACAGGACAATATAGTTTTACAAGTCATAGGATACTAATAAAATAGTATTCTTATGCTCTCAAAGAACAGTTTAGTTCTAAAATGATAAATAATATCATTAAGAGAATACTTTGCTTTTAAGAGTGTATCATGTGAGATATTTTCCTACATCTGAAAGCTTAGATGAAAACCCTTGTACATTATTGATTTGGCCTAGTTTATTTTTGTAAAAGAGAGAAATTTAGTCATTGAAATTCAAGGTGGATAGCAGACTAAAATAGCCTATCATCTTTATGGAATCAAATCGAATCTAGTCAAAATTTAGTCACGGGTGGAACCTTTGGTTAAGATATAACTAAGGTATACTCATTTATGAAATTAGTCTTGATTTGGGAAATTTATACGACCACGTAGTTGGAAGAAGACTCGAGGTCGATCTTTCTTTTATAATATTACTATTTTATTTTTCCAAAAACCAATTCAATGCATTATTCCATTATGATGGAACAGGGAAGACAAAACCTTAGATTTGACCCAGTAGGGTAAGGTTATAAATTATACCTTTTGGGATTACAACTTGTTTTGGTTGACTATATATATGGGTCGACAAAGAAGATCGAGTACCCTAATTAAGAATGATTATATTTTCTTGTCAAAAGATATTTTTCCTAAACGATAATGTTTATCCTTGGTATTAAAACCTATTTGATTGTGTTACAAGTCGTAAGCCTCAGAATTTTGCAAGCGTGCAAGAGGTACCATTAAATGGTTAAGTCAAACATTAATTCATTATACCTTTTATCACAACTTCTGTAAGCTAATACTTGTCGACAAGGGGGTAAATCTCAAACGTTGCAAAGATGCTAGGAGAGATACCTAAGAATGGATAGTCAATCCATAATGATTAATAGAGCAACGACAGCATCTTGTGAATTTACCTAAGTCAGAAAGACTAGGTTGGAGTTAGTCAAAACTCTTTAGTTAAACCTTGATATGGTATTTATTATTTTAAATCATTGAGATTATTTAAGGTCATGATTGAAGGGTCAAGTGCCCTGACTATGTATAAGTACTCTTACTTGCAAGAAGGGAATTAAATTCCTAGACTATATTGCTTAACCTGGGTAAGGTTATCATCTTAGTCATAATTAATCTATCTATATTTATTATGAGATAATAAGTCATGGACCTCGGGTATTGCAATGATGCAATGAGAGTCCTTGTAAAGGAAGAAAGATGAAAGAAAAAGTCTATGGATTGTAGACTGTGAAAGAAAACAGGTATTGGGTCGAGAAGACTAGATTATTGAAATCATCATGACTTCATAAGTTAAGCATAGTTGACCCAGTCAAACTGTAGGAATGTGATAGTATCCAAGTCGAGTTGGAGTGGGTGAACAATATGACATCGTTCATTGCGAACGTCAATATATATTGAAAACTATGGCCATAGTAATGCATATGTCTCTGCATGCATTGTCAGTTCACTGTATCTGGATTGCACATCCTATTGGGAATCATACTTAGCTAGAGGGTATCTAGGGTTGTATGATAGATAGAGTTGTGTAAGATACAACACTATGAACTCGGAAAGGCAAATTACCACTGGTCACCTTGGTCTATACTTCTCGTGAAGGGAAGGGCCACTTCCGGTTAGGAAGGAGTGCGGGAGACCGACGGTCTGTGGTTGGAGGTAAATCACTGGAAAGATACTCTCTCTCTCTCCCTAGCAGAAGACATGCCGAGGCTTGTGATAAAGATGTCAGATTTCTGGATGCAGTATATCTCTGAGACTTGTGTTTATTGAGACTAAGTAAAACATTATCTGATTCAAGTATTTATAATTGATTTATTTTTGTAAACATTGTACTTGAGAAAGACAATAAGGTTGATTGTATTTGTAATGAGATATCTTGTAATTGTTGTTACTCGACTATATGTTGTATTAAAAAAAAAATTCGCTGTCTCATTTTCACCTTGTTCATTTACTTTTTGGTGAATTTTTAGTTTTTACTATGTTTCTAGAACGTGGTTGTTACATTAGAGGTAAGGTCATATTGTGGGAGGTTTTGAGGTGCCGATCGGGAAAAGTAAGCTATAAGGGGACAGAATGGGAAACAAACCCATATTGGTTTATGGGGTTTCTCACCATTCCAAATGAACTAGCATCTACATTATCATGCCACAAAGCATTAGTAACCTTGTGGGAAGATGTGTATGTTTGAGTAGAAGGAGTAGCCATTGGAATTAAAACTTGGTGATGATTAATATTTGAATGGCAGTCCTAAGCCCCACAGTAGCTTGCTAACAGATTATCACTATGAACAATATGAGTAATGTCATGAAGGAAATCAAGACCATCAGGGTGACTAATTAACATTGCATGAAGGGCCTTGACTAGGGGAGTAGCAGTATTAGGCAAGTTCTCACTCGTTGGGAATTATTGATAGTTGGCCAGGTGTGAATCTAATTCTTGCAACTAGGTTTGAGAGACACAACCTAATGCAACCTCGTGATCAAAGGTTGCTTTCTCGTCATGTAAGCTTGTCACAGGAAGAGTTGAAAAATATGATCAAGAGGGGAGAGTTGTGATTGTGGTATCATAAGAGAAGTGTGAGAAATCCAATGCTAACCTAATGGGGTATTAGCGACATGAGATTGGGCCATACTAGTGTTTCTCAATATTCACCAAATGTGATCAAAATGTGAAGATTGTGTGGTGAATCTCATAAACGAAGTTTGACTTCACAATGCACAACCAAATATGATGAGAGAATTATGATTTTTGTTATTATAAATGTTAAAGAACATCAAGTTGGCCAAAAATGTAGAGTGAACCATAGCAATAAAGAAAACATTTGAGTGTGAAAAAGCGTCAGGTTCACCAAAATGTAAAGGAGGAAAAATTATGATTTAGCTAAGAGGTATCAGCCAAATGATTTTTCACTACATCCACACAAGGATTATTTTAGTTTTATACTATTTAATAGAATGATGTTACAATCCTTAGAGTGTTGTGAATTAGGGAAATGAACATTTTTAGTTTGCTTTGAAAATGAAGAAAGAACTCAAAGTACTATATACTGAAAACTGGAAAGCCATTTACAATTTTTTACTACAAAATTGAAATTAAGAAAATGAAAAGAACCTAGTGCTAGATGGAGGAGGCCACTACCCAAGACACCAATACATCACTCTGTAGTCCAAAAAGAGGGAAAAATAATTTAAAACTTCAACTTTGTTCTAGATTATTCCATTTAACCTACATAATAGGAAATAACAACAAATACCACAGTTTCTAAGTAACAAAAATGAACTAAAACCAAGGAGAAATCACTATTATGCTTGAAAGAGATAGATGAAATAATAGAAATAAAAAGGGGAGATCTATGAGACCAGCATGTAGTTGAAATCTCCTCTTTTAAATCCACAACCTATAAGAAACAAGAAAAAGGTTGGGGCTATTTGGAGGCTTACCTTTAGGTCAAACCCCTATGTCAGTCGTTTGACCTCCATAAATAGCCAATTTGGAAGATTATTGGAAAAACAAGTGTGTTCACTTATTTTATAAGTGTATCTAGAAAAATAATAGCAATGACAATGATATAAACGAGAATGTAAAACTATTCTACTCAAACTAGAGTAAAATAGTATGCTATGGAAGGAAGGAGTGGAAATGAGGTAACCCACAAAATTATATGCAAACATAGATGGATTACACAAATGAAATAAATAAAAGAGGACAAGATGGAACACATTCACCTCTTAAATAAAGATGAACCCTACCAACCAAGAGCAAGGCCCAAGAGAGAACCCATCAACAAGTAGTGGTTCCACAAAACCCTAGGGAGATGTTGAAATCTAAAAGAGGATCACATAAAATTGAAGCACTCAATATAAATTTGTTGTACGCTATTAAGAACCAATGAAGATTTCCAAGAATGCTATAAAATTTCTCAAAATCACAAGAAAGCGTTGGAATCAATAATGGAGTTGTAGAGAGAGTTTTTACACAATGAGCAAGAATGATCTTCAAAAGAGTCACTTAGAGGGAGAAAAGGAGAGGTAGGTCAAATTAAATCATTTGAAGGTTGCGAAGGCGTTACACAAGATCCTACATGTCATGGAAGGTGGTAAGTAATGCTCAGAAATGGTCATTGAGAGTTAAATAGGCTCAGGACGGTAGTGCATCACATGAACATCCACGCTAAGTGCTAGCATTTGAGCAACATCAACCTCTGAACCTTCAGGTCACCTTAGGATAATCTCAAGATCAAGACACTTAAACAAAATTTCACATAAATGAGCACAAAATTTAAAACATAACATGGACATAATATTTGTGGGTTGGAAAAAGGCCAAGGCAAGGTTACAAATGGACCTAAAACATGTTAGGGGAGTGGACACTAAAATGAGTGAAAAATGTAACATGAAATTGCAAGGGTATACAATTTCTACGAACAGAAACAACACAATAAAATCATTCACCATAACGCAATAATGTATCCTGGGAAACCCCTTTCAAGAAAAATCCAACCTCAAAACTCTAAACCAATGTATTACTCAACAACATACAATTTACATAAGGATCCTTCATAGGAGACAACACCAATACTTAGACTTGGAGTAATATCGGTAGCATAACAATACCTACAAAATACACTATGCAAATTCCATTCCGATAACCTAATAAATAGATAATCCAATACACGAATCCTCCAAAGGAGAATCACAAAACCATGAACTAATACCATCCAAAAGTGGCACCCAAATCCCCTAGTCAAATTCTACCTAAATCCCAAGGAGAGTCCTCATGCTAAATATGACATATTCCTTACACCTGTCATAAGAATCTGTCATGACATGACATAGCTTAATGAATGTTCTTGGTCAACATGTGTAACTCCATTTTATATCTCTCTTATGCATCATAGATGCTCCTACATTCCTAAAGTGGGAGCTAAACTTTTGAAGGCCATAACTTTTAATCTGGAAACTCGATTCAACATATTTTTTAAAAAATGAATATCTCAGAGTTCACTCCACATCATTGTAACTTGCTTTAGCTTATTAAAGCTTGTTTCAATAATTTTTGGGTCTAAAAATGACCTCTATAGACCAAAAAATGTATTCAAACATTAGGATGCAAGGTTGAGACAATTTTCCTAACAAAACCACTATAGTTTTTCCCCTAGGGTTGTGTCATCTAATTTTTTCACATGATATATTTGATTTTCTTATTTTTATCTTAGATTTGAACCTTGTTGTGTTTATATAGACTTATCTCTTCTAATCTTTTATTGCTTGTATGCCAAAATCTTAACCAATCTCTAATCTTCCACTTAGGAGAAACCCTAGGTTGAACCCTAATATCTCCATAAATCAAATCATTGCTCTAATTATTTAAATACGAACACAATGATTTATCTTAATTGATCATGGTGTTTACTTTGCAATCATGGAGAAGTGGATATTGCTAACACTATTTAAATGTTTAGAGAAGTTTTTTTTCTCATATTGGTAATAATGTTAACCCTCCAAATCTAGTTGATGACCTTCATTTCAAGCTCATGAAAATCTTATGGAGTGGAGGTGCTTAGAGGTATTGGTGAAAAGATCAATTCATCAAGTTCTCTTAATGATACATCCCTTCCCTCACAATCCTAGGCTTTTCCCTCTATTGTCCACTTCCAAACTACACCATCCACATTCTCCATCCTACATTATAACTCCTCCAAATTTACATCTCACCCATCACACATTCCTCCTACTATTACTAATCCTCTCATACTTCATACATCCCATATCCAATATAGTCCCATTTTCCCCTCTAATGCCTTCCATCATTACTTGTATTACCACTTCCACTTCCACCATCCAACTATCCACTATTCACATTGTTGGTAAATAGATTTGTCACTATAATTATTTGTTGAAAAAACAACTTGACTCACCCAATGAGTAGTGATAAAGTCTACCATAGTTGGAGAGATTGTTATTAAGTTAACAATCCCCATCTATTTTTGAGAGGGGTAGCTCCCTCTTATGATGGATTTGGGTTTTTCAATGCATGCTTTTAATCAAGAAAGGCACACAAACTAAACTAGAAAAAGGAAGATTTTATGGGATGAGCACAAAGTATCATACAAAGTGTCATTAACACAAGAAACAACTAAAACTATGTAGATCCATATATTGCTTTAACATAAGAAAAATAATATCTAGATAGAGAATTAAGCCCAAAATCTAAATGTGACTTTTCATATTCCAACATACAAAGATAGGGAAATAAAATACATAGAATTGCAAAAGAAACCCCTAGTATGTTGTTGCAAATTTAACATAAGAAAAATCCACAATGATTTAGAATCAATGATCCAAAGTTCATTTGTATTCCTAACATTCAAAATCTGAGATCTAAAAGTTTCTTCAAAGATTCTTGTACAATATATGTGCAAAAATTTCCCAATAGCAGATAAATGGGAAGGGATAACCCTAGAAGAAACAAATTAGGAGCTAGAAGAAGTAGAAGAAACCCAAAAAGAAGATCCTTTTCTTTACCCTCGATCTCCCTTATATATCTTCACTTTTGTAACTCTTTCATGTTTCGTAACTCTTTCATGTTTTGTAACTCCTTGGAAAATAAAAATAAATAAAAATAAACTTTTTCTCTTTCTTTTCTATTATAAGAATAAAGCTAATTTTTTATTTATTCCAATATATGACTTATAAAAGTCACTTTATAATAAGAAGATAAAGGAAAAAAATAAAGCATCAATTGTCAACTTCCTTATCCTTATCAACATTTTGACTACTGATTGCACCATTTGCTAAAGACTTTGATTGTGAAGGGGCAATCTTTGCCATGTAATTTTTGAAGTTAGTGATTGTTGGAGCCACAACCTTTCCATTCTAGATGGACATGCTATTGAGGCATACTTTCCATGTAAATAATGCCTCACTAACTCCTTCAATTTTCTTATGGAAGTTAGCAATTTCCTTCTAAAAGGAGATTGGGACAGTGGACATGTTGCTTAATTTCTTCATTGTATTACCATCAACCATGTTCTTTTTAAATAGCTCTTTTGAAACCATGTCCTTGAAACTTTTAAGACATGTGTCCTTTTTATCCTGAAAATAATGTCTCCCTGTATCAACACTCACATCTGCAAACTCATCCCTGGTAGGTAGTCTAAATGTGATGCTGAAGGATGGACCATTTAGTTTTGCAATAACCCTGCTATCAACAATTCAAACCTCTCTAGATTCTAGATTGTAGTTTTTCACATACTAGGCACTGAATTGCAATTGGGAAACCCCTTGCATGAGCTAAACCATTGGAGAAAGTCGCTTTTTCCATGGGAGCCCTAGGTTTTCTTTCATTCTCTCATAGAAGTTCTCTAAATCAATATGTCCTAGGTCATTATCATTCCCCTTTGCCAACAAATTGTGAATGGCGAAGGCATGTTCATAGCCTTGGCACTCGTACTTCATTTTGTGAAGTTTGGATAACAACAAAACTAAACAGGCTAGGGCTTCAAGAAGATTTTGATGTGCAAAACAGAATATAATCTTGTCTAGAAGAGGGCAAAAGCTAGAATGTACATAGTTCATTAAAACATAGACGGGGGAATGAGGAACTTCACAATTCAAGCACTATCGTGGGCTTTGAATATGCAATTTAATGTATATTATAAATTCAATATGGAGTGTGTTTGGCCTACCTCACCGTGTAGAGCAGGATTTTGATGGAAATAAGTTGTAGAGAATTATTGGTAGCAATAGATTGCGATAGAGCTCCTTTGCTTGAATGCAAATGGGCTTGCGAACCCTTTTAAATACTTTAAAATTATTCATTTTGAATAACTTCTATTTTTTTGGAAAGTTAGAAAGTTTTAGAACTCTTTGAAAAGCTAGTGCTTACCACCTTTCTCTTTTCTGTCAGAGCTTTTAAAAATTTTAGAACTTTGTTAGCTTTTTGGCAATTTAGTAGACTCTTGAACCATGTCAACTTTTGGGAAGTTTTGATAACTTTAAAACTTCATCAACAATTTGGCAATTTTAAGAACTCTCAAACTCGATTGTCTCTTACTCCTTAGAAACACACTTGAGCAAAGATCTTCACTAATTTAGAACTTTGTCAACTTTTCCAAAGGTTCTAGAACCTTCAAAACTCTCGATACATAGCTTTGTTGGTAATTCAAGAAATTTGGAAACTTTAGAACCAAGCACCAAATGCAAAGGAAAAGACAACTTGTCAACATTTTAACAAGTTTTAGAACTTTAAAACCTAGCACCATATAAAGGAAAGAAACACTAAATTAGCTTTTTGAGAGGTTTACAAACTTTCTAACTAGGTGCCAAACAAGAGGAAAGGGAACCTTATTGGCTTTCAATAAGTTCTAAAACTTTCTAACTTATCGAAAAGGTTTGAGAAAACCAAAAACTACTTACAAAGGAAGAAAGACTTAGAATTTTTGCTGCTGCAGGAAATTAGCCTAAGATTGAACTTTTGTAAATGACTTCCACTAAGTTGACTCAACAAGGGAGAACAACTGGCCAAAAAATTTGAAAGGAGACCAAGGCAAAATTTGCAAGAAATATTTGGCTCTGACTAGGGACAAGGACTACATAGGACGCAGAAGAACCTAGAATCTCTAGGAATATTGAACGCCTTATTATTGGTCTATACAGTCAAAAATGAAGGAAAAGATCAAAGACAATAACTAAGTGTACAACATACCTAAGATGATGTCATAGTAGACAAATGTAGAATAGATCCATGTAAGCTCTTAAATTTAGGCATTCTTCTTGCATTCAAGCATGCTCCTTAGTTTTCAACTGAACTAGTGTCTTTAAATACAACCACCAAGCCATAGATCAACAAACATGCCCTAGGTTGTCTCATAACAACTAGCGAACTGATTGATAAGGTAGGGATTTGGATTTTGTATTTTAGAAGTTTGGAGATTAGATTTGTGACTATGGAATTGGTTTGGGTTAGATTTGCACTTGCAGATTTGATCTAAGGGAACTATGACCAATGATCATAAATGAATTTGTAAACATCAATATGAAGAAGGATCAAGATGTGACATAATGAATCAAATTTATATAGAAATATGCGACTTAGAAGTTAATTATTGTATTTCAAGCATTCTAATTAAAAGGAACCGAGAACCCAAAACATAAGGAAAAAAAGGATATGGGTAGGTATATAATTTTCACCATTACAAATTAATATGGAAATGGATCCTTTTATAGTCTACGATGTCGGGCGACCTGATTTTGGGTCTACGGGTGGCTTATAACATATGAGACTACCTAATACTCGAGGCATCTCCCTGTGAAATCATATAAAACGTGAAAATGATACAAATGTGCGTACGCTTTTAGGTAATATGAGGCATACATACCCTAAAATCATATAAAACGTGAAAATGATACAAATGTGCATGTACACATAGTGTGACTTGAGCACCTTGTGTTTGAGCACTTTTGGGGAGAGATGAGTTCCCAATTCCCGTTTGTACGATAGCACGGAAGTTTGGAAGGACAAAGTTATCTTTGTTTTGAAACGATTCCTTAAGCTGTCTAGTTAAACACAAGGAGGCCTTAAGTACTCGGCAGCTGAGACAATTTTTTTTTGTGTGCGGAATGTTCATTACTTTTACTTTATTTGTTTTGGGGAATATACAGTTCATATCCATCTATCCAAAGGGTTCATTTTCGGTCTCGGCTCATTAAATCTACAAAAACATCGAAGGCAAATAGTAGAGCGAACTTTAATCCACTGTTAAGCCATGGCAGGGCAAGACGCGCGCTGTTCAGCATCATATTTACCTGCCGGTGATCAGACGTTTTGGGCAGATGTTTCCCCGTTGATCGAAGCCGTTTGCAGAGGTGAAGTTAAACTTGAAAACCCTACTAGGTTCCCCAGGGTTTTACATTTCGTATTTTTTAATGCTTTTCTTTACACTTACATTTTCGCCTGTTTCCAATGTTATTTGAGATGAATTTTTGGTGAGGAATATCCAAACGATATGAATGACATGTCTTATTCCACTTCTAGGGTTTCAGGGTTTTTTTTCAATTTTTTCTTCAAGGTTGTTTTCTTATCAATTTCATTTTCTCTTTCTTTTTGAATGTTGTATGATACGGATTTTGGTTGAGAAAAATTGAAATGATAGGAAATGTAAATAAATTGTTTTTCCTCCTAGGGTTTGTAGGGTTTGCAGGGATTTCGGTTTCAAGATATTTTAGGTTTTTTCTTTTATCGAATACATCATCAATTTTTAGAGTTATTTTTTATTTACATCATTTTACATCTTACATCTCTGTTTTTACTAGCCCGTTGCCAAGCGTGAGAATTATGTTGGAGTACCGAGCCTTAGTAAATAGAAAATCCATGATTACCAGATTTTTAATGACTTGAGTTTTGTAGCTTCTACTGGTTCTCCAGCAAAATTACTTATATAATTATCAATTTATGGAATAGAATGTCTCATAAAGCACTGGCAGGCAGAAAGTGTAGCCAAAATGAGCATATAATTAGATGTGACGAGGTCTTTAAATAATAACTATAAGAGAATTCTGAATAATTATTGCCGAATTTGCTTTTTAAACTTTACAGAAAAGTTGAAAACTAAAATACATTAACTCCAGCGTTTTTGCTTTCTGGTAGTGCAACATGATTTTTGATTTTGAGCTGGTGAGGTTCAGGGGTCAACTGCTAGCCCACACATATGCAGAAGCTCCCCAGCAGAGGATGTTTACGAATCACCAGAGATGTGATTCAGATAACCTTTAGGTTTGAACCTAATGATAGGAATAATTGACCTACCTCTGGGACCAGTAAAATCCCAAAATCTCTCATCTATGTGCCTGGAAGGAGGGTTTTTCCCATCCAATTGGCCACTGGATCGAACCCAATTCTGATTAGAAAACGATCAAACCCACTTCTCCACTTTCAGTGCCCTGCCTATAGTAACGTGTGATATGCATTTGAGGAAATCAATAATAGGTCAATTTTGAGACTGGTTTAAGAAAAACTGCTCATTACAAAAGGGGAAAATTGATTCAATCTAAGGAGTTTAATTACTAAGGCTGAAAAGGCCTCAATACGACAAATTGTGACATTTACATTGTACAATGTCTGATGTGTTCTTTCTCCAAAATATTAAAATTATACCTTCCCATTTTCTTTTATTTGAGTCAATTCTGATGCAGGTCAAGGTGGACATTGAAATGCCTGTAACTTTTATCTTTAAAATACAATCAAATTTTCTGAAAGAGTTGCATGAAGATAAGCCCTACCTTTTGCTTACAAATGTAGGGGAATGTTGGGATTTTCATTCTAAATAGGGAAAGAAGAATATGTGTGCTAAGATCAACATTTAGAAACCATAGTTACACAATTGTGAACTGATACAACCAATATGTGATTGAGTCAGAATTCTCCTTGTGACTGAAAAAAAAGGATAATTATGGGATAAAAGAGGATATAATATTTTCCTTGCAAGTTGAGACAGTAGAATCGCAAAAGACTAAATAAGACACCAAATCCCTACTAAGTCCCTTGTTCAATCGATATAACAGTTTGATCATGATCATTATACTAATCTCCTGTGTACAGTGTGGTATTTTTTGATGATTCAATAAAAGTCTTTCTACTATTATGTAATGTCCCTATTTAGGATATTCCTGAGTTTTTGGCCTGCAAACAATAATAATCACTAGAAATGACATTAGATATATTAAAAGATCGAGAAATTATGATAATATTTAGATCAATACATCCTAGCATCATTAATATTCAGATCAATACATCTTAGCATCATTAATATTCAGATTAATACATCATAGCACCATTAGTATTCAGATCAATACGTCATAGCATCATTAATACTCAGATCAATACATCATAGCCAATCACATTGTGAATTTCTTGGAATTACTTGCAAATGGCAATATCAAGGCTGGTCGTCCTTGACTTGCCGAGAGCAGGGAAGGTGGGCCACCCTTCCCACTCTCAGTCCACCTTGGAGGCTGGCCATCTTCCTCAATCAAGCCCAAGAGCATGGAAGGCTGGCTGTCCTTCCAATTCTTGGCAGACCCAGAGCATGAAAGGCTGTCTGTCCTTCCAACTCTGGCCCAAACTTGATAAGAGCATGAGAGGGGGACCATTCTTTCATCTCTCGTGAACCGGAAGGGGGGCCATCCTTCCTATTTGCAAAACACTTCCTTAAATTCAAAACTGATTGCTTGATGAATTTGCTAGATGATTGCTGATTGAGTACCTCTTGATGGATTGACAAGTTTATTCTTCAATGGCTGCAATAAATGATTCTCTGCTGTATATATTTGTTATCTGCTGTAGATCTTTATTATATATCTTATTTTATTTATTTCTATTGCCGGATGATCCTTCAAATGTTTTATGATTCTTCTTCTATATCTTCCTTGGAATGGAGTCGTACTTCTTCACATACATCCGCTGCTTTTAAGGGACACATCCCTTTATGATCACAACCGCTGCTTTGTAAGACTTAATTTAAATTAACTAATCGCTAGTTTAAGACTAGCGCTATGTCTTAAAGCTTTCTCCTCATCGATTCCAAGAGGTCGCCGCCCTTCCACATTTGATTTCTTTTTATTTCTTTTGGTGGCGAACTGAAATTGGCGGGGGCATGACATATTACCTCTGTTACCAGGTTCACTCAGAGCCCATCCTGTAATATATATATATTGATATTGTATGGCCATACCTAGCCAGAGCAAATCTGAATATTAAATTATCAGCATTACCAAAAAAGTTTTGAAGTTGACATTAATAAGGCACTCTAATACTGTAGATAATCCAGTGAATTTGATCTTTATGGTCCTCAACATGAATTCTATATTCATTTTCTTTAAGTTTATCAACATCCTCTGGCATTTTCTCTTACTATTTGTAGTTAAATTTTCGTGCAACAAAGTGTTTACATCCAAGGTGTATCCCTACACGTATAATGTATGACTATCCCTGAATCTGTTCCATGCTTCCATCATAGGAAGTCTTGATTGGATCTTTTAATCATCTTCCAGAATGCCCTCTCTGCAATGTTGGTGTCCACTGATGAGGTCAAGGAAGACCTATAATGCCACTTTTTATGAACCAAATCTGAAAATTGCTAATGTTCTGGAAAGCTAGCAACTCAAATCTGAAAGTTTGGAACATGAAATTCTGGAGTTGATTATATGGATCTAAAATTTCTAGAGCAAAAACTCAAGTTTCTGAACTGAAATCCTATTGATGCGCTCCAATACAGCTGTTAGATGGAAACAAAAGGCAACAAAAAGGGTATGGATTTGAAAAAGCCAAAGGGATGGAATGAGAAGGAGAAAACAAGGGATAAGCAAAAAATAGTGTGGATTGGCAAAGAAATTGGGAAAAGGAAGGAGAAAGGATATGAAAGGAAGAAAGAGAGAGAGGGCTCCATAATATTTATTCCAAAGCTTCAAAATGCTGCAAAATGACATCCAAAAGCTCCATGATGATGGTCCAACAATGTATCAATGCTCTAAGGCTCCAAGACTCCAAAAAAATCTCCAACAAAGTAGCAACATGCAAGAGGAAACTTTGATTGTGGATGTGAAAACAAGAGAAAAAGGCTCCGTTTATAGATTTTCAGATGGAATTTTTGAGCGGGAACAACTTGAAATGGAGTTAATTGGCCTAGAGCTACCTTACACTAAATTTTTGGAGCCAGAGGAGGGTAGGGTAAATGCATCCCCACTAGTGCAGGGACACATCTGCCCCATATTCCGAGGAAGATGAGATTGTATGGAAATGAAGAGGGGATGAAAATAAGATCATTGGAGGTGATTTCAGCTCATTTGGAGTTGTAGTGTGAGTTATAGAAGAAATGGTGAAAGTATAAGCTAGTCATGAGGGAGGATAAGGGAACCTTTAATTTTTGGAGCAATCACCTTGGAAATGGGAACATGGATAGCTTAAGGGTGAAGGAACAGATAAGAAGGTGGGGGGGGACACATGGAAAGGAGAAATAATGACATAGGTATAAGAAGTAAGGGTTAGGAAGGGCTCAAGACATGTAAAGTGAAAAACTAAGGGGAATAGGGAAAGGAGATTGAAAAATAAGGCTAGAAAGGGGTAAAAATGACAAACTAGGGAAAACATTAAAATGAGTACAAAACATAGTAAAAGGAATTGCAGGGTATGCAATTTTCATCATTACACATGGGTTATTTATGATAAAAACAAACCTGGAAATTATGTCGACATTCAAAGGAGAAAAGCCAGTAGGCGTGATTCGTGATTAATTGTGATTTTTTTGCAATTTCTGCTACTATTTTTCTAAGTACAACAGTGTACAAAACAAGTATCACATAGTTAATATCGAGCGTACTCTTAAACAAATATTTCTATTTATCAAGTCGTTAAATTTTCTAAAATTAGATGTTGTTGGAAACCTGAAAGAACATGGTTCAATAGGACAAAGTGGTCCAACTGGATAACATAGACTGAAAATAGAATCCCAATTTGCAAGATTCTGTTGTAGAGTTTAACCCTTTGTACTCAATGACACATTCATTATTTTCATTTCATTTTTTTCACGTTTCAAGTTCTTTCAACTGACATGCTACATTTATTTAGATGATTTGTGGAAACATATTTTGTAGTCCAATCATGTTTTACATGGATTTTGGTTACAACTTTGATGACAGGGAGTGGGAAATGTAGTTTTAAATTGATTTAGTGCCTTGATTCTAAACATTGGTCTTTATCTTATTAACTTTTTTATTTGTCAGAGCTACAAGTTGGAGAGCTCATTCACGGAGAAAACTTTAGCCTTTTTGAGGCTATGTCTGCATTGGAGGTCTGTTGATAACCTTTCCACTTGAGGATACTTAAAGTTTGTTTTCGGCTTACATTTGTGCTTGCTCGAATTGTAATCCTTTAACTCATTGAAAGTGATATCATGATATGGGACTATAAGGGTCTGGTTGATTCATATTTAATAGAGTGTGTGCCTTGTTTGTGACCCTTTTCTTTTATTGAAACTTAAGTCTGAATACAAGCATGCATTATTTTCATATTCAATGGGGACAGGGATTGATTGACATTTATGTTCGAGTTATATTGTTGGATCAAATTCAACTTTATCTTGCTTCACTATGGCGATAATAACTGCATCAACATGAAGCAATATATAATCTAATGACATATTTTAAGAAAGATCCAATTCTTTGTTTCCTCTCATGTTGATGTTTCTTCCCTGACAATGAGCCCATTAGCAAGATGCAAAACATTGGAGATGAATATTTCTATGTAGTTCAATCTAGATTCCTGCCCATCAACATGTGGCCGTTGATAAATAAATTTAAAGGAATTAGGAGACTAAATTCTGGTTTGAAAGATTTACATTTCTATCTAAGGGATAGGTGATATCTATGGTGCTGATGTGACCTTTTATTGGGATTTAAAGGTAATGTATTTTATATTAAATTAGAAATTACTGATAATCAAAATTCCTATTAACCCTCGGAGTACCAGCAGTTGCTAGTAAATTCTAATTGTCAAATGCTAACAATTGTTTACATAATTACATAATGCAGCAAGGTGAACCTTGAATCCAGGTCATAACCCTGTACAATTTTTTCCTTGGAAAAATAGACAACTAATTTTTTTCAATTGCATCTTTTGACTGTAGGATCCTCTAGTAATATAGGAAGTTAATGAGGTCAGATTGATATTGTTTCATACAAGTTGATTTCTGTTTCAAAACTGTAGATTTTGGATCATGTTTATCTTGCCCCTGACAACTTTTAGGCACATTTTCAAAACACAAATCCTAGTCCTAACCATTTCCTTTAGAGTTTTCTTAATTACTTTTTTTAACCACTTGTTGTCGAAGTTTTAAGAGCATTTTGGTTGACAATACGTCAAAATGCTAAATGTTATGTGCCATAACAAAAACAAAGCTATGAAAAAAGATGGAGAAAGAGTGAAAATGGACCATAAAAATATTCAAACACGTTGAAAGATCAAAGAACCATAATTGCAATGAGAATCAAATAAGAAACTGAGCTATGTAGAGTGCTAGCAATTTCTAAGAAGGGAACTGTGTACAGTACAAAACAGAAAGATTCAAAAGAGAGGAGAATAACTTCTTGGCCTCAAGAAGTTGAAAAGCTATTATCTAGAAGTGATTGGTAATAGTCGTGATGTGGCAACTGTTGATGTCAGGTTGGTGTAGAGTTGGAAATGTTGCTAAAGGAAAGTGTTGAATGGCCAACATTTGGGGCCATAGCTTTTCAACCATAACTTGAAATTTGGTGCTCCAATACATGGAGGAAGTTAGAGAATGAGCCCTATGCGGTGGCAACTCTGACCAGCCCTTATGGGTAGCCACTTGTTTGTTCCAAATTGTGCTCCAATGGGCCTTCAATTTGGCCTGCAAAGTTGGCGCCTTGATTAGTCACTTGTTGAGAAGCAATGGCCTCCATTGCATCAAGTTGTGAAACTAAGTGCAGAAAATTCTTCACCATTTTGTCCACAATGAACCACTTTCCTTGATGGACAAATTGAAATGCCTTGACACCTTGATAAAGTTATGTTGTCTAGTTTCACATTCCTTGACTCTTAAATCCATAATCTAGTTTGTTGTTGTGGGTGCAACATAATCATGATTCAGTTCCAGAAGCAAATTTATCACTTGATATAACTTGTCAAGACCTAGCTCTACTTGTATTCATGCACAAGTTGAAATAATTTATTGGATTTTCTTCAAAACGAACATGCTTTTCCTAGGCATATAAGTTCCCTCTAGAGGTACAATAACCATTGTGTTGGCATTGAAAAGTGTTTGGAGTTTTCATAAGCAAATAAAAAGTTCTCTGTGTCATTGCTTTAGTAACAATGTTGCTTGTTATACACCATACCTCCTCAAGCAAAGCAAATTTTGCAATGAGGAATGCTTTTTAACGAAGGTGGTTGTAAAGTTATGCTTGTAACTATTCTATCCAATTCATATAATTTCAAGCAAGTGGTTTGTTTATAGTTGGTTGTAGGCCTCTAAATTTACAAATTAGAGAGGCTAAAACAGCACAATAATTGATTTTGGATGGAATGTAATACATTCATGCACATAAAAGCTTAGGCTTGGCGGATGCTGCAAATTCAATCGAATCGCCGACAAGCTTGGTTTGGGTTGTGGATGTAGATTTATAGTAAGTAAAATGTGATAAGTTCAATTCTTTTAGAGTGGTGTGATCAACTCCAATATATTTTAAAACCTTTGCTCGACAGGCAACCAAATCAAATGAACTCAAGGGTCTAACTAAATGTGTTGGTTGGTCTTTTGGTGTGAAATACGTTTAGAATTAAAATTGTATAAGCATAAGGCATAATGTATTAGTTTTTTTTAATATATATTTATTTATGGTGCCTACCTAGGCCCATGATGTTATGATGTATATTGAAGTTATGGGGTAATCAACATTTGGAACCCATAATATTTTGATAGCTATATTAGGTCAAATGGGTACCTTTAGTGTTAAATTATATATTTGGATATTGGTTCAAATTGGCAATGTGGAATGGTTTACCCTACCCAAATGCTATAGATTAGATATCATATATCATTTGCATAATGTGAGATAATGTATTTGGTTCATGTCATATTGGGAGATTTGTAGTGTATCCTTAATGGATTATGTTGTACCCTATAAGGGAATTTACTTGTTTTTAAATATATGGATATCACAATATCCGCCGTACATCTCTTTTGTGTGTATCCTTGTTATTCGATATTTTGTTCTATACAACTTCTTAAGCCTCCTTAGGGAGAATCCCCCCCTAATTCTCTCATGAACATGTGAAATTCCTTCCTACAAGTGATAAGTAATATGTCCAAGAAGGATGTTCATCACTTCAATTCCGTGCAGGGATGAAATATAGTTGTTTGAGGTCCATGCACTTAGTTGAATCATCATATTAATGTTTTATTGGAATTGAGATGCAACTGACATTGAACCATTTTATGACTTGCCCTAGCTATGGATATGTAGGCTTATTTTAAGATTTGACCCCACATTGAATTAGGGAGCTCAAACCTTCTTGTTGCTCACACCATATTTATTAGCTTTAGCTTTTATAAAGCTAAGTTTTGGAGAGAGTTCAACTTAAATCCCTTAGTCTAACCCTTTTGCCATATAATGCTTCCTAATGGATTTTGCAAAAGCCCCAGTAGTGTAGTCTACATGCAAATTTCTGGAGAGAGCTTGGCTAAGAGGCCTTAGTTTTTAAGCCATAAGGCTTCTCAATACTTAACTCTTTTTGGCATGTTTAATCTCCTAAGTTTATGAAAAACACGTTTCCAAGAGTCACTTAAATTTAAGTTTCATCCTCATTTAGATTAGTAGGATGTTTCCCAACCTTGATTAGGATGTTTTTAATCTCTTTGAGGATGTTTTCCAATATCTACAGTGTTTCTCGACATCCTCCTCATGAAGTGATGCACTTTGAATAAAACTTTTACTTCTTCCATGCAAATGATGTGTAGTTTTATATGAATTTTCTGCCAATCTTGAGCTTTTTATATGGCACTATTGAAAGTCTATACAAATTTCCCATAATCTTTTGTGAATGGTGCTTCCTATTTCACCAATGTGAGGCAAGCCAACAAAGCTAAATTTTGGATCAAGTGAGCCTTTAGCATCTCATAAATATTGTCTTGAGGTAAGAAAATGGATTTTATGTTGTTTCTTTTTAATAAATTACTATCTGATTAAATTTGTTCACTAGACAGTAGATATTAAAGTTAAAGGTCCTTGAGTGGAAGTATAATCTTTGTTGTTTCTTCTTAATAAATTACTTTCTGATTAAAATTTGTTCACTAGACAGTAGATATTAAAGTTAAAGGTCCTTTAGTGGAAGTATAATCTTTGTTGTTTCTTCGTAATAAACTACTCTGACTAAAATTTGTTCTCTAGATGGTATATATTAAAGTTAAAGTTCCTTGAGTGGAATTATAATCTTTTTTATATTTTTGAGGACTCTACCTTTGCATTTGATCGTGTAACCCACCTTCTTTATTTTTTCGAAGACTCTTAACTCTTCCATTTTGTAGCCATTCTTTTTGAAAAAAATTACAATTTTATTGTCCCCATTCTATTTTTTCTTCATCCACAATCTTGAAGGCCATGGTGGCAAAGTTTTAAAGGACACCAACCTTTGTAATGTATGGTGATGAGATTAGGCTTGGAGATATAAGTTCTAAAATAATATAAAACACAGATTGATTACCAAGATATTCAATGATATTCAGTTATATTCAATTAATAACTAAGGAGTGAAAGCATTCTTAAATAAGAGTTTACAAATGCTTTATCCGGAAAGGATAAGAGCGACAACTAATAAAGTAAAGTTTACAAATGCTTTATCTTGAAAGGATAAGAGCGACAACTAAGCGGCAACTAATAAAGCAAAAGGATAAGAACATAACTAAAAGAAAAAGAATATTCCTAAAGTCTATCCTAACAACTAATTGACCATTAAATATTACAATAATACTTTAATACCCTCCCTTTAATGGTCAATCTACTAACTATACTAAGGTTATCCCGAATCTAGAAAGCAAAGAAGGCTGACTCCTCCTCCTCAGAATGCTCCTGCTTCCAAGTGTTATAATCTTTGCCACTAAAGCGTTGGTTGCCTTCCAACATGATGTTGGGTAATGAGCCCATCACTTCCGCAACTCAAAATCACGGAAAAAGAAAAATAGGAACTTGCTGCTGTCATAGCCATGATTTTTTTAATAAAAAATCGTCAAAAAACTTGATGTATCAAACCTGCCAAAACCTTAGGCAGCAAAACACACCCACGATTTTGTGAAAAAAAAATCGCTAAAATTGAGCTGAAATTCATCTAAAACCCTAGGTGTCACCACAAAACAGTGCTGAACCCACTATTTTGAACTGAAAGCCCACTATATTATTAAAAAATAGCTAAAAACCAGGTCTGAAACATGCCAAAACCCTAGGCGCTCATGTTTTTATCCAAAAAAGTCCAAAAAAGAGCTTGTCCAGTCGCTGTCTCAGAAAATCCGCCTAAAAAACATAGGTGTAGAAACCCTAGGCACCACAAAAAATTCTGAAACACGATTTTTTGTAAAAATTGTTCAAAACAACCACGATTTTATTAAAAAATCATCAAAAACAGGTTTCAAACCCACCACAAACCCTAGGTGGCACTTAAAAACTGCTGAAACACATGGATTTTATTTAAAAAATTGTCAAAAACTTGAGAGTACAGGCACATTGTCTGAAAAATGACCAAAAAAATTGTCGTGGCTTAAAAAAAAGGGTAAAAAATGGCGTGATTTTATTTAAAAAAATCTGTCAAAAAAACTTTTCAGAAAAATCTGCGATTTCTAGAAGGAAACCCTATGATTTTTGTCAAAAAAAAATCGTCCAAAAAATTAACCAGAAAGGTGCACAGATTTTTTTTAAAAAATCTGCCAAAACTTGTGTGATTCAATCACACAAAAGCCATGATTTAAAAAAAATCGCAAAAAAAACTTTTGGTACATTGTGTCACCGATCCCAATCGACTTGGGCTTTTTGATACTATAAAGTAATATAAAACACATAATGATTACCAAGATGTTCGATGATATTCAATTAATAACTAAGGAGCGAAAGCATCCTTAAATAAGAGTTTACAAACACTTTATCTGGAAAGGATAAGAGCGACAACTAATAAAGCAAAAGGATAAGAACATAACTAAAAGAAAAAAGAATATTCCTAAAGTATATCCTAACAACTAATTGACCATTAAATATTACAATAATACTTTAATAAGTTTGTGAGCAATTTTTTGTTTGTTTAAATACTGAGCTAGGAAACCATCCTTTTACTTGTAATGCATCCAAGAAGAGAAAAGTTTAATCTACATCCAAGTCTTTATTGAATTTAATGTCGTCCAAAAATTTGTTGAGTTGAGAGTGCAAGCAACAATTTTGTTAGAGCACGATGTTTATTAGGGGTTCACTCTTTCATAAGTGGTCCTAAAATAACATTTTTTAGGCTCTAACTATAAGATGTAGAGCTTATAATATAAATACACATATAGCATATTATAAAATATATTTATAATTTATTTAATTATTAAATTAATTAATATAAAAAATATTTTTAATATACTAATGTCTTTTGAAAATGTATGGCAATTAATAAAATACTAATGGTTTTTGAAAATGTATGATGTAACCTACCGTCTTACCCAATATTTCAGTGAATCCCATTGAGGGATTTGATATGCGAGAATTTTGAATTTGTGAATACCTGGATATTTGACTCTGCACATGAGAGGTTTGTGAGGCCATTGGGAAGAAGAGGAGGAAGAGATATTGAAATCCAGGTTCTTGTGTCTGTAATTGTACAAACAAAATTCTATTAGCTATTAGATGAATGTCTTCTGCCATTCGTTAATGGCTGTTGTGAGGATGGACTCGTTTTTTAGTTTTTGTGTGTAGTTCTTCTGTCGCTTAGTGGGCTTTATTGTTATATCTGTGGTTTTTTGTGTAGTTGGGGCCCTTCCAAAATCCCATCTTTACCCTTTATTGGAAAAAAATTTGTAGAAAAAAAAATTGTAAGTTTTCTCATTAATGATACTTGTGGGTTTTTAACTTTTATGGTTTTCCCTACCATAAATTTGTCTTCCTGTGTAATGGTGCAATTTATTTCTTGCTTTGTATATTTTATTTCTACACTGTATGTTTTATATTTAATTTAATTATCATACTTAAAGTTAATTTTTTTAACATGGTATCAGAGCCACCTTAGGTGTTTCATGCTTTTTACAAGAAATTAAGAAATTAAAAAGCATTGATTGCAGGAAAAGAAGAAAAATCAATATAAAGTACAGGTACCCTTTTTTGGGTTTATAAAACTTAGAGTAAACTATTTTATTTCCTTGTACCTGCAATTAAGGGGTTCCTAGAAAAAAATAATATTTAATACCCTATTCATGAAATAAAATTTAGACTGAAAAATTAAACCCTCAAACAAGGAATATTTAATACCCTATTCAATTTATTCATAAAATGAAAAATTAGACCCTCAAATAAGTTTTCTAATACAATTTGTTTTTTTAGTATACAAGTGAATTTTATTACCCAATTTGGGCTCCTTGAAATACAAGTCTTGAATCACTCAAATTTATGTCCAACATGCTTGAGAAATCTGTAATGTCTGAAGCAGTCGAGGGAGTAATTTAAGAGGAAAAATATAGGGGGCATTTTCACATAAGTGAAGGTCATCGATGAAACCTTGCACTTAATACAGCATGGTGCTAGTGCCTAAAACAAAGACAACTACTCTAAAACTGTCAATCCAGGTTCAAGTCTCTCTACATATTTGGACGCTACCCTACTTTCAAGACTGCCTTGCTCTCATGGCTGCCCAGTTCAACCCCTGTAGTTCAAAATATATAAAGTCCTCATATAAAAAGTGTTGACAATAAAAATATAGAGCACACCAACTTGAATATGGAAGATATAAATGCTGAGGCCATGGCCTCCATAAAAGCCAGGCAGCCCCCCTAAAAATCAAGCAGGCTCTATAAAAACCCTGCAGTCTCTGTAAAAACCAGGCAACCTCCATAAAAGCCAGGTGGCTTTCATAAAATACTAGGCAACCTGCATAAAAATCAGGTGGCCATACTAGTTTCTGCCTTGCCGATCTGCCTTAAATCTCAACTTACTTAAGAAATCAAAAAATAATAGAAGTTTCTTCTTTCTTTAGTTGCTACCTTTTTAATCATTAAGATATTAGATTTGGAAAATGCATTTTAATTTTTTTAACCCTAATTCATTTTTTCAATAACATGACTTTAATACTGCAAATTCTTCTAGCCATCTCTAATATCACTTGTGGGATATTTTTTGTACAACTTTATCCTAAAAGCTAAAGCTATAAATAGTTAAAGCTATTATTTATCACATTCTATTTAGAAATTTTGTAGAATATAATATATGATATTTTATATATATGGTGTTTATATATATACTATATAAGTTATAACAAATGATATTAAAATTACGTATATATAGATTATTAATTAGATTAATTTTTATATAATCAATTTAGTTTATAAAAAATGTCAATTTAAATTAAAATGACATTTTGATATCAATTTTTATAAAATCGGTTTAAATTATTATATTGATTTAATTTTTTTTTTGTTTATTGTAATTGTAAAATTGAAAGAACTTTTTTTTAATGATTGAAAAACATAACTATTAATTAATTATTGCTTATAGATAATTTTTTAAAGATTATTAGATCTTTCTTTAAAAAACTGAAATACAATTATTGTATTATTTTTATTTTTTGCAATTAAAAAAAATTAAATTTAATTGTTTAAATTTAATGCTTTTTTTTTTTGGAAAAGAAAATTTATTGTTTTATGTTTACTTGGTAAATAATTTTTTTTCCATTTCAATCAATTTTATATATATCATTTAACATGAAATTGAATTGAATTTACAATGTTCTATGTGTTTTCTATTAATAAGATCCACTTGCTTAATGATAATAACTATTTTATATGGAAAATCAGGTTGAAGACCGAATTATGGCTAGAAACTTATGGACCATTATAAATGGATCTGAAAATCTACCTTTGGGTAGGCATGCAAATACAAAACTTATAACATTGTCCATCATAGAACTCAAGAGTCAATGTTGATCATTTTGAGAATTGTCGGAGATGAATTTCTCCTTCACATTTGAAACTTCAAATCACTTAGTGAAACATGGAAACTTTTGGAGCCCATGCACGAGGATACTGGACTCTCTAAAATTATCAAATTGATTCTTGAGATTCTTGAACTTTTCACCACTCCTATGAAAGGACATAAAAACAGTGGATTTGATGAGCACACAGTGATACTGAGAGGGGGAGGGGGGGGGGGTGGTGAATCAATATTTAACAATCTTTTACTTTTCCAAAATTAATTACATCAACTACATGTTGTGACGTTTTCACACATCGCCCCATTGCAAATGGGGACCCCCTCTTTTTTCTGCCCTGGTTCTCGTTTTGCTTTGATCTTGCAGTTTCTTGCTCAGTTTCCACTTGACTAGGGAGAATTTCCAAGCAGTTAGCTCACTGATACTTGAAGAAGTGAAAAATGAAGGATTCCTCCTGCATATGTTTGAAACCCTAACAGACCTTACCTTAGGCAGACTTGACTAGTCCATGGTAGGGATCCATCTTGTTAAAGGATATGAACCCTCTCACCCTCTTACTCCCAGCATGAAGCTTCGTTCCGAACAAACTATCCTACTCTGGTGAGCTTAATTAGGTATTTGCTTTGGATCCCGCTCTAGGGTCCATCCCAAAAGCTCCTAAGACCATGCTCAGGAGGGAATTCCACAAGTAGGAATTTCAGAACTTAGTGAAAATTGCAAACAAGGAATTCAGGGATCATTCCATTCCAAGACCTACCCTGAAAATGCGACTTTGGTCTTGGAGGAATTCCTGACTGGCAAGAATTCTTGAACACCCTGGAAAATGCGATCTTCTGTCTGGAAGGAATTCTTGACACTCAAAATTCCAGTTCAGACTGGAAAATGCAACCCTTTGTCTGGAGGGATTCCCGGAGGGAACTCCACAACTGAAGAATCCAGGACTTAATGAAATTTCAATGAATGAATTCAAAAAAATCATTCCCAAGTAAAAGATTCCATGCCACTTAGAAAGTTGTGACCTTGTTCTGGATACTGGATATTCCTTCCCTGACTCTCAGGAAAGTGCGACCTGGATATTCCTTCCCTGACCCTCAGAAAAGTGCGACCTGGATATTCCTTCCCTGACCCTCAGGAAAGTGCGATCAAGAACTAGATTCCTGGACATAGTGAAATTTGCGCTAGAAGTCAAGATCCCTGGACAAGGTGGAAAGTGCGCCCTTGGTCTGGAAAAGATTCCTCCAGGACAGAGATTCTAGTGGGAAGTGGAAAATGGCACCTGGGATAAAATCAACACTCAGGAAAAGTGGAGTCCACGGAGTGACCTTCAACTCAGTAAAGACTTGCTCAAATCTTCAAAGGAGAAATAGACTGTAGTTTAGTCAAAGCCTAGCTCAAGGATTCATCCAAAGCTCCTAGTTAGGGTTCATGGATTACATCCTCAACAGGCCCAAAATTGCGAAAATCCTTAACAAGGAAAATGCACACCATAGCATAAAATTCCAAGACAAATGAAGAATTCCTTGCCAAAACTTGAAAAACTTGTGAAAGTGATTGAAATTCCATCAAGACCTTGAAGTCCTGACTCCTAGGGCGCAAAATCCAGGACTATCTGGAATATGCGCTTAGGAATAAGAATCCTTGACACAGTGTGAATTGTGCTTAAGAAGTGAACACTCCACCTAGCCCTTGGAATTGTTCTCAAGGATAAGGATTCCCTGACGACAAGGAATCCCCAACCTCATCAAATTTGCGCCCAAATCAAGGAAGGATTCCGCGACAAGACAAAATCCCCGACAACCTTGAAAGTGCGCCATCGCTTGGGGAATAAGACAAAAATCTAGGTCGGCCAAGCCAAGTCGGCCATGAGGAGAGGAGGTTTGGATGCCTATATAAGGAGGGTGCCCAAACTCATTTCCAAACCACTCCAAAACATGCATTCAAGAGCAGAATTCTTTAGGAGGGAATGAATTTCCCACAGGAGATCCAGGACCACTTGGAATCTGTGCCTAGGAGGAAGATATCCAACTTAGTGTCTCAAATGCCCCCCTGCCTTAAAATTTTACCCTGTTCGCTCTGGAGAGTGCCCGGTCTTTGTCTAGTAGTCTTGGAATGAAGGGAAAATTAGTCTAAATAGGAAGAATGCTAGAAAATGGAGAAAATCTTTGTTTACTCAAGAATTTGGAATGAAATGAATCAATCATGCATGATTATTTCATGTTTTTTTACATTGCATTTATGGATCTTGTTCATCATGACTACGCGAGGTTTCCCTTGTTTTGTAGGAATCCAGGACGAAGATAAGTTCCATGAAGAGGATGTTCAAGGATGATCCAAGGTGATCAGGATGAACGCAGAGACTTTAAATGTCGGAGAAGATGACTATTTCAAGGGTCCAGGGGTTCCAATAACAAGAAGACTACACAGGCATACCAAGGGAAGATGAAGGACATCATTCCTTTCCAGTGTCCGCCTTTCTCCCCCTAACACCCAACATGATAGCACAAGGAAGGCAACATTAGGGATTCCAGTTCCGGACAAGAGGATCAATCCTTGAAAATCCAAGAACAAGGGTACAATGCATCATTCATCATGAGGATCACGTTCGGCATCAGGAAGAACGAGAATCCACACCGAGGATAAGGACTTCCAACTCAGGAAGGAATTCCATTCTAGGACCCTAGGGAAAATGCGCCCCTGCTCAAGGAAGGATTCCTCCATATGAAATTCCAGAACAACCTCTGAAATGTGGAATCCGACCTCCCAGAACTGGTGACTTGGAAAAATCCAGAGGAATATGGAATATGCGCCGGAATTCAAAGGGGAATGCAACACAGAGATGGAATTCCAATTCCAAAGTACACGGCACAAAAGAAAAAATTCCAAGGAATATGTTGAGGTGGCGCCCACCTAGGCCATGCCTTGTTGGAATCCCAGTCAACATACCAAGTGGCTACAAAAGGACAAGATAAGGTGGCGTCCTAGGACAGGTGTCAAATTTTCATTTGCCAAGAGGGGTGGCAGTCTCACCTACCACTTTTTAGGGTTTCTGTCTGACCTAAGTTGGGCATGGATTCCAAGGTAAGATCAGATTTCCCCCCCCTCTTTGTACTTTTGTTGCCTATATAAAGGCTGGGGCGCCTCATTTCAAGGGGTCCTTTTTCCTCTCTCATTTTTCATGCTCTGAGAGCAAGTAGTTAGTTAGTTTTCATCCTTGTATCACTCCTTTTTTGGAGCAAGAAACTTCAAAGGATCAACAAGATTGTTGTAAATCATTCTCCAAATCAATATATGGACATTGTAGATTGATGTTTATAGCATTCTTGGATTATGACATGGTTTTCCTGATTTCTTTGAAGCAAATCTTAAGCTCCAAGTTCTAAAGTTGTTTCATTTCTTCTTATCTTTCGGCTTTCATTAGTTAGAGTGATGGAAAGTATTATTGTTGATTCATGATTGAAACTGTTGGTTCACACCATTTGTGATCTGTGGCTTGCAAATCACATTGTATGGTTGGTCTGAACTCACTTCAAGCTTAACTTCGATTGTTTCCGCATGTTTCAGTTCCATGTCCCATGTTGGAGCAATCTGAAAATCCTTACTTGCACACCAAAAGATTGCACCATCTCTACATAGTTGTTGCCTCATGACGAAGTAGAAGTGTGGTTACAATTTTCATGGATCAGCAGCAGTCCTTTCCGTCAGTTAGATTCCTGAACCCTTATCTTTCTTTTGCATTTTGTTTTTAGGTCTTCCCTAGGATCAATTTTCCATAGCTTCATTGCCAAATCATACGCCTCTTCAAGAGTGGAACTTGGGAATTCCAAGTTGCCCATTTGTGAGGAAGTTGCATTCATTTACAAATCCCAGGAGTAAGGAGTGAATTTTGTCCATGCAGAGGGAGCAATTTCATGTAAGTCCCTTTGTGATTACCAGCAAAATCACATCATTCCACTGAGTCTATCCCTGTGCACGTCAAGACCTGACATTCAAGGAACCTTGGAGCAGTCTCACTTGATCACGAAGTTCAGCATATGAGATGCTTTGTTCAAGAGAGGATAGGATACTCGGTATTTTATTCTATTGTTGTGTTGTCACAAAAACATCATCGACACTACACATATGCAAGGTTTAGCAATTAAAGTACACAATGAGAACACGATTTACATGGAAACCCTTTCGGGAGAAAACCACAGCACAATATTGCTTATATATAATCTCCTTTCTTCTTCTTGTAGGCTCCAACCTACTTCACATACAAATAGTGGGCTCCAACTCACACGACATACCAAATCTCCATTTGACAGAATTATAGGTACCAACCTATTGGAGGCTCCAATCCCCACACACAAACTTGAGCTCCAACCTAGCAAGAGGCTCCAACCTATTAATCCTTCAATGGCTGCTATAGTATGCTTCTTCACAAAATCTTCCTCTCACAAATCTGATTACAACTCACACAATCTCCTTCTTCCAAATCTGATCACTATCCACACAATAACATTCTCTCACAAATCTGATCACACACTCTCTTTCCTCACAAAACTGACCCAAATCATGCACAATTCTGTTACACAAAACTGATCATAACATGGCAATATCTTCACATAAAATTTCTGCTCTTATATCTTCCCAACTCTTCTTCTATCTCTTCATATCTTTCTCTTTTTATTTCTGCCCAAACTCTTATTTATCACAGCATATTTTTCATTTATATTTCTGCTCTTAAACTTCACACACATTCATCATTTATATCTGCATTTATCTTTTATATATGGGCTGCATATATTCTTTAAAATATATCTGATTTGCTTTTCATTTTCTCTGCTGCTTCTCTTCCTTTAGATCTGCTTTTAACTCAGAAATATATTCATTTGATTCTTACTTCTCTACACTTTACAAATGTTTATTATATATCTTCTTGAAGGAATGAATAGACACTTCTAATGGTGTTGTCCCCATTTTGAAATCGCTGCCCCAAGAGTCAAACACTTTTGTTATCTTTTTAAACTTCTACTAAAAATCATCACTGCTTCTTGTACATAATCGCAGCTCCTCATATATTTAATTTGCACCTCTTGTCTTGATTGCACCACATTATGATATATGAATAAGATTATATAGTGAGCGCTTTTACTCAAAACAAATTAGCTGACCTTTTTTAATGTAAATCCCTTTCACTTGTGTTAACATAAATCAGACACTTTTTGTCTTATTAATGAGGAGCACTCCAATTAGAGTAGAGTCGACCTCATAAAGTAATGAATTTAAAAATATCACCCTTATATGAATTGCTCCACATGATCAATCGTATCTTCTTCAAATCTGAATCGCTTGTCTTATATGGTATAAGACTTTTGTCTTATTCACCACCTCTTATTTTGTCTTATACTAAATTATATATCACCTTTGTTATATATTGATCGGTCTGTTTTTTCTTCTTAACCACATCATATGTAATTTTGTCTTATTTACAAGTCACTTTGTCTCTTTCATAAAATCATTTTGTCATTTTTTACTCTTCACAACTCTTCAACGTCTTGTTTAAATCTTCAATTTAAACATAATATAATTGCTTCATTTCGATTCAACTTCACAATGACGACGACGATGCTTTGTCCTTGACGATGGCGATTTACTTCATGTATTGTATAGTATCAATGACGTTATCTTTTACATCAATGACGACATATTCCAACAAACTCCACAACGAACTCTTAGACATCAATCTCGCCATCAATCTCGGTCTTTGACATTAAGAATAACATTCTTATTCATGCACCTTCTTGACATCAATGATAACATGTTCTTAAACTCTCGTCTGTTCATGACTATCTTCTTAATCTTAATGACAACATGTGTATGCATCTTTGACATCAATGACAAACATTCCAACAGGATTATCTTGCCAAGGTGAAAAACAAAAAATCACAAATGGAGTGTTGCAGTTATGACCTTATTCAAGACAGACTTCTTTAGTTCTTCATTCAAATTAATACACATGAAAAAATTTGAAATTTGATTTCAATTCAGAACTCAAAAATATCAAAACGAGCAGGTAGTCTTGATCTTTTGTCTCTCTTTGCACTTTGCATCTAGGAAGAGCAAGTGATGTCAAATTTTGATTATAAAAAATAATTTCTAAATCATTATGTATTTGACATAAAAACAAATCATTTTCCAAAAAATAAAGGTGACAACCATAATAAACACCTTAAATTTATTGAAAATTCAAAATCCTTATCTAAACAATCCAGAAACGAAAACCTCAGAAAATGCAACAAATATAGCAAAAGAGGTTACCAAGAGATGTATTGTTATTTCAAAAAGGATAATAAAATATCCTTCAATAATAAGAACCCTATAAATAACAAAAAAAAAAAAATATTAAAATCAAAATCACTCTCAAAATCAGAGTCAGTCCCAAAATTAGAACCAATTTAATCAAAATAAAACCATTGGTCTTTATACCGTCTCTTTGCATCTAATGATAATGAGTGGATCTTAGTTAGCGGTGCGTCAAGACATGTGATTAACATATATGATATCTTAATTATATCAAGTTTTGTAATGAAAACATTTATCTAGGAGATGATCATTGAAACATAGGAGCAAGGAAAATTAAAATTTGTGAATAAATTCATAGGAGATGCTCAATTTGTTCCTAAATTATGGAAAAATCTTCTTTCTTGTTCTCAATTCACTCAGGAAAATGGCTTTGTTAAAGAAATTTGTCCTTCAATCCAATCAAAAGAGAGACTCAATTGTGCCATAAAAGACTAGGTCGTTTAAATATTATAATTTTAAATGAAATGGTTCATCATGATCTTGTGGTTGGTTTAGCTAGAATTAGAAACATGTGAAAGATGCATACTAGGTAAACAATATACTTTACCTTTAACTAAAAACATGTCTGCAATATGGCTAACCCCTTTGAATTGGTCTATACTGACCCAATGGGATTCTTACAAGTCCTTTCTCTAAGTGAAATATTGTTTCAAAAAGAAACATTGTTGATTGTTGTTGGTTGCATAAAAAATTAAATATAACTCCAATGGTGAAATAGACAAATATAAGGCAAAACTAGTTGCAAGAGGTTTCACTAAGCGACATGGTTTTGACTATGATGAAACTTTTGCCTCTAGCAAAATGAGCACCATTTGGATGCTCCTTGCCATAGTGGCCCAAAATGGTTGGGAGATACACCAATGGATGTGAAAAGTGCATTCCTAAATCGTGATCTCCAAGAGGAAATATATATGATTCAACAAAAAGGGTTTAAACAACCAAACAAATAATTGTTGAGAAACTTTATAAGACCTCTTTGTGATCATCATTGAGAACTAAGATTTAAATTTGTATGAAGTCTATCATGTAGTTCGGAATACATGATTTTTATCTTGGCATATATTTAATCCTTGTTATATGTTTGTCAAAGAAGTCCTTGTGTTACTTAAGAACTGTCTTTTCTTTTAAAAAAGAAATTGATAGCATCCACCCCTTATAAACACTAAGGGGGAGGTTAGAGCTTAATGTTTAATAGGGGTCTGCACTTTTATAAGTGGTCCTATAATAACATTTATAAGGCTCTAACTATAAGGTGTAGATCTTATAGTATAAATATGCATGTAACTACACCTTATAGTGTAAATATGCATATAACATATTATAAAAGATATTTGATTAATTAATTGATATAATTTTTTATTTTTAATAGTAATTAATTTATTAATTGAATACTAATGTCTTTTGAAAAGGTATGGTAACTTCCCAAACAGGTGTAACTTACCTTCTCACCTTGTATTTTAGGGAATCCCATCGAGGGATTTGATATGTGAGAATTTCAAATTTGTGAATGCTTGGATATTAACTTTGCACAAAAGAGGTGTGTGAGGCCATTGGGAAGAAGAGGAGGATGGAATTGTGAAACCTTACGTTCTTGTTATTGTAATTGTACAGACAAAATTGTAAATTTTCTGATTAATGATGCCTATGTTTTTTTTAACCTTTGTGGTATTTCCCAGCATAAATCTGTGTTTTTGTGTAATGGTGCAATTTATTTCTTGTTTTGTATGTTTCGTGTTTGTACGATATATTGTATATTTAATTTAATTATCATATCTAGAGTTAAATTTTCAAACAAATTTCTATATACTCACTTTACCATGTGGCCATTCAACATGTTATCAACATGCCTATTTCACCATTTTGTTCACAAACCAAAGGAGGCTTGGGTTTGTTCTCAAACCTTTCCATGAAGAGATTAGTGATCACAAGATCTTATACTCGTGGGGCCTTAATTTAAACATTCCTTGAATCTAATTGTACACGTGCTAAGGTATTTAGCTGCATTCGGACTCTGATGTGTTTCCATTTGAATGCTAAAACTCATAATGAAAAGCATATTGAGTGATAGGTTTTGCCATACCAATTGGGCATAGGCCATAGATCACAAATACTTGTAGCTTGGGCAAATTTCTATTGTTAATGTTGTTAAGAAGGTTCATGGCATTAGTGTCAAACCAAGTTCTTTAAGTAGAACTTTGTTCATGGGTTAGTCGTTGAGCACAAAAGCTAAAAAAGAGTCCCTAGGAAGATGATTTGACCTTGCAGGGTTTGATCTACCAATTGGTCAGAGGCTTATACTTACACAAATCTACAAATATTTGTAACAAGGGCAAGTTGCTATTATTTGTATTGGTAAGAAGCCTCAAGACATTAGGGTCAAACTAAGGGCTTTAATTTGAACTCTCTTCATGGGTTAGTGTTTGAGCATAGAAGCTAAAATCCAAAAGAGAATCCTTGGGAAGAGGGTTTGACCTTCCCATTTGAGCATGGTCGGCTCATGGCATTAGTGTCAAACCAAGTTCTTTAAGTAGAACTTTGTTCATGGGTTATAGTCGTTGAGCACAAAAGCTAAAAAAGAGTCCCTAGGAAGATGATTTGACCTTACAGGGTTTGATCTACCAATTGGTCAGAGGCAAGTTGCTATTATTTGTGTTGGTAAGAAGCCTCAAGACATAGGGTCAAACTAAGGGCTTTAATTTGAACTCTCTTCATGGGTTAGTGTTTGAGCGTAGAAGCTAAAATCTAAAAGAGAATCCTTGGGAAGAGGGTTTGACCTTCCCATTTGAGCATGGTCTCATATCTACATATAACTTAATAGGTATCTTTATCCAGGGAAATCTGCTAGGAAATTTTTAAACTCTATTAAGAAGGCCCAACTGATTTGTTGTTAATGACTTCCTGGTTCCAGTTACAGTTTTGTGAAAATTTAGTTGAGGAGTTCAATCTTGACCAACCATGTTCTCCATGCATTGTATGGGTGTGTGAAACATTTTCTTTTCCATTTTACTTTTACTTGTGACAATGGCCTTTGCATTTCATATTGGAGTTGGGGGTGCCTTGCTCCTTTGACAACTCAATAAGTCAGTATTCTTTGTGTGTCAAAGGGTTGTGCCTAAGCAGTTTTGAGTGCCTTGTTCTCCTTGCAAAATGCAACTGTATTGAATGTTGGCTTTATATGATCAAACATTGAATATTTGTTGTGGTACTATATCTCATACCATTTAAAATCAGTTAATCTAATTATACCAATCTTAGTGTACTCTGCTCTTTGTAGGCCGTCTAGGATGTTTGGGCAACATGAGGATAGGGATGGTATTAGCCCACCACGTCCTCTATTTTAAGTTCTTGTTAGATGTCATTGGGACATTTCTCAATATTTTAAATGTCTCAAGGGATGTTTCTTGAGGTTTTCAACGTCTTGGGAGACTTTTCCTAAAGTAAAGCGTTAATAGGGATGTCCTAATTTCCACATGGCATTTCCCATTTTAGTTTTGTGGTGTATTTTGATCATTTTGAAGAGGTCCCCTATGTGATACAACACATCAAAAAGCAATCATATATTTTCAATAAAAAACAATAAGAGGTTTCCACGAAGGCCCTGCACCCTAATAGAATCTCTACAAACACTCAAATCATTCTACACATTTTGTATGAAAGAGGAAAAGGAATTTTGCAGCCAAGTGGAGGAATTTGTAGCGCTTATGGCATTTCCCTTTCTTCTTTTACATTTGTTAAACTAATTTGTAAAAAACCAAGTCATTTTCAAATTTTCATTTTGCCATTTTGCTTAGGGTTTATTTTTCCATCAATATCTGGTACACACAAGTTTCAGCAATGATGAGGAGATAGAAATAAGGAAAATATAGAGTGGAAGTGGAGGAACGTAGCCATTTACACCCAACCAACCCTTCCTTCAGCTTGAGCAGGTTTTGACACAAATAGAGAGAGTAATTTAAGGAGGAGTAACTATTGGAATGGAATTTTTGCAATGATGGTTGTAAATTAACATCACTATAGTTACTGCAGACTGATTGTGCTTACCAGATTATGGGGTTTGTGATTGTGATAAGCTTTCACTTGACATCAGGGCTGTAATACAAAGGTTGTATGGTGGAGACTGTTGATGTGTGTTTTATGATAGCAACAACATTAGAATAAAACACTGGGTATTCTATCCTCTCTCGAGAAAAAGCCTCTCGAGTGCTAAACTATGTGATCACACAAGAGTGCTCCAAGGTTCCTTTTGGGTCAGGTTTTGATGGGCACATGGATAGACTCAGTGAAACTATGTGATTCTGCTGGTAATCACAAAGGGACTTACGTGAAATTGCTCCTTTCTTAGGAATGAAATCTACTTCATGGACATGGAATTCACTCCTTACTCCTTGGATTGATGAATGAATGGAACTTCTCAAACAAACTTGAAAGAAAAGCAAAAGGGAAAGGGTTAAGGAAGTCTAATCTAAGGACAATGAAATGATGAACGATGCTTCGATAGACAAACTCCTTTAAACCAAGCTTCGTTTCGCCATGAGAGCAACAACTACACGAAACTAGTGCAATCTTCAAAGGAAACGGAGGATTTTCATATTGCAAATATGTATTCAAGTACCCATAGCTGGCGCAACTTTGAATGAACATCCACAATCGAACTATTGCAAAAATGGGGTTCAGGCTAACTTTACATTACAGCTTACCATTAGTAAACCACAAAGAGTATGAACCAAGGAATTCATCGAATATTTTCACATGAATTCATCATATCAATGAACTGCTACTAAACTTATAAAAAAAAATGCTTCGAATCATCCAAGAGAAATAGGAAACCATGCTAACATCCCAAAATAACACAAATTTCACCGCTCTTCAATGAACATGTATTGATTTCTGGTAGTCTCTTTACAACAATTTCGCCATAATCCCTCCAATGCTTCAAAAGCTTCTACTCTATCAAGAACTAACTACTTCTAATAAAGAAGAACTGACTAAGGAGAAGAATGTTCTAATCTCCTCCTCTCATATTTTTCCCTTAATGTCCCTCCATTATTTTTTTACAAATGAGGAGGATGGGCTTTGGTCTCTCCTTGAGGAGCTTATCTCACTAAGTAGGTCATTCTCTTTACTTGAGGAGCTTGTCTCACTAAGCAGGGCATTCTCTCTCCTTGAGGAGCTTGAGGTGCTTATCTCTCTAAGACAAATTTTGCCAAGGAAATGCTTAAGTTAAAGCGAGCTTAGGACCCTGGATTGGACTCAGGATTGGATTTTGAACAGAGACTTGTAGACTTTGGAGAGAGACTTCGTTTACCCTTGAAACTTTGGATAAAGACCCCTAGATTGTGGATTGATAGCCTGTTTACCATGGATTCCTATGCTTAGAGTGAAATACCTAGACATTTTCCTATGGAATGATGGGCTTCTTAGCAAGAATTTGGCGAAATTTGGGCAAATCGACACTACCAAATCAACAGACTCGAGAAAAAACAAAACCCTAAAGCAAAACGACGACAAAAAGCAAAAAAGAGGGGGTCCCCATTTGCAATGGGGTGATGTGTGAAAACATCACAACAGAGACCTTTCTATTCTTACTGCTTTTAGTAGTCTCATCCCCTCTTATAGGACTTATTCTAAATTTCTACACATGCTTGTAGGATTCTTCTCCAACTCTTAGGGTCCCAACTGTTCAAGTGGAGTTAGGAAAGTGTTGTGACCAAATCACACATCACCCCATCGGACTGGGGACCCCCCTTTTTTTGAGCTCAGATGCTTTGGGCAGGAAACTGTTTTGGCTAGGGTATCCCGGGGCAGTGAAGACGTCAGGAAGGAGAGGACCGCCTGGATAGTTTTGAATACTTTAAACTTGGCATCATATCAATCAGTGTTTCAGAGGCAATTGTAGTATAGGAGGATGACCGCCTCTGAGAAGACTTTCCAGAGGGCGCTTAGTGTAATCTGACGCCTAGTGTTGCAGGCAAATGAATGATAGCCCCTCTGAGTGGGTTCTCCAGTGGGTGCCTTGAAGTGTTGTTTGCGTCCGAGGTAAGTGATCCGGTGATTAAAGCCACCTCAAGAGATCATCTCATTGTACAAGGAGTCCCTGGAAGAGTCAAGTCATGTTTTTTGAGACAAAGTGATGCTCTAAGCGCCTTAAAATAGTTCTGACGCCTTGAAGAGGAGACAGTGACTTGAGCGCCTTGGATTTGTTAGTCAGAATGCACCCCCGGAGGAATATGCGCCTCAAGGTGAAACCACTTGCATTCTGGCGCCTAGGTCTCTAATGAATGAGTAATGAAACTTTGAGTGAGCACCTAGGGTGGATTAGGGCGCCCTGAGTGGGTCCAGCGCCTTGAGGAGCATCTGAAGGAGAGCGCCTTGGTGAGTATCGCCCAGGATCACATTCAAAATGCGCCTTGGGAGAGTTTGAAGTGCGCCTAAAGATGTGTTTTGAGCACCTTGTGGCAGAGAGTCAACATATGCACCTTGAGTTCATGAGGTGGCAGGGAGTTCCAAAATGTGCTTTGGGAATGATATAAGCGCCTAGTCTAGAGTTGGAAAGGATGAGTTTTGGCGCCTTTGATAAGACATTTGAGCGCCCTCCTTTGAAATAGCGCCTTCACAGGAAGTAGACTGAGGAATTGAAGTGCCTGGAGTATTGAACTGGCGTCTAGAAGCTAGATGAGCGCCCTGAAGAGATTTTGGCGCCTCAAGGAGTGAGTGTGATAGTGTCAAGGGTGAAGTCTGAGAATGCGCCTTAGGAGACTTGAGCGCCTTGGAGTTGAGGTTGGTTCACTTAAGAGAGTAATGGCGCCCCAGATGGCAAAGGCAATGTGTTGAATCACCAAGGAGAGATGTTGAAGCGCCCTGAGTCTTGATGAAGCGCCTTCAACTTTATGGAGCGCCTTGGTTAGTTGGTGTTGGAAATGATGAGCGCCCTGGGTTGAATGATTGAAGGTAGAGTTGCGCCTAGCAAAAGTTTGAATCTAGATAATACCTTTCTAGCGCCCTGAAGTCAATTGCGCCTAGGAGAATGAACTAGGAGGGTGAAGACCAAGTCAATTGCGCCTTGAGTCATGATAAGGATCAGGTGCGCCTTGAAATAACTTGAAGCGCCTTCTCTCAAAAGCTTTGAAACCTTCAAAACTTGCCTAGGATGATCAAGCGTTTGTGAAGGTTATTTTGGCGCCTTTGAGGAAGAGTCTCCAGTGACCTAAAGAGAATGTACGCCTTGATGAAGATAGGTGATTGGAAAGAAGGATTTGAGCACCTAAGTGTGGAAGGATTTGAGTTCCAAGATGCGCCTTTGGGAATAAGACATTGAGCATGAGCGCCCTGAGTGGGTCCATCACTCTGAGAAGATTTTGAGGATTAGCGCCTTATGGAGTAAAGTCTAGAAGTGCGCCTAGAATGAAATAACACCTTGGATGTGTTAACGTGCCTCAGAGTAGTATGAGCGCCCTGAGTGATGGAAGAGCGCCTTGGAGGAGAGGTCTTGATGAGGCAGGGTAATTTAGCGCCTTCAAGAGGAGACTTTGGCGCCTTTGAGGGAGTGTTTTGAAGCGCCCTGGGTAATTTAAGCGCTTTGGATGAAGGCATTCTGGCGCCAAGATTGAAATCATCTGTTTATGCGCCTTGAGTAATGAAGATTGAAAGGATAAACCTTGAGGAAGCGCCCAGTGGAGATAAGGTTGTTTTAGCGCCTAGAGTCTCAATGTGCGCCTAGGTGATCAGAGAGAAGATTGAACCTTCCAGTTGGGAGAGTTGTGGCGCCTTGGGCAAAGACGGAGTGCCTTGATACCTTGTTGATCTCGAATGCGCCCTGAGCCTTCAAAGTGAGCGCCTTGAGTCTCAGAATGCGCCTTAGGTGAAACGTGCCTTGGTGAGATGAGTATCTTGGATGAAATACGCCTTGAAGCGCCTAACTCTCTGAGTTATTAAGATGAGCGCCTAGAGGAGTGAATGAGCAACTTGCTTAAACCTTCATTTGGCGCCTTGAGGGGAAGAATGAGAGTTTGAGGTTGTATGAGCGCCTTGTTGAGGTGGAGCGCCTAAGGGAGTTGGAAGGAATAAAAACCTTGCATTTTAGCGCCCAAATCCACTTAAACCTCCTCTTAAAGCGCCCAATGATGTTTTAATATTTTGAAAATTATAAAATTAAACATTATAGGCCGACCTCCTTTATTGGCCGACCTCATTTAATAAAGAACAAAATGCCTATATAAAGGAAAGCGCTCCCCTTATTTTTTTTTTATTCATTTGCAAATTGCAAGTCAAGGAGGCAGCGAATTTCCTTGTAGGAGGGAGCAGATTTTACCTTTGAGGCAGCGAATTTCCTTGAGAGAAGCAGCAATTCATCTTAGGAGCAGAAATTTGCAAGGAGAAGGTTCATTTTTATAGGCAGATCTGAGTTTGGAAAGCTAATTTGCTTCCAAATTCTGCCATTTTTTGCGTTAAATTCCAGAAATTTGTGTTTGCTAAGGCAGAAAATTGAACACGAGGTATGTATGATCACTTTTACTTTATGAATTACCTTGTACTTGTTTAATTTTGCAAATTTATATTCAGAAAATTAGATAAGGCTTCAATGAAAATGATTTAGAAAATCCCTTAGTATTTGAAAAATTGAATTAAAACATGATAACATGATGATAATGATCTAGAAAACTCATAAATCTATCATTTCAATCTACTTATTCGAGTCTATTCTTGCAGATAGATGGGAATGACGGCCAAGGAAAGGCAAGTACTCATCAAGATGGATGCCAAGTCCAGCATACCGGAGTCCAAGCTAGAAACGCAGTGGAAGGATGTCGGCGACACCAACATGGGACACGTCAACTTGGATGAAGCGAAAGACTTCTTGCTCGCGATCACTAGGAACGAAGATATCAAAGCCATCGCGAAGAGCGGGATTGTACAAGCGGCTTGCTTTCCACCGGCTTTGCCAAGCACCGAGCTCGTGTTGGAGTGTGTTCAGCACTACGACAAAGAGAAAAGACAAATCATAGCCAAGGATGGAACTGTTCTTGCTTACTTGCAAAGGGAGGCTATCCAAGAGATCTTTAACATCCCGAAGGCGAAAGGAGTCTTCATATGCCCTACAACATCTCAGAAGACGTTCGAAGGCAACTCAAAGGTCTACATGCAAGAGATCGGGAAGAAGTGGATGAACGATTCGTCTATGAAGATATACAATTCAAAAGACCCCAAGTATCACAAAGCTGACTTCAAGCGGGAGATAAGTTACTTGATCATGTTCCTGAATCGAGTAACGGGTAGGCCACAATCATCTACTTTCGAAGGATGGATGTATACTTATTTTGATCACATGTTTACCAAGAACAAGATGATTGACTGGGCCGGCCTTATAAGCCACTGCCTAGATGAACAGTTGGAAAACTTTGATGAAACGAAGTCTTTCTTCATGACTTCATACCTTGTGTACATCTTGGCGAGAAATGTAGTTTATAAAGGGCTGACAGCTAAAGGGCAGGTAGGAACAAAGCCAGGACAGATTCTCTCCTATCAGTGTTACCCTCAGCTCCACCTGAAAAACATCAATCACTACAAGAGATTCAATGATGCCTTCGCCATGTTTATAGTGAGGAGGCTAAGAGGTGAGTTGCATCGGAGACTAACAGGTGCGGCCAGGAACTTCATCAAACAGTATGGAAGGTACTACATCCAGTATGATAAGTTCACCTACATCAGGATTCAAGGATTCACATCATTCCCATATAGACTGCCTAGATATCCTTCGAACAGGATGGTGTTGCTAGAGGTTTCCAGACAATTGATTGAGTTTCATAAGATGCAAAAAGCAAGGAAGAAAGCAGGAGTTCAGTTTCCCCTTCAGCTAGGAAGGTACTATTCTTGTCCATCATTACAAGCAGCTGAGCATTCAGAAGTTGAGCTTCAGGCTTATCATCTGCATCCGCATGATTCAAGGAGAGAAAACTTTGATCCACATGGAGCTATCAAACAGTCATACTCTTCTTACAGGCATAAAGAACAACTAGAAGATCACTGGGCTGATGCTATAGATGATGACGACATCCGGATGCAAAAGTGTTCAAGATTGAAATGGGACTTGATAAGGGCTACAAAGGTACTAAGAATTCCTGATCAGTTAGAAGGTGATAGAGCTCTTCTTGGAGATGAGTATGATAAGATTCGCAATTTACCTTATGAAGTCAACTGGTCAGATAGAGAAAAGGTCGATGATGAAGGATTGATAAGGCCTGTTATTGCTATCACTGAAGAGCAAATAAACATACAAGTACAAGCCTTGCTTGATGAGGGTAAGAAACTCACTTATACTAAGATGGGAGAAATGGATCAGCAAGAACAACGTAAAGCACTTAGTAAGGATTCACGAAGCAGAGGAAGTGAGAAAGATTCAGGACAAGGAAAGAAAAGGAAACAAATTGAGATTGTTCAAGGAGAATCTAGTAGAAAGAAGAAAAGGATAAGCATTGAGACCGCTTCTTCTAGACAGCTAGGTGATATCCCACTGGATCAAGACTTGGTGATTCCTGCTGAGAATGTAGTTCCAGAAGCTCTAATGGAAGAAGTACCTTCTAGCCCACATGACACTGAAATCATTGATGAAGCTAATACCGAGGAGAAGGATGATGCTGAAGAGGAGTCCTTGCCTGCACAAGGAAGACAATTACAACAGCAGCAAGATCTTTCATCACTTCCAGAATGGTTACAAGAAAGAATTAAAGAGAATTATGAACTTGAAAGCTGTCCTCCTCTTCCAGTTGATGAGTTACTCTTAGATATGTCGAAGGAGAAACCGAAAAAGAAGGCAAACATCCTCTCTAAGATCACTAAGGATGATACAGGAGTAAGGAAAGGACATGTAGCCATTCCTATGCTTGAGAAGAACATAGAGGATGTAACACCTGATGATTATGACATCAATACAATCAATCTAGGTCCTTTGACTGGAATGCAAGTTGAAGAAGAGCTTCAGGATTCGATTGATAATGCTCGAGCTATCATAAGGCAAGAAACAGAAGGCAGAATCAAGGCTGAGCAAAGATGTCGTGCCTTGGAGCAGTACATTCAGCATTTAGTACAGCCTATTCATCCGCAGGAAAGGGTTGCTGCACCTCCATCTCTCCTTCCTCCTGAAACAGTTGGACACTTGGAAGAGTTGAAGTCTTCATCTCACAGACTGAAGGATTGGATGAAAAGATCGAAGGAGACTACATTCAGGTATCTGGGAGATATTATGCAAGTAAATGATAAGATTATTAGCCTAAAGGACAGGGTACTTGCATTAATGACAGCCTGTGTTGAATTCAAAGACTTCAAGGATCAACATCTACCACACCTGAAGAGCTTGATGGAAACATCAATGGATGATTTGTTACATGCTGAAGTTATTGAAGAAGGTAGAACATACAACTTTTCCTCCTGGTATTTCAGTCTTCGCATCAAAGGACAATTGCTGGATAAGATTGAACTAGATATGTCAAGAATTAGAAGTGTGCTTCAGAGGATTCAGGATGGAATACACGCTTCTTTGATGGAGATCTGCAATCCTTTTGGGGAGATGACCTTTGAGAATCTGAAAGAACAAGTCCAAGTTTTCTATTTTCAGGAAAATGATATTACAAATGAGAGACTTGATAGTATATTCTCACTTGCTGTCCACCTTGGCGACAACAAGCAACAAAGCAAGAATAACTGATTGGGAAAGGACACTTGGCCTTTATTCAGTTGATGTGCTTGAAGCTGAAGGAACCATTCAAAATGCGCCAAGTGTACCTATAGAAGAAGTCAAGCGAATAGTGTCTAAGTTCATTGAATGCCAAGCTTCTGGTGATGGATATTCACATGGGGATTCTTCATAGGATAATGATATATCATCCTTATCTTCTTGCGAGGCGTGCCTTTGTTCCTTTCTTCATAACCTCCGTCATTTAATAAAGATAGCCTCCCTCATTTAATAAAGATAACTTCTTGTTAGTCCTTTTCATTTAATAAAGTTGACCTCTTTTATTTAATAAAGAGAAGTTTGTTGTAACTATTTGTGATGTGGCTTGATCTGGTCCGCTGACTTCGCCGATCAATCTTGACCCTTCATTCTTTTGAGGTCTATAAAAGAGCTCTTGTTGCTCTCATTTGTACGATTGGAAATTCTGAAATTGTTGCAAGAGCTCTCTGAGATAATAAAAGATTCATTGCCTTGGTGATTCTATTTGTGTTTCTGAGTGTTGCATGGTTTCAATTTTCAAGCGAATATTAAATTAGACTAAGTTTCTCTTTAAGTTTATGTTAGTTGATGAAAGGTTTCTTTATTGCTTTTTGGTGAAATCTGTAAGTTCATACCATTTGCAGTTTGCGGCTCGTAGATTGCAGTGCATGGTTAGCCTGAACAAATTGAGCATCAATTTGATCCTTATGCTTGTTGAATCTTTCATGAGCATAACTGATCTAAACATCTTGAATACCCTAGAAGATTGCACCTATCTTGCTTAGTTGTTTGTCTTGGCGAAGCAAAATTTGGTTGGATTTCACCGAAGTAGTAATCATCCTTACATCTAGGGTTAGTTTAGTGTTTCTGAACCTTATAACTTTTGCCTTTTGTTTATTCATTCAAGTAGAATTAGGATCCAGAACATCCATTGTTAAATCATACGCAATCAGTTGCAGTACCTAGATCCTCTAGTGTCCACTTCCGTAGTCTTTGAAACAATAAGTCAAACTTGAACAATTGCGTAAGTCCCTTTGCAGGTTAACAGTAAAATCATACTTAGTCGCTGAGCTTTCTTTTTTCAAAATCATCAGAAGGAACCTTGGAGTCATCTTGTTTGATCACCTAGTTCAGCATTCGAGAGACTTTGCTCAAGAGGGAGTCAGATACTTAGTATCTCACTCTAATTGTTGAGTTGTCCAAAAACAATCATCAACAGAAAGGTTATAGAAGGAAAAAAGAAAAAAATAAGAAAGGAAGGCCACGGGCTGAATCTCAGTTACAGACATGTTTAACTTAACGTGTGGGTATGTGAGGAGGTAGATGATGCTATTGGCAAATTCTTCTTTGCCAATTGCATCCCATTTCATGTTGATTGGTCTCCTTATTATAAGAAGGCATTCTATAAAGCAAGTAAAGTAGGTTCATCTTATGTACCTCTTGGAGAAACCAAATGAAATCCTCCATTCTTGACAAACAATTCAAAAGTCAAATTGTTGGTGGAGTGGTCGAAGGCAACATGGATGAAAGCAAGTCACTCTTACAAATTGATGCAAAAAAGAGCTATACACAATTTTTCGCAAGAAGCTCTTACAAAGTGATGGAAAAAACTATACGCACTTTTTCTCCAGAAGCTCTTAAAATTCATTACATGGATTGTGGAAATAGCATTTCTTTAAGCAAGTCGCTCTATTATTGTGGATGGGTGGACAGAGATTAGGTATTGTCCAATCATCAATGTCATTGTTACATGTGAGGCATGCACTTATTTCTTTAGTGTTATTAATTGTTTTGGGAAGTGTGATTTTGCATTGGTTTGGTGATTGCCAATGTTGTGCAAGTAGTTGCAGATGCAACATATGTATGTAGGTGAGTAGAGCAGAAGGTTGAGGCTTCCCATTGGCATTTTTTACTAGGTCCCTTCTTTTGTGCATGCAATGAACATTGCACTAAAAGACATTAGCAAAATTGATTGGTCAAAAAGTTGGTGACAAGTGCTAGACAAGTGTAGATGTTCATATGCAACCACCACACATCATTGGCACTGATTTGGTCTTTTTGGAGGAAGAAATGTCCATCTTGTTGAGACTAGATAAGTGTCATATTTCATTTTTTTTTGGAGAGGATGCTTGAGTTAGAGGAGCCCTTGTAAGTTGTAGCTTATGATCATCTCAAGAGTGGACTAAGTGGAGAGAGTCCAAGACAAAAAAGGTAAGAGGGCAAAGGATGCAGCGGTCAGATTTCTTTTGGGTAGATGCAAGGTACATTGTGTTCTTTGTACCCCTTGTTTTACTTCATCAGATATGGGGATTCTATCTCACCTAAGGTTGGCAGGATAAGTGAGACCATCAATAGCATGCATGACCAGATGAAGGTTGCGATTTGTGAGAGACGCCTCCTTGGCATTCTATCATGATCATATAAAGCTCATTATGATGTGGATGTGGGAGAATTTAAATACTTCTACATGGTTGCATATGCAGTCAATCGTAAATTGTGGAGAGGCTTGTGAGAGTAGCTTCTATTGATAATAAGGTGAAGAAGGGCTTGTGTAAGACCCTTAATAAAATGTATGGAGAGGAGATTGAAAGATTTAGTGCGAGTGGAGTGCATTTGCTAGTCCATCAGGGTATGTGAGAGTGGCCAGGGAGGATATACTCACCTTAGCACAAGGATCTTAGAGGATGGTGGCAGCTACGTGGAGGCTTGGCAATGCTACAGATGCTTGTCATTCAATACCTTTCTTAGGTTGGTAGTTCACATGCTTCTGAGAGGAATTAAGCCACATATAAGTTTATCCAACCTATCAAGTGTGACCTAAAAAATTACTTTATCTTACTTTTTTATAACAAAATATATAGGATATAAAATATATTCTTCGTTTAATAATTTTTTTCTTTTTTTTTAAAGTTAAGCAAAATGTTAAGAATTTAGCCACATGCTTAAAAAAATTTCAGTCACAAACCTAGACAAGTTCCAATATCAAATCAAGACCACATGTCACAAGTCTCTCTGCTACAAGCTGTAGCATATCAGATAGGTACATAATGAAATATATGAAATTCATAGTTGAAAAACTTGGACTTGCAATTGCTTGGCTGACCCAAAAATTTTAAAATCTTGGGGAAAAACTCGGCAATAACTCAGTAAAAAATACAAAATTAAAAAAAACATTCTTCAAAATCATGCATATGACTGAATTTATGGAACTGTTACTAATTTCAACTTGATCATTTTGACTTATTGTGCATAGATAAATTATTATATCATAATAGAACCCTGAATATATCACTTAAAATGTGCTATTCACTCAAGTTTCAAGTTTCAGCTGAGAAAAAAAATGTTCACTTTCAAAAAAAAGTTTATTGCAGGGGTGCAGCATATGGAAATCTTTTTTGATTAATTAAATGTTTTAAAGTTTTAAACATTTCAATAAATGCAATGTGCATACCTGTGATTATATACTGATACAGACTGAGACCTGTGACCCATGATTTTACTGTTTTACACAGCTGCAACCTGTGACCCACACTGTAGCCTTAGACCTGTGATCTTACCAGTTGACCAGACCAAAGCCTTAGCAGCTCAGCTCACAAATAAACTTTGTTCAAGACTTAAAAGCCCCTGGAAATTTTGTTCAATGGACCAGCAGAAAAAACATCAACCAAAGACAAACCCATAAATGTGAAAAATTGTCATGAAACTCACCTTTTAATGCCAGGTGAGTATTTTGTCCTAAATCATGAGTTTTTGGCTGTTGAACCTGCGAGTCTGGTGTGTGATTCAAAAAGCTTACAGTGATCTTTTAAGCTTACTTGGGGCCAAGTAATATGGCAAGTTACTGATCGCAGGTTTTAGCTCGCAAGTACTCAGACTTTTGCAACTATGGTAAAATTAAATATTAAATATTAAATACATAAATATACAGATATACAAATGCAAAATATAAACAATTTATGCAAGTAGAGGGTCATGTACAAGAGGATGTGACCAATTGTTAGGTGATTATTTGAGGGGCTTTCTCTAGGATGGAACTCTTCATAACTTAATCACATAGTTAAGTTCATAATAGTTACCGAGGTGCTAAGTTTTATTTTCTGTTGTGAACTCTTTATATATCTTTTCTTTTGTGAAAGAATCAAGAGCAGTTTGATAGGTTAATGTTACTTTTATTTCTCATGCAAAATTTCTGTTCTGTGTTTTAATCATTTGTTTACACAAGGGTTGGAGATCTTATTGCAGCTTTGTTTCTACACTAGGCTTGTTCTGGTACCAAAGAGAAATGAATTCTTCAAAGGTCTAGCTCATAGATGCATTTGTCCCGCCACTGTATTGTACTAGTATGGATCAGTTCTGTGTTAATCAGCATGGGCTGTGAAGCAAATCTTTATGGGCAATGTATAATTAGCAAATCTGTAACAGGATGGTCAATGGAATGATTTGTAGTCTATTACATTTCTTGACATTTTTGCATAACATTAGAAAGTTGTAATCATATTAATTGGCATGCATTTTTTGTGTGTTCTTAATGCAATTCTCTATGTTAGTGCATACTGCCAATTATGTTTATCATACTTACAAGGGAATGCTGAGTGTTTCTTTAGCACAGTTGAACATTGAATTTAATATTTTACAATATAATTCAACTATTTGTTTCATTCTGCAGATTATGGATCCTAAAATGGATGCTGGAATCACTGCTTGTGGTTTCAATTCTCTCGAGGAAGCTATTGAGAGCAATGCTGCTCCAATCAGCTTGAGTGTCTTAGAGACCATTGATGTTATGGACCATCTTCTTGCATGTGAGGTACCATTAATAGACTGTTGTTTCTCATAACAAACACAAAGCTATGACTATGGAATAATGTCTTTTAATTAATTTTTCAGGCAACATGGCACAAAGGACATTCATTGGCTCAGACTGTGTTTTCCTGCCTTTACCTTCTAGATGTGGAGAGGACATCTCCAAATTCTCTTTTGCATTCATATTGTAGAACAGTGCGTGCAACTTGCGAGTTGATTCGTTCGGCTGTTTCTGATTCCCGCACTCATGAAGTAAATTTTGTCTACTTTTTCAGAACATTCTGTTATTCTTCTCTTTTATTGATTTTATTTCTGATTGAAACTGCTGAAACATAAATAAATTTAATCGGTATAGATAGTCAATCAAGTTCTTGCTTGGGGGGTGCCTCTGGACAGGATCTAGGTCCTCCATGGCAATGCAAATGTTTTCTTGTCAGTCTCTTAATTCAGTTCAGTGATGCTGGTTAATTTGGCTTTCTACACTCTCTCTAGCTGACACGTTTTGTTTTAGAGAGCCATTTCTTCCTTTAAACTTGTAGAAATACAACATGCTAAATTTCAAAGTGACTTGAGATACATAGCATACCTTTCCCTTTTTGGGCACTGATGCGTTTGAATAGCTCATTGATACTCATGCCCGCTGACCCCTTGATTGATGAAAATAAGCTATGCAGTTAATTGCACTCTTTTTGTGTATTCCGTTATACTTATTTATGTGTTTATGAAATTGAGATTTCCTTACTTCGTAAAATGTTTAATGATTTTATACTCCTGATTACATAGGAGGAAGATTTCTTCACTATGGCATTTGGTCTGGTGTTGAAAAAAGAAGGCGATGAGAAGTGCCTGTCTATGCTGAATGCGGTGGAAGAGACACTATCCCGTCAACTGCGTGCTTGTAAAACTTCTGTGGCAAAGAAGAAGTTGACAGAAGGTATTACTACTGATTATAAATTATGTTTGCGCATATCATTACACCTTTGTGGGCTTCTTATATGCAATTTCAGTTTCCAATAAGTTTTTCAACTGTTGCCTCATTTTAGTGCACTCCAAAAAGTCATATAAATATCTAGCTGGGCACTATAATGAATGCATTTATAAGGTCAAGTTAGTGATAACAAATACAATATTCCAGTGGATAATACCTGAGAATTTCCCATATATTATCAAATTCAAGTTTTACTGTAGCATAAGATCAACCACTGTTCATGTGATTCAATTTCTTTGGAAGAGAATGAACAATATGATCACTATTAATTTAATAATATTTTGGGTTTTGTGTAATATGTGGACATGTTTATTTTGTTTCTACAGATTTTGAACCATTACAACGAGATGCTGAACTTGAAGAAGGATATTGCAAAGCAGTTTTATGTCGTTTACGTTTTCGAAAGGTCCCATATAAGTTCTCACCTCTTGTTTCTCTCTGGTTTTTACTTTCATGACTTCAATTTGGAATAGCAGAAAAAGCTGCATTGACTTTTTGATCTATACAATACAAGAAAAAGATAAATTAATAGGGGTAGAATGAACTTGATTGCAAGACATCAAGATTTCAGAGGCTATGTTTGTTCTTTTAATATGGCACCCCAAGTCCCATGACTCACAGATAGCAAGTATCAGAAAAGCTGGATTGACTTTTTTATATATTCAATACAAGACAAGTTAATAGAGGTAGGATGCACTTTATTACAAGACATTAAGATTTCAGAGATTGTGTTTGTTTTTGTAATGTGGCACCCCAAGTCCCAGAACTCACAGGCGGTGAGGATGTGCTTCGCTGTTTATGATATGCCAACTCTGTAAAAATAGATAAAGTGGTTAAGGAACCTCCAAAATACAAAAAATATTAATTTTCAGAAAAATAAAAAAATATAAGATTTATGGACGATAAAATCCAAAAATTGAAATAATTTATGAACAATTAAGAAATATTCAGGATATATGCATTTTGAAATATACTACATGAAAATCCTATAGATGTCAGAAAACAAGATGATTCAAGAGCTCTCAAACAAGATTAAATTAGAAACCCTTAGCTTCTATGGTTCCTGCCGAAATATCTTTGTGCCATAGTGTTAGAGATTATATACGAGGAAATGTCCAAAATATTTATTGATCATGCACTTCAATGTGTGGAATGGTTCTATGCAACCTCTATTGTCAGAAATGACTGAATAATTTTGAAGATTATGTAGAAGCGAATGACTATATAGAATTCATTCTTCATTCATTTTTGTTCCAAGAAAATAGTTTAAATGGTACTAAAACAAGCTGCTAATATGGAGTATGCCTCTTTCCCATTTCAATCAAATTACAACCCTTGTGCACTGACTTCTTTAACCTTTCCTATAGTTTTGTGCTCTTACTAGTACTACTCAAGACGTCGATAAGAAATATCTCTTACAAAGATCTCGTGAAATTTGTAATATCCCTTCATTGCAAATTTATATTATTTGTTTATCTTCCGGAGTTCCAAAACAAATTTCAAAGTAAACCACAAAAAACACTCAGAGCTGATAACAGCTCAAATTCACATAGACTGGGAACATATTTCAAACTGTAATAACTCAATAGTAAGCTAAGTCACAAGGTTCAAATTCTAATTCGGCAAGGAAAAATTTGGAAAAAAAATTCGTGATTAAATTCGCCTTACATAAATTTGAATTTTTTTAAATATATTATATAAGTAATAAATACACAAAACAATGCTAAATAGATGCCACATTTATAAACCATAATAAACTTTAAACCATTTAGAAAATAAAAATAAATAAAAAACTACTAGATTTAATTTTAAAACTGTAAAAATAAAAATGTATTAGTTTTTATTTTTAATTCAAAAAACAAAATAGAAAATACTACATTAAAATTTTATTTAAAAAACATAAAATAAAAAATACTAAATTAAATTTTATTTAAAAAAACTTATAACTATTTAAAAAACACACACACATATATATATATATATTATATTTTTATTTTAAAAAAAATCTTAAAATCTTATTAATTAATTTTATTTATAAGTAATAAATCTTATTAAAATATTGATATTGTGTATCACATACAAATAAAACTAGCACTTGCACCCATAGGAGGTTCAAGGAATACGCCGATAGGAACAACCGACGAGTTTAGATTTTTACGGCGTGAGACAATTCCGAGCACTATAATGCTCACATATAAAAGCCTATCGGCTAGTAATTAAATTTTATTTAAAAAACAAAACGTAAAATAAACCCTAAAATCTAGGCGGATTAATGCCTATCTGTGTCGCTCGCAGCAGAACCAGAGACGTCGCGACGCCTACCTGTGCCGCCCAACCGTCACCATTTCCATTGTCACGATTCCCTTCACGATGGAAGCTCAAGCTGTTCGTTTAGAAGGAAGCGATGAAAAAATTCAGCGGTGAAGGAAGCACGGTTTCTGACTGGGCGAATTAAAACGCAAATTTCAACGAATTTTTGCTGTGTTTAAATGTTCGCCGAATTTCGAACTCCGTGCCAGAAATTCGGCGAACCTTGTGACTTAGTTTTTAGTAAGTATCAATGATGATGATGCTGTTACAAATTAATGCTCAGATGAAGTTAACTACATACAGTTGTTTATGGATTATCCCTATTTCCAGGCTGCTGTTCAGATCTGTCTTATCGTTTGCCCTTCCAGAGGTCCACCACAGTATCATGAATGAAAGAGAGATGGTTGGGGATTAGTTCACTGGTTCCGCAGCCCTCCTGAGTGACCAGTCGCTCCAGGCTAAAACCATTACCAAATATGGCGATGAATAGGTCTGTAAGAATCCTTTTCAGATCTGGACTGAACTGATTTCACCTCTTAACAGTAGCTCGCATTGTCACAGACACCAAAAACGCCTTCCTAAATAGTATCGCTCCTTCCCTGTAATGATGGCATATTGGATCTGGTTCAGTTCACCCAACCTGGGAATGGGGATTCCCAATATGGCAGTTTCCTTGATATATTCAGTCGCCCCAGCAATGATTCGCTTGGTCTATGATGGTGTGTCGATGTGTTTCAGCGCCCAGTTCTTCTAAAATGTGGCTCCCAAATTCCTGCGACCTGGAGTAGGTCGATTCAGCTCCCAAATGGTGTGCCTGATGATAACTCGTGTCATGTCCCCTCCGCTGGGGTGAAATGAAATATATTTTTTAATTTACTAAAACTGTTTTTAAACACTATATTATAAGAAATAATAATATAATTTTATAATAATAATATTAATTATTTTTAATAATAATAATAATAGTCATCTTTGTGGGAGCAGACTCACCTTGAAGTGTTATGCGCTGACATGCCTTGCCAATTTCAAATGCTAACGGATATAAAGGAAGGGAAAATTCTCATTTGGAGGACATCCTATTCTTGCATAATTGAATTCAGTATTACCTTGAGACTTCTGAGGACGAAATCCCTCAACACTCATACCCATGTGAGGACCAAAACCCATCACCCCGGGTCATTTGTCGAACTCATACAGAGTTGGCGATAGCATCAAAACATTCGTTGTTATTTCAGGAACTAGCAGCAGGAGTGACTGCCCAAGTCGTGATTGGTGTGGAGGAGAGCTAGCGCCATTGGAGGCGCAATCTGAAGATTTTCGTGCTCATTTGGGAAACATGTTTTAGAAGGGGGTCCCCAAATCTCCATCATCTACAAACAATTGTTAGGAAGGGAAGTATTTGCTGGATCTTTTTGGTGTCTACGACACCCCTATTCTCTAGCATTGTGGCAGTTTAGCTTCATTCGGAGCAAGTATACATATTACCGCATATTGGATATTCACGCCAATCACAACCAGAACTGATTCGATATTTGTGGGTCTAACAGACATTGAAACGATTGTGTAACCCAGCGCCAGTAAGTAGAAATTGAAGTTCCCTACCAAAAATCCGAGTCACTGATTTGTATTCATGTGAATATTGCATTATATCTCGCCATTGAAAGGCCGTAGGCCATTATTTCTGAGAACTGTTTAATTTCTAGACTGGAGCAATACAAACAGAGTAAATCTCTGGTTACAACTGAATCTGGATTAATGCAATTAGATTGGTTCACAATCTTATTTCCTATGTATGTTGATGAGCAGTAAATATTAAGATTTCATTCACTTGCCCATTATCTTGGTATGTTATTTATTGTTTGATTGGGGGTCGAAATCTGTTGGTGTGACACAAGAAAACTTGGATAAGAATCTTACAGTGGTATCTCCAGACCACTATTGCAGTTCGGTGAGTGGACGGTTTCGAACACTCAGATCTGTATCATATTATTATTACTAATTAGTGTAGTGTTAAAAAAACACTTTTATTATATTAAAATAATGGTATTACTCCATTCGAGTGGAGGGGTCATGACAAATTATCATGCAAAAATGAGCAAATTGCATGCATATTAATCTTTTTCTATAGTTAATTGAGTGTGCCTGACAGTGAAAGCCTAGTGTTTCCATCTTGGGGGCAGAGGTTCAAATTTGGAAGGGGGTAGGTATGTACACACCATAGTCTAAGATCAGTCAGGTGTATGGGCTGCTCTCATAAGTTGAATTCTACCCAGTAGTCAGTAGGCCTTAAAAGGACCTGTCCTTTCCCCCTTTTCAACCAGTTATATAGGAAGATTTCCTACATATCCAGGAGACCTAGAGAGGTGCCAGGAGGAGTCAGTTGAAGTCTCCAGTTGTCTGGAGACGTAACCAAAGCATCTCTGAGAAGGCAATGTTTTTTCTAGATGGGGGATGAGTACCAGATCTCGGGTACACGTTTCCGGTTAACTAAACCTATTTTCGACCCTTTTTGTCATTGTTGAATGCATAACAGATGTTTTTGTAGTAGAGATAGTTGCTTGACCTCCTTTGCATGCAATGAACACATCTAGTACTTGACCTCCTTGACATAAAACTCAATTGGAGAAGCATCAAGTGTTAAGTGATCGTGCTTAATGTCCTTAAAAGGCTAGAAGATTAGTTCATTTCAAGTGAAAACATCATTCTTGGCCAATGTTTCAAGAAAACAGATATCAATGATGTACCAAGTGATTATGTGTTGCATCTTAGTGATGTGTACTCTATCCTAACTTGAAAAGCTATTGCATGCTTATCATTTTGAAGAATGCGAAGTTTAATATTCCAAGTTTTTGACTAAGCCTTTAACTTTTATTATTTAAAATGGTGCTAAAAGGACAAGTGAGGGTGTTGCCCTTGGTTTTTCTCGAGCCAAATTAAAATCAGAACAAATGTTATATCGTCTTGCCTCATTTGGTGGATGTGGATAATCTAGTTCAAATTCGAAAGTAGTTTATCCAGTACTTTAGGCATATTTGTATTGTATGGCTGTGTTGCATTTTGATTTTCAAACTTTTGTAATGACATATCATATTATTGACCATGTATAAGTGTCATAATCTAAAGGCTTATGATTTTATTCTTTGGTGTACTGATGATCCTAAAACTCTGGCTGTACAAGATAGAACATTTGAAAATGTACTCGACAATGCTTGTTGCTTTGTTCAAAGATATTGGAAGTGGTATGATATTGTGCTTGTACACACTACTTCTGTTCTCAGGCATGAGACAAATGGGGAAATTGGTTGTTAACAGTTTATGCTTCAGAAAATATCGATAATACTATTAAAATTTGATGGGAACTGAACAAAGTTAATGATATAAGGATTAAATAAAATGGGATCTAGATTAATTTTGTATCACGTAATACTCAGAATGAGCAGTAATGGAATTTTAGGTTTGTAATATTTCTATATGCCATCTACTGGTTGAGACTTTTGCAGAAATATTGATCTCTAGGGATGGAGCAGGAAAAATACTTATACCTTGATTTGCAATATTTTACAAATTAATGAAAATTCTAAACGGGGATTTGTTTTTTTATAGTTTTTCTACCATGCGCTAACATACATGGGTAAGCCTCAAGGAAGGGGTTTAGAGATGGCACACAAACACATTCGCTCAGGGTTGCTAGAGCTGGCAGGGATTCGTGAATCATCGATATTTTTATCATCCATATCAGGCAACACTTGCAAGGTTGAAGTTAATGATAGTACTACGGCATCTGGACAAATGGCAGTTGGTTTTGATGATAGTATAAATCGTCGACTACTAGCCCCTACACCACCACGCTCGATAAAAATTCTTAACTGGAAAATGGTGAGTATGGTGCAATTTTTTGTTTTTGTTCCTGGAGATTTCTTTCTTCCTTGCACGTGAATTTTCTTCTAAATAATATCAAATCATTTTGAAATTTAACAAATGATTATGTGCCTTGCAGGCCATGGATTATTTTGAAAAGCTTCTTGAAGATCTAGATCAAATATGCTTAATGCCTCTCAATCCTAGTATGGAAGAGATTTTGCAGTTTGCTGTTGATTTCCAGAAATCTCAGCCTGATTTGGTTGCTAGATCACGGCTTCAGGTTTAATCATTGAGCTTTTCTCCTCTACAATTTATCCTCCAAATTCTTTTTATATGTGTTCAATTCTTGACTCAAATTCCATTTATCACTTTCTTGTTTGTAAGATTTTGAGCTTGAAAATTTTAATTAATAGTAGTTGTGATGTTAAGAGAGATTTCTCATACCACTAGAAACTGACAAAAAATGGTATTGTATGCAACTGCTCCGTTTGATTATTATCTATATTGTCTTCATTGTCAGCTAATCTCAATTGCGTGGTCATACGGCTTGTATCATCTTTTATGTCTCAAAAACCCATAGTTGCCAGGAAACTCCGTCATGGGAACATGGACAATGCACCCATCCCCGTAACCAAAATTTCCGGTGATTCATTTACATATAAAATAGCCGTCTCCTTATTCATTTACTCATGTACCCTTATTTGATTGGCATCCCCATCCCCATACCGGTACCAGTACCCCTGCGTCTCCTGGTAACTATGCTTGAAATACCTAATATAATGAGATTAATTCTTGAGAAGCTGGTCTGAAAACTAATGCTCCTAGAATATACTTGTATGAAAAAATATGCAGCAGCTAATAAAACAAAATGGACAGCATGGAATGAGGGATAGGAATAAATGTTTCCAAAATAACTTTGATGGCATCATTGTTTATTTTTTAGTAATAAAAATATTCCCCCATTGTTAGGGGCTGTTTTCAGCCAACCTCAAAACTTGTGCTCCTAGAATGTATATGCATTCACACTTGTATTGCACCTGTGAAAATTATTTTAAATTTGCTGATGCTTTAAAAAAGTTCACGAGTATATACATATAAATCGTGTATAATACCTTTGCAGGCTATAGAATGCACTTGAGATTCTGAGGTCTGCACTGGGTGATGTGTACCGCACTCTTGCACCCTTGTACCTGAGTAACCTTGGCTTTTTGATTTTTCTAGTGTGGCTGCTGATCTGGTGCTTGGTAGGTATGGGGATAACACAACCCTTTTGTGGACAAACATGTGTCTACTCTATGAAGCTAGGACTTAGAGGGGTTTCATGTCTCACATACCAAGAACAGGTTTCTTTTTGGTGTGCCTTGATTGCAAGGGTGTATATAAATTTTGTAAGACTAAAATATATTATATTTCACGGTGTCTTTGGGACAGGGATGACAGGGAACATAGGGACATGTTTCAGGGATGACAGTGATGGAAGGCTTTTTACAGTGGACAACAGCTTAAAAAAATGGAAAATCAATAAAATTCAAAATATAAAAATGGAAAATTTTGAACTAATAAAATTCACAATATACGAATTATAGCAACACCTAGAACAAGTATAGTAGTAGGACATGAAAATTAAAAATCACATTCATTCAAGTAATAGCATTACATGAAAATTAATATTCATCAAGATTCCTATGTAGACATAATGCATCAAGATTCATTGGTTCAAGATTAGAAGTACATGACTATTAAAAATTTCATTGTTTTTGTTACAAATATATTATGCAGAAGATCCAAAGGCTATAAAATATTCAATAGTAGGCATATCAATACAAAAAATACAACTACTGGACCTTCTACAACTGGGCCTCATTTTTGATAGTTGTATCAAAATGTATGGTGTTTTAGAGACCGATGCAGATTGAGGATTGAGAACCCAATGAAGGGCTATTGATCTGAGCAGCTCAAATGAACATAACAGGAAAATTCGAAAAGAAAAGTACTGTAACACTGAACAGAAAACTCAATTAATATCATATCATCTGACACTCAACTCAGCCTGTAACATTTATCAATATTTTGTGATTTTATACTGTAACAGCAGCATAAATAATACGGGCTGAACAGACTGCCGTACCTCACCGTACCTCATACAGGCACATAAACCTTTACAAGATAGCTCCACTTTGAAATATGAACAGTATTCGGAACTTACATGAGCTAAATAGGACTGGAGCATGAACAACGATAAGACATGGACTGAACAACCTTTCTTACAGGCGTGTAACATCTACAAAAAACTACTTATTCTGGAACATGAACAGCATTCAGACTACATAATACCATGACAGACATAACCCGTGCTGCTCCAGCCATCAGACCTCAGCAAAAGAAAAACATTGAAAACTTCAATGAGAAATAACAGCTGCTAATTCCTTTTTAAAAATTAAACTTCCACATCTCTGAATTGATGTTTGAGCCTTTTGTTTGCATTGTTTAAATAAGAGGTAAAGGAGTTAAATCTAGAAAATCCTGTTAGAAATCTTTAACAAGATGTAAAACTCAGGAACTTTATAAAGATTCAAAGTTACATAAACTGCAATACAAATTAGAAGCAAACCAGCTATTCCGAGAGATATGCAAATGTCGATGTGACAGAATTGCATTAAGAGCTCAAAGCTTCATACAAAGAATGGCAGAGTAATGAGACAATGCATTCAAGATTTCTAACATGGTATCAGAGCAGGTTTTTTTTTTTGTTTTTGTTATTTTTAATTTTTTAATTTTTTTATATGGAGGTCATCCACAAATTCATTTTTGCTCCCAATTCGGGAGCACGAGCCTTAGGCACTTTATGGGGGAGGATGTAAGGGTATGTTATCTCTGTTGAGCTTGGAACCAATATTGCGTGGAATTCTGTCCCGATGCCGAGTGATGCAGACTGGAACTGCATTGTTGCCAAGTGATTCGTAGGAGCTTGAATTTAAAAAGCTAAATGGAATAATAGACAGGGGGCCTACTTATATAGCATGCGGGATTGGAACTGGACTGTTGAGGCCTCATTCAATGTTGGGGCCCGATAGCTGACCTATGCGTGGTGATGACATCGCATTTAATATGTGCGGCGAGATTTGGTGTATAGGCCGACTTAACCGAGGCTCTGGAATTGTAAGTTCGAGGTGGTTGCATTGTCGGTTTTATTTGATGGAGTTGGTATTTAATGTTTGTGTCTTGATTCAATGACCAAGCTATATGCGAGGCCAACCTTGCGTTGAGGATTGAACTTTATTTAATTTTGGGGGCCGAATTATAGGTCCAGACCTATATTTGATGCCGCTTGAAGGTTGCATTGCTTGATGAGCCGGATTTGAGACCGTAGGATAGGCACGACGCGATCTGGAGCACAAGTTCTATAACGGCTTGGACTTAGGCTGACATGGATAAAGAAAGATGGTGTTGCCTATATAAGGCGAGGTCATTTCATTTGATGATATGATGGATTTGTGCTATTGTGCTAAGGAGCTCGTGAAGGGGTTGTGCTTAGTGATTTTGTGATTGTGAGAACATTGCCTAGAGCAAGGATCGGAGATCCGACTGGGCGTGAAGACAGTAAGTCCGTGTCTTGGAATGGATTGCTGTATAGAGAGCTTGAGGGAGTCTCTTGGGGAGGTTGTGTTTCGTAAAGACGCCAAGCATTCTCGGCATGGCCGACTTGGTGAGCCTCGGGTTTTGGGATAGTGTCCACTTGGGACTATATTGTAATTCTGGGATTTATAATGAAAAGCTATTCATTTTGCCCCAATATTGAGTTGCGCTGAATTGTGTGTTGATTATTTGCATTGCATTGATTGTTGTGGATTAGCGTTGTTGAATTGAGTTGGTTAAGGATAAGGTGTAGTCTAGTTTTGGTATACATACTCGGACCCCTTGGGCGAGTTTTGTAGATTGAAAGTGGTGCCACATGGAGCCACTAGGCTAGCTCCGTGACAGTTGGTATCAAAGCAGGTTCTGGGAGCAACCAGCGTTAGCCAGTTTGTGAAGTCTAGTGCGGCTCTACGGACAATATGGCGGATGTTGAGAGTAACCCTGGATCTGGTTCCGAGCAAGCTGAAGAGGAGAATGTCCGATTTGGGTGAGGTGCATGACGAGATCATCCTCAGACTTGTCTTTGGGTGGAAGAGTTGGCTGGCCGAGTTGATATTCTAGAAGCATATGAGTTAGAGGAGTCTCTGAGTGATGGTGACATTTGATTCCCAGGATACTAAGAAGGCCAAGGAGGAGTTGGCTTTTATTAAGTCCATGGTGACCCAGTCCAGCATAGCACAGGTTCCGAAGGCCAAGGAACCTGAATCCTATGAGGACCATCGGGATGATGAGGTCCTCGAAAACTTCTTCTAGGACACGGAGGAATATCTGGGAAACACGAATGGTTTGACTCATGAGACCAAAGTGAAGATTGCAACGACCTTGATGGGTAGTGCTAAGTTGTGGTGGATAACCCGTGCCGAGGACGCAAAAGAAGGTAAGGCTGTTGTGCAGATCTCGAATTGGGATGAGTCAAGGCAGCATTGAAGGAACAGTTTCGTCCAGGGAACTTGGCTTGGATTGCTAGGAACCAAGTCATGGAACTAAGGCAAACAGGTCGGATCTGTGATTACATTAAGTCCTTCACAACATTGATGATGGAGATTAAGGATATGTTGGAGGTGGATTGCTTGTTTTTGTTCATGAAAGGCCTTCAACCTTGGGCTCGAGCCGATTTGAGGTGACAAAACGTCCAGACCCTAGCTGTCGCTATTGGTGCTGTTGATCGCTTGCTGGATTTTAAGGGTGAGTCGAGTAAGGGCTTCAGTGGCCAAGTTGGGGGTGATGTCAAGAAGAAATCCTCCTCGAATGAGAGGTCCAAAGGAGGATCGAGCTCTACCAAGAAGTCAAGTTCGAGCAAGTCGGTTCCGAGTAAGAAGAATTCGGCTGGGTCGTCGAGGGATGAGGAGTCTACGACGACAAGGAAGAAGAACTGAAGCTCCTTTGTTTGCGGGTGCCCAGACCATTGGGCCTGTGAGTGTTCGAAACAACAAAGATTGAACTTTGCGGAGAAGCCTGAGTCAGTTCCTAAGATGGGGGTCTTACAACTCCTTTCTACAATCTGGGACTTGAAAGAGTCTGGCTTGCCCGTGATGACTGAGAAGAGGTCTGAGCATGCGCTGAGTTTTGTTGAGGCCATGCTGAACATAAGGTGATTGTGGCCATGGTAGATTCAGGGGCTACCCACAATTACCTCTGCCAGGAAGGCGAAAAGGTTGAATTTGAAACTGCAATAGGCGAGTTCCTCGTTCAAGGCAGTGAACTCTCTCGCTTAGAAGGTCATAAGGGATGTCTGTGGTGTGTCCATTCTGGTGGGATCTTGGCGAGGCCGAATAGACTTGGTGGTCATTGAAATAGAGGACTTTGATCTAATTCTGGCGCAACAGTTCTTGTGCAAGGGGATGGCAGTCCTTGCTCTGTATGTGGAAAGCTTGCTGTTCCTTGACCCGAGTCAAGCCTGCATGGTCAGGATTGTCCGGGAAGGGCATTTTGATAAGTCAGTATCAGCTATGAGCTTAAGGAGGGCTGCAAGGAAAGATGAGGATGCCATCTACTTGGCAGCACTTTTAGGAGGCTGGGATGAAGGGGAGTATTTAGGGACCTCTATACCTACGGAGATAGTTAAAGTCATGGAGACTCGCGGGAACATAGATCACTAAGTTGAAGTCGAGCCAGGGGCCAGGCCGCCTGCTCGAGCTCCATATCGCCTATTTGGGCCTGCGATGGCCAAGCTGAAGAAGCAGCTTGCAAAGTTGATGGAAGCCGGTTACATAAGACCATCGAGATCCTCATATGCACCCCCAGTACTCTTTCAAAGGAAGGATGATTCACTTAGGCTATGCGTAGATTTTCGAGCTTTGAAAAAGCTCACTATCAAAAATAAGTACCCCTTGCCCCTTATTGCTGATTGCTTTGACAGGTTGACAGGAGCAAGAATTTTTACCAAGTTGGACTTGAAGCAGGGATACTATCAGTTCAGGATCACAGCTGGAGATGAAGAGAAGACTGCTCTAACCACGAGGTATGGATCCTATGAATTCATGGTCATACCTTTTGGCCTGTGTAATGCACCGACCACCTTTTGCACTCTAATGAACGACGTGTTCAGACCCTTGTTGGACAAGTCTGTAGTTGTGTACCTTGATGACATCCTAGTCTACAACAAGACTATGGAGGAACACCAGGCGCACTTAGCAGAGGTATTTGAACTTCTAAGGGAACACCAGTTGTTTGTGAAGAAGGAAAAGTGTTCTTTTGGCCAAGAGAAGGTTTAGTTTCTCGATCACATTTTGGGGAAAGGAAAGTTGAAGCCGGATCCAGAAAAGCTACAAGCTATTGAGGATTGGGAACCACCCAAGTCAGTGCATGAGGTTCGTCAGTTTTTGGGACTTGCAAACTACTATAGAAAGTTTGTGGAGAGCTAATCCAGGTTGGTCGCTCTGTTGACAGATTTGTTGAAGGACAGAATGTGGCGTCGGACAGAGGAGCAACAAAGGGCTTTTGAGATGCTGAAGGAACAACTCACAACCGAGCTGGTGTTGGCACTACCGGACTTTGGAAGACCCTTTGAGGTGCAGATCGACGCATCTGATTATGCTATCGATGGAGTCTTGATGCAGGATGGGCACCCTGTTGCATATGAGTCTCGGAAGCTGAATGATAGAGAATGTAACTATCCAATCCATGAGAAGGAAATGACCAACATAGTTCATTGCTTGAGGGTGTGGAGGCACTATCTCTTGGGGGCGCCCTTCACCGTCAAGACGAACAACATTTCACCGACATACTTCAAGACCCAGGCCAAGCTGACATCGAAATAGGCTAGGTGGCAAGAGTTCTTAGCCGACCTAAAGCCGACAATATCGCCTCCAACATATAGTTCCAACGCCTCTACCAAGTCAACCTATATGCCACAATCCTACCGCACATATTAAGTGCGACGTCATTGCCACGCATAGGTCGGCTCTATCGAGCCCCAACATTGAATGAAGCCTCAACATTCTAGTTCCAATCCCGCATGCTATATAAGTAGACTCCCAGTCTATTATTCCATTTACCTTTTTAGATTCGAGCTCCTGCAAATCACTGGACACTAGTGCAGTTCTAGTCTGCATCACTCGACATCAGGACAAAATTCCGCGCAACATTGGTTCCAAGCTCAACAGAGAGCATCCCATTACATCCTCCCCCACCTAAAATAGGTGACGCCCTTGACGCCGGTGCTAAGCCCCAGGCTAGCACTAAGGGCATCCCCCTTACTTGAAACTCACTTTCGCATGTTAGAGTTCCTATGCAGGAACTCCAACACCTTATCTTCAAACTTCCACAATGACTTAGCTCGCTCCCAAGTCGCCTCGTGCTTCAGACATCCTTCCCACAAAACAAGAAACTCACGAGCTTTGGTGTTACCAAACCCGCGCTCTCGAAATGCAAGAACCTCCTGACCATTAGCTGGTCCTCTCCCCAGAACAAACCTATCCGGATCTTCCTTGTCCTCATGAAGAGGCTTGAGTTGACTCACATGGAACATAGGGTGCATCTTCAAGTGATGAGGCAGCTTCAACCTATACGCAACTTTACCAACTTGATCACTGACCTCAAATGGCCCATCAAACCTCCTCACCAAGGTTGGACTCAATCCTTTCGACACTTTAAATTGATATGGATCCATTCTCAACAAAACCTTATCTCCTACTCGAAATTCCACTGATCTCCTTGCAGAGAATACATATTGCTTCATCTTGTCGGTTGCCTTTGTCAAGTGATATCTTGCCAAATCCACGTCACTATGCCACTCATTCAAATACTCAGTTGTTGTATGACACTCACCCATTTATCCATCTAGCACTGTATGTGGATTTAGTGGTTGTTGTCCCATGGCCAACTGAAACAACAAGTACTAACTTGTCACAGTCTTTTGAATGTTATAATTGAACTGGGCGGCGTCCAACAAAGGAGGCTAGTTGGACTGGTCCAACCAGATGAAGTGTCTCAAATAATCCTCCAAAATTGCATTGAGGCGCTTTGTTTGTCCATCAGTCTCCAGATGATGGTTGGTCGACATGAGCAACTTAGACTCCATGAGTCTAAACAACTCAGCTTAGAAATTGCTTGTAAAACGGTCATCTTTGTCTGAAATTATACTCAATGGAATACCCCAGTTTTGATCGCATGCTTGAAGTACTCAACCGCATCCTCTGCCCTAAACGACGCCTTGCATGCCACAAAGATACCATATTTGGAGAATCGATTGACTACTACCATAATATTGGTAAACCCATCCACATTTGGCAGTTGGGTAATGAAATCCATGCTCACACTAGCCCACGACCACATTGGGACAGGCAGAGGCTGCAACAATCCACCTAGTGCCTGTGTCACAGCCTTGTTCTGCTGACAAGTCAAACAACACTTCACATAAACATCAACATCACACCTCATTTTATGCTAGTAAAACCCTCTCTCCAAGAGTGCCAACGTCCTTTTCTAGCTTGGGTGACCGGCCCATACAGAATTGTGACATTCTTGGATCAACTCCCTTCTCAAGTTCTTCCATCGAGGCACATACACGGTCCTGTGTAAACACGAAAAGACCATCCTTGATGCTAAACATGTATGTCCTACCTACCTTGACCTATCTCACCAACTCTACAGCTTGAGGATCCCTTTCCAACCCTTTTCAAACTCGTTCCAGCATATCCTCCGAGAAGACAACTCGACTTGCACTTGGCCCAACAAAATGCAACTCCTCAATGGTGGCCAGTTGGGCCTTCCGACTCAAGGTGTCTGCGACGACATTTTTCTTCCATGGATTGTACACTATGTCGAAGTCAAACTTAGCTAAGAACTCTTACCACCTAGCCTGTTTCGGTGTTAGCTTAGCTTGGGTCTTGAAGTATGTTGGTGAAATGTTGTACGTCTTCATTGTGAAGGGGCCCCCAAGAGATAGTGCGTCCACACCCTCAAGCAATGAACTATTTCAGTCATCTCCTTCTCATTGGACCGAATAGTTGTGTTCTCTATCATTTAGCTTCTGGGACTCATGCAACAGGGTGCCCATCCTGCATCAAGACTCTATCGATAGCATAATTAGATGCGTTAGTCTGCACCTCAAAGGGTTTTCCAAAGTTTGGTAGTGCCAGAGAGGAATCCGTGCATTGGGATTTGTGCAATCGGGTCTGCATGCCTAATCGATGTTCTGGGTGGTCGTCAGAATATTCTGGTGTGTCGAAATCCGTGCATTGGGATTTGTGCAACCGGGTTTGCATGCCTAATCGATGTTCTGATGGGTTTTAATATTTTTCCCTTAAAAAAATCTGTGTTGGGTTTTTAATAATATTTTGCCCCTTATAAAAAAAAGTTGGCTTGTGGTTTTTAATAATTTTTCTCCTTTTAAAATTTTTTTGTTGGGTTTTACTGTTTTTCCTCAAAAAACGAAGTTTTGTACTCTGATCCGTGTCTGGTTTTGATCGATTTTTCACCTTAAAAATCATGTCCGGTTTTGATCATTTTTTTTATCTTGGGTTTGGCGATTTTTTTCCTCAAAAATCGTGGTTTGCTGCAGTCTGTTTTGGTCTCACCTGGCATTGTTGGGGCGAATATCTGCACAACTGGTTTGCTGTAGTCTGTTTTGGAGTGTCATGCTCATCTATAGAAGTTTGGAGGGTTTGTCGATTTTTCCTCAAAATCGTGTTCTTGGTGTATCTCCGGTTACAGGGAGGGACAGTTCTCTAACATCAAGTTGGATGATTGGTGTTGTTTTTCTAGAAGTTCTGCAGTTTCTGGGAGGGTTGGTGGCAGACTCATCTCAAGTGGTAGAGTCAATGGCAGGCTCTTGTCTTTTGTTGCAGAAGCATTCTAAGAAGAAGGAGGTAGCCTTCTCTATTATCTCTTTGGGTAGTTAGAATGATGACCATTAAGGGAGGGTATTAGAATAATATCTTTCTATTTATGTTATTAATGGTCATCCAGTTGTTTCTAACTTCGTCTTGTGTTAACGATTGTTTCTTTTTAGAAACATCATCCTTGTATTTGTATTTAAGGAGCCTTCGTCTCCTCTATATAATGAACAACTCGATTCTTTGTAACACACACTTGTTTGAACCAATCAATTTTGCTGCCCATCTTTTGTAGCATAAGTTTGAGCAAGTGGGCAACACAAGATGTCCAAAAGATGTGTGAATAATATACTTCAACCAACAAACCAGTTGTTTTGCAATATTTTGCATTGTCCATTATGACTCTATCATGTATTCTATCTCATTTGAATAATATCATTATGTTTTAATACCAATACGTTATGACTTCGACAACATTATTAGGCCTCATTGTTTCAATGGCCCATATGAATATGTTTACAATAACTTGTGCATCCTTCCCGTGCCTCTCACAATCCACAACTTTCAAAAACATTGCCCGTTTAGGGGACACTACAATCACATTTATCAAGGACAGGTTTTTGGCATCCTTCCATCCATGAGAAATGGACACCCTTGTGTTGATCCACAAATCCCTACTTTTTTTTTTAAGATTGCAGGAATCAGGTAGCCCCCCTATAAACTGCAGTGCGCTTGGTAAACTTTTTTCACGTGACAGGTGACGTTGGCACGACACGCCCTCCCCTACGACGGGGACGGGGGGAGACTGGACCTCGTGACCTTCTTTACCGCAACGGAATTTTTTAGCCAATCGAGCCAAGGCCCCCGCCCCCACAAATCCCTAATTGGCTTCAAGGTTTCTTCCACAAATTTCACCTCCTTTGTCAATAAGGCATTTCACACCTAAATTGTGCATCCTTCCTTTGCCTCACAATCCATGACTTTCAAAAACATTGCCCCTTTAAGGGACACTACAATCACATTTATCAAGGGCTGATTTTTGGCACCCTTCAATCCATAGGTAACGATGGACACCCTTGTGTTGATCCACAAATCCCTAATTGGCTTTATTGATTCTTCTACAAATTTCATCTCCTCTGTCAATAAGGTATTTCATATCTCAAAACCCAAGCCCTTGTATCCTTTTGGAGCCTCATTAACCTTCCTCACTATTTCTTGCCAATATGGTGACCAAACAATGTTGAAAGACAAAACATTTGCATAGACACATCTTGCAATGTTTTGATCGGCAATCTCTTGGGATTTGTTTTGAAATGCCTTTTCCAATGGCCCATTTGTTCTCTTATGTGTAGTGAACTCTTTATATGTGGCCAAAAATGGATGGCTCTCTACCACAACTTTAGGAATGCTAGGAGATGGGGAAATGGGGGGCCTCCTTGATTGAGATCCTCTCTTTGCTAAAGGATGACTTGGTTGTAGCAATTACTTCCTTTGCTTGCTCTTGTTCTTTAATATATTTCAACACTTTTGTTGGCACAAGTGTATTCTTATTAGTATGTTTTTCTATGTCGGCCTGATTTTGTTAATGCTAATCTATGTCAGCCGTTTTCTATTTTTAGAAAACTTGCCTCTTGTACTTTGTATATATTGAGCATTTTCGCTCATTTGTAAATACATCAATCACAACCAATTCATTCAGTAATTTCAAACTCTTTATGGTATCAGAGCACAGCGATTTTGGGCGCCAAAAATTGTGAGAATCGCTTTTTTCTGTTGCAGGCATCACAGTTGGAACGAAATTGGCATCTGTTGGGTCGCGATTTTTTGTGGCATTTTTTCCTCTGGTTTTCGCGGGTCGTTTGAGGTCGCGTTTTTTGGTTGCGCGGGCATCACAGTTGGAACAGAATCGTCATTGGATACACGCTTGGGCGCGTGAAAGGGCCGCGCGATTTTTGCAGGTCGTATTCCCGCGGGACGTATGGCGGCCGTGATCTTCAGAAGTCGTGGTTTGTTGTGTTGAAAATCGCGATTTTATGCATCTCCGCGACTTAATCTGCGATTTCATGTTCCTCTGCAGCTAGGGTTTCAATGGTGCAGGCGATTTTATGCATCTTAAGCTCTCCTTTTGAGCTCCTGGACGCATTCTGGCCGTGACTTCCTTCCTCTGCCAGTCGCGACCGCGATTTTAGTGGGCCCTTCACAGACTGTGGCATCTGTATTTCCGCGTCTTGCTCTTAAGAGAAAAGGCCGTGGAATCTCTAAATTCAAAATTTTTTTTTTGAGTATCTGCATTTTTTCGAAAATTTCTAGGTGCCTAGGGCACGGAAATTTTTCGTCTAGGGTTTTGTACCCTCAGCATTTGACGAATTTTTTTTTGGAACACATATTCCTTCTGGGTTTTTCGAGACCTTTCGTGGGTACCTGTCAGATTTTTTCCGTAGCTCAAGTTCGTGCCTCGTTTTTCGTGCAACCGTACCTCTCTTGTATCTGATCCTGTTCTGCTTCTCAGTTCAAACGCTGTTCAGTTTTTTGTCGTTTTTCCTGCATTGGGAAACGTGCAAATGGCGTCTTTGACCAACTTGATGCTGGAGGGCAGTCAGCGATTTAATGGCAGAAACTATAATATCTGGAAGCAGCGTATGATGACTATTTTTGAGTATCGCTGCCTTGATGAATTGGTTTTGGAGAATGAAACTTGTCCTCCCACCGCTGGTGCTGATCAGGACAAGTTTGATGATCGTAACACAGAGGCCGTCATGCTTCTTAAGCTTTCTGTTACAGATGACCAGCTGCCGCAGATTCCTTCAGGCAAGACAGCTGCTGAGATTTGGAAGCACCTGAAGGAGCTTCATGAGACCTCTGATAAAAGTAGGGCTTTCTTTTTGAAGAATTAGTTGTTCTCCATCATGATGGACGAACGTATGTCCTTACAGGAGCATCTCACGAAGATTAAGGACATTCGAGATCAGCCTAAAGGTTCAAATCAACCTCCGGGCAACCCTAAGAAGAGGAATGTGCAGTGTAATTACTGTCACAAATTCGGCCATATGAAGAAAGATTGCTGTCAGAGGATAGCTTCTGAATAGAAAAAGCAGGGAGGGTCACACCAGAAGGTGCATGTTGCTGAACTTTCTGAGCAGAAGGAGTCTACCTTTTATGCTTTTATGGCTAAAAGGTCTTCAGATCCTGTCAAGACTTCTGCTTGGTACATCGATTCTGGTGCGTCACGTCACTTTACTCACAGGCGTGATTGGTTTACCGACTTTTCTCCCTTCAGTGATTCAGTTATCTTTGGCGGAGGTGAGGAGTACACAGTTGTTGGCAGAGGCCCTGTTCAGATACAGTCTGGTGGAAGGAACCTTATCTTCCTCAATGTGTACTACGTTCCTGGTATGGAACTCAATCTGCTTTCCGTGAGTCAGATCATGAGGCATGCTCCTCAGTTGGATGTAGTGTTCAGTGCTCACAAGTGCTCTATTATTGATCGAGAGACCCGTCTTACTGTTGCTGTTGGTCTAGAGGATCATGGCCTTTATCGGCTTATTGACACTGGTGATTCTCCTGAAGTAGCTATGGCAGCCCGTGTTTCTTCTCTCAGCACTTTGTGGCATCAGCGATATGGACATCTCAACATCCATTATCTCTCTCAGCTGTCCCGGCAGGGACTTGTTTCTGGCCTACCTGATATTCAGACACAGCATCTTGGAGTATGTGGCGCCTGTCAAGCTGGCAAACAACATCGGACTCCCTTCAAGGATGGAGATTCTTGGTGTGCGTCTAAGGTACTTCAGTTACTTCATGCTGATATGTGTGGTCCTATGAATACATCTTCAGTTACTGGTTGCAAATATTTCTTGCTTATTGTTGATGATTTTAGTAGAAAGATGTGGGTGTACTTTCTCAAACAAAAATCAGATGTATTTAGTATCTTTCAGAAGTTTAAGTCCTTGGTTGAAAAAGAGTCTGGCTGTAGCATCATCACTCTTAGGACAAATAACGGGGGGGAATTTTGTTCTGGTGAATTCTCCAACTTCTGTGATACCCATGGCATCAAACGCCAGTTGACTACACCCTACACTCCGCAGCAAAACAGTGTTGTTGAGCGTCGCAATCGTACAGTTGTTGAGATGGCTCGTTCTATGTTACAGCACCGGAGTGTTCCTAATAAGTATTGGGCAGAAGCAGTTTTTACTGCCGTCTATCTCCTTAATCGCTCTCCTACTCAGGCTGTTAAGGGGAAGACTCCAGAAGAGGTTTGGTTTGGTCGCAAGCCCAGTATTAGCCACCTGAAGGTTTTTGGCTCTCTTGCATATGTTTGGGTTCTAGATGCTCAGCGCTCGAAGTTGGAATCCAAGAGTCAGAAGCTCATGATGACAGGGTACAGTGACAACCATAAGGCCTACAGACTGATAGATATTGACACTGATCGTCTTATCTTCAGCCGTGATGTTGTCTTTGATGAAGATAGAGGACCTTTTCAGTCTTCTTCTTCTGAGCAGTGTTCTGAGGATCAGCCTCAAAGTGTTCTTCTTCCACTAGGTCCACCTGATGGGAGGGATGATGCAGAATCTGTTTCTGATGATGCACTACTTGAGTTTCCTCCGGAAAATAATCCTCTTCCTGCTGCTCCTGTTGCTGATCCTGAACCTCTTCCAGCTCCTCCAGATGTTAGCACTTCTACTCTCCGGCCTAAATGGTATGCTAAAACCATTAGTGATCTCCGGGATGGTGAGCTCATTGAGAGTAGAACTTCCAGACATAAGAGCAAACAGCAGCCTACAGTCAATTTTGCTCTCATGGCTAACATTAATAGTGTTTTTGAGCCTCAGACATACTCAGAGGCTAAAGGTATACTTGAGTGGGAACAGGCTATGGAAGTAGAGTTCCAGAGTCTTCAGAAGAATCACACTTGGGCACTTTCTGATCTTCCTCCAGGGAAGAAACCCATTAGCCGCAAATGGGTGTACAAGGTGAAATACAAAGCTGACGGCGCCCTCGACAAGTATAAGGCTCGTCTTGTTGCTCGTGGGTTCTCACAGACGGAAGGCATTGACTATGAGGAGACATTTGCTCCTACAGCCAAAATGAGTACCATCCGGCTTGTTCTTGCCTTAGCAGCCCAGTTTGGTTGGAAAGTCCATCAGATGGATGTTAAGAGTGCTTTTCTGAATGGTGACTTGCAGGAAGAAGTTTACATGATGCAACCTCCAGGCTTTAAGGTTGCTGGTCAAGAACACAAGGTCTGTAGACTCGTCAAAGCGCTCTATGGTCTAAAACAAGCCCCTCGGGCTTGGTACATGAAAATAGATAAGTACCTGACAGATCATGGTTTTCAGCGAAGTCCATGTGATTCAAATTTGTATATCAAACTTTCTGGTGATGATATATTGCTTGTGGTTGTCTATGTGGATGACTTAATCATTACTGGCAGTTCCGCACATTTGATTGCTGAGATCAAACAGGATTTGTGCCGTACTTTTGATATGATAGATTTGGGCTTGTTGCATTATTGCCTAGGAGTTGAGGTTTGGCAGACTGAGCACAGTATCTTTCTTTCTCAGTCCAAGTATGCTCGCAGCCTCTTGGACAGGTTCAGAATGCAGGATTGCAAACCTGCCTCTACTCCTATGGAACCCGGGCTTAAATTGTCAGCTCAGTCCACCTCACCAGTGGTAGATGAATCTTTGTTCAGGCAACTAGTAGGCAGCCTCATTTATCTTACTGCTACTAGACCTGACATTAGTTTTGCAGTGAGCTACATATCACGCTTCATGACAGCCCCCAAGGCTGATCATTGGACAGCAGCGAAGCGTGTGCTGCGTTATGTGAGTGGCACTCCTGATTATGGACTTCTGTACACTCGGAGTTCTGATCCTATACTCAGAGGTTACACAGATTCCGACTGGACAGGTTCTGTTGATGACCGTAAGTCTACAGCTGGGTATGTGTTTAGTTTGGGATCTGGTGCTGTCACATGGACTAGTAAGAAGTAGCAGGCAGTGGCTCTCTCCTCGACAGAAGCAAAGTATCGGGGAGCAGTTAAAGCAGGTTGTGAGGCAGTTTGGCTTCGACAGATGCTTGCGGATATGCATGTTCCTCAGGCAGGTCCGACTCCCTTGTTCTGTGATAATCAGGGAGTGCTCAAACTGGCCAAGAATCTGGTCTTCCATGAACGAACCAAGCATGTGGAAACTCATTGTCATTACATACGACAGCTGGTTGAAGACGGATCCATTCAGTTGCTGTATGTTCCTACCTCAGAGCAGCCAGCAGATATCTTCACCAAGCCCCTTGGTTCTGATAAATTTGTAAACTTCAGGGGGTCTATAGGTGTTGTTGATAGATTGAGCATTAAGGGAGGGTATTAGTATGTTTTTCTATGTCGGCCTTATTTTTTCTATGTCGGCCTGATTTTGTTAATGCTAATCTATGTTGGCTGTTTTCTATTTTTAGAAAACTTGCCTCTTGTACTTTGTATATATTGAGCATTTTCGCTCATTTGTAAATACATCAATCACAACCAATTCATTCAATAATTTCAAACTCTTCAATTCTTTCATGCCCATGCCAAAAATACCACATAAATGGGCTTTCATCCAATTGTATGAGCTAGTATATTTGACATCACACCCATTCACCCATTGCAAATGCAAACATATCCCATACCACCTAAAACTTGTTGTTTCACGTCAACATACTTCCACAAGAGTGAATTTGGATCTGTTTTGAAGCAAGGTTGGTCCACAGAGCTAAAACCGGCTGCCATTGTAATTCTGATTGTGACAAATTTGGAAAATAACACATTGAAAAAAAATATACTTATGATATATCCTAACTCATTTAAACTTAGAAGAATGAAAAGCAAAACAAAAAACAAAACAACATATTCTTCCATGATCTCCTTGGCAGCGGATGGGCTCTTGCCCATTCATAGAATAGCAATCCAACGTCTTTGGAACCCTCGACAATCAATCTTTAGCTCTTTATATGCAACAAGCAAGAACAAAAGTTTAGCAACTGTATTTGGTTTGTGTGTTTTGTTTCAAAATGAGGTAAATGTGTTGTTTTTTTGTTTCAAGTTGTTTTTAGGCCAAATTTAGGGTTTAGGGTTTAGGGTTCTTTTTAAGTTGACCAATCAATTCTAGTTGAGGGAGGTCAATCACACAACTACCCTAAACAACCACCAAACTATAGGGAAATAGTTACTTGCAACTAGTGCAATTATGCAAGTTGCCCTTTGGCAATTCAGAGCCATTGTTTTGGTTTTTGGTTAGCACATTCCACAAGGGAATCGTCTGCTTGACCATGGATATTCTGATCGAGGTGATCCCTAGGTATATTCATGACTTGACAGGGTTGCTATGGAATGGGATGTGTGAGGAGGGTGAAAAGCCCTATGTAAATTTAAGAGAAGAGTTGAACAAGTGCTTGATAATAGGTGACCAAATTGAACTCTTTGTCAAAAAGTTGCAAGTGCTCCAGAGGAATAGTTGTTGAAGAAATCTCTAATCTTAAATTGCACTTGAGTTTTCCCATAGGGATTATATGCAAGATGATATTGATCAGGATGAATAAATGTAGTGGGAGTATATAGTTGTATTTGTTGAAGTATGTTTGTAGTTTCTTTTTAATTATTTCAATTTTGTTTAGCATTTTTGGTGTTATAAGGACATGACACATAATTGTGTTGGGAGGATGTTATCATCCAAATGTAGCATTTTGAATTAGTGCCATATATAGTGTCTAGCTATAGATAGCTTGCGTATGATTTTGTATACACGCATAAGTATGGATGCAAAGAAAGCATGCATAGATTGTATTTAGGGACATTGTGTATTTTGAGACACATGCAACTCATAGTTGGCTTTAAAGCAACTCTGCTTTAAAGGCTAATTATGCATGCACTATACATGGTCTAGGCGGCATTAGGGGGACGTGCTGTAAATTCAAATCGAACTTATAATCTCTGACTTGGATATTTTCTGAAAGTTGGATATTTATATTGCAGACTTAACTTATTACTTTCTTTTGTATTTCAGATGCAATTTCCACTTCTCATACACTTCCGATTTTTGTGTCGATCCGTAGTATTGCAGGGCAAAGACATTGATATAAATATGTGAGTAACGGTAGGAGTCACATCTGTGATAGACGTGACTCCTCAAGGAGTCACGTCTGTGATAGACGTGACTCCTCAAGGAGTCACGCCTATCACAGGTGTGACTTTGTCACCGTTTGTATTAAAATTGGTTTCACCGATTTTAACAGTTACTAATCACCGTTTAGAATGCAGAAGATGTTTATGCTTTGGTAATATATCATTCGATCATGCTATATTGATATTTATCTTAACATACCTTATATATTAAGTATGAATATATAAGTAATATTTAATATTACTTATATATTCATATTTATTATGATCATAATAAATATGTTATCTGATCGAAGCTACAAACAACTCAACATGTGCCTATAGACACCCCTAATACTGCAACACTGACAATAGGTGATTGATGCATTGATACTGGAATAATATACCACACTGATATTACATTGAGTATTGTCTTTCTAGCATGTATGCGATTCTTTGATATGCATGAGTAAGGTTTGTAATAGGTTGCGCATAGAGCAAGCAGAATGTTAAGGACCCAGTGTGCTTCAAGTGAGGCATAGATATATGCCAATGCGTATGTAGTCTTGAGTGCTTAGCCATTGTTTTTTAGACTGTATTTTCCAGCTGTCAACAGTGCAACTATATCTGAATGTTTATCCAATAGTTTTTAGATCGCACATTTTCAATTAAAGGCTATTAGTCCCACAAAATCTTATAAAAGCACCAAATCCCAAAAACGATGATCAGAAACTCAAACTTCTGAAAATGCATGGCTAAATTCTCTGTTCCCTTTGGAGTCTTCAAATTCTAAAATTCTATCACCTGAAAATTATGGATTAGTGTATACAAATTCAAAATGCAGAAGGCTGGAAGCTACTTCAACATAAATAGAAGTTTGCTCCCTATACAAGGGCCATTAGGAATACCAAGAACAACTACCCTTACACCTGCACTTAGTGAACTTGGGACATCTATAATGCAGAAATCATAATAATCACGTCATATTGTAGTGCCCAAAATGCATCCACCCTAGTTGTTAGTCCACAACAACTTTTAGTGTACATGCGAAAATGAGAGATGACCAGTGACCAGCTCTGTGGCACACTGTTAGACCTATCTGATGCAGAAAATTAGAACTATGCACTGACAAACTGCAATTTGCATTCTGCCGCCTTACTTAGGATGGGTTTGATTGTGGTCGAACTTGTCACTGGTGACTGTTTTCTCTGATGCTTCCTATTGATTCTTGCATCTCCCTTCTTTTGCAGGCTCTGTCCAATGATTGCTATTGTTTCTACCTTACTTGCCAAACACAACAAGTGGTAAGGGAATAAGAATGCAACAATACAAATATGAAAAATGTTTGTAGACCCAACAGGCACAAGGAAAACCTGCTCTGATACCAATCTGATCTGTAAGCTCCATGGATATAATCATATGTTGCTTCACTGACACGAATCCTTTATTCATTAACTAGTTGCTCACAAGTTCTTTGTTTAAAATTGACCAACATACAAGGTTTTTATTATAAGAGAGAAAATATTGACATTATCTAACTCCTTTTACTATTTGCTATTTATACTTGCAAGAAAACATAGCATGAAACAAGTAAATGAAAACAACACAAGGAAAAGATTACACAAGATTTTACCTTGGAGAAACCCAATGTGGGTGAAAGCCCCAACAAAGAATCCACCATTAAAAAAATTTGGTTTGTACAAGCTTGGTTCCTTCAAAAGCCTCTAAGAGCACATCTCTTCTAGCATTCTCTCACTTGCAGCTAATTTAGTGAATTCCAATATGGTTTTACATACAATCACACAAACCTCAAGAAACATGGCAATGGACTTCTACCTTTAATTGCCATGAACGCAATGCAATTCTTTCAAGGGAACTCTATCGCTCTAATTCTTCCTTGTCTTCTCAAGAAGGAAGAATCTCCCTTCTCACATACCTCAACAGGTGTACTTATGCCCAAGGACAAGAACAAGAGTCGAGAGTAAATATTGAAACATCTCCCATATGAAGAGAAAGAACTGATTCAAATTCCTTGAGTTTCGGCTCTCCTAATTTGTCAATTGTCATAAATGAGATGAGTTCTACCGTAGATGGATCCATCATTTGTGCCTTGTCCCATCAGAGATAAGTTAGATTTCATTTGAACTTGGAAGAAGATGCCAAACACAATTGAATCTGATTCTAATACATATACTTAAACTTGCAGAGGCCATAAATTTTGCATATAAACTTGAAATGAGGCATCTTTTTTTTCGAAATTGCATAATTTTTTGAGAGAAATGCAGACATGTAAAAATCTCACACTTTAGATAACTCCATTATGTTTTTTCCTTTGCAACAAGATTGCATTTTCCATCTGTAAACAATCCAATTGCAGTTGGACATTTATCTGATAATTTTCAGATCACTGTGGGCTTCACTAAATTTATTTTTTGGGATAATTCAGAGGTGCTCTATGTGGATGATTTGATCATTATTGTTGATAGTTTTATTTGATTAATTGAACAAGTCTTTTGAGATGACAGATTTGAGTTTTCTGCCTTACTCCTTGAGGATACAAGTTTTGCAAACAGAGGATGGGAAATTTTTCCTCAGTCCAAATACGTAGTGAACTTATTGAAGACTTTTAAGATGGATAGTGCACTTGTGTAGAAAACTTCTTGGGAGTCTTGTACAACTCATGCTAGGTCAAACATAAGGAGATCCACTTGGAAAATTGCTAGGAGGATATTGTGGTATATCTACAGTATTGCTCACTTGGGTATTATGTACTCATGTGGACCTAAGGGTTGCCTTGTAGGATATACAGACTTGGATCTAAGGCTTGCCCTTTTTTCAGAAACGACATAAGACCAAGGGGGACATGTCACTGGAGAACACCGTGTTTTCCCAACAATCTTATACAATGACAATCAAGGTGGCATTGCAGTTGCTTGTAATGTAGTGGAGATAGTAGACCAAGCATATTGAGGTGTCCATGTGCATTTCACTTGGCACTACATTTATGATGGGATCATGCAAATAATATTTGTACAAAGTGAGTAGCAAGTTGTAGACATCTGCACGAAGCTTTGGTAGAGGTGAAGTTCATTCAGATGCAAGACATGCCCAGGCTTTCAAAGTCATTATTAGGCCCAAGCCCTCTAATTAGTGATCGAGAGGGGACATTAGTGGATGTAAATACCTTTCTTTGTGCCCTTTGTAGATCCTTAATTTATGGAGTACTTTGGGACATATGTGGGCATGAAGTTTCTCATTTCACATGTTAATTGAATGGGTATTTATAAGTGGCTATGCCTACCCATTTTTCACATTAAGTTGTGATTCTATTCTTAGTGAATATGATGTGATATTGGAATCTATGGGGCACTTACATATCTCATGCATAGTTCGCAAACTAACTTGGACTCAACAGACCAAAAATTTCTGACTTGGAAAAAACTTGACAAAACTCAGCAACTTAAAAAATACTGAAATTTTTTGAAAAAACATAAATTTTATGCAAAATATAGCTACAAAATGCGCCATTTTCATAATTTTTAAAAAAGTAAAAAAGTGTGTTTTTTCAGTGTTTATGCTGTGTTTTTGGTGCGTTTTTTTCGTTGTATGGTTACGTATTCTGCATCCGGCAAGTTTTTCGCACAGACTTGCTGAGTTTTGGCAAGTACTCGTCAGGTTTGGAAATTGTGACTTGTTGAAAACTTGGCCAACAGGGATGGCAAGTTTTTCTGGGAGTACTCGGTGAGCAAAAAATTTGCCGAGTACTTGGGGAGTTGTATACTATGATCTCATGTTTATGTTCCTAGATGCATGTTGTGTATGTTAAAATTTCCCCCAGCTCCAACTATTACATATAATAAGCTGTCACCTATGCATAATGTTTCCTATAAAGCCCTTCAGAAATTGGCAAAACAATGTACAAATTGGAGTTGTTTTCTTCTTGATGGTTTATTTAGTGGATCATGCATCTTGCCTCAAGAAAGGTATCGTAAGCAAATTCTGAGGTAGAAAGCTTAGCTGATCCTAGAGCCCGAAGAAATCATTGTTGTATGTATCCTCATTAAATGGAATAATATGCCTTTGAAAGATGCCACTTGGGAAAGATGATCTTGTGGAACATTGCATGGAACTCTCAATCTTTGATGGGCAAGCATTTGCTAGGGGCAGGGAAAGGGGATGAGGAATATTGCAACCATAACATGTATTCATGTTACCATTTTCATTCTATGTGTTCAGTTATAGAGTGGGTGACTTCTTGCACATTTGGATGTAGCATAGACTTCTAGTAGTATCTCTTCTTTGTTTTTAGAATTGTCTCTGATTATGTTCTTCATTAGGGGCTTAGGGGTTTCTCTAGTCTGATTGTGTGTATAAGTGTTACTGAACTATTGTATTTGGAGGTTTCCACTTGAAGTGGCTCTGCTATTCAAATCTCTGGCTTCTGCTATATTTATTTCTGTTTTCACATGAAATTTCATTTCTAGATCTGTAAAATCAGCTTTCCATTGAAATATTCTTACATCTGAATACTTGTTTTAGTCAATTAGACAAAAAAAATGTAAACAGATTAAATATTGTGGTTATGACTAATTTTTTAGAACAACAATGGTTCCACGCAAATTGTATGACTCATCTGCTATATTTGTGATCCTTGTTTGAAAGCAGCTTTTACTTGTGCAAGATGGAAAGCTTTTTGGTTGGGACCTTCTTTCTGATGTTATTTGTAGAGCTATTAACATGCCACAACTCTCAAATAATCAAGAATTCCATAAAAACTATTTAGTGATACAGTTGGGACGGGTGAGTGCACTTATCATCTCTCTTGCATTAGCTCATTTGTAGGTTTTATATACATTTGTGAGATGGATTCTTACACTTCATTCTTTATATTGATTACTGGATAGCTTACACTCAATTTGCTGAGAATTCTTTGCACTAATACTTCATGGCAACGGCGTAAACTTGGTAAAAGCTTGCAAGAGTGGGGCACACTTTTTCATCAGGTGTGTGTTTGAAGTATTTGAACTATCAATCTGTGGACAATGGATATGGGTAATGACTCAATTAAATCTGTTCGTGCACAAATTTTGCTAAATAGTTTTCAGGTAGTTTAGAAACACAGTGGCATCATACCTTTGCTTTTTTGAAGAATGTCATTGATAAAGTTTAAGCTGGAAAAGATAAATTTGAGTGAAGTTATTGTGTACCCTATTCTTGCATAATGAATCTTTTCTTCTTTTATCACTGCATTCTGTTATGAACTGTTGAACTGAGAACTGTCACTCCATCGTGTAGTGACCTTTTAGAATTCCTATCTCCTTCATTGTCTGACCTGGAGGCCTTAATATTCCAGATTTTCAGCCAGTGGACGTTTTGACCATTGCTTTTGATTTTTTAAAATACATTTGGTACTTCCATTTTTTGTATAATAAATACATAAAAGGACATAGAACTCATGTGGTTTGCATAGGTCAACACAAAGCACTGTGAACAAAATGAGGGACAAAATTTGTGTTTTTTGACCTTTACAGGAGATTGGTTTTGTCACTTTGGTTTGAGACAAGATATGGAAATTTCCTTGTAGGCTCCAATATTATACAGCCAGTGACGAGGTTATTCAAAATTAATATTCAAATATGCAGTCCTGCAAATTGTCAGGAGATACTCGTTCCACTATTGTAACTTTGTGGCTTACCATGATAGTATGAGCCCTGTGCTCTTCATTTCCAGTTGTAATCAAAACATCACTTTTTTACTTCCTTTAATTGGATGCTGTTTCTAACAAAATTTAACCTTCAAATCTTGGTTTATCATTTGAAATGCAGATATTTTTGAAACATACAGAACCCTAATTCTATCCTAGAGTGATTTTATCAGTTTGCACTTATCTTCATCGAGCTTGCTAGGCCACGGAACATTTGATGATGTGTCTTGTTAAATTATTATCTTTTTTCAAATTTCTGGAATCACCTGCATTTGTAAATTGGTTTTGATGCTTCAGATCCCTCTCCTAGATCCATCTTTAGGGAGAGTATTTAAGGTAGAAGCCAATGCTTGAGGTAAGTGAGGTCCATTTAGTTCCATAAGTAGATATTATTGCTAAGCTACCAAATCGGAATCGGGTACGTGGGTAGGGTATGCAGATATGACAAAAAAATTTTAGGGACTGGGTACGTTCTGGGTATGTCTGTACAAAAAACATATAAAAATCATAAATATATACATATTTGCAGCTAGAAACAATAATTAAGCTCAAAATATCACATATAGTTGCATATGTTAAACAAAACTGCCATATATATATTCAGAAATTGAAACAATTTATAATTTTAATAAATTCACAATATTAAATTTTAATATTAAATTTACATTAATATAAACTTTAAAAAATATGATTTGGTGAATTTATGGATGCTGATGGTGCTTTTGGGGGGCTTGGATTAATATGGAACCCTGCGTCCACCAAATTGGAGGTTATGGTAGCCAATGCACAATGGCAGGTATGCAAAATCCTAAATTACTTCATAGATCAAACTTTCTATTTCATCAATGTTTATGGTCATGTAAGTTGTACACAAAAAAGACTTGTATGGGAACAGATATCTTCCATGCTTGATTCTATAAATCCTGGTGCTGTCCTTATTGGAGGGGACTTCAATGCCATTCTCCTTGCATCTGACCAAGCTAGGGACAAAGGCTCTGCTAATAAGTACCAGTTGGACTTTGGTGACTTTGTGGGAAGAAACAATCTCCTAGACATTATACCAAAAAATGGGGTTTATACCTGGACTAACAGAAGATTGGGATTTTCTAGTATTGTGGAAATGCTTGATAGATTCATGAGCAACTGTGAATGGAACCTCGTCCCAGTAGAATATGAATGCCAGATATTACTGGTCTTCGGGTCAGACCACTTTCCATTACAACTAAAGATTGTTGAAGAATATGTGGTTTCAGGATTCTACCTTCATGGCTTCTATGGAATCTTGGTGGAATGGGGCTCCCAAGGAAAAGGCCACCAAAATGTTCGTTATTTACAAAAAGTTAGGATATATAAAGAAATGTCTGCAACAATGGAATAGGAAACATTTCAAGACTATCTTTAAGGAGAAACAACGGGTTGAAGTTGAACTGATTGAGTTGCATGAGTTAGTTTTGGCCCATGGTATGGGTCAAGAGGCATATTAGAAAGAAAAATGTTTAATGTTGGAGCATGCTGCACTATTGGAGAAGGAAGAAATATATTGGAGGCAAAAATCCAGGGAAACTTGGATATAGGAGGAAGATAAGAACACAAAATTCTTCCACAACTCCACAAAGGCTAGAAGAGTGCACAATAGAATAAGTAGCATAAAAAGGATGGATGCCACCTGCTCCACCAACCCCAAGGAAATTGGTGATGAGGTTGTTTCCTTGTTCCGAAACCTCCTTAATAATTGGGAAGGATCAGGCCTGAACATGCAAAAATCTTTGATAAACTGCATTCCAAGGGTCTTGGGAGAAGAACATAATAGAATGCTCTAGGAACCTTTTACCTTGGAGGAAATCAAGGCCGTTTTACAATAAATGCAGCTAGACAAAGCCTTTGGTCTAGATGGCTTCCTAGCTAGTTTCTTTCAAAAATGCTGGCACAACAAAAGCAATAAACTTGCAATTTGAAATTCTGTGTTTTACCCTATGCATTGTGCTCAGACTTAAAAAATGCTTGCAGTTTCCATTGTTCAGGAACAGGGTTTTATTTGTTAGATAAGTGTTTGCATACTACACTTTAAAAAGACCAAACATTTTACAATAAATGCAGCTAGACAAAGCCTTTGGTCTAGATGGCTTCCTAGCTAGTTTCTTTAAAAAATGCTGGCAGATTGTTGGGAAAGAGATTTGGGAGGTCACCGAGGAATCAAGGAAGAAGAATACAATGTTGAGGGACATCAACAATATTTTCGTTGCTCTTATTCCCAAGAAGAGTTGCATTGATTCCTTCGATGATTTCAGACCTATTTCTCTATGTAACACTCTGTACAAAATCATCTCCAAAGCCATGGCTAATAGAATAAAACTACTCCTACGTTATTTTAGAGGAGTAGAGTGGCTTTGTCCCAAGGAGATCCATCATGGATGGCTCAATCATTGCATAGGAAGCAATTCTTTCCGTCACTAGATCAATCAAGACAACGATGAACTTTGGATCTTGGCATGGACTTAAAATTACAGAAAATGTTATATCACCCATCTACAATTTGTAGATGGCACAATGTTGTTCGGTAAGGCCTTGGTCCGAGAGGCATGCATAATTAAGAAAATCTTGAGCAACTACTCCATTGTGGTAGGAGAGGACGTGAACAAAACCAAGTCAAGAATCTTCTTTTTTAATACAGGCCCCGAAAAATAGAATGAAGTGGCACATAAATTGGGATACCATATTGGCTCTCTCCCGAGTAGATATCTAGGTATTCCAATTTTCAAAGATTGTGGTAGGGCTGCCATCTATCATCCCTTGTTAGAATGTTGTGCAAATAAAATGGCTACTTGGAAAGGAAGGTCACTGTGGTTAGCTGGTAGAATACTAATGTTGAAGACTATTATATTGACAATACCAATATGCCTTCTGTCTTGCCTCAAATTACCATCTAACGTGATTGGACAAATGGAACAAAAGATGAAAAACTTCCTTTGGCAAGGGCCCTCAGAGGAAAAGAAAATACCATTGTTTGCTTGGGAGAAAGTTTGCAAACCAAAGACTATTGGTGGCATGGGCATTGAAAGGATGGCTTTATAGAACAGGGCGTTGGGGCCAAGATAATTTGGAAGATGCTCAGAAACCCGTAGCTCAAATGGGCAAAAATACTACAAAATAATGAATGATTTGGAAGATCCGAAAATAATACTGACTGTTTGCAATCCACCTAGGGGTTCATGCCTGTGGAACTTCCTCTTATCATGCCATCCAATTATCACCAACCATTTGACATGGGAAATTAGGAATGACAACTCTGCTGTTTTTTGCGCTGATTTGTGGAATGGCCTTTCCCCCTTAAACCAGAATGCAAATACGATACCCATCCAACAAATAACGAGGATGCAATGGGGAGATACAGTTGTAGACTTTCTCACACAGATCAATGTTGGAGGCCACATAGAATGGCGGTGGAAGGATCTGTGGGGCTTGGTTACCTTTGACGAGAATTCTCAGTTCTTGGAGGACATATTGCTACAAAGGAGAATCTTTCCTTTAGTTGGAGAGGATAAAATAAAATGGACACGTGTCAAATTGGGAGAATATTTGGTAAAACTTGGATACATGGTAGTGAATATGCAAATGGAAAAAATTGATTGGCTGGTTTTTTTCCTTTGGCATAAATTTTGTCTCCCAAAATTGGATCCTTTGCGGGCTGCCATATAGAGAAAAGATCTTAACGGCTAGCAGGTTCAAAGAATGGATTTTCAAGGACCATCCAGATGCATCTTGTGTGAACATGAGGAGGAAAGTGTGAATTATCTTTTGCTTAATTGTCCTTTCACCCACCGGTGTTGGCAATGGTTGTGTGCAAGGTTGGGATGGAGCTTGACATTGCCAAATGATATCAAGGAACTTTTATCTCATGGCCAATATTGCAGAGGTAGTCGACCTTTGCATGTCTTTTTTGAGCCCATTGATACTGATCTGGGAAATTTGGAAGGAGAGAAACAAGAGGAACTTCGAATCCTTTGTCTTGAGTGTGGAAGCTTTTCTGAATAAACTTGAATGTGCAATTGTAGATGTGACTAACAATAGGGCTGGCGAACAAACCAACAAAAACAAGCAATTTTCAGTATGGGATTGTGAGGTATCTCGCAAATGGCAGGGCCTAAAGGCTCCCCTTGTTCATGGGGAGAGTGATGCAGATGTCACTTCAAAACGGAGAAAAGAGGCAAAATGGATGTCACCACCCAATGGGTGGGCAAAATTGAATTCTGATGGGGCAACTAGAGGGAACCCTGACAAGTCCTAGGCCGAGTGCATAATAAGAGACTTGAAGGGAGATCTCATCACGATAGGTTCAATGAAATTGTTAGATGGCATGAATAATGAGGTGGAGGCTCAAACATTGGTATTTGGCTTATAATTATGCCTCACACATGGTGTTCAGAACATCAAGATTGAAGGTGACTCAATGAATGTTGTCAATTCGGTTCGCAGACAGAGTGTGGTGAGTTGGAAAATCAACAACATATTACTTTAGGCTTGGCCGCTCGTGGACTCTTTGCATTCATACTCTATACGACATGTCTATATAGAGGCCAACGATGTGGTAGATTTTCTTGCAAGTTATGCATTTGATATGAACAAAGACAAAGATTGGAGTTAAAATTGAGGATTTGATAAATTTAAGTTCATATTTAAATCCTAAACATTGATGGCCAATGCGAATCCACACCACAATAATCACCATACATTCAAAGTACTTGCATTTATGCTCTAAAGTGCTTGGCCTAGGTATAAGTGAGTTGTAAGATTTGGCATGAGCCAATTGAAGATACTAAGGATGCTCACCTTATTCAACATTATGAGGAAGTATGACGTAGAATTTATATCTATACTGTCGGTAATCTATTCTTCAATTTCAGTTTGGCATTCTCGTTTCATGTCTTGTTTCCATCATGGACACAAGTGTGAGATTGATTTAGGGACGCCAAACGGGTTTCTTGGGAAGTAAAATGGAATTTAGGTTGAAAAGGGTGTTCAAAACCAAGTTTGGATTGATCCTTTATGCTATACAGTGGATTCTGGGCGACGGATTCATGAACATTAACCACCACTACCGGGTTAAGACATTAAGACTGTTTGGGAATTGGCGAAGGCTATGGTGAAGAGCATTCTAGGCGAACTAAATGATCTCCTATCAGTGGTGGTTCCTAATTTGGGGATTTCGGTGATGGGCGGGGCTACCTCGGTCTTTGGTTCTTCTACCATGGTATGGAAACCATACATATACACAGATCATCATGTTCGGAAGGTAGCGGAAATGCAAGGCGAAGTGGGCGGTGGACTTCCTCAAACAAGCAACGGTCATTACAGAGGAGCTAGGAATTGAATGGATGATTTCATTGTTAATCAATAGCTCGAACAAAGATGAAGGGTAATCCCATGACTTCTGCTCTACTACGATTGGTTTATTAGCATAATAATTATATGTGAAGTATGTTTATCTCCAATAGCATGTAGTAGGAAATTTCTATGTAAATATGTTGGCAGATTTTGTCTATATGGGCATTTTGTTGTTCACCCATAGTTGCCACAACCTTGGAATTTTGAAACTCTCCAGGTTGAACCTATGGTATTTTTATTAATATTTAATATATAATTTGTAGATTTGTAAATAAATAATTATATAAATTTATATTACTTTTATTTCATATATAAATATTAGAAAACAATATATAAGGATTAAAGAAAATATTTAAATAATTAAATTTATATTAGACTCGTCCTCCATCTACTGGGCATATGAGAGGGGCTTGAGGCAACTGACAACTATTTTAGGGCTCCATTTGCAGACACTAATCACGAGTTCTGCTCCATCTCTCTTGTATATCATCGTAACGCCCTTCATCATCGGTTCTAAACTTTTGAAAAAGACTTTTCAAAGGAATCAAACATCATATTGCTTGCTTCATTGTGCAACTCCCTCTTCCCCCAATGGATTGGCCCGTTCCTGAGAGCACTCGTGCCGATCTACCTGTGCAAATCTTTGATCATGTGGAATTTGCCTATGTGTATTTAAATGTGTTTGCCCTAAGTTCAGTCCTAGCCAAATCACAAGCATTTTTACTTCACTTGAAATGCAAAATAATGTGGTTGTTTAGCATTTGGGATGGGCAATTAGGGTTTTGTTTGTCACAGAGTGAAAAAAATACATTATTAAAATTATGCTGACACTTGAATCGCCACCTTGATGTTGGAATTGTCGAGGTATGCCATGTGTCATTTCCAAAAGTTTCCACTTGAAAAAATCAGAACCTTGCTTGATTCTATAGGCGATTCAGATCCCTACCTGATTTTGGTATGACTTGTACTAAAAAATGGGGCTATATCTAGCCAATTCGTTAACATAGTATTATTGTGATACGAAGAGCAAGGACATAAGGGATTGAGCCGACAATGGGAAATGCACAATAATGAGATAATTAGAAGAATAATAATGTGGAGTAACAAATTAAATTCTAAACTAGAAGGAGAACTAATTACAAATTATTTGATTAGTTAGATAACCTACTAATTAATTAATTAATTAAATGATAAATTAATTAGTATAACTAATCAATGGACATCAATTACTTATTTCATTAACGAACTAGTTAATTAACCCATTAATTAAGTAATAAAGTAAATAATTAACTCACTAAGTAATTACCTAAATAAATAGATAAATAATTAATTAATTAAAAAAATTTGTTAATTAGTTAATCGATAATTTATCATCGTAAGGATATGATAATAAGATATTGAAATCTTAATTTGTTAAAATCAAAATTAATTAATTAATCACCCAATTATTTAAATAACTACCAACCAAGAACCAAAAATAAAATACAATAAAATATAAACAGCAGTAGGTGGTCTCAAACTAATGGATGATCTTTTGGAGGAGAGGTTTTGAGGAACGGTTCAATTTGAATCCTTCATCGCTGTTTAGGCTTCAGGCCTTCTTCAATTTTAATTGCTTCTTTAGTTATTCTATCTTTCCATGAACCTAAAGACTAATATCCACCTATGGTAGACACATGGGAATCTTAAGTGTTGCTAGCAGAAGTGATTGGCTTCGAGTGCGTTCATACATGCGAGTTCGTTGCTCATATCAAAAAGACCAGTCTTGTTCATGGTAGATCTTTGCAGTACCCTCAATATTTTAGGGAAGAAACACATTTGCAAGTTGGACTTTCTTGCGGATACCTCAAAAATTTCCTTTAAGATTCTCATGGGTTTAGATGCTTTTTTAGGTACACATTGGTTGTATGCACTTGGGACATCATGTATGAAACATTGTGAGAGGTTCATTACATTCAAGGGGACCACGAGTATGCTATCATCCTTACCTCCTAAGTAGAACAAAGCTGTTGATTCTAGTCAAATGGAGAAGATTTTGAAGAAGGGGCATCTTGGCTTCATAGCCCTCCTATATTGCATGGATGTTGATCTTTCTAATCAATAGGCACATATTTGAAGGATTTCTAAGTTGCTTCATATGTATAACTTAGTTTTTTAGAACCTTGTAAATTAGGTTCTCTTAGATAGAGGATTGGAGCACATTATTGAGATTGACTCTACACAGGGACCTACAATTGTTTGCCACTATAGGTTTTGTCATTTCCAGAAATCTAAAATTGAGAGTCTTTGGTAGGAGTTGCTAGAAACTGGAATTATTATGCCAAGCAAAAATCCATATGTTTAACTCACGGTTTGGACTAGAAGGATGGGTCCTATCATTTGTGCATTGATTATAGAATGCTCAATTGAATCACCATGAAAAACAACTTTCCAATGCCTAGGATTGTTGACTACTCGATGTATTGCATTGAGTCAAATATTTTTTGAAGATTGAGCCTCAATTTGGTTATTACTAGATCCTAATCCGTCTCCAAGGTCAAGAAAAGATAGTATTTCAGACTCACCAAGGGCACAACCAATTTTGAGCACTGCCCTATTGGCCTTGCAATGCTCCTATTGCATTCCAAGCTTTGATGAACATGGCCTTTAGTATGTTCCTCCACAAATTTGTCCTCCCATTTTTTACTTAGATAATAGTGTTGTCTATGGTAAAACACCAGTAAAGCATCTTGAACATTTGAATATTGTGCCTTCAATTTTAGCAAAGGAAAAGTTCTATGCTAAGTAGTAGGAGTATGTGCACTGATCCTGCAAAGAAAAATGCCATATGTGATTGGCAAATACCCATGACTCTTAGGAAACCATGAAGCTTTTGTTGAAGGTTCATGAGAAACTTCTCTTCAATAAAAGCATCTTGAACATTTGAATATTATGCTTTCAATTTTAGCAAGCAGAAAGTTATATGCTAAGGAATAATCTTTCAAGTCATCTCTTGAGTACCTTGGCCATTATTTTTATGGAGAGTGTGTGCACTGATCCTTAAAAGAAGAAAACCACATGTGATTGGCCTATACCCATGACTCTTAAAAAACTATGAACTCAAAGTTTTTGTGTAAGGTTCATGAGAAACTTCTCTGTAATAGCACAACTGTTGACTGATATTAACAAGAACGATTTTTTGGTTTGATCTGTCAAGGCACAAGAATCATTTGAAGAACTTGAGTATGCCCTTATCTTTGCCCTTGTTTAAAGAGATTTGTCTTTCAATGTGATGCATCTGGATTTGGTCCTGGTGCAATTCTTTAATAGGATTATGATTTCATTGCTTTCGTAAGCAGGAAGATTTATGACAGAGAAATGTACATCCATGTACAACAAAGACATGCTGGCCATCTTATGTGCAGTGGCTAAACGATATTACCATCTCCTTGGAAATAAATTTTTTATTAATATTGACCAACCTAGTTTGAAACATCTTTTTCTGTGAGGAGTTCTTATGGAGAAGCAACAAAAATGAGTTGATCGGTTATAGGCGTAGAAGAGAAGATCTACTAACCAAAAAAGTTGGCTAGCAAAGATGGCATTGAAAATAAAGAGTCTCATGTCAACATGACAAAGCATATGCAATCACACTGTCCTCCTCCTTGAATCTCATACTCTTTGAATCTCATTTTTTTCATTTTGTAATCAATCTAATGCACAGAGCTGCCATTAGCTCCCTTCTTGTTTACAATCGGATTTGCAGGTGTTTACAATTGAATTAGCTACCTTGGGTGAGCACGTACCCTCATTCTACTCTCTTGTTTTTAAATCGTATTTCTGAAAATTGTTTTACCATTTTCCTACTTTGAATGTGGCAACATGCATAAACTCAAAGTTCTCTTTACACACCCTTTGAATTAGTTAGTGCCTTGTGTCAAATGAATCTTATTACTACATTATGATACAAATGTAGCAGATTCCTTTGCATAGCTTTTCTTCATTCATACTTTGTATACATGCAGAATGCTTGCTTTTTAACAGAAATAAAGGCAGCTTTATTTATCTGATTTTCCTAAATTATGACCCCCTATTACTAACATTCTTAGATCTAGCAGGGGATTGTTGTTTTTCCTTAAAAAAATTAAATTAAAAATTAAAAAAATTACAGGAATATAAAGGAACCATAGATTGAACCACTGTTGAAAAACTCGCCGAAAACGCGCATGACTCGCGAGTAATCACGTGTCATTTTCGGCGGCGAGTTTTAGTGTTAGAAAATCGGCCCGAGTTTTTTCAAAAACTCGCAGCGTTTTTTTGGCCAAAAACTCGCGTGCCCTACTTTGAAAACTCGGCAGCATGGAAAGTTTTAAAATAAAACCAAAAAAACATTTTTATTTTTCTTACCCGCGGCTCCACGAAACCCTAGCGTGCAACCAGTGACGAGACGACGCGACAAATCAAAAGGTAAATTTCATATACCAGTGACGAGACGACGACGACCAGTGACGAGATATTCCTCCCGATTCGCTAACTTTTTTTTAGCTTTCATTTATTTTATAGTTCTGCTTTTGTTAGTCTTTAATCTTAGGAAGTTTTAAATTTTTAATATACATTTACGGTTTAACTTAGTTTTAAGTATGCTTTTAAATTTAGTTCTACTTTAGATATTAATATAGTTTTAAATTAATAATTTAGTTTTAATTTAAAATTTCATTTTAATTTTAATTTAGTTTTTTAATGTAGATTTCGATTTAATTTAGAGAATTAAATTTAAATTAATCTAAATTAAATTAATTTAGTATTAATTTTAATTTAGATTAAATTTAATTTAACATTAGATTTTAATTTTAATTTTATTTTAGAATAAATTTTAACTTTTAATTTAGTTTTACATTTTAGATTTGTATTTATTAGATTTTAATTTAGAACTTAATTTTAATTTAGTATTAACTCTAGCATTTAATTTAGAATGAAATTTTGATTTAGTCTTACATTTTAATTATATTTAGATTTTAATTTAGAATTAGATTGTAATTTAGTATTAAATTGTAATTTAGAATTTTATATTGTAATTTAGTTTTTAATATTACTTTATTTTTAATCTAGCTTAACTAGTTTAGTTGTGATTATGCATTTTTAAATGTTCGATAAATTTGCCGAGTCCCGAGTTTTTAAAAATTTTGGGTCTGCTGAGTTTTTGCCGAGTCAGAGTTTTTCAACTATGGATTGAACCACCAAAATCAATGCTCACTTCTTGTTAGATTGCCACAGTAAGCTGGCCAAGCTCTGATCACCCAAGAAGCAGAAATTTGGAAACTCCAAAACCCGATGCTAAAATGAAGACAAAGAAATAAAAACTCTAGAAAGCTAGAAGAAATCTTTTTTGAAAAAAGCTGGGAATTATAAACTCCATGGTATGGTGTTACCAAAAACAAGTTCAAATCAGTAGTTTTAGAAAAGAATTAAATAATAAACTTGCATTCATCATTATGTGATGAATGCCTTTCACAACAAAAGCAATAAACTTGCAATTTGAAATTCTGTATTTTACCCTATGCATTGTGCTCAGACTTAAAAAATGCTTGCAGTTTCCATTGTTCAGGAAGAGGGTTTTATTTGTTAGATAAGTGTTTGCATACTACACTTTAAAAAGACCAAACATTTTTTTATTTACAAATATTGTATAAATTTGATGAATGGGACAAGCTTATACTGTAAAGCCTTGGTTTTCATAGCAAAGCCCTAGGTCCAAATCACCAGGAGACATAATGAAGTGTTCAATTTGGGTAAAATACCATGAATTTTATCATAAACGAAATCATAAATATATACCATTGAAGTAGATATCTTTAAAATATCGTGATATATTTCGATGCATCTTTTCTCATCAGGGTTTCTGACATTTTCTTGAGAATATTGCGAGTTTTTTTAATATATTGTTGACTGTGACTTTGACTGAAATTTTCACCAATATATTGTAATATATCACTGTAATATCACAATAAATTAGGTTTTTTTCTATATAAGTGTCAGACCTGTGATTTTTCTGATCATTCTTCTTTGGAACTTTTATAAATGGGTTATACACTTTGAACAGTGCAAGCAGCTGCTAAGATTTCCATCTTGTAATGCCCCGCCATGCAACCCTAAAGATAAGTTTAACTAAGCAATAAAAAGGGTGAAATATATATATTTTTTTACATAGAAGTAATGATAACAAAACATAACATAGACTAATAGCAACAAAGTTAAACTATCATCTCTAGGGATTACATAGCTGCATTATAGCAATTTAACAACAGTCAACAACATACATGATTCAACCAATTAAAATCAAATGAATCTAAACCAACATCTTGGATTACAACATCAAATAATACATCAAATTTTGCATTAAAGATTACAAGTACAAAATAGTTTATCTTACAAGAGGAATTACATAGTTTCATAGTTACGAAAACTTTCCTTTTTAATACATCAAATTACATAATGAATTTCACTGATACACAGATTTAGATACGAATAGTATAAATATCTATCTTCAAATACAGGTGCAAATCTGAAACATGAGAGATACATCTTCTTTCCACACGAGCCACGACGCCAGAAAGCCAATGGAATAAAGCACAACCACCCAACCATGTGGAACCCTAAGGTCCACCCCCCGTGCTAGGAGATAACAATAAGGTCCCACAACATGAAACAATTAATAAGATAGGAACACAACACAAAAGGCTGACATGACTCCAACATACAATACACGACATTCACAATAGAGTCACCACTTCCTCCAACAGTAAAAAAAACAATAGACTAACAGGTGCAACGATTACACATGACTCCAAAACAACACCAGTCAATAAGGACATCACAAGTAACTCAACATCACTTCCAGAGGCATTTACAAAACATGGGGAGAACACAACTAGAGAATGATAGATTGCAGTAGGGATGAGTGTCATCGCATAGTCCTAGCATGGGTTACCCTGACAGTCTCTAGCTAAACGCCGGCCCCCATCCATGGGTTACTCTGACAGTCTCTCGCTAGGTGCCGGCCCCCATCTATGGTTACCCTGATAGTCTCTCACTAGACGCCGGCCCCATAGGGTGACACATGCGGAACCAACATTCCTTTCGTGAGGACAAGGAAGTTGATCTTGCCAATCACGGCCTTCTCATCTGATCCTTAGCCTGGACGAGCACTATAGGCATAAGTGAGGCATCCAATTATCTTAATTAGTGTGAAAACTACCCAACCCTCTAGATTTATTATCAAGTTATCACTGGATTAACAACTTCCAATGGGTTACCCTGACAAGCCACTTTGGGTGCGACCCCACATTGAAAGCCACCCCCCCTCACTACATCTAGATTCTCAAAGCCCAAAACCAAACCCAAGCATGAACTATCATATTTCTCATCACGATACATTTACAACACAAAATTTACATCATTTTACATTACACAGAGCAAGGCATTATCCATCTTGCATAGTCATCATAACCACATGAATAGGAGGCAACATTTCAATCATGCAGTTCATTCAATTCACATGATGCACACATAGACAACCCCCACACAGTCACACCCTCCTAGGCCTCTGGAAACTTCCCCAAATGACACAAATTTTTGACACCACTAAACACAATGGTCTCACAGCACATTCACTCTCAGATGCACTTCATAAACTAAGATCCTTCATCAATATTTTCATGATCAATCATCTAACAAATATAAAGTGAATCTATCTCAACAATACAGAATTGTAGCTAATAATTCTCAAGACTTATTTTAATTTCATTTAATTAAAATGAATGTGAACAACATGCAAATAACCCTAAGACATACAAATTAAGCACAACAATTATGTACACTATTTACAACTGATGTAGATTTTATTAATAATCTAGACAATTTTGTAAATACTATTAAATATAATTGTATAACCAAGGCGAAAAGCCTATAATATTATAATGTTATAAATATCTTACAAGATACAAAACCCGAAGCTACAATGAAAGAACCTTGTTCTAAGGTTAGCTTGGGAGGAAAGGAATACAGAACAATAAAACATTCCTATAGATCTAACATCTTCATCAAATCTACCACACTTTTAACCACATGCATAAGATAGGATTATCACAAAATGAATTTGTTGAGAAGGCTTTAGAAGCTACCAACAATGTAAAATGTGAAAGCATAGACAGAGCATGCAAACTGATTGATGGAATGCCTCAAAGAGAGTCATATGATGGAAAGCAAATGATCGTAGGATATGCACAAAATGAATTTGTTGAAAAATCTTAGATAAACCCAATTTGAAAATATAGAGTTATTGGTGATGCAACTAACTGTTTAAACAGAGACGAAATGGGTGAGAGTTAGACAGTCACAAAATATTCATATCTTCAAAAAGACAAACTGGGTACGGACGATTTTCGGATATGATTTAGATAACTAGGTTGTGCACCATATATAAAAAATTTAGAGAAACTCAGTTTATAAAACTAAAGTTATGGCTAACGCAACAGACTGCTAAAACAGAGACGAAATGGCTGAGAGGTAGACAATCATAAAACATTCATATCTCCAAAACGAAAAACTGGGTATGGACGATTTTCGGATATGATTTAGATAATTAGGTCGTGCACCATATATAAAAAAACTTAGAGAAACCCAGTTCGTAAAACTAAAGTTATGGCTAACGCAACAGACTGCTTAAACAGACACGAAATGACTGAGAGGTAGACAGTCGCAAAACATTCATATCTCCAAAATGACAAACTGGGTATGGATGATTTTTGGATATGATTTAGTTAACTAGGTCATGCACCATATATAAAAAATTTAGAGGAACCCAGTTCGTAAAACTAAAGTTATGGCTAACGCAACAGACTGCTGAAATAGAGATGAAATGGCTGAGAGGTAGATAGTCACTTCAATCGGTGATTCCCAGAAATGCAATGATACAGACATGCACAATTGGATCTAATAACAAAGCTTCTAATCTCTCAAGCAAATTACAATCAATAGGAAAAATAATAAATCAAACATTTGCTTCAACAGAAAACTCAGACAGAAATTAGAACCAAAGGACCTTGATTTTGCTTGCTTGACTGGGCTGGAGATTCGATGCTAGGTTCAATTGCTGCAGCCACAAACCAGTCTTTCCCCCCAAAAGTTCCATCTGCTGAAGATTATTATGAGAGAGAAATCCCCCCCATAAATACGGCCCAAAAAACTTCCTATTATTAGAGAAAAAAATCCCCTAAAATCTTCCAGAAGATTCCCCCCACCAGAGGCAATAACTCATGCATGAACAATATCTTACAGTTTGCTATTTTTAATATTTTACAACCAGACCAAGATAAATATATTTTATGGCAACGCATAAATATTATTTATTTATTTATCTCTAGTTGCAATTACATTTATTATTATTATTATTATTATTATTTATTAACTTCTAGAATAATATATTTTTCATAAGCTAAATTTACATAAGGACATTTATATATTTACTTATTTAACAAAAATGCTTCATAACTAATTATTTTATTTTAAGGCAACAATAACCAAAACAATACCAACAAAATAACCCAACTGGCAAACCACCACAACAATGACTGACTATCATTACCAAACCGACAACACTGACAGGGTACACAATCGGATACTCATCCTCTTCAAGGATGATGGCTAGGCTAGGGGACCATATGTTATCTCCATTCAACAACTTCTATTGGTATGAAGGCACGCTCAGACCTGTCAATTCAGATGGAGTCGATGCCTAGTACTTGCAACCTGCAGCAAACAAAAGTGTCGAATACATACATATAATCATCCAAGCAGGCACATAGTGACAGGGAATTGCAGCGTAGTAGGGTACTCATTATGAGTAATACTACACTGTCCCTTCACAAAACACATCACAAGTATCCACATTAAACAAATTCATTAGTAAATAAACAACCAGATAAGACAGACAAATAATCGCATTAATCACGTAGTAAAACTAATCTACATAATCAATTAACCTATAACTGATCACAACATAAGCATAATGTACTAATCATAAAGTATCAACAGTGTCATCATAATAAACATCAATGAGTGTCATCAACTAAATCATAACAGTAAGCCTACCATCAACATGTCTATCATACCCTAAGTATTCCGAGTATTTTATCTTCTTCTTCATGCTCTTTAGCCCGACCACTTTCTCATCCAAAGTGAGAATGGAGGGGCACTACACATCTGCCATTATTGAATAGCAGTTAGGTCTGTTGCCAAGAGGCAATGGCAATTATTGCTCTTGCTATTTAAAAAATGAATGTAGTTATCTACAGTTGTGAAGACACTTGGTATCATCTGGTTTGAAAACCTTGTGAACAATTTTAACCAATATATTGTGATATATGATATATTACAATAAATGAGTTATTTTTTCTCTACATAAGCATCAGACCTACATTTTTTTGGATCATTCTTCTTAGGAACTTCTATAAACGGGTTATACACTTTGAACAGTACAAGTAGCTGTTATCATTTCTAGCTGACATTATTGAATAGCAGTTGGGTCTGTTGCTGTAATGTCCCTTATAGGAACAATACTAATTTTACCCTAAATTATCAATTTCCAAGCAAACACATTAGAAAATACTTACAATAATATTTCTCACAATCAAGTTAACATGATTAACAAACTCATAATGGCATTATTAATCCAACTAACTCTAACTATCTAGGAGATTCAACCATGAGAGAGTTGAGGAACGTGACTTCGATGGGGTGTCCCGGATACCCTAGGCAGGTCATCCCACAATAATGGGTTACACTTTTTGGCCAAACTTGACATTGAAATCAATATTTTGCACTAAATATTCACTTTCTAACACCTATAGCCGCTAAACCATTAGGAATTTGAAGATGAGCGAACTAGTGATTTGTGAGATTTTCTTTGTGGATTCTAAATATATATTTTTAAAAAAATTGGAGTTAAATTGTATAGTTTTTTGCGTCTCCTTTGATAATTAGTTTTTAATAGTAAACAACATTTTTTTAAAGTGATGTTTATTCCGTAGCACAACTTTTTTTCCTACAAAAGATAAAATTTTGATTCTTTTGAATTTAGATTGGTAACACCGATATATAGGGCATGCATTTATAATGTTTTGATGAATATGTTTTTTTTAATTAATTTTTGAAGTCAAACTAATTATAATTTAAACATAGATGTATTCTGTAAAACATAACTTTTTCTGTATGTATCAAAATTCAATTTTTTCTTTTTTGTTGAAACAAGGACATCAATACCTAGGGTATAGATATTTTTTAGATTTTTTTTTAATTAATTTATTAATTTTCTATGTGTGTAGAACAGAGAACTTGATGTTCGGTGAAAAACCTACATTCACAAGAAATAAAAAATAAATATAATAATCAAATTAATATATTTAAAATTATACTTTTTGGAAAACTTATAATAAGGACTACATACTTACAAAACATAAATTTTAAATGAATTCATTTGATCCCCCAAAAGGTAAATCAAAAGTGGTTTTTTATCAGCATTTTGATAGGTGTAGAGGAGACTCCATTATAGGTATGGTTTAAAACTAGCGGGGTTCTATCCAAGGGGGTTTGAATCTAAGGGGGTTTGATCAAACCCTCTTCAGTTAAAATACTTTAAATGGGACCTTTCAAGGCTTAAATCATTATATTTTCTAAAAATATGTGATTTCAGCAAAAATCAGGATGTCCCAGAAAGTGTAACCCAATATTGTGGCAACACCCAGGCCCAAGAGCAGATATACCGGCCCCTTTGTCCTCATGTGGCCCATGCCATCCCTATGAGGTGGTTTACCTGGTGAGGTATCTGTTATCCCGTTACCCCCTCATCTTGTCATTTCCTTTCCCTTTCTCTATGATTGGTTCCTTTGAATTTGCATGTCTATGATAGGAGAATGAGATTACAAAAGGGTGCCCGAGAAGCCATCTCTTCTAAGGCCAAGGACAGTACCCTTTGTACCCCCTTGGCCCCAATGAGATTATTCAATCGCTGTACCCCTCTTGCCCCCCATTCCTTCTATCATAGTCATCATAACACTCATCAATACGATACAAACTTTTACTTTTCCAAACTCAATCAATCACATCAACTACACATATGCAAGATCTAGCAATTAAGAACATAATGAAAACACATGATTTACGTGGAAACCCCTTCGGGAGAAAACCTCGGCAAAATATTGTTTCTATATTATAGATTGATCTTCTTCTTCTTTGTAGGCTCCAACCTACTAAAGACTCCAATCTCCATTTGATAGAATTATAGGTACCAACCTATTGGAGGCTCCAACCCACACACAAATTGAGCTCCAACCCAGCAAGAGACTCCAACCTCTATGTGATAGGCTCCAACCTATTGGAGGCTCCAACCCCCACATAAATTGAGCTCTAACCTCTATTTGATAGGCTCCAACCTATTAATCTTTCAATGGCTGATATAGTATCCTTCTTCACAGGATCTTCCTCTCACAAATCTGATTTTAACTCACACAATATCCTTCTTCCAAATCTGATCACTATCAGATCAGTAACCTTCTCTCACAAATCTGATCACACTTCCTTCCCTCACAAATCTGATCACAACTATTCACACAATCCTTTCACAAATCTGATCCATAATTTCACCTTAAAATCTGCATTCTCTCCCTTAACATTTACATCTCAATCTTCACATATGTTTGTCATTTATATATTTGCACTTATCCTTCTCATATGGCAGCACATACTCTTCAAAAGATATCTGATTTGCACTTCATTTCTGCCACTATTCTTTTTCTCAAATGTGCTTTAATACTCAGAAATAAATCATTAAATTCTTGCTTTCGGAACATGTCTTCAAAACCTCTTTATATTCTATACACAAGAGATGTCTTTCCAAATGTGTGTGGCTGTTGGGAATAGATACAACTCTTTTAAAACTTTACACAATAAACAAATTGCTGTTTGCTCCTTTTATTATATTCACCAAGGGTGACGTCCCTTTTTATCAACATTCTTTCTTATCCATAAGCGCTTCCCTTTTTGTCTTGTCTTAAGCGCTGCCTTTCAACTTGGTCGGCCACCTTTCTTTTATTATTAACCACTTCCTTCACCCCAATTGCACCTTTGCATGCTTTTGGATAAGTTGTTTTTCTTTATTAAATGAAGAGCACTCCTTCTCCTTTTAATCACACCTTTTGTTATATTTGAAATCACACTTAATCCTTCTTTAGTCACACCATATATTAATATAAAATATAAGACATTTTGTCATTATATTGAGCCCTCCATTTCACACTATAATATACGGTGGTCTTTGTTATTTATGCACTTGATAAAGTCAGCCAAGATAGATATGAGAAGATCTAAATCTTGGCGCTAGTGTATGAGGTCGGCTTCTTTAAGAATTAACAATTTTTTACTAAAGGCGCCAAAGGAAGGTTGGCCAAAGGTTTGAATTTAAACCTTAAAGGATCAGCGCTGCCATGGCAGTCGTACTCAACATTTATTCAATGTAGTTTATTTGAAACTCAATCTTGACACATGAATAAAGGTCGCCCTCCATACCATAATTGTTCTTCACCAAACTGCCTCTATTATATTTGAATCTTTAATTTTAATATATTATATCCTCACCATTTGTAACTTGATTGGTCCACCGTATTGACTATACATTTATTCTTGGCCTTTATCATTAATATATCTGCCTTTATAAATATCGCTATAACTTGCTCTTTTACTTGACAAACATTGCTTTATATATCTTTGCTTATAACATCACTCTTCTACATTAATGACAATATATTCCTTTGACATCAATTACAACATATTCCAACAATCTCCACAACAATCTCTTAGATGTTAATCTCGCCAACAATCTCGGTCTTATGTCTTTGACATTAGTGACACCAATCTCGTTCATACACCTTTTTGACATCAATGATAACATGTTCTTATACTCTTGTCTGTTCATGACTATCTTCTTAATATCAATGACAACATGTGTATGCACCTTTGATATCAATGACAACATTTCCAACAATTCTTACTAGACAAAACTGTCAAATGATTATGCTATCCTTTGACTTATTATTATTGCATCACAGATTTTAGTGCTGTCGTTGACTAGCTGTTATTTCTACTTATCAGTGGAGACTCGCTATTATTTCTACATATCAATGGATATTGTTGTTGTTCCTTCATTTGTAAACATAGTTATATTATTGAGGTAATTGTTTGGGAATTTTCATTTTTATAAATCAGCTGTTAATAATGTCGTATCAGTCATACTAAGTTGCCGGTTTTGGTACGGGGTCGGGTATGGGTAGGAGGTTTTGGTACGTGGGTACAACAATTCTAGACTTTTATATATTATTACATTATATATATATATATATAGGAAGGGCTACTCGCAAAATGGATTCATCTTTTTTTTGGAAAAGCGGTTTGGTTTAGTTCACTCAATTGATTAATAATTATAGGCGTCCAATCCAGCTCGACAATCATTTCCTATTCAAATCTCTCTCTCTCTCTCTCTCTCTCTCTCTCTCTGTATATATATATAGGAAGGGCTACTTGCAAAATGGACTCATCTTTTTTGTGGAAAAGCGGTTTGGTTTAGTTAACCCAATTGATTGATAATTATAGGCTTCCAATCCAGCTCGACAATCATTTCCTATTCAAACTGATCCTTCCCTGATCTCTAAATTGAGTGCAATTATGATGGCTTTAAATGTTAAATCTCTCTCTCTCTCTCTCTCTCTCTCTCTTTTGAATTTTTCTGTGTTTTTTTGGTTCACGATGTTTTTCTAGTTTTTTCCCAAGAAATTCAAAATATCTTTATCTTTTTGTATGATGAGAAATTTCCAAGAATGATATTTGCTTTCTATGATATATACATATTTACACCCTAGAAACAGGAGTTAAGTTCAGAATACCACATATAAAAAGCATAAATATATACATACTTGTAACCTAAAAACATGAATTATTTTCAAAATACCACATATCATGCATTATACTAAAAAAAGTGAGCACCACCATCAGATCAAATTACATCCAATTGTCTCGAAATACAGGGGCAGTTAGCTTTCATAGACTTATTTTTACACATATATTAAATCTGCTTACAAAAAATAAATTGCAGATATAATTTTTAACATCATTAAAAAAACTGTGTAATAGGATAATAATATGAGAGTACTTGTGAGACAGCCGCCTCCCCATCCAACTTCCATTTACATATAAATTCATAAGGTTATTTAATTAACAGATTCACATAATTTTGAAAGGCAGCAATTTTTTCTTGTTTAAGCATAAAAGAGAACATTAATTAAACCTTGTGTGGGAAACTTGAGTTGGTAATGGCATCGGCTACCATTGTTGACAAGGATGTTTTTGTGATTATCTGTGCTACTTTCAATTGAAATAGCATGCTCTAATTTGATGCTTCATAAAACATTAAATCATATGTGAAAGCACATGACATTGAATATGAGCCTAAATATTTTCAGATGTATAATATTCAGTCTCTTATATATTGGAGGTGGTTGAATAAAAAAGAGATGGATGTCATCGCAATTCATCGACATCGTTTTCACAAGTTGCTAAGCATATGCATATCTTGTGAAAATGTGTAATGTCCCCATTTGGGATTGCCCTAAACCTTGCCCTAGAATCACAAGTTTAATAGAGTTAGGGTTATAACTTACCAATTGAATGCTTTAAGCAAGATAAATCCTGGTTTAGGTCCTGTAATCATGTTAGATAATATTGGAAATATAATTCATATGATCATATCCACCTTGGCCCCAAGTGGTAGACATGCTGGCATCCAACATGGGGTGGTGTACTTAGTGGATAAACTTATATCGGCTTTCCTTATCCATGCTACCTTATCCATCCCTCTTATGATTGAAACTCCTTGAATCCATCCCAACAACCAATCCATGTAGAAATTGAGGTAATCTACAATAGGAGGCCTATAGATTCTCTTTTCTAAGCCCAAGGGCAGACACTCACCCCCTTGGCTCCAAGTGGCAAACACGCGGACATCCATCATGGAGTGGTGTACTTAGAAAGAAATCCAGTATCTGCTCACCCGATTGGTATTTCCCCCACTCCTCCTCATGGTTGCTTGATGAAAATTACGAACACTAAACACATCCAGATTCATAGAGATTATACCACAATAAATATATCATTATACACAACAATCATGATAGAGCATACCACAATATTTATTAAAACATAAGACTGCTGGATTCTCAGAAGCAAATGTATTGACTGCTGATTCTGTCCTTGTCCGCTGAGTGCAGATATATTTCTCAATGTAATCTGATTCCTTGATTCAATATTAGAACAATAGAATGATAGAATAAGAGAAGGATAGAATAATCGAATAATCAAATGATAGAATGATAGAAGGGTAGAAGGATAGAATGAAATGATGATATAATAATAGAATGATGGAATAATAGAATGATAGAATAGAATGATATAATGATAGAAGAATAGAATGAAAGAATGATATAATAATCGAATAATAGAATGATGAAATAATAGATTAATAGAATGAGAGGATGATAAAAATACAACATGATAGAATGACTGCTGTAAATACTTCTCTGCTGTTATCAATTATTGCACATATATATATATAACCCTGCCAATACATTCCTTGCAGATTTATCTCTGCCTTAGATATCTTCTCTTGCTGATCTGCTGAGGGATGATTTTCTATTTCTGTTGTAATTATATTTATATATCCTGTATATTCCTCCTTCATGAATGATTTATGCTTCATGATATCTGCTCTAATATTCAAATAATATTCATTACACTGCATTGTATTTCTTACTTATTGCTGGATTCTTATATTTCTTTTTATATTTCTACTTGATATCTTTTTATTTATTTATGCTTATGAATGATTCCTCTTCCTTCTTAACCGATCTCTCTTATATGTCTTGCCTTTGTTCAAAGGACACAACCTGACACAACCCTACATATGCTGGTTGACCTTTCTTAACAATTTATTCTTTATTTAACGTAATGTTAATTATTCTTTATGAGCACTCCCAAATAGCTCGTCTTGTAATTTCCTCCTAAGCACTTATTAATCGCATAGTGGAGGATATCTTGGTTGTGGCTAAGGTATGACATGGATGTCCTCACTTATATTTATAATCCCCTAATCTTAGTGTATGGTGGGGTCCGCCGTACAGATCTGCAAAAGGGTTATTATTAATGATATTATGTGAAGGGTATATGTTTGCCAAGGCTATCGTAATCAATAAGGAAGTGATTAAGACCAAGCTTGCTGTACTAGGAGGAGACAACCTCTGACAAACCTGCCAACAACAATCAGATGTATGTCGGATGCCTTCCAAATGTGAATAAGAAATGGAGTCGGCTGGGACTTAAGATAGAGGGACATGACAAAATGACTGTCGGTTTAGGGTGTGTAAAACGCTTGGGAATTGTCGCCCACTGCTGGAATTGCCCTGGATCGCCCTAGAATCACCTTGACCTAGCTGGAATCACCCAGAAATGCTTATGAACTATTCCAAATGAATCCACCCACAAAAAGAGTGCCTTGAATGATTCCACAAGCAAAACAAACCTGATTCTGATTCCAAAATGAATCATACCTGGGTATGTCTGGTTTTTTGGCCGATTTGGTAACATGTCAATCTGTGCTGCTTTAGGAAAAATATGACACACAATAAAGTAACTTCAGAATAGATTCAGGTAACAATATTCAGTATTTGTTCCAGTAACAATAGGAATTATGGCTGAGTAATATGCATTGGCTGATATTCTTAAAGAAGCACAGATTGTTACTGTATAGATTCACTTTTTTTGGCCAATTGAGTAATGTAGGACACAAAATAAAATGTAAAAGCAAAGGGTGGCAATGTCAATTTTTTAGCATTCTTCTGTTGACTAATGCAATTTCAAAGACAACTGTTGCAGTTCAGTAGTTTCATTGTTATTTAAATGTGTAGTCTAGGCAGCTTTTAGGTTTTACAAGAAAATCAAAGCATTAGCTCTTGAATTTTGGTTCTTTTCTTTGAGTTTTGGCTGTAAATTTTTGCTATGCAACCAGTTATCAGATTTGTGATATGCATTTTAACTTTCAATCAATCCCATGTTTTGCATTGCAGTTAGAGATGGCCTGTAATAATCAATTAGAAAGCAATTCCAGCAGCATTGAGGGCAAGGTGGTCTTTTCTAATAGATAATTTTATTCAATGTTCATGTTTATTAGGATGGTAGATATGTTCTTTGCATCTTCATGAATTATGGAAGATGTCAATCCAGGCCTCCTGACATTATCACTATTCTAACACACTGCCTGCAATGCTGTTTACAGGGTTTGTGGATGATGCAAATGATGAACTGGACTGGAGAACAGACTTGCTGGATAGCAGCTCGTTATCTTTTGCTGGGATTCGAGCTTGAGCTTTATTCTTTCAGTGAATACTGCATGATTTACTGGTAAAAAGTCAGTGAAATGACAATGTATTATAGCAATTTTTCTAAAATATGGAGGGAATTTGGTGGATGGCTATTCTGAGAATATTTGTTTTGGTGTTACCAAATCTAATCATAGCTATTGTAATAGCATTGTGATATTGTTGGCCATTAATGGTCAAGGTTTATGCTTGAATCTCATTACACTGCTGAATTTAACTGAAAAGGTTAAATGGATAGGTTGTAGCTATTGGGTAATTTCTCCAGTATAAATAGTATTAAATCAGTTACTGCTACATTAATGCTAATTCCCAAATAATTTTCAGAAATCAGAATTCTCCCTGATTAGGGCCTATTGCAGGTATTTGAATCATGTTCTCTTGACACTGATGCAATTATCCCAAGAAAGGTTGACTACAGAAAAGGAGCAACAGAGATTGGCTCTAGCTGTTGACGCATGTACAGTATCTTTCCAAAATACTCGTAAATTATTTTTTACTCGTGTGGGCACTTGATCTGTGATCTCATTTAGCACAAATGAATGTCATGTAGTTTGGCTAGTTTCTCTTTTAGCTCTAGGCATACAGAGATTGTTACCGCCCTAAATGGTAATTAAGAGGGGCATATGCATTTTGCCTGTCATGGTAGAAGATAGCTGCATGCAGGATCTCTTGGTGACTATTTTGCCTTGCCTCAGTAGGCTCATAAGGAAGGAATCGCTCTCTGTTGTTATCATCATCAGCCAAAAAGAAGGTGAAGAAGAAGCGGGGAAAGGAGGCTGAAAAGGAGATTCATTCGCCTGGCATATTGCTACAGCAGTCTTGTTTCTATCTTAGCAAGGGGCTGGCATGGGTATGAACTGGACACTTGCTTTCTAATAAAAGTTTACTTTTGTTGAATAGATGGTCTAATTTTTTGCATATTAAAAAATCTTGTAATAGTTAGTGTTTCTTCCCAACAGAATTTGATGAAATTTTGCTATCATGTTTTTCTTTTATTCTTTTTTCAGATGCTTGCTGCTTTGACCAATGACCACAGATTTGTTGATCGTCCAACGATTTTCAATACCGAACAGGAGGTATGTGAACAATACATTCATCTTTAGTGATTTACTACTGGATTTCTCTTATCTTGTACTTTGTTATTGCTTGTCCTTCTGATTGTTGTAATGAGAAATCTTTTTAGCTGTTACATAATGGTTGAGTGTAAGCCATTAGTTTTTTGTAGATTTGTTACATGAGCCATGGTATTGGTGTCATGTAAGTGCACTTAATCTAAATTTGTTATAAGATTGAGTAATTTGTTGAGTATTATTTCCAGATATTCATTCAAAATTTTGAATTGTTGCAAAATTCTCGAGTTCCTGAGCCGCTGTCATATTTTCAGTTTAAGCAATTTACAATGCATGCCAACTTTTTTGTGAGTATTTTCTGTTTCCCACTGTTTATTTTATTTGAATTACCAATTCTTTTGAATAGGATAGTCAAACCTTAAGTTGTAGTTATTATTGCATTGATATAGCATGGTGTGGTTCGTTTCTAGTCTGTGTTTAAGCCAGTCTTTAAGTTTGGGACTCTGGAGTTTTTGGAATACTTAGACTCATATCAAGTTGTTGAAATTCTAGATGCAATTTCGGCAAATGGAGAATTATTTTGAAGAAGCTCTGAATGTTTTAAAGGAGCTCAGGCATTGTGCCCATAAGGGTTTGAAGAGACTTGAAGAAATTCGCCAAATTGAGCATGTCGTAGAGAAAAACAGAATTGCACTGAGTGTCATCCTTGCAGGGAAAGGTGATAGTTTACCCAGGGTGTCTTTTGAATTTTCGCAGCACCCGTGCTTTCCGGTTGCTGTTATCAAGAGATCTTGATGCTTCAAGCATGTTCTAAAGCACATCATGATAGTGGTCATTGTAGCTTTTGCATTGCTACATAATTTATCTATATGCATTGCATAATTTGATTTCTATTCAAGGGTGAATTTCTTTGGTTTCGACTGCATTTTAATGGGATTTTTAAATAAGACATTCAGAAATTTTGTTTATGCATTGTTTTTTTGGTTGCGTACCTTGAATGAGGTGCCATCTTGGGGGGTCAGTCTCTGACATGTCTGTGCCATTGGCAATTTTGTTTCTCTTTTTTATTTTGCTTCCTTGAAGTTGTTATAAGGTTCCATATATAGTCTTTCTATCACGTGAATATGATATTGACTCTCAAGATATTCTAGAAATGAGTAGTTGAGGGAGAGTAGTATTCAGCAATTTGACAACAATTTGAACTTCTCAAATAATTAATTATTGGATATTATTGGTTGACAGTTAACTTTGAACCTATGTTATAGTGAGGTGAAGACTGCTCTTTTAGAGCAATATGCTCATGCTTGCAAGAAACAGAGGTTTTTACTTGAAATGGAATCATCCTTTTCAAAGTTTATTTTGAATGGCTAATCAAGCCATTTGACTTTTGGCTTTTGTTTTTGGCAAAACAAAAAACATGTTGGTAAAGATCACTTTTACCCTTAAATATCTAGAGAAAGCCAGTGTTTACTAAAATATTTTCACTGAGACACATTAAATGAAAATTTAGAGAGATTGAACCTTATAATAGTGAGCACCGTTTTGTGGCACTGTAAACCAGATGTTTCAATTTCACTTTTCATTTGTAGATGGAATGTAGCAGAGTTTTGTATTAAGGTCACTACGATGTGGATACCAAGCTGTGGTTGGATAGGGATAAATGTCATATGATACTATCAAATCACAGCAAGAATAATTTTGGACTGATTTGCCGCTTTATAAAAATCAAGTTTCACATATCCCCATGTAAATTGTTTTTGATAATGTTAAGTCAGCAAACAAGGGGCTGAACCCTTTACAAACAAGAGCGCCCAAGGCGCGGCAGAACAGGCCAAATCAGGCCACACACAGAACAGAAACAGAACAGGAACAACAGACAAACAGCTGTCAAACAGCAGACAAGAACTAGACAACCCCAGAACCTGAGGGGACAAATCTGACTCCCTTAACCCTAGGGCATGAAGCATTAAATTGTTATACAAATCCAGTATTATTATTACAAATCCTCATGTAAATTGTTATACAAATGCATTTGCAAGATTTAAGTCATTTTATACATTCATGCATAATAGTTTCAATTTCAAATTGTAAAACATTAAACTGTTTTTTAAAGTGTAGGCCTGTTTTGAACAATAGTTTCAATTGCCAAATTGAACAACATTCTTTGAAACTGTTTAAGTTTAGGTCTGTTTTGAACTTTTACCATATGCTGATATAATAAGTGTTGCCCTCAAAATTTGATCGAGCCTTCAAATTTTTCATTTTATGCCGTACTTAACAAGAAGTTAGTCGTACCTTCAAGTGTTCAAAGCCTTCAAATATTTCCCGAGTGTTCAAATGTTTTTCAAAAATTCCCATGTCTTTTTCTTTGGTCGGAGCTTTTACATTTCCTTAAACTTGTCGGAGAGTTCATGAGTTCATGAACTCCTTGAACCTCGGACATCCTCCCTTAACAAATCTTGTCAGCCATTTCATTGGTTTAAGAACCTCTTGAACCTTCGACTTAGTTTCTATACTGCCCCAAACTCTGAGAAAAGACTCAGCAGATTTTATATAGAGCTTGTCAGACCTTTCATGGGTTGAACTTTTTGAACCCTCTACAAGCTTCCTTCATTGTTCAAAGCTCTGACAACACTTTGGAGGATTTAAGTAAAGAGGAGGTTGAACATTTCATGGTTCATTGAACCACAAAAACTCACATTTCTTTGTCGACGGATTCTTATATTCTTGAACTTGTCAGAGAGTTCAATAGTTCAAGAACTCCCCAACTTCTCAACAAAAGTAGAATGAGAAGATGTCAGAGAGTTCAAAAGTTTTTGAACCCTTAGAAACACCGAGAGTACTTAAAGAAAGAAGCAAAGGAAAGATGTCGGAGAGTTCATGGGTTCATGAACTCTCCAAACCTCCTACATTGGTTCAAAAATGTATCAAACCATTGACATTGAAACAAAAATAAAGGAAAGAAAGAGAAGTTATGGCCTTCTGAAATTAAAAGATTAGTTAAAATGTCGATACGGTTCAAAAAAGCGCAGAACCTCTGACAAAGTGAAACACATTATAAAAGGGATTTTCGAGCATATTTGCAAAACACCAACTCTTGAACGTGAAAGAGCTTTGCGAACAGCTTAGGGCACCTTGTTGCAAATTCATTGCGTCTACAACTGATTTCTTTCTAAAATCATTTCCTTTCTTTTCAGTTCTTCCACCTCCAAAACCTCTTCTATTTGAAAAAAATAAATTAAGATTTTAAATAAATTAAAAATATATAACGTGTTCTCTTTAAAAAAATTAAAAATACTCAAAAGTTAACCCAAGATAATCTATTTTTTAAAGTCGAGTTATATGAAACAATTTTTATTTTTTTAAGTTGAGTTATAGAAATAAATGTTTTTAAAATTTTATTTTTTATTTTGAATTAGATTTTTCAAGTTCTAAAATATAAATGTTTCTAAATTTTATTTTATTTTGAATTAGATTTTTGAAGCTGAGTTATAGAAATAAATCTTTTTATATATAAATAAATTTTTCTATTGTTTTTTTTTTTAATTTTGAATGGAATTTTGTTTTAACATTCAATGAAGATGATTTTTATTTTTTTAGTTTCTGTACTACATAAATAAAAATTATTATAAAAATAAATTATTATTTTTTATTAGCTAATATAAAAGCTACATATAAAATAAATTAAAATATTTTTAATGTTTTTTTTATAAATTATATTGCTCTTTTCAAAATAAATAAAAATTAAAAAGTAGCAATTACTCATTCATTTTTTTTATATTAATATATACATATACATACACTTTTATATATTATTTATTCATTTATTTTATTTTATAATAAACATAAATTAAAATTAAAATTTCATAATTACTTCTTTAATTTTTTATATTAATAAATACACACATACATTAATATATTATTTATTTATTTGATTTATTTTATAATAAACATAAATTAAAAAAATTGCAATTATTATTTTAGATTTTTATAATATTATTATATACACAAGTTAATATATTAATATTATATTATTTATTTTATTTTATAATAAACTAAAGTTGACGAATAAACATTCCTTTTTTAATTATTTTAGACTTATTTTTTATTATAAACTTACAAACTTTCTTTTTGTTTTTTTACATTATTATTATTATTATTTGTTAAATAAGTGCTACCAGTAGGGGTAGCTCCCTTTGCATTAAATCAAGATTCCAAACATAGACATGCTTTGAGACAACAGTATAGGCATTTCCGCTCAGCGAAAAAATGTTGGAGCATAACAATGTCCAGGTAGCTATCTTGGAAGAAAACAATCTGAAGAGCACAAAGATTTACTGAGAGGGGGGGTGAATTAGTAAATCAAAACAAACTTATTCGTTCTAAGACTTTTATCAAGTTTTAACTTTTATTCAACATCAACTTCTTAATATGAAACAATGCAATTAGGTTGACTCCAATTGACGTATGAAATGTTTAAATGATTTTTACAAAAGAAAGTAGGCACCAACCTACTTGAATTATTAATGAAAAGTTTAGTAGGCTCCAACCTACAAGGAGCACCTGCCCCTTAGATTTATTTAGTAGGCACCAACCCCTAATGTGCAAGGCACCGACCTTGACTTAAATGATGGATGTAAGATGACTGCCTTCAACCAGATCGGCACTTCCTCTATCCTCCACCCTGCTTTGTGATGTATGTTATCACTCTAAAGCTCACACAAGAGAATAGATTCTCTGATCTGAAGATGCTTACACACTACAACCACACTTGTAAATCTGAAATGTATCTCCTCATATCAATTTCTTTGTATCAAGTGATGCAACCTTTTATTTTAACATGTCTCTTGAAATATGCCCTTTACTAGCATGCCTCTTCAAAACTTAATTATCAGATCACACTTCTTCATTAATTGTTTATCTTAGTGTCTCTTCACTAAATTTGTTTATCTTGTTGCCTTAATGATCGATTCATCATTAAGCAAACAAATCTGATTAAGAACTTGAACGTCTTAAATGAATGTCTTAAATGACTTTAATCAAATAGAACTTCGATTATGTATTTCTCAGATCCTAATTAAGCCAACAAATCTGAATATGTCTAAATGGTGATCTTCACTCTGTTTAAACCAACATTCTGAACTTTAAGCTTGAGAAATGACTTCAATCTGATTATTTTCCCAGAATTGATGAAGCCAACAATCTAAGTGTGTCTATATTAATCTGATCATCTACATACCATGTTCTTCATATCTTGCTTTGGCATATCTGCACAATTTGTGGCATTTGACATCAATGACAATACTTTTAACAATCTCCCCCTCTGTCATTGATGGCAACCTCTTAAATGGCAACTTTGATCCTCTTCTTTTTGCTCCCCTTGTGTCCAATTTCTACCCCTTTGACATCAATGGCGAGGGGTCTTCTAACAATGTTTTGCTTTTCTTGTTCCATGGAGCTACAAGATACTATGTGTAGCTCCCCCCTGAATTTATGCTTCCACCAATCAATTTGATGGATGTGGGACAACTCCCAATTTGTCCCTTAGATACTCAAATACATCCCTTGGTAGTGGTTTGGTGAATATATCAGCAATTTGTTCCTTTGTAGCTATGTATTCCAAACTCACTTGTCCTTTTGCCACTTGCTTTCTTAAAAAGTGATACTTGATAGGTATATGCTTGGTTCTTGAGTGCATCACCGGATTTTTGGAGATGTTGATTGCACTTGTGTTGTCACAATAGATGGTGCAAGGATGATTGTATTCCACCTTAATGTCTTTTAGAGTTTGCTTCATCCACAAAAGTTGAGTGCAATATGCTACTGCTGCTATATATTCAGCTTCTACAGTGGATAAAGAAACTAATTCTTGTTTTTTGCTCATCCAAGATACTAGGTCCCCTCCAAGGAAAAAGGCTCCTCCACTTGTGCTTTTTCTATCATCCGAACTCCCTGCCCAATCAACATCTGTGAATGCTTCAAGAGTGAAGTTTTCGCTGCTAGGATACTATAGACCATATTCCATGGTACCTTTTAAATACTTGAATATTCATTTCATTGCATGAACGTGTGTTTCTTTAGGTGTTGCTTGAAATCTTACCACCAATAGTTTGCATTATATCAGGGCTTGTAGCAATTAGATACAACAAACTTCCAATCATTGATCTATAGAGTGTTTGATTGGCTTCTTGAGATTCATCTTCTTTACTTAGCTTACAACTTGTAATCATGGGGGTACTCATAGGATTGCAATCTTCCATCCTAAACTTCTTTAGCATTTCCTTCACACATTTGGTTTGAGAGATGAAGATTCCTTTGCTAGATTGTGAAATTTGTAACCCAAGGAAGACGAATAATTCTCGCAACATTGACATCTCAAACTCTTTTTGCATTGACATTGCAAATTCTTGACTAGTGATTGTTTTTCCCTCCAAAGATAATATCATCTACATATGCAATCACTATCAATTGATCTTCTCCAACGGTTTTGATGTATAAGTTACGATCAGCCAACCCCTTTTTGAAGCCTTGTTGAAGATACTTATTTAGCTTGGCATACCAAGCTCTTGGGGCTTGCTTTAAGCCATAGAGAGCTTTCTTCAATTTGCACACATAATCCTTGTGTTATGATAGTAGGAATCCTTCAGGTTGTTCAATGTAAACCTCCTCTAAATCTCCATTGAGAAAAGCAGATTTAACGTCCATTTGATATACCTTGAATTTCTTGTGACTTGCATAGGCTAAAAACATTCTAATTGCTTCTATCCTGGCAACTAGTGCAAATGTTTCTTCAAAGTCCACTCCTTCAACTTGAGCGTAGCCTTTGCACACTAACCTTGCTTTGTTCGTTGTGACTTGACCATCTTCATTTAGCTTGTTCCTAAAGACCCATTTTGTGCCAATTATGTTCTTGTCCTTTGGTCTTGGGACAAGTTTCCAAGTATCATTCTTCTCTATTTGATCCAACTCTTCATTCATTGCATCAATCCAACATTTGTCTTTGCTTGCTTCTTCGAAAGTTTTAGGCTCAATTTCGGATAGTAGTGCCATGTGACAATCTTCATTATAATTTATCATTTTCCTTGTAGATCTACATCTATCTTGAAGGATTAATTCTTCAGGATGATTCTTTTGCACAAACTTGGAAGGTGTCTTCATAGGAGTCTTTTGTGGAGATTCTTCGTCTGTCTCCTCTTTTTCATCTTCTTTGGAGTTCTCATCTTCTTCATCTTCATTACTCACATTTTGTATATCAAGATAGCTTTGTACAATTTCTTTAAATTGCTTTCCTTCATCAATTCTTACATTTGCACTTTCAACTATTTTGGGACTTCTTTTGTTGTAGCTAAATGTAACGTCAGAAATTGTCCTCCTGTATGGAATGGTACAATTTCCCTCAGTTTAGCTCCTCACTCTTGGTGGTCTCTCAACATTTTATTTTTCGGCCTTCCTGAAACCTTGATTGACTTCTAGGAGCAATCTATTCACTTTTTTAGGTAACTGATTGATAAAACCCGGAAAGAGATTTAAGAATATGGCCCCTAGGGCCCCCAAAAATGCAAATCTAAGCTGAAATTGGGGGCTTGGACTTGGGCACCTACACCCTAGTCCTCCCCAGTTTCACGGGATTTTGAATTTTGGCGGGGTGTCGGTTCCCGCCGAGTGCCTCGGTATTCCGTTTTCAAATTCTCAGTTTTCGCGTGATATCAAGACGTTACTTCAAAATTTGAATTCCCTAAAGCTTGATATAAAAAGACATTTGCAAATCATTTTATCACACACAATTCTTATGCAAGCTTGATGCCAAAACTCTGCTGCAATTGCCATTGAAGATCAGTGACTTGTTGAAGCTATTTGAAGTATTCTTTGTTTGCTATCTTGGAGACAATGGGTGAAGGTTAGGAATCAAGATCTTGAGTCTATCTTGCTCTTCCTAGGGTTTGTACACCCTTTGCATGATCGGGAGAAGGGTTGAAGCCTCCAACAACAAGCTTGGATATCCTCCGCGGACATTGCTAATTCGCCTTCTTGTTCATGCAAGTCTTTATTTGTTTCATCTCCTTGAGGTGAAGTTGTATGTATTTATTGTTGCAAAGCAAGTTGTTGATCTTCTCTTGATTGAAACATCTAGGGTTTGATTTTATGCATACACGCATTGTTAGGTTTGCACACATTTCTGCTAATCTTTTCCTTTGGCTATTGTTGAGGTAGAAATACTGAAGACGGGGCTTCATTGAGGCAAGCTCCTATATAGCCGCAACAATTTCCTTCTTTTGTATGTGTAGATCATGTTTTGCAGGTTCCGATGAAAAGAAGCTACAGGAGGAAGGATATTGTGGGTATAGTCACGACAGACTTTTGGATTTTCAGATTCCGAGACTTGTGGGACATTGGAGTGGGTGCCCCAGTCCAACCAGGGGTTTCCTCCGGGATCTGGAAGCTACTTTGCAATCTCAGACACCCTGTTCAGAAGGTTTTGTTGTTCGAAAGTTTGCAGGAGATTAGAGCGGGTGCCCTAGTCCAGGTAGCCCTCAAAATCTGGGTACTGTGTCTCTGAAACCTCTCCTTTGTACCTCTGTGATCAGTTTTGCCAGTTGTTTCATCAGTTTTTGTATATTCTTGATATAAGGCATAAATAGGGTTTTACTTGGTTAAAAGGAAAACACTTGGTGAAATCTTGATTAGGGCCTTAGGTTTCATAACCATGCGAGCATAAAGGGGAGGCAAAGTGATTAGAATCCTGTCTCAACCCATCTCTTTGTCATCCCCAATGCTTAATAGTGAGAAAGGGTAGTATTTGATCTAGTAAACAAGACTATCATTTTTCACAATAAACAGACTTTAATTAGATAGAACTTCGATTATGTATTTCTCAGAATCTAATTAAGCCAACAAATTTGAATGTGTCTAAATGGTGATCTTCACTCTGTTTAAACCAACATTCTGAACTTTAAGCTTGAGAAATGACTTCAATCTGATTATTTTCCCAGAACTAATGAAGCTAGCAATCTAAGTGTGTCTATATTAATCTGATCATCTACATACCATGTTCTTCATATCTTGCTTTGGCATAGCTGCATGATTTGTGGCATTTGACATCAATGACAATACTTCTAACACAATCTACATTTATCACCTAAAAATGCAACAATCCCATTAACAGGGATGCAACAAAATAATTACACCACTCATAGAACTCTTGAAGCATCCAAAGAATAACTCTTATTCGTTGCCTCTCCACAATGTGTAGCCAATTTTGGTCCACATTTGGTGTGGGAACAAAGGTGCATATTAACCAAAACCTCATGTTTCTTTCTTTTGCTTTGCGCCACTGTCCAATTTCCTTCTTCAACTTCCGCTCCCTCAACCACAACACATTTCTTTGGGTGGTGATCCTTTGTCTTCGGACTTGAAATATTTAAGCTCTCTAATTGAACTACCAACTCCCCAATTGACTTAGGATCCAAAGCAGCGTTAATGTTGTTCTTCCTGATAGGAGAAGATCCTGTAATGGCACATGGAATGCCCTATTCTGCGTCCCTATGATTGCTTCTCTCCTATCGGGAAAACCACGGGGTTTAGATCACCCGCACTTGAAACCTCTTTTTCCACATAATAGTGGTGAGTGGATATGTTTTTCCACCAAAAAGCCTGGCCATCCGTTATGCGCTTTGAACAATGAGCTGCAATGTGGTCGGTGTTGAAGCGTCTACGAGAGCGAAAGGGTAAACCCTCATAATCTAACATTTGACTCCAATCCTGACTAGCAGTAATCAGGGAGATATCTACCGAAAGATCTTTGGAGATATCCATCTGCAACAAGATTCGCGTGAAGGTGGTGTGCAAATAGTTGGAAGAGCCCTTATCCACCCCTAAAAATTTCCCCAATGAGTTGCCTATAGCTTCAAAGCAGGAGTCAAACCAAAATTGTAAAAGAAGATTCGAGTCTTACTCAGATTGGAGTGACATGGAAAGATTCAATGGAAGGGTTGAAAGAAGGATGCCACGGCTTCAGCATGAGCGGAAAATCCTCACAAAACCATTGATAGTCACACAAAATTTTATTTTTATCCCTATCATTGTCGAAAGCCACCACAAAAAACCCATGCGCACAAGGATAAATTTTAGTCTCCCCTTCAAAAAGGGGGTCCCATGTATCTTTGATCCATTGATGAAGCAGAGGAGACTTGGCCAAAAACCCTTGAATCTCCCTATCATAACCAACTTCGTGAAATATGCTACATTCTCTGCCACCTCCCTACAAATCTCCTCTTCGAAGGTCACAGAGGGTGTAGATTTGGCACACTGGAGAGGCCTGTTGGGTCTCGAAAATGCAGGTTGTGGATTCTAAGGGGATGCCAAGCCCTATGGTCAAATCTACAACGTTTTTGAGCCAATGACTGGAGTTTGACCTTAACGATCAACTTCTCCCTACACTTCAGGTCCTGCTACAACCTAGGCGGGTGAACCTTTGATTTTCAAAGCAGGTTGTATGATTAAATCGATGTTGGTTTGCTGCTAGTTTATCTGATTACACTGGCATACTTGTAAATCAGATGAAATACTATAAACTATTTCTAAGGAAAAGTAAATGATTTAATCTAAATTTTAACAGAAATAACAAATAACATGAAATGAATCTACAACAGAGCAAAGATTTTAAATGTAAAATAAATCAATAATTAGACTGGTGCTTTGTCTGTTTGGGCAACGGAGTCAGGATATCAACAACAAATAACTTGTATCAGGTAATAACTCGATCTGATTGGCACATACAATAGTTTGCAACTTGTACAAACGTGCAAGGAAGAAATTATTAACTCATTCTTAATAATCCAAAGGACATAATTGAATCAAATGCAAAATATCAAAAAGGATTTTAATCTTTCCAGAAAGAACCAATTTAAATTTGCAAATTGACAAATTAGATCAACTCTGGAGACAAATTAATAAACCTAATCAATTAATCGTACTTAATAGTCCATTCAACATTCTAAGATTACTATAATTGATGAGAAAGGATTTAATTCTACTTGAGAAACCAATCAAATCAACTATACTAAATTAGCAAATGTAATCAGACAATTTGAACATATCCTTAACATATTCAAATTGAATAATCAGAAAATGAATGAAATGGAGATAATTAAATTGATTGAATTAAAAACAACAAACAGATGATACCGTCACAGTGTATTTCGAATTTGAATCCTCAACTGCTGCCTCAGAATGGATCACGCACCATTGTCTTTCTCAGAATGAAATTTGCATAGAAGGATCAAATTGGCCTCAGATTGAATAAATCTAACCTAATCTAACCCTAAAATATTTCGAATGCGTTTTTGTAAAGTCTAATCCTAACCTAATTTCTAACTCCCTATTCCGGGTCATGGGATCTCTATTTAAAGAGATGCAACAAGCCTCAGACCCGTTACATTCATTTTGCAGTTTAAATAACTGACATAACAGATATATGGTTTTAAGTAATAAGAAAATAAATCAATCATCTATTTAATCTTCATGATTGCATTCTTTCGTCTCCGGCTTGAAACACTTGATGATTATCTTAGGTTGAAAATTAATCTTCCCGAGCCGCTTCATTTAACCGCCAGTTGAGAACTGCTTAAACGTAATCAAAAATCCTGCATAGAAAACAAATTATTCATCAGATAAACAATATATAAATATATCATTTACATTAGGACCTGTGGCGTGCCGTATCATTTCCTTATTTCCGTTGTATATTTGTTCAATGACATGTATTTAGGGTTTCATCACCGGAACAATGTATTTCATTCGTCACTTTATCATTTTCCAATGTTAATAATAATTCGCCTCGATATTCCCTTTTAAGTTTAACAAATATTTTGGCATGACTTTTATTTTGATTAATTTTAACATATGACTTTTGCCGTCACAAAATAAAATATTTAAGGAGTTTCGTTTGGCAAATTAAATATTTTATTTTAATCTTCATCGCCTTTGATAACAAAATATTCAGTATTAATCTTCACTTTATTTCTTTATATTTACCCACATATTTTTCACTTAAGTTAGGCAAAATTCACTCGAGTGAAAACAATTATAGCTCCTCGGTGAAAATATTTACCAATTGTTCTTCCAAAAATATTTTCTAGGTAAAATAGTTACCTATTTAATTAAACCCTCCCATATCTTATTTCAGGATAAAAATATCAAAATTTCTTTTTTGGATCCGGTTAAATCTTCAGAAAAATAATTCCTCTCCGAGTGAAAACAATTCTCTACTCTGATATTTAAAACCTATCCACTATCCAATGATATTAGGCTCGGTTACAAAGATATTTACAATCATAAGCTAATTCTAAAAAAATATTTGGCCTTTGAGAATTTTATTTATAAATCCTAGCTCATTTCCTTATTTCAGGATGAATTTCTGCACTTCCTTTTGAGCGTCTTTTCTACATGATTCCACTCACCACTTTTCTTCTCTGCTTTCCTTACCTGAACAAAAATAAGGTTCTTTCAGTGGTCAGGGTAATTGCTAAGTGGTAGCACATGATTTTAGGGTGACATTTCATGTCCTCTCGTTTATAATGATATATGTTAAAATAATCATATTGTTTTGGAAATGATTGTGTTTATATTGATTGATTTAGGGGTGTAACTATGCAAATGTTGTGAATTGAATTTTATTTATTTTGAGATTAAATATCACATCAACTTTAAATTTGGTTTCCCAATCTAAACTATGTGAAAGTTGATATTTATATTCACTGTATTTTATATGAATTTTATCCTTGAGAGAAATTATTGGAGGACAAAGCTTTATCATATCCAAGTTCTGAGTAGAGTATATCCGTAGCTAATTTTTTTTGCATCGTTATTGTGATCATCTGCTGCTGCTATCATGAATACCATGAACATGCTCTTCCATCCTGATTTAATATTGTTGACACGTGATAGAACCATTTGAGAAACACATCGGATAACTAATTCCCTGAGTTCAATGGAACTACTCTTTTGAATCACAATTATGAATGGTTTCATGAATTCATTTTGAAAATTATAATTTGCAAGCTCCTCGCGTTCTAAAAACTTCATGGCTAGCTGCCGTAGAGAATCCATCACAAAAATAGCAACAGAGAGATTTTTTGAGCATCGAACGGTGACAAAGAAACTCGAAAACACATTCCAGATACGAGACCCAACCAACCTGATGCGGTTCATATTGTAATGCGCAATTTCCACAATCTTGGTGAGGATGAAAACTCAAGGGTTAGTAGGAGAGCGCAGCTTTTCTATTGAAACCTTACAGAGGGCCTTTACAAAATCAACTATTGCCTCACTATTCAACCTCTCACTATGAACAAATATGCAATTCATCTTAAAATTACCAATCTGTTCAAGCATGTTCGAGTTGGAAACCAAATTATTCATCTGCTCTGGGGTTACTATTCCTGAAGCATGCCCCCCAACGCCAACACTGTCATATGATCCACGTCGAGCAATTGTACCTGCTGTTACTGTATGTTGGAGCTGACCTGCTCCCTTTCTTTTTTGTGCATGGAAAACAGAGGACAATGGATGCTTGATCTTTTCTAATTCATTTTGAGGCACTGAAAAAAAAATGTGGCATCTGGAGGAGCACCCTCTCCCAACAGGTGCAATTGCTCAAAACGAGAGAGACATGTTAAAATATGCTCCCAGGCCTCTTGGAGATAGTTACCATCTTCGTCAGCAATAGTGATAATGGCCTTTAGGGCACCAATATTCTTCTGCTTAATGTCAGCAACCGAGTGGAGAGATGTGAACTTTGCAAGTGAAGTGACAAAAGCATCGCATTGAGTTTGCATACCCATGACAGCTGTAGCCTGAATTGCATAACGGAAGCCTTGAAGACACTCAAATGTTGACACTTCATCATCAGTTTGGCCCAGAGTAACACTAAATGCTGCTAGCATTGGAGCCCAGCGAACCTCCAACATGAACCTCAAGATTTCTACATCTGTGGCAGCATTATAGACTGACTCAGATTTTCCAGTCTATGCTTTATATGTCTAATAAGCTCGTCATTCTTCTGCAGTATTTTCTCTTCCCTTTTGTCCCAAGGCTATCGTCAGCACCTCCAGTTATCTTCTTCTCATACTGGGCTAGGCGCTGGCCCCACCCTAACCTAGGTCTCTTGCGAGGTGACATCTGGCTTCCATCATCGCGACCTCCATCGACCATATAATTGACAGGAGATGAGAGAGGAGAATGCCAAGGTCCCAAAACATCAGAAAACCCTTGCACACGAACAGCTGATTCTTTCAGATATCCATTGGCAAAAATAGGTGTTCGCTCTAGCATTGCTGGAGGTGCCATTCTATCACCTTGCCTCCTTTCTTGATAAGACCTCATATGATAACTGATGCCCCCAGTTGAATCTCCACTCCCGCCATTACCTTCTTGCTCTCGCCTTGGTTCACCATCTTTGTGAATGCTTAAAGTGGCTGCAGGCTCATAACTTATACCTGTTCTCTTGTGTAAGTCAGACCTCCCCCATTTCTTGTCCCTATAGTCCATTTCAAATTTATATGGATAGTCCCATTCACTACATCTTGAGTGTTCTCGTGCTAAAATACCTTTTCCTGAATAGCCATGATGAGAAACCTGTGTTAATGAGGAGATTCTTGATTGCATACACAAAGGAGAGCCAGGTTTAGGTGAAGGTGCACCACTGAGCCTGAGCCTCAGACTTGGAGAGACAACTCTGCCTGTCGAATTCCCAGTATGTGATCTAGGCTCTTAAAGCTTTTACTTCTAGAAACAACATCATCATGCCACCCATTGCATGATACTTCACTGTTGTGGGCAGGGTTTCAATCTTCACTAAATGGTCGTTTTGATCAAGTTGGAGAATTTCAAGCGTTGGACAACAGGCTTGAGAAATTGAAATCCTTGTCACAAGTGTCTGGCTTAAATTTATCAACTTGATCTCCTTCATTGAATACCCATGCCCGAAATCTAGCTCGCTGATAGGGCAGTCACAAATCTTCAAAATTTTGAGATTGGTATGTTGCCAAATTGGCAAAGATTTGACTCCTGAGGATTTAATGCATAACCATTCTAAAAGATTTAGACGCTCAAGAGATGGTGGTAAAGATTCCAAATCGATGCAATCGATTATGGAGAGACTATTCAAGGTGGACAAGTCTCCAAGAGAATCGGGCAAGCTTGTCAATAGTGGGCTCCCAATTGTCAGCACTTGTAATTTGCTCAGTTGATCGATGTTACTTGGTAAATCCAGTAGATTGGTATCTTGAAGATGCAGCTGCCTTAAAACACACATGATTTGTGATATTAGGTAACTCCTGCAATTTAAGGCATCTTGAAAGGTACAGATTCTCAAGACTTGTGATGTTTTACAGATTCTAATGTCAGATTAGAAAGCAAGCTTCGTACAACCTGATAAATCCAGGTATTACAAGTTTATCAATTGCTTAAAGGAATGTGGCAACGTCCTCAAATCCTCGCAAGAAAACAAATCCAGATACCTCAGGTTCGTTAACTCCCCAAAACCAGTGGGAAGGGATGAAAGAGTTTTACAATGCCGTAGCTCAAGATGCTCCAGTGATTGAAGAAGACAAAACTCCTCCGGCAGTCCTTGAATGCGAAACTCGTCTCCCATATAACCTATCAAGGCTATCTTTCTCAGATGTGTCAGCTCTGATATCGAAGGTGGAAAGCTCTCAAAACTACTGCCCCATGAACTAGAAATGATCAGCTCCCTCAACCCTAAAGGAGGATTAGCATTGTGTTTCCAAAACTCTTTCAATCTCAAAGTGCCATAAAGCTCTAGGACTCTTAAGCTCTTCAATGAAAGCCATGGCGGAAGGCTTGAATGATGAAATTCAAACCAGCGAAGCTAGATGAGGTTTTCTGATAGTGTGACGTACTCTTGGGAGAAATCATTTCCTATAACAACAAGGAAAGATAATCCAATTGAGGATGCAGGTGTGGGCTTCAATGGTCTACTTGATTTTTCTGCAAGTCCTAATCCAAGTGAAGAAGGAGAAGGCAGCTTCAATGATTTGCGAGATTTCTCAAGGTGTATTTTTACACGTGGGGATTCACGAAGGGGCACGCATGTCCTACTAGATTTTTCAATGTGTTTTCCTACAACTGGGGATCCAAGAACGGGCTCCCTAGGAAGGGGCTTCAAAGGAATGCGTCTAATAAAGTTACTTCAGTGAAGAGTCTTTTTGCTTTCTTCAACAGTCTTTTTGGTTTCTTCAAAAACTTGTTGAAGTGAGGATCCAAGAAGGGGCTCACATGTTCTACTTGATTTGTCAACCTGTTTTTCTACAGGGGAAGATGAAAGAAGAGGCTCCCGTGTTATGCTTGATTTTTGAATCAAAATTTCGTTGAATGAGGATGGAGGAAGGGGTTTCAATGATCTTCTTGAGTGTTCAATAAGCTCCACAAAATTTTCAAATGGCGGCTGGTAGTAAGCAGAATAGGTTGGGAACTCTACGTGTGCAGAGCATAAAATGAATTGAGCAGTTACGGCCATTATCCCCCGAATCGCCATTTTATCCTTGGTCTGAAATGCTTGCTTCTGAATTTTTTAAAACCATCTTTTTTCACTTTTACTGCTTTTTCCTTCATTCCCGAATAAGTGTGCAAAGCATCCCATATTCTCCAACATGATATAATACTACTAAGATAGAAAACAAAGAATGTAATTTGTTGCTGTAAAAAAGGTGTCCATGCTACACATATACCTTCCCCTTCACCATCATTGTCCATTTGCAGGTCTCTCCTGAATCATTCTTGACTCTGTTGTAACCAACCAATGCTTTTCGAAATCAGAAAAACAACACAAATATAACTTGTGGCCTCTGCGCGATACATATGACTAAAGAATTCTTCATATGATTGATATTTCATTTTAGTCTAACAAAATTTTACAGCAAGAGGTTTATGAAATTTTGAGGTGCTACACTCAAGTTAATCATCACGGGACCTTAGAAAGTCAATTTTTTTTAAAAAAAAATAAATTACTAGAAATTTTCAGTTCCAACAAGGCCGAGCATAGGCCATCTCGCCAGTGCCCAATTTCTGCGTTTGTTCTGCACTCTCCCTCATTGGACCAAACACATGTTGATTGCCATGCCCTTGGCAATCTGCCTTCATTTGAGGACCCCTTGTGTGACACGTGTCAGGCCACTACCTATCCCAAATGCTGGAAGACGCCCTAGCCTCCACATCTGATCCCTGCATCGATAATTCGTGAGCATGAGGAAGCGTTCTTTTGCCTCTAATTCTGAGATCAACGCAGGAATTAGGATCCCTAACACCCATGCTGGCGGCAACATCTTTGAACGATTTTCTGTTGGAACCTCTGCAACACCCGCGACCTTTGGAAATGGGCTACCGATCCCAAAGAGTACGGTGTTTGACGAGCGAACCGGAGCAAACGAAGAAGGCTTCGCATGGATGCGTGATAGGGTTTCAGAAGAGTGAAGATTGGGTAGCGACATAATTTTTCAATGACATATAAATTATTATTATTAAATATCAATTAATTAAAAAGCAAACTGAAGTAAAGTTTAAGAAAATTTCTCCAATTCAAATTTTCTATAAAAATTTAAATATTTTAATTATATTTAACTCATATTTAACCCAACTTTTTCCATAAACTTGCAAGTTTGTTAAAATGAATAACACTTCAAAACATCATGAAGGAACTTAGTGAAGTCAAGAATTAATTAAAGATTTTACCATCTATCTTAAAATAGAAAATGGATTAAATATTTAATCATTAGGAGAGCTCAATGAAGGGGATATAATCTTATGTAGGTAAAAGCATTGCACTTCAAATTGTTGTAATTTTCTTGCATTTTTGTTATTTGCTCATTATGCAATTTAAGCATTTTCATGAAATGTATTCATCACCGCTCTCCTACTTATCAAAATTGGGACTCCTTCCCCTACCATTAACCAAATTCTTGCACAAACCTTAGCTTGCTTAATTTGGATGATCTCAAAGCTGCACACAATGAAATAGCATACCAAGGCTATGAGTGTGCTTTTGTTTTGGACAATTCATTGTCTGAGGTTAGAGAGCAAATTAGGGCAATCTCACACATTAAGATTCTCTAGTATTCTAGAGTATGAGACCTAATAACCTACATAGAGAGGATGAAAAAGATCTTTGAAAGTGAAGATCTGAGACTAGAATTAATATAGGATACTTTAGCATGCAATGCAACTAGGTGGTGGTATACCCACAAGCCAAACATCTCAATTTGGAAAGCATTCATAGTACTAATAAAAACTTGGTACTTGCCTAAAGAAGGGTATTGGAAGATTACCCTTGAATATTGTAGTGAGACTAAACCTAAGACACATTTAGAGAAGTTCATTAAGGAGCGGACTAGCAAGAGCGAATATGATGAAAGTATTTATATTCAACTATTTTACTGGACCTTATCACCCATCGTAAAAGTTTGGTATATCAACTAAGAGAAGAGAGGAGAAACCAGAGAATGGAATATGGTACAAGAGGAATTTTATAAAACTTTTTCATTATATAGCTCCAACAGATTTATAAATGATGTGCTACAGAAGATGAAGGGAATAATCTTATCACTAGCAGAAGAATTTATAAATATATGTGGATATAAAAGGTATCAAACCATACCACCAAAGGAAAAAGCCATCTAGAAACTTATAGAGTGGATGGATAGGATAGATAGTCCACCAAAAAAATCTATGTTATACTACAAGAAAGACGAGAAGATAAGGATGAGGAAGAAAATCCTCAAAATTAGAGGTAGAAGTTAGTGAGGGAGAAAGGGAGATAGCCACTACCAATGCACGAAAACTTGAATACTTTAATCAACCTTTAAGAACAAGAAAAGAGAATATAGCAATAGAAGGGAGCCCTAAACTTGTTAAGAATATAGCAATAGAAGGGAGCCCTAAACTTGTTAACTCTGAGACTACTGGGATGAAAAATAGGCAATGCAAGTTGCAAAGGTACTAAGAGAATATGAAGTTCTGTTTCCTTGCACTTTCACTGATCTTAAGGCATAAAGGAGGAATCTAGAGTAATGAAAATTAGGTTGAAAGAGGGTGCAAAGCCACAAAGGTAAAGACCCTATAGACTTAATACTAATGTAAAAACTAGAGTTAAGAATGAATTAGACAAAATGTTGGTTGGTAGTATAATCAAACTAGTAGAGGACACTGAGTGGATAAGCCCATTGGTTGTACAACATAATAAAATAGGTGAAATAAGGGTGTATGTTGATTTTAGAGAGCTCAATAAGGCTTGTGTGAAGATCCCTTCCCCACTCCATTTATAGAAGTGCTCAAATCAATAGCAGGCAAGGAATTTTACTCCTTCATAGATGGCTTATCAGGATATCATCAAGTGAAAATTCAAGTAGATCAACCTAAAACCAATTTATGACTAAATGGGTGTCTTTCATGTACATTGTGATGCCATTTGGCTTAGAGAATTTACCTACGATATTTAGCAGAATAATGATCAACACATTTTATTCAATTCGTCCTAGAGGTATACCTCAATGATTGGACTATGTATGGATTAATCAAAGACCACATATAGGTACTTTGTCTAATATTAGAACGATGCAGAAGCTTTACAAATTTGATTGAACTTGAGGAAATGTCTATTTGCAATACCCTTCAGTACATTGTTGTGCCATATTACATGCAAAGAAGGATTAATGATAGATCCACTAAAAGTGGCAATAATCTTAAATCACCTAGCCCCATAGACAATTGTTGAAGTAAAAGCATTCTTGGATTACACTGATTACCATAGAAAATTCATTAAAGGATATGCGGTGATTGTTGGGCCAATAGAAGAGCTTCCGAAAAAGAAAACAAATAAGACCTTTGAATGGACAAACCAATGCTAAGAAGCATTTGGCACAATTAAGAAAATAGAAAAAGCACCAATCCTAGTATTTCTATATTCAAATATCCATTTTCATGTACATGTGGACATTTATGGCACCACAGTTGGAGTAGTATTAGCCCAACCAAGAGAAAACAAGGGCCACCTAATTTTGTTTTCTAGTCGTAAACTATCTCAGGCAAAAAGGAACTATACAACAATAAAAAGGGAGGCTCTAACTATGGTCTATGCAGTACAAAAATTTAGACACTACCTTTTAGCCACCCCATTCATATTATCCATAGACCATGAGCCACTAAAATACTTTATGAACAAACCTCTTATCTAGGGCAAAATTTGCAGATGGTTACTCTTATTCCAGGAGTTTGAATTTAAAATTACGGTAAAACTTGGAAAAGCTAAGCAACGGCTAGATTATTTGTTTAGAATTGATATAGGGGAAGACCCAGGGCTTGTCGATAAAAAAATACCTGGTGCAAACTTATTTAGAGTCAATGTGGTACTAGAAGATCTTACTTAAGTAGTGCAACTACTCTCTACATGATAGTTTCCAAAAAATAGCTCCAAAAGTGAAAGAAGCAAACTATTACGGAGGTCCCAACCTTATACATCAATTAAAGGAGAACTTCGTATTATATGGAGGAACAAAATTATAATAAGGGTTGTGCTTGAACATGACAAAGAAAATATTCTAAGAGAAGCCCATAGAGGCATATTTGGAGGACATAACTCTAGAGAAGGTACCACAAGAAAATTTATGTTAGCAGACTTATGGTGGCCCACACTCTTCAAGGATTTGAACCAATATGTAAGACGTGATGTATGTCAATGGGTAGGGAAACCTACCACAAAAGATGAGATGCCCTTTGATGGGTCTCATATTTGTCTCTTATGACCCTTATGTTTCTTGTTTAAGAGTACATTTCCATAGACATTCCTACCTTTAAAACTAAGACTTCTAATTAATATTTGGATATAAGCACTATGTTAGTTGTAAGATGTTTTAATGAATTGTTGTGTGTTAAAACAAGTATTTTCAATATAATGTGTCATGTTATTATGTTTATGATGATCTCAGAATAGAGATTTTCTATGGAACGAACTTCTACCTGTAGCAACTAAGAGTGACAACCCACATCTAAGGTTGTAGCATGCCTGCAACAACTAAGACTGACAACCCGCATCCAAGGTTGTAGCATGCCTACATCCAAAGCCCATGGTTACCTACAGTTGTCCAACAACAATAATCTCTTCTCTGCATGCAATGCCCAAAGGCGTTTGTGCTTGTCTCTTCGTCGCCTTTGGCATATAGATATTTTGTATTGTAATTGGTGAACGCTGGTCGATATCAATGCTTGATTTGGATTCTCAATATGTGTCTATTTGGATTGATGTGACTCATATATGTGTGTGTGTGTGTGTGCGTGCGTGTGTTTATATTTATTTAGAGTTTCAGCTTCACTATTTTCATTTAAATAATATGTTGGGTGGGTGGAAATTATTACTTTAGTATGATTATGTTAGATGATTAATTGTATCTTGATCGTATTCTTAGAATACTTGATTTAATTGAAATGTGCTTTTCAAATAATTAATATTTATTTACGTAATTTCTATCATTGCTTCGACTATTGTTACATTTTGAGCAGATGCGTGTAATGTTTGCAATGAGTGCAGGAAATTACAGGTATTGACCAATGAGCGAAATGTGGAGTAGATGACATGGGACGCTTGGCTATCTCACACCATCATCCTTATGTTGTTAAAACCAGTGAAAACCTCATCCAAATCGATTACGATTCTGGATTCCCTTTGTGAGAGACCTATGAAATTCTTCTTGGGAGTATTTGATTTAACGCTTGTGCGATTTTGTGTGTGTCTGGCATGTGAATTGATTTATGATGCCTTGGAAATCCTAATTTTATGCTATCATTTCCTAGTTAGGAGAAAAAGCATTTAAATGATTGTTTTATATGTTAGAAGATATTTAAATTGAAAAGCCATTTTAATTATTTGCTTGGTATTTAAAATAGATTAAATTATATTTCAAAATTTAGAAATATTTTTATTCTATATGTTATGTTAGTGAAAATTAGCTTAAGGTGAATGAAAGGGTTAGTTAAGTTTAATCCTAATTAGTGGTTAGATAAGGGAAAAAGGGTTTTATTTTATTTTTTCATTATGCAATGTTGATATTTTGGAGAGCAAAATTGGAGCAAAAACACATTTCTCAAACCCTCTTTGAAGAATTTTGATTTCTATTTGCTTGGGAGTGCTTGGATTGGATTGTTGTTGGAAGAAGTGTGCAATTTGTAATTCTGCATCTTTTGAGGTAATCATTTGTTGGTTTAAGTTTATATTTGAATTTTTATGTGAAATTTCAATTTGTAGGAAGTAGAAAGTTTCGAAAAATTGATTTTCCTATGAAGTTCATGGCAAAATTTTCTTAAACTGCAATTTTATTTCAAAAGTGTCTTGTTGGGTAGATTAGACACAAAAGGGTATGTTTGCATTTTTAGTTTGTGAATTTCTTGGAAAACGTGAAAAGTGCATGCTGTCAGAATTGGTTGGAAAAATTATGTGATTGGAAAAGATTGTTGTTGGGTTAGTTTAGAGAAAGAGGGTATTTTCAAATTTTTGAATTTCATTATATTTTTAAAGTTGACTTTTTGGTGTGAGGAATTAGGGAAGGATGCTTCAAAATTCGTCAATGGCGGACACTAGACATTCTTTAAATTATTTTATTTTATTTTTGGAATTTATGGAAAATTCTAAATGTTGCATGTTATGTGGATTGATGGATTCTCCCATATCTTTAATTTTATAGTTGCATGGGAAGCGTGCCTTCAAGGGTAAAAGGCTCTTTTTCTATTTTCAGGTTCCTCGAAGGAGGATGCGCTTGTTTGTTTAGGTTGGATAGTTCCCAACTTGTTGGACATGGTTGGATGCAAGGGTACGCTAGAAAAGTGCCCTTGAGCTTGTTAGTTGTGGGGAAGAGGGATGTCGTCTCTCACGAGGCTCTGTGTGTGAGTGATTGACGACCATCTTGTGCCTCTTGTGTGTGTGAATGACGTACATCTTGTGATATGTGAGTGATTTAGCATTCACCTTGTGGCTCCCATGTCCAAGTGATTGATGTATATCCTGAGGATCTATGTATGATCGATTGCATCCATCTTGTGTCTTCCATGAGAGTGGTGATGTGATATCATGAGGCTGCTATGTGAGTTGTGTCGTCATTCTTGTGGCTCTAGTGTGTGTCAAATTCCTTATTGAGACTCATGTATGTGTGTGATCCTTTCTTGTGCATTAATTGGCGTGTGTGTCATATGTTGCCTTTATGCTTCTTGTGGTGTGAGTTGTCATGTGTGTTGTGAGCACTTTTGATGTTAGATTTGTCTTGTTGAAATTCTGTGTGATCCCATCTTGTGACTCTGGTGTGAGTGATGTGGTTGAGACTTTTGTACTTGATTGAGTATTTTATGTATTCCCTGGATTGGTGTGAGATGGCCTTGATAGCGGGTTTTCCATGATCATCTTCTCTATAGCTCTGGGTTGCCTTGAGTGGCATAGTCATCTATTGCACTCGATGATGGTAATATGGTTGGGAGGCAGGTAGCATTTCCCCATTGGTCCTTGAGCAAATATTTTTGGAGTTAGATGAGTTCTATGTTCATTTCTAGAATTTTGACTTTATTGTATTATGTGCTTGTCGGGGCATTTTGGTGGCAGTGTATTATGATGTATATTCATGCCTTGTATATTTTATCTACTGGAGTGTGATCTTCCCATGTTTGGAAAGTAGCCTCTGTTGTGATGTATTTTTATGATGTTTGGTTTTAAAATGAATCATGATCTCGATGGAAATTGTCATTTTGTAACATTATCTCTCGTGTTGAAAATGGCTAATTGAGGATGTTGGAGTCCTCTATTTTATACGATGTATTTATATTATGCTATGTTTATGGTTTGGGATGTATTTTACCCACATTATGATTGGCATTTCCATATTTGGTTTTGGCCTGATTCGATGTTGGTGTCGAATGAGCGTGGCATTTTCTTTGGAATTTATCATATTTGGCATGTATGTTAGTATATTGGAAATGGTTATATTTGAGTTATTTCATGCTTTGATGTTAGATAACATGTTTTTTATGACCGTTGAGTGGATTCCATGTGATTTGGATCCTTGTGGATGTTTCATTTTGGTGAGGTGTCGTAGTCAACCCTTCATTTGGCTTGTAAGATGAATGTCAGCATTGCTTGGTGTGTTAGCCACATGATGACATTGATTGTCTTACTTGGAGGCTTTTTATGTGTTGAGAGAGGTGTTTCCTTGGTGTTCACCTTCTCCCATGTGCCTTGGTGTTCCTGTCATCTTGCATGTCGATCTCCTTCCTTGTTAGAGAGTCGTTTCAACATGTGTGTGTTGTCGATCTTGTGAGATCTTTGGGATTTGTTTCTAAGTGTTTTCCAAGGGTCCTTGTGTGTTTCTAGGGTTGGTAGTGGCCTTGGGGTTGTGTGATAGTTATCTCAAAACTTGTGCCTTTGCAAAAAAATTGTTCGGGCAATGTTCAAGGACACTAGCACCCCAAGTGAACTCTAGTGCCCAAGAATGACTCTAGCACCTCAAAGGGACAGTAGTGCCTAGGTGGGACTCTAGAGATAAGCGCTAGATTCCCTAGACACTTTTTCTATGTGTTATCTTATTTCGCGTTGTGGTCCTTGAGCCATTGGACAATGAGCTTTTCCCGATATTTTTTAAGGAAACTTTGTATATGGAAGTTGTTCCCCATGGTCCCCTGAGTCCTCATATTTTTATCTTGACTGGACATGATGTGTTTTGGGAGTTATGACCATTATTTTCTTGGGAAGCATGTGTCGCACTATGTCGATTAGGTGTCATTTTTCATGAGCGTTGTGATGTCCCTTCTTGGTTGAGTTGTGTGTGCTTGGAGGTTGTGGTGTGTCATGTTGGAATCGATTTGAGGTGATTATCCCCCTCATCTTACTCGTAGTCATGAGTGTGAGGTTGTGGATTGGCATCCGACCTTTGTCGTGGACCATGTTCCATCCTTTCGCAGGGTTATCATGTTGGTCTTGTCACACGATTGGTATGTCTTTCGATTATGTTTGGTTTGTGTTGGACCATGAGTGGTCACCTTGGTTGTTTCATGTCATGTGCTGGAGACTCGTCATGGGACGTTGTGACGTTTCTAGTGCATGATTGTGTAATTGTGACATGCCTTGGTTGTTTCATGTCATGTGCTGGAGACTCGTTGTTGGATGTTGTGACATTTCTAGTGCATGATTGTGTAATTGGGACATGTGCATGTCACAATTACATCGCGAAAAAAAAATTCGTCTTGTTTTTGTCCATTGATGGCCTGGTGTAAAATTTGGGGAATTACATTTGGTATCAAAGCCCATGTTGCTACATTAGGAGCTCTGGGTTTATTTTTGGTTCATGATGCTTTGCATGTGTGGCACGACTGGATTTATATGTGCTTATGATTTGATGTGCTTTCCTTGTTGTTATGTTGACATGTGTGATTTGTGAGTTGTAGGAGGATGCCTCCTAGGAGCTATCACACTCATTAGGGTGGTTTGGATAACCCTAATCAGGAATCTCTGGAGATCCAAAGTGATCACTCTCCTCCATTGACGCATGCACAACCTAATGAGTAGGTTGGACTTCCAGAGATAGTAGGGTTGTTGAGAGAATTTTTGGATAGGCTTACCCCTAGGCAAGAGGAAGCACGGGCTAAGGTTTATCCACCTTTTCAAGAGCATGGAGAGAGTCAGTTTCAAGAGAGAGAGCATTCCAAGAGCCCAGTCTAGTTTAGTGAGAGAGATTAGCCTAGGCAGGAAAGGCCTTGTTGAGAGGCTAGGCTGTTGGTGGATGATAATAGTGTGCTAGCAACTCAAATGAGAGATTTGTTGCGAGCCAATCTACCTACCTTTGAGGGTTTGAATGAGGGATCTGAGGCTGAGAATTGGCTTTTGGCCTTGGATAGGTGTTTTGTGATGCATCCCTATGGTAGCAATACCAAGGCTAGGTGTGTTGTAATGCATTTGTGCAGGTTTGCTTCCACTTGGTGGCACCAGGAGGAGAAAAGTGTCACCTTGATATTGTGACAGTTTCGTGGAAGACCTTTTTGGAGAGGTTTTGCTCACGTTATATTTCTAATCATTTCAGGCAGTGTCGTGTAGATGAGTTCCATGAGCTTCGATAGTTGGGTATGACTATGGACCAGTATGAGAATCGATTCTTTGAACTAAAACAATGTGCTAGCTTAGTGGAGGATGAGGGCCTTCTTGTGCAGAGTTTTGTTAGAGGTTTGAATGCTCACATCAGTGGAGGTGTTCGTATTCTTGATCTGAAGACTATGGAGGTTGTTGTGGAGAAGGCCAAATTGATTGAAGAAAATTTGGTGAGAGGTTTAAGAGGGCAGGTAGGAATGCAAGCTTGTGCTCCTTCTCAGTTAAACTCGAGGGTTTAGGATTATAACCCCCCACCTGGGAGTGGTGCAGGGACATCTTTCATTCCTCCTACACCTCAGCAATAATCTAGCTAGGGATCCAAGTGTGCTCATAATAGAAAGCGTCGTAAGGAGCGACGAGCATAGTTTGAGGATGGGGTTGTTTCTCCACCTCAGGAGCAACAATTTGGTGGGAGTTAGGCTAGTGCTGGCTTCTCGAGTTTTCAGTAGTTAGGTAAGCCTCAGCCACACAGTCTCGTCTAAGAGGATCTTTCTTTGAGTGTGGTGTGGTGGGTCATTTTGCGAGGGACTGTCCCCAGGGTGTTGTGTCTATTGGTGGATAGGGTGTTGTTGTATTGGATTCGACGGTAGGTAATGTGGGGAGAACACACCGAGTGTTCACTACAGTTGATCGCCAGGCTTACCTTCAGGCTTCAATTTTGGATTATGCGGCCAGAGTTGGGTAGCCATCTTTGTTTGCTTCCCATTTGCAATTTGCAAGGCCTTCTAAGTCAAGGCATGGGTCTAGTAATGGTCTAGTGGAGTAGCTCTATTGTGTTCTTTTTGTGAGAAGGCAACGTGGTTATTGGTATTAGTCCTTGTCTTGTTGTAGGCTTCCAGGAGTAAGCCTATCTCTAGTGGGGGAGGATGTAATGCCCATAGGTGTTTGTGCCTATCTCTTCATCGTCTTTGGCATATTGATATTTTGTATTGAAATTAGTGATCGCTAGTCGATACCAAGGCTTGATATGGATTCGTGATATGTGTGTATTTGGACTGATGTGCCTCTTATAGATATTTAAATGATGTGTATTTAAATAATATGATGAGAGGGTGGAAATCATTCCTTTAGTATGATTATGTTAGATGATTAATTGCATCTTGATTGTATTCTTAGAATACTTGATTTAGTTAAAATGTGCTTTTTAAATTATTAATATTTATTTACGTAATTTATATCATTGCTTCGGCTATTGTTACGTTTTGAGCAGATATGTGTAATGTTTGCAATGAGTGTGTAGGATATTATAAGTATTGACCAATGAGAGAAATATGGAGTAGATGACATGGGACGCTTGGCTATCTCACCCTACCATCCTTGTGTTGTTAAAAGCAGTGAAAACCTCATCCAAATCGATTATGATTCCAAATTCCCCTTGTGAGAGACTTGTGAATGTCTTCTTGGGAGTGTTTGATTTATTTCTTGTGTGATTTTGTGTGTGCTTGGTGTGCGAATTGATTTATGATGCCTTGGAAATGGTCATTTTATGCTACATTTCCTAGTTAGGAGAAAAGCATTTAAATGATATTTTTATTGTTCAATTAGGCTTAAGGGAGCCATAACCCATGTATAGATGGAACCATAAAAAAATACCAAAATTGGTTGCCTATCGAATGAGGGCCATTATATATTACCTTTAGTCAAATAATACCAGAGTTACATACCAAAATTGGTCGCTACATAATAGACTAGCATACTTAAAATTTTAGCTAATATTTACAAAACATACTAACTATATCTATCCTATATAATATCCTTCACAATCTTCATTCTCAAGCCCCTGCATCACCTAAGTCCTCCTTTGTATCCTCTAAGAGATGCATCTCTGACAAGTCCACTCCAACACCATTAACGAGGCCAATCATCATCTTCAGAAATGCCACCCCCCAGCTAGCTTCACTCCATCTTTCCACCTTTGGATGACCTACAACAAGTATCACAAACAGAATCCATGGCATGTTGTATCTCGAAAGCACCTCTGGACAACAATGCCCCTCCGGTATGAAGCCCAATCTAGGGATGGCAAGCTCCAGCACTTTATCCAAACCCCCTCTCCACTTGGCACGAATGAGCACCCTCCCCATTTCTCTTACCACATACTTCGATTCTCCCAAATCTAGGAGGACGCCAACAAACATATCGGAGCTGTATGTGTTCACCCTATAGTTTTCATTCAAGTTCGTAAAAGTGTCTCCTAGAATCATACCAATCACATGGAGACCGGTCATTGAGTTCAATTTGAAAAAGCCCAGAGCCTCTTGTCTGTAATTGGCCCCCGGAAGGCCATTTGCCTCCGCAAGCTAGTAAGCAACACCATCGACTCCATTGCAGCAAAAAAGAGACAATGCATTTGGTTTCAACCTTCTAAAATTTAACGACACTGAATCAACCTTTGGCACAAGGTGTAATAACTTATTCATTATTGCTTAGCACACTTCGACTCTCTCCCATGCCTCTCAGTACTCCTAATTACATAATCTCCTCTTCAACTCCTACCTTCTCTACAAAAAACCTTGTCAAATAACTTGTTCAGTGTCCATCGTGAGCCATTTGTCACACACCTCATCATCAATCCTTGCCCCACACCTTCCTTACGTCAACAGGACCACACTCTCCCGCCCGTGGGCATATGGCGACTCTCCTGAGCTCTCCTTTGAAGGGTTCCTACTATCAACTTGAAGTAGCAGGTTTAAGTTGAGGGCCACTGTATCCCACTCAATTATGGATTGACCAATCAACATCTCTTCCTTTAGCTCAAGTGTCACATATGTCAATCTATCATCCACTCTATTAGATTCCCTAAACACATGATTGACTTTAAATTCTATAAATTTGTCTAAAAAGGCCAATCCTCTATTGAGAAGGTTATTTAGTCTCCAATTCGGCATTTATTTATTCTGAATTACATTACTAATTATCTGAGAGTCTCCTTCTATGTGCACCCTTTTGATCCCTGAAGAGAGACCCAAATGCAAGCCAATAATAAAGGCATGCATTTATGCCTCATTGTTTGACATGATCCCAAGGCGCTTTGAAACTACACTACAAAACCTACCCGCATCATCCCTGATTACACATCCAATTGATGAGGGCCCAGGATTTCCCCTTGAGGCACTGTCAAGGCTTATCTTATGTCATCCCCTATTGGGGGCTATCCATCTTGCCTTTGTTTTGTCATCTGATGGGTGATCCCTTGAGACCTGTTGAATGGGGGGCATTTAAACGATTGTTTTATATGTTAGAAGATATTTAATTTGAAAAGGTATTTTAATTATTTGCTTGGTATTTAAAATAGATTAAATTCTATTTGAAAAAGAGATATTTTTATTTTGTATGTTATCTTAGTGAAAATTAGCTTAAGGGAAATGAAAGGGTTAGTTAAGCCTAATCCTAACTATTGCTTATATAAGGAAAAAAGGGTTTTATTTCTTTTCATTATACAATATTGATATTTTGGAGGGCAAAATTGGAGAAAAAACACATTTCTCAAACCCTCTTTGAAGAATTTTGATTTATGCTTGCTTGGGAGTGCTTGGATTAGATTGTTGTTGGAAGGAGAAGTGTGCAGTTTGTGATTTTGCATCTTTTGAGGTAATCCTTTATTGGTTTAAGTTTATATTTAAATTTTTATTTGAAATTTCAATTTGTAGGAAGTAGAAAGTTTTGGAAACATGATTTTGTTAGGGTTCAGACAAATCGGAGCAATAAACATTAACAATTATATGTAAATTAAATAACCCAAATATAACAATGAAGAATAACACAAAAGAGATCAACACGAAATTTTTACGTGGCTCACCTAAAATGGTCTACATCCACAGAAACTTAGCCATCCAATGATTTTATTATCCAGTGCAAGACAGATTACAATCTTGCGAATTCCATTCTGCAACATACATCCCAGCTGCTTATAACAAGTTTTTTGAAAGCTTCTAGAATTAGGGTACAGTATTTGCATGATCAGTTGCCACATACCAACAATCTCCCACATGGAGACTAATCCTAGACGACACTGTTACACTTGCAACTCCCACTGGATTATAGGCCTGGCTAGTTTCTTATGTCCACCATTATCAGTCGTGAAGGCCAACGAAATTGATGAGGAAATCAGTTTCTCCCGTGTAACTGCCTTTGTGAACATATATGTAGGATTCTCACTTGTGTGAATTTTCTCCAGCTTCAACTGTCTATCCTCCAAAATTGATTTGATGAAGTGGTATTTGAGCTGTATGTGCTTAGTTTTTTAATGCAAAGCTGAATTCTTAGCAAGAGGAATGGCATTCTAGCTATTAGTGTTCAAAGGGCTATCTTCTTTTTGTTGTCTCAATTCCTCCAGAAAATGTTGTAACCAAATCATCCCCTTGCTAGCTTCTGTAGCAGCAACATACTCAGCTTCAGTGGTTGAAAGTGCAACAACCTTTTGCAGCCTTGAAATCCAACTGACTGTAGTACCTCCTACAGTAAAAACATACCATGTAGTAGTCCTCCTACTATCAATATCACCAGCCAGATCAGAGTCAACATATCCTTTTAGAGCAGAATTTGTTCCTCCAAAACATAGTTTCTTTGAAGTAGTACCTCTCAAATATCAGAGAATCTATTTTATCGCATTCCAATGTTCCATTCTCAGATTGCTCATATACCTGCTCGCAACTCCCACTGCATATGCAATATCTAGCCTTGTGCATACCATTGCATACATAAAACTACCAACTGGTGATGCATATGGTATCTTAGACATTTTGTCTTCCTCCTCTTGTGTCTTTGAACACATCTCCTTAGTCAACTTAAAATGACTAGGCAAAGGTGTATTAAATGTTTTTGCATTCTGCATATTAAACATTTTCAACACCTTCTCTACATACTCACTTTGAGACAAAAATATTTTTTTGTTTGTCCTGTCTTGTGTGATCTTCATACCAAGCATTTGTTTTGTTGCACCCAAATCCTTCATAGCAAATGAATTTGCTAATTTCTGCTTAAGTTCATTAATATGTTGCATGTTAGACCCAGCAATAGGCATGTCATCAATATAAAGCAATAGGATAATATAGTTGTCATTACCCAATTTCTTAAAATAAACGCAATAATCAGAATGGCATCTTTTGTAACCTCGTTCAGCCATAAAACTATCAAATTTCAAATACCATTGCCGAGGTGCTTGCTTCAGGCCATACAAACTCTTCTTTAACCTGCACACAAATTCCTCCTTATCTTTGACCTCATGTCCCTGTGGTTGCTACATGTATATTTCCTCTTCCAAATCCTCATGGAGTAATGTTGTTTTCACATCTAGCTGTTCAAGATGCAAGTCTTTTGCAGCCACAAGTCCTAGAATAGTTCTAATAGAAGTCATCTTTACAACCGGAGAAAATATTTCATCAAAATCTATACCTTTTTTCTGTGCAAACCATTTTACCTTGAGTCTGGCCTTATATCTTTTCTTGCCTCCATCTTCCTTCAACCTGTAAACCCATTTATTTGGCAATGCTCTTTACCTGTAGGCAATCCGACTAAGTCCCAAGTCTGATTTTGCAGCAAGGAATCCATTTCCTCTTTCATGTCTAGCTCCCACTGCTCTTTGGTATCTACCTGCATTGCTTCTTCATAACCTTCAGGTTCACCAGAATCAGTTAATAATATAGAATATAATGATGGAGAAAATCTTTCTGGAGGTCTAGTTATCCTTGTAGAATGTCTAACATTTGCAGGAGTCTGTGGGATAACTTGTTGCTGAGCATCAGGTACCATTGGTATTTTATTTTCTAGAATCTCATCCAGCACCACATATTCCATTTTGGTCTATTCATGCTTCTATTCCTGCAACTGATCCTTATACATGACCTTCTCATTGAATATAACATCTCTGCTCTTAATGATTTTATGATTTTCATAATCCCATAACTAATAACCAAATTCATCTACTGCATATCTAATAAAGGTAAAATTTTTAGACTTAGCCTCAAGCTTGGTTCTATTTTCAATAACATGGACAAAAGATTCACAACCAAATGTTTTTAGAAATGAATAGTTTACCTTTTTACCCGTCCATGCCTCCTCTAGAATGCCACCATCCAAAGGATTTGAAGGTCCCATGTTTATTAAATAAACAGCAGTATGTACAACATCTGCCTAAAAGTGTAAGGGTAGTCCAACATGCAATCTCATGTTTCTTGCACGCTCCATAATGGTCCTATTCATCCTCTCAGACACACCATTTTCTTGTGGGGTTCCAGGAACCATTTTTTGCCTACGGATTCCATTATATGAACAGTAATTTTTAAATTTTCTGTTGTAATACTCGCCTCCATTATCAGATCTGCAACACTTCAACTTTTTTCCTGTCTCATTCTGAACCAAAGCTTTCCACCTTTTAAAAAATTCAAATACTTCTGATTTTTATTCTAGGAAATACACCCATGTTTTCCTAGGTGCATCGTCAATAAAAGTAACATAATAGCAAGAGCCACTAAGAGAAGATACTTGAGCTAGTCCCCATACATCTAAATGCACAAGCTCTAATTTCTCACTCTTCTTCTCTTTCCCAACTTTGAGAAATCACTCTTTTATGTTTTCCATAAAAGTAATTTTCGCAGAACTCCAAGTCAATCTGCTTTAGATCTGGTAGCAACTCTTTGGAGTGAAGGATCTTCATCCCTTTCTCACTCATGTGCCCAAGTCTATGGTGCCACAATTTTGTTTCTGTCCCTGTAGCAAGTGCTATAACTGCCTCAGTAGCAACTGTTTCTATAGCAGCTAAGGTAGAATAAGTATTACCAATACACAAATACAATGTGCCTACCTTTTCACCTTTAGCTACTACTAATGCACCTTTAGTGACCTTCCATACTTTGTCTGAAAAGGTAACTATGCATCCTTCACTACCCAATTGTCCTACAAAAATTAAATTCCTTTTCAAATTTGGAACATGTCTTACCTCCTGTAGTAACAATTCATTTCCATTATGCAACTTGATTTTTATCTTTCCTTTTCCAACAATCTGACAGGGTTCATCATCACCCAAATATACATGTCTAAAATCACCTTGAACATAATCTACAAAATATTTCCTATGGGGTGTGGCATGAAATGAAGCCCCTAAATTTATTACCCAGAAATCATTAGCATTATCTAGACACATAATTAAAGCATCCTGTAATTTATTACTTGCAACATTAGCTTCCTTACTATCATCATGTTGTTTGTCTCCTTGTTTGCCCTTTCGAGACCAACAATCCTTCTTCAAGTGTCCTAGCTTTCCACAGTGCCAACAATCCATTCTTCCTCTGGATTTAGATCTACTTTTCTTCGACTTCCCTTGTGACTTCCCACGATTTGTTGGGCTTTTTCCTCTCTCCTTTGTTCTTCCCCTATTCTCTATAGTCAAATCATTACCCAATCTTGAACTCTCACATGTGCTTTTCTGTCGCATTTCATCACTAAGGATAACACCAACAACATCATCAAATTTCAAAGTATTTGAACCAGAAACAAAGTTACTTACAACCATTACCAAGCTATTCCAACTTTCTAGCAAAGAATATAAAACTAAGAGATCCCTCACCTCTTCATCAAATTTTACTTTTATAGAAGTTAACTGACTGGTAATCGTATTAAACTCATTTAAATGATCTGTCACAAATCCACCTTCAATCATTTTCAGATTAAACAAATGCTTCATGAGAAATACTTTATTTGAGGTTGAGGGTTTTTTCGTACAATTTGGCCAAAACTTTCATCAGTTCATATATTGTCTTCGCTTCTGTTATATTGAACGCCATAGATGGTTCCAGGCACAAACAAATGCTTCCCAATGTCTTTCTGTCCAGAAGTTCCCAATCCTCATCAGTCATTGTTGTCGGTTTCTTAGTTTTTCCTTCCAACAGCCTCCATAAATCCTTCTGATAGAGATAATCCTCCATCTGCATTTTCCATAATTGATAGTTCTGGCCATTGAATTTATCTACCTTCAATTTACCCTCGTCCGCCATTGCTTCCACTCAACCATGAGACTCCCACTCAACCATGAGACCTTCCTACAGACAATAATCGAACACAACCCACTCTGATACCATTTGTTAGGGTTCAGGTAGATCAGAGCAATAATACATTACGAGTGTACAATATTTACATGATCAATCGCCACATACCAATAGATTTTCCTACAAAGATCATGGCAAAATTTTCTTAAATTGTAATTGTATTTCAAAAGTGTTTTGTTCGTTAGATTAGACACAAAAGGGTATGTTTGCATGTTTAGTTTGTGAATTTCATGGAAAATATGAAAAGTGCATGAATTTCCATGTTTTGACCTATCAGAATTTGTTGGAAAAATTATGTGATTGGAAAATATTGTTGTTGTTTACTGCTAAATGAGTCTATTATTTTCATACAGAGTAAACAAGAAAGATAATTGAACTATCACATTGTACGAGAATGAAAATTTAATTGATACTCAGAAACTCGACTACATTTATTAATTCAAACAGCAAGTACAATAGAACCCCAAAAACCCCATGTCCAATACAATGAAATGATACTACATATATAGGTTGGGATCGGTTGCCAACCATCGCCAACGACATATCGATCGGCAGTAACTACTTGCCGATGCAACTACTCAAAACATACTTTGCCGATGCAAACTAAAACTAACAAATATAAAGTACACCTAACATCATCCCCCCAAAAAAACTTGTCGTCTTCCAGATGACTACAAAACAAAATCCCATGAACAACTATGAAGAACGACGGTCAGTGGATGTCCTTGGAGGTGTGGATGTCGTCTGAGATGAACCTGAAGTCCCCTGCTACAACAAGATCAATCGCCGAAGCCTGTAAACCTCCTCAGTCGTTTGTTTCAGATGGGTTGTGGCAATGATATTGTTGTCTCTGGTCGGGTGTACCATCTAGACAGCCTCCTCCAACTGCTTTTTGGTTTTTTCCTGTGCTACCTGAGAGTTGGCCAACTCCTTCTTTGTTGCCTCTAACTCTGCTCTCAGTGCATCAGCCTTGTTCCTCTCTGCTTGTGTGAGCTCAGCTTCCTAGGCAAGCTGCCGTTGGAAGTGGACCTGTTGGTCATCAGTTTTTTCCTTCAGTTTCTTGCATACATCTGCAGCTTCCTCTAGTCTTTTGTTGCACCCTGCCTGCTTATTAAAGTCCTCCTACCGAGCGTAGTATAGTGCTTTGAAATTATCTTCAATGCTGTGAAGGGCTGCCAGCATCTCTCTATCGGCACCTCCAACTCCGGTATCTGGTCTCTCTGGTTTCTATGCCTATTGCATCTCTTCAGTATTAACTTCCAACCATCCCCGACTCCAAAATACTTGTACAAATTCTGCCTCAGCATTCTTGACAAAGTGTTCAATCCTTTGCACCTCTGCAAGTACCACTGGCGAGGAGTGTTGAGGGTCAACTCTGGTGGCAATGTCGGGCACCCTCTAGATAATAGCTCCAATGGACCCTAAGTCATGTACGTACCTGAGCAATGTGTCAAGCGGGTCACTCTCGTTTGGCTGTGCAATGTGAACTATCAAGTTTGCAAGCTCGGTTGAGTGAGAAGTATCCCGTGTATCATCAGAACTATTTGCCATGCTAGTATTGGTGCCTTCTTCCTCTGAACTACGTGTGGTTGTTCCTTCCTCCTTTGCTTCAGAGTCACTGATCATTACCATATCTTGTGGTGCATCGGCTACCTTTACTGTCTCCTCTTCAAGTGCAAGTGCTGGCAGTAAGATAGATCTAGTCAGGCTCAAAGGGGGAATATCTGCTAGCTATGAAGGTGCCCCGAGCAACTAGAGCCAAGTATCCACATGTACTGAACTATCCACCTGTGTTGAATTCTTGGGAGACCTAGTCTCAAAAGGAGTAATCTGTCCTGAAGGAAGGGGAACTGGAACCGTGTCGTCCCCACTCATCCTCATGATCTGACCCCATGAAATGTGAGCGATGCTAGGCTGAGTGTTCATGGGGATCTCTACTTGTGTGTGGGTGTCCAAATGTAAATGTGCATGCCTCTTCCCGAGTGCAACATCCAACCTACTCTCTCCTATCGGTAATATGAGACTGACAGGAGTGCAAGGAGTGGCTGAGGTTGACGAGGCCTCAATGCAATCCTCCTCGGCACCTTCTGTACTATATGATGCTTCTGATGACGATTCAGCCACCTCTTGTTGTTTCCTCTTTTTGTTGCTTCTTGACTCATCCCCCTTTCCACCTTGAGCAGGGGTCTTCAAGTTTGTCCATCTAAAGACAGTTGGCCATGTTGGGTCGTATTGTTCATCTGGCTGAAATGGGGCTCTTGCCAGTGAAGGGACCTGAGTGAGAATGGTGTCAAAAAATAGTGCAATGGCCTGCTAAGTCATGTAGAATGACTTATGGGTCATCTTCAGGAACTCATGAATTCTGTCAGAGAGGACTGCTGCCCAATTATACATTGCACCTTGGCTTAGGCTAATCATATAGTTAGTCATCCAAAACGGAATGTCTAATGAGCGTAAGGCTCCAGTCAACCGCCCCCTGATCACATCCATTATGCATCGCCATTTATCGTTTGCCAAGTGATCTCGTCGCAGTCCCTTGTTACTTGTATCTTTCAACTGGGTCCTCTCTTTGTCACTCAAATCTTCTCTGTAAACCTTAGCCATTATATTCTCTTTGTGCCTTGTCGTCATCTTCTGTTTGCCGACTGTGAACCCTTGGCGAGGAATTCCCATCACTCTCTCAAAGTCTTGTGGCGTGAATGTGATTTTGATAGAAACATTCATAAATCTGATTATGGTATACTTTGATCAGGGGTTGTAGTTTGCCACCATACTTTTCAGTATTGCTTCAAACTCCCTGAAATTGAAGTAGGGCATTTGTATACCTTGTCAACTTTTGCCTTCTACAGTGCTACTTTGAGAGGATGGTCATCGGCATGGCTATTCCACCATTGCCTACATTCTGCCACTGTAAGACTTTCCCATTGCAATGAATCCACTGTGATTTTTTCTTTATCTTTCCCCTTCCCTTTCGACTGCTACTTCTTTTGTGCCGATGAACCCACATCAATTTGTGGCCTGTGTTTTGGTGGAGACTCCTCTACAATCACTTTTCCTGCCATTCTTCTACCTTCATCTTCTCCTGTAATCTAGATGTGCTTCCCTCTACCTTGTGCTCTGGTTACCATGTTTGTCGGTGAGAATGACATTATGAACTCCTTTGATATTGCCCAACTGATTCAGTTATGCCTGTTATGTTTCCCTCCACTAATCCTGACACTTGTACGGTGGTGATAGTGAATCCTTGCACAGCTGAGTAAATTGTATGGCGGTAATGTACTATGTGTTGGCAAGAGACACTATATGGATTCATGGTTGTTGTCATTGATGGCAACAAAGGTCATCCCACTTATCCGCAAGTCATGATGTGTCTCTACCGGAAGTCAGAATAAAGATTGTTGTGGTCCGGTGAACAAGAACAGAGCATGTGGCAAGATCTGACAGATTGATCCGGATCTCTCAGAGGAAGTGTCTTGGTGTAGTGCGGATTTGGGGAAGTCAAGAGGACTACCTTGAGTGGTATATTACAAGGATTTAGCCTCCGGTGATGGACAAGGAAAAAGATATGAATAGTTGAGTACCGGATTCCTGAGAGACAGTGAAAACAGAGGAAGAACTGACTGACAGAGTATCAGACTACTTTCCGGATGTGTTACTGTTGATGATAAAGGTTGTGAAGGCATGAATCATGTTTGGCCGACATGATTAATGATATCTACAAGTATATGCTTGATCCGCATTGTTTGGTGAGCAAGGATTCAGCCGACAGAACAAAGTTTGTAAGAAACTAGACTGTTCCGGATGCCGACTAGAAAGGTGATGAAATTACTTGTGCGGATATATATAGAGGATGGATTTAGTTGTGAAGTGTGTGAATGAATGAACATATATGCGAATAAGTCCAGAACAGAGCAGAAGCAGCAAGAAAGATCCGGTATGTGAAAGGATAGCAGAATAAAGAACAGAGGAAAGATGAAGTGCAGCAGATCAGTGTACTGAGCCTAACCGGAACTGAACTCCAGCATATGCAGATGCTTCCAATCAGTTCAAGACTGTGATTCTTATCACTTTGTAGACAGTGTGTCTTCTTGTAGGCAGTGGGCCTCTTGTGAGCAGTGTGCTCGGGCAGTGAGCCCTAATTGGCAAGTGCCATTTTGTAATTTCCTATTCTTCTAACAGAGAATAATTTTTGGGTTAATCACCCCGTGGTTTTCTCCCTTAACAGGGTTTCCACGTCAAAAATACTGTGTCATGTGTTTCTTATTTCATGGTAATGTTTTTGTGTTTGATTCAATGCTGCATTAATTAATAAGAAAGTTCAGAAAGAGAAATAATTAGGATAACTGATTCACCCCCCCCCCCTCTCAGTTATCAACAATTGGTATCAGAGCTAAGTTCCTCCTAATAGAGCCTAACAGCTTGAGGAAGATCTGGGAGTTCAAATGGATGCATATGGTTTAAGGGAGCAACTCAAGACTGCCCTTGAGGATCTTGAACAGTCAAATTCTGAAGTCAATGAATTAAAAGAAAGACTCAAACAGGCTGATGAATTCATGAGAGAATTAAAAGACAAATTAAGTCTCTCTATGAAAAAGAGAAAGGAGCTGCTCCAACAGTTGGCAAGACAAAGTGAAGAAAGCAATACAAATGAAGAATTGACTGAGCAAACCAAGTTATGTGAAAAGTTATCAAAAGAAGTCATTATGTTAAGACATGAAATGGAATCAGGAACTATAAAGTTTACTCAAGAGATTGAAGAAAAAAGAAAGGCTGAAGACAATCTAAAACAATCTCTTAAAGAAAAATCAGAAGAATGCCACCAGATGGACAGGATTATCAGACATCTTGAATCTGATCTTGAAGATGCCAAAGATAATGAAGAAAAACTTGAGGATCAAATTGCCTCTCTCAAAAGAGACCTTCAAACAGCAAATGAATATAAAGAGAAATTCAAGATAAGTTCTGCTCAACTTGAAGTTCTTCTTGGAAGTCAAAAAGGGACAGATGACAAGTATGGTTTGGGATATGAGAAAGGAGAAAGCTCCGGATCCGGTCAAAAGAATTTTGCATCAGAAAATCCAAGGAGCAGGCCTAGAAGACCTCCGGTAAGACAGCCAAATGCTCAAAGATATCCATCTTTCAATGGATACTGCCACAGCTGCAACCACTTTGGTCACAAAGCTAATCAGTGTAGAAAGAGAATGAATCAGATTAATTCATCCTTCTCCGGACAGTGCTTCAACTGCAAAAGGTATGGACACAAATCCCATGAATGCAGAAATATGCAAGTAAACAAATCATTCAAAGGTAGATGCTTTACATGCAATAGAGTAGGTCATATGGCTAATCAATGCAGATCAAGAGGATATCAGTCAAATATGCAAAGAAATGTTATTTGCCAAATCTGCAATAGGTCCGGTCATAATGCTAAAGTCTGCAGAAGCAAGAATCAGGACAAAAGAGGTCCGGTGTATAATCAGAATCAAGACAAGGGTAAACAAAAGATGAATGCGGATGAAGTTAGGAATCAGATGAGCAAGATTTGGGTGAAGAAAAGTTCAGAGAATGTAGAGGTTGGATCCGCACCAGACTCTGGTGCTGATATTTCTTCCGGAAATTAAAAAGTGAGCTCTGGCTCAGGGGGAGACTCAAAGAAAATCCTGTTCCCCCAGCCAATCAAGTGGTGCCGGATGTGGCACAAGATGCGGAGTAAAGGGTTTAAATATATAAGTCTTGAGATGATCCAGATAAGATTTCATAGGTCCGCATGAAGTTATGAAGAAGCTGTGATCGATCAAGTAAGACCTGTTCCGGGAGATGCTCCGGTATGACAAAGGATTACAAAAAGGTCCGGAGAGATCCGGAAGTGTACTATCTTATTCTGCGGAGTGGACAGAGTGTTTGGGATGTTCTTGTAATATGTTACCTCGATTTATTCATGATTGAAAGATCCGGATGATATTCACAGATCAGGACTAATCCGGATACTCCAAGCTATCTGGACAAGGCAAACTGGAATAATATAGGTGAAGCATTTATTGCAGACAGATATTAGGGTTTGCGGAGCAATATAAGGGATTTCTCAAATGTCATTTGCTCATTCTGCACTCAAAAAGAAGCGAAAAGTGGAGCTCTGCAACAAGACTCATCAAGCACACCAAGGATCTCCTGCCGAAGTCATTGCATAAAGAAATCAATCCAACCACTCCGTGCAAACCGAAGGCGCATAAGGTATTCTCCGTTTTTCATTATCTCACTGCAAATCTTTGAAGAATGGCTACTCCAAATATAGTTAAGATCTCTGATAGACCTCGCCCCACATTCAAGAAACATCCTTACAAATCATTGGAGGTAGATCCACTAGGAGCCTTCTCTAGTGTTCCTCATGGTGTATTGCATACGGAAGATATTAGGGTTTACATCCATGCGAATCTTGAAGACTTTGGAGAATCAAAACTGATGGATATCTATCACAAACAATTGATAGATGACTCCTTTGAGATCAAACCTCAGTACAAAGCCATCCGGGACAAACACTTTGCACAGTACATTCATTTCCCCTGTTTTGAAGAAGATGAATGGGTCCGGTATGTACTAAGTAGAGTACATGACAACTTCCTATGGTTGAACCAGCCCTTCAAGATCACCAAAGATGCAATTAGGGCTGTAACCGGTCTGCACTCATCCAATGGATTACCTGTTCTCAAATCTGTCAAAAATCAGACAGTCAGTGATGCAACCGGATCCAAGTTTGACAAGAGAGCTATGACAGTTGATGACATCACTGAACCGGATGTCAAATTTGCAGCTATGATAATTGGTTACAAAATCTATCACTCCAGCAGGGAAAATTCAGTACCGGGAACTGCAATCTACACAGCTTATCAAATGTTAAAGGAGAATGCAGACTATGACTTGTGTGAGCTTCTAGTGAACCAACTCTTTGAAAATCTGCAGAAGATCAAGAAGGACAAGAAAAACTCCTTCAAGTATGGCAATCTGATCCTTTGTCTCTTCTTTTACTACATGAATGAGCTTCCCGGATCCAGTGGATGGATATGGCAGAATGACAGACCGGTTGCCATCCAAATCAGAGACTATTTGCATGGACTTGGGGATGCAAAAGCAAGAAATACAGCTCTATGGGGATACTTCAAGAACTTCCAAAGCATGATGCATGCAAGAGAAAGAATACCCCAATCCCTTGTCGAAAAGTACAAAGACACAGTATGCTTCATGGTAGAAACAGATCAGTGTCTGATGGAGGCAGTGGAGCCAAGGACTGTCTGGATCATGCCCATGGGGTATGAAGTGGATGAACAGATAGTAGAGCTACATGTTCAACACATGCTAAGCCAGCCCAAAGATCCTAAGGCAGAAAGGTTTGGAACCTTTGAGGAACTGAGTGTAAAGATACATGTAGAACTCAGAGAACCGGAGATAAAGAGAAAGGTAAGAAAAGAAGTTGAGCATATTGCTCAAGGCCTAGGCATCTCAAAAGAGGCACTTGATGCCAGCCGGGAAAAGAGGAGGAAGGCTGAGGAAGAAGAGAAAAGCAAAGAAAGTGTTCCGGTTGAAACTCCCACCCGGACCAGATCATCAAAGAGATCTGCACCTCCCACAACCAAAAGTTCAAAACCGGAAGTCCAGGCATCCGGTAAAAGATCCAAGACAAAAGCCACAAGGGCTTATGAAAGCCAACAGGATGAAGAGGAAACAGAGTCAGATGAGGGAGTAAAAGAAATAAAGAAGCAGAAGAAGAAAGGATCCGGTAAACCATCCACAGGCCAAGACAAGGATGAAATGGCAGAGGTATCTGTTGAAAAGCCCACTCTGTCTCTAGAGAGTGTAATCAAGTCGGTCACGGTAGATGGAAACCTTCAACCAATGACTGAATTTTATGATGACTACAATGAGGCTGACCAAAAGATTCTACAGGAAGCCACAGTCAAATATCTGAACATATACAATAAGGCTTTCATTGAGATCATATCTCTTATTCCTAAAAGCCTAGAAAAGGAATTAGAAATAAGAAAGAATAATGCTCATGCAAAAGATCTTGAGATCCGGGAGCAGATAGCTATTCAGCTATATCCTCAAATTGATCCCAAGACAATGAACATTATCTTCAAAGACTGCAAAGATGAGTTCAGAAGTAAAGCCAGAATGAATCAACTCATGCTTGGTGAGACTGACAAAGTGGCCCAAGAGACAGAAGAGATCCTCCGGAGGGCCTTCAAAAGGTTCAATCTTCCTGTTGTAGAGGACTTGGGTGCAGAAACAGCTGCGGATTTGGAATCATCTGTTCCGGAAGAAGTGGGCCCTGAACAGACAAACATCTCTCCTCCGGTTTCCCCTACAGTCTCCGGATCCAAAGAAGAAGAGAAATTACAGGAGAAGGAAGCAGGGGTAAAAGATAAAGAGGTTGACAGTTCCAAGACTGTAGAAGAAAAGAAACATCTGTCTTCGGCAAGAGACACTGCACAAACTGTTCAACAATTTTTGAGCAAAGCCACTATAGAAATTGATGAACCGGACCTACTCAAAGGACCATTAGATTTTGACTCTTTGTCACCGGTGCAAACAATGAAAATAGCCTCATTTGCAAATGAGAAAGTCAAAGAGAAGCTGCTGAAATCTCACATGGAAGACTGTGAGCTTATGGAGGTAGCATCTGGAGTGCTAGAAAAGATCATGCCATCCTTTCAAAAGGATCCCACAGCCTCCTCTTCCGGTAATCTCAAAACCTTAGTCAGCAGTGTTAGTACACATTTTGAATCTCTAGAAAAATCTGCTGAAGAAAAGGTCCTGAAGGAATTTTTGGATAAAAGATTTTCAAAAGTATTAGAATTAATCTCTAAAGATAGGAAGATTGTGAGTATTGGAATAAAGAGCTTAGAGAATGCTCTTAAGGATGGCGGTGACATTTACAAATTTTGTATATCCTGGTCAAAGGCAACAGCAGCAATTGATAAGAAAATAAAAGAGGAACAGGACAAGCTACAAAGCTTATCTCAAAGTTTTGATCCTCTCTCTTCCTCCATAATAAATCAAGAATGTCAGACTATTGCAGTCTTGAATGAAATAAAGAATCTTGAGAAGGAAAGGAAGAATATCACTAACTGGATGGGAGAACTTAGAAGGATTATAATCCCTAAGTTGGAAACTATGCATGAGGCCATCAGTGATGCTCAGACCACCGCCCAAACAAATGATCTGACAGATCTCAAGCGGGCAGAAGCTTTTGCATTTTTGTTGAGTGGTCACATTTCAATTTTGGATAGAATGAAGCAAAGTTGGGCTACAGAAATGATCCAATTGCAGACATCCTTTGCAGACATTCTTCAGTATATGTGAGTATGTAAATATGCGGCTATGTATAGAAAATTTTTGAAAATTTTGGTGTGCGGACCCTACCCTTTGCCATTGATGTCAAAGGGGGAGTGAGGAGCAGTGAAAAATGAGGAATCCAACTAAGGGGGAGTTCCAGAAATTGTATATAAAGACAGAGCATCAGCAAAGGGGGAGCATAGTGTAAACACTTAGTCATTTTTCACTAAGTGTTGCCATCAATGCCAAAGGGGGAGATTGTTGGCAAGAGACACTATATGGATTCATGGTTGTTGTCATTGATGGCAACAAAGGTCATCCCACTTATCCGCAAGTCATGATGTGTCTCTACCGGAAGTCAGAATAAAGATTGTTGTGGTCCGGTGAACAAGAACAGAGCATGTGGCAAGATCTGACAGATTGATCCGGATCTCTCAGAGGAAGTGTCTTGGTGTAGTGCGGATTTGGGGAAGTCAAGAGGACTACCTTGAGTGGTATATTCCAAGGATTTAGCCTCCGGTGATGGACAAGGAAAAAGATATGAATAGTTGAGTACCGGATTCCTGAGAGACAGTGAAAACAGAGGAAGAACTGACTGACAGAGTATCAGACTACTTTCCGGATGTGTTACTGTTGATGATAAAGGTTGTGAAGGCATGAATCATGTTTGGCCGACATGATTAATGATATCTACAAGTATATGCTTGATCCGCATTGTTTGGTGAGCAAGGATTCAGCCGACAGAACAAAGTTTGTAAGAAACTAGACTGTTCCGGATGCCGACTAGAAAGGTGATGAAATTACTTGTGCGGATATATATAGAGGATGGATTTAGTTGTGAAGTGTGTGAATGAATGAACATATATGCGAATAAGTCCAGAACAGAGCAGAAGCAGCAAGAAAGATCCGGTATGTGAAAGGATAGCAGAATAAAGAACAGAGGAAAGATGAAGTGCAGCAGATCAATGTACTGAGCCTAACCGGAACTGAACTCCAGCATATGCAGATGCTTCCAATCAGTTCAAGACTGTGATTCTTATCACTTTGTAGACAGTGTGTCTTCTTGTAGGCAGTGGGCCTCTTGTGAGCAGTGTGCTCGGGCAGTGAGCCCTAATTGGCAAGTGCCATTTTGTAATTTCCTATTCTTCTAACAGAGAATAATTTTTGGGTTAATCACCCCGTGGTTTTCTCTCTTAACAGGGTTTCCACGTCAAAAATACTGTGTCATGTGTTTCTTATTTCATGGTAATGTTTTTGTGTTTGATTCAATGCTGCATTAATTAATAAGAAAGTTCAGAAAGAGAAATAATTAGGATAACTGATTCACCCCCCCTCTCAGTTATCAACACTATGTCCGTACAGCAACCAAATTTTTTTTTCTGGAACAACTTGTACGTTTAGTATTAGTACGGCTCCCTTCTCTGCATCTCATACGGTTCAGTATTTGTATGACCAAAACAAGACTAATTTTGTACGACTTATGAAACCGTACGGTGCAGCAAAAACTTCCCTCGTACGATCAAGGAGCAACTCGTACGACGAAGAAGAGATGACTCGTACTGCAGGTAAGGGCTTGACTCGTACGGTGAACTCGTACAGCCAGCTCCGAGGAAATATGTCGTACGACCTTTAGGAGATAGTGGATTTCATACAACTGACTAAGACTCCCCTATTTGTACGACAAGCAATTCTTCTAGCGAACAATTTTGTATGGCGGCACTCCCTCTATTTCATTTCCCTCGTACGGCTTTGGCAGATGACCTTGGCAGAAACTGATGTTTTGAAATCATATGGTTACTAGAAGCTTTATAAGGGGTTGTACATTTTTTTTTTTTTACTTCTACTCTAATTTTTTTTCCTTTCATTGACTTGGTGGCTTCGAACTCCACCAACCTCCATTTACTCTCCCAAATTTATCTTTCCTTGTCGTTGTCGTTCTCTTCTTTCTCATCCAGGATCTTAATTTTCGTCAATTGGCAAAAGATACAATTTATATAACCTTTTTGTCGCAAGCAATCATTTGAGCAGCATGTATCAATTTCCTCCAATTCCCAAATCTGATCGAATATCACAGAGTGATCTCTCACGCTTGTCAAATTCCACCCTATTGGTTCTTGGACTCACTGAAATGTTTTACCGTCATCGTTCATCTTGACATTTCTACTTCTGTATTTTGCCTTCTAAATCTGACTCTTTGGGAGTTGTGTATGAGATACCCCATCTAGCCAGTTTTTCATTCTTAACACCCAAATCTCGTCACAATATGGTGATCTTTCCACAATGAACATGGTTTCTACCAAATACTTCTATTTTGGTGGGTCCCTTACTTCCTTTGGTAATAGAAATTCAAATATATCCCGTACCTTATTGCATTCCTTTATCCAATTGTTCCAGCCATCTTTATCTTCTTCTTGACTATCCTTTTTGATCCACTTACCCCCATAATCTTCATCAATTAAGCCCTGTCGAGCTTCTATCTGTAGTGGTCTCGGTGCAAAGAACTCGATTACTGGTTCAAATTGAGTACTTGTAAAAACCATCCCATCAATTGTGTTCTCTGCCTCATTAGGTTGTTCGCCTCTTTCCTCCATTGCGCATTGGTTCTTTATTGCGTATCCGAGCATATTGATTTGCATTGTTTCTCCTCTTTTTTGCTTGTAAATCTTTAACTTCGACCCATTCACTGTGTCTTTGATCGGGCTTCCATCTAGATTGTCCAATTTTATAGCTCCTCTATCCAACAATTCTCATACTCTAAATTGTCCCAGCCAACGAAATTTGAACTTCCCCGGCTTTATTTCGTTACGGCCATTATACTTCAAAACCAACGGTCCCGGTCGGAACTCCATTTTCCACAAGTGTCTGTCGTGCCAATACTTCTGGCACTTTTGCATGGCTTCCATTGACCACTGAGCTAGGATTCTCTTGTCATCCAATTTATTCAGTTGGAATAATCTTTCTTCCAAACTTTCTGTATCGCCTAATCTGTTCTCCACTGCTATCCTCAGGCTTGGTACTAGGTACTCCACTGGAACTACCGCCTCTTGGCCATACATCAACTGGACGGGAGTATGCCCAGTCTTTACCTTGTAAGTGGTTCGGTAAGCCCATAACATGGTCGGTAACCTCTCCTCCCAGTGTGACCCTTCGACACCGCACGACTTATGAATTACTGAGATAAGTACTTTGTTGATTCTACTTGTCCATTTTCCCTTGGGTAGTATGGGTTTGATAGCGTGTGAAATATTTTGAACTCCGACGTCATAAGACGAATGACGTGGTTGACGAAATGTCCCCCACGGTCACTCGTCATTTGGATTAGAATTCCATATCTTGTCACAATCTGCTCATAAATAAACCTAGCCGTACTCAATGCAGTATTATCTTCTAGAGCCCTTGCTTCTGCCCACTTCGTCAAATATTCAGTGGCCACCACGATATACCGGCATCGATGTAGCTGTTTGACCTTCAATGGCCCAATGAAATCAAGTCCCCACCTCTCGAACAGTTCCTAAGGCTACAATGGCCATAGGGGCATATATTCTCTTTTTAACGGCTTTCCTACCCTCTGGCAGGTGTCACTGGATTACCCACTCTCGGGTATCTGTATGCAACGTCGGCCACCATAGACCGGCAAGTAGAACCTTCCTGGTAGTGGCATCGGGACCCATATGGCCGCCTACGATTCCTTCATGGGATTCTGCCAACACACTCCTTATTTCTTCTTTCATCACACATCTTCGGAGGATATGATCGGGCCCCATTTTGTATAGTAGCCCATTTATCAATTGAATTTTTTTGCTCTTAAGTACAATTTTCCTTCTCTCACTAGTGGACATCTCTGGAGGGAAGTTTGATGTTGAAAGGTACTGACCAATCTTCTTGTACCAAGGTGGGAGTGCTGCTATTTGAAATAGGTGGGCATCGGGAAAGTGTTCATTCACCCCATCTGTTGGTTCTCCTGACTTGATACGTGACAACTGGTTGACAATTATGTGACTTTTTCCCAGTCATACAATAATGATAAAGGTGAATTCTTACAAAAGTAACAACCACCTGCTGATCCTCCCTTGAATGATCAGTTTATTGACTAGGTACATTAAGGCTTGGTGATCTACGTAAAAGGTGAATGGTGTCACCAAGAGATAATGCCTAAATTTCTGCACCGAGTAAACCATTCCCAAAGCCTTCCTCTCGGTCGTACTTTAATTTCGTTCCACCTTAGAGAGTAGCTGACTAGCGAAGTACACTAGGTGGTCAAGACCATGAGATCCCACCTGTGCCAGAGTGGCACCAATTGCAAAGTTTGATGGATCGACATGCACGTGGAATTCCTTGTCCTAGTTCGGATAGGCCAAAATAGGTACACTGATGAGTCTTGTCTTTAATTCTTCAAATGCTTTATGTTGTTTGTGCGACCATACAAATTGTACCCCTTTTCTTGTCAACATGTCTAATGGGTATGAAACCTGAGCAAATTTCTTGATAAATCTTCTATAGTAACCGACATGGCTGAGGAAAGACTTTACCCCGGTGACATCCCCTGATGCTTCCATCTCCACAATCACTCAAATCTTGTCCGGGTCTTCTTGCATTACTGCTTTGCATACAATATGGCCAAGAAGTTTCCCCTGTGGTATCATGAATTGGCACTTCTTCGGATTTAAGGCCAATCGTGCAGACCTGCAACGCTCCATGCACTCGGTGAGAGCCTTGAGATGTGTCTATTGGTCGCTATAAATTGACCAGTCGTCCAGGAACACCTTGAAATTTCCCATTGAAATTTTGTCAAATATGTGCAGAATGATCCTTTGAAATGTTGTTGGTGCATTGCACAAATTGAACGACATCCAGTTGTATGCATATACACCATCTTCTACCACAAATGTAGTCTTCAGTTTGTCCTCCTCGGCAATAATGACCTGGTTGTATCCTGAGAATCCGTCCATAAAAGAATATATGTCATGACCGACCACTTCCTCCAAGATGGAGTCTGTGAATGGGATGGGGAAGGGATCTTTGATTGTCACCGCATTGAGGCATCTAAAGTCGACACAAATCTGGATTTGTCCCCCTTCTTTCTTGAGTGATATAACAATTGGTGAAACCCACTCACTTGTCTCCACCTTGAAGATTATCCCGGCCTCCAGCATTTTCTCTGTTTCTTCTTGCACTTTGGCCGTGTAATTTTTGTTCATCCTATATGGCCTTTTCCTCACTGGACATGCTCCTGGTATAAGTGGAATTCTATGGACGCATAGTTCTGGTGGTATCCCCTTTAGGTCTTTGTATGTCCAGGCAAATACATCTTTGTACTCCATGGAGAATTTGAATGCTATTGTCTTTAGTACTAGATTCCGGTCGTCCTCGACGAGAATTACCTTCGGGTTTCTCTCCTCGCCGAGATTAACTTTCTGTCACTGGCTCCTCATACATAATCTTCTTTTTAGGTTCAAACTAATGTGTCGGTGTGCTGTCTAGTTTGGCATTCCCTTCCTTGTACTCCCCATAGGCAGTCAGAAAAGTGTGGGTTACTTCTTCCTCGTCACCTTTTCTCATGTCACCAATTTTTCACTTGCCGGCCTCAACTTGTCCAATGGTTCACCAGTCGCCCCTGAGGACTCACCAATTTCATTTATTGAAATCATATTGCATTTTGGCTGGAAAAACTCATAATCCTCCATCTGCCAATGGAATAACCCACTGAAGGAATTTGTCTCATCCTCTGAGCATTCATGTAATTTCAGTACTCCTTCCCCATCGGGTTCCATCAGCCCTCTTTCTCCTTTTGATGACTCCCCTCCATCCGAGTCAGAGTCTGATGCCAACTCTTCATTGACGGTTTGTGTCCTCAAATCAATGATGAACTTCTTACCTCTATTTTCTATGGACAGAGTGTTTTTCTTCTAGTTGTGGTTGGCCTTGGCGGCTATTAGCCACCCTCGGTCGAGTAATGTATCGTACGACGCATTCCGTGCTGTTATGACTATAAAATTTAACAAAAACTATTAGGTACCGATTCTTATCTTTTGAGCCATTGGCACTCCCAGCGCCTTGATCCCATGCTGGTTGGCTCCCACTAACTGGAAGTTCTATGTTCACAGAGTAGGCTTGATGAGGCTCTTCCAGGTTTCTTTTGGTAGCACATTTACTCCGGATCCACCGTCGACTATCGTACTCGTCAAGTTTCTTCCAAGAATTTTCATATGCACTACAGCCGATTTCTTCCCCATGCCAATTGCCAATAACCTTGGGTCGAGTACTTATTCACCCGTTGGTGGTGGTTCTACTATAACGTCTTCTATTACCTGGGCCTGGCCTTCATGCGAGTTATCTTCCACTACTTTGGATATTGCCACCTTTAACTGAGGCAAGCTCTGAAGAAGATCCGCCATTTTAATTGGTACGGTAGCTTGTAGTACTTGGCTTGCAATGCCCCTGTCAGATTCTGACCATAGGGTTGTGGTTGCCTTTTTGTCTGAGTTCCTCCATTCTTGCATCACAGAGTCTTTCTTTCTCTGTATGGGGATTTGGATAATGTTCTTTCTTTGCTTGTGCTCGGGTGACGGCAAAGACTTCATCATCCCCTTTTTCAATGTGGATGAGGTTTAACGTGCCTTTCTATTTTGGGCAATCGTTGTCTTCATGATCGCCGAGCCCACACCATTTGCACAGTGTATTTGGTTTGTTCTGGTTATTGCTCGGGCAATCCCTTGCAAAATGCCCCCACTCATTGCATTGTCGACATTGAATCATTGGTCGTCCCTTTGCATCATACTGGATCCGACCTCCTCTTCCTATACCATTATATCTGTTACTATTATTGCCTCCTCTTCGGTTGCGGTATTCGCTAGGTGATGCATCTTGATTATTTGTCTTGGGCGGTGTATTCGGTGGGGTAGATTGCTCCCCTTGAGTGTACAATACTTTTGTGCTCCTTGTCTTTAGGTTGTACAGGCACTCCTTGATAGAATGGCCCATAACTTAGCAGATCTCACATAACATCTTCCTAGGGCAGTTTCCTTTGATGTGGCCCTCATTGTTGTACTATGTACACCATAATTCTTTGTTCTCCTTTGTTGTTTCCTTTTCAGCTTTGAATTCCCTCATCATCCTCAGCATGTCTTTTCTTAAGGCTTGCATGGTTTTTGATTCCTCCTTGTCACTCTCATCCGAGCTTTCACTATCATCTTTCTTTTTCTTTTGAGACGACATTTTATCTTCGCTTTCAATGTCCATCGCCTGATTGTATGCCTCAACGTACGATGCTGGTGGTACTATCTTCATTTTCTTCCTTATGGAGGGTAACAAATCCTCGATGAACCACCTTTTCTTCAAACCGTCGGCTGGTTCTGTTTCTAATTTTACTAGCAATTCTTTCAACTTTCGATTGTAGGCTCAGACATTTTCATGTTTGCCTTGCCTTGTATTATATATTTCGGCCACTATCTCATTGTCGTCTCGCAATAACTTAAACTCTTCTTGGAATGCTTTCTTCAGTGCATCCCAAGTGGCCCTTGATGTGGCATCCAATTCTGTGTACCAGTCTATTGCAATTCCCCTCAGGGTGGTTGGGAATGATCTCAGCCAATAGGACCTGTCGTCCTGTCCATTGGCTATCCATATAGTTTCGCACGTTTTGCAATGTCGGACCGGGTCCTCCGATCTGTTGCCTAGGAATTTTGGCAGTTTTTGTTTCTCTGTACTAGGACTCCCCATGTTCGGACTTCTCGGCGGAGTCACCATGTTCCTTCCCCGACGTCCTCCTTATGTGTTTGGCCTTACTGGACTGGTTCTCCCTCAACGTTCCGGTGCCTTCCTTGCACTCTCGGCCACGTGCGGGTCTTTCCCATGTCCCTCGTCGGTGTCCCTTGCACTTTGAGTTTTCTCAGGTTCCTTTCGGTACTCCTTCTATCCGGTGGTCTTGGGTCCTCTAGTTCTCCGTTCTTGTCCTCCTGATATTGATAGTTCCTTGATTTGACGTATACTATTTTCAAGTTCCCTTGTTAATTCACTTTCATCAAATTTTTCTTTTTCTGGTGTTTGAAAATTTTCTTCGTCGTCTTCTTCGACTATGCTTTGGTGTGCTTCTGTGATATCTTGGTTTATTTCATGGTTCTCACTTGTTTCTCCAATAATTTGTTTTAATCTCTTTCTTCATTCTTCTTGTTCTCTTAATCTTAATGATCTTCTTAACTTTTCTTCTGGTGTTTCTTGCCCACTTGGTATTCGATTTTTATCTTTATTAAGTTGTATGGGCATGAATCAGCACTTAGTATGTTATCAATTGTGTGGCATGCGACGGCGGTTCTCGTCGCGCTCTTCCTCCTCTTGTTTCATACGTTCCTCATACCTCCAGAGAATTTGTTGTCTCCATTGTTCTCTATCCCTTTCTTCTCGGAGATCTTGCAAGATCAATAGATTCCTCGCCAACAACCTCAGAATACAATCCAGAAGACGGTCCACGTCCGAATTGACTTCTAGATTTTCTTCAATGATTTCCTTCGGAATGTCTCTTTGGATGGCTTCGTTCGTAATGTGTTGTCTCACTGCTAAATCCCATAGGAAGACCAAATCTTGTGTCAGATCGTCTTCCTGATCATTTGGTTCTCGCTCATTGTCACTTTCCTCCCTTATTCTTTGTAATTCCTCCTCTGCTCTTTCTACTTGGTATCTTGTGTATGTTTCCTCCTTTGATTGGTTTGGTTGACCCATTATGCATCCATCATCATTGATTCAACTCATCAACTGCTTGCTTCTCGTCATTCACTACTTGTCACCTTCCTCACCCAACTCCGTATCGGTAACGGCGCCAAATTGTTTACTGCCGAATGAGTCTATTATTTTCATACAAAGTAAACAAGAAAGATAATTGAACAATCACATTGTATGAGAATGAAAATTTAATTGATACTTAGAAACTCAACTGCATATATTAATTCAAACAACAAACTCAGAAACTCAACTGCATATATCAATTCAAACAGCAAGTACAATAGAACCCCAAAAACTCTATGTCCAATACAATGAAATGATACTACATATATAGGTTGGGATCGGTTGCCAACTGTCACCAACGACATACCGATCGGCAGTAACTACTTGCCGATGCAACTACTCAAAACATATTTGCCGATGCAAACTAAAAATAACAAATATAAAGTACACCTAACAGTTGTTGGGTTAATTTAGAGCAAGAGGGTATTTTCAAAATTTTGAATTTCATTGTATTTTGAAGGTTGACTTTTTGGTGTAAGGAATTGGGGAAGGATTCTTCAAGATCTATCAATGGCAGACATTGGACATTCTTGAAATTATTTTATTTTATTTTTGATTTTTTTGGGAAATTCTGAATGTTGCATGTTATGTGGATTGATGGATTCTCCCATATGTTTAATTTTATAGTTGGATTGGGAAGCGTGCCTTTAGGGGTAAAATGTTATTTTTCTTTTTTCGGGTTCCTCAAAGGAGTATGCCCTTGTTTGTGTAGGTTGGATAGTTCCCAACTCATTGTACACGATTGAATGCAAGGGTATGCTAGAAAAGTGCCCTTGAGCTTGTTAATCGTGGGGAAGAGGGATGTCATCTCTCTCGAGGCTTTGTGTGTGAGTGATTGATGACCATCTTATGCCTCTTGTGTGTGTGTGAATGATGTACATCTTGTGACTCTCATGTGTGATTGATTTAGTATTCACCTTGTGGCTCCCATGTTCGAGTGATTGATGTATATCCTAAGGATCTATGTGTGATCGATTGTGTCCATCTTGTGTCTCCCATGAGAGTGGTGATGTGATATCCTGAGGCTACTATGTGAGTGGTTTCATCCTTCTTCTGGCTCTAGTGGGAGTGTCAAATTCCTTCTTGAGACTCATGTATGTGTGTGATCCTTTCTTGTGCATTGATTCGCGTGTGTACCATATGTTGCCTTTATGCTCCTTGTGGTGTGAGTTGTCACGTGTGTTGCGAGCACTTTGGATGTGAGTTTTGTCTTGTTGAAATTGTGTGTGTGATCCCATCTTGTGACTTTGGTGTGAGTTATGTGGTTGATACTTTTGTACTTGATTGTGTATTTTATGTATTCCTTGGATTGGTGTGATATGGTCTTGATAGCGGGTTTGTCATGATCATCTTCTCTGTAGCTCGGGGGTTGCCTAGAGTGGCATAGTCATCTATTGCGCTCAACGATGGTAATATGTTTAGGAGGCAAGTAACATCTCCTCCCCATTGGTCATTGAGAAGATCTTTCTAGAGTTGGATAAGTTCTATGTTCATTTCTAGACTTTTGACTTTATTGTACTGTGTCTGTCGGGGCATTTTGGTGGTAGTGTATTATGATGTATATTCATGCCTTGTATATTTTATCTATTGGAGTGTGATCCTTCCATGTTTGGAAAGTAGCCTCTGTTGTGATGTCTTTTATGATGTCATTTGGTTAAAAAAGAATCATGATCTTGATGGAAATTGTCATTTTATAACATTATCTCTTGTGTTGAGAATGGCTAACTGAGGATGTTGGAGTCCTCCATTTTATATGATGTATTTATATTATGCTATGTTTATGGTTTGGGATGTTTTTTCCCCACATTATTATTGGCATTTATATGTTTGGTTTTGGCTCGATTCGACATTGGTGTCGAATGGGCATGGCATTCTGCTTGGAATTTATCATATTTGACATGTAAGCATATTACAAAATGGTTATAATTCTATATTTGAGTTATTTCGTGCTTTGATGTTAGATAGCATGTTGTTTATGATCATTGAGTGGATTCCATGTGATTTTAATCATTGTGGATGTTTCTTTTGGTGAGGTGTCTTATTCGACCCTTTGTTTGGCTTGTAGGATGAATGTCGACATTGCTTGGTGTGTTGGCCACATGTCGACATTGGTTTTCTTTCTTGGAGGCTTTTGATGTGTTAAGAGAGGTGTTTCCTTGGTGTTCACCTTCTCCCATGTGCCTTGGAGTTCGCATTGTGTTGTGTGTTGATCTCCTTCCTTGTTAGAGAGTCATTTCGACATGTGTGAGTGTTGTCGATCTTGTGAGATATTTGGGTTCATTTTGTCTTCCAAGTGTTTTCCAAGGTCCTTGTGTTTTTCTGGGGTTGGTAGGGGCCTTGGGGCTATGTGAGAGTTGTCTCAAAACTCCTACCTTTGCAAAAATTCCTTTTGGGCAATGTTTAGGGACACTAGCGCCCTAGGTGGACTCCAGTGCCTAGGAAAGACTCTAGCACCCTAGAAGGACACTAGCGCCTAGGTAGGACACTATAGCTAAGCGTTAGAGTCCCTGGACACTTTTTCTATGCATTGTCATCGTGTTTCACATTGTGGTCCTTGAGCCATCAGACAACGAGATTTCCCTGATATTTTTTGAGGAAACTTTGTATACGAAAGTTGTTCTCCATGGCCCCCTGAGTCCTCTCATATTTTTACTTGACTAGACGTGATGTATTTCAGGAGTTATGACCATTATTGTCTTGGAATGTGTGTGTCACATTGTATCGACTGGATGTCATTATTTTCCATGAGGGTTGTGATGTCCCTAGTGGATCCCCTTCTTGGTTGAGTTGTGTGTACTTGGAGGTTGTGTTGTGTCATGTTGGAATGGATTTGAGGTGATTATCCCCCTCATCCTATTCCTTGTAGTCACGAGAGTGTGAGGTTGTGGATTGGCGTCCGACCTTCATCATGGAGCATGTTCCATCCTCTCATAGGGTTATCATGCTAGCCTTGTCACACAATTGGTATGTCTTTTGCTTATGTTTGGTTTGTATGTTGGACCCTGAGTGGTCACCTTAGTTGTTTCGCATCATGTGTTGAAGTCTCATCACGGGACGTTGCCACATTTCTAGTGCATGATTGTGTAATTGGGACATGTGCATGTCACAATTACATTGTGAAAAAATTGTTCGTCCTATTTTTGTCTTTTAATGTCTTGGTGTAAAAGTTGGGGCATTACACTACAGATAAGAATGGATCACACTAACAGCAAGAAAGGATGTTCAGCATATGGCATAATGTTTATTCTTCAGTAAGGAATGTGGAAGAATTAAATGGATCCAATTATTCATCTTCATGTTCCTCGAACAACTTGATGTTTCTATGCACAGATTGGAAAGTCCCAGCAGATGCGTTCTTCTTTAATTGCTTTGAACTTAGTTTCCTAGTTTCATTTCTCTTTCTAAAAATAAGAGTCCTTCCCTCATATGATGGGAAGTGACTAACTAGTCCTAGGAATCAATAAACATTTGAAGTGCTAGATGCATATATATCATGTAATCCAACATATCTAAGATACAAAATATATTCTCAATACATGTACTAGATTTGAGTTAGTTTGAAGACAAAGTTTTCTATCATACTAGTTTACTTCAGTCTTTCAATGTCATGAATAAAATGATGTGTTGATTTGATTAATAGTTAATAGAGGAGAAGAGAAGGGCACAGTTAATTCAAGCAAGGGCCCACTTGAAGTGGATTGCGACTGAACCTTTATCCTATTAGTTTAAATTCTTGCAATCATAGTTATATTTGTTCATTATTAATTCGTTACAATTAATTAGGCAATTTAGTTAATTTGCAGCATCCGCTGGATACACCTATAGCAACTAGTGTAGCTTTTGATTAGTCAAAGAGTTTATAAGATATATTTCATTTTTCAGCATTGCATTTTATATAATATAGAAATGTGAAATAATAAACGGAAATAAATCACAATGAAAGCTTCTAGTTCACAATCTACATCACCTTGAATAAATGATCAAAGGAATAAGGAAATCAAATGAAAATAATGAAACAATGTTACTACAATAGCCCTTGATGCATCATGGCGAATGATGGTTGTGCTCCAATGATGCTTGATAATGATATTTGATGTATAAATATTGATTCCTCACACTAATAGCATAACAATACTCTCAAATTATGTAGGTAGGTGTGCTAGGATTTATTTAGGTAGATCTTCCACCTAGGAGAAATGACTTGATTGATAGTGATATTTATATGATCTAGGATGTGGGAAGGATAGGACCTATTTGAATGAGTTTGGCTAAGACTCATAGATAAAAGTGTGTAAGGATTAGAATAAGTGAAAGATAATTAATTAAATAATAAAATTATTGAATTAATTATAGGACAAGGTGGAGACACAAATTAATTAAATAAAATATATTTAATTTATGTGGTTAAAGGATGGACTAAATTAATTAAATAAATATTATTTATTTATTTATTTTAGGAAATGCACTAAGATTAATTAAATAAATAAAGAAAAATTATTTAATTAATTGGATAATGAAGGGGTCCTAGGATGAAAGTGTCACAAGATGTCGCAAGATGGTGTCTAGGTGATGTTGTAAGGACAAAGTCAAATTTAGGTGTCTACACATTCCTTTTCTTATTTTGCAGAGTAGAATTTCCCTGCTATACACAACTCTAGTATTCTAATTCCTAGAAATCTACTGTTGTACATATAGTACTATCACCATACCAAGAAGAAAAAGTCCCTAGGTTGATAAGATAAATGTAGTGTATCATAACTCAATAGGCTACTTGATATGGGATAAGGATATCCATTGAGTTGCATGCAAGCCTTAGTTGCATCAGGTTTGTTGAGAGTTGATTGCACTCGACATTCTTGTAGTCAATATTAGCACAAGCCCCATTTGAAAAATGGGCAATCAACTTTATTAGACATATCGACCCCCCTACAAATAAATCAAAGGAAAGGTTTATCATAATAGGGGTGGAATACTTTATTGAATGGGTTGAAGTTGAAGCAAAAAAAAATGTACTGCTAAAATTGCCACAAGATTCATATATCAAAATATCATAACTAGATTAAGTTGCTCTCTTAGCATAACAAGTGATCATGGGAAGCATTTTTGTGAACAAGACAATTGTGGAATGTTGCATAGTTTTATGATCACCTACAACAAAAGGAGTCCATAGCACCCTCAATCCAATGGAGTAAGTGAATCCTTGAACAAAATTATAGGCACCACACTTACAACGATGTGCAACAACACTGCTAATTGGGATATCAAAATACCAATAGTCGTATAACAACATACAAAAAATTAACCAAATTCTACCCATTTGAATTAGTGTATGGAACTAATGCTTCACTACCTATGAAGTATATTGTACCAAATTTAAGACTGACTACTACTTTGTGGTTGAATGAGGAGGAACCTCTATATGAAAGGTTGAAAAACTTGGAAAAATTAGATGAAAAATGGCTACTAGCAATATATCATCAAAGTTTAAAAAGGAGGCATCAAAAAGCATGGCATGACAGGAATTTATGGTATAAAAAATTTGAAATTAGAGACATGGTTTGACTGTATGATAGTAAGTTCAAGAAACAGGGTAAATTAAAAATGTGTTAGTTATGCCCATGCAAAATTACAAAAATATCACCATTAGGAGTTGTTCGATTGTAAACATTACAAAACCAAATGATGGATGGACATGTTTTTGATAAAGATAAGTTAGCAAACAAGGGGCTAAACCCTTTACAAAACAAGAGCCCTCAGGGCCCAGCAAAACAAGCTGAAGCAGGCTACACACAACACAGAAACAAAATAGGAACAACAGATGGATAGCTGACAAACAACAGACACGAACTAGACAACCCCAAAACCTAAGGGAACAAATCTGACTCCCTTAACCCTAGGTCGCAAGGCAATAATAAAATTGGGGAGTCCCTTCTTTTTTCTTTGCACGACCGACCAAGAAGACTCTAGGTCGAAGTCCACCGAGTGAGGCGAGAGGAGTGGATCTTCAACATCCACCACGGCAAGGAGCCACCACACACCGAGGGAGCTGGCAGCGTAGAAGAAGAGTCAGGGGCAGTCGAAGGGCCAGCAAAGGCGATCATCGAGGGTTGGCCAAGCTTGGCCTAAACAGTGATAGCAGTTCGAGGCACCAATGGTTCTACTATAGGGAGAGCCAATAGAGGGTTCTGGGGAGGCACGGTCTTCTGGAATGATTCATCCAAGGAAGGATTGTCCTCCCTGGAGGAACCATCCAAAGAGGGAGTGCCCACCGTCAAATGATCAGAGGGAGCATTCTTCCACCAAGTAGCCGCACCCTTACGGCGAGCGATAGGGCAACTAGAGGCAATATGACCAATGGAGAAACATCTCTTGCACCTAAAAGGGAGACCCTCATAATCCAGCAGCTGCGTCCAATGTCTGTCCTCTACCATCAAGACCACATCTCCATGGAGAGGTTTGGAGATGTCCAAATCAACTAAAATATGAGCCACCGTAGTATGCCCAAGATCCCAGGTCGTAGAGTCCACCTTCAAAAAGTGTCCAATGGCGTTGCCAATTGTTTCATAATAGGAATCCTCCCAAAACTGGAGAGGGAGATTCTGAAATCAAACCCAAACTACTCTAGTATTCAGTGGCTCCGTAAGAGGATTAAAGGAGTGAGCCCAAGGCTTGATGGACAACGAATGATCACCCCACATCCATCCCTTGTTCAACACTAGGTCTCTCTCCTCGGAGGAAGAAAAGGTTGCTATGAAGAATCCCCTAGCACTGGGAAAGAGTTCAATCTACCCAGAGACCAGAGGCTTCCAAGAGTCTAGAACCCATCCATGGAGGTCGGGGAGGGAGGACCACAAGCTGTTGAACCTGCAGACCACACAACATCTAAAATAGAATCCATAATTTTTAACAATCTTAGGACCACAGACCACAACAAGGGAAGCCCGAGCACAAGGCATAGGCCTAACCCTAGCCTATGAAGAGAATGATTGAGCATGAGTATTATTAACAGCATCAGAAAAAGTTTTCTAAGCACGAGCATTAACAGCATCAGAAAAAGTCTTTTGGTGGCAGCCAGGAGTGTCCCTAATAGAGTCAGAACTAGCATTACCAGAAGACAAACTAGCACCAGGCGAGTAGTTACCTCCAGAAGCTGACACATAAGACAGCTTCACATTGTTCACAGGCCCAAGGGGACAATCATCTGCCAGAACCCCAGCAAACCGAGGAGCAGGACCCCCGCAAGACACTCGTTCAGTAGGATCGCCAGTCACTACAACATCGTTTAAAACCTACATAGCTAGAGGGAAAAGAACCTTAGTCAGCGAGCAGACCTCCTGCTTGCTCACGCCTAAACATTCCTGCACGGCATCATTCAAAACTCTCCCGCTCGGCCCCTGAACTCTCCCGTATTATGTTAAATACATGTTAATTAAACTAATTATTAATGGTTGGGTATATTAATGGTCCAAGATTAAAACATTATCACAACAAAACTTAAGAATTATAAACATAAAAAGTGTATCATATTTTGTATTATAGTACCATAATCATAAAATGATGGCGTGCCAAAAACTAAATAAAGTATCCCAACGGAAAGAATGGTGGGAAGAAAAAAGGTAGGTAGGCATAATAAATGAAAAACCTACAGTTGGAAATCTATGTTGGTGTAAATAGGGTTATTACTTATCCGGTTTACCCTTGTAGTGTGAACTAGGTACATTATCTAACTAGTCATTAGTTAGTGCTATTCACACATGTTCACATGTTAAGTTGACTTAGGAAGCATTCTAGTTGTTTTTACATGTCTCTAGTTGTCACATGTCATAGGATTATAACACTTGTCTTGTGTCTCACCTTGGTCTTTATAACCAAAGCCTCTTTGTACACTATTGTATCCAGTATTGGTGTATCATGGCAATATAGGATTCTTTTTGCTTGTCTCTCTTGTGTAGAAGGTTATTTGGTTTTGTAGATTTGATCTTGGTGGTTGAATGCTTCAACAATCTATAAAGCCAACTCGAAATGAAGGTACAAATCACTTGTGAAAATAGTTAAGTCTCTATGCTACAAACCCTAAGCAAAGATGAGCTACTAGTGAGAGTGTTGGTTGTAAGTTCAACTACAAAGCAAAAGAGAGGAATTAGAAATTGGGATAATGGCAACTCTAATTCTCGTAAACACACAAAACAACTTGTGCCCAAAGTATAAAAAGTACCCACTCAAAGCAATGGAGGTAGACCTTGAGGGGAGCCTTGTTATCTATTATTATTGAGGGTGCCAACCCCATAGCAGGAATTGAAGTCAAGTCACTTTTGTGGGTGGACTTAGAAATTGCCTACAAGAATGGCCCCTACCTACTTTTGTTGGTAGGGGCCCCCTACTATTCTATGGCCGATGTGATGCCATGTCAATCCGCTTCTCTATATTTTTGTTTCTAGGGCTTCCTCCTATCACTAACATATATCTAGTTGGGCCCCCAACCCCATCATGGACTACTCTACATATAGCTATGCTCATAAGAACATACCAATGGATGTAATATATGCAAAGGATGTGCAAAAATATATCCACACTAACTTGACATAAATAGACCACATAAAATTTGAGTTGTTTCATAGAACCTTGTTGAAACCAAGTCAACAAGAGTATTTTGACCAATATAAGCAAGTGGGTGCATTCAAACTAGACTTATGGAAGGACTTCCTAAATTTTTGCATGGAGGAGGGTTGGATTAAGATTATATTTAGTTGAATCCATGGTGAGTACATGTGCCTAGACCAACCCACCATATTACCAAAGAAGCCATCCACGTGGTGACGGGACTATGGAACAAAGGTGACCAACCTTCAAAGAAAAAATTGAGTAACCAAAAATATACAAAGCTAACAGGGGTCACACTGGATGGAAAGAGTTTGGCAATAGATAAAATTACAAACCCGCTATTAGATATACCACTCTAGGAATCGCTCACAAAATATACTACACAAATAGAGAAAGCTCTTCAACAGGCATGGTGATACTCACCACCTATCAAATAGTGGTGCAAGACAAAGAGTTTGACTTGTGCAAGGTCCTCTAAAGCAATTGATGGAAAACATAACCAGGACAAAAGGGACCAACCGATATCAATTTAGGTATGGCTCTTAAATCATTTGCTTAACATTCTACTTTATGAACGGGCTTCCTAGTTTTCCTAGAAAAATTTGGTCTCAAGATACTATAGTAGTTGCACAAATAAATGACCATGTAAAACACTCTAATGATGCCACATCCTATATCAAAGTCTACTATGGATTCTTCAAAAAATGCAATCACAAATACAAGCAAGAGATTATATATCATATGATGTTGTTAGGCGGTATGCAAATGATATTACATTTGTAGTAGATAAAGACCACTCTTTTATGGAGGCGATGGAACCGTGCACAGCTTGGGTACCACAATTACCCTATGAAGACAATGATGAGTTAGTACATGCAAATGCAAAAGCACTGCTAGCTCTCCCCAAGGATTCTAGAGCGGAAAGATTTGAAGCATACAAGGAATTTATGGACAAACAAAGAAAACAAAAGGCTGCGGAGCATCTGGATAAAAACAAGGAAAAATTATACAAGAAATGGGGATTACAACAAGACCCCACCACACCAGTTGTTACAAAAATCTTTGACTCACCAATATCACTTAAAGTAGGGACATCACAATTGTGGCACTCTAACCACCTTAAATCTGAATCCTCGGGGTTTGAAATAAGAGATTCACAAACACATAGGGTACTAGGCAAAGAAGAGCTAGAAAAGTGCTCACTACAGATCTCTACAAGAAGAAAATTGGCCATCTCATTATCGCAAACACCTCAATAAAAAGCACAAGCTCTACAATCACCAGTGAGGGAAGTTATAAAGGCACTTTTACACATGAGTGCAGAGAAGAAAACAGGAGTCCTCTCAGCCCAAAATAAAGCAAAAATCAAAATGTAAATATATTAGGCAACAGTAGAGGAAACAAAGGAAAAAGAGCTAGGAGAAGTTGTACAAAGAGAAGAGGTAGGAATAGAAGATCTCCCATTGCATAACAAAAGGGTCTATACAAATAGAGGAAACACCATAAAACATTGGGAAAGAAAGCATTGAAGAAATAATGGATCCCACCAAGTTATACAGATTACTCTTTACACGAGACATGCCACTACAAACTGCATAGATATATTCACAAGTAGGTGTGAAGAATAACAAAGTAATTGAACAAGCTATGCTAGATTACATCTCAAGTACACTTCATACCTTAGCAGAGATAATTGAAGGTTTTTTAGAGAAATTGGCCACAATTTTGAAGAAAAAAAGAGAAGTAGCAAAACTAGAAGAGCAAATCATAAAAGAGGCATTGGATGAAGTTGCAGCGAATTTATCATTGGAGAGAGAAGAGAAAAATTGATACAATTACAGAAGCTAGAGCTCAAGTTGAAACACAGGGTGGATACGCTCCTCTCATAGGTGACAAAAGCAAAGGAGAGGGCCAGACAAGAAACCCTTGAGGCTACCAAAAAAAAGCCTACAATACTCTACTAGAAATAGAAAAGGAAACACAAAAGGAGGAAGTGACAAAACAAAAAGGAGAAGAAAAAGAAGCACAATAGGAAGTGGAACAACCAAAGCTCTCACCTCGAAAACAACCCCCTCCATCCACCCCCACATCCCCACCATCTAATCCAATGCAAGAAATTTTTTTTTTTTTGGCACAACAAAGGCAACTCCAACCTATCCCATCATCTTCATTACTCCATTTACCCATTACCAACCTCTACCACATTTCTCCTCCATAGAAATTCCGGTTGGGAGACATGTTACAAACTACAAGAAAAGATATCTTGAAGTAATAGGTAGATATTGTTGGCAATAATGGCTATGCTCTCACTACACTACATTCAATAGCCCCACAAGTCACCAGAGATAATTCAACTCCCTTAGGCCAACAATTAAGGAAATTTATAGATGATATGTTGTTGGAGATATAGAATTAGGAAGACACCATCTGTTATGCCCTTACTTCTATAGTGTATATGGTTATGAATAGTCAACTTGTGGCTATCTTAACTCTTAATTAAGTCATATTATCATTATTATATTGTTATTTAGTTGTTTAGGTCGGCCTAAGGCTTCTATAGGTCTATCTAAGTCAGCCTGGGTGATATCCTAGGCATAAATAGGTATATATAGGAGGTAGTGAGTCTCATTTCATATATATTAAGTATTGTGTTCTTACTAAAGACTATTGGAGGTATCCCCCTCGAAGAGGATTAGGAGGTTGCCCCCTCGAAGTGGCATATTATTATCAAGTATTTACAGCATATTTACTATTATATTCAGATATTGTGCAAGTTGTTTCATTACAAGTGGTATCAAAGCATGATCTTGGCACCGTAGAGGCAAGATTTTTTCTCAACATTGGAGGCGATTTTGGGAAGAGCATAACTTTTAGATTTTAGCGAATTTTTTAAAGATTTTTAAAGGGTTTTTGAAGACCATATTAAAGAAGACACAGTCTAGATTTCAAAGGAATTGAAGCAAAAATAAGTAAGTTATTGCAAAAGTAGGGTTTCCAACAAATTCGCTCTCAAGGCAGCAAATTTGCTAATTTTTTGGATTTTTTTCTGGGTAAGTGGTATCCTGGCCCTAGTAAGTTACAGTAAAAATTTTAGAGAATTTACATTTCATTTGTGTGATTTATTTCAAAAATATTGGTTTCCATCATGACGGGGCCTGCAACAAGAGGCAAAAAGAATGCTGCCACACCGGGGAAATCCTCTGATAAGGATGAGGAAATAATAGATGATAGTAATCCCAATGAGGAAATAAGTAAGTTCAAGGAAGAGATTAAGAGAGATATGTGTGACCTAAGAGGAGATATATCAGATTTACGAAGCATGTTAAGCGTCTTTATGAATGAACCAAGAAAGGTGGTCTCAAGCAACCAAGAAGAAGAAGAAGAAGCAGATGATGATGATGATGAAGAGGAAGAAGAAGAAGAAGAAACAAAAGAAGAAGAAGAAGAAGAAGCAGACAAAGAAGAAGCAGAATAAGAAGAAGAAGAAGAAGAAGAAGAAGAAGAAGCGGAAGAAGCAGAAGAAGAAGAACTTCCTAGTCAAGTTATTCAACCAATGCAAGGGTACCATGTACTATTCCTCACCTCTTCCTCTATGGCACATCAAAAGGTTCAAGTAAAGGAAGAACACATTCATCACCATCAAGAGCTAGATGCAAAGGGAAGACACATCTTGGAGCTGAAGTTAATTTTCCGGACACACATGAATAAGATGAGGACATCAACAATTCCAAATTACCTCGTTATAAGGAAATATCTTCTAGTTGAAGTTACCACATGGGATGATGAAGATTATATGAAGAAACTACCACAATTGATCAGCGTTGAGGACAACACTTTTGTAAAGGTGGGGGGCATGTTATGCCCTTACTTCTATAGTGTATATGGTTATGAATAGTCAGCTTGTGGCTATCTTAACTCTTAATTAAGTCATATTATCATTATTATATTGTTATTTAGTTGTTTAGGTCGGCCTAAGGCTTCTATAGGTCTATCTAAGTCGGCATGGGTGATATCCTAGGCATAAATAGGTATATATAGGAGGTAGTGAGTCTCATTTCATATCATATTGAGTATTGTGTTCTTACTAAAGACTATTGGAGGTATCCCCCTTGAAGAGGATTAGGAGGTTGCCCCCTCGAAGTGGCATATTATTATCAAGTATTTATAGCATATTACTATTATATTCAGATATTGTGCAAGTTGTTTCATTACACCATCTGATAGAAAATATTAGTAGATATAAAGAAAAAGAAGACATGGGATATAAGGAAGAAGTGTGTTGCCACACACACTAAATTGGAGGTCAAAGTTAAAAACATGCAAAATATTGGCGAGGCCAACATTAACACACTTTACCAGTTTTGTTTAGGGTGGCCAACCTCCACCAAAGCTCTGAAAGTGCAATTGGAGAATATAGAACATCAAGTTATGCAAGCCTATACTACCTATGATGATATGAGACTTAGATGGGAGAATTAAAGTTCAAATTGAGACCCTCCACAACCAATACCAATAGGTACTGGACCAAAGGGAGGGGTTAAAGGCACAAATTAAGCAACTTAGAGAAGTGGTCAGCCTATAGCTTGCACATGTAAAAGTTTTGTTAACAAAGGCCATCAAAGTGACCACCATAAATCATATCCCAACTACTCTAGAAGATAGGGAAAGTACTCTGCTCACCATCAATAGCCAAATCTAATTATTACAACAAGCAATTATACAGTGTGACACTTATACACACCTAAAGGGGATTTACAAGAACATTTTTTCATGAAGATCAAAGCCCTTCCAAATTTTGAAGTTGTGACAATCAATTTTGTTGGATCCTTTTCAGAACTCTCATATTGTTTTATAGGACAAAACCAAGATGTCTTGAGGACAAGACATTATTTCAAAGGGAGGATGATGTTGGCAGGATAGAGTCAACTTTACCGCAAGCTACATCCACCGAAAAGGAGATGCAACATACTTAGCCGACCACCAACACATCCAAAGGTCATAACATGAACAAGGGACACACTCCTTAATGTACTTATATAAGAAGATGATGAATAGAATAAAAGAGAAGAATAAAAAATGTAATAGGGATAAATAGATATGAAATGTAATTTGATAGAATGAGATATGAATGTAATAGGAACGAATGAATCAAAGATAGAAGAGAATATCTACGACTAGACTTTGTATCAAACTTATGTATGATGAATATAATATACCACATAATATCTTATGGATATATAATGTGTTATGGAATATAAGGTATATGTGAGTATGCAAATTATCAATTTAATTGTTATTTCCTGCTATAACCTTCTGTAACTCAACACATAATCTTTGACCTTCCTCTTACTGCTCATACTAGGGTATAAATATAACACTCAAGTAACTTAGGTTCATATCCTTGATTTGTGCCCTCTCTTGCTAACAATCTTCAAAGTGGAAGTGCTTAGAAGTCGACGGGGACTCTAAAAACATTGTCAACCTCTTGAAGGGAAGGGTAAGCAACTCTCAACGGTTAGAGACAATTCTCTCATACGCACACCAAAGGGTTACCAAGTTTGAGATCATTTTTTAAGCACATTAACACGCAAGGAAATAAGGTGGCAAATTGGGCAACAAATCAAGGGGTCAACCAATTGATAGAGCTTGGTAGTGAGGATAGAATTTGGGAGAGTGACTTCTTGAAGGAGGTAATATCTCTAATAATTAAGGACTTTCAAGGTCCCTTTCCCTAATAATGGGCTTGGGTCAACTCTATGTTGTGTGGGAGAGTCAAGAGGATTGAAGGGAAGGTAGCAAATTTCTCATTATCTACCAAATCTTTTCTTGAAGGCATACACGCTGGAAGGGGCTAGGATCTTAATGACATAGTATGCCACCAGTTTGGGATGATGCATAACAATCTTTACTCCTCGTGCATGAGAAATTATTAGGAGATATGTTGGTTTAAGCTCGGAGGATAATATGTGGCCTCCAATTTGAAAAGGCTCATTTTGGATGTTTTGGCTTTATTATTTCTCTCCATTCATGATGGCTTTTGTTGGTTCCCAAAATAGCTAATCCAAAACCCTAGAGTATTTCCTAATCTCCTAAGTCAGGGGTGTTATCAAGGAGATAGAAAAGGGGCTCATCAATAGGCTGAGGATGATTAAGAGCCAATTGATAAGAGTGGGTAATCTCCTCTTCTCTTCAAGCTTAGCTAAACTTAGGAGGGTGTTCCTAGAGGTATCCCTCAACGAGGAGTAACTACAACATAAAATGCAAAAAATAATAACACAGTAGTAGTACCTAGATGGTAGTTTTGACCCCAAAGGTTGTCACTGAATCAAAAGATAACCTACTGCATGATTAAACTCTTATGATAATGGCATTATTATAGCAATATGCAAATTTGGCTTATTTAGATATAAACTTGGTTGGCATGCTAAAGATGTTCCCTAGTTAGAGTGTTGAACCAAAAGAGGCATACAGGTTAAAACTTATTCCTATTCCACAATTTAATGATATTGTTCATTTTTTGAAGAATGTGGGTGATCAATACTTTCCAGACCGGTGCCTATTCAATGAACTACATAGTCCCTAGTTTCTCAAAGGAAAACAACAATACATAAAGTGTGAAAGCCTTTTTGAATACTTAGATGCATAAAAACGTGATAACCAACAATGAATATACTTGGTAATCCCTTATTATACAACATTTATCCACACAACATAGAAATGATCACTACAAAACATGTAGTGTTTTAAGAAGTTTTCATACCACAAAACGTGGCAAGAAAAAACCCTAGCTATGATTTAAGGATTTCCTTGAAAAAATACATAAATACTCAAGAAGTTAATATGTTGATATCAGTTACACCTTAAAAATCTTCATACATTTCTGATCATTGCCCCTTGAAGAACTAGACCTAGCATTGTTTGAAACCCTGAGAAAGCTCTGCACCTTTGCTGCCTGGAAAACTGCAAGAATCCCTCTTTCACATTTTTTTACCAAGAGTATATAGTATTGTATTCATGTGTTACATTTTGGACGGGAAATCCACCCATGTATCCCTTGTACTTCCCCACCAATTCCATTCAATGCCCACCTACCTGCAATTTATCTTAATTGAGCATTAATGGTGTTTCTTGGAAGCAGGGAGACGTTTAAATTGGGAAGCATCATGAAAAACACATTTAAAATGCGTTAAAATCTTTAAATTTTCACTGTGTCAAAGCCTACAGGCTCATCAAGAACTAGGTGGGGGTTCTGGTGGTTTTTAAATTTTCACTGTCAGAGCTTGCGAGCTCATCAAGAGCCAAGTTGGAGGTGCGGGCTCATCAAGAACCGCCGAAACTGCTGACACCTCCTTTTTCATCTCTGCGCTCTTTGTTCCCACTTGTCGGTGATTCATCGACCACCAGGAACTCCTCTCTTTCCCATTATTTTCTCTTCCTTTGTGTGCACTTTGCCCTCATCTCTTCATCTATTTTCTTTTTCTTCATCCCTTGTCAAGGCTCCAACATCCTCATTCTTTCTTCATTTCCTTCTTGCCTTTGTCCTTTCATTTTCTCACCCTTTGTTCCACCTTGTCAGCAGTTCGCCAACCACCAAGAACCATGGAACTCTTCCTTTCTTTTATTCCTTCACTTTTTGTTCCTTCTTGTCGGAGGTTCGCTGACCATCAAGGACACGCCTTTTCTTTGTTCACTTACCTTTCTTCCTTATCTTTCTTTGTCAGCGAGTCAGGGGTGAAGGGGAACTTAGGAACCATGTCAGGTGTTTTGTCGATTCTAGGAACCATCGGAACCACTGACAAGTTCCAAGTCCCTTTACATTTCTTTGCCTAGTGTCGGGGGGTCAAGGCCTGGTAGGAACCAAGGAAGCCATCGGAGGTTCCGGTGGTTCTAGGAACCACCAGAACCGTCGACCTATTCCTGAAGGCACCAAAAGGGCCGACAAAGGCCATCTTTAGTCAAATTTTAGGCTTTTTAAGGATTCTTGAAGCGTTCAAAAGGTGGAACACATGGGAAAGCAAGGTAAAACACAAGAATATAATTTTAGCACAAGAGGGCTAACATGGGATTTTCAAGGATTTTTAACAAGTTTCTAGGGAATACAAATTTTGGCACCAATAAGCTTCTTCATCTAGTGGCGAGAGTGGCAAGTGTCACAACATGGAAGAAAAGAGGAAGATCGACATTAGAGAGAAAATGAGGAAGGAGTGCATTCGTGGTGAGGATATGATTGATAACGTTGTGGAATGCTTAGAGAAAGAGATCTTGAACCCTAATTTGGGGTTTTGGTTATGCGCATTTGGGATTTAGCTATGAGCATGGAAAGCACGCCATGTATGGGCATAAGGGAAGCATTGACAAAGTTGTTGTCACCCCCAAGCCACCCTATAGGAAGGAGGAATATGTGCATCCATACTTTCAATGGCGGCAGGCTCCTATTTGTTGCACGATAACATTGATGGGTTCGAAATCCAAGTGGAAGCTTTATTCAATTGCCAGTTGAAGCACTTACATGAATTGATGGACAGTATGTGCAGGACTCACAAAGTGGTCGAAGAGGTAGCAAAGGGTTTAAAGGTAAATCTCAATTTTGAAGCTTGTGCGAAATGTCCTAGTTGTTGTTGTGACTTCAAGTTGGATGAGCAAAGCAAAAAAATTAATTAAAAATTAAACACAATATCGAATGCAAAAATAATAATTTGTGCACCTAATCTACATGTCTGTAATAAGAAACTGGACAGGGGAAAGTCATCACAGGAACACCGATCTATTTCGTGCACCACAAGAACAGCTTTAAAAAACCCTAATAGAAGTCGACAAACCACCGCCAAACATTGAAACTGTACAAAGAAAACCCTAAACGGAAATATGCAGAGTGCAGGCAGTTTACAATAAAAAATATGAACAAAATCGTGGAATTTATAATTGTATGTAACAAATAACAAAAAGTAATGAAAAACCAAAATATCTGTTGAAATTTCAGCACAATGATGATTTTAAAAAAAATTATGGTCACTAGTTTCTTTGCCCTGATATAGCACAATTTTGAAGGAAAAATTGGGCAGGACAAGATCCAAGATCTATCCCAAGATTTTCCCGCGATCTGCTTCTATGGTCTCAACCATTGAACATAACCATTTGATAATTTACACTACCTTTAGCCAACAACTAAAATACCTACTAAGTCAGCATCACATCTGTTAAACATAAAAAAAAAAACCGAATGAATTGCATTGTATATATGATGTCTAATCCTACCGGCCAGTTTGGCCTAGAAGGCATTAAAAGTCAATATCATCCTCTTTCAATAATAAAGTGGCACCCTCTCCTGTGCATTTTAATGCTATAACTTAACAACCATACCACCATTTTTAACATAAGGGTCACTATTGTGTTATGTACTTGAAAGAAGAGAACACATATTTTATTTATTAAAAACCTAAGAGAGTAATTAGCCATAGCCACCATCTTTATTACATTGTTAAATCATATCCCTAAAAAATAGTCACTTTTCCTTATTTTATTAAATCATATCCTTAGAAAATAGCCACTTTTTCTTATTTTATGTGACATGAAGTTGAGTTTATTTATGGTTATATTTTATTTATGGTTATATATTTTCTATATCCTAATTTAAGTGTGTTTTAAGATTATATTTCTTTATTTTATTAAAAATTATAGCAGATAGGTTTCTTATTTGTGGAAATAGATTTCTTATTTGTGGATGTTGTGACATTTAGAACATTTATATTTTATCAAATGTAAGTGTTCAAATTAAAATGCTTGTATTCATTTATTTAATATTTAATTTAAGTTTATTCATTTTATTTGCAAATTTTAAATATAAAAATATAAAAATGGGAAATTATTAATAGATTATTCAGTTAGCAAGTAATTATTTAAATAATTAGTGAGTATATATTATATACAAAGATAATTATTAGTTGATTACCATTATTTGCTTATTTACTATTTATAAAAATATTGCCCATATGAATTTTATATAAGTATTTATTTTTAATTTATTTTATTGTAGTTAAATATAATAATAAAATTAATTATGGTTTTATTAATATTTGGCATTCTAATTTGACATATAAATTGCAAAGTGAGATAAGGGGCATTTAATTAATTATTAATTAAATTAAAGCTAGTTGCATAGTTTTAATTATTGTCTACTCCATTGTGTCAATCAATTACTTTTTAACTCCTAGTATCATATTAAAAAAAAAAAAGTTGCACTTTTTTTATGACCATTTATGCATGTGTATTTGAGTGGGCATGACAGGCAATCTATAATGTTTTATGAGATTGCCTATGCATTGCTATTGTTTATATCTTGTATCATTTTTTCTCTATATTCCTTCTATTATGTTAAGATGTTTAGTTCCATATACCATTATTACAAGCTTAGATCATCTTCAACGAAGGCAGATCCTAATAAATATCAATGATTTCTAAATTGCATCTTGTTAACATTGAACAATAAAGATGGTTTCGTATAAACAAATGCTACAGTTATTCTAGTGTTCATGTCAAAGCATTTTGAAGTTCTGAAATGCAGCCTATGATGATGGGTTATAATACACACAATAACTTGACAAGCTGAAGGCATTTTTTTACAGCTTATCAAATTATGTTTTTCTTATCAAGATACCAACTGCTTATTTTTTTGAGTCAAACTCATCAACACAAAAACTTGTTTATTGTTTGTTTAAAGCTGTGTATCTTTAAGAAGCATGTACGTGCATTTCAATATCTGTGATATTGTTTCTTCTATTGATGTCTGATTTGGGATCTCATTTGGTAAAATTTGTACAAATTCCTCTTAAGAATGGAATTTAGTCCACCCCAATGAAATACAGAAATCATCCCTTGTCAAGGCGAATTTGGGGAAGAGTGTACAATAAATACAACCATCAAGAAATTACATTATCTGGAGTTCACTATATCCACATGCAATCTGTAATTGCAAAATATTACAGATTGCAAAAATATTATGCAGAAAAAGTCAGATAAATGATATGTACCGGAAAACAAGAAAAGAAATCTTTGATACAAAGCATTGAATTTGCTTCAGCGAATATTACCCCAAAAAAAAGGAATTCGTTCAAGGCTCCAGTTCTGAATGTCTCTAATATCATGAACCGTGTTACAAAAGACATTTAACAGAGCCCTCAAGTTCTAAATTTCTCAATAGCAATCTCATATTTTACTATAATAACATACTAGGCTCAGTGGAATATGATACATTTCTTAAACAAATTCAGCAGTAATTACTGCACAATGACTTGCTAGTCACAAAACAAATGTTACTTCTCGCAAACTCATTCCCTCTCCAACCATAACTAAAACTTATGAAGGATGCTGAATGAAACAATGACGGACTACAAATAGACATATGCTTACATAATCAAGGTCGATGTACGACAAAGCGAAAAAGACAAACTGTCCAATGATCCAAATGGCAACAATATGTAACATTTCGGACCCAACAATGTCTTTATTCTTCAAAGAATCAAGTTACTAATACACCTACATCATATAGCCTGCATTCCCATATGGATTTTGCGCTTGATATGGAGTACCAGCAGCATAAGGATATGTAGTTCCATATGGATTGCCAAAAGGGTTGACGGCAACTTGTGGCCCCGTCATTTGCTGCTGTGCCATGAAAGCTTGTTGTTGGTATGCCATAGAGGCCATCTGTACGGCAGATGGTGGAGCTATTTTATGTGAAGCGTAGAAAGGATCCTGACCTGGTTGCATCATTGGGGTAGCCTCGAAGGGATTTGGAGCCACTTGACCCGTATGATAGTTACTAGATGGATTTGTTTGTCTTCTCATTGCATCATCATATAGACTATCCAGTGTAAGCTTATCGAGTCCACCAGCCTGAAACCAAAGGCATGCCAAACAAGTTTACTAAATTTAAGCACTTAATGCAATTTCATAAAATTATTTGCATCAAAAACACAAGACAAACAAAGCAAATCCAAAGAATAGCTTGTAACAGATTTTGTTCCCAAACTTGTTACTTAAGAATTGTTTCCCTAGATAAAAATGTGAAAACCATTATACCAATTGGCCAATTGAAGCCTTCACGAAATAAACTGCACCTCTTGATAAGGCTGTGGTATAAATGAAACTATTAATAGCCTAGGTCTTGTTTGTGATATGCAGTTACAAGGAATTACCATATAATACTAATAATAATAATTTTTTTGAAAAAAGAAAACTAAGATTTACCCAACCCAAAGTACCAGTCAACAAGCAATTCTCTTAATTACTTCTACCCCAACATAGGACAAATGCAAAAGAGAGAAGCACCAATAACACGACACACTAAGATATACTAAACATAGCTGGAAGATAAGGATTATATACTACAACAAACTGTTTGAGTCTGTACCATGGCATCCATGTAACTAAGGAATATAAGCTACAGTAAACTGCTATGTCTGTAGTTTGTACCATAACATCCATGTCCCCTGTAAAAAACATGCCATGGCATATACAACCAAACAAAGATTAGAAGATACAACAGACCTAATTGTGTCTCTTTTGGCAACAATTCCCTAGTGCTTAATTTGACCAACTCCAATTTATTACAATGACTTTATCAGTAATATTATAATATTCACGGTAATCCTTTTTCACAACAAAAACCATTACATCAACTTTGAAATTGATGTCACATCTGTCAGCAACTCATTGGAGCAACACTTTCAATGGACAAAACAAAATCCTGTTCATTATCTACATTGAGAACAAAAACATAGGCTTCTTGTAATTATCACGACAGGACAGTGAATTATGTCAGGCATGAACACTGTTAGGGTTTGAGGCTTGCAGGGAAAGCATGGCTGCAGTGCCTCGGGTGGCCATGATGCAAGTGCTGTTGCCGCTGGCAAAGAAGATGGAGTGTGTTGATGTGTTTTTTATGCACAAGGCAACATGCAGAATAAAATACTAAGTATTCTATCCTCTCTTGAACAAAGTCTCTCAAGGGCTAAACTATGTGATCCAATGAGACAACTCCAAGGTTCATTATTCGTGATTTGCAATGGATAGACTTGGTAGTTTGATGTGATATGCTGTTAACACAAAGGGACTTACGCTGTATTTACTTCTTCACTCACTCGACTTGTTACTCCTTTTCATGGATCGAAACCTCCTAATTCCACAAATAAAGAAAAAGGATAAGGGTTGAGAGAGAACCTATGCTACTCCTAAGGACAATGAGACAATGAAAGATGCCAAGATAGACAAATTCCTTATAACAAGCTCCACTTCGCCATGACAAATTCAACAACTAGATGGAACGAGTGCAATCTCCCAAGGATGACCAAGGATTTTCAAATTGTAGACACACATTTGAGTACCCACAGCTAGCGCAACTCAGACAAGCATTGACAACCGAACTATTGCAATAAACGGAGGTTCAGGCTAACTTTGCACAATGACTTGCCAGCGGCAAACCATCAAAAGTATGAACCTAGGAATTCATCAAATATCCTCACAATGCATTCACTATATCAATGAACTTTCTAATATTATTCTACTTCTACTTGGAAACACATCTAGATTATCTTAGAGAAATAAGAAACCATGCAACGTTCCAAAACAACACAATTGTCACCAAGCTTCAATGAGAAATGTATTAATCTTGGTAGTGATTACAACAATTTCAAGTTCTCTCCAACAACTTTCGAAGAGCTTCCTCTACTCTACTCCTACTCTACTTGCTATTCTATTATACTGCAGTCTCAATAAATCAACCTATCATGGGTGCTTCATGTCCAACCAGAATTCTGCTTCTCCTGGAGTTTCTCAAGTTGTCACAGTGGATAGGGCTGAAGAAGCCCCTTCAAAAGCTGAAGGTAGAATGAAAAGTTTGAGGCTTTGTTGGTTCAGCGGCACGTGTTAGTTGCAAATGGTGCGAAATAGGAGCGGAGGGATAACTAGTGTTCCACAGGGATGCGCCCCCCCTCCTATTGCAATGTTTTAGGTACTGGGATGCGGGGATGAAACACCCCACCACCACCACCAACAGGCGGAGCAGCCCTTGTAGAAGGAAGAGGATGTCTTTGAGATGGCTTAGATATGCCTAGACATCCCTCGACTGTCTCGGGCACGTTTTGGGGATGCCTACGTATCCCTTGACCATCCCAAGGGTGCTAGGAAGTGCCCATGTCTTGGGAAGACATAAAGTGCATTTTTGAAAATAAAGAATTTTAAAAAAACTAAAGACCTAACCCTAAAGTGCTAATGGGCCCCACTCACACCTCACACCTCAAAAAAACTATAAATATACATGCCCACCTTCTATCCAAAGCACCATCAATAACTGTCATTACATTGAGCAAGAGCAAGACAAAGACAAAGACAAAGGCTTCAAATGTCTTCATGAATCAACCATTAGAATCATTCATCAAGCCTTCCAGATAAGACTACACAAATTCAGTGTCTTTGAGTATTGTTCAATGTTCATTGTTATGTTAATGCCAATTTTTAGCACGTTCTTTTAGCATTGCAATAGGATTACTAAAATGTCACTGTTCAAATATTAACAAACAAAATATAAGCGTCAAATAATGCATTACATTGCTATTTTTTTTAATCAAATTTTAGAGTTTAAAAGTCATAAAATGTTGTTGTTTTTTTTTTGGTTTTTTTAATATATTATTCACTGTTCATATGTGCAAATTATTCGTAGGGTTAATAAATTAGTAAATGTTGTTTTGGGGGTTGTATAACTATCAGTTTTACTATTTAGGTTTTATAACTGTTGTTTTAGGAAATTTAAAAGTTGTTTTTACTATTTAGTATTTTAGGATTTAATATTTAATTTTTTAAAATGTTCATTTCATAATGATATAGTTGATTTTCTAATTTTCATTTGACTTCTGTGTATCCTCTACGTCTAAACGTCATGTGATCTGAAGGAAAAAAAAAATAAAGTAAAATGAAAATTGGAAATCCTCTTTTAGTTTTAAAGTTTAAACGTTTAACTATCAGTATTTAAATTTATTTATTTTTACTTTTAAATGTAAATATTAATAGTCAAACTAGAATTGCATCTTTTGTGTATCCTCTACTTCTGCACTTCATGCAACCTAAAGTAAGAAAACCAAAAATGAAATCTTTGTTTGACGAAAGTTGAAGGAACAAAGGTTCCATTTTTTGGTGTATCCTCTGCTTTGTGTGACCTTATGAAGAAAAACAAAGGGAGAATCCTTGTGTTTTGAACCCTTGCATTTGCCATTAAGTTTATGCAATGAAGATTTAGATAAAGGATCAATTTCATTTCTTGTAGTGTCACTATGAGTTTTGATAGCATGAGTGACAAGGAGGCGGCTCAAAACCCTAACATTGAAATGCAAAGTCAAACTAAAAACATACAAAGGGGAGGCGAGGGGATGAGGAAGTTGATTTAATGGGAATGCCTCTCTTTTAGTTACCCTTTCAAACTATTGAAGACTTTGCAAAGGGTCCTTTCGATAAGAAGGCCCCTCTAAAACAATTTGCTATCAAGATGCAAATAAACAAATCTAGTAGTTTAGGGAGGCATGGCTATGGAAATATCATTTTTGTGGCCTAGAATTCAAAGTCAATGCACATCTTTGGCAAGGGTGTTGAAAACGTAAAAAATTGTCATTGAAACAATGGGGAAAACTACAAAAATTGCTTGGTGGTGGGATAAGCATGACACAGTCACGCCATCTGTTGGCAATGGCAGTGGTACTTCTCGATAGGCATGGACACAAATTCCTCTTTTTCCATCTAGTGCATCAAAGCCTAAGGGGAAACATAAGGTAACAAGTGCATCTTTTTCCTATTTAATGTGCAACTAAGAGATGAGGCAAATGATGCCAATAGCATTCCATTCAATGTTGATCGCTCTCCTTATTAAAAAGGAGTTTGTGGTTAATAATATTATAAGAGCAAGGTCTTCATATGTGCCACTAAAAATACAGAATTGAGGACCAATATCGTGGATAAAATATATTCCAAGATAAGCATTATGATGGAGAAAATGAAGGCAACATGGATCACTAGCAGATGTAGCATTATCATGGATGGGTAGACAGACATTAGGATCATCCAGTCATTAATATCATGGTGACATGTACAGATGACCCTTACTTCCTTAAAGCTATTGACTATTTAAGGCACTGCAAGGATGCAAAGTTTTAGTTCCACATCCTCAAAGATGCTATCAAGGAGGTTGGCCCTTAGAATGTGGAGCAGGTCATGACATATGTGGCCTATGTGTGCACGGCAATGGAGAAGTTGGTTTAAACTGACTATAAACATATATATTGGACCCCTTGTGTGCATGCCATGAACAATGCACTCAAGAGCATGGGAAAAATTGAATGAATCAAATAGGTAGTCGTTGATGTGAGAGATGTGTTGATGTTCATCTACAATCACCACACGTCGCATGCATTATTTCAGACCTTCTTTAAGAAGGAATTTCTCAAACTTGTTGAGACGAGATATGCCTCATACTTCATCCTCTGAAGAGGATGATTGAGTTGCAAGGGCCCGTGCAACTAATGGTGATGACACAAGAGTAGAATTGATGGACCGAGTCTAAGTCAGATCAGGGGAAGAGGGTGAAGTACGTGGTGAAGAGTGATTTGTTTTGGGTTGATGCCAAATACATCATCTCTATCATAGCTCATGTTCTCATTGTTATCAAATATGGCAACTCCAATGCTCCAAACCTTGGGTAGGTGTAGAAGTGCATTGATAGCATGCTTGGCCATATGAAGGCCGATGTAGAAAAGGACCTCAATTTGCAATTCTATAATGAACACATTCAATGGAAGTGGGAGAAACTCAACACTTCCTTGTATATGGTTGCCTATGCATTGAACCCAAAGTGGTACGTGCAAAGGCCTAGCAAAGTCATCCCTATGGCAGATGCTGAAGTGAAAAGAGGCTTTATGAAGGCAATTACAAAGATGTACAATGCAGAGGATGCCACCACCATTCATCATGATTGGTCCAAATTTGCCACTCTCATGAGCTATCCAAAAGAGGCAAAGTTGGATTTGCATACTATGGTGCCAGATGACCCAATACTATGGATTATGAATGGGCTTGATTCATTGGCAACCACACTAGCCATTCGCCTCTTGTCCCAAGTTTCTAGTTCCTCTACTACTAAGAGGAATTGGTCTACATTAGCTTCATCCACACTCTCAAGAGAAACAAGCTTAGCTCTAGAAGATCAAAGAAGCTTGTAGTTGTACATAGTGCATTGCATCTCATTTATCACAACATGCTTATGTACAAGGAGAATCCAATAGCACAATGGGATGTAGACCCAAAGAAGCCAGTGTAGATTGATGGGGATCAAGCACAAGAAGGGTTGGTTGATGTCCATTTGAAGGACCTCCAACTAGATGGGTCAAGTAGTTCTCGTGATGAGGAGTTGCCATGACATCCTAGGAGGACCTGGATGATTAGACCACTGAGGCATTGGCCCATTGTACTTCAATGTATTCATCATATTGAAATTTCGAATATAATTATATATATATATATATTTAACATTTTCAATGCATTGTGTTTAGTAGTTTATAATTTGCTATTTTAGTTTCTTATACATTTTTTTAAACTAATTTTTCAAGTATTGTATTATATTTGCACTGCCATCCCAAATCAGGCTCCATGGTCCCACTATCCCCAAAACCCGTCCCCCCGTTCTGAAACTCTATGGAACATTGAGGAGAATTGTCTTGTTCAAGATTTCCCTTAAAAGCAAGATGTTTTGGAATATCTAGGTGGTATCGCTTTTATGGGGAAATGTTGGTTGTGAACAAACCCAAGAAGCGTAGGGGAGAAAGTCAAAAGTTGAAAAACTTCAGATGGAAGCTTAGGTAGCAATTGATCCTCTCAATGAATAACCTGAAAAACTTCAAAAGGAAGCTCAGAAAGTGATTGACAAAGGCTCTTGATGGACAATGACAAGACTCCTTTCCCAAAGGAGCAAGATGGTTCCTACTAACGCTTAAGGTTGTTTGTTATGTACCTAGGAATATGATAATATTACATCAAAGTTGCATGGACACGGATACATTATCGGATACAAATACGACCATTTTTCAAGGCCCATACTATGGATACGGTTGGATATGACATTCATAAAAAACACAGACATATATATAACACAATTTTATAAGTTATTAGAGAAGATTTTCATTATTTTTATATATATTTCTAATTGAAATAAATTAATAAAAAAATTATATTTAAATAATCAAATATATATATATATATATAGTTGAAATAAATTAATAAAAAAGATTTATATTTATAAATTTTAAATATAAATATAAATATAAAAATTTTAATATAAAATGATAAATATTAATATAAATTTTCTACTATAAAATCACACATTTTATATTTTTTACTGTAAATTATATTTATAAATATAAATATAAATATAAGTTACAAGTTATAAGTTATAAACTTAAAACAAAAATCTAGGTTTTTAAAACTAAAAGACCTCCTTGATAAACACTCTGGGTGCGTGAGCAGTCTTCGTTGAGTCATAAAAATGGCACACGAGCAATCTTTTAGACTTCACACAGAGGATTTCACCATGTTTGAATGATTTCTCACGGTTTTTGGCCAACTCTTCATTTTCCCTAAGAACTCGACATGTTTTTTTTTACAAGCCGACTGCATACGTTTCTGGCACAGCTAAAAAAGTGGTGGTTTAGGGCACAGGTGGGTACGATATCCAAGCCGTATCTGTGTCATATCGTCCCTGAGTCCATACCAAGTACTCCAGTACGCGTGCCCATGTAGGGGGCCAGTGTATCCTGCAACCCTGTATAACATATTTTGGTGGATGAAGATGTCAACATGTGGCACACATCCCTTCAATTAGTTATATTGGGTCATGTGGACAACTTGTGTAATTAATTATATTAGGCGTTGAGTAGGCCTTCATTGGGATTACCTCTCCATTACGTTATTAGGTCTATATAAAAAAGGCAAATATCATTGTAAGGATATGTGTTGAGTATGATATTGTATTTGGGATCTCTTAGAGATATAGTGTGGAGTGACTTCTTCCATAAGGAGTATCATACAGTGTTACCCTACCTCAAGGGTTTATTCTATTTCTGCATATATTGGATATTAGGGCATCTTGGCCTACAAACATCTCGTGTTGTGTGAGATCTAGCTTCTACATTGTCTTATTTCCATTATTAAATGTGTGGATCTTATCAAGTGGTATCAAAGGTACGATTTGGGCAAAGGTGAGGACAAAACCCTAATTTTTGAAGATTCACCTATATATTTCAAACATATGCTAATTTTGCTGCAATTTTTTTCTAAACTTGGAGAATTATCTAGGGAAGCTACAATCCAAAAATCAGGTTTAGATCATAAATATTGAGTGAGCTACTGCAATTTTATTGTTTTTCATAAATTTGCTTTCTAGGCCACAAATCAAGGAATTTTTTTTATATTTTTACATTTCTGGGAAGCTCACCAACTTTTATGAAAGGTCTATTATTTGTATTTTTATTTTTGAGGCCAAACAATTATGAAATGATTCAATCAAAGTCAGGTATGTGGTAAAAATTTAGAAACCCTAGTTTCAATGAAGAAGAAGAATACAAGTACATGCACTTTAACTCCAAGGAAGGAAGATTCAATCCTTCAATTTCATGGATGCATTCAAAAGGAAAAGGTTGTTGTTTATATAAACCCTAGCAACAAGTATAACTTCATCAACATGGAATTAGCCAAGAAACTACAGGTACAAGCAAAGCACATCAAGGATAGTCAAATAGCAGGTAAGGATATTCAAATTTTTGAAAATTTGAAGCTCTCTATGGATAAATATGTTTTGCATTCAAACTTTTACACTTTGGATATGGATGGGTTGTATATTGTTCTTGGTTATCTTTGGTTAGAATCTTTGGGAACAATAAACATTAATGTGCAAAAGAAGTTTATGAAGCTTTGGTATAAGAGGAAAAAAGTTAAATTACAGGATATTACACACAATGAAATCCACGAGAAAGTCAAGGAAGTGCAAGTTCAAGAATCTACTGAAGATTGCAAAAATGAATCTAAGGACATACAAGAGGAGCAAGATGTAGAGAAAAAGAAACAAGTGATTCTCTTCACAAGCCAACAAAATAGGTGGCAAAAAAATGGTGACGAATCAAAGAAGGTTCCAGTGATAACAAAGGGTGCAACATATAGGTATCCACATCATTGTGAAAGACAAGAATCATGGAGGCATGAAACTATATGGAAACAACACTCCAATCACTATGGATCTACATGGAATCAAGAGAACAACTACAACAATCAATGGTATCATAGTAGTAATGGCTATTCATGGCAACAAAGGACTTACTATGATAAGGGATGGAATCAAATGGGTGTAGCAAAATATGGATCAAGGTTGGGATCTAGATACTGTCAAGCTAAAACCACTATGAAGATCAACTTTGAATGGTTGGATGATTGGTCATGGCATCATATTTGTAATGGCTTGCAACAGTCATACTATTTGTCTTCTTCTTGTGTTTCGGGAACGGAACATGTCAAGGAGGGATGGCATGTTATGTACCTAGGAATATGATAATATAATGTATTTAGGCGGATGGAGACGCTAACATGTGGCACACATCCCTTAAGTTAGTTCTATTGGGTCATGTGGACAACTTGTGTAATTAATTATATTAGGTGTTGAGTAGGCCTTCATTGGGATTACCCCTCCGTTATGTTATTAGGAGGTCTATATAAAGAAAGTGAATATCACTGTAAGGATATGTGTTGAGTATAATATTGTATTCGGGATCTCTTAGAGATATAGCGTGGAGTGGTTTCTTCCATAAGGAGTATTGTACAGTGTTACCCTACCTCAAGGGTTTATTCTATTTCTACATATATTGAATATTAGGGCATCTTGGCCCACATACATCTCTTGTGTTGTGTGATATCTATCTTCTACATTGTCTTAATTCTATTATTATACGTGTGGATCTTATCATTGTTTCTTTTGGGTGGTTTTGGGATTTTTAGCTTTAGCCTTTTTTTTAGGTGTTCTGCTTTGTTGGATCTGTTTGAGTTATTTAATGTAATCTTTGAAAGTGTAGTTTTTCTAGAGTTGGTTGTATTTGGATTCTCATCTTATCTGAGTTATTAGTGATTTTGGGGTGGCCAGTGGCATTTGTAGTTGGATTGTTTGTTTGTTCTCTCATCTCTTTTGCTATGGGCAAGGACCCTAATAGATCCCTCTCTAAATTGATGCATAAGCATCTCAAACCAATGAGCAATCTTGCATCAACCAAAACTGTTTTGTTTATCTTTTGCCAGTTATCTTGTGCGTTGTTGTCATCAGGATCTTACCACAATTGCATTCTCTTACAGCAATTATATGGCTAAATAGTAACCTAGTTGTGCATAACTGCAGTTACAAGTTACAACCAATCATCATGGCAGTTTAACCATAGAATCTTACATGTGTCATGAACGTGTCCACATGTCGAATTTTGTATTTAATGCATTATTGTAAATTGTGGTTTGTTACACATTGTTAAAGAAGGCCTAAAGAATTGTGTGCCATGAATTTGAACTTCACACCAAAGTATAAGGTTCCCTATTTAATTATTGGTCATAGAGAGGTTTGTGTATGGAAAAATATCAAGTTTTGAGATCCACATCTCACAATACATCCAAATGAGGTCATTTAAAATTTCATCGAGGTGCGTCCAATTCCAAAGCAGAATCAAGGGTGAAATCATTTAATAATGGATCCATGATCCTTATCTTATGTGCCTAGAGGATTGTACTACAGTTTTGGTTGGTGCTACGTTACTACATCAACCTTCATTATATAAAGTGGCAAATCAATTGAGGAGCCAGCAGAGAGTTAGCCTAGTGTGGACTAGTTAGCCATAGTTGGAGGTAAAGGAATTATTGCAGAAGCTTGGTTCAGTTAGACATTGCAGGCCAGAAATACAAGATCTGAATTGTAATCCTTGAGAGCATTATAATTCAAAGGCTTATGACTGACTTATGTTGAAAACTTGTAATAAAGTCGCAATAAGTGATTTAGTAGTTTGTTAGTGTTGCTATTGTTGGTACATTTGTAATAAAGTCACAATAAGTGATTTAGTAGTTTGTTAATTGTGAATGTAACTATGTTTTGAAGAATAAAGATCAGTTTTCATTGCGCCATCTCTTGTTTTCCACTGTATGAATTTGCTGAGCATTTCTTAGCTGCATGGATAGACAGTTCTTCATTGACCTCTGCGTAGTTAATTAATAATTATCCCAAAAAAGAAGGGTTTTCTTATTTTGCAAAACTATGAACTAAAGCAATCAGATCAAAAGTGCATATATTAGTTAACTGTTAAATAATTCCTATTTCCAACCGGGAAACTAACAATACCAGTAATAAGGAAAACTGACATTACCAGTTTGCTTTCTACTTGCACACTTGAACTAGAACTTGAAGTGGTGACCAGCGCTAATTCCCAACCAGTGGCCCCATTTGACAGATCTAGAGCATTGTTTACTGTTCCATTTGAAGCAGTGTCTGCAATTTAAAGGAGCTAAAATGTCAAAATACTCAAATAGAAATATCTTGGTATGTTCAATATAAACAAGATGAACAGCTTACCTGTACTAGGAACAATAGCAAGGGCTAGCGCATTCCTTTCCTCAAGTGCTGAAGGATCAGGGCTAAAGTCATCCAAGCCCTAGCATGCCAGACATTAAGAAGAGTTATTTTACAGTTAGTCAAGCATTGGTCAAATCTACAGATAAGGCAAAATCATAATATGCAATCTCACTAAGTCAAAATTTACGGTCCAAGTTGCCTTCTCGTATACCATCCTTTTCCTATAAAAGTTCTTCATTATAACGAAATCTATTACAACAAAAAAAATATTTTAGTGCCCAATACTGCAGTTTCAAAGACTTACCAAAAGGTCAGGTGTTGCATGCTGTACAGGTGCAGCCTCCTCCTTAACAGGTTCAGATAGAGGGGGAGGAGGTGGTGATGGTGATGGTGATATGTCATCCTCGGGTTCTGACTTTTTCTTGTACTCCAGAGCTAAAACCTTCGGAATCGATTCAATCTTCTGCTGAAGGAACCATAACATATAAACAAAAAATTCTAAGAATGAGAATAGCTGCAAAAATGTTTGTCAGAAATTCTATCAAGTATTTAATTCTATCAATTTGAAAGTAAATACAAAATTAAAGCATAAGTAAACAGTATCTGCAATAAACTGTGTATTTTCTTTCACATGTGATCACTGTACATACCAGCTCCCTACGGGCTGACGAAGCTCTTGGTGCATCTCTAACATACTCTTCCATTGCAGTAAGGAATGACGCCGGAGGCTGATCAGTATTTTGATGACAGCAAATTGTAAGAGTGTGGAACCTTGCACTCCCCTTTAATCTTGAATCTTATATGTTGATTAAACAGAAATTTTCATTGAAAATAAAAACAAACAAGAAAAAGAACATGCTATAATTACCTGTTCAAGTGGGGGAAACTTTGGCCCACGTCCAAGGTCAACGCCTTTGCAAACTTCATAAAACTCTGACAGTCTCTCAGTCTACATTGCCAATTGAAAAAATTCTTAAAATAAATCCCAGTTAAAAGCTTGAATACAACATTCTAAAAGCAACTGATGGTAAAGCAGTCAATCCATTAGAGGACATTGCTTGAACCTTCTTTCTCAGAAAGAATGCCTCCTCACTAAAAGAGAACAAAATAGTGTCTATAGTATATACGGCATCAGGGAAAACAAATGATGCTAAACAATTTAACACATACAGTGGAAGAATCGTTATAGCATTTCCTTTTTTAAGAAACTAGAAGACAGCCGTGAACATGCACAAGACATATGGAGTAATGGAGTTATACCTGTTTTCCAGCTCGCCTGTATATCTCCAGAGCTTTAATAGCATCATTACGTTGCATTTCAAAGAACTGCAAACATATGAAATATTATCGTGTGTCATTAAAATAATATAGAAATTTAAATTATATTAATATATATAACCACAACACTTCTGACCTTGTCAACAAGGTTGATCGTTCCATCATTAATTGCATTGTAAAGCTTAATACTTTCTCTTGAAACCTGAAATATTAATCAAGTTATATAAGACAAACCTAAAGTCTTAATGTCCAAATACAAAAAAAATTGCCGACATTTGAATTAGGCATCAAGTAGATGAAGTAATATTACTGTGTCAAATGAAAGCAGAAAAAACTTTGCTGAGAAAAGAATGAAAAGTTGCTACAAACCAGTGACACTGCATACTGGATCACATAATTGGATATAGCTGCCCCTTCTGGCTGCAAATAGTTATGTTATCAAATGAGCTTAGTTGTACCCAAATCATTCTTTAGTACTTTAATACCCAAAACACCCTTGAAAATTTTGTATAACCAAAACAACCTATCAAAACAAGTAACCAATAAAATAAAGTGAGTTAATAAATGAAAATTTGATAAGTGAATTTTGATGTAGTACTTGACACCCTATGAGGCGGAAAAGAAATTGCTGCAAAGCAGGCAACTGTTCTAGCAAATCAACAGTGTCAAGCTCCCGGGTTCTCTGCAGCACAGAGAAGCAAAATTCTATTAAAAAAATCACTTTTAATAGTTAAGCTAAATAGTGATCAGCAAGGAACAAATTAAAAATAAGTTTCAATGTAATTAAAGAAGAAAAAACAACGCTAGTCAACAGCCACAGACAAAACACAGTAGTCAAAATGCCAGATATAATTACTTATAAAAGAGAATCACTTCCATTTCAAACCTCTGCATTGTTCTGTTGAGTTACTAAAAGCACTTCCAATGTTTTAGTGCCTATTTACAGTGCATAAATGCACATGGAAAAGTTAAATCTTTGAGCTTGAAATGAGATTTTAACCTGATATGATCTCCAGATACAAATAAGCATGTCATACCCAAAAAATTCCCAGTCTCCATTACCAATAGGACCCTCTTATGAATATAAGGGGGGATTTGTGCAGATTGCTTCGAGGAAAAGAAAAGGCACTCGTAGCTGTTAAGGATAAAAGAACTGAAATTTCTACATTGTCATTCTTGCTGGGATATTTCAAGAGAATAAAGATCAGAACAAGAAATCAAGCTTGAAATAATACAAGGTAAAAACTAAAAATCAAGTCACGGGAAGGCATAAGGTACAAACACTAAATAGAAATCAACTCACGGGCAGAACTATCTGACAATATCATTTCTTCTGAGTTTGCTTAAAAGTTAATCATTAACACTTAAATGAAAATCCTACTCCTAGCAAAACACAAGGAATATAATGATAGTCTTCATCGATATAGTAAAGAAAATAGTAAATACGTTAATTTAAAAGCAAAACGGGAACATCAGGAATTTAGGTTAGAATTTGTCGTATGTAATTCATGTTTCATCATCATGTCTCCTATAGAAAAACATATAAATATTGCCCACTGATAAATTCTCTGACCTTGTTGCATCCCTTCCTGTATTCCCAAGCCAACTACCTCACTTGAGCTTGTGCTTTCACTCAAATAGTACCCCAGTGAAATGTTTATTTACAAGCTCAACCACATATTCTAACTTCTAATGGTACATGGATATTTATAAATATTTTCTAAAATTTGAAATTGGCAAGATGTCCATGTTGTTCAAATGCTTCTGGTTAAAACTGTGAATAATAGCTTTTTGCATTACACAGTTTTAACCAGAAGCATTCGAACAATCTCATGGACTGTAGAGTTTTGATGTCTTTAATAGATGTCCATGTTGTTGAAATCAGCCAAACTAGAAGCTGCTACTCAATTTGAAGCAAACCCACATATGTATCTCTTCTATTGAATCTGAGCACCCAGTTCCATGCATACAAAACCCAATGAATAAAGCAGAAATGAGAAAATACAAGACCTATTATGTAAGTGAATACTTTACACAGTTCTTTGCTACTGCACATTAAACTTTTAATAGATATAAATCTGAGATGCTTAGGGGCTACTTACCAAACGCTCTGTTTCAATATCATATTTGAGTACACGATAGCATTCCAATCGCTCTTCGAGAAACAATGCATAAGCACGCACCCATGCTGAATAGTCCCAAGCTGAACAAAAGACAACAAAGCTGTTTCAAGTTGGTGCCATTCCTGTACAAAAATTGATTAAAATGCTGGGGCAAGGAACAACAAAAATTACCATTTGGACTAGAATCATCCTTGAAGTGAGATAAATTGAGCATGTGGCCCCTGGATCTGCCGTAATTGATCAGCTCCTCCCGAAATGTGGGATCAACCTCTCTCAAAGCACGATGAATAACAATTAAGGTTTTCAATGCAACCTGAGACACACAACCAACATGACAATAGGAATTAATGGGACAGACCAAAAGTTTACTCATGCAAGCATGAAAGGTGCTTTTCACTGAAAACCCAGTATATTTAACAGGCAATATAACAAACTAACATTCAGAATCACAAGATTCCTTACAGAATCCCACACATGAGAGTTCAAACAAAAAGAAAACTAGTACAAAACCAAATAATATTACATATTGTGCTGAAATTGAAAGAAAAGAAATAAAAGACAGGAATACAACTGCCTAAGTAGCATAAGGCCTCTAAAACAAACCATTCAACTTGAATTTAATCAGCTGCTTGTTGCATACTCTTGTGAATGTGAAAATGAAACGAATGGACGAGACTTCAAATCATGTTCACTCACTAACAATTGAAGCCCCTAATAAATAGACCAAACCCAACTTGCTTGGCAACTGGCATTCGATAAAAGGTGAAATAGCCAAATATACATGTAGAAGATTGCAGAACAATTTCAGCACAAAGGAACCCAATCTAGAAACAAACCAAGACACCATAATTGCTACACCTAAAGGAAGAACCATCCATTTGAATTCATGGAATATACAAAATGTTATTTTTATAATTGTTTTTATATCTATCTGTTCATTACTAAGTAAGAATAAGATGAAAAGCCATCTCTGACACGTGTATCCTTCCATTCTAAAAGAGGGTTCAGATGCTACAAGACAAAACAACCTATTCTTCGATGTTATAATAAGGATTATACATTACCGCCCAGTTGTGTGTCTTGGCAAGACGTCTCGCAAGAGCATGGATGCAATATGCTACATCTGCCCGAGGTCTTGCAGCTGAGGTTGCAGCAAAAATAACTGACATAAGAAAAACAGATTGTAAGATTATATACGAATGGATTTTGCTCAGAAATCTATTCTGTACTTGCTCCAATTCATTTACAATCAAACTAGTATGCAGATAGGATATTTCTGTTTAAGATAAGACAACTGAATCACCTACTGATGTGTCCATTTGTGCAAAGACCTAGTGAACTTTGATGTATTTATAAGTGCAAGAAAAAAGCAATAAGGTTCAAGTGCAAAGCAGAATGCATTCACCCACTTTGGATATGTTTTTCTTTTGCTGGTCGCTCCACATGATTTGTGGCCTTAACAATAGCGATATCCAGATCCTGCCAGCTCATAAATGAAAGCATTAGAATTGTGCAAAGGTTGAACAAATAAAAGTGGATCTCAAGAAATCCGATAACTTGCATCAAGTGATGTCATAGTTCATTAGAATTTCAAACAATACATTTAGACTTGGGAAAAGAGTGTCATTGATGCTCAACACTCCATGTAGTAGTATCATATGTTGTGGGTATAGAAAGAAATACCTTGTAATCACTGTTGACCTTGGCAAGTCCAACCTTGGTTGTGTCTTTCAATGCACCCAAAGCCTTCCTCAAGCTCTGTTGTGTACCCCCTGACATTTTACTGTGCTGAAATAGCAAACCAAGATCACTTTCAACAAATGGTCAAGATTGAAATAGGTAAAGAACCAGCTACAAACTAATTTAAATTTTGAAATGGCATGTGCTATGTTGTAGTCTGCTCCATTTGCACTAGAACTCACCACCAGGTCAACAATTCTCATCATAAAATGAAAGCTGATGCCCTCAAATTGGCTGAATTTCTTTATAGTTTTAAGGAATTTCTAGTTTTCTCCCCAAATTCAAGTAAATGAAACTAAGTCTATTTGACGCGGCTCAAACATAAATTTAGCAAATTTCTCATTTATTGTTCATTAAAACATTCCACATAAAAATTGCAAATGTTCTACAGCATCTCATCTTGGCCTGTAAAAGACTTGGCATTGGTCTATTATTTTCTCTCCTATAAACCAAAGAATTCTAAATTTATTCATAACAGAAGGCTGCTTTACTTTGCTTGATTCCATTATGAATTTATTCAAGTGAGCCCTAGGATGCTGAGCTTTGCTTTTGATTATAATACAAGCAACATATTTATAACCAAAAACTTTCAGATTTTCTATTGAACAAAAGACTCAAGAGCAGCTTGAATGAAAATTAATACAAAAGGGGGCAACAACCATGAAAAACATTTTGCCTGATAGAGACTATCTTTGATTTCCTTGGCATTAATTTTTTTGACAAACATTTCATCTCAAACAGTCTTTTATCGACAAACACCTAAGTGCCCAATTTGGCTACAAGTGCTTCATTTCTTGTAAAATAGAAACTAATTTGTTTACCTTATCACTTATCAGAACTTTTACTTTGCCACATTATTGTTTTTTCTTAACTTTGTATCTTCTATTAAATATCCAACTCAACTGATTTTATAGAAGATGAACCAGACTTTTCTATATCCTGCAACCTAACTCCATCTCATCAACTTCACACCAATTAAACAACTTTGTTGACTTTCTTCAAAATAGCCTCCAAATGCTATTCAATTCCACTAAACTGAAACTGTCTTTGCATTGTTTCGCAACCAATATCACACTGCTTGATCCATTCAAACAGGCCCTAATTTCGAATGAAGTTGGCTAAATGTTCCTGCTTCTCTTCATGTTAACTAATATTGCATCAAACTTCGATTAATTTACTTGTAACCCTATCCAATTTAATGCACTTTTAATCAAATCAAAATTATTTTCCTTGCAAGTTTGATACAAGTCAAAATTTGACTATTGTATGCAAAGCAAACATGAATTTTCCAGCTTTCTTTGCTGGTCTTATATTTTGCATGGTCTCTCCAAACTTTGCTAAATATAAATTAGATCTCAATTATGCCTTTCTAGTAAGTTGTCTCTGAATTCTATCATCGGTACTTCAATTTGTATGACATAAAGCATGTACCTGCATAATTTGCATGGCCCGTCCTCTCCACATTCTCCTAGACCTTTTTATTCATAGATCTAGCACGGCATTCCTCATTCTGCCTCATAGTAAGTAGTCAAAGCCTCACACGTACATCCGTGTTATCATACACCAAGACATCTCTAACTGCTCATTACCTATAACTTGCCCCGTTGCCTTAAAAGGATGAATTTCTTAATGACACAATCTCTCTGGCTGCCTTTTTCCATAGGAGATTTTCTACTTGATGAAGATCTCAAATTGCCCGTGGCTGTGGTCTTTTTATGGTTTCTTAAAATTCAAAACAACATACATATAATGATTTCAGATCCAATCAAAAATTACTTTTGACAGCTTGTCCACAATTGACCACAAATTACCTGATCCTTTTCAAGATGGACCCTAATTATGCAAACTAGATCCTAAATACATAAAATTTTAGCAAAACATGGCTAATTCATCTAGGCAAATTACATCTTAAATTTACCAAATTTAATCTGTGTTTCTCTGACCATAGAAACGGATCCTAAACATCATCTGAGAAACAAAATGTTATATATTCTTCTTGCTTTGAGAATGGTTTATTCGCAACCAACAACATTATTAGGAGCTTCTGGATCTGCCTGCATGTAGAGTTTGAAATCCAGCGTTTCAGCCTCTCTGCTGAAACCTGAATATAGAGTTTGAAATTCAATGTTTAAGCCTCCGTGCTGGACCCTGCATATAGAGTTTGGAAATAATCTTGATCTTATGCACATACAGCCTATTTCTATAGTACCTTTGCAGATTAGTTTTAAACACCTCTATTCCAACCACAATCTGACCGATTCCTATCAAAATTCACCTCATGTCTGCCAATTTGGTTTCAAAAGCAGCCAATTTCTTAGACAAATCCCAAACTTAAAGTTTCACAATTTTCCGCCAAATTACACCTAACTACACCGTGTTTTACCAAAATTCTGCCCTATTTTACCAAAATCTCGACCTTGTTACCAAAAGTTTGCCTATCTCGCCAAAAACTCTACCTATTTCGTCCGACCCCCTACTAAATCCGATTTCATTTCAAAAATGTACATAAAACACTAAATTGTTCGGAATAAAAAGCAAAAAAGAAAAAGATAACAATAGGGTTTTTAGCTGCTCACCTTCGTACTCCAAAGAAAAGAAAAAGCCTGACTGTTCTGCTCAGGCGAATATCAGATCCGCACAAAGAAACGTCAGGACCCCCGAATATATATACAATGCGTATATCCCCTGCTTAAAGAACGCGAGTTTATGTAATATGAGATATGATGTGTATATCCCCTGCTTAAAGAACGCCAGTTCATGTAATACGAGATATGATGTGTATATCCCCTGCTTAAAGAGCGCGAGATTGTGTAATACGAGATGTCCCGGCCACAATAATGCAGCAAAACGAGGGTTTTGAGGGTAATACAGAAAAACGGGAGAAAAAATTGAATGAATAAATAAAATTAAGAAATATTTGGCCCAAAAAGTCTTACTAGAAAGTAGAAAGCAACAAGAGAGAGATAATTGGACTGCATTAAAAATTTTAGATTCTGCCTGCCAGCTTTATCCAACCCAAGATGTGTTCAACCATGAACCTAACTGAACTAGTCAATCACATTAAAAAAAGTAAACATTGAAGCTTCTCATGTTTTGAAAAGAATATAAAAATCTCATAATTTTTATTATTATTATCTTATAATATTATAATCCATTATAAAAAGTAGAGATGCCCGTAGCTATACAATTTAATTATTTTTAAAAATAATAAAAAAAAATATTTGAAACATTATAATTGTGGTAGGGACTGGGAGGCTTTGATGTTTTTCATAGGGATTGTGGGCCCTACAAGCCTTACATGTAGGTGTTGTATGACAATATAATATGTGGGCCTTAGGATTTGAATTTGAGATATCAAGGCTAAGGAGGTGGAAATCATTGTCCTTTAAACATGGTGATGATAAGATTTGAATTCAATATTTCCAATGACATTTTAAATAATGTTTGTTTGAATAATGTGGGAAAGCATAGATGCAAAACCATTACAAGGTCTATGCGTATGCATTAACAAATGCATATAATCACAAATGCCCACTATTGTCTTTTTTGGTCAAAGATAGTGTGTTTGAAAGAGGAATCTATTTAGTTTATTGTTAAATTGACAAATTGGATAACTTGACCAAAATAAATAGAAAAAAATTGTTATTATTTTAACAAAGAATATATAGTTGAAAAAATTAATATATTGTAAATAGTAATTATAGGAAAGATGTATGTCTTCGACTCTCTTCATCTTTCAAAATTAATTATTATATAGTTTTCAATCAAAAATTAAAATAATAAATTAGGGTTTGTAATGAGAATTGAAGAAACCACACTTGAAAGTGACACGTGTCTTTCTTGAAGTTGAAATGGGTAAATTTGATAAGGAAACTTTGTAGAAAACTAAAAATGTTTGTTGGAGTTATTTATTTTGGTACCTCCACTTGTCACGATCATAACATGTCTTAAACTATCATTAAGATGGCCCGAGATGTTCTATAGATCATTCATCCCTCCTTGAGATTAGTTTTGCATTGGATGAGGGAACTTATGTTGAATTTGGTTCCCAATGAACCACTTGTTTTGATGTGGAAACTACCTTACCTTCACCTCTCAATAGAGTGGGATTTGTTGATTCTTTAGCTCTTTGAACAATCTATCAATGATGTGATTAATAGGAATTATAGTAGTGGTGTTAAGATTTAATTTTGTGATTTGCAATTGCTCCTAATGTGTATATACTATGGTTAAAAATATGGTTGAAGCAATTCCATGTTAAACCTTGTGTTGGTGATTTGTTCAAGGTTCAACATTTCTCAAAAACTCTTTGAAGAATTTACTCAAAACCTTCATGATTTACTATCAGGTTTGAAAGCAAGATGAGTTTCTACGATCAAAAGGCTATCTAAACAAGTCAACCAACAAGAGAGGGCTCTTCTCTCTTGCACTTTGAGCTCTACTAAGCTTAGGAGGGTAGTCCTGTGGAGATCTCAACAGGAGCTTTGCTAGGCTCGGGAGGGTAATCTTATAGAGATCTCAACTTTATACAATGGTTGGTGTAGACACCTAAAATTTACCTATTTATCATCTCTCCTAATACCATGTTTAACAGCACTTTCTAACATCATTTTAATACCATGTCCATATTCATCACCATGTTAATTATCTAAAATCAACACTTTCACCAGTTAACACTTTCTAAACCACATTGTCCCCTTTGCTAATGAATTAAATAGATTATATTTATTTAATTAAATTGACATATTTACCATGTCACTAGCTAATTAAATAATTCTATTATGTAATTAATTAGTTCCTATTGCCTCACACCACTAACTAATTAAATAATTTCTAATTTCCATATCATATTGCTAACCATTTAATTGGTTTAACTTCCCTCTCACAATTTAAAATGAATAGATTCCTCCACCATCCCAAAATAAATGCACAACTAAATGCATTTCCCTCTTATTTTCAAATAAATCCACCTCATCTTATGGTTGCAACAAATTATTTATGACCATTTCTATTTTTAGCTAATATAACATCATTCATTCATTTTGAATAAACTAAATCATGACCATTCATCCTCTCCTAAATCCAATGAAAATGCTCTCAACCAATCTTCACCATAGATTTGATCTTCAAATCCCAGTTGTCCATCCTCCTAGCCAAACAATTATAAATTAAGCTGCAAAGCTTCCACCAAAATCAATCCATGAATGCACAGGTATATGATGTGATTTTGAAGCATCCTTTGATCAACTACATATCATTCCATAACATCATTTACATTTTCCTCAGTGAGCACATTTATCAACAATAGAGTAGCATTTGGTAACATTTATTTTGTGTGAATTCCATAGATCAACCTAAGGTTCTGCACTTAGTTTGAAATAGGAAGCTTTGATTTAATTTGGGTTTGTTTCCTTTTATTTAAGTTTTTATTTTGTGCATTACATTTTGGCAACCACAGTGGGACCTATCCCTTTGTCTATTTTATTTGTTGCTAGTTTTTAACTTTTAATTTTGTTTTTATTTTATTTTAATTATTGTTCACATCCTAGCATTGTAAGTACAAAAAAGGTGCACATGCCAACATGGCAGTCTAATGATGATATAAAATCTTAGTCACGCCCATGAAGGCATGAATTATATACCCCTCAGCAATTTCTTTCTTGGTGATGTGTTCCCCTAGTGTTTCTCCCCCTTGATCATTCCTCCCTAACCTTCCAACTAACTTTCCAAAGTCCTACCTACCTTCTAGCTACCTACCTGATCCACTTTGAGTGGGTCACCCATATGACCTATAGAGTCACCTGGGTGACCCTACAACTTAAGTATGGGTTACCCAGGTGACCTACCTTGCTAAAAGGGGTGACCCACTTTTTGTAATAGGTGACCCTATCGTCTTTTGTCATGCAAGATTTCTTCCAATTTAGCCCAATTTAACTTCATTTTTAGCTTTTGATTGCAATTCCCTCCATGCATAATTGATCCTTGACTTCCCCTAACTATTTCTAGACTCTAGATCACTCTATTGTTAGCTCTCAATCACTCTATTGTTATCTTGTAATCAGTCTTTTGTGATATCCTCTCTAACTTTTGTTATCTTCTAATCAGACCTTGTTCACTCCCTAATCAATTCAGTTGTCTACCCAATCACCACCACCTTTGGCATGGATTTTAAACCTATAAATACCCCCTCATTTATTCATTTGAGAAGGCAAATTCATTATTGCATTCTTGTATTGCTCAAACTTTTGCAAAGCTACCCCCATAGCATTCTTATGCTCTATGTAGGACTTCACGAGCCTTTCGTTATTTTTACAATAGCATGCTTATGTCCAATCCATCCCCTTTTCATTTTTATAGCTTCTAAGCTCAATCCAATTTCCTTCATGTCCCTATTTTTATCCCTTTCACCAAGAGGAGGACCCCATTGTTACAAAGGAAGAGACGGTTGCTACAGGACCTCTAAGGACGTATGCCAGGCACTACCACCCAATTCGTATAGGTTTTTCATGCTTTCTTAGTAATTTAGATAACAAATATTTCTCTTAAGGAAGTAAAACTCGGTTTGCCTTTCTCTTGATAGGAAAAGTTCATTGTTTTCTTAGAATAAGATTCATTTTCATTACTTTCTTATAGTAGATTTGCTTTCATTGTGCAAAACATTGTTTATTTTTCTTTTCATAAATAGAATTTACGCTTTCTTAGAATAGATCAACTTTCATTGTACTTAGAATAATTCCCAGATTGAATAGATTAAAAGACAAAATCAAACCATGAAATACAAAAAATATAGATTAAATTACATAAGAAAGTCTTTTAGTTGCATTCATTTTCCCTTTCATAGTAATTAATTTATTCAAAAATTAGAAAAGGAATCAAAAAGTTGTTTAAATGCATATAGGTTAATTGCATTTAGAAACTCATAAAAACACCAAAAACATTCAAAATGACTAGGAAGAGCCCTCGATTCCATCATGAGGCATCAATCAAAACATTCAAACAAAATCTTTCCCCCCTTTTGTCTAGCATTCGATGTGCCCAAGCATAAGGGAAGATTGGGTTAGATCTATCTTAGGCAAGATTAGGGGGATCGTCCCTCAACCAATTCCCACCAAGGAAACAACCCAAGAACAAGAGATCATCTCGAGGTTCATTCAACAAGAAACACAACATAGAAGACAAGTAGAAGAGCATCAACAAAGACTCATTCAACAAATCATTATATGAGAACAAAGGAGGTTAGATCACCTCCATTTCATAAATGAAAAAATAGGCTTAGAGCAAGTGACCCTCTAGGTCATATAACAATCACAACCACCATGACCATTCAACATTTATAATAACATCACAACTTTCATAACAACTTTCACCAACCACATACATTTACACATAACACAATCAACCCAACTACAATCCACAACATTCTACTTCCTTGTGAACTGAACAACCTCCCTTGTTCTACCTCCACTCGATTGGCTCCTACAACAAGAGTGGGAGTGACTAGGCAGGCGCTAGCTATAAGGACATGATTCATGTGCCATATCAAAGTCTAACTCATCTGTGTTGTGTCTGAGTCACATTATGAGCAACACAACCATGCTTTTGAATGGTGCTAAAAGTAAGAATGAGTGGTAATCAATCAGGTATAATTACATCACAACTCTTTTTCACTCTTATGTTTTGCAAAATAACATTTACAAAGTACAAGCAATTTTGAGGTGCTTGAGTGCTACATTATTCTCGTTTGTATTCCTTACTACATAAGAGGTATATAATCTACTTTTTAAAAAATGTCAATAGTATTGTATCAATCTATTCATGGCAGACTCTAGCATTAGAATTTACCTTAGCTCAACCAATAGTGAGAACTAGACATTTTATCTCAAAGAATAATTTTTTAACCAATAAATATTTAGTCATGTGCTTTGATTTTAATTTTGGTATAATTTGAAAACTATGATGCATCTCTCATGTTACTTTGGGTCTATTAAAAATGGGGATTCGTGGTGTAATTGTCTCTGATGTTTTGATCTAAGTATCTACTATTCCTTATGAAGATCTTGCAACAAAGGATTAAAGCAAACTGGCATTCAAAGTCTCCATTCACATTTGAGAAGCTTATCCTTGCTACACTGGATCAATAGGACCGCCTCTTGTGTACACCACAAGTTTCCCTTTCATCAAGTTTAAACTTAGAGCACTACCCACACACAAGTCACCCTACACAAGGTTCAATTATGAGGTCTTGCTCCTTTGTTACTATGAAGCAATGAAGCAAGATTATCAAGGGGCAAGCAATCATAGACCAGAAGCTTCTTATCCTTTGAATAATAAATTAGAATAGTTGATCATGTTAGAAAATACCAATTTGTTTGGGGTGTGAGTGTTGTATTGAAGCGTTGCACGATAGGATCCACAGTGGGATTATTAATTCCATTATTTTCATCATTTAAGAGTTGCAGTAGAGTTTCAAGGACCTAATATTTATGATTAGGTGTTGATTGTTTGTTAAAATATTTGATTTGTTTTGATTTAATTAAACTAGCTCTCAATATCATTGTTATTGCTTAATTTGGGATATGATTTGATTGTTTTGTTAGAAATGAAGGTGCAAACCACACAATGGAAATATGATTCAAACCTTATTAATGTCCTCTAAATAATGTAGAATCAATGGAGATTGCAACAGAAATCAAACCCACTACACAGAAATAACATACATTAAGAACTGAAAACATAACACAGTATTTAACGTGGAGAAAACCCTTTCAAGTAAAAAACTCCACCAAGCAAAGAGGCTCCAAGTTGTATTATCTTCAAATATGAGATTACAATCCATGCACTTCCTCTTCTTCTTTAGCCTTCAATCCAGTGGCGCCTACTACTCTCAACTCTGTTAAAAATGTAGTGCAAATATCCTTATAAAAGGGCGTTGCCTACTAGGGCAAGAAAACCAACATAATATCGACCATCAGATCTATGACCTAATGACGAATGGTTCATATTTACAATGATAAAATATAAATAAAATGTGGTTTTGTGGGTGCTATCCCCAAACCCCCGCCGAGGCGCACGTCCCCTAGACCCCCCACCGAGGGGATGATCCCCCCAAACCCCTCACAGGGGGGAAACCCCCCTACGACCCCTTGTCCGAACATATTAGCGTCAAGTACCGAATATAAACATGTTGCTGAAACAAGATCACTACTGGCGAAACCTTTCATCCCTTATGGGTGATTTACAAACATTAATAGGAATAATAAATTACATAGGATTTACAAGGTTGATGGCACCTTAATCCTAACATTCTCCCACTTGACATCATACATTGTAAATACCCATAGGAAACAACAATAAAATAATCAGGCACTAGAAACAAGGCCCGTGGCCTCTTGTCATGTCCCTATAGTAATGATTTATAATTGAATTGATTATGCATTATTCATTCAAATTGAAGATATGAATGACATTAAAATATTGCAAATCATTTAAATAATATTATTATATTAATAATATATTTATTAACATGAATATATTATATTTATAAAAGACAAATATAAATATAATATACAATATATAAATATAAAATATAAATATAAATATTATTATATAAAATAAATATAAATAATAAATATAAGTATTAATATTAACCATTTAAATATCATTATAATAATTATTATAAAATAATATATTAATATTATAAATATATATAAAAATAAATGTGTTCGTATATATTATATCTAGCAACAATTATAATATATAATATAATACACAGTATAAAAAAAAGACAACGGTGATATCAAAAGTGAAGAAAGACTAATAGGAGCGATTCTTATTAACACTCTAAGGGTCGGCGCCATACATGCAATTTCAATAATATGAAATGGTCGACTCTTCATATGAGAAGTGGCTCTTGATTAAAATGAAGGATATCCAAAGTAATAATTTGAGGGAAAATATTATAATTAGTAAATATCAGCAAAAAGTCATAACAAGCATTAGTAAGGAGATCGCTTACATGTAGCGATTGAGAAATATTAAGTATAGTTCAAAAAGTTGCAATCAGCCTAAAGGCAGCAACCAATATACATGACTCTTTGAAGAGTCATCACTCTTCTAAGGGTGTCTCTTGTAGGAGCAAAGGGTATATATAGGGAGAAATAATGTGCAGTTAAAGATATAGAGAAAATATAAAACGAAGAATAATAAATATAATACTCAGGAAACTGATATACAGGGCAGCAGAAAGAAATATACATATTTCTAATATATATATATATGAGTACAACAAGAAAGAAGTGGGATAATACATATATAGAGGTCTGAAATCTGATCGTGGTAGATTTATGTAATGTATGAATTAAGTATGATAGGTCATACATATTGTATTTTTAATTTATGATGTCCTCTTCATAATTCATTATGTACTGCTGATATGATTAATTGAAAATGTGGAATTGATAAGAGTTATTATGCATAGACCTATACCATGATAAGAGGAAAGAAAAGTACAGAAGGGATATGAGACCCTCTCTTAGGTACGCCACCCAAAAGGAAATAGAATGAGACCTCATGGGCCAAAGGGGTTCTACCTTTTAGTTGAAGGGTTCTACCTTTGGGTCTAGGAGAGTCATGCTACTAGAAGGTGCCCTCTTCTAGATATGCCACCTAAGAGAGAATGGAAAAAGCCCACATGGGCGAAAGGGGTTCTACGTTTTAGTTGAAGGGTTCTACCTTTGGGTCTAGGAGAGTCATGCTACCAGAAGGTGCCCTCTTCTAGACATGCCACCCAAGAGGGAATGGAATAAGCCCGCATGGAGCAAAGGGGTTCTGCCTTTTAGTTGAAGGGTTTTATCTTTGGGTCTAGGAGAGTTGTGCTACCAAGAGGGGCCCTCTTCTAGATACGCCACCCAAGATGGGAAATGATAAGTTCACATGGGCCAAAGGGTTTATGTCTTTTAGTTGAAGGGTTCTGCCTTTGGGCCTAGGAGAGTTGGATTACTAGGACACCATTTCGAGACCTCACTCCCCTATCATCATATAGCAATATAAGGAGACCAATCATGAGGAAATGGGGAAAGATGGAAAGATGAGGGGATAACAAATAAATTAGAATCCTCACTAGGTACGCCACCTCATATGAACGGCATGGGTCACATGAGGCCAAGGGGGTTCTACCTTTTAGTTGAAGGGTTCTACCTTTAGGCTTAGAGAGGCTAAGACACCCCATCGAGTCACTCTCTTCTATGCTTCCTCGTGGTTGATCATCCCAAGGTAAGATTTAATTGAGTTTATTAAATTGTTATGGACTTAATGATGTTTAAGACTTCTAACTTGTTTGCAGGAGTTAAATCAAGCCAAGGTACTCTCTAAACCTTTGTTTGCTTGGAAATTGATAATTTAGGGAAAAATTAGTGTTGTTCCCAAAAGGGGACATTACACCTCTATGCACCAAACAAATTTCTTTGTGCTCAAAAGGTTTGGTCAAAGCATCTGCAACATTCTCCCAAGTGTCTACCTTCTTTAGCTCAATCTGTCCATTTGCAACCATTTCTCAAACAAAGCGATATTGTACATCAACACGCTTAATCTGAGCATAATACATAGGATTCTTGGCCAAACAAATAGCACTCTGGCTATCACAACTAATGTGAATGATCTTGCAATCAAAACCAATACCTGTACACAGTCTTTTCAACCAAATTGCCTCCTTAGAGACATGGGTAGCGGCCATATACTCTGCTTCAGTGGTGGACAAAGCAACCGTGGACTGCCTTTTGCTCATCCAACTCATTACTCTGCCAAACAAAGTAAACACATAGCCACTGGTGGATCTTCAACTATCCAAGTCACCTACCCAATCTGCATCAACAAATCCTTGTATGTCCAAAGTTTTGTTAGAACTGTCAGTACTAGAATAAACCAAATAATAATTAGGAATACCTATTAGATATCTAAACACTCTCTTCGCATAATTCCAATGTTGTCTACTAGGGTTAGACATAAATCTACTTAAAACTCCCATTGCTTGGGCAATATCTGGTCTAGTGTAAACCATTGCATACATCAAACTCCCTACAACACTAGCATATGGCACACTAGATATATCCTCTAAATCATCCTCATTCTTTGGACACATCTAATAAAAGCTTAGTATCAATGGGTGAAGGAACTCTAACTAAGTTATAGTCCTGCATACTAAATTTCTGCAAAATGGTATTCACATACTTACTATGAGATAACCAAAGCTTTATGTTACCTCTGTCCCTCATGATCTCCATACCCAGAATATACCTAGCTCCTCCAAGATCCTTCATATCCAATGCACCTAAAAGTTGGGCTTTCAATTCACTGATCATACCCTTAGTATTGTTGAAAAAAATATGTCATCAACATACAAGGCAATGATCATAATAGAATCATCAATACAATGAATGTATACACAATGATCCTCATCACTTCTAACAAAACCCAATTTCAGCACAAATGAACCAAATCTTTGGTACCACATTATGGGGGACTATTTCAAACCATAAAGAGACCTCTTCAATATGCAAACCCAATGTTTTCTTCCTTTTACTTCAAAACATGTAGGTTGTTACTGTTATGTCATAAAATGTCCCCTTGGGGACTTTTCCCTCTTAAGGTTTAGCTCCCGGGTCCTTAGAATGCATTTAGAGCATCTTACACGTTAATTATGAATCTCGATGAGAAAACCCTGATGTCTTATGACAAATAGGACCTAGGGGGTGCTATTTTGATGATCCCTAAACAAAAATGAGAGGGTGGACTTGGGCGCTAGTGCCCTAGTCCTACCCTATTTTGGCTCTATCCTAAATTTAAATGTCAGTTTTATGACTGTTATTTAGGTCCTATGCCGACATCTCAAGTTTGAATTACGAAATTCTTAACGAGAATGTGTGTAGTTACATATATAAGCATGATTAGGTTTTTATTTGCAAACTAGATGGATATTGTGAACTTGTGACCTTATGCAAAAGTGATTCAAGGCATTCATTGTGTTGCAGAGCAATATTTTGTTGTTATTATGTTTGTGATTACAGATTTGACTCCATCTCCTCATGGAATGAAGAGCATCTTCCTTCCATGAGATCTACACTTCAAGGTGATATCTATTATGTTTTGATCATTTATCATTTGGATTTTGCCTCTATCCTGCAGGGATATGCACTCTTATTTAACAACGGTGTTCGAAAGACTTGAATGTCTCTTTGGGACTTGACCGAGGCAAGCCTCTAAACACTACAACCCCCTCCAACACTCCTTTGTAATTGCAGGTTACAGGTACCAAGTTTCACAGAGTGGAGTTGCAAAAGGAGGTTGCAGACAAAAAGGATTTGGGATTTGGAAGAAAGAGGACAGAGTTCAACATTTCGGGACAGGTGCTCCCACCATTGTCCACCTTTTTTGGGGCAAAAATGAAAGATACAACAAATATTAGTGTCAGAAGGAGATCCAAATTTCGTGCAGAAAATGGTACCTTGGACAAGGGCGCTAGTCCCAGTGTCCTCGGCTACTCCATATTCTGAACTTCAAAAAATAGTGAGTTAACTACCTCTATCCTTCATCTCAGTCTGAAAAGATTTGTCGTAATTCATCAATTTGATCATTGTTTTGCTTATTTAGGGTTTTAAGAACACTTAAGCATTAAATTGAGATATTGTTTGATAACATCTGAGCTTCCACATCGTTAGGTGAATTCTCTTGCTTAGTAGAGATTCAACTCGATTGATATGCCCTTGAATGTTTGGTGAGAGTGGAGGATCTAAACCAAATCAACTACATTCAACATCCCCCCCTTTTCATACTAAACATTTTGGTGAACCCATGTTTGTTTGAATTTTGCAGCTTGTTGAGTGTTGTGTGATAGATTTGCATTCATTCATCTTATTGCATTCGAAAAATTACAAAAAAAATGAAAATTTTAAAAAATTTGGCATCTTAGGCTTGCATTTTCGCATAATTTGAATTAATTGGCATTTAATTTCTATTAATTTCATCAGATTTGATTTAAATTACAAAAATTCATCATTTAGTATTCATTTGCATTGCATTTTCATGCTTAAATTGTCAAAAATTGCTTGAAATTGTGCATTTTTCATAAAAACCTAGTTTTGCATTAGCTATGGTTTGTAGTCAAAATATTGTTTCATATTTCACTACCCTTTTCAAACACTCATTAGGATTGATTTCTAATTGTAGTGTTGCATCATAGTGGCTTTCTTGCAAAATTTCATATCTAGGGTTTGAAAACCTTGCATTTTCACTAGATTTGGCCTTATCATCTCTCTAGAATTGCATTACAAGCATGTTGTGAGGGATTTTAATGCATTATTTGACTAATATTAGGGTTATTATCTGCTTCCCCTCCTCAAATTCCTTGCAACACCCTTTCTATTGGGCATTCACATTGAAAATTGATGAAAATTTGCATATTTTAGGCGTATTTTCACTAGATTTTGACTTGTCATCTCTCTAGACTTGCATCAAAGGCATGTTGTGAAGGATATTATTGCATCATTGGACTGTTATTAGACATATTATTTTCTGTCCCTTTTGAAATTCCTTACAACACCTCTTCTTTCACCCATTTGCATTGAAAAAAGTTGAAAAATCTAGCATTTTAGGTCATATTCATACATAGTTTTGCATTCATATACCATGGATTCTTCTCATCATTCATCTTTGGAAGATTTATTTGAGTACTTTATGAATTTTGATAAATTTTGCAAATTCACTGATAAACATCCTCGAGTCTTGCACCAAATATCTTACATCTATGGTATTGACATGGTCGTAAGTACTACATGTGATATTCTTCGAACAATAGCCTATTTTGAAAGCTTTCTCACTATTGTGAGTGTGTTCCCATCAATATTGGAGAATATCAATAGTTTCATTTCTAAAAATAACTATGGGGAAAGTAGTAGTGCAAACATCATTCCCTCTATCCCTTCATTTCATGACAACATAATAGACATTCTTTCTGAGACATATGAGACTGGCATAGCCCTAGGTGATTCATCTAATAAAGATATTTGTCCCAACATAACCCCACTTGGTGAAGATATTTTAGCACAAGAAGAAGACATCATTGACAAATTCCTTAACACTACTCTGTCATCCCTTCCTTCTCTCCTTGGCTAGGTTGAAGCATTAGATGATACAAATTCCCTTTGTTAACATTTACTTCAACCTGTTGAAACTAAAAATTTACCAAATGATGTTCAAGAACTTCTCAACTACATCTTAAACAAAGAAATGGATCATGTACCTGCACATACCTTAGAAAAAAACAAAAATTCACACAATATTGAAGAATAAACTATCCCTCACAACCAAGGTATTCCAACACCCTATATATGGACTGAAATGGACACTTTTTAGGTTCCTCAACAACCTCAATCAACTAGAATGGGTATTATAAAAACTCCTACATCACCCCATTTAACCAACACAAAAAATAGTGATGCTCCCTATCCACCATCATTGATAGATGCCTTTCCTACAAGGATACCCTTACAAGCTCATGAAAATGTGGAAGATAGAAGAAGAGATAAAGCTTTAACCATTAAAGTAAAGATCAAGATCTAGGATGACCGCTAGTTCGGTTGTCCCTACAAGTAAGTATTTTTAACCCTTTACCTTCGTGTTGTGTTTCCCTCGTGATGTATTATGTGTTGTTTAGGCCTCCTAGGATGACCCTTGATACTCTTGTAAAGTCAATGATACCAGGAGACTGCCTCTGTTGTGACCCTTCTTCTAGTTGTATCATCATTCTTCTATATTGCCTCTCCTATATTTTTATTGTTGTGTGTTGTGTCTTATGGACATAGTGTTGTGGTTGGTGACTTGGGGGCACCCTCCTATGTGATTGTCTCTATGACACTTGTTTCTCCTCTCTTGATTTATTGTTTACCTTCTTCCAGTGGTTCTATCTAGTTGGTGCATGATAAAAAATATATTATACTGATACAAACCTAGTGTCCCTTCAATGAGAAATCAAAAAATGGACCTAGTCCATACATGACGACGAGGTTGATATATATTATCCGACACTTGGATAGTAGAATCACTCTATGTGATATTTTGATGTTGTCTTATCGCACTTACAAAACATAACAATACTGCTACTCCGTGCACTTTGTCTATCTTGGATCTCGCTTTCCTCGACTCTCTATGTGAATGATTACATGCATTGTTGTTTATCATGATTATATGGATGCTAATACCTTTTCTTGTAGGAAATTGTGTGTTTGTGGGAACATTTGGCAATCGTAAAGTGTATGTCACCTTTGGGGGGCATGGGCTTTGCGAGAGCTCATGTTCCCTTGTGTTTTTCTCTCCACCTTAACATGCTTGATATTAGTACATGATATCAACCACCTTAAGGTGGGGGCATATATAAGGTAAGTTGTCTGATGATTTTGGTACTAACGAAGCATGTTTGTAAGCCCTCTATGGAGGTGGGATGTATCTCTGAGCGAGTGCACATCTTTCTTTTCTATATTGCAATCATTAAGCCCTCTGCGGAGGTGGGATATCGAGCATATCCTTTTATTTTAAGCCCTCTGTTGAGGCGAGGATGGTGTATTTCTCGAGGAGATTGCACATCATATCATTTTTCTAAAAGTCCTCCGAGCAGGTGGGACAAATTTGAGACTATCCTAACCCTTAAGCGTGTCTTTGACGATTGTTGTGGCAAAGCCCAATCATCGGTGTGTGTCTATAATGTGCTTGAGATGGTTGCGAACCTAGCAATAGGTTTCTTCCATTGCTTGTTTGCCATGTTTTCGCTATGTCCTCCATGTGTGTGTGTATGGAGTGTTTGCTCCCAAGCATAGTCTAAAGACTGGTGGTGATGAGTCCCTCCTATGCTTTGGGATTTGTATGGCGTGTTTGTTCTCAAGTGTAGTCTAAAGACTAGTGGTGATGAGTCCCTCCTACACTCTAAGATTTGTATTGCATGTTTGTTGCCCCATATGTAGTCTAAAGACATGTGGTGATGAGTCCCTCCTACATTTTGGGTTGTGTGTTTACTTTCCTTGTACTTGCATCTGCATTTCATATATGAGAAAATGAAAAAAAAGAAATAATCACTACATTCACTATGTTTTGCTTGTCTTCAATGATGTCTTCTCCATGTTTTGTGTGACTGTAACTATCTTCTCTATTTTTTGCGTACCTGTCATTGTCTTCAATGTGTTTAGCGTGTCTTCATTGTGCTTGGCATGTTTGTTGTGTTTGTTGACCTTACTTTAATGCATGTATTAGCCTTGTGTTTATACATACATTAAAGTGGGGGTAAATGTTATGTCAAAAAATGTCCCTTGGGGGCTTTTCCCTCATAAGGTTTATCTCTCGGGTCCTTAGAATGCATTTAGATAATCTTGCATGTTAATTATGAATCCCAATGAGAAAACCCTGAAGTCTTATGACAAATAGGACCTAGGGGTGCTATTTTGATGATCCCTGAACAAAAATGAGAGGGTGGACTTGGGTGCTATCACCCTAGTCCTGCCTTATTTTGGGTTTGCCCTAAATTAAAATGTCAGTTTTATGACCATTATTTAGGTCCTATGCTGACATATCAAGTTTGAGTTATGAAATTCTTAGCGGGAATGAATGTAGTTGAATATATAAGCATGATTAGGTTTTCATTTGCAAACTAGATGGACATTGTGAACTTGTGACTTTATGCAAAAGTGATTCAAGGCATTTATTATGTCGCAGAGCAGTATTTTGTTGTTATTGTGTTTGTGATTGCAGATTTGACTCCATCTCCTCATGGCATGAAGAACATCTTCCTTCCATGAGATCTACACTTCAAGGTGATATCTATTGTATTTTTTATCATTTATCATTTGGATTTTGCCTCTATCCCGCAGGGATACACACTCTTATCTAACAACGGTGTTTAGAAGACTTGAATATCTCTCCAGGGCTTGACCGAGGCAATCCTCTAAACACCACAACCCCCTCCCAGACTCCTTTGTGATTGTAGGTTACAGGTACTAAGTTTCATAGAGTGGAGTCGCAAAAGGAGGTTGTAGATGACAAGGATTTAGGATCTAGAAGAAAGAGGACATAGTTCAACATTTTGGGACATGGGCACTCTTGCCATTGTCCTCCACCTTTTTTGAGGCAGAAACGAAAGATAGAGTAAATATTAATGTCAGAAGGAGATCTAGATTCTGTGTAGAAAATAGTACCTCGCACAAGGGCGCTAGTCCCATTGTCCCCAACTGCTCCGCATTCCAAACTTCAAAAAATAGTGAGTTAACTACCTCTCTCCTTCATCTCAGTCTGAAAGGATTTGTTGTAATTCATTAATTTGATCACTATTTTTCTTATTTAGGGTTTTAAGAGCACTTAAGCATTAAATTGAGATATTGTTTGATAACATCTGAGCTTCCACATCATTCCAAGAGGCAGCCCAACCTATTAGGTGAATGCTCTCACTTAGTAGAGATTCAACTTAGTTGATATACCCTTGAATGTTTGGTGAGAAGGGAGGATCTAAACCAAATCAACTACATTCAACATCCCCCCTTTTCATACTAAACAGTTGCATGCAAATTTCTTCCTCAAGATCTCCATGCAAGAATAAATTCTTAACATCCATTTGCTCTATTTCGCAATCAAAGGTTGCAACAATGGATAAAAGAAATCTAATACAAGTTAATTTATCAACACGAGAGAATATTTCACCAAAATCAATTCCCTCTCTTTGGGAGTACCCCTTGGCTACCAGCCTAGCCTTGTACTTCTCCAAGGAACCATCTGCTCCAAACTTCTTATTGAAGACCCATTTGCAACCTATGGCCTTTCTTCCTTTGGGAAATTGAACAAGATCCCAGGTGTTGCAAGAGTCTAAAGCCATCATCTCCTCCTACATGGCTAACTACTAAGACTCACAATCATCTGCGTGAATAGCTTCCCTATAGGATCTAGGCTCATCGCCAATACTCAATAAAGCAAATACACAATGGAAATCTAGTGGGCTATACCTGTCAACTCAGTTTTGTTGTCTTGGAGGTGGAGTAAAAGACTCTTTAGGATTTTGTACATGCTCATTTGTACCAACTTCTTATGTCACAATAGATTCTTCGTCATCAGAACTTTCACTCGAGTCTTCTTCTCCATCATTATGTTCTTCGTGAGGTGCATCTTCATGCTCTAAAATTCAAAATGCACTCTCTTCACCTTTTCTTCTTTTTCCTTTGGTTGTTCAGGTTCTAAAATAACACTAAGTTCCCTAAAAATAAAATCTCTAAAATAGATAATCTTTCGAGTTAGTAGATTCCAAAGCTTATAACCTTTTACACTATCACCATATCCAATGAAAGTACACTTTTCAACTTTTGGATCCAACTTAGTTCATTTTTCTTTAGGCACATGAACATAAGCCTCACAGCCAAATACATTTAAATGTGAAACAGAAGGTTTCTTACCTATCCACATTTCACAAGGAGTTGAAACAAGAGCCTTACATGGAGATCTGTTAACCAAGTAATTTGCAGTACACACACAGCTTCTACCCAAAATCATTTGTTCGACTGTGATTCACTTAACATACTTCTAGCTCTTTCCATTATTGTCTGATTCATCCTTTCTACCACTCCATTCTGTTATGGAGTATACAGAGTAGTCTTCTATCTAACAATACATGTATGCTTACAGAATTCATCAAATTCCTTAGAACAGTATTCCCCTCCATTGTTAGATCTCAAAACCTTTATCTTATAATCTGATTGCTTTTCAACTAAAACTTTAATTTCCTTAAACTTAGTGAAAACTTCATATTTGTGACGCATAAAATAAATCCACGTAAACCTTGAGACATCATCAATGAAGGAAACAAAATATCTAGATTTTCCAATTGATTCAACATCCACTAGACCAAAAACATCCGAATGAATAAGTTCCAATTTATCATTAGATTTATTACTACCTAAAGGAAATGGAGATCTATTCTATTTTCCAAACACACAATGTTCACAGAATTTAAAACTCTCATCAAAATAGGATAAACCATCTAACAATTTTTTATTCAAAATAGTCTTTAAACTAGACTGACTTATGTGGCCCAATCTATGGTGCCACAATGTACATGTATTTTCAATATTAGCCTCAGATGCATAAGAGGCATTACAAACAGTAGTGGCTTCTAGCTTAAAAAGAGTTTCCTATCTTTTCCCATTTGTTACCACCAATCTTCCTCTTACCAATCTACAACCATGCTTACCAAATGTCACATGTGTTCCCAAATCATTCAACTTTAAAATAGAAATCAAATTTCTAGCCAATTCAGGAACATGCAAAACACCAGGAAGGATTTTAATTATCCCATCACTGAAACACAACATTACCTTCCCTCATCCAACAATAGGATATGTAGAGTTGTCCCTGAGGTACACATTTCATCCATCATACTCTTCATATGTGAAAAACCATTCTTTATGCAGAATCATGTGGTACGAGCATCTCGATTCAACCAAACAATGATCATGAGAAACAACATTACATCCATAAAGTAAAACCTCATCACCTGCATTCAAAGACTTATCAGTAGCGGAATCCCATTGTTTCTTCGAGTTTCTACATTCCTTTTTCACATGTCCTCTCTTTCCACGGTTCCAACACTTGACTCTGTTCTTCTTTCCAGGACTCTTAGAATGACCCTTAGACCCCTTCCGATCTCTTTGTGGTCTGCTCTGCATAGACCTTCCCCTGACATTGATAGCATCCCCTAAACTATCTAAACTTTTCTTCCTAAATTCCCATGACAACAGAACTGAAACAAGAGCATCCAACTTCAGATTTGTGAGGTTAGCAGTGATAGCCAAAATAACATTCTCCCATGACTCAGGTAAAGAATAGAGAAGTAATATACATTTATCTTCCTCATTCACCTCAACATCTACATATGCTAGTTGACTCAATAATAAATTAAATGAATTCAAATGCTCTGCAACTGATTCATCCTCTTTCATTTTCATGGAAAATAACTTACACTTTAAATAAAGCTTATTTACCATACTCTTGGCTTGGTAGATCTCACCCAAATGCTTCCACAAGCTATGTGCAAGCTTCTCACTCACAACATTTAGTAGAATAGAATCTGTAAGACACAACCAGATGGTTCCCCATGCCTTCTTATCTAGTCTTTCCCATTCATCTAGAGCATTATTATCGGGTTTCTTTTCCTTAGTTACAGCCAACCACTGGTTTCTTTCCTCTAACAAATCCTTTATTTTCAACTTCCACAATTCGTACCCCGTGCCATTGAACTTTTCAATGTCCAACTGAGAGGTAGAAGGAATAGTGGATGTAGGCATGATATCTACACAATATTTGCAAACAAATAACAACCAAATCTCGCACTGCAGCTAAAAAACCTTCACACTACCACCCAAGAATCAAAACTAGCCAAGTTCTGATACCAGATGTTAGAAATGAAGGTACAAACCACACAACGGAAGTTTGATTCAAACCTTATTAATGTCTTCTAAATAATGTAGAATCAATGGAGATTGAAAAAAAAAAAAAAAAAACAGACTACACAGAAATAACATGCATTAAGAACTGAACCAATAACACAATATGTAATGTGGAGAAAACCCTTTCGGATAAAAAACTCCCCCAAGAAAAGAGGCTCTAAGTTGTATTATATTCAAATATGATATTACAATACATGCACTTCCTCTTCTTATTTAGTCTTCAATCCAACGATGCCTGTTACTCTCAAATCTGCTAAAAATGTAGTACAAATATCCTTATAAAAGGGGGTTGCCTTCTAGGGCAAGAAAACTGACATAATATCGACTGTCAAATCTGTGACCTAATGACGAATCATCCAGATTTACAATGATAAAATATAAATAAAATATGGTTTTGGGGGTGCTGCCCCTAAATCCCCACCGGGGGGATGTTCCCCTCGAACCCCTTGTAGAGGGGAAACCCCCTAATGACCCCCATCGTGGACGTATTAGTGTCTGGTACCAGATATAAACCTGCGGCTAAAAGATCGATGTTGGTGAAACATTTCATCTCTTATGGGTGATGTATAAACAATAATAGGAATAATAAATTACATAGGATTTACAAGGTTGATGGCACCTTAATCCTAACATGTTTTACGCATCAAAAAATTGATTCTAGCTCTCTATGCAATTTTCTATTGTTTTGGTCATTATGTCTAACTTTGGAGGGATTTTTCTTACTAATTCACTTTAAGTGCATAAAACATCGTGTGACAAAGACTAACAAATCAATTTCATATTTTTTTAATCTTGAGATGAATTAATCTTGTTTACATTTGAATGTGATTGAGTTTTGTATGCTCTCCTCTTGTGCTTCTTGCGATCTTTAGGATAAAAAATAATCCAATATTTTCATGTGTTTATGTGGTTAGTGTTGTGTCTGCTCTCCCCTTGGACCCTTGTGTGATCTTGGAGATCAAACACACTCTAACTACCTATGTTACCTAAGGTATGACATCATGCAATGCTATTTCTTATCACCTTTTGATGAACTTGAAAAGCGAAAGTGATCGTGTCTTATTTTCTTTTATTTTTCTTAGGGGTTTAGTGACCTTGAAAGTGACATTCAAGCATAAGCCAAAGCCTATATATGATGGGCTATACAAATTCCAATGAGGAGTTGTCATTCTGGGCTAAGTTTGCATCCTCTTTATAGTTTTCCAAGTGAAGGAGAGTGGGTTACCTGTTTAGTGGTAAAAAGAGGGTTGTTGATTTTAGGGGTTTGTGTGTAATCCTCCTTTCCCAACAAACATTCTAAGGGCTTATCAACCAAGCTAAATCTCCACTAAGGGAGAGCAATCACCTATTGTGTTGGGTAGCTACTTGGGAGGCTGTGGACTCTTGGATGTATTAAACAATGTCTCTATCTAATGCTTGATTATACTTAGAAACCCTAATTATGCAAATCAGTATGCAAATTATCAAATTACAGCAAATCCTTTCAAACTAAAATAAGGGACAAAGATATTTAACTTACTATTTTTCAAAGTTTAGAAGGCAGAGAAGTCAGGGACATGGGGACTCGCGCCCAAGTCCAAGGTACCTGTTTCTTTGAGGGATCCTAATCTCCTTCTGACATTGATCTACACTACTTCTGTTTCTGGGAATTCAACTGTGGAGGACACGGGGACTAACATCCTAGTCCAGGAAAAGTACCAGTGTCCTGCCTCTTTTCATATCCTAAATCCTCTATGTCTACTACTCCTTCCTGCAACTCCACTCCACAGAACTCGACATCTGTAACCTGCAATCACAAGGAGTGTGGGAGGGGGTTGTGGTGTTTAGAGGCTTGTCTTAGTCAAGCTCCAGAGAGACATTCAAGTCTTCCAAACATCGTTGTCAGATGACAGTGCATATCCCGGTGGGATAGACACAAAAATTCAAATGATAAATGATTGAAAACACAATTGATATCACCTTGTAGTGAAGATCTCATGGAAGGAAGATGCTCTTTATGCCATGAGGAGATGGATGTCAAATCTGCAAATACAAACACAATAACAAATGCTATGCTCTGCAACACAATGCATATTTTGAATGCTATATACTCACAACTATACATCAAATCCACCTAGTTTACAAATGAAACCTAATCATGCTTCTATATGCAACTACAAAGATTCTCGCTAAGAATTTCGTAATTCAAACTTTAGATGTCGGCATAGGACCTAATTAACGGTCACTAAACCGACATTTGAAATTAGGGCAGACCTAAAATAGGGTTGAACTAGGGCGCTAGTGCCCAAGTCCACCCTGCCATTTTTGCTCAGTGATCATTAAAGTGCAGCCCCCTAGGTCCTATTTGTCACAAGACCCAAGGGTTTTCTCATCAGGAGTCAGAAATAACATGCAAGATGCTCTAAATGCAATTACAGGACCTGGGAGGTAAACCTTAATAGGAAAAGCCCCCAAGGTTACTTATTTTGACATAACATTTACCCCCCACTTTAATGTATGTATAAATGCAAGGCCAATACATGCATTAAAGTACGGTCAACAAACACAAGAAACACGCCAAGCACGAAGAAGACACGCCAAACACATCGAAGACAATAACAGGCACACAAAACATGGAGAAGAAAATTACAGTCACGCAAAACATGGAGAAGACAACATTGAAGACATGCAAAACACAGTGAATATAGTGAATGCAATGATTATTTTATTTTTCTTTTTCTCATATATGAAATGCAAAATGCAAGTACAAGAAAGTAAACACACAACCCAAAATGCAGGAGGGACTCATTGCCACCAGTCTTTAGACTGTGCATGGGGCTACAGACATGCAAAACAAATCTCAAAGTGCAGGAGGGACTTGTCGCCACCAGTCTTTAGACTGCACTTGAGAACAAACATGCCATACAAAACAAGCATGCCAAACAAATCCCAAAGCATAGGAGGGACTCATCACCGCCGGTCTTTAGACTATGCTTGGGAATAAACACGGCATACACACACATAGAAGACATGGAGAAAACATGGTAGACAAGCGATGGAGTATACCTATTTCTAGGTTCATCACCATCTCAGGCACATTATAGGCACACACCGACAATTGGGATTCGCCACAACAATCGCCAAAGACACACTTAAGGGTTAGGTTAGTCACAAAACTGATCCTCGCCTCCGTAGAGGACTTTTGAAAATGACAAGATTATGCACTCTCCTTGAGAAATACACCATCCTCACCTCACATGGAGGGCTTAAGATAAAAAGGACATGCACAATATCCCACCTCCGTAGAGGGCTTAAGTGATTGCAATATATTTTAAGACTCACAAACACACATTGTTAACATCTACAATAGACATCTTACCTTATATATGCCCCTGACTTAAGGTGGTTGATGTCGTGTACCGATATCAAGCACGTTAAAGTAGGAAGAAAACACACAAGGGAACACAAGCTCTCACAAAGCCCATGCCCCCCAGAGGTGACATGTACTTTACGATCACCAAATGTTCCCACAAACACATTCCTGTAAGAAAAGTGTTAGTGTCCATATAATCATGATAAACAACAATACATAGAGAACCAAGGAATGTAAGATTCAAGATAGACAAAGTGCACAGAGCAACAATATTGTTATGTTTTGTAAGTGTGATAAGATGACATCAAGATCACATGGAGTGATTCTACTAGCCAAGTGTTGGATAATATATAACAACCCCATCGTCATGTATGGACTAGGTCCATTTTTTTATTATCGCTAAAGGGACACTAGGTCCGCATCAGTATAAAATATTTTCCGTCAGCCGCCTGCTAGATAGAACCACTAAAGGAAGGGAAACAATAAATCAAGAGAGGAGAAACAAGTGTCTTAGGGATAGTCATGTAGGAGGGTGCCCCCAAGTCACCAACCGCGACACTATGTCCGTAAGACACAACACACAACAATGAAAATAGAGTAGAAGCGATATAGAAGAATGATGATACAAATAGAAGAAGGGTCACAACAGAGGCGGACTCCCAGTATCCTTGACCTTACGAGAGTATCAAGGGTCATCCTAGGAGGCCTAAACAACACAAAACACATCATGGAGGTAAAGGGTTAGAAATACTTACCTGCAGGGACAACCACACTAAGGGTTGTCATCGAGCAAATCATCATCTTCCCAATCTCAGATGCTAGAGGAAAGAGGTGTGTAAGGTACCATAGCCCAACTTTTGTTCTTATCTTCCAATTCTTCAGTGTTGAGTTTTTCTATGTTTGTTTCAATGTTAGGTTGGATGTTTTCTTGTTGAGCGGCAAGTAGTTGGGCAAAAGCTTGTCTTCGCCTCATCCTTTATTTTGCTTGTCTATTCCTTCGTGTTTTAGTACTTACTTCTTCAAAGGCATCATCATGTTTTTCTATAGGGTTTTGCACATTAGAGGAGGAAGCACCGTGTTCAAATTTCATTGCTCTCGGTGTAATATTTTATTGTCTATGAAAACCTCTTGATCCTTGTAAGGATGTCGAAGGAGGGACCTCAACATATATACCATCTCTCTGTGGATGAGGCGAGTTATGAAAATTTTCCTTATCCACATCTATCACAAAAATTATCTCATCATATCCATAGTAGTCTTGTGTTTGTTTTCCTTTTGCTCTAAGGGGATCCTCAAACACATGTTGTCCATCCCTCATTGTTTGTAAAGGAGGCCTGGCCACTCTAGCTAGTTGTTTTTCTTTGTATCGTCTATAGTTTAATAAAGATTGGTCTCTTCGTGGCTCAGGTTCTATTTTAGGTTGCAGCCAAAAGTAATCAAGGGTGAAATTCTTGCTCTTAGTCGGAGGTTAGTATGTGTTATGATGGACAGTACGGATCTCTCCATCCAAAGGGAATTTTAGGCATTTATGAATAGTTCAAGGGATGACATTCATAACCTTAAGCCATGGGTGTCCTAGTTTTACATGAAAGAGGTCAGATAAGGGGATGACATCAAATAACTGATCCACAACTTTTTCATAAACCGAGACTAACAGTTTTACCAATCCAAATGTTTTCATCAAAGATCCATTATGTGTTTTAATTCTCAAATCCGACGGGTCATAATAGTTTTGTGCCAAATCATGTTTAAGAAGGAACTCTTCTGTAACCACATTAGTCATGCACTTAGGGTCTATAAGTGTTCCATGCATATGTATTTCCATTATTTTTACTGTAATGTAAAGAGGCCCTTCAGTATCTACCATTTCTTTGTCATGAGGTGTAAATGTTATTTCAAGTTTAGGGGCTCATCTTATCAAATGCGGCCTAGGAGGAAGCCTAGCATTATTGTTGTATTGAGAAGCCATGTGTATGTTTTCAAATGAATTCCAAATCAAATTTCAAAAGGTTTTCAAAACTTCTGCAAGAGCAAATGCAAAAGTATGTATGAGAATGACCTAAAATGCTTGATTTTTCAACTTTTTTCAATGCAAATCACTAGGAGAAAAGATGTTGTGAAAATTTTCAAGAGGAAAAAAAAATAATATGTCTAATAATAGTCCAATGATGAAGCAATATCTTTTACAACATGATTTTGAAGCAACTCTAGAGTGATGATAAGTCAAAACCTAGTGAAAATAGGCCCAAAATATGCAATTTTCACCAAATCCCAATGCAAAAGAGTATGACAAAGGGTGTTGTGATGAAAATGACGATGGAAAAAAATTTGTAATAGTAATAACAGCCACCTAATTCCAAAAAATCCGCCACAACATGCTTATAGTGCCACTCAAAGTCAAACCCTAGTGAAAATATAGTCAAAATATGCAAATTTTCACAATTTTTTTAATGCAAAGGCCTAGTAGAAAGGGTGTTGTAAGGAATATGAGGAGAAGAAGATAATAACCCTAGTAACAGATAATTAATGCTGCAAAATCCCTTACAACATGCTTGTAATGCAAATCTAAAGAGTTGATAAGGCTAAATTTAGTGAAAATGCAAGGTTTTCAAACCCTAGACATGAAATTTTGCAAGAAGACCACTATAATGAAACACTACTATTAGAAATCAGTCCTAATGAGTGTTTTAAAATGGTAGTAAAATCTGAAACAACATTTTGACTACAAACCCTAGCTAATGCAAAACTAGGTTTTTATTAAAAATGCACAATTTCAAACAATTTTTGTCAAAGTAAGCACACAAATGCAATGCAAATGTATTCTAAATGATGAATTTCTGCAAATTAAATCAGATCTAATGAAAATGATAGAAATTTAATGAAGTTGAATGCCAAATATTTCAAATTATGCTAAAATGCAAGCCTAAAATGCCATTTTTTTCAAATTTTGCAAATTTTTCAATTTTTTGTAATTTTTCAAATGCAATAAGATGAATGAATGCAAATCTATCAAACAACACTCAGAAAGGTGCCAAAAAGTTAAAAAACACGGGTTCACCAAAATGTTTAGTGGTAAAAAGAGGGTTGTTGATTTTAAGGGTTTGTGTGTAATCCTCCTTTCCCAACAAACATTCCAAGGGCTTATCAACCGAGTTGAATCTCCACTAAGCGAGAGCAATCACCTATTGTGTTGGGAAGCCAATTGGGAGGCTTTGGACTCTTGGATGTAACAAACAATGTCTTTATCTAGTGCTCAATTATACTTAGAAACCCTAATTATGCAAATCAGTGGGCAAATTATCAAATTACAACAAATCCTTTCAAACTAAGATAAGGGACAGAGATGTTTAACTTATTGTTTTTTGAAGTTCAGAAGGTAGAGAAGTTGGGGACACAGGGACTTGCGCCCAAGTCCAAGGTACCTATTTCTTTGAGGGATCCTGATCTCCTTCTAACATTGATTTGCACTGCAACTTCCGTTTCTAGGAATTTAACTACAGAGGACACAGGGACCAGTGCCCTAGTCTAGGAAAAGCACCAGTGTCCTACCTCTTTTTAGATCTTGAATCCTCTATGTCTGCTACTCCTTCCTGCAACTCCACTCCACGGAACTCGACACTTGTAACCTGCAATCACAAGGAGTGTGGGAGGGGGTTGTGGTGTTTAGAGGCTTGCCTTAGTCAAGCCCCAAAGAGACATTCAAGTCTTCCAAACACCATTGTCAGATGAGAGTGTGTATCCTAGTAGGATAGAGGCAAAAATCCAAATGATAAATGATTGAAAACACAATTAATATCACCTTGTAGTGAAGATCTCGTGGAAGGAAGATGCTCTTCATGCCATGAGGAGATGGATGTCAAATTTGCAAATACAAACACAATAACAAATGCTCTACTCTGCAACATAATGAATATTTTGAATGCTATATGATCACAAGTATACATCAAATCCACCTAGTTTGCAAATGAAACCTAATCATGCTTATATATGCAACTACAAAGATTCCCACTAAGAATTTCATAATTCAAACTTTAGACATCGGCATAGGACCTAATTAACGGTCACTAAACCAACATTTGAAATTAGGGCAAACCCAAAATAGGGCTAGACTAGGGAACTAGTGCCCAAGTCCACCCTACCATTTTTGCTCAATGATCATTAAAGTGCAGCCCCCTAGGTCCTATTTGTCACAAGACCCAAGAGTTTTCTCATCGGGAGTCAGAAATAACATGCAAGATGGTCTAAATGCAATTACAGGACTTGGGAGCTAAACCTTAATAGGAAAAAGCCCCCCAAGGTTACTTTTTTTCTAACATAACATTACCTTCTTAGACCAAGCCATTAGAAAACACCCTTGTTTCATGAACTTGGTCCTCATGTACCTTTGGGTATAAATGTAACGTAGAAAATTGCATACCCTTACAATTTCACACTATGTTTCTCACTCATTTTAGTGTCCACTCCCTTAGCATGTTGTAGGTCCACTTTTAGCCCAACCTTAACCTTTTTTAACCCATAAAATGTCATGCTTGTGTTATGTGTTAGCCCTTATGCTTGTTTTTATGAAATTTTATTTAAATGTTATGATCTTGTGTTTTTCCTAAGGTGTTCTCAGAGTTCAAAAGCTAATGTCACTTGAACATTAGTGCTTTTCATAGATGTTTGCATGATGTGTTAGCATCCCAAGTCTATCTATTGCCTAGTGACCATTTGTTAACGTTTCTTACCACGTTTTGTGACATGCAAGATTTTGTGTAATGCCTTTGCGACCTTCAAATGACTTGTTTTGACCTACCTTCTCTTTTTCTCCCTCCAATCTTTTTGAATTCATTCTTTCTCATTGTATGAATATTTTTGGTAACTCCATTGTTCATTCCAGCATCCTCTTGCATTTATGATAAATCTTATGACATTCTTGGCAATCTTTCATGGTTCTCTACAGTGTACAACAAATTTGTGTTGTGTTCTTTAAGCTCAAGTGATGAAATTCTCAAGATTTGACCTCTTGGTAGGGTTTGTGGAACTACTACCCACTGTTGGGTTCTTCCTTGGGCCTTCTCCTTGGCCGGGTAGCTTTCATTTTCATTTGTGAGGTGATTATGTTCCATTTGCTCTCTTTGAGCTATCCCTTTTTGTGTAATCCGCTTATGAGTGTAATACATTTCATGGGTTCCTTCATTATCCTTCATTCTCTTCATTGCACACTAGTTTGCTTTAGCCTGAATAGATTTAGCTTTAGCATTCGTAATTTTATCATTGTCACTACTGTTATTTTTCTAGATACACTTATAAAATAAGAGCACACACTTATTCTCAATATTCTCCATTATTGGTTGTCCATGAAGGTTGAAAAACCCCACATAGGGGCTTGACTTGAAGGTAAGCCCCCAAATAGCCCCAACATTTCTTTTCTTTCTTGTAGTTTACTAAATTACAAGAGAATATTTTAACCACGTGTTAGTTTTATATACTTTTCCTTTTTCTTTTTTCATTTCACACGCTTCTATCGATTTATTAGATAACATTTCTTTAGGTTTTTGCTTTTATTTGTCACCTGGAAACTCCTCAAGTTTGTAGTTGCTTTCTCTTGTATAGGTTAGATTAGATAGCAAAAAATAGACCTAAAGTTTTTATTTCTCCAAACTATTCAGACTACAATGCGATGCACAAATATCCATGTGACATGTTGGCGTCCAAAAATGAGCTTCGTACTCCTATCGCAGGTTCATCTAAACCTCCTATTTGCATTTTTGTTTATTTCTAGTTGGATATAATACTCTATTTATGTTAAATTCTATTTTTTGTTGATTAACATAGTGTTTTAGCTTAATTAAAAACATAGTTATGTCAAGAGTAAAACACATAGGTTTAGCTAGTAAGAATCTTCTCTTCTAATGAGATAGGAACATATTAGAGTTGTTGGTTCCCAAAATAACTGCAACCCAAAACCCAAAAACATTCACCATCACCAAGGCCAAGGGTGTCGTCAAGGTGATTGAAAGAGGTTTATCAATAGGTTAAGGGCGATTTTGGCCATTTAACAGGAGTGGGTAGGCTCCTCTACACTTTGAGTTTGGCTTAGACTCTGGAGAGATATTCCAAGGGGTATACCTTAACAGGTATTGACTTCAAGCTAGATGAACAACTAAAAATAAATGAACAACCAAACCTGAATCATTGTCTTGGCCCCAAAGACTATCACTGAACCAAGAACAACTGGTTGTCACAAAACCCCTATATAGATGATGCAAATTGTGTGGATGTACATGCACAGGAAAGTTGGTTTTTCCCCTAAACCACTGGCAAATGTTTGTTTGATTTAAAAGATGGGAGGTTGATAAGAATGGTTCCAGATGGGTGCCTACTCTATGGGAAATAGAGTCATACTTCATCAAGAAAATAACAAACTGAAATCAAAAGGAACAATGAGCTATGCATTTGCATACATTTCACAGAATATGATATCTTGAAATAGAACATACATAGTAATCCAAAACATAACTGCATATACCCATATACAACTTGAGAAAGATTATTACAAAGCTTGTAATATTTTCAAAATGCTACCACATTCATTTGACCCAATATTACATTCATGCCATCAAACATGGCAAAGGAAAATACTCATATGCGACTGACAAATTTTCCTAGGTACATACCTAATGACCTAGAGACATTCTACAATAAGAACCATATACAATACTAACTCCTTTGATTTCATGGGCTTGCACTCCTTAATGAGTTGAATTGGCATTTCAATAGCTGCCTTGCAACTTTTAGCACCTGTAGTTGTCTTCTGGAGACCACACAAAAACCAACCTATAATGCATCTAAAATATATGCATATATAACAATTTCGCTCACTTAGTAATTCAAATTATTGCACTCTATCATCGAGTACACCCATACTGCATTAACTCTAGCCCGTGGCCATATCAAAATATATCTCTGCCAAAGGAATGTCTGTATACATATGTTTTGCCAATCATAAATGTAGAAATATCCTGATTTGATTCGCAACATTTAATACAGAAATATTTGAAGATGAAATAGATGAGAAATATTTGCTACATTAAAGACAGTTGACTCATTCATCTACACAATTAAATATACAATAGGAACTTGAAACTTTGATGAGGGAAGATTTGAATCCACTCCCTAATACCTGCAACATTAATTTCATCTACTTTGTTCTCCATGAGTACCTGTGCCTTGAAGAATTTTACTGTGCTACCCACCTGAATGGATTTGTCCTGCAAATCATTAATGTTGAGTACAAATCATCAAATTTCACTATGCAATCATGGTGTGATTTTCATAAAATTACCCTTTTAAAGCTTTTACAACACTTAAAAGTGTTGTACAATTTCACTTATAGGCCCTCTTTGAATTTGATGTACCTAAAGAATTCAAAAAAATTGTCTGATTAATCTTCATTTCATCTCTAAAGGGCCATTTGAACTCTGGTTCTATCTCTTCCTATGCACTAAGCATCTTCTTTTCCCTTTGTTGACAAATTCTGGTTAGCAAGCCGTTTAGTTGGCAAACTAGAAATTTCTTTGGTAGGGCCTTTTGTGGCTTTTTCTTCTTTTATTCACTTTATCAGTGAATTCACCTCTCCATGAACCTTAGAAAAGTCCACCTTTTCTTCCTTTGCCGCCTAGTCTTCTTTCTTAGCCCCTTTTGCCTTATCGGCAAAAATTAAAAAAAAATGGCGAACTATCACTTCATCTATCTTTCCTTAGTTTTCTTCACATTCCCACTTTCTATCGACAAATATCATGGTTCAGAAACCAATCTATTTTCCATCATGTTCCTTATTTCCTTCTTTCTCTCTTTGCATGATTTCTTCCTCAGTCGGCAAATTTCCTTGATGACGAACTTGGTTGTCGGCAAACCTAATGGTTCGCAAACCAAGCCTTTCGTCGATAAAGACTTGCCTTGCCCATTTCTTTCTTTTCCTTTCTTTCATCCTTCACCACTGAGTTTCTTTGTTTTCCCTTATCTCTTCTCTATCGGGAAATATCCTTGTTGATGAACCAACACTTTATCACTTTTTGCCTTTGTTGTGGCCTTTTCCCTTTTATCAAGGAATTTCTCCTTCGACAAACCCTTTGTCGGCAAAATCTAGAGTTTGCAAACCAAAGGGTTCACCAACCAAGACTTACCTTTCTTTTACCTTTGGTCCTTAGAAACTTTTTCTTAGAAAAATTTCCCCTTTGTTTCCATTAGAAACTTTTTCACTTCTTGGCCGCAACCTTGCGTCCTTTCCTTTAGTCAGCGTTTCACCCTGTTGGCGAAGTTATCATTGGCAAAACTTCCCATCGGTGAATCCAATGGTTCACAAACCAAAAATTTTCCAAAGAAGATATAAAAAATTTCAATCTTTCATTTCTTTCCTTCCTTCATGCCGCTTTGTCGAAAAATCGGCAAATCGGCGAAATCACGAACCAACAAACTTGGTTGGCGAAATTGACAGTTCGCAATTTTGTCAATTCGCCGACAAAGGCCTTAAATGAACCAATTTTTCTAAGGGAAGAAAACTCTGACAAGGGGAAATGTTACTTAGAACATCCTTGAAAGAAACTCATTTAAATTCTCTCAAATCGAGTATATATGATGGGTTTGAAATACAAAGGCAAAAAGTGGGAATCATAATGGATTTTTGGGGCCAAATATGCATGTTCAGGAGCTGGTTTTATATTGGTGCTAACAAGAGTCATTTAGGTGAGCTAGTCATCCCTAGTGTAGTCATTGAAATCATTTGGTGGGGAGAAGCACACTTTTCTTTCCAAATTGAATTTTATACGCTACATTTTGGTGAACCTGACACTCTAAACTTTTAAACATCTAAACAGTTATCATCACATTCTTTTGATCACCTTCAATTGTGCATTATGAAGTCTGACTCCATTTATGAGATTCACTACACAATCTTCACATTTTGATAGCATCGTTAGGAAAAATTTGAGAAATGCTAACATGGCTCAATCTCGTGCCTCTAATACCCCTATTAGATCAACACCTGATTTATCTAACTTCCCCTATGACACCATGACAACAACTCTACCTATGCTATCATTTTTATCAACTCTTATGGTGACAAGTTTCCATGATGCAAAGATAACCTTTGATCATGAATCTGCTTTAGGTAGTGTTTCCCAAACTCACGTGTGTGATCTTGATCAACACTTGGTAGATTATCAAGCCTTCATCACAAGTGAGAACATGTCCAATGACATCGCACCTAGTATCAATACCCTCAACTCCATGCTTACAAATCATCCTGATGATATCGATTTCCTTTGTGAAATAGCTCACATTGTTCACATTGATGTCCCACATTTGATAGCTGGTCATGAACTTAGGATTCTCACTCAAATATCACTAGCCAACAAGTTTCAATTCCAATGGCTACCTCTTGAACTTAAACATACACATATTCTCACATGGTTACTAATGTTTTGCAGCATGATAATGCAGATGATGGTTCATTCAAAATGGTGAGAAACACCATAAACTAATATGGGTTTGTTTCCCCTTTTGTTTGCTTACAAGTTACTTTTCCCAGTGGGTACCTTGGCACCTCCCAACATATAACACTTCCCATTACCTCCACTGCTACTTCTGTACTTATGCATACTACTAATCCAATTATAAACTAGCTTTTGCATAATGTTGGCAGCCTTCAACAGTAACTCGCTACCCTCTCTACATCCTCTACACAACTCCTTATCCACCATACTACCTAAGCAGTCCCTTATTCTTACCATCTTAGCAGCTCCATTTCCTACTGGTTTCAAGGCGCCCCGATTTGAAAAGTATTATGGTAAGGGAAACCCATAGACCCATGCAACAATTTTATTTTCCAAAACCAACTATTAGCAAAACTCTTCCCATGATTGTTGAAAGACACCGCATTGGATTGGTTTTTCTCATTGCTTGATCAGTCTATTTCTTTATTTGATAACTGGTAAATTAGTCTCTCTAGCACTTTCAAGCAAATATTTGGCCCTAGGTCACCTTAACTAACTTGGTCCATTATCACCAAGGTGCTCAAGAGAAAATAACTGATTTCGTATTTAGATACCAATCTTTGTTCTCATAGATTCCTTATCCTTTACCTAATTCATACGTGTAACAAGTGTTTATTGGAAACCTGTAGCCATTGATTTGAGATAAGATTCTACTAATGAAATACGCTTCTTTTGCTCATCTTTGTACAACACTTCGTGACTATCAATAGTTAGTCAACCATTTTGAGGTACTAACCTCATAGGCTCCTACTGGACAGTCTGAGCCTTATTCTTTCGATAATTATAGGAAAAACAAGAATTTCTTCAAAAATAACACTTTTACAATTGTTAACAATACAGTGGCCACAACACCTTCACCAATTGCTATGACCCTCTCATAATCAAAACAACAAGAAATAGACAATTCAAACCCTTATATGAATCTCTTTATTCTATATTACAACAACTTCTAAACAATAATTTAGTGCAATTGCTACCCATTTGTCCATTAGACATAAACAAACCTTTGTCGCCTTCATATGACCTAAAGGCCTTCTACTAGTTTCACATAGTGCTTAGCCACAACATAAAGATATGCTTGCCTCTTAAGCACATTGTGCAAGACCTAATTGATTCAAAAATGATACAGGTCTCTAAAGTAAATGACAAAGGTTATAAATCAATTGCTCCACCAAATCAAAATCTATAAATTTATGCAAACCTGCTTCCTTGCCATTCTTCAAATTTCATAGATATTGCTTCCACCTCCTAAGTGCTAGAAACTAACAATGATTAGTATGTTTCTTCTTTTATGAGATGATAGGAATGGTGGACTCTCTCCCCCGAATTCCTTGGGAGCAGTATGTCCCTCGAACCTATCATTTCCTTCTCCTCTCTCAATGTGCCCATGCATATATACGTCAAACCTTTTTACATTACCGCATAGGTCAATGGAAAACCTATCAGGGGTGTTTTGATTGACCTGATTTGTATGGTGAATGTAATCACAGGGGAATTTATATATATTCATGAGTTGTATAAAGGCAAGTATGAGCAATTGGAAGTCTATATACGATCACACAATGATCTTTCTAGACCAACCTTGGGTTCATTGACCCTCTTTTTCTAGGTAGGACCAAAATCCCTGGACATTCCTTTCTCTGTGATCCCTACCTCAAATCATTTTTGAGTGAAGCTAGATCACCCATGGCTTTCTTCCATGAAGGTGGCCCCCTTTGCAATATGCAAGTACTTGGAATTCCTACATGATGGAATAGTGTAGATAATCCATCACAATAGATTTTAGCGTCTCTCGATGCATGAGAATTTCTCCTTAGATAGCTTTTGGTTGGCCCTAACTAAGCCTCATTGGCCTCATAATGATTTCTTGTCCATGTCTTATTAGAAGTTTAAATCCAACCAAATTATGCTCCTATCTAGTGTTCCTTCATCCTCTTCTTTTGTGGTTGCTCCCTCTTCAGCCTCTCAATATCTAGTGGTTTCTCTTGTTCCTTTTGTTGTCTCATTAGTAGTAAGCGGAAAGCAACCTGCACTAAGTGACCCTCCCCATTCCTATGTAGCTAACTAGTATTGGGCAGTTACACCTCCAACTTCCTATTCGATGGCTAGAGGTCAATAGCTATTACTGTGTAAATCCCCTCTTATTCTTACAATTTTTCAACCTCTAGTTGTTGTTCTTATTCCTTCCACCTCTTCAGTGATGCAAGGAAAGTAACCAATGTTGCGGGACCCTCCCCTTGTCCCAAGGTTTCCCAACCTTCAATGGTTTCTTTTGTTCCTCCTGGCTCTCAGACAGGGGAAGAAAAGGAGTCTGTGTTGGCAAACCCCCTTACTTCTTCAGTAGAGGCTCTGGCTTGTATTTGATGCAATCAACTTGCGAGAGATCACAAGCATCGTCGTCATGCCACAACTCGAGAACATGCTAATGAAGTTGAGTTCATTCCTAAGCATCCTCCTCCTATACAACTGCCTCCTAATCTTTCTCCTCTTCTGAGCATCACCCTCTTACCTCTGAGCCTAAACCTCTCCCCTTCTTGACCCCTACATCTCCTTAATCAGACCTAGGTGAACGCAACCCCAAAAGGGTTCATAGTTTTGGCCCCATCCACTCAGGACCCCATTATTCCAATTATTCTAAATCAACCTCTTTTCTTGGAGCTCCTCAATCTTCCCAATGTCAACAAAATTTCTAGCATCGTTCTCTCATCACTTGTACCATTCTAGTGCACTTGCCACCAAATTTTCCTAGATGTTCTCCACCCCTCCACACTTGACATTGATATTCCATGCCCACTACCTAAACGTAAACCAGAGCATTACCCCACACTTTCCTTCTACAAAACCAAGTGCATGCTGCCATCTCCAACCCCTCTAAGCCCTTCTTCATTAGTTATTCTTGGTATGGTTAATTCTCCTCCACCCATGACTCTTAGTACTTGCATTTCCACTGATAGCACTGAGCAGTCACGTCTTGTGCAATATTTTGATAATGATTCGAATGAATCCTCCTTAATGGAATGCCTCTTTGAATCCTTCATGAATATTCCTTCATTGTCTTTGATCTTTACAGGATCATTGACAATAGCCCCTACTAATGTTCAAGAGGATGCTACCCCCAAAACTGATCCTCTCCATTCCATTGCAGGGGACTCTCCTAGTATCACTCTTAATGTGGTCCTTCTATCACCCTGTCCTCCATCCCCTTATGATAAACAAGACTAAGACTTGGATGATCTGATGGTGCTTGGGCCATAAGGGTATTACCTTTATTTCATGTGTATGTGTTACATAGGTGAAAAAGGGGATTGAATGAATGTAAGCATGTAAGCACACTAGATCAAACCCTTTTCCACAATAATATTCAAGGACAAAACCAATCCAAGTCACTACAAAATGCAAGAGGAATCAACTACTGATTTTGTTCTCAAGAGTGCTATGGAAAGATGTGATTTAACCAAGCCTTTTATCAAACCCTAGGTTAAGTATGAGTAAAACCCTAGTTATGAGCTAATCAACTTGTAATAGACAAACGACAATAGAAAGTCAAGATCTGAAAGTACCAAGATGATCAGTGAGATGTCATAACTTGTGTCACAGAAGATGAAATGTCAGAGGACTCTGAGGCCGGTGCCCAAGTCTTGAAAGTCAGGATCTCCAGGAACTCAGAACTCGATAAATGTTGCTAGGAGTGTCCAGATGCCTGTTCCAGTGTCTAGTTCAATAGGACGCTAAGGCAGGCACCCAAGTATTCCATAGAGGAATATTCTGAATCTGCTTTAGGATCTCGAAACCCTTTCCATTACACAACCTTCCTATACCTTCACTTCTTCAATCCTCGCACCTATAACCTACAAACAAGAAGAAAAGAGGTTTGGGGGTTGTGGTGTTTAGGGATTTACCCCAGTCAAATCTGGGGATAGCATTCAAGCTTCCCAACACCGTTGTTAGAGAGAGTGTGTGTCCTTGTAGGACAAAGGCTAAAGATAATCCAAATGATGAAATGATTCAAACAATAATGATGTCACCTCGGAGGTGAAGTCCTTAGGAGAATGAAGATCCTTCAACCCTTAAGGAGGTTGATGATGATTCCAAATCTGCAACAACACACACAATACAAACACAAATATGCAACAATAACATAATGAATGCCTTAAATGCTCTTTGCTCCAATATCATAAGTTTGCTATCATCAACTTGCTTAAAAATAAATTCAAACACTCACTTATATATGCTTTCTCATTAAACATTCGTAAATTAATTGAAAGAGTCGACAAGGAGAGACCCATGTAAAGGTCCTATGCCAACATGAATTAAATTATGCCCCAACCAATCAGGGAGGACTTGGGTGTGGGTGCCCAAGTCCCAAGGAGCCTTTTTGGTCTAGGGTAAGGCATTAAATGGGCCCCTAGTTCCCATTTGACATGGGTTTTGGAGGATTTTGCATTGGGATGAATATTTTGCATGTAGATTGTTAACACGGGGACCTATGAGCTAAACTAGGAGGTAAAAAGGCACATGTCCACTTTTTACTCCATAAATAGTATGTATATGTGAGTTGGCTTGTTTGTTCTATTTTCCCTGTAATAGATGATTGATATGTGTTTGTTACTTCCTCCTGGAGGACCCATGATGCCCTTGTAGGTATGTGGATATAGGGGAATGAAAATGTTGTCTCGTTCTTCTATTTGTATCTACATTCCTCTATGTGTTGTCCACTTGACTTTTTCAACATTTTTGGGGATGATGCAAAGGGTTGGAAGATTTAGCTTCCTTCCATGGTGACCCAAAGTTTTATTTTACTTTGTTTTCATATGGCATTCTTCCTTTTGTAGTTTTATGTGGTTTGGAGATGATGATGATGATTATGTCCTTGTCCCTTAATGATCTTTGACTCCTTTGTATTTATAGTGACCCCAAGTACATAGATCCATTTGTGTTCTTATGATGTTGCTTGATTTTTTGTGACATGTTTTTGTGTTGTTCTATGTTATTCCATGTTACACAAGATTTTATATATCATGCCTACAACATCACTTTGGTACCTCTCCTTTGCGGCACCTCTTCTTGAGGATGGCTTTGGGAACATATCTTCCCATATATTTTTCTTGATGTTCTATCATCTCTTTCCCCTTAGTCTACCTTAACATCAATTGAATACTTTTGGTTTATGCAATTATTTTTAAGGTGGGGCATACTTTACTCTTTTCACATTTACACAGAACACATTGATGGTATGCTCCCTAAGGCATTTGCTCCTTGCAGCGTTAGTAGCTTGTGATCCTAAGAAAATGCACTTGCTTAGACTAACCACTCTTATCGAGATTACCTAGCCATGCTATCCCATGCAATCTCTAATATTGTATTGACATGTGAGCCACCTAGCGACACAATGCTAGCCAATTGTGCTCCATTTTTGCTAATTTTTGGTACTTCTTTTGAGTCACCTAACAATGTAGTTTGCTAGTTCTTGTGATTAAAGGAAGTTTTGTGTGGTTCTTATCCCTCACAGTGTGCTAGCCCTTGAATCATACTTGGCATCCTTCTAGCAGCACAACGCTAGAAATGCCTTCTCTCTACCTCATCTTTCTCTTTTCTTGCATGTTATGTGTCTGTGTTTATCTTTGTATTCAATGTGCATCATATTATATTACTTGCTAACATTCATGTTTAGGTAAATCATATTTGATCTGATTCTTCTCCTTTGAATATTTTCTATATATATGTGCTTCTAACATTACTTTGTGCAAAGGCTTTTATTGTCTGATATTGTGTTCTTGCAAGTTTTCAGTTTGGGGCTTGATTCCTTCGCTTAAAGAACTTCTTTCAGCCTCTACAATATCCTTTTTAGATAATTTTTATGATGTTATTTCTTTTATGTACTTTAGCTTAGCATATCACTTAAGGTCATAAACCTGCTAAAGTGGGGGCTAAATGTAACATAGAAAATTGCATACCCTTGCAATTTCACGCTAGTTTCTCACTCATTTTAGTGTCCACTCCCTTAGTATGTTGTAGGTCCATTTTTAGCCCTATCTTATCCTTTTCCAACCCAAAAAATATTGTGCTTGCATTATGTTTTAGCCCTTATGCTTGTTTTTGTGAAATTATGTTTAAATCTTATGATATTATTCTTGTCCTAAGGTGTTCTAAGAGTTTATATGCTGATGTCACTCAGACATTAGTGCTTCATGTGGATATTCATGCGATGCACTAGCATCCTAAGTTTATTTGTCACCCAGTGACCATTTTTTAGCATTTCTTTCCACCTTCTATGACATGGAGGATTTTGTGTAATGCCTCCATGACCCTCGAACAACTTGTTTTGACCTACCTTCTCTTTTTCTCACTCTAAGTTATCTTTTTGAATTCATTCTTGCTCATTGTGCGAATCTTTTTGGTAACTCCATTGTTCATTCTAGCATACTCTTGCATTCATAAGCAATCTTACAACATTCTTGGCAATCTTTCATGGTTCTCTACAACATACAACAAAGTTGTGTTGTGTTCCTCAAGCTCATGTGATCAAATCCCTGAGCTCTAACCTCTCCATAGGTTTTGTAGAACCACTATCCCATATTGAATATATTGTAGGTGTTACTATCCCATGTGTTATTGAAGATGAGTATTGTTGTTCCTTGTACACACTCCCCACATTTCCCTTGGCAAATTAGGGACCCCCTACTTTGGCTTGAGCTCTCAAGTGAGTGTTTTCAGGGTTGCATTGGTCCTAGTTGGCCTTCATGTTTTGAATATTTTCCTTTGATGTCATTTGTCTCATTGAGACACTCTGATGCTTGCTTGTTCATTGATGGCCTTGATATGCTCTTAGGTCTAGGGAGTCTTATTTGGGATATACTTCATGATTTCACTTGTCTATTACCTTGTATAGAAAGGTTTGATGGTTTTGTCCCATTTTAGTTGGCTTGTTTGCTCACCTTGACAAGGGTGTTGTGACAACTTGTTGATTGTAAGTATTTGGTCTCTGATCATAATGAAGAATCATTCAATTTTAGATTCCCCATTCTTTTACTTGACATGGTGTTCCTTAATTATTGAAGGTGTGTGTAAAGGTTTAATCCATATCTTGACCTATTGTGTTATTGTAGAGTGTTATTATCATTATACATGTCTCGAGAATAAGGTCTAGATCCCATTTAAAGGTGCTTTCAATGTTTGAATAAATTTGGGACATAATTGATTAGGTTGCTCAAGTCATTTAATCATCATGAAATATCCAAAGCAATCATCAAATAGCCCTTTACTAGTAAAAACCTTCAAAACAACTTTCAAAAGGGTCATAAAGGTCATCAAAATAGTCGAAAACAATCATAAACCCCTCTAGCTTACCCTTGAGACCCTTAAGATCAATAAAACCTCTCCAATGGTCATTACTAACCCTTTAAAATAGATTTGAAAACTATTCTTATGGATTTGGAACCAAATTTAAAGTAGCACGGAAGGGAAAAACATTTAAAAAATCTAATTTTGTGTCACTTTTCACCCAAAAGTTGATGGTCAACTTACAAAATCTAAACCCTTACTTGCATGTCATAACATCATCTATGATTGTTTTAAGGCACTTTGAAATGTTTAAAGGTCAAAAAATGATAAATGATAATGTCATTTTTATTAATGGGCCCCACTTAGATGTTTGTAGGGATAAAAAGGACTACTGCTATAAGGATGTCTCTAATTCTATGATTTTACTATTTTAGAACTGCTCTTTTACCTTGTAATCGATTGTTAAAGGATTTTTTTAATGCCTAGCTTCATATATTCACCCACACACATGAAAAGGAAAGTTTATCACACCTTATCCATATATTTTGTGTAATTAGAATATGCTCTTGACAGTGATTTTGGCGTGGGAAAAAGAAAAGAGTTTTGTTATCATTGAGAGGACAGTCCCATACTAGATAAGAGGCCTGAATTCCGTTAAAATCTCATGGTTCCAGACTTACTATAGGCCATATACTTGGTTTAAAAGATGAATGGGGTAATGGTGTTCAAGATCCCAAAGGTTTTCATATTAGGGTTTTCTAAAAATTAAATTCAAGTGGCCTTGAATAAAAGCCTAGGGTTTGGTTACCAATGACAACTCACCAGACCCTATTATGAATGTGATTTGAAGAAGATTCTTTTGTGTTTGTTGATGTATATTTGATATCTTTTTATCTTAGTTTGAGATCTAACCCTTGTTTTGTTGGTTGCAAGGCTGAATTTTATCACATCATCATAGGGTTTCATTATGATTCTGGTCATGGCAGTTAGGGACATATTACAATCCTCAGGGATATGTATACATCACACATGATAATAGTCCTTCAAGTGACAGAAGGCTATTATTAAAGCAATCCTTGGCATAATTTTTTTGGAGATAACCATTTCCATTGATGTCATTATACAGGACAATTATAGGGAGGCTAAATAATGAGTAAGTTTTGTTGGTTGCAGGGCTGAATTTTATCACATCATCATAGGGTTTCATTATGATTTTGGTCATGGAAGTTAGGGACATATTATAGTCCTCAGGGATATGTATACATCACACATGATAACAGTCCTTCAAGTGACAAAAGGAGCTATTATTAAAGCAATCCTTGGCATAAATTTTTTGGAGATAACCCTTTCCATTGATGTCATTATCTAGGACAATTATAGGGCGGCTAAATAATTAGCTCTTTACTCATTATCATGGACTGTGGAAAAATCATGCCTACTAAGGCTAAATAATTTTAAATTTTATTAATGAATGTTGTTAAGGTAGTAGATTTTCAAGAGATCTAGTGCTTCCATGAAGGTAAAAACACCATAGGATTATCATGGAGGCATTAAGGATAGTTAGTAATGTTATCAAAGATGTCAAGAGAAGGTAGAATGTATGGGACTACTAATTGGGATTTTGTGGACTATATTAATCATATAAATGGCACGTGACAACATTTCTTCATACCACTCTAGTGGTGTCTCTAAGATTGCAAACTATCACCTCATGATCCTCATGCAATGCATTGTAACCTTGAGCATGTGATTAAAATGAAGCTCTAGGTTTTGGTCCAAATGTTGTCATAAAGGTAAACACTATTATACGATCACACTTAATGAGGCCACTGCCATAGTACAGTCTAGGTATGGGTATGATTCCTTGGGACAATCATGACTAAAGTTTCAATGCATTGTAATATAATCAGTCTTTTGTAATATGCATGTATTCCAAACTCAACCATAACAAAGATAACGGAGTTTCAAGGCCCTGACTTACTAGGGGAACGTTGGTATAAGAGTTTTAAGGGAGTCCATGTCTATAACAATCATAGTGGATTGATTTTATACTATTTTGGAGCCCATAAGTCTTGAGATCTCTATGAAAATATGATGTGTGAATAGAACCTAAATGCTAAGACTTTGTATACAATCTTAACCCCCTTTGAATGTTATAGTAATGAAGGAAGCTATCATAATCGAGGCATAGGAGACTATAAAGTCAAAGGACTATCATTCAACAGATGAGGTTATTATTCACAATCTTAGGTTTGTTTCAATCCCTTGATGAATCAGTCCCATAATAGTATCTAGAGGTGATTATCATGAGAATTGTGAAGATTCAAGTTCATGAAGGAGTTTGACAAGATCATGCCTTTAACCCACTACGAAACCTTGTCAGCAACAATAATCATGAGTATGAATGGGTGTTAATTTGATCTCATTTGTCATAAGGATAAGGAACTATACCATGCTAACTATCATGTACCTATTTGTTTGAACATGGTCAAGGTGTCCTTGAAGCCATTTATCCAAAACCCAAGAGAAGTAGAAGGAGATTAAATATGAAAGAGGAAAATCTTGCATGGGAGATTTTGATTGTTATTATGTAGAGCATAAGACTGTCACACCTAGTTTCTCTTGGACTATCATTGTTCCAAGTTTTGAGGATTACAAATGATCACTCTATAAAATTTCAAGGTGAGGGATGAAAAGGAAAAAATATTTCATGAAGAGAATTGTCACTATCATATCATACACCCAAAGATGGATTGTCAACAAAACTAAGTGTTGTCCTAAAATGTCACTGGTAGTTTTGGGTCTTAACTATCTTCTAGAGGGAAGGGTTTCAATTTATTTCATGATTTGACAAGTAGTCATGATTTGATTCTAAATGAACCCTTAATGATTAGGTGTTTTTAAAAGATGACAATGAGGCTTTGAGTCAATTAGAGGGTTGTCATACCAAACAAGACAATCATGAAGATATGAGGGCAATGTTGTGGAAGGTAGTCCATGTGCCAAAGGATTATTATCAGTGATGTCACATCCAAGGTTCATCAAGAGGATGCCATGACAATGAAGTGAACCACCATCTAAATGGGAAACATAAGGTTTAAGGGAGGAGTGCCATTTGCTTTTGGGGGAATCTAGGAGAGCAATTTGAGAGTACAACGACAAGGACAAAAAGGCATTTTTAGTGTGGATTTCTGCTAGAAGTTGTCACATGCCAATGGCTTGCTAATTGTCCACTTTAGTTGGTGATGCATTTGTATTTGCTTTTCTAAAACTTGGATTGTTTGGTGAAATTCAATTAAAGTGCTAAATGTTTACATCTTTCATGGTTTTCTTGTCAAAGATTGTGTAATATCTACGCATGTAATGTGGTGGTCTTATGAAATTGATTTGCAATTTTCACAAAATCCCTTAAGATCTTGCATCTATGATGCCAATGTTTGAGTGAAATATTGATAATAGCATTGTAGTTTGATTCAATCTCATCAAATCATCCAAAATAAAGGATATTAAATCAAATCCAAAGCTGACCCTCTTGATTTTTTCATTTTATTTACTCCATAAACCCTTCTCTTTTGTTCTTTTTTGTAGATCTGGTTATTTTAGAGGTAGGTTAGGGTTAGATTAAGATCTTAATGCTTTTAACTTTATATTCTAAATCAGATCTTTTATGTTTGCAAGTTGATCTATTACTGATATAGTGTTGAAAGTGATCCTTTTTTAGCAATAGATGATTGGAGCAACCTATTTGTGCATTGTTTATTCAATTTGCTAATCTCCTTGTGTAATTAACCATATGTTAAACTTGATTACCAACAACTCCTTATATAGGTGCAGTTACATGAGCCATTGAACTATCCAACATAGTCATGATTTGACAACTAAGGAGCTTGGGGTTATCAATCTCTTGAGGTTGGTTTCCTTTTAGGAAAGGTGGTGCATTCGTGTGTTCTACCTTCATGTTGATGAGTGTGTCAAAACACCCATCAACAAGTATGTCCTATGTAGATGACCATAAAACAATTTACAAAGTGCATGAGTATTTTATTCATCATCCACATGAATGTGGTTAATGCATTGGTATGAGTAAAGGGCATCACTAACCACTCAAACAACCTCTCCTTAGACTCAAAGGAAATCTTATAAATATTAGTTATCTCAACTGGGACTTGATGGTGACCTAATTTCATATTTATCTTGGTATAAATGTTGGCTCCTTTGAGTTGGTCCAAGAAGTCATCCATCTAAGGGATCATATACCCATTCTTGAGAGATATTTCTTAAGGCTTGACAATCAATGTATAGTCAGTACATTCCATCCTTGTTCTTCTTGGTGAGTACAATTAAGCCTCTATAAGGTGAAGCACTTGACCAAATGTGGCTCTTTTGAATCATCTTTTGATTCTATTGTTTGATATTATCATTATCCAAAACTAATTATTTATATAGTGGCACATTTGGTAGTGGCATGTCAAGGATGAGATTAGTTGAATGCTTCACTTGACAATATAGAGGCACATCATTTAGTGAAGGAAGCATATATTTATATCATGAGAACATTTTATTAATATGATTTTATTCTATTATTGTTGGTGTCTAAGAATGTGTTGCCATGAACTTTTATTCTTCATTAGGTTTGATCCTAGCAAGACAAATGTCTTAGCCTAGGAAATTACTCAAACACTACTTCACATGTATTTGACACACTTGCATTGTGGGAGCCACTTTTGGTATATAATTTTTTTATTGTTGATAATTTCACTTTGAGTTATAGCCTTCTATAGACCACAATGATTGTACATGTAGTGTTGTGCATGTGGAACAAATCATAAATGTCTAGGAGATAATCATATACCACCTTGTCTTTGAATGCTTTAATATAATATAAAAGACACGGCAAAATTGATTTCAAAAATATCCTTTCCTTAACTCACCCATTTGAAAACATATGGATGTAGGTGAGGTTCTATATGCAAGTTCAATCTCTTGACTATCTTGGTAGAGATCAAGTTCTTCTAGTTCTTCCACCATCCATGATGAAATGTAGAGCCTTCACATTCATAATGTATATGAGTAGAATAGGTGTTTCTTATCCTTTGGTGGTAGAACCTTTGCATTGGTAATGGTAGCATGTGGGTGTGAATCAATTATCCACTTTACTTCTCTTTGATTGAATACATACATGGGTAATGATGTAGAATCTTTGTCTAGCTCTTGAGACTATGAGAGGAGAGCCTTGATAGTGTAATAGTCCTTCTATTCATGCCACATGCTCTTATGAGTCTCACACCACATACATATGTCCTTCTAGGCCTTCTTTAGAATCTTCTTTGGTGAATACTTCTACGACAAGGCATCCTTGTTTTACTAATTGATCATGAACATGTTGTTTTTATTCCCTTTGACTTAGCCCCCATAAAATGTTTTTTCTTACCTTCAATCTTGAATTTCTCTTCAATTTTCACTCCATAACAATAGGTAGTCCCTAAGGTTTTAATGTTCATAACTTATATTTTTGTTTGGATTTAGCAATGAAGGTCCTTATAGTACTCGAGGATCATTTTATGCTTCCAATAATCCTTGATTCCTTGTTTTGCAGACAAGGCATGGAAAGTATTGATGTAGTCTTGTAATTATAGATTCTTCTTCTATCATAGTAGTTGCCACTTTTTGTGCCTTGCACACATGCCCCATCCTTTGCACACACAAAATGGGGACCCCCTCTTTTGACTTGAGCTTTTGAGTGATTTTCCCAATCCTTTTTATCTTTTTAGTTGTTTTATGTACTTTAGGTCATGGCTGTTCAATTTGGTTTGATTATGGAGCTTATGATTGACTTGATATGGTTTTAGATGTATTTTATGTTCTTGGAGGTTCTAGTTGGTGAGTTGATTTGATTCTCCTAGGTCCTAGTTGATTCATATGCTTTGAATGCTTTCATTTGCTATGATATGTCCTTTTGAGTCAATTTGATGCTTGTTTGTTTACTTGATAGGTCATGGCATGCCATTTTCTTGAAGGGTCTCATTTGGATTGAGGATGTATTTCATAGCTTCATTATGCCACTTGATCTTTTGGCTCATATAGAGGGGGTGATGGTCTTGCCCTAGTTTATTATGCCAATGTACTTATCTTGACAAGTCCTTCATGGTTGAGTGTTTGGTTCTTGAGGTCTTTGGTGCAAATGAGTTTGGATGCATGGTTTGAGTTTAATCAAGAAAAGTACATTTCTTATGGAGTGATTGGTAGTCTTTTATAATGGATGAGGAGCTACTTTCTTCCTAAAATGAGTGATATTAATGTCTTGAGCCTTTACATGCATTAAACAAGATCATACTCATTAGAATAAAGCTTCTTATGTCATTCCTAAACAACTCAACATGATTCTTGCTCCTACATTCCTATATGATGACCTTTCAAGCCTATTTCATGGCCTTATCCTCATGTATGACATCAAAATTTTGGTCTCACTATTTTTTTAAGGTCTTAGGAGGAGTCTTTGTTTTGTCACATTTTGGTATTGGAGCCTTACAACAATCCTTATCCTCTAAAATTCTTTGAAAACCATTCAAATCCTCCAAAATAACCCCTAATAGGCATTTTAGCACCTAAATTTGAACAATTAGGAGGCAAAGTTACTTTAATTCTATTTTCTCACTACCTTTAGGGGTAAATGTGATAGTCTGGCCTTATTATCAAACCTTCATTTGCACGTTTTGACCCTTTGACAGCTATCATGAATAAATTTATTATTGTAAATAGCTATAATAACCTATTTCCCACACCTAACATCTCATGCAAGTATTTCCTCACATGTGTGTATGGGCAAGGAGATTTGGGACTTATATTTCATTCCTCCAAACATTAACTTTATTCATTTTGTTGTCAAAATGAGTGAGGATTTCAAATCTTTATAATTACATTTCTAGTCCTTGACCAACATTTCATTGATTGTCTTTCATCAAGGATGCACGATCTGACATTGTTTAGATGGTTTTATATCATTTCAGACAATGTGAAGTTTAGATCCAAGGATAAATTCAATATGTCTCTTTCAACAATGAAGGTTTGATAGTGAATAAGGGTTTGCACTTCCCCATTTTTTGCAGGGGATTAGTGATTTAGTGATTTATTGTATGGTTACTCATCAACTTCTTCAATATCTAATGTTTTTTTTTTTTTTAAGGATATTACATGGAGAAGTGATAAATTAGAGGGTTTGGTTGCCTATGACAACCCACCAAACCCTAGGATGTAGTATTTGTTCAAGGAGGCCTAATTTTGATGCACATCTATGACTTAGGAGGTGTCTAATGTCATCATGTGATAGCTGCAACAACTTGTTATCTATCCACACTTGCATACTAACCTTGCCATAATCTTGTTTCATGAAGAGAACTTAATAGGTTGATGAAGACATTTGTGGTATGAAGGTATGCATTTTCTAGTTGTTCTCTTATCTTGAAATATTCAATGCCTTATCATGTCCTCAAGACTTCTACATGGTTGTACATAGCCCTAGGATAGTTTAAAGCACATTAAAACAAGGTCCACCTTGCCATCTCATTGAATGTCTTTCCATGATATGAATGATCATGATGATAGGAAGTTGTTATATGTTGTGTGAAACTATTTTTTTGAGACCTAATAACTGTTAGAACACCATGATTGTCCTCATGTCCTTGTGACAACCCTTGAGAGTGAATTTTGACATTTCATAGTTTGTGATTTGGTGATGAGCACTTTGTATCCAACACTTCCTAGGGACTGTCATAGACCAAGAAGAAGATTATCCCATGCAAAAATCATTGTACTGCTATCCCACAACTATCCCAAGGCATTACGGGGTGGTGTTTCATGAGTTATGAATGGGATCAATCATGAAAGGAGGGCATTAAAAGACAAAACCACCATAACAACCCATTGTCACAGTCATGCAAAGACAACTATCATAGGAAACATTCCAAGTTATTATCATTTGAGAGTTTTTATTGGTGAAGCCATAAGTCACAACATTTGTTGGTCATTAAAATGATGTGTTTCCATCACTTAACCCCAAGGGTAGTCACAAATCTTGCCCTAAATACTATCATAAAACTTGGAATGTTATTACTATTCATGTTACCCATGACCGTCCTATATTTGCATCATTGTGTCCCTTATAGCACTTCAATCAAGGTTTGTAAAGGCATCCATATTGTTGTTATCTCAGCTCAAATGGTTATCACATAAATGAATATTTTTATTGATGTCATTTTTCAAAGTTGACAAGTCATGGAGGACGAGAATATTGTGGTAAGGGTGATAGACATTTCCATCAAAAGACTGCCTCAGGTGAGTTAGAATAAACCCGAAATGTATTATTGTAACACTAGTATGGATTCTAATGTTGTGAGGATAGTTTAGGGATAGTGCTTTCTAACAGTATAAAGAACCTACATTTGGGACAAGAAAGCAAATTGTCATCTAATAGTTGGAGTTATCTTGTTATGTGTCATTAAATCCTATCAAAATCCTTGACATATCTCATTAGAAGACAATCCTAAAGGCAACTGGGGTAAGCATAAGGTTAGTCTTGAACACCACAACCACTTTCAACCTTCGTATGGTCCAAACCTAGTCTTAGCCATGCACCATTCCTAAGACACTAGAGTGTTAAAGATGTTGTTAATGCATCATATAGGTGTTGTCTCTAGACTATTATAGTCACATTTATAACTATGCAACCCTATTAAAAATGGATTACAATCACATAAGGTGTAGTCATGGTGGACTATCAAGTCAACATTTGAGTACCTTCAAGTTTACTCCAGACTTTGGTTAGTGCAAAATGGGATCACATGGTTATACATGTTGAAGGAGAAGTCTTTATGGACTTTGCCAAGATGAAAGAAACAATAGGACTGTCATATTGATCTCATTATTTAGGACTATCCTAGTTATGGTAAGAGCACTATCATGCAATCATGGAAGTAAGGAGTTATATAGGGCTAGTTTCATTTCTACACTTGAACTTACCATAGTTTACCTTGTTAACAAAGAGTGGGACATCTAGGATTTTGATAATGTCAGGTTGTTAGAGAAATAAATTCAATTTAAGTGAAGTGGTACAGTTGTATAGTCATGTTGAGAATGGATTGTCATCATGCCTAGGCAGCCAAGAGGTTGGTTATCAATGGAAATTCAAAAACCATAGTCATCAAGACTTAAATATTTCCACGAGTTCTTAGTACACCCCTAATACCATGTCATTACATTGAAGGAAATGTCAAAATGATCAATCATAGGGTTGTTAAAGAGGACTATCACAACCCTATTAATGACTGCACTAAACTTGTTTTGAATATTTGAAGCATTGGTTGGCATACCTAATGACAATGAGGACATAATTATCAAATTGTCCATAATAGAAGATGTAGATGTGTACCATGAGGCTCTCATATTGTCATGAATCATTTTTGGAAGGATTATTATTGTCTAAAATGTATTATGATAATCCCAAAAGTAGTCCCAAATTTATGACAGACATAAAAGCCATCAAATCTTGAGATCAAGCTTGATAATTGTCAAGGTACGAAGAAGGTAAGGTGGTATAAGATCCCAAGGATGATGGGATAGTTTTTTTTACCTAAAAACATCAAAAAATAGTCCTGAACTGCCCTTAAATAGTCATGAACAACCATGAGCATTTTTGGTTTTTAACTTGATTTGACTTGCATTGTGAACCTAAGGGCCATTTGCAAGGTAATTGAGGGTCTAAGATGATGAAATAATGAGGAAAATAATCAAGATTACATCAAATTTGTGAAGTTGCAACATTGCAACAAATTTGACAAAAGGGCAAGAATTTTGGGAGATGTTATCTGTAGACCTAGTCAAGGAACTTTTAGTTTTTGGATGTCATTTAGGAGTTTTTTGCCCAACAACTTGTCATGAAAGGGTGGTCAAGAGATGTGTGAGAATGTGTGAAAATATTTAAAGTGGTTAAGAGGAGACTAAGTATGCCAAAAAGGATTGTACTGCTATCCCAAATGTTGTCAAAACTATCCTAAAACTACCCTAGTGGTGAAATGAGGTAAACTATGTCATGAAACTTTGTTGACAACCATGAGAGACCTAGAACAACATTAGAAACATGTTAGAAACCTTCACAAAGCCCTAGGAGTCCATGATAAAATTGTTAGGAACACTGCTGCAACACCTAGAAAACAACTTGACAATTTGACAATTCTGACAATTTTTGTATTTTTGATTGAAATGATGTTTCTAATGATGGATTTTGATGATTTATGATAAAATGGTATGTTTTTGAGGAATTTGATGCTTGGTATTGTTGTTTTCAGCTCTAAGAGGATGAAAACATGTGGATACAACTTGGAGGCATCATGAAAGTATGTAGATTTAGAGATGCATTGCTATCCCAACCATAAAAGAACTCAATTTTTAGACCCATACCACTGTTGTACCTACAAAATGAAGCTGAGATGGTGCCAACAAGCATGAAGACAAAGCCCAGGAGTTGGAACAACACAAAATTAAACCTAAACTATTGTTGTACATGCATGTTTGGAGCCAAAAATGATGGTAAATGAAGGAAACAAAGCCATGTAACTGAATAAAGATGAAATGCATGATTGTATACTTGATTTGCAGCCTTGAAAATGAATGATGCAACCTTCTATGAGGTCTTAATTTGTTGTTTGATTTCTAAGATGAAATATGGTTGAAAATAATGAAAATGTTATGGACCGTAAAATGTCCCCCTAGAACTTTTACCTCCTAAGTTTAGCTCCTAGGTCCCTTGTTTTTCATCATGCATGTTCATTTTAACTCCCGATGCAAAATACTTGAAAACTCATGTCAAATGGGGCTAAGGGGACATTGTTTAACTTGATCCTGCCTTGAAAATGGGGCCCAAGGCTTGGGCGCTCTCACCCTAGTCTTGCCCTATTTGGTCGGGGCCTAAATTTTAAATGTCAGTTATGTGATCGTAAAAGGTTCCGTTGCCGACATCTTAAGTTTGAATTATGAAATTTGCAGTGGGAATGCATATATAAGCATGCTTAGGGTTTCATTTATAAACTATAATATGATTATGAACTTTTGGTGAATTTATGATTGTAGAGAATTCAAAGCATTCATTGTTGTAGAGCATAATTGTTGTGACGTTTTCACACATCGCCCCATTGCAAATGGGGCCCCCCCTTTTTCTTTCTTTCTGTCTTTGTTTTACTTTTTGAGTGTTTTTCTTTGAGTTTGTAGGTTTGGTAGTATTGACTTGCCCAAGTCTCGCTAAGTTCTTGCTCAAAATCCATGAAGTGATTGAAGAAATTGACTAAGGAGTGGAAAAATGGCCTAAGGGATTCGTATGCCTTCATCCTGACCCATGTCCCTGAAACCCTAATATTGGCTAAGTTTGATGTCCTAACACCCTTATGTTCATACCATTTGTGATTTGTGGCTTGCATGTTGTAGTGTATGGTTGTTTGAACACTTTTAAAAGCTTAACTTCGATTGCTTATTGCATAATACATTTCCATGTTTTATGTATGAGTGATCTGAAAATCAACATAAACACGCTAGAAGATTGCATCATCTTTGTACAGTTGTTGTCTCATGGCGAAACAAAGTTTAGTTTTGGTTTCATTAAGTCAATAGCATTCTTTGCATCAAGTAGATCTCCTAAACCTTTATCATCTTTTGCACTTTATTTTTAGAACATCATTAGGATTAGTTTCAAGAACTTCATTGTCATATCATACGCCTCTAGTAGTAGTACTTAAAAATTCTAAGTGTTGCCCTTTGTGATTGAAACAATAAGCATTGTGTACCAAACAATTGTGTAAGTCCCTTTGTGATTACTAGAAAAATCATATCATTTCACTGAGTCTATCCATGTGCATGTAAAGACCTGACATTCAAGGAACCTTGGAGTAGTCTCACTCGATCACATAGTTTAGCGTTTGAGATACTTTGTTCAAGAGAGGATAGAATACTTAGTGTTTTATTCTAATGTTGTGCTGTCATAAAAAACACATCAACATAATTGGCGCTAGGAGGGTGAACAACGAATTACTCCATTCATTCCAAGTTGAAAGAAGAATTGCTACATCCATCTCAAGTCATTTCTCCATCAAATTCTCAATAGAATAGAAAAGGAATGTTGAATGAATTCTGAATTGTGAATGTAGAACCAAAGTGAGCTTTCAAAGAAGAATTTGAGATTTGCTAGATCTCTCATATGTGGAAAAATACAAAAAAAAAGTCAAAAACTCAGAAAAATAAAAAAAATGGACATGGATTTCTCAAGACTCTGAAGGCAATTCAATGTGGATCATCCTCATGTTAATATTCTCTAGCTTTGGTAGACTTTAAATGCATAACTTCATCCTAAGGGTTTGGATGACTTTGCATCACGAAAGGGATGTAGAATTCATGATACTAATGGACACGAGGAGCTATATTGTCTAACATTTTTGTCAAGGATGGAATTAGCATTGCAAGGGAAAATTTCTTTTTTCACAGGTATATGAGCTAATTGTTCCTACAAAGGTGGTGCCCGATGCCTTATTTGATGAAAGAGAATTCTTTATACGTTTCAAGGAAATGATCAAGAAGAGATTGAGCATTGAGAAGGACTTGCCTACAGAAGAGACGTTGATTCTTGATGTTGGTGTAGGATTCATAACATAGTGTTGATGGTGGTTTTAGCACACAACAACGTAGGTGAAATAGTGGTATCTCACCTCTCTTGAAAAAGGTATCCGGTCTAAGATAGGACTGCCCCAAGGATAATACAACTAGGTCTTAGCTTGTAGGAATGACTTAGTTGGTATGTTTAGCTATACCAACAAGGGGTCTTACATAAAGTGATAGGGTTTGGAAGGTGATGCCAATAAAAGTGCAGGAAACCCTATGATACTTTCAACTGTTTTGCAATATGAATGCTACTTGAGAATCTAAATCTAACAATTTGCTATGAGGAAAATGCAAAAAGAGTAAAGGTTTAGAGAGGGGTCCTAAGTGACATTCACAATGCAAAACTCATTCATGGTAGACACATGTTCTGAAATTAAACTACTTTATGTTTTGCCAAGCTAACAAATTGCTACAGCACTGCAGAAAATAATGCTATCTTCTATGGAGTCTTAAGATTTTTAGATTACACACATCTAGCAAATACCCAATTGATGGCGTGATTCGACTAATGTAATGCAATTGAACTCAGCACAAAATAACAACCCAGGCTAACTATGCACAACCACTTATAGTCAACAAGTAACTAATAGTATGGACTTAGAACATTCATCAAATACCTTCAATAAATCATTAACATTGCAAAGCACATTAAACTAATTAGTAGATCAAGATGTGAACCATGAAACCAAATTGATAGACAAATTCCCAGAAGAGCCTGTAGCAACTTGCTTTTGTATTAATTAGAAATTCGGCAGAGTGTCAACAATTCACTACGAAGACTGTTACAATGAGAGAAACAATGGCCCTTTATATAGAAGAGATGCCATATTGAGTTTTTGAATGGATGGTGGGGATTAGGTCAACACCAAGGGTCCAGATTACATGACATTTAATGCATTATAACAACTAGTTTGCATTTTCAGATTAACATTTGTCCTGTAGGAAAAAGACAAAATACAACTCCCAAATACATTGAATCTAGACATTTTGAATACCCATTAAGTTGTACTTTGGGAAAAGTCAATTTCCAAGACATAATAAAGACAAAATAAGGTCACATGACCCTCCAAATATAACATTAATTATCAATGACGGGATTCACATGTGATTTTACTGTTCATCTTCCTCCAAATCAATTTTGTCTTCTTCTGCCTTCTTGTTATAGTATGCAACCAGTGCTGTTAGAGTTGGGTTGATGTCCGATGGGTTTGGATCTTTGATGTAATCTGCCCCAAACCTTAAACTCTCAATTTCTACAAAAAAAATACAATATACATCCTCCCTTGATTTTCTTCCCCACTTAAACACCAAAAAGGTAGCTCAGAGATCATTAACCTTTTCAAGTTTGCCAACCATGTTCAATGGCGAGTCTCCATGAATAATCTGATACAGCCTATCTCTACATTGTTACTCATCTATTGGGGTCAAATCATCTAGACCAGAATCTATAGAATCCCTCAATGTATTGTTTATCTCATAAATCACCTCCATTATTTTAGTTTTTGCTGCACCGAAAGAGTCTTTTACTTTATCAAAAACACCCTTTCTCAATTTCATTTGTTGATACCACTCTTTAGGTTTATTTAACCTATCTTTTGTCAAAATATATTTCGTCAAAAGGACTTCCTAATATAACCTCCTCATAGTTTGCACGCTCGAGAACATGTGGGAATAATATTCATCGTATGGTTCACATTTGTCATGCATATCTTCCCATTCTTCCCTTAAAATTTGAAAGTCTTTATGTAGTAAGGATGCAAATACTATTACCTCACACCCTTCTTTGTACACTTTAGTGAACCAGTCACGTGTGCCTGCAGCAGTGGTCTTGATATCATCAAATTTAGACAGTTCTTCCTTGGGCAGCAGAGAAGGAGTTGATCTTTGTTCTCCATCAGAGTTTAATGGCCTCATCATGAATTGTATGCACGCTTGGAGTTCCTCATTCTGTTGCTTCAATTCTTGTTTTGTCATTTCATCTTTATTCAATTGGTCCAAAATTGTGGACACTGTCCCTTTGAATTCATCTATTTTATGTCCCCTTGTAGCGGGTCCTAGATTCTCAGTTGTAACAGTATAGTCTTTAGGTCTGACTTCATTCTTATCAATATCTGCAGGTGGGATAGCCACCTCCGCAATCCTAGATCCTGAGGCATCCTTGTATATTTTGGATTGGATTTTTGCTTTCTTCTATTTCTTTGGTTTATCCACTCTAGCCAAGAGTGCATCCAAATCTAGTTTTAATATTTCCACTTGTGGTTCTTTATTCTGCAACCTTTGTTGTAAGTAATTAGGTGCAGTGGAGGATGAATCCTTAGGAGAGTCAATGTGACTGTCTCCTTTATTAGGTGATCCATCAAGAATTTTCAATTCAGCCCTATCTCCATCATTCTCTTCATTATCTGACTGTTCAATATTCTTTATATTTTCCAACACGGCCAGTTGAGTGGTTCCCAACATTGTATCTATTGTACATGTATCTATTGGATTGTCAGATACTTCAACTACCTCAATGGCTGTGGTTGTTCCTATGGTAGCTTCTTTCTCTTGGAACTCTAATTCTGTACAAACCTTCTCGATATTGGGTAGTTGTGGGACGACCAATGGGGAAGACTCTGAAGGAGAAACAATTGGATGTGCTAAAGAATCACCTATGGCTGACAAAGAATTAGAAACTAAAGAATGTAGGTGTACATGGGATAAATTAGCAAACGAAGCAAAACCTAGTGAAGGTGGAATGGGAGGGAGAGAGGACATGGAGGAGATAACAATAGGTGTAGAAAGGCTAAGTGATGGGAGAGGGAAGGAAGATGCCATGATTGTGGAAATGTGTGGTAGGGACATCTAAATGGGGGCAACAATGGATGAGATGGAAGGCAAGGACATGGTGGAGATGGAAGGTGAAGAGGAAACTAGAGAGATGATAGTGGAGGAAGTGAGTGAAGAGGGGGAGCTAGGTATGCTCACATTTGCTATTATTGGAGATGGTATTAATGTGGTATCTAGAGAAAAGGAAGTAGATGAGGGGTCTTGCGGTGGAGATGAGGCAATGGTGATCCTAGTTGGAGATGAGGAAACTAGAGGGGTAGCTGAGGTGTTGGCAAGGGTCGTAGTTGAGACTTTTGTTGCTGGTACCTTTGGCTTCTTAGCCTTTGACCTCTCCCCTTTACCACTGGGTATATCCTTCCTTTTTACTGTTCTGGTTCTTGTGGCAGGAGGTGGGTCTTTCTTCTATGCCTTAGAAATAACCTTCTTTGCTTTCCCTTTTTCTGCTAAAGGCGTGTGCTCTTCACTATCAGTGTCTTTGACTACCTCATGTTCTACATTTACCTCTTCCAGAGGTTGATCTTCTTCATCCCTTGATTCCTTTTCTGAATCCCCTTCTGTATATGTTAATGCAGTCTTAGCTTTTGTTAATACTTCCATTTGATTCCTAACCCAAATCTTACTGAGTTTGATTGGGTTTCTCATGGCTTCATCCAATGAACTCTCTTCTGCATTGGCCCAATTGGGAGTCCAGGGATAGGCTGACCAAGAAATGCTTCCCACAGGCCTCTCTGAACCACATTTGCATCCTCTATCACCTATTCTGGCACTTGAATGATATGAAATCTTTTTATTCGCTCTAAGGACAACCGGGAGTAAGTTCTTCCTATTACATTGTAATCGTCCACATAGTCTGCCCAAAAGTCTTCTAGGTGATCTCGATGAAATAACTTCTTGCTAACATATGTTTCCATTGTCCCATGAGCATCGAAATGTTTCCTTTTGATATATGGATGAAGGTTCAATAGTTGAAGCTCTTTATCTGAATGCTCTGCTATTCCTAGAGTAGTACAAGAATAGTGACCTTTTCCCAATATGATTGAAAACTTGATATTGACCCTATGTAGATGTTTGAGCCTTTCTGCAAAGGTGAGGACTTGCCTGGTTAGTTCTAGGAGCACTACCTTGTTGGTTGGATACCGAGGTAGACTATATGGGGTACCTATAAAACATTGGATTCTCAAATAGGTGAACTTGTGAAATTGTATGTACCATCTCCCATATTGTTGTATGCCATTCTGGTGTAGTGCACCTAGAATGATCATTAAGTAATTTTTTTTTGAATTTTTGTGTGATAGGGACTATGAGAGTTTGAAAATAATGTATTGAAGCCTTCTAAAATGCACTATCATGTAGTGGAGGCCTAAAATAGGCATTTTCCTTAGTGAGTCTGCAATTTATTAAAAGTTTGTGACAGTCTATTTTTAGTCAATTAGCCTTTAGGAAAAAAAATAGTCAGTCTTTGGCTATTTTTAGCATGATGGGAATGGATGTAATGGAGAGATAAGGATATAACTTATGTTTTTAATTCATTGTAGAAGAGAGAGAATGTGGAGAAGAAGTTTGGAGTTTGAAAAAATACAAAAAAATTTGATTTATGTTGTTCCTTTTTGCTGTTCCTACTAATAATTTGTTGTTCCAGCCTCCTGTACCTGTCCGTACTGCCCAGTTATGAGGGAAAATCTCTGAAATATCTTGATAAATGTTCTTAGCCTTCATTTGAGTCAATTTGCAGAGGTTTTCATTGTAGAATAAACATTTTATCACTATTTTTGTGCTAAGAGGTCTCAAACCCTTGTTTTGAGGGTTTTAGCGAGGTTTTTGATTTCCCAATCCATATTGCTATGTTAGAACCCCAAAATGGGTGGAATGAGGTTGGGTTGGCATGTTTTCTAATGGGTTTTGTGTGCAGGAGCAGAAGACAAGTAAAAGTTGGTGTTTGGAGCCATTGAGGCCTAATAGCTTTATGTGTTGGTCTAACTAGTTTTGGTGGAGTAAAGATTTGATCATAGAACGAGTTGAAATGATCTTAGACCCCCAAAATTGGTGAAATCTACCTACATGCATCCTAATGGACCCTTTGGAATAGGAGTTAGAAGTTTGGGATTGAGTTTGTGGGCATTTTGTGTGTAAAACTGCCCTAATTAGGCCTAGTTGAGAATCAATACAATCATGATTTGGGGATTGTGTTCCAAAGGACCCCATAGTTCATGTTTAGTATGTTGAAGAACAAGATAATGGGTACTCAAAAAGCCCATAATAGTCCTAGTTGGAGGCCTGCATCAAAATTTATTGGATGACAGTCCCTTTTGGAGGGTTACAAGGAAGTGAGTCAGTGTGTGAAGGAAGTGGTACAAGGATGTACCTCCTGAGCATTTTGATGGTTTTGTGAGCTTGGGACAATCAATACTCTAAGGTCTAGGGTCTCTAGAATGTTTGGAAAATAGCCTAGGTATATGAGCCCATAGACGGTGTTATTGTGTAGTCTTGGAACCATGGAGAATGAGTGGTAGTCAAGTCTAGTAAGAACACCAATGGAGTAATCAGGCCCATAGAGGCCTAATGTCCTATTTGCCCTACCATCCCCTACATCCTCTTTCCCTCCTGTGAAGTTAGTTGTGACCCTTAGTGGTGTTTGTGTTGTAAGCTCTGCATCAAGTCGTATTAGAGCCCAGTTAGTAGATCGGTTGTGATTGTGAAGTGTTAAGTTGAAAAGGCAGTTTGTCAAGATGCCTCCAAGAGGGAGAAACATGTCTCAAGAGATGAATGAGATAAAGGAGAAACATGCTAGAGAGTTGAGGGAGCTGAAGGAAAGAATGACTACCCTAGAACAAAATCAGAGAAGAGGAGTGGTTCTAGGTGATGAGAATGAGTTTGAGGAAGAAGAGGAAGTTGAGTATGAAGATGTGGAAGAAGAGTTAGAACCTGAGGACCAGAGGATGGCAAAGTTGTTGAGGGCAATAAAAAAATACAAGCACAAGATAAAGATAGATGTGCCAAAGGATGGAGGAAGCCTTAGTGATGAAGAATTGCTAGATTGGATAACAACATTGGACAACCACTTTGAGTGTGAAGAAGTTCCTGAGGATCAGAAAGTGAAAATTGCAAAGACCAAGCTGATAGGTCATGCTTTGTTATGGTGGGATTATTAGCAAACAGAGAGGAGAAAGCAAGGAAAGGCAAAGATTATTTCATGGGACAAGATGGTAGCCAAGATCAAAGGTAAGTTCTTGCCTAAAGATTATAAAGTTCAAATGTTTAAGAAGCTTCAAAGTTTAAGACAAAAGGACATGGATGTTAAGACATACACTGAAGAGTTTTATAAGTTGAGTATAAGTTCTGGTCAAAATGAAAGTGAAGTGCAAAAAGTTGCTAGATATATTGGTGGTTTGAGGTTTAACATGTAGGATGAACTAGTGTTGGCAAATCAAAGGAATGTTGAAGAATGTTATCAGATGGCAGTTAGAGTGGAAGAGAAGCTGAAGAGGAGACAAGATAAGACAACCAGAGACAGAGGCAATACGTCTAGAGGCAGAGGATCTTTTAGTGCAAAGTAATTCAATGAGAGTCAAGAAGAGATGAACAAGGCACACAGACAAAGTGCTGATTTCAGAGGCAGAGGTTCCAGAGGCAGATTTGGTGGTGGAAGGAGTGCAAATACCTTTGTAGGTAAGTGTTACAATTATCAAGACTTTGGGCACCCAACATATAAGTGTGCTGAGAAGCAAAATTTTGCAAGTGATGGTGAAAGGAAGAATGAGAGGAGGACTCAGTTAGTCTAAGAAGAAGAATGCGGTGGTTCTACTCCCACTAGTTGTGTTGGTGAAGTAGGAGAAACATTGATGCTGAGAGAAAGAGCACTATTGAAGACCTCCAAGGAGAAGGAGCTGATCCAGAGGAAAGCACTATTTAGGACAAGTTGCAATTGCAAAGATAATGTATGTAAAGTGATAGTAGATTCTGGTTGTACTGACAATATGGTGTCTAGTGAGATGGTAGACAAACTGAGGTTGAAGAGAATACCTAGGGACACACCTTACAAAGTCTCTTGGGTAAGTGATCATCAGTCCATTTTAGTAAGTGAACAAGCATTAGTAGAGTTCAAGATTGGATCATATGAGGATAGGGTACTTTGTGACATCCTACCCATGGATTGTTTTCATATGATACTTGGAAGACCTTGGCAGTTTGATAGGTCTATAATTTATAATGGAGAAGCTAACACCTACACCATTAGGAAGGATGAGAAGACTTTTGTGCTGATGCCAATGTAGGAAGAAGTCAAGGAGAAGTCAAGGAAAACAAAAATGATAATGTTTGGCAAGGATCTAGTGAGGTTTGAAGAGAGTGAAACCAAGGAGTATACAACCTTTTCAAGGCATAAAACTATTGAGACAACAGATGGGAAGTGTGAAGATGATTTGGAGCCAATTGTAAAGAGGAATGTCTTCATGTGGAAAAAGGAGGTAAGTAGAAATGTGTCTTGGTCTGAGACAGAGAAGTGTAAGAGTGGAAAGCCTATGGAAAGGCAAGAAATAAGTGAAGGGATCTTAGTAGGGACAGTCATGTGCCCTGTAGTGTTGAGAACAGAGAAGAGGCAGTCAGTGGAAGCTAATGCAGCAATTTACAAGGTTACTAAGACAGTGGACAAGCTAATTGCAGGTCTAACAGTGACTAGTAAAGGTAATGACAGTGAAAATAATGGAGACAAGAAGAGTATGAGATAGTGGTGTGAGAGAGAAGTTGAGAGAGAAGTGCTGACAGTTGGTAAAAGGTTGAAAACAGAGGTAAGGGGGAGTGAGGTAGCAGAGTTTGGTGACAGAGTACTCTATGACAGAGTGAAGCAAACTTCAAGGACAAACAAGAGCAAAGATAACAAGGACAGTGAAGGATCAAAGCAAGATGAACCTGATGAAGATAATTTACAAGATTCTTTCCAAGGGACTTGGAAAAGTTACAAGTTAGGGTGTATGGTGTAGTGCACCTAGAATGATCATTAAGTAATTTTTTTTGGAATTTTTGTGTGATAGGGACTATGAGAGTTTGAAAATAATGTATTGAAGCCTTCTAAAAGGCACTATCATGTAGTGGAGGCCTGAAATAGGCATTTTCCTTAGTGAGTTTGTAGTTTATTAAAAGTTTGTGACAGTCTATTTTTAGTCAATTAGCCTTTAGGAAAAAAAATAGTCAGTCTTTGGCTATTTTAAGCGCGATGGGAATGGATGTAATGGAGAGAAAAGGATATAGGTTATGTTGTTAATTCATTGGAGAAGAGAGAGAACGTGGAAAAGAAGTTTGGAGTTTGAAAAAATACAAAAAAAGTTTGATTTCTGTTGTTCCTACTAATAATTTGTTGTTCCAACCTCCTGTACCTGTCCCTACTGCCCAATCATGAGGAAAAATGTCTAAAATATATTGAGAAATGTTCTTAGCCTTCATTTGAGTCAAGCTATAGAGGTTTTCATTGTAGAATAAACATTTTATCACTTTTTTTGTGCTAAGAGGTCTCAAACCCTTATTTTGAGGGTTTTAGTGAAGTTTTTGATTTCCCAATCCATCTTCCTGTGTTAGAACCCCAAAATGGGTGGAATGAGGTTGGGTTGGCATGTTTTCTAATGGGTTTTGTGTGCAGTAGCAGAAGACAAGTAAAAGTTGGTGTTTGGAGCCATTGAGGCCTAATAGCTTTATGTGTTGGTCTAACTAGTTTTGGTGGAGTAAAGATTTGATCATAGAACGAGTTGAAATGATCTTAGACCCCCAAAATTGGAAAAATATACCTATATGTATCCTAATGGACCCTTTGGAATAGGAGTTAGAAGTTTGGGATTGAGTTTGTGGGCATCTGTGTGTAAAACTGCCCTAATCAAGCCTAGTTGAGAATCGGTACTGTCATGATTTGGAGATTGTGTTCCAAAGGACCCCATAGTGCATGTTTAGTATGTCGAAGAACAAGATAATGGGTACTCAAAAAGCCCATAATAGTCCTGGTTGGAGGCCTGCATCAAAAGTTATTGCATGACGGTCCCTTTTGGAGGGCTACAAGGAAGTGGGTCAGTGTGTGAAGGAAGTGGTACAAGGAGGTGCCTCCTGAGCATTTTGATGGTTTTGTGAGCTTGGGATAGTCAATCCTAGGAGGTCTAGGGTCCCTATAAAGTTTGGCAAAGAGCCTAGGTATATGAACCCATAGATGGTGTTATTGTGTAGTCTTGGAACCATGGAGAATGATTGGATAGTCAAGTCTAGTAAGAATACCAATGGAGTAGTCAGGCCCATAGAGGTCTAATGTATTATTTTCCCTGCCATCCCCTACATCCTCTTTCCCTTCTGTGAAGTTAGTTGTGACCCTTAGTGGTGGTTGTGTTGTAAGCTCTGCATCACATTCATGGCTTCGGGAGATATCCTTAGTGTAGTGGTACCTTGGAGTATCCTGGTGATATGCATAGTGAATGCATCATTCACCCTCTTGTAATGTATCAGTGATTGTGACAGTACTAGTTGGGGATAACATTCATACACTTTAAGTTGTTGATCAACATTCCATGCTTCTCCAATCTTAGACAACCCAGCATACTCATTTCTTCTGGCTAATGCATAGACAACATATGAGGTCCATCTGAATGTCTCCTTCTCCTTGAAATTCTCAAAGGCTTCATGCATGTTATCAATTATGATTTGATCCTAGTGGATTTTCTTGTCTCCATGTATTATCTCTTCGACAGGGCAAACATCTATTCTTCAAAGGTGGAAGTAGATGGGAGCCTATAGATTCTACTTAGTAAAGTCACCAAGTCCCCAATCTCATTATAGAAATCACTTCTATACAATGTATGGTGAAGCTTGATTATGGTTGACCTCTTATGTTTCATCCAGTGATCATTGATCTACTTTTTGCATTTCTCCACATCTTTCTTGTATGTATTCTTAGCATCTTTCTGTAACGTCAGAAAATGTCCCCTTGGGGGCTTTTCCCTCATAAGGTTTAGCTCCCGGGTCCTTAGTGTGCATTTAGGACATATTACATCATATTTCAACATCCCGATGAGATGAGCCCTAAGTTTCATGACAAATGGGACCTAGGGGGATCCCTTAAACCTAACCCTACCCAAAATAGGGAGGGAAGACTTGGGTGCCCATGCCCTAGTCCTACCCTATTTTGGGTTAGTCCCAAATTTTGGGTGTTGGCTTGTGACCATTATTTGGGTCCTATGCCGACACGGCAAGTTTGAATTACAAAATTCTTGGCGGGAGTGTTTGTAGTTGCATATATAAGCATGTTTAGGCATTCATTTATAAACTAGATGGACATTTTGATTCTCAAGCATTCTAAAGGTGATTCAAGGCTTTCATTGTGTTGCAAGCACAGATTTATGTTGTCTATGTGTTTGTGTCTGCAGATTTGAGCAATCATTTCCTCATGGCATGAAGAGCTTCTTCCTCCCATGAGATCTTCACTACAAGGTGACATCATTTGTGTTTTTGAGCATTTATTATTTAGTTTTTGCCTCTGCCTCACAAGGGCACGCACTCTCTATCTGACAATGGTGTTCGGAAGACTTGAATGTCTCTCTGGGGCTTGACTGAGGTAAGCCTCTAAACACCACAACCCCCCCAAAGTTTTCATGATTGTAGGTTACAGGTTGAAGCTACAGACAAAGTGAAGTTGCAAGAGGGTACAATCGAGTGTCAGAATTGTAGATCAGAGAAGAAAATAGCGCCCTAGACTAGGGTGCCCACTCATTATTCCTCAAAGTTTCGTGACAGGAAAACCTTCAGTACAACAGGAACAGGTTGCAGATCTTGTTTACAAATCCCAACAAAAAGCAGGGCCTTGGACTTGTGCGCCTACTCTTTAGTCCCCGACTATTCCGCTTTCGAACCCCAAAAATAGGTGCACAGTTATTTGTCATTTTACATCTTTCTATAGCAACATTTTCTGATATTCGTCCATTTGTTGTCGTTTTTGCATAATTAGGGTTTTAAGGTATAATTAAGCATAAGAGAAGATAATCGTCAATCAAATAATAAAATCCAAGTTTCCCTACATCTCATAGTGACCTAGGGTATGATAGTACATTGTAGCTCGACCCTAGGTCCTTGAATGAAGGGGTGAAAGGAGGATACACACAAACTACCAAAAACTCAACTATCCAAATTCCACCCTTTACACTTTCTTGTTTGGTATGGACAACATAGGGTAAACTGGTATACCAAAGATTTCTACCAAGGACTGTGTGCTTAAGTCTACCAGAACCTCCCCATTTGCAGTTTGAATGGTTATGGTCAGAGGATCATATCTTTCTGCACATATTACTATGAGCTCTGCACATTGTATAGAGGTGGGAAAGATAGCTGCCTCTACAATGCCATTATCCCTTATCTTGTTGGCCAATGGTGTAGGATTTGGTCCAAACACCCTAAGTCTGAAATCCTTTAAGTCCACATGACCTAGATCTGTGTCTCCTATATTCTGCCATATAGAAGTTATCTTGGTCTCAGGAGGAATGCCCTTGAATTCGTACTTCATGTTTTGAGCTCGAGCAGACATTTAACTTGCATGACTAGACCTAATGAGTCAAGGGTGTCTTGAAGGTCTCTGCTTCCTAAGTCTTCATGCTTTAGCTATAAGTTACTTGTTTCATATTCCTAAGTCAAATTTTACCTTATAAAATAGAAACCAAGTCCTTTTTGATGATTTACAGACTATAGATCCTTACAACATTCATCACATGATTTAAATAACACAAGAACAACATTTAAATCCTATTTAAGCCATGCAAAAAATGCTAATTGCTTTTAAAATCCAAAGGAAATCATGCAAAACATCTTAATTTTACTTTTGCAGTACCTAATTTGACAAAACGGATCCACTTGCCTTAAGAATTTTCAAGAAATCAAGTCTTTTACATAGTTTGCGCTAAATTCAGGGGTCACAGACTTCTTTATGATCAAAACATTGATTTTGGATTTGTCTGACTTAGCTCTAGTTTTGGAGTTTACCGACCAAAGTCGATGGAGGCACATTTCAACACAGGGTTGAGTAGTTGATTTTCGACACAAGGAATGAAGATAATTAAATGTTGAGTTTGGCGTGACTTTTGACTTTCTCTGACTAGCGTGGGTTTCAGCTTGGACCCACTAAAAGTTTCTCATGAGGTCTGTCGGTGCACTTTCCAGCGCAGAGTCGGGAGGTTACTTTTTAGTGCAAGGTATAAAATGCTCAAATACTAAGTTTGGTGCGGCTTCTGACTACTGCCAACTAGCGTGAGATTTGGTTGGAACTAACTAAAGTTAGTGGAGATGGATTTCTATGCAGGTCAGTTGGTAAGTGATTTAGCATTGAATTAATTGTTATGTGCTAGCGGAAGTTTAGGGTTTATCCTACTTAGCGCGGCTTTCGAAGGCAATCGACCGAAGTCGGTGAGAAGTTTTTCTAGTGCGATGTCAGTTAGGGCTCAATTTAGTGCTGAACTTAGCAATGAATTTTAGTGGGAAATTTCTAAGTGGTTGACTAACTTTGAACCCAAAAAGGGTCGGCGGGAGGCTTTTTTAATGTAAAGTCCGTGAGGACTAAATCTGGCACTAAGGCTTTGATTTAAAGAGATTGTGAGAATTACACAGTACTGACTAACTTATGTCCATAAAGGCAATTCAAGAGGTCAGTCTAGATTATTTTAAGCGCCAAAGCGAGTAGGTTATAACCATCACACCTTTTCTAGGATCTTGGCACATTTGCAGGTTTTGTGAGATGTGTTTTGGTCAAAATCTGATGTTGAATTTTACTGGGTTCTACATTTCAAAAGCTAATGCAATTACCGTGCCCTAGTGTTTTCTAGCGATCAAATGGGGAGATGTTCAACTAAGCATAATGGATTAAGAACAATTACAGAAAATTCCTTGTAAACTGGGCCCTTGCATTAACGAATGAACTCAAGAAAACCCCCTTTTGAAATCACAGCCCAAACTAGACATGAAACCCTAGGTTAAAGAGAGTAAAGCAAAGGAAAAGACATCCTAACCTGGTTTCAAGAAAGTTACAGAAATAAGGATGTGTTTGGGATGTGCTCTCGATTGATTCTCGCCACCGCCGAACTTGCTCACCATTTGATTGACTTGCAAAGCTCTCAAAAGGATTTGTTTGTTCATAAAGTGAGCTCCTAAAATAAATTCAAAACCTTATATTTCCCTGTTTCATTCTTCATTAATGCCCAGCGTACCTTCTGTCAATCCGGTGCACAATACATAGAATAGTACCTTTAAGGTTTTGCACGAGATTTGGCTATTTCTAACTTTGCGCCACTTTTAAAGTCATTTGACTTTTGCGTGAGCTCGAGTATTCCCTGACCTATGTTAGTGGAGCATTATTTCAGTGTAGGTCAGGGATGAGGAGTATTGGTGCCAGTCAGAGGTGGAAAGATTTTGCACTTAGGCAATGGAGAGCGAATTTAGTGCTAGGGTCTGCGACCTTAGATTTTAGCACTAAGGCGGCAAGGTATCTTTTTAGCGCTAAGTCAATGACTTGTGATTTTAGCGCTAAGGTTGGTGGATCATCCTTTTAGCACTAAGGCCCCCTAGGACTTGGTTTGATATTGAAGATCACTTGACTCAGTTGTTTGAAAACCTAAGTAACTTACTCATCTACAAGAAATGTGATTTTGACTTCTGATATCATACATATTTGAGCACCTTAGGAACCAACTAGCATAGAGCTGACACTCTAAGCCAAAATTTTGAAAAAAAAGAGGGCCCCCATTTAATGAAATGGGGCGTGTGTGCAAGGCACAACACATAGCTCATTCAAAACTCACATGTTCATCTTGTAAGGAAGCTATTCATCAAGTCAAGGAGCAGTTTAGGTTGGAAGAAAAGTCCAAGGCACAATTAAGATTGGACAACTTGTGGAACAAATGTCCTCAAGAAATCAGTTTGACATCCAAAGGAGAAGACTTTCCCATTTTATCCAATAGTGAAGATAGCACAAGTGACCTTGATAATCAAAGTATTATTCGTTTAAAGGCACAAAACAACTGAGAGGGGGGGTGGTGAATCAGTTGTATCAAAACTTTAACTTCTTTAAACCATAATCAATTTCACAATCACTTAACTTATTTCCTTATTCTATTATGAGCATTAAACATGAATAGCAGAATCAAAACATGAACACATCGATACCATACACACATGAACACCAAAATTTTGTGGAAAACCCTAAACAAGGAAAAACCACGGTGAGTGTTAGCTCACAATATAATGTAGTAACAATACCGAGTATCAAAAGGTGGCTCATTGCCCAGGGCTCACTACCCAAAAGAATGGCTCACTGTCGAGGGTGACTCACTAAGGGGGGTGGCTCATTACCAAAGTGTCAACTAATTTAGTAGCATCTACACCATGCCTGAGTTCAATTCCATTGAATTGCAATATAACTCCTCTGCTCTGCTTTGCTTTTAAACTTCACACTTATCTTCACATCTTGAAGCCAATGAAGGATGAAAACATCACGGCTTAGCTCAGACCTAAATACATCCTCACAAGCTTAGACACACTTCCATAATCCATGAATCACCTCCGCAACAAGTGTGACAAACCAGGTCGGCTAGAACTTATGCACATATCAAGAACACTTAGAAATTTGCTTGTAAGATCTTCATTGTAGCTTGCGAATCAAGCACATGCCTTCAACACATTCTAGAGACATCTATGGACTTAATATAATCACTTCGGAGCTAGCAAATCCAATCGCAATAGATCTCACTTGGACACAACATATATCACTTGAAAAACATATCACAGACTGCTTCTTATCAGACACTATCAAACTCTACTAAATCACATATCCTTTGGAATGAAGATGACTAATGAACTTATAATATTAAGTCTAGAACCACAAATCCAAAATCCAATCCACGGAGAAATGCAGAGCAAAACACTTTCTCCTTGTCAATCTGCAAACCTTGCCAGGCACTGTCTTCACACTAGTGAATAGAACTTTTTCTTCACAATGATTCAAACCATCAAATTTTGGATTTATCATCTTCAAACACTTCTCTAAATCATATCCAAAGCTCATACTCAGGTCTTCAATATAGAGAAAATGTAGAGTAAAATACTTAGACAGTGTTCTTCAATCAATTAATAAACATCAACATCAGAAGATACAATTGGCACCAATGACAACACAAACATGTTGACATCAATGACAACATTGGTTAGCACATACTTGCAACAATCTCCCCCTTTGTCATTCATGGCAACATATGATGTGAAAAAGATGTTCTACCATCAATACACAATTCTACATCAGAACTCCCCCTTTCTTTTTATACCTCTGCACTCTTACTCCCCCTAAGTTTTTCACATGAATTTTCTCCCCCTTTGACATCAATGGAAAAGGGCATCATATCTCTTCTACTACACATACTTGCACACTGCTACTGTGAACTGGATCTAGAATCATTCTTTACTCCTTCTGAATGCAACAATCTTCTCAAACCATTACCTGCTCCCCCTGAGAGGTAGCCTCCATCATCAGTCCAAAAGAGGAAATGTACTTTGAAGCGCACTTGACTGATGCACCTCCTTATGCATCTAGTTCAAGGAAGGAGGGGCAATAACCCCTAATTCCTTCCAGAGATACTCAAATGTGTCTTTTGGAAGAGCCTTAGTGAATATATCAACAACTTGATCTTTTGTAGGCACATAGTCAAGTTTTACCTCATCCTCCACAACTTTTTTCCCTCAAAATTGATACTTGATTGAAATGTGCTTTGTATTTGAATGCATGACTGGATTCTTTGAAATATTTATGGCACTTGTGTTATCACAAAGAAGAGGAATTGGTCCATCAAACTCAACTTTGATATCCTTCAAGGTCTGCTTCATCCAGAGCACCTGAGTGCAACATGATACTGCAACAATGTATTCTACTTTTGCAGTGGACAAGGAAACTGATTCTTGTTTTTTTCTATGCCATGACACTGCCCTATCTCCAAGAAAGAATGCACCTCCACTTGTGCTTTTCCTATCATCAGCACATCCAGCCCAATCTACATCTGTATAGGCACTTAAAGAGAAATCATTGTTCTTAGGATACCACAAGCCATGATCAGGAGTGCCCTTCAAATATCTGAATATCCTCTTAACTTTCATCACATGTGATTCTCTAGGATCTGATTGAAATCTGGCCACAAGGCAGACTGCATGCATGATATCTGGTTTGGTAGCAGTCAGGTAAAGTAGTCCACCAATCATTGATCTATACTTACTTTGATCAGCCTTAGGAGATTCACCATTCTTGCTTAGTTTACATCTAGTAACCATACGAGTGTATACCAGTTTAGAGCCCTCCATTCCAAACTTCTTCAATAATTCTTTGACATATTTTGATTGAGAAATGAAAATACCTTTGTCTGTCTGATTGATTTGCAGTCCTAGAAAGAAATTCATCTCACCACACATAGACATCTCAAATTCTTTTTGCATTTCATTTGCAAAATTCTTGCACATTTCTTCATTTCCACCAAAGATGACATCATCTACATAGACTTCAATAATCAGAATTTGATCTTTTCTTACCTTGATATATAGATTGCTATCTGCAGACCCTTTACTGAAACCCTGCTGCAATAGATACTTATCTAGTCTTGCATACTAGGTTCTAGGAGCTTGATTCAATCCATACAAATCCTTATTCAATTTGTATACCATGTCTAGTTTGTCTGACAACTGGAACCCATATGGTTGCTCTATGTAGACCTCTTCTTCTAGCTCACCATTCAGGAAGGTAGATTTCACATCCATCTGATATACCTTGAAGTTTTTATGTGTTGCAAATGCCAAAAATAGCTTGATAGCTTCCATTCTTGCCACTAGAGCATAGGTCTCTTCATAATCAATTCCTTCAACTTGGGAGTAGCCTTTACATACAAGTCTTTCCTTGTTTCTCACAACTTCTCCAACTTCATTCAGTTTGTTTTGGAACACCCACTTAGTTCCAATCACATTTTTGTTTGCAGGTTTAGGGACAAGTTCCCAAGTCTTGATCTTCTCAATTTGTTGTAGTTCTTCATTCATTGTCTTGACCCGATGCTTATCATTGCATGTTTCATTTGTTGTTTTAGGTTCCACCTTAGACAACAGACATAGATTTACTTGTTCCTCTGCAATCTTGCTTCTTGTCATCACACCTTTCCTTTTGTCACCAATAATTTGATCTTTAGAATGATCTCTTTGCACATACCTTGGAGTTTTAGGAGCTTTTACCAAAGCCTCATCTTGAGTTTCTTCTTCTTCTGGAGCAGATTGTTCTTCTGTCTGAACTTCCTTTTCTTTGCCTTTTTCAGTGTTTTCTACATCAACAGGTTCATCTTACTCATATCCATCTGGTTGGATATCTTCATCTACCTTTACATTTGAACTTTCAATGATCTTTCTCAGTCTTTTGTTGTATCACTAGTAAGCCTTGCTCTTAGTGGAGTATCTAAGGAATATGCCTTCATCACATCTAGCATCAAACTTTCCTAATTCTTCATCTCTTTTGATGTAGCATTTGCTTCCAAAAACTTTGAAGTATTTGACAGTAGGAGCTCTACCATACCGCAATTGATAAGGTGTCTTTGTGTCTTTTGGTTTGATTTGAACTCTGTTCTAAATGTAGACAACAATATGTATTGCTTCTTTCCAGTACACTTCCGGTAGGTCTACTTCTTTGATCATTACTCTGAAAGCTTCTTGAACAATTCTTTTCTTCCTTTCAACCACTCCATTTTGTTGAGGAGTCTGGGGAGTAGACAAATGTCTCTTTATTGCATGTTCTTCACAAAAAGTATTGAACTCATTTGAGGTAAACTCACCACCTCTATTAGATCTTAAGCATTTGATTCTCAAATCTAATTCATTTTCAACCATAGCTTTGAATTCCTAGAACTTATCTAAAGCTTCTGCTTTTTCTCTATGGAAAGTAACCCAAGTCATTCTTGAAAAATCATCAATAAGGAGCATGAAATACCTTTCACCTTGCAGACTTCTTGTTCTTATGGGACCACATAGGTTTGTATGCACCAACTCTAGTAAATTGGTAGAGGATTTTTCTTTTCTTTTGAAAGTAGTCTTTGTCATCTTCCCAAAATGGCATTCTTTGCATATAACATTGGCAGGCTTCACAATCTTAGGAAAATCTCTTACAACTTGAATAGTGCTTATTCTTACCAGATTATTGAAGTTAATGTGACACATTCTCATATGCCATAGCCAACTTTCATTTGACTTAGCCAACAAGCAACAATTTTAGCACCTTTCAAATGATAAACATTACCATGAGTCTTCTTACCAGCATCAATTAAGGTTTTAGAGCTATTCTATATCTTACACCCATTGTCCTTGAACACAAGATTATACCCTTTGTCACACATTTTCCAAAACTTAGTAGATTATGCTTTAGGCCCTCAACATAAAGAACATCATCTATATTATGCTTGCCGTCAAAAGTAATAGATCCTTTTCCACAAATCTTACTAGCTGCATCATCACCAAGCCTAACCAGTCCTCCATCATACTTTTCAAACTTAACAAACTTACTCTTGTCTCCTATCATGTGGTTTGAGCATCTACTATCAATGATCCATTCATCTTCCTTTTGAACATGGAATGTAGACAACTCTCCTGCACTTTCTTCCTTCACACAACTTGTAAGATCAGCAGAAATAGGTTCTTCTCTAAGTGCAATAAACAAGCATTCACTAGCATTGCCACCATCAAAATTAGATTCATCATCAGTTACACCTTCATCATCTCTAACATAATAAATCTTTCTTACCATCTTTCCTTTGCTTTCATTGATTTTCAAAGCTTTGTCAGGACATCTTGAAGCATAATGACTAGTTTTACCACAACTGAAGCATTTGAAAGGTAACTTACCTTTGAATTTTCCTTTGTTGCTCCTCTTTATTCTACTTGCAAATTTTTCTTCCAGCATTACAAAGTCTTCATCATCTAATTCCATAGCATATTTCTTTGATCTAGCAGTCTTAGTTGCTTCCTTGGCCTCGAAAGCAGTCTCAGTTTTCACAGGGCCATTAGTGGTACCAAACTCTCTTATTTCAAAAGCAATCAGTTTACCAAGTAATTGATCTTTTGTAAGCTTGCCCAATTCCAACAACTCTTCAATGGCAGATACCTTGTGACTATAAGATTTAGGAAGAGTTTAGAGTATCTTATCTATAACATCCTCATCCTTTAACTCTCCACCAAGACCCTTGATGCCGCTGACAACTTCATCAATCTTTTGTAAGTAAATTATTATATTCTCATCTTCACCCATTTGCATGGTTTCATATGTGGTCTTCAAATTCTGCAACTTGGCCTTCTTGACAGATGCATCACCTTGATAGATTTTATTCAATTTGTCCCAAATCTCATAAGTAGTTTCCAGATTCACAACTTTTGCCATTTCAGTGTTAGACAGGGCATTTTTAGCTTTGTGATTGGCCTCAAATTCTTCAATCTCTTCTTCAGAATCCAGATCTTTAGGAACTGTATATTTATCTTTAACCATTGCCCAAACATTATAACCAAGAGAAATGAGATAACTTTGCATTCGTACCTTCCAGTAGGCATAGTCAGATCCATCAAACTGAGGAATGTCTTTCTTGTGTGCCATCCTGGATCTACCTTAAGCTGTTAAGCTTTCTTCAAAGGAACCTCACTCTGATACCAATTGTTGAAAGACACAAGGCAACTAAGAGGGGAGGGGGTGAATCAGTTGCATCAAAACTTTAACTTATTTAAACCACAATCAATTTCACAATCACTTAACTTATTTCCTTATTCTATTATGAGCATTAAACATGAATAGTAGAATCAAAACATGAACACATCAACACCATACACACATGAACACCATATTTTTACGTGGAAAACCCTAAATAAGGAAAAACCACGGTGAGTGTTAGCTCACAATATAATGTAGTAACAATACCAAATATCAAAAGGTGGCTCACTACCAAAGGGCTCACTACCCAAAAGAATGCCTCACTACTGAGGGTGGCTCACTGTCGGGTGTGGCTCACTGCCAAAGGGTGAATTGATTTAGTAGCATCTACACCATACCTAAGTTCAGTACCATTGAAGCACAATATAACTCCTCTGCTCTGCTCTGCTTTTACACTTCACACTTATCTTCGCATCTTCACACTTTTCCACCTCAAACACAATTTCATTACATGTATTTATACCTATCATCAACCTTGGAATGAACATCAAGGTTGGCATTACATTCTACAACCATTGGAACTTTCTCCAAGGTCGGCATGCATACAAAAATCAAATTAGGACTAGACCTAAACAAACTTGTGTGGTAAATGAATGAAGGATGAGCACATCATGGCTTATCTCAAACCCAAATACATCCTCACACACTTAGACATGCTTCCATAATCCACGAATCACCTCCATAACAAGTGTGACAAACCAGGTAGGCCAAAACTTATGCACGTATCAAGAACACTTAGAAATTTGCTTGCAAGATCTTCATTGTAGCTTGCAGATCAAGCACATGCCTTCAACACATTTTGGAGACATCTATGGACTTCATATAATCACTTGGGAGCTAGCAAATCCAACTGCAACAAATCTCACTTGGACACAACATATATCACTTGAAAAACATATCACAGACTACTTCTTATCAAACACTGTCAAACTCTGCTAAATAAAAACTTGCTTTCCGAGGCTTCAAATCATACATCCTTTGGAATGAAGATGACTAAGGACCTTATAAGCTTAAGTCCAAAGCTGCAAATCCAAAATCCAATCTACGGAGAAATGAGGAGCAAAACACTTTCTCCCTGTCAATCTACGAACCTTGCCAGGCGCAATCTTCACACTGGTGAATAGAACGTTTTCTTCATAGTGATCTAGACCATCAAATTATGGATTTAACATCCTTAGACACTTCTCTAAATCATATCCAAAGCTCATACTCTGGTCTTCAATACAGAGAAAATGTGGAGCAAAATACTCAGACATTGTTCTCCAATCAATCAACAAACATCAACCTCAGAAGATACAGTTGGCACCAATGACAACACAAACATGTTGACATCAATGACAACACTAGTTAGCACATACTTGCAACATTATTGTGGAGAGAAAATTTGCATATCTTCTTCCAAGAAAGAATGAGCCTGCTGAAGGAGAAGTTGAAAAGAAAATAGATGTCCAAACGAATGCAAGTGATGAACAAGATGTTGATTCCTCGATGAAAGAGGAAGGTGACTTAAGTCCATTGCAAGAAGAGGAGGTCATCAAGAATGAATCATAGGAAATTTCAAGTGTCTTTGGAGAGGAAGACAATCACATGGATATGTTGAATGAAGAATTACCCGCTATTGAGTCAAGAATGAAGGCTAGTTCGAAGGGCCGCTGGAAGATCCAAAGAAGGAAGTGCATGAAGAACTAATGCCAAGGATGTCCCAGGATGAACAAGATGTTTCAAGAGGAATGACCCATCATCAACTTTGACCTCTTGATGTGTTGGTGAAAAGCAAACAATATCCTCTAGAAAATGAAGTATCCCAAGTTGTTTCTTTCCCTACTCTTAGTTGCAAAAAATATGAATTTGATTATGGAGACTTAGGAAAAACAACTTGTTTTTGGATTAATCATGGTCCTTTTGAACTGCCACACTTGATAATTTTACAAGAAGTTTTGCTTGAATGTGAGCATTGCATTGCGAAAGATCTTTTCTCAGAATTCAAAGATGAATTCGCTAGAATTCAAACCATCACTTGCGCATTATTGCTTTTATTCATTTTGAGAAATCATGCTAGATCATGTATATATTTAGGTCTTTTGAGTCTTATTCACTCTTTGCTTGTAGTTAGATAGGTTTCTTTTCTTTTTGCTTTAGTTTAATTTATTTAGTTCATTTGGTTTCCTAGTTTAGTTTGCTTTCCTTAGTTTAGTTTAGGTTTTGTTTAGCGGTTAGTTGGCTATAGTTTAGTTCCTTTTGTGTGGGATCCCAATTTGTAAAAGGTGATGAACTTTCAAACACAATCTGACATATTGTTAATGTTAAAGTTCTTTTCTTTGATAAATATTCATGAAATTCTTTAAGATCCAATGATGATTTTTTCTAACTTTATCATTAGGTTAGGATTTTTACTTGAATTGAAAAGGAATCATTAATTGTGTCTTGACACTGATATCTTATGATTATACATTTTGATCTATATTTTTATTGATATCTCTTAGCCTTCCTTTGAGAAACATGGGTCATGAATTGGAAGTTTATTGTGGACTCTATAGTTAGTGTTGAAGAACGTGAATGCTTGAGCTTGGAAGAAGAATCTATTGTTTAGCATAACTTGAAATATTTGAAGGTCTTATACTTTTTACACATCTTAATGATCCTAAAGTTTCTAAGTAAATCCTTGTGACCTTGGATTTAGTGAATAATCCTAAGGAAGTTCATGGTTTCATTCCATTCTGTAGCATTCCCACATATCCCCATCTCTCCATTTCACCCATCACTTTATGTGGACAACAACAGCCTCTGTCCACTTTACCTTCTCTGTCAAATAATGAAATCAAGTCTAGTGTCCAAACCACACATAGTCCCATTGTTCATCAAATACTCCAAAAAAATGCACTATCAAGGTAAAGGCTTAGGCCTTTATATTTTGGAGTCCATCCATGTCAATATCCCTCCACGCTCATATGGCCTTGGATATACACCCCAAGGTAAACAATCTCAATATGTTGGTACTCCCTCCATTCCTCCTTAGACCTCCGCTTTCTATTGCAAATCTATCATATACCCAAGACATATGCAGCCATTCCACCTCCATCATCCTACAAATTCCAAAAGCATGTGACCATATCCCTTCATCCACTTTACCTCCACTTCTCCCAATGCCTGATATCCCCATCATCCAACCCCTTTATCCATGTATCAATAAAATCCTCTTTTAATCCCTCCATTCCCTAAAATTCCTAATCATGGTCAACAAATTCACACATTGTATAAACAAGAAGCTTCTACCTTCCACCCCTCCCATGGATTCAAAAGAAAACATTTGGATGCCCCTACCCATAAAGTATAAAATCCTAAGGATTCTCATGCCTTAGAGCACAAATGCAGAAAGTCAAAGCAAAAGTACATTCAAAATGCTACCTAAGCCCATACCTCCAAAAGAAAAGGCCAAGAAACAAAATGGTTTGGGTACCTAAGAAAAAAGAGGGCGAGTCAAAAGAGGCATCTGCATCTCAAAATCCCAAAAATCCTCTTCCCTCCATCCCATTCAAAAAATCCCATTCCATTCAAAAGTCTCAAGTTCCTTCATCCCACAAAAAAAAAAAATCGTAAGTCTATGTGGATCTCTAAATTCCTATGTCATCCATCCCCATTGCTTCCTACACCTCCTTTGATCAAAAGATTTGATGTTTATCTTGGTGTGTGCAACCGTTGGTCATGGTTCCTTTCCATTCTATGACAGTTCCGTAGACCTCCATCTTCCTATCCTATAGCCATTATCCTACATATTTCAGCCGCCTATGGTCGATGCTTTTGGATAAACCCTCCATCCATCTTTTGGATAAATTGGCCATCCAACCTTTTGCATAATATATACCCTAATCCACATCATAATCCTTTATTCCCCCATTCAACCTTTCATAATCCATATCATAGTCCATTATCCTCCATTCAACCTTTCATTTTCCGTATCATAGTCCACCATCCCCTACCAACATCAATGAGTATACTAACTTGACATGGTCTCGATGCGGTGACACTTGACACTTGACATGGACTATCACCTTTCATGGAACTAGATACTTGAGTCCTTTCTATCCATATTTCCTTCTCCCACCCAAAAAGTTAGAAAAGTTAAAAAAGTAAAAAAAAATCAACATAGTAAAGAGAAATCCCTTCACCCAAAGGTGGAAACCACCCTTGGTGGCGCCTTAGATAATTACCATGATGAAAACCTAGCAAACAGGTGTTATGTGTAGGTTGATCATCTGTGTCACTTTCGCTTGGAGGCACGTTGTCTCATCCAACCTAGCTATCCCATCATACCATTTCTTACCATCCTTACCCATTACACCCTCATACACATACTTATCCTATTGAGTCCATTCATCCTCCCTCCATGAAATTAAGTAGCTTAATACAAGTGAACCCGGATGACCTTAGTCTCTAAAGGATGGGAATGAATGCAATCACACACACTTGGATCTTCGGGCTATGAAGGGTTGTACTAAGCCTTTGATTTTGATTCCTTGCTCATTTACTCATGTTTGTTCAATCTAACATGTGGGTGTATGCAAAAGGTTCTAACTCCTTGACTTTTGTTTATCATTGGAATACTTCGCAAAATCAAGGTTTGTTGAGCATTGCACACACTGCAGTAATCAAAAGATAAGGTGTCTTGATCCAATTCATTGTTCTTTTCCCTTTCAAGTGCGTTTCCTAGTTGGTTGATAGGCTAGAGGGAATTACCCAAAGGTTCTTAGTTTGGAATGGATCTTTATCTTTGAAATGTTTGGGAACATTTGTTTGAAGGTAGAGCTAGATGTTGTGACGTTTTCACACATCACCCCATTACAAATGGGTACACCCCTTTTTCTTGCTTTTTGTCTTCATTTTGCTTTTTGAGTTTTGGTTTTTCTTTGAGTTTGTAGGTTTGGTAGTATTGACTTGCCCAAGTCTCACCAAGTTCTTGCTAAAAATCCATGAAGTGATTGAAGAAATTGACTAAGGAGTGGAAAACTGGCCTAAGGGATCCGTATGCCTTCATCCTGACCCATGTCCCTAAAACCTTGAAATTGGCTAAGTCTGATGTCCTGAAACCCTTATGTTCATACCATTTGTGATTTGTGTCTTGCAAGTTGCAGTGTATGGTTAGTCTAAACACTTTTAAAAGCTTAACTTTGATTGCTTGTTGCATAATACATTTCCACTTTTTATGTATGAGTGATCTGAAAATTGACATAAACACCCTAGAAGATTGCATCATCTTTGTGTAGTTGTTGTCTCATGGTGAAACAAAGTTTGGTTTTGGTTTCACTAATTCAATAGCATTCTTTGCATCAAGTAGATCTCCTAAACCTTTATCATCTTTTGCACATTATTTTTAGAACATCATTAGGATCAATTTCAAGAACTTCATTGTCATATCATACGCCTCTAGTAGTAGTACTTAGAAATTTTAAGTGTTTCCCTTTGTGATTGAAATAATAAGCATTATGTACCAAACAATTGTGTAAGTCCCTTTGTGATTACCAGCAAAATCACATCATTTCACTGAGTCTATCCATGTGCACGTCAAGGCCTGACATTCAAGGAACCTTGGGGTAGTCTCATTCGATCACATAGTTTAGCGTTTGAGATACTTTGTTCAAGAGAGGATAGAATACTAGTGTTTTATTATAATATTGTGCTGTCATAAAAAACACATCAACAAGAATATTGTTGTTGTATTTTTTATGCATATTTGGCTTCATCTTCTCATGTGTTGAAGGATTTTCATCTACATGTGAGCTACACCTTTGAGGTGATATCTATTTGTGTTGAATCAATCATTTACCAATTTGTTTTTGCCTCTATCCTACAGGGATAGACACTCTTTATCAAACAATAGTGTTGGAAGGCTTGAATGCCATTTCGGGGCTTGAGTGAGGCAAGCTCCGAAATACCACTACCCCCAACCCCATTCCTTATGATTGTAGGTGATAGGTGTCATATCTTGTGGAGTGGAGTTGTAGGGGGTTGTGATAGAGTCTACAGATTCTAGATCTAAGAAGAAAAGCACTGCAAGGGCTTGGGTGCCTGCCCTGAAGCCCTCTAGATTTGCAGTGTTGAAAATCTCTTAGATAGTGTTGATCAGTAGCAGACAAGTTCCAGAAACACCTGAAGAAGTTGCTACCTTGGGCTTGGGCGCCTGCTCTTTAGCCCCTGACTTTTTTGCATATCGAATCTTGAAATCTGGTATGCATCTAATTGTCATTTGATATCTCTGTGTGTGAGCATTTGTCGAGATTCATCTGTTTATTTACAATTTTGCATAATTAGGGTTTTTAGCATAATCAGGCATTAAATTTATACATTAATTAGTAAATTCTAAATTTCCCTATCATTACAAGTGACAACCAACCTGTAGGTGAATCCTCTTGCAAGAGTTGAGATTCAACTCGGTTAAATGTCCTTGAATGTGTGTAGTGAAAGGAGGATCTAGGCATATCATCAAATCAACCCTATTCCCACTTTTCCTACATAATAGAAAAAATAAAGAAAAGATTGTTGAAAATGATTTTTTTATGATGAAATTGATCACCTACAGTTGCACTATAATGTTTGCACATGGAAAATAAAGAGTTGTAACTACCTATGGAGATAAAAGGGATTTTCTACAACTGCATATGTCATTTTTTATAGCGATTTGTCATACTACAACAAGGAGTTGGAGTTGTAGTTATAAAAAATAAGGAGTTGGAGATGTAGTTTCAAATATTAAATCTTTTCAATTAGAAAAAAAAATACTTTTTTCTAAAAATAGAAAACTCACTACCAAAAAGTGAATGTGGAGACAAGAAAAAGTTACTTTTTTCTACTAAGGGAAGCTTGTTGGAGAAGTTACAAGGAGACGGAGAGGAATATCTTAGAAAGTGCACTTACCACCAATATTGACTTTATGTTTGAGCATCAAATTTGTGTTGGGAATTAAGGTGTCTCAACCTTGCAATTCCTATTATTTATTTATTTGCTCAATTTTGTATTTACTTGCACATTCAGTTTTGGCATTTAGTTTGAGGTGGCATTGTAACATGTCATCTTACTTGGAATATGCTTTGGATGGTCAAGTCAAACACATGTGGATTTGGGCATCCCATTTGAGTTGGCACTAACATGCCATGTGTCGGCATCTTGGTTTATGACGGAGGAGTTATTTTGTATGACAAAATCTATGACGCGTAAGAGCCAAGTATAGAGATTCCTATGACAAGTGAAGACAAGTGTCGTAAAGTATCTTTGCATGAGAGAAATGCATATTTGGGCACCCAAGTTGGGTTATGACATGTTGTAAGAGGAATATGCTATTTTTAGTCGTGTATGACAGATTCTCTTACAACATTAAGTGTTGTCATGTTGCAGTTCTTTTATGACAGCTGTAAGATGCATAAGAGCATTTGTCATTGCCTATTTTTAGCCTTGGAGCGCTCTAACTTGGGAAGTTAAATCTGCCATGTTATGACATATGTAAGAGAGTTGAAAACATGTTGGACAAGTGTCCTTTGACTGGGTAAATGGCCATGTGGCCGAGATGGACGCCCATCTCTAGAGGCTTCTCAAATTTGCCTTGTAACTCTATATAATGTAGTGTTTGGAGTTGTAGTTTGCATAGTGTTGAATCAAGTATTGTTATGCTGCCGAAATTACTCTAGAAATGACATTTGTAGACTCCTGGAAGAACTTGCATTACAAGTGTATTGTAATCCTTTATAGATTTGTTAATACATTGTGCATGTTTTAGAGTGTGGGGTTTTTTAATTGAAAAGGTTTTCCCCACGATATATCTTGTGTCAATCTCTCTTTCTATGTGTTGTGTTGTTGTTGTAATCTTTATGTTATGTGTTTAACATTGCTGCATTTGTGAGGATTTAAAATAATTTTCATACTATTCCCATCATTAGGTTGGTGTAGGAAGTGTGTTCCGCGTACCTTGCTTCCTTTTAGTTGGTATCCGAGCTTGATCACCTTTGATCCTAGTTGTTGAGTAGGGTTTTTTTTGAGGTAATCTTCAATTGAGTGGGAGTCTATGCAGAGTATTTTGTAATCTTATTGCAGGAAGAAGATATTAGGCACATCTGAAAGAATAGATTTGGAAAAGTTTAATGGTAGCAATTTCAAGTTGTGGAAGCTTAAAATGGAAGACATGCTTGTTGACAGAGACCTATGGGAAACAATTTTTGGAACAAAACCAACAACAATGACACAAGTAGATTGGGATCTCAAAGATCGTAAAGCTAAGGGTCTTGTGAGACTCTATTTAGCTGATTTCATCCTGTTAAATGTTCATAAGGAGAAGACTGCGAAAGAACTATGGAAGAAACTTGGTGATGTTTATTAGGCCAAATCCTTGGTAAACAAGTTATTCCTGAGGAAGAAGTTGTATTCTTTGAGGATGGAATATGGAGGATTGGTTGCAAATCAAATGAATGCTTCAACATGTTAGTTACATAGTTGACTTCCATTGGTGTGAAGATGGAGGAGGAGGATCGTTGCATGACCTTGCTTTGTTCTTTGCCAGACTTGTGGGACCACCTTGTTATGGCCATTGGGAGTACTACAACCACCTTTAAGATGGATGAAGTGGTGTCTTCACTATTATCTAAAGAAATGCAGAGAAATTATTTTGAATCAGCAAAGGAGGCTCTTGCAATTCGTGGTAGGCCCAAAGAGAAAGGGAAAAAGAAAGATAAGAAAGCTGAAAAAGGCAAATCCAAATCTTGTGGGAGATCCAAATCTCCTGGAAAGTCCAAGTGATGAAGGGGGTAAATCATAAAACACACAACAACAACAATTGCACATAGAAAATAAAATGTTCTTTTATTGATTTGGACAACTCATTACATTATAGAAGCTCAAATACAACCAGAGGAACCAGTCCTCCATAGGCTGTAACACATTATAGCTACCTATCACCAGGCTCTGGAATCTTCTGCCTTTTATAACCCCAAATCAACTAGGGTTTATGTTTTCCCACCTATTCTTGACTCTACACTTTCCCCCTTAACTCTACTACCCCCAAGGGTTCCCAAAAATGGTCATAAATAGCCCCTTTTGGCGGCCAACAACCAAAATTTGAATTTTGCATCTCCCTCTAAAAATAGGTCAACTTTCGGGAGCCATAACTTTTGATTCGGGGGTCCGATTGACGTGTCGTTTGAAGCGTTGGAAAGATCGCAGAGTGCTCTACGTGATAGGAATGGGATTTGCTAGTTCCAGCCATTTTTAGGCCCGTACAAGACCATTTAGTGCCTTAAACTTGAATTTGAATAATTTTCAAGCATTTTTCAGGAAATGAAAACTTTAATATCTTTCAGCTCACAAATGATCTTTACGTGATTCCTTCACCAAAGGTCTTATTTTTCATTTACGAAGCTTCCTGTAAATTTTCACTTCAATCTGTGCCCAAATGTAAACTTTCCTAAAATGGCAGTTTTCTATTTTTAGTAGTTTGGAAAAACTGAAAGTTCTACATTATTATTCAAGCAATTATGGAACCAGAAATACTAATTTTGAAAAGAAATGGAAACAATATCAATGATTTTGAAACACCATATTTTTGGGTGATGCAAGATTTCCCTTACACCACTGGATGCTCCTGCATTAGACACCCAGGGTAATTTGAGATCTTCAACAAGGCTTCCTTTCCATTTCACTAGATATTCTTCATACTGCCTGTTCTGAGTAGTTCTTCCCACACGGCTATCCAAGATCTCTTCTATCTCCTCCATTGAAGTAGATGTCAGAATACTCCACTGTTCTTCTATTGGTCTGTCCTCCATTCCACCTTCATGATATTCTGTTAAATCAGCAATGTTGAACACAAGGGAAATATTGATCCCACTTGGCAGCTCTACCTCATATGCATTTCCTGAATCATGTTTTTTCAGAATCCTACATGGTCTAAATTTCTTCATTTTCAACTTATTATATGTTCCAATTGGGAACCTTTCTTTTCTCAAGTGAACCATGACTTCATCTCCTACCTGGAATTTCTTATATATCCTCTTCTGATATGCCCTAGCCTTGTACTAAATATTCATCTTATTAATGTGCTTTCTCACCTCTTCATGCAAATTCTTCAAGTGTTCTACAAAGTCTCCAGCTTCGGCACTTGTATTTTCTCCCTTGTCTAGATTCCTTAACTTTGAAGCATTTCTTGGACTACTCCCATATACAATCTAGAATGGTGATTTACCCCTGCTCCTATTGACAGAATTGTTGTAAGCAAATTCTGCCTATGGTAGAATCAAATCCCATCCCTTGGGCTTATCTCCTACTAAGCATCATAGCAGGTTACCGAAACTCCTATTCACCACTTCTGTCTGTCCATCAGTTTGTGGATGGTGTGCTGAACTGAACTTCAAATCTGTCTTCAACTTCTTCCATAATGTCCTCTAGAAATAACCAACAAACTTGGTATCTCGATCTGAAACTATGCTCTTAGGTAGACCATGTAATCTCACCACCTTCCTGAAACATAACTCTACAATATGAACAACATCATTAGTCTTCTTGTAAGGAATAAAATGTACCATCTTCGAGAATTTGTCCACCACCACAAAAATGGAATCATATCCTCTCTGTGTCCTTGGTAAACCAAGAATAAAATCCATACTAATATCATCCCATGGATTCTCTAGTACAGGTAATGGCTGATATAACCCTGTATTCTAACTTGTTCCTTTTGCCATCTGACACAGTCTACAACTCTGCACAAATTTCCTCACATCCTGCTGCAACTGTGGGCAATAATAATGCTCACCAACAATAGCAATGGTCTTATCTCGACCAAAATGTCTATCTAATCCCTCACTATGCTTCTCCTTAATCATGTTCTCTCTCATGGAACTCCTCAGAATGCACAAATGACTTCCCTTAAACAACATGCCATCTTGGATTATGAAATCCAACCATTTTGTCCTGTCCAAAGTAACAGGTTCTAGACAAGCTTTCCAAGCCTCCGCAAAATCTAGATCTTCAGGATACAAACTTTTGAGCTCATCGAACCCAACAACCTCTATCTTCATTTCTGTTAACAAATTTTGCCTTCTTCTCAAGGCATCTGCAACTCTATTGGACTTCCCACTCATGTGCTTCAAAAAAGTATAACTTTGCAAAAACTCAACCCATTTTAAGTGCCTCTAGTTCAACTTTCCTTGACTATTAAGAGATTGTAAAGCCTGATGATCAGTATATAAAACAAACTCTTTTGGAAACAAATAATGTCTCCATTTCTTCAAAGCCTGAATTATTGCATAAAACTCCTGATCATAAACATAATACTTTTCTTAGCATCATTAAGATTCTCACTAAAATAGGCAATGGGCTTACCTTCTTGACTCAAAACAGCTCCTATAGCACTGCCACTAGCATCACAATCTACTGAAATACCTTATTGAAATCTGGAAGTGCAAATACAGGTTGTTCTATGACTTTCTGCTTCAATGTATCAAAACTCTTGTTTTCTCATGTAGTCCATTTAAACTCTTTTCTATCCCCTCTTATTGTCTCAGTTAGGGGTGCACAAATGCTACTAAAATTCTTGATAAAATTTATGTAGAAACTTGCCAAACCATGAAAAGATCATACCTCTATAGCACTCCTTTGTGTAGGCCATTCAAGGATAGCTCTCACCTTCTCTCGATCCATCTTAAGACCTTCCTTTGAGACAACAAATCCCAGGTATACCAACTCCATCTTTGAAAAACTACATTTCTTTAGATTAATCAACAATTTCTCCTCCCTCAACTTCTCTAAAACTCTTCTGATATGCAGCAGATGCTCATCCCAAGTCTTATTAAAAATCAAAATGTCATATAAATAAATAATAACAAAACTTCTCCAAAATCATTTCAATACCTCGTTCATGAGCCGCATGAATGTGCTCGGTGCATTGGTTAGCCCAAATGGCATGACTAACCACTCATACAAACCTTCTTTGGTGTTGAAGGCTATCTTCCATTCGTCTCCTTCTCTGATTTGGATCTGGTGATACCCACTCTTTAGGTCAATCTTCGTGAAGTACTTGGCTCCACTCAAACAATCCATTATGTCATCCATTCTAGGCAATGGAAATCTATACTTGATCATGACCTTATTGATGGATCGAGAATCTGTACACATTCTCCACTCTCCATCTTTCTTCGGTGCTAGTACTCCAGGTACCGCACATGGACTTAGGCTCTCCCTTATCAGTCCCTTCCTCAACAACTCTTGAACTTGTCTGTTCAGCTCTTCATTCTTTGTAGGGGTCATTCTGTGGGCTGCCTTATTCGACAAACTGACTCCTTATATCAAATCCATTTGATGACTTATCTTCCTCACTGGCAGTAAACCTTCTGGTACATTATTAGAGACAATGTTTTGAAAATTTTCCAACATATTTGAAACTTCTACTTGTACATCTTCACGTTTCTCTTGACTAATCTTAGGAATCAATGCAGAGCAATGACACTCATGCTTCATACCCTCCAAAAATATTCTACCATCTACCAAGAAAATTCTAGCAGTACTACATATCTTTTCTTCCACCTCGTTCAAGGGCTTCAACTTGTGACAAACTCCATCTTTTATTAGGGAATATGTGTTTGTATGGCCATCATGGATAGCGCACCTATCATATTGCCACAGCCTCCCCAATAAAATATGGCATGCATCCATCGGTATGATGTCACACAACACCTCATCATGGTAGTCACCAATCTTGAACTTAACTAAACACTACTCATTGACCAAAGCTCTATGGTCCTTCTACAACCACGCAATCTGATATGGATGTGGATTCTTTCTTCTTGTCAACTTCAGCTTGTTAACCATCTCCTCTAAAACAAGATTGTCAGTGCTTCCACTCTCAATAGTAATATTACAACACTTATCTTCACACTTGCACCTTGTACAGAATAAACTCTTCCTCTGATCTGGTTCTTTCTCGGCATTCAACAAAGTTCTTCTGACAACTAGGGTTTCTCCCCTTTCAACATCTTTAGAATGCTCAGACTGTGTATCTTCATCTACATGTGCAACTCATGCATTACCTTAAGGTCTTTTGTTTGTCCTTCATTGATGTTGTGGACACTCATATGCTTGATTCCCTTCTCCACATTGAAAATAGGTTTCTCTGAAACCTCCTCTTCCAGGTCCTTGCCAGGTCTGCCTCTTCCTCTTCCTCTTTGCTCACCATTATTCTAGTCACGAGGGCGGTAGGTATTATCTCCTCTTTGATTTTGACTAGTGCTAGCTTCTTCACTTTTCTTTGGATCTTCATTTCAGCCTCCATAGGGTCTTCCACCAGTCCTTCCGCCTTGACCTCTTCCCCTTTGCTTGCTGTCAAATATTTTATTTAGCTTCTCTTCCACCTTTAGGGAAAACTGATACGCATCTTCTATGGTGGTCATTCTGACCAGACTTAGATCCTCTTGAATACTTGACCTCAACCCATTAATGTAATGGGCTACCTTCTCCTTGTTGGCCTCTGCATGGCCTGTCCTAATAGTAATCTTATAAAACTTTTATGTATACTCCTTAACAGACTTGTTACCTTGCTTTAATCCTTGTAGCTTCTTCAACAACTCCATCTCATAGTCCACATGAATGAACTACTTCTTCAGTTTCTCCACCATCCGATCCCATTTGGTAATCTTTCATTTTCCTCTCCTATTTCTCTCTAACTGAATCTCCTTCCACCAAATACTGGCATGGCCCTTCAACTTTGTTTTTGGAAACTTGACCCGATCTGGGTCCTCCACATCTTCATACTCGAAATATTCCTCCATGTCATTGATCCAATCAATAAGCTGTTTTGGATTCAAATCTCCAGAATAGGTAGAAACATCGATCCTAGGCCTCTTTTTGATCTTCAAAATGGCCCTCAACAACCTAACTTTTGCAAGATCTCCTGGAACTTCTTGTTCTTCCTCAGATAGTTCTTCTTCAGCTTCATCCTCACTTTCTTCTCTCGTTCTCAGATCAAACCCTCTTCGCAGTTCCTCTTGCAATGCATCGATTTACCTTTGTAGGGCTCTAAAACCCTCTTCTGTCAAAGCATTTCTTCTAACATGGTTTCTTCGTTGAGGCATCTTGATCTCCATAACAAACCCACAACCTCAGGTCCTGGAACAAACTGCCTCACGGTCGGCGATTTGTCTACACACTCAGGAACTCTTGCTCTGATACCACTTGATAAAGGGTGTAAATCATAAAACACACAACAAAAAAAATTGCACACAAAAAATAGAATATTGTTTTATTAATTTGGACAACTCATTACATTACAGAAGCTCAAATACAATCAGAGGAACCAGTCCTCCATAGGCTGCAACACATTATAGCTACCTATCACCAAGCTCTAGAATCTTCTACCTCTTGTAACCCCAAATCAGCTAGGGTTTCTATTTTCTCGCCTATTATTAACTCTACACTTTCCCCGTTAACTCTACTATCCCCAAGGGTTCCCAAAAATGGTCATAAATAGCCCCTTTTGGCGGCCAACAACCAAATTTGAAATTTTGCATCTCCCTCCAAAAACAGGTCAACTTCTAGGAGCCATAACTTTTGATTCGAGTGTCTGATTGACGCACCGTTCAAAGCGTTGGGAAGATCGCAGAGTGCTCTATGCACTAAGAACCTGATCTTCTAGTTCTAGCTATTTTCGGGCCTGTATGGGAGTGTTTAGTGCCTCAAACCTAAATTTGAATAATTTTTAGGTATTTTTCAGGAAATAAAAACTTTAATATCTTTTAGCTCACAAATGATCTTTATGTGATTCCTTCGCCAAAGGTCTTATTTTTAATTTGTGAAGCTTCCTATAAATTTTTGCTTCAATCCGTGGCCAAATGCAAACTTTCCTAAAATGATAGTTTTCTATTTCTAGCAGTTTGGAAAAACTGAAAGTTCTACATTATTATTCAAGTGATTATGGAACCAGAAATACTAATTTTGAAAAGAAATGGAAACAACATCAATGATTTTGAAACATCATCTTTTTGGGTGATGCAAGATTTCCCTTACACCATTGGATGCTCCTGCATCACCAAGGCAGTATGTTGGAACTGTGGAAAAATTGGGCACTTTCGAAAGGAGTGCAAGGAGGAGAAGAAGAAAAAGAACACCTCTGATTTAGATTTTGACAAATCTCAAGATGATGGTGATTCTTTCATTGCTGCCCTAGCCACCCATGCATTAGAAGATGTGTGGCTGATTGACTTCGGTGCTTCCTTCCACATGACCTCACATCGAGGTTGGTTCACAAAGTATGAAGAGTTCGATGGTGGGAAGGTGTACCTGGGTGATGACTCTCACCTGAAGATAGTTAGTTGTGGAAGAGTCTTGATTCAATTCCCTAATGGACAAGTGAAGGGGATCAATGGGGTGATGCACATCCCTAGTTTAGCATGAAACCTGCTCTCTGTAAGTAAATTGAATGATGTAGGTGTGCAGGTTGTCTTCTTGAGTGGAGGATGCAAGATGACAAGAGGAGCTATGGTGCTTGCTAAGGGTACTCAGAGAGGTACTCTGTTTCAGTTGAATGCATGCACTACTGAGTGCAATAGTTCTTCTATTTCAAAGAAAAGAGCTTCAGGTTCTTCATCCTCACCATTGGAACCAACAGTAAAGAAATGTGTTGCTTCAACTTTCGGTGGTAGTGCTTTCTAGGTACCTAAGGGTGCTCATGCTTTGAAAATGAAACTTCCTACTGAGAAGACAATGCTGTGGCATAAGACACTTGGTCACATTGGTGAGAAGGATCTTAGAGCCCTAAAAAATAAAAACCTCATTGAGGGGTTAAATGATTGTAATCTTGAGTTTGACTTTTGCGAACATTGTATATATGGAAAACAAAACCGTGTTCAGTTTTACTCTAATTCTCACAAGTCTTTTGGTGTTTTGGATCTTATTCTTTCTGATGTGTTTGGTCATGTGAATGTTCCTTTAATTTCTAAATTGTTATATTTTATATCATTCATTGATGATTACAGTAGAAGGACATAGGTTTATTTTCTCAAAAGCAAATATGAAGTCTTTAGTCTGTTAAGAGAGTTTAAAGCTTTTGTAGAGAATCAGATTGGTAAAAAGATTAAGTGTTTGAGAATTGATAATGGTGGTGAGTTTTGTTCTGTAGAGTTTGACAAGTTCTGTAAAGAACATGGGATTGAAAGACATAAGACAACTCCTTATACCCTACAGCAAAATGGAGTTGTAGAGATGATGAACAAAATGTTGGTGGAGAGGGCTAGGAATATGCTTAGTGGTGCTATCCTCGAATAGAAGTTTTGGGCTAAAGCTATAGCCACTACTTGCTACCTAGTTAAGAGGTGTCCTACTTCAGTGCTCATTGATAAGACACCCATGGAGGTGTGGTCTAGTAAGAATCCCTCGTTGAGACATCTTCATGTTTTTGGTTGTGAGGCATATGCACATGTACCTAAGGAGAAGAGGTCAAAATTGGAGAACAAGGCAATTAAGTGTATCTTCATTAGCTATGGTGTTGGTGTGAAAGGATACAAGCTTTGGGATCCTGTGGTCGAGAAAGTGTTGTATAGCAAAAGTGTTATTTTTAGAGAGGTAACTCCTTTTCCTGTTGTTTTACATCCATAAGGAAAAGAAAAGAAAGAAGATGTTCGATTTCCTACTACCCCTAAGAAGACTAAATTTGAAGACCCAGTTGTACCTGATGATGAGGAGAGCTCTAGAAGCTCTGAAAGTTCAGAAGAGGAAGAAGAACCTCCACCTCAGCTTTTGAGGAGGTCCACATGAATCAGGAAGCAACCTGAAAGGTTTGTTTTTACATTGCTAGATTCTAGTTGTGCTTATGCCTTGATTACTAACACTGATGAGCCAAGAACTGTGACAAAGGCTATGGACATGAAAGATGGATGTTCTTGGAAGGAGGCCATGGAAGATGAGATGGCTTCTTTGGAAAGAATAAAACTTGGGACTTGGTGCATTTGCCTGATGGACAGAAACCTATTGGATGAAAATGGGTGTTCCAGAAGAAATTTAGAGTAGATGGTAGTGTTGAGAAGTACAAGGCCAGATTGGTTGCGAAGGGGTATTCACAAGTGGAGGGAATTGATTATAGTGAGATTTTCTCTCCCGTTGCAAAGATGACATCTATACGGTTCTTGTTATCGCTTGCAATAACTTATGACTTAGAAGTGGAACAAATGGATGTGAAGACAACTTTCCTTCATGGTGACTTGGAGGAAGAAATTTATATGTCACAGCCTGAGCACTACGTGGTGAAAGGTAAATAAAATTTGGTTTGTAAGTTAAAGAATTCTTTTTATGGTTTGAAGCAATATCCTAGGATGTGGTACTTGAAGTTTCATGCCTTTATGTTGTCCATTAGATTTCTGAGGTTGAAATCAGATCATTGTGTGTATTACAAGTTTGACAATGATCGTATTCTCATTATTGCACTGTATGTTGATGATATGTTGCTGATTGGGAATGGTAAGAATATGATTTTTGATTTGAAGTCTCAATTGTCAACACAGTTTGAAATGAAAAACTTAGGGGCATCCAGGTACATTCTGGGGATGGAGATCAGAAGACACAGAGCAAACAAAAAACTTTGGTTAAGCCAGAGTAAGTATGTGAAGACCGTGTTGGAGAGATTCAACATGGCAGATTATAGACCATTATGTGTTCTTGTTTCATTGGGGACAAAGCTATCTATTAATGATTGTCCAAAGTCTCCTTCTGAGATGGACGATATGAGTAGAGTACCTTATGCTAGTGTAGTTGGCAACTTGATGTATGCTATGGTCTGTACAAGACCAGACATTGCTCAAGTAGTGGGAGTCCTTAGTCAGTTTATGGCTAATCCTGGATGGGTACATTGGGATGCAGTGAAGAGAGTGTTCATGTATTTGATGGGTACTTCTGAGTATTCCTTATGTTATCATGGTTATCCTACAAGACCTCAACATTTTGTGAGTATTTGTGGATTCTGATTGGGCAGGTGACATTGACAATAGGACATCCACCAGTGCTTATGTGTTTACCATGTTTGGTGGTGCAATTAGTTGGATGAGTAAGCGACAACCTGTGGTTGCTTTGTCCATGATAGAAGCAGAGTACATGGCAACAACTCATGCTTATAAGGAATCCATTTGGCTTAAGAGGTTGTGTTTAGATGTTAGTTTTGATGCAAGATAGATTACTATCTATTGTGACAGTCAGAGTGCAATTTTCTTAGCAAAGAATCCTACTTTCCATGCTAGAATAAAGCACATTGATGTTCAGTATCATTTTGTTCGTGATATGGTAGAAGATGGGAAGGTGATATTGGAGAAGGTTGACACTTTGAAGAATGTTGTAGATGCATTGACGAAACCTGTGGGCACAAATAAGTTCAGATGGTGTTCAAAGTCTATGGGCCTCTTGACCCCTAGCAGTTAAACCTTGTCATTCTATTGGCTCTTGCAAGGTGTTCGACAAGTGGGAGAATGTTGGGAATTAAGGTGTCTCAACCTTGCAATTCCTAGCATTGGTTATTTGATTATTTATTTATTTATTTGCTCAATTTTGTATTTACTTGCACATTCAGTTTTGGCATTTAGTTTAAGGTGGCATTGTGACATGTCATCTTACTTGGAATGTGCTTTGGATGTTCAAGTCAAATAAATGTGGATTTGGGCATCCCATTTGAGGTGGCACTAATATGCCATGTGTCGGCATCTTGGTTTATGACATAGGAGTTATTTTGTATGACATAATCTATGATGCGTAAGAGCCAAATATAGAGATTCCTGTGACAAGTGAAGACAAGTGTTGTAAACTATCTTTGCATGAGAGAAAGACATCTTTGGGCACCCAAGTTGGGTTATGACATGATGTAAGAGGAATATGCTATTTTTAGTTGTGTATGAAAGATTCCCTTACAACATTAAGTGTTGTCATGTTGCAATTTTTTATGATAGCTGTAAGATGCGTAAGAGAATCTGTCATTGCCTATTTTTAGCCCTGGAGCGCTCTACCTTGGGAAGTCAAATCTGCCATGTTATAACAGATGTAAGAGAGTTGAAAACATGTTGGACAAGTGTTCTTTGATTGGGTAAATGGCCATGTGGCCAAGACGGATGCCCATCTCTAGAGGCTTCTCAAATTTGCCTTGTAACTCTATATAATGTAGTGTTTGGAGTTGTAGTTTGCATAGTGTTGATATATATACTGTTATGCTGCCGAAATTACTCCAGAAACAACATTTGCAGACTCCTGGAAGAACTTGCATTGCAAGTGTATTGTAATCCTTTTACAGATTTGTTAATACATTGTGCAGGTTTTGGAGTGGGGTTTTTTACCTCAAAAGGTTTTCCCCATGATATATCTTGTGTCAATCTCTCTTTCTATGTGTTGTGTTGCTTTTGTAATCTTTATGTTGTGTTTAACATTGTTGCAATTGTAAGGATTTAAAAGAATTTGCATACTATTCCCCTCATTAGGTTGGTGTAGGAAGTGTGTTCCGTGTACACCTTGTTTCCTTTCAATTTGATCCATTGGATCAAATTGATCATAGCCATAGGATGTAAAGGTGAATACTTAGTATTGTGAAGCTGATTTATATAAGTATGCCATTGAAATTCATTGTAATGGTTGGAAAAAATCATTTGAGACATATTGGAAACACATTTGTACTTTGGATTTGAGACCAAATACATAGTATTTTCTAAATTTTCATGATATTCTCATGGTTTTCTCCACACCAATTTTTAAAATTGTTGATATTCATCAAGATTTTGAGCTTAGTACAAGTTTATTTTATAGTTTCTAGTCAAGTTAGTGAATATAAATTATTGATATTTGTTGAACTTGTCATCATACAAAGTTTGTTTCATGGATTCTAAACACCAATTAGAGTTTTTCTTACATTTTCAACAGCTAGTTTGATGGATATTTGATGAGTTTGTGAAGTGTTCATACCCTGGTGATTTGCTGATTGTAGATTGCTTTGTGTGGTTATTCTAAACACTTTTTTCTTTCATTTTGTGGAGAATCTTGTTGAACTACACTAGTAATTAGGTGTTTAATGAAGATTGCTTCATGATTTAGAAACTCTCCTTTGAAGATTGCGCATTTGTTGAAGCTTGGTTGTTGGGTTCTCATGGTCAAATTAAGATTGGTTAATGTTTGCAGACTTATCTATCCATTGTTGAGGCTAAAAGGTTGGTAAAAACTTGATTTTTAGTTAGTTGTCCTCTCTAACGTTTCTCTATCTTGCCCTTGCTTATACACTTTTTTTGATCAAATCTGGTTAGTTTAGGATTATAATAGGATTTTCAAGCTTGCATATTACTGTTGTAAGGTTGATATTTCATGAATGCAAGTTGACATATTATTGGTTATAGACTGAAATGATACATTTTATGGTAATATATGTTTGGATTAGTTTTTTATTCATTGTCAAATATGAAAACTGATTGATTAATGCACATTTTAACCTTGTGTGTTGAAAGTTTGTCCAAATTTGTGTAAGGCCCCTTGTTGGAATCTAACAAAGAACATAAAACAACTAAGTTATGTTGTAAAGGCCAAGACTTGGCTGGTAGAGACCTTGGGGTAGTTATTTTCCATCTCATTTGTTAGTTGCCGTTGCACCAAAAGATCGACCTGTTAATGCCCAATACAAACACTTGACTTAACAAGCATGGGAGGCAGTTAAGCCCTTGTCACAAACCACTACAGCGCAGCGCTGAACAAGAAGACCAAGGGTCACACCTTGCAACAATCCCCCCCAGCGCAAGCGCGGGGTTTAAACCTGTGACCTCAGCTCTAATACCAACTGTTAGTTGTCGTTACACCAAAAGATCAACTTGTTAATGCTCGATACAACCACTTGACTTAACAAGCATGGGAGGCGGTTAAGCCCTTGTCACAAACCACTGCAGCGCAGCGCTGAACAAGAAGACCAAGGGTCACACCTTGCAACATCATTGAGATTTGATTCTTTTCAGGAGAGATGGGATACTTAGTGTAGACACCTAAAAATGCCTTGACCCCACAAGCTACTTTCCCATATCCTTGCACCACTAATTCTCCCTTTCAGCAAATTAATTAAATAAAACTAATATATTTAACTAATTTATCCTAAGCTATCTATCCCTAGCCATTCATCCAAATTATTCACTTGTAATAAATTAATTTAATTTATTTATTACTATACCTTAGACTATCATCCACAATTAATTAAATAAATATCCTAATATTTATTTGATTAATTTTCCTCATCCCCTAACCTAGATTAATTAAATAAAACACACTTATTTAATTAATCTCCCCTAGCCTACAACCTAAAACAAGCTTAATTAAATAAATGACATTTATTTAATTAGCTATTATACCCTACCTAGCCCCTAGACCCAAATTAATTAAGTAAACCCTTTCTTAATTAATTCTAACCACTAATTAATCCCTTCACTAATTTCCAACAACCATATTAATTAAGTTAACCACTTAATTAATTAGCCTAAACCTTCATTATCCCATCTCCCCAAACCCTTGGAATAAAAAATAATTTTTTATTCAAAAGGAGTCACATGTGTCTCCACCTCACCTTTCCTCTTTCATGCAAGAGCATTTTTTAATGAAAATTGCTCACACATGCCTTTGTAAAAAACATGCATGTGTCACTTGTCATCCCACTCACCCATAAAACCCAGTTTTTATTACACCCTCTCCCATATGAATGAATTTTTTATTCATTCATATGTCTTAATCCTAATTAATGCAAAGTCTTCCCAAGGTTCATTTAAAATTCCAAAATAATAAGAACCCTCTATTTTTGTTGATCAAATCCTAGCCCTTGATCTCACCATTCCATCTCCACCCTTGGATCTCAACTTTGAATCTCCACCATTGATCTAAAATCCTCCCAAAAATTCTATAAATACAAGCCTCCTCCAAGCATTTTTCATCTCAGGTCATTTGCATCCATACCATGCAAAAATCCTTAGCCAATTTCTAGTTCAATCCCCTTGCTAAATCCATATTGTGCTAATTTCTTAGAGCAATCCACATATACTTCATTGTTGGGTAAAGCTAGGAGCTGAGTTGGGTGCATCATTTCCTCAACCTTATCAAGGAGAAGGGAGAATTTGAAGATTTGAGGTATAAACACTTTGTTTTTATTTTCCTTCATGTTTATTTATCTTCTTGTTCTCCTTTGTCTTCATTTGGCATGTCCGATGGGATAGCCTTGGGGCCTCGAGCGATTCTAGACACAAGGTGAAGTGCTATTTACTTAATCACTTATGCCACATCCTTTCAATGGGCTAGTGTTCACGGTTTGTGCCTCATGTACATAGTGTTTATCGAGGACTCCCTAGTAACTTGTTCAAGCCTAGCTCAAGACCTTTTGGCCCTATGAGATTGTAATGCACTGGATACTGGTTAGGCCTGAGAATTTACTCACCGCACAAGCCACATTAATTTTATTACGAAGTGTAAATACCCTCTAGAAACAGGTGTGCATGTCGTGTATGCTCTCCCCTCGCGACGTAAGAGTGATCTTGGGTGATCAAAAGTGGTTAGTTTCCTCCTCATGGGACTTGCACATTATGCCTAAATAAGGGTAGTGAGGTGGAATTGTAGTCTCATAGACTCCCACTTGAATAATTATAGGTATGTTCATGTGAATGGCGTGTCTTCTATGTTAAAACCTGTGAAAATAAAAATCAATTTTATGCATTGAAGTCAGCCATTATGTTTTCATTGCTTGCATAGTCTCTTTCTTAAGAGTTGAAGTTAAGAAAATCAAAAATTCCACTCAAATCAAATAATTTTCAAACCTTAGGATGACTTTTTAGTGCCCTTGTACTGACTATTAGCATCATAGGACAGACTATTAGCACCAGAGGTCAGACTGTCAGCACCTGCAATTAGTCTGTTAGCGTCAGAGGTCAGACTATTAGCACCTCTGGTCAGTCTGTTAGTGCTTGTGGCACTTCTGTCAGTGCCTCTAGTTCCTGTGTCATACAAGCATTCATTGACCAACATTTGGTTTCCTAGGCAAAATTTGACCATCCTTAGCATGTGGCAACTTTTGAGAACCACCCAAAAAATCATCCATCCTCTACTTAAGCCATCCTTTGTCAAAATTTCATTATTATACATCTTCCATTTGATCTTAGAAAACCTTGATTTCAATTTTGGACCTTCACCCTCACCCCATCCATTTCACTAAAATCAACATCATCCAAACTTTCATCAAAACATCTCTCCAAATCAAAATCCTAACATCATCCAGGGTATAGTCAAAATCCAATCAAAATCAACATCATCCAAACCTTAATCAAAATTATCCAAATCAAACCAAAACCAATCAAGTCAACATCCAAATCATCCTTTAAATCAAATTTATGCAAAATTAAATCTAGATCTCATCCTCATCCCCTAATTTATAAGAAGCTTGAGAACTTGTCTATCTTAAGTTCTTTTATAAATTAGCCCTATCAACCTTAGATAAATTAGATTAGGAGCTTAGACTACTCCTAAGTTAGTGGACTCTGAGGATCCTATTTTGCATGGTGTGTCTTGTCTACCCCAAGTAGAATAATCCCTATCCCCTTTCTTACTTAAGTGTCTTTGTCTACCTTAAGTAAGAAGAAGAAAACTCCTTTTGAAACCTACAAAGATCTAGATTTATCTAAGCTCTTTTTTGATTTGGTATCTCAATCATCCTTTTCAATATCATCAAATTCATCCAAAGTAACCTTTGATCATCCACTCTATTCAAAATCACTCACACACCATCATAAACTCATCCATTCACTTATCCATTTTGGTCCAAATTTTTGAAAACTAATCCCTAAGGTCACATCCTTCACCCACATCTATCATCACAAAATCAACACACAACTCTCTTTTGTATGCCACAAACAAGGTCACAAGCTAAGAAAAATCAAGAGATGGAATCACATAGACCATATGGGATGCCTCCTACCAATGAAAACAATGTCATGTTGGATCCTTTTGGAAATCAACAACAACCATCTAATGTAAACAATGCCATGATAAATCCTTTTGGAAATCAACAACATCCATCTAATGGCCACGACACCGATCAAGAAGTTATGGACTTCATGCAAGATGCTGACTCTATGGATTTATTGGACCGAGTTCTAAAATCTGATCCCAATAAATATTTGGAATTATTGATCCAAAATGGTGCAAAAGTATCAACCCAACCCCCCACTAACACATCCCAACCATCTTCATCCAGCAATATCCCCAACACTTCACAACCATCATCATCAAATAATTTGCTCAACACCTCAACATCAACATCAATTCCCACATCAATGCCTACATCAACCATACCCACATCCATTCCACAAATTACCCTTAACATACCAAATAACACAACCTACACAAATGCTTCCACTAGTGTACCCCAACTTGACTCAAATACCATCACTTTCATATCCCAACTTTTCTCCCAACCACCAAACAATACATTCAACAACCCTAGCAACAATGCACAAACATCCACCTTCACGTACACACAATCCCCTATCTCACAACCACCCACATCATCTTCCACCCAAAACACTAACCAAACATTTCTATAACAACTCCAACAACTCCAACTTCAACAATAACAAAATCAAAATCCACAACAACAATAAATACCTCAAAACATCCTTCAACAACTCATCACCCACCAACGACAACAAAATCAAAATCCACCACAACAACAATTACCCAATTTCCTCCAACACCTCATCCAATAACAAAAAACTACCAAAGCCACCTACCACGGATTTATCACAAATTGTCCAAACGTTGATACAAAAGGTAGATAACATCCAAAAAGGAAACAATATTTCTTTGAAGATATTTGTCCATATCCTTTTGATCGCTCCATCCACATGCCACCCTTTCCCAAGAATTTTGAAACACCTAAATTTGACAAATACAAAGGGAAAGGAGACCCCCAAGAACATCTTAGGGAGTTCTACATTGCTTTCTTAGAGGTTTCATATGATGATACGTATCTCATGAGACTTTTCCCTAGAAGCTTAGGAGGACAAGCAACCAAATGGTTTGCAGACCTTCCCCCCAGAATCAAAACATTTCATGAACTTGTAGAGAAATTTGTCAATCACTTCTCCTACAACTTTGACCATGAAGTGTCCATGACGATTCTTTGCAATACCAAACAAAGAAATGGGGAAACTTTTGCTGCCTTATTGAAATGATGGAGAAGTCTCGCAAGCAAACTCCCATGGCCCATCACTGAAAAACAATTGGTCACTATGTTTGTGATGAACCTAAACCAAGAAATGGGATTTCACCTTCAAATCCAATGTGCCTCTACCTTTAAAGAAGTCATTGACAAAGGCACCATGATTAAAAGAGCTCTCATAGCCAAGGGAGCCATCACAATTTATAGAGAGAACAATGATAACAAAAACAATAATAAAGTCAACAATAGCAACAACAACAAAAATACCAGCACCAATAACAATCAATCATATGAGAAACCCCACTTTTGGGGTAAGAACAAAAACACTCTCAATGATGGTGTGACCGATGTCAAGAATGTCCAAAACATACAAAAACCTACACCATCTAACCCACCTCTAAACAACAATAATAATGTCAGCATTCCTAAAGGACAACTAAGATAAAGCAATGCACCTAAAATAAGATTCACACCTTTAGGGGAACCTATCAAAAATGTCTTGCGAAACCTTATTAAAGCTGACTTGATCACACTACCCACCATCCACCCTTATGATGAAATCAATTCAAACCCTCATGGTGTAATGAAAATGCCTATTGTGAATACCATCATGTAAAAGGGAATAAAACATCTAATTGCATAAAATATCTAACTGCATGAGATTAAAGAATTGCATACAAGATCTTGTAGATCGTGGTGATATTACAATTGATGAACGTCCCAAAAGATCGCCCAATGAGAACTTAGGAGCATACAAGGATCCACTTCTTGATCATAACAAGGGAAAAACCTCTAGCTCCAACCAAGATTACAATGTTGTTCCCCCTCCCTCTTCTTTTGACTCCGTTGTAGGTCATATAGAAGAATGCCCTAACCGTGTGGCCACTATCACCATACGCCAAAACCCCCAATTGCACCGTCACCACTCATCGTGACTGCATATCCATTAGAGGATCCCCAACGGAGGATCAAGCTACCACCTCCACACCCACAAACCTCCCATCCACCAACAAATATAACCTTACTAAACAACTTGGCAAAACCCCCGCACAAATATCCATTCTCAAATTGCTTCGAACATCACCCCTTCATAAAGAGGTCCTTGACAAAGCATTGATGGAAACCCACATCCCTAATGACCTGAATGTGAACTAATTCCAAGCCATGGTGGGACACATCTCCTCACCTCACCATCTAACATTTTCTGAACAAGATCTCCCTACCTCTAACCCATCTCACAATGGCACCTTACATATCAAAGTTTGTATCCATAAACACACTATCAAATGAGTCTTAATAGATGGTGGTTCTGGCCTAAATCTTTGCACTCTAAATTAATAAAATATTTGGGATATTCTGATGTGGTTGTGGACTCAAGTGAAAGTATAACCATCAAGGGATATGATGACACAAAACGACAATTTGAAGGGACTATCAAACTTCCAATCCAAGTTGGACAAAATATTTTGGAGACAAAAATGGCAAGTACTAGATCTTGATCTCCCATATAACATCCTCCTTGGCCGCCCATGGATCATGACATGCAGGCCGTCGCATCTACCTTCCACCAAAGCCTCAAATTTTCATACAATCAGACTGAGGTTACCATATATGCTGATCCTTGTCCTTTCCAATACTATAGTTTCTTAGAAGAACATGATAAAACCTTTTGCCCATACAACAACGCCACTAAACCATCCACTTCCAATAATAATCCAAAATCCTCCACTTCATACATTGATCCATCCAACATCACATCCACCTCTCAACCCTCACCACCACTCGAGATCAAGATCAAGGTTAGCGACATGGGGTCTGGAGAATACAAATTACATGGGTCATTTTGTGTAGGACAACTTTTGACATCCCCTAAAGCATTTGGAAAACCCAAGTTAGAGGAAATCTCTACGGTTGTCATCAAATGCAAGCCATCTCCAATCTTTTAGCACAAACACCTCATCCTAGTTTACAGAGATGTAGACGAAGAACATAAAGCTCCTATCCTACCTACAAAAAAATATGGAAAGGGCCTCACTATTGTCAAGAATATGGGCTACAAAGGACAAGGTGGCTTGGGCCTTCACGAGCAAGGAATCCTTAAACCTATCCAAGCTACTAAGAATCCTTATCATCAAGGCTTAGGGTATGAAAAATGGGAATCAGCCCCTACAGAACTAGAGTATATCCTAAGTGAGGTTGCTAAAGCCTTCCTTGTAATAGAGAACACTAATGAAGGGGATTATCAAAACTCTTTCCAAGATTTCACCAAGATATTTGAATCATCCATTTGCACCATTTATAGCCTCTCAACCATGCCATCACCATCTGAAGACCTTCCGCTCATTTACCATTAACTCATCGATTGGAACCAACAAGGACCTCCGATCCTAGATGTTGCTCAAAATGACGAAGCCATTGGTGAATTGATGGGGGTTAGAGAACATATACCCCTATGAGATCACAAAGCTAGATATATTATTGAACTCAACACATCTGCTTACTTCGGGGAGACCTCCACGTCTCTTAGTTGCAAAAACATCAAAATAAAAAATACATCCCCTAGTGAAAACCACTTAGTGGCACTTTCAGATGATAAAAAAGTAAAAATAAAAGACGTATCTCCTGGTGAAAACCTCCTAGAGGTGCCATAAGATGAGAGAATGGACCTCCCTGAAGTACCAACACTATATCAAGAAAGGTCTCCCATTCTAGTGGAAGACTCACAAGAAATGAATCTTGGGACAGATGAGTCACCAAAAATCACCTTCAAAATGGCTTCACTTACCCTTGCAGAGCAAGCAAAATTTCTAGGATTCTTCAAATAAAGAAGCCAAAATTTTGCATGGACATATGCCGACATGCCTGGTTTGGATCCAACACTAGTAGTGCATCATTGTGCAGTACATCTTGATGCAAAGCCGGTTAAACAAAAGCTTAGAAAAATCCCCAAATTGCACTACTTGTCAAGGTTGAACTCAAAAGCTCTTAGATGTGGGATTTATTCGACCTATTGATTATCTCGAATGGGTCTCAAATATTGTCTCGGTAGCAAAAGTCACTAGGGGCATCCACATATGTATAGATTTCAGGGACATGAACAAAGCATACCCCAAAGATGACTTTCCTTTACCCAACATTGACAACATAGTAGATTTAACAACTGGGCATTAAATGTTGTCACTCATGGATGGATTCTCGGGCTATAATCAAATCAAGATTACTGAAGAAGATCAACATATAACGACATTTATTTGTCCATGGGGTACTTACTACTGGGTTGTCATGCCTTTTGGCCTCAAAAATATAGGAGCTACATATCAAAGGGCAATGGCTGTAATTTTCCATGACCTATTTCATAAAATCATGGAAGATTATGTGGATGACTTACTGGGAAAATAAAAAATAAGAGAAGAACACATGGGTGCACTATCTAAAATCTTTGACTGGCTAGGAGAATATAAAGTGTGTCTAAATCCAAAAAAGTGTGTCTTTGAAGTTACTTCAGGAAAAATATTAGGCTACATCATATCCCAATGAGGCATAGAACTTGATCCAACAAAGGTGAAATCTATAGTTGAAATGCCTCCTCCAAGAAATCTAAAACAACTCTATAGTCTACAAGGAAAGATCCAATCCATTAGATGCTTCATTGCACAACTAGCTGACAAATGTCACCCATTCCAACATCTCCTTCGAAAAGAAGTGGCATTCACATGGGATATGAATTGTTAGAAAGACTTCAAACAACTAAAGGAATACCTTGCAACATCGCCAATTCTCATGCCACCAAAATAAGGACAACCTCTATTATTATACATCTTAGCAACTGAAACAACAATAGGGTCATTGCTAGCACAACATGATGATAATGGAAAAGAAAGAGCTATATACTACATCAGTCATACCTTAGTAGATATGAGCTTAATTACACATCAATTGAGAGGGCATGTCTTGCAGTTATTTTTCATCCCAAAAACTCGACACTACATGCTTAATCACAAAACCAAGCTCATTGCAAAAATAGACCCACTAAAGTATCTCTTGTCAAAAGCAGCTCTCACAGGTCATATGGCTAAGTGGGTAATGATCCTTAGTGAATTTGACATCGAATAGACATAAATAAGGGCTATAAAAAGACAGATCATAACAAACTAGCTAGAAGATGTGCCTATCCCAATAGAACATCGGCTGCTTCTTTCTAAATTCCTGGATGAATCCATCTTCATAGTTGTACGTACATAAGGATGGAAAATGTACTTTGATGGATCAAACACACATCATGGATCGAGGGTAGGGATTTTATTTATCACCCCTCAAGGAGATTGCATCCCTAAGTCCTACAAGATAATATTCCCTTGCACCAATAATGTAGCGAAATATTAAGCACTCATCACCAAACTTCGTATGGCCATCCAATGGAGAATAAAGAAACTATTAGTTTATAGTGACTCTCTATTAGTAATAAAATAAGTAAACAATGAGTACAAGACAAAGGACAACAAACTTCTACCATGCAATAAAATGGTAGAAGATTTTAAGGAATACTTCTCTAAAATCTAGTTTGAGCAAGTCCTTAGACTCAACAACAAAGTAGGAGATGTGATGGCTACCATAGGTTCTCTTGTGGACATGCAGAAAAATAGCCAATGATGTGAATTTCTCATTGAAGAATTAGCAATGCCAGCATATGAGCTCCCATAGTTCGATCTAGTTTGCAACATTGTTGGTCTCCTATCCCCATGGTACCAAGACATCTATCGTTATCTGCATGATAACATCCTTCCACCTAATCTATCATCACCCTTATTGGTGATACATTATATTGAAAGAGTCTTGATGGTGCCCTTTTGAGGTGTCTCGATTCTAGAGAAGCACAAACAACCTTACAAGAGGTACATGTAGGTATCTGTGGGGCACACTCTAGTGGACCTACCCTCACAAAAAAAATTCTGAGAACATGGTACTATTGACCGACAATGGATAATGATGCTAACCAGTTTGTTAAGAAATGCCTTCCTTGCCAACAACATGAGGATTTGATTCATGCTCCGTCACAAGAATTGCAACCCATTACGACTCCATGGCCCTTTTCACAATGGGGACTCGACGTCATTGGTAAAATCCACACACCATCATCCAATGGACACAAGTTCATTATTACTGCCACCAAATACTTCATCAAATGGGTGGAATCCATTCCACTCACCTACACCATAGGAACCCTAATATCTAAATTTATCCTCCATTATATTATTTACCACTATGGCATCCCCCTTGCCATCATTATTGACAATGGGAAACCATTCAAAAAGCAAGAAGTTAGAACCCTTTGTTAAAAATTTCATATCCAACACCATTTTTCCACTCCATATTACTCCCAAGGTAACAGTCAAGCAGAAACTTCAAACAAAACTATCTTAAGAATCCCGAAGAAGATAGTTAATGAAGATGGCCATGATTGGCATCTACAGCTTAACCCTACCCTTTGGACTTATCGAACTAGAATCTGTACCCCCACTGGAGCCACTCCATATTCCCTCATATTCGGTTTTGAGGCCATCTTACCTATCAAGGTCAAGCTCCCCTCTCTAAGAATTTCATTGCAAAATCTCATTCACGAGGAGTATCAGGTTGCATGTCTGAATGAGTTAGAACTCATAGACGAGAAGTGCCTCAACGCTCTTAATCACTTGCAAGCCTATCAAAATCACCTCCATAGAAGCTACAACAAGAAAATCAAGACCCGTCAATTTGAAATAGGCAACCTTGTACTTAAGGAGAATCAAAGGAACTTGCAAGAGCGCCACAAGAAAGACAAGTTTGAACCAAATTTGTTAAGATCCTTTGTGATAACTGCCAGTTATGGATCGAGAGTGTACTGGCTAGCAACACCTGAGGGACAACCTCTGGATGAGCCAATGAACATCATGCATCTCAAGAAGTTCTATGCCTAACCCATCAAATATCCCAAAAAAGTAAAAAAGCAAAAAAGAACAAAAATTAAAGTGTAATAAAGCTGTCCAATGGTGAAAACCACCTTAGTGGTGCCTTGGATAAGTACCATGGTGAAAACCTATTTTAGGGACCATGAGTAGTGGCTAATTCCACCATCTAATAAGTCCTCAACTACACAAATTACCTCATACCACCTCATCCCATGGCTTGGTATTGTAAACACTTAGCACCAAAAATCCCCCCTCACAACCCACCCAAGGTAGACTCCTGGACAAGTGGATTATTGTATGCACCCCTGGTATAGAAGAAAACCTAGAAAATACAAAAAAATCAAAACATTCCAAAAACCCCCAAAACATTTATAAAATCCAAAAACCCCAAAAAACATACAAAAAATCCAGAAAACCCCAAAAAATCAAAATATCCAAAAAAATCCCCAAAGCAATAAATGTGAAACAACATGTCAAGAGCAATGGAGCACAAACAAAACTAGCAGAAACAACGCACTATAATCAACCCTCCAAATCACCACACCATTGATCTCAAACCCATCCAACAACATATCAACCATCAAAACCATGCCTTAGGATATATTTTTCCCAAAATAGGCATGATCCAATCACTTCCAACCAAACTCTTGGCAAGAGACTCAATGGCTATCAGTCCATCTGCCAATTGATTTTCTATTTTATTTTTCTTTGAATAGCCCCTCTATGCTTATTCAACAAAACCACCTTGATCTCCTATATCTTGGTGTGTGATCGGATAATGTAGAATGAGGTAGAAAGCCATTTGTTGTTGTATGCTGTGTTTGTTGGATGTTCTTATTACTCTAACTAGTATTCATATCTTGTAAAGTGGTCGGATAAGCTTGAGGTATTTCATCCCTCGGTGCATCTAAGACCAATACTTTCTATGCATCAGGAAATGAATGTTCTAAGTTCTCCCCCCACCTAGACAAGGTTGTACTATGTTGGGCATGTGTAAGCACACCCTCTTATTTGCATGTCTGTTCCATGCAAAGGATGGATATACATCATCACCTTGGTCTTTTATACCTTGGTGAAAATATCCTCTTTTTTATAATAAAAATTAGGATTGCTCTAAAACATATCAACATAATACCCACCCTCAACCAATTCCCAAGTCAATCTATCATCCTCTACTCACATCTTCATCCACCACATCTTGACTTTGCATTAATGATGACAAAGACCCAATCATTCCCCTCATCCCAACAAACCCATCCCATAACCTAACCAAGGGTTGGTAGAAAATCTCTCTTGCCATCCCACAACTGAGATAATCTAGTTCACAACCTAATTCCAATCCACCCAACCTACATGTGACCTCAAAAGTTGCTTTATATTACATGTGCGTCAAGTGACCGAGGAAGCCCCCATTAAAAACATCCCCAATCCTAACCAAAACCTGAATCTAACCCCCCCTCCCAACCTAAAAATTGCTTTACATATATAACAAATGGCTCTAACATTCCATGTATCATGAATAGAATCCTTCATCCCCACCACATCCTGCATACATTGCATCATCATTAGATAATAAACCATATCATAACCATCATAATAGCACCATATCATCATAGCATATCATTAGGAGCAAAGCAAATAAGAAACAAAAAAGGATGGTCATTCAACAACATACTTAAGAAGAAAAGATACTTGAAGAAGCCACCTTGTAACTTCCCAACTTCACACTTCCACACAAATAGAAACCTGTACAATGAATCGTTAAGCAATCTAGATTAGTGTCAAATTAAATGTAAAGAGTACTGCTATGGAGAGAAAATATTAAATACCCATCCATTGCATTCTATATGTTGCAACAAACTAATTGAATTGATTAAACAACATAATTCATTTCATCATATCATCATAAACCTCATAACATCATAACATAATAAACATCCATCATAATCTAACTATAAACCATTCCATAATTCATCTAATCACATAAACAATCAAATCATCACATGTCATCCATATCCATAACATAATAAAAATCCATAATCCATATCCATCAAACCATAATGCATAAAACCATCTCACATCATAACATAACATTGTCACATCACATCATATCATTAACATCATCATCACATAATATCATAATCATAATCCATACAAAGATACATCAAAATCCATCCATAGATAAAAAATCCCTCCATACATTTACCATAAACCATAATAATGCATCATATAAACATAATCCATCCATAACATAATCAAAATACATCCATAAGTGCATCCATAAATACATCAATAGGCCAACAAAATCATCATCTCATATAATCCATACACATCTCATATACATCAATGGTCATGATACAAAAATATACTCAAAGGGCTAAAATACATCAAGTTCGAAGGCATATCCAAAACCACTGAGCCGAACTCCCCTGATGAGGAGGCGTGGGAGAATGGGGAGGTGATCCTTGTGGTGCTTTGGAAGGTCCTGCCCATTTAACTCCTAGCATCGTAGCTGGTGGATGTATCGCTAAAGATGTGTTGTCTGATCAGTCTTGTCACCGATGGTATCCAACTCCTCACTGATCTATTAGCCCCTGAGTGACTCTGTTGACTATAGCTGACCTCCCTTTGATCTATTGGAACAACTTCATGATACAAGGCACAATAATACTCTGCTTGCCCTGTCGCCTCAATCAACTCTATCTAGATCCGGGTGTAATCACCCCACATTTGAGCCATCCCACTCCCATCCACTATGCCTCATCCCACTGTCGCATAACCTCAACACCCTGTCGCAACACTCTCTCTCCATCCCGCTCTGCCATCACCCACACTAGCTCAGCCCCATCTACTCCTCCGCCTCCTCCATCCACCAACCCCTACAGTTGTTGCACCTCTGAGAGAGCACTATCTTGCTCTTCTCGCAAGCCATCATGTTTTGCCTATAGCTACCTCACTGGGTCCTCTAGGCTCACCACATGAGCCCTTAAGTTGTCCATATCATCTCTGTCACCTCTTCTGCTTGTTGGTACCTCCACTCTCTGGCGCACTCGGCGCCCAAAACTAGAACTAGAAGGACCTACATCTAAAGTCCCTGCAGCTCCCACTACAACTACTGCCAGAAGATGAATACCTCCTCTACTCCCTCTACCTCCACCACCACCCTCTCCTCCTTCGTCGCCATCACCATCCCCATCATCATCCTCAACATTGGTCTCTACAATATACTCCTCCTCCCCATCATCATCTACTCTTCAAATTAGGGAAAATTTACATAAAAAATGGACATCCTAAGGATGACATCATTAGCTTTTTGAGTTATCAAAAATCAACTAAAAGATGACATCAACCGTTATGGTGACATCATCCAAAACAAAAATCAAATTATTTATTTTATAAAATAAAACTTTCTAAAATCCTATGAATAAACTCATGATGGTTAATTTAACTCTACATATCCTATTCTATCTCAATCATCTTTCTAAATAATAAAGATTCTTTTTATTTTTTTGATTTATATTCTTAGGTTCTATTATATAAATTATTATGTTTTCTAAATATTACCTTCATTCTTTAAGAAAAAGAAAATCTAAAAAGCATTTAAAAATATTTCAACAAATCTTTTCTAAAAAAATTTCTTTTATTTCTTAATAGCACTAAAAATCATAAAACCTACTATAAATATATTTAATATATTAATTCTAAATCCATAAAATCATAAATTTAAATATATATAAAATTATAAATATATAAAATCATTAATCTATATATAAAATGATAATATGAAACTTGATTTAATATATAAAATTTATAAAAATAAAATATTAAATATAAAATAAAATATCTAAGCTACTTGTACTTTGCTACTATTTATAAATAATATAAATGTGTTTATTTAAATAAACATACATAAACAAATAATAGATGAATATTTTAAAGTTACATTTAAATTTTTTATTTAGTAAATTTTTAAGCTAATTTAAATTTTATATACTAAATTTTTTTTTTAGAAATAAAAATTCTTCTCTCACAAGTTTTAAAAAAATTCTCTTCAAAATAACTCAATGCAAATGAAAAATAAAAAATTTATTGGAAAAAGAAAAATAAAAAGCTAACAAATATTCACAATAAAAATATTATTGAAGAGAGAAAAATAAAAACACAAAAATAAAAAAACTAAAAAATATTCATGATAAAAATTTATTGGATAAAAAAAAAGCTAACATTTTTTATTTGTATTTTAAAGAAAGAAAACAAAAAAGCTATTGTAAAATATTGTTTCATATATATACACGTTAAAAAAAAAAAAACTACTATAAGAGTTTGTTTTAAAATTAGGAAGTGTGGCATTTTAAATATAACTTTTAGATAATTTTTTTTTTTTAAATTTAAAAAAAAAGAAATAATCTAAAATGAAAGGTGAACTTGATTTTTTTAATAAATTATAATAGAAATATATGTTACTACTTTAGAAAAATAATGAACTTGAGTTTAAGACTTTTTAAATAAAAAAGAAATAATCAAGAAAAAACAAATAATCTAAAATGAAAAGTGAACTTGAGTTTTTAATAAATTATAATAGAAATATATGTTACCACTTTAAAAAAACAATTAACTTGAGTTTTCTAAGAAATTATAATAGAAGCATGTGTCCCCACTTAACTCATGTAGTTAAGTAATCTATATTTATTTATATATAAATAATTTGTATTATATGAGATAATTTTTGCTTTTTTAGATTTTCTTAGGAGGCCCATTTTTTTATGTAAATTTCCCCTAATGGGCTGACTTGTGAGAATGGTCAACCATACTGGCCGCCTCTATGCCCACCTAACCTCATAGGCCAGTGTAGTACTTGCATCTATGACTGTCGACCACTAATCCCAATCTACTGCCACCAGATGATCAAACTCTGCCATCACCATAGATGAATCTAACACAGAACCCCATCATCCACGATCTTGCTGCACCTGAGCAAAAATGATTGAAACATGCGGCTCATCCTACCGCAATCCAAATTGACACAGAACTCGATCGGGGAGGTACCAATCCAAAATGTAAGTTGTACTCTCTATAATATAGTGCAGATGCCAAGTAAAAGGAATATGAACATCATCATCTAGCCATGGCTCACATCCTATGTACGACCACCATACTACTGAGGTCACCTCATAAAAAAACATGCCTCCAGAATCTCCTACTACTCAACTGCTAATGCGTCAAAATACCAGTGTAGGCAAAAACATAAGGATGGAACTGTGGCCTCACATGCTGACATACTGGCCTAGTCACCGCAATATGCTCCCAGGCCCACATGTGGAGAAGCATCACCCCATAGCCGAGGCTTGCTCCACTCAGATACATGACCATGTGCATATCATGATATAAGTCAGCTAATAAACATGGCCCCCATGCATATATTGCACCCCAAGCAACCATCTTCTCCACACAATCTCTCCATCCCATAGGAAATCCACGAGAGCATAGATCTGGCATCAACACTCCCCCAATTAGTCCATAGATGTATAACTCAAAATCACTAAGGCCTCTCCTAAGGGATGCTGACCACAACGTCTCCTGCCCATCCCAATCTATGTCCACCTGTGCTGGGGAAAATGCACGCTGCAGTGCTGCCAAACCTGTCACCTAATCATAGACAACCTTCTCTCCATGGATCAGGATCCATAGGATCCTCTACACATCCTCCAAGGTGATTGTCATCTCACCCATTGGAAGAAGGGAGCTACTCTCACTCTACCACTACTCCACCAAGGCTATCATCATTGCTCGATGTGCTTGCACCCGAGGCATCTTTCAAATGAACCATAGTCCAAGCTCTCTTAGGAAGTTCTGCTCTGCTTGTGTCAATATCTCTTTAACCACCATCATAGGAGTTTGCCACTCTCGCAACTGTAGAGTTGGAAGATCAATCTATATCCAAGAAACCACAAAAAATTAGTCTTTTCCCAAAAAATAGTGTAGCGACGCTATTCCATCAACCCCTAGCGCTACTCCACCTAGAGGCGCTAATAGACTAACCTTTAGTGCTAATCCAGATGGAAGCACTGATAGAGTGACCATAAGCACTAATCCAAATGGATGCGCTAAACCATTTACCCTAGGCGCTAATTGAGATAGTAGCGCTATTTCAGAAACACCGGGCACTATTCCACCTGGATGGCCTAAAAACCTTATAGTTTGGTGCTAATCGAGCCATAAGTGCTAATTCATTAGCCCTAAGTGCTAATCGAGATGATTGCGCTAATACCCAGGGGCATGCACCAATCAAGATAATGGTGCTAAATCCCCTTAACCCAGTGCTAATCGAGATGATAGTGCTGATTCATCAATCGTGGGTGCTAAAACTAGCACCCCCCTCATTTAATCCCAATGTGCTAACCTAGACGTTGGCCCTAATTAACTGATCATATGCACTGCATGGCTGCGCATAGGCACTAAACCACCTAAACTACCCCTTTCTAGCCTCATAAATGCCCTGAAACCTGAGAAACTACAAAGGGGGTTAGTTGACATACCCGTGTGCCAGCTGTATGTGGTCTTTGATACTCCTAGACTCGCTTGGATCAGTGCTCCTCACATGGAATGCCTCGTTGGGCCATCGCTTTCGCTCTTCTCTATCTAACTCAACAAGCTCAAGGGTGCAAATGTGGTATGTTGGGCCCACTTTGGCCTATCTATAACTACCACATAAACCCTAATCCACTGTTTCTTCTCCCCAGGCCACAAATCATACTTGTTTTCATCCGTTTTTCTTCTATCAACCCCGTTTCCCGTTCCGAACCTCTTTTTCACCATCATTCCCTCCTTTTCGAGAGTTCATCTCAAAAAAATATTTTTTTTACCTGATCTCTCGAGAGGACATCCCTCATCCATTTCCATTCCACCCGTTAGCTAGGGCAAAATTAGAAAAACTCTTTGATCTGACGCCATTCCCCACTCGATCATGATGCCACATAAAAGAGGGGCAAAATGTAGACACCTGAAAATGCCTTGACCCCGCAAGCCACTTTCCCGTATCCTTGCACCACTAATTCTTCCTTCCAGAAAATTAATTAAATAAAACCAATCTATTTAATTAATTTATCCTAAGCCATCTATCCCTAGCCATTCATTCCAATTATTCACTTGTAATAACTTAATTTAATTAATTTATTACTATATCTTCGACTATCATCCATAATTAATTAAATAAATATCCTAATGTTTATTTGATTAATTTTCCTCATCCCCTAACCTAGATTAATTAAATAAAACACACTTATTTAATTAATCTCCCCTTATCTACAATCAAAAACTAGCTTAATTAAATAAATGACATTTATTTAATTAGCTATTATACCCTACCTAGCCCCTAGACCCAAATTAATTAAGTAAACTCTTGCTTAATTAATTCTAACCACTAATAATCCCTTCACTAATTTCCAACAACCATATTAATTAAGTTAATCACTTAATTAATTAGCCTAAACATTCATTATCCCATCTACCCATTCCCTTGGAATAAAAAAATAAATTTTTCTTCAAAAGGAGCCACATATGTCTCCACATCACCTTTCCTCTTTCATGCAAGAGCATTTTTAATGAAAATTGCTCACACATGTCTTTGCCAAAAACATGCATGTGTCACTTGTCATCCCACTCACCCATAAAACCCAATTTTTTATTACACCCTCTCCCATATGAATAAATTTTTTATTCATTCATATGTCTTAATCCTCATTAATGCAAAGCCTTCTCAAGGTTAATTTAAAATTCTAAAATAATAAGAACCCTCCATTTTTGTTGATCAAATCCTAGCCCTTGATCTCACCATTCCATCCTCACCCTTGGATCTCAACTTTGAATCTCTACCATTGATCTAAAATCCTCCCAAAAAATCTATAAATACAAGCCTCCTCCAAGCATTTTTTTTCCTCAAGTCATTTGCATCCATACCATGCAAAAATCCTTGGCTAATTTCTAGTTCAATCCCCTTGCTCAATCCATATTGTGCTGATTTATTAGAGCAATCTACATATACTTCATTGTTGGGTAAAGCTAGGAGTTGAGTTGGGTGCATCATCTCCTCAACCTTATCAAGGAGAAGGGAGAATTTCAAGATTTGATGTATAAACACTTTATTTTTGTTTTCCTTCATGTTTATTTATCTTCTTGCTCTCCTTTGTCTTCACTTAGTATTTTATCTAAGTTGTTGAGTGTAAAAACACCCATCAACACCACTATATGCACATTTATTCACATACATCCCACAAAAAATTCTTCCTCAATGGCCTCCATGAAATCACCCTAGGTAGGGTACATCTCATCAAAGTGGAGTTCTTATATTCCTCCTTGGCTAGCAAGATAATGTTATGAAACTTTTTTACCTAAATGTGTACAAAGATTAATATTCTTTTGATTTATATAAATAGAGTACAAGTTGTTAAATAAAAAATACTTGTGTTAATTGTTAAGGAATAAATGGTGTAATTAATGATTTGAAAGGGTATGTTGATTGATCAACTTGCTTGGAAAACTATTTATTTATTATAAACCTAGATATTTGGCATGAAGTATTCTCTTGGTGATTGATCAAGGTAGGAAATAGGCTTTGGAGAAAGGGTATATAGTGTATGTCTGACCAAGGATATAAAGTATACCTTGGATGGTTCTTGGCAACGGTACATAAAAGTTATGTATGAAATTCTTTTCCTTCTAACATACAACCATGGCTTAAGGAATTTACATCTATTCACCAAAAAAGAAGAGCTAAATCCAGGGAATAAAATTATTTACACTCAATCTTTTGTAACAATTTAAATGAACATTTCATAAACTTTACTATCATTCTTAAATTATAATAAATGTTGATTCATTGTTGTTTTTGCATTTTATTCAATGTTATCCTAATATTTAATTGATCAGTGCGTGTAAAATCTATAAATTGTTTGAATACATTTAAATATGGTAAATTGGTCAATAACAACTAGCCTCCCAACTTTGTTAAACCTGGCGTCGAATTTGAGGAAGATGAATGCGATTTTCTTTTAATCTGAGAGATTACAACACAAAAATATTTTTTCAATTTCAAGATCCAATCACCAACAATCTCTTCAAAATTTTCTTCAAAGTTGGGGATATCAAAGTTTACCTATAATTAGAAGGCGATTGATAGCTAAACTATCTATAAGCATTGGCTCATGATGTGCTTGTTGGGAAAAAGGTGTTGTACACCTTGCACAAGAATGAAATATTTTAATTATGTAAAATAAATATTTATTTGTGGTTCATCTAAGAGATGTGTTTAGCCACATTAAATATTTATTTAGGTCCACTTGTAAAGTTGTATGTAACATTGGGTTAGTTATTTTATGTGTGGGAGACAGAATAAATAATTATTATTTAGAAAACTTAGTAACATAAAGTGAAAACTTTGTATCAAGAATTAAATGAGGGGGTCAATGGTTTTGTGCTTTCATGGTTTTGATACACATGGTTTTCCCAATACTACAAGTTGTATTTGTGTGAGCTTGAGTCTACAAAAGCAAGCATAGAATTAGTGGTTTGGGTTGGTTGGTTTAGTGGGTTTTCATTGTATTAAGTTTCTCTTGTGAGTGTATATGTGAAGCATGGCATGGGATGTGTGGTTACATGCTTGGACACATGGAGGATGCATTGGAGGAGATTGATGTTTTAGAAGTATTCATGAAAATCTGTTAAGTGTATTTTAATGTTTTATTGTTGAATAATACATCGAGTGTGAATGCTTTTGGAGGCTGGGTTTTTCCCTCTTGAGAGTTTTCTCAGGGTATATCTTGTGGCTATGTCTTTTGATATTTGCATTATGATTATTTTGTAAGCTTGTATGCATCATTATCTCTCATAGGATTGGTAATTTCCTAACAAGTGGTATTAGAGCTATATTCATGGTTGAGGAGGTGTGAGCTCCCTAGTTTTATTTAACCCTTGTTTGAGTGGATCTGGTGCAAAGTTGAATCCATGGAAATATAAGAAAGATTTGAGAAATTTTAAGGTATGATGGTTTTGTGCAGGTTGTGGTTTTGCAGATTTGGGCTTTTGGGGTTTGTAGATTCATGGTGTTTATTGCAAATCTGGGGTTTGAAAAATGTTTGGCAAAAAGGGTTTCTTGGATGTGCTTCATATGAGGGTTTTATGGAGGAAGTTGCAAAAATAACCTCATGGGACAAAATTGACCACACCATTGGATCCAGAGGGCCTGAGACATGAAGATTGATATATTTTGGCCACCAGGGCTTGAAGCAAAGAATTAGCTCCCCTTTCCCTATTCGGTTTTACGGTTTGCAAATTCAATTTTTTTAGAAAAATCAAAATTGACTGCACAATGTTCTATAGTTTTGAAAAAAAAAATTTATTTGAAAAATAGTGTTTTAAAACTATAGAACAAATTTGAAAGAATATATATATATATATATGTTAAGAGCTAAATTAAGAGATGATGGAATGTATGGATTCACAAGATCAAACCCTCCTTTCACTCTAACATTCAAGGACAAAGATTGAGCCAAGCCCCTACAAAATGGAAGAAGGCTCAGCTGTAGATCTTTATACTCTTGTTTGTCAAGGAAAGATACAATTTAACCAAGCTTTAATCAAACCCTAGGCCAAGTATGAAGGAAACCCTAGTTCTAAGATAATCAACTTGAAACAGATGATCGACAACAAAAATTTGGAAACCAAAAGTATAGAAAGGATTAGTAAGATGTTGGAACCTGTCTCCTGAAAGCAGAGGTGTTGAAGGACAAATTTGGAAACCACCCAAGTCCAGATGTTGGAATCTGTTGGAGGTCAAAACTGATGAAATGTTGTAGATAATGTCAAAAACTCAGACCCAGAAGCTTGAGGCTCTGTAGACTAGGAGGAAACCACCCAAGTCCAGTTAGAGGGTTATTTCGGCACTATTTTTGGATCTTGAAACTATAATGTTTGCACTACTTCCCTGTAGCTCCACTTTTCCTGAAACCTATACTTGTAACCTGCACACAAGACAAAAAGAGAGAGGTTTGGGGGTTGTGGTGTTTAGGAGCTTGCCTTAGTTAAGCCCCAGGTTAGATTCAAGATTTTTCAACACTGTTGTTAATGAGAGGGCGTGCTCTTATAGAGAAGAGGCCAAAGATAATCTAAATGATGAAATGATTCAAATAGCAATGATGTCACCTTGGTGGTGAAGCCCTTGAGAGGGTGAAAACTCTTCAACTCACAAGGAGATGGATGATGAAGCCATATCTACAACAAACACACAATGAATGCCTTGAATTCCCTTTGTTCCAATATCATAAGTTCGTGTTATCCATCTAGGTGTAAAATGAAGTCATAAAATCACTTATATCTACTTTCTTGCTAACATTTAGGAATTTAAATCACAAGAGCTGATAAGGAGGAACACTTTGGAAGGGCCCAAGTTGACATACTTAAATTTAGCCCCGACCAATTAGGAGAGACTTGGGTGGTTGGCACCCAAGTCTAGGGGCCTAAATTAGGTCAGGGATAAGTTAAAATAGGTCCCAAGGGTCCCCAAAATGTCCTAGGTGCTGGGAAGTTTCTTTTGGGATGATCAATTATAATTTACAATTAAGTATAAGGAAGCAAATAAGACCTAGGAGCTAAACTAGGAGGTAAAAAGGCATGTGGCCACTTTTTACTCCATAACATTTAGCCCCCACTTTAATGTATGTATGACCTATGATCCATACATGCATTAAAGTACGGTCAAAGCACATCAGACACATTAAAGACACCCTAAGTTTAAAGACTATCGCTAGCTCCTAAGCATAGGCAAAAATATGAAAACACTTAGCAGTCACATAAGACATGATAAATATAGTAAGGAAGCACACAATACACGGGGAAGATAGTGAAGCATGCAATACACAGAAAAGACATGAATACAATCACACAATACATAAAGAAGACATGAATAGAAGACATGTGTTTAGGGTGAAAATGTGGAGGCAAGATAGAAGGTTTCAAGTCCCACACTTGAAACCTTAAAACCTTAATTTACAAATCAAACTATAATAACTTAATATCTGTTACATATGGAAATGAAATGATTACAAAAATACAGAGTAAACAGATCAGAGATAGTGTACTTGGAAAATGAGGAGTTATTGGACTAGGGCACTAGTGCTAGTGTCCCGAAAGTTTTCAAATGTCAAATTTTTTTGCACTAGTTGCTTTTCACTCTCTAGAAGCTTCTAGATCCCAGAAAAATGACCCAGCTGGACTAGGGAACTAGTGCTAATGTCCTGAAAGTCTCAGAATCTTGAAATCTGAATTATGTGACGATTGTGTCTACAATATCTGTCTACCTGTTGCACCTTTCCACCGGATCTCGAGAAAAGCAACCTACACATACAAAAGGAGGAGAAAGATGGTTGTAGCTATATAGGAGCTTGTCTCAGTTAAGCCTTGTTTTTGGTATTCCTACCTCAACAATAGCCCCAGATAAAGATTTGTAGAAGTGTGTGCAAACCTAACAAAGTGTATGCAAAAACATAAAACCCTAGATGACTCAAGCATCAAGGAAAGATCAACAATTTGTTCCACTCAATGAACAAACACAACTTCACCTCAAGGAGATGAAAACAATGAAGACTTGCATGAACAAGAAGGTGAATCAACAATGTTCACGGAGGGTCTCCAAACTTGATGTTCGAGGCTTCAACCCTTCTCTCGATCATGCAAAAAGTGTACGAACCCTAGGAAGAGCAAGATAGTCTCAAGATCTTGATTCCTAATCTCCATCCATTATCTCCATGAAAGCAAATTCAAAAAACTTTGAGAGTTTCAACAAATCACTGATGTTCAATAGCAATTTTGGTAGAGTTTTGGCATAAAGCTTGGCAAAAGATTGTGTGTGATGAAATGATTTTCAAATGTCCTTAAATATCTAACATTAGGAATTTCAAATTTTGAAATAAGATGTCGACAACGTGCGAAAATGAAAATTTGAAAACAGAATCCCGGAATGCACGGTAATAGCTGACATCCCTCCAAAATTTAGGACCCCAGGAAATAGGGCAGGACAAGGGCGCTAGCACCCAAGTCCAAGCCCTAATTTCCCAGTCAGGACTGCCTCAAGGAGGTTAGGGGATCCCAAATCCAAGTTTACTTTTCATCTTCAGTCTTCAGTTACTCTAAAATATGACATTCTTCTAGTTAGACCTAGGCCAGTCAGGGTTCAGGAAGGTCTATAATAAACTAGGTTGAGAGGTCACCAAAGGAGAGGAGCTAAACTATGGGAAACTGTACCATTCCATACATGAGGACAATTTCTGACATAACATTTAGCCCCCACTTTAGTGGCCATATGACACTATGTACATATGCAACTAAAGGAAAGTAAATACATCAATCATGAAAAGGATACCCAAAAGGATATTGTAGAGGATGCCAAAGTGTTATTGCAAGAGAGGAAGGAGCCCCCAAGTTTGCAATCCTGCAAGACCACATAGTTAGCAACCACAACCTGCAAGGGAACACTTGTCAGAAAATCAAAACCAAATCAACCTGCAACCGCCACCAATAAGTTAGTTCATAAACACTAAGGGGTTGAGTGATGAGACATGATGAGGGAGGAAATCAAGGGAGATATATGCCCCCCTTGTTTTTGCTTTCTTAGTCTGAAAAGGAGAAACAAGGAGATATCTACACGCATCGATTTTGAGGGAACTTGATGAGAAATGCATTGTGAGGATTTTTTGGAGAAACAAAACCCAAGCACAACACATTGGGTAAGATAGAAAGCAGAACCAGGATTCCAACGCAACAAAGGATGCAAAAATCCAAGTTTGACAGCTCAAGATAGAGGCTTAAGAGTGAAACAGGTCAATTTTGCACCTAGATAGTGATAGGAATTCTCATCCACTTACTATATGTAAAGGGAGTTTTCACTTCTCACTATTCATTGTTACTTGTCATTGTGTAGAGGAAAGAAGGATAAGGAGAGAGAGATCAACGATGCCGACCTGACGTCCATAGCAGCTTCCGCGACTAGAGATGCTCTGAGCCCGAGTGGTAGAGAAACATTTTGAGGCCAAGGTAGGGTCCCAATCTTGCTTTTACTATCATTCATTCTATGTTGTTTAGATTTTTATTGTTTTCCATGCCAATTAGGACAACCATGGACAAGGGTCCCCAACAGGGAACCCAAGTCCACCCAGGGCACCCAGGTCCTCCTAGGGCACCCTATTCCACCTGGGGCACCCAAGTCCAGAAAGGACAAGGGCCCCAGAGGCAGGGCATTGACTATTGTAGTAGATACTTAGTTTTGTTTTCATGTGGTTTACTGATTCATCCTCTCATTGTTTGTTGCATAGGTTGTTCTGGTGATACAGGAGCATATAGGTGATCGCCTGATGTTGCTACTTCGTGATCACATCAGCACCATGACTAATGTAGAGAGAGATCACTTACAAGCAGTGGGTCTCTGGTGGGTATTCGACATACCCATAATTAGGTTTCACTCTAGTATGCTGATGGCATTGACGGAGAGGGGGAATGCAGATACTTCTACATTCCATCGACCTATAGGGGAGATGACCATCATGCTAGAGGATGTCTACAGGATCTTGTGTCTGCCTATACATGGAGAGACAGTGAGGGTTGTAGAGCTTCGCTCAGTGGTGTATACACAGGAGAGCCAGATGTATTGTTTAGGCTACACGGCCACTCAGGCAGAGCATGGGCACATACAACTCCAGTTACTAGAGCAGGGATGCACTGACATTCCTCTGATTTAGAAGATTATGATTGTCATAGTACCATTAGCAGCCACAATAGATGGACGAGGCATTCACCTTCACAGGGGTCTTGTTCATACTATCAGGGCTGTGGAGGAGCATCAGACAGTCTCCGCATGGGGGCGCAGTATGCTTGTGCACCTCTATCACAATTTGGGATGGTATGTCCATTATGAGGCACCTGATTTGATGTGTTGCACATTACTACAGATCTGGGCCTTTGAGCACATTAGATGCATGTGACCTACAGGCTTTCCTATAGAGCCAACATTCACCTATCCACGAGTCCACACATATCCTCTTATCATATGCTGGAGGCACAATGATTTACTGTACTGGAGGATTGTGTTTGATAGATTATAGCCCAGCGATATCATTTGGAGACCATATCGTGGCTATATAGCTTGGCCAGGTCAGTGAAGATAGTTAGCGAGGATGCAAAGGGATTAGCTGATGGCCAGTTGGCTTGATCACATTGTTTCATGGTTCTACTTTGATCAGGTGGCACGACAGTTCAGACATTGGCATGATGTACCCATGATGCATCTGAGCTATACGCACTTTCTACGCAGTGCAGTTAGGGTGAATAGCACCTGACGGTCGACATTAGCAGATGTGGTAGTTAGTGATGATGATGGTCCAAAGGATGCATAGCTAATATCTAATGCATATGATGTCAAATTTACCCGAGCATATTAGATCTGGTGGCAGATAGTGTGGCTTGCTCCTACCTATTAGCCTAGTCACCCTATAGGTAATCCTTGACCTTGGGCCGGTCATGGGAGTGACTCAAGGATAGAGGATGACATAGTGACTTCGCAGGGTACTATGATCTAGATGATGATGACAATGATGAGAAGGAGGTCCTGTCATGGTACGTCTTTAGGGCGAGACCGGGGTGAGATCAGTAGGAGGTAGATTGGGATGAGGAGGCTGAGTCTCAATCACAGTTGAGAGCTCTTGGTCCAGCTCTTGTGGATGTGAGGAGATCGAGCCAGCCAGAGTGAGGGGAGACTAGTAGTTGTATGCCCCTTGCTACAGAGGTGGCTACAGAACTAGTCACACCATTAGCTATTTGAGATCTATCTTAGCGAGATGGAGATCTAGGTAGGATGCTTGTTATGTTTAGATGCAGTTATTTGTGATTATTTGTTTATGTTATCTATATGAGGTACTGATATCTATTTTATTTTATTTTTGCAGTTGGGACATATGCCTGGCGCGACATGGTGAGTCACGTCATGATAGAGATAGTTCCAGCCGATGCGGCTGAGTATTGAGTGCGGGTGGGATACTCGCCACAGCCATCCATAGGGTGGCATGCAGAGCTCTTTATGCCTTTCATGAGATACAAGTTATTAGTGGAGTCTATTCTAGATCAAGCTATCTAGAGAGCTGAGCGTGTGGAGGCAGAGCTCCAGACGCTACGAGATTAGGTAGCAGCTGTACTTGTACCTAAGAGAGATCCTGTTGCTAGTGAGATCTTACTTCTTGAGTGATGCCAGGCGAGAGCTGATAAAGACAGGGCTCAGATAGAGAGAGACCAGTATAAGTAGATGTATATGGAGCTACAGGGCAAGGTGCTAGGACTAAGGGGGGAGATCAGGGGGTTACGATCACAAAGCATCTCTAGGAGTCATTCACGATCCATAGCCACACATGGTCAAGCTTCCATCACACGCACACCATGAGGTCTCGAGAGCACAGGTGACAAGGGCTCAGCCATGTGATGTATATTATGTACTATAGCATCCCATTTTGGTATACGAGATAGTCAACTCAGATGTATATGGAAACTGATGATATATATATGAGATGTTTTCTTATTGCTATGTCTAGTGTTGTCTAATCTATCACATGTGATTTATGTAAAATGCAACTAGTGATAAATGTTAAAGCTCACGTGGAAATGTAATTAATGCAAATGTGATACTTAACAATTCTTTACAGAACATATAGTAAAAGCACAATTATTAATAAATTTCACACATAACTAATATTCTATGCTATAGCAAAGTTAATACAAAAGTGATCTTAATAAAGCATGTTTAACAAGATACCACAACATTTGATTAACTGAAAGAGATTTCTATGTTAAATGAATTAAGACAAAATAATCATACCTTGTCGAAATTGAAGAGAAACTAACTAATAAGTTTTGCTTTTTAAAGTATCATCTAACATATAGTCTTAAGCATAAAATTTCTTGAGGTGCACAACATTAATAGGTTCTTTAAGCGGCGTACCTTCTTTGTTAGCTAGCTTATATGCTCCTAATCCAAAGGCTTCAGTAACGACATACGGTCTGAGCCAATTAGGGATGAACTTTCCTTTTTCTCCAAGAGGTGCATGCACATTGTGTTGATTCTCATAAAGTACTAAGTCTCCAACGTCGAATGAACGGTGTATAACACGCTCATTGTACGATCGTTGTATACTCTTTTGATATATGCCTTAAGATGCTCAAGAGCATTGATACGCTGTTCATCTGGCATCTCAAGTTGTTATAATCTCTTTTCTCTTTCCATGTCGTCATCAATAACATATCGCAAGGAGACTCTTAATGAGGGAATTTTGAGTTCCAAAGGCATTACCGCGTCAGTGCCATAAACAAGATTATACAAGGTAGTTCTAGTAGCCATACAAATACTTGTTCTATAAGCCCATAATGTGTAGGATAATTGAATATGCTAGTCTTTCTGATGTTTGTTAACAATTTTGTGTAAAATCTATCCTATAACATTGTTTGAAGCTTCTGCTTGGCCATTTGATTGAGGATAATAAGGCGTAGAGAAGTGATGTTGAATGTGATATTTTTCTAGAAATTTCTTCTTCCTGGTTCTTGAATGGCATGCCATTGTTGAAGACCAAGGAGGAAGGTATACCAAATCAAGAGATTATGTTATCTTGTATAAAACGACAAATTACATCAGTAGTCGTGGATCGTAAAGGGACGGCTTTGACCCACTTTGTGAAATAATCATTAGCAATGATGATAAATATATGTCCTTTAGAGGAGGGTGGAGAGATTTTACCAATTAGATCTAGGTCCCAAATAGAAAACGACCAAGGTGACACTTGGGAACGAAGTTCCTGGGTAGGTGCTTGGATTAAATGTTGATGTTGTTGACATTGCAGACACTTCTTGATATAAGCAAAGGAATCTTGTTCCATGTATTGCCAATAATATCCCATGCGTATTAATTTTTGTAACAATGATTTTCCTCTAAAATCTCCTCCACAAGCGCCAGAGTGAGCTTCTTCTAAAGCTATCAGAATCTCTGAATTACTAAGACATTGGAGATGGACACCATTATAACTTCATCTATATAAGATATTAGCTAGAATGATATAGCGTGCTGCAAGTTTGCGTAGGTGAACTCAGACATTCTTAAGACATTGAATTAGGGATTGTTTCATCACACAAATAGTTGTATATATGGGAGAACCATTCATCAGAGTTTATATCATAGAAAAAATCAAGACTTGCAACTACAAAATCTTCTACGATTGGTGTTTTAAGATTATGAATAATAAAAGTGAATGCATCGGGAGAATCGTCAGGGGATATAAGGGAAGTTGCACTTTCCATTGCATCCGCATGTTGATTGTCTTTTCTTGGAATAGTATCAATTGAAAAGGATTGAAAATGCTTTAATAAAGACAGAAAAATCATGATATTGAGATAATTTGTCTTGTTTAGATTGATATGATCCATTTATTTGTCTTACAATTAGTTGTGAATCACCATATATAGTGAGGTTTTTTATGTTTAAAGCCAAGGCGACATGAAGTCCTACAATAAGAGCTTCGTATTTAGCAATGTTGTTTGTGCATGAGAAGTTTAGGCGGTAAGACATAGGAATTGTCTTACCTATGGGGGGTACTAGTATGACACCAGCATCGAAGCCAGTTCGACATATTGATCCATCAAAATATAATTCCCATTTATTTTCTGTATCAATAGCTAAGATTTGATCATTGGGGAATGTCTCCTGATTTTGTATAGCAAAAGGAGAGGGTGCCTTAGCTAAATGGTCAGTTAATGCTTGTCCTTTAATCACTTTTTGAGATATAAAATTGAGATCGAATTCAGTTAACAACATAACCCATTTGGCAAGGCGACCAGAAAGATCTGTTTTAGCAAATAGATGTTTCAGAGGGTCAAATTCTACTATTACATGTATCTCAACATTTAGGAGATAATGCCTAAGCTTTTGTATTGTGAAGACAAGAGCTAAGCATTGTTTCTCAATGACAGTATATCACACTTCATAATCGAGCAATGTTTGACTGATATAATATACAACACATTCCTTGCCTTCAGTATTATGTTGTGCTAATAAAGCTGCAAGAGCATTATTAGATGTGGAAGTGTAAAGTATAAGGTTTATCGGGCACGACAGGTTGTAAAACATAGTGAGATAACTTTTTAAGTCCTCAAAAGCCTTTTGACATTCTGAATTCCACTAAAATTTCAAATCCTTCTTCAGTAGTTGAGTAAAAGGGTGAGTCCTATCCGTGAGTTGTGAAACAAATCAACGAATGGCCTGTATCTTCCCTTGTAAACTATGAAGTTGAGATATGATTTTAGGTGGCGGCATGTTAACGATCACATCAATATTTTTTGTATCTACTTCAATACCATGATTTGAAACTATGAATCCCAACAATTTTCCATTGTCGACACCAAATATGCACTTACAAGGATTTAATCGCATGTTGTATTTATTTATTCACTCAAAGATCTGTTGAAGAGTCATGGCGTGATCTTGGTGATGAATGGATTTCACCAAGATGTCATTGACATAGTCCTCTAAGATATTAAGCATGTAATCATGAAAGATAAGAGTCACGACACGTTGGTAAGTTGCTCCAGTATTCTTAAGTCCAAATGACATGACTACCCAACATAATGTACCCCATGGTGTTATAAAAGTAGTTTTATATTGATCCTGAGGGTTTATGAATATTTTATTATATCCTAAAAATTCATCCATGAAGGAAAGGAATTCATGGCCAGCTATTGAATCGATAATCATATCAACGTTAGGAAGTGGGAAATCATCTTTCAAGGATGCAAATCTCTAAATTGGTACACATGCGAATACGACTATCAAGTTTAGCGATAGCCACTATATTCGAGATCCAAGGTGAATAGTCAATAGGGTGAATAAAGCCATCTTGTAACAACTTTTCTATTTCAACCTTAACAAGTAACACGATCTTAGTATTAATCTTATGAATCTTTTGTTTAAATGACTTAGCATTTGGTTTTAGTACAATATAATTATGTGTTACAATCTGAGGATCAATACCAGGCATATCTGAATAGTTCCAAGCAAACAATTCAGAGAAGTTGTGTAACAACTTTATCATGTCTTCTTTTTCTTCTACACTTAAGAAAACACCTATAGGGCTAACTTTTTCAGTGTTATCTTTCCCCATGAAAACATCAACAATATTTCAATTAAGTAGAGTACTGTGGTCTAGGAGAGCAAGCGATTTTAGTAATTCTTTAGATTTCAAAGTAGTATTTATTATGCTAACAGATTTTCCAAAATATGCAGCACTATTCAAACAATAAGGCAATCCGCGTTTATGATGGTAACATGGAATATCGTCGTAAGCACCCAAGAATTCAATTATCACTTCATATGTTGAAAAGATGTCTAAGGGGATCTCTTTTGGAGGATAATTAGTGTCAATCATCTTAGGGAAGATCAAATTAAGCGTGGATATTGTATTCACATTAAGAGTAGGACGTTTACGGGATTTAGATTCCCTAAAAGGGTTATATCCAATACCACTTGAGTAATGTCACAAAGCTGATTCTATAGGTACATGAATCCCTTGTTGATTAATACCACAACCATTACCTACATAATCACAATTCTTATAAAGGATCTGAAATCCTTGACCATAGAGTGAAGCCATTTCCTTGGAAGAAGGCGGGGCTTCATAAGTCTCATAATCTATAGTGTAAGTAAGAGTATTATCTATATTTGTTAGCAAAGAGACTTTAGTATTTGAACAATGAGATGAGATCAATGCAACACTTGATGTCTCAGGAGCAGAGTTGTTAATTTTATACTCACCTGTAGAGGGAGATGAAAAATCTAATGAACCCCAATCATCACCAAGAAATGTATTCGATTGTTTTGATTCTTGCACAACATTATCTATAACAGGAGGGGTTGATAAGTCAACCTTTAGATTATTTAAGATCTTGTGTCAGACAACTTGCTTTTGTGATTCAATTTGTAAACAAAGATCTGGTTTAGGATCAATATGAATAGTATGGAGTTTATCTTTATGAACAAACTTGATTGAATGATGAAGGGTAGAAGGAACTGCCCCTAGTGCATGAATCCATGGTCTACTAAGAATCATGTTGTAAGATAAAGAACAAGGCATGACATGAATTAGGGTAGGTAGAGTCACATGCCCAACTTGTACAGGTAAAGTTATAGTGCCCACAAATTGTCTTCCAACATTATAAAAGCCACATATACTTATCCTATCCGGTTTGATCAAATATGTATAAATTTTAATCTTATGCAATAGATTGATGCTACAAACATTAATATCTGATCCATTATCAATCATAACTTGTTTAATCAGTTTCTTGTTTATTGTAATGAATATACTCAAAGGATCATACTGATTTTGAACTTCAAGAGATGGCAACTCATGTTGTTGAAATAGAATGTCTGTTTTTGTCGCATGCATACAATTGAGAAGAGCTGCTACATCATTAGGTTTAATAGTAGGTGATATAATCACCTTTTGTAAAGCTTCTTGGAGCATTCCATGGTATGTAGGTGAAGTTTGTATAAGTTCCCAAAGAGATATCTTTGCAGGAGTAGCATGAAGCTGCTTAACAAGATCATAATCTTGACCAACCTTATGCATTAAATGAAGTGCTTGAGGAAGCATAGGTTGATTGGCTAGTAGAGACATTGGAATGCTCGATTGTTTTTTGCTTTGTTTTTAATTATGAGTATTGTAAGCATGAGCAACCACAATATGACTAGGTCGTTGTAGATTTTGATGTGTTATCTGTTTAACGTACTTATAAATGTAGTCAGGAGGATGGGAAGAAGGTGAAGGACCTCAAACAGTGAGCACCAGTTTAGAAGGAGGTTGGACGATATTTGAACACAAAGTGACCACTATTTTTTGTTTCACAGATTCTTCTTTAGTTTTAGGAACATAGATTGCATTTACAAACCTTTGAAACAATGACAATTTAGGAGTCGTAGTGGAATGTTCAATTGAGATAAAGTCCTCAAGGGCTTCATCTAACATATTGAAATCATCACAACTAAACGGCTCATCATAGACATGAAAGTATTGCAAAAAGTAATCTGACATTATAACATGCTCAAATTAACCCAAGACTTAAATGTAAAATGATTAAGCATAAACTTTGTGAAAATGTAATAGAATAACACTACACAATACACAAAGTTCCAATTTCAAACTCTTTTAATGAAAGGATTAAAAGAAATCACCAAATTTCAATGCATGTACTTTCACAAAAGAGGGTTTGCAATCTAAATATGTTTTAGTACAACAAACTAATTTAGATATGAGTTTGTAAAGGATGCAAATTCTCTAGAGCATGGGTTCACCAAAATGTTTAGAGTAAAAATGTGGAGGCAAGATAGAATGTTTCAAGTCCCACACTTTCACAGGCACTAAAGCATTAGAGAAGCAAAGGACAAGTTTAGGGATAAACTATTGATTTCCAATGTTCTCTTTTCCTGTATATTGTGTTTGTGACTGTTTGAATCAGGTTTTACAAGTTAGTATCTTTCGCTAACCTTAAAACCCTAATTTCCAAATCAAACTGTAATAACTCAATCTCTGTTATAGATGGAAATGAAATGATTATAGAAATGCATAGTAAACAAATCAGAGACATTGTACCTCGAAAATGAGGAGTTGTTGGACTAGGGCACTAGTGCCAATGTCCTGAAAGTTTTCAGATGTTAGGATTTTCTGCACCAGCTGCTTTTCACTCTCCAAAAGCTTCCAGATCCCAGACCTAGTTAGACTAGGGTGCTAGTGCTAATGTCCCAAAAGTCTCAGAATCTCAAAATCTAAATTCTGTGATGACTGTGTTTGCAATATTCATCTTCCTATCGCTCCTTTCCGCTGGATCTCGACAAACACAACCTGTACATACAAAAGGAGGAGAAAGATGGTTGTGGCTATATAGGAGCTTGCCTCAGTCAAGCCTTGTTTTCGGTATTCTTACCTCAACAATAGCCAGAGATAAAGATTTGCAGAAGTGTGTGCAAACCTAGCAAAGTGTAGGCAGAAACATACAACCCTCAATGACTCAAGCATCAAGGAAAGATCAACAGTTTGTTCCACTCAATGAACAAACACAACTTCACCTCAAGGAGATGAAAACAATGAAGACTTGGATGAACAAGAAAGTGAATTAGAAATGTCCGTGGAGGATCTCCAAACTTAATGTTGGAGGCTTCAACCCTTCTCCTGATCATGCAGGAAGAGAAAGATAGTCTCAAGATCTTGATTCCTAATCTCTATCCATTGTCTCCATGAAAACAAATTCAAATAACTTTGAGAGTTTCGACAAATCACTAATCTTTAATAGCAATTTTGGCAAAGTTTTAACATAAAGCTTGCATAAAGATTATGTGTGATAAAATGATTTTCAAATGTCTTTAAATATCTAACCTTAGGAATTTAAAATTTTGAAATAAGATGTCAACATCGTGCGAAAACAAAAATTTAAAAATGGAATCCCAGAATGCACAGAAATAGCCGACAACCCTCCAAAATTTAGGACCTCAGGAAATAGGGTAGGACAAGGCTGCTAGCACCCAAGTCCAAGCCCTGATTTCCCACTCATGACTGCCTCAAGGAGGTTAGGGGATCCCAAATCCAAGTTTATTTTTCACCTTCAGTCTTCAGTTACTCCAAAATATGACATTCTTCCAGTTAGACCTAGGCTAGTCAGGGTTCAGGAAGGTCTGTAATAATCTAGGTTGAAAGGTCACCAAAGGAGAGGAGCTGAACTATGGGAAATTGTACCATTCTATACAAGAGGACAATTTCTGACATAACAACATGATTAACCAATTATATATATATGAAATGCTAATTAATGTAAGCAAACACACAATGTGGAGAGGGACTCATCACCACACAACTTTAGACAACACAAAAACATGCAAAACACGTAAAGCATATGGAGGGACTCATCACCACACAACTTTATATATATATATATATATATATATATATATATATATGAAATTCTAATTAAAGTAAGCAAACACACAGTGTGGAGAGGGACTCATCGCCACACAACTTTAGACCATGCAAAAACATGCAAAACACATAAAGCATAGGGAGGGACTCATCGCCACACAACTTTAGACTACACCACAAACATGAAATACACGCAGAGAAGACACAAAAAACACATGGAAGACATACAAAATACACGAGCACCGCATAGTATGCCATAGACACACTATATGTCTTATACATGACAAACATAAGTGATAGAGAGGATCTCATCACTACTCCACTATCTAAAACATGCCAAACACACCTGACAGTTGAGTTGTGCTGCCACAACCACCAAAGACACACTTAAGGGTGAATAGCTCAAGATTCAACCTCGCCTCGTGATGAGGAATTTGTATAAAAGGATGTCCACTAGCTCAAGAGATACACCATCCTGCCTCGCGATGAGGGCTTTGTATAAAAGGATACACACTAGCTCAAGAGATACGTCATCCCACCTTGTGATGAGGGATTTTTGCTTTCATATAAAAGGATGTACTCTAGATCAAGAGATACACCATCCCATCTCATGGTGAGGAATTTCAAACACACTTTGTTAGTGTCAAAAGATAATCAAATAGATACCATTATATATGCCCCCACCTTAAAGTGGTTGATACCACTTGTCGGTATCAAGCACATTAAGGTAGAGTGAAAAAATGCAAGGGAACAAGAGCTTTCACAAAGCCCATGCCCCCAAAGGTGACATGTGCCATGATTGCCAAATGTTCCCACAAACACATCAAGATTAGTTGATAAGATAATGAACAAGATATAATCTTTGGTTAGAAAATCTTACCCTAAGATAATAACCAAATCAATTTATAGAAGCTATGCATGAAATCATATCACATGAGAGACCAAGGCTACACTTGCGGGTTCAATACCAAGTATAGACATTGGGCTTATACTATAGGTATCTCGAAACCGAGTGTAACAACAAGGTGAGATACAAAATAATCCAAAGTGCGTTGAAGCAGATTTAGAGTATTGCAAAAGTTTGTTACAACAAAATTTTACAACATGAATCACAACATGGAGTGATTCTACTAGCCAAGTGTTGGATATATATATCAACCCCATCTTAATATATGGACTAGGTCCATTTTTGATTTCTTGCTGAAGGGATGCATGGTCCTTATTAGTATTTATTTTTTTCATCATCCACCAACTAGTAGAGCCACTGAAGAATGTGAACAATAAAAATGAGAGAGGAGACAAAAGTGACTTGGGTTTATAACATGGGGAGATGCCCTAAGACATCTGCCCTGATGTTATGCCCCCAAGGCACAACACACAACAATAAAATAGAGGAGAGGAAAGTAGAAGCATGATGAAACAAATAAAAGAAGTGCACAACAGAGGTGGTCTCCTTGTATCCTTGACCTTACAAGAGTGTCAAGGGTCATCCAAAGAGACCTAAACATATAATATAACATAGGGGAACACAACACAACATATGTAATTCTATATTTATAAGAAGAGGCCAAACTTGCAAGCATCTTAGAGAGGTGCTCCATCAAGAGTGGTAAATTATGTGAGAAGTTCGTACCTGATTGATGATGATTTCTAGGATGGACATACAGTGCTTGCTTCTCAAGACTCGGTATGTTAAAAATATTTTGTTGCTTATGAAGAGGGGAATCAATGGTATTTCTCACTAAAGACATTCACCTTGTTCTTTTCCTTTCCTTTGCCTTCTTAATTTGATTTATGAGCCTTTCACAATGAAACGGATAGCTTCTCATTGACACCACTTTCTCTTGCTTCAAGTGATTACATATAGGTTTTTCCAATTGCATATCTTGTGAATGTTGGTTACCTCCCGATCCATAAAGGGATAATGAAGGAGGAACCTTAGCATAGATACCTTTTCCACATGGACGAGGTGAATCTTCAGTTGTTGTTGTATTCACTTCTAACATACCCACTATGCCATCATAATCAAGATAGTCATCTTCAATCTCTATTGTATTTTGTTCCACCATATTATTGTCGCTATGCTTAGGAAAAGGATCGATAGAGATTTGTATATTTTGATTTGGAGGTGCTACTGACTTATTTCCATTATCATTCACACCAGTAACTTGTATCACATTAGAATCGATGAGGTCTTAAATTTCATGTTTAAGATGCATACATCTTTCAGTGTCATGTCCTAGAGAGTGGTGATAGTGACAATAAGCATTAGCATTGAATGAGGGTCCTTATGGCCTTGAACTATCAAAAGGATGAGTAGGAGGAAGCTTCAAAAGATTTTTATTCATTGCTTGAATCATTATCAAGTGGATAGAATCTGATAATGGAGTGAATTGTCTTTGTTCTTGTTTGAATCGGAATGTTGTCCGGGGAGGCTTTGAGATAGCAAACACTTGTGAGTAAAAGTTATTCGAATGTTGCCCATTGATCTTGATGAAATTCCTGTTGTTCTTCTTGAATGAATTTTGAGATGGTCCATCTATAGATTGACCAACATGAGCCAATGAGGTGTGATTCTCATACTGACTAGATGAAAGTTGGTAATCGCGGAGAGCTGTACATAAATGTTGAAAAGAACTATACTTCATCAACAATATCTTATTGTGTATGTTCGGTTGTAAATTCATAATGAATACCTTCTAAAGATCCTCATCTTTATTTGGATATTGTATTTGCGAGATGAGACCTTGATATCGACTAACGAACTCTGTCAACTTCTCCTTGGAGCCTTGTTTACAATGAGCCAAATCAATCAAGGACATAGTGGGTCAAATGTTTGCTTGGAAATGTTGCAAGAATTGATCAACTAACTGTGATAAATAATTGATTGAATTAGGAGGTAAAGAGTAAAACCATTCCAAAGAAGTATCTTTGAGAGATCGAGGAAAGAATTTTGCTAATAGTTCCTCATTAAAGAAGAAACCACTACACATCATTGTGAATGCTGCCACATGAGTATTAGGATTACCTTTACTACCATACTTTTCAAAACAAGGAGTCTAAAATTTGTCAGGCATTGGATTTATTAGAATTGCATAGGGTAAAGGACTACGAGCATGATATGTTGGTAAAGTAGGTTGAGAAGAAGAATTACTCAAGTTTGTCACTTTCTGCTGTAAATAAGACATACTTTGCAAAAGTTGATTTAGGAGAGTATCATTGGATGAAGGAGAGGCTTGTGAATTTGAGAAAGATGGATTAGATGTTGTGTTTTTGAAATTGTAGGGTGGTTGATAATAAGAGGAAGTGATGGGTGGTTGAGAATAGGTAGTGGTAATAGGTGGTTGAGAATAAGTATGCATTGGTATGGATACATGACATGTAGAATTTTGATAATTAAATCCAACAACTTTGTAATTTCTAGTGGATATTCCCATGGTAGTGGTAGCATTACTACAAGCATGTGGATTGGTGGTGAGAATTGATGATGTAAAAGTGGATATTCCTGTAGTCGGTATGGGTACTGAGACCAGTGAGCTTATATATGTCGGTGATGACACATTGTCAATGTTATTCACGTGGCTAGCTATATGCATAATGTTATGATCCACTATGTGGGCTAATCCACAGAGCATGTCAAAACCTTCTTGTCCTTCTTGTAACAATCCTCTTATACCTTCGACAATAGGTACCACCTCTTGAGCTAAGTGTGCTTGTTCGACAACTTGTTGAAATTTAGCTAGTTGTTTGTCCAATCTCTGAAGATGTTCCTCAGGCACATGAATATCTTTATTATCCATTTCTTCAAGAGGAGGAATTATTGGCTCTTCTATGTTATCATTGAAGATGTTATGTTGAGGTGTTGTTTCACCCTTTGTAAAGTGATTGTATAATGGGGTTTCCGATGTTTACACATTGTTGTTATCAATAGCATTAGAACCCATTAGTCTACAACTTATTCTTACAAAGATGTTCCTAGTAGGGAAGTGGGTTATACAACTCATGCAAAGTCCAATAACACTCAATGCACAAACTAAGAGTACAATCAACAAGATTAAGGTAGTTATGTTTGTTGAAATACACAATGTGTAATTGTAAAATTTGAAAGTTGAATGCAAGGACACACAATGAAGACACACTACAACTCAAAATCAGATTTGAATGACTATTTAAAAGAGCAACTAAATCTGAAACAAGATTTTGACTACAAACCCTAGTCTTTTGCAAAAAACTAGGTTTTATGAAATATGCAAAATTTCAACAAAACCCTAACAAATGATATGTGCAAATGCAAGGTGTAAGATCATGAAATGATTATTTGCTGTAATTTATCTTAGAACTGATGTAAAAATCATATTTTCAAATGTATCCAATGATGTGCAATGAAATAATACAAAACTATGCCTTAATGCAAGCCTAGAATGCTTTTTTTTTCGATTTTTTAAAATGTATGCAAGATTTTTCAATGCAAGATGATTAATATGATATGAATGAATACAAAGATTGATTGTAACACTCAACAAGATGCAAGTTCAGAAAAAACACGGGTTCACCAAAATGTTAAGAGGTAAAAAGAGAGATGATGAAATGTATGGATTCACAAGATCAAACCCTCCTTTCACTCTAACATTCAAAAACAAAGATTGAGCCAAGCCACTACAAAATGGAAGAGGGCTCAGTTGCAGATCTTTGTACTCTTGTCTGTTAAGGAAAGATAAGATTTAACCAAGCTTTTATCAAACCCTAGGCCAAGTATGAAGGAAACCCTACTTCTAAGATAATAAGCTTGAAACAGATGATCAACAATAGAAATCTAGAAACCACAAGTACAAAGAGGATCAGTAATATGTTGGAACATGTCTCTCAAAAGCAGAGGTGTCAGAGGACAAATTTGGCAACTGCCCAAGTCTAGATGTTGGAATCTATCAGAGGTCAGAACTAATGAAATGCTGTAGATGATGTCAAAAACTCAGATCCAGAAGCTTGAGGCCTTGTAGACTAGGGCAGCAACCATCCATTCGGATCCTGAAACTATAATGTCTGTACTGCTTCCCAGTAGCTCTAATTTTCCCAAAACCTGTACCTATAATGTGCACACAAGATGACAAGAGAGGGGTTTGGGGGTTGTGGTGTTTAGGAGATTTCCTTAGTCAAGCCTCGGGTTAGCATTTAGGCTTTCCCAACACCATTGTTTATGAGAGGGCATTCTCTTATAGAGCAAAGGCCAAAGATAATCAAATGATGAAATGATTCAAATAGAAATGATGTCACCTTGGTGGTGAAGCCCTTGAGAGGGTGAAAACTCTTCAACTCACAAGGAGATGGATGATGATGCCATATATACAACAAACACACAAATACTAACACAAATATGCAACAAACACACAATGAATGCCTTGAATGCCCTTTGTTCCAATATCATAAGTTCACATTATCTATCTAGGTGTAAAATGAAGTCATAAACTTACTTATATCTGCTTTCTCGCTAACATTTACGAATTTAAATCACAAGAGATGACAAGGAGGAACACTTTGGAAGGGCCCAAGCCAACATACGAAAAGTTACCCCGACCAATTAGGAGAGACTTGGGCGGTTGTCACCCAAGTCCAGAGGCCTAAATTGGGTCAGGGATAAGTTAAAATAGGTCCCAGGGATCCCAAAAATGTCCTAGGTGTCGGGAAGTTTCTTTTGGGATGATCAATTATAATGTACAATTAAGTATAAGGAAGCAAATAGGACCTAGGAGCTAAACTAGGAGGTAAAAAGGCATGTGGCCACTTTTTACTCCATAACAATATATATATATATATTCCTTAAGCCCCTCTATGGGAATTGAAAACACTGCAACCATGGACTTTAAATAGACAATAAACATGGTTAAATCTTTCATCATGTCCATTTGAAACTGAAGACTTTTAAACAAATTTGAATTTTTTTAGAATCCGCCACTGCTCACAGCGTGCATGCCACCACTGTCACCCAACACTATCACCTGTGTCAATGATGACACATTGATGATGTCATCCATATGGACCATATGGATGCTAACGTGAGCATGTACGGACATGTTCCCAAAGGGGCCTCTTCTAGCCCTCGAAGTGCCTTTTCTTCCAGGGGCATAACTTTCACCCACGTTAGCAGATTTTTGACTTCTTATAGGCGTTGGAAAGGTCCCTATCAGAACTACATGGTGGTACAAGTTTAGTCATCATATTTTTTTATTTGTGTTAGAAGTTGGTGCCTGAAGCGAGGCATTGCTCCAAGATGATGTATTGGTCATAAATTTCACATATGAAATCAGATTTTAGATTTTGAATAGGATTTGGAGAGAATTTGTAGTGTACTATGTAGTGGATCAAGTAAATTTTTAGTTTGGTGTGTAGAGAGAATTTTCTAATTGTTTGAGCTCTTGTGGGAGCCTGAGATCAGGGTGTGATTGTGAGAGCATTTAGATAAATTTTTGGGCATAAAATTGTGGGACTACATGATTTTATGAGACAAATATGATGGTATAGTAGGTTTTTCAATTTGGTGCTTCTAGATATAAGTTTATGGGTGTTTTCAGAGTATGGACTTTGATGGATATAGGTACATAGGTTTTCTTCTAGTTTGAGGATATGATTGATACATGTGTGAGACTAGGGGTCTTGATTCAATGGGAGTTGAGTACAAGTACAATTATGATGATAATTATAGTGTCATAGATATGAAGGTACATTTGAGCATTGGCACGACATGATCATGTATGCGATTGATAGGTATGGGTTGTGATGTTTGATTCACGATTACAGGTGGTGGTGTGGTTTAGTTTTAGGAGGTTGTTCTTATCTCTTGGATGCTTGATTGGTTCCTTGACTTTAGTTACTCATTTGTGGACTTGTTTGGAAAATTAGACCTAGGGTTGATTTGGTGTTTGAGTCTTGAGGTCTACAGGTTATATTCTTTGATATCTTAGTTTGTAGGTTACTGATGTGATAATGAGTTTGCATGTTGCATTTGTTTGGGATCTATGAGTTATGTAGTTTGTGGGTGTGTATAGACCATTGATTGTAGTGAGATGACTTAGATGTGGATTGTCTGTATCCATGAGATTAATTCAATGTTGATGTAGAATTTGTTAGTGGGCCTTGTCTATGGTCATTTGTGCATTAGTATGTTTCATTGATATGAGAGGATGGATGATTAGAGTACCTAGATAGTCGATTATTCAGACTTGTAGCATGTTTATCATGATGTCATAGATATCTTGGTTACACAATTTAATGTGATCTTTTGATAGTGATGGTTTATCTTCTTGGCTTGGAGATCTTGGTTCTACTTTGGATTTATTGGTATTACAGTTGAGTGTGTGTGGGCCATGGGTGGTCTTCATTTAGGAGATAGTTATCACGATGCCATGGATAGCTCATATCATGGTTCAATGTGAGCTTTGGTAGTGATATGAATTTGTCACCTAGTGATGGATGATCTTCTATAGTGGTTTGGTGTCATGGACAAACTCTTGGATTACAATTCTTATTATAGTGAGAGTGCTTTGACATCCAAAGTTCTATTATCAGGAGATGGTTATCTTTGTGTGATTGGAGATGTTGATCCTTAGTTTAGAGTATAGTTGGTATTGTGTCTTGGTGTACTCTAGATACTAGTTTGAGTGTTGGCATGATACAGGTTCTCTTGACACCAGGATGTGTTCATTGGAGCATGTGATCTCCTAGGAGGATATGTTAGATCATGATGTCATGATTGGGTTCCTGATTCTATAGTTGGAGCTTTGACAACGATCTTGTTGGTTTTCTCAGTATTGAGTACATTGGTCATGTGCTTGGGAGCTTCATTATATTGTAGTGTTGCATTTAGAGTTTAGCATGGATTGATCAGTTATAGGTGCTCATGGATACCTGGAGACTTGGGTGAGGCTAGAGTTCTCTTGGGGTTAGAGACATTTATTGAGATGATTACTCTTTAGAGGTTTCAATAGGAAGACCAAGGAGCCTTCACCTAGATATGGACATGAGTTCATGGACTTAGAGGAGATTGTTCTTGGAGAGAGTAATTGTGGCTTAGTGTATCCTAGAGGAGCATTCTCATTCCCCACTCTTGGTCTACTCGATGGATTATCTTTTGATAGGTATTGCCCATCCTATTTTTAGATACGTTTTGTTTTATGCTTTGTCTTCTCATGGATATGGATCTTGAGCGATGGTTGTTAGTATTGGAATGTTCATTTGAGGGGTGTTTAGCATGGTTATCTCCTTGTGCATATGAGTTTAATTTATGAGGAGTTTAGGAAGTGTTTATTGGGCTTATTCCTAGTTTTGGGAATGGATACTTGAGTTGATATTCTTTGGTTAGAGAGGATTACATCCATGTTGGTTATACATGATACATATGTTTCATTTGATCTATGAGATTGAATGGTTGGGTGTTGTTAAGGCTTTTCATGTGGGGTTATAAAGGAGATCATACTTGACATATCTTGGCACTTTGAGGTGTTGGTAGAAGGACATGGTATGATATGATTTACATGTTTTCTCTCTTTGTTCTATGACTACTTCTTAGAGGATTATGTTCATGTGATAGATTTGGCAGAGTTATGGTGACATGTTGTGAGGAAGTATACATCATTTTGTGTTGCATGTGTGGATCATTGTGATTGTTCTTGGTACTACATGGTTTGATCATTAGCCACACCTTGGTTTGATTATTGATTGGTATAGTTGGTATGCCTTGATCTATTTTCAGATTTGCTATTACCCATGTAGTGGAAGTACTTGGATATGTATGTTTTTCATTGAAAAGTTTTATATAGGGGGCTTGTGATTGCGGTATATGGGTTGGACACATTGTTGGCACGAGTTTACCGATGTTGTTGATACCTAGGAGGTATTGATGGTTAGATGTATTATCATTTGGTTTGGGTGCTATTTCTAGTCATGTGGGTTTTTACCTTTGACAACAACTTGGGCCTTTGTTATCACTTGGATTTGATGATTGTGTTCTTCGGATTGGTGCATCTTCACCTTGGCATGTTCCTTTTCTTCCATAGGTGGCATGCTGGAGGATGAGAGGATTTCTTGCTTGAGATGGTGGTCACCTTGGTTTTATTTTAGGTATCTTGATAGAGAACAAGAGCATGCTAGAGATTCATGTGGTTTCATGTATGTTTATGATGATTTTTTTCATTGATTGACCCTTATGCAATGTATACAAGTGGGAGAATATTAGGAAAAGGGTGTTGTACACCTTACACAAGAATGAAATATTTTAATTATGTAAAATAAATATTTATTTGTGGTGCATCTAGGAGATGTGTTTAGCAAAATTAAATATTTATTTTGGTCCACTTGTAAATTTGTATGTAACATTGGATTAGTTATAATTATGTGTGGGATATATAGAATAATTAATTAGTATTTAGAAAAAACAGTACCATAAAGTGAAAAATTAGTATCAAGAATTAAATGAGGGGGTCAATGGTTTTGTGCTTTCATGGTTTTCCCAATACCACAAGTTGTATTTGTGTGAGATTGAGTTTATAAAAACAATCATGTGGTTAGTGGGTTTGGTTGGCTGTTTGAGTGGGTTATCATTGTATTGATTTTCTCTTGTGAGTGCATATGTGAAGCATGGCATGGGATGTGTGATTGTTACAAGTAGGAGTAGTAAGTGTTGTCATTGATGTCAACACCTAAGGTTAGCATCTAAGGAAGTTACTTGGTTAAGTTGGAACAAGCGTTTGATTGTTCTGTCTCCCAGAACAGTGCAGTGTTTTGCTCCGCATTTCCTCAGTATTGTAGACCGAAGTGTGAGATTGGGATATGATTTAGATATATGTCTAAAGATGTTAAATCATGAGTTTGGTGGTCTGGAATGCTATGCAACAAAAGATCTATTCACCAATTTGAAGAATGTGTCTGGCAATGTGTGCAGAGTGACAGGGACAAAATGTTCTGCTCCACATCTGTCCACAAATTAGAATTTGGCTTTGCGGTTTTGGACTTAAGCTTAGAAAGTCCATAGCTATCTTCATTCTAGAGTATTTGTGATTTGGTGCTCTGGAAGATAAGTTTGTGTTGTTATACTTCAGGTAAAAGTTGTTGAGTTCAAGTGATATTTGTTGTCTTCTATTATCTCCAAGTGAGATCTATTGCAGATGGATTTGTTGGCTCTCAGGTGAATCTATGTTGTTTGTGGATGTGTCAAGATCATGTTAAAGCATTGCACAAGGTCCGCTGGTTATGATTGTGATCGAGGAAGCATGTGATTAAGAATTCTCCCAGTTTATGTTGTTTGGCCGACAGTAGAAGGTAGATTGCCTTACGGATCAGAGATATGTTTTGGATCAATGTATTAAGTGGTTAAATGTTTTGTATCAACCTATATGAACATGCTTGTGCAAGGATTTGGGTCTGCATGGCATATAATGGATTGGATTGAGCCAACAAGCTACATCTTTCAATGTACACGTTTCATATTTTAGATGCTGACCTGATTATGGATCAAATCATGATGTAGACATATAAGAGAAATGAATTTTAGTTGAGGTAATAATGATGTGGGAATGATTGATATGAGCATGAGAATAGCAGAGCAACGATATAAGATTAGTAATGATGAAGACTCATGATTTAGTATTCAGTTGCTAAATGATTGCACCCTAGCATACTGATAGATTCTTTTGCAGTATTCATATTTCCTATATAATTTCACTTGTACTTGGCAGAGATCCATCTTCATTAAGGCAGTGAGCCTGGTAGTGAGAAACCATTAGGGTTTAATAGCCCTCATTGTAATCTTTCTAGGTTTAGGGTTGAGGCAGTGAGCCTGCTAGACCTAGTTGTACTTCATGGTAGTGAGCCAACATGTTCTAGGCCTGTGGAGTGACCAAGCCTAAACATCACCATTTGTAAAAGATTGAAATATATATTGAGAGCTAATCCTCTTTGTCGTTTTTCCCTTTCTTGGGTTTTCCACGTAAAAATCTGGTGTCTCTTGTGTTTGATCTTGCAACCGTGTTTAATTTTCTAATTTCATGCTTTCATGGTTTAATCATAATAACAATGGACAAGTGATTAATGTTTTAAAGTGCATAAGTAGTTAAGGTTTTGGGACAACTGATTCACCCCCCCTCTCAGTTGTCTGGTGCATTTCAATAGTGGTTACATGCTTGAACACATGGAGGATGCATTGGAGGAGCTTGATGTTTCAAAAGTATTCATGAAACTCTGTAAGTGTATTGTAATGTTTTATTATTGAATAATTTATTGAGTGTAGATCCTTTTGGAGGCTAGGTTTTTCCCTCTTTAGGGTTTTTATAGGGTATATCTTTTGTTATCTTATGGCTATATATTTTGATCTTTGCATTATGGTTATTCTGTAAGCTTGTATGCATCATTATCTCTTATAGGGTTATGTAGGAAATGGTTTGATCAACTTGGTAATTTCCTAATAGTGCTTAGGGCATTCTAGAGTGTCTATGTAAATTAACTAACCATACCTTCATGTTGCCTTATATATCTAGTTCAAATAACACTTTAAAGGAATCTAAGTAGTCAACACCTTGTCTTTGGTACCCATATACAATTGCTTGCACCTATCAAAGAGGTAATGCAAAAGGGTGTGTGCAAGAAGTTGTCCACTTATTGGCCAAAAAGTGGAAGTGTTTTCCCTGATTTTCAGAATTTGTCACATTTGACCTAAAAATTTGAAGCACTTAACGGTGGAATCTTGGAAAAAGTCACTAAATATGAAATGTAGTACTCAGAATCTAGTTTCCAAATATGTATTTTTTTTCAATACCCAGATGATAGAAAGTGATTTTGAATAGGTGTTTCTAAAAACCACTGTTTAAAAGTCACTTTTTTTTTACTATACCATGTACGTGTACGTCATCCATATTTTGACCTAAATAATCATATTTTTCAAAATCCTTTTGGGAAAAGATTTGTAACTCACTGAAGCACGTTTTCCATATTTTTTTGTAATTTTTTATTGAATATATTTTTTTTCATTAATTTTTTATTGGCCATTTTTGGTCTTTTAAAAAATCATCGTGTACGTCATGCATAAGATGACCTAAACTTAACATTTTTTGAAATTTTTTTTTTAAAATTGAAAAGAATTGTCTAAAGTACGTTTTCCTACAATTTTTTTTACAAAAAAATATGTTAATAAAAAGTTATTAAAATACTAAAAAACCCTAATAATTCAAGTTTATGGACCTATTTCATCAGAAATTGATTAAAAAATAGAAAAAATAATCCAATTGTAAAAAAAATTACATATTTAAAATCTACACTATCTCATCTATAATGGGTTTTAATTTCGTCAAAATATTCTGCAAAATAGACCTTCAGATATATGCCCAAAGTCACTATTTTGTTGTGACATTGACAGGACCTTCAAGTTGCAGGTCAAACTTGGTCCAGAGGTCAGGTTCGGGTCCCCAAAGCATTTCCCGAACCGGGTTACAAAGCAAAACCCGAGCTTAAAATTCAAATTTTAAATAACGGGATCCCGTTTCATAAAAGGTTAATATTTTAACCTTTATGAAACGGGATCCCGTTTTGAAACGGGATCCCGTTTTGAAAACGGGATCCTGTTTTATAAAGGTTAAAATATTAACCTTTTATGAAACTCAAAACGGGATCCCGTTTCTTGAAAACGGGATCCCGCTTTTGGCTCGGGATTCCGAAGCAAAGCGGGATCCCGTTTTGGTTAACCCGATTTCGGATTTTTTTCTAACTCCGAAACTTCCACCTTAAGTGGACACAACTTCTTGCATTTACCCAAAAATCCCCTGTCTTTGACCTAAGTATCTAATATACTAAGTGCATTTGATGGTATGTATAGAAGTGGATAGATCCTAATATTGATGATTTGAATTTAGATGGTAATTTAGGGGATAATACACTAGTTGAAGATGTGTATTATAATCTAAATAGTTAAACAAGTGTTAAACAAAATAGAATCAACAATCTTGAATAATATAGCAAACATATAATTTTGTTGTAAGCGAGAGCACATACAAAATTATGGGAAAATTTTCTAAGAGATGTATGCCTTGTACTCCACTTACATGTTTCAAATTTAGCTATTATATAGCTTTCAATATGAAAAAAAAACAAAAAACTTACCAAAAAATAAAAATAGAGTTATTGGTAAGATCTAGAGAGTCACCATACTTGGTAGTGATCCATGTCCTTAGAAACTTTGTAAATGGAATTTAGACAAGGACTAACTTATTAGAAAACTAAAATGTTTATTGGAAATATTTATTTTTGTACCCCTATTAAGGTCATAACTAAGATTGTTAGAAACCACCATTGAGATGACTTGAGATGTTCTTTGGATCAATTCCAAAGAAACATTATTGTTTGATGTATAATGAAAATTCTTAAACAATTAAGTTAGACTATAATGCATCATGGAACATTACTTCTATATAATGCTCTTGAGAACAATTATGCTAAAATGACTAGCACTAAACTTGGTCAACAAAACAAAAATAAACGATAATGTAGTACTAAAAAATTAACAATGAAATTTAAGATTTCCTTCTACCATAAATATGACTATGTAATTGTTGTGGTGTTATAGAATTAGATGAGAAGGATTTTGAAAGAATGGTCATTATTACTTATTTTCCCTTGTTTAGCTCAATCTAGTGATGGGGAAGCTTTAATAATGACTCAACTTCTAACCTTGTTTGGATATCCATGTCATTTCATCTCTCTATGGCAATTAACATTTAATGATGTGAGACATCACTTACCTTTTTCCAATCTAAAATTATAACGAGCTTTGACCAATTATATCATCTCCCTTTGCCAACAAGATTTTCTCAAAATCTTCCTACCAAAAACTCTTTGGGAGTTGAACATTGTAAACTACTATATCCTATTACCATTGCATTTACCTAAAAAAAAAAATTATGCCCACTAGCCATGTTCAAAGCATTATTTTACATATAAGTGCTACATTATAGTCTATCATTAGTTTTTTTTTTAAATTTTACCTTTCCAAAGTCAATCATCAAGGACTTTGTTAAGATCTACCTCTAATCATGGTAGGTAGATTTGATATAAAGATCCCAATAATATTAATGTATCCACTCAAGTAATGATTTTCTACCATGAACAAGTTCTATATTTCTAGAAATACAAGGCAATGTTTGACACCCTCTCCCAATTTAGAAGCAAACATAAGGTTTTATTTTAGATTAAAATTGTAATTTTATGATTTACAAATATAACCATATTCCTCAATAGAAGTAATAACCACTTGGATGATGTAAAATGGGATGAGCTCAAATGGTAAATCATTTTGGGTTTTCATAGTGGAGACACATGCTCAAATCCACATGAGACATGTTATATGATTAAATGTATAAATGTTGAATTAGGCAAACTACCAGATCTAATTTTAAGTTTGGTGTAATCGACAAAAGAGGGCAGGTGCAAGTCTTAGCAAAATTGATGAAAGCCATGCCAATTAGCATCTAAGTTGAAGGACAATCCACAAAAGAAATTTCATAGTAAATTTCACAAAAATAATACCACTCAATTATAACATCCAAGTTGAAAAATGTCCCACAAGAGAAATAATCTCATTTGAGAGTGAGATCACCTTGTTCCCCTCATTTAAGACAATGGTCTTAATCTCCTAGTGAATATCTTTCCCGGGCCCTAATTCCAATAGAATAGAATGGTCCTTCTTGGGAGAACTAGTTAAATGTTCTTGATTTAAAGATGAACTTTGCCTCTCATCTCTAATTAGGTGCACTATCATGTCATGGAATGTGAGGGGACTTAACATCCCCTCAAGAAAAGTACATGTGAAAAGAGATTTATAGATCCATAAACTTGATGTGGTGTTTCCCCAAGAAATCAAAGTAGGAAGGGTCCAGCTATAGTTGATCCTTCAATCTATCTGGAAGGATGTGTGGTTTTTATATTCTAATCATTTTGAAGACAATGGGAGTATTATTCTTGGTGTGGTTAGAATTTATTTTATTACATCATTCTTTGTATTATGTTAATAATATTTACATATTATTAACATCATATAACTTATAACTACTTGACATAGTTATAAGTGAATTGATCGAGTATGCCTATGGATTGGTTATTTAACAACCTTATTTTTGTATTTATTTCGTTTCTTTCATTTAATCTATTTTCTCATTGCTTTCCCGAATTTATACTTAGATCTATGTGCCTGTGTGTAAAAGTTTGGAGATTGGAAAATGCATGAGAAGAGGAATAAGCCTATGAAGAATGTAGGAAGGAGATTCACCAAAAGGCGTTACAAATTCAATGTCTAAAATCTCTTCCTATCCCAAATTTTTGCCTGTGTGAACGCATTTTGTGAAAAAGACTTTGCACTGGTAGTGTGTGGAAGAACCCTACATTTGGAAGCATTTTTTAATTAAAAAATGATGTTGTTTGAAGTCAAACATATGTCAGAGGCATTTCAAAGCTACATCCATATATCTCTAAGCATGGTTGCGCCCAATATTCATTTCTAGGCATTTGAAGGCTGCATTCAATGTAAGGCTACCTAATATTTATTTCCAGGTGTAGTAATATACTGTTTTAAACATCATCATATCCCCTTACTGATTGAGAAGGCATCACAACTGTATAGATGACACAAATATTGTCTAGAGTCTACTGAATGATGTTGAAATCTTTTGTTTAAAACTATAGTTTTGGCATTTCAATCTATCTGTTGGTGTTTACATAAAAAATCCATTTCATTTTTCATGCTCGAAGTGCAAATTGCTGTGATGGAGATTTAATCTACTATTTTGGGCGTCCAAGTAGCTGTTTGGGCATTTAAACTGCTATGCATCTCAATTCGGAATATTATTTAGAAATTGAGAAGCTAGAGAGAGAAGATATAAAGAAGAAAAAGTATAATAGCAGATTAATCTGGCTGATACGGAAAGAACCCAACTAGAATTTGACAATGAAAAGAAGCATTTTTAGGTTTTGCCTCCCAGTTTTTTCTAAAAAAACCTAAATTATTTTGAAAGCATAGAACTTTAGAATCGAAAAGAATTTTAATAATAATACAAAATAATAAATTATTTTATCTTTTCTAATAGTTGAACTTTTGAAATATCCAAAAGTGTAAAAAATAATATAGTTAAATCAAATTCAAGAACTAAATTTTTATTTTTAATCAATTGCACTTAAAATATTTATTTTGGGAGCAAAATTGTAAATTTTTGCAAGTCATTATTAGTTTAAAAACTCATTTAAACCCGAACATTAGGGAGATATAAGGGTTCCATTTGGAGAGATAAGGATCCTAAAAACTAAAAATAATGACTACCAATGAACCAAAAATCATGCTTCCTAACTCTCAAATTTTGAGAGGAGACAACTATACTACATGGAAAACAAAAGTCCAAACCTCACTTGAGTTTGAAGACCTTTGGCATATTGTTTTTGGACATACAACTAGACCTACACAAGTTGGTGCTGATCAAACTAGATTTAATAAGGCCAATCAAAAGGCCAAAATGATAATTTTGTTTAGAGTGTCAGATGAGGTTCAACCTCACATTTGCATAGATACCAATGCCAAAGATGCTTGGGATCATCTTAAAACTATTTATGAGGCAAAAAATTAGAATCAAATTCTTCATTTGTAACTCAATTACATTGCAAATGCAAAGTGGTAAAAAAGTAGACATTTTTCATAAGAGTTGTAGAGACTAGGACATCATTGCAAGCGTTAGGGGAAGAAGTGACAGATGCCTCTCTTTTAATTATAGTCTAGAAAGAGAACTACCCCCTTTGTTTCATGTGTTTGTCACATGTCTAAATGTGGCTAGTAAAACACCATATTTTGAGAGTTGGTAAATTTGCTTCAAAATAAGAAGCAATCCATGGTGAGACTTTTGACTCCCAAGACAAGCATGCCCTTGCATCAAAGCAGAAGAGAAAACAATTTGAATGTTGGAATGGTCCATCAGGTTCATCCAAACCAAACCAGGAAAACTCTTCTACAAATAAAAAGAAGTGTCTCATTTATGGAAGAAAGAGACATGATCTCAAGGATTGCTGGTGCAATTCCTATGCTAATAGTGAATCCAATCAAAGAAAGCCACACAAATATTCTTAGAGGGATAATAAGAAGAATCCCCATTGACAAAAAAATTCTAATAAGCAACATGGTAATGTTGCATCTATAGGAGATTCCGATGAAGAAAATTTCTTGTATGCTGCCAAAACTCAGTCCTCCACTTCAAATATTTCTATCTAGTATGTTGATTTTGGTGCATACAAACATATGATAGGTGAACAAGAGTGGTTTTATGATCTTACTCCATCAACCTCATATGGCCAAGTTTCCCTTGGTGATGATACCTCTTATGACGTTCAAGGAATTAGAGATATTTCTTTGCCACTCAAAACTCATAGATGTAGACTTACTAAGGTTCTCTATGTTCCAAGACTCACCAAGAACCTACTCTTTATAAGTCAATTTCTAGAAAACAACTTAAAGGTTGACTTTGATCAACATAATGGTGAGAAATTTTCTCATCCGAGACAAAACTCGTAATGGTGAAGTTTTTGCTCGTGCTTCAGGGTTTAGAAAAATGTTTCAACTTGTTGATGTCACACATGAAGACAAGGCCCTTGTAGTCAAAACTAATGCATCCACTACTCTTTGGCATAGGAGATTTGGCCATCTCAGTTTTGGCTATCTTCCTGCCTTGAGTAAGAAAGATATGGTGAAAGGACTTCCCCCTATGTAGAAAATATAAGTTCTTTTCTCCCATTGTCTTGTCGGAAAGCAACATCAAAATCCTTTTCCTTTTGCAGAAAATAGAGCCTCTAGTCCATTAGAATTGGTTCACACTGATCTATGAAGACCTATGCCATCAAGTCATAACAATGCCCGATATTTTCTACTCTTTGTGGATGACTATTCTAGAAAAATGTGGGTCTATTGTTTAGCTCACAAAGATCAAGCTTTTGAGAAATGCAAATAATTTTGAGCCCTTGTAGAAAGGTCATCAGGTCAATCTCTCAGAGCCCTTCACTCAGATCGAAGGGGGGAATTCACTACTAAAGAGTTTTCACACTACCTACAAGAAAATTAGATCCAAAGATAGTTGACCACTGCTTACACACCTCAACAAAATGTCATTGTAGAGAGGCGTAATCATACAATAATGGAAATGGTATGATGTACCTTATAAGATACAGATCTTGCTCTTGAATTTTGGGATGAAGTGGTTCATACAGATATGTACTTGTTAAATCGAGCACCCACCAAAGTGCTTGAAAATATCACACATGAAGAAGCATGGACCAAGAAGAAGTCCTCTATATCACATCTTAGAGTGTTTGGATGTACAAATTTTATGCATGTCCCAAGGTACAAAGAACAAAGTTGGATGAGATGTCTTTGAAGTGCATTTTTCTTGGGTACCGTTTAGAGTCAAAGGGATATCAACTTATTGATGCAGTAAAAAAGAAGGTGCACATTAGCAGGGATGTTATTTTTTATGAGGAAATAGGATGCAATGCCTCTTCCTCACCATCACTTGTTAGTTCTTAAACACCAAGAATTCTTGACTTTGAAGATGAGGAACTTGATGAAGAAGCACAAGAAGAGGATTTGTTTCCATTGGATCAATTTCCCCCTCTTTCACCACCTCCATCCTCATCTCCTGTGCACAAAAATCTTCCTAAGTGGTATCGGGCCACAATGAAGGATGCTAAATATGGTGCCAATTGTAGATACATCTCTTGCTAGGCCCAAAACTTGTAGCAAGTTGTTGATGAATGTTATTACACATGCACAGTAGAATTAAAATTCACAAAGGAACCTTAGCTATCTTGGAAGATATGAAGAATTCACTGGAAATTCTTAATCTCAAGTTTTTGTATGGTTAGGTCTTGACCGTGTTGGAAAGGTCAGCAGGTCATTATGAAGCTATTTATTCAAGGGGCCTTACGTGACTAAAGTGTTATGTGACTACTAGACTTGTTCAATTTATGTAAATGACAACAAATCACACTAAAATAAGTGATCCTTTGCATGTATTTACCATTCCTTTACAAAGCTTTACATGAATTTCATTAACATGCTTTGTATTTCTAAATTTATATGAAAACAACTAAAGATCTTTGAAATTCACAATTATTTATCTGAATCAATAGCAATTCAATTATGATGACTACGTGCAAGCTAATTATTTACTCTTTTGGAGAAAAGATAGAAAAGATAAGGGTTAGAAACATTGTTTAACCAGGATAGAATGTTCTTCTATTCACATATGACAAGCTTGATGATCCTAAACAATTCAATGGCAATTAAATTCTCATATGTAAATCCTGAGCAATCTTACGAACATAAATATATAATTGCAATCTTTTGGAGAGAAATATATCAAACAATTGCCTAAATTAGACAACAATTTGGAATAGATACATAAATCTGATGTTTGCATTCATTTCATATATAAAGTCATTTTGAATTTACAATATAATAATGATTTCTATTGAATCAATCAAAATTACCAAAACTCACAAACGTTTTTACAGATACATGAAAGAGGTAGGACATTCCACACGCTCATTTATGTAGACACAAGTGACCTCCTTTGTAAACTACTGATGCTCAAAGTATTCACCGAGAATGACTTCCTTTTGCATTCAAAAGTAAATTTGCTAACTAAAGTCTTATGTTGATCGCTACTAATCCCTATGTGACTAAAATACAAGTAGCAGGGTTCATTATATAGATTTGAATCCCACTCTGCTACGATTACAAGAAAAACCAATCAATGGTTCTCATTCAAACTTCTGAGATCAATGATGGAAAGCTTTTCCCAACTTCTCTTTCAAAATATCTTTTAGAATATTCCCTTTGGCACAAAGGATGCCATTGGGATCTTTTGAATATGAAATATTCCCTTTTGACTTTCTTCGCTGTTGACTTTCCTTCAAGAAAAAAATAGAAAAGTGCAAAGCCTATTTGAATAACAAGAAAAGGAACTACTTGCTGCCACTGGTACTTGCTTTTCAATCTTCTCCTATTTTCTTCAAATACTTTGTATACCTGACCATAAACGTTGTAATGGTCGCATGAATATTCCTTTTACTTTCTGTCCATGTGTACTATTGTAGTTCAACACTTTCTTTTAGCATCTTTGCTTTCTCTTCTGCATCTCCTCTATTCCTCTAATACTTCTTTGTCTTTGCATTCAACTAGATGATAGAATCAATCATCTCTTTACTTAAATTGGCTGCAAGGTTCTCTAGGCAAGGTAACTAAATAGCTTCGAATTCCCTCATTGCCATGGCCACATCATATACGGGCATCTCTAAGTAGTCATGCCCAATGAGTCTTTGTATTATTTTTACCTATTTCCTTATCATGTCACCAGCAATTCTTTAACTCCTGGGTATTTGCAATACAATTTCTCAGAATCCTTCCTTCAAACTTTAAATCCAATTTATACCTTGGCACTTGGTTTGCCATTTGAGGTGTCAATACTCCCTCATTCACCAATTATTCAATCCTTTTTTCCATGGCCTGGATCTGCTCTAATTCATACCTATTTTCCTTCATTCTTTCTTGACAATGATGGAGGTTAAGGCTGTAACCAATTTTCCCTGCTAGGGCAATGGCCCAATTGTTAGGGTTAGCCGGCAGAAGATATCAATTAAATGCAAATAAAGATTAAATAGAGAAATGGAAATACACAGAAATAATAACAACAAGAGACAAGTTTTAACATGGTTCACCCAAACTCAGGCTACATCCACCAAACAGAGAGTCCAATATTATTATCCAGTAAATCAAACCGATTACAATCAGCAATCCCTGCAACTCAATACCGCTGCAAAATGCTACAATACAAATACCAAAACCCTAACCCTTAGCTACTTTTTATCAAGCTTTTGTCGGTTACAAAATAGGGTTTTCTTATGTCGGTTAATGAAAAAAAAATTAACTTCCGGTGCATTATAAAATAATAAAAAATTGTGTGAGGTTTCGGGGGCGCTGCCCCTCGACCCCGCCCTGTATCGCGACAAGGAATGCGCCAGGGGCGCTACCCCTGGACCCCGCAAGGGGCGCTACCCCTTGACCCCGTCTTGGGGGTGTTGCCCCCAAACCCCTGCAAGGCGCGCTGCCCCTTGACCCCGTAGGAATTTGGGGGGAAACCGTGCCGATAAAAGTGGGGTAAATATAACCTCCGAGTCTGATTAGGCTCCATATAACAACACCAATTAGGAATTACCTGCCTTATTATTTCTTCTCCTTGTTGTATGAACTCCCTAATCCAATCCTCAAAAATGTTAGCCTCAATTTTCTTATTCTCCATTTCACTTATCTGATCTTTTGACAAAATAGCCAACTCTGAAGGTAAATCATGCATATTAACACTAGGGTCAAACATCCCCTGAATGAATTGTTGTAGTTGGACAATGTGTCCTTTTAATTGCTCAAACTTGTCTTTATCCCTCCTTATTAGGTCTATGGTTACTTTATTTATATCTTCCATTTCTGCAATATGTTGTTCCCTGGTTACATACCCCATATCCATTTGAAGTATCTTGTAATCTTTCATGCTCATTTCTCCTTTTGCTTTATCTATCATTGCTATGGCCAGCTCCAATGTTCTCGCTGCAGATGGATCTCTCCTTATTGCAGACATTGTTCTTGCCTTTCTCTTTTTCTTTTTTTGGTGTGGTACCACCTAGTAGGCTTTTTATATCTATGGGAGCCAATTTTACCTCTACCTTTTCTCTTCTTACTTCTTTTCCCATCCATGCTAGTGCTTCTTTGCTAGTCCTTGCCACTTTCTCATTTATTACCTCTTTTTGAGGTTTCTCCATTTCTACTTGTTTTTTATGCTGTTATTGATTTTGATGTTGTTGAGGAGGCAGATGTCCCTGATGCCTATCTTGAGGTGGAGGGTTTGGTGGTTGTTCACCATTTCGTTGGTGCTCTTCCTCCTTATTTTCCTTTTCTTCTTCTTCTTCTATCTTGGTGTCCCCTCTTGCTTCTTCTTTTAAATTTTCCTCTTTTGAACTCCCACTTGGATTACCTTCTACATTTTCAGCTCTTTCACCTTCATCCTCCTCTGTCCGCTCTCCTTGAGATTCTTGTTGTTGAGGGGGCTGTTGTTCATTTTGTCCTTTTGTATTTTGCACTGTGGAACATGAAGCTTCAGTAGCTTCTCTTTTCTCTTCTCTTTGATCTCCTTTTACATTTTCATCTCCTTGATTGGAAGGTGAACCCAGTGGTGTGCTTGACTCATTAGCATGTGTTTCCACTACTTCTTCACTTCTCTTTTTCTCCACTTCCTTCTCCAATATCTGTTGTACAGCCGTTTGCACTTCTTCAATAATATTTTGTGGCACTAAATTATCAAAATGATCTACTATCTCCGTGCCATCTTTAGGATGTTCCTCTTCATTACCTTCTTCATCACTGCTATCATCCTTAATCTCTACAACTTCACTCCTGTTTTCAACCCATTAGACCCCTGAGCTTTTGACTCTTGCAACCTCTCTTCGGTCAATTCTTTTTTGACCTTTATGTAGCCTTGGATTCTTTCTTTATGTGTGAAAGCCTTAGATACAAGTGTTTTTCTTCTTTCTACCTATGGAGTTTCCACAATCACAGTAGGTATTTGTACCTTCCCTTTTGGAGTATCTATGATCACTACTGACACTGGACCCTGTTCTGCCATAGCCATTGGTCTTTGGATTTGCTCTGCAGTGGCCCCTTTACTTGGTGCCCCTTTTTCTGTGAATGTGCTAGAAGCCATTGCAACTTTGATACCTAGTGCATATGGATCCATGAGTGTTGCATTCTTGTTTGTGTTAGATATTGTAGTTTCTACAATCTTCCTCTTCTTTTCAAAGAAACACAATAAATCATCTTCAGTTTCTTTGGCCCTTTTCTTTCCTTTCTTTTGATATGTGGCCATCTCTGTGGAATGGAAACTTCTATTTAACCACCTCTTTCCTCAATCCCTTTTCCTTTTCAACCTTTTCTTTTTTATCAGTCGCCTTTGTATCTACCTTCTTTTGTTTTGGCGCCATCTGCCAAGAAAACTAATGCATTTTACCATCTCATTTGTGCCCCATCTAGGGTTTTACCATATATTTTTAGTCTTTTACATTTACCCTAGGGTTTTGTCTTTTCCCTATTATGGAATTTCTACAGAATTAAACAACTTTTAAATCCATTTCCTAGAACTAATTACAGTATATGAATTAATTTGCATCATTTTCCTTAACTGTAATATCTGCAAAGTTAATTTCACTTCAAATTTAGCCCAATTATAATGGCGTTTGAGGTACATACCTGAATTCGCTTTCCTAACTACTATACCATTGGACTTTGATACACCTTTACCATTTTCCTATAATGCTATTGAGCTCACTTTCCAAATTTACTTTATTTACCTTAATTCACCTTTTCTTTGTATGGACTCTACAAATTTTACTACTGTATGCAATCATAAGTGGAAAAAAGGCAATCAAAATTCACTTTTATTTCCCTTTGAATGTAGATTTTACTGCATTCAATGGAATTAATTACAGCTTATACACATGTTCACAACATGCCTATTTTGAATTTGTATCCGTTAGCCACATACTTTCTTATTTTTGTATCTTAGATACAACTACATCACTTAAAGTGCCAAAAATACATTTTCTCTCGCATTATAACTTTTGCACTTCATTTTTGTATATCAGATACAAAACCACATGCATACACATTCAGATTTCGACTAGTAGTGAAATGAATTGACATCAATTTCAATTTTAGGATTGCACTTTATCCTTTTGATACAAAAACATATACATGCGTAGATACAATACAACATTCTTCTAAATTTGACTTTTTATAAACCTGATTGTATATTTTCTTCGGGTTCGATCATGCATACTCTCATGTATATCATATATAGATGCAAGATACAAATATCTGTGACATTTAACTCCTAACCCTTTGTTATGATCAACTGTAATTTGCCCCGCATTAAATGCTAGATTCAAAAAATCATGATTCAAATTGAGATAAAGTAACAACATATCTAAGCATTTAACCTTACTTGACCTTTAGCATGCACGAATTAATTTTTTCAGTATTGGGGTGATGAGCTCACATGAGTTTCATTAATGGTGCATCATTTCATTGATCAGATATGGCCCTATTTAATAGCCTCGATAATGAACAATTTTATTTCATTCTCAAAATTCAGCAATCATGGAGACTCCTATCTGTCTTCATGGTGCTAGAAGGCAAATTGCTTTCCTTGGTTCTATTACAGATTCACACCTAAGGAAACTCATCATACAACATGATGATCCTAGGCTTCACACACTAGAATTAGAGGCAATTAAATTGGTTATGGGTAAATATTTTCTTAACAATGAGGACAGGTATCGGGTAAACTCAGACATAGCCTCACAGTTCCTTGCATCCCTTTTGGACCTCGGCGGTAACAAAGTAGAGATACTCCTACTATTCAGAGACATTTTTTAGAGCAGAGTATCATGTTACAGACCTGGACATGGTAATTGGGGCTGAACTTGGAGGTGGCATTCTGCGTGCCTCGGAGCTAGCGCTGGCTTCTGTTCCTGATGCTATGGTTCAAAGACTACCTTTTCTGAATATGTCTAATTTGGCTCTAGGGCGTCACCGTCAATGAGCGACTGCCAGGTGTATTTTCCTTTATCTCTCCCATGGATTAGACCCAGTGTAGAATGGTAACTGAGTGGCACAATTTGCGGACATAGTTAGGGCTGGAGATTTTTACAGACATCCTTAGCTATAGTAAGCTATAATCAGGAAAACAAAGGGCACAATACCTCTATTTTGTGAATATTTTGCAAATTTTAAATGACAGGGGTGAAATTCCCCTAACTGTAAATTTTCTGCATACAATGAATATAATTACCTGCCCAGTGTTCTATCGTGTTCAAATCTATGTATGCACCTTTCATTTCTGTATTTTAATACATGCAATTATACATACAACTCATAACACAAGGCACCTTAATATGCAAAGAAATTTGTATATGAGATACAAATTTAATTAAACACTAAATTTTCACCACAAGTTGAATATCTCACAAATGACAAATAATTTCAAGTTGGTTCAAAAAGCAATCACATACCCATCTTCATGCAAATTTCACTAGTAACCTCAATTTTTCTCTAGTACTATGTATTTTGAATTTCCAAGTGTTGCAAGCATCAAGTACATTTTCCCTTTACCACCAAGCGAGACCAAACCACAAGAAAAAAGAAAAAGCCACATCAGGGGTCCTCATTTTGCTAGAGGGTAAATGGGGCATGTTGTGAACATCACAACAACTAGCAACCAAATAAAACAACCAAATTCAAACAATTAAGGAAATGAAATGAAATAAATCATAATTTCCAACTTTCTCCAATGCAAGAATTTTATTTTTCATAGAATGAATGTATTCAACAATGTATATGAACTTTCCAAAAGAATTTAAGTGTGTGCAATTGATTTATTCCCTCCTTTGGCAAAGTAAGGAAGTAGTAAATATTTGCATTAACCTACATAGTTTGATTTAACCTTTTAATCCAATCCTAGATAGAGCCTTGCTGCCAGCAGGTGTCCATAGCCCCGACAAGGTTATCACCTATAATTCCCCTAGATAGAGCCCCACTCCCAGCAGGCGTCCATAGCCCCGGTAGAGTTATCTAGATGACCTTAAGAGAGTAAATTCTTTGTTCTATTGATTTTTCAATATTCTACTTGTATATAAAGTATATCATTTTAGCTCATCATTTGCACAGTAATAGGATCTGATGCATAAGGCTGGGAATTATAGTGGTAGCAAAGGCCAATCTTTAGATTTTTCACCTAACACAAACATCTACCACCCCCAAACTAATTCAAAAGATCTTAAGGTTTGTATTTATATGATTCTTTGAATGCTTCATGCTACATCCATTGAATAAAACCTTACACAGATGAACAAACAAACCACATCCATGAAAGTCACAACTTATGTATAAATTTCAAATGATTACCTAAATTTTCCAAATTTTACTGTTTTCAATGGTTACATGCCTACTCCTGTATACCTTGAATCAAAATAAAGACCCCCAGCACGTAGAAACAAAAGCAAACAAAAAAAACAAAACAAAACAAAACAAAACAAAAGACACCACACAGAAAGGAAACCAAGCAAACAAAACAAACAACAACAAAACAAAAGGCTATACAACATTTACAATATGATATAGAATGATGTTCAGATTCACATTCTAAGCCTGAAAATTGCTGATTATTAACGAGTAATGGTAATTCCTCACCAGTTAGAGTTTTCAACCTAAATGTATTATCCCCTATGATTTCTAAAATTTGTAGTGGTCCTAACCATAATTTGTCAAACTTCCCATGATTTCCCTTCTTTTCATGGGCTTTGTCCCAGCATAAAACCAGGTCTGATATTTTAAATGTTTTAACCTTGGCTCTTTTATCAAACCACCTCTTAACCACGGCTTGATGTTTCACAAATTTATCAATAGCCTGATCTCTCTTTTCATCTAACTGTAACAATTGAACCAACCTAGCCTCCCTATGGTCATCAAAACCTAAATACTCATTTGTAAACTTCCATGTAGGGATTCTTAGGTTGACAGGGAGTATGGGGTTAGTCCCATATACTAAATGATAAGGAGAATTACCTAATGTTGCCTTGACCTATGTTCTATCTACCCATAACACATATTTTAACAATGTATTCCATTATCCGGGGTTTTTAACAATCAACTTTTTGATAATATCTAGCAAGATTTTATTGGTTGATTCTGCTTATCGATTACCCTGGGGATAATAATTAGATGAAAACTTAAGAACAATACCATACTCAAATACCCAATTGGAAAACTTTAAAGAAGAAAAGGCATGGCCATTGTCACATACCAGAGAATATGGCACTCCAAACCTGGTAATGATGTTCTCCTCCAAGAACTTGATGACAACTTCAGTAGTGGAAATTTTGCAACACGTTGCCTCTGTCCATCTTGTATAGTAATCAATTACCGTCAATATGAATTTATGTCTAGCTGATGATGGGGGATTAATAACTCCAATGAAGTCAAGGCCCCACTGTGCAAATGGTCTAGATTCTATAACCGGTTGTAATGGATGTGTCTGATTTCTTCCTCTGTCTACTGTAGTCTAGCATGTATGTTAACTCCTGATGTGTTCCTCAGTATCCTTGAATATTGTGGGCCAATAATAACCTGCCCTCAAAATCTTATGTCATGTAGTTACTAGATGGGAACCATGCGTTGTCCCATACTTGTCATGTAGCTCTAACAACACCTTGTCTGCTTCATCTCTCTTCAGACATGTTAAGTATATTCCTTCATGATCTTTCTTGAATAAGAGACCTCCTTGCATCATGTACCTTTGAGCTTTAATTTTCAAAGCTCTCCTTTGAGAAGACTTCATTTGTTTAGGATACTTTCCTGATATGAGAAATGTGGTAAGATCATCATACCACCCTGGTGTACTGGTGGTGTCCATTACATACTGCTGTTTCACTAAGTTAGGGTTTGTATTGGCTATGGTTTATACCAAGGACTGACCTCTAACTAACTTCATGGGGATGATTTCCATGTCAAATTCTTGTAGCACTGTTATCCATTTCACCCTTTTCTCCCCTGACTCATTTTGCATCAGCAACATCTTCACTACTGCATCAGGCACTATAGCTTTTATTTGTCTCCTCAGAATATAGTGTCTGAACTTCTTTATTGCTTTTACCAATGTGAAGGCCTGTCACTCTGTATCTAGGTATTTTAACTGTGCATCCTTTAGTGGAACGCTCATGAAAGCAATATGTTTTTCTTCATTTTCTTCCCCTTTCTGTGTTAGAGGAGCTACACATGAATGTTCTGATGCAAAAGAATACATGTAAAAAGGTTTGGTGTAATCTGGACTGGCAAATACTGGAGCATTAAAGATTGCTTCCTTAATATCTTTGAATGTTGCCCTAGCTACTGGTGTCCATTCTATCTTGGTATCTTTTTTTAACATTGCATTCAGTGGTTGTACAATTTCAACAAATCCAATAATGAATTTTCTGACAAAATTAATTTTGCCAAAGAATGACTTTAACTCTTTCTTACTACTTGGCAGTTGTAACTTATTGATTCCTTCCACTATGTCTGGATTAATGGAAATTCTATTTTTAGAAATGATATGTCCCAGTAACTTACCCTCAGTTACCCCAAATACACACTTCTTTAGGTTCAAGGAAAGCCCATATCTCTCGCACCTTTTCAGTACTCTTTTCAAGTCATCTGCATGAGTAGACATATCCTTAGAAAACACAGTTAAATCATCTATATAAATTGCAATGCATTTACCTGTTAGCCCACAGAAAGCAATATCCATGGCTCTTTGAAATGTGGCACCTGCATTAATTAAGCCAAACGACATCCTTCTATATGCATAATTACCCCATTTACATGTGAATGTGGTTTTTAATCTATCTTCCCTATCTACCAAAACTTAGTTATAACCAGAAAATCCATCAAGGAAAGACATCATTTTAGCACCATTCACTGCTTGTAAAACTTCATCTAAAGGAGGTAAAGGATAATTGTTCTTCTTAGATGCATTACTAAGGTTCCTAAAGTCTACACACAACCGAATATCTCCATTTTTCTTTCTCACGGGTACTAAATTAGCTACCTAGGTAGAATGTCTCATACGAAAAATTATCCTGGAAGACAATAATTTCTTGACTTCTTCAAAGATCAATGGTTCTAATATTGCATTGACTGGCCTTTGCTTTTTCCTAAATGGTTTTACACCTAGTTTCAGAGGAATTAAATGTGTTATGACTGAGGTGTCATACGTTTTCAGATCCTCATACTTCAAGGCTATGACATGTTTATACTCTTTCAATACTTCTGTGATCTCTTTCTTTAATCCCTCAAAGCAAGCTTTTCCAATTAATACATTTTGAGGATTTTGTTCTGTTCCTAAATTAAAGGGATCATATTTACCCCCTATTTTTTAGGAAGATCTTTTTTCTTAACCATCTCGTCAAAATAAAAAATTCTTTCTAGCTCTATCACTGCCTTGGGTAAGAAGTTACTTTTTAAGTCAACTATATCCTCTTCATCCCAAGATATTTCTGGCCTTTCTTGCTCATCAATAATTTGGGCCTCAAAAACACCCTGTTTAGTCACAAAATCTAAAATATGTTGGTCACCTCCAAACACTTGAAAATCAATTATATTGTCTGGTATACTACCCATTTACCAACTCTATAGTAAATTATTTTAAACCTGACAAAGTTAGGGGTTCTAATGAGCTAGTAGCAATAACTAAAGCATCTGGACGTTGATTCAATTTTCTGGGAACATGTTCAATATTGAAAGCCTCAAAATATTCAATCAGATCCCATACCCTATGCCTATAACTAACCATTTTTCTGAAATTACATGCATACAATTTCCTAACATGTCTAACTACCAGTTCAGAGTCAGAAAATACCTTGATGACTTTCACCTTTTTCTTTATGGCCATTAGTAATCCATAGATTAGAGCCTCATACTCTTCTATGTTATTTGTGCATGGAAACTGAAGTCTGTACACTGCCAAAAATGATTTACCCTTAGGGTTAATAAGCTCTATACTTGCTCCTACTCCTTGTTTGGATTTAGATCCATCACATTTCAAAATCCATATGTTATTCTTATTTCTTACTAGATTTCTGGTTCTTATAGGAAACACCTCTTTTACTTCAGGTTTTGCAGGAGCATGCATATCCTTATAGGTATTGCAATGTTTTCTATAGGTTTATGTGTCATCACACGTTTACTAATTGTTAACCTTACACTGTCATTTGAATTTTCTGATATGGTGCCAATATTCTTATGCCACAATGACTCATGACTATCAATAATGTGTCCTTTCTTGTGACTCTCATTTGGTGTTATGTAGTTCCTATATTGACACTCACTTATGTCTCTGCATATTCCACAACTTTTCTTAGAATGTGGAGCTTTGTGAACTCTACACCATCCCTTACACAATACATTCCAAATACAAGTTCCTTGTTGAATGCATTTTTGAATTTTCTCATCCATGATTCGATTAAACATACTCATAGTGTTTTCTTCTTCATCAGAAGAATCCTGCTCGGACTCAATGAGGACATTAGTTTCTTTGTCAATAGATTTCTCTCCAAAATTGAATGCTAAGATTTCCTCTATCTAGACTCCTCTATTGGAAACCCTATAAACTCCTAGTTCTACTGTAGCATACAATATTTCGTTTGTTCTGTTGTACTCAGTTATCATATGCTTCATTTTCGGTTTGGCTTCAATCCTAATTTGGTTTGGAATTCCCCTCTAGGGTAACCACATGTGTGAAAAATCAGTAACCATGTATGCATTTAAGGTTTTGGACCAATCTCTACTCAATAACATACCGTAATTTACAAGAATATCTATGACCTAAATGCCAATATACTGGTTCACCCTAGGATCAGAGGCTAACTGCATTTGAATGTGCACCAATTCTCCTACCACGTTTACCTTAGATTTATCTAACTGAGTCACAACCTTCGCTGACTTTATAGGTGTGAGTCCTAAGGTCTTACAAATTCCTAGTGGCATGACATTAGCCGAAGCTCCTGAGTCTACCATGCAATTATGTAGATTTTTCCCAAAAATTCTTAAGGTTAACAGAAATGGAGGAGACTCCTTTTCTGTATACATCACTACATTTGTGTTTGTAGGCTGTTCAACACTTTTGCTCTTATCTTTTGGATGTATGTCCTTGTTATGATTATCTAGGTCTACTAAATTCTCCCTAGGACTAGACTCATCTAAGGATTTCATGAATGCACTCCTTACTCCTGGACTCTTCAGTAACTCATACAAAGGCACATTGAATTTTATCTTTTTAATTTCCTCAGACAAATAACTCATCAGTTTAGAGGCTTCATTAAGTTCTGACTTACTAACCTGAACCTTTGGTGTTGTAGAAGTACCAGTACCCTGATAATTGGCCTTAGGAGGCATAGGATTATTACTTGCATGATGATCCGGTGGTGTATTGAGGTTATTTGGAGGTGTGGAGGTAGTGAAAGGATCTCCAGGTTTATTATTGTTTCTCAGGTTGTATGTATGGCTCCTCTAGGACTGTTGAAATTCCTAAACCTCATCTGGTTCACATAATGCTTCATTCTCAGTTTCAAAAGGAAACTGGAAAGTTTCTAATATGAGGGCTGATTCAGGATACAATTTTTCACAACAATATGGTTCATCATCTCCTATCTGATCCTCTTCCCCATTTGTTGAAAATGTAAAACTCTCTAAGACCATGGCTGACTCATACCATGAAGGAACTATCTCGTTTCCCTTAGGAATTAAGAACTCAGATGTAGGGGGCTATATTTCTATGTTGAAGATACTAGCTGCCAAATGAAACTATGGGCAATCAAGTTCAGCATGAGAATTAGTATTATGGATTCTGCACGAATTCTTAAGGGCTACAACTGCTAAATGTACCCTAGCAGGCTGCTTAGCCTCCTGGTTATCTGGACGTTCAAATGGAGAAGCCAGAGTACCATTATTTGGTCTGGTGTTCCATATTCTAGGGGGTCTAGGCTGATTTGAATTCCTATTGTCATTTCCATAGGTTATTTTGTCTCCATTAGAACCTCTATTCTATGATCCCTGTCCCTAGTTTTGATTTTGATTTTGGTTCATGTTAGGATTATGATTTTGAGGATTTTTGCCATAAAAACTATCGTTTCTCAACTGAGTCATTTCAGTAGTCAGCGTTTTCAAGTGATCAATAATTTCCTTTAACTCACTTTTATCTTCCTGAGTTTTAGCTATGAATGTATCCTGAGGGGGCTAGAAAAATGATTGATCATTAGATTGGTTATTACTGGCCACACTTCCTGTATATGGAACTATAGCACAAGTGGGAACTGGATTATATACTGGCGCTTGAGTGGGTATAGGATTGAACATTGGAGTATGGTGCATCATAGTTCCATTCACTTGTTGCATCTGATTTGGAATTGCAGCATTATCTAGACTCACAGAAGGACTATAAGTTTTTTGTCTCATCTCCTTATTGATTTCCACTGCCTCCTTATAAGCTTTTGACACAGTATCTATGGCAGGTAATTGTCTCTTGACAAACATTATGGTTAAGGGATCTAAAGTAGCATAATACATTGCTAGTATTGCTTTAGCAGTCACAATATAAGGATCAACTAACCTTGAATACGCCTTCTAGAAATAATCATTAAAATTGTTAATGAGTTCTCCCTCACCCTTCTTGATTTCTGCTAGTTTGTGATACAAAGATGGCTCTACTGGACCTCTAAACCTAGATAAAAATGCCTCCTCCATAAGTGCCCAACTTGTAATATGATTGTTAGGGAAATTGACATACCAGTTATAAGCCTGTTCATTGAAAGTAAAAGGGAACAACCTGCAAACCACATCCTCATGAGCTAACCTTGCTCTAAAGCAAGTTTCTTTGAAAATACTGATGTGATCTTTAGGATCTTGATGCAATTGATACTTAGGACAAATTTTATTTGGATTCTTTGGCATATCATTATATGTAGCAAAGTGTATGGGAGAATCAACATTAAAGTACACCATAGTAGGACCTCTAGGTGGGATTACACCTAAATTTGGTTGATTCAGAGGATTTAAACCAAAATTCAACGGTCTGAATACAGAATTGTTAGGACTGACTATATTAGGTATAATCAAAGGTGATCTTGGAGGAGTACTTGATGAACCTCCTACTTAGAATATTCTATGACTTGAGATTAGAGGATTATTTGTACCTTTTTGTCACTTGTCTGACAATTGTATGAAGATATCTTTGGATTTGACCTAGACCTGGTCACCCGACTAGTATTTAGCCAGTTTGTACAAAGCACACCTTAACTCCTATCAAGCCCTCCTTCTAGAGCCAAATAACTATTGATGAATGTTTTTACACATGCACAATAGAGTTAAAATTCACAAAGGAACCTTAACTGTCTTGGAAGATATGAAGAATTCACTTGAAATTCTTAATCTCAAGTTTTTGTATGGTTAGGTCTTGACTGCGTTGGAAAGGTTAGTAGGTCATTGTGAAGCTATTTATTCAAGGGGCCTTATGTGACTAAAGTGTTATGTGACTACTGGACTAGTTCAATTTATGTAAATGACAACAAATTACACTAAAATAAGTGATCCTTTGCATGTATTTACCATTCCTTTACAAATCTTTACATGAATTTCATTAACATGCTGTGTATTTCTAAATTTATATGAAAACAACTAAAGATCTTTGAAATTCATAATTATTTATCCGAATCAATAGCAATTCACTTATGATGACTATGTGCAAGATAATTATTTACTCTTTTGGAGAAAAGATAGAAAAGATAAGGGTTAGAAACATTGTTAAAGTAGGATAGAATGTTCTGATATTCACGTATGACAAGCTTGATGATCCTAAACAATTCAATGATAATTAAATTCTCATATGTAAATCTTGAGCAATTTCACGAACATACATATAGAATTGCAATATTTTAGAGAGAAATATATCAAACAATTGCTTGAATCAGATGAGACTCTGGAATAGATGCATAAATCTGATGTTTGCATTCATTTCATCTATAAAGTCATTTTGAATTTACAATATAACAATGACTTCTACTGAATCAATCGAAATTACCAAAACTCACAAATGTTTTTACAGATACATGAAAGAGGTAGGACATTCCACATGCTTCTTTATGCAGACACAGGTGACCTTCTTTCTAAACTACTGATGCTTAAATTATTCATCGAGAATTACTTCCTTTTCCATTTGAAAGTAAAATTGCTAACTAAAGTCTTATGCTGATCGCTACTAATCCTTGTGTGACTAAAATACAAGTAGCAAGGTTCATTATATAGATTTGAATCCCACTCTGCTACAATTACAAGAAAAACCAATCAATGGTTCTCATTCAAACTTATGAGATCAACGGTGGAAAGCTTTTCCCAATTGCTCTTTCAAAATATCTTTCAGAATATTCCCTTTGGCGCAAAGGATGCCATTGGGATCTTTTGAATATGAAATATTCCCTTTTGACTTTCTTCATTGTTGACTTTCCTTCAAGAACATAAATAGATAAGTGCAAAGCTTGTTTGAATAACAAGAAAAGGAACTACTCATTGCCACTAGTACTTGCTTTTGAATCTTCTCCTATTTTCTTCAAATACTCTGTATACCTAGCCACGAACGCTATAATGGTCGCATGAATATTCCTTTTACTTTCTATCCATGTGTACTGTTGTAGTTCAACACTTTCTTTTAGCATCTTTGCTTGCTCTTCTGCATCTCTTCTATTCCTCTAATACTTCTTCATCTTTGATTTCAACTCCTCTTTATGCATATATAGCATTTACATTTTGACCTAAGTCGATTACAATGGATTCGCTCCATGGGCTCTGTTAGAAAATATCTACGTCTGAAGGGACGTCCACCTGCAAGAAGTTATGGAATCAAAAATCTGGAATAGGGGTAGATAGAAGATATTTTGAATCTTCAATGTGAGCTACTGAATCATCGACCTGCACCCATAAATGCAACAAATATCTGCATTTGCATACGTTAAATCGGTCACACAAACATCCAGTCGATCGAGCTTGCAGACTTGCATCAAAATTTGAAAGTGAAGATATCCTCCATAAAGCCCACCAGATGAAAGAGGAGGCAAAAATAAGCACTTTTGCCTTTTGAAGCACATTGATATTCTCTAGGATGAGGGAGATATGGGCGGTCAAAGTTACGATCAACTGCGTCTTGCATCTGCATATCGCTCAGCATATCTGCACTTGTATACTGTTGTATCTTGCAATTGTATATACAACTGCACATACATTTTAACTGCTAGGTTCACTTTATGTATTTATGCAACCTCCCTCCTTTTACATATTTAAATCGCCTTGCATATGCAATTGTATGTGCCTTTATATCTGCTTTATATGTGCAAATGTACATGCCATACAATTGCCAACATACAGTCGCGGGTCTTTACCTTTTGAAACACCTTTGAATCGACCCTGACACATGGCACTACTCCTAAGACCCTGAGTTGGGCCTAAGACCCATCATTGAACATTGCATCCTCCTTATTAGTCGTTGGAAAAACCACAAACTGAGCCGCCGATGCACTAAGTCTCGCCGAAATCCTTTGTATGCGACCCTTTGTATATCTGATTGTTTATGAGATACAATCGCATATACATACAATGTAGAACTCAGAGGATTATCAACTAGAATGAAACTTTGAAATAGGTCCGGCCTTGTATTTTTCCCCTTTGCATATCGACATATACATGCGCTTCTACATACAACTGCGGACCCCACCGCTGAGTTTGCTAAATTTCATTTCCCAGTCGGGTCCGCCTTGTATATCCTTATTTTATCTAACCATTTGTATACTGCATATACAATGTGAAATATACAAACAAAACTACATGTAAACACTTATTCATACAAACATTGCATCAGCCCCTTGCATGTGACCTTGTATGTGCCCCTTGTATCTGCCAACATACAATGCGAATATACATACAAACATGCATACCATCGCATCTGCTTTTATAAACCAAAATGCAATATCTTTTTGGGTCCGGGGTTGTATCTCAGAAATGCATATGCCATTGTATATGCAATTGTATGTGCAAAGATACAATCGCCCGATATACATTTGGTAGACCCCAACCTTTGTATCTCCTTTATTTGCTGCTTTGTATATGAGATTGTATATGAGATACAATCACCCGATATACATTCAGCTTTGTATCCTGACCTTTGCATATTGACTTTGCATCTCCCCTTTGTATCATTGCCTTGTATATTCCCTTTGTATATACCATTGTATGTGCGATTGTATATTCCAACGTATAATGTGAACATATATACAAAGAAACATACAATTGTATATGCATATAAAAATGACTAAGTCTAAAATTAAGAATTATCTGCAATGGAAAGCACTTGAAGACAAAAGATTTTTGGGTTTTTTTGGGTTTTCTGTAAGGATTCTTTAAGCAAGATTTTGGGATTTTTGGCAAGCCAGAGCATGGGTAATTGAAAGATTTAAGCTTTGTAGGGTCATTTTCTAAAGGATATTCAAGGAATATACAAGGTGAACTATTTAACTCTAGATAGAGGAAAAAGGTCAACATTTTGGTGACTTCTCAGGGATGTTTGCCTGCTAAACAATCAGACCAGTGGCCTTAAGCATCCATTGGGCATAGGGTCATACAGAGACTTAAAAATACCTGTAACAATCAATCTTGCCCTCAGTAACTCAGTATATCAGTAATGAAGAACACTTGGAAGACCAAACCAAAACAAAAAGTTGAAAGCAACTCACCTAACTATACTAGACAACACTTAGGGAAAACAAAAAGGGATCTAAACTATTGTGCAACAACACTTATTGAAAGCAAGAAATTGAATTTACTTCTTTATAAGGCAAGTCATACCTCAAAACACCTCTTTAGGTGTATCCTATTGATTGGGATAGGCAAATTTCTCCCTCCATGTTTGATAACTGAAATGCATTGTGCTCCTTGCATTCAGTAATGCTAAATAGGCCACTCCAGAAACTGTCAAACTTGGAGTGCTTCCCTGACCTGCTTTTCAACTCATCCCATTTGAGTACCATATCACCCTCCCTAAAAATTCTGGGAGTGGCTTTCTTATCAAAAACTCTTTTTGTTTGAAGCTGATGATACTCCATATCTTTCATAGCTTTATCTCTTATTTCTTCAAGCTCCATAAGTTGAGCATATCTGACAGCCATGGGGTCTTCTTCTTCAAACATCTCTGGCTGATTCATGATTTCAAGTGGTGGCAGCTCTACAAATACATGTAGTCTTGCCTCTTTTCCATAAATTAACATATATGGAGAGTTTCCAATAGACCTCTTGGGAGTTATTCTATTTGCCCATAAAGCAAATTTCAGATTGGTGTGTCAGGCTCTTTAGTTGTCCTCCATTGATCTTTTGATAATCCTTATGAGATTCTTATTTGTAGATTCAGCCAAACCATTACCTTGTGGGTAATAATTTGATGAAGTGTTCAAATAGATTCTATTCTTCACAGCCCAATCGGTTATTTTCAATCCAACAAAGGCTAAAGCATTGTCTGAGATAATAGACTCAGGTGCTCCAAATCTAGATACCAAATCATGATAAAAGTTCAAAACAACATTCTCATTGGCTTCCTTCAAAGCCACTGCTTCAGTCCACCTTGTGAAATAGTCTGTTGCTGTAAGTACCCACCTGTGACCTGCACTTGACGGTGGGTTGATGGGATCTATAAAATCAATGCCCCATCTCATGAAGGGTTGCTCTACTTGAATTGGCTGTAGAGGTAAAGCTGGCAGCCTTTCTTTTCCTACAAAAATGGCACATTTTACACACTTTCTGGCCCATGCATGAGCATCCTTGAATAAGATGGGCCAATAATATCCAACTCTCATTATTTTCCAAGCAGTAGTCCTTGGGGAAAATGTCATGCCCACATTTTCCATGCAGTCACAACACGCATCACACGTGTCATGTCCACATCTATCATGTGGTCATGACACGTGTGATGCGTGTTGTGACCGCATGGAAAATGTGGGCATGACATTTGGTATCAGAGCACCGGTTTAAACACTGGGCATAATTGGGCACGTTATTATTTAGCAACTTTGATTAATTAGGCTCTACCTTGTTTTGTAGGATGCCTCCCCGACGTGTTCGATGAGCGCGGTCACGCAACACAGCGTCTGCCAAGGTGCACAGTGATTCCTCAGCCGAGGGATGGGCACTCGTAGTTACAGCAGCACCACCTGCACCACCTGTACCACAAGCATCACTAGTATCATAGGCACCACCAGTATTATATATAGGTCCACAGATCTTACAGGCACTACAGGCTATGTTAGAGAGGTTACCGCCAGTGATTCTTGAGCCACGTGTTGAGCCTCGTGTTGATCTGTGAGAGGAGCCACGTAGGGAGCCACATATTGAGCCACTTGAGGAGCCCCGCGTTGATCCGCGAGAGGTGCCACATGTGGAGCCTTTCATTGAGATCCCTGACACTACAGTAGAGGAGGTAGGGTCAACCTACCATGCACGGAGCAGGGTCCTCCGAGACCTTTGAGATGAGATGAGACCCAGAGGGCAGAACAGGTACATCATGGATTGTATGAGGATGGGGTGGAAGAGCCAGTTGTGGGACTTAGAGACAGAGGGGACCCCATCAGAGATCTATTTAGGCTCAACCCACCTACTTTCACAGGTGCTACAGAGGGAGCTGTTGCCGAGGCTTGGCTGATTAGTTTAGACAGGTGTTTCGCGTTGCGACCATATGGAAGCAACACGAAAGCACGAGTGGCAGTCCATCTCCTGAGGGATGCAGCAACTACCTGGTGGCGCACTGAGGAGTGCAAGCGCCGACTTTTCATGGATACACTCACTTGGGATATCTTCATAGAGCTCTTTAATGCACAATATTTGTCAGAACATTACAGACAACGCAGGATCGATGAGTTCCATGATTTACAGCAAAGGGGACTCACTGTTACTCAGTATGAGAGCTGATTCATTGAGCTTTCTCGTTACGCGGAGTACCTCCATGATGAGAGACTCTTGATACACAAATTCATTAGAGGGCTGAATCATGGGATAGCAGGACCAGTTCGTATGGCAGATCCCCAGACCATGAGTGAGGCTGTTGAAAAAGCCCTTTTAGCAGAGGAAATTCAGGGACGAGGGCAGAATTCACGTCCACAGTATCAGGATCGTAATCCCCAACAACAACAGAACTTTTGAAGGCCTCAAAACACATTACAGAGAGGAGAATATAACTCTTCATCATTACCTCCTAGGCCTCCATAGTAGCAGCAACATCAGCAAAAATCTAAATTCCAACAAAGGGGTCAGGGAGGACAGAACTGTGGTTGGCAGCAACAGGGTCCACGCAAAGATCAGAGACAGCAAGGTTCATCAGTAGGACCCGCGAGGTCTCAACAGTCTTACAGAGGCTCACAGGGGTCCATTGGATGGACTAGGCAGCAACAGTCGGGCAGGACACAGTCAGGGTAGTTACAGGCTAGAGGACCATGTTATGTGTGTGGTGGGGCAGGGCATTTGGCTAGAGAGTGCCCGCAGGGATCTACAGCAGGGGGACAACCTCGATCAGGAGGATCTGAGCAGACCGTAGGTGACGTGGGCAGATCCCACCACATGTTTGCAGCGGTTGATAACCGCTAGGCTGATTTCTAGGCCTCAGTCATCGAGGCAATAGGTACGATTAGGGACTTCCCCATCTCTATCCTTTTTGACTCAGGAGCTACTGACTCCTTTCTGTCTACATCATTAGTGGAGCGTTGCAGGTTGGTGGCTTCTAGGCAAGACATTAGGTGGGAGGTTGAATTGGCCTCAGGGGCCAGGATGTCAGTTGATACCATGGTTAAAGACTGCAATATCACCTTAGGATCCTTCACTACATCATGTGACCTTAGGGTTATGCCATTAGGATCCTACGGTGTAGTTCTAGGTATGGATTGGCTTGTGGCACATAGAGCCAAGCTAGATTGTCGCTAGAGGATGATTAGCTGTTTAGACGATCATGGTTCGCTGGTTGAGATAGTGGGCATTCAAAAGCCCACGGCTATTCATATGATATCTGCTCAGCAGCTTAAGCGCTGTATGCGGAAAGGATGCCAGATGTTTGCTATTACGGTCAGTGATAGAGCAGAGGATGAACCTGAGGCTACTTTAGATGATCACCCTGTCCTTAGAGAGTTTGCTGATGTATTCCCGCTGGAATTACCAGGTATGCCTCCACACAGAGAAGTGGACTTCCACATTGACTTAGTGCCGGGTGCGGAACTGATATCTCGTGCACCCTATAGGATGACTACACATGAACTTACCGAAATTAAGCTGCAGTTAGAGGAATTACTTGAGAAGGGGCACATCTGACCTAGCGTTTCACCATGGGGCGCACCGGTTATCTTTGTGAATAAGAAGGATGGGTCTCTTCGATTATGCATGGACTAAGGCAGTTGAACAAGGTGACGGTGAAGAACCCTTATCCTCTGCCTAGGATTGACGATCTTTTTGATCAAATGCAGGGAGCCAGAGTGCTCTCGAAAATTGATCTAAAATCTGGGTATCACCAATTGCGCATCACAGAGGCAGATATTCATAAGACAGCTTTTCGAACCAGATATGGCCATTACGAATTCATAGTGGTACCTTTCGGGTTGACAAACGCCCCTGCAGTGTTCATGAGTCTCATGAATGGGGTGTTCCGTACTTACCTAGATCAGTTCATAATCATATTTCTAGATGATATTTTGATTTATTCGCGGACCGAGGAGGAACATGTGGAGCATTTGCGTCAAGTTTTGCAGCGATTACGAGAGCAGCAGCTTTATGGCAACTTGGTGAAGTGTGCCTTCTTCAGGACAGAGGTGTAGTATTTGGGACACATTTTATCAGGCGATGGCATCTCCGTAGATCCATCTAAAATCAGAGCAATTCAGGAGTGGCCGGCACCCACCAATGTGACAGAGGTCAGAAGCTTTATGGGGTTAGCTAGGTATTATCGTCGGTTTGTCGAGGGCTTTTCCAGGATAGCACATCCCATCACTTCCCTTCAGCGAAAAGGGAAGGGTTTCATTTGGACCGAGCAGTGTGAAAAGGCCTTTGGAGTCCTCAAGGAGCGTCTTACCAGTGCTCCTATTTTAGCGGTTCCAGATCCTGCAGAGGAGTTTTTTGTTTGCACAGATGCATCATTAGAGGGTTTGGGAGCCGTGCTTATGCAGGGTGGTAGAGCGATCGCATACGAATCGTGAAAACTGAAGACACATGAGTTAAACTACCCTACTCACGACTTAGAGCTCGTAGCAGTTATTCATGCCCTGGTCCGCTGGAGACACTTTCTCTTAGGTCGACGCTTTGAACTCCATTCGGATCATCATAGGTTACAGTATATTTTTACACAACCAAATTTAAACGCTCGCCAATGACGTTGGATGGAATTCCTATGCGAATACGACTTTGATGTCCACTACATCAAAGGGAAGGAGAACGTGGTCGCTGATGCTTTGAGTCAAAGACGCCATGAGATCCTAACCCTGACTTTGAGGGTGGACTTGAGAGATCGCATCTTACAGCATCTGCTGGAGGACGAGTGGTTTCTTGAGGTGCAGCAGAAAATTCTAAATCAGATGGCCCTTGAGGGCAAATTTGCAGGATATACCCTTGAGTCTGATGGTTTGCTTCGACATTGATAGCGCATCTATGTACCCCTTGCGGGTAATCTTTGTACTGTGATTCTATCAGAGGCTCATAGAGCACCCTACGCAGCACATCCAGGAGTGAAGAAGATGCATGCTGATTTATGATAGCTTTATCATTGGGCTGGGATGAGGCGTGACATTGCAGAATATGTTGCTCATTGCCTAGAATGTCAGAGGGTCAAGGCCGAACATCAGCATCCAACTGGACTGTTGTACCCTCACGAAATACCTGAATGGAAATGGGACACCATTTCTATGGATTTCATCATTGGTCTACCTATGTCATCACGTCGCCATGATGCTATTATGGTGACAATTGACAAGCTGACCAAAGTGGCGCATTTTTCACCAATATGCACAACGTATAATGCACCATCAGTGGCGAAGGTGTTTCTTGATCAGATTGTTAGACTTCATGGAGTACCTCGCTACATTATATCTGACAGAGACTCCGTATTTACTTCATCATTCTGGAGAGCCTTACATCAGGCATTGGGCACGCAGCTCAACTTTAGCTCAGCTTACCATCCAGAGACAGAAGGACAAACAGAGAGAGTTAATCAGGTATTAGAGGACATGCTCCGCATGTACGTAATGGATTATCCATCTAGATGGGAGGAGTACCTGTATCTAGTTGAGTTCACCTACAATAATGGGCATCACAGCTCATTGGGTATGCCTCCTTTCCAGGCTTTATACGGCAGACCATGCAGAACACCATTGAGTTGGGATCGGATAGAGGACAGAACGGCCATCGGTCCAGAGATAGTTCAGAATATGGAACAGCAGGTCAAACAGATTAGACAGAGACTTCAAGAAGCACAGGACAGACAGAAGAAGTATGCCGATGCTAAGAGAACAGACCGAAGCTTCTCTATGGGTGATAGAGTATTTTTGAGAGTGCGACCGCACAAGAGTCCAATCTGTTACGGGAAGGGCTCTAAGCTCGCACCTCGATTTGTAGGACCTTTTGAGATCTTGGAGCGGATAGAACCTGTAGCCTATCATCTAGCCTTGCCACCTAGCTTGTCACGTATCCACGATGTATTTCATGTCTCAGTTTTACGTCAATATATCTCTAACTTATCTCACGTGTTGGATTGGAGTGCTCTTCAGGTAGAGGCAGATGGACAGCTGGCATTGGAGCCAATTCGCATATTGGCTCATCAGATGCTGGCCCTTCGAGGTCGAGAGTTGGACTAGGTTAGGGTCCAGTGGGACCTATATGACGAAGTCACAGCGACATGGGAAGATGCAGAGAGACTGAAGACCCTTTATCCTCACCTTTTTGACGACTTCCAGGAGGAAGTACAGTCTTAGGGGGAGAGGATGTGAGGACCACCCTTTTTACTTCTGTTCTTGTGACTATTTACATTATTGTTATTGATACTTTTTTATATTTGTGGGATAGTAGTTCCCGGATTTGTCAAACTATTAAACTTTATTATGATAACGGAAAAACTAATTGGGTGATGTTTGGATAAGTTTACATTTCAGAAAAGTTAATTAGGTGATGATGTAAAATTGTAATATGATTTCATTTATGCTATTTAGAACTGTCATGGTAATGCATGTTTTTAAGTTGCTTCGGCTATGATGATTATATGTGAAATTGATCTTGTAATTTAGTGTGCAGGAGTTACTAATCAAACCACAGATTCCGGAGATCATTCTACACCTTGTTATTGTTATTCCTTGTTAAGCCGATCTGGTTCCACGAGGAACCAAGATCACTCTGTGTTTGATGTGGTGTTGTGTTGTAAAGTGGTCTTTCATAAGGTCGAATGGGTTAGGTTTACCCTCTTGTAACACTATATTATGATTTGTGTTGTAAAAAGATTGAATTTGAATTTCTTTCTTTTATTTAAATTTTTGAGGCCTTTTCTTGTGCTTTACCTTGACCCTGATTGTCCTGAGTAGGTTAAAGTTGACCCTGGGTTATACCCCATGGGTCCAGGGCCCCATTTGGCATGGGTAACCCTTGAGTAACCTCCATATGGTCATCTTAACTTTCCCCTGAAGTTAAGTGGCGAAAATTGGAGGTATGGGGGGGATAGGATGGGTTGTACCAACACCTAACCCATCCCTCTTCAATCCCCAAGGTAAGAGATGACTACAAACCCATCCATTATAGAGGAATTGACTTGAAGTCACCCTCACCATTAGTGAGATTCCCCATGAGTTGTGTGGTCATCCATAATGAAGGAAGGAAGAAGAGGCATGGGTCACCTGTCTTTTCCTCCTTTAACTCCTTTTATTTCTCCCATGCGTAAGAGAAATGACATGAGGAGAGGGATAAGGAGGACTTTAGGGATGGGTGAGTGACATAAGCCAACGCTCATCCCTTGGGACATAATAGTGGTTTGGGGAAGAGTGAGGAGGTGACAAGTGTCACCTCCCCATTCCTCTAAACTGAAAGGATTTGGGTTATTTGAATCCCATTTTGGGATGGGGAGGGAGTTAGTTGAATTTTGGAGAGTTTTCTTTTACTATTTTTTTTACCAAGAAAATTTGCTTTAGAGAGGAAAAGGGAGAGGGAGTTTGGGGGCTAAGTTGGGAGAAGATCTCAGTGGAGCTCTACATCAGCTTCATCCTTGAAGGGCTTTGTAAGGTTGTTTGTTATTACCTTTCTTTCGTATATCTGATTTTTGCATGAAAAGTGTGTGAAAGTTGCTTATTTGCTTGTGTTTTAGATTTTGTTTTTGTGGGGAATGTTGTTGGGTTGTTGACAGAGCTTCTCCCACTTGGGAGAAATGCTCATCAAGTGTGGGGTAGGGGAGGAGTGATCCTCCTCGGGTGCATACCGGGTTCTTTTGGGATGTTGAAAGCCTTGAGGGTATGTATTTGTGACTGATTCTTTGGCTTGAGAGTCAAATACAGATTTCTTGGAAAATTTTGTGATCAAACTTGGTTTGAGGCCAAGAGAAATAGTGTTGGTTATATTATCTATAAGGGTGACACTCTGGAGTTGAGTGTGTCCACTCTCCTACCCCTTCTGAAGCTCACTGTAGTTGAGCTTTCGTGTTGTATAATTTACCTACGGGTGTTTGTGTGTTTTGGGTTTGTTGTTGTTCCCTGTTGTGAAGTGGATTGCTTGAGTTACCCAGGTGTGAGTATGATCTCCCTAGCTCGGGGGTGACCCTCTTACAGGTCTACGGTAGGGAGGAGAGCATCTTGTGTGGTTCTGTTTTCTTTTTTGTGATATGCAGGCTTCTGGGAGATTGTTGAGAAGTCTGGAGTTTGTTACTGGATTTGAGAAATTATGTTATTTTGTCTTCACTCTGAAGGAGAGCTGGGTCTTTAATAGCTCCTTCCTTGTAGATTGCCACAAGGAGAGATTTAACTCTCTGTTGTTGTGGAACTTGTTATTGGGAGTTGGAAGAAAATTTCCCCCCTTAATGTACTATCGGTTGTAATTCTTCATGTTATTACATTGTTACCATTTTGGTAGGAAAATAGGAAAATAATTTTGGTTGTAGAATTGTTTATTTCTTACAATCATGTTAGTAGAATTTGAAAGCTAATTGTGAAAAATATCAAGTTGTAAAATCAAATTTATGTTATTGGAAAACTAGTGGGAAATATTAGTTCTTTGTAAAGTATATGAAGTTGTAACTTTGCTATTTTAGTAAAAAGGAAATTGGGATAAAAAGAATTATGATTTAGAAGTGTAATTGAAGTTTATCTTACTTATTGCTATTGTAGGAAATTTGTGGCTTCAAAGTTAAAATTGTAATTATCCTTGTGTATAGTTTATTAAAGATTGTTAATTTTAGTGGCGCATTGCAATTTCCATTGTATAAATTCATTATAAAGTTCATTCGTTAAATATAGATTACCAAAAATTGTTTCATTTTGGTGATGCATTGATATTGCAATTGTATATACATTATAGAGTTAAATCGTTATTTAACCTACAAAATTATTTGTCCGTTACCATTAAATAATACCGTAATTTTACTAACCTTAATTAGGAGATTAAATGGGTGAAGTTGTGATCAAAATGTGAGTTGAGTTTTTATATATATATATTGTTTTAATAAATTCTAAATTGTTTATAAAAAAAAAATGATGAAATTTAATTACATTGTTTGTATAAAATTAAATGGAAATTACATATGCAAAGAAATAGAAATTTTGTATTCTCTATTTTTTTTGTTTAAAAAATATACAGAGGAAAAATTAAAAAAAAACATATAAGAAATAAATTATATGAAGGGTGGGGGTTTGAACCCCCACCGCTTTTGATAGTAATGGGTGTGGGAGGGGCAGAGCCCCCACCCACACCCCATGTAGTGGGATGTGGGTGGGGGCTCCGCCCCTCCCCACACCTCCGCCACCAACGAACACCCCGCGGACGGTTGAACCCACGGCTCTCCCCTTCGCGGCCGCTGTGCCACCATGTCCCGCCTCCCTACCGTAGCTCTGTGGCTGCCGCGCCACCACGTCCCGCCTCCCTGCCATAGCTCTGTGGCCGCCGCGCCACCACGACTTGCCTCTCTGTCCTGGTCTCTGTGGCCGTCGCGCCACCACAACCCTACCATCTCTGCTGCAGCCCATACGCCGCCCTCCACACTTCGCCCACCGTCTGCCCTCTTTCCCACGCCCCATCTCCGCTTCCTGTCCACTCCACCGCCCCTGTGACACCTCCGCCATGGACACCGCCGCCCCTCATGCGCCCTGCACCAAACATAAAAAAAATAGTTAGGGTTTTTGTTAAATAATAAAATATGCTTTGGTTCCATGGTTTGGGTTTTATAAAGAGGTGAGCCCTTGTTTTTATAATATAACAGATGAATATATATATATATATATATATATATATTTATAGTTGTATTTTTATATATATATCTATGCAAATTTAATTGCTAATAATCTAAGGGGGAAGCCATAATCCCCTTAATATAACTACAAAAAAAAAAGAAGGAAATTTTATAATAAGAGGATCAATAATGACCAAGGGAGAATATATTATAAATGTAAACAAAAAAAAATACTATCAACACATATAAAGATATAATTGGTTTTAAGAAGAGTATCTCAGAAGTTTCACAATTTTCATAAATTTCATAATCAGGAAAATGAAGAGGAAAATTAGGCGTCCCTCTTAAATAAAGAACACTGGAAATAAACGTGAAGAAGCCATCACAGGCATTCCACGTGTGGCCATTTTAAACTCAACTGTAGTTAGTAAATGTCTAATTGAGAAAAAAATGAAAGAGAGAAAGAAGAAGAAAAACTAACATTTGAAAACACAGAGGAGAAAATGCGCGGCATTTCCCAACTGGGATAAGAGAACTAAGTAGAATTACCCTTCCGATAATCCTGCTTAGGAACAAGATTAATTTGCAATTACTACAAACGTAGAGGTGAACCCTAGAGTGGAGAAAACTAAGAGACGGAGTCCAGCGAAGTAGTAAACTAGTTTATGTGATCCGGTCTATCCAGGAATTAGGATTAATGTAATTTAATTTAGAAATACAGTGATAACTCTGATTGATGAGAAACATGAAGAAAAAGACAGGATAAGCATAAAGAAAACTTAGAGAACAAAAGAGAGAGAGACCGAAATATAAACGAAATAAATTTCAGAGAAATAGTTAAGGTGATCCCGATAGAAATACAATCAAAATTAAGATCTAGAGAAATGGAAGAGAGGGCAAATGAATGACCTTGTTGAGAATACTAAGTCTGAAGGAGGAGTATATTTAAGGAAATGAGAAACGACACGTTAAAAAAATGACCAAATAGGGCGAGCAAGTGTAAGTTCATTATGAATAAGGCATCATGGGAAGTTGTTAATCTCTCAGGGAACCCCGTAAGAAGTTTTGTGTTGAATAATTTTCACTTATGCCATGAGGCGTTATGCTGCCGAAATCTGTCGGGATTTAGGGTTGGAGACCTTGAAAATTACAAACCTTGTAGCGACGTTAACTGCGTCGTAGAGACCCCCTTGTTGGACTGTGTGCGTCTAGATGAACGCAAATGTACTTTGTACCCCACCGACGACTGTAGTGTTTTCGCTTCGAGCATACACCACCGAGCTGCTTACGCATGCGAGGGGGTTTCTAGGGAAATGTGAAAACTTTTTTGATATTTCATGTCATGACCACATGATAGATGTGGACATGACATGTGTGATGCGTGTTGTGACCGCATGGAAAATGTGGGCATGGCAGGAAAATGACCCCCTACTGTTCCATCATGAAACTCATGCAGTACCTTGTCAGTTTGATCATTATCAATGCATCTCAACAACACACCATTAAAATCTTTTCTGAAAAGGATATCATTTATTAAAACATATGGAATAGACTGCAGTCTAAAATATCTTCTCTTGGTTCTATCTAAACCTATTGGACATTCACCAGTTTGGAAAAAATGAGTCATGTCATTAACCCAACCTGTGCCAACTGTTACTGTATCATCCTGATGTTCATCTTCAATGGTCAAAAGCACCTCCTCTTATTTCTCTGTTTCATTTTCAGAACTAGTAGCAAGTTGTTCACTGAGTCCTCTCCTTTGATGAGCTTGGTTATCTTGATATCTACGTCATATTCCATGACTTTGGTAATCCAACCAACCCTTTTCTCATTAACATCCTTACCTAACAGGATCTCCTTCACGCCAGGGTGAGCAACCATCAAATGTACCTTATTGTTAGAAATAAGATGCCTAAACTTCTTGAGAATCTTTACCACTGCAAGGAGATGTTTTTCAATGAAACTATACCGTTGTTCATATTCCTCCAGTCTTTGACTAAAGAAAGCGATTGGCTGCTCAAAGCCTTCACTTTGCTGCTGTACCAGAATTGCAGAAATTGTATCCAGACCGCCATAAGCATACAAAACAAAATCTTTTGAGAAATTAGGATTTACCAGAGTTGGTGCAGCCAATAATGCTTCTTTTATGGACTCAAAGCTGAGTTTGGCCTCTTTTGTCCAACTAAAAACTGTATTTTTCTTTAACATAGAGGTCAATGGCTTCAATAAATTTGCAGTGTTAGGTATAAATCTTCGTAGAAAATTAATTCTGCTAATAAAAATTTACAGCCCTTTCTTGTGACTAGGTAAAGGCAGCTCCAGAATAGCTCTTATCCTTTCTGTATCAATGGTAACTGCCTCTTTTGACACAATGTGCCCTAAAAGCTTTCCTTCATGCACAACAAAAATACATTTCTTGGGATTGAGAGATATCCCAAACTCCTTACATCTCTCAAGTACTTGCCTCAAGTGGCATAAATGTTCAATTGCATCTTTAGAGAAAACTGTGATGTCGTCAAGGTACACAAGTACCAATTTATAAAGCAAACCTTTAAAAGCCATATCCATAGCTCTCTGAAAAGTAGCGCCAGCATTTGACAGACCAAAAGGCATCCTTTTGAAAGCCATGGTGCCCCATTTGGTAGTAAAAGCAGTTTTAAACTGATCTTCCTCCTTGACTAACACTTGATTATAACTGGAATATCCATCAAGTAAGGAGAATCTTTTTGAACTAGCCACTACTTGCAGAATTTGCTCCATTGAGGGCAGCGGGTAGTGGTCCTTCAGGGATGCTCTATTAAGGTCTCTAAAATCAACACACAGCCTAATCTCTCCATTCTTTTTTCTCACATGAACAAGATTCGAGACCCAAGACGTGTGCTTGATCAGAAAAATGATATTTCCTTCGATCAACTTGGTTAATTATTTAATCATCAGGCTCAAGTTTTAGATTTAAAGGTCTTTGTTTCTGCCTCACAGGTTTCACACTTGGCTCTAACTCTATAGCATGCTGAGCAATATGAGGGTCAAACTTCTTTAAGTCTAAGTATTCCCAAGCAAACACAACTTCAAATTCTTGACAAAGAGTAATAAAAGCCTTCCTATCCTTAGGTGAATATATTTTACCAATTTTGAGAAGCTTACCTTTGAAAATTTTTAGCTCCTCATAATGTTCCTTTTTGACCTGCATACTGGTTTTGCTCTTTTGCAGCTGATCATCAGTACCAAAAATAGATTCTAAGACTGCCAATCCTCTGGGATGCTTATTAGTCCTTAACTAAACAACTTGATCATCATCATATTGCTATTTGAGTTTGTTCTGATTCATCACAGAAAACTCATCCTCTTTTAACAGGAAACGCAGAATCTGCTCATCACTCTCAAAAACCTACCAATAAATGTTATTGTCAGGGATAGAGGGCCTATCAACTATTTTCACATGAGGCTATACCTTTTCTCTTTGAATATCACTGGGGATATCAAACTAAGCCCCAATTGCAGCTAACCTATCTGCATGATAGTTCTGATTTCTTGGAATAGAGATTAGATTGAAAGCGTCAAACTCCTCAATCATATCCCATACCCTATGTTTATAGCATTTCAAAGCATCATTCTTTGTAACATGCAGTCCCCTCACTTGATTTACAATAAGTTCACTATCCCCATACACCTGCAAACAACCAATTTTCCTCTTTCTTGCCCACTGCAAACCTTGAATCAACCCTTCATATTCAACAGTGTTATTTGTACATGAAAAAGCAAAACAGAAAGCAGAATAATAGCTGTCACCTTGTGGAGACACAAGCATTGCACCACCACTAGATCCATTCCTATTCCTAGAGCCATCAAAGTACTTTTTCCATACCTCATCTTGCTGTTGTATCTGTTGTTTTGCATTCTTTACAAGGTTTGGAATTGTTGTTTCAGGCTCATACAACATGCAAACGCCCATACTAATTTCTTGAATGTGTCCTTCAGGATCATCTACAATATTTTCTAAGGCCCACTCCTTTAATAGTACTTCTGGTATACTTTCAGCTTGCAGTTCTTGAGCAGCAACAAGCTCAAGATCATCAGAAATAATGTAATTTACATTAACAACACTTGGGACATAAGGCTCTATGTGATATTTAGCAAGCAATTCAGATTTTATGGTCATTTTTGTGCCATATCTAGTCCTAAAGAACACGTGGGACCAGTCTGAGGATAAATATCCTCCTATCTTGGCTATGAACTCTCTTGACAAACACATGACAAAATGAGGAGATAAATCTATGATGAACACCTCTAGAGAAATGGAAACATTTGGACATGTATGCAAAGTGAGACCTAGATCTTTTATCACACCTACAGTGTTAACAGCTATGCCATCTAGCTGGAGCACACCCTTCTCAAGGGGCTAGTATTTCAATCCTAATTGGTCTGCAATATGTTTTGGCATCACATAACTACTTGCACCACTATCCACCATGCAGTTATGTACTAACCTATCTCCTATTATTAATGACACAAAAAATGGAAGTGGTTTAGCACTCTTATGTGGCTGTTTACTATTGTCCTGTGATGAATTGGTAAGAACAACCCTAGTTGGGTCAATAGTTGCATCATTTGACACTTTTAAATTAGACAAGGCAGATTGTAACATGTCTTTTTGGCCTGGGATGGCTAGGGAATCCCACATAGATATTGTCACATTCATCTTCTTCATATTTTCAATGATATTAAAAGGTGGAGTGACGTTTACCTTCTGGTGTGACTTTGTAGCAGCAATATTAGCCTGCAAATGAGGCTGTTCCCTAGCAGTTGCTTGAGTATTCCTTTGCAATATATGGGGAATTTGGGATGTAGAAGGATCAACTGGTCCTTTTCCTTTATTTGCTGCTTGATCTATCTCATAACCCATCTTTTTAGCTCTGGTATTTGCTGCAACTGAAGTATCATCTCTATTTACACCACATAATTCATCTCCCTGCCAATTTATGAAGGCAGTATCATTCTGAGGCTGTTCTTGCTGCTGTACAGCCCCATCATTAGGTGTGTTTGGCTATGAAACTACAACATTTTGTACCATTAGAGCTTGATTTATCACTCCATTTGAATAGGTTGCCTGATTGTGTGGCTGATTGCAAGGAAAACACCATTCATGCTCAGCTGCAAGGTTATTCTGAACAGGGACAAGGTCCCTAACTGCATTAATAGGTATGAGATTGTAAGGTTGGAAAGGCCTCTGGTTAGCATTCTACCTGGTACCTTGGTAATTGCTTTGATATGGAGGCCTATTGGCTTGATACGGTTGGTTTTGCCCCTGATAAGGCTAATTTTGCCCTTGGATGTGTGGCTGATAAGGTTGTCTGTTTTGGGACTGCTACTTTTTGATGTTCACCAGCTCATTCCCAAAAGTTTGCAAGATATTCTTGGTGCAGGAGCACTAAGTTGTTGAGATTTTACTTGAGGTTGTTTGGATTAATAAGGTCTCTGAGACCATTTTCTTGATGTATAAGGCTTGAAATCCATACTAGTAAATAGACTAAGCCCAATGTCTAAATGAACCTATTGTTATGTTGTTAAGTCCTAGTAGGACAATCATGTTAAGTTTGCAAGAGTCATTAAGTCTTAGTGTTTGTATAGGTAGTCATTACATTTTCATGCTTTTTAGCCTTTTAAAGGAATGTCAAAAGGTGTAGTTGTGTTAATACCTTGTCCAAGGTTAGACCACTTGTTAAAAGATTTCTAATCAGCAAAACAATCGGTGGACAGTCACTTTCAAAGACAGTTTCAAAAAAAGAAGACAGTTTCTATTTTTATGCTGCAGTTACAAAACTGAAAAAAAGGCATGATGGTGGGCAGTTGGATCGATGCACTTCACTCCATGCTATGTTTAAGGCTTGTTTTAAGCCTAGGGAGGTGGTATTGTACGGAGAATATTGATTAGATTGGAAAAAAATACCAAAAGAAGCTCTGTTTTATGGTTTTTTCTGCTTTTTTCTATTTTTTCATTGTTTTTGCTACAGTACCCGCGACTGTACGGACTCACCAGAAGCTCTTAGCATATTGGATGGAAAGTAGATGGTATTAGCTTCAATTTGAGTCTTGTGTGGGATCTTAACAATGCACTAGGTGGAAGATATGACTAATTTCCCCAAAGCTGTTTTTTTTTCTGAATTTGCTGTTCACTTTTAAAAATCACTGTTTTTCTGCAGTTTTCCGTACATGTACAGCACTAGCATGGCACAAATTTATAATGGATGGAAAGAGTTTTGAAGTACCTTTGATTTGAACCTGGTTTGGAGTCTTGAAATGATGCTAGGTGAAAGTTATCAGTAGTTTTCCAAAAACTGTTCTTTTCAGAAATTGCTGTCTCCATTTAAAAAAATCACTGTTTTCTGCATAAATCCGTACTTGTACGGCCTGGGGGTGAAGGGAATTTGTGATGGATGTTTAGGTGGTTGAATTACCTATCCTATGCACCTTGTTTGGGCTCTTGAAACTACATTAGGAGGGAGAAATTGACTGTTTTCTGTTGACTGTCCCAAAACTCTGAGTAGGGTATCTCTGAGTAGCTAATGGGCATTCCTTCTTTTTATTGGTATTTTCTTGTTTCTAATCAATGGAAGGGAATGTGAAATAGGTTATCCATAGCCTTGTGAAGGTTGCAGGGGCAGGAGATTGTGTATGGTGAGTGTGGGCATGAGAAAGACCCCTGCAGAATCATGTGTTAGAGGATGAGAGGAGGACAACAGTCATGTCAAGAAGGTAGTGAGTTTTGTTCATCATGTTTGTTTGTTTTGTCATTGAAGGCATTAGGGAGTTAGGCATGTGATTGGTTTGGTTATTACAAAGAGATGGAGTTTATATTGAATAGATCATTCCAAGGTAGACATGGAGATAGTTTTTTTTCAATGGTGCAGAGATGTGTGACAGTTTAGGAGGTTGCTGTCCTGCAGACCCTGTATAGTGGGTCGAATAGAAGTTTAAATGGAGTCTCGGTTGGAGTTAGGAATCTTGGTGAGAGGTGTCCTGAAGTCCCTCACTTGGTGTCAAGAAAATGTGTTGTTCTGAGTTAGAACCCTGTTTTAAGAGAAGCTTAATCTCTGTCAAGAAGAAAACAGTGAAAGGTTCCATTGAAGTTTTGAACCTTGCAATTGCTGACCATGATGCTCTGCATCAATTCTCTATTTTTTGTTGGCTATTTTTGATCTCTCTTAACTCTTGTGATGAGCTAGGCACAACAGTTTCAAGATTGGCAGTACTTGGCAATGCTGCTACAGCAAGTAAAGGGGCAAAATACAGGATCGACAAAGGCATTAAAGCTTGAATCTCAGGAAAAATGGGCACTGGTGGTCTAGGTGCTATTTTCCCAGCCTGAATCAGGTTGTTTTCTGCTCTAATAGCTATTTCATATGCATCAAGTAGACTTGTACCTCCCAACGATTGTATCATTACTGAAATGTCACTATTTAGAGCTTTTAAAAAATATAGAAATGCATATTCTATTGGAGGCCTTATCATGGTAGGAATTTTGTTCCATGTCTTCTAAAACCAGAAATTGAAATCCATCATTTGCTCTTGGGGAGCTCTCTTTATTGTAGTCTGTTGTTCACCCAGCGATAAGTTATCTGACTTATCTTGAAATTGTTTGTTCAACTTATCACCCAAATCATCCCAAGTTCCAATAGTTTGCCCTGGTAAACTCTTGAACCACTGTAATGCTTTTCCTTTAAATGAGGCAGCCAACAACTTGATGGCTTTCTTGGGTTACATGATGAACATCACATAGAGAAGCTACGTCTCTAATGTGCTCAATTGGGGTAGTTTGATCCTCCCAGTGAAATAGGGCAGGCTTTTCAAAGCTGCCATGGGTATATTGTCATGCACTGTCAAATTCAATGGGCTGCCCCCATCAAAAGCCACAAACGACTAATTCTTTGCCATTTAAATAGCTGAAGGTAGGTTTGCTTGAATCGGTACAGGAACTACAGGTACTACTGGCCTGAAACTTGGTGGGGTTGATTGTATTCTTTTGGAAACTAGAGTCCTTACCACAGTTCTACTCTGTCTTCTAGGTGAAGACAGCTGCAAATAATCAAAGGAACTTAAACTCTGATTTTGTATTTTTCTCATAAAAAGTAACAGCAGCACTGATCTACTTGTCCTTTCTTAGTATGAGTCACCAGATATGCAAAAAACTGCCTCTTAAAAGCCTGATAATGTTGGTAGCATATCATAACTAGCAATATGATTGTAGAGTCCCACCGGGCGTGCCAAAAATTGTTGTAACCTAGAATTACACCTGCTTGGAGAGAGTCCAAGCATTCTAAGGACACAATGGGAATGATCTCGAAGTGTGGGACCTTGCGAAATGAGATCAGACCTCTAGAGAAGGCCAACTTCCTTAACTGATTATCACCTAAAATCTACTAGATCTTCAGAGGAAAAGGGAGAAGGAATGCTTTTAAAAATGAAAGACAAAACATGAAAACTTGAAAATAAGGGTGATTCACCAGGTTGAATAAAATAGCCCTCACATAACTTAGAAGATACACAACACAACCAAATACAACAAGTAGACATACACAGATTCAGATGATTTTAACAAAGGTGAGAGACAAAATGGTTGAGATGAACAAAATGTTCACAGACAATCATATGTAGATTCACACTAAACTGAAAATTAGTAAAAGAGGTAAAATAACTTGCATATATTCAATAAGAAGGCATGGTTACAGTAGAGGAACACTATGTTTGGAAATCAGAAACATATATTACTAAAACTTCCAACCCTTTCTACATCTCCTCTTTATGCATATATAGCATTTACATTTTGACCTAAGTCGGTTACAATGGATTCGCCCCATGGGCTCTATCAGAAAATATCTGCATCTGAAGGGACGTCCACCTGCAAGAAGTTATGGAATCAAAGATCTGGAATAGGGGTGGATAGAAGATATTTTGAATCTTCAATGTGAGCTGCTGAATCATCGACCTGCACCCATAAATGTAACAAATATCTGCATTTGCATATGCCAAATTGGTCGCTGAAAGGCCCAGTCAATCGAGATTGTAGACTTGCATCATATTTTGAAAGTGAAGATATCCTCCATAAATCCTGCTAGATGAAAGAGGAGGCAAAAAAAAACACTTTTGCCTTTTGAAGCACATTGAAATTCGCTAGGATGAGGGAGATATGGGTGGTCAAAGTTACAGTCAACTACGTCTTGCATCTGCATAGCACTCTCCATATCTGCACTTGTATACTGTTGTATCTTGCAATTGTATATACAACTGCACATGCATTTTGACTGCTGGGTTCACTTTATGCATTTATGCAACCTCCCTCCTTTTACATATTTAGATCGCCTTGCATATGCGATTGTATGTACCTTTGTATCTGCTTTATATGTGCAAATGTACATGCCATACAATTGCCAACATACAGTCGCAGGTCTTTACCTTTTGAAACACCTTTGAATCGCCTTTGACACGTGGCACTACTCCATTTGTCCCTGAGTTGAGCCTGAGACCCATCATTGAACATTGCATCCTCCTTATCGGCCGTCAGAAAAACCACAAACTGAGCCGTTGATGCACTAAGTCTCACCAAAATCCTTTGTATGCGACCCTTTGTATATCTGATTGTATATGAGATACAATCACATATACATACAATGTGAAAATCAGAGGATTATCAACTAGAATGAAACTTTGAAATAGGTCCAGCCTTGTATTTTTCCCCTTTGCATATCGACATATACATGCACTTCTACATACAACTGCAGACCCCACTGCTGAGTTTGCTAAATTTCATTTCCCAGTCGGGTCTGCCTTGTATATCCTTGTTGTATCTAACCATTTGTATATCGCATATACAATGCGAAATATACAAACAAAACTGCATGCAAACACTTGTTCATACAAACATTGCATCATCCCCTTGCATGTGACCTTGTATGTGCCCCTTATATTTGCCAACATACAATGTGAATATACATACAAACATGCATACAATCGCATCTTCCTTTATAAACCAAAATGCAATATCTTTTCGGGTCCGGGGTTGTATCTTAGAAATGCATATGCCATTGTATATGCGATTGTATGTGCAAAGATACAATCACCTGATATACATTTGGTGGACCCCAACCTTTGTATCTCATTTATTTGCTGCTTTATATATCAGATACAATCGCTCGATATACATTCAACTTTGTATCTTGACCTTTGCATATTGACTTTGCATCTCCCCTTTGTATCATTGCCTTGTATATTCCCTTTGTATATACCATTGTATGTGCGATTGTATATGCCAACATACAATGTGAACATATATACAAAGAAACATACAATTGTATATGCATATAAAAATGACTAAGTCTAAAACTGAGAATTATCTGCGATGGAAAGCACTTGAAGACAAAAGATTTCTGGGTTTTTTTGGGTTTTCTGTAAGGATTCTCCAGGCGAGATTTTGGGATTTTTGGCAAGCCAGGGCATGGGTAATTGAAAGATGTAAGCTTTGTAGGGTCATTTTCTAAAGGATATTCAAGGAATATACAAGGTGAACTATTTAACTCTAGAGAGAGGAAAATAGGTCAACAGTTACTTTATTCATATCTTCCATTTCTGCAATATGTTGTTGCCTAGTTACTTACCCCATATCCATTTGAAGTATCTTGTAATCTTCCATGTTCATTTCTCCTTTTGCTTTATCTATCATCACTATAGCTAGCTCCAATGTTCTTGCTCCAGATGGATCTCTCGTTATTGTAGACATTTTTCTTGCCTTTCTCTTTTCCTTCTTTGATGTGGCACCACCCAGCATGCTTTTTATATCTATGGGAACCAATTTTACCTCTGTCTTTTCTCTTGTTACTTGTTTTCCCATCCATGTTGGTGCCTCTTTGCTAGTCCCTGCCATTTTCTTATTTATTATCTCTTTTTGATGTTTCTCCATTTCTATTTATTTTTGATGCTGTTGTTGATTTTGATGTTGTTGAGGAGGCGGATGTCCCTAATTCCTATCTTGAGGTGGAGGGTTTGGTGGTTCATCATTTTGTTGGTGCTCTTCCTCCTTATTTTCCTTTTCTTCTTCTTCTATCTCGGTGTCCCCTCCTGCTTCTTCTTCTTCTAAATTTTCCTCTTCTAAACTCCCACTTGGATTACCTTCTACATTTTCAGCTCTTTCACCTTCATCCTCCTCTGGCTGCTCTCCTTGAGATTCTTGTTGTTGAGGGGGATGTTGTTCATTTTGTCCTTCTGTATTTTGCATGATGGAACTTGAAGCTTTAGTAGCTTCTCTTTTCTCTTCTCTTTGATCTCCTTTTACATTTTCATCTCCTTGATTAGAAGGTGAACCCAGTGGTGTGCTTGACTCATTAGCATGTGTTTCGACTACTTCTTCTCTTCTCTTTTTTTCCACTTCCTTCTCCAATATCTATTGTACAGTTGTTTGCACTTCTTCAATAATATTTTGTGGCACTAAATTATCAAAAGGATCTATTATCTCTGTGCCATCTCCAGGATGTTCCTCTTCATTACCTTCTTCATCACTACTATCATCCTTAATCTCTACAACTCCACTCCTCTTTTCAGTCTGTTTGGACCCCTGGGCTTTTGACTCTTGCATCCTCTCTTTGGTCAATTCCTATTTGACCTTTATGTAGTCTTGGATTATTTCTTTATGTGTGGAAGCCGTAGATACAAGTGTTTGTCTTCTTTCTACCTATGGAGTTACCACAATCACAGTAGGTATTTGTACCTTCCCTTTTGGAGTATCTATGATCACTACTGACACTGGACCCTATTCTACCGTAGCCATTGGTCTTTGTATTTGCTCTACAGTGGCCCCTTTACTTGGTGCCCCTTTTTCTGTGAATGTGCCTCTAGCCATTGCAACTGTGATACCTAGTGCATATGGATCCATGATTGTTGCATTCTTGTTTGTGTTAGCTATTGTAGTTTCTACAATCTTGCTCTTCTTTTCATAGAAACACAATAAATCATCTTCAGTTTCTTTGGCCTTCTTCTTTCTTTTCTTTTGATATGTGGCCATCTCTATGGAACAAAAACTCCTCTTTAACCACCTTTTTCCTTGGTCCCTTTTACTTTTTAACTTTTTCTTTCTTATCAACCGCCTTTGTATCTACCTTCTTTTGTTTTGGTGCCATTTGCCAAGAAAACTTATGCATTTTACTATGTCATTTGTGCCCCATCTAGGGTTTTACCATATATTTTTACTCTTTTATATTTACCCTAGGGTTTTGTCTTTTCTCTATTTTGGAATTTTTACAGAATTAAACAACTTTCAAATCCATTTCCTACAACGAATTACAGTATATGAATTAATTGGCATCATTTTCCTTAACTGTAATATCTGCAACTAATTTCACTTCAAATTTAACGCAATTATAACAACATTTTAGGTACATAGCTTAATACCTAAATTCACTTTCCTAACTGCTCTACCATTGGACTTTGACACACCTTTACCATTTTCCTGTAATGTTGTTGAGATCACTTTCCAAATTTGCTCTGTTTACCTTAAATCACCTTTTCTTTGTATGATCTCTGCAAATTTTAGTACTGTATGCAATCGTAAGTGGAAAAAACACAATCAAAATTCACTTTTATTTCCCTTTGAATCTAGATTTTACTGCATTCAATGGCATTAATTACATCTTATACACATGTTCACAACATGCCTATTTCAAATTTGTATTCGTTAGCCACATACTTTCCTATTTTTGTATCTCAGATACAACTGCATCACTTAAAGTGCTACAAATACATTTTCCCTCGCATTATAACTTTTGCACTTCATTTTTGTATATCAGATACAAAACCACATGCATACACATTCAGATTTCAACCGATAGTGAACTGAATTGACATCAATTTTGATTCCTTTTGATACAAAAACATATACATGTGTAGATACAATACAACATTCTTTTGAATTTGACTTTTTATAAACCTGATTATATATTTTCTTCAGGTTCGATCATGCATACTCTCATGTATATCATATACAAATGCAAGATACAAATATCTGTGATGTTTAATTCCTAACCCTTTGTTATGATCAACTGTACTTTGCCCCACATTAAATGCTAGATTCAAAAAATCATGATTCAAATCAAGATAAAGTAACAACATATCTAAGCATTTAGTCTTACTTGACCTTCGGCACACATGAATTAGTTTTTTTAGTGTTGGAGTGACGAGATCGCTCGAGTTTTATTAATGGTGCATCATTTGGCTGATCAGATATGGCCCTATTTAATAGCCTCAATAATTTGAACAATTTTATTTCATTCTCATAATTCAGCAATCATGGAGACTCCTATCTGTCTTCGTGGCGCTAGAAGGCAAATTGCTTTCCTTGGTTCTATTACAGATTCACACCTGAGGAAACTCATCATACAACATGATGATCCTAGGCTTCACACACTGGAATTAGAGGCAATTAAAATGGTTCTGGGTAAAGATTTTCTTAACAATGAGGACAGGTATTGGGTAAACTCAGACATAGCCTCACGTTTCCTTGCATCCCTTTTGGACCTCGGCGGTAAGAAAGTAGAGATACTCCTACTATTTAGAGACATTTTCAGAGCAGAGTATCATGTTATAGACCTAGACGTGGTAATTGGGGCTGAACTTGGAGGCGGCATTTTGTGTGTCTCAGAGCTAGAGCTGGCTTCTGTTCCTAGTGCTATGGTTCAAAGACTACCTTTTCTAAATATGTCTAATTTGGCTCTAGGGTGTCACTATCAATGGGTGATTACTGGGTGTATTTTCCTTTGTCTTTCCCATGGATTAGACCCAGTGTGGAATGGTAACTGAGTGGCACAATTTGTGGACTTAGTTAGGGCTAGAGATTTTTACAGACTTCCTTACCTATAGTAAGCTGTAATAAGGAAAACAAAGGGCACAATGCCTCTATTTTGTGAATATTTTGCAAATTTTAAATGAAAGGGGCAAAATTCCCCTAACTGTAAATTTTTTGCATACAATGAATATAATTACCTGCCTTGCATTCTATTGTGTTCAAATATGTGTATGCACCTTTCATTTCTGTATTTTAATACATGCAATCATACATACAACAACTCATACAAAGAATATGTGTTTCTGTTCATTTATAGACTCAATCACATTTTCCCTTTCGAGTCCGACCATGTATATTTCACTATTTGTCTATCACATGCACGGGTTTCTACATACAATGCCATATACAAATAGTGTCATGGAACCAGATGTTTATTTAATTTACCTTTGAAACACCGTCGAGTCCAGGTTTGCATGTTTTAGCTTAAGCACTTAAGATACATAAGCTAAAGCGAAAAGACCCTCTATGTCACAATGAGATAACACAAAGCATCTTAATATGCAAAGAAATTTGTATATGAGATACAAATTTAATTAAACATTGCATTTTCACCACAAGTTGAATATCTCACAAACAACAAATAAATTCAAGTTGGTTCAAAAAGCAATCACAGACCCATCTTCATGTAGATTTCACTGGTAACCTCAATTTTTGTCTAGTACTATGTATTTTGAATTTTTAAGTGTTGCAAGCATCAAGTACATTTTGCCTTTACCACCAAGCAAGACCAAACCACAAGCAAAAAGCAAAATCCACAACAGGGGTCCTCATTTTGCTAGAGGGTAAATGGGGCGTGTTGTGAACATCACAACACAAGTCTCTTGAGGAGGTAAATTTGGCTCTTATGTGTACAGTTATTCAAAGTTCAAAACTAGAAATAATACAATAGGATCTTGAGTCACCACCTTGGAAAAATGCCATTAATGCAGAATATTAAGAATTACTGAGGAATTTAACAAATGGGAACTTGTTGATCTTCTACCAGGAAAGAAAGCTATTGGATGCAAATGGGTTTTTGGAATCAAATATAAGGTAGACGATAGCATTGACAAGTATAAGGCCTGACATGTGGCTAAGGGATATGCACATAAGTAAGGTATTTACTATGATGACAAATTTTCCCCTACAACAAAGATTAAGACTATTCGTATTGTATTGGCAATGACAACACAATTTGGCTGGAAAGTTCATCAAATGGATGTCAAGAGTGCCCTTCTTAATGGGGATCTCGAAGAAGTCTACATGACTCAATTTGAGGGGTACACTGCACCTGGCCAACAACACAAAGTGTGTAGACTTGTAAAACCCTTCTGTGGTCTTAAGTAGGCTCCTTGGTCTTGGTACATCAAGATCAATAAACATCTCCTTCAACATGGATTCACCAGGAATCCCTATGATCCAAATCTCTACCTCAAGGAGCAAGGGAGAGATTGTTATTTTGATTGTATATGTTGACGATCTAGTCATAATAGGAAGTTATCCATAGATGATTGATGCAAAAAAGTTTGATCTCAAATGATCATTTGACATGACAATTCTCGAGCTCCTACATTATTGTCTTGGCCTTGAAGTGTGGCAACAAAAAAGTTAGATCTATGTCTCTCAAATGAAATATTCCAAGACATTGCTTGAGAAATTTAGAATGAAAGATTGCAAACCTATATTGACACCCATGGAGACAAGCTTACAACTTTTCTGCCATGACCCATCACCTCAGGTGAATGCTACTCATTATCATCAGTTATTTGGGTGTCTCATCTACCTAACTTATACCAGGCTCGACATCAACTATATTGTTAGCTATCTTTCTAGGTTTATGTAGGAACCTAAGACTATTCATCAGAAATCAACAAAGCATGTTTTGAGATACATTCGTGGTATAGTGGCATACGGCCCAGAATTCCAACATAATGCATAGTTTTCTTTGTGTGGATACATAGATCCAGACTATGCAAGTTTAGTGGATGATAGGAAGTCTACTTTAGGCTTCATTTTCTTTTTGGTATCTATTCCAATATCTTAGGGGAACAAAAAGTAAACCACTATTGCTCGCTCTTCCATAGAGGTAGAATATTGTGCCATAGATGGAGTTGTCTGTGAGGCAATTTGGTTACATCACATTTTGACAAGCATGGGTGTTCTTGAGATAGGTCCTACCGTTTTGTTTTGCAACAATTAGAGTGTGTTGAATCTTGTTCACAATCCTATTTTTCATGAGCATACCAAGCATATTGGGGTTTAGTGTCACTATATCAATGAATATGTTCAACAACAGAATATATAACTCTAGTTTTGTTCAATTCAAGAGCAACATGCTGACATATTTACCAAATCTCTTAAAGCTGTGCAGTTCAAATCTTTTCTAACTTTCTTGTTTTTTTCTCTTGGGCATATGATGTAATAAGGGGGGTTGTTAGCATTTATTTTATTACACCATTCTTTGTATTATTTTAATAATATAATTTACATATTATTAACATCATATAACTCATAACTACTTGACATAGTTATAAGTTATTTGACTGGGTATGCCCAATCCGGTTAGTTATTTACCAACCTTAATTTTGTATTTATATTGTTGCTTTCATTTAATCTATTTTCTTATTGCTTGCCCGAATCTATTAGTGTATTGAAGCTTGTTCACAATCCTATTTTTCATGATCATACCAAGCATATTGTGGTTTAGTGTCACTATATCAGTGAACATGTTCAACAACATAATATATAACTCTACTTTTGTTCAATTCAAGAGCAACGTGCTGACATATTTACCAAATCTCTTGCAACTGTGAAGTTTGAAGCTTTTCTAACTCTCTTACTTTTTTCTCTTGGGCATATGATGTAATAAGGGGGGTTGTTAACATTTATTTATTGCATCATTATTTGTATTATGTTAATAATATTTACATATTATTAACATCATATAACTCATAACTACTTGACATAGTTATAAGTTATTTGTTCAGGTATGCCCGATCCGGTTGGTTATTTACCAACCTTATTTTTGTATTTATATTGTTGCTTTCATTTAATCTATTTTCTCATTGCTTGCCCGAATCTATTAGTGGCACATTGGCTTGCCAAATTCATCATTTCACCAGGAATTGACCCCCTTAACACCTATGCTTAGTGTCCTCTTTTTGATATAGGGTTAGTTAAGTGGTTTATTCTCTATTTATGCTCCAAATGATTCCTTGTAAAGATTGAAGTTTTGGTATTGGATGGTTTGTGGCCTACCCATTACTGAATGTGTTTTGGGAGGTGACTTTGATATGGTGGAAAATCATGATGTTAAAAGTTGGTTTAATGTTTGCAAGATTTTGCAACTTGAGTTTGATGTCTAGATCCCTAAGAAAAACACTCTTGGAGTGGATAACCCCATTGCTAACCTTAAGGAATCACATTCCCTTAACTAGTTCACTTGGTCAAATTCTAGAGCTGATAACCTGAGAAAACTCAGTCACCGAGGACTTTATCTAATTAACATCCTTACCATAGTCCTCTCTACAAACAAGATCATTATTCTAATTGACTAAATGATAATTATTTTTTGATCAGCTCCTCATTCTATTGACTTTCCATCTCCTTCACTACCCTACACCACCTAGTGTTCGCCCTTACAAACTCAACACCTTTCATCTTAACCATCTTGTTTGCCTTCTTACCTTGATCTCACTTTGGGACTAGTATCCTAGACCAACCAATGGTGTGAGCTAGATTTAGTTATGGTGTAAGGGAAATCACCATTGCATTGCATTCTTAAGAGCCTATGGTAAGAAAGCAGCAAGGAAACAATCCCATATGGGAAAAAAACTCTCTAAAAACAACTAGAAAGAAATATATCTCTCTTTGCATCAAACCCATCTAACTCCTCCTTACAAGTAGTTGTGGCTTCTATTGAAAGTGATATTAGAAGATTTGAACTCTATAGAGGTGGGGTTGCTCAACTTGGAGTAAGACTCCACTAGATGAAAGGAAACAAGGGTACTAAGTTTTTCTTCAAACACTTAAAACATAAGTGTAAACAAGAACATGTGGTGACTATAAATGATTCTAATGGAGTTTTCCATAATAACACTTAGGAGATTTAATAAATCTTTCTTTAAAATTATACATAATTATTTATAGACCCAGTTGTACATGCCCCCCTCCAAGACATTATTGAATATTTAGTAGGTGATTGTATCCCTATCAATATTGATCAAAAGAAACATGCCTCTTTGGACCACCCTTTCTCTCTTCAAGAGTTTTATGCAAAATTAAAATATATGGATGCCTCTAAAAGACCTTGGATTGATGGGCTTCAAGCTAAATTTTACAAAAGAATGTGGTCCTTCATAAGGGGCCTATTACTATGAAGTCTAGAAAGAAGTCCTTTCCAAAGGCTCATTAGGAGTAGTATTAATAAAGGTCTTATTAAACTCATAGACAAAGGGAGAAATGAAAGCTTTATCTCTAGGTGGAAGCTTATAAATCTGTTAAATACCTCTTACAAGCTTTTGGCCAAAGCCATAGCTAAGAGAATTAGACAAACTACTCAGGGCATTATTCATTAGGTAAACAAACTACCTTCCTAGGGGGAGATTCATACTAGACAACTTACTTCTAACATGGGAAATAATGGAACATGCACAACAATCTAGTCAAAATGATTTTGTTAATAACTTAAATTTTGACAAAGCTTATGATAGAATAAGGTGGAATTTTATTTTGGAAATGTTTGGATGGTTGAGATGTGGTCTCAAGCTCCTCTCACTCATCCACCTCCTTTATTTTAATGCTAAGGCATGCATTATTATCAATGGTTCCATCACTCATCCATTCCCCCTTGACCAATCCATTAGGAAAGGTTGTCCTCTTGCTCCCTTTTTGGATGTCCTCACTATTGATTCCTTAGGATATCTCCTACACCATGCTAAGAGCTAAATTTTGATACAAGGAATCTCACTCTTAGTTAATGAAGTGGATCTCAACTCCTAGTTTGCTAATGATACCCTATTGTTCATCCAAAACCCTCAAGAATAGTTGTATAATGCTTTGGATGTCTTGGACTTGTTTGATGTTTCCTTTGGCTCCCAACTTTCTCTCTACAAAACTAAATTCATGTTGATCTCTCCTCTATAGATTCCTTCAACTTGGAAATACATCAGACATGGAGAGATCTTTAGATACCTAGGCATCCATTTGGGAATGGTGCCTCTCAATAAAATATGGAAATGGTTTCTCACTAAATTAAAAACCTAGTTGCTTTCCTAGTTTCATAGACTCCTTTCCATGGCTAGCCACATTCAAATTTTTAATAACATCCTCATTACAATTTGTGTACATTTCTTCTTAACGTCTTCCATCCAAAGCTTTCCATTATTAGTTGACTCAAATAAGAAAAGGGTTTCTTTGGATGAAATAGAGTAAAAAAGGTTAGTCAGTGGCATCCTAGCAACAATAGAATCATCCCCCCAAAAAAGGTGGCTTGGGAGCTATTGATCCTTATACCCAAGGATTTTGCTTGATAGCCAAATGGATTGTTAGAGCTCTCAAAAGATCATAACTGTGATCATACATTAGATTGTTTCTACTACTTCCAAAAGGGGTTGGAGGGATGTTTTATTGAAAGACAAGATTATCATGGCTCACCACTTCAAGCCTCATGCTAATCATTTGGAAAGCATGACAATCAGTATCCCCTTGCTAGAATGGAAGGATCAATCTCTTAGACATAGGTTGAACTTTTACTAATCTTCAATTTGGTGGAATAGATTGGTTGAGAAGGATGATCATTCTTTAGGTCTATGCAAACAAGTGGGTAGTAGGAACTTATTCAAGAAAGGCATCCAAGAATTTAGGGACTTGTGGAATTTTTCTTCCTTAACTTGGAAGTGTGACCACGTACTTCAAGCTAAGTTCAACCTTCATGCCACACAACTTACTTATATTAATAATATGTAATCTTTGGCCCCACCTACTCTCTTGTTGACATTATCCATACCCATATACAACTTTTTTAAGGATTGGAAGTGGTTCACTAGAGGAAAATTTGAAAAGTTTCCATTGAAATCTATTTATTTAAGACTCCTTCTAGAACTATAAATCAATTAAGATTCAACAAAAAAAGGAAAGTTCATTGGTCTGAAGCTAAGTGGCATAATTTAAGCAGGAATATTTGGAAATCTAGAGTAGATTCATAGTCCCAATTTTTGGTTTGGAAAGTGTTGCACTATAAACTCCTATGAGAAACTACCTCTCCTTTCTCCCCCTTCAGCCATTTAAATGCCTCTTTTTCAATAAACCTAAGACAATTAAGCATGCCTTGTAGACTTGTAAATAGGCTCAACAACTTTGGCAGTGAATTCTGACCTGTATTCTATCCATCTTCAACAAACCCTTGAGATGTAAGTTTGCCTTCCTTGGCCTTAATTGCTCCAAATTTTTAGTTATGAGTCCTTTAGAATGTGCATACTAAAGAAAATTTGGTGTTTAAGAGGTGATGCTATTTTTTTTAACTATTTCCCTCCATTAGAAGTTGTGTCCCATGGTCTCTTGTCTACTATTCTTTTGTAGTTAGAAAACCTTACCAATGTTCTGAAGGGGGTGCTCCAAAGCAATGCTAATCTTAAAGACAATGCAAGTTATCCAAGTGTAGTTGATTGACCTTGCCAAACACCACATGGACCTAGCCCAAAAAATGAATACTTTGATTAATGATGCTAAGGTTCAATCCACACTAGGAGAGACTATCCACAATGAAGGTCAACTCAATAAGGTGAATCTGTTACTGCTAAAAATATATATTTCAAATGGTGAACAAACTAAACACTAAATAAAACATAGATCTTTCTTAGGTTAGTATTACTAAATTTAAGATGTAATATATCTATAATGCTTAGTAAAATAAAATATCTACTTAAATTATAATATTATATTTAAACTTTATTATAAACTATTAACTATGTTGTTCTCTTTATATCACTATATAAATGAAGTTATTTCTAATAAAAAATTATAAAAAATTATTAAAGAAACCAACAAACCAAACTAGGGTAAACAACAACCCATAGAAACAACAGTGGGCCAGAACAAAACCTCAAAACCACAATCCAACCCAACAAGAACTAGGGGAACACCCCCACACACCAAAGCCATAAATAAGGGCCACATCTAACCAACCATATCCTCATAGATCAACCTTTCCAAAATTTGGGCACAATCTTGGGACACAAGATCCCAAACACTAACATTCCACTCCCATATCTTCTCCAAATCCCACTTTGCCAAGCAATCTACCACTCTGTTCCATTCCCTAGGGATGTGGACAAAAGAAACAAAATCTATCGAATGACTCAGGCAGAGAATTTGTTTGACCACCGAAGCCAATTGCCAATGCACACTGTCCACATTTCACTCATTCAATATATTAATCACAATCTAGGAATCAAACTCATAGATAATCCTTTGCCATCCAAGAGCACACCCTCATTCCATAGCATAGAGGATAGCTAAGGCTTCCATAAAATTGTTCGTCTGATGCCCCCTATAAATAGAGAAGAAAAATAGGACAACACTAGAGCTATACCTCCCTAATTCCCCAATCCCAACATGAATAGGATTCCCCCTGGAAGAGCCATCAGTATTAATCTTAAAAACACTTGGAGGTGGGGGACACTACCTTCCTTCTCTCTGAATCTTACTCTTGGATTGACCTCTTTTCTTGGAAAAGGAAAGGCATAAGCCGCTATCAACTAACCTCAAATTTTGAGCCACCTCAAGCTCACCAATATCCAACTTAGTAGAAAGATCACACTTAGCTACTAAGGTCTCCTAAGCATACTAAGAATCCTCTGCCAGATTTGTTGAACCACCAACTTTCTCTCTTGAAAAATTCCACGATTCCTTTCCAACCAAAGCGGCCACAAGATGAAAGAGGGACCAATATTCCAAGAAACCTGTAGAAAAGAGGCCTTAGCCAGGGGTCTTCCCAAACTTCTCCAAAAATCCACTAGAGAAGAAGCATGGACACAAGCCTGCTTCCAAGCTCCCCACCAAAGGTGCCAAATCTCTTTGGCCAAGGAACAATGAAAGAACAAATGAGAAGTACACTCCTCACTACTATTACAAAGGAAACAAATAGAAAGACCCTGAAAACCCCTCTTCCAAAAATTATCTCAAGTGAGGCACTGATTACGAGAAACCAACCAAAGGAAAATGTTGCATTTAGGCCACACAAACTTATTCCACACATACTTCCACCAAGGGAAATCAATCTCACCAAACTTCTACTTGTCCAACTCTCGATATCCTGAAGCAACTGAATACACTCCTTTCAGATTAGGACTCCAGGCAAGAGTATTGCTCTCCCTCAGAGAACTACAAACTTTGCTAGCAAGAATCGTAGCCAACTCTTCTCGATCTTCCAACAATCCTCTCGGTGGCCACTCAGAAGGATCTTTCCATCTACACACCTCCACCTGACCCAAAAGATGAACAGATTTGAAATGCTCAACACGACACCACCTCGCTTCAAGAAAGAGGTTGCACAAGGGTTGTAAGTGCGAAAACAAAGACAAGATAGGTGGGCAACCATACCAAGAATCATATCAAAACAGAGTCTTAGATTCCCTGTTACAAATCTAAAACAACCCCTGCTTAATTAAATTGGCACACCTTTTAAGAGTGCTCTAGATCATAGAACTGTTACCTGAGAGGCCAATCCTTGGAACATCAACACTTTCCACTCCCTCCAAGTACTTATAATTGAGGATCTTAGCCCAATCTTGATCCTGACAAGTGCACCACCTCTAATACAACTTGGTAGCTAAGCCCTGACCAGAAAGACTTGCGTAACGAAGCCCAAGACCTCTCTCCTATTTTGACATACAAATGGATTCCCACTTAACCAGACTCCACTTTGAAGACTCCAAATTACCAACCCATAAGAACTATATGGAAAGAGTATCAAATTCATTAATGAAGCTTGAGGGAGCACCTTGAACAAATAACTTGTAAATGGGGAGAGCTTGAACTACAAATTTTAGTAAAGTCACTCTCCTAGCAGAGGAAAGCCATCTACAGGTCCAATGACTAACCCTCTTATGAAACTTATCGAGAATATCTTGCCAAAACCCCCTAGACAAGGTACCAACATGAATGGGAATACCAAGATAAACAAGAGGAAGGGTCCCAATTTGAAATATGAGAATCCTAGCAATACTGATCTGAATAAGCTGAGGAGTATTAAAGAAGAAGATGGAGGACCTGTCTTCATTAATCCTTTGTCCCGAGGCCACCAAATAAATATCCAAAACCCTTCTTAAATTAACCACCTCATTGAGTCTAGCTAAACCCATTAAAGCAAGGTCATCAACAAATTATAAATGAGAATGAGGAGGCAAGCTATTGCCCCAGCTCCAACCTTGGATCAAGCCCTGGTCCACATGAGATTTTATGAGTCTGCCCAATCCTTTAGCCAAAAGAATAAACAAATAAGTAGACAGAGGATCCCCTTGCCGAAGGCCCTTAAAAGCACAAAACAACTCAGTAGGCTCATTGTTAATTGTATACACCTAAAAATGACATGACTCTGTCTAAATAAATATTTTTAATATTTATTTAAGTCTACCTTCTTCTATCAATAAATAAATAATTAAATTTATTTATTTGATTCATATTCCTCTAAGTTAATTAAATATCAAAATATTTAATTATCTCTTCTAAAGTCAAAATTAAATAAAATCCTTTATTTAATTAAATTCTTCCAAACATTGAAATAATTCTAAATTATTTAGATAAGTCAAGTCTATTCCTCCAAATTTAAATAAATCATTTAAATTTATTTTCTTCTCACTCTCCAAAAATAAAATATTTTATTTATTTTGCCAAATCATGTGCAAGTAATTAAATAAATTTATTTATTTAATTCACTTTCTTATCTTCCAAAAATCTTCTAAAAATAAATCTTTCTTGTCATGCAAAAGCAAAAATTGAGTTTTTTGATTTAAAACAATCTTGTTTTTATCAATAACTCTTAAATCAGAATAAAACATTCTAATTTGTGAAAAGCAAATCTTATCTTTGTCATGAAAGCAGTTAACTCAAAGAGAATAGCTTTTTCTATGACACATGTCCTTCTTCTATTTGCGCATGTTCCCTCAAACATCCTCTACCATTGATCTTCTTATTTCTTCTACACTGTTGATCTTCTCTCACAAAGTCTATAAATACCCTTCTATTCTTCCATTTTGATATCAGGAAGCTTTCAAGTAAACTTACGCTATAGAATCCATAGTGTGCCATGGCACCGCACACTCTCACATCATTCATTATTCATCCTATATTGTGTTGAAGCTCATCTTCAACATAAGTATCTGAGCCATTTCTCCTTTGTCATCTTGAGGAATCAAAGCAAGGAAGCAAGCTTCCCAAGGGCTACATTCATCACCAAAGATCAAATGAGAATAGGCGAACAATGGAAGCCGTCAGGTAACAAAGCACTGTAAGTTGATTCATTTATTTTTAATCTTTGTCATTTGCACATTACATTGAAGTTATTGGGTTTATATTCATTTAAATTATTATCCCATTTATGAACAAAGAACTTGTAAATGGGGAGAGCTTGAACTACAAATTTGAGTAAAGTCACTCTCCTAGTAGAGGAAATCCATCTACAGGTCCAATGACTAACCCTCTTATGAAACTTATCAAGAATATCTTGCCAAAACCCCTTGGACAAGGTACCAACATGAATGGGAATACTAAGATAAACAAGAGGAAGGGTCCCAATTTGAAATATGAGAATCCTAGTAATACTAATCTGAATAAGCTGAGGAGTATTAAAGAAGATGGAGGACCTGTCTTCATTAATCCTTTGTCCCGAGGCCACCAGATAAATATCCAAAACCCTTCTTAAATTAACTGCCTCATTGAGTCTAGATAAACCCATTAAAGCAAGGTCATCAACAAATTGTAAATGAGAATGAGGAGGCAAGATATTGCCCCAACTCCAACCTTAGATCAAGCCCTGGTCCACATGAGATTTTATGAGTCTGCCCAATCCTTCAGCTAAAAGAATAAACAAATAAGGAGACAGAGGATCCCCTTGCCAAAGGCCCTTAAAAGCACAAAACAACTCAATAGGCTCATTGTTAATAAGAACAAAGAAAGAAGCCGAAGTAACACAACTCATGACCCAACCAACCCAATCAGTCCCAAATCCAAACACCAAAAGAACCTTACGGAGGAAAGTTCATTTGACACGGTCATAAGCTTTGGCCATATCCAACTTAATGAACATCACTTTCTCCTTGGAAGACACCATGGAGTGAATAGCCTCAGTCGCCACAACAACACCATCAAGAATTTGCTTGCCTGCAATAAATCCACCCCGCTCCTTAGAAATCAACCCATTGAGCCACGGCTTAAGCCTTTCAACAATCAACTTAGTGATGATCTTATAAACACCATTACAAAGAGGTATGGGCCTAAAAAGATTCAACGAGTTAACTCCTTCTATCTTAGGAATAAGAGCTAGGAACGTAGCATTCAAGGCTCTAAGTATCTGTTTGCTCCTTTATGACTCCTTAACAACCTCCAAAAGATCATATTTGATTATCTCCCAAAATTAATAGAATTCTATCGGGAAATCATTAGGCCCAGGGGCTTTCCCTTTCTTCAACTAAAACACAATCTTCTCCAATTTAGCCAGGGAGATGGGATTGAAAATAACTCATTCATCTCATTAGACACTAAAGATGGAATACAATCCAAAACTAGATTTTCATCATCAACTACTAAGGGAGAAGCCTCCGAAAACAAAGAAGAGAAGAATCGAGATGCCTCTATCGAAATCTCCTGTCCAGAGGATAACTAAATCCCTTGGGAAGACACCAAAGAAGTAATCACATTCTCGTGTCTTCTGTCTTTGATGGAGTTATAGAAAAAAGAAGTATTTCTATCGCCTTCTTAGAGCCAATCAATATGTGACTTTTGATTCCAAAAAATTTCCTCATGCAATTCCCATTCCGCAAGCTCCTTCATAGCTTCTATTTCATCCCTAAAATTTCCCATAGTGAGGCCAAAGTCTCTAATCTACCAGGTAATTATGTCTAAATGGGATTGGGTAGCCACCTTTGCCAAGAAGATGTTACCAAAATATGCCTTATTCTTCCAAACCAAAATCTTTTTTCTATCCAATCCATCTCTATGTTTTAACTTCTTTGAAATGATGTTGCTTAGCCGCAACACCATCTCAAAGAGGGGCAAAATGTAGACACCTAAAATTGGACTGCTTTGCAAACCAATTTTTCGTACCTCTACACTCATCTACTCCCCTAATCTGCATATCCCTGTGATCAATTAATTCACCTAATTGATCCATTTAACCTTATAACCCTATCCTATCAGTTAAATGAATATTCCTAATATTCATTTAGATGATTTATCCATTTCCCTAATCACTATTAATTAGATAAATCCTATTTATCTGATTAACCTAGGCTTAAGTTAATTAAGATAACACTTAATTAACCTTGTCTCCCACTCATCCACTAAACTGAATTTAAAATTCACTTGTCCCCCACACTCATCCACTCACTGAATTTAAAATTTAGATGTCTCCCACTATCCTCCACTAAACTGAATTTAATATTCAGTTGTCCCCCATTATCCTTCACTCTCCCCAAAGATGAATTATTTATTCATCCACTCCTCCACTCTTCCCAAAATGGGAATATTTAATTCATCCACTAGGAATAAAAGATTCACTTTTATTCCTAGCCCTTGATCTTGTCAACTAAATCCTCACCCTCCATCCTCATCTCCAAAATTCTATAAATTGGACCTTCTCTAAGCCATTTGGGGAGACCACTTGGATGCATCAGAACTCTGTCAAAATCACTCCACAAATCTCTTAAGCCTATCAAACCTCTGTCAAAATCTTGTCTCAATCCCATCCAATCCATCATCTAATCTCATCTACATTGTGTTGAAGTCACTTGAGCAATCCACATCCTCCACATTTAGTCATTCTAATCAAGGGAAACATCTGAGGAGCTCTACATAGGCGCATCTCCTTCCCGCATGGATTTGTGAGGTCTTCATGAAGGTATAATCGTGTTGATTTATGCATTAGATTAGTTATTATCTTCATTCTGATTTCACTGATTACATTGGCATGCCTGGTATCGAATCCAATCGTCAATTTTGAAGGTTTTATTGTCAGAATCTTCATTTTCTAACCCTCTTTGAGGAAGTTTTTGTCAAGATTTGGTGATACACTGTTACAGGTTTCATTTTGAGCAAAAACGGACTGCATTTTTGTGCTCAAGATGCTATTTCTGAGCTTTTTGACAGTAAACTCGACTATGTTCGGTGACGGAATTTTTTGAAAAAAATTGGAAAATTTTTAGGGTACAATCCGTACCGTACGACACCGTACCCTAATGTACTATTCTGTGCACTAGCTTGTTTGCTGTAATCACTGGTTTGTTGCAGGTTTGAAGGGCATCGGTTGTTTGCAGGTTTAATATCATTGTTTTGAGGGTTTTCCGCCCCCTGCTAAACCCGGTCGCCACCAACCCACGCCCGGTCGACACCACGCCCAACCACCTGTCACCTCCCATAACACCCCTGCCGCCTAGTTAAAAACTCCTGTCACTCTCCCTTCATTCCCACCGCCACCTGTTAAACCCCCACCGCCCCGTCGCCACCACACCATTCCCGCAACCCCCGGTCGACACTTCACTTCAACCCCCAGTCGGCCTCGCCCCTCTGCCCGGTCGACACCCCTCCACCTCTTGGTCGACACCCGCACGCCACTCTTAGCTGACCCACCTCCCCTCCTCCACCCTCTCTGCAGACCTCACCTCCCTCCTCCGCGGCCCCCGCGGCCCGCTGCCCCCAACTCCCCTTCCTCTCGACCCCCGATCCCTCCCCTCCTCCTCCGACACCACTCCCCCACGCTCCCCACTCCAAACTCCCGCCCTGACCCTACAGACCTCCCTTTGCCACCAGTCTTCCCCACCTCCGCCAACCCTGCTACCCACTACCGAACCATCCACCGTTATCTCTCCAGCCGCATACACTTGAAACCGTATAGCCAAACCCTAACCGCGGGTGCATTATATCTTTTTTATTTATTTTTTGCCAGGATCTAGCCCCTGGTCATATCAGCGACCGGGGGCCTTTTTCAACCTAAACTGCCAAACTAAAAACCTTAACTGCCAGCACATAACAAGTGCATGTGAACAGACAATCTAACCACTAGCAGTTGAAACTTGATAGTCAGTTAACCTCCTAGTGCCTTCTATACACCGAAGGAGGCTGATTTTTTCAAACTTTCATAACTTTTGCAAACGGAGACGGATTTTTGCAAACAAATAGTCGTTGGAAAGAGGACTCTAAGAAATTCATAGTTGTGAAGTTTTCATTAGGTGATGGTACATTTTTCCCACCTTTTTTTGCAGTCAAAGTCAAACTTGCATTTAAACTTCAAATCATCATATCTTTTGCATTTTGATCAAATTTTTGCGAAATTTTTTTTCAAATCACATAGAATCTCCTGAAAAATTTGTTTATGCACTTATTTTCTCTATATCAGTTAAGTTTTTATTAGATTTTATCAGTTTCTTAATTTTTGCATCACAATCTCTTGGGCTAGTCTACTTGCTTCGTTGTCGTTTTCGTGACTTGCAGGTGATCATTCAAGACTGGAGCAACATCCAGAGCAGCATCTACATGAATTTGGACAGCAAGTTAATCAGGCACCTTTGTTTCATCCTTTATCTCATAATCTTGTTTTCATCACACATTTCAATCTGGGCCTCTAAAATGAACATTGTTTGATCAATCACATAGTGAAATTGGGCTTAAAAGAAACCAGTGTCTTCAATCACACCTTGAAATTGGGATTTAAAAAGAATTATTGTTTGATGTGTTTTTCATCACATTTTAATTTTCTAAGGTCAATTAATCAACTGCGAGTGTGAATCAAGTGGGTGTGTGTATGCTCTCTCCTCGCACCGCAATGTGATCTTGGAGATCAAAAACACCTCACTTGATTCACTTTTGTCAATCCCTATCCTAGGAGGCCTGCTAGGGGATTTCATCACCCCTAGGGACGACCTCATCCGAGGTTGAATCGAAAGACACCCTCTTTGAAATAAGAATCTTGTCACTCTTGGCTAAGCCCCAAAGAACTTTCTACCTTTGGGAAGTGAAGGTGAAGGGCAGGTTACCCCCTTCTCCTGGCTGTGTGATAGGATTTCAATTTCAAATCATTAGTCAACCTCGTCTAAACATTGACCAAACCTAACTGGCCATACCCCATCAAACTAGACATTAGGGCATGTTGATTTGTCTTACACATGTGCTTGTTAATCATTCTCATATTCTTCAAAATTCAAATTTGCTTGTGTCTTGTGTGAGTGATTCTTGTTTGTATATGTGATCATTTGCTAAACATTGCCAAATCAAACTACAACATCAAACACATAAGACAAGTCATTCAACTCATTCTTCCAAGTACACTTGTCTCGACTTGGGACGCATTTGCACTCTGGTCTGGCACATTTATTTTTGCACATCCAAACTAGTAAGCTTTTCAAGCCTTGTGTCAATGGCAAACAAATTAGAATATCTTGATCAAAAACTTCAATCTCTGATAATGCAAGTAAACTTAGGTCCTCGCCCCAAGATTGTATAGCAATTCTTCAACAAATGGATGCCTTACGACAAGAATTGACAAGCTTGCAAGCTGAACGGGCCAATACTAGCTATGCCTCGTCCCAAAACCATACCTTCTTTTCTCGTCTTAATGATACTATTGACAAGGCAACCACCACTTCAAGAGGGAAATCATATATCACCCCGTCTACTCGTCCTCCTTCACCATATTCTAAGACACCTATCCCAAAGCAGACCAGTTGTACAACAACACCACCATCTAGGTCCTCAAATTTTAAATGGGCAACCAAAGAAGCCTCCGCTAAGTTTTGGGAACAATATTTTCTAGATTTACACAACAAAAGAAAAGCTAGGGAGAACTCTAAATCCACTCCTCCATTACCTCATTCATCTACCCATACACCTACGAAGGATGTGATCCAAGGACTACTAGTTGAGAGTCAACCATGTCCCCAAAGTCTGGTCCTTGACCTTACTAAAGATTCTTCCCATGACTTGTCAAAGCCTACAACCTCTTCATGTCATCCACAACCCCTTGATCTTCTCAATGAGCCTTCTACCATGCACCAGAGTCAAGGTCCGTCACACCCTCATGTTATTGACCACGAGCCCACCCAAGAAGCCTTCACTTCCATTCAAGCAACCCAAGAGGTATGTCAAAGGTTTAATCCTAAGCATGTGGAAACATTAAGCCCGAGTCCAACTCAAGATCAAATCACTTTTATGCAACCCATCCACAATATGTATCTTTTCTAGGATCAAGATGATAGCCATAATGATGAATCTATCCATGAGCCACTTGATCCTATCCATCCCCCAACAACCATTCACAAGCACGCTATCCAAATTCAACCTATCCATAATATGTATCTTTTCCATGATCAAGATGATAGCCATAATGATGAATCTATCCATGAGCCACTTGATCCTATTCATACCCCTACAACTATCCATGAACAAGACACCCAAGACCTACATGCTTTATCCAATGAAAGTCTTGTTGACCTACTTCAGCATTCACCCCGTTTCATGGCCTTCCTTCAAAGCAAAGAGATCTCTTCCTCTAGCCATGATCCCACAACACCCACTTGTCATGATGAGACACTTGTCCCCCAAGTAAGCATAAAAGATCAACCAAATAACTTGGATCTTAGTGAACACAATGCTAATCACGATCCTAATGATTGTCCTTCACCATCCATTATTGACCATGCTACAAAGCCTCCACCATATATCCTTGGTCTTACTACCTTCATGCATGAATGTTCTTTCTTAGAACACCAGCAACCATTATCCACTATCTCACCTTCTCCATCCAATAAAGAACTTGTGTCTAGTGTTCCACCTACACATAATCCTGTTGTCCACCGTATACTCCAGCGTATGAACTATCAAGGTAAAGGCTTAGGCCTTCATGAACAAGGTATTTTGGAACCTATTCATGTCAACGTTGCTCCACCTTCATATGGCCTTGGATACATACCCCAAGGTGCACAAACTCAAGATGTTGGTACTTCCTCCACTCCTCCTAAGTCTACCACTTTCCATTACAAACCCTATCATATCCCCAAAACTTATGTCGCCATTCCACCTCCATCATCCTATAAATGTCAAAAGCATGTGTTCATACACCTTCCACCATCCACTTTACCTCCACTCCTTCCAACTCCCACAGTCTTTCCATCCACCTTGCCACCGTTGCTTCCGACACCTAACATACCTCTCATTCATAAGTATCCTTACATCCCTAAACATGGCCAACAAAAGCACACATCATTTAAGCATATAGCTTCCAATCATTCCATCCACTCCACCCACCCCATGGGATTCAAAAGCAAAAAGTTTGATGCCTTTATCCATAAAGCTAAAAATCCTACCAAAAATCCTAATGGTCTTCATACCTTAGGACATAAAGAATCAAAATCAAAGCAAAGTTCATCTAAATAGCCATCAAAACCCTTACCTCCAAATGCAAAGCCCAAAAGCAAAATGGTTTGTGTTCCTAAGAAAATAGCTAGCAAGTCAAATGAGGCATCCTCATCCACATCTCAGGAATCCCAACCACCTATATCCATCCAAACTTCCATTCCCTTCACAAATCCCACAAGCAAAACAAAAGGACCAAAAATACTAAATCTATGTGGGTTCCTAAATCACTTCATCAACCATCTCCTACGCAAACATCTCCATTGCTTCCTACACCACCATATCATCAAAAGCTTCAATGTTTATCACGGTGTGTGCAGCTGTTGGTCATGGTTCCTTTCCACTTCACAACACCTCCACATAACTACATCTCCCCATCTTACATCCATTATCCTACACATCTTTCTCATCCTATGCCTATGGTCCATGTTGTTGCATAAGCCTTCCCTCCATTTTCTGCATCATAATCCACTATCTACCTATGCCATATCACTTTCATATGATCCCCTACCAACATCTGTGAGAGCACTAGACATGGTCCATTCAATAGTATCTATCTAGCGGGACTATCCCCTTTCAAGGAACTATATGCTAATGTCTTTCCATATCCACCTTCTCCAATCTCAATAAAAAAAAAAAAGATAGAGAAAAAAAAAATAGTAAAGAAAAATCCCTTCATCCAATGGTGAAAATTAGGCAAACAGGCGCCTTGGCTAAGTACCATGATGAAAACCTGGCAAACAGGCGTCATGTGTAAGTTGATCTTCTATGTCACCTACACTTGGGGGCACCTTGTCTCATCGGCATATCACTCTTCTCCTACCAGTTTCCTTTCATACCATTTCCTATCCTATCCTCTATCCATTGCATACCTATCCTGTCTCATCCATCCATCCAAACTTCCGTTCCTCTATTCTTGGGTCTTGATAAAGATTGGGGGCACAATGTTGACAAACATTTTGAATGGCTCTTGACATACCTTATCCCTCCAAACATGCAAATCCTTCATCCTCCTATCATCATAAACATTGGCAAAAAAAAAAAAATCCTACGTACTCTACCTACAATGGGGCATGTTATACTTATGTGACATAGTCCTTGGAGATCACATCATTGGTTCCTTCTACCTACCTGTTCCATTCACCCATACATCTACCTATCCGTGGTGGTTCCTTGTCATTAGTCTTATCTGATCCATATCGGTTCCATAGCGTGTCCTACCTATTCCATATCTGATCCATATCGGTTCCATATCGCAACTCATCTGACCCACAACTTAGGTCCATTAGGGTTCTCCCTAAACTACGCTGCCTCTGCGTCATTACGTAGGCAAGGCCATTATTCTCATGCGCCCCCGAGGCTTCACTTTCACCTCTAGACTTGGTGTTCCCTTGTCATTGGTATTTAGCACAAAGGCTATCCACATGAAATCCAAGGCAACCATAATAATAAATCATGCCCTTTCTACAAAATCAAAAAATCCAAAAAATCACAAAATCAAAAAATCCAAAAACATCACAAATATCATCAAAAATACCAAAACAATGGAAAAAACAAAATTCCAAAAATAATTTATTCATCATCACATCTATCATCAATAAGCTTACACTAGATCCAAGCATCGCATCACCTATCAAAGCATTGTCCGTTAATCAAAATCAACAACTATCAAATCAACATCAACCATAACTTGTCACCGTCATATCTTGAGCCAATCTTACATCAACAAAACATGATCCAATCATCAATCGATTCTTGCCTTAGGATATGTCGTTCCTATGATAGGTAGAATCTATCCAATCATCAATTGATCCCTACCTTAGGATATATCTTTCCTACGATAGGCAGAATCTATCACATCATTATCTATCTTGGCAAAAGATACAATGGTTACTTGTTTGGTTTGTTGGTCTTTTAGTTTTTGATGTTTATCTTTTGTCCTATTCGAAGATCACATCAAAGCTACCTTGATCTTACTATATCATGGTATGTGGCGAAAACATCTAGAATGGGGCATAGTCTTGCTTTTGTATGCTGTGCTTGTGGGTTGGTCTCATTACTCCAAGCTAGTGTTCATATCTTGATCGATCATAAGGTCGGTTCTAGCATATTGATCTTCTTATGCATCTAAGGTTCATCATACCTTTTTTGTACTAAGAGCTTATGCTATGAGTCCCCTTCCCTTGTCTAGACAAGGTTGTACTATCTTGGGCATGCATGGGATCATCCCTTTGTTTGTGTGTCTAGTCCATGCAAATGTTGGATAAACATCATCACCCTGGTCTTCTATACCTTGGTGAACATATCCACTTTGCTATATCAAACCTAGGATTGCTCAAATTCAGTTTCAGGACAATGATCATCCACCAATCATATCCCAACATCATCATCCTTTCATCCCACCACTTATCCTCTGACCCGTTCAACCAATCTGTCTCATCCATTTCGAGAGCACAACTGTGTTCTCGCAACCCGCCTATCCTCTCGAGGGGGCATCACCTTACCAATTATCCCCAAGCCTTATTCTTCCAAACGAAAATCTTTTTTCTATCTAATCCATCTCTATGTTTTAACTTCTTTGAAATGATGTTGCTTAGCCGCAACACCATCTTAAAGAGGGGCAAAATGTAGACACCTAAAATTGGACTGCTCTGCAAACCAATTTTCCGTACCTCTGCACTCATCTACTCCCCCAATCTGCATATCTCTGGTGATCAAGTAATTCACCTAATTGATCCATTTAACCTTACAACCCTATCCTATCAATTAAATGAATATTCCTAATATTCATTTAGATGATTTATCCATTTCCCTAATCACTGTTAATTAGATAAATCCTATTTATCTGATTAACCTAGGCTTAAGTTAATTAAGATAACACTTAATTAACCTTATCTCCCACTCATCCACTAAACTGAATTTAAAATTCACTTGTCCCCCACACTCATCCACTCACTGAATTTAAAATTTAGATGTCTCCCACTATCCTCCACTAAACTGAATTTAATATTCAGTTGTCCCGCATTATCCTTCACTCTCCCCAAAGATGAATTATTTATTCATCCACTCCTCCACTCTTCCCAAAATGGGAATTTTTAATTCATCCACTAGGAATAAAAGATTCACTTTTATTTCTAGCCCTTGATCTTGTCAACTGAATCCTCACCCTCCATCCTCATCTCCAAAATTCTATAAATTGGACCTTCTCTAAGCCATTTGGGGAGACCACTTGGATGCATCAGAACTTTGTCAAAATCACTCCACAAATCTCCTAAGCCTATCAAACCTCTGTCAAAATCTTGTCTCAATCCCATCCAATCCATCATCTAATCTCATCTACATTGTGTTGAAGTCACTTGAGCAATCCACATCCTCCACATTTGGTCATTCTAATCAAGGGAAACATCTGAGGAGCTCTACATAGGCGCATCTCCTTCCCGCATGGATTTGTGAGGTCTTCATGAAGGTATAATCGTGTTGATTTATGCATTAGATTAGTTATTATCTTCATTCTAATTTCACTGATTACAGAATTCTATCAGGAAATCATCAGGCCCAGGGGCTTTCCCTTTCTTCAACTAAAACACAATCTTCTGCAATTTAGCCATGGAGATGGGATTGAAAATAACCTCATTCATCTCATTAGACACTAAAGATGGAATACAATCCAAAACTAGATTTTCATCATCAACTACTAAGGGAGAAGCCTCCGAAAACAAAGAAGAGAAGAATCGAGATGCCTCTATCGAAATCTCCTGGCCAGAGGATAACTAAATCCCTTGGGAAGACACCAAAGAAGTAATCACGTTCTTGTGTCTTCTATCTTTGATGGAGTTATAGAAAAAAGAAGTATTTCTATCGCCTTCCTAGAGCCAATCAATATGTGACTTTTGATTCCAAAAGATTTCCTCATGCAATTCCCATTCCGCAAGCTCCTTCATAGCTTCTGTTTCATCCCTAAAATTTCCCATAGTGAGGCCAAAGTGTCTAATCTACCAGGTAATTATGTCTAAATGGGATTGGGTAGCCACCTTTGCCAAGAAGATGTTACCAAAATATTGCTTGTTCTACTTCTTAAGCTGGAACTTCACATACTGTAACCTCTTAATTAAGGAATACATAACAATGCCATAAGTCAGATTACCTTTACTCCACCATCCTACCATAAAATCCTACAGAGAAGGATCTCTGAGCCACATAAGCTGAAACTTAGAAGAAGGTTTCTTAGTAGTTCTAAACAAGGAGGCAGAAAATTATAATAGGCCAGTGGTCCGATCCTTGCCAATCTAGGGTCTCTGAACTCGTAACCTAGTTGCTACCAACCCAAAAGCTAGAAACCAAAAGCCTATCCTTCCTTTCAGAGATACAGTTCTCTCCACATATTCTTTTACTCCAAGTGAAAAAGCCATTGGAGGGCTTTATGTCCACCAGGTTCAAGAGAACAATATTATCTCTAAACAACATGGAAGAAGGTTCTAACCTATCCAACCCCCCTTCTTCTCATCCAAACTTACAATAGCATTAAAATATTCTACCATAATCCAAGAAAAATAAGGGGCTAAGGAACGAACATAGCAAATATGTGACCAAATCGAAGATTTTCCTAAAATATAAACCGGAGCATATACATCAAGGTGAAAAGAACAACTTCTCTAGATTCAAAACTAGATGCAACCACTGAAATAGAGGATTTACCAGTGAGCCACCAAATAGGAGAAATCTTGTGCAGATCCCATAAGCAAGGAACACCACCTACACTACCTTGGGTCCTGATACACTAACACTAACCTATAACCCATAATCTAGAAGCAATGTTGGACATGCCTTCTACTGACAACTTCGACTCCTGAATGAAAACCATATCAAGTGAATGATCACGAACAACCTTTTGTCTAGGGATGCTATTCAACTCCTATGTATTCCAAGAAAACATGATCATCTTTGGGAATTAGAGAAATGGGAATCAATGGATTTAACTGACCCTGATTCGACCAAAGTCTCACTTGTCATCTTCACTTTCTCTTGATCTTTCTTCGACCCCAACTTGGGAGGCTTCTCCTGGGCTCCCTTTTTGAGATTCTTTTGCTGAATCTTGACGGATGGTAGAGTTCTATTGCTACCCTAGAAGTAAGAATTTTCTTCTTAGAAGGATGGCCAGAGGGAGCCTAAATTGAACCAACCACCGCCTCCACTACTCCAACTAGCTCTAGACTTCTAGAAACCACTGGAACCTGATCTGTTTCCATCTGAGCACTTGTAAACTCCACCTAATGGTTATCACAAATGCCACCTTCTCTTAAACCTTTTTGATCCATCCCTATGGGGGTTAACCTATCATGGATCTCTTCTGGAATCATCCCTTGTTGGTCACCTGCATCTAAGGCATCAAATCTGTTTTATAACCCATCAACTTGTCTATCCTTGAGAGTCCTCTTTTGTCCTCTTCCTTTATTACGAGGTTTTACTGGGGTAAAACCCTCTTTATCTATTTCCTCAACTGCAATTGGGGCTTTCCCTTTATCCATCTTAGGAGTAGGCCAAGGAGGTTTATTAGCCTAGGTCCCTACAGGGTTAACTCTGGGGCACATTTTCTACAAATGACCATACTCATGGCAGACCCGACAATGAAACGAGGGAGCTTCATAATCCAACTACTGAGTCCATGAAGACGATCCTAACCAAATTTCTAAAGAATCTGGCAAATGATTGTTTAAATCTATCTCAAAACAAATGCAGGTAAAATAAATTACCTTTTTATCTAGCACATGTTGCAAAGGGCCCATCGGCTTGCCTAGAAGCAACGCAACCATATGAAGAATATCATTCCTCTAGAATTCAAGTGAGAACCAGGGAAGCCGCACCCATACAGAGATCTTGGAAGGAAGCTCCTCTGCTAGATTAAATCCAATATGCCAAGGCTTGATAAAAAGTCCAACCTGATTATAAAAATACAGGCCCCCCTAAAAGGCCTTATTATGATCCATTAAATTTAAAAACACCACCAAAAAGTAATTATTCGCTGCCAGCATCACCTCCATATTACATCACCTCCATATTACCTTCAGGGTTCCAGGTACATCTTACCCAAGATTCAATAAAGGGTAAAGAAACATGGATCCCCATAAACTTATAAATTAATGCATGATTTTCTAGGTAAGACACATCCTCCTTGACAGATTCTAGCTGAATCACCAAAATTGGCCTTTTGTGGCTTTTCTCGAGACACCCATTCACTTTTGAAACATGGGGACCTCTAAATTGAGGTACGCTCTCCCCATTCAAAGCCTGAAAAAAATTTGACGAAGAGGGATCTTCCCTATTAAGAGCCTCTCAGAAAGAAGCCTTAGATCCATTGATCGGCCTTGCAACATGCCCCATGACCCAAAGGGCATCAAAAGCCAAACCCTATCCAAACAGAGGAGAGAAAAATAGTTGACCCACAAAACCAGAGAACAAAAGACTATGCAGGAGAAAAGCCTCCAGAACAACTCCTCAAAACAGACCCCTCTGAGACCTGCATCACTGAACCCCAAACAAAAGAAACAAACCTCAATGTACCCCGACAATCGCTCAAGCCCTCATCCTCCACAACAACAATCAGACGCCCCACCAAACGACTCCCAGCGCAAGAAAAATTGTGAAGAAAAGGCACAACTAGGGCCACAATAGGCATGCCCTAGCCCACAACTCCAAGCAGTGCCCAACACCATCCAAACCAATCCTTTTCAATTCTCTATCTATAATTTGATTTGGATTTAGGAGATCAAAAAATAAACACTGATTTAAATTCCAAATAAAAACTAATTTACATTTTATATATAAAATAAAGACAACCAAAATTCCAATGTCATACAAGTGCAAAAAGAAGTCAATATGAAGGAATCTTTAAATTGAGTTACAATAAACCAACCTTATTAAGGCACAAACTCATTTTTTAAATCTCCTCATTTCCCAGTGAACCATTAAAGATGTGATAGTTTTTCATCAAGAAACATTGACTTATGAAAAGGAAAACTAAAATATTAAGAATTTGGGTTATTCTAAAAAGATGAACTTTGTAATGTTCTCACATCTTATGCTTTTTTCTCTTGAGCTACCATAGTATGTACTTAAACAAACATAAGCTATATGTTTTTCCTTTTGGTGAATGATTAGAAATATAAAGGAGAATGTCTACAAATCTTTACCCTTGCTTGAGGTTTAGAGAAATAAAATGTTTTCCTTTGTTAATAGGATTTAGGTTTGATTTTAAATGAAATTTAGAAAAAAAATAAGAGTTGAGATTCAAAAGAAGTGTTATGTATTGAATACAAGAATTGAGAAATGAAAAGTTGGAAAGAGAGTAGTGCGTTTATTTGGATTTTCATATGGTGTTGATTTTTATTTAATTATTGATTGATGCGATCTGATAGATGATTTACAGATAATATTTATTTTAAAACATAGATCGAGAAGTTGAGACAAATATTTAGAGATTTTTATTGTTGAAGATTGAGTCATGTAACTTGGTCTTATACTAGGCCATATTCCATAACTTAATCTAACTAGTACAACCTTATTTATTGTCATTCCGACCTCTTATGTGCACTTGAGTCTTTTGTACCCGTCATTGAGAAAAGGGTTGTGCTAAAAAGCATAATGAGGCCTACTATAGGATAGAGAGAAGATCATCGACTTCTTTGATAACAATCAAGTCTCTTAAGAGTTGTACAAAGTTGGAAAACACATTAAGCAGAGGTGCAATGCTGATACAACTAATGTAATTGAGATTGATATGAGACCAAGACCAATTCAATGATGATTGAATCTTATTTGTGTGTACTTGTTGCTAATGATCAATGATCCTAATGACCTAGGAGATGTCCTTAAATCCATGTTTCTAGACACTCAATTTGAGACTTTTGGTGTGCAAATTGATAAGATAATGATAAACTTTTTTGAGAGCGAGAAAATTAAAATTTAAAATAGATAGACTAGGTTGTGTCGTGTGGTCTAGTCCAAGGACTAGGTCATGCCACACAATAGTCCCAAATTAAAAAAAACACGAAATCATTAAATAAATAGATATCATTTTATACATAGATAAGTCAAATTGAATATTAAGACTATACATTTACAACATAAAACAAAGATACAAAATATACACTTTTATACATTAAAAAAAGTATATTTACCTCATAGGTCTCTCCATACTATCCACCACAATTCTATATGCAAATGATCTCCTATATTTGCATCCCCTTCTATGTGATGGAGACCATTTCTTTAATGTCTCATCATTCTTCTCTTCCAATCAAGAAACCTCTTAGAAGAAATGGAAACACTTTACTTTTATTATACAATATATATTGCTCAAGACAACAGAGATGCTATTTTTTTAATAGAAATAATTGGAATATATAGATATCAACATCTTTGTTTTTATGTAGCAGATTACTATATTATGAGGGAGCATACATCTAAATTAAAAGTATCCTTTAGCTAAGTTGTCATGAGTAGGGGATCTAGTATGTCAAAGTCACCCAAGGGTCACACCTAGTCCAATCACACCTTCAAAAGATTCGAAAAACATACTCTCATCCTCACCAATTAAACGCAACCAAGAACCGATTAAACTACAACTCTATTAAAAAGTTATTTTCAATTTCCTCTTTATTTTTAAGAGCTGAAATGCCCCGAGTTCTCACTACCTACTAGCCGTGGAAAAAGACCAAACATCTTTCTCTATTAGCGCGTCTAAAATAAATTAATTGAAGCGTGAAAATGACACAAATAAAAAATAAAAAATAAACAGTTTGGAAAGGAACGAAGGAAATGATTATTTAAGCATTAATAAGATCGTAAATTCCCAATTTTTATGCCGACTTATTTGAATTTTTTTATTCCATTTGGAAGCCTATTCAAAGCCGTCGTGTTGTGAGAACACGTTTAAACAAATGGGGTTGAGTTTTAAACAATTTATTCCCGTATAGAAAACACGTGTTTGGTTGGATGGTACAATCATTTTAGGTGGGCATCCATAGTTTTTGAGTATCCATTGAAAGCTCCGTACCATTATAATTTTAAGCACAAAACATGTTTAAGCATTGCTTCTAGTGCCTACTTTAAATTTACACCATGTTTAGCTTTTCTCCTCCACATATAAAAGATGCCAATAGTACTTGATTAAATTATGAGAGTACCATTTAAAAAAATTATATAAAAAAATATATCTTGTAAGGAACAATTATTTCTATATTTTTATGGAAGAGTTTAAGTTATCCGTATGTTGTAGTCAACGCGTTGGCTCTTTATGTTAAGGGTGTGTCTCACGTAAATAGCTGGCATGTTGATTACAATGTGCAGGTTCCCATGTAAAGCGTTGGCATGTTGACCGCCATGTGTCGACAATTTATGTTGAGTGTCTTTTATGGTTATTGTAAGTTCTTATTACAAGTGATTCTCATGCTCTAATCAAATATTTACTATGATGTTGGATACTTCCTTTATTAGTATTATAAAGGTGAATAATTGGACATAAATAAATTGCTTTACATTAATAGTGTAGGCTAATTAAATAAATGTAATCACTAAGAACAAACTAATTCAAATTAAATTCAACTTGGTCAATGAATGAATAGTAATAAATGTGGCAATCAAAAGAGAGGATAGGGCACTTAGCTCTAAAATCAATGGCATAAGAATGATGTTGATGATACACATAATTGATTTGTCACCTCCAGATATTTGACAGTCTTGGTTTGATGAATGTCTCAAAATTTGCATAGGTGTCTAGAAAAGCATGAGATTCAATCCCAAGCACCTTGAGTTCCATTGCGACCATCACAAATTTGAATTCCGATGCATGGATTTGGATTGGCAGAGTGCACATTTCTGAAACGTATTCGTCCTAATCTCTGATGTCTGATAAGATTGTAAGGACTGTGGTGTTTATAAACACCTTAAGGGAATCTGTCAGATTGCTAAGGTCAAGTTCTCGTAGGTCTGTAAGTGCCTAAAAATGGACATGCATACATGGCAAGTCCAAGAATGAGCTAGTGGCCTAACACAGAACCTTACGTAGCATGTAATATAAAATTAAACTCTTTCTTAATTGATCCTAATTTGATGGGTGTGTTTTAATGCCTTCTAAGACTACTTTCTACCCTTGTTTCCATTTTTTTTTTCACTTGTCACAAATAATTTTCACCCTTTGTTAACACATTCACCCCTATGTTTATTGGTTTGCCCTAGTAATCATGTAAACACTATAGTGAAGTCCTCGTGATTGCATTGCATGCATCCATTTTTACATGATTTTTGTCTTTGAACTCTAGTTCTATTATTAGTAGGGTGCACCCACCATGCTCAAACTTCACTTCCTTCTCTAATTCTAGATCCAATGATATTTATAGATCTCTACTTAGAATTTTTAGAGGTCTCTTCTCCTTGGGGATTCCCAACTCTACAAAAACAATCTTGTCTTTTTCAAAACTACACCACGTTTCATTCTTTTTGTTTACTATCAAAGGAGAGGTGCACTCGCATTTTTAGTTATCCATAGCTTCTATAGCATTTTTACTATGATTTATAAGTTCCTCATAGCCTCTAGGCTTCTCATATCTAGTCACAACTTCAACATCATTCATCCAAATAGTTCCCAAGCTCTTTTCAATAGTACCTTTGTTTGTCTTTTGGTATCTTCTTGCATTGTTTTCTTATGCTTTTACCACCATAAAAAAGAATACCCTTAATTGGGAAGAAGAGTAAAGAAGACACTAAGCTAGGACCTAGAGGATAACACCACCACAATAAACTCTTCTCATAATTTGGATTATTTATAGCCCAACAGTGAGGATTATAGTTATTTCATTTTTATTTAGATTAGTTTGTTTCTAGTAGATTATATTAAATTAGATTTAGAGTAGTCTTTTCATTGCTATGAATTTATTATATTTTGTTCCAAGTTTAGATTTAGGATAGAGTAGTTTCAATTTAGTAGAGTAGATAATTTGTTTTCATTAAAAACTACAAGTTCAAAACAACATTTCCTATCTTAAGAAATCTCAAGACACACAAACAAAATCAACAAAACATTGATTCATTTCTCAAACAAAGTACAAGAAGCAAAACTCTCTTTCATTCAAACTATAGTAAAAATCAACAAAGTGTTATATTTCATTTCAATTTGTATGAGTGTCAATTTTGATTCGAAAAGTGATAGGAAAAGAGATTTAAATTAAATACTCGTTGATTAGTTTCATTTGTTTGTCTTCATACTTTCCACTTAGATTGCATTTAATATGAGTAAGGTAAACTCATTTTATCGATTTTAATAGTATAAGTCATTTTCAAAGTTAGAATAGTCTCCTTTACACTTACAATCATAATAAATAAAAATACTAAAAAGATTGTTGTTTGCTTTCATAGTTATTTCAATAGTTGTCAATAGTTAGATTTAATCTATTTGAGCATAAAAACATACAAAAACATAAAATATGGGTAGTTTAGTTTCATTATTTTAACATTCAAATGCATTCTAAAACACAAACCCAAAACAACACAAAATTAAAAATAACAAGGTAAATAATAAGGATCTTTTCATTTGAGCAAAGCACAAGATCCAAACTTACTTCAAACATCCATATTAAAACATTCCAACATTCCGAACAAAGTCAAGCTCTCAAACAATTGATTCACAAAATCGACATGCTTAGCTACAAAAAAATATTGCAACATCATGGAGATTCGAAATGTTGAGGAAAAACTACTACACAGTTAAATCTTGAAACACTCAATTAAAATACTATGGATTGCGAAAATTTGATGTCTATTATTGCAACATCAAACATTTCAAATTGAACGATCAAACATTTAAATCAAAGCATCTAAGTGGGTTTACCCCATTTAGTTTCTCTTCAATCATGTTTTTCATATGAGGTCTATGTGTCGAGATGTGAGAGAGGATTGGGTGGAAGCTACCTTAAGAGAGCTAAGGGAGAGTTCACCACCTCATATGACCACCAAACTATAAGAGAAAGCTTGAGTTATAGAATGATTTCAACACAAAAATGATTTGTTACAATCAATTGAGATAACTCACTTAAATGAAGTATTTGAATGAGAGCCTACCTATTTTTATGCTCTCTTTTGTTAGGAAATGTTTCTCAACTTTGCAATAATGTAAAGAATATAAACATTGTGATTTTTAGGTTGAAAAATAGAAAAACTCATTTTTTGGGTATAGAGTTGGTTTTTGGCCAAAATAAAAATTCTAGGTTGTTTGGAATTGGTTCCTTGATGCTTGTCAAATAACCTCTTTGAGATCTACAATTAAAAAAAATGGACCCAGTCAGCCTGTAGACATAAAAAAAAAGACAGGGTCTCCACCACCTTTTCCCACTCCCTACTAACATCATTTTCACACTAATTTATTCCCCTTTCATCATGTAAATTAATTAAATAAATTATTTTATTTAATCAATTTACCTATTCTTCATCACCCCCCGTCCTTAATTAATTAAATATTTTTATTTAATTAATTACCCCTTTTCTATCCATCACCCTAGAATTATTTAAATAAAATTTGCTTTATTTAATTAATTATCCCTCTCCACCATAAGCCTAAATTAATTAAATAAATTCCCTTTATTTAATTAATTTAACCCCTAACCTTCATATTCCTATGTTATTTAAATAAATTCCATTTTATTTAAATAGTGTCATCCCCACTAATTTTCCCACAGCTGGATTAATTAAATAAGCATATTTAATTAATCATAATCCTCCTATTATCCCTCTCTCCCAAATAATTAAATAATACACATTATTTAATTATTTGTAATGACACTTGTCCCATTCCTCATCCCTCTCTCAAATAAATCCAAATTTAAAATTCACTCCCACAAAGTGCCAAAAATCAAAAGTCAACTCTACTTTTGATCTCAACCCTCCATTTTGAAAGATGCCTTAGGAATCAATCTAAGCCCTCCATTCCACCTCACAATCCCATTAGACCTCTTCACCTCTCATTTCTATTAGCTTGCAACACCTCTTGATCACAACCATTGATCTCAACTTGCAATCATAGCCATTGATCATCTCAGCTCCAATTTTCTATAAATTAGACATTCTCCAGGCATTATTTACACTATGCTTATATGTTGTAGCCTTATGCTATCCAAAACATTCTCCATTATCAATTTCAACAACCTCCATTTGTGCAACCATTTTCATACAGCCATATCCATATGCATCTTTGATCATTTATCTCCCTTAAGCATCTGATTATGCTAGTTTGAGAAAGAACAATCCACATTATATAAAATCGCTGAGCAAATACATTAGGGTGTTGGGTGTAGCTCCAATAATCTCTATCCAGGTTAGAAGAACTTGTGTAGAGATTTGAAGGTATATGCTTGTGTTTTTCTTGTGCTTTCTTGGTGTAGGGCACCTAACAAGGTTCATGGTGTCTAGTCAATCTAGTCAAATTTACATGTTTCCCTAGTTAATATAGTATGTTCTAGAATCAACTTTTGGGTTAATGGTCTCATTAATAAGAGACATAGTGGATTTTGTTTTCAAAATAATGTAATAAAGCCATTTAATGGCATGAACAAGTAGTCGAGGTTTAGAATAGTAATCTTGTTTAGTAAGTCTGCAGTTCTCCTAGAAAGTAGGACATTTTCTTTGTTTTTTTTTATGGAAAGGCTATAATGCCTTCTTTTTCTGGCTTTTCCATGATTAGAGAGTAAGGGAGTTGTGGATTTCATGGAAACCAAATATATTATGCCTTTTTAGATAGAGAAAAGGTTGTAATGGAAGTTTGAAGAAGAAATAATATAGAAAAAATATAGTTTCCTGCACTTTTGACTGTTTTCTTGGTTTTTTTAGCACTAGTACGTACATGTATGACATTGTCATGGAGGGAACCGACTGAAATTGTGAAGAGGGATGTATTAGCTTTGGTTTGCATTTGATTTGGTGGAGTATTATTGTTGTTTAAGAATCTAATTCGCATTTTTCTGATTTTTGGTCCAAAAACCTAGTTTTTGGGGTTTCTTAAGAAATCAATGGCTTTAGAGCCATTTTCATTCACACCCTAACCAAATAATGGATGCAATGAAGCTATTTTGTTGTTGTTTCTCTATTTTTGGTGTTGCAGATGTATGGAATTGGTGGATGAGATCTGTTAGAGCATAAACAACCTAATATCATCATGTATTAGGCATCTTGAGCATTGGCAGAATAGTGGTCTGAAGAGTAGTGGATGTGGGTTGACCCAAGAGCCCTGAAAATAGTTTATACAGACCACTTTCAACATGTTTGATGCCTTGGAGCAGGTTTTAGAAGACTAGAATCAGTTTCATGGTCATTTGCTATGTGGAGGAGGCCTAATTAGGCCTAATGCAACTAGGATAGTTATATTTTTGAAGCATATGTCACAAAACAACCATATTTGCATGTCTGATATGTCATGCAAATCCATAATGGGTATCCAAAAATCTATTTTGTTCTTGGGTTTGCCTTGAATCCTTCAAGTTTTGCAAAAAATCTCATTGATAGGGCTACAAGCCATTAAGGTTAATTGTGGAGAACGATAGGAAGTTTGTGTTGCCAAGTTTCTTGATCAGTCTCATAGGAGTCTATTGGTCATGTTAAGGTAGTTTGAGGTGCAGTTGCAAGCCAGTTAGTTAATTAACCCATCTACCCTTCATTTATGCATATTTCATGTTTTAGCAACAATGTTCATTGAAGAGACAACTTCCTATTTTGTGACAGTCAATGAAGTAGGTGCAAGAATCCTTTTGGTCTGCCTTGGGAGAGGTGTAATTAGTCATTTTTGAGAGGATCTCAATTGCATAGAAAGGTTTGGAAAATCTCTCCCACATTCAAGTCATATTTTTTAACCTTTCTCAAGTCTTGAACTCAGTATGACAGAGGGAGGATAGTCCATATCATGCTGCTCTAGTCAAGATAACAGTCCAAATTTTAGTCACATCTATCTTTCCTCTGCATCAATTGGTATCAGAGCCTATGGAAGATTCTATTTGGGAGGAAATAAGGAAGTTGAAGTGTGAAGAAATGATAGAGCAAGATGCCTCCAAGGGCCAGTCTAGTACTCACTAGAGAAGTGAGAATAATGAAGGAATCTCAAGGAGTCCTAGCCAGACTTGTAGCCATTGAAGCAAACCTGAGAAGAGGTGGGGTCATTGAGGAAGACAATGACCAAGAGAATGAGGGTGAGAATGCATGCCCTTAAGAGGGATCCAATGTGGAAGAGATGGATCCAGATGATAGAAGGTTTCTGAAGATGTTGCAGACTATGAAAGGAGAGGGCACTGATGTTAAAATGGAGTTGCCCATGTATGAAGGAAAAATGAACATTGAGGAAGTATTAGATTGGATTGATGCCTTGGATAACTACTTTGAGTACAAGGAGATGCCAGAGGTGCAGAAGGGAAAATTGGCTAAGACCAAGTTGAAGGGGCTAGCATTGACATGGTGGAACTATGTTCAATCAGAAAGATTGAGGCAAGGAAAAGCAAAGATCAGTTCATGGGACTGGATGGTGTCCAAAGTGAAAAGTCAATTTCTTCCTAAGGATTATGCAATCCAAACCTTCAGTAGATTGCAGAATTTAAAACAAAAAGACATGGATGTTATAGCCTATACTAAAGAATTCCATAAGCTGACCATGAGGACAGGGCACACTGAAGATGAAGTTGAGAAGATTGCTAGGCATATAAATGGGCTTAGGCTCAATATTCAAGATGAAATCAGTCTTGCCACCCCTAGAAATGTGGAAGAATGTTTCCAATTAGTAGTGAGAGTAGAAGAAAAGATAAAAAGGAGACAAGAGGAATAGACTAGGGGCAGAGGAAGATGTTTCAAAGGTAGAGGTAACTTTGGTGCAAGAGGACAGTCCTAGAAACAACAAGGAGAATCAAGTGGTAGCAATAAGGAGAATCAAGAACTAAGAAGTGAGTTAAGTGAAAGAGGCAGTTTTAGAGGTAGGAGATCAAATAATAGAGGAAGGTTTGGTGGCCAAGGTAGAGGATCAAACACTTTCTCAGGAAAATGTTACAACTGTCATCAGTTTGGACATCCTACATTCAAATGCCCAGAGAAGCAAGCATCAAGTTCTCAAGGAGGTGAATGAAGAGCCAATTAGTGCCTGAAGAAGATAGTGAAAGTGTCAATTCACCATTGCAACTTGCTACTCCTAAGAGAGGTGATGAATTGATGTTAAGGCAGACACTCCTCAAGGTGCCAACACCCAAGGAGCCTTCACAAAGGAAGTCATTGTTCAGGACAACTTGCAAATCACATGGCAAGGTATGTAAGGTAGTTATTGATTCAAGATCCACTGATAATCTAGTCTCTTTGGAAGTGGTAGAGAAGCTGAACCTAAAGAGGATTCCTTATCCCACACCTTACAAAGTGTGATGGTCGAATAAGGGACAACAAGTCTTGGTAAATGAACAGGCATGGGTGGAGTTCAACATTGGTGGTTACAAGGATAAGATCCTTTGTGACATCATCCCTATGGATGTTTGTCACATTTTGTTAGGAAGACCCTGGCAACATGATAGAAAGAGCAAACATGATGGTTAGAAGATCACTTATGTGATAGAAAAGGATGGAGTCTCATTTGAATTAACACCTCTTCTTGAAGAAGAGTCTGATAAGCAGATTGGGTCTAGCATCATGATGGTAGGAGAGAAGGAGTTTTTATAAACAATGAAAGAGGAAGGACAAGGATCTGCAATGGTGATCAGACCTAAGACTAAGTTTGATGCAACAACAAATAAGGTGGAAGACATACCTAGTGAAGTTTAGGCTTTGCTGGACAAGTACAAGGATATAGTGGTAGATGAGCTGCCAAGTTCACTTACTCCCATGAGAGACATCAGCCATCATATAGATCTGATACTTGGTGCCAGTTTGCTTAACAAGGCTGCATACAAGCTTACTCCACAGCAGAATGAAGAGATCAAATCACAAGTCCAAGAATTGTTGGATAAAGGACTCATCAGAGAGAGCTTAAGTCCCTGTGCTGTTCCACCCAAGAAAGGTAGAGAGTGGAGGATGTGCACTGACTCAAGGGCCATAAACAAGATCACCATCTGATACTGGTTCCCAATCCCTAGAATGGAGGACCTCATGGATTGCTTAGGAGGTGCATGCTACTTCTCCAAGATTGATCTCAAGAGTGGATATCACCAAATCAGGATAAGGGAAGGAGATGAATGGAAGACTTCCTTCAAAACCAATGAGGGACTCTATGAATGGATGGTAATGCCTTTTGGCCTCTCAAATGCTCCTAGTACATTCATGAGGTTAATGAATGAGGTCTTGAAACCTTTTATTGGGAAGTTTGTAGTTGTCTATCTAGATGATATTCTTGTGTTCAACAAAACAAAAGAAGAGCACTTGTAGCACCTTGACATGGTTTTACAAAGGTTGAATGAGGAGAAGCTGATGATAAACCTCAAGAAGTGTGAGTTTATGAAAGAAGAGCTAGTCTACCTAGGTTTTGTCATCTCTAAAGGGACATTGAAGATGGATCCATCAAAAGGTTAAGCTATTCTTAGCTGGCCAACTCCAAAATCAGTAGGAGAGGTAAGAAGTTTACATGGTTTGACTACCTTTTATAGGAAGTTTATTAAGAATTTCAGTCATATTTGTTCTCCTATTCCTGACACCATTAAGGGAGATACGAAAAGAAAGTTTCAATGGACTAAAGAGGCAGCAAAAAGTTTTGAATACCTGAAGAAGAGAGTAGCACAATAGTCCATACTTGCTTTACCTGACTTTGACAAAGTCTTTACAGTGGAATGTGATGCCAGTGAAGCAGCCATAGGTGCAGTACTGAGCCAAGAAGGCATGCCAGTAGCTTTCTTTAATGAAAAGCTCAATGAGGCTAGGAGGAGGTACTCTTCATATGATTTGGAGCTTTATGCATTAGTACAATCTCTAAGGAAGTGGAGACATTACCTCTTACCCAAAGAGTTTGTAGTCTACACAGACAATCATGCACTGGGTTTCTTAAACAACCAAGACAAGTTAAGTCATAGGCACATCAAGTGGGTGGAGTATTTACAGAGTTATACGTTCACAATCAAGCATAAGAAGGGCCAAGAAAACAAGGTAGCTAATGCATTGAGTAGAAGATCAGTCCTAGTGCACGAAATACAACTTTAGAGTGTTGGTTTGGAAGAACTAAAGGACATGTATGCTGCTGATCCAGATTTCAAGGATGCCTACTCCATTTGCCACCAATTCCAAGGTACTTTTCATGAAGAATTTTCTAATTTTCTACTACAAGAAGGATTGATGTTCAAGGCATCTTAGTTATGCATCCCTAGATGCTCTATGAGGACAAATCTCATTAGGGAGAAGCACTGTGGAAGTCTTGGAGGACACTTTGGCATAGATAAAACACTTAATCAGGTAATAAGGTTTTATTTTTAGCCTAAGATGCATACTGATATCAGAAAATTTGTTGAGTCTTGTGGAATTTGTCAGAGAGCCAAGGGCTCTAGTTCCAATGCAAGCTTATATCAGCCTCTTCCAATTCCTAGCAGACCTTGGGAGCATCTTAGCATGGATTTTGTGTTAGGCCTACCTAAAACTCAGAGGGGAGTTGATAGTGCTTTTATAGTTGTGGACAGATTTAGCAAGATGGCACACTTTATTCCTTGCAAGTGTACAAGTGATGTGTTGTGCCTCTCACACACACCCCATTAAAAAATGAGGACCCTCTCTTTTGATTTGGCTTAGGGTGTCATTAGATCTTTTCATCTCCCAAGTGGTTAAGTGGTCAAACTACATTTTGACCTTGATTGAACGATGATATTGAGAAATCACTTCAAGAATCTGCTAGGTTATATTTTTATATTCCCTTTGATGGCCTTGAATTGCCCTTTTGTGCTAGATTACCTTCCAATTGACCTTTGTATTGAATTGCCTTCCAACCAACCTGGCGCTAAAACCCTTTGTCACCAACTTCAGTGATAATTTTCTTTTTGACGAACTTCTGCGCTAAAATCAACCATCACTGACTTGCGCTAAATCGATCGATTACCGACTAAGCCAGACGAAGCCAAAATACCTGCAAGTTGGATGGACCTCAAAAGCCCACAAAATACACCAGTAGAACCTGCAAGTCCTAGCGCTGAAGAGAGCCATCTTCGACCAAGTCTGACATGACCAATTTCCTTGCCAAGTCTGAGCAACAGAGAAACCGTGCCAAAACCCTAAGTCTGACAATCGTATGCTGTGCATTAATGGTGATTTTACTGGGGAATAAAAGGGGTAAATCCTCCATTTTTACTATCTTTTGCATTTTGAATGGGATTTTTGGAGCTCCTTTGGGATTTGCCATTTGTCTGAGTTCAATCCGTGACCACCCCTGTTTGCACAGTCTGAACACGCCTTCCACATTTACCAGGTAGGGTTTCAAACCTTGTTCTTCGAACCTTCACTGCATGCCATTAGGGTTTTTGATTGGATATTTGTCTTTCTTAAATGAGCATTTTTAGGGTTTCTAGCTAGGGTTTCTGTGCATGAGTTATTTGTTCTTCGTTGAAACCTTGTTAAGATTTCCTGTTGAAAGATGGAAAAAAAAAAACTTAGACAAATTTTTTCGTGGACACACTCAAATTTTAGCACCAAAATGAGGTCCGACGAACTTGTAAACTTGTTGATTTTCCAGTCAGTCGGTGACCTCTAAAACCCGCGCTACACTTTCAAGTCCGTTGTGCACTAAAATCATCGACCTCCAACCTACCTACCCATGTTGCCTTTCTCTGATTAAGTCGGAAGGACCTAAAACCCCACAAACCTTGAAAACTACTTTTGCTCTAATAATCCCTTGCGCCGACCTTGCACCAAAAGACCTCATCTCAGACTTGGTCGGACATCCTTAATTTTTCTGAAAAGTTGGTAATGTCCCAAAGTCCCGCTGAAAACAAGACATCAATCTTGTGCTAAAAATGACCCCTTCCGACCCTGTGCTACAATGCTTTCCCACCAACTTGGTCGGTCAACTTCAAAACCCGCACAAATCAGACCAAGCCGAAATCCATGCAAATGTGATACAAATGACTTCAAAAGGATTTGCGCTAAATCACAACTGACTGACTGAACAACCAATGGAGGTCGGTGACCTTTAAAACCCGCGCAAGTCGGTAACCATTATAATCCGTGCAAACATTGAAAATCATGACCAGTAGTAAAACCTTTGGTCATACAAGCCCGTTTTCCTGCTGAGGTTGGATGACCCTAAATTCAACGCTTTTCTTCCTGCAAGTCGGATGACCCTAAAAACAACGTAAATCATGCAAAATGACTGTGCTTCAATGAAATTTCAGAGGGAAAGTGTCAAGAATGATAGAGTTAATGTTGTAATGCATTGATAATGATAATTTTCATAAAATTTCGTGCAACATTGAATATTTCTTTGCATGCATTAATGATGATTTTTATAATTGCAATAATTGTTATATTTAGATTCTTTAAAAGGGTATGTTAGTAATACTAGTAGATTCATTAGAGCTCATCTTAAACTTAGGAATGTGTTAAGAGATTTCTCAAGGTATCAAACTTATAAGGTCTAGTCCTGCAGACTAAATGACTACCCGAGCCCAAGATATGAAGTATGAATTCAAAGGAATCCCTCCAGAGACCAAGATTCACTCTGGGTGGAGTGATGTAGGAGATACAGACCTAGGTCACATAGACCTAGATGACTTCAGATTGAGGGTCTTCGGTCCAAACCCAACTCCTAGGGCCAGAATACTCAGGGACAGTGGTATTTCACAAGCTACTACCTTCACCACCTCAGTGCAATGTACAGAATTGATGGCAACCTGTGCAGATAGGTATGATGCCATGACAAGAACAATCCAAACAACCAATGGGGATATCTTGGCTGATTTAAGCCCACCCTCTCTAGCTGAGATCTTTGATATGATTCCTTGGCACAAGGTTATGACTATCCCAGATAAACAAGGATTAGAGGAGACCTATAATAAAGATGTAGAAGGATGCAGAAAGTACATGAATGACAATTGGGCCAAAAGTAGAAGGTCTGCTCTCATTAAATTTCCCCGAATACTACATAGGAGTGATTTCCATGATGAAATTGGAGATTTGGTAACCTTCTTGAGCAGGATATATGGATTACCTACAGCCTCCACTTTTGATGAGTGGATGTTTGTTATTATCATTGAGATATTGAAAGGAACTAAGTTCCACTGGGCCCAAATCCTTAGCGACAATATTCATGAGGCCTTTAGCAATTTCAAAGATAAAAGATATTTCAAATGGACATCTTATATTATTTATGCATTGGCAAGAAGAAATCACTATGTTGGGTTGTCCAAGGTTGGAGAAGTTAGGAATGATGAGCAAACTCAGATAAAGGTATATGAATGTTACCCACAGCTGACCTCTTCTCAATCTTTGATACATTTAAAAAGAGTAAATGATGCTTTCATGATGTATATAGCCAGAATGCTGCAATGTAACACAACCTCAAGGATTTCTACCGAGGCCATGAATGAAATAACTATGGCAGATGGTACATCCAGTTTGAGAAATTCACATATTTAAGTGTGCAAGGCTTCACTGGGATGCCTTACAGACTTCCTAGGTATCCTGATGACAAGACAGTGCTTCTGGAGCTATCTAGACAATTAATAGCCTATGTTGAGAAGTTCAAACACTTGCATAGAACCAATGTTCAATTTCCCATCAGGTTTGGCAAGGGAATTTATGCATGCCCTTCTTTGGCATCTGTAGAGCATTCTAATAAAGAGCTTCAACTCCTCAACTTGCACTACTATAATGCAAGGGATCATTTTGATCCAAATAGGGTGATGGAAAGATTCATGAGTAAGAAGCTGTTCCACAAGATGCATATTGAAGATTTTTGGGCCAATTGTCCAGATGATTATGAAATTATGAAGAAGGCACATTCAAGGCTGCCTCTAGATTTTATTAAGAAGTTCCACATTATGGTAGTGCCAGACCAGCTGCAAGATGATGAAAATGTTATGGTCCCGAGCGCCGTGGGAGGCTCAATACCATCAGCCTATTCCAATACCAAATTGGGTGAATGTAGAAGAGAGCTCCATGGATACTATTATGAGAGAACCTATTAGGTTGAGCAAGGCCTGGCTAAGAGGTCAGGTAGCTACTCTAGAGGGACAAGGAATAAAACTCACTTATACAGCACCAGAATTGGATAAGGACTCTGGAGGAGAGGAAGATAAACCAATCAATGTCACAGATGAGGTAGAGCCAGCTGAGAGGCAGAAATCAGACGGTGAAGAACATACATCTCTGGCTAAGAAAGCAAAGAAGATTGAGAAGCCATCTGCAAGACCTCCTCAAAAAAATGATCAACCTCCCTCTACCAGGACAAGGGTTTCCAAGAAAAGAGATGTGCCAAGTGCCCTTGGAGAAGGTTCTAAGGCAAAGAAAGAAAAAGTAAAATAGGTAAGTAAGGAGGATGATACAACCAAGAAAGATTCTAGTCCTCCAACTTCCCTATCACTTGCTATGCAAAGCACAAGCACTGCTGTCACAACCCCTGCCACTTCTTCTATCACTTCTTCTATTGCTGCATCCACTTCACCTATAACCTCAGCTTCCATAACTCAAGAAACATCCCCTGCCACCTCTCTTACCTCTACCATTACAACTACTTCTTGCTCATTGGCAGTTTCTTCCAACACCTCTATTAGCCCTATTTCTTGCACTGTCGCCATTTCATGCTCTTCCACTATCACTACACTTACATCTTCTACTTCCTCCACTCAATTACCATTACCTCTCATTTCTACCATCCTTTCACCCCCTCTTCCTCTACCTTCACTACCCTTTCCTTCACCTCTTGTCATCTCTTCTTCCTTATCATCGGTCTTAGCTAACCTGACACAAGTCAATATGTCTTCCCTACCCATATCCTTTGCTGTCCCTATTTCACAAATTCCTGCAAATTCTTTGGTAGTGCCACTACTGCCTGGGATTGAGAAAGTATGTGCAGAGTTGGGGTTGAATGAGCCTAAAACACCACTTGAGGAGGAGAAAGATGTATTGGCTAAAGTAATTGATAAACACTTCCATGAACCTTTGGCCAATGTTGAAGTTATTGATGTATTTGATAGTCCTCTAGATAAAGGTCAAACGGAGGAAGCTTTCAAGTCGGCTCAAGAAAATGTAAGGGTAAATCTGGAAAGCTTGGCCCAAGAAGAAGAAAAGGAAGAGGAGATAAACACAGAAAAGAATGAAGAACCAGAGCAAGAATAAAAATCACCCAAAGAGCTGGCTGTAATTGATGGTGACAGAGCCACTGAGTTGAATAAATCTTCTACACTTGAATGGCTTCAAATTAGAATAGCATATCATGAGCCGCAAGTGGAAATAATGCAGCTAGATTTGAGTACAATCCTGTCACAAGCTCAGAAGACCAAGAAACAAAAGAAGGCCAAAATACAGTCCAGAATCTATAAGGATGAATCAGGATCAAGAATTGTAGAAATAGCAGTCCCGCCAGCTGGCACAACAAAAGAACAAGTCAGGGTGGAGGATTATGTAATATCTATAGTTGATCTGGGACCAGCCACTCATGCTCAAAGAGTGGATGGTTTTAAGGATTCAGTCACATCAATTTTGGAACAGCTGGACAAAGATGAAACGTCCAAGAAGGATTTGAAGCAACAGAATGAAGAACTTCGCGCATGCCTTCAGTTTTTGGTTAAGTCGGTAGATGCAGGAGGAGATATAAGGACAATACCCACTTACCTGTCTACTGATGAAATGCCCAGATTAGGCGAGGTAAGATCCAAATCCCAAGGTATAGAAAATTGGCTATCAAAGGTTTTTGAGATGGGATGTGAAACTATTAACACCTCCGCTCAAGCACACAAGAAATGGAAAGACTTGCGCGAGGAGTGTGACTCCTTCAATGAATATTATTCGCATATGTATTTCCGGATAAAGAGTATCAAGGAATTGCCTACCCAGACTCTGGTCATAGAGAATATTTTGACTGGGAATTAGCTGTCAATGGCCATTGAGTGGTATCAACAGCTACTTTTGAGAAAAGAAACTTTTGTAAATATAAAATAAGCATATAAGCCAGTCAATGAGGAGCTAAGATTGATCATATATGATATCAATGACTCTTTAAAGGATTATCGGGAAGCATCCTATGATGATTATGCTCCATTTGATATTGAAAAGTGTAAAGATAAGTTGCATAAGGTGATTTTTGAAGATGCCATGCTCAGTATGGAGGACAGATTAGATAAAGTAAGCAACCTCAGGGCCAAATTCAAGGCAGTTCACAAGGCAGGTGCAGAGATAGAGAAAATATACCGTAAATTCAGTCAAAAGTTGGAAATGTTCGACTACCGGATGAATCTTTTGAAGGATCCAGACCCGTTAGAGATTAATCCTACACTTGACGCGTGGCTAACTTACTATAACAAGCTGGCTGACGAAAACAAAATTGACTTAGATGAAGAATCCTGATACTATTTTGAATATTTTAAGGATGTAATCCTGTCATAATTGTAAATTACTGTATTTGGGGCAGCATGTGACTCTATGTTGTCTTTTCTATGCTTCTAAAATGTTCTTTTCTACTAATATATTGAGTTGGCTAGTCAAATTGACAGTTGGCTAGTCAAATTGACTAGATTCAATGTATTTGGGGGCTGTTTTTCGTCTTTTTCATAGAAGAAAAATGTAATCTGAGAATTGATGTGAGCTGTTATAATTGTATTTATTGATGTAATCTAGACCGTCGGTGTTGAGTTAATCTCCACTGTTCATTTGAAAACTCGGTATGCTGCTTTTCTGTATAAAGGGCTGCCATTTCCTTTGTTTGTAAGAGAGATTTGATGCCGAATTGTTGACTCTATGCCATTTGAAGTAATGCAAAACAAGTTTCTGCAGTAATTCTAAGAATTTGTATCTTGTGTTTACTCATTTTGGTTTTCATGGTTCGCTTCTCACTCTCCCATAGTAATTAGTTGTGCTTTTATAATGTTCATGGTTTGTTGAAGTATCTGATGAATACTCTAAGTCCATACTTTTAGTTATTTGCTGATGGTAGATAGCTGCGTAAAGTTAGTCTCAGTTGATTATTTATGTTAAAATTCAATTGCATTTCACAAGTTAAGTTGTGCCATCTATTGGGTATTTAACAAATGAATGTGATTCTAAAATCTATTGACTTCTATTGAAGATAGCACCGTTTTCTGCAAAACTGTAACATCCATTTCAGTTTGGTAACTCATGAAGCTGGTTAAAAGTTTTAGAGTATTTGTCTACTAAAGATAACCTGTGCATTGTGAATGTCACTTAGGATTCTTCTAAAACCCTAACCTTTTGCATTTTCTTTAAAACTATTTTTAGTTTTTAGATAGGAATTTTAGCAGCATTTTACATTGTTTTATTAGCTGAAATCATAAAGGGTTTATGTGTGCTTGCTGCCCCAAACCTGAAGATCTGCAGATTGCATGTAAGACCCCTTGTAGGCACAGCTAGAACATACCAATTGAGAGATTCCAAGCAAGCTAAGTCCTAGCTATATTATCCTTGGAGTAGTCTTACCTAGGATAGGATACTTTTCAAGAGGGGTGTGAAACCAGCAATTTGTTGTGTGCTAAAACCACTATCAATAGAATTGGCGCTAGAAGGAGGGTCACTATTTTCCCTCTACTTGAAAATCAGCAAGTTTGGGGACTAGACAGAGACACACTAGATCTAGCTCAGTTGGAGAAGAGTTGTTGTCCCTGATAGAATTTAGAAGAACAAGAAGAGATCAAGGAATACCCAGAGCTCCAAGAGCTCAGTCAACCCTTAGGAACACAGCTGCAGCTCCCTTTAATCCTTCCAACATGACCTTCTTTGCAGGAAATAACCAGTCTCCTTTTCTGTTCAACAATTACCATGATATGCCAAAGAATCCAGACAAGTTCTATTCAAAGTTCAGAGTGAATGATCCAGATAGGACTGTAGATGAGCATATTAAAATCTTTGAAGCTAACATTTTCATGTTGCAAGTACAATATGAGGATGTGATATGTAGGTTGTTCCCTTATTCTTTACAGGATGAAGCTTATTATTGGTTCACTAACCTCCCTGCGGCATCCATAAATTCCCAGCTAAACCTGAAGATCGCATTTCTAGATAGGCTCTGTATGCCTACCACCCCAACTGACCTTTATCGATCTTTTGTAGAAATCTATCGAGATGAAGGAGAGATGATAATTTCCTTTAACAACAAGTTTTAGAAAGATTTTAGTCAGTTGCAAGCCCCTTACACTGTAGAACAAGCCGCTACCTTGCCCATTTACTATGCTACCCTAGATAAACTTACCTCCATATTCATAAGGAGAGATGACCCAATCCCTGCTACTTTAGCCCAAGCATATTCTGCTGTTGTTGCTGTGAGTACCCAACTAGGACAAACAACCTTTGGTCCATTGAACCATATGGGACTTGTTGCCATGCCAAATCAAATCCCTATGATAAATCATGCATTGGCCAATCATACTCCTGTGATGAATCCGATTCCAAACCCAGCTGCAACACAAGCTTTAGTGATCCACCCAGGCAATCCAGTAGCTGAAATGCCTCCAGCACAAATGCCTTTCCTATAGTCTTTAGAAATAGCCAAAGCCAAAGAAGACATAGATGACATCAAAGAACTGGTTGAGCAAATGAAGAAGCTTACTGCTGAGGTTACCCACCTCAAGAACCAGAATGCTTACCTACAACAGAGGGGACAAAATTAGCAACATTTTCAGAATCAACAGTACTCCCAGAATCAAAATCAGAACCAGTTCCCAAATCATAATTAGTACCAAAATCAAAACTTTCAATAGCGGCCAAACCGGTCCTGGAACACCAGACCAAATAATGGAGGAGTGCTGTCACCATTGGAAAATTAGAATAATGATACCAGGCCCCTGGGTCATGTGATGTTAGCTGAAGTAGCTTTGTCCACTTGGTGTAGACTGCACAACACAAATGCTCACTCTGAACTAGACTGCCTAGAATTTCAGATTGCATCCAGTATCTTCTAGATGGAGATTCAAAATGCTGAAACTCAGGCGACTCCACTGACAGGGTATGAAATTGTTCCTTCTCAAAGGTATGACACTGCTCTAGTTCTTGATAGTTAGACATTTCCATTCCAAGATGATAATCAACCTAAGGAAGAAGAGTCTGAAGAAGTTAATGCATATCAACAGTACAATAAGACTCCTTACAACCTGAGAAGTAGCAAGCCTAAAGGCCCTTTCACCACCTCCATCCCATCAAACAGTTATCAGATTCCACCTGACCCAAAATCTACCAATAACCTTGAACCCCCAAAACTTCTCCATCAATCAGCATATCAGGGTGCTATTGCTGTAGAAAATTCTCAACGATCTAACATAGAGAAGATGGGGCAGTATGTAGCTGAGGAACTCAAGAAAATGAAGGTCAATCTTTCTGTGTATGAGTTACTTAAAATACCTGAGGTTAGGGCATCTTTCTTTCAAGATATGGGTGCTGGAACCAAAATCAATTATGTACCAAAGGAGAATGTCACCAAGGATAGCGTTGATAAAGGGAAAGAAAGAATACATGTGATTGATGTGGAACAAAAGATAACACTGTATAAAGATAAGAGGGAAAGTCCTCCTTTCCTCTTAACACTCAGGATATTCAATAAAAACCTCCATAACTGTTTAGTAGATTCTGGTGCTTCCATGAATGTAATGCCATTATTAGTCTATAAGGCACTTGGGCTCACTCCAGCCAAGTCTTCCAGAAAGGTGACACAATTAGATAAGACTGAAGTGAATGTAGTAGGTGAATTAAATAGGATACACATGCAGCTAGCTTTTGATCCTAGGGTGTAGCAGTATATAGATATTCAAGTGGTAGACATTCTAGACTAATACGGCATGCTTCTGAGTAGAGATTGGTCTAGGACTTTAAACGGTTATATGGCAACTGACTTTTCTCATATGTGGCTGCCATGGAAAGGGTTGGCCAATTAGATACGTATTGAAAGAGAACTGAAGATGAAGCATATGGTTATAGAGTACAATCAACCCAACAAGATTCTGTTCTCAGAAGTTGATTTGGGAGTTTATCTTCCACACATTAGTCAATCAGAGGAAGTTCTTATGTTGAGTTGCTTAAGACCCTCTAAACCACTTATAGAAAGACCAGAAAGTACAGAAGCATACATTCAATTAGATTCAGAAGACTCTTCAGAAGAGGATGAACCTAGGATATTCAAAGGTTTCCGTGATTTCGTAGCTAGATTTGTGCAAGATCAAACTGCTGTTGGAAAGAAGGTTTAAATGGAAGAGTTATTACTACCCAACTGGTGTCGTATACATTATACATAGCATTCTGAATTTACTTGCCAGCTGTGTCAAGAAGCAATAAAACAAGTACAAAGACAACTGAATGTCCCCATAATCCCAAAGGAGGTATCAGCTATTGAAAAAAGGGAAGAACTTGAGCCTCCGCTTGATGAGAAGGAATCTATAAAACAGAATGATAGAAGTAGAGATTTTTGCTTATGGACCTTAAGATTTGATGGCTCAAGATGTAGACAAGGGTCTGGTGCAGGAGTCGAATTGATCATCCCCACTGGGAGCTCGTATTTGGCATCACAAAGACTGCAGTTTCCATGCACAAACGTCACTGAATATGAAGCATTAGTGCAAGGGTTGCTGCTAGCACTACAGAAGAAGGTCAGAATTATCCAGGTGTTTGGTGATTCTGAACTGGTGGTAAAGCAAGTAAGAAAGTAGTACTCATGTAATGATAAGAGGCTGAATAGGTACAAGAATAGAGTCTGGGATTTGATAGAATGCTTTGATGGTTTTAACATCCAATTAATCCCAAGGAGATAGAATCATGTTGCAAATGCTCTAGCTCAGATAACAAGTACATTAGAGCCAACATCCATGGTAGGATTAAAGAAGTTTTCTATTGAATTTGTCACTACCCCATCTGTACCTAATAATGTTACCAATTTCTAAGTTTTTGAAGATGATCAACACATAATTAACTTCCTTACTTCGTCTGATGTTTTCACTGCTTAGATAATAGATGAAGAAGAAATGGAGCCTGCTGAAATGGATTTAGAAGGGGTACTAAACCTGAAAACAAATACAATTCCACAGGGAATGGTAGAATTGGAAAGATTGTTTGATGCAGACAATCTAGGAACCCAAAGGAAAGAAGGAGAATCTCCAGGAGGAAAGTGTGAACCGTTTAACTTGGGAACAGAAGAAAATGTTAAGAATGTGTTCATTGGGAAAGCTAGTACTGAAGAAGAAAAGACAAGAATCATACATGCATTAAGAGATTATCATGAGGTTATAGATGGAGTTATGAAGATCTAAAGACGTACGATACCTTGATCATCATGCACACCATCCCGTTGAAGCTAGGAGAAAAGCCATTCAGACAAAGGCAGCGGCCAGTAAATGCTGTACTGGAACCACTGATTTTCAAAGAAGTTCAAAAGCTACTGTCAACAAAGATAATATTTCTGGTCAGACATTCTGCATGGGTAGCAAATTTGGTCCCAGTCCGAAAGAAAAATGGAGAAATCAGGCTTTGTGTTGATTTCGGTAACTTAAACAGAGCATCTGAAAAGGATAATTACCCACTACCTTCTTTCGACAAAGTATTACAGCTTGTGAATGGGCCTCAGATGATGTCATTCTTGGACAGATATTCTAGTTATTACCAGGTGATGGTAGAATATGAAGACAGATTGAAGATGTCCTTCACCTGTAAATGGGGCATCTATGCATATTGCCGCATGCCCTTTGGTTTAATAAACGCTGGTGCAACTTTTTAGCATGTAATGGATGTTGCTTTTAGAGGATTAGTTGGAAAATGTATTATCATCTACATGGATGACCTCACAGTATTCTTTAAGAGGCGAGAAGATCATGTAGCAGATTTGAGAAAAGTGTTGCAGATGCAAGGATTATGGTATATCACTCAATCCCAAGAAGTGCATTTTTGGAGTAACTGAGGGGAAGTTGCTGGGACATGTAATATCTGAGCAAGGAATATCTATCGACCCAAACCAAATCCAAGCAATACTCAAAGTACCTCCCCCAGCTAGCAAGAAGGAGCTTAAGTCATATTTTGGTAAGATCAACTTTGTACATAAATTCATCACAGGGTTTGATGAGATTGTTCAACCTCTCAACGCTATGCTAAAGAAGGATGCTAAAATGGATTGGACTCCCGAAGCCAAGGCTGCCTTCACAGAAATTAAACAAGCTATAGCCAATGCACCCGTCTTGGTAAGTCCCGATTATACTTTGCCATTTCAGATATACTCATTTGCTTCTGAACATACTTGTGCTGCAAAGGTTGACACAGAAGAGGTTAGTTGATGATGAAAGGCCCATTACTTTCATGAGCACCCCATTGAAAGACGTAGAGCTAAGATATCCAAATGTGGAAAAGCAAGCATATGCTTTGGTAAAGGCAGTTAAGAAATTATGTCATTACATTTTAAGAAGTCAGGTGATTTCTATAGTCCCAGATGCAGCAGTCAAAGCATTGCTAATGCAAAGTGAATTAGGAGAAAGAAGAGGGAAGTGGGTCACCATACTACAAGAGTTTGACATAGATATTCAACCGATGAAATTGGTAAGAGGTCAAGCCCTCACTAGAACAATGGCTGAAGCGGGACCAGGTCTAGTTTCCCAGCAATACTTGTTAGAATATGTTTCGAAAGATGAGTGGTATGGAGATATCATATTTTATTTACTCAATCAACGCTTTCCACCACAGCTGAATTCAGTTCAAAGGAGAGCACTCAGACTAAAAAGTAGCAGTTACATGATAAAAGGATCAGTCCTTTACAAGAAGAATCATGAAGGCATCTATCTAAGGTGTTTGGATAAGTCAGAAGTCAATCAAGTATTGACCAGTTTTCATGAGAGATTCAGGACAGGTCATGGATCAGCCCATTCAACAGCTAATTAGGTTCTTCATGCTGGGTATTATTGGCCAACTTTGTTCAAATATGAATATTCACATGTAAGGACCTGTCATATATGCCAGACTGCTGCACACAGAGAGCGACACGCAACCATGCCCTTGCAACCAATAGTGGAGGTACGACCATTCACTCAGTGGGGCCTCGACTTTATCGGTATGATCAATCTACCTTCCTCTGCAGGCCACAGGTATATTCTGACTGCTACTGATTACTGCACCCGATGGTCTGAAGCAATAGCTTGTAAGCAATGCACCATAGAGGTGGTTATTGAATTTGTTGAAAAGCATATTATCACTAGATTCAATTGTCCGTTTACTTTAGTTTGTGATAATGGTCCTGCTTTTTCATCATTACATTTTTCTAACTAGGCAGTTGATTATGGGATCACTCTCAAGTTCTCATCTAATTATTACCCACAAGGGAACGGGGTAGCTAAATCAATGAACAAAAATATACTCGAGGTTATTAAGAAACTATTAGACAAAAACCCAGGGACTGGCATACTTAGCTTAAGTTCACTTTATGGGCTGATAGAATCTAACACAAAGCAGCCTTGAGCACATCACCTTATCACCTAGTCTATGGGATTGAACCCATCTTTCCCATCCACTTGAGGATCCCTGTGCTACAATTCATGCAAGATTACCTTGAAATTGATGATCAATTGTCCTCTAGATTAGCCCAATTACTGCACCTTGAAGAGAAACCTGATGCTGCTATAGAAAACTTTGCTAAACATTAGGGAGTCGTTAAATGATGTTCAACAAAAGAGCTAAAATCAAAGCCTTTCACATTTCTGATTTGGTCCTATGTTGGGATAAAGCGCATGAGAAGAAAGGAGAATATGGTAAATTTGATAAAATTTGGTTGGGTCCCTATCAGATCTATAAGATCCTTGGAGACAACACATATTGACTCAAGAGCCCTATTGGTGAGGAGCTGCCTTTGCCTGTTAATGGCTAGTTCCTAAAGCACTACTTCCAGGCCTGAGAGGCAGTCATGCCTCATTTTAATGTACATAGTTAGGGGTTTGTTTTCTTTGGTTAGTTTAGGTTGCCTTTAGTTTAGTTTTGCTTTCCTACTTTTATTTTCTGTAGTTGTTATGTGCTTTTCTTAGATTAGTTGTTCTTTTGATTTTGCTTGCTGCACTTGCTTTTTTGCGGGGTCTTTGTTTTTGATGTGGTGGCAAGTTGTGTGGACCTGCAAGTGCTTCTTTGCTAGGTGAATAGTCACGAGTCTTCCTTTGAGAAGCTAAGGTTTCCACTTAGTTTTGCTGTAGGTTCCACTGTTATGCTAGGGAGTATGGTGTCTGTTCATTAGAAATGAGTCATTAGTTGGTGCACCTAAACTTCTACCACATGCACTATCAATCAAGCAAGAAGGCAGGTGACACTAAGTGTTGCTAGCCTATATTGGGTAAAAATAAAAGGTGTCTTTCAACACCAGACCCATTACAGTGCAAATAAAAGAGACTACCAGTTGCAAATACTTATAGAAGGTACTATCCAGAAATGATTACCATCAAATCCATCGTAGCAGAAAACATTATCTATCTCTCAAAGCTCATCACATTCCAAAATTTGAGCATTTCTTGGTGGTAGAATGATCTCATCTTTCTAGCTTGTCTCAAGGGATCTTGGATGAACTTGGTTGCCGAAGGATGAGAATGAGTACAATTGCACACACTCAGGTTTTCAAGATGTGGATGGTTGCACTAGTTAGTGATCTTAGATTCTTTGATAAGGTACCTTGCTTTTTCATTTAATATGTGGGGAATATAGAGATTCTGGGTTCAAACTAAACGTTTATCATTGGAATGCTCGGGAGCATTTCCCAACAGAGTTGCCATTTGTTATGCCTCGCACACATGTCCCATTCAAAAATGAGGATCCCCTCTTTTGATTTGGCTTAGGGTGTCATTAGATCTTTTCATCTCCCAAGTGGTTAAATGGTCAAACTGCATTTTGACCTTGATTAAACGATGATATTAAGAAATCACTTCAAGAATCTGCTAGGTTAGATTTTTATATTCTCTTTGATGGCCTTGAATTGCCCTTTTGCGCTAGATTACCTTCCAACCAACCTTTGCATTGAATTGCCTTCCAACCGACTTGGCACTAAAACCCTTTGTCACCGACTTCAACACTAATTTTCTTTCCGACAGACTTCTGCGCTAAAATCAACCATCACCGACTTGCGCTAAATCAATCGATTACTGACTAAGTCAGATGAAGTCAAAATACCCACAAGTCAGATGGACCTCAAAAGCCCGCAAAATATGCCAGTAGAACCTGCAAGTCAGAGCGTTGAAGAGAGCCATCTCTGACCAAGTCCGACATGACCAATTTCCCCGCCAAGTCTGAGCAATGAAGAAACTACGCCAAAACCCTAAGTCTGACAATTGTACGCTGTGCATTAATGGCAATTTCACTAGGGAATAAAAGGGGTAAATCCTCCATTTTTACTATCTTTTGCATTTTGAATGGGACTTTTGGAGCTCCTTGGGGATTTTGAACACTTTCTGCCGTCGTTTGTCTGGGTTTGATCTGCGACCACCCCTGTTTGCACAGTACGAACACACCTTTCACATTTACTAGGTAGGGTTTCAAACCTTGTTCTTCGAACCTTCACTGCATGCCATTAGGGTTTTTGATTGGATATTTGTCTTTCTTAAATGAGCATTTTTAGGGTTTTTAGATAGGGTTTCTATGCATGAGTTATTTGTTCTTCGTTGAAACCTCATTAAGATTTCCTATTGAAAGCTGGAGAAAGACAAAAACTTAGACAAATTTTGCTGTGGACACACTCAAATTTTAGCACCAAAATGAGGTCCGACTGACTTGTAAACTTGTCAATTTTCCAGTCAGTCGGTGACCTCTAAAACTCGTACTGCACTTTCAAATCCATTGTGCGCTAAAAACATCAACCTCTGACCTACTTACCCATGTTGTGTTTCTCTGATTAAGTCAGAAGGACCTAAAACCCCACAAACCTTGAAAACTACTTTTGCGCTAATAATCCCTCGCGCCGACCTTGCGCCAAAAGACTTCGTCTCCAATTTGGTTGGACATCCTAAATTTCTTTGCAAAGTTGGTGACATCCCAAAGTCCCGCTGAAAACAAGACATTTGCCTTGCACTAAAAATGACCCCTTCCGACCTTGCACTACAACGCTTTCCCACCGACTTGGTCGGTCAACTTCAAAACCTGTGCAAATCAGACCAAGCCGAAATCTGCACAAATGTGATACAAATGACTTCAAAAGGATTTGCACTAAATCACAACTGACTGACTGAACGACTGATGGAGGTCGGTGACCTTTAAAACCTGCGCAAGTTGGTAACCATTAAAATCCACGCAAACATTGAAAATCATGAACAGTAGTAAAACCTTTGGTAGGACAAGCCCGTTTTCCCGCAGAGGTTAGATGACCCTAAATTCAACGCTTTTCTGCTTGCAAGTCGGATGATCCTAAAAACAATGCAAATCATGCAAAATGACTATGTTTCAATGAATATTCAAAGGGAAAGTGTCAGGAGTGATAGAGTTAATGTTGTAATGCATTGATAATGTTAATTTTCATAAAATTTCTTGCAACATTGAATGTTTCTTTGCATGCATTAATGATGATTGTTATAATTGTAATAACTGTTAGATTTTAGATTCTTTAAAAAGGTATGTCAGTAATACTAGTAGATTCATTAGAGCTCATCTTAAACTTAGGAATGTGTTAAGAGATTTCTCAAGGTATCAAACTTATAAGGTCCAGTCCTACAGACTAAATGACTGCCTGAGCCCAAGCTATGAAGTACGAATTCAAAGGAATCCCTCCAGAGACCAAGATTCACTCTAGGTGGAGTGATGTAGGAGGTACAGATATAGGTCACATAGACCTAGATGACTTCAGATTGAGGGTCTTCGGTCTGAACCCAACTCCTAGGGCCAGAATACTCAGGGACAATGGTATTTCACAAGCTGATGCCTTCCCCACCTCAGTGCAATGTGCAGAATTGATGGCAACCTATGCATATAGGTATGATGACATGACAAGAACAATCCAAACAACCAATGGGGATATCTTGGCTGATTTAAGCCCACCCTCTTTAGTTGAGACCTTTGATATTCCTTGGCACAAGGTTATGACTATGCCAGATAAACAAGGATCAGAGGAGACCTATAATAAAGATGTAGAAGGATGCAAAAAGTACATAAATGACAATTGGGCCAAAAGTAGAAGGTCTGCTTTCATTAAATTTCCCCAAATACTATACAGGAGTGATTTCCATGATGAAATTGGAGATTTGGTAACCTTCTTCAGCAGGATATATGGATTACCTACAGCCTCCACTTTTGAGGAGTGGATGTTTGTTATTATCATTGAGATATTGAAAGGAACTAAGTTCCACTGGGCCGCAATCCTCAGTGACAATATTCATGAGGCCTTTAGCAATTTCAAAGATAAAAGATATTTCAGATGGACCTCTTATATTATTTATGCATTGGCAAGAAGAAATCACTATGTTGGGTTGTCCAAGGTTGGAGAAGTCAGGAATGATGAGCAAACTCAGATAAAGGTATATGAATGTTACCCACAACTGACCTCTTCTCAATCTTTGATACATTTAAAAAGAGTAAATGATGCTTTCACGATGTATATAGGCAGAATGTTGCAAGGTAACACAGCCTTGAGGATTTCCATTGAGGCCATGAATGAAATAACTAAGTATGGCAGATGGTACATCTAGTTTGAGAAATTCACATATTTAAGGGTGCAAGGCTTCATTTGGATGGCTTGCAGACTTCCTAGGTATCTCAATGACAAGACATTGCTTCTATAGCTGTCTAGACAGTTAATACCCTATGCTAAGAATCTCAAACACTTGCACATAACCAATGTTCAGTTTCCCATTAGGTTTGGCAAGGGAATTTATGCATGCCCTTCTTTGGCATCTACAGAGCATTCTGATAAAGAGCTTCAACTCCTGAACTTACACTACTACAATGCAAGGGATCATTTTGATCCAAATAGGATGATGGAAAGATTCGTGAGTAAGAAGTTGTTCCACAAGATGCATATTGAAGATTTTTGGGCCAATTGTCCAGATGATTATGAAATTATGAAGAAGGCACATTCAAGGTTGCCTCTAGATTTTATTAAGAAGTTCCACATTATGGCAGTGCCAGACTAGCTGCAAGATGATGAAAATGTTATGGTCCAAGGGCCATGGGAGTCTCAATACCATCAGCCTATTCCATTACCAAATTGGACGAATGCAAAAGATAGCTCCTTGGATACTGTTATGAGAGAACCTATCAGGTTGAGCAAGGCCTGCGTAAGAGGTCAGGTAGCTGCTCTAGAGGGACAGGGAATACAACTCACTTATACAACACCATAATTGGATAAGGACTCTGGAGGAGAGGAAGATGAACCAATCAATGTCATAGATGAGGTAGAGCCAGCTGAGAGGTAGAAATCAGATGGTGAAGAACATACATCTTTGGCTAAGAAAGTGAAGAAGATTGAGAAGCCATCTGCAAGACCTCGTCAGAAGAAAGATCAACCTCCCTCTACCAGGACAAGGGCTTCCCAGAAAAGAGACATGCCAAGTGGCCCTGGAGAAGGTTCTAAGGAAAAGAAAGCAAAAGTAAAAGAGGTAAGTAAGGAGGATGATACAACCAAGAAAGATTCTAGTCCTCCAACTTCCCTATCACCTGCTACCCAAAGCATAAGCACTGCTGTCACAACCCCTTCCGTTTCCCCTGCCACTTCTTCTTCTATCACTTCTTCTGTTGCTGCATCCACTTCACCTATAACCTCAGCTTCCATAACTCAAGAAACATCCCCTGCCACCTCTCTTACCTCTACCATTGCAACTACGTCTTGCTCATTGGCATTTTCTTCCAACACCTCTAGCAGCCCTATTTCTTCCACTGTCGCCATTTCATGCCCTTCCACTATCACTACACTTACATCTTCTACTTCCTCCACTCAATTACCATTACCTCTCATTTCTACCATCCTTTCACCCCCTCTTCCTCTACCTTCACTACCCTTTCCTTCACCTCTTATCATCTCTTCTTCCTTATCATCAGTCTTAGCTAACCTGACACAAGTCAATATGCCTTCCCTAGCGATATCCTCTGCTGTCCCTATTTCACAAATGCCTGGAGATTCTTTGGCAGTGCCATTGCTGCCTGGGATTGAGAAAGTATGTGCAAAGTTGTGGTTGCATGAGCCTGAAACAACACTTGAGGAGGAGAAAGATGTATTGGCTAAAGTAATTGATAAAGACTTCCATGAACCTTCGGTCAATGTTGAAGTTATTGATGTATTTGATAGTCCTCCAGATAAAGGTCAAATGGAGGAAGTTTTCAAGTCAACTCGAGAAAATGTAAGGGTAAATCTAGAAAACTTGGCCCAAGAAGAAGAAAAGGAAGAGGAGATAAACACGGAAAAGAATGAAGAACCAGAGAAAGAACAGAAATCACCCAAAGAGCTAGCTATAATTGATGGTGACGGAGCCACTGAGTTGAATAAATCTTCTGCACTTGAATGGCTTCAAAGTAGAATAGCATATCCTGAGCCACAAGTGGAAATAATGTAGCTGGATTTGAGTACAATCCATTCACATGCTTAGAAGCCCAGGAAACAAAAGAAGGCCAAAATACAGTCCAGATTCTATAAGGATGAATCAGGATCGAGAATTGCATAAATAGCAGTCTCGCCAGCTGACACAACAAAAGAACAAGTTAGGGCAGAGGATTACGTAATATCTACAGTTGATCTGGGACCAGCCACTCGTGCTCAAAGAGTGGATGATTTTAAGGATTCAGTCACATCAATTTTGGAACAATTGGACAAGGATGTAACATCCAAGAAAGATTTGAAGCAGCAGAATGAAGAACTTCACGCATGCCTTTAGTTTTTGGTTAAGTTGGTAGATGCAGGAGGAGATATAAGGACAACACCCACTTTCCTGTCTACTGATGAAATGGCCAGATTAGGCGAGGTAAGATCCAAATCCCAAGGTACATAAAATTGGCTATCAAAGGTTTTTGAGATGGGATGTGAAACTATTAACACCTCCGCTCAAGCGCACAAGAAAATAGTAGAATTGCACAAGAAATGGAAAGACTTGCGTGAGGAGTGTGACTCCTTCGATGAATATTATTTGCATATGTATTTCTGGATAAAGAGTATCAAGGAATCGCCTGCCTAGACTCTAGTCGTAGAGAATATTTTGACTGGGAATCAGCTGCCAAAGACCGTTGAGTGGTAGCAACAACTGCTTTTAAGAAAATAAACTTTTGAAAATATAAAAGAAGCATATAAGCCAGCCGATGAGGAGCTAAGATCGATCATATATGATATCAATGACTTTTTATAGGATTGTTGGGAAGCATCCTATGATGATTATGCTCCATTTGATATTGAAAAGTGTAAAGATAAGTTGCATAAGGTGATTTTTGAAGATGCCACGCTCAGTATGGAGGATAGATTAGATAAAGTAAGCGACCTCAGGGCCAAATTCAAGGTAGTTCACAAGGTAGGTGCAGAGATAGAGAAAATATACAGTAAATTCAGTCAAGAGTTGGAAATGTTCGACTACAAGATCAATCATTTGAAGGATCCAGATCCGTCAAAGATTAATCCTGCACTTGACGCGTGGCTGACTTACCGTAAAACGCTGGCTGGCGAAGACAAAATTGACTTAGATGAAGATTCTTGATACTATTTTGAATATTTTAAGGATGTAATCCCATCATAATTGTAAATTGCTGTATTCAGGGTAGTATGTGACTCTATTTTGTCTTTTCTATGCTTCTAAAATGTTCTTTTCTACTAATATATTGAGTTGGCTAGTCAAATTGACTAGATTCAATGTATCTGGGGGCTATTTTTCATCTTTTTCATAGAAGACAAAATGTAATTTGAGAATTGATGTGAGCTATTATAATTGTATTTATTAATGTAATCTGGACCGTCAGTGTTGAGTTAATCTCCACCGTTCATTTAAAAACTCGGTATGCTACTTTTTTATATAAAGAGCTGCCATTTCCTTTGTTTGCAAGAGAGATTTGATGCTGAATTGTTGACTCTATGCCATTTGAAATAATGCAAAGCAAGTTTCTGCAGTAATTCTAAGAATTTGTATCTTGTGTTGGCTCATTTTAGTTTTCATGGTTCACTTCTAGCTCTCCCATAGTTAATTAGTTGTTCTTTTATAATGTTCATGGTTTGCTAAAGTATCTGATGAATACTCTAAGTCCATACTTTTAGTTATTTGCTGATGGTAGATAGTTGTGTAAAGTTGTCTGGGCTGATTGTTTGTACTAAAGTTCAATTGCATTTCACAAGTTAAGTTGCGTTGTCTATTGGGTATTTAACAAATGAATGTGATCTGAAAATCTATTGACTTCCATTGAAGATAGCACCATTTTCTGTAGCACTGTAACACCCATTTTAGTTTGGTAACTCAAGAAGCTGGTTAAAAGTTTTAGAGTATTTGTCTACTAAAGACAACCTGTGCATTGTGAATGTCACTTAGGATTCTTCTAAAACCCTAACCTTTTGCATTTTCTTTAAAACCATTATTGGTTGTTAGATAGGAATTTTAGCAACATTTTACATTATTTTATCAGTTGAAATCATAAAGGGTTTATGTGTGCTTGCCGCCCGAAACCTGAAGATCTGCAGATTGCATGTAAGACCCCTTGTAGGCACAACTAGAACATACCAATTGAGAGATTCCAAGCAAGCTAAGACCTAGCTGTATTATCCTTGGAGTAGTCTTACCTAGGGTAGGATACTTTTCAAGAGGGGTGTGAAACCAACAATCACACCTGCGTTGTTGTGTGCTAAAACTGCCGTCAACATGATGCATCTAACATTGCAAGTCTATTCTTCAAAGAGATAGTCAGAATACATGGACTGCCCCTCTCCATTGTTTTAGACAGAGACTCAAAGTTTATAGGCCACTTTTGGAGGACATTATGGAGAAAACTTGGAACCAACTTAACTTTCAGCTCTGCCTATCAGCCACAAACAAATGGGCAGACTAAAGTAGCGAATAGATCATTGGGGAATCTACTTAGATGTCTTCCAAAAGAACATGGATAGCAATGGGATCTTGTCATCCAACATATAGAGTATGTGTACAATGACTCCATTAACAGGAACATAGGGAAGAGTCCTTTTGAAGTTGTATATGGATTGAACCCAAGAGGTATAGTTGAGCTAAGGGATTTGAGAGGAGTAGAGAAGAGAAGTGTTGAAGGAGAGGAGTTTGCTATGGGCATGAAAGACATCCATGATCAAGTTAGAGAGCAACTCAAGAAGAGTGTTGAAACCTACAAGAAGCATGTAGACTTGAAGAGGAAAAATGTTCAGCTGAAAGTGGTAGATCTAGTACTTGCTCATCTTAGGAAAGAAAGGTTACCTAAGGGAAGATATACTAAGTTGTTGATGAAGAAGATTGGGCCATGTAAGGTGGTCCACAAGTTTGGTGAGAATACCTATGAGATAGAACTCCCTCCTGGAGTTGCTATCTCATCTATCTTTAATATAGCTGACTTATATCCTTTCAAGGGATCTTTAGATGTAGGTACAAGTGTTCATGAAGGTGATGATGCTAATTGGACTATGGTTCTTCCTCCTGCTGCACTAGTCAAACGTGAACCCATTCTAGACACCAAGGAGGTCAAGAGAACAAGACATAAAGTTTATAATGAATACTTGGTTAAGTGGCAAGGTCTTCCTCATGAGGATGCCACTTGGATGACAACTGAGGACATTGAGAAGCATGGCACTACTGTGACTGGTCTAATTTCAGGGGATGCCTAAAATCCTTTCTCCTGGGGTGTATGGTGTAGGGCACCTAGCAAGGTTCATGGTGTCTAGTCAATCTAGTCAAATTTACATGTTTCCCTAGTTAAGATAGTATGTTCTAGAATCAACTTTTGGGTTAATGGTCTCATTAATAAGAGATATAGTGGATTTTGTTTTTAAAATAATGTAATAAATCTATTTCATGGCATGAACAAGTAGTGGAGGTTTAGAATAGTAATCTTGTTTAGTAAGTCTGTAGTTCTCCTAGAAAGTAGGACAATTTCTTTGTTTTTTTTTGATGGAAAGGCTTTAATGCCTTCTTTTTCTAGTTTTTCCATGATTAGAGAGTAAGGGAGTCATGGATTTCATGGAAACCAAATATATTATTCCTTTTTAGATACACAAAAGGTTGTAATGGAAGTTTGAAGAAGAAATAATATAGAAACAATACAGTTTCTTGCACTTTTGACTGTTTTCTTGGTTTTTTTCAAAACTAGTACGTACATGTACGACATTGTCATGGAGGGAATCGACTGAAATTGGGAAGAGGGATGTATTAGCTTTGGTTTGCATTTGATTTTGTGGAGTATTATTGTTGTTTAAAAATCTAATTCACATTTTTCTGATTTTTGGTCCAAAAACCTAGTTTTTGGGGTTTCTTAAGAAATCGATGGCTTTAGAGACATTTGCATTCACACCCTAACCAAATAATGGATGGAATGAAGCTATTTTGTTGTTGTTTCTCTATTTTTGGTGTTGTAGATGCAAGGAATTGGTGGAGGAGATCTGTTAGAGCAGAAACAACCTAATATCATCATGTATTAGGCATCTTGAGCATTGGTAGAATAGTGGTTTGAAGAATAGTGGATGTGGGTTGACCCAAGAGCCCTAAAAATAGTTTATATAGACCACTTTCAACATGTTTGATGTCCTGGAGCAAGTTTTAGAAGACTAGAATAAGTTTCATGGTCATTTGCTATGTGGAGGAGGCCTAATTAGGCCTAGTGCAGCTAGGATAGTCATTTTTTTGAAGCATATGTTACAAAACAACCATATTTGCATGTCTGATATGTTATGCAAATCCATAATGGGTATCCAAAAATCTATTTTGTTCTTGGGTTTTCCTTGAATCCTTCAAGTTTTGCAAAAAAAACCTCATTGATAGGGCTACAAGCCATTAAGGTTAATTGTGGAGAACGATAGGAAGTTTGTGTTGCCAAGTTTCTTGATGAGTCTCATAGGAGTCTATTGGTCATGTTAAGGTAGTTTGAGGTGTAGTTGCAAGCTAGTTAGTTAATTAACCCATCTACCCTTCATTTATGCATATTTTATGTTTTAGAAACAATGTTCATTGAAGAGACAACTTCCTATTTTGTGACAGTCAATGAAGTAGGTGCAAGAATCCTTTTGATCTACCTTTGAAGAGGTGTAATTAGTCATTTTTGAGAGAATCACAATTGCGTAGAAAGGTTTGGAAAATCCCTCCCACATTCAATTTATAGTGTTTAACCTTTCTCAAGTCTTGAACTCAGTATGACAGAGGGAGGACAGTCCATATCATGCTGCTCTAGTCAAGATAACAGTCCAAATTTTAGTCACATCTGTCTTTCCTCTGCATCATTTCTATTAATCTAATTTGTACATTTTTTTGTCCTCCATTTTGGCACGCCTAGTGGAACCACTAGGTTGTTAAACTAATGATTTTTGTGGAATTTTTTTTGCATGTTTGTGTTGACAGGTTACGAATTAGCGCCTTCGACTATCTTTTAGCATGTTTATTGGCAGGTTTAGCCCCTACGTTGTACAGTTCAACACTTTTGTTTTTGTGTTAACACTATTTGTTTGCATGTCATACTCACTGTCTGTTTTGTAGGTCGATGTGTTTGAAGAGTGTCTTAGCAATTTTGTGGTCTTTTAGCACCTCTGTGTTTTTTGTTAGCACTTACACTCTTCAGTTTAGTGCTTTTGTTTATAACTATTAGTAACTCTATTTTGAGCATTCTTTATCTCAAGTTTTGGGCACTTTTTATGTTCTTTGGGACTAACAGTGACCTTGTAGCTCTTTTAACATTTTGTCTATAGAGGCTAACTCACCTTTTGTAGGTTTTTAGTGGGTTTTCATCTAGCTAACCGTAGTGTTTAACATTTTAGGGTTTTTTTTCTTATGCTTCTTGCTTCCTTTTTGAATTTGGAAGTCTTTGTGGCTAACCCTATAACCCACTATTAACTTTGGTCATAATCTCATCTTTATTTGCAGGGCAATCTTATCATTTTGTAGGAATCCTCAGCCACCTAGGTTCAGGTATAACTTTTTGCGACTTAACATTTTTAAGTTCTCTATTATCACCTAGGTTAGTTTGTTTAGTGCACTTGCATTACTTTAGCACCCGTGCTGTTTGGTTTAGCACTTTTGCTGTCTGTTTTAGTGCTTACGTTTATCTATTTAGTATTTTTGTTTATGCTATTAGCACTTTTGACTGACTGTATCTGCTTTGGTTTTTAGAAACTAATCTAATCTATGCAACTCTTATCCATCTGTCCAAGACTAAAACATAAACTAGTAACAATTTTTCTACAACCCCATAGTTAAAGAATATCTTTTTTCCACTAGTTTTAGTTGCACATTAGATTAGTGGGATTAAAAAGAATTTTTTTCCGTCCCTTTAGGATCTTGATTGGATGCATGCTCTCCTCTCACACCCTTGGGTGATCTTGGGGATCAATAGTCCATCATTATCCTTTTTGTTTATTGTTTATCCCAAGGTTCACTTGAGTATGTATTCTCTCCCCTTGCGCCTCGTGCGAGCCTGGGGATCAAAAGCACCAAGTGTAATCTTTCCCTTTACGAGGCCTACTTGGGGATTTCATCCCCCCAAGGGATGGCCTCAACCACATGTTTTGGCAGGGTATATCAAAGGGGGAGAGTGAAAGTTGTACCTCAATGGTGAACATGACTTGTGTACCAAACTAATCCTTGAGACTTGCGGTGAGAGTTTGTGGTAAGACACTTGGATTCTCGTTCATAGAATTGTGCCTCATTGTACCTTGTGTATCTCAAGGATGCCCCTAGAAGCCTTGTCAATCCTAGTTAAGACCTTTGGCCAATTTATTAGTGCGGTGCAGGGTTCAACTGATCAAGCTTGAAGATTACTCACCATGTTCCTCATAGTGGTGATGTAGAATTCTTCCTTGGGTAAGGTGTAAAAACCTCCAATGGAAGAGGGATACTTGGTGCAACACCTTTATCCCTAGCCACTCGCCCTAAAAGGTGTTCCTAGTAGGTAGGAGAAATGAGGGGAATTGAGTGTGGGTCCACATTACGAAATCACTCCTAATTGAATACTTTTTAGGCTTGTTGGTGTGTTTGGCGTGTATTCTTGTGAAATACCAGTATGAACCACTTTTAGTTGTGAAGCAATTTACACCAATCACCTGGTAAGTCACTGTCATCCATTGTATCTATTGCTCGTTTAATCTCTTGCCAAAGTCCATTAAACATCAGACAAGCTTGCAGATTAGCGCTTGTGTAGAACCTATTAGCACCTTCACTTAACCTATCAGTGCCTTTGTGGGGCCCGTCAGCACTTTTGTTGGGACTGTCAATGCTTTTACTGGGCCTGTCAACACTTTTGCTGGGAATGTCAACACTTTTCTAGGTCTGTCAGTGCTTTTTGCCTGTGAACTTAGACAACCAAACCTGATTTCTACCAAATCAAATTTTAGATTGTCTCCAACTAATAAACTTCAGATCTAACCTAAGTTCATCCATCAAACTTCCCCATTCTTCCCACCAAACACCAAAAACCATAACCCCTCATACCATCCCTTTTACCAAAATTTTTCATCTCCATCCCATCTTGAGTTTACACCTTGAGACCTTGCCCCTTCACGAAATCATCCATATCCCTTTAGATCAACCATCATCTATCCTTTTTCATTCATAATCAAAATATTCCCCAACCATCTTCACCTTCATCAATTTGGATTTGGAACCTATCACCCCTTTTATCAACCAACATTTGTCCTTTTCCATCCATAGACCAAAAGATACCCAACCATTGTCGCCCCCCCTTTCAAATTAGATTTTGAATTTTTGGCTACCCCTCATTTATCTTGGACTTAACCTTTCATCAATCCATACATCAACCTATTCATAACATTAATCACATCCAATCAATTGAAAGTCAAAATTGCTAAAGCCTAGCCTAGATCTTTTCATCCATCCATCACTTGCATTTTTATTGAAGAATTTGTCTCCCTCAAGTAAAGTGTCAAGTCATCCCAAGGGTCAATTAACTTAGGAGATTTGACTACTCTTGAGTTAGGAGATCCTTATCCCATCTTATTTTGCTTGGGATCAAGTGTCTACCCCAAGTAGAAGACGATTATCCCTATTCCTTTTATTGCTTAGGCATTTGTCAAACCTAAGAACTAAAGGGGATATTATCCTTGTCAACAACAAAAGATCTAGATAAAAACTTGAACCACTTTTGGTTCCATCCCATATCCATATCCTATCTTTCCAACATCCTTCTTGGCCATCCTTTTGTCATTATTTTGGTCCAAATCTAAAACATATCCAATTTCCAAATCTAAACATTCATCCAAATCAATCCATACCCAAATCCATATTAGCCTTTATCATCTCATAGCCAACTTTCCAAACTCCAAACATTTGATCCTACTATTTCTTCCACCCCATATCAAAATTTCCAAATCCAAAAAATTTAACATTTAAACCTATCACCCCTTTCATCCCATATCTAAAATTCATTCGATCATAATCACCACTTTCATCCAAAATCAACCCATACCCTAAATCATTTGATCCTAGCATCAATTTAATTCCATAAACTAGGTCATTTTGTTTTGTATGCCTATTATCACGAGAGAACAAGCAAAGAAAATGGCATCCTGTCAACCAAATGAACTTTGGAACACAAATGACCAAATAGAGGGTGCATTTTCCTCTCTTCCCCAAAATCCACAAGGGCCTAATCAAGACCAAGAAATTCTAGAGTTTACACAAAACCTTGAGTGCATGGACATGATGGACTGAGTCCTAAGATTGAACCCAAATCACTATCTTTCAATCTTACTCCAACATGGCGCCACCTTGCCTAGAAATGCAAACATCTCACAACAATACCCATCCACTTCAAACACAAACCCCAAAAATGCGTCACAAAAAAACCCTACCATAACCTTTGACATAAAAAATATCATAGGGGGATCGAACATCCCATCAACTTCCAACACCATTGGCATGCCATCAAGCCCAAAAACCCAAAACATATCATTAACCTCTCAACCCTTTTCCAACCCAAGTTCATCCCTTCACATAAATATCTCCATCCATCCAAATCAATCTAGCACCATCACAACCACACCACAATTTGACCCTAATACTATAGCATTCTTAAACCAACTCATGTCCCAACCCTTAGCCTCATCCACCCAAACCGCCATCCCCTTAAACAACACACAAAAATCCATACCCCTAAACAACATTCACACATCCATCCCCCTTAATAACACCCAAACATCTATCCCATTGAACATAACAACAACTTTCACCCCACCCCTCAACTATCACAACACCCAACCCAACAACTCACACACACAAATGATATCATTCCTCCTATAACTCTTAAATCAAAACACACAACCCCATCAACACACAACAATAACAATCACCCCTCCTCCAACAACTTCTAAACCAAAACACCAACAACACATCCCAACAAAATCCCATGAATGTATCTAAACTCCAAAAAATCTTGACAGAACATCACACCAATACACTGTAACCACCTATAGCCAATATAACACAAACCCTCCAAGAGTTGACTAAAAGAGTAGATGATATGCAACATGGATACAAGAAAAATCAATACACTTTTGAGGATGTTTGCTCATGTCTATTTTATCCCTCCAATATCACGACTCCCTTTCCTCATAATTTTGAAACACCCAAATTTGACAAATACAAAGGGAAGGGTGATCCTAGGGAGCACCTTTGGAAGTTTTACATCTTTTTCTTAGAAGTTGCTCATGATGATACCTATCTTATGCGAATCTTTCCCAAAAGCTTAGGAGGACAAGTCGTAAAATGGTTTTCCCATTTACCTCATGGTATCAAAACATTTGCAGAACTCACGATAAAATTCATCAATCATTTATCCTATAATATCGAACATGAGGTGTCTATGACAAACCTTTGTAATACTAGACAAAGGAATGGAGAAGCCTTCACGTCTTTCTTACAAAGATGGAGAAGCTTGGCAAGCAAGCTCCCATGGCCTATACCTAAAAAATAGTTGGTCAACATGTTTGTTCAAAGCCTAAACCATGAGATATGTTTCCATTTACAAATACAATGTGCCTCCACTTTTGAGGAAATCATAGATAAAGGCACAACAATTGAAAAAGCCCTCATCTCTAAAGGGATTGTAAAACTCTTTAAAGACAAAGACCATAACAACGATAGAAACATCCAATCCAATGAAAAACCCCGATTCTGGGCTAAGAACAAGAATGTTATTAACGATGGTGTGATGAACATTAAAAACATCCAAAATATACAAGCACCTTCACCATCCAATCCTGAAACAACCAACAACAACATTAACATACCCAAGGGCCAACCTAAAAAAAACAATGCGCCTAAACAAAAATTCACCCCATTGGGGTAGCCTATCGAATCTATTTTGCGCAAGTTGGTCCAAGCCAATTTAATAAAAGTCCTCACTGTTAGGCCTTATGATGACAACCAAATCAAGCCCTCATGGTTAAATGAAAATGCCTATTGTGAATACCATAGGGTCAAGGGCCATAAAACCTTTGATTGCATGAGACTAAAAAATTGCATCCAAGACCTTATTGACAGGGATGGAATTTTTGTTAATGATTCCACAAATCAATCACCTAATGAAGATTTAGGTGCATACAAAGATCCCCTTCCTAATCATGGTAAAGGGAAATCATCCAATCCAACTAATGCAAGCAATGTCAATGCATCCTCCTCTTCTTATGACTCCATTGTGGGTCGTATAGAAGAGTGTCCTTCTCATGTAGTCACTATCACTATAAAATCCAAGGCTCCTAATTGTGCCGTCACCACTCACCGTGGGCGCATCACTATCCGGGGAGCCCCATCCACATCCGCATCCACATCATCCACCAAATATAATATCATTGACCATCTCAACAAAACTCCAGCCCAAATTTGCATCTTGGAGTTGCTCCGCACTTCCTCCATCCACAAAGAAGTCCTGGACAAAGCTTTATAAGAGACTTGTGTTCCCAATAACCTTAACGTGGAGAAATTTCAATCCATTGTGGGACACATTTCCTCATCACATAACCTCACATTTTCAAAAAAGGATCTACCCTCGTCCAACTTATCTCATAATGACGCCTTGCATATTGAAGTTCATATCCATAAACAAACTATCAAACGAGTCCTAATAGATGGTGGCCTTGGCCTAAATCTATGCACTCTCAAACTAATAAAGAATTTGGGATATTCTGATGAGGTTGTAGACTCTAGTAGAAGCATCATCATAAAGGGATATGATGACAGTGAGCGTCAACCAGAAGGAACAATCAAGCTACCCATTCAAGTGTGACCTATGATCTTGGACACCACATGTCAAGTCCTTGACCTTGACCTCCCATACAACATTCTCCTTAGCCACCCATAGATTTGCGCCATGCAAGCCATTCCATCCACCTTCCACCAATACCTTAAATTCCCCCACAATGGGACTGAAGTAACTATCTACATTGATCATCATCCTTTCCAATATTGTAGAGTGTTGGAAGGAAGATACAAGAACTTTAATCAATGTCCCATTAATAACACTGTCAAATTATCCACATCTTATGTTGACCCATCCAACCTCGCATCATCCTCCAATTCACAACTCATCATTCCCAATGTTAAGATCAATGTAGTGACAAATGTTGTGGTGAGTATGACATGCATGGTGCTTTTTGTGTAGGGAAACTACCACAATCTCCCAAGTCATATGGAAAACCAAAACCTTCTAATGAAGTAGCTACCATGGTCATCAAGTACAAGACCACAACCTTTGAATGTTGGGGCGTATTGGATAAAGAATCTCTTGAAGATATCTCATCTTGGCTCTATCATGAAGAAGAAGATCAAGTCACAGCCCTACCCTTGGAAAAATATGGTAATGGTCTATGCATTGTCAAAAACATGGGTTATAAGGGTCATGGTGGACTGGGACTACATGAACAAGGCTCTATTGAATCCATCAAAGTCACACACAAGTATGGCCACCAAGGTTTGGGGTTTGGAACACATAAGCCTATATCCCTGGAGCTTGAATGTATACTCAGTGAGGTAGCATAGGCCCTTACCACTATTGAGAGCACTAATGGAGGGACCTATCAAGACTCTTTTGAACACATCACTGACCTTTTCCAAGACATACCCATTTGTACCATATATAGCCTTTCATCAATACCATCCACATCCAATGACCCTCCCCTTGTCTATCCCCAACTCATAGACTGGGACCAATAAGGGCCTCCTATCCTCGATATTATCCAAAATGACGAGGCCATCGCAAAACTAATGGGAAGAAGAGCACATATACTTTTGAGAGATCATAAAGTAGGGTACATAATTGAGTTAGACATGGCTATGTACTTTGGGGAGACCACCAAGTTCCTTAGTCACAAAAGAGAAAACCTAAAAAGAATAACATCCCCTAGTGAAAACCATAGCATGACACTTTCAGATGAGAAAAAGGTAAAAATAAAGGGTGTATCCTCTAGTGAAAACCTCTCTAAGGCACTAGAGGATGAGGAACTTGACCTCCCTATTGTACAAAAATATCACCAAGAGAAATCACCAATCCTAGTAGAAGAAGCCAAAGAGATGAATCTGGGGACTGAAGACATACCAAAAATCACCTTCATATCAGCATCATTAACCCTGACATAACAAATAGACTTCTCAACATTCTTCAAGGAAAGAATAAAGAATTTCACATGGTCTTACATTGACATGTCTGGTTTGGATCCATCATTAATAGTACATCATCTCATAGTTTATCCAGATGCCAAACTAGTGAAACAAAAGATAAGAAAGCTGCATCCCTAGATAACACTCTTGGTCAAAGCTGAGCTTTAGAAATTATTAGAAGTTAGATTTATTTGATTGATTGATTATCTTGAATGGGTGTCCAACATCGTTCCAGTAGCCAAAATCATTGAGGGCATACACATTTGTATAGATTTTCATGATCTTAACAAAGCATGTCCTAAAGATGACTTCCCATTACCAAACATTGACATCATAGTCGATTTAATTGTTGGACACAAAATGTTATCACTTATGGATGGATTTTTCAAGGTACAACCGAATCCGAATTGCCAAAGAAGACCAACACAAGACAACTTTCATATGTGCCTAGGGTACTTATTGTTGGTAGGTCATGCCTTTCGGCCTTCAGAATGCTGGGGCCACTTATCAATGTGCCATGACTATAATAATCCATAATATGCTACATAAAACTAAGGAGGATTACGTTGCTGATCTCCTAGGAAAATCCAGAACATGAGAAGGTCACCTCCATGTTTTAGCCAACATATTTGATCATCTTGAAGAATATCAGGTGTGTCTCAATCCAAAAAAGTGTCTTTGGAGTTACTTCTAGTAAACTCTTGGGCTAAATAGTATCCAGATGAGGCATCAAAGTGGATCCAGCCAAAGTCAAATCCATAGTCGAAATGCCTCCAAAGAATTTGAAGCAGTTGCATAGCCTCCAAGGAAACTTTAGTCCATAAGATGCTTCATAGCATAGCTAGTAGATAAATTCCATCCGCTTCAACATCTTCTTCACAAAAATATGGTATTCAAGTGGGATTCTAATTGTCAGAAAACCTTTGACCAGCTAAAAGAATATCTAGCATCACCTCCTGTTCTAATGCCACCTATAGCAGGAGAACTCCTATTATTGTATATCTTGGTGACTTTAGTAGCAATAGGGGTACTTTTGGCTCAGCATGATCTCACAGGAAAAGAAAGGGTCATATATTATATTAGTCATACTCTAGTAGGTTATGAGCTTAACTACACACCAATTGAATGAGCTTGTTTAGCTATCGTATTTAGTTCACAAAAACTATGACACTACATGCTCAGTCATAAAACTAAGCTCATTGCCAAGATCGATCCACTAAAATACCTCTTGTCTAGAGCTTCTCTCACATGTCATACAGCTAAATGGGTCATTATACTAAACAAATTTGACATTGAGTGCATGGACCACAAGGCTATCAAGGGACAGGTGATCATTGAACAACTAACAGACGCACCCATACCAGTTGATCATCCTCTAATCATAAAATTTCTAGATGAAGCTCTTTTTTTCACACCTCTAGAGACCTAGAAAATGTATTTTGATGGATCATACACACACTGAGGCTCAGGAATTGGGATTCTATTTTTCACATTGCAAGGAGATTGTATACTAAAATACTATAAGATAGCATTTTCATGTACCAACAACATTGTAGAGTATGAAGGACTTATCATAGGACTCTGAATGGTGATCCAATGGAGAATTGAAACATTATCTATCTATGGTGACTCTTAATTGGCCATAAAATAGGTAAATGATGAATATAAAACTAAGGATGACAAACTGCTTCCATACAAGAGGATGGTAGAGACTCCAAAGGCTACTTTTTAGAAATTCAATTTGAACAGGTACCATGGGAAAATAATAAAGAAACTAATGCAATGGCCACTATTGGCTTTCTTGTGGATATGCCAAATAACAACCAACAATGTGAATTCCTTATTGAACAATTAATGATCCTTGCTTATGATGTGCCTCAAATAGAACTTGTCTGCAAACTTGTTGGTCCCCTTTCACCTCGGTACCAAGACATCTATATCTATCTACATGACAAAATTCTTCCACCCAACTTATCCTCCACCCAAATTATCCTCCACCCAACTTATCCTCCACCCAATGACACACTTTCATTTGCTGGGCCTCTCGCTTCACCCTTATTGGTGATACCCTATATTGAAGGAGTCTTGATGGTACTCTCCTAAGGTGCCTTAACTTGGATGAGTCCCAAACTGATTTCTGAGAGGTGCATGAAGGTATCTGCAGTGCTCACTCTAGTGGTCCTACCCTTGCAAAGAAGATCTTGAGAACAAGTTATTACTGGCCAATAATGGAACAAGAGGCTCATCAGTTTGTCAAGAAATGTCTCCAATGCCAGCAACATGGTGATTTGATCCACACACCATCACAAGAGTTGCATCCTATAACTACTCCTTGGCCATTTTCATAGTGGGGGATAGACCTCATTGGAAAAATCCACCCTCCATCCTCTAATGGCCACAAGTTCACCATAACAACCACCGAGTACTTTACAAAGTGGGTTGAGGCTATTCCCCTTACCTACATTACTAGGAAACAAATAGCAAAGTTTATCCTTCATTGTATCATTTACCGGTATAGTATTCCCCAAGCTATCATCACTGATAATGGGAAACCATTCAAGAACCAAGACGTCTGACACCTTTGCCACCAATTCCATATATAACATCGCTTCTCCACACCATACTATCCTCAAGGTAATAGTCAAGCTGAAGCTTCTAATAAGACCATCCTAAGAATCCTAAAGAAAATAGTCAATGAAGCTAGCCATGACTAACATCTCCAGCTTAACCTTACCCTATGGGCCTATCGCACTAGTATCCTCACACCCACAGGAGCCACCCCATATTCCCTTGTCTTCGACTTTGAAGCTATTTTTCCAATTGAGCTCGAGCTCCCCTCTCTAAGAATATCTTTGAAAAATCTCATTAATGAGGAGGAGTATCATGTTGCATGACTGAATGAGTTGGAACTTCTAGATGAGCGGTGCCTAAATGCCTTAAATCACTTGAAAGCTTATCAGAACCACCTTCGTTGCAGATATAATAAGATCAAGACCTGTTAATTTGAAATTGGTGATCTCATGCTAAATGGAAATCAGAAGAACTTGCAAGATCAAGATAAAAAAGGCAAGTTTGAGCCTAATTGGCTAGGACCATATGTCATCATTGGGTATGTGCATGGAAATGGGGGACCAAAAGGGGGTCAAAAGTGGCCACTTTTTTTTTGAAATTAGTAAAAATTGATCTTGGATGAGAAATTGAAGATAGCCACACTCAAAATTAGAAGATGTGATAAGAGCATGATTTGTAGTGCTCTGAATCTAGTTTCTAAAATACCTTTTTTTTCTAAAAAGGGTGGAGATTAAGAGATTCAAATAGGGGGAGAACACAAAGTGCTCTTGTTTTTGTCAGAAAAATATAACATAGTGTCTGGTGTGCTCCCCCTAAAATGTCAACTTTTTTAAGTATTTGACAAATCACTTCAGTGGAAAATCAGATAACATCATGTAGTTTATGCTTGATTTTTCTTTTAATTTTTTAATGAATATATGATTTTTTATGAATTTTCAAAGTGGAGACATCCTAAAAGATTGAAAATTTGTGCATGTTCCAACCTTTTTTTTGAAAACTAATCAAAAATCAATTCTTTTTTCCAATGTGTATAGAATTGAGTCTAAAATCTAAACATGTAATTTGTTTCAAATTTTGATAAATGCATACAAAATGACACCAAAAATACTAGACATAGGTTTTCTAGAAAAAAAGAACACATTAACAAAAGAAATTAAAGATGGAAACATTAATGTTATCCGATTTTTGAAAACAATACATGGTTAGAAAGCTAATAAAAAACTTGAAGTTGTCTTGGCATTTTTTTGTATTAACATTGAAAAACATGTAAACTTGATGGAGAGCACACATGAGATTTGGTTGAATTTTCTAACTTTTATTGAAAACATGTCAAAAGTGTCCAAAAGGTACCTCCAACCCTTTGGGTTGGATGTCTAAGGAAAATACAACCCTTAGGGTTGGAATTTCCTAAAGCAAAAAAAAACAACGTGAGTGCATTATAAAGTAGCGAAAATGTAAATCCTTGAACTTCTTTAAATCTAGAGTATGCTCATGTCTAGGAAGAGACTAAGGGTATATACATAAAATAAACATTTAAGTATAAGTTGGTATTTACCTTTTATACTATAAGTTATATTTTATATATACTGGCAGGATGTTTGAGAGTGGTTTCAAATCCATAGGAACTAAATTGTAGATTCTAGAATATGGAGGATCCCTCAAATTTTAGACTTAGTCAAATTTTTAGGGTTTCAGGGTTTCAGACAACCAAATGTAGGGGTTCAACAACATGCATTAAGGTAAAGGTACAGGGACCCCTTAGGTCTCTCTCTGTCTCTCCCTCTATCTCTTTATCTATCTATCCTCCCTCTCTCTTTATCTCCCTCCCTCCCTCCCTCCCTCTCTCTCCCTCTCTCCACTCTATCTATCTCTGCCCCACTTTCTATATTCCCTCTCTCTAACTCTATCTCTCCATATCTCCCGAGCTATCTCTTTCTATCTCTCCCCCTCTCCCTTTCTCTCCCTCTCCCTCTCCCTCTCCCTCTCTCTATGTCTCCCTCTCTCTATCTTTGTATGTACCCCTCTATCTCTCTATGTCTCCCTCTCTCTATCTCCATATGTACCTCTCTCTCTCTCACCATCTCTATATGTCTCTCTCACCCCTCCATATCTTTCTTTCTCTCTTGACATCTCTTTATATATCTCCCTCTTCCTCTCTATCTCTCTCTCTCTCTCTCTCTTTATCTCTCCCTCTCTCTCTCTCTCTCTCCCTCTCCTATATCCTATCTCTCTCTATCTCATTCTCTCTTTCTCTCCCTCTCCCTCTCCCTCTCTATCTCTCTATTTACCCCACTTTCTATATTTTCCCTGTCTCTAACTCTATCTCTCCCTCTATATCTTTCTATCTCCCCCCCTCCCCCCTCCCCCTCTCCCTCTCCCTCTTCCTCTCTATCTCTCTATGTATCCCTCTCTCTCCATTTCTTCCTCTCTCCATATATATCTCTCTCTATCCTCTCTCTATCTCTATCTCTACCCCCCCTCTCTCTCTACCCCACTTTCTATATTTTCCCTCTCTCTAACTCTATCTCTCCCCATCTCTCTCCCTCTCCCTCTCCCTCTCCCTCTCCCTCTCCCTCTTCCTCTCTATCCATCTATGTAGATCCCTTTTTGGGTCATCCTACAATAATGGGTTACACTTTTTGGCCAAACTTGACATTGAAATCAACATTTTGTACTAAATCTTCACTTTTTGACACCTATAGCCACCAACCCATTATGAATTTGAAGATGATGCGAACTAGTGATTTGTGAGATTTTGTTTGTAGATTCTAAATATATTTTTAAAAAAATTTGGAGTTAAATTGTAAATTTTTTTGCATCTCCTTTGATAACTAGTTTTTAATACTAAACAATATTTTTTAAAAGTGATGTGTATTTTGTAGCACATAAATTTTTTTCTAGAAAGGATAAAATTTAGATTCTTTTGAATTTAGATTGGTAACATCAATATATAGAGCATGCATTTGGTTTCATAATGTTTTGTTGAATATTTTTTTTTAATTAAGTTTTGAAGTCAAACCAATTATAATTTAGACAGGCATTTTCTGTAAAACATAACTTTTTCTATATGTATCAAAATTCAATTTATTTATTTTTTGTTGAAACAAGGACATCAATACCTAGGGCATAGATATTTTTTTCAGAATTTTTTTTCACTAATTTACTAATTTTCTATGTGTGTAGAACAGAGAACTTGATGTTCGGTGAAAAACCTACATTCACAAGAAATAAAAAAAAATATAATAATCAAATTAAATATATCTAAAATTATACTTTTTGGGAAGCTTATAATAAGGACTACATACTTACAAAACATAAATTTTAAATGAATTTATTTGACTCCCCAAAAGGTAAATCAAAAGTGATTTTTTATCAACATTTTGATAGGTGCAAAGGAGACTCTATTATAGGTATGGTTTAAAACTAGTGGGGTTCTATCCAAGGGGTTTTGAATCAAAGGGGGTTTGATCATCAATTACAATCTTTTAAATGAACCTTTCAAGGCTTAAATCATTATATTTTCTAAAAATATGTGATTTCAGCAAAAATCAGGATGTCCTAGAAAGTGTAACCCATTATTGTGACAACACCCTTCTATCTCTCTCTATCTCTCTTTCTCCCTACCTCTTTCTATGTCTCCCTCTCTTTAACTCTATATCTCTCTCTCTCTCTCTTTATCTTCCCTAGATCTCTAATGCTATCTCTCTATCTCTATGTCTCCCTCTCTCTATCTCTTTCCATCTTTATCCCCTTGTCTCTTTATCTCTCCCTCTCCCTCTCTATCTCTCTATCTCTCCCTCTCCCTCTCCCTCTCTATCTCTCCCTCTCTCCCCTCCCTATCTCTCTCTCTCTCTCTATCTCTGTCTCTATCTCTCTCTCTCTCTCTCCCTCTAACTTTATCTTTATATTTCTCCTTCCCTCTCTATCTCTCCCCCCTCTTTCTCCATCCCTCTCCAAAGATTTGAGATAGAGATAGAGATAGAAAGAGGGGGAGAGGGATAGAGAGAGAGGGAGAAATATAAAGATAGAGATAGAGAGAGAGAGATAGAGATAGAGATATAAATAGAGATAGAGATAGAGAGAGGATAGAGAGATAGTTATGGGTAAAGGGAGAGATAGAGAGGGAGAGGAAGACATAGAGAGATAGAGAGGGAGAGGGAGAGATATAGAAACAAGGGGATAGAGATAGAAAGAGATAGAGTTTGCTACAGATTGCTTGTAGTTTGAAAGAATGGTTCTACCATTCAACTCCACATTTGTGAGTGTATGCTCACAAATTTCCTACCCAGCATGTCTGATGCAGGAGCATCCGGGTGGACTGGTGATCAACATCAACAAAAAAAAAATTATCTATTTATTTTCTTTGAGTTTTGGTTTGTTTTGGTCTTTGTTGGTATACCTCAGCTTTGGAAGACAAATTGCATGACCAGATTTGATAGGATCAAGTTTTCACCATACTTTGGTTTCGACGCACAATGGATAGTTTTCACCAAAACAATTGTTTGGAGAAATTGGTGAGGTTTCACATCAAATCCTCTTATAGGAAGATTGTTAAAGCACCTTAGATTTGATGATGAATGTTTCATAGTCATACGCCTTATGGTTTTGGAGAAGTAATCATTTCACGACTTATGCTGGCAGATTGTTGAAACTTTAAAATTTTGAATTCTGTGACGGTTGAGGTAGAATGTCTTGGTGGAAAATTTGGGATTGTCGACATCTTCAACCTGAAAAGTTTTCAGGTGATTTTGAGCTCCTGGTAAGAAGTTGTGAAGAAAGTTGGCTTTCAACTTCATGATCATCCTCTCGCAGCTGCATAAGTGAGTTTCTCTAGTGTTTGAGTAGAGTTCCAAGGAAGAAGAAAATGATATGGAGGTTGATACACTCTAAACTAAAAATCAAGTTGTTTCATCCAGGACAACATTCTTTTGTAGGTAGAGATATTTCCATACTTGCCAGGTAGAATATTTGGTGAGAACAATATGCATAGATTCCTCTTATTTTGTTATTAAACATTACCCAGGCAAGGAAATTGGTCGGCTCTTGTATAGAGGAGTTAAGAGGAAATATCAAAGTCTCATAATGAGATGATTTGAATGGTTAAGAGGGCACATTTAGTTGGTTTTAATGTATATTTTGAACCTTCTCTATAGAGGCACAAACAGAAATAAATCTAAGTCTTCTAAACGCCAAAATGGAGAAGAATTTTTCATGCCTCTTAAAGCTACATTTTAAACATGTTGCAAGTATGGGCCTAACCGGTGTTGTCATTGATGTCGACATACTCCTATTGCATTGATGTTAAGGATTGGATGAGCTGTGTGCTTAGGATATTGAGAAAATTAGTTCTATCAGAAATAGTGAAGACAGTGAAGCTCTATGAAGTGAAGATCCTAGCTAGATGAAGATCAAAGAATGCACATCAAAGGGTTTGTAGATATGTGTCTAAAGATGATCCAGTTAAGATTTGAGAGGTCTACATGAAGATTTGGAGAATTTATGGCCATATGAGTAAAACTAGTTTTGGCAGCTATTCAGAGGTGACAAAGTGACATAAATAGGTCTGGTGAGATCCGGAAATGCAATATCTTGTTCTGTGGATTTGGTGGAATGTTTAGGAAGCCAATGTGAATTGACAACTCAATTGGTTCATGGTTTGGAGGCCCACAAGCATTTATTCTAATGTGACAGTGATGACAGATTATGTTCTTGAGGTTCCAAATGAAGATGCGAATGATTTTAGTAAGAAGAAGTGGTGTGGATGTTCTTGGTGATTTAGGCAAGATTGTGAGGGTCTCTAGATTGTGTCCAATTCGTGTTGGTGGTCCGCATTGAAGATTGAGCTCGTAATTGAAGATTTACTCTCAGGTGATGGTATTCTTCCCAATCATGGCCGAACGGATGTTTTATACATCTTGCGGATGATCTTGAAGATGTTTTGTGAAGCATGGCATGTTCCTCAAAGAAGATTGAAGTCCCAGATATGTGTGGCCGACAGTGTGGTGATACGCACGAAGTTCTTGTAACAAATCAAATTGTATTTTTGTAATTGCTTTGTAATAGAATATGTTGTGCCAACTTTGATGATGTCATGCATAAATAAGAATTGCGAAGTCATTTCAAAGTATCTTGGTCAAGATGAGAGAGTGGTAGAGGGGAGAAGAGCGAAAAGTAGAGCAGAAGTGTTGAGCTTAAATGGAACTATCTCAAGCATGGTGAAGATGCTAATCTCCAGTTCAAGTATGTAATACTTATATTATTATTTTGTAGATAGTGTGTCTCTTGTAGGGAGTGGGCCTCTTGTGAGCAGTGTGATCAGGCAGTGAGCCCTAATTGGCAAGTGCCATTTTGTTCTTCTTATTCTTTTAACAGAGAATACAATCTTGGGTTAGTCACCCCATGGTTTTTCCCTTAACCGGGTTTTCCACATTAAAATCTTGGTGTCATATGTGTTAATGTGTTTTTGCTCTTGAGATATTGCATTGTGCTTCCATGATTAAATCATTATTATGCTGTAGAAATATAAGAAGGATTTAAGTGTTTACAGAAAAGAAAGTTTTGGTGACAACTGATTCACCCCCCCTCTCTCAGTTGTCTATCCTAAAACCAACAAAAAATTTAATAGAATAGTTTGTCTAGGGTCCTTGGGGAGAGTTGAACTCTTCTTTGAAAATAATGGTAGGAAACACATATTAACAAAGGGTCTATAGCATGCATTGAATGTAACAGGCTCCATCTTGGAGGGATTGAGGCCACGACAGTGTAAGGAGTTTTGTCTGTTTTGCAACAACATTTTTGAATGAAGATACACACCACTGACCTAGCAATTCTAGGCGATTATACTTATGAATGTTTGTTTTGGATGGTGACTCTCTTGACCTAGGCTGTGGGTGTCTTGGGAAGTTTAAGTTTTAACTATTTGAAACTTCACACACCTTGGAATCATGTCTTTTTGTCTTCAAATTGGAAAACAGATGAATGGCTTGATTAATATAAAACTAATGCAAGTGGGAGAGTGAAGGGTCGGCCTTAAGAAGAATCAAAGACAGTGAAAGAGTGCAGAGAGGAGTATACATAGAGACAAACAGGTTCTACCTCAAAGGAATGAAATAGAAGTGAAAGATGCAGAGCAAAGAGGGGTGATGACAGGTAGGGTCGACCCATGAAAGAAGAGATCTAATATAGAGTAAAGTGCAAGGGAGGCACAAAATAATGTGTAGGGTTTGATGAAGAGAACAATAAATATATAGAGAGTTTAGCCATGGACAAATGAATGAGGATCAACCAGTTTGATGTAGAGGAAAATTTTTACAGAAGTTGAAAAAAGATGCCTCTTTGAGGCATTTGAATTGTGTTTTTGCTATTGCAGATTGAAGCACCATGTAGGGAGTGAAGGTGCATATTTGGTGAGGAAGATATCACCATGTGTGAGTGAATTGAGTGGGGCATGAGAAGGAATGAGAGTGCCTCAGATTTGAGAGAGACCATTGTTGGTCATGATTGTGACTATGGTTGTCATACTTTTTTGTATTTATTTTGGTTGGATTTGAATATAAATAAATCTAGAGTTCTTTGTGCTTGTGTTGCAATCTTGTATTGTGTGTAAGTTTGAATTAAGAGCAAAGAGTCTCCTCTACTTTTGTGTGAGTGTTTTGTGAGTAGTTGAGCAGGAGGGAGGACCTCCTTCATTACTATGTGATAAAGGGTTGTCTTCCCCGTAGAACAGGGAATTAATCTCTTTATTTTACTTGCACTATCATTGCTCTAATTTCCTAGACACACGTAGGATAGAAGCACACACATTTCTTTACTTTTAAAAATATTTCTATCATTCCCTACTCATGTAGGTCAGAAGATCAAAATTGGGGCTTGACTAAGGTAAGCTCCTTAGTAGCACAACCATTTTTCTCTGTCCTTTTGTAGGTATCCTTGAGTGAAGGCATCTCAAACACATAGAGGTTTTGTTGGTGTTCTTCCTATTGGAAATATATTTGTCATTGATGTCAAAGGTGTTGTGCTTATGCTTGTTGTTAATGTAAAGGTATGACGTTTATCATTGATGTCAACTTATTGATATTGCTTTGTTTTGTGATGTTGGTTTGTCATGCAAGCAACTATATGTAAGAATATGCAAGCAATAATGGTGTCCAAGTTGTTCAAAGGCAGTGTTGATGCAACTCAAGGATTTCAAGGTGTTGTTGCAAAGTAGCTTGCTCATTTTCTTGTCAAAGGTGGATTGTGTATGGTGTTGATGGCAAGTTTCTCTATGACATATGTTAGTATCAACTATGTAGTTTGGTTAGGAGATCTCAGTTTAGGTTGGTATGGTGTTCATACTTCATGATTCAAGAGTGTCATCAGAAGAGTTGTCATTAGAAGATCTTAGTGTTGGATGATGAGATCTCTCAGTTAGATTTGGAGTGACCAAAGGTCCTTGATATGCATAAGGAATTCATTCTCAAGTGGCAAGTGGTACATATATTTGTATATGTTCTTCATGAGCACATACTTGCAAAGGGGTTGAAAGGAGTTGTGAGATACTTTGGTGAAGTTTGTTAATGCACAAGTAACAAAAGTGGTGTTGACAAGGATATCTATCATTCCCTTCATGGTGATGATGTTTCATGACAAGGTATGCATTTGTCATTATCAGGAGTTTATATTTGATGGTGTTGAGATATTGAGAGATCAGTGGTGTTGATTATCCTTATTGATATTGATGGTGTTGAGGATCATGCTTGTATCTTCTAAGTTTGGTTTGCAAGTAAAATACCTTTATTATTTTATTACCTCTCTACAACAGTTAAGGTTTACATGATATCATCAGGCTTAGTAAGTTTTTTTGAAGACCTAAAGACTAACCGTCACTTTCTTTTTTATGTTTTGAAAGTGACTTTCTACTGGAGGTTAGATGTAACTTAAGTTACATCTTAAGGGGGCCACGGTCATCATTTTATCAGCCTCTCTACCTAATGATACTGGTTCCACTGGTTACCTTTCCTATGCTCGAACGACAAATGTGTATCAAAGGTTTAGTTTTAAAGTTTTTGAGGGCACGTGAAGTATAATCAATGGCCAATATTTAAATGTTGAAAACCTTCTCCTATGCTTCTAGTTTGACAGGTATTTGACCATCGGTGCTCCTTGTGATTGCATGCAGAGCCTTTTCCAAGGCTAAAATTAGTAAAAAGCTGATTTGATTTTATATCCTTTGACATGCAAATAAACTGTTGAACCCACTCCATCTCATTTTAGATGCCATAGTAATTGAAATGGTGTGTATGAAGTGGAGACAACAAGAATTCAACATGCAAGTTAGTGGGCAGCTATGTAAAGTGTATTTTTATGAGGATATCATAGGGAATGCAGAGTGGGTGGATATTATTGCAGAAGGTGATTCTTTTTGGAAATATGATTTTATACAGATAATGAATGACAAAGTAGATTTCAAAATAGGCAGATGGAATAATATTTTGATAGAGATTTATGAAAGGGAAGATCATATGGAGTAAATGGCAGGTATTAGGGGATTGTGTGTGATTCTTTTGTTGATATGTTTTGAATGCAGATGAACAATGATGGAATGAAAATGGAATGGGCAGATTGAGAGAAAGTATTGTTTTGACTGTGAATTATGTAGAGTATGAGATCTAATGCAGGTGAAATACGTAGAATATGAGGACATTATGCATATGAATATGCAAATGAATTGAGATACTGAGAAGGAAATGCAGATTGAGTTTACTGAGAATAAAACACAGATTGTGTATGAGGTTGATTGAAAGAAGACATGCAAAGTTTAGTGATTTGTAGTGAAATAGAGTAATCCTCTGTATTCTTTCTATTTTTCTGAGATTGTTGTAAGTGCTCCTATTACCAGTGAGGCTAAGATATGTAACCAATGTGGATTTCCAGTGAGGCATAGACTGTAACCAGTGAGGTTTGCTAGTGAGGCATTGTCTGTAACCAGTGAGGTTTGCTAGTGAGGCATAGACTGTAACTAGTGAGGTTTGCCAGTGAGGCATAGATTGTAACTAGTGAGGTTTTCCAGTAAGGCTTAATGGAGATCATGCTCATAGTGGTTTTTACCCTTCTGGGGTTTACCACTCAATCATATGTGTTATGTGATGTTCATATATGTCTCTTCTGCTTTGTTAATGCTTTCATGTCCTGATGCAATTGTCTTATGTTTTATGATCATGTTATATTATTTTGGTACTATTGAGAGAAGATCTTGTTTGAAGAATTAGTTTTATCAGATCACTGATTCATCCCCCCTCTCAGTGATCCTTAGTATTCCAACAATTGGTATCAGAGAAGCAGGGTCCTTGCAGGAGTCTAATAGACTTGGGTAGATCTTAGAGGTGGAATACTATGGGTAAGTGTAAAAGAAATAAGGGAAGGAGAGATGTCAAGCAAAAAACTGTTCAACAAGTCCAAATCAAATCAAGTGATGAGTTGTTGCATGAAACACCCTTGTCAGTTGACACAAAATATGATATATCTAAAAGAGAAGATGATTTTGTTGTTGAGATTGTTGACAAAGAAGGAGACCAGAGATTTTTTTAGTGGCGAATATTTGCCAATTAGCAAATATCATCGATCGACCAAGTCAGAATTGGCGAATAAATCGCATACAACAGGGTGGTCAAATCACCTAGTTTTTATGTATTATCGGTCGAATCCATATCCATTCATGATCGATTTATTTTATGAGAATCAATGAAGTAAGATTTTCGCCATAACAAACTATGTGTTTCAAATGGGTCGACTAATATTTTCACCTAGAATTTCAGAAGCAAGTACTAAATCACCTATATATTTGCCAATACTATTAAAACAACATTGTGTATTAGGACATGTTTTGCCACTCCATTAAATGCTCGCTGTGCGTGAGGACCCATTTCGCCAACCCCATTACATGGTCACTGTGCGTGAGGACCCATTTCGCCAATTAAAACTTACAAGTAGTTGATTATGAGGGGCCATTTCATCAATTTGCATGACACCTCCGTGCTATTCTTAGGGCCATATTCGCCTTGGAAATTTCAATGTATGTAGTCCATCGAGGTTTGATTCACCGACAATTAAATGTATTCCTTATATAATCATGCGGGATTCGCTAAATCTTTTTGATATACCATATAGAATTCTCGCGAAATTCACCAAATATGGAATGATATAAATACAATCGAAACTTTGATTTATTCTTACACATTTTGTTTAGTTCTGAACTTGTGACTTGTGAGCTCTTGATTCAGATTTTAGAAGTTGGAGTTGGCACCTTGAAGTTGATCGTAGGCAAAGTTACAAACTTACAACACAGACATTCCTGCATTAGCGAATAACAAGTTAGTGAAAACCTAAAATTAAAGGTGAGTGATCATTTCTTCATAGTATTAGTGTTTTAAGATTTCTTTATGGCTTTATCCCTCTTCCATTCTTGATTCAATCTTAAAGAAGATATTTAGTAGGGAATGGGATCTATATTCTATGAGTATGTCCTTAAATAAGAAGACATTTTTTCTGGCTTTTATTCGGAGTGGGAGATCAAGATGTCGAAATGCAAGTGCGACAAGGGTAAGACTCCTCAGGGTGGTGAAGGGACTGGGAGGCCAACAAAACATAGAAAAGGTGGAGTTAGTATACATTCTTACTTTGGAACTGGCAATGTTTCTGATCCATCAAATCAAGATGGAGCTACACCATCAACTCTTACACCAAATAATAATTAAGAAGCCATTCGCAATACCTCACCACCACCAGAAGGTGGGATTGCCATTGAGTTAAATGAGGATGGCAATACTACAAAATATATTCCAAGGGATACCCTGGTTAGCTAGAATGAGGATGGTAATACCGTAGAAGATGTTCCAAGGGATACCCTGGTTAGCCAGAATGAGGATGGCAATACCATAGAAGATGTTCCAAGGGATACCCTGGTTAGCTAGAATGAGGATGGCAATACCGTAGAAGATGTTGCAAGAGATACCTTGGTTAGCCAGAATGAGGATGACAATACCATAGAAGATGTTCCAAGGGATACCCTAGTTAGCCAGAATGAGGATGGCCATACTGCCGAAGATGTTCCAAGGGATACCCTGATTAGCCAGATTGAGATAATTGACTTGGATGAAAAAGAAAATGTTGGCACTGTAGATGATGTTGACAAGAAGAAAAGAAAAGGCAAATCAAAAGATTCAAAAGACAAATCAAAAGATTCAAAACTGGGGCATGAGTGGGAAATGTCAAGGAATTTTCAGCTTGATTGGGTGTCAAAGTACCCATTCATTGAACCAGTCGAGAAAGCAAACAAAGATGAACAACCAACAACATGCAAGTGTGTGATTTGTAGTTGGAAATGTAAAAGAGATAAGAAACTACAGCTAAAGATTGACACTAGAAAAGCATATAGGTAAATTTTATGAAAAACAAATCATAGATGCAAAGGAAATATCAATAGTAAGATGGAAATCAAAGGAAGAATGTCTTCATGTGAAGTATGTTGCAGAATATGATGAGCATAAGAAAAGAATGACGAAGCTTGCTGCAAGTGGAGGTACAATCAAGGCTCAATTTGGAAAAGCAATGGAAGGAGCACAACTGGCAAAAACTGTTTAGATGAGTGTTGTTTTTCATATTTTGTCCAGAAGGCGTCCTATGACAGATTACCCAGAGTATAGTAATTTATTATCTTTTTTGAGTGTTCCTCACTATCCTAGCACACATTGGTCAATAAATGCTGGATGAGAATGGGCAAACTATCTCACTGGGGTGGAAAAGCAAGATTTAAAGGAGAATGTAAAAGAGTCAAACTTCATTGCATTATCTTTAGATGAAGTTACTGTGGTAGATAATACTTCTTGGGTCTGTATGCATGTGTATACTGTAAAAGAACATGTACGCCGAGCTCATCTACTTTGTGTTCATAAAATGAAGGATAGTTCAACATCACAACATATATTTGAACTAGTTAAGAAGTCTTTGAATCAAATTTCAGGTATGGATGACTTGATAATTGCCAAAAAGTTGGTGTGTGTAGGAGCTGATGGAGCTGCAGTAATGCAAGCTCATAGGACTGGTCTTTGCACAAAATTACAAACTACTTGTGCACCATACATGCTTGCCATTCATTGCATGGCCCACAAAATGAATTTAGCATTTAAAATTGTAAGCAAGTTCCCTACAGTATCAAAAGTTGAAAATCTAGTCTGCGAGCTCCACACATACTTTTGCCGAAGTCCTAAATGCTTTGCGAAATTTCAAAATTTTGCTGAGGGAATAACAATAGGAAACAAGCTTCTTAAGGATGTTGATACCAGATGGATCTCCTTGCATGGACAAGCTCAACGAGTTCTTTCAGAATATCCATCCTTGATTAAAACAATGTACGAGCATCACAACACAATAGACAAAGCTCCTGACCTCTTACATAGGTTAAGCGATATAGAGACACTCTTAACTTTAGCTAGTCTTCTCCCCATGCTGGATGAAATGAACAATCTTGTGAAGGAAGCCCAAGACAGAACTATGCATATCTATGAGTATAGCAAACTACATAGAATGACATGCATGGCCCTCGATAATCTATATCTAGATCTAACTTCTCAAAGCCCAAATTTTTATAGGTGGTAGATAACTATAGATTTGAATCATCCTGAAAATTATTTACAGTTTAATGCAAGTGGAGAGTTATGTGTCTTTGTACATGGATTTGAGATACCAATGTACCATTGTAAGATAGTCAAACGCTCTATCAGAGAAGTACCTGTTAGAAAGGATGATTTTGATGGCATTGTTAAATCTGTTAGTAGTAATTTGAAGGAAATTGCAAGCAAACTTTCAACAGAGATTTATAATCGATTCCCTCGAGATGAAATACTTGATGCCATGTCTATTGTGTATCCTCAATTTTGGGTTTAAGGCCATCGAGATAGCCCAAGCTTTTTTCATCAAAACATAAGTACATTGACCGCACACTTTTCGAAAAGTGTAGAATGTAATGGACAACAAATAGAAGGAATTATAGATGGAAATAAGCTTAAAGGACAATGTAGTTGGTTTGCAAGAAGTATGATAGACCAGTTTAATGCCATGGAGAATCCCTTCGAAACGGTATCAATAACAAAGGCCTGGAAAAAATTGGGTTAGAGTGAAATATTGCGTGATTTGATATCAAAATATTTCAAACTTGCTAATTTATGTCAAACAATGATATTGGGTTCGGTGGAAGATGAGAGAGTTTTCAGTGCATTGTGGTTTTTGCAATCAAAGATAAGAAACAAACTAGACAAGAATTTGGAAAATTGCTTAAGGGTGTTAGGAAGTGCATATAATGTCAAAAATTTTCCTTATGAAAGGGCACTTACAATCTGGAAGTCCATATGTGAAAGAAGAGGGTTGTGCAACTCTTCAAGTTCAAACGCTGGTAGTGGTGGGACAAATGACAGTGACACAATGATGGATGAATTTGACTTTGGGACTCAGAATCAAGACAAAGAAAATGAAGACCAGACTCAGAATCAAGACGACTCTTTTTCTTTATCTGAACGTCTGAGGACCCTGACTCGATTTGGGAAATGGAAGTGAATTAGCCATTTTTAGGTATTTATACTGCATTTCATGAATTATATTCCAAAACTGTAGTTGATGATATTTTAAATTTGTATTCCTTGAAATTGTGAATCGAATAGAATACATTAACATATTATTAATTATTTCATATTTTAATTGTGTCATACTGAAAGTTTTACATGTACTCAGTGATTCATCATTCAACTCAATGCTTAATATTTCCTTGCTAAAGTTTGTTTGTGCATAAAACATAAAATTTGCAGTAAAGTAGAATTTTGGTTTTTGATTTGATATGGTAAATAAAATTAATTTAGCATATTAACAATAGTAGGATATAGAACAATGAACATCAGCAATCGTTGAATGTGTATTTAGTAGTTGAAACTAGAGTTTATTTTCAATTGATAAATTAAATAATATAGATAATTGAACATCAACACATTATTGAATTTGAATTTTCTATTGATTTTTAAATGAAAGAGTACATAGAGGCAATGAAAAATCTTTCTCAAGAGTCAAAGACAACTCTGCACAGAGCTAAGTTGGAACTCAGAAAGTTGAAACTCATAATATCAATATCAAATCATTCTAACAATTTTTTTAGCAAATTCCACTGTTCAAGTGGTGGAATTGTCATTCCTTCTAGCTGATGTTGTCTGACTTGAATTTTTGTGAACAATGTATGATCAAATTTCAATTTGGATCTTGGGTCTTACTTGAATGTTTCAGCCAAATATACATTCAAGAGTATCATTTGTTCGATGAAATCCAAAAAGTTTGCCTCATCTGGGTTCCCAAGAAACTGGTCCAAATCAATCTTCCTTGCATCCTCCATCTTCTTTCTGAAATTATCCTTTCCAATGAATCGATCATTTGTGTCAAAACCCTGTGGCAAACCAAGCTTTGTCAAGTTCCTTACCTTTTCATCCACCTCCTTAATCTTTGTTACAGCCTCAATCACAAATTCTATTGTTTCACGCATTCTTGAACACTTTTTAATGATAGATGTCACCTTCATTGCAGCTTCAATCCGATTAGTAATGCCTTTTGAAATCAATTCATTGTCACTGGATTTGTAGAGTATTTCTATAACTTGATTTGCAGATTTCTCTTCTGCTTGTAGTTGCATATTTGTGTTGTCCATTAAATATTTGCTCAGCTTATCAAAATGTAGTCTCATGGCATCAATGACTTGAAAGAATTCACACAATTGATCAAACCTCTGCATTATTTCTTCCTAGATCTTTTGTTTCATGTGCCTGATTGTTTGTCTATAAAATTCAGTTAACTTTTTTTGACAAGATTTTATTTCATTTTTTGCTTCCATAATCTGTGTGGCCAATGTTCCATTTTTTTGCCTCTCTTTCTCCAATTTTTGTTCCCACTGTTCATTTGCTTTCCCAATGCTTTGTCTTAATTTTTCTGAAGTGCATTTTTCCTCATTATATTTCTTTTTGATCTCATCTAACTCTTGCTTTAGTCCATTCAATTCCACTTCTATTTGTTTATCCTCTTTGCTTGTTGATGTAGAGGCATATTTTTTTATTCTTTTTTCTAATTCATTGCTCTTGTTATCTGCTGCTTTCCTCTTTGCTTTCTCATTTACTAAATCTGCCTATAACTTTTCTATTTGATTCTACAACTTTTTTTCTCTCTCTATCATGCTTTAGCAATGATGTGTACACCAATTCATTATTCTTCTTTGATATATTAATTTTGTCAGTATTTTTTAATCCAAAAAAATCAAATTGCAAACTGCTCACCTGAAATTCAGATCGATCCATCTAATTTTTTGGTTTATTTTGAATTGTGGGAACAACAATTGTGTACTCCACGATTTCTATATTTGTGTCAAATGTGGGTAATATCATGGTTGTTGCAGGATCTAAAGTTACAGCAGACACAGTCTCCATTAGTTGCTTCTTATCCTTTTTATACAATTCTAATTTTTTTTTAAACTCTTGAATGTAATCAAAACCCGGGGACACAGGAATAAGGGAATGCTTGAATGGTGAAGGAATAGGAGTACTTGCAATTTCTATTATAGCCACACTCACTGGGGGAGTGCCTGGAAATAATTCCTTTGTAGTGGAACTAGTAGTTGGACTTGGACCTGCCATAATCCTTTATCTCTTCTGCATCCCTTGATCACTAAGTGTTTGTGTGGTATCTTGTACTGGTGTCCTCTTGTGTGTAACTTTTTGTTGGACCTATTGTTGTAGCACATGTTGACTAAGTTCTCCACTAGTTGCAGTGCCAGTTGCACTAGGCTCTCCACCATGGGCATGTCCAAGTTGTGATTACATCTGACCATGAGGATTAGGATTTGAATTTGTAACAAAATCAATTCTTTCAGTTCTACTTGTCTAACCTTGCTGTACTTTATCAACTGATCCAGCTCCAAGGCCTCGTTTATCAAATGGTTTTCTGGCAGTGGTGACTACATCTATTGGTTTCCAAATGCCTTGTCCTTGGGACCCCAAACCACCACCTTGATAACCCAACTTTTCTGCTATGACTACTCCTAAAGTATATGATTTTTTTTGTGTTTTAACTTAAACTAGGTTTGTAAATGCTTTGTTCATCCCTATCATCATCCGGTTCATCATCTCTATCACTTTCAGTTTCTTCATCTTCACATTCATTGGGATGCTCTATATTCCACAATTTTCTAAACTCTTCATCTTCATCGATTTCTCCATAGTCTGCATTAGTTCTCGGTTCACCTAGATCCTTCCTCATAGCCCAAAATGCAGCAATTTTTGATTGTGTCCAAGATTTTTTGTAACAGAATCATCTAGATAATTTAGCATTTTTGCTCTAATAGATGGTTTATCACTTTTTATATAAAAATTGTTGTACCTCCTGATTTCATTCTCTGTTGGTGCTCCTGTAATTTGGACCTAGTGCAATGCCATAATTTTTGTTGACAACTGTTCAAAAGAAATACCTTTCTTAGCAGCAGTTTTCTCCATTGCAATTTTGACCTCATCCCAGGAATCCTTGTTTCTCAAGTTTTCAAGCAAGGGTTTACTTAGATGTTGAATTCTACTTGCAACATTCCTATTGGCCACAATCATTGTTTTAATATTGTCACATGGATCATATTGCCAGTGATAGACAACATCAAAATTAAAAAAATTCAAAAGATCTTGTGCCACCTTAAATGCTTTTCTCTCGAATGTGAACCCTCCACATGAAAAAGGTAAAGAAGGAAATAAGGTCTTCTATTGCTGACCGACAAAGTGTAGTTCATCAGTACTCTGCATCTGCCTTACATATTCCAATGCAAAAACCCTTTCTGTCACATGTATTGGAAGTTTGTATGGCTCTACTTCCGATCCATAAAATCTTAGCACAATATATTCTTCCAATAAGTACCAATCAATCAATTGTATTTCTTTTTCTAGTTGAATGAAATCTCTACATGATATAGGCAATCTAGGCATTGGTCTATTTGTAATTTCTTGATGCAATGGAGCCAAAAAGTAGTCTACAAAATGATTTTAGTTCCTTCAAGAATCATGCATCCTTATTTTAGTGGTCCAATCATATATTGGAGCCATTTTATTTTCCTCAGCATTGCTATAAGGTTGAATCTAAAGCTTGTTGTTCTGAAACATTCCACTAAATTTGAATACAAAAAAATAGCACAAGTATGTTGTGAACCTAAATGTCTTGGGGGAGCTTCCTTTAATCATTAAAAATTGCTTATGCATGGATTCTACAATGTGCTTGATAAATTTATATTTGACATGTACACCATTACCATAATGGATATTATATACCATTTCAAGGAGGCTTGCATCCACTTCCCAATTGCTATCCAGTCCGAGGCAAAATGCTAGCATGGAAATAGTATCCTGAGCCCATGATTTAAAAATTTTCAAAGGATAAGGAGGCTTACGGTTATCTTTCAAGATGTTTTTTTCTTCAACTATTTTATTTAGGAAATAATTTTTGCTCCTTTCATCCGCTTCTTCATAATCACTAGCAATCTTTTCTAGGTCAATGTGGACATCTACAGATTCTTGGGTTGTAAACCCCAACACTTTTCCAAATTCTTCTACATTAATGGATAAAATTTCTTCTTTGGTATCCTTATTTACAATTGCTCTTTTGTTACCATCATAATTGTGGGCACAGACCATGATAATTCTGGGCAAGGGAAAACCTCATGTAACATCATGTGTCCTAATCTAGTTACCCATGGTGCATTGATACTATCAACATTCTTTTTCTTGGCAGCCTTATTCTCACATGAAAATATGAGTTCTGAGGTAAATGTACCATACATGTTAGGATCATAAATATCACGGTATTCATTAGTCATACCTGAGGTTTTAAGCAATTCAGAATAATCTATTTTTTATCTATACTTGCTCTGCCTTTCCCAAAAACTTTGTCTGGTCTACTAGTGGTGGTAGACATGCTTATACAGTGTGAAATTTTTCTTAAGTCTCTCAATCCTAAATGCAAAGTTTGACAAAATAATATTTTAAGAAATGATGAAACGTAACCTAGGGTTTCTATGTTTTGTCTTACCGGCTTTGTTGGAAATGACACTACAATGAGCAATCTGAAATCTCCCTGGTGCACTACAATGAGCAATATGAAATCTCCCTGACGCCCCATGTGCTGATCCTCTCGGCTCTCATTTAAAAATAAAATCACTTAGCAGTAAAAGTAGAAACTAGAAAGTTTTCCTTTTTTATGAAGTGACTTTTTTAGCGAATGAAACGTCAAGTCAAGTTTCAACGTGTCACTATTAGTACATGTCTGACAGCTGTCCTACATTGACAACTCACAGCAATCTCTAAACCATTGATCTTTGTAAATCTAAAGGTTTAGGGTGATTCCAAATATTGAAGTTCGTAAGCCTAGTGTTCTATACATTTCATTCCGGAATGCAACTAGAACCATCCATCAAATGTTCATCGAACGATGAGTATTTTATGATATAAACTATAAACATAATCTGATTTCTTCATTCATTTAATGTTCTAGAATTCTGAATAACCCTGAGCTATTTAGATTTAGAAGAAAACACACACAACTTGGAGACAGATAACCATATACATGCAACAAGCATTACTCATTTAAAAACAACATGAAACTACTAAATTTATGCCACAAGACTGTATCTTATTATTCCATCAAAATTTGCCAAGTCTAAAACAACCAACCCTATGAAATGACTCAATGAGCAAGACAGTTCCTTTATAGATCAGGAATGTACTATCAGCATTGAATACATTGTACTTAAAATTGTTACAGATACAGAGAACAAAAGCTTGTCAATCCTCAGTTCCATATTTGTCATTCCACTCATCGTATGTCTCCTTTGTCGGCCAAGGGAATGAAAGTATTTCTTCAATCTGGCCATTTTGGCTGACATACCTGGCATCCAGCATACTTTTTACGTGGTTACAGAATGTAGAAAGATTCCTTTCAAGAGTGTACAAATTGTCCAATGCTAAGCTTAGTCCTTGCATATTCATGGTTGGATCACTTGCAATTACATCACAACAAGTGGGAATTAATCGATAAAAATTGTCTACAATCTCATTTCTCCACTTGTCCAAGTCTTTTGTTTTTCCATCACCATCCAAGATGGGAGGTGACCACTTAGTGTCCAACCCTTCAAAACCCCACAACCTTTCTTTCACAATTGAATCAAATTTCAATTGGAAATTGGGCACATCCTGAAAACACTTCAACATGTTAAGCACCTTCTGTATGTCAGGAGGTGCATTAGAATCATACCTGGCACACCTCAGAAATTCTTTGACTTTTTCAATTCTATGTAACCATTTTTTTAATCTTAATAGTCTCTGTTTGTTAGACTCATGCTTTTCATAGGCTTATCTCAATTGTGAGTAGGATTTCCAACTCTCATCAACTCTGATCAAAATGTTTGTCACCTTGTTCTTGATCAAGTTGGTGACCATCTCTTTAACCTTGTTATCCTTTTCCTCCTTCAATCTCCTTCAATCTCCTGTTATCCTCCTTCAATTCTCTAATCTCTACAAGGAGAGGCTTTGTATCCACTGGAATAGATTCTGCAGTTGGGATCACTGGAGGAGATGCTGAAGTACTGGCTACCAATGACAGTTGCTGCTTCAACATGTTTATCTCTGCAACTGCCTGAGAATAATCAAGTTGCAGCTTATTGTAATCCTTTTGCAATTTGTTAGCAGTTGCTTCTACAAATTGTGCAGTTTGTACATTTAGGCTTGCAACCTAAGGAGCAGGGGTATTATATACTCTTTTTATTATTACATCCCCTATTAGCTCTCCTAATTGAACCCTAGGCTTTTTGTTGTTTGGGGCTAGAGCCCATATTGCCAATGTTTCAAATTTAGGGTTGAAGGCTGCACTAGAGAGGGCCTTTACAATCTCTTCCCTTGTCACATCTGAATCATCTCTAGTGATTGTATCAAATGCAATTGCATCTGATAGAGTCCAGTGAGGTAGAAGCAGAATATTACTTTTTGCCACCAGTGCTCTCCCTTCCTCTGGAGTCATTTTACTTATAGACTATTGTACTTCTTTTAGGACCCTCTGAGTAATAACATCAAACTCCTTTGGGTCTGCTCCAGCCTTGGCATCTTCAATTTTCTTCTGAATTTCCTCACTCCTCACTTTCAAAACATAGCTCCTAAATTCAGGAGTGTTGACAAATTCATCATCCTCTATAAACTTGTCACATGCCATCACCCTAACATCTTCAATATCAAAAGTAGGGTTTCTCATTACTCTCATTGACCTATTCTTTGGGATGAATAAGGTCTCAGTCTATCAGGTGAATGAGGGCTACTTTCTTGTGCATGTTCCTCCTCCCCCTCTAGGTCAACTACCTCTATCTGCTCTGGGTTCTCCAAATCAATAATCTTGGCCCTTTTGGTAGGGGAGGGGCCAACTGATTCCCTCTTTACATCATACTCTCCACTTGAGCTAAGGCTCATAAGCATATCTCTATTCTCTTGTAGGGGTAGAGGCAATCAACTGTTTTTCATTATCTAGCATTTTCTCAATTCTCTTGATTGGGTCTTGCACTTCTGCAAATGCACCCGGATATGCAGGATTCATGTTTCTCTTCATATTCTCACTGGCCATGATAGTAGCCCACTTGATCCTCAAGTGGTGGACTTCATTCATAGTAAAATAATTCCTAGCAAGGTCCTCATTGTAATCCACCTGATGAAAGTACTTGACCCTTCCCTTGTAGTTGTTGACTTTGAATTTGGTTTTACTGATGAATCCCTCAGGATCAAAAGACCTTGGTTGTTCCAAATACATTCAAAACATTGCATAACTGAATAAGTTTGGTCCAACCCACTCTTATCAAGGATTACAAAATCACAAAATCTAATGGAGGAAGGGAAGAATGAAGCTTTCTTGCGGTTCCTAAAGTGCTTTTTGTCAGAATCATTTAACTGCCTTATAACTTCTAAAAATGCCACCCTCTTTGGCACATATTTGCGTAGTATGTGAGGTGCAGTCTGGCATCCATAGACCCTTATGCAAGTAGTATGCTCATGATAGAACCAATCACCCCAATTGTGATCAATTCCAAGGTGGGGAGTCCTGTCCATAGGTTGTAAGAAATCCATTACATCAGGATGCAACCTTTCACCCTCTAGCTCCAAAAATCCAAGGATTCTCCTCACAAAATATTCTTCAAAGATGACATAATCTGTTGTGACACAGTTAATATCCAGCATACATGTCCATACTTGTACTGGCAGCTTGTTCCGTTGAGCATCTGAGTCCTTGACATGCAAATTGGGGTGCCACATCCTTAATGAAGAAAATAAGTACATATGGCACAACAAGGAGTACCATATGAATTCAACTTGGACATCCAGTTTAGACAAATTATTTTTGATCTTTGTCATCTGATCATGCATATGGTCAGCTATGAAAGTGGCATAATCATATGGTTCCTTGACATCTAGTTTCTGAATATCAACAACCATCATCATCAAAGAAATAGACATTCTTTCTAAAGCATCTCTGCCTAATACTTGACACAGACTTTGATAGGTTCTGATAAAATATTCATTAAACATACTGCAATGAAAAGGCTCCTCCTCATCATCTGAAATCTTTACCAATTTCCCACCAACACCCCTTGGCCTGTGCTTTGGTAAGTAATATTCCCTGTAATGTCGTTTCACAGTCTGGTATTTTTTCTTGAAATCCCTGAGGTCAATTTGTTTGCTGGCTGTAGGGTCCAAGTTGAATATAGTGGCAATGTATCCTTTGGTAAACTTGATCAATGTTGAACCATTTCCATCTATTACTGTCCTAGTGGCTGGATTATACCTTAATGCTATTAACCTAATTAAGTCAGGTTTGGGGAAAATATTGGGACAAATGAGCTTGGCTAAATCATATTTATAGGCATGATAGATAGGTGCCTTATAGTTCCTCCTCTTATGCCAATGCTCAAAGAGGATCCAACCTGGGACAGGTAATTTGGCATCCCGACAATTATAGCAACAGTTAAGAAATCTATCCTCGGCTCTGCTTGGGCCATGCAATTTCAAAATTGTTCTAGCGAAACCAAGGAGTTGGATCATAAGATCCTCATCCAAGCTTCATTTTGAAGTGGAAGGCTGGCTTGACTGACTCATTTTTCTTTTATGAAGGTAGCTTAGGGTTTTTATGGTTGACAACGGCCCTAAAAGCTTCAGAATTAACCTACAGTTGGAAAAACCAGGCACAAAGGAGGAACAGTTACTTACTAGTTTTCCGCGCTTGTAGAAGCTTGAGATTGCTTTTTCCTGCTCATTCTGATGATTTCTTCTGAATGCAGTCGCACTCTTGAGAATACCTTAATCCTTGAATTCCTGCATAATTCTCTGTATTAATGAACTTCGTGTGGCAAGAATACCTGCACAATTCTCTGTATTAATGCACTTCGTGCTGCAAGCACTTCAAAATCTTTGTCTTTTGAAACTTTGAATTTGGGCCATTGATCTTTTCCTTACATTCTGAAATCCACGGTCCTGATTGGCTGACTAGATTTGACAATCTTCGTTGCCATTTAGGAAATGTACGAGTTGGATACGTGGTAGCACCTCGCAGCATAACAGCCTGTGATGGCCCACCTCGTACCTACCCTGCGCTAGTGTGCCTCACTTCTCAAAAAAGAGAATGCCACATGTCGCGATGTCGCGACTGCGCAACATAGATTCCAACCAAAGAGATTCTCCTTGTAACGATGTGCAACCGTTGGATCAAGTCTTTCACCAGCTTAGATTTTTTAACATGTGTCATCCTGTCACAGCCGTGCAGCGAATATTCTCTCTTGACAGATTCCTCATGTGCCCTTGCGCAACCATTAGATTTCACCCTTCCTGCAACTGTTGGATCAAGTCTTTAGTGGGATAGGATGCCAGCTTTGATTTTTTGACATGTGTCGTTCAGTTGCAGCCATGCAACAAATATTCTCTCCTAACAGATTCCTCATGCGCCCTTGTACCCATTAGACTTTACCCTTCCTGCAACCGTTGGATCAAGTCTTTAGTGGGATAGGATGCCAACTTTGATTTTTTGACATGTGTCATTCTGTCGTAGCAGCATAGCAAATATTCTCTCCTGACAGATTACTCATGTGCCCTTGTGCGACCATTAGATTTCATCCTTCCTGCAACCGACGACAGTGGGTAACCTCTAGAATCCTAGATTAAGGGGCCAGTCAACTTACGAATATTAGGACATGAAGTCATGACTTCATTGACCGACAACCTGCTCGCATATTAACTTCTTAAACAATTAAAAAGTGGGCCTTGCTAGCTTGCTAGGTTAACCCATTCTCCACCAAGCCGTGACTGACAAGATTAGGTATAAAGGGCTGGTAAACAACATGGTTTAGATGGCTTAGGTTTTAACTTAGACAACCGGTAACCGGAGGTAGAAAGTCAACATAAGATTACACAGAGGGTTTCTCATATGAAATGTCAACTATTGATATTTGGAAATCTAACGGTTCAAGTGTCAAAACCTAATTATGCAAATATTTCAAGCATCATGCATGTAGATGAACTACACTATCAACAGAAAGTGTAATTTTACTTGTGCATATAAAATTTTGTGATTAATTCTATCTAAAAACAACCAAATTGAAATCAAATTAAATCCAAAAAGATTGAGAGTTCACATATATTATAGCTCTCTTAGTTGTGCCTATCTCAAGAGTCAAAAAGCAAACAAATGCCAAGCAACATTAGAAACCTCTAACCATAACAGAGAGTCAGAGACCATCACCAAATCCATGTCAACATATATAAATTAAAGCAAACATATAAGAAGCAACATTAGAAACCTCTAAGTTCTAACCATAACAAAGACCAAATTATATTAATACAAAAAGTAGAAATTATATTAATACAAAAAAGATTTACACTTGGGTAATTATATTAATTCAAAAAGATTTACACTTGGGTAATTATATTATTACAAAAAGATTTATACTCAGGAAATTATATCAATACAAAAACCACTCCAGCAGCTAGCCCAGGCTTCAAAAAACACACAACATTAGAGAGGCTACCATAGTACCATTTAAATCCCTAGCCCCTTGACTGAGTGACTCCTCGAAAACTTACCACCCTACCACCCCAACACAGAAATAACCAAAAAAGTGGCCCTGAGAGTCCAACCACTCCTACGGCCACTGCGAGTAGAATCCCCGCTTATTCACAATGGCTGCAAAGTATTGAAGTGATACCAGAGTATCGTCTGTGTCCATTCCAATTGCCCGTCGAAGAAAGTGTCTCCCATGAGCCGCCCAAAGCCTATGCCTTCCGAGTTGTTTCTCATTCATGTTTAGGAGGAATGACTACCTAGCTACGCCCTCTTGTCCCTCTCACAGCTTCTCCAAGTCTCTCGTCCATGGGATACTGACCCCCAATTCTACATCAATCACCACGTCTAAGTCATCCAAAAACATATCTTGAGTGAATACCCCCCATAGAATGATCAGTGCATCCACCTTTGCCTCTCCTAGGTCCAACAAAGAAGCTAGAAAGAGTGAGGAAATATCTAAATTTACCCAATATATCCTCAGAGACCAAGAAGTCTTTACCGAGGACCATCTTCACTGCCTCAAGGAAGAATATGTTTTGTTGGTTACAAATGTTCATCAGTCTTCCATCTCTGATATAGCCTAGAAAGGCAACCTGGCGCTTATTGCAATGGAGCCTTATGGGAGTCTCCATGCTATATTTTGAGAAAGCCAGTCGAGTACAATTTTGCTGGAGACCTCTAGGATTTAAAGGAAGATCGTTAACAAACACATGCTTCAACTGACATGCATTTATTCATTGTCTAAATTTTTTTTAGAGTCAATCTTCAGCTCGTGTAAGGATCGACCATTACCAAAAGCTATTTAATAACTTGTCAGATCTATTTAATAAATTAAAAATCAATGCTTGGGAAAAATATTTTGTAGGCCACCAAATGAAATCGATATCAATGATTCAATATATAAATTTATAATAATATCATATTTTATATAATATAATATATAATTTTATATTGAAAATTTCATTCTTTGAAACATCTATGATTTGTATACATTTCAATTTCAAACCGTAATTACTTCTATATTATTTAGTAAAATTTAACATCACCCTTCAAAAAGATTGGGGAATTACATCATACATGAACCTCTAACCAACCTCAGTTCTAAACAAAACTCCTATCCTTCAACCTTCAAACCTTGCTTTGATCCTCCAAAATCTTTTTGGTTCCTCTTTTCGACGACGCGTAATGAATATTTCACTGTAGTCCATAATTATCCTATTAACAGGCAATGGATCCGTTACAAATTTAATTGTGTGCTCATTCACAATGTTAGTGAATGATTCACTATAGAACCTTGCATTATATGTACAAGAAACCACTAGGCATGGGTAACAATAAGGCCAGTAAAGGAGAATTAAATTGATTTTCTCGAGGTCACTAGCAATTGAGTTGCAATACCAATTCCATGCATCAATTCAAATTTCTAGTTTCTCATACATGCATGCATGTGTGGGAGATTCAACCCACCACCCAGAATAGAATGCATCATTTGCAAATGTTAAAAGTGTCGATTCTTGACACGATTTATTCCACTTGAGGAATGCTCGTATTTCTTCATTCTGAGACATGCAAAGCAATAACAACCTGCATAGCCATACACAAACAAAATTTTCCATCATCTTAGATTCTTATTACTATTCTACATCTGTGAACTGAGAAATCTATCACACAGTTAAAATCAAAATCATGAATGATCACAAAATAAATACTTGGTAACTTACTTTCTTTGTACAACTGCTATAATGAAAGCCATTACTTTGAACTTTTACAGTCTATTGATTCTTGACCTATCTGAAACCTAATAACTCAATATAAGTTCGAAACACTAAAGGCTATCATATATATATATTACATGTACGTCCATGACAAATGGGTAATAAATAACAAGCAACTTCGTTTAATTCATATTGGCTAATCTGTGCGGTTTGTCACAACTCAATACTCACTTGCCATTAATGAACTTAATTGAGCATTGGCTAATCTATGTGGTTAAGTGCGTTCAATCAAATCAATTGTATCACCACTGACCATTTGATGCACCCTAGAATGAAAGATGAATGGTTCTAATTCAATTCTGGAAGGTAGATCTCTAACGCCACACATTGCTAACAAAATCCTTCGGAATCAACTAGTAACTATTAGATATTATTAGATCAATGGTTGACATATATATAAAATATATAATATATTATATTGATTATTGTGCAAAGGTGGCAGCGTGGCAAAGCATAAGTCCTTGGTTATAGAACTATAGATTTGGGAAATTGGGTGTGTCAGTACTTATGCCATTGATTTGTGATCATATGACAACCAAAATCTATTAGAATTTTTTCCATTTAATGACATCCACACTTGAAGTGACCTCTATCCTTTCGTAATAAATAAGGAATGTCATGAAAAGCACAATTACATTTATTTGGGAAGGCAGTTTATGCAGCTCAATTAAATAATTATATTAATTTTTGTTAATCAGAATTGTTGTTACTTGACACTTGTCTCTATTCCAGAGACTTTATGTAGAAAGATGGGTGTGTCAGAACTGCAGCCCAGAATGGAACTTCAACTAAAGTCTGATGCCATTCACATAGTATGATTTTTTATTGCCATAATAATTTATTTCACCAATTAATTTTTTATTGGTTTGAAACTATATTTAAATTCACCAATAAATTTTTTATTGCTTTGAAATTTGGTTTAATTCACCAATAATCACCAGCAAAAATATTTTCTTATTTTGAAAACAGGTTTAATTTGCCAATGTAAATATATTTTCTGGTTTGAAATTAGATTTTAATCGCCAGAAAAAATATTTCTTATTTTGAAAACAGGTTTAATTCACCAACGAAAATAATTAATTGGTTTGAAAATAGGTTTTAATCACCAATGAAAATATTTTATTGGTTTTAGAAAAAATACAATTCGCCAGGATTTTCCATAGACCTCTAGCGATTACAAAAGATTCACCAAATAAGATTATTTTTTTCCAAAGAAATGAAAAAATTCGCCAATAAAATTAATATTTTTCTTGGGAAGTATACATGTTTATACACCTTCTCCGAGGGGGGGGGGTCTTAAAGTTATCCCTGAAGGAGACCACATTATGAGTGAAGATGAACAGGAGTATGATGAAGATGAATGTGAAATTGATATTGAAGGAGAACTCATGTGTGCCCTAGATAAGATCAAGAAAATTAGAAAGGAAAACCAGAGATTAGAAGTACAACTTCAAGAAGAAAAAGACTCCAAAGATAAAGTACCTGTAGCCCTTGAAGAAGCAAAGAAACTAATCATAGATCTGAAAGTTCAAACTGAAGAGGAAAAGAAAATAGAAGAAGAGGTATGAATCCAATTGAAAGAAAAAGAGGAAAATGATGAAAGGTTAGAATCTGAGATTGTTTCTTTGAAGAAAAAATTGGAGAAAACAAGTGCTCAATTGAATAAAGACCTGAAGAATGAGAAGAGTATAGAAATTTTAGATAATATTCTCAATTCCCAAAGGCCAACATACAATAAGAGTGGTCTTGGATTTGAAGGGCAAAGCTCAAAGACAGTTGTATTGGAAGGAAAAAAGAAGATTGAATTCATTGTTGGAACATTAAAGATGAATGGTAAAGATTCAGAAGAAAAACTCAAGCAAGTTGTGAAGATTGAAGCTGAGATGAAAACCAAAGATAAGTTTATCAAATTGCACAACCAAAGGGGAAATCTTAGAAGAACTACTCTGGCAAGGTAAGCATACATGTATAGGTACAATTACTCTTTTTTTGGTTATTGTTATACCTGTAATCATTTTGGACACAAAGCAATTGATTGTAGAAGGAGTCAATCTACTTCAATAAGGAATGATGATCTAGTGTGTTACAATTACAACAATGTTGGCCACATAAAAAGAAATTGTAGAGTGCATGGAGGGTATGATCATGTATGTAATAATAATAGAAGTACTCATAGGTTGTCAAAAAGAAACTATCAATCTTTTGATCTAGATTGCAATAACACATGTTATAAGTGCAATACCCTTGGACACAAAGCACATTGTTGTAGAAAAGGATCACCTAGTTTGAAGGTTGGAAAAGAAAAGAGCCTAAGAAAGTTTGGAGGAAGAAACTTGAACAAAAGAGAGAACCTATGAAAGTGTGGAGGAGGAAACAAAATCAAGAAAAAGATAGACCTAAACTTGTGCATATTGCACAAGATACCTCACAAGTTGCATAAGAAGTAGCATGAGGTCAAGGGGAGATGTTCAATGTCCTATCTCTTACCTCCAAGGTAAAAATCAGGAGGTTGTAGTAGTCAAGGAGCATGCTTTTATGGAGAGATGTCATCATAGTGAGAAAATTGCATGAGCTATCAAGAAACCTTGCCAAAGCCTAACACATCTATCAAAGATAATATAATAGTTGGACTGTCAGATTCTTGTAAAGTAGTTGTGGTCTCAAGGAGTTGTGTTGTGAACTAGGACTTGTGTCTTTGATAAGTTGACAACATTTACATTTGGTGTTCATCAATGTTTCATTGCTAGCAATGTTGTTTTGATGATGCCTATACTTTGTTGGATGCCTCTAGCCCATGAATTTGCAAAGGTCTGGTTGTTACTTGATGCATTCAAAGTATTGAAGCCTCATGAAGAGATTGTTAGAAGGATATGGAATGGACTGAGGTAGGAGTGAAGGGATAGTCCAAATCATGATTGTTTTAATGAAATACCTAGAGGCAGGGACAATGTCAAAGTTACAAAGATTTTGCTAGGTTGTGATCAGGTTTGTCACTGGAGTGACTGATGCAGTTTGTTAGAAGGTATGTCCTCTTGAAGTAAGTCAATAATAGATGTTTGTATATGATTACTTCAGTATATATAGTGTTGTAGTACCTTAGTATTTGAATGCAAAGTGTGTTCAAAGTGCAATGGTCATTCAATATATGACTATAAAAAGGCATAAGGGACAATCCTCATTAGTAGACTGTCATAAGAATGACAGTCATTAGCACAATGGAGCAGCAGACTATCATGAGAATGACAGTCATCAGCAGAGCTTGACCCACAACATAGGTACATTCATGAAGATGAGGAGGAACAATTCATAGTGAAGGAGAGTTCACAGTGATATGAGTCATTCAAAGATGAAAAGGAGCAGTCCATGCAGTAGCCAATTACCACCATCATCATTCATGGTGTGGAATAACATTTATAATATAGAGGAACAACAGTCATGAGAGACAAATGATAGTGAACAGTCATCAGCAGATAAGGAATAGCAGTCCTAACATCATGGACTGGTCAAAATATTTAAAGGACAACATATAGTCACCAAGTCAATAGGATCTAAGACAATCAATAGGGGTATTGAGTAGTGCACATTCATCAAGGATACACAGTCAAGGAATGGACAAATGTCTAAGATAGTCTACGTGCTAGGAGGATAGACAAGTGATCAATTATGTAGAAGTCTAAAATGAAACCAATGTTTTAGAAGAAGAATGCAAGATGTCCAAGTGAAAAGGAGAGGGAGAATAGTCATAAAAGGTAGGGACAACAGTCCATCATCAAAGAAAACAATCAAAAACTAGGTCAGGAACCTATAAGAGAGGCTTAGTTTAGTTTGTATATGAACCAATAAGGCAGATTATTAATGGATGTATGGGTCATGTAAGCTAACAAAGGAGAGAACAAAAGAGTGCAGGGGAGAAACCTAGAGATTAAGGTAGATAGAAATCTAGGAGCAGTCATGAAAGAAGCAGTCTTAAGGAACATGGGCAATCCATCATCAAAGAAAGATAGTCCTATACATTTCATAATGACAGTCATATAAAGACTATGATGGTAGTTCATCAGTGAGCAAAGAGTGTAGTTTCCAGGTTGTTGATAGTGAGAGGAAAACAAGTGACATGAACTATGCAAATTAACTTGAACTTTCCAAAATGATGGATATAATAGAAATTTTAGATGAATCTAATGATTCAACTAGCATCACAGGGGGAGTATATGGAGTATTGATTAATTTGCAATCAAGGGTCCTTTGTCACTTGATGTCAAGGGGGGAGAGAGAGAGAGTTGAAGATTTTTCCATCAATGACAAAGGGTGAGTTTGTTGGAAATATGTTTGTCATTGATGCAAAGGTGTTGTGTTCATGCTTGTTGTTAACACAAAGGTATGAATTTTGTCATTGATGTCAACTTATTGATATTGGTTTGTCTTGTGATGTTGGTTTGTCATGCAAGGAACTATATGCAATAATATGCAAGCAATAATGGTGTCCAAAGTGCTCCTTCATGTCACAGTGGTGTCCAAGTTGTTCAAAGGTAGTGTTGATGCAACTCAAGGATTTCAAGGTGTTGTTGCAAAGTAGCTTGCTCATTTTCTTGTCAAAGGTGGATTGTGTATGGTGTTGAAGGCAAGTTTCTCTATGGCAGATGTTAGTACCAACTATGCAGTTTGGTCAGGAGATCTCAGTTTAGGTTGGTATGGTGTTCATACTTCATGCTTTAGGAGTGTCATTAGAAGATCTCAGTGTTGGATGAGGAGATCTCTCAGTTGGATTTGGAGTGACCAAAGGTCCTTGATATGCATAAGGAATTCATTCTCAAGTGGCAAGTGGTACTTATATTTGTATATGTTCTTCATGAGCACATACTTGCAAAGGAGTTGAAAGGAGTTGTGAAGTACTTTGGTGAAGTTTGTTAATGCACAATAGCAAAAGTGGTGTTGACAAGGATATTTGTCATTCCCTTCATGGTGATGATGTTTCATGACAAGGTATGCATTTGTCATTATTAGAAGTTTATATCTAATGGTGTTGAGATATTGAGAGATCAGTGATGTTGATCATCCTTATTGATATTGATGGTGTTGAGGATCATGCTTCTATCTTCATAAGTTTGGTTTGCAACTAAAATACCTTTATTATTTTATTACCTCTCTGTAATAGTTAAGGTTTACATGATATCATCAGGGTTAGTGAGTTTTTTTGAAGACCTAAAGACTAACTGTCACTTGTTTTTTTATGTTTTGAAAGTGACTTTCTATTGGAGGTAAGATGTAACTTAAGTTATATCTTAAGGAGGTTGCAGTCATCCTTTTACTAGCCTCTCTACCTAATGATACTAGTTCCACCGGTCACCTTTCCTATGCTTGGGCGGCAAATGTGTATCAAAGGCTCAATTTTAAAGTTTTTGAGGGCACGCAAAGCATAATCAATGGCCAATATTTAAATGTTGAAACCCTTCTCCTGTGCTTCTAGTTTGATGGATATGTGACCATCGATGCTCCTTGTGACTTCATGCAGAGCCTTTTCCAAGGCTAAAATTAGTAAAAAGTTGGTTTGATTTTTTATCCTTTGATATGCAAGTAAACTGTTGAACCCACTCCATCTCATTTTAGATGCCACAGTAACCAAAATGGTGTGTATGAAGTGGAAACACCAAGAATTCAATATGCAATTTAGTGGGCAGCTATTTAAAGTGTGTTTTAGGAGGATATCATAGGGAATGCAGAGTGGGTGGATATTATTGCAGAACGTGATTCTTTTTGGAAATATGATTTTATGTAGATAATGAATGACAGAGTGGATTTTGAAATAGGCAGATGGAATAATATTTTGACAAAGAATTATGAAAAGGAAGATAGTATGCAGTAAATGGTAGGTATTAGGGGATTGTGTGTGATTCTTTTGTTGATATGTTTTGAATGTAGATGAAGGATGATGGAGTGAAACTAGAATGGGTAGATTGAGAGAAAGTATTGTTTTGACTATGAATTATGCAGAGTATGAGATCTGATGCAGGTGAAATATGCAGATGAATATGCAGAGAATGAAGAAAAGAGAGATACAAATGAATTGAGATACTAAGAAGGAAATGTAGATTGAGTTGACTAAGAAGGAAATGTAGATTGAGTTGACTAAGAAGAAAATGCAGATTGTGTATGAGCTTGATTAAAAGGGGACATGTAGATTTCAATGATTTGTAGTGAAACAGAGTAATCCTCTGTATTCTTTCTATTTTTCTGAGATTGTTGTAAGTGCTCCTATTGCCAGTGAGGCATAGGATATGTAACCAGTGAGGTTTGCTAGTGAGGTATAGATTGTAACCAGTGAGGTTTGGCAGTGAGGCATAGTCTGTAACCAGTGAGGTTTGCTTGTGAGGCATAGACTGTAACCAGTGAGGTTTGCTAGTGAGGCATAGACTATAACTAGTGAGGTTTTCTAGTGAGGCTTAATGGATATCATGTTCATAGTGGTTTTTACCCATATGGGGTTTTCCACTCAATCATCTATGTTATGTGATGTTCATATATGTCTCTTGTCCTTTGTTAATGCTTTCATGTCCTGATGCAATTGTCTTGTGTTTCATGATAATGTTATATTGTTTTGGTACTATTGTGAGAAGCTCTTGTTTAAAGAATTAGTTTTATCAGATCATTGATTCACCCCCTCTCAATGAACCTTAGTATTCCAACACTTCCCTTGTTTCCTTTCATTTAATTTAGTTTTATTTCATTTGAATATTTGCTTCATTTTCATTTTTGGGGTCGTCTAAGTACTATTGGGTATTTTTTTGTTCGTACTTGTGCTGTGTAGGTGCTTAAGGTTTGTACAAACCTGAAGATTTTAATTTTTGTGGCTTTGAGAATGCCAGCACTTAGTGCAGTTGTGCTCATAGCATGTTGTCATCCAAGGTAGTGAGCTTCTCTCTGTGATAGTTTCTTTTTCTATTCTTCCCACTTTTTCTTCTAATTTCTTCAAGTTATTTTTGTATCTACTCATTTCCAACATTTTTCTCTTTTTTTCCTTCATTGTAAAGCATCTAGAGTCTATTTGTTTTTCTTTGGTAGGAACTCGAGTGGTTTTGTAAGACCTAGTGTAAGTTTAGAACATCAAACAATAGAACCTGAGTGCAAGGTTAGTGAAAAACTCTCTTAATTGATATGTTTAGTCGAGGAGAAGTTCTTCCTACCTTACATTTTTATTCTCATCCTATGAAGTCTTTGAGCATGTTGTACCTAGACATTAGCATCATGTGAAGACATCTTTACAATGCATAACCATCCTCCAATTGTATAGTTATACAACATCCATTTTCTAATGTGTAAGTGACCTTTCAACTTCCAAAATTTCTTTGCAACCATCATATGCCCAATTTTTTTTAAGTCCAACTGTCACCTTTGCATTTTGAATGACTATTGAGATTCCCTCTCATTCTTCCAATATTGGTCCTCATTCTCCCATGCATGCTTGATCTCTCCAAGATAAGTTACAACACTCTCCTTGGCTTTGGACAACATTTTACAACACTCTACAAAACCTTGCATCATTTCAACACTTTGTTACACTTCTTTGGCCTTGTGAATATCCTCAATTGTCATTGCAAAGATGTTGTTGTTATATTTTTTCTTCCTCTCTTCTTTATCATTTTACATTTAATTAATTTCTTTGGCACTATGGAATTATCGCCTCCTTTTTCCTTTCATACACACTAGGGTGTTGTTCTCCATAGAGAATAGATTAACACTTATAGATTATTGCTAGATTCTATTTTTATTTAATTCTAGACAAACATAGGGTTTAAGAGTACACACTACTTCCTATTTCCTTATTTCCATTAACTACACGAGGAGGTTGAAAGACCAAAGTAGGGGATTGATTTGAAGGTAATTTCCCAAGCAATCCCAAACATTTTTCTTATCTTAGCTATAGGATTCTTGGAGGACTCAAACTGCATGTAGGTTTCATTCTCTTTATTCTATTTCATTGTACTTTTGATACTTTGTTTAAATTAACTTGTTAGAGTAGTTTTCTTTCATTATATACATTTCTGGATGTACTTGGTGCTTTATTCTTCATGTTTTTTCCTTCTTGTGTGTAGACCAAACATATTATAGTAAAAGTACTTGAGTTTTCTATTATTTCTAGATGACAACGCCAAAACAGGGTGACACCATAGTTCACTAGTGTCCAATCTAGTGAGCTTCCAAGTCTATTTTCCAAGTTCTTCATTATTTCCTATTTACTATTTCGCAAAAGTTCCTATGTTTCTAGTTTTCTTCATTTTCATTTCCTAGCTTAATTAAAGTAATATAAGGTTAACATAACTTAAATTCTAATTTACATTTTGGAAAACCTATCTCTTCAACAAAACACCTTTTCTTGTCAATTCCACTTTCTTCCAAAAATAAAAATATTTTTTTTCTTTCTTCAATTCTTTTTAGGGCACTATCTTAAATCCCATTCCATAGTTCTAAAGGAGAAAATAGTATCCTTTAATCAAATTTGTCTTTACCTTTTTTAATCTTCTTCTATTCTTTACCATGGACATGTTTTCATCATTTCTAACATCACTTTCTATCTTTTCTTAGAAAGTCCATGATAATGATACTTTTTCAATGTATGTGATAACAACTTAGATCTTCCTATGTCACTCTAATCTCTTGACCCCTCTAGTGAAATCCCTACTACTTCTTCCCATCATTGTTCTCCTCAAATATCTCTTATTTCTTGATTAACAACTTTTCTTCTGATTTTGCCTCCACTAATAATGAGATTCATCTCTCTTCTCTCACCTCATGAGGTGTCCTCTCCATTTTCTACTCATTCTCTTTCTTCAAAAGAGGATCTTTTCCTTTCTAAGAATAATTTAGAGCATGATTCCATCATTTATCATTTTCTTAACATCACCTTTCCTGCTCTTCATGCCAATGCTCCCCCCTCTTTGGTGAGGCATTGTCAGATGTTGACTCTCATCCCAGATTGGATGATGTACTAATAGATCTTGAACATACTCTTTTATCTTCTTCGAGGATCCTGCAATTTCTATTCCTAACGTATAAACTCTCCTAGTTAATGTGTGTTTCATGAATAGACTTATTGCACTTATTATGGTGAAGCTTAACAAATCCATCAATATTCATGGTGTAACTTCTCTAGTCATTCCTAAAATTATCGTGCATGGGATTATTAATCAACCCCCACCTTCTCATCTAATTCTCACCATTTGAGGTTTTCCTAATGAGTCTAGTAAATCTTTGATGCAAAATCATCTCGCTTCATCCTTCTATTCTCTTGGGTTATCTTGTGGATCCTTCTCTTACTAACTTTCATGTAGTAAGCCATACTTCTAATACTTGTTAGAATAAACAAACTACTCTCATTCTTATTTCCTTGCTACCTTCTACTCCTATTATTTTGCTAGTTCCTTGTCTCCCCTCTTAAAATCTGAAGGAGTATGATCTTATTGAACAACTTCAAGCTGCTCAAGCTAAGATCTCTCTTTGGGAGTTGATTCAAACTTAATCTTCTTATTGTGACATGCTTAAAAAGGACTTATAGAAGATTCATGTTTCCTCTTCTGTTAAGCCACTTGAATTAGTTGCTTTAATCAACTTCATTTATTCTAATATGATGGACATCACATTTCTACCATTTGAGCTTCCTCACAAAATTAAAAAACAAAACCTACCTCTTTTTATCATGGTTAGTATATATTCTACAAGCATTAATAGGAAAATGATTGACAATGATTATGGCCTTAATATTTGTAGTCTTGAATTCCTACAATAAGTTTACATTGATACCTCTAATCTTGCTCCTTCCAACATCTATATTAAGGGTTTCAATAACATTGGACAAAATCCTTTGGTTACTATCACTTTGCCTATATCATTGGGACATGTCACTCTCCCTACCTTAGTTCATGTTATGGCAAGGAGCCTTTATTACAACTTTCTTCTTTACATACTATGGATTCATGGAATGGGGCAATTTCCTCTACTTTTCATCAATCCATAAAGTTCATTTGTGGAGGTAAGTCTTTTATGATCAAAGATGATACTGCCCATTTTAGTATTATTAAATTATCGACACCATTATTTTCATTCCATTAACTCTAGTGGAACCATCTACTTCACTCACAATATATACACCACTAGTATCCTCTACTACCACCTCTACAACAATTTTAGATCATTCTTCTTCTAATGCATGTCCTAGTGACAATTAGGGTTCCTTAGATTTGACACCTTCTTACACTAGTGAATATAGCATTGACCCAACTAACTTTGACATCAATCTATGGAATGTGGATTTACATTCTTATGGTGGAATCATTACATCATCTTCTATCAATTCTATTGCTACTTCTATCGCATGTGACTATACATGTCATTTAGAGAAGGCTAGTGATGTGGATCCTCCTCTTTTTGAATTGGAAAAGTGTTAGAGGCTTGGATTCAAAATTATTTATAAACATGGACACAATGGAAATGGTCTTGGGTGCATGTAACAAGGAATTAAGGTCCATAGGGAACCTTCACTACACCTTTCTACAATGGGTTTAGGTTACTACCCTCTTCCTCCACCTAACTCTTTCCTTTCTACATCACTTGATGTCTCTATACTTCTTCGATTCATGATTCATCTACCTATTTTGAATATAAACCATCTTCCATTCTATCTAAATAAAAAGACAACTCCTACACACAACTTTTTCATCTTGTTGAACATATCCTACCTATGCCCCTAAAATCCCACTTGATCACTTTGCCTCTGAAAAAAATTCTTAAACATAGTCAATAAACACTTCCTATGCATATCATCAAGTGCTAGGCCATTCTGCCAACCAATAGAGAACATTGCGAGAAAATCCAAAACCTTATTGATACACACACCATCCTTGTTCCTTCTAATGAATCACCCTTCTTTTCTTCACATGATATAGGACATTGAGAATCACCTCTATCAAGTTCATTCTACATTATAAGTATTCTTCTTCTTCCTATCTATACCCCCTCTATTATGAAATTGATATTACCTCTATCATCACATCAAGATTACCTCCATCAATTCCATCATCAAACACACAATATTGATAATACCTCTATCTTTCTCTCTTATATTTTTCTCATGTGATATTCAGTCCCCTTTTCATGTATTGTGTTGTTAGGTCCACTATGTGACACTTGTGTATGCTATCATATTGTGGAGGAACATTTTTAGGTGCTACAATAATCCATCTTCTTTGGTAACAACACAACCATCTTCATCTTTTTTTTCCTCACCTACATTCTAGGGGGCATGGACAACTTATTTTGGGGGCACACACCCTTCCTAAGGATTCTTTTCTTCTTTCTTCTCCTTACATGTAGCACCTTAAAATATTTGCATATAATACATGCCAATATTTTAAGGGAGGCAATATATTTTAATCACATGTGCAAACACACATATCTACATTCACATGTGCAAATACACATATCTACATTCACATGTGCAAACACATGAGGTCAATGTGTTTTCAGTGACTAATCAACAACAAGTGTTTGATCTACTAGTATATATCTTGGATCACCTAACAACAGAGCATGCTAGTCCAAGTGATCCTATATTTTGTCAAACATTTGAATAAACTAACAATAGAACATTCTAGTACAAGTGATTCATTAATTCTCATGATTCCTAGTAACAAGGAAAGATAGACCTTTAATCATGCATGTGAAGCTTCATATCAACCATTTTCTTTCCCTCCATGTGCATTAGTTTTTTATTTTTGAATCAAAGATTCTATTCATCACATTCTTCTCTTTGTATAATATTTCCTCTCTGTTTGTTTCATTATGTATGTTGTTTGTCTTTTCCATATACATGTTTGTGACGTGCTAACATAGTTATTTTGCAGATTTTATGTTTTTTGACATCTTTATTTTGCAGTTTATGTTTTTATGATGTATTTGTGTTGTTGAACATGTTTTTTTATAGATCTTAGCTTAGGGGAATGGATTCTCCATCTAAACATTGCTACATATTCTTTTATGTATCCTCCAAATATTATTTATTTTTAGTATTTTCATTTCTATATTTTACTATAGAGATATCACATAGTGAGGTTGTCCCACTTTAAAGTGCGGTAAAATGTAAGGTTGAAAATTGCATACCCTATAATTTTGACACTAAAAATTGTCCTTTCTTTAGTATCCACTCCCATACAATGTTCTAGGATCATTTTGGCCTAGCCTTGGCCTTTCACCCACTCCTAGCGCCAACAGTGTGTTATATTTTTATGTGTTTATCCCTATTCTGTATCTTATCAAGCATCCCATGTGTTTGTGTTATGTTTTATTTTATCCCATGAAGATTTTGAGCTTGTTGTACTTGGATGTTAGCATGGTGCACTGTCATCCTTCAAATGTATAGCCGCATAGCATCTATTTTTTGACCTGTTAGTGACCTTTCAACATCTAAAATTTCCTTTGTAACCATCATATGCCTAACTTAGCTTGGAAGTCCAATAGTTATCTTTGCATTTTGAATGAGTATTGAGATTCTCTATCATTATTCCAAGGGTGATCCTCATTATTTTTGGAACTTTGGTGATATTCACTTATAGAAAGTTCTTATAGGTAGAGTTTGTCTACATACTCAATTGTAGTGATATGCAATGAAGTTACAAATGTTATCTAGTACATTAGGCATAGTGATTTACATATGATAATGATGTTGTAGGTGTCATGGTACATCATGTATATTGGTTCACATGTGATGATGTTGTGGTAGGAATCGCAAGGCATTTGAAGAACTCACAATTGCATATGTAAGTTGTTGGAACATGAATGGTGATACAGGAGCACATGTAGTAGAAGTGGGGTTCATACATCATGATCTAAGGGTAGAATTTAATGTCATAGAAGATGGCACTAGATACTGCAAGCAATTTAGAATAGTGTTAGGTTGGTGTGAGCTATCTCAAGCGAGGAGTTGGTAGTAGTGGCTATACTTGAAATATGTATTCATACCGACAATGTTATTTTTATAACTATTGACTCATAGTGTGTTGCAGTGACAAAGTATAAAAGGTAATTATCTATGTAGAGGTATCATACTTGGCACGTTATTTGTAGTATGGTGATGTTATGTATGGCCAGAGTATAGTTGCATGACTCTTGGTATTGCATGAGTTGGTTAGATAGTTGGATGATTGGTGTTCCCATGAATACATCCATATATATTAGTTTGTGAGAATTTACCAAGGCTGCGGACTCAGTCACTAATGTGTTAGACATTGAAGACATTTGTACATTGTTGGTGTGTGATAATTAGAGTGACTATAGAAGAAGGGTGTGTTGTAGATTGAGACTCTATAAAAGGTTCCCAAACACCTTATTGTATTGAATCAGTGTTGATTCTAAATAATATAACTATGAACATATTTTGGTGGTGGGTTTTCTCTTGAAAGGGGTTCCCACATAATTTTTTTAAGTCTTGTGTAATCTTGTGGATGCATATTGTTCCATTTACTTCTGTATATGTCATTTGATAGATTTTACAAGTGTTGTTAACTATTAACTGAACACATAATGATAAATTTTTCATTATCCTAGTCTATCGATTGTCTACAATAGGGGTTAAAATCTCAAATAATTCTCTGATGCATGCTTGAGCTCTCCAAGACAAGTTACAACACTCTCCTTGGCTTTGGATAACATTTTGAAACACTCTACAACAGCTTGCAACATTCTAGTAGTCTATTACACCTCCTTAGCCTTGTGAGTATCCTCTATTGGCATTGTGAAGATGGTATTGTTGTAATCTCCTCTTTCTTATCATTTTACATTTTATTATTTTATTTAGCATTGTGGAGTTATCACCTCCTTTTCCCTTCCATACACACTAGGGTATTGTTCTCCATATACTACATATTAACACTTATAGATTATTACTATTATGTTATTCTTAAAATTTAGATGCATGTAGAGTTTAAGAGCACACACTACTTCCTATTTTCCCTCATTCCATTGACTATCAATGGAGATCGAAAGACCAAAGTAGGGGTTGACCTAAAGGAAAGCTCCCAAGTAGCCACAAACATTTTTCTTGTCTTAGCTATAGGTTTCTTGAAGGACTACAACTGCATGGAGGTTTCATTCTCTTTCTTCTCTTTTATTGTACTTTTGATACTTTGTTTAAATTATCTTGTTAGATAAGGTTTCTTTCATTATGTACATTTCTAGATATACCTATTGCTCTATTCTTCATATTTTTATCTTCGTGTGTGTAGACCAAATAGATTGTAGTAAAAATACTTGATTTTTCTACTGTTTTACAATGGCAGTGTGTGGGTTGCACAACAACACAAAAATAGAATGACAACACATTGTGCTAGTGTCTAGGCCAATGAGCTTCCAAATCTATTTTCTGGGTTCTTATTTATTTCCTATTTACTATTCTATAGTTAACTTTCTATTTCTGTTCATATATTTCCAATTTTCCTTGTTTTCATTTCCTAGCTCAATTAAAGTAATATACGTTTAACATAGTTTAAATTTTTATATTACATAGCCTACCAGATTTTAGTTGTATATTGTCTTTGTCATGTATTGATGATGAACTGAGATATTTTAGGGAAGGCCTCTCTTTAGATGAGTGTGATTCTTGGATTGAGTCCATGCATGAGGAGATGGTGGCCTTGGATAGATGTGACACTTGGAATCTTGTGAGTTTTCTCGAGGTAAAGAAGCCCATTGGTTGCAAGTGGATATTCAAGAATAAATTTAGAGTAGATAATAAGTTAGAAAGGTACAAGGATAGACTAGTGGCTAAGAGCTACTCCTAGAGAGAGGGAGTTGGTTTTCGTGAAATTTTCACTTCTATTGCTAAATTGTCTTCCAATAGATTTCTACTTTTTGTTGTTGTTTCATGTGATTTTTAAGTAGAGCAAATGGATGTTAAAACTACTTTCTTGTATGAAGATCTTGAAGAATAAATTTACATGTGACAACCAGATGAGCTTAAGGTAAAAGGGAAATAAATTTTGGTTTATAGCTATTGGAAAATAAACATGTAGTTGTAATTTTTATAAGAATTAGTACTTGCCCAATGGGTAGTGGCATGTCTTTGTGATAGTTGGAGAAATTGCCATTGAACGGGTTATTTTCCTCTACATTTGAGAGGGACAACTCCCTCATATGATTGGGGTGTTTGTGGATTTTTATGTACTTTTTACTAGAAAGTACAAAAGGGCACAAAAATAGAAAATGATAAAAGAGGGATTTAAATGAAGAGACCCTAGAGAAGACATACAAAGAAAACCATCTAGGATTCCTATAAAAAAATGGAAAAAGTAAGGGAGAAAGAAGAAAAGAGTATGTAACATCAATTTAAGAAACAAAGTTCAATCAATTCATACCATTGAAAAACAAAGGAGAAATAAATGAATAGAAAAGCAAGAGAGAAGGAGGAAAAGAGTATGCCACTTCAAATAAAGAAATATAGTTCAATCGATCCATACATACAACATTGAAATTTGAATAATGATCTTAACAATTCACCACTGCACAAGCATGTAAGAAAAAACAAAGAACTGATTTTGTATTAACTTAATAATACCAAAATCACAAACACAAAGTAGACACAAAGTTCTAAAATTGTCCTCCGTATCCTTTAAAAATCAGAGCACATACTCTCTATTTCATTTCCTATATAGCCATTCTGTGAAGAGACAAAAAGTCCATGTATAAAAAGGCTTTACAATAAATAGTGAAAAATATTCACCTCTCTCATATAACCACCTAAATAACTCCTGAAATAAAGATAAAAGTTGGAATGAATGTGTATTTATTACAAACTTTATAAAATGAGCATTATAATAAAATATTATGCTCTAGCATAAATTTGACATGTGCTTGGTTGCTATGAATATTTTTTCAAACATTTCACATGCATAATCTTTTGGTGTACATGTCCTCCAGGCATTTTACCAAACATATCACAATCATAGTCTGTATATTGAAGTTTTTGAGACATTTTATCAAACAGATCACAAGCATAGTCTGTATATTGAAGTTTTTGAGACATTTTATCAAAAGTTTATGTGCAAAGTTTGTGCTTCCATGTTCTGTACACGTCTGTCATAACAGCTGCAACATACGACACCTGCTAAAATTCCTCGATCTTTAATGCTTTAATGGATCTCTATATTTAGTTTGAGAGTTCCCGTTTAAGGTTTCGATGGATGTCCATACCCTGCAATCACTATCTTCCATGAGACCACATTCATTTGAGGCTTTGCCCATGCGCTCACATCTTCCGTACATGATATCCAAGGTAGCCTCTTCTGTAGTTTCTACCAATTGTATTCGCTTGAAACCTTCTAAAGTCTTTACAACAAATTCATATTATGTGCAAAACCTTTGCCCAACATGTGGAGATGAGGAGGGCAGAATCATGAAGTGAAAGCAGAGGATAGTTTTGCAAGCTTTGAGAATGTCTTCAAATGGAGTGTAAGCCCGCACACTTCCTTTATATCTTGTCAATATACTTTACAGAGTTAATAAGGTCAAACACATGAAGTCACTTGGTAGTTTGTGCTTTGCAAACAATTTCTCCACCCGCAATGTTTTTGTATTATCTTGGTAGAGTTGAAAAGGGCAGAGGTATGGAGTGGGGGCACACGGTGAGCGTGCATACCAAGTCCGCCATCCACCTTTTGTCGGCTGGGCTTATCCAACACACTCTAAGCACTGATTGTCGACGTGGCAATGTGGGGCCCTTTAACTTTTGTTTGTTCCCCTCTCTGGTTCTTGTTTTCTATCTTTTTTTGAAACTGTTTCCCGCCCAATCAATTAAATGAGTGCCTACATGAAATGCTCTAGTAGACATGTATGCAAAATGTGGAAGCATAGACAAGGCACATGAATTGTTTGACAAAATGCCTCAAAGAAATGTGGTCTCATGGAATGCCATGATTGCAGGCATATGCACAAAATGGATTTGTTGACAAGGCTTTAGAAGCAAATGAAATTGGTAATTGTAAAGCTAACATCCTCCTCGCCTATGTCAAAATGGGAGATTTGGAATAGGGTATGGACATCCATCAAAGCATAATAGAAGGGGGGTTTTTGTAGATACTCTAGTTGGAAATGCTCTAGTAGACATGTATGGAATATGGAGAAGCATAGACAAGGCATGTGAACTGTTTGACAAAATGCCTTAGAAATTTGGTGTCATGGAATGAGATGATTGCATGATATGCACAAAATGGATTTTGCAAGGATGCTTTCAAAATCCTTGAATTAATGAAGCACTCTGGAACATATTATGACATTATAAGTTTTGATTGTGTTCTATGTGCATGTAGCCATGCAAGTTTAGTGGATGAGGGTTGTACATACTTCAATCACACAAGTAAACCTTATTGCATTACACCTACAATTGATCCTTATGTGTGCATGGTTGACCTTCTTTCCTATGCTGGCTATCTTGAGGATGCCCTAAACTTTATCATTAAGATGCCAGTTAAACTTGTGGTGGTTGTGTGGATGTGTGTTATTGGTGCTTGCAGATTACATATGAACATAGGTTTAGGAGTATTTACAGATGTTGCTTTTTATTTGGATCCTAAAATGTTGTGACTTATGTTCTTCTCTCAAACATATATGTAGAAGTGGGTAGGTGGTGTGAGGTTCAAATGGTAAGGAGATTGATGAAGGATAAAGGAATTTAAAAGGTCCTTGATGTAGCTAGATTGAAGGCCATAAAATGGTACGTGCTTTTGTGTAGGAGACAAATCACATGCACAAACACAAGAGATCTACACAAAGTTGGAGAAATTGGCTTAGGAGATAGTATAATTAAAGACCGACACTTTACATTTTGGAGGAATTTTGGCAACATAAACCTACATAAAATCAAACATACAATTTCCACTTCAATCCCTTAGTATATAAGAAAAGGAGATCCTGGAAGCCACAAATGGTTTCCCAAAACCATGGACTCAAAACGATGAGTCAAGCTTTGGTTCATCTTGTCCAAGTTGGACCAATGTACCTCTCTCCAAAATTAACTCCTCCCAACTTAGAATTTGTAACTCATGATGATGGCCATTGACCCCTATGACCAAAGGAAACATATGCAACTCTCAAGTTCTCTTTATTGGTGCAATATTATCTCTTACACACCTCTTACAAACATCTAAATAAGGAGACAGTTAAAGATGCCTTAACTAGTATAATTTGTAATCCCCTTTCAATGACTTCTTACACATGATAGAGATTGCCAAGGAATCTCAAGATTCTCTACATGTGTGGCACCCTTTCCATTAGAGCCAAACATTATAATATTTTGCAAATATTCAATAATGACAACATCACTAGGACTTGCAAGGTTTACAACACTTAGTCCTAACACTTTTTGCACTTAACTAGTTAAATCTAAAAGTATTTGGAGGTCTTGATCCAAGTGAATGATGCTCTCATCCAATTTTATTTTGTATATGACTATGTCATCAAGGAATACCATAATGATTTTCCTAAAAAATGGTTAAAAGTGTTGAACTTGTAAAAGCCAACCTCACAGAACCCAGTGATCACTTGCAAGCAAAGGATATGCTGCCTCTGAAAACTTCTAAGGATCATCCAAAATGGCATGACTCAAAAGACTAGCACCTGATGTCTGTGCACAGGTACGACAAGAATCTGAAGGATCACCTGCCAAAGATCCAACTGCCTCAATAGTAAAGTGAGACCACTTGGGCAAAGGCTGAGTATCTGGTGGTGGTGGTGAAGGTGGAGCATCATCAGCATCATCCTCAAGATATAAGGAATCCTCAAGAGATGAAGTGGGTGAGGAGTAGGAATTGAGGGAGAAGCTGGTGATGGAGAATCCATTCGAGGAAAACACTCATCAAATTGGACATCTCTTCGAAACAAGACCTCTCTGGAATCAGGATCAAACAACCTATATGCCTTAACATCCTCACAGTAGCCAACAAATATGAGTGGTCAGATTTTCCTCTCCATGGCTTTCTCCTAAGCATCAGGAATGTATGCCCAAGCCTCACTACCAAAAACTTAGAATGTAGAAACATCGGGCTTGACATGGGTCCAAGCCTCCTCAAGAGTCATATGTCATAATGCCTTATGAGGCATTCAATTCTGAATGTAATTGGCACAATTCACTGCCTCAACCTAGAATGAAGAATCCATATCACGTGACTGAATCATATAATTGGCCATCTCTTGTAAAGTTCTGTTCTTTCTCTCAGCAACACCATTCTACTGAGGGATGTAAGGAACTGAAAATTGATGTTGCAAACCATGCTCAGTACAAAAGTCCCTAAAATCCTGATTGACATATTCCCCCCATTGTCTGTGTGTATCCTCCTGATAGAAGGTCTAGACTGCTTCTCCATGAATGTCTTGAAGATCTTGAAAGTATCAAAGACATCGCTCTTTTACTTAAGAAAGTACACCCATGTACGCCTGGAGAAGTCATCAATGAATGTGAGCACATATTTGGCCCCTGAAAATGAAGAATTCAGAAAGGACATGAGGTCACTATGTACCAACGCCAAGGGTGCCTTAGCATGTGTGGCTCTACCCATAGGAAAAGAATCCCAGTGATGTTTTCCAAGTACATATCCTCGACAAACACCATCAGTACAGGAAATTTGAGGGAGCCCAATCACAAGTGCCTGTGTACTCATTTGCTGTAGATATCTATAATTGACATGGCCAAAACGCTCATGCCAAAGCCTGCTCATTGTGTCTGCATGTGCTATAAGTGATGAACTAGAACCATCTGAGCTCTCAAAGCCATCAAATCTATATAAGCGGGATGCACGATCAACACTCCCAGTAGCCACAACTAAATCAGGATCATGGAGGTCTCGAATAACTACATCATGTGGTGAGAACTCAACTATCTTATCAGTGCCAGAATGACAAATACGGTAAACGGAAAGGAGGTTTGTCAAAATGTCAAGAACAACAAGAACCTCTTGAAGACAACCACCGTTCAATGGAATAGGACCTGAACCTATAACTGAAAGTTGTGTAGAATCACCAACTGCAATCTATGAAGTGCCACAATGAGCAAGTGTGGTAACAAACTCCTGAGTATGTGTCATGTGGTGAGAAGCACCAAAATCTAGAATCCATGTGGATGCTGAAGGTAAGGCCCGTGCAGAAAGAGCATGACCTTTCCCTGTGTGTGGGGAAGAAGACTGAGGTGAAGAGATATGATGCTGCTGCATGGCCTCCTCTAAAGCCTCTAATCTCTTCCAACACCTGGTAACTAGATGACCTTCCTTGCCACAAAAACTGCAAGGATCACCTGATTTCTTCTTTGTCTTGGAGGAAGACTGACCAAACTTACCTTGCTTAGGATTAAAGTGTGGTTTGGAATCTGACTTAGGAGGTGGCTTGGAGGAACTCTCACTGCATGCTAAATCTAACTTGGGCTTCAATTTCTACTTCTGCTTCCCCTTAGATGTCTGAGCTACAAAGGCTTGGTTCTTTGATCTTGGGAGACCATCCAACTATGATAGCTTAGCCTGCTCATGAGTCAACCAATCGCAGAAAACCTCAAAGATAGGCATGGTAAATCATAGACCCAAGCATCCATGGTGGAATAGAAAGTAGAAGAGAATATCTGAAATGAGCCTCGAAGCTTACTAAGAATCAGGTATATACACTCGATCTCAGTTTTGTTTTTGCCACAACCCTACAAAAGTGATCTGAGTGATTTGAATTTCATCAAGAAATCCTCAATAGATGGAAAGGAATTAGGTACCAAGGAAGTTAATTTTGCCTCAAGCGTAAGTGCTCTTAACTGATTGATGGTGCCAAAGAGATCATTGGACTTGGTCCACATTTCCCAAGGAGTTGTGTAACTCTCAAGGTGAAATAAAAGACTGTCTCAAACATGTAATGATATCAAACCCATGGCCTCATCCATTTTGTTTCTATGCTGTAGAATCTCAAACTGATGTTACAACTGAGGTTGAATCTCATCCAAACATGACCATATCCCATTTGACATGAGAAGTCTAGTCATATGTGTCTTCCAGGTGTGATAATTGTGTGGGGTAAGACGATCAACTGATGAGGTGTCCGTCATGATGTTTGAGTTTTTGAAATGTGTTTAAGGGAAGATTTTTCTGTTCTCTGATGTGTATATATATAAAGCAAGAAAAAAACACCCCCCACAACACAAAAAACCAAACACCAATGCAAATCTGAAAGGTGGAAAGTGGAAAAAAGCAAAATTCACTTCAGACAATTCTTTGTGTACATGGTAAATTGTCTGATGAAAAACTCTACATATCTGAAAAGAGCACTGGAAGACCTTTCCAATGCCTATTTGTCTTTGAAAAATGGAGTCCGTATGCAAAAGTTATGCCTATGGAAGTGCAAAAATGAAGATCTGAATTTGACTGGAAATAAATGCAGAAAAAATGCAAAACAGGAAAAACAACCTATACCACTGGATCGGGCTCGGAACCAGCTTTCCGGTGATATTTTGTTTTCGAAAATCTGAGTTCGTATGCAAAAGTTATGGCCAAAATACCAAAACTGCTCCAAAAGGGTTTGGAGCGAAGCCTGGCAGTTAGGTTAGCCGCTAGCATTAACCACTAGCAGTTAACTGACTGCAGCACCTGTGCATACTGTGTTTTTTAATTTTTTTCTTGGATTTTGTGCCGTACCATGGCGTATGACCCATAAATGAAAAAAATTGCCTCCCGGAGTCACTTTGTTCGATTTTGATGATTTGACAACCAGTTTTGGGGGTTTTGGGCGCTTTGAACATGATGGTGAGGTCCATTTGGGCTGAAAATGCTCCAAAATTGCACGTACCCTCTGGATCTAGAAACCCTCTCAAACTTCAAACCTTTGTAGATTGGGCACCGTATAACCAAAATTGACGAAACAAAGGTCAATCTTGACCATTTCAAACCTTCTAGACACAATGGTGAGGTCCAAATTGACTCAAGATGCACTAAAATGTCACTTTAAGGAAAGATCCCTTAAAAAATGAATAGGAAGTTGCAGATCTGGTGCTCTGATACCATGTTGAAGTTGTAAAAGCCAACCTCATAGAACCCAGTGATCACCTACAAGCAAAATAACCTGTCACATAGAAGAGATTCGAACAACACAAAGATACTACTCTTCAAGCCAAGAGAGTCAAATTGCCTATAAACAAGAATAATAATTACAAAGAGATCAATCCTTAAGAAAGGAGATCAAAACCATAAAGTGAACCCTAGGATTTAATAAAAGAATTATTAAATAATTATTAAAGTGCCTAAGTTTAGCTTAAGTGAAAAATAAAGTAAAGGTGACTTAATTAATTATCGATATGATTAAATTAATTAAGTAATTAACCTATTACTCTAACAAAAAGGTCTAAGGGGATTTGGAATGTAGATAGGGCATTAGTGAGGTCAAAATCCATAATTGGGAATTTCAGTGGCCCTCATGAGTTCATAATGTGGTCTAGAATTATTCTTGAAGATGGATCTAGTGTTATGCAAACCATAAGTCTAGTTTGGATAAGAAACAAGAATCATGCAATTCATCCAACTCATTAATCACAGGGATTGGAAACTTATCCTTGATTGTGAGTTTATTTGAACCTCAAAAATATACACATAAATTCCATGAGCCATATTTTTTTAGGAGCACTAGGGAAGATTATGCATTAATACAAGGTTAAATGACCCTAGCAAATTCTTGCTCTAGATACATTAATCAAGTCCTTATGTCCAATTTGAGGTTAGAATTTTTTACTTCAATTCTAATATCTTATCAAGGCTATAGGTTATCTAAACCATTTCCATGTGTGACTCATCATCTCCCAAAGTTTAACCATTTCCATGCAATTACATAGGTTTTATAGGATTTATTGAGTTCATAAAAAATGTATAAGAAAATAAAGTTTCCTAAAGCTTCATCTAGGATAATCCAATAAAATGCATACACATTTAAGTATCACTAACCTAGACTAATTATGAAGTTGAGTTGACTTGAATATTGAGTTTAGTAATTAAAATGTGCAAGAACACAAATATAAAACTAGTCTACTTTGCTTGATAATTGATGAATGCACATAAAAACTAATGCAGATCTAAATTTGATGAGCTTCAAGGTAAGGAATAAGAGATGATAGAGAGGCAATCACCATGGGATTAAAACTTTCTATTGATTCTATGTAGGGATGAGTCTGATAATCTAAGACTAATATATGATTGCAAAATTGTCCTACGTCTATGAACTCATCCTATATATTCTACTAATCTTTTCTTTTCAATTACCTACTCACTCTTGACTTCTCTATGTGTCTTAAACATTTGTGGATTGTTGGCAACTTGGCAAACATCATAGATAGAGACACTACTGGTATGACTAAGATTGACTAAGCATGATGTTTGAATTGTGTTGTCATTGATGGAAACAAGGGTTGTGAGGTTATAGTAATCCTCATGAAGTCATATGAATAGAGAGTTTTGATCCGGTAAAGAGGCTTAAGCATTTTTGGCTAAGTGTTGGAAGACTACAGAGATGACTACTGAGTGACAGTATTATGGTCCACATTGTTCCAAGTTTGATGATCATATTCTACGGTTCTAAAAGAAGGTTGGTAATACTTAGAAAACTCTAATTCCAAATCTCTACATTCAGATGAGTTACAGAAGCATAGAGTCAATTGGCTGAAATTCGGCATAACAGTATTCAGTATGAAGCAGTGCGAAGAGCAAACTTATTTTGGTTTGTATTTCTCTGGTAAGAAATATCTTATTCTGTAGTTTTACGGGATGATTGGAATATGTTTGAAATATCCAAATCCAAGATTTGAGATTGTGAAGTACTCCGGAAAGGTAGCTGTGATTGGCTAAGTATCGCTATTTCAGTTGACAGTGTTTGGCAGTGACAGAGTACAACTTCCAATACTATGCATTTCATCGCATGTTATCATTTTGTTATGCGGTTTTAGAGTTAAGGTTTTGGATGCCTAAGGAGTCTTGGATATGAGTTTTAGCAAGTTTGGATGTCCTCACTTCAAGTTGTTCTTTGACAGATGGTCTGAGCTTGTGCTAGTCAGTTTGGAAAGCTGACTAGGTTTGATATTCTTTGTGTAAATGAATCTGTTGATTAGAATCATATCCTAAGTAGTTCCATAGGTTGTGCCAACATAAGAGAATGTGTTTGAGGTGTTGGTTTGGTCCGCAAAGTCTTTTGGTAAATGCATTAAGGCCAACAAGTTACACTTTCCATAACTACACGTTTAATACTTGCAAGCTGACCTATTTTGAAGATGGTATGCGTTGCAAATATATATATATATATATATATATATATATATAAAAGGGATTCATTTCAGTGTTTGAAGAGAAGATGAAGGTGTGAATGCGACGTGAAAGAAAGTTTGTGATCCAGTAAGTACGACAAGTGTTTTGAGAAGAGAAATCTAACTTTCATGCAAAATAGAGCAGTGTGATAGAGCAGTTCAGAATGAAGACTTTTGAGACAATATTTTGAGCCTAATTGGAACTATACCCCATGCATTTGTAGATGCAATTGTAGTAGTTCATTCTTGACAGTGAGCCACCCATTCTCTATTATATCTTCTTTTTCTTTTGGCAGTGAGCCTATTGCAGCGAGCATCTCTTTGGACAGTGAGCCTCTAGCAGTGAGCCTTTTGTAATCTGGTTTTGCTAATATATTGTGAGCTAACACCCACCATGGTTTTTCCCTTTTTGATTTTTTCCATGTAAAATCTTGGTGTTCATGTGTTATGGCTTGTGGTTGTATTTTTTATGCTTGATTTGCTTTACTGTGATTGAATGTGACAATTGGATTAATGGTTTAATGAAAGGATGGTTTAATAGAATACTGATTTACCGCCCCCCCTCAGTATTCCAGGTGTTCAACAATTGGTAGCAGAACAAGGTTCCTTGGAAGAAGTCTAACAGCTTGAGGAAGATCTTGGAGATTGAACACATGGCAGCTAGAAAATATCTTACTCCTCTAGAAGAAATTCATCCAATTGGAATTATAGAAGAAGAGTGCATGTTTGTTAATAATGAAGAACTCAAAGTTTCTTTTGAAGACCTTGAAAGGACTGAAGAAGAAATCCTGGATCTGAAGGAAAATATCAAGGAAGCAGATGAGTGCATCAGAATGTTGAGGGAGCAAGTCTGAAAGAAGTTCAAAGAAAAGCATAAGGAGATTAGTGAACAATTGAGATCAGCAAATGAAACCTTGAATGGTTTGCAAGTGCAAGTTGAAGAAAAGGCAAAAGAAGAATAATATCTAAATCAAATGGTGACAGGCAAATCTGAAGAATGTGCAAAGCTTGAAAAAGAAGTTGTGAACCTAAAATCAGATTTGGAGAAGGCAAAGAGCTATGAAGAAAAGTTCAAGATAAGTTCTGCAAAACTTGATGAGATGATTGCTAGTCAAAAGAGCCCTGATGACAAAGAAGGCTTGGGATTTGAGAAAGGTGAAAGTTCCAAATCAGGTCAAGCAGTGAATGCTGAGGACAAGAAGGACAAAGGCAAGTAGATTTGGAATCAAAGGTATGGACCTAGAAGACCACCGGCCAGGCAACCAAATGCTCAAAGGTACCCATCTTTCAATGGTTATTGTTATTCATGCAATAAGTTCAGTCATAAGGCTACTCAGTGTAGGAGAAAAATGAATCAAAATGTTCCATCTTTCTCTAGTCAATGCTTTACATGCAAGAGAGTTGGCCATAGAGCTAGTGAATGTAGAAGTCAGATAAGGAATGACTATAACAATGGAAGGAATGCTCAATCTTTCAATGGAAACTACTTCACATGCAATAGATTTGGAAATAAGGCTAACCAATGCAGATCCAAAATGAATGGAATGAACAATGCATAGAGGAATGTTGTGTGCAACAATTGCAATAGGTCTGGACATGTTGCAAGGTTCTACAAAAGCAAGAACATGAAGAAGGATAATCTGGTAGAAAAGAAGAAAATAGTACAAAATGTTGATGTGGTAGAAATCAAGATGGAGGTGAACAAGATATGGATCAAGAAGGATGTTAATGAAGTCAAGAATGAGCCTGTGCTAGCCTCTAGTGCAGATGCCTCCTCCGAGAAGTGAACTGAGAGATTTGGGTCAGGGGGAGCTTCAATGAAAAATCCTATTCCCCTAGCCAAAGAAGTGGTGCTGACACTCAACACGAAGATATGAGTTGAAGCACAGTATATATCTAATCTTTTGAAGAAAATTCTAGCAGAAAAGAGTCTAATGCGGAAGATTGTAGAGAAATTTGTATCGACTATGAGTTGTAGAGGAAGTGTTAACATCTTTTTGGAAACAAAGCATTTATGGTGGCTTAGGTTTTGGTGAAAATGGGTTATAAACAAATTCATTTGAAGGAAATTTACATTGCATTCAAAACTTTCAAGCGACCAAGGAGATCTGAGCAACAAAGCAAAGGTGAACACAAAGCGTGTAGTGTGATCAAACCCTAACCAGAAGCGAAGAACAAGGTATTTACGAAAACACTGTGAAATCCAAAAGTAATTCTTTCTCATGGTATTTACCTTCATCACTCTTGAAAAGATTTCCATTGAGCCGTGAAAATGTTTACTCCACTAGTTATTGAGGTGACTGATAGGTCTAGACCTAAATTCAAAAAGCATCCATTCAAGTCCATGGAAACAGACCCTGAAGGTGCGTTTTCTAGTGTGCCCTACGGTGTTATGCATACTGAAGATATTAGGGTTTACATTCATGCTAATATGGAAGAATACAACCATGCATTGAAGTTAGGGCAAGTATATTTGAATGAGTTAATAGGTGACAAGTTTGAACTGAAAGAAGAATTTAGTGCCCTACATGAAAAGAAACTCGACACATGGATAAAATTTATTGATTTTTGCTATGAAAATGCTTGGGTGAGGTACGTCTTAAGCAGAATCCATGATAGATTCATGTGGTTGGATGTTCCCTACATGATAAGTAAAGATGCCATTCAGGCAGTTATAGGTATGTGTTCCTCCGGTATAGTTCCTGCACTGAAAATAGTCAAGAATGATACTGTGATGAAGTTAACTGGTACAAAGTTTAATAAAAGAGCTCTAATTGTTAATGATATAGAGGATTTGACAGTAAGATTTTCTTATATGGTCATTGGATATAATGTGTATTTATCCAACAGGGAGAACTTTGTCTCAGCTACAACCATCCACATAGCATATGAGATGGTAAAGAAAAACATGGACTATGACTTATGTGAGTTGCTTTGGCAACAATTGATGGACAATTTGAAAAGGACCAAAGCTACTAAGTACCCATTCAAGTATGGTACTCATTATTTGTTTTCTATTCTATTTCTTGAGGGAGATGCTAGGTGCAAACAATGTTGTTTGGTTGAATCATATCCCTGTAGCAATACAAATAAGAGATCACTCAAGCTGAGAATTAGAGATGCTAGTGCTCAAAGTGCAGATATGTGGGGATACTTTAAAGTATTCCAGAATAAAATGCAAGCTAGGGATAGAATCCCTAGAAGTGTGGAGAGAAATATAAAGATGATATTGTATTCATGGTGACTAAAGATGATTGCCTCATGGAGGTAGTGGAACTGAGAACAATATGGATCCCAACAATGGGATATGAGGTTACTGAGGATATCTTGACAGGTCTAGTTGATTTGATGCTAAGTAAACCTAGAGACCCTAAAGAGGAAAGGTTTGGGACATGAAGAAAAGTCTGTCAAAGTTCATTTGGAACAAACTCACCCACAAACACATAGAAAAGCAAGAAAATGGGTGGAGGATTATGATCTAAGAAAAGGTTTCACAAAAGAACAAATAGATCAAGCTAGAGCCAAGGCTCAAGCTTCTGAAGCAGCAAAGGCTCCTGAAAGGCATGAAGTGAAAACTAAACAAGAAAGGCCTACTCCTGAGACAAGAAGGACAACAAGGGCCTCCTCTTCTGCTGCAGCTACTCCTAAGACCTCTGGAACCCTACCTACAATTAATGTGGAAAAGGAAACTCCTAAAAGAATAGAGCCTGCTGTGGGAAAGAAGAATAAAAGAGTGAAAAGGAAGGCCACTAGCAAAATCTATGTGAGCCATGGAGGTGGTAGTCAAGAAGAAGAAGAACTAGTTCAGGAGAAAAAGGAATCTCTTCTTCCTGATGAAGAAACAAAGGCAAAAAGAACAAAAACTGATAATAAAGAAAATGAAGCCACTTCAGGTAGAGAAGGAAAGTCCTTCGGAAAGGGAAAAGAAAAGGGGAAGATGAAGAAAAAGGAAAAGATAAGTGATGCCTCTATGGATCTAGAAACCACAATCAATGTAGTGGCTGTGCATGGAAATTTGAAGCCCATTGCAAACCTTTATGAAGATAGCTCTGATGTTGATAAGGAAATAATTGAAACCATTGTGATAAGATTCCTAAACATGTTTAATAAAGAATTAATTGAAGTTGTGACTAACCTACCTGACAACCTAGCTAGCATTCTAACTACTAGAAAAGAAGAGGCTATGGCTAAAGATGTAGAAATGAAGGAAATAGTGTTGAAGAAGATTTGTGCAAGTCTCATTGGATAAGATAAGGTTAAAGCCAGTCAAAGGTTTAGTGAAGAATTTAGAACCAAAAGGAGAATTAATATTTTGATGGCCAGAGACAAAGGTAAGATTGAAAAGTTGGAAAAAGAAACTGAGGAGAAAATTGTGAATGTGCTTAATGAACTTCACATTCCAACTGTAGTGGACATAGATGAAGAAAAGCAAAATCCTAATGTTGACAATTCAAGTGTTGTTCTAGATGTGGGTGGTGAACAAAATGTGCTATCTCAATCACCTTCTACAATCTCAGTGGATCAAGGTGTGGTCATTCCTCTGACAAACTCAAGAAATAATGAGGAGATGAGAGAGACAGTTGAGGAAAAGAATGCAGAGAAAGAAGTAAAGTCACATCTGAGGACAAAGTCTTTGAAGGACAAGATGAACAAAGAGAAGAAGTCAATGAGCAGATGATTGATGATTCAACTCCAGAAATAGGGGGTAATGAACAAGAGTTTAATCAAGAAGACTCTCTGAAGAGTCATGATGCTGAAGTCCCTCTTGGTGAAGGTAGAAGAGACACTGCTGGAGAAAGATCACTTGACTCTCTAAGAGAGTTTTTGGCAAAGCAGAGAGAAAGTCAAATTTTGGACACATCTGAGTTGCTGCAAGGGAAAATTAATTTGGCGACTACATGTCCCCACTACAAAAGTTGAAGTTGGGAACAATTTTTCTGGCCACTACCCAAGAGGCAATGACAAGTTTTGAGAAGATTATGCCTGATGTAAATAGAGACACCTCTTTGACTCCTCCAATGCAGATTAAGAAACTTATGGAGTCTGTCAGTTCTCATTTTGAGTCCTTTGAACAAATGATAGAAAGGTGTTCGCAAGAGACACTATGTGGTTTCATAAGTGTTGTCATTAATGGCAACAAAGTCTATTGTACACATTCACAGTACATAATATGCCTATACTGGAAGACAGAGTGAAGATTGTTTTGGTTTGGTGGACAAGAATAGAGTATGCAACATGGTCTAACAATCAGGTCCGGATCTCTTAGATGATGTAACTCAGTAAGTTGTGGACTTGGACAAGTCAAGAAGGGTATCATGACTATTGTATTCTAGAGATTTAGCCTTCGGTGATAAAGCATGAAAACGATATGAGCTTCTGAGTGATGGGTTCCAGTTAGACAAAGCAGACAAAGGAAGAACTGACCAACAGAGTACCAGACTTCAATTTGGATGTATGAAAGGTGTTGATCAAGCAATTTGTGTCATTATACATTTTTGGCTGACATGATTAATGACTTCTATGTCTAAGTTTTTGATGTGCATCATCAACCAAGCTAAGATTCAGCCGACAGAATAGAAACTTGCAAATATTCCAAGTGTTCTTATTGCTGACTATGAAGTTTTTGGAAATCCTTGATGCGGATATATATACTTGATAGATTCAAGCTTGTGGAATATTGTGTGTATGGATAAGTGGAAGAAAATATAGGAAGAAGTGCGAAACAAAGATCTGAATCTAGAATATGACTGAAGAGTGATATTGAGCAGAGGAAGAATGAAATGTGCTAGATCAGTATACAGTGCCTAACTGAAACTGAATTCTTGCATGTATGGATGCTGTTCATCAGTTCAAACACCTTGGTATCATCTATAAGCATTTGTAGACATTGAGTCTCTTGTAGGCAATGGGCCTCTTGTGAGCAGTGTGCTTAGGCAGTGAGCCCTAATTGGCAAGTGCCATTTTGTACTCTTTTATTCTTTTAACAGAGAATACAATTCTGGGTTAGTCACCCCGTGGTTTTTCCCTTAATAGGGTTTCCACGTAAAAATCCTTGTGTTGTGTGTGTTAATTTCACTTTTGTTCTTATGGTTGCTTATGCTTTCATGTTTTGATATATTATTGAATATTAAGATAAGAAAAGAGAGTAAAGATTAAGGATAACTAATTCACCTCCCCTCTCAGTTATTTGCCTTGTTTCCAACAATTGGTATCAGAGCTAAGTTCCTCTGAACAAGCCTAATAGCTTGAGGAAGATCTGGGAATCTCAATGGATGCATATGGTATGAAAGAAAAACTTCAGTCTGCCCTAGATGATCTTGAACAATCCCACTCTGAGGTCAATAATTTGAGAGAAAGACTTAAGGAAGCTGATGATTTCATCAATGAGCTGAAAGAAAAACTCAGTATTTATGTGAAAAAGAGAAAGGAACTACTCTAGAAATTAGCAAATCAAAATGAAGCCAATAATATTGATGAGGGTCTGAATGAGAAAACTAAGCTATGTGAGAATCTATCAAAAGAAGTCATTATGATAAGACATGAAATGGAATCAAGGTTTATGAAACTCACCCAAGAAATTGAAGAGAAGAGAAAGACTGAAGATAACCTAAAACAATCCCTCAAGGAGAAAATAGAGGACTGCCACAAAATGGACATAATAATCAGGCATCTTGAATCTAATCTTGAAGAAGACAGAGACAATGAAGAACAACTTGAGATCCAAATAGACACTCTCAAACAAGATCTTCAATCTACAAATGAATACAAAGAAAAATTCAAGATAAGCTCAGCCCAACTTGAAGTTCTTCTTGCAAGTCAAAAGAGGGTAGATGATAAGTGTGGCTTGGGGTATGAGAAAGGTGAAAGCTCTGGATCTAGTCAAAGGAACTTTGGATCAGGAAGTCAAAGAAACGGGCCTAGAAGACCTCCAGTAAGGCAACCAAATGCCCAAAGATATCCATCTTTCAATGGAAATTGCTTCAATTGCAACAAATTTGGTCATAAAGCAACTCAGTGCAGGAATAGAAAGAATCAGAACAATTCATCCTTCTCCAGTCAATGTTTTAGTTGCAAAAGGTATGGTCACAAATCTCATGAATGCAAAAATATGCAAATGAACAATTCTTTCAATGGTAGATGCTTTACATGCAATAGAATGGGGCATATGGCTAATCAGTGCAGATCAAAAGGATATCAACCAAATAAGCAAAGAAATGGTGTGTGTTACAATTGCAATAAATCCTGTCATATAGCCAGATTATGTAGAAGCAGAAATCATGATGAAAGGGGTCAGGTAAAACATGATCAGAAACAAGATAAAGGCAAAGGTAAAGTAAATGCGGATGAAGTTCAAAAGGAGATGAGCAAGATTTGGGTAAAGAAGAGTACAATGAATATTGGAGATGGATCTACACCAGAATCTGGTGCTGATAATCCTTCTGGAAACTAAAAAGTGAGCTCTGGCTCAGGGGGAGCTACAGAGAAAATCTTTTTCCCCTAGCCAGCCGGCAAGTGCCTGAATTTGACACATTGAGTGAACATCTGATGTTGCAGATTAAAGGGTTCCTATAAAATCCCCAAAAGAACGTTCAGTCAAAATATGAGAGGTTTGCATGAAGTTTCACAAGGTTCATGACCACTTGAGTACATCCGGTTCTGGCAACCATCCAATATTAACAGAACAATACAAATTGATCCAGTATGATCTGAATATACAATACTTTGATCTGCGGATCCAAAGGAAAGTCTTTAAGGCACCTGGGTGTTATCAACACACTAAGGTACTAGTTTGAAGATCCGCAAGATGATTCATGAAAAGGTCACTTAAGAAGCAGGGTGACCGGATGACTTAAAAGTTTGTGCATTTATTACAAAAGGGAATTAGGTTTTGTGCAAGGATAAAAAGGTTTTTTCACTCATTATTTATACACTTGTACTCACGAAGAAGAAAAGAATGTCTGAGAAGTCATCTACTAGCATAAATGAGGAAGAGAAAATAGAGGAATTTGTTGAAAAAAAACACTCTATCAATTGAAGATATCATCAAAGCCATCACTGTAGATGGAAACTTGCAGCCGGTGACATAATTTTATGATGAATACAATGATGCAGATAAGAGAATTCTTGAAGAGGCAACTGTCAGGTATTTGAACATCTACAAAAAAGCCTTCATTTAAATAATTTCATTAATTCCTAAGAGCCTAGAAGAAGTACTAGAGCTAAGAAAAGATAATGCCAAGGCAAAAGGCTTGGAGATCCGAGAGCAGATAGTGATACAACTATGTCCTTCTATCACTCCAAAGCAAATGAACATGGTTTTTAAGGATAGTAAAGATGAGTTCCGAAGCAAGGCAAGAATGAATAAACTCATGCTTGGAGAAACTGATCAAATAGCAAATGAAACAAAAGAAATTCTCCAAAATGCCTTGAAGAGATTTAATCTTCCTATTATAGAGGAAATAGATGAAGAGCCTTCTACCATGGATGTTGAAGGATTAAAAGTAATCAATGAAGAATTCTCTGACAAGGATGTCGAAGGATTAAATAAAATAGATGAAGAGAAATCTGCGGACCTAGACTCCTCTGTTCTGGAAGAGGAAGTTCAAAAAGCAGTAAACTTTGGTAATGTCTCTCCTCTAGATCCCATAGCTAGAAAGACAAATCTTCTAGGCACTGAAGAAGAAGGGGAAGGAAGAAGAGAAGAGGAGTATCAAGAGGAAGAGAATAAGGTAAAGGAAGAAGAACAAGTAGAAAAGGTTGGTGATGACTTATCCAAACCAGTCAGTCCTAATATCTCTAAAGGAAAGAAGTCTGAATCACTAGGAAGAGACACTGCAGAGACAGTATAGAATTTCCTGGACAAAGAAATGATGGAGCTGGATGAACCTGAGTTGATTCAAGGGCCACTGAATTTGGACTCTCTCTCTCTAGTTCAGATAATGAAAATAGTATCTTTTGCTCAGGCCAAAGCAAAAGAGAAACTTCTAAAATCACACATGGAGGACAGTGAACTGTTGAATATTACATCCGGTGTACTAGAGAAGATCATGCCTACATATCAAAAGGGTGCATCTACCTCTCCATCTGGTAACTTGAAAAACTTGGTTAATTCTGTCAATTCTCACTTTGAATCTCTAGAAAAATTGGCAAAAACTAAGGTTCGGAAAGAGTTCTTTAAAAAAAGGTTCAATGAGGTACAAGGACTTATTAACAATGATAGAAGAACCTTAGGCATTGGAATAAAGAGCATTGAAAACTCTCTTAAGGATGGAGGAGATGTATAAAAATTTTGTTTATCTTGGCCCAAAGTTTCAGAGGACATTGAAAATAAGATGAAAGAACAAGAAGAAAAGTTGTTAAGCCTGTCCCAGAATTTTGATCCTCTTACCATCTCTCTGGTAAATCAAGAATGTCAAGTAGTTGCTATCATAAATGAGACAAAGAAACTGGTTAAGGAGAAGATGAATTTGATGGATAGAATGTGTGAACTTAGGGGAATAATCCTCCCTAAGTTAGAGGTATTGCATGATGCTTTAACAGATGCTCAAAGTACAGCCCGGACCAGTAATCCAACAGATTTGAAGAGGGCAAAAGCATATGCATTTTTGTTAAGTGGACACATCTCCATTTTGGATAGAATGAAGAGGAGTTGGGCCACATAGATTGTACAGTTGAAGACAACCTTTGCGGATATACTTAAATATATGTAAGTATAACATATGATTTGTATATACATATGCGCCCATGTATATAATAGTTTTTGCACAATTTTGTATGCGGATTCCACCCTTTGCCATTGATGTCAAAAGGGGAGTGAGGAGTAGTGAAAAATGAGGAATTCAACAAAGGGGGAGTACCGGCAAAACAATATAAAGAAACATAGCACAAGCAAAGGGAGAGTTATTGCGACACTTAGCCATTTTTCACTAAGTGTTGCCATCAATGCCAAAGGGGGAGATTGTTGGCAAGAGACATTGTGTGGCTTCATAAGTGTTGTCATTGATGGCAACAAAGTCTATTCTACACATCCGCAATACATAATATGCCTATACCAGAAGTCAGAGTGAAGATTGCAACATGGTCCGACAATTAGGTCCGGATTGTTGCAAGTATGAGGTGAGCCAGTGTTGTCATTGATGTCAACATACTCATATTGCATTGACAAGAAGGATTTGATGAGCTGTGTGCTGAGGATATTGAGAAAATTACCCTCAGTCAGGAACAGTGAAGAACAGTGATGAGAAGAAGGTAAATGTACTATATAGGATGAGAACCGGAGGATGCGGATTAAAGGGTTAGTAGATATGAGTCTTGAGATGCTACAGTTAAGATTTCAGAGGTCTGCATGAAGATCTGAAGGAGTTGTGGCTACCGGTATAGAACCGGGTCCGGCAAGTATCCGGAGGTGACAGAGGATCACAAAAAGGTCCGGTGAGGTCCGGAATTGTATTATCCTAATCTGCGGATTGGAAGGAGTGTTTGGGATGTCCTTGTGATGTGTCATCCTGATTTGTGTATGATTTGGAGGTCCGGAAGTACCTCTTGCATTATGACAGTGGCGACAGACTGTGTTCTTGAAGTTCCGGATGAGGAAGACAAGAGATCCCAGTAAGCAGAGGAAGTGCGGATGTATCCGGACATTCAGACAGGCTTGTGAAGGTTCTTGGATCATGTTTAGGTTGTGTTGTTGGTCCGCATTGATGGTAGAGCCCGGAATTGAAGTTATTCTTCCGGATGAAGTTCTTGCTCTGTGTAGCCGACCGGATGAGTTGTTCATCCTGCGAATGTTCTTGTGATGGCCGACCGGATGTGTTATTCATCTTGCGGATACTCCTATAGTTGTTTGCCGACTTAGATGTTTGTTCCTAAGTCGATGTCTTGTATAAATAACGGTTTGTGAGTTCATTTCAGTGTGTGGTGTGAGGATGAGTATGGTATAGCGAAGAAACGTGCGAAAGGGAGAGCAGAGATTGTTGGGCTTAATTGGAACTGATCCGGACATGGTAGAGATGTCATTCTCCAGTTCAAGACTGTGATTTTCATCACTTTGTAGACAGTGTGTCTCCTTGTAGGCAGTGGGCCTCTTTGTGAGCAGTGTGCTCGGGCAGTGAGCCCTTAATGGCATGTGCCATTCATTTTTCTTTATTCTTCTAACAGAGAATAATTCTTGGGTTAATCACCCCGTGGTTTTTCCCTTAACCAGGTTTTCCACGTCAAAATCTTGGTGTTCAATGTGTTGATGCTTATCTGCTCTTGTGTTTATGTATTATGCTTCCATGGATGATTATTTGATATGCTGCTAACTAACAACAGTGAGTTAAGTGTTTGAATGAGAAGAAGTTTTATACAACTGATTCACCCCCCCCTCTCAGTTGTATGCCCTAGATCCAACAATTGGTATCAGAGCCAAGTTCCTCTGACAAGAGCCTAACCGCTTGAGGAGATCCAGGATGTCGTCATACAAGAAGGATAGTCCGAAGTTCGATGGAACCAACTTCACTCTCTGGAAAGGTCGCATGAAGTGTCACTTGGAATGCATGGGAAAAGCATATCTGGGTATGATTTCAAAACCATATGTACCTCCACAAGGTGGTCCGACAACTCTGAATGAAATCACAGAAGCTGAAAACAATCTGCGGACCAAGGAAGCTCTTCTAAGCGCATTGAATGACTCAGATCTCTCGAATGTCATTGATCTACCCACGGCATATGAGATCCTAACTAAACTGGAACTTCTGTATGAAGGAGATGAGTTTGTCAAAAGTGCAAGGTTGCAAAGTCTGAAAGGGAAATTTGAAAGATTGAAAATGAGAGATGATGAAAACATCACTACCTTTATGCCAAGAGTAAATGAGCTGGTATGTGGAATCAGAAATGCTGGTGGAACTTTAGATGAAAATGAGATTGTCTGCAAAATCCTAAGATCCCTTCCTGCTGCCTACAAAATCAAAGTTGCTGCCATTGATGAATTCAGAGCCCACACAACTGTCACAAGAGAACAACTGGCTGGCAAACTAGCTGCATTTGAAATGACCGAGTTTGGAGATGATCCTCCCAAGATAGAATCTGCTTTCAAAGCCAGTGCCTATGTGAAAGGCAAACAGAGATTTGATCCGGGTGAAAACTCATCAAAGAAAATGTCATGGTATGATCAAGCAAGAAGAGACATGGAAGAAGAAGAAGCAGAAACAGCTCAACTTGAAGCCCTCATTGCAAAGAGACTGCCAAGAGGATCCGGTAAGTATGAAGGAAAACTACCCTTTAAGTGTTTCAACTGCAATAAGATTGGTCATTTTGCCTCAAGATGTCCGGAGAGATCTGCAAGATCTAATACTCACAGACAAAGGTTTCAAAAGAATTGCTATTATGTTCATGAAGAAGATGACAATGAAGGAGTAACAGATGATGAATCAGAACCAGGAAGCAAATCCGGAAATGAGTGGGTGTTTATAGCCATCAAGGAAGAAGATTCCTTGCTCTCTGAATCTGTCAATCACAAAGTTGTTGAAAAAGCCTTGGCTGCTCAAGTGGAAGAAAAGGATGATTGGGTTATTGACAGTGGATGTTCTCACCATATGACTGGTGACAAGAATAAGTTCTTAGATTTGGAAAGATATGAAGGAGGAATGGTAAAGTTTGGTGACAATTCTACTGGCAGAATCAGAGGTAGGGGAACTATTTCCTTTGATGGTAAGAGCAAAACAGGAAATGTACTGTATGTTGAAGGATTGAAGCACAATCTTCTCAGTGTTGGTCAGTTAGTGGACAAAGGCTATGATCTCCGGTTCAAGAATGGAAAATGCAGAATCTTTACAAGCTCCGGAACTGAAATTGCATCCGGTACTCAGACAAGAGGTAACATCTTTCATCTGGTTGGTTCAAATAAAAATTGTTTGTTTGTTCAAATTGATCAGAGTTGGTTATGGCATAGAAGAATGTGTCATGTAAATTTTGATAACATCATCAAAATAAGTAATACTCAGGCTGTGAGAGATCTTCCAAAGTTGATAAAACCTACAAATAGTGTGTGTAAAGAATGTCAGTTAGGCAAACAAAGCAGAGTCTCTTTTAAAAGCAAAGACCAGTCTTCTACCGGATTGTTGGAATTAGTACATACTGATCTATGTGGTCCGACAAGAATCAAGAGTCTGCAAGGTGATAGATATTTCATGTTGTTAATAGATGATCATTCCCGGATGATGTGGGTTACCTTTCTAAAAGAAAAATCATAAGCTTTTGAGAAGTTCAAAATCTTCAAAGCTATGGTGGAGAATCAAACCGGATTGAAACTAAAGTGTCTAAGGTCTGATAGAGGTGGTGAATTTACATCTGGTGAATTCATTGACTTTTGTGAGAAACAGGGTATAAGGAGACAGTTGTCTGCTCCTAAGACTCCACAACAGAATGGAGTAGTTGAGAGAAAGAACCGGACCATCCAGGAAGCTGCTAGGACAATGATGTTGGAAGCAAATGTTCCTCAAATGTTTTGGAAAGAAGCTATCAGCACTGCAGTCTACACTCTCAATCGAGTTCAAATCAGAAACAACACCGGTAAGACCCCCTATGAACTCTGGTTTGGCATCACTCCTACTGTGAAATATTTCAGAGTATTTGGTAGCAAGTGTTATATTAAAAGAGATGAAGATCTAGGAAAGTTTGATGCTAGAAGTGATGAAGGAATTTTCTTGGGCTACTCCACTCAAAGCAAAGCATACCGGTGTTACAATAAGAGATTGAGGAAGATGATAGAAAGCACCAATGTAAAGGTTGATGAAGGAATTGAGAATCCTTCAAGATTTTATGAGTTTGATGAAGATGACCAAGACAGTGTTCAAGGACCTCAATCCTCTCCGGTGAGACAGAGTAAGCCTGATCCGGTAAATCAGGAAGAAGAGTTAGGTTTGAATGAGGCTGATCAAGAAACAGCAGTGCTGGATACTCCCAAAATTCCAAGGTATGTAAGACTGAATCACTCTGAAGATCAGATCATAGGTGACAGAAGCAAAGGTGTACAAACTAGAAGGAATATTGCTCAAGATCAGAATGAATGTTGTCTGATTTCAAAGATTGAACCTAAAACAATAAATGAAGCCTGCAATGATGAAAACTGGACCAAAGCAATGGAAGATGAACTGATGCAAATTGAGAAAAATCATACTTGGGATCTTGTTCCCAGACCTAGAGACAGGAATGTAATTGGAACCAAGTGGGTCTTCCGGAACAAATTAAATGAAGCTGGTGAAGTAATCAGAAACAAAGCTAGATTGGTCTGCAAAGGCTACTCTCAAATAGAAGGAATTGACTTTGAAGAGACTTTTGCTCCGGTAGCAAGAATTGAAGCAGTCAGATTACTTCTTGCATTTGCTGCCTTCAAAGACTTCAAGGTATATCAGATGGATGTCAAGTCTGCCTTCCTAAATGGTGATCTGGAAGAAGAAGTCTACATTGAACAACCGGATGGATTTCAATTGTCTGATAATAATGATATGGTCTGCAAGTTGAAGAAAGCTTTGTATGGATTGAAGCAAGCCCCAAGAGCATGGTATGAAAGGTTGGATAAGCATCTTGTGCAGATTGGATTCAACAAAGGTACTGCTGACAGTAACTTATATTTCAAAATTGATCATGAAAACATTCTGATTGTTGAAGTGTTTGTGGATGATATCATTTTTGGAGGAAGAGATAGTATGTGCAAAACTTTTGCAAATCAGATGAAAAGTGAGTTTGAAATGTCTATGCTTGGTGAAATGAATTTCTTCTTGGGTCTGCAAATTACTCAAACAAAAGAAGGGATCTTCATTTCTCAGACCAAATATGTGAAAGAATTGTTAAAGAAATTTGGTATGGAAGACTCAAAGCCTATGAACACTCCTATGGCAACCGGATGTAAGTTAAGCAAAGATGATGATTCTCCAAAGGCAGATCAGACAAAGTATAGATCAATGATTGGTGGATTGTTGTATCTCACTCAAACTAGACCAGATATAATGCAGGCTGTTGGTCTTGTGGCAAGATTCCAGGCTGATTCTAGAGAATCTCATGTTATGGCAATCAAAACAATTTTTAGATACTTGAAAGGAACAGTTGAGTATGGTCTATGGTATCCTAGAGATCCGGATTTCTCTCTTCATGCTTACACAGATGCAGATTGGGCAGGAGATGTGGATGACCGGAAGAGCACTAGTGGTGGAGCATTCTTTTTGGGGAAGAGATTGGTTTCTTGGCTAAGTAAGAAACAAGATGCAATATCTCTATCTACAACTGAAGCAGAATACATTGTAGCAGCAGGTAGTTGCACTCAAATCTTATGGATGAAGCAGATGCTAAGAGACATCAAAATTGAATATGAGGAGCCTATCACAATCTTCTATGATAATTCAAGTGCAATTAATATTTCCAAGAATCCGGTATTGCATTCTAAGACTAAGCACATATCTATCAAATTTCACTTTTTGAGAGAACAAGTAAACAAGGAAGAAGTCAGATTGGAGTATGTTCCCTCCAAGGATCAGATTGCAGATATCTTTACAAAACCTCTTCCCAAGGACTCTTTTGAATATCTCCGGGAGAAGTTAGGGGTCATGGCCCCTTCGGTGATGAACTAAGATGCACTGATGTGCATCAGTCCGGTGGCTATCACAGTCATATCTTGTGATCCGGACTAATGGGGAGCTGCAACTAAGGGGGAGCAGCTGGTATGATTCTGATGCATGAGAATTGCAAGTATGAGCCCTTTGCCATTGATGTCAAAGGGGGAGAGAAGACATGTGAAAAACAAGTGGCTGATGATCAAAGGGGGAGCAGTAAAGGAAGAAAAGACATATGAAAAGTTGAAGTTCTTGTCCTAATGGTTTTTCACATCATATGTTGCCATCAATGACAAAGGGGGAGATTGTTGCAAGTATGAGGTGAGCCAGTGTTGTCATTGATGTCAACATACTCATATTGCATTGACAAGAAGGATTTGATGAGCTGTGTGCTGAGGATATTGAGAAAATTACCCTCAGTCAGGAACAGTGAAGAACAGTGATGAGAAGAAGGTAAATGTACTATATAGGATGAGAACCGGAGGATGCAGATTAAAGGGTTAGTAGATATGAGTCTTGAGATGCTACAGTTAAGATTTCAGAGGTCCGCATGAAGATCTGAAGGAGTTGTGGCTGCCGGTATAGAACCGGGTCCGGCAAGTATCCGGAGGTGACAGAGGATCACAAAAAGGTCCGGTGAGGTCCAGAATTGTATTATCCTAATCTGCGGATTGGAAGGAGTGTTTGGGATGTCCTTGTGATGTGTCATCCTGATTTGTGTATGATTTGGAGGTCCGGAAGTACCTCTTGCATTATGACAGTGGCGACAGACTGTGTTCTTGAAGTTCCGGATGAGGAAGACAAGAGATCCCAGTAAGCAGAGGAAGTGCGGATGTATCCAGACATTCAGACAGGCTTGTGAAGGTTCTTGGATCATGTTTAGGTTGTGTTGTTGGTCCGCATTGATGGTAGAGCCCGGAATTGAAGTTATTCTTCCGGATGAAGTTCTTGCTCTGTGTAGCCGACCGGATGAGTTGTTCATCCTGCGAATGTTCTTGTGATGGCCGACCGGATGTGTTATTCATCTTGCGGATACTCCTATAGTTGTTTGCCGACTTAGATGTTTGTTCCTAAGTCGATGTCTTGTATAAATAACGGTTTGTGAGTTCATTTCAGTGTGTGGTGTGAGGATGAGTATGGTATAGCGAAGAAACGTGCGAAAGGGAGAGCAGAGATTGTTGGGCTTAATTGGAACTGATCCGGACATGGTAGAGATGTCATTCTCCAGTTCAAGACTGTGATTTTCATCACTTTGTAGATAGTGTGTCTCCTTGTAGGCAGTGGGCCTCTTTGTGAGCAGTGTGCTCGGGCAGTGAGCCCTTATTGGCATGTGCCATTCATTTTTCTTTATTCTTCTAACAGAGAATAATTCTTGGGTTAATCACCCCGTGGTTTTTTCCTTAACCGGGTTTTCCACGTCAAAATCTTGGTGTTCAATGTGTTGATGCTTATCTGCTCTTGTGTTTATGTATTATGCTTCCATGGATGATTATTTGATATGCTGCTAACTAACAACAGTGAGTTAAGTGTTTAAATGAGAAGAAGTTTTATACAACTGATTCACCCCCCCCTCTCAGTTGTATGCACAATTTTGTATGCGGATTCCACCCTTTGCCATTGATGTCAAAAGGGGAGTGAGGAGTAGTGAAAAATGAGGAATTCAACAAAGGGGGAGTACCGGCAAAACAATATAAAGAAACATAGCACAAGCAAAGGGAGAGTTATTGCGACACTTAGCCATTTTTCACTAAGTGTTGCCATCAATGCCAAAGGGGGAGATTGTTGGCAAGAGACATTGTGTGGCTTCATAAGTGTTGTCATTGATGGCAACAAAGTCTATTCTACACATCCGCAATACATAATATGCCTATACCAGAAGTCAGAGTGAAGATTGCAACATGGTCCGACAATTAGGTCCGGATCTCTCAGATGGTGTAACTCAGTAAGTTGCGGACTTGGAAAAGTCAAGAAGGGTATAATGACTATTGTATTCTAGAGATTTAGCCTCCGGTGATAAAGCATGAAAAAGATATGAGCTTCTGAGTGATGGGTTCCAATCAAATAGAGCAGACAGAGGAAGAACTGACCGACAGAGTACCAGACTTCAATCTGGATGTATGAAAGGTGTTGATCAAGCAATTTGTGGCATTATACATTATTGGCCGACATGATTAATGACTTCTATGTCTAATTTTTTGATGCGTATCATCAACCAAGCAAGGATTCAGCCGACAGAACATAAACTTGCAAATATTCCAAGTGTTCTTGCTGCCGACTATGAAGTTGTTGGAAATCCTTGATGCGGATATATATACTTGATAGATTCAAGCTTGTGGAATATTGTGTGTATGGATAAGTGGAAGAAAATATAGGAAGAAGTGCGAAACAAAGATCTGAATCCGGAATATGACTAAAGAGTGATATTGAGCAGAGGAAGAATGAAATGTGCCAGATCAGTATACAGTTCCTAACCGGAACTGAATTCTTACATGTATGGATGTTGTTCATCAGTTCAAACACCTTGGTATCATCTATAAGCATTTGTAGACAATGAGTCTCTTGTAGGTAGTGGGCCTCTTGTGAGCAGTGTGCTCGGGCAGTGAGCCCTAATTGGCAAGTGCCATTTTGTACTCTTTTATTCTTTTAACAGAGAATACAATTATGGGTTAGACACCTCATGGTTTTTCCCTTAATAGGGTTTCTACGTAAAAATCCTTGTGTTGTGTGTGTTAATTTCACTTCTATTCTTATGGTTACTTATGCTTTCATGTTTTGATATATCATTGAATATTGAGATAAGAAAAGAAAGTAAAAATTAAGGATAATTGATTCACCCCCCCCTCTTAGTTATCTACCTTGTTTCCAACAAAAGGAAGGTAAGGGTTGAGTTTGAAAGCAAGAAGTTAATAGAACTTAATGAAAAATAGTCTAAGGACAAAATCTTGCTAGATAAGAATATTCAAGATGTAGAGACATCAATGAAAGATGCTAGTGACTTGTATCAATTTTTTCTAACTTGGCCTGCAACCACCAAGGATTTGAAAGATAAGATAGATGGTTGGGAAGCATAGTTGATCAAGATTTCCCATACTTATGATCCTTTAAAGGATACTAATGGAAATCAGAGGGTAGAAGTTGAAACCATACATTCTATAATAAATAAATTGCAAAATAAAAAAGATGCTGTAAAAAATAGAATGAGTCAGCTTAGAGAAATTGTCAGCTTTAAGATAGCATCTATAACAACACTTGTAGTAGAAGTAGATAAAATAAGACAAATCACTGAAGCCCCTACTATCATTGATAAAGAAGAAGAGTTAGCGTCCCAAATTAATGGGCATATACAAGTTTTGAGCAATGATAAGGCAAGATGGGATGGAGATGCAGTATATCTGAAGAACATCTATAAGGACATTCTCCCCAAAACTTAGTAAGTTTTTTATTTCTTGTATATATGGTCGATAGAAACAGTTTTGAAATTTTGGTGTACTACTTAAGGAATGCAGATTCAATCTGTATATACTCGTGTATCATAAACCTTTTCCATTGATGTCAGAGGGGGAGAGAAACATGTGAAAAATAGAAAGGGAGAGAATAACTGACATGAAAACGTCACTCACTTAGGAGAGAAGCATGTGAAAGAGTACAAGCAGTTAGGGGGAGAAATGTGTAAAAAGTAAGGGAGAGACATAAATTATTTTTCACATCATGTGTTGCCATCAATGCCAAAGGGGGAGATTGTTGGCAAGTTGGCAAACATCATAGATATAGACACTGTTGGTATGACTAAGATTGACTAAGCATGATGTTTGAATTGTGTTGTCATTGATGGCAACAACATTTGTGAGGTTATAGTAATCCTCATGAAGTCATATGAACAGAGAGTTTTGATCCGGTAAAGAGACTTAAGCATTTTTGGCTAAGTGTTGGAAGACTACAAAGATGACTACTGAGTGACAGTATTATGGTCCGCATTGTTCCAAGTTTGATGATCATATTCTACAGTTCTGATAGAAGGTTGGTAATACTTAGAAAACTCTAATTCCAAAGTTCTACATTCAGATGAGTTCTGGAAGCATAGAGTCAATTGGCAGAAGTTCAGGATAACAGTATTCAGTATGAAGCAGTGCAAAGAGCAAACTTATTTTGGTCCACATTTCTCTGGTAAGAAATATCTTATTCTGCAGTTTGAAAAGGTAGCTATGATTGGCTAAGTATCGCTATTTCAGTTAACAATGTTTAGCAGCGACAGAGTACAAGTTCCAGCACTCCGCATTTCATCGCATGTTATCATTTTATTCTATAGTTCTAGATTTAAGGTTTGGATGCCTAAGGAGTCTTGGATATGAGTTTTAGCAATTTTAGATGTCTGCACTTCAAGTTGTGCTTTGATAGATGGTCTGAGCTTGTGTTAGTTAGTTTAGAAAGCCGACCAGGTTTGATATTCTTTGTGCGAAGGAATTTGTTGATTAGAATCATATCTAGGTAAGTAGTTCCATAGTTTGTGCTGACATAAGAGAATTTGTTTGAGGTGTTGGTTTGGTCTGCAAAATCTTTTGGTATGCATTAAGGCCGACAAGTTACACTTTGCATAACTACACATTTCATACTTGCAAGCTGACCTATTTTGAAGATGGTATGTGTTGCAGATATATATATGGGATTAATTTTGGTGTTTGAAGAGAAGATGAAGGTGTGAATGTGACATGAAAGAAATTTTATGATCCAGAAAGTGTGACAAGTGTTTTGAGAAGAGAAATCTGACTTTCATGTAGAACATAGTAGTGTGATAGAGCAGTTTAGGATGAAGACTTTTGAGACAATATTTTGAGCCTAATTGGAACTGTACCAGGCCATGCATTTGTAGCAGTTCATTCTTGGTAGTAAGCCACCCATTCTCTATTATATATTCTTTTTCTTTTGGTAGTGAGCATATTACAGTGAGCATCTCTTTGGATAGTGAGCCTTTTGTAATCTAGGTTTGCTATCATAATATATTGTGAGCTAACACTCACTGTGGTTTTTCCCTTTTTGGGTTTTCCACGTAAAAATCCTGGTGTTCATGTGTTATGGCTTGTGGTTGTATTTTCTATGCTTGATTTGCTTTACTATTATTGAATGTGGTAAATGGATTAATGGTTTAATAGAATACTAATTCACGCCCCTCTCAGTATTTCGGGTGTTCAACATGGACTTGGTGGTATCTATAAATACCTTAATGGTTGTTGATTGGTCACAAGTAGTCAAGTTCTCCAAGATCAACCCCCCAAAAATTATACAATAACCCTATTCATGGTCTACCTAATAGCACAACTTAACACCACTTATATACTAGATCATGTGATCAAATATGAACTATAAATAAACTAGCACATTTAAATGTTACATAAAAAAATAGGAAAAAAATAGTCTAATGTGTTTTACCTCTAAATACAACAATTATATATATATATATATATATATATATATATTCAATGGTGTATAGAGTCAAATGATATGTTTTTATTGTACATGGGATCTACAAAATAAACACAATCTTCCCATTTGTAATAATAATCCATGCAATATATTCACAATATGTCCATAATGACTAACTTACACCCTCATATTTTGGTCATCTATCTCTAGTTGATAAGTTGGCATTAAAATCAAATTCGACATCTCTTTATCAATTACTAAACACTCTTATCCCTCTCTAACTACTTATTTCTAATCTCTTTTATATAAATCTAATTTATTGATTAATTAAATCTTTATATGAAAAGTTAGCACTTTATTTCATCACAATAGACATAACATACATCAATTATGCTCTTGTCCATCTAGTAACATAGATTCATGATAATAAAATATGGTAGAGAACACATTTACAAAAGGGTATGTGTAGGATCATGATGGACCAAACTATACCTCTAAGTGGCAATGAAAATACAAAAAATCAGACTTTATCAAGTTCATGTGAAAATTTGAATGGATTATCTACATAATTTGAAAAAGATGTAAGAATGAAATTTGTAGAGAATTGAATCTAGTTTATAGGCTACTATTTAAAAAAAAAAACTAAATTTACTTAGTGAAAATTGAATATTTCAATGAACAACTATTAAATTTTTCAGAAAAAATAAAAAGTGGGTGTCTGTCCAGCCAACCTAACTATGAGTAAAATTATATATATTTTTTTGAAACTTTCAAAATAAGTAGAGGACTCATGTCCGGATGTGACGCATATTTATTTTAAATTTTTTTCCAATAAAATAATTAGTTATGATTTTTTTACTGTGACTTCTTTTAAAAACTAAAAAGTAATTTTCTAGCCAACCTAACTCGATAAAAAAAAATTAAAATTAAAATTTTTTTTTTAACCTATAGCCAGAAAAGCATAGAGTGTGATGTAGGTTTTGGATCTCAAAAAGGTGAAATGGTTTGAAAGTTATGGATGTTTTTCAATCAGTGTGTCCATCAGGATTTCAGAGACATGGTATATAGAAATTTATTAATAATTATTTAATAAAATGATAACCAAACAAATCTTATATTTTTAGAAAGCTTACAATTTTTTCTATAAACCCTTTTCGTTTTATCAATTTTGCATAAAAAAAAGTCGTCAGCATGAACGGTGAAGTTCGAAGAAGAGACCGAAACATGAAAACACGTTAGAATCCATGAAAAGTCAACAACCAAAATGGATATCCGTTTTGCTTCGGTAAAAGCAACTCAAAATGGATATCCGTTTGCTTGATCTATGAAAAATTTTGTTCCATTGGTTTTGGATGAACAGAAGCAACATATTTGAAACATTGAGGCAATAATACAAGAAGTTAAAGTTAGTTGGTCATTTATAGGTGTATCTATTGTTTCATATGACATTACACATAGAATTCTAATTAACAATCTAGTTTCCTCATTTGGGGGAACATTTTTTTATCCGTTTCTAATGGAAATATTTAGTTAAAAATTGGTGGCTCCTTGTGAAAAGTATGGGCTCTTATCAAGCACGCATAACCAAGAAGGTTGATATCCATTTTTCTTACATGTTTGTTGATCACATCTTATGAAACGGATGTTGCTTGGTGATAGTTCTAGGTTTAGTGAACAATATTCTCAAGCTTATTGTAATTTTTACACTTGTGACCAAATTTGGTACCAAACCCTTTCACCTTTTCAATTAATCCTGATAGTATCATCTCACTCCATACAAATCAAACCAACATTAGGACCATGTGAATGAGATTAAGGATAGCCTTGAAATATGAATCTTTGTACTTTGACTATCCTTTTAGCATGACAATCCTTTAGGATCATTGTACCCAGGTGCAACAATCCTTCAATCTTCTTTTATTTATATTTCTTTCCTCTTCATACACAAGATTCTTGTGCCTTGTAGTCATGACAATCCACAAAACAGCTAATTGTCCTTAGTGAGACTATCTTATTTTGACAGTGATAGTCATCGTCCATTCACAACTCTCCTCTTTAACATAGATACCCTTTGCACATGTTTTGACTTCATGATTTTCCTTTTGTATGTTGTATTATGGTATGAAAATACTATGGCCCCTTCTTCATCCTCTTGTATTATGAAATTGAAGGTCGACACTTACGGTTACTCTTCTTTATTACTTGGTGATAATGAATCCCTAAGCTCATTTTTGATTGTCTTGAAGCCAAATTTACCACTGTTGAGACAGTCAGAGTTGATTCTTGATCATGAATATTGTGAATTACTTCAAATATCTATGGACAATTTCAATTGTGTTTCTTAAGACAATCATGCCTTGACTATCCCTTGATGTTGGTCATGATTGTGCTTGGATGGCACAATAGTTCATAGTTAGATTTTTGCCACTAAGGTTTCCTTTGACAAAGTCGTATTTGTAGTCCACCTTTTGATGATGTTCAAACAATATAAATACTTATTCTTAACATAAGCAATAAATTTATCACAAATACCAATGCATTCTACTCATAAGGTTCATGGCACCATGCCTAAAGGCATGATAGTCAGTAGTGTACTATTATGGCAGCCTATGGTTGGTTTGACAATCTATAATAGTGAGCATTCGTTATTGTCATAATATATTTTACATTTGAGGCCTTGTCTGTAACATACAAAGTTTACCTTTCTCACCCATACCTTCAGTATATAAAGGACATTGATAGGGAATTTTTAATTTCCACTCAGTCAGTGCAATCTAGGAGAGGATAGATTGTCTAAAGTTGTAATCTATTTCCATTTACACTTTCCATAACTACAAATGCTTAGTGTTTATTCTCAACCCCGATATATGAATAAAATGTGACCTATTGTACTAATAGGCCTATAGGGACAAAGAGGTGATAAAGCCTTTAATTTTAAACATGACATGGTTTTGATAACTTCCCATATTGGTAATGTCCTGGATGATAATCCTTTGATGCACCTAATTGTAATAGGTGTTATGATAATCCTTGGTATCTTGTCATTTCTTTTTTGAATGGCCTGCAAATAAGACATAAGACCTATTAGATCCTTCATAAATAAGAATTCTCATACATTACATTTAAACTTAAACTCCCTAAACATCCATCAATCCATCCATTAATATCAAAATGCCATGAATATCCTATGATCAACCATTCTAATTCCTAGGATAGTCATATATTGCAATTTTGCTTCTCTATACTAAAATAGCCCAAGGAATATCTACCCGTGAATTTGTATTTTAACAATCTAATGTCTTTACGAATAACATTGAGCCTTCTTTTGGGACAACATTTTTGCCTTCAGAAGCTCCTCATTTCATGATAGCCTAAAATAGAATAAGTAGATAGTCATAACATTTTAGCATAATGGGAAAACCCTAAAGTGTGATAAAGTCTATACATTATCTATTCCCATCCATGTCACGAAGCAACTATTCAAATGCTAGGCCAACATGATTTAAAGACTTTTTACTGGTAGTCATCAATTTTCCACAATCCATGATGTTGAGTTTGAAATGCTTCTGGATTTGACTGTGTATTATTATTTTCCTCAACATTTCGAATCACACATAGTGATCCATCATCAGGAGAAAGATAGCAAGCAAGAGAAGAGAGAACATGAATGACAGTATGCAGACTTAAGACCGCTTAAAAGGAGTGAGAGAGATGTGAGGCAGAAACCAAGATCAATTAAGGGAGAAGGATAGCTGCCTATCAAACCTAGTGAAGTGAGGGACAAAGAGGAGTGGGGGACATCTAGGCACACTAAGACAAAACAAACAAAGAAAGACCAACTAGGATGAGAGGAAGACCCAAGTAAAGAAAATTAAAAAAGCAAACAAAGGAGCAAGGCCACAACTTAGAAGGGAGCAAAAAGAGGAATAATTGTAATACAATCAACCATAAAGAACAAACCGAGGATGAAAGAGATAAGATAATTAAATAATTAAATAAATAATAAAAAAGGGGGGGACAACCGAAGAGGTTAAAATGTGAGGGATAGATTGGGAAAAGCTACATATAAAGAACAAGAGAGGGCTCCAAGTTAAAAGAGAGAGAGGGGTGAACTACAAAGGCAAAGGAGGGGGGGGCTAACAAAAAAGAAAGGTAAGCCAATAACTATCCAAAGGAGGAAAGAAACTAACTGGGAGAAAGCATAAGAGAGAAGAGTAAATCATAAAAGGGAAGACAAGCTACAACGACCAAATAATATATATAAATATATATTCACAACAAACTCCAAGCCACAAACGGAGCACCAGGGGGGAACAAGAAACGAAGGATACGGTTAAAAACCTAGAAATTAAAGAGGAGGGAGAAGGGGGCAATGAGATCCAGAGGTTGGAGACAGGAGGTTAAGCTAGGGGACAAGAGTATGAGAAATAAAAAGGTGAGAATGGGCCAGGGAGGGTAAAGAGGAGGGAGGACAAGGAGCAAAGGGAAAGGGGGGAGAGGAGCCTAGGGGGGAGAGGAAAAGGGGATAAGATGAGGGAAAAAGAGGAGGGGCAAAGACTCAATCCCACAAAAGGGGACAAGGAGGGGACAGAGGGGGGGCGGGGGCAAGAACCGGTAAAGAGGGGAAAAAAGGACAAAGATAGGAGAAGGGAGAGGGGAGCTAACAAGATCGGGTTAGGAAAGAGAGGGGAGGGGTAAGAGGGGAGGATGGGGAAGAGAAATCGACTAAGAGTGAAGGAAATCATGATGGGGTAAGAGGGGAGGCTTTTTACTCTTTTTGAAAACACACCTCTTCAATCTTGGATCTCCCATCAATATATGAACCTCCTTAAAGACCGTTTCTAGTGAAGGAGGAGGGCAAATTAACATTGGTAGCTTCTTTACACATTGATCCATAAGGATTTGTTAAACACTAAGAATCATCACTAATGAATTACTCAAATAATCAATAATAAAATATTCAATTTTGTTCATCAGGTGAAATAATCACTTTTCTAGACTATGTTCCAATATTTCGGGGATAGGAATGGTGGGGCAGCAGGGGTTGTGTTTTGGGGCGTTTTGGATTTAATGCCCTAAATTGCTTTACGCAATCCTTCATATGATTTGATTCATGATACATGGTTTGAGAAGGATACACATGATATACCCTTACCCTCTAGTGATAAAATTATGAATGATACTTTATGTGGTGAAGCTACACCTTCGTTAATCCTTCATGACATTGTAATTCCTTGTGATGATGATGTCCTTCATGTGATATGTTAGGACATAATGCAAAGTTAACATGGCATGAACTCTCTTGGAAGGGTAAGCATGGACTATAAGAACATTGAACTAGTTGGATCTGTTAAGCTCGCCATTTATGAAAGAACTTTTTAAAAGGTTAATCTTAATTAGGTAAGGTTATGGTTCAGTGTGGTTGTTTGTGCGACAATGTGTAAATTAATGTTACTGAAGGATAAATCTAACTATAATATACTAACATTTTAATAACCATGAGAGCTAGGACTAACAATTAGACTAAAAACTTGACAAACAATACAACTTGGATGCATGTAGGACTTGGAAAATGGAAAAGAATATAATTAAATGTGGAAAACAATGAAAAAGTGGTATTAGTTGCACCTATATAGAGAAGTGGTTTTAGGGGAATTATTTAGGGTTTAGAGGTTTAGGGTTGCTTGGGTTTAGGGGTTTAGGGTTTACAGTTTAAAGAGAGATAGAGAGAGGGGACTGATAGAGTTTGGGAGAGATAGAGGAGACAAAGGGGATCTAGATAGCAGATAGAGAGTGAGAGACATGTCCAAAGACATAGAGATAGAGAGAGAGAGAGAGAGATTGAGAGGTAGAGGGATGATAGAGGTTTAGGGTTGCTTGGGTTTAGGGGCATTATTTAGGGTTTAGGGTTTATGGTTTTAGGGTTAGGGGTTAAGGTTTAGAGGTTTAGGGTTTAGAGTTTAGAGAGAGATAAAGTACCAATAGGAAGATATAGAGGAGTCTGAGGGGAGAGATAGGGATATAAAGAGTGAGGGACATGGCAAGAGACATAGGGAGAGAGATTGAGAGGTAGAGGGACAAAGGTGATAGGGAGATAGGGGAGAGATAGGGAGATAGTGGTTTATGGTTACTTGGGTTTAGGGTTTAGGGGTTTGGGGTTTAGGGGTTTGGGGTTTAGGGTTTCTCAGGTTTAGGGGTTAGGGGTTAGGGTTTAGGGGCATTATAATTTAGGGTTTAGGATTTATTGTTTAGGGATTAGGGGTTAGGTTTAGAGGTTTAGGGTTTTGGATTTAGGGTTTATAGAGAGAGAGGAATGATAGGGAGATATAGAGAAGTCTGAGGGGAGAGATAGGGAGATAGAGAGTGAGGGACATGGCTAGAGACATAGGGAGAGAGATTGAGAGGTAGACGGACACAGGTGGTAGGGAGATAGGGGAGAGATAGGGAGATAGTAGTTTAGGGTTACTTGGGTTTAGGGTTTAGGGGTTTGGGGTTTAAGGTTTAGGGGTTTAGGGTTTCTCAGGTTTAGGGGTCAGGGGTTAGGGTTTAGGGGCATTATTTAGGGTTTAGGATTTAAATTGTTTAGGGGTTAGGGGTTAGGTTTAGAGGTTTAGGGTTTTGGATTTAGGGTTTATAGAGAGAGGAATTATAGGGAGATAGAGAGAGGAGATGGAGGAGAGAGATAAGGAGATAGAGAGTGTGACACATGGCCAGGGACATAGGGAGAGAGATCAAGAGAGGTAGAGGGATGATAGAGATAGGGAGATAGGGGAGAGATAGGGAGATATAGGTTTAGAGTTGATTGGATTTAGGGTGTACCTGGGTTTAGGGTTTCTTAGTTTTGGAGATAGCTAGATAGAAAGAGAGAGGAGACAGATAGGGAGAGATAGAGGTGACAAAGGGGAGAGATAGGGAGATAGAGAGTGAGCGATATGTCTAGAGAAATAGGGAGAAGGATTGAGAGGTAGAAGGACAATAGAGATAGGGAGATAAGGGAGAGATAGGAGATAGAGTTTAGGGTTGCTCATGTTTAGGGTTTAGGGGTTAAGGTTTAGAGGTTTAGGGTTTAGTGTTTAGAGAGAGAGGACCAATAGGGAGATATAGAGTGAGGGACATGGCTAAAGCATAGGGAGAGATATTGAGAGGTAGAGGAATGATAGTGATGGGGAGATAGTGAGATAGGGAGATAGAGAGATAGAGGTTTAGGGTTTCTTGGGTTTAGTGTTTAGGATTTAGGGGTTTATGGTTTCTCAAGTTTAGGGTTTAGGGGTTAGGGGTTAGGGGTTAGGTTTAATCATGCATCCCAGTCATTCCCCTAGCATTCCTATATATCCTATCTCTCCTCTTTATCTTTCCCTCTCCCTTATCGACGAAGCAAATGGAAACAAGAAAACTAGGACTCCCTTTCTTAGGTTTAGGGTTTAGAGCTTAGGGAATTATTAAGGGTTTATGGTTTAGGGGTTAGGGTTTAGTATTTGGAAGAATTATTTAGGGTTACTTGGGTTTAGGGTTTAGGGGCATTATTTAGGGTTTACGGTTGCATGTCAAAAGTAGTCTCTCTCTCTCTCTAAATCTATAAACCCTAAATAATGGCCCTAATCCCTAACCCCTAACCTGCATCTACCTCCCTCCTGTATCTACCTCTCTCCTATATCTATTCAAAAGTGCCTTTAAAATACTATGAGATACCTTAGTATAAGTAAATCATATAAAAATCAAATATATTTATCATCATAATCCTATATAAATTTTGATAGTATTTTATAGCTAAAATGCCTAAATATCATCATAATCCTTTATAAATTTGCTTGTATTTTATAGCTAAAATGCCTAAATATCATCATAATCCTTTATAAATTTGCTTGTATTTTATAGCTAAAATGCCTAAATACTTAAAATGCTAAAAATGCTAAAATAATAAAATAAAAAACAATGAAACAATAGGGAAAAAGAAAATGGATATCCGTTTTGGAGATCATAAAAAGCAAAAAAAGAATACGTTTTTGCAAACCCGCGGCTTGCAAAACGCAGTCTCATCTTCAAAGAATGGATATCAGAGCTGAGGAATAGATATCTGATCCAAAGAGGTAAGATTTCGTGCATTTTTTTTTGTTTGTTTTATATATTCAAGTAATTTTTTTAGTTTTTATGCTAAGTGGGTATGTTTTATAATTTAATTAGGTAAAATGGATGCACAAAATGAAAACCCAAATCCTCCACCACAAAACCCTCCCCCTCCAACAATAGAAGAGAATATTCAAAGAAATATTGATCATATAAGTAGGATCATAGAAATGTATCGCCGCCACCCTTGATTGTCTATAATGACATCAAATTTAGAGGGAATCATTAATCATATTCAAACCTTGTCAACCCAACATGAATCATTTAGGCAATGGCAAGAAGCCAAGAAGGCCGAATATGCTAACGGTTTGTCATATGAGGAAGTCAAAGATTTAGAGATTACAAAAACTATGTTAGCCCAACACTTTGTCAATCCTAAAACTAGATTGCATGTAGATGTCCGTAAGCCCAAGTTTTCAATCAAATGGTGTATTCATGAGGGCATTAGTCAAAACTTTTGGGATCGTTGGTGGATGGTTTTTGATAAACCACCCAACAATAATTTAGATGTGCCTTTGTATTTCCTCTGTAAACTCTATGCAAAGTTCGTCATGGGTCAACATGTTAATTATTTTGATTTTAGAGAGTTTCAAGGAGTGGGCAGAGGAATGCCTCAAAATAGACCTAGGGCAATTAGACAAGTACAAGGTCCATATATTCCCCCTCCTGCTATCCCTTCTCCACCCCCAATGTAGCACCCAGACGTTGTTGCAAATGCAACACAACAGGGCCTTAGTGTCGTACAGTCTTTGACTGAGCATTTCATTACATAGACATCTCAGTTTGCACAAGCACATGATGAAGGTGATGATATTGGATCACCTGGTACTACTAGACCGTCGTCGTCCAGACATGTATGTGTGCCCCATCATTGCATTTCTTGCAATCATTTATGCTTGGGTCCTATTATGGAGAGTAGTGAGCCACCATTGAACACATCAGAGTATGATCTCCGCTCACGAGATGAGGCAATGGGGTCCAGAACTCAAGCTGAGGGGTCAGGGACAAGAGTAGAAGCTACCAGATCAGTAAACAATAGAGAAGGAGAAATGCATGAGCAATCTCTTATGCAGGTAAAATTTAAAGTTAAATTTTATGGTCTATTCCATTTGAATATATAAACAACTTTATTAGTACTAATGTATCTAAGTGGGATAACAGTTGATGACAGAGGAGGAGTTGACAGAAGTTCATCATGGAACTTTGTCTGCCATCCAATTTGGCTTGGACTTGCCAGTATAATTTGTTGTACACATCAACTTTTTTTTTATGCATTTATTTCTTTGTGAGTAATTATATATTAATTTATACCTTGATGTTAATTTTATTTTATAGTCAATCAAAAATGTGAATGATGTGGCATCTTTGCTAATAGTCTTTTCTCGAACTCCTAATCGACCCAAGGGACTATCATTTACAGAACGGCTTTCTCAATGCCAATAAAGCGTGGAGGTAATTTGATTGAATTGTACTTTAATTGATAATTTAGAAAACTTAAATATTTGATTATAGTCATTTAGAGTCTTACATTCTTGTCCTTCTTAATTGATGTAGGAGGCCTTGATGGTGGTATGTGCTTGTTTTCTAGTAGATAAGTTTTTGTGTAGTACATTTCCTATTTTGTTTAATAATTATATATTAATTTATTTCAATGTTACTTTGCTTTTATATAGTCTATTGAGAATGTGAGTGATGTGCCACCTTTGCCATCATGCTTCACTAGGACACCTGATCATCTTAAGAGAAAATCATTTGTAGAATGATTGTCCGAACAACAACATAGAGTCGAGGTAATTGAATTAAAGTTTTCTAAATAATTGATAGTTTATCTAGCGGTCTTATAGTTGATTGTAGTGATTTAGATGTATGTTAATAAATGAAAGTTCTTAATTGTAGTAGATAAGAATCTATTTACTAACTTTAACTTATTTTTATTTACCATTGAAGAGATTAATCAAATTTGTGTTTTGACTTGTTAATGCATGAAACTTCACCTCCATCAATTACTAGACATTTTGGTACAAAGAGGACACTTTTTCAGGATCCATCATAGATTGAGGATCCATCATAGATTGAGGATCAAGTGGATTTGTAATATTTGATGTAGCTATTTGGCATGTAGATTGTATATAGATTTTGAGACATGGCATATGCCACATTTTGTAAAAAATATTTTGAGTTGGCATATTTGCCAAATTTTTGTATATGTCTACCATTATGGACTAGATTTTAATGTATATACACCTTGATATACAATATAATTTAAATTCCTTATGTGCAAGTCATGATACTTCCCATGATGCCATACATTATGATGATAGTTCTTTAGTCCATTGATGATATGTTTAGCATTGAGAATGGTTTTAGATCGAGAGAATGGTTTTAGATCAATAGAATCAATATGAAAAAATTCCTTATATATGCCCTAATCAAATAAGGTCATGATAAACCATTTCATCATGTATTTAGTCTTCATCTTGTCAAATTTTGTAAATATGTCAAAGTTGTCACATGAAAAATGTAAAAAAAATGCAAAAGTATGGCAGATGAATAGTCAAGTACTCAAGAGTCAGTTGGAGACTATTGGTTTCCCTCAAATCATGTATAAATATGCATAAACCTTCATGGAAAAGGCATTGGAGATGTATTGAAAACATTTTGAAGATGAATTGAAGACATGTTTGAATGAAATTAATGTCAAGAAACTCTATGTCAAGGACACTGGGGGCACATTATAAACATAAAAAACTTACATCTTGGGGGGAGGTGCCAATAAGGCCAATAAGGATACTATTTCAGTTGGGTGTGTGTGTGTATGCAAATCCCATTTATGGCCGAGAAGCTCTCTATTTACTATTATTCAACTCTCGTTGATAGGAGGTTGGCTCTACAACTATTGCAATTTGTGTATGAAACCTAGATGCCTACGAGATCATATATATATATATATATGTATGTATGTATGTATGTAAACCCTACAAGACAGTCATTCATGAAATTACAATGCAAAGAGGGTTTATAAGTTGCATTAGGGTTTATGACTATCCTAGAACAACATCGTGTATATGCTCATAAAAGCCATCAAACTTTGAGAATAAACTCATCATTAGATAAGGAGTGGAAGGCTAAAGTCACATTCCCAAAAACCTCTTAAAATCACATGTCTCCTCTTATGAAAACTAGGGTCTTTGCCAATACATTGTTCCGTAAGAGCAAAGTCACTTAAGATACTAAGAGCAAAAACCTTGCCAGGTGCCATATTTTTTGTTCTGCTCATCGTGGGGTCGAACAGACTACACCAACGCGTTGGGGTGGGTGGGTAAATGATAAGGGAGGTCTCATTTGTGCACCAAGCATCCCAGTCATTCCGGGCAAGAGGCTACCGGCAAAGTCCCTTAAGATCCTTGAGACCAAAAAACTGCCAAACTTTGACTGGGCAGTTCTCAGAATTCATGACAGTTGGGAATGTTCTGTTTGGACCTACAGGTGCACGTGACATCCTTCCACAATAACCTCTCTTGTTTTCAGTCAACTCCATTCTGTTTGACCGTGCCGAAATCAAATGCATTGTTGCAAAATGCTTCAATTTGATGCAGTGGAAAGGTGCTAGGAGTGACATTTTTCATTCCATAGCTCTTGCGGTCGAACGGACTACTCCAACATGTCGGGGTGGGCTGGTAAATGCTAGTGGAGGTCTCATTTTGTGTGCCAAGTGTCCCAGTCATTCCAGGCAAGAGGCTACCAGCAAACTCCCTTAAGATCCCTGAGACCAAAAAACTACAAAACTTTGACAGGGCAGTTCTCAGAATTCGTGACAGTTGGGAATGTTCTGTTTGGACCTATAGGTGTACGTGGCATCTGTCCACAATAACCTCTCTCATTCTGGTCAACTCCATTTTGTTTGACTGTGCCGAAATCAAACGCATTATTGCAAAATGCTTCAATTTAATGGAGTGGAAAGGTGCTAGGTGCGACATTTTGCATTCCACAGCTCGTGGGGTCGAACGGACTGTGCCAACACATCGGGGTAGGCGGGTAAATGCTAGTGGAGGTCTCATTTTGTGCGCCAAGCGTCCCAGTCATTCTAGGCAAGAGGCTACCAACAAAGTCCCTTAAGATCCCTGAGACCAAAAAATTGCCAAACTTTGACGGGGTAGTTCTCAAAATTCGTGACAGTTGGGAATGTTTTGTTTGGACCTACAGGTGCACGTGGTATCCTTCCACAATAACCTCTCTCATTTTTGGTCAACTCCACTCCGTTTGACCATGCCGAAATCAAACGCATTGTTGCAAAATTCTTCAATTTGATGCAGTGGAAAGGTGCTAGGTGCGACATTTTTCATTCCATTGCTCGTGGGGTCAAACGGACTGCGCCAACATGTTGGGGTGGGTGGGTAAATGCTAGTGTAGGTCTTGTTTTGTGCGCCAAGCATCCCAGTCATTCCGGGCAAGAGGCTACCGACAAAGTCCCTTAAGATCCCTGAGACCAAAAAACTACCAAACTTTGACGGGGTAGTTCTCAAAATTCGTGACAGTTGGGAATGTTTTGTTTGGACCTACAGGTGCATGTGGCATCTGTCCACAGTAACCTCTCTCATTTTTGGTCAACTCCATTCCGTTTGACCGTGCCGAAATCAAACACATTGTTGCAAAATGCTTCAATTTGATGCAGTGGAAAGGTGCTAGGTGTGACATTTTTCATTCCATAGCTCGTGGGGTCGAACAGACTATGCCAACACGTCGGGGTGGGCGGGTAAATACTAGTGGAGGTCTCATTTTGTGCGCCAAGCATCCCAGTCATTCCGAGCAAGATGCTACAGGCAAAGTCCCTTAAGATCCCTGAGACCAAAAAACTACCAAACTTTGACAGGGAAGTTCTCAGAATTCGTGATAGTTGGGAATGTTCTATTTGGACCTACAGGTGCATGTGGCATCCATCCACAATAACCTCTCTCATTTTTGGTCAACTCCATTCTGTTTGACCGTGCTGAAATCAAACGCATTGTTGCAAAATGCTTCAATTTGATGCAGTGGAAAGGTGCTAGGTGCGACATTTTTCATTCCATAGCTCGTGGGGTCGAATGGACTATGCCAACGCATCAGGGTGGATGGGTAAATGCCATTGGAGGTTTCCTTTCGTGCGCCAAGCGTCCCAGTCATTCCGAGCTGTAAGCTACCGACAAAGTCAAAAGTTGCTAGGATTGAAATTTTGCTTTCCACAAGTCCTGGGGCCAAACGGTTTGCTCCAACACGTCAGGGTGGGTGAGTAAATGCTAGGGGAGGTCTTGCTTTGTGTGCAAAGCATCCTAGTCCTTCCCAGCTGTAAGCTACCGGCAAAGTTAAAAGTTGCTAGGATTGAAATTTTGCATTCGATAGGTAGTGGGGCCGAATGGTTTGCGCCAACACATCGGGGTGGGCGAGTAAATGCTAGGGGAGGTCTTGTTTTGTGTGCAAAGCATCTCAGTCCTTCTGAGCTGTAAGCTACCTGCAAAGTGACGTTGTCGGTAGCTTACAGCTTGGAAGGACTGGGATGCTTTACACACAAAATGAAACCTCCCCTAGCATTTACTCGCCCACCCCGACGTGTTGACGCAAACCGTTCAGCCCCAGGACCTGTGGAATGCAAAATTTCAATCCTAGCAACTTTTGACTTTGTCGGTAGCTTACAGCTCGGAACGACTGGGATGCTTGGTGCACGAAAGGAAACCTCCAATGGCATTTACCCATCCACCTTGACATGTTGGTGCAGTCCATTCGACCCCATGAGCTATGGAATGAAAAATGTCACACCTAACACCTTTCCACTCCATCAAATTGAAGCATTTTGCAACAATGCGTTTGATTTCGGCACGGTCAAACAGAGTGGAGTTGACCACAAACAAGAGGTTATTGTGGACGGACGCCACGTGCACCTGTAGGTCCAAACAGAACATTCCCAGCTGTCACTAATTCTGAGAACTGCTCTGTCAAAGTTTGGCAGTTTTTTGGTCTTAGGGATCTTAATGGACTTTGCCGGTAGCCTCTTGCCCGGAATGACTGGGATGCTTGGCGCACAAAACAAGACCTCCACTAGCATTTACCTGCCAACCCCGATGCATTGGCACAGTCCGTTTGACCCCACAAGCTATGGAATGAAAAATGTCGCACCTAGCACCTTTCCACTGCATCAAATTGAAGCATTTTGCAACAATGCGTTTAATTTCGGCATGGTCAAACGGAATGGAGTTGACCAAAAATGAGAGAGGTTATTGTGGACGGATGCCACGTGCACTTGTAGGTCCAAATAGAACATTACAACCTATCACGAGTTCTGAGAACTGTCCCGTCAAAGTTTGGCAGTTTTTTGGTCTCAGGGATCTTAAGGGACTTTGTCGGTAGCCTCTTGTACGGAACGGAATGACTGGGACACTTGGCACACAAAATGAGACCTCCACTAGCATTTACCCACCCACCCTGATGCGTTGGCGTAGTCCGTTCGACCCCATGAGCTATGGAATGAAAAATGTCGCACCTAGCACCTTTCCACTGCATCAAATTGAAGCTTTTTGCAACAATGCGTTTGATTTCGGCACGGTCAAATGGAATGGAGTTGACCAAAAACAAGAGAGGTTATTGTGGATGGATGCCACGTGCACTTGTTGTTGCAAGTATGAGGTGAACCAGTGTTGTCATTGATGTCAACATACTCATATTACATTGACAAGAAGGATTGGATGAGCTGTGTGTTGAGGATATTGAGAAAATTAGCCTCAGTCAGGAATAGTGAAGAACAGTGATGAGAAGAAGGCAAATATATTGGATAGGTTGAGAACCAGAGGATGCGGATTAAAGGGTTTGCAGATATGAGTCTTGAGATGCTTCAGTCAAGTTTTCAGAGGTCCGCATGAAGACCTGAAGAAGTTATGGCTATCTGTGTGGAACCGGTTCCGGCAAGCGCTTAGAGGTGACAGAGGATCACAGAAAGGTCCGGTGAGGTCCGGAATTGTACAATCCTAATCTGCGGATTGGAAAGAGTGTTTGGGATGTCCTTGTGATGTGCCATCTCGAGCTGTGTATGATTTGGAGGTCCGGAAGTACCTCTTGCATTATGACAGTGGCGACAGACTGTGTTCTTGAAGTTCCGGATAAGGAGGATAAGAGATTTCAGTAAGTAAAGGAAATGCGGACATACCTGGTCATTCAGGCAGGCCTGTGAAGGTTCTTGGATCATGTTGAGGTTGTGTTGTTGGTCCGCATTGATAATGTATGATTTGAAGGTCCGGAAGTACCTTCTACAGTGGCGACAGACTGTGTTCTTGAAGTTCCGGATGAGGAAGACAAGAGATTCCAGCAAGTAAAGGACGTGCGCATGTATCCGGTCATTCAGGCAGGCTTGTGAAGTTTTCTGGATCGTGTTGAGGTTGTGTTGTTGATTCGCATTGATAGTAGAGCCCGGAATTGAAGTTATTCTTCCGGATGAAGTTCTTGCTCTGTTTAGCCGACCGGATGAGTTGTTCATCCTGCGAATGTTCTTGTGGTGGCCGACCGGATGTGTTATTCATCTTGCGGATACTCTTATGGTTGTTTGCCGACTTAGATGTTTGTTCCTAAGTCGATGTCTTGTATAAATAATGGTTTGTGAGTTCATTTCAAAGTGTGGATTGTGTGGATGAGTGTGGCATAGCGAAGAGAAGTGCGAAAGGCAGAGCAGAAGTTTTTGGGCTTAAAAGGAACTGATCCGGACATAGTAGAGATGTCATTCTCCAGTTCAAGATTGTGATTCTTATCACTTTGTAGACAGTGTGTCTCTTAGTAGGCAGTGGGCCTCTTGTGAGCAGTGTGCTCGGGCAGTGAGCCCTAATTGGCAAGTGCCATTCTTTTCTTATTCTTCTAACAGAGAATAATCCTTGGGTTAATCACCCCGTGGTTTTTCCCTTAACCGGGTTTTCCACGTCAAAATCTTGGTGTTCAATGTGTTGATGTTTATCTACTCTTGTGTTTATGTATTATGCTTTCATGGATGATTAATTGATATGCTGTTAACTAACAATGAAGAATCAAGTGTTTGAAAGAACAAGAAGTTTTATACAACTGATTCACCCCCCCTCTCAGTTGTATGCCTTAAATCCAACAATTGGTATCAGAGCTAAGTTCCTTTGAAAGGAGCTTAACCGCTTGAGGAGATCCAGGATGTCGTCATACAAGAAGGATAGTCCGAAGTTCGATGGAACCAACTTTACTCTCTGGAAAGGTCGCATGAAGTGTCACTTGGAATGTATGGGAAAAGCATACTTGGCTATGGTCTCAAAACCATATGTACCTCCACAAGGTGGCCCGACAACTCTGAATGAAATCACAGAAACAGAAAACAATCTGCGGACCAAGGAAGCTCTTCTAAGCGCATTGAATGACTCAGATCTCTCAAATGTTATTGACCTACCAACTGCATATGAGATCCTGACTAAATTGGAACTTCTGTATGAAGGAGATGAGTTTGTCAAAAGTGCAAGGTTGCAAAGTCTGAAAGGGAAATTTGAAAGATTGAAGATGAGAGATGATGAAAACATCACTACCTTTATGCCAAGAGTGAATGAGCTGGTATGTGGAATCAGAAATGCTGGTGGAACTCTAGATGAAAATGAGATTGTCTGCAAAATCCTAAGATCCCTTCCTGCTGCCTACAAAATCAAGGTTGCTGCCATTGATGAATTCAGAGCCCACACAACTGTCACAAGAGAACAACTGGTTGGCAAACTAGCTGCATTTGAAATGACCGAGTTTAGAGATGATCCTCCCAAGACTGAATCTGCTTTCAAAGCCAGTGCCTATGTGAAAGGCAAACAGAGATTTGATCCGGGAGAAAACTCATCAAGGAAAATGTCATGGTATGATCAAGTAAGAAGAGACATGGAAGAAGAAGAAGCAGAAACAGCTCAACTTGAAGCCCTCATTGCAAAGAGACTGCTAAGAGGATCCGGTAAGTATGAAGGAAAACTACCCTTTAAGTGTTTCAATTGCAATAAGATTGGTCATTTTGCTTCAAGATGTCCGGAAAGATCTGCAAGGTCTAATACTAACAGACAAAGGTTTCAAAAGAATTGCTATTATGTTCATGAAGTAGATGACAATGAAGGAGTAACAGATGATGAATCAGAACTAGGAAGCAAATCCGGAAATGAGTGGGTGTTTATTGCCATCAAGGAAGAAGATTCAATACTCTCTGAATCTGTCAATCACAAAGTTGTTGAAAAAGCTTTGGCTGCTCAAGTGGAAGAAAAGGATGATTGGGTTATTGACAGTGGATGTTCTCACCATATGACTGGTGACAAGAATAAGTTCTTAAATTTGGAAAGGTATGAAGGAGGAATGGTAAAGTTTGGTGACAATTCTACTGGCAGAATCAGAGGCAGGGGAACTATTTCCTTTGATGGAAAGAGCAAAACAGGTAACGTACTATATGTTGAAGGATTGAAGCACAATCTTCTCAGTGTTGGTCAGTTAGTGGACAAAGGCTACGATCTCCGGTTCAAGAATGGAAAATGCAGAATCTTTACAAGCTCCGGAACTGAAATTGCATCCGGTACTCAGACAAAAGGTAATATCTTTCATCTGGTTGGTTCAAATAAAAGTTGTTTGTTTGTTCAAATTGATCAGAGTTGGTTATGGCATAGAAGAATGTGTCATGTAAATTTTGATAACATCATCTAGATAAGCAATACTCAGGCTGTAAGAGATCTTCCAAAATTGATGAAACCTACAAATAGTTTTTGCAAAGAATGTCAGCTAGGTAAACAAAGCAGAGTCTCTTTCAAAAGCAAAGATCAGTCTTCTACCGGATTGTTGGAATTAGTACATACTGATCTCTGTGGTCCGACAAGAATCAAGAGTCTGCAAGGTGATAGATATTTCATGTTGTTAATTGATGATCATTCCCGGATGATGTGGGTTACCTTTCTAAAAGAAAAATCAGAAGCATTTGAGAAGTTCAAAATCTTCAAAGCTATGGTAGAGAATCAAACCAGATTGCAACTAAAGTGTCTAAGGTCTGATAGAGGTGGTGAATTTATATCTGGTGAGTTCACTGACTTTTATGAGAAACAGGGTATAAGGAGACAGTTGTCTGCTCCTAAGACTCCACAACAGAATGGAGTAGTTGAGAGAAAGAACCGGACCATCCAGGAAGCTGCTAGGACAATGATGTTGGAAGCAAATGTTCCTCAAATGTTTTGGAAAGAAGCTATCAGCACTGCAGTCTACACTCTAAATCAAGTTCAAATCAGAAACAACACCGGTAAGACCCCCTATGAACTCTGGTTTGGCATCACTCCTACTGTGAAATATTTCAGAGTATTTGGTAGCAAGTGTTATATTAAAAGAGATGAAGATCTAGGAAAGTTTGATGCTAGAAGTGATGAGGGAATTTTCTTGGGTTACTCCACTCAAAGCAAAGCATACCGGTGTTACAATAAGAGATTGAGAAAAATGATAGAAAGCACCAATGTGAAAGTTGATGAAGGAATTGAGAAACCTTCAAGATTTTATGAGTTTGATGAAGATGACCAAGACAGTGTTCAAGGAACTCAATCCTCTCTGGTGAGACAGAGTCAGCCTGATCCGGTAAATCAGGAAGAAGAGATAGGTTTGAATGAGCCTGATCAAGAAGCAGCAGTGCTGGATACTCCCAAAATTCCAAGGTATGTAAGACTGAACCACTCTGAAGATCAGATCATAGGTGACAGAAGCAAAGGTGTACAAACTAGAAGGAATGTTGCTCAAAATTAGGATGAATGTTGTCTGATTCCAAAGATTGAACCTAAAACAATAAATGAAGCCTGCAATGATGAGAACTGGACCAAAGCAATGGAAGATGAATTGGTGCAAATTGAGAAAAATCATACTTGGGATCTTGTTCCCAGACCTAGAGACAAGAATGCAATTGGAACCAAGTGGGTCTTTCGGAACAAACTAAATGAAGCTGGTGAAGTAATCAGAAACAAAGCTAGACTGGTCTGCAAAGGCTACACTCAAATAGAAGGAATTGACTTTGAAGAGACTTTTGCTCCGGTGGCAAGAATTGAAGCAGTCAGATTACTTCTTGCATTTGTTGCCTTCAAAGACTTCAAGGTATATCAGATGGATGTCAAGTCTGCCTTCCTAAATGGTGATCTGGAAGAAGAAGTCTACATTGAACAACCGGATGGATTTCAATTGTCTGATAATGATGATATGGTCTGTAAGTTGAAGAAAGCTTTGTATGGATTGAAGCAAGCCCCAAGAGCTTGGTATGAAAGGTTGGATAAGCATCTTGTGCAGATTGGATTCAACAAAGGTACTGCTGACAGTAACTTATATTTCAAAATTGATCATGAAAACATTTTGATTGTTGAAGTGTTTGTGGATGATATCATTTTTGGAGGAAGAGATAGTATGTGCAAAACTTTTGCAAATCAGATGAAAAGTGAGTTTGAAATGTCTATGCTTGGTGAAATGAATTTCTTCTTGGGTCTGCAAATTACTCAAACAAAAGAAGGGATCTTCATTTCTCAGACCAAATATGTGAAAGAATTGTTAAGGAAATTTGGTATGGAAGACTCAAAGCCTATGAACACTCCTATGGCAACCGGATGTAAGTTAAGCAAAGATGATGATTCTCCAAAGGCAGATCAGACAAAGTATAGATCAATGATTGGTGGATTGTTGTATCTCACTCAAACTAGACCAGATATAATGCAGGCTGTTGGTCTTGTGGCAAGATTCCAGGCTGATCCTAGAGAATCTCATGTTATGGCAATCAAAACAATTTTTAGGTACTTGAAAGGAACAGTTGAGTATGGTCTATGGTACCCTAGAGATCCGGATTTCTCTCTTCATGCTTACACAGATGCAGATTGGGCAGGAGATGTGGATGACCGGAAGAGCACTAGTGGTGGAGCATTCTTTTTGGGGAAGAGATTGGTTTCTTGGTTAAGCAAGAAACAAGATGCAATATCTCTGTCTACAACTGAAGCAGAATACATTGCAGCAGCAGGTAGTTGCACTCAAATTTTATGGATGAAGCAGATGCTAAGAGACATTAAAGTTGAATATGAGGAGCCTATCACAATTTTCTATGATAATTCAAGTGCAATTAATATTTCTAAAAATCCGGTATTGCATTCTAAGACTAAGCACATATCTATCCAGTTTCACTTTTTGAGAGAACAAGTAAACAAGGAAGAAGTCAGATTGGAGTATGTTCCCTCCAAGGATCAGATTGCAGATATCTTTACAAAACCTCTTCCCAAGGACTCTTTTGAATATCTCTGGGAGAAGTTAGGGGTCATGGCCCCTCCGGTGATGAACTAGGATGCACTGATGTGCATCAGTCCGGTGGATATCACAGTCATATCTTGTGATCCGGATTGATGATGGGGAGCTGCTACTAAGGGGGAGCAGCTGGTATGATTCTGATGTATTAGAATTGCAAGTATGAGCCCTTTGCCATTGATGTCAAAGGGGGAGAGAAGACATGTGAAAAACAAGTGGTTAATGATCAAAGGGGGAGCAGTAAAGGAAGAGAAGACATGTGAAAAGTTGTTGTTGACAGGGGGAGCTGTGACAGAAAGGAGAAGTTCTTGTCTTGATGGTTTTTCACATCATATGTTGCCATCAATGACAAAGGGGGAGATTGTTGCAAGTATGAGGTGAACCAGTGTTGTCATTGATGTCAACATAGTCATATTACATTGACAAGAAGGATTGGATGAGCTGTGTGTTGAGGATATTGAGAAAATTAGCCTCAGTCAGGAACAGTGAAGAACAGTGATGAGAAGAAGGCAAATATATTGGATAGGTTGAGAACCGGAGGATTCGGATTAAATGGTTTGCAGATATGAGTCTTGAGATGCTTCAGTCAAGTTTTTAGAGGTCCGCATGAAGACCTGAAGAAGTTATGGCTGTCTGTGTGGAACCGGTTCCGGCAAGCGCTTAGAGGTGACAGAGGATCACAGAAAGGTCCGGTGAGGTCCGGAATTGTACAATCCTAATCTGCGGATTGGAAAGAGTGTTTGGGATGTCCTTGTGATGTGCCATCTCGAGCTGTGTATGATTTGGAGGTCCGGAAGTACCTCTTGCATTATGACAGTGGCGACAGACTGTGTTCTTGAAGTTTCAGATAAGGAGGATAAGAGATTTCAGTAAGTAAAGGAAATGCAGACGTACCTGGTCATTCAGGTAGGCTTGTGAAGGTTCTTGGATCATGTTGAGGTTGTGTTGTTGGTCCGCATTGATAATGTATGATTTGAAGGTCCGGAAGTACCTTCTACAGTGGCGACAGACTGTGTTCTTGAAGTTTCAGATGAGGAAGACAAGAGATTCCAGCAAGTAAAGGACGTGCGGATGTATCCGGTCATTCAGGCAGGCTTGTGAAGTTTTCTGGATCGTGTTGAGGTTGTGTTGTTGATCCGCATTGATAGTAGAGCCCGGAATTGAAGTTATTCTTCCGGATGAAGTTCTTGCTCTGTTTAGCCGACCGGATGAGTTGTTCATCCTGTGAATGTTCTTGTGGTGGCCGACCGGATGTGTTATTCATCTTGCGGATACTCTTATGGTTGTTTGCCGACTTAGATGTTTGTTCCTAACTCGATGTCTTGTATAAATAACGGTTTGTGAGTTCATTTCAAAGTGTGGATTGTGTGGATGAGTGTGGCATAGCGAAGAGAAGTGCGAAAGGCAGAGCAGAAGTTTTTGGGCTTAAAAGGAACTGATCCAGACATAGTAGAGATGTCATTCTCCAGTTCAAGATTGTGATTCTTATCACTTTGTAGACAGTGTGTCTCTTAGTAGGTAGTGGGCCTCTTGTGAGCAGTGTGCTCGGGCAGTGAGCCCTAATTGGCAAGTGCCATTCTTTTCTTATTCTTCTAACAGAGAATAATCCTTGGGTTAATCACCCCGTGGTTTTTTCCTTAACCGGGTTTTCCACATCAAAATCTTGGTGTTCAATGTGTTGATGTTTATCTACTCTTGTGTTTATGTATTATGCTTTCATGGATGATTAATTGATATGCTGTTAACTAACAACGAAGAATCAAGTGTTTGAAAGAACAAGAAGTTTTATACAACTGATTCACCCCCCCCCTCTCAGTTGTATGCCTTAAATCCAACACTTGTAGGTCCAAATAGAACAATCCCAACTGTCACGAATTCTAAGAACTGCTCCGTCAAAGTTTGGTAGTTTTTTGGTCTCAGGGATCTTAAGGGACTTTGTCGGTAGCCTCTTGCTCAGAATGACTAGGACACTTGGCGCACAAAAGGAGACCTCCACTAGCATTTACCCACCCACCTCGATGTGTTGGCATAGTCCATTCGACCCCACGAGCTATGGAATGAAAAATGTCGCACCTAGCACCTTTCCACTGCATCAAATTGAAGCATTTTGCAACAATGTGTTTGATTTCGGCACGGTCAAACAGAATGGAGTTGACCAAAAATGAGAGAGGTTATTGTGGACGGATGCCACGTGCACTTGTAGGTCCAAACAAAACAATCCCAACTATCATGAATTCTGAGAGCTGCTCCATCAAAGTTTGGTAGTTTTTTGGTCTCAGGGATCTTAAGGGACTTTGCCAGTAGCCTCTTGCCCAGAATGACTGGGACGCTTGGTGCACAAAACAAGACCTCCACTAGCATTTACCCACCCACCGTGACGCGTTGGTGCAATCTGTTCGACCCCATGAGCTATGGAAAGAAAAATGTCAGACCTAGCACCTTTCCACTACATCAAATTGAAGCATTTTGCAACAATGCGTTTGATTTCGGCACGGTCAAACGGAATGGAGTTGACCAAAAATGAGAGGTTATTGTGGACAGATGCTATGTGCACATGTAGGTCCAAACAAAACAATCTCAACTGTCATGAATTCCGAGAAATGCTCCATCAAAGTTTGGCAGTTTTTTGGTCTCAAGGATCTTAAGGGACTTTGTCGGTAACCTCTTGCCCGAAATGACTGGGACGCTTGGCGCACAAAACAAGACCTCCACTAGCATTTACCCACCCACCCCGACATGTTGGCATAGTCCGTTCGACTGCACTAGCTATGGAATGAAAATGGTCGCACCTAGCACCTTTCCACTGCATCAAATTGAAGCATTTTGCAACAATGCATTTGATTTTGGCACGGTCAAACGGAATGGAGTTGACCAAAAATGAGAGAGGTTATTGTGGAAGGATGTCACGTGCACCTGTAGGTCCAAACAGAACATTCCCAACTATCACGAATTATGAGAACTACCTGATCAAAGTTTGGCAATTTTTTGGTCTCAGGGATCTTAGGGGACTTTACCGGTAGCCTCTTGCCCGGAATGACTGGGATGCTTGGTGCACAAAACAAGACCTCCCCTAGCATTTACCCACCCACCCTGATGCGTTGGCACAGTCCGTTTGACCCCACGATGAGTAGAACAAAAAATATTGTTCTAGTTGACACATTCTCAACCATTGACATGGATGATATCTCAGTACCATTCCTTTAGGCACAATATGAGCTTCCAATGGAAGGCGCAATTGTGAGGTTAGAGATAATGAAAAGTGTGCCTCATTCACAGTCATGTTTTACTTGTCTTCAATGATGATTCCTTGATTCAACTTAATCCTTTGATAATACATTTTAACCTCCTTGTGAAAGCACACTTTCAAGGTTGCTTGAGCAAGAGCTAGCGCCTCAACATCGAGGCACACTTTTGGTGTTCTAGAAGCATGAACTAGCACCTCAAATAGTAAGGCATTCATTCTAGGTTGTTTATTCAATAATTGGCACTAGTCACATATGGTGTAGAGAGATAGATGTGCACCCAAGTCATCATTTGATGCCTTCAATAACTATAAACTCCTTTGATGATGCATTTTATCCTTCCAATGCATTTTAACCCACCAATTGCTCAAATAGATTTTAAAATATCCTTCCGAAGGTCTAAACGAGACCAAAATACACTCTTTCTTTACTATCAACAAGACATTTCTAATGTTTCATCAAACTATGCTTCACATGTTCTTCCTTTCTCTATTGTCGGCCAGACTTATCATTATCGATAACCTTCAAATTTGTTAGCCCGATGTGGGACCTCTTGCCGATGTGTAGAATCCATCGCTCAGGCTTATGCTATCGGTGTGACTCCTCTGTTGTTCTCCAATATCCACACTTACTTCGATGTGAGATTCACCACCCTTGTCTATCGGTAAGACCAATACCCTTGGTGAGACTTTTTACTTGCATTCTGACATTATAACTCTCCCCGATGTGTTTACCGTCCATTAGTCATCGGTAAGACTTCTACATCAGTCAGACATTCTCTTCGATTTCTAATATCGTATCTCACACCGAAACAATAAACGCTGAACTACACCATCGGCCAGACCACCTCTATTGGTGACACTTTTCTTCTCGCCTCCGAGAGTCCATCTCTTTCCGATGTTCCTTCTGTTGGTGTGACTGCCTCTCATCAGTGTAGTTCTCAACCATTCTTCCGATGTACCGATAAATAACCCATCGGTGACACTTAATGATTGTCACCCCGATATGACTTGATCGGTGAGATCAATGTTGTCGACTCTGTTGGTGTTTCTTCTGAATCAGCATTAGGGTTTGCCACTTCTAATGCACAGGCAGATCCAGGCCAACTGAATACAGGAGGTTGCGTGAGCTCCTCCCCTTCACTTCTGGTTCTGCCGCACCAAGGGGGGTATCCCTATAACTTAAGATGTAACCTTGACTAGCTCAAAGATAGAAAGATCTAACTTGACAACAACAGGCAGAATACTCTCATGTATGGACCAAGATCTGCATGATAGATCACAAGGCTGGCAACATTCTTGGACATGATGTCTGGTTGGGTATGAGAGCATGCAGGGGGTTCCTAATCCTACTCCTACAACTAACAGGTGGAAGTATGAAATGTTTGATATGAATTTGGATGCAAAGTTGGACATGGTGTATAACACAAGAACACAGCATGATTGGTGCCTATCTAGGGCTTGGAGTCGGTAGACATACACCTGTGAATGATCAGCATGAATAGCTAAAACTGGATTTCAGGGGGATACACATGATATCTGCCTTACAGATATCTCCCAATATAGAGTGTTGAGCTATCTCTACTTATGGCATCCCTACTGCAGTATACCCTTCCCAATGTTCAACCTGAAAACAGTTTAATCTGCCCCTTGAGCAGAGGTTAAAAGATCAGACATTCAACATAGGAATTCTATGCTCTAGAATCTAAACATAAGCAAACATCCAGATCCAGAAGAAGGATACATGCAATACTGGAGACAGAATTAACACAACACATGCTAAGACAGCATTACTCATACAAGATCAACCATGAAACCAGTGGATTCATGCCAAGTCCTACAACAGGAGATACATAAACTCACAAGATCAAGCTGTACAGAGCAACCAGATCAGCTGGTTTTGGATTACAGAGCCAAAAATCCACAACTTTCAACAACCTCTCAAATGAGCAAGACCACCTGCTTATAACAGCCAGGTAGGTGCTCAGCAATTAATTACAATGTTGACCAAAAATCCCGCCAGATACACAGTATCATGGAAATGGCGCTCAAACACAACCAGATTGGCGCCCAAACTTGAATGCAGCAGGTGGGGGAGGAGACAGGAAGATATCTCGAGCCCTGCGCCACCGCCTAGGGATTCAGATCTTCAATCAGGTACTACATCAGCCCACACCATCGCCCATACCTCTGCAACAATCGCCATTGATGGCGCACCAACTTGCGGCCTCGGGAAGAACATCAGACAGTTTATCGCAACCACTTCCCGCCGAGACTCATCATCATGATATTTTGAATATGCAGGATAACATTATCCCACATGCACCCCGCAGCAACCTCATTAACACTTTATATACTAGGTCATGAGCATATATCATGTCGGTGCTTTTGCTCCTGACGACACTAGTATAAGACTTCATCATCATCATCCTCCAGCAGCATGATATCCTGTTGTTCGAAATATCACCCTGACGTCATCATGATATTTGAAATACAACTGCATGATATTCGCCTTCACCCGCACAACCGGATCCTTCGGAGGAACATCCTCCTGCTGAGCTTATAACAAAAGTCTGGCCGATGAACATCCTGATGATGTCATCATCATATCCTGCTGTCGTCATCATCATATCTGCCTACTGCGCACCTCCTCATATCCGGATGATGTCATCATCATGTTTGCAAATGTCGGGAGATCTCCTCAAGATGATCAGTGTTAGAAATATGACCCCCCCGGGACCTTGATGACGTCATCATCATATTAACATCATCATGATATTCGGAAGACAACCGGATATTTGGAAATATCCTCCTGATGCACAAATATCAGGTTGCACTGTAGCTCCTCTATAAGATCGGGGCGATAACTGAATATGATGACGCTTCTTGAAAAGATCACCCCCAGTAGATAATGCGCGAAGCCGGCAGGCGGATATCTCCTTGACATCAGCATCATCATGATGCTCGAACAAACACACTCGAGTGATATGAAAATATCACCCCCTCCTTCGAAAATATCATGATGCAGATAGGCAGAAAGAACCGGATATCACCCTGATATAAGGATGACGTCAGCATCATCAGGATGACAAAACAACGAACAAGATGTGATACAACATCATCAGGATGATATTGACTAAGATCATCCTGACGTTCAAAAATATGATGACCCTAGTGAATATCGGGTCGCACTAAGAACTCTTCAAATACATCATCAGGATGATCATAACCAAGATCACCCGATGATAGAAATATCACCCCGGCGAGATATCATGATGCAGATAATATGATGACCCTCGCAAGCAACACGGTGATAACTGGAAATATGATGATGATGACGACCCTTAGGAAAAAACAAGTTAGGTCGAGCAACTCAAAGAATAACCCCTTCAGAATAACGGGGCAACATCATCATCATGTTTGGGCAAGGTGATAAATGGAAGATCACCGGATACATCACCCTCGCAAACAAACCAAAGCGCACTGTAGCTCGTTAGCATCATCAGGATAAAACCCAATCATCACCCGATAACTGAATATGATGATGACGATGAGAAAACTGGTCGACGGAGAACATGATGATGATGACCATCATCGAAACAAACATGATGATGATGACCTCCTCCTCAAGAAATATGATGATGCGGCTGAAAAATGCTGAGGAGGTCCATGACTTAGAACATTTTTTGGATACTTAGGGAGAGTGCCTGAATGAAAAATGCTCAGAAAACTACCAGTCAATTCAGGCACTAACAGTGGCTCTGTCTGGGGACGTGCAGGTGAAAACCTGCAGCGAGAACTCCAGATCTCTGGGATGCAGACCAGTCCCTTATCCATTGGGCACAGAGTCAAATACTGCACTGACCTGCATCACCAAACACACTTGATGGCCTAAGGCCACCAAGAAAAGAAAAACATGTATCTCCCTTTGTCAAAAATCTTGTTTTCATCTGCATGCACTGGGTCAAGCTTGGAGATACTACAAAGATCCACCCACAAACAAATCTTGTCATCTGCATATTCAACCCTCTGATTTGGTTTGTCATTATCACCCTTGTGCAGATAACCCTCAGCATCATGTGACATGTGGGTGCAGAATGTATCAAACAATGCATGTTCATATGGCATATAGCACTTATCACTTATATCATCATCATGCATTGCAACATGATCTCCTAGCTGGACTGCAAATAGGAAACACTCGGAGTCCACAACAAAACTAGGAAGATCAAGGCTCATTGTATTATATGCTGGCTCATCAAAAGAAAAGCTTTCAAAATCACAATTGTGTACATCATGTACACAACCATCTGGTACACCAGGCTGGAAAAGATCAGGCTCTGGCATCTCTTTCAAATCAGGCACATCTTCACAGTCACTTACCTGATGTATGTTGTTTCCTCTTTCATCAGGATGAGAAATAGAATCCAAGCCAAAAATAGTGTCTAGATCATCACCATACTCAGACAGATCCTCATCACCACATGTGTCATAAATGGGTGGCCCAGGTGCATCAGTTTCATCATAGTATGCCATTTGTTCATGGGCAGCAGAGCACATCTCTTCATCACCAATGGATTCAGTCTGTGGAGGAGTATCAGCCTGTGTGTCATAAGCAAAACAGCCATCAAATGAAAAATAATCATGCTCTGAACTAGCACTTATTTCAATTTTTGACTGCTCTTCATGATCTCCATGTGTTTGAAAGGTAGGCAATGGGTCGCACATAGGACTGCCTCTCTGTTTGCTTATATCTTCTCTGTCTTGAGTACAATACTCACAATTGTCTCCACAGGTCCATTCTAAAAATTGCTCATTGCTGTCCACAACCTCGTTATTGTCTTCATGGTCAGCTGCCTCATCATTGCAATGGGAATCCTCATTAGTCCTCTCACTGGTATCCTCAACTGGTGAACAATCCAGTTGAGCAGTATTGTTAGCATTATGTTCAAATACAGCAGTCTCAACCTCTATGCTTTTATTTTCATTTTTATCTGCACATGATGCCATAATCACTTGGTCATTTGCAGCTTCACAACAATTATTCACTCCAAGGCCTGGGGACAGGGGTTTCAGCAGGTGCACATTTCTCATTTCTTCTACATTTTCTAAAAATTTGTATGCCATCTGCATACTTGTCACCTTGAAATCCCTCAGTAATGCACTAGAGCCCTCCTCAAAAGCTTCAAAGAATATGCCAACACAGGCTGAAATATCAGGTCTGAAACTTTCAGGGACATGTGAAAGGGCTACTGCAAACCTATGACTGAAATCAACACATGGCTCTTCATCTTGTTTTCTGATTCTCATCAATTCTGCAACAAGATCAGCCGGTTCTTTTGCAAATTCTTCCTTGAAACAGTCAGCAAGCTCATCCCAACAGGCAAAGAATTTCTTTGGAAAGCTCAAATACCAGTCTTTTGCTTTTGCATCAAAGGACCTAACAAGAAACCTCATCCACATATCCTCATCTCTGAATGAATGTTTTCCCATAAAACTTTGAAAATTTTGGATATGTGCATTCCCATCACATACATTGTGACCACTAAATCTAGGCATCTGACAGTATATCCTAGCAGGCATAGTTTCTACTTTATAATCCACCCATGACAAATCCAGTTGGTCATACAAAGGATCAAAAGGGCTGACAGGAGGTTTAGTTTTCTGACTGGCAGACACAACAGGGTTACTGCTTCTTAACTGGGCCTGCTCAGCCTCTAAGAATATCAACCTATTTCTTATCTCTTCTATTCCTTTATCCAACATTTTACCACTGAGTGTGGGATAACTCATACTTGAATTCATAAAAATCTTACTCTTAGACATTGTTTGTCTGTCTAAGACCTAAGGCTTCCCCTGGCATCTAACCTATGCAGTAAAACAGCAAATAAAGGGGAAGTAACAAAGTACCTTTTCTCATACAGATGCAGAAATATGTACATCTTATTTTTGTCACATCACATACATCCATCTTTCATGTGCATTTGGATCTTTTTTGCAGAGTCGCCACCTCTCCAGAGAGGACAAAATTCTCAATAGCTGAAAGCTACTTTTCCAGGTTCATTCCACCAGCAGAGCATCATTTTGTTAGTGACTCGGATGGGCCACAAGTATATCATTTTTTAGTCCATCCCCAGCAGAGTCGCCACTTTGTTGGTGACTCGGATGGGTCACAAGATATATTACTGGAGATGATTAGATAATACTTTTACTGTTCAATCCCCAGTAGAGTCGCCATTTTGTTGGTGTTTCTTCTGAATCAGCATTAGGGTTTGCCACTTCTAATGCACAGGCAGATTCAGGCCAACTGAATACAGGAGGTTGCGTGAGCTCCTCCCCTTCACTTCTGGTTCTGCCGCACCAAGGGGGGTATCCCTATAACTTAAGATGTAACCTTGACTAGCTCAAAGATAGAAAGATCTAACTTGACAACAACAGGCAGAATACTCTCATGTATGGACCAAGATCTGCATGATAGATCACAAGGCTGGCAACATTCTTGGACATGATGTCTGGTTGGGTATGAGAGCATGCAGGGGGTTCCTAATCCTACTCCTACAACTAACAGGTGGAAGTATGAAATGTTTGATATGAATTTGGATGCAAAGTTGGACATGGTGTATAACACAAGAACACAGCATGATTGGTGCCTATCCAGGGCTTGGAGTCGGTAGACATACACCTGTGAATGATCAGCATGAATAGCTAAAACTGGATTTCAGGGGGATACACATGATATCTGCCTTACAGATATCTCCCAATATAGAGTGTTGAGCTATCTCTACTTATGGCATCCCTACTGCAGTATACCCTTCCCAATGTTCAACCTGAAAATAGTTTAATCTGCCCCTTGAGCAGAGGTTAAAAGATCAGACATTCAACATAGGAATTCTATGCTCTAGAATCTAAACATAAGCAAACATCCAGATCCAGAAGAAGGATACATGCAATACTGGAGACAGAATTAACACAACACATGCTAAGACAGCATTACTCATACAAGATCAACCATGAAACCAGTGGATTCATGCCAAGTCCTACAACAGGAGATACATAAACTCACAAGATCAAGCTGTACAGAGCAACCAGATCAGCTGGTTTTGGATTACAGAGCCAAAAATCCACAACTTTCAACAACCTCTCAAATGAGCAAGACCACCTGCTTATAACAGCCAGGTAGGTGCTCAGCAATTAATTACAATGTTGACCAAAAATCCCGCCAGATACACAGTATCATGGAAATGGCGCTCAAACACAACCAGATTGGCGCCCAAACTTGAATGCAGCAGGTGGGGGAGGAGACAGGAAGATATCTCGAGCCCTGCGCCACCGCCTAGGGATTCAGATCTTCAATCAGGTACTACATCAGCCCACACCATCGCCCATACCTCTGCAACAATCGCCATTGATGGCGCACCAACTTGCGGCCTCGGGAAGAACATCAGACAGTTTATCGCAACCACTTCCCGCCGAGACTCATCATCATGATATTTTGAATATGCAGGATAACATTATCCCACATGCACCCCGCAGCAACCTCATTAACACTTTATATACTAGGTCATGAGCATATATCATGTCGGTGCTTTTGCTCCTGACGACACTAGTATAAGACTTCATCATCATCATCCTCCAGCAGCATGATATCCTGTTGTTCGAAATATCACCCTGACGTCATCATGATATTTGAAATACAACTGCATGATATTCGCCTTCACCCGCACAACCGGATCCTTCGGAGGAACATCCTCCTGCTGAGCTTATAACAAAAGTCTGGCCGATGAACATCCTGATGATGTCATCATCATATCCTGCTGTCGTCATCATCATATCTGCCTACTGCGCACCTCCTCATATCCGGATGATGTCATCATCATGTTTGCAAATGTCGGGAGATCTCCTCAAGATGATCAGTGTTAGAAATATGACCCCCCCGGGACCTTGATGACGTCATCATCATATTAACATCATCATGATATTCGGAAGACAACCGGATATTTGGAAATATCCTCCTGATGCACAAATATCAGGTTGCACTGTAGCTCCTCTATAAGATCGGGGCGATAACTGAATATGATGACGCTTCTTGAAAAGATCACCCCCAGTAGATAATGCGCGAAGCCGGCAGGCGGATATCTCCTTGACATCAGCATCATCATGATGCTCGAACAAACACACTCGAGTGATATGAAAATATCACCCCCTCCTTCGAAAATATCATGATGCAGATAGGCAGAAAGAACCGGATATCACCCTGATATAAGGATGACGTCAGCATCATCAGGATGACAAAACAACGAACAAGATGTGATACAACATCATCAGGATGATATTGACTAAGATCATCCTGACGTTCAAAAATATGATGACCCTAGTGAATATCGGGTCGCACTAAGAACTCTTCAAATACATCATCAGGATGATCATAACCAAGATCACCCGATGATAGAAATATCACCCCGGCGAGATATCATGATGCAGATAATATGATGACCCTCGCAAGCAACACGGTGATAACTGGAAATATGATGATGATGACGACCCTTAGGAAAAAACAAGTTAGGTCGAGCAACTCAAAGAATAACCCCTTCAAAATAACGGGGCAACATCATCATCATGTTTGGGCAAGGTGATAAATGGAAGATCACCGGATACATCACCCCCGCAAACAAACCAAAGCGCACTGTAGCTCGTCAGCATCATCAGGATAAAACCCAATCATCACCCGATAACTGAATATGATGATGACGATGAGAAAACCGGTCGACGGAGAACATGATGATGATGACCATCATCGAAACAAACATGATGATGATGACCTCCTCCTCAAGAAATATGATGATGCGGCTGAAAAATGCTGAGGAGGTCCATGACTTAGAACATTTTTTGGATACTTAGGGAGAGTGCCTGAATGAAAAATGCTCAGAAAACTACCAGTCAATTCAGGCACTAACAGACTCAATGGAACTTTGTCTCTTCGATAACTATTGGGTAAGTGCAAGAAGATGGGGGGCCAAAAAGGGGTCTTAAGTGGCCACTTTTTTTCTGAAATCAGGAAATACTGGCCTTGGATGAGAAATTGAGCATAGTTACACTCAAAATTTGGAGATGCAACCAAAACAATGTTCGTAGTGCTCCAAGTCTACTTTCTAAACTACTATTTTGTTTTGAAAATGGCGTAGATTAAGGGGTTCAAAAGAGGGAGCCACATAAATTGGTGTTGTTTTTGTCAAAAAAACATAACATAGCATGTTTTGTGGCTCCCTCAAAAGGTCAAATTTTTTTTGGTATTTTTAAAATCGCTTCAGTGAGAAATTAGCTAATAGCATGTAGTTTATGCCCGATTTTTCTAATAATTTTTTGATGAATATTTGATTTTTTACTAATTTTTAAAGTGGACACATCCTAAAACATAGAATTTTGGCCGTGCTACCCCTATAAATTTTGAAAACTAATTGAAAATCATTTTTTTATTTTTTTAATATTTGTAGAATGGAGTCTAGTTTCTAAATATGTAATTTTTTTGAAATTTGAATGAATAGTTATTTTACAATGAAAAAAAGACCAAACAGTGGTTTTTGCCTAAAAACGGACACATAAACAAAAGAAATTAAAGATGAAAGGCTTAACATTGTTAAAATGTGAAAAAAATCACATCGTTAAATAGCTAAGAGAAAGCCTAACATTACCCATGTGTTTGATTTGTTCAACCTTGAAACACGTGCAAATCTGAGGGTTAGCACGAACGAAATTATGTGAAATTTTGAAGAATATAGAAAAACACGGCTGTGACTGTTCATAAGGCACTCCAAGCCTTTGGGTTGGAAATCCAAAGCAAATCCCAAGCCCAAGGCTTGGGATTCCCAAAGCAAGAAATAACGCGAGCGCGTTATAATGTGCTCGCGTTATGTTTTGCCTTGCATTTTCCCTTCCCGCAAGTCTGTCTTTTGTCATGTTTGACATAACGCGAGCGTGTTATAACGCGCTCGCGTTATGTCCCACTCAAATTTTTTTACGTTCAAGGCTATTAATCATGAGGGTTAAGGGATAAGGGATAGAGTTGGAGGGTTTAGGGATAAGGGATTAGCGTTTAAGATATAGTATCGAGCCCGTTGAGGGTCTAGGAATAGGGATAGCGTTTAAGGTTTAGGGATGAGGGATGACAGATTACGGTTTAGGGTTTAGGGATAGAGTTGAGGGTCGAGGAATCAAAGTTAAGGGTTGAGGGATTAGGGTTTGACATTGAGGGTTGAGGGTTGAGGTTCAAGGGTCAAGGGTTTAGGGATAGGGTTTAGGGTCGAGGGATTAGGGTTAAAGTAGAGTGTGGAGGGTGTAAGGATTAGGGATATGGTTGGAGGGTTTAGGGATAAGGGATTAGGGTTTAAGGTATAGTATTGAGTCTGTTGAGGGTTTAGGAATAGGGATAGCATTTAGGGATTAGGGATGAGGGATTATAGTTGAGGGATGATGGATTAGGGTTGAGGGTTGAGGGATTAGGGTTTAGGGATAAGGTTTAGGGTTGAGGGTTGAGGGATTAGGGTTTAAGGTATAGTGTTGAGGGTTGAGGGTTGAGGGTTTAAGATTAGGGTTTAGGGTTGACGGATTAGCATTTAATGTCGAGGTTAGGGTTAGAGTGTCGAGGGTAGAGGGATTAGGGATAGGGTTTAGGGTTGAAGGTTTAAGGATTGAGGGTTGAGGCTTTAGGGATGAGGGTTTAAGGCTTAAGATATAGTGTCAAGTGTTGAGGGTGTAGGGATAGGGTTTAAGTTTTAAGGGTTAAGGGTTGAGGGATAGGGATTAGGGTTTAAGGTATAGTGTTGAGGGTTGAGGGATCAAAGTTAAGGGTTGAGGGATTAGGGTTTGACGTTGAGGGTTGAGGGTTGAGGTTCGAGGGTCAAGGGTTTAGGGATAGGGTTGAGGGTTGAGGAATTAGGGTTAAAGTAGAGTGTGGAGGTATAAGGATTAGGGATAGGGTTTGAGGGTTTAGGGATAAGGGATTAGGATTTAAGGTATAGTATTGATTCTGTTGAGGGTGTAGGAATAGGGATAGCATTTAGGGTTTAGGGATGAGGGATTAGAGTTGAGGGATGACGGATTAGGGTTGAGGGTTGAGGGATTAGGGTTTAGGGATAAGGTTTAGGGTTGAGGGCTGAGGGATTAGGGTTTAAGGTATAGTGTTGAGGGTTTAGGGATAGGGTTTAGGGTTGAGGGATTAGGATTTGACGTTGAGGGTTGAGGGTTGAGGGTTTAGGGTTAGGGTTGAGAGATGAGGGATCAGAGTTAAGGGTTGAGGGAATAGGGTTTGACGTCGAGGGTTGAGGGTTGAGGTTCGAGGGTCAAGGGTTTAGGGATAGGGTTGAGGTTGAAGGGATTAGGGTTAAAGTAGAATGTGGAGGGTGTAAGGATTAGGGATAGGGTTGGAGGGTTTAGGGATAAGGGATTAGAGTTTAAGGTATAGTATCGAGTTTGTTGAGGGTTTAGGAATAGGGATAGCATTTAGGGTTTAGGGATGAGGGATTAGAGTTGAGGGATGAGGGGTTAGGGTTGAGGGTTGAGGGATTAGGGTTTAGGGATAAGGTTTAGGGTTGAGGGTTGAGGGATTAGGGTTTAAGGTATAGTGTTGAGGGTTGATGGTTTAGGGATAGGGTTTAGGTTTGAGGGATTAGGGTTTAGGGTTGATGAATTAGGGTTTAATGTTGAGAGTTGAGGGTTGAGGGTTGAGGGTTGAGGTTGAGGGATAGGGTTAATGGTCAAGGGATTAGGGTTAAATAAGAGTGTCGAGGGTAGAGGGATTAGGGTTTAAGGTATAGTATTGACCCTGTTGAGGGTCTAGGAATAGGGATAGCTTTTAGGATTTAGGAATGAGGGATTAGAGTTGAGGGATGACGGATGACAGATTAGGGTTGAGGGTTGAGGCATTAGGGTTTAGGGACAAGGTTTAGGGTTAGGGTTGAGGGATTAGGGTTTAAGGTAAAGTGTTGAGGGTTTAGGGATAGGGTTTAGGGTTGAGGGATTAGAATTTGACGTTGAGAGTTTAGGGTTTAGGGTTAGGGTTGAAGGTCGAGGGATCAGAGTTAAGGGTTGAGGGATTAGGGTTTGATGTTGAGGGTTGAGGGTTGAGGTTCGAGGGTCAAGGTTTTAGGGATAGGGTTGAGGGTTGAGGAATTAGGGTTAAAGTTGAGTGTGGAGGGTATAAGGATTAGGGATAGGGTTGGAGGGTTTAGGGATAAGGGATTAGAGTTTAAGGTATAGTATTGAGTCTGTTGAGGGTTTAGGAATAGGGATAGCATTTAGGGTTTAGGGATGAGGGATTAGAGTTGAGGGATGATGGATTAGGGTTGAGGGTTGAGGGTTGAGGGATTAGGGTTTAGGGTTGAGGGTTGAGGGATTAGGGTTTAAGGTATAGTGTTGAGGGTTGATGGTTTAGGGATAGGGTTTAGGTTTGAGGGATTAGGGTTTAGGGTTGATGAATTAGGGTTTAATGTTGAGAGTTGAGGGTTGAGGGATGAGGGTTGAGGTTGAGGGATAGAGTTAATGGTCAAGGAATTAGGGTTAAATAAGAGTGTCGAGGGTAGAGGGATTAGGGTTTAAGGTATAGTATCGAGCCTGTTGAGGGTCTAGGAATAGGGATAGCGTTTAGGGTTTAGGAATGAGGGATTAGAGTTGAGGGATGACGGATGACAGATTAGGGTTGAGGGTTGAGGGATTAGGGTTTAGGGACAAGGTTTAGGGTTAGGGTTGAGGGATTAGGGTTTAAGGTATAGTGTTGAGGGTTTAGGGATAGGGTTTAGGGTTGAGGGATTAGAGTGAAGGGTTGAGGGATTAGAATTTGACGTTGAGGGTTTAGGGTTTAGGATTAGGGTTGAAGGTCGAGGGATCAGAGTTAAGGGTTGAGGGATTATGGTTTGATGTTGAGAGTTGAGGGTTGAGGTTCGAGGGTCAAGGGTTTAGGGATAGGGTTGAGGGTCGAGGGATCAAAGTTAAGGGTTGAGGGATTAGGGTTTGACATTGAGGGTTGAGGGTTGAGGTTCAAGGATCAAGGGTTTAGGGATAGTGTTTAGGGTCGAGGGATTAGGGTTAAAGTAGAGTGTGGAGGGTGTAAGGATTAGGGATAGGGTTTGAGGGTTTAGGGATAAGGGATTAGGGTTTAAGGTATAGTATCGATTCTATTGAGGGTGTAGGAATAGGGATAGCATTTAGGGCTTAGAGATGAGGGATTAGAGTTGAGGGATGACGGATTAGGGTTGAGGGTTGAGGGATTAGGGTTTAGGGATAAGGTTTAGGGTTGAGGGTTGAGGGATTAGGGTTTAAGGTATAGTGTTGAGGGTTTAGGGATAGGGTTTAGGGTTGAGGGATTAGGATTTGACGTTGAGGGTTGAGGGTTGAGGGTTTAGGGTTTAGGGTTAGGGTTGAGAGATGAGGGATCAGAGTTAAGGGTTGAGGGAATAGGGTTTGACGTCGAGGGTTGAGGGTTGAGGTTCGAGGGTCAAGGGTTTAGGGATAGGGTTGAGGTTGAAGGGATTAGGGTTAAAGTAGAGTGTGGAGGGTGTAAGGATCAGGGATAGGGTTGGAGGGTTTAGGGATAAGGGATTAGAGTTTAAGGTATAGTATCGAGTTTGTTGAGGGTTTAGGAATAGGGATAGCATTTAGGGTTTAGGGATGAGGGATTAGAGTTGAGGGATGAGGGATTAGGGTTGAGGGTTGAGGGATTAGGGTTTAGGGATAAGGTTTAGGGTTGAGGGTTGAGGGATTAGGGTTTAAGGTATAGTGTTGAGGGTTGATGGTTTAGGGATAGGGTTTAGGTTTGAGGGATTAGGGTTTAGGGTTGATGAATTAGGGTTTGATGTTGAGAGTTGAGGGTTGAGGGTTGAGGGTTGAGGGTTGAGGTTGAGGGATAGGGTTAATGGTCAAGGGATTAGGGTTAAATAAGAGTGTTGAGGGTAGAGGGATTAGGGTTTAAGGTATAGTATTGAGCCTGTTGAGGGTCTAGGAATAGGGATAGCGTTTAGGATTTAGGAATGAGGGATTAGAGTTGAGGGATGACGGATGACAGATTAGGGTTGAGGGTTGAGGCATTAGGGTTTAGGGACAAGGTTTAGGGTTAGGGTTGAGGGATTAGGGTTTAAGGTATAGTGTTGAGGGTTTAGGGATAGGGTTTAGGGTTGAGGGATTAGAGTGAAGGGTTGAGGGATTAGAATTTGACGTTGAGGGTTTAGGGTTTAGGGTTAGGGTTGAAGGTTGAGGGATCGGAGTTAAGGGTTGAGGGATTAGGGTTTGATGTTGAGGGTTGAGGATTGAGGTTCGAGGGTCAAGGGTTTAGGGATAGGGTTGAGGGTCGAGGAATTAGGGTTAAAGTTGAGTGTGGAGGGTGTAAGGATTAGGGATAGGGTTGGAGGGTTTAGGGATAAGGGATTAGAGTTTAAGGTATAGTATCGAGTTTGTTGAGGGTTTAGGAATAGGGATAGCATTTAGGGTTTAGGGATGAGGGATTAGAGTTGAGGGATGAGGGATTAGGGTTGAGGGTTGAGGGATTAGGGTTTAGGGATAAGGTTTAGGGTTGAGGGATGAGGGATTAGGGTTTAAGGTATAGTGTCGAGGGTTGATGGTTTAGGGATAGGGTTTAGGTTTGAGGGATTAGGGTTTAGGGTTGATGAATTAGGGTTTAATGTTGAGAGTTGAGGGTTGAGGGTTGAGGGTTGAGGTTGAGGGATAGGGTTAATGGTCAAGGGATTAGGGTTAAATAAGAGTGTCGAGGGTAGAGGGATTAGGGTTTAAGGTATAGTATCGAGCCTGTTGAGGGTCTAGGAATAGGGATAGCATTTAGGGTTTAGGAATGAGGGATTAGAGTTGAGGGATGACAGATGACAGATTAGGGTTGAGGGTTGAGGGATTAGGGTTTAGGGACAAGGTTTAGGGTTAGGGTTGAGGGATTAGGGTTTAAGGTATAGTGTTGAGGGTTTAGGGATAGGGTTTAGGGTTGAGGGATTAGAGTGAAGGGTTGAGGGATTAGAATTTGACGTTGAGGGTTTAGGGTTTAGGATTAGGGTTGAAAGTCAAGGGATCAGAGTTAAGGGTTGAGGGATTAGGATTTAAGGTATAGTATCGATTCTCTTGAGGGTGTAGGAATAGGGATAGCATTTAGGGTTTAGGGATGAGGGATTAGAGTTGAGGGATGACAGATTAGGGTTGAGGGTTGAGGGATTAGGGTTTAGGGATAAGGTTTAGGGTTGAGGGCTGAGGGATTAGGGTTTAAGGTATAATGTTGAGGGTTTAGGGATAGGGTTTAGGGTTGAGGGATTAGAGTGAAGGGTTGAGGGATTAGGATTTGATGTTGAGGGTTGAGGGTTTAGGGTTAGGGTTGAGAGATGAGGGATCAGAGTTAAGGGTTGAGGGATTAGGGTTTGACGTCAAGGGTTGAGGGTTGAGGTTCGAGGGTCAAGGGTTTAGGGATAGGGTTGAGGTTGAAGGGATTAGGGTTTAAGGTATAGTGTTGAGGGTTGATGGATCAGAGTTAAGGGTTGAGGGATTAGGGTTGAGGGTTGTAAAAATTAGGGATAGGGTTGGAGGGTTTAGGGATAAGGGATTAGAGTTTAAGGTATAGTATCGAGTCTGTTGAGGGTGTAGGATTAGGGATAGCATTTAGGGTTTAGGGATGAGGGATTAGAGTTGAGGGATGATGGATTAGGGTTGAGGGATTAGGATTTGACGTTGAGGGATGATGGATTAGGGTTGAGGGATTAGGATTTGACGTTGAGGGTTTAGGGATAGGGTTGAGGGTTGAGGGATTAGGATTTGATGTTGAGGGTTTAGGGATAGGGTTGAGGGATTAGGGTTTGACGTTGAGGGTTGAGGGTTTAGGGATTAGGGTTTGACGTTGAGGGTTGAGGGCATTTTCTATCACGAACTTGATTATGAGGGCTTGCCACTTCATTGTTATGCCTATCATATGGCAGAGCATCTGGCAAGCCCTTGCAAGAAAAAGATGTGATCAATGCAAAGGATGTGATGAATGTATAGCAGGATAAAACGCGAGCGCGTTATAACGCGCTTGCATTTTGTATTTCTATTGAAACGGTAAAAAAGTGGTTACCCTTGTGATCCAGGCCCACATGCTCTATTTTCTTACTGATTCTGCGCATGCTCCGACAAAAAAGAAGTGCTTTCATGCTATTGGGAAGTTCACATGCACATTTGACACATTGTACCACCTTTGCATGATCTTTCCACCACCTTTTCTGCTTTGCCAACTTGAGAAGGAGGAAATAACATAGTTTTCACACCAAGTTTGATATATATCTATTCAAGTTTCAATTTTTGTAGTGTTGCAATGTTAATTGTGATTCAATTTTAAGAATTTAACATTGAAAAGGAAGCAAGTGGTAAAAAACTTAAATTGTTGAGGAGTTTGATGCAAGAAGATAAAAACACTACATAATTGGGTACTCTCTCCATTCAAATCTTTGTTATTTAGGTATGTCAAGTCTTTACATGCATGTTCTTTACATTTTCCTTATTTCGGATTGAATTACTTTATCATGCTTTATCATACATGTTTAAAATAGACACATTCCCAATCAAGAAAGCAACCTACAATCTCACATGATGCCATGTATATTTTCTACACTTGGGCTCTTTAATAAATATGTGTAATAAACAAACCTTAGTTCATACCTTGATGTCAAACTATACAAGAATAAATCCTTACAACATAAAAAAAATACAATCCCACTATTATCATGTATTCATTTCTTAGAAACTAATATTGGTCTCTTTATCATGCTACAGACAAATTCTCCATCATGCCGAGGAAACGATCAAGAATTAAACCAACACAGGAAGAGATAGAAGCTAAGAATGCAAAGAAAGCAATGGCTATGAGGGAAATTCGTGAGAAGAGGAAATTGGACACGATAAATGAAGACATACCAATTGAAGAGGAACCACAACCATCACAAAGAGAAAGAATGCAAAAACTTCATGGTACAAGAGATTTGAATACCATAGTTGGAGACACGTCCTTTACCGTAAGTCAACATGTAGGGACACCATCTACCACATCTCAAGTTGAGAGTACATCATCACTCACATGTGATGAAGGAGGTACGCCATCGTTCCCACCTCAACCTCAAGGTATGTCATCTATTCCATCTTCGATCGAAGGTATGCTATCTAACCCATCTCATTTAAATATTGATGAAATTCCTAATGTTGAGATGAATTTACCTAACTTGACACCACCTAGAATTTTGCATAGAAAGCCAAAGTATTTGATTGATATTAATGAGAATATTTTGCAGCCAATGGAAGGTAAGATTCTAAAACGCACTTGTAGAAGATATGCTAATAAGATTTGGAGATTGTTCTTTGAAAAGTTAAATGAGACTACAAGATGTCAACTATTCGTTGAAATGATGCGAAGTATAAAGTATAGGTCTATCATGAAGATTCTTGGGTTGAGAACATCAGAGGCTTCAAGTGAAAAATCTATTGTCAAGAATCTAATGAGTGCATATGAGAGTGTGGGTAACACCTCACGCACAAAAGATAGTAATGCAACACGGCATGTGATTACATTGACTATAGTAAGTAGTCAAACAAGGAAAGCTTGTCTCATTAGAAAGACAAGTCAAGAATTGAGAATTAATAGGAAAACTTTATCAAGAGCTGTTGGAAGACGCCAAAGAATTGAGGACACTAATGCCAATGAATTATGGGCGTTCTTGGGGAGACTACCACGAAAAGATAAACCAATTGTTGAAGCATTGAGATCACTAATTGAAGACTTTTAGAAGAATTACACAAGGGTATCTCTGAATCAAAGGGATGTGGTAAGAAGGAGAATCGGTAGTCAGAACCGCGAGCCACATCCAAAGCATTTTTGGATGAGACTCAAACACAGTTTTATGGTAAATTTCTAGAGAAGTATCCTCAAATTAAAATTTGTCAAAGATATTTTGAAATGCTAAAACCTTTCTATGTTAAGATAAATCACACACACACTACTTGTTGTTGTAGATTACATATTAAATTTTCTAACCATTTTGATGCTTATAGGTCTATATGTTTAGATATGCATACTAACAATGATTTGCAGGGTTGTGCCATATGTGCCCCACCAACATCTTCAAGAGACTTCATATCAAGAATTTTATGTGAAAGAGAGGAAGGTCAAATATTCTACAAGAAATTATGCTTGGATGGCACATGTCATCGTTGCGGTGGCTTGCAACATTTGCCAATATGTGAACATATGGAAATAACACATGTGGTTGGAAACGAACTAGTAGAGTTTGGCAAGTATAAAACAGTGGCATACAATACAAAAGATGGTAAAGAAGCAAAGAGGTGTGAATTAGTTATTGAAAAGATTCCAGTGTATCAGTTTATGCCTATATTTTGTGACAGCATAGTGTATAAGTATGCAAGACATGCCCATAGAGCTCGATGGTTGGACTTGCAATTCAAGTTATCCAAGGACACATTTCCGGTTGGTAGCATTGTTTCAGTCGTCGACTTTGCAGAGAACTACAGTCTACAGCCATAGCGTGAGGTGCAATCACAATATTACAACTCCACACAGGTTTCTATATTTGTGCACATCGCATTCATTCATGCGAATGATAGTACAGAGGATGACAGAAAGATCATAAGGGAGTATAATTTCTATATTAGTGATGATCACACGCATTCTACGGAGTTCGTGCAAGGTTGCTTTCAGGTGTTCTACAATGATTTGGCTAGAAGGGGCATATCGTTCAGTCAGCATATCATATGGTCAGATAATTGTGCGTCACAATTCAAGAACTCGCAGAATTTCTATTGGCTGAGTAGGAGGCATAATTTTATAGGTATTCAACATATGTGGAACTTTTGTGAGGCCGGGCATGGAAAGGGGGAGCATGATGGTGCAGGAGCATGTATCAAAAGAGCCATAGCACGAGAAGAGTTAAAGTATAAAGACAATGCAAAGTTGACAGATGCAAAATCGATTGTCGAGTGGTGTAATGCTTCCATGGGTCTAGGTAATGAAGGTAAGTCTTCAGTTCGTAGATGTTTTTGGTTGATAGATGATACTAACATTGCACCATATGAGGATTGTTGTACACTGACAGGATCAAATGAGATGCACTCTTTTAGAAGCTCAATTACAGGTTCATGGAGTATCCATACACGAAAGATGTTATGCTTTTGTTCTTCCTGTACAATTCAAGTCTGGGATGAGTGCGAGTCAAAGGAGTGGGTTGACGAATGGCAGTTAAGTTATCTTAGCCCACTTGACACGTATCGACCCCCGACAGCACTGGAACTAACACAGATGGAATCGTTAGTTGACTTTGACCACATATCAAATTTAGTTCAACCAGGTAATATAGGGCACGTATATGCATCTAATTTCATCTAGTTCAACCAGGTAATGTCATCTTACTTTGTAGTGTTTTTGTAATGTTGACTAATTTCATCTAATTTGCTACACATATCAATGTAGGGCACGTATATGCAGTTATTGCAGATGAAGATAATGAAGAGGGAATAGATTATTACTTATGTCATTGTGTTGAGGCCAAAAAGAAATTGGAGGCCCCTATTACAGATGGAGAAAACATCGAATACCCTACAGGATCAGTGGTTATTACTGGAACATGGCTTAGAAGGTACCCACATAAGAGTGTTAATATTTGGCTATTTCAGGACTTTGACATGCATCGGAAGATTCTTCATTACTCGAACCTTGTCGTGGCATCTAATGTTCATTTGATAAAGTATCGGGGTAGACCTTTGAACAAAATATTGTGGAAGGTGCGTGAGTCTGACCATGAAGCAATACTTGACACAATAAAGAGTAGAGTAGACCCGGATGGTTCATTGGATTAATTTGTAAGTATTCACATTGATTTTGTAAAGTTATGTTACATTGAGTTGTAAGTATGCACATTAATTTGTAAGGTTTGTCTTTTTTTATTTCCTCCTGTATTTTTACACATATGTACACATTTTTACATCATCATGTTATGCATTTTTGGTGTCCTGCTCCTGATGCGACCAAACTCATAACTCACCCTACTAGACACCATTTGATGATCTCTCCAACACTCTGGATCCAGGGTGCCCAATCATGATGATGACCTATATACCATTCTCCCAAGGCGCTCATAATGAATGAAAAGAAGACCAAGGGCGCCCAAGCTTAGTAGACTTATTTCTTTCAATTTTGATGATCCAAACTCTTGCAATATGACATCCACTTTCATGCCTTTAGATCTTCCTTCACATATAGGGTGCCAAATCAAGTTGAAAAATCTACATAAGGGTGCCAAACTAGATGAAAGGAGACATGAAATGCACCTTAGGACTCCATGCTAAGGTTTGAGCCATTAAAGTCTCTTGATATTAGGTGATCATGATGATGAAACTTAGAGCTTTTTCCTTTCCTATGCGCTCATCTAAGATGTTTGAATGATAAGGAGTGCCTTGACCTCTATAATGTACATTGGGCACCAAATCAAGGTGATTTTAAGTCACTTTGAGTCATTTGGGGTTAGTTTGAGTCTTTGAGTCATGTTGCAAAAAAGTGTCAATGTTGTCAAGTTGCACAAAGCAACTTTTGCATTTTTGGTTTCCTGCTTGTGATGTGACCAAACTGACTGTTCCAATGCGTCCGGATGGGTACATTTATGCTAGGCATGGTCCTATTTTTCACCCAAACATGTCGAAACAGTCGAAGCTACATTGTACCGACGATATCCTTGAAGAGTCCAAAGTGCAAAAAGGCAGCAATATTTGATGAGATGTTACTCAAAAACTGTGTTACTTAGAAACATTCTATCTGAGGCAACACGATCACATAGAGTGCCTCTACAATAACCTCTCTTGGTTTTTTATAGCTCTGAGGTATTTGCCCGTGGTGAAAGGTTTTCTGCTGCCCCAAAAATCATCAAAAGCACGCAGTGTAAAGTTGCAAAGGGGTGTAACTTTTGTCCTGCTCCTGATGCGACCAAACTGACTATTCCAACGCGTCCAAATGGGTACATTTACACTAGGCATGGTCTTATTTTTCACCCAAACATGTCAAAACAGTCGGAGCTACATTGTACCGACGATATCCCTGAAGAGTCCAAAGTGCAAAAATGCAGCAATCTTTGACAAGATGTTACTCGAAAACTGTGTCACTTAGAAACATTCCGTCTGAGGCAACGTGATCACGTAGAGTACCTCTACAATAACCTCTCTCGGTTTTTTATAGCTCTGAGGCATTTGCCCATGGTGAAAGGTTTTCTGCTGCCCCAAAAATCGTCAGAAGGAGGCAGTGTAAAGTTTCAAAGGGGTGTAACTTTCGTCCTGCTCCTGATGTGATCAAACTGACTATTCCAACGCGTCCAAATAGGTACATTTACGCTAGGCATGGTCCTATTTTTCACCCAAACATGTCAAAACAGTCGGAGCTACATTGTACCGATGATATCCTTGAAGAGTCCAAAGTGCAAAAATGCAGCAATATTTGACGAGATGTTACTCGAAAACCGTGTCACTTAGAAACATTCCCTCTAAGGCAACATGATCATGTAGAGTACCTCTACAATAACCTCTCTCAGTTTTTTATAGCTCTGAGGCATTTGCTCGTGGTGAAAGGTTTTCTATTGCCCCAAAAATCGTCAGAAGGAGGCAGTGTAATGTTGCAAAGGGGTGTAACTTTCATCCTGCTCCTGATGCGACCAAACTGACTATTCCAACGCATCCAAATGGGTACATTTATGCTAGGCATGGTCCTATTTTTCACCCAAACATGTCAAAACAGTCGGAGCTACATTGTACCGACGATATCCCTGAAGAGTCCAAAGTGCAAAAAGGCAGCAATATTTGATGAGATGTTACTTGAAAATTGTGTCACTTATAAACATTCAATCTGAGGCAACGGGATCATGTAGAGTGCCTCTACACTAACCTCTCTCAGTTTTTTATAGCTCTGAGGCATTTGCCCGTGGTGAAAGGTTTTCTGCTGCCCCAAAAATCATCAGAAGGAGGCAGTGTAAAGTTGCAAAGGGGTGTAACTTTCGTCTTGCTCCTAATGTGACCAAACTGACTATTCCAATGCGTCCGAATGAGTACATTTACGCTAGGCATGGTCCTATTTTTCACCCAAATATGTCGAAATAGTCGGAGCTACATTGTACCGACGATATCCTTGAAGAGTCCAAAGTGTAAAAAGGCAGCAATCTTTGACGAGATGTTACTCGAAAATTGTGTCACTTAGAAACATTCTGTCTAAGGCAACGCGATCATGTAGAGTGCCTCTACAATAACCTCTCTCAATTTTTTATAGCTCTAAGCCATTTGCCCGTGGTGAAAGGTTTTCTGCTGCCCCAAAAATTGTCAAAAGGAGGCAGTGTATTAAGTTAGGATGAAAGCCTATTCACTCTAGGCACCTGTTTTTGACCAAATCACACATGTGCCTTGAACAAGTGATGCTACAAGTGGTGAACAAAATGGGCGCCTTAAAGAATTGAGCCCTCCAAATCACACATCACCCCAAAAGGGTAACTGTTGTGACCAAATCACACATCACCCCATCAGATTGGGGACCCCCTCTTTTCTTGCTCAGGTGCTTTGCACAGGAGTTGTTATGTGTCATTTTGGCCAAGGTTTTTCGGAGCAGTGAAGACGTTAGGAAGGGGATGATTGTTTGGATAGTTTTGAATGCTTTATTTCTCCTTGTTTAAACTAGGCGCTCACTGAGGATTGGAGTAGCCTTTGCACCCTCTCATCATGTTAATCAGTGTTTCAGAGGCAATCATAGTATAGAAAGATTTGCGCCTTGAAGAAGAGAGTTATTTGGTGAGCGCTTAGGAGTTCTGGCGCCTAGGGGAAAGGTTTAGGTAGAGCGCCTTCAGACTTTGACAGTGAAGTGCCTTAAGGAGTTGGATGATGTTTTTGCCTAGAGTGGAGATGATGTTTTTAGTGCCTTAAGGATGATGATGGAGCGCCTTGGAGTCAGGTTAGTCTAGAGCACCTTAAGAAGGTAAAGCACTTCAAATGTAAACACAAGTGTTTTGAGCACCCTAATGAGAAGTTGTCTTGGCACCATAAGTTGTTCAAACCAAGATATGCGCCTTGGATAGTTGCAAAGACCTAATTTAGCGCCCAAGGTTGGAAGACTCTTTATGAGCGCCCAGTGTTTGAAAGCTCTTTGTGTTTGGTGCATTAAAATGAATTTGGCACCTAAGTAGTATTGAAACACTCAACTGAGCGCCTAAAGCCCATGAGAGAAGTGATATGCGCCTTGATAGGAATATCATGGAAGATGAGTTTACTGAATGGCACCTTGAATGACTTGGTTGATTAAGTGTTTTAGCACCTAGATATGGGATGAATCATTGAGCGCCTTTGGTTGAGATGATGTCAGCACCTTTGATATTATAACACCTTGGAGTCAAGTTTGAAGGAGCACCTTGAGAAGGTAAAACACTTCAAATGTTTTCAAGGAATTGGAGAAGTCACTTAGTGCCTAGAAGGAATTCCAGAGCAAGAGGGTTGGAGCGCCTTGAGCTTCAAGTCAGATATGCGCCTAGACCTCTACCCTTTAGCAAGTTGAAGCCCTCTGAGCCTTGACAAAGTGAGAATGCCTTATAGTGAATATGCGCCTTGGGCAAGGTTGAATACAAAGTTGAGGAGTACATCATAATGAGTAAGTGCACTGTAGGGTTAGATGATAAAGACTAGCGCCTTGAGTGTCTTGGTCAAAATTTTGACGTGAGAAGTCTTGCAAGATCAAATCCTGGAGTGCACCTTAGAGAGAACCTATTGATCCTTTGCTTTGACAAGATTTGGGCACCAGAATGATCCTTAATAAATGGAATGTATCTACACCAATTTTGCGCCTTTAGGGAAGTGATGATGTCTAGATCAGTTTTGAGTCCCTTTGAGTGTTGAGATTGTTAGAGATAGGTGCCTTGATGAATGAAATGCGCCTTGAAGACCATGTGCGCCTAGAGAAGATAAGTGCCTAGTTGAGATAAAGAGGTGTTTCTGGCACCTAGGGAAGAAGAGAGGTAAGTTCAGGGAGATAAGTGCACCTAAGAGTTTTAGCGCCCTCAATCAAATTGCACCTTTTTGCCTTGGAGAATATAAGGTGAGGATTTGAGTTGAAAGTTTGAGAAAGTAGATTGAGCGCCCTGTGTTGGAGGAATCAAGTTGGATAAGCACTTGAAGAACTTGCATTAAGTGTTTTAGCGCCTTGGTATGGTTTGGAGCGCCTTGTTGAGGAGATACCCTGATTTAAGCCAAGATAGAGCACCCTAGAATTGAATGTGCCTTGAATGAGAGTTTGTGTGCCTTAACCAAGAATGATGATTGAAGTCACAATCTCATGTTTGTGCGCCTAGGTCTAGAAGCAAGATTTGAGCGCCTTAGGATAGGGTTTTTTGCACCTTGTCTTGGAGAGTGAATTTGCGCCTTGGATGATGTTGAAGCGCCTTGGGATGAAATGCGCCCAAACTTATAGAGGGCCTTCAGTGAGGGAGTTGAAGAGAGTGCTTAGAGGAAGGATAGCCTTAAGATCAAACTAAGTACTTAGAAACCTAAGATTAGTGCCTTATTTGAAGTTATACACCTATTCTGGCGCCAGAGAGTGAGTTTGAGTGTGAAGAAGTGAATGTCTGCGCCTTGAAGGGGATACAAAGGGAAGATGATGCACCTTGATGGGTTGATGATGGAAATTTGCGCTTTGGAGCTAAATGTGCGCCTTGAATCTAAATGATATTTGAGTGCTTAGAGGTAAATAGGGGCGCCTTTGAGAATTCTTTATGCTTTAAGGAATGGATTGTGGAACTTTGGAGTAAGGTAAGTCCTGAGCACTTCCAATGATTTTAAGGAGCGCCTTGAAGGAGATAGTACCTAGAGAAGAAAAGATGTCAAGTTTTAACACCTTGAAGAAATTCTAGATAGTGGCGCCTTCACAGGGTTTTCCAAGTTGGCACCTTGGTTTGGGATGATCATGCTAAGAAAGAAAATGCGCCTTCAGCAAGGTCACATCAAGTCCAACATGTCAATACTCTTCATCATTAACGTCATGTTGAAATTTCAAGGCATCTATCCATTCAAGTTCTCCGAGGAATATCTTGCAAGTGTACTTCATCAATGATAGACATTCATCCATCCGAGTTTCAAGATCTCTCAATCTTCAAAGTTTCAAAGTCCACAACTCCAAGAGGGTCACTCCAAGGGTCGTCATGAAGGATCACTTCATCTTTATCTTATCATCAAGCAAGGCTTCATCCAGTCCTAGAGAGATCTCTACTTCATGTCATCATCATCTACTCTTAAGATGATAATCCTTGGAAGTCAAGTGTTTCAAAGATTCTTTGAGAAATTGACAAGTTGTAACCTAGGCGCCAAAACCCCTAAGAATCCTCCTATCTGGCGCTTAGTTAGAAGAACACTAATATTGCACCTAAGTGAATTTGAGTGTCAATATAGAGTCATCAAACCCCACCAGACATTCATCCATGTCTCTACCACCTCAAGGAAGCGCCCAGCTTAGGATGGCGCCTAGTCTGGTCTCTACTACCTTCAGTTGGCGCCTAACCCTAAGAGTCTTGCAACTATGACGTTCATCCATGCAACAAGCAAGGTGATGCTCCCTTGTGATATTGTGAGGTGTTGACATTTAGTTGACATCATTGAGTTTGATTGAGTTGATCAAGTGTAGACGCCATTATAAACATCAAGGCCTCAAGGCCTTTCTTTTGTATCTCCATTGAATAAGTTGTAACTTCATGCTATTGAAAGCATTATCCATGTAATAAGACATTGCAAGTTGATTGAGTCAAATAACTAGACAAGTACCCAACTCTAAGGTTGATTCATTCAAGTAGTTATCTTTGATGTATATCTTTGTGTTGTTGAAGTAGTTGATGAATTGATAGCAAGTAAAATTGTTTAAGTAAGGAAAAATTTTCGTAGAACTAGTTGGGTATCTTACTGTCATGTCCCCGTTTCCGGCCTGATCATCAAATGAAGAATGAGTTAGCCTATTCCTCATTCTCGGAGGCTAATTTGAAATAATGAGGGAATGAATTGGTTTTTGACTAACTTAACTTTTTTTTTTTGCAGGAACAAAGTCAGAAACTTGAAATTAGTTAAGTCTAGATGCTAAACTTGACTAAGGCAGGACTCCTAGAGTTAGGGTGCACTTTCTTGCTTGCTCAATGTCAAATGTACGCCCAACCAAGAATCATGGAGCTTTGAAGCACTTTAATCACATCAACTAGGGCGCCTAAGTGCATAGAGGTACAATGAATCTTCCGGAGAACATGGATAGACAACTAAGTCTCCAACTTGAGTCTTCTAAGTGAATTGGATGATGAAGATAGTCTAGTCATTTTGGGCGCTAGTATCAGGATGAATCATCCAAAATGGGTGCCCAGAACTAGAAGGCGCCAATGCATGATGAGTTCAAGGATCCTCCATTGGAGCGCCTAGCCCAGATGGCTATAGATTGAAAGTTTTAAAGCTAAGTGATGTCTCTTAGGTGAATTCCTAGCCCAAGTGCATGTGTTGGGAAAAACTCTTTGGCTCTGGCACCTAGAATTGGGAGCTTTGTAAGATGCACCAATTGATAAAACATTTCCATTTTGTGCCTAGAATAGAACTCTCTCACATAGTTGAAATTGACTTGATAGAAGGAGATAAGTCTTAAGGACTAGTTTGGTGCCTCACTTGCCTATCTCTCCTTTGAAATGCGCTTTGGTTGATGATCATCATTGATGGCGCCTAGTGAAATGAAAAGCTATTTGCATCTCCAGAGGATCAAAATTGGATTAGGAGATCATCCTTGCAGTTGAGATTGACAGAGAAGTGTTAAAGGAATCACTTCAAATGGGTGCCTAAGCTAGTTGAGGCGCATATCAATTCCACTGTAACTCCAGACTGACGCTTAGGATCCAGTCATCTCCTAAGGTGCAGTTCCATTCACCCATGACCTCGCTTGGTGTCTAAAACTTGGAAACTCCTTTGGAAAGCTCCTGTTGCGCCTAGAAGCATGAGTTTGGGATATCAACTTGCAAAAGGCTTAGAAACTCTTCAAAGATGTTAGGCACAATCCCATGGCACTGGAGCTCAGTTTTGGCACCTTCAAGGAATAGCACATGAAGGAACTTGGGAGGTCAGGTGCTTGTAAAAGGGAACATCTTGGAATATCTTCCAGGGGTTGAAGTAGTAAGAAAACATCAAGTGAGTCTAGGCGCACTCCCTTGTGTGAACAGTTTAGCTCTGGCGCCTAGCCACAGAGTGAGCCAGAAGAAGTAGTTTGGACATTAGAAGATAGGCACTCATTCTACAATGAAGCATTCCACCTTCCTAATCAACAAAGACTTGAAAGAATTGACAAAGGAAGCCAAGGCGCACCTTCTACTTGTTTCCACCTCTAGAATGTGCCTAACCTTGAAAGGGGGTTCAAAGATGTTTGTTAGACCTTTTCACTCAAGGCGCTCACCTTAGGCGCACTTTCTAAGTCCTTGTCACCTCAAGGAAACACCTAGTTTGGAAGGCGCTTGCCCTATTCTCCACTCCTTTCAATTGGCGCCTAGAACACAGAATGCATGAAAGGAGCGCCTAGACTCCAGAGGGCTCATTTGGGCACCTAGCATTTAAAACACTTTCTTAATGATGATGTTTTGGCGCCTACTCTTGGAAACAATCCAGAGCATCCATAAACTCTAATTGGCGCCTAATGTTGACAAGGCGCAACTTCAGGAGGAGGTCACCTCAACTTGGCACCCAAGTTAGAAAAACCTGTAATCCTTCAAATATGCACCTACCTTGTGAGGTGATGATTTGAACATTCCAAATCTTCAAATGTTTAAGTATGGATCCAGAGGAGTTCACTTCCAAAGACAATATCTTCCAAGGATGAGAATTTAGGTGCACTTCCTGGTGAGATCCTCCACAGCTGGCGCCACAGTTAGAAGAACCCTAAAACTACGCCTAAAGTGTTCCAAGAAGTGGTTAAGGTTGTTACAACTGTCTGAATGCCCATTGGTCCTCAGAATGTCTTCGGGATCTATGTCGAGGTCTCTTGATAAGCTTGCCAACTCAGAATGAGTCATCAAGATGGGATATTCCCTTGGATATGCTTCTTGGGAAACGTGCCTTGGTTCCTCTTTATGCATTAAAAAATGTGCCTTCATTTCCTTTGGAAGGCCTATAAAAGGAGGAGCTCTCTCATTCATTTGGTATCTGTTTATTTGACAAAATTCTCTCTGCAAAGCTATTGATCTTGTAATCTTGAGGCCTGCGAGTTTCAAGTGTTGGGGTGATGCTCCCTCAACAAGCAAGGTGATGCTCCCTTGTGATACTGTGAGGTGTTGACATTCAGTTGACATCATTGAGTTCAATTGAGTTGCTCAAGTAAGGAAGACATTGTAACATCAAGGCTTCAAGGCCTGTCCTTGTATTTCCATTGAATGAGTTGTACTTCATGCTATTGAAAGCATTTTCCATGTAATAAGACATTGCAAGTTGATTGAATCAAGTAACAAGACAAGTACCCAACTCTACTATTGTTTCATTCAAATAGTTATCTTGATGTATATCTTTATGTTATTGAAGTAGTTGATGAATTGTTAGCAAGTAAAAGTGTTTAAGTAAGGAAATTTTTTTGTAGAACTAGTTGGGTATCTTACACTTACACCATGCCTATCCATCAAACATCACAATGCAATCAAAATCCTAACAACATGCCCATGATCCAAGATCAAGTGCAATCATGCAAAGATATTATCAATCACAAGCCTATTAAGAATGAACTAGAGTCTTCTAGTACCATACTTTTCCATCAAACACCATCATGTAATCCATGGCCTATCAAGCCTATCAAAGAAAATGCAAACATCCTATGTAATACAATCGGACTTTAAATATTTGAAGTAGCTATCTATAAATATCCATTCAAAAGTGGATTTATAATGCAAGTATGGACGCCATCAATAAAAAAGATTTGTATTAACCAAATATCCATATAGGCATACATCAATATCTGTCGATATAAGTATAACATATATACAAAATAGCCATATAGGCTTACAAGAATGCCATATAGGCATACAATGTCAACTATGTACAATACAGAATATATGTCCACAAATGCCATATAGGCATACAACAGAGGAACACAATAAAAAGTCATTCCCCTCTGGCTGGTGAAGAGAATAAATCACGAGCAGCCTTTGATCTTCTAGGGGATGGAGACATGCATGTGGGTGGTCTACTACGAACCCGAGGGCTACTCCTCCTATTTAGTTCTTCCTGCACCTTTACCTGTTACGAAAAAAAGTATAGACATTAATATATAGAAATTACATGTTATAAAAAAATGAAACATTTAACAAAATAATCACTTACCGCTAACATATAATCTGTCTCCTCGCTTGCCTCAGTAGCAGGAATAGGCCCTGGTGATGTCATGTCCTATAGAAAGCATCCAGATAGAAATTAAACTTCAAATCAATAATCTTTTGATTTTTCAAAAATAGACAACTATAACAATGAATGTAAATTAAAATTTACTAATCTGCCTCATACCCCTGTCAATGCCATAGAGCTATGAATCGCAGAGGCCACACCCTGCTCCATTGCCCTATGAACATGGGGAGGTGTATCCGCAGCCTGCATCATCTGGAAATAAAACAACATTATTCAATTACAAAAACTATAATAGTGATGCAAATCATGGCTCCTAACATACACACACGTTCATCTAAACATGGAAGTACACACAATAAAACACACAAATCACATACAAAAATTTAGTAAGTACAATTTATTCATTAAACTATTTATTTTATTACCTTCGTAAAGCTTTGAAGTCCACCACCGTTGGCAAGTGTTGCCATGAAATCTACAGTGTTAACTTATTCAAAATCCAAAATCAGAAATTAGAATACCATTCATATAACGATGCTATTCACATGTAATATTTATAATTGTTTACTAGTTACATACCTCGACAGTAGATGATCTAGTGAAAAATGTAGGTGGAGAACCACTGAAAACTGCATCGATGCTATGACCCTGAAATTTTATTAAAATCATCAATTTAAATTAGTTAATCTTGTATTTCAAAAATGAAATTTAATAAATTAAATTCAATAAACTTGCTAATATTTACCTGAGTATCAAGGCCGAAAGTCTCACTCAGGAGGGTATCTGTCATCACTATCTGCTCAGCGGCAGATGTAGCCTGTGCACTTGCGTCCTGACTGTCCATGGGGTCATAACCACAGGCTGACCCACAAGCCTAGCAAGTATGTGGTGGGACCCTACTCCTCGCACTATCTCCCAACCCACTCTGTGTTACAGGATCGGCATGCTCTATGATGCTCTGGGTCAAGGCACTAATCAACCTCAGTGTATCAACCTCAACACTCTCCTTCACAATGGAAGGGATAGAAACATGCTCGTGGGTTGGTCTGCTGATTACTTGTCTCACTACCCGCTGTGGGTCAAGACGTGCCCCTGGTCTATCCTGTGCTGAGCCCCCACCTCTACCCTGGAAGTCCCGCATATCAAAATAGTTTGGCACTTTATTGAGGACAAACTCGCAGTAGAGTTTCCTCAAAAAGTATTGCGGGACCTCATTATTATTGCATGGAGGATGGTCAAAAACCATCCACCACCTCTGCCTAAAATTGTCCCTTATCGCTTGGTTGTTGTACCAATGGATAGGGAACCTCTTGCATGTAATGGGTGGAGGTTGATTTGTTTGTGGATTTGTGAAAATTGAACACAAGTCTAATTTTGTAATTTGTAATTTTTTGACATCTTGGTATGACAATTTATCTGCATAGTAATCTCTAAACTCTCTCTTTTTATTAGTCCAACTAGTTATTTGCTTGCTAATTGAATTTACATTTGATAACATAGACTCAAGAGATTCGGCAAGCGTGGACCTATGCAAGGTTGAAGTGGAAGGATCTTTCAACCTTGCAATTATATCTTCAATTTGTTTTTTGTTGTTTTCAATTTCCCCCATTATATTATCTTGTGTTCCAGGGGCATGTCGAGGAATGACTGGAGGAGGTTGTTGTTCTGCAGGTATTTCCTCCTCAGGATTTTATGGATTTTGAGGAGGAGGAGGAGGAGGTGCATTAACATTTCCTACAATTAACGAAATATACATCAAAAATCAACAAAAACCTACCTATTTAGGAAGAAATTCAAACAAAAAAACAAAGATAACTCACCCCTTTGGCGTGCTCAACGTCGTGGCGGCATTTTGGCGATGAATCGACAAGCTTTTTGTGTTGATTGGCATTTTGTAGAACGCGAGCACGTTTTTGAGGGTTTTGAAGCCGCAGGCAGAGGAGAAAATCAGAATGAAATGAAATGGCATTGCTTTTTTTTTATTTATAATAAGTTATAACGCAAGCGCATTATGGCTCGGTAATGACGAGCCTGAGGCTTGTCATTACCAAGCCATAACACAAGCGCGTTATAACGCGCTCACGTTATGACTTAAATTTTTTTGAAAATTTTTTGGCCACTTTTTGGCCCCCCATCTTCTTGCACTTACCCTATTGTCAGTCTGATGTCTTCGATTTAGCCTATACATAACATGACTTGTTATAATTGGTCGACTAACGTATCTTTTCCCAATTTTCCCGATATGGCCGGTTAACCTTTGTATCCTTTGACATGTACATTCACCATTTACAACCACGATAAATGATAGCAGGATATACACGAAATGTCCACGCATACATAAATGATATACCCATGGATTGTATCTTCGGTGAAACAATACCAATGGTACAAAATATGTTGCTTCTCTTCATCCAAAACCAATGGTACAAAATTTTTCATAGATCAAGGAAATGGATATCCGTTTTCAGAACGGATATCCGTTTTCAGAACGGATATCCGTTTTCAGAACGGATATCCGTTTTCAGAACGGATATCCGTTTTCAGAACGGATATCCGTTTTCAGAACGGATATCCGTTTTCAGAACGGATATCCGTTTTCAGAACGGATATCCGTTTTCAGAACGGATATCCGTTTTCAGAACGGATATCCGTTTTCAGAATGGATATCCATTTTGAGTTGCTTTTACCAAAGCAAAATTGATATCCGTCTTGCTTTGGTACAGAGCAAGACGGATATCCATTTTGATTGTTGACTTTTTATGGATTGTAACGTGTTTTAATGTTTCAGTCTCTTCTTCGAACTTCACCCTTCGTGCTGACGACTTTTTTTTATGCAAAATTGATAAAATGAAAAGGGTTTATAGAAAAAATTGTTAGCTTTCTAAAAATATAAGATTTATTTGGTTATCATTTTATTAAATAATTATTAATAATTTTCAATATACCGTGTCTCTGAAATCCTGATGGACACACTAATTGAAAAACATCCATAACTTTCAAACCATTTCACCTTTTTGAGATTCAAAACTTGTGTCACACTCTATGCTTTTCTAGCTATAGGTTAAAAAAAAAAATTTGAATTTTGATTTTTTTTTATCGAGTTAGGTTGGCTGGAAAATTACTTTTTATTTTTTAAAAAAGTCACAGTAAAAAAATCATAACTAATTATTTTATTAGAAAAAAAATTTCAAATAAATATGCATCACATTCAGACATGAGTCCTCTACTTATTTTGAAAGTTTCAAAAAAAAATATATATTTTTACTCATAGTTAGGTTGGTTGGACAGACACCCACTTTTTTTTTTTCTGAAAAATTTAATAGCTGTTCATTGAAATATTCAATTTTCACTAAGTAAATTTAATTTTTTTAAAAAAAAATTAGTAGCCTATAAACTAGATTCAATTCTTTACAAATTTCATTCTTACATCTTTTTCAAATTGTATAGATAATCCATTCAAAATTTCACATGAACTTGATAAAGTCTGATTTTTTGTATTTTCATTGCCACTTAGAGGTATAGTTTGTCCCATCATGATCCTGCACATACCCTATTTTAACAAATTTATTGTTGGATGCCAATTTCTCCCCAAAAGTTGCAGATTTTGGTCTGGCAAAACTAACAGATAGAGAAGAAAGCCATGTCTCTCTGACAGGTGCTAGAGGAACCCCTGGTTATGTGGCTCCAAAGGTGTGGTCTAGAAGCAATGGACCTGTGACTGATAGATCATATGTGTATAGTTATGGTATGTTGGTGATGGAAATGGTGGGAGGAAGAAAGAACTTTGACATGAAAGCAACCAGATCTAGCAAATTTTACTATCTAGAGTGGGCATTCAAACAAGTGGAAATGGGAAAATTTTGAAAGCTGAGAGGAGAAAATATAGCAAACGATGAAGATGAAGTTATAGCCAAGAAGTTGAGCATGTTGGGACTATGGTGCATTTAGTACAACCCTTCTCAACGACCTTCTAAAGTAGAGTGATTCAAATGTTGGAAGGAGTTGTTGATATCACCATTCCTCCTCAGCCCCTTCCTATCAATACATCAGTACAAACAACAACCTCTACTGAATCATCGTCCAACATGTGATGTGTGTTTACCTGGTCTCAATCATGGCATCTCGTCTATGTCACATTGCATATGTTGATGGCTCAATGAATGCTAATCTCAACCATTAGTACTGGTGGCCAATCAGCGTGTTATTTAATTTATATAGACAACATATTCTATCAGGTTAATGGTGCCAGGTAATTTGCTCTATTGTAATGGTGAAACTCAAACTATCCTAAAATACACTAGTATATTTATATTTTAAAAAATATATCTACAGTATGCTGAGAGATATCTTCCAATATGTTGGCAATATTTGATATGCTCACATGAGTTAATTTAAATAGACTATGCTGCGAGACTTTTCATATTCTTCAAACGTAAAAAAGATTTCACTCCATAACTGCCCAAGTTTTTCTATTTTTCTATCCGTTTGGCTTCCACAACTGTCCAAGTCTTTCTATTTTTTAATCCATTTGGCTTCCACAAATTTATTTATTTACACATTTTATGAATTTTGCTTAAATGGGAATCTAAATCTTAATTGTTTATGAGAATCTGAATCTTTCAGCCCCTTGTTGTGAGTGTAGAATGCCTCTTGGCGTAATTATGCATGATATCTAACCATGATTCTTCATTTAGTTGCAGAGAGCAAAACATATATATTAGGAAAACCCTATTTTAGGGTAGATATGGCTTGTTCTAGTGATATTAGGGTTTGCCATTACATCAAAACATACATATATTAGTAGTTTCTTAGGGTGGTGGTTAGTCCATGAGATCAATTCCTAGAGGTACAAATATTAGTCCAACATGCCGCCTTCACATAACTTCAGGGAATTAAACCTAGGTTGAGGCTTTAATACCACATGAAGGTTTGTTGTTACACCAAAACTTGTAGGTATTAGTAAACTTCCAAACTTGGCATCTTCACTTCAAGTGGGTAGTTAGTCCTAGTTTCTTATGGTGATGGTTAGTCCATGAGATTAGTTCCTAGAGGTGTAGTAGTTAGTCCAACATGTATATGTACATAATCGGTTTAGAAACATTAATGAACTCATGATAGGATTGTAAAATTTGGCACACCATTAACAACCCACATTCTAATATCTGATTATAGATGAATTAACAACTTCCCCCTCCCTTCCCTCACCTCCCCCCCCCAAAAATGTCTTTAAAAAAAGTTAGATTGCTGAAGTAAAAATGTCCTTTAATAATGCTCAAACTATGCTTGTGCTTCTCTACGACTCAAGTTACCAGTCCATATGACATGCTTTCTTCTAAAAGAAGCTTCCAAGATCATCTACAACACATGCCTCTAAATTAATTGGAGGCAGAGAAGGGTTGTGTGTAATGTAATCCTTGGGTACAACCAAGTTTTCTTGACTTCATTGATTGTAATGGCTTACATTTTGAAGTCTAACTCTTAGTCGCTTTAAACAAAAAATATTAGTCTTCTCTCTTTCAAAAGAGATTGATTTCCCACAATTGGGTTAGGTGATGTCAATGAAGTCTAGCATGTCATTCTACTTGTATCTGTCAAGTGTGAGAGTTACATTGTGCAACTTGTATTTAATATTATAATTAGTTGATAGGCTTCCCTTGTGAGCTTTCAAGATTAAGAAGTTTTAAAATTGTTTGATGTCAAATAAAGAGAAAAATTAAATTGTATTTATCTTAACATTTTTAATTATTCTTAACAAATTTAATTTTTTTTGGCAATTTATAATTTTATAATGATCTTAGCATTTTTTTAATGAGTAAATTATGGCTTAGAGGCCATTCCCAATAAAGAGAGAGATCAAAATTTAATTATGTCTACTCTAGAGAGCCTGAACAAAATCCCTATATGGGTTATATATTCAAAGTTTGATTGATACAAAACAAACTATGTTGGTGCCTTCCCTATGCATAATGTGCATAATTACATGACACTATTGTATTATAGTCATATGCTATCTACATACTAATAACATTTTCATCAACTTGAAAAAATTGAGTTTCTTCGACTCCTTTTATCTCTTCTCCCCCATTTGTGCCTAAACTAGAGCTACCCGAGTCTATGGCGAAGGACCAGTCTACACCTTGAGTGTCTGCCACACTAGCTAGGACCTTGAGAAATTGTGGTCCCCACCTAGCTTTCTGTATGTGTTCCTCTTTGTTTTCTCCAACTACTGCTATCACAAAATGTGCCCACAACCCATTATATGGTTGCAAGATCACTGGCCAAGTGCCATTTTCAATCCAGAACCTGAGTCCTAGAACGACATCATCCAGAACTTTCTTGAGACCGCCATGCCAGTGTGGTTTGATCAACATCTCTGCCACTGCCCGAATCATATCTTTTTCCTCCCCCAGATCTAACAACACTGTGACTAGCATAGAGGAAACATCGGTATTTACCTTGTATATATGAGTAGTGGATATGAAGGTGTCTCCAAGCACCATCTGGATGGCATGTACGACGACAAACAATTGCTTCTTGAAGACCTTTCTTAGCCTGAGATTCATGATATAGCCCATGAAATATATATGTCTCCTCTTTGCTATTAGGCATACCGTCAAGTCCATGTTTTTCCATCAATGTAGATGGGAGGCTACACATCAAATATATTATTTATTGTAGCACCTGACATGGTTGTCCTCATTAATGCTCACAACTCCTCTGTGTTGTTCACCTCTGGCTTTAGGCAAGCCAACCGTCAGGGCATGCTGGATCATGATATCCTTTTAATTATTGAACGTGTGAAATGTCTGATCACCCCATCTCCAAACTATCCCAAGCTTTTGCTTAGTTGGCGTAAAAATATTTGTCATTCATGTCAATTGCCATGTTCGCCAGTTTATTAGCCTCAATACTGATCTCCGGATAAATATGGCCAATCTTATATTCTCTCAATTGGTCTAATATCTCTCAACACTTCACCAAGATGTTTTTGATCTTCTAACTTGGAGTAGACCACTTCCTAATTGTGTTTATGATTATTTGTGACTCACCTTCAATGTGAATCTTAGTGAGTCCTAATTTTGAGCGAGTCCTAATTTTGAGCAAATGGAAGGTCCAAGAAGTAAGGCTTCTGCCTCGGCTTCATTGTTTGTTCCTTTCAACAATTTATTTTCTGCTGAGGCAACCATTAACCACAATGATTTCTGATGATACAACCTGCCCATGACTCTCCTGGGTTTCCTCTAGCTGTGTCGTCAGAGTTCAATTTGTGCCAATCTCTATCTAGAGGGACCCATCATGCACTTGCTCTAGGATTGTGGATAGGATGAGCCCTAGTCTTCCCACAAATGGGGATTGATCTTAGCATTTTTTATTGATGTTAACATATTGTAATTTTTTTATAAGCTATAATTTTTTTAACATGTAAGAAAGTAGTTAAATTATCAAACCATCATAAAGTTTCCACATAAGAGGCAAGAGTGACCAAATATGCTACCACCTCATAAAAGTCTCATTTAAAGGTTTATCCATTGCACCATTTACACCACTCTACTTAAACATCATTGGTTCAATGGTCAAACAAATTAATAGCAATTTTACACCTCATCCACATCAAAGGTCTTGGTAAATATTTGTCCTATTTTTATTGGCCAAAATTAACCTTTGACTGTTGAACTGGACAATGTTGAAGAACAACCCAATTAAACAGTAGGTAAACAAACTAAGTTTTGTGGCTTCTCTGAATTCAAAGAAAATTTGCAATCAAAAGAATCTTACAAATCTACAAATAAAATGTCCTATAAGTAGAAAGCTATTTTTCTTAGTAAAAGTCAAGGAGCATGAGTAAACTAAATACATAACAAGCCTTCCGCATCCACTGACATAATTATGATATATACATTTTGTGTAGCTAATCTGTATTGGAAGGAAGTTTAGAGTGAAGTGATTAGGAACAACTTCCTGAGCACACAATTACATCGATTATCGATGCCAAGGATGAGGTGATATCAAGAAGATAATCATCATACACAGGTAGAGGAAACTTTATAGGAAGACGAGGAAAATCCACTCCCCTTTTTAATATACCCACCACTTCTTCGATCTGCAATCTAGCATTCAGATCGGGATGTGAGCACAACAATCCCACTATCATAAGTCGTTCCATTTCTTCCTTATTGAAATTTCCACCCAATTTCTCATCTACTACATCAAGAATCTTGTGCTGTCCGTACAAGTGCCAAACCCATTCCACCACTCTACAATTGTGGTCAATTAAGCTCCAGTCTACCGGTCTCCTTCCACATGCAATTTCCAGAGTGAACGCTCCAAAGTTGAACATGTCTAACTCTCGAGTGGCCTTTCCCGTTGTTACGGACTCTGGTGCTATATACCCAATTGTTCTTGCTGCCATAGTGGTATGCCCTTTCTTTTCATGTTCCACCACTCTAGCAAGCCCAAAATTCCCTAGCTTTGCTTTGAAATTTGAATCCAGCATGACATTGCTTGCCTTTATGTCTCTGTGCACAACACTCTCATGCCGATCATCGTGAAGATAAACAAGAGCCGAGGCTACGTCACATGCTATGTTGTATCTTTGATCCCAATTGAAAGCAGCTTCTGCATTCCCAAATAGATATTTGTCAAGGCTTCCATTTGAGAGCAATTCGTAGACCAAAAGCAAATCATCTTTACGATGGCACCACCCCAAAAATCTAACAAGATTGTGATGTGTAAGGTTACTATTTATTATCACTTCTAATATGTACTGATTCTTACCTTGCTTGGAGGTTGGAGATACTCTTTTTACAGCCACAACTTCATTTGTGCCAGGCAAAGTACCTTTGTATACACATTCGAAGCCACCGCCTCCAATCTTTTGAGCATCGCTGAAATTATTGGTCGCAGTGGTGAGGTCAGTATATGGAAATGAGCGAACGGATTGAGCAGCCTGGTGAAGTAATTTGTTCAGCTCAGTGTCGCTCTCCTCGACCTCACCTCTGCTCTTTCTCTTGATGTACAACCTATGTCCAATGAAGATAAAAGCGTATATGGGAATCTTTATAGAAAGAGAGGCTAAATGATGAATTGCTAACACCATAATTAAAAGACTCAGTTTTGAAATCCATATCTTAACTCAATTCATCTCCAAAAAAATTTTACTTAAATGACCCATTTTGTACTATGATCTCGATATAGTCGATGAATTTGTTGCTCTTGCAGGATGAATTTGCAGTGTTGCAAACGAAGAGATGAGTTTTTTATAAAGGTACTGCAGGCTAGCATAGAAGGATTTAACAAGACCATGCGAAACACAGAAACACTCCATTCAAAATCCAAAATTTCAGACGGACTGAGCTATGTTTGAGAATCGACGGTTGAGGATCAAATCGATTTGAGCCAGACAGGAGGCCAAGTTGCTTGTAAAGTCGGTCAACAAGAAAGAGTGTAAAGACTCCTCTAAAGTCGGTCAATAAGAGGGTCCTCACCACCTGTCTTCGAAACAGCCAAAGGCAACTTCCGTATAAGATTACTAAACTAGATTTAGTCTGAGTCGTCGATTTTGAAGCAAAAGAGGGTTTCACATCCATCAGGCCAAGTTGCTTGTAAAGTCGGTCAATAAGAAAGAGTGTAAAGATTGGACTGTAAAGTCGATCAATAAGAGGGCCTTCACCACCTGTCTTCGAAACAGCCAAAGGCAGCTTCCGTATATGATTACTAAACTGGATTTAAGCTTGAAGTGCTAGTCTAAGTCATCAATTTTGAAGCAAAAGAGGGTTTCAAATCCATCAGGTCAATTCTGAAGGCTCTGTCAACAGATAACTTGTGCTCGTCACTTGTAGAAAGCAGGGTTCGAAAATGACAACTCGTAAAGAAAATTCAAGGGCCTGTGGTCACGCGTTTTCCTAGAAACCACTTTCCCTGTTATTTCCCAGCTTGAGTTCTTCCACACAATATTTCAACCCGGTTATTCATGTTTTCTATGGTGTTGAACCTTCCACACATTATTTCAACCCAGTTATTCATGTTTGCTATGGTGTTTTCTTCCACACATTATTTATTCATGTTTGTTATGGTGTTTTCTTCCACCCATTATTAGTATCTGCAATGGCATGGTATTCTTGTATTCGATATGTAAAATTTTACATTACTCTTCTCAATTCTAGATGAAACATTTTCTTTTATTTTTCTTATCACTATAGTTTGTAGTGTTTGCAAAAAAATGACTGACTATGAGACTTGACCTCTTATTCCTACATTCACATTAATCGATGCAAGCAATGAATGTAACAGTGACTTTAGGCCATACCTAAAATCAAATCAATTGAATATCCCTATAGGTAAAGATCAAATCAATTTGATATTCAAATAGACAAAATCAAATAAAATGATCTATAAAAGATTGAATGGGCATAGTCAATAATAAAATTAAATAAATTCAGCTCTACTATACACAAAAGTCAATAATATTTATGACACACAGTAACTAGCCTTATCACAAACAACACAATCATTGAATATACCAAATGTAATAAAATGAATTCTAACTTGTTAAAGTCATTATCTTTATGTCGAATCAAATTATCAAAATGTGATGGGAACAATCTCTAAAAGATTGAGTGAGCATAGTCAATAATATAATCAATTGAAATAAGTACTATTAACATACATGAAATGAAACGAAATAGAAGTCAATAAAATATTTTTGGCAAACAATAAGACACCTTATCAAAAATAATATACCCTCAGAAAATAGATTTACATTGATTTTATTGGGCGTTTCAATAGTTCCTCCTACAGAGAAGAGGCTATTCGTCCATCATGAATTTGCCCATTTTAGACTGAAAATGAGTCTCCTGCTTCAGTGGTCGCTAGAACTCGTACTTCTCCAACTGAAGACAATTTTCATACATGTTTATGAGGGTATTTGAAACTTCAACATCCCATGTTGTTCAGGGCAAAGGCAAAGGCAGAGGTAGAGAGGATGCTCGTAAAGGTTGTGGAATTTGGATATGTTTATTCAATCGCCCTATTGATGCTCCAACATTTCAAGGTAGAGTACTACTGCTATTGAAAGCATCGATAGATTATTTCCAAGCATCTTACGTTTTAATGTTCAATTGTAATTTTCTTTGTTTTGCTAGCTTGTCTTTTTATGACATCTTTGGACTATGGCTTCCATGATCTTTTGCCCATACCCAGGCAATTCTATAAAGATGAGCTCCATACATGCAGCAAATAGAAAAAATGTCATAAAATGGATTTAATATTATGACATGAAATGTTTCTGTTAGTTTGAACAATGAATATCTTCTTATTTCATTAAGTTTGGCACGTTTATCACCAGAAAATACTATCATAGTGATTTTGCATTTGTTGAGTCTTTCTTCCATCGATACCTGAGATTATATCATTATATCATGGCTTACAGGCATAAGTTTAGCCCCTTTCAAAATCAAGGAGTGTGCCACTATGGAATAAACAACTCTTTGTTCTCATCATTATCTTCAAGGAGAAGTACTTGCTATATCTGGGGTTGGGTACCTGGGCACTCTCATCATGATGGTCATGGGAAAGACTATTAGACACACTAGGATACTGAGAGGGGGGGTGAATTAGTATCTAAACAATTCTTCCAATTTAACAACTTCAACTTATCCGTAGCAGATTAGAACTTAAGCATCACAACATCATCATGGACATGAAAGATTAACACAATGTACAATAACACATAACATTAGATATATGTGGAAAACCCTAGAAGGGAAAAACCACGGTGAGGATTAACTCACAATATATGAAGCTCAAATAATAATTTTGTTTTAGGGGCTTTAACCCAAGGAAGTTGCTACTCCCTAAGTAACTTTGATTTAGGGTCACTCCCAAGGAAGCTTCTACTCCCCGATGACTTTGTTTTAGGGGCTTTAACCCAAGGAAGCAACTACTCCCTAATCTGAGAACAAACTCAGAAAAGATTACAGTATGACAATCTTTCAACTGTCAAAAAACTGCCTTTGAAGATCGCACATGATGATTGCACTTCTATCTCTTCACACTTTCTTTTGAAGATCTGATCAGTTAGGCACACTCTATACTTGATCATTGTCTCAAATAAGTCATCAAGATGAATCCTGATAGCATCATCAACATATGCTCTTTCTCCCACTATCGCACATTGAAATGTATTTATTCTGCTTTTATCTACTTGCGAACCTTTTTAGTCATTTTGCAATCATACCTTCCGCACTCAAATTGATCTACTATTTATACATGATATTACATTGATTACATAGCTTGTTGGCCAGATTAAACGTGAAAAATACATTTATGTAGGTCAACCATACAATACACAATATGAAACATGTAGAAGATAGGTCTAATTAGGACAACACACATTACACCAACAGAAGACTCAAGCCTTGTAGACCCCAACACTTGCTTAACCAGGTCCAAAACATCCTTCATAGCCTCAAACATCAAGGAATTGCCTCCACACACTCTGCTCATTTAAAAATAGGACATCTTGAAGGTAAGCTCATGAAAACTTGAAGAGTAACAACCATATCAACTAGAAAACCTTATGCGGTACTGGAAACAAGAAAGATCTTCATGAAACTCTTCCAGATGAGTCCACATGACTCATACAACATCCCCAAACACTCCTTTTCCACTGCACATCAAAGAATTGTGCCGCACACCTTCAATCATTAATTTTGAGAGCACACTACAACATGCTGTCAATTGAAAAATTGAGTTGCGGACCACCAAGAAGCTTGAAACATGAATTGCACATTCAAGAACATGTTCACAAAACTACAAGGTCAATCATTTACTTCCGGAGGAATGCAGAGCATTCCAGTGAATCTTCAATACTACTCCATTCTGTCAGAGCACATCCTAGTACTCTATCAATCATAACTTTCACTGTGGAGGGAATGATGGTCTAGAACTTTGGGAATAACACATTTACCACCCTCTAAACATAGATCAAGAACATCATAGCCATATCTGCAAATGTAGAGGAATGCAGAGCATTCCCTTCACCTTTCAACATCATATTACACTGTCAGAGCTTGAGCCAGAACCCAGTCACTTATATCTTTCACTGCGGAAGAGAAAACACTCTGAAACTTAGGATTTAGCATATTTACATCATACTGATCTTAACTCTTGAACCACAAGACCATAGCTTCAAAATTAGAGAAATGCAGAGTATTCCATTGCCATGCTAGAAACATCTTCACAGAACCAACATTGTCTTCAACCTACTTCCGGAGGCCAAGTCTTCTTTGCGTCACCATATACAACTTAGCATTAGTAGGAATGATCATACAACATACTTCAAAATGGGAACACATCCTCAGCATCAGTAACACAACTAGATTCTTCTAATTCATATTGATCAGGCTTCAAACTCAACTCTGCTTTGATTAGGAATGTAACTTTTAGGACATCCAATGATGAGCTTTTTCCTTCTTAGGAGCATGACATCCAACCATGAATAGTCTCTTACTCTTATGATAGTGTTGACATCAGTGTATGCTACTATGTTGACATCAATGACAACACATATGGCCAACAATCTCCCCCTTGGTCATTAATGGCAACATATGCTCCCCCTTAGACTCTCTCCCCCTTTGACATCAAGGACAAAGGGATCTAACACCTACTCATTCTCTCCCTTTTATCAATAATCCTATATCTATAAATGTTTTCTTACAAGCTCCCCCTATCATCAATCACCACTACCTACTCCCCCTAAGAGGTAGCCATCATCAATCTAGAATAAAGATATAGCATGAACTCCCCCTGGACAAATGCACCATTTTGCATCTTAGCAAGAAGGAGGGGCAATTACCCCTAACCTCTTTCAGAGATTCTCAAAAGTGTCCTTTACAGGAGCCTTTGTGAAAATATCTGCAATCTGATCCTTAGTTGGAACATATTCCAACCTTACTTCCTTATCTACAACCTTCTCTCTCAAAAAGTGATACCTGATTGTTATATGCTTGGTTCTTGAATGCATCACTGGATTCTTGGAGATATTGATAGCACTTGTATTATCACACAAAATAGGAATAGGTTCATCATACAATACCTTGATATCCTTTAGATTTTGCTTCATCCACAGTACTTGAGTGCAACAAGAGGTTGTTGTAATATAGTCTGCCTCTATAGTTGATAAGAACACTAAATCTTGTTTCTTTCTCTGCCATGAGACCAATCTACTTCCTAGAAAGAAAGTACCACCACTTGTACTTCTTCTATCATCAACACAACCAGCCCACTCAACATCAGTGTATGCACTCAGATTAAAGTCATTACCTTTTGGATACCATAGACCATAGTCCAAAGTTCCTTTCAAGTATCTAAATATCCTTTTCACTTCCTTCTCATGTGTTTTTTTAGGATTGACTTGATATCTAGCAACTACACATACCACATGCATGATGTCAGGTCTAGATGCAGTCAAATACAATAATGCCCTAGTCATAGACCTATAAACAATCTGATCCACCTCTAAAGACTCATCATCTTTTCTTAAGTGGCATCCAATGACCATGGGAGTACTCACTGGTTTTGAATCCTCCATACCAAACTTCTTCAATAATTCTTTGACATACTTAGCTTGATAAATAAACATACCACCATCTAGCTAAGCAAATTGAAGACCAAAGAAGAAAGACATTTCACCAATCATGGACATCTCAAATTCTTTTTGCATCTCCTCTACAAACTTCTTACACATGTCATCATCTCTACCAAAAATTGTGTCATCAACATAAACAACTATCAGTATCATATCTCCTTCCTCCTTGATGTAAAGATTGCAATCAGTAGTACGTTTCTTGAAGCCCTGTTGAAGTAAGTATGTATTGTTGGTTATGATGTTAGTCACAAACAAGCATAGAATAAAAGTACACATTAACCTTTATTCATCTTGAAAGATACTATGAATTCAAAGAATTCATGATCTCAAGTCTCCGGTGATTAGGTCTTAATCGTCTAAAGTTACTCAGAGGTTAATGTGAGTTGCTGTTTCCATTTTGGGGCCTTACGTGAAAGTTCATCATCATCATGACACTCCTGCAGAAATTCCTTATAGAGAAGTCATATTATACAATTATTTGGTGAAAAGATGCAGAAATACTTCAATCTTAGCATGATATTTTTAATTGTGCATGCTTTGTATTCAAATATGCTAAATATTTGCAATTATCTACGAGATGTCTGCATATCTGTGTTATTTGCTTAAGATCATCAATTATTTGCAATTACGAGGATGAAATGCCCTGAAATTTAAAAGAAATTGAAGAAATGCTTCTAATTAAAATTGAACCTTTAGCTTTTGAACCACATGTATATTAGATACTGTTATGAAGAGAAGAAAACCAAACCATATTTTCACCAGGACATTCCACAGCTAGATATAGTTGATGCTAACTTCAAAGGAATTTGTATGAAGGCAACACATGTAAGTAGACATGCACTCCAAGGGACGCAGCAAATCACCACATATATCCAGAATTCATACACTGATTACTCAAGATTTACTATGAATTGTAATCGACACAGTCTTCTCATTCATTAAGCATGCAAAAATATAAATGTATACAAAAACTTTGAAATGAGCTCTGAATGTTTCAGCAAACGGATTTCAATTAAGTTTCGAATGTTTACAACAAGGCATTCCATCACCTTTTACAGAACAAGGTGACAAAAAGATCCACGATCTTGATTTACCAATGTACATCTACGGTCATCATTCTCCTTGACTTTGTCAATCTTTACAAAAATGGCACAAGTTGCCAGATGGCAACTATCTGGATTACTTACACTTATATCTCCCTTTATGATGTGTCTTCATCATGCTCCTCACCCGATTCATGTGGATCATCATCATGTGCATCGCTTCCCGAACTTTCACTATCCTGATGATGATGACGTCGCATATGGGGCTGCATGCTGCTCCGGATCTGCTCATATGACTGCATAATTGGGTCTATTGCTCCGCCATCCTGAGTTTTTGCTTTGATGATGGCGTGCTTGTGTGCCTCATATTTATTCCTACTGCTATCCAGTTTGTCTTTCCTGTCCTGCAATGTCTCATTGTATTTTTCCATCTTGACCTTGATCCTCATCATTTTATCTATAACTTCTTCTGTCAAGTGGACAAGTGGATCATCTGCTACTGATTGGAAGTTGTCATGTAAAGCCTTGATGGCACCTTCCTCATCTTGATTTTCTATTTTCCCTTCCAATTTGCCTTCCAATATTTCTAATATTTCTGCCTCAACAGCCATTAAATCATGTAACTTCATGCTGATATCCCTCAGCTTATTATTGCATCTCCTGAGCACCCCACATTCAAATTGAATGTCCTTATACCAGATGTCAATTATCAATGCGGTATTACTGTTCAATACCTGTTTATTAATAAGCAGCTGAGGATTTATCCTCTTTATTTCTCCCAGGATGCTTAGGACTTTGTCCAATTTATAAGACCTTTTTCCTATTTGCATTTGCAATTTGTCCACTTTGGTCCTGGAGTCACTGAGAATGCTCCACCTCTTCAAGGAGGCCTTTACCATTTCCTCAGCATCATCCAATGTGGATGACATCCATTTTCTTATCACAGATGCCTCATGTTTCATGAGGTCTAACTTATTTACCTCCTCTTGAGAAATAACAGTCAATGGGACTGCATGTTCAGTTGTAGTATCATCAGGATTAATTAGCCTCCTTATGTAGTCATGCAACTGAGCAATGTGTTCTTTGTGTTGCTTATTTTTCTCCTTCTCTCTTTTTACCTTTTGAATCAAAGAATCAATAATGTCCTTGCCCTCTTGACCTTCTTGGTCCTCATTGGCAAAACTAAGATCCACTGTGCTAATTTGAAATTCATCTAAGGTAATTTTACCTTTTTCCTTCTCCACAATAGGTATTGCAATTGGTGCGATCCTTCTCCCAGTTGCTGGATCTCTCTTGATGGCCAAAGTCATTCTGGCCTTCCTCTTAGGCCTCATTATATCCCTAGAGAACAAGGTGGAGACATCAAATTCCTGAATTTCAAATTCTTCTTCTATATTTACCTCTTTCTCCAACCATGGAGGCACCTGATCATGTTTTTTCGCATCATCATGATGTTCACCCGTGTCTCCCATTTCTGTCAGCAGATGTGGTGGAGACGGTGACTTTCTCCTTTCTTCTTCCTGATGCTCACTTTGTTGTTGATCCTGCGGCACATCCTCCTGTTGAGGGATTTCCTTTTCCGGAGGAGCATCTTCTTGGTGTGGGGGATCTTGTGGTGCGTCCATATGTTGATCATGATGATCATGATCTTTCTCCATCATTACTTCATATGTTCTCAACTCTTCCCCTTGTTGAGGTTTATCATCCTCCTTTGGCTTTTCTGTTTCTTGTTGCATGTCCACTATACTGGATACTGTGGAATCTACCTGAGGCGCTGGCATTTGTTCTGAAGCTATTATTTGTTCCGCACCTGTATTATCAACCTCCTGGGCTTTGGCAGCAGGATCTTCAGGTACATCCTTTTCATTAGCCCTCATTTCCTGGACATCTACTATAGCAGGTTCTGCTGATGTATCCTGTGGACTTTCTTGGTTCAATTCTGGAGTATGGCCTTCCGATTCTGCCATCTTTATTTCTTCTGCTGGGTGCCCTTTGTCAGGTGATCCTGGTGGATGTTCAGGACTTGCATCCTTTTTCCTTGTTAAGTCTACCACTACAGGACTTGTCACCTCTGCAATTAATGTTTCTAGCCCTATTTCCTGAGCTACCTGCTCTAGGCTCTTTTCTTGCTCTGCCTCCACTTGCTTCATCTCCTCAAGTATAGTTTGAATTGGTGGAGGCTTGTGAGGGGTCATGCTTGTACCAGCAGCAAGTGTTTCCATCTTTTGTGCAGCCACTTCCTGTACAACCTCAACATCAGACAAGTTAATTGTCTCGTCTAGCGAGATGTGACCTTCTGCTTGTGTCTGGGAAGTTTCTTTCTTCTGTTCCTCTGCAAGTTCAGTTTTGAACTTGACGATGGTAGGAAGTGGAACATTATGTTGAAGTTCCTTAGGTACTTCACTACCTGCCCCTTGTAATAATGTAGGGGGGTGTTTTATTTCACCTCTCATAGAGGTTCTTTGTTTCTTAGGTGGGGTGGACACCACCACTTGTGGAGCTCTTCTTTTCCTCTTTATTATCAATGGAGCCTCTTCTTCTTCAGGCTCTTCCTCCATGAGGATATCCTCTTTATCATGTTTCCTTGAGGACTGACCCTCTTCTAGGGTCTCAATGATTCTAGCCTCTGCTGTCTTACTCTTCTTGGACTTTTCTTTCTTTGTCCTTGGAGGGGATGCTGATTCTGATCCAGATCCTGATGCTACTGCCTCCTCAGCGTTGAATACTGCTCTTTCAATAATAACCCCTTTGGGTTCCTTCTCTATTTTCTTGCCCCTTTGGGGTCTTTTGCTCTGTTGTTGTTGTGAAGGTAGCTTATCTCCCTTAGTCTTCCTCTTTTCATTCAGGAAGTCATCATACTCATCCCCAGGAATATCCTGCCCCTTCTTCTTGTTGTCCACCATAATGGCAACACCTTTCTTCTTCAATGCCTATACCTGCTCATCAACCCAAGCTTGAGTTAGTTGTATGGTCCTGGCAATGAAGGTCTCCAAGGATATATCTTCCTGTATAGTGAGGTCAGGTGCAGAGATGGTATCATTATATATCTTCTTCTGCTCATGTTCATCTGCAATCATCCTGCCATCATCCTTCTTCAATTGTTGGGGAATGGGGATGCAATCAAAGGTTCTAAGTTGATTCAATGTTAGCCTTTGATACCTTCTTCTTCTTGCCTCTGCCTCATCTTCGCAGTCGGCCCAAAAGTCCTCTAGGTGTCTCTGATGAATAGGCCTTCCTATTATTCTGCATCCTACCGTAAGGATCATATGGTCTTGTTAGTGGAAAAGGCTGCAGATTCATTTTATTTAGGGTGACCATCACCTTCTTTATATTGTCTGAATTGGGGCACATATAGCAGCCAATGCTGACTAGAAACAAAATTGGTGGCAGCTTCTTGGCATCCTTGTACATTTTTATCATTGTGGAGCCCTGCCTGATGAACTCCATTAGTATCACTACATCAGTGGGATACCGAGGCAGTATTAGAGGATGTCCCTCAAAACCTTCAATTCTTATGTATGAAAAGGTGGCAAACTGTATATACCAGGCCCCATGCCTGTAAACTATCTCTTGAGCCTCCATGCTCAATCTCTTTGTTCTGTCCTCCTCCATGGTCCTCACCAAATGCATGGAGAATGCATCATTGACCAGTTTGTAGTCTTTGAGGTAATTGGTTCTTTGCAGCTGGGGATGATGATCCTAGATATGCACAACATTTGTGTCTGTAAGCTTTCCATTGGTAACTAATGCATCAAAAGTGCCTTTGTAAGCATAGAAATAAACAATGTAAGATGACATATAGAATGCACAATTTGAACCTCCCAGGTTCATTAGTTGCTCATGCAGAGCATCACTTATTATTTGGCCCCATAGTGGCTTGATATCTGAATATAGACACATCATTATTACACCATACATCCAGTCTCTAAAACTACCAGCATCAGGCTGGCCTATTACTCTGTTTAGTAGTGTAATCATGTACTGGTATTCCTCACTAAAATCATATTTGAATAGGTGCACAGGAAGTTTGGCTGCTGCAGGATATGTGCTGTTCTTAGCCCGCCATTGATACATGTTCTTCCTGGCTGATTTCTTGTTGGTTTCATATTCCTTTTCTGATTTCTTCAGGTCTACGCTCTTAACTTTACTGCCCAGTGGCAATCCAAATGTCCAGGAGAGACCCTTGATGGATAGGTCTGCATATATCCTCCCATGTTTCATCACTTGCCTGGTCTCAGGGTTATAATTCCAGGCACACTCAATGACTAGCTCCAGAGATTCCATAGAGTATGGAAAACCGACAGCGTTCCACATTCTGGATATGAACACTGCATCCAGCATAGGACTCTTGTCATTCCCATCATTCAGCCTAGCTGACCAGGCTTCCAAATTGGTGCTCCCCTGATGGGTATCTGTAATTGCCCCGTATTTAAATAGGATGCCCCTCTGAGAAGAGAACATGAGCCTACCGAATTCTTCCTGACACTTAATTAACCTCTTGTCAGCCATGAGTACTTGTAATTAACAAAATCCTATCTCACAACGGGTATACACATGCATGCATATTGCCATTAACTTTATAAATCACCATGCCTACTATATCTTTTCAACATTACTTAATCATATGGATGCATAAACCAGAACTTACATCATCATACTTGAATAAAAACAACATGATGAGGGTTTCATTTACTTACCTGGTTATGCAAATTTCTCTTTTATACCAGTAGACTGTTAACAACGCTCTTAATTCAGTTGATGATCCCGCACTTCCTTCTGTCTGTGAGCTCAAATCGTGCAACTATCGCCTGTATGAGGATATGGAAGCTGGTGCTATGTAAAAACAATTTTATTGCAAGGTAAATGTAAAAATGACGGTTGAATTATCTTTTAACCTTGCAATTAGGGTAAATTTAGGGCAACTCTGACAAATTAGATTGTATTCATTGATTATCCGCGTGAAAACGCAGGATCTCGCCAGGTGTTTCATCGGGTTCCGGGGTCGGCGGGAACCACCTACCATGTCTGTGCGCATTAAATGATAATGGCGGCAACGAGAGCAAGGGGATATCCATAAGACAGGATATCATGAAGGCAGGATGATATTCACAAATATCAGGTCGAGTTTCAATGTCATCCTCCTCCATCAAATTGAAATAGTTATCGTGACAAGATTCAAGTGACAAAAGCACCTTTTGGTTATGTTTAGTACATCAGGAGGATATTTCGATGTATCAGGCGATCTTTCAAAGATGATGATGACGAGACAAACTTACATGTCTCTCCTTCAGAATATCAGGATGACATCATCCAGATATTCGTTCCTTGTATCGGAAGGCATCATGACGTCATCGTCATGTTATGCGAATATGATCATGTTTAGAAAATATCTTGTCGAAATGTAAATGTGATGATGATGTCATCGTCATGTTTGTTTCTTTGTTTATCAGATTTGGATGACGTCACCAAGATATTGGCTTAGGGTGATATTTCACGGTAGGAGGATATTTCAAAATATTGGGTTACATTTGGAAATATGACGCTCGCGATATATAAGACTGTTTGACGGGGAAGATTTATTACCACTTAAAGTTGAAGTTCGGATATCTGGACTGCATGATTTATCGGGTGATGTACCAAGATCAGGATGATCTTCGACAACATGACTGAGGTTATAAAAATATGATCCTCCTCTTGCAAATATCAGGTTAAGCCAAAACTTTGGCTGTTCATAACTCTCACATCCTGATGAATATCAGGGTGATGTAAAAGGCAAACCTGCATGGAATTTAACGCTCTTTCCAAATATCAGGTCACAGAAATGCAATACAAATTTTGACAAACTGACCTCATGATGATGCACATGACTTACTTTTACCAAACTGCCAGAAAGCAGACAACACAAGCCAAGCCAAAAAGTTGGGTCCCTGTTTTGCCAAGTCAAAAATGGGGCGTGTTGTGTAACCACACAACATGTATCCAATCTAGCATACCATGCTCTAGGAGCTTGCTTGAGCCCATACAGAGCCTTCTTGAGTCTGCATACCATGTCCAGATCTTCTGATATCTGAAAACCATCTGGTTGCTTAATGTAAACCTCTTCCTCTAGATCACCATTCAGAAATGTTGACTTGACATCCATCTAATATATGTTGAAATTATTGTGAGCAACAAGAGCAAGGAACATTTTGATTGCCTCCATGTTTGCTACTGGAGAATAAGTCTCCTCAAATTCAATGCCTTCTACTTGAGTGCATCCCTTGCATTCTAGTCTTGGTTTGTTCCTTACAATTTTACCTTCTTCATTCAGTTTGTTTCGGAATACCCATTTTGTTCCTATAATGTTCTTGTTTGCTGGTCTGGGAACCAATTCCCATGTTTGATTCTTCTCAATCTGATCCAATTCTTCTTCCATGGATTTTATCCATCCATCATCTGTGTTGGCTTTAGCAAAGGTCTTAGGCTCTACTTGTGATAATAAACACAAGTGTGCTTTCTCATGTGTCTTGGCAAACCTTCTCCTTGTCCGCACTCCTTCATTCTTGTCTCCAATGATCTAATCTGTTGAATGGTTCTTATGAACATACTTTGCTGGAGTCTTGGGCAACTGCTCTGGTTCTTGTTCCTTTACTTCTTCTTCATCTTCAATGGTCTTTTCTACTGAATGATTCTTTTGAACATATTTTGCTAGAGTCTTGGGCAACTGCTCTGGTTCCTTTTCTTCTTTTACTTCTTCATCTTCAATGCAAGGCAAGGAAATATATCAAATCTAGTATCCTCTGAATCCTATGTGAAATGATATAGGTCTTCATCTCCTTTGACATTTGTGCTTTCAATCATCTTTCCCAACCTTTTTTTTATAGCATCTATAGGCCTTGCTTCTGGTTGAGTAACCAAGAAAGATTCCTTCATCACATCTAGAATCAAACTTTCCTAGATCTTCATCTCTTCTAATATAACATTTGCTACCAAAGATTCTGAAGTATCTGATAGAGGGAGGTCTTCCATGTACCACAATTCATAAGGGGTCTTAGTGCTATTGACCCTTAATTGTACTCTGTTAGTTAGATAGACAGCAGTGTGAACTGCTTCCTTCCAGTATACATCAGGTAGATCTGCATCTTTCAACATTGCCCTAGACATTTCTTGCATAGTCCTATTCTTCCTTTCCAATACCCCATTTTGCTGAGGGGTTCTAGGAGCAGACAAGTGCCTCCTAATGCCACGATCTTCACAAAAATGTTCAAATTCATTTGAATTAAACTCACCTCCTCTATCTGACCTCAGGCATTTGATCTTAGCATCTATTTCATTTTCAACCAAGATTTTGAAAATTTTAAACTTATCAAGAGCATCAGATTTTTCTCTTAAGAAAGTAACCCAAGTCATTCTATAATAATCATCAATGAGCAACATAAAGTACCTTTCACCTTGTTGAATTTTTACTCTTGTAGGTCTACATAGGTCTATGTGAATCAGCTCCAATGGCTTTGAAGAGTACTCCTTGATTTTGAAACTTGTCTTTGTCTGCTTTCCCATCTAATATTCCTTGCATATAGAGTTTTTAGGCTTGATTATCTTAGACATATCTCTCACTACATGAGTAGAGCTGATTCTTACCATATTATCAAAGTTTTTATGTCCCATTCTTTTGTGCCATAGCCAAAACTCACTAGATTGAGTCAATAGACATGTTCTTCCATTTGCTTCTTTCAAGTGATAAATATCACATGTCTTGATACCTTCTGCAACAAGCTTTTTAGATTCTACCTTCCTGATTTCACAACCATTAGACTGAAAAGTAAGATTGAAACCTTTCCTGCACATTTGACTGACACTGAGAAGATTGTGTTGTAATCCTTTGACATAGAGAACATCCCCAGTCTTGTTCTTTCCATCAATAGATATGACACCTTTTTCATAGATTTGTGCTGAATCAACACCTGCAAACTTAACAGCTCTAGCATCCCACTTCTTAAGATTGATAAACTTTTCTTTGTCACCAGTCATATGGTGTGAACAACCACTATCAATAATCCAAGCTTTAGTTTCTTCTTTTGCATGAAAAGCAGTCCATACAACCATTGATTTCTCATTGTTTTGAATTGTTGGCATGGTACTAATTTTTCCACATTTTCTAACATCATCCTTTGTTACATCTCAGGCTTTTAGATTGACTTAAATTGGTTAATTGCAATTGAAATCATTGAACATTAATTGATGATATTGAATATTGATATATTATTTGGTTTAAGATTCAATCTCTTTGGCTATCTTTAGAGGACTGACCTATTGATAGTGGAATGAGTGCGAATGAATGCAGGTTGTCAAAGGCAAGAACATGGCTCAGGAAGAGGGGTCCTAGCCACTTGGCAACAATTGTTGGGTCCTATCTGGTGTTCTTTTCACACACACACGTAGAATTTCATTCTTGTATGATTGACTAAGTTGTTTAACGATCTTCATGACGCATACATAAATGGGTGTTATCAATAATCTTTTGTTTGAATTTGACACTTTCCTACATTGCCTCTTTCAATTATTTTTTTTGAAGCCAGCTTTGTTGTTTTGATCAATACATAAGGATGGTAATGGTATTATTTCGTAGAAAAATTTAAAGCACCTATGTAAAAAAAAAGAGAGAATAAATAAATAAATGTCCTTATGCATTATTACTTGATGTGTTTATGTTCGTAATTATATATATATATATATATATATATATATATATATATATTTATATATATATATATATATATATATATATATATATATATATAGAAATTGTATTGTTAGTAAAAAAAATATAATTGAGAAATTAAAATAATTTTGTAAAAATTATCTAAAATAAATAAATCGTATGTAACAAATAAGAAAAGAATAAAATAGATTTTTTATTTTAACTATAAACTATACATATATATATATACACACACACACACACACACACACACACACACACACATTTAGACTTATTTGTTTTATGCATGTCCTTGCTTTATTAAAAAGGTGAAAAGCCATGCATTGCATGCATTAAGGGAAATCCTATTCTGCATGAGACATTGATGAGGTAAAAGGGGGAAAAGGGGGAATTAGGTTTTGGAAAGAGATTACAAAAGAAAATGAAAGGGAGTTTAAGGACACACTACAGGTCACAGCAAAAAAGATGAAATTACAAAATGGCGTAATTATTATAGGAGAAGATATGCTTACAATGTAGAAAGGATTATTGTTTTAGCATCAGATTTAGGTAAGCTCCTTGCTCTCTAATATACTTGTAAAAAAAACTAGGAATCAATAGTTCTGTGGGTGATTTATCTTTCAAGTCAACGCCTAGTTTATTACACCCTTTCATCTTAGAATGAGCTCGAACTTGTAGTTTTTCTTTTGACTTGAATCCTCCTAAATCAGCCTTCTCGTCCTTGTTTAAATCTTTCACTATTATATTTGTAATTTTAACTTACTATTTCAATAGGGAGCCTTCGACACATCATTGTAAATTGGTTTATAAATATTTCTCAAAATGTTTAACCCCTGTGAGATCTAGGAATTGCTTATGAAATGGGCTTCCTATCTTTTAGTTAAGTCTTAAAAGGTTTTTATTTTCATATGAGTTTTATTGCAGTCCAACGCTTGGTTCTTTCATATTGACCACCTCACCCATATATTGGTCATAAGGTATCACTTCATCCTTTAAACGTCATAATCTGCTAACCTTGGGCGAATGTGGGTACGGCTACCTTCAGACAACTTTAATTTGTGTTTGAGCCTTCTTGAGAATCAGCTCTGAATCTAGTGACTGCCTATCCTTTTCGTCCTCTTGTTCCTACGAAGCGACCCCCTGCCTATTATTCTTTCTGATCTGTGTTGCTTTTAGACTGGCACCTCAAAAGGCCATCCTCCCTAAAACCTAGATCCTCTAAACTGCCAAGACACAGATCCAATATAAAAAAATATAGAAAGATCTTTTAACTCTGAGAAAGCGCTGATTATTCCTAGAAATTGTCCAGCTAAGGTTTAGATAAACCGTGGGAAGAAAGAGAGCACTTTCCCCAAAAAACCACAAATTGGTCCTCCCTTTTATTCATGCTTTTGTATTTTCCATAATTATACTGGAATATGTTTAGACGCTGGTCGGGAGGGTGGAGTAATACTTGAAAACTGTTATGTCTCGTTGTTCCAAACATCCTTGTTCTCACCATCTTTTAGTTCTCCCTCGACCTCTTTCTTTCTATGTTGTGTATGTATCTCTTCCTATGAGCGACCAATGCTAAATTAGTGATCTCGGTGATTAGACTTGAAACCTGCAAATTAAGCATTTTTTTTTACTTTCTCCTTTTAACAAGCAGCCTTGTATTTACCAATTGGCCTTCATGGATTTTATATACAAAGATATGGGTAAACTTACTTCTTAGTATTATTCAGCCTCTTTTTTTTGTTTATATATAATAAGCTTGTGTTTATACTCTTTTTGTTTCCTTGTAACGATTAGACGGTCCAGTAGATCTACTTATGGACTAAAACGTTATTATGTATACACAATGATATGGGTATATTGACTTACCATTGGGTTAATATAATGGATTAAATATAAATTATACATACGTATATTTGGGTCAATCTTACAACTAAGTTAGGATTTTCGTGAAGAGAATTGACAAATATAATTATACTTCCTTGGTAACAACAACTTGGTCAATAGATTTCTTGAACACTTACTTACAAAGGCAAAACTATGTAATTACTTCCTTATTATCGAAGACTGTTAAAACTAGCTACACATGTATCAATGATGAATGAAAACACCTGAATGAATCCCTATTTCCAAAATGATTACATGCATAGAGTGAGTTCTTCATCTTTTATTTCATAAATGTATGTGAGAATGGCTATATGTATTTTTTTCTTTTATCTTCTTCTTCTTCTATGAGTTTTATATCTTTGGAAAGCTGCCTTCCGGGACGGGTGTCGAATATGGGGAAAATCAAGGAAGTAGGCTTTCTTTTTCAAAACCTACATGCCATTAAATACAATTAAATGCTTTGGCCAAAGTGAATGTGATGTTGAAATAGAAATATGTACCATTTAAACAGATGGTTGATTGCTTAATACATTATTTATATTTTCCCTGCCATATCCTATTGATGAGATGCTGCATTCATGATAGAAATGCATGTAGATTGATAGGCACACACCGGATTCCACTCTGCACTTATTTACAGGTTGCTAGGCCCTTTGAGTAGGGTTGGGCATTCCTTAGTTTGAGGAATACTGAGGAATCGCAAGCTTCATGGTTGGGCAGAAAAAGCACTTGAACCATGTCCTTGTCCTTCGACGTAGTAAATGGTCAGATGGTCGATGGCGGTCAAGGACTAATTTTTGGGTTCATTGATATTGATGATAGTTGTACACTTATATTTAAACTCAATGTTATGTAAGGCGAAAAGCCATATCTAAAATTGTATATATATTGATTATTGAAACTCTATAATTGACTTTAGAAAGGTGTAATGAAACATGAATTTTTATCAAACTTATGAATGAAAATCTTGCATTAACAATAGATATTATTGTTATATCTTTTACATGATGATGTTGTAGTTACTTTACTTTACTTTACTTGCAGTAATTTAGTTTCACTTTGGTTAAGCTTGAATGTGTAGAAATCTGTACTTTACATTTGGTATCAGAGTGTGGTTCAACTCTAGGCCTTTTTGGACCATTACGCTAAAGCTATAAACTCTTTGCAGACAATTCATCATGAATTTTAGAAACTCTGGACATAGGACAGTAACCCTAGGATCTAGTGGTGACCTACATACTGGAAACAATGAAGAAGCCAATGTTGGGAATAATACTGGCACTAATGTAGGTGGAGCTGACGCATGAAACAATGAAGGAAACATAAATGAATCAAACAATAATAACAATGCAGGACAAAATAATGATGGACAGAATAACCAACTGAATCAAATCATAACTCTCTTGACTCAATAGGGAACTCAAATGAACAATATGGAACAGGAAATTAGAGGAATAAGGGGAAATTAGAATGAGGAAAGGAGAGAAGAAAACATAGGTCATGAGGGTGAAGTGAATGGGAACAATTGAAACAAAATTATCGAGGAGTTAGGAAAGGATATCAAAAAGGTTACCCCTCCTAAGTTTGACGGTAAGACTATAGGTGATGGAGCTGAAGCATGGATAATTGATATGGAAAAATACTTTGATCTCCATGACTTGTCTAATGAAACTAAAGCTATATGGGAATCCTACCAGCTTACAGGGGAAGCAATGACTTGGTGGGATAACGAGAAGGCTGAAAAGAAACTGTTACCAGGAGAAGTCATGTGGGATCGCTTCCTTGAGATTTTCAGGAAGAGGTGGTTGTTGCAGCTCTAATTTGATAAGAAAATGACAAAATTCTAAAACCTCACTCAGGGAGGTTTGACAATGCAAACACATGAGGTCAGCATGTTTTTGGTGACTAATCAACAATGAGTGTTTGATCCACCACTATATATCTTTGATCACCTAACAACAGAGCATGCTAGTCCAAGTGATCCTATATTTTGTCAAACATTTGAATAACTTAACAATAGAACATTATAGTACAAGTGATTCATTAATTCTCATGATTCCTAGTAACAGAGAAAGCTAGACCTTTAATCATGCATGTGAAGCTTCATATTGACCATTTTATTTCCCTCCATGTGCATTAGTTTATTATTTTTGAACCAAATATTCTATTCATCACATTCTTCTCTTTGTATAATATTTCCTCTCTATTTGTTTCATTATGTATGTTGTTTGTCTTTTCCATATACATGTTTGTGATGTTCTAACATAGTTATTTTGCAGATTTTATGTTTTTTGACATCTTTATTTTGCAGGTTATGTTTTTATGATGTATTTGTGTTGTTAAACATGCTTTTTTATAGATCTTAGCTTGGGGACATGGATTCTTAATCTAAACATTGCTACGTATTCTTTTATGTATCCTCCAAATCTTATTTATTTTTAGTATTTTCATTTCTATATTTTACTATAGCTATACCACATAGTGAGATCATCCCACTTTAAAGTGGGGTAAAATGTAAGGTTGAAAATTGCATACCCTACAATTTTGACACTAAAAATTGTCCTTGCTTTAGTATCCACTCCCATAGCATGTTCTAGGATCATTTTGGCCTAGCCTTGGCCTTTCACCCACTCCTAGCACCAACACTGTGTTATATTTTTATGTGTTTATCCCTATTCTGTGTCTTGTCAAGCATCGCATGTGTTTGTGTTATGTTTTATTTTATCCCATGAAGACTTTGAGCTTGTGTACTTGGATGTTAGCATGGTGCATTGTCATCCTTCAAATGTATAGTCACATAGCATCCATTTTTTGACCTATTAGTGACCTTCCAACTTCTAAAATTTCCTTTGTAACCATCATACATGACTAACTTAGCTTGGAAGTCCAATAGTTATCTTTGCATTTTGAATGATTATTGAGCTTCTCTCTCATTCTTCCAAGGGTGATCCTCATTATTTTTGGAACTTGGGTGATATTCACCTATACAAAGTTCTTATAGGTAGAGTTTGTCTACATACTCGATTGTAGTGATATGCAATGAAGTTACAAATGTTATCTAGTACATTAGGCATAGTGATTTACATATGATAATAATGTTGTAGGTGTCATGGTACATCATGTATATTGGTTCACATGCAATGATGTTGTGGTAGCAACCGCAAGGCATTTGAAGAACTCATGATTGCATATGTAAGTTGTTGGAGCATGAATGGTGATGCAGGAGCACATGTAGTAGAATTGGGGTTCATGCAACATGATCTAAGGGTAGATTTTAATGTCATAGAAGATGACACTAGATACTGTGAGAAATTTGGAATAGTGTTAGGTTGGTGTGAGCTATCTCAAGCGAGGAGTTGGTAGTGGTGGCTATACCTGAAATATGTATTCATACTGACAATGTTATTTTTATAACTATTGATTCATAGTGTGTTGTAGTGAAAAAGTAAACAAAGTAATTATCTATGTGGAGGTATCATACTTGGCATGTTATTTGTAGTATGGTAATGTTATGTATGGCCAGAGTATAGCTCCATGACTCTTTGTATTGCATGAATTGGTTAGATAGTTGGATGATTGGTATTCCCATGAATACATCTATATATATTAGTTTGTGAGAATTTACCAAGGCTGCGGACTCGATCACTAATGTGTTAGACATTGAAGACATTTGTACATTGTTGGTGTGTGATAATCAGATTGACTATAGAAGAAGGGTGTGCTATAGATTGAGACTCTATAAAAGGTTCCCAAACACCTTGTGTATTGAATCAGTGTTGATTCTAAATAATATAACTATGAACATATTTTGGTGGTGGGTTTTCTCTTGAAAGGGGTTCCCACATAAATTTTTTATGTCTTGTGTAATCTTGTGGATGCATATTGTTCCATTTACTTCTATATATGTCATTTGATAGATTTTACAAGTGTTGTTAACTATTATCATCCTAGTCTATCGATTGTCCTCAATAGGGGTTAAAATCTCCAACAATTATCTGATGCATGCTTGAGCTCTCCAAGACAAGTTACAACACTCTGCTTGGCTTTGGATAACATTTTGCAACACTCTACAACACCTTGCAACATTCCAGTAGTCTATTACACCTCCTTAGCCTTGTGAGTATGCTCTATTGGCATTGTGAAGATGGTATTATTGTAATCTCCCCTTTCTTATCATTTTGCATTTTATTATTTTATTTAGCATTGTGGAGTTATCACCTCCTTTTCCCTTCCATACACACTAGGGTATTGTTCTCCATAGACTAGAGCTTAACACTTATAGATTATTACTATTATGTTATTCTTTAAATTTAGATGTATGTAGAGTTTAAGACCACACACTAATTCCTATTTTCCCTCATTCCATTGACTGTCAATAGAGGTTGAAAGACTAAAGTAGGGGTTGACCTAAAGGAAAGCTCCCAAGTAGCCCTAAACATTTTTGTTGTCTTAGTTATAGGTTTCTCAGAGGACTACAACTACATGGAGGTTTCTTTCTCTTTCTTTTCTTATTGTACTTTTGATACTTTGTTTAAATTATCTTGTTAGATAAGGTTTCTTTCATTATGTACATTTCTGGGTATACCTAAATATGCTCTATTCTTCTTTATTTTATCTTCGTGTGTGTAGACCAAATAGATTGTAGTAAAAATACTTGATTTTTCTACTATTTTAGGATGGCAGTGTGTGGGTTGCACGACAACACAAAAATAGAATGACAACGCATTGTGCTAGCGTCTAGGCCAATGAGATTCCAAATCTATTTTCTAGGTTCTTCTTCATTTCCTATTTACTATTCTATAGTTAACTTTCTATTTTTGTTCCTATATTTCCAATTTTCCTTATTTTCATTTCTTGGCTCAATTAAAGTAATATAAGTTAAAAACACAGTTTAAATTTTTATATTACATAGCCCACTAGTTTTTAGTTGTATATTTTCTTTGTCATGTATTGATGATGAACTGAGATATTTTAGGGAAGGTCTCTCTTTAGATGAGTGTGATTCTTGGATTGAGTCCATGCATGAGGAGATGATGGCCTTGGATAGATGTGACACTTGGAATCTTGTGAGTTTTCTCGAGGTAAAGAAGCCCATTGGTTGCAAGTGGAGATTAAAGAATAAATTTAGAGTAGATAATAAATTAGAAAGGTACAAGGATAGACTAGTGGCTAAGAGCTACTCCTAGAGAGAGGGAGTTGGTTTTGGTGAAATTTTCTCTTCTATTGCTAGATTATCTTCCATTAGATTTATACTTTCTGTTGTTGTTTCATGTGATTTTTAAGTGGAGCAAACGGATGTTAAAATTACTTTCTTGTATGGAGATCTTGAAGAAAAAATTTACATGTGACAACCAGATGAGCTTAAGGTAAAAGGGAAATAAATTTTGGTTTATAGCTATTGGAAAATAAACTTGTAGTTGTAATTTTTATAAGAATTAGTGTGACTTGCCCAATGGATAGTGGCATGTGTTTGTAATAGTTGGAGAAATTGCCATTGAACGGGTTATTTTCCTCTACATTTGAGAGGGACAACTCCCTCATATGATTGGGGTGTTTGTGGATTTTTATGTACTTTTTACTAGAAAGTACAAAAGGGCACAAAAATAGAAAATAATAAAAGAGGGATTTAAATGAAGAGACCCTAGACAAGACATACAAAGAAGACCATCTAGGATTACTTAAAAAAAATGGAATAAATAAGGGAGAAAGAAGAAAAGACTATGTAACATCAAATTAAGAAACAAAGTTCAATCAATTCATACATATGGCATTGAAAAACAAGGGAGAAATAAATGAATAGAAAAGCAAGAGAGAAAGAGGAAAAGAGTATGCCACTTCAAATAAAGAAATATAGTTCAATCGATCCATACATACAACATTGAAATTTGAATAATGATCTTAACAATTCACCACTGCACAAACATGTAAGGAAAGACAAAGAACTGATTTTGTATTAACTTAATAATACCAAAATCACAAAGGCAAAGTAGACACAAAGTTCTAAAATTGTCCTCTTTATCCTTTTAAAATCAGAGCACATACTCTCTATTTCATTTCCTATATAGCCATTATGTGAAGAGACAAAAAGTCCATGTATAATGATAAAGGCTTTACAATAAATAGTGAAAAATATTCACCCCTCATATAACCACCTAAATAACTCCTGAAATAAAGATAAAAGTTGGAATGAATTTGTATTATTACAAACTTTATAAAATGAGCATTATAATAAAATATTAAGCATAAATTTGATATGTGCTTGGTGGTTGTGAATATTTTTTCAAACATTTCACTAGCATAATCTTTAGGTGTACATCTCCTTCAGGCATTTTACCAAACATATCACAATCATAGTCTGTATATTGAAGTTTTTGAGACATTTTATCAAAACTTTATGTGCAAAGTTTGTCCTTCCATGTTCTGTACATGTCTGTCATAACAGCTGCAACATACGACACCTGATAAAATTCCTCGATCTTTAATGCTTTAATGGATCTCTATATTTAGTTTGAGAGTTCCCGTTTAAGGTTTCGATGGATGTCCATACCCTGCGATCACTATCTTCCATGAGACCACATTCATTTGAGGCTTTGCCCATGCGCTCACATCTTCCGTACATGACATCCAAGGTAGCCTATTCTGTAGTTTCTACCAATTGTATTCGCTTGAAACCTTCTAAAGTCTTTACAACAAATTCATATTATGTGCAAAACCTTTGCCCAACATGTGGAGATGAGGAGGGCAGAATCATGAAGTGAAAGCAAAGGATAGTTTTGCAACCTTTGAAAATGTCTGCAAATGGAGTGTAAGCCCGCATTCTTCCTTTATATCTTGTCAATATACTTCACAGAGTTAATAAGGTCAAACACATGAAGTCACTTGGTAGTTCGTGCTTTGCAAACAATTTCCTCCACCCGCAATGTTTTTGTATTATCTTGGTAGAGTTGAAAAGGGCAGAGGTATGGAGTGGGGGCACACGGTGAGTCTGCAAGTTTTGCTTGCGTGCAAACCAAGTCCGCCATCCACCTTTTGTCGGCTGGGCTTATCCAACACACTCTAAACACTGATTGTCGACGTGGCAATGTGGGGCCCTTTAACTTCTGTTTGTTCCCCTCTCCGGTTCTCGTTTTCTATCGCTTTTTTGAAACTATCTCCCGCCCAATCAATTAAATGAGTGCCTACATGAAATGCTCTGGTAGACATGTATGCAAAATGTGGAAGCATAGACAAGGCACATGAATTGTTTGACAAAATGCCTCAAAGAAATGTGGTCTCATGGAATGCCATGATTGTAGGCATATGCACAAAATGGATTTGTTGACAAGGCTTTAGAAACAAATGAAATTGGCAATTGTAAAGCTAACATCCTCCTCGCCTATGCCAAAATGGAAGATTTGGAATAGTGTATGGACATCCATCAAAGCATAATACAAGGTGGATTTTTGTAGATACTCTAGTTGGAAATGCTTCAGTAGACATGTATAGAATATGTGGAAGCATAGACAAGGCATGTGAACTATTTGACAAAATGTCGTAGAAATTTGGCCTCATGGAATGAGATGATTGCAGGATATGCACAAAATGGATTTTGCAAGGATGCTTTCAAAATCCTTGAATTAATGAAGTACTCTGGGACATATTATGACATTAAAAGTTTTGATTGTGTTCTATGTGCATGTAGCCATGCAAGTTTAGTGGATGAGGGTTGTACATACTTCAATCACACAAGTAACCCTTATTGCATTACACCTACAATGGATCATTATGTGTGCATGGTTGACCTTCTTTCCTGTGCTGGCTATCTTGAGGATGCCCTAAACTTTATCATTAAGATGTCAGTTAAACTTGTGGTGGTTGTGTGGATGTGTGTTATTGGTGCTTGCAGATCACATATGAACATAGGCTTAGTAGTATTTATAGACATTGCTTTTTGATTTGGATCCTAAAATGTTGTGACTTATGTTCTTCTCTCAAATATATATGCAGAAGTGGGTAGGTGGTGTGAGGTTCAAATGGTAAGGAGATTGATGAAGGATAAAGGAATTAAAAAGATCCTTGATGTAGCTAGATTGAAGGCCATAAAATGGTACGTGCTTTTGTGTAGGAGACAAATCACATGCACAAACACAAGAGATCTACACAAAGTTGGAGAAATTGGCTTAGGAGATTGTATAATTAAAGACCAACACTTTACATTTTGGAGGAATTTTGGCAACATAAACCTAGATAAAATCAAATATACAATTTCCACTTCAATCCCTTAGTATATAGGAAAAGGAGATCCTAGAAGCCACAAATAGTTTCCCAAAACCATGGACTCAAAACGATGAGTCAAGCCTTGGTCTATCTTGTCCAAGTTGGACCAATGTACCCCTCTCCAAAATTAACTCCTCCCAACTTAGAATTTGTAACTCATGATGATGGCCATTGACCCCTATGACCAAGGGAAACATATGTTACTCTCAAGTTCTCTTATTGGCACAATATTATCTCTTACACACCTCTTAGAAACATCTAAATTATGAGACAGTTAAAGATGCCTTAACTAGTATAACCTGTAATCCCCTTTCAATGACTTCTTACACATGATAGAGATTGCCAAGGAATCTCAAGATTCTCTACATGTGTGGCACCCTTTTCCATTAGGGCCAAACATTATAATATTTTGCAAATATTCAATAATGACAACATCACTAGGACTTGAAAGGTTTACAACAGTTAGTCCTAACACTTTTTGCACTTAACTAGTTAAATCTAAAAGTATTTGGAGGTCTTGATCCAAGTGAATGATGCTCTCATCCAATTTTATATTGTATATGACGATGTCATCAAGGAATACCATAATCATTTTCCTAAGAAATGGTTAAAAGAGGTTAAGTTGTAAAAGTCAACCTCACATAACCCAGTGATCACCTGCACGCAAAGGATATGCTGTTGCAGGATATGTTGCCTCTAAAAACTTCTAAGGATCATCCGAAATGGCATGACTCAAAAGACTAGCACCTGATGTCTATGCACAGGTACGACGGGAATCTGAAGGATCACCTGCCAAAGATCTAACTGCCTCAACAGTAAAGTGGGCCCACTTGGGCAAAGGTTGAGTATCTAGTGGTGGTGGTGAAGGTGGATGATCATCAACATCATCCTCAAGATATAAGGAATCCTCAAGAGATGAAGTGGGAGGAGTAGGAAGTGAGGGAGAAGCTGGTGATGGAGAATCCATCCGAGGAAAGCGCTCATCAAACTGGACATCTCTTCGAAACAAGACCTCTCTAGAATCAGGATCAAACAACCTGTATGCCTTAACATCCTCATAGTAGCCAACAAATATGAGTGGTCAACTTTTCCTCTCCATGGCTTTCTGCTGAGCATCAGAAATGTATGCCCAAGCCTCACTACCAAAAACTCAGAATGTAGAAACATCAGGCTTGACATGGGTCCAAGCCTCCTTAGGAGTCATATGTTGTAATGCCTTATGAGGTATTCGATTCTGAATGTAATTGGCACAATTCATTGCCTTAGCCCAGAATGAAGAATCCATATCACATGATTGAATCATACAATTGGCCATCTCCCATAAAGTTATCTCCCATAAAGTTCTGTTCTTTCTCTCAGCAACACCATTCTACTGAGGGGTGTAAGGAACTGAAAGCTGATGTTGCAAACCATGCTCAGTACAAAAGTCCCTGAAATCCTGATTGACATACTTCCCCCATTGTCTATGCGTATCCTCCTGATAGAAAGTCCATATTGCTTCTCCACGAATGTCTTGAAGGTCCTGAAAGTATCAAAGACATCGCTCTTGTACTTAAGAAAGTACACCCATGTACGCCTGGAGAAGTCATCAATGAATGTGAGCACATATTTGGCCCCTAAAAATGAAGAAGTCAGAAAGGACATGAGGTCACTATGTACCAACTCCAAGGGTGCCTTAGCACGTGTGGCTCTACTCGTAGGAAAAGAATCCTGGTGATGTTTGCCAAGTACACATCCTTGACAAACACCATCAATACATGAAATTTGAGGGAGCCCAATCACAAGTGCATGTGTACTCATCTGCTATAGATATCTGTAATGATATCATACCCATGGCCTCATCCATTTTGTTTCTATGTTGTAGAATCTCAAACTAACATTGCAATTGAGGCTAAATCTCATCCAAACAGGACCATAACCCCTTTGACATGAGAAGTTTGGTCATATGTGCCTTCCAAGTGTGATAATTGTGTGGGGTAAGATGGTCAACTAATGAGGTGTCCACCATGATGTTGGAGTTTTTGAAATGTGTATAAGGGAAGAGTTTTCTATTCTCTGATGTGTATATACAGAAAGCAAGAAAAAAAACCCCCCACAACACAAAAAACCAAAACCCAATGCAAATCTGAAAGGTGGAAAGCGGAAAAAAGCAAAAATCACTTCAAACAATTCTCTATGTACATGGTAAATTTTCTGATGAAAAAATCTACAGATTCGAAAAGAACACTGGAAGACCTTTCCAACGCCTATTCGTTTTTGAAAAATGGAGTTCGTATGCAAAAGTTATGCCTCTGGAAGCACAAAAACAATGATCTGACTTTGACTGGAAATAAATGCAGAAAAACAGCAAAACAAGGAAAAAAGACCTACACCACTGGATCGGTCTTGGAACTAGCTTTCCGACGATATTTCATTTTCAAAAATTTGAGTTCGTATGCAAAAGTTATGGCCAAACTACCAAAATTGCACCAAAAGGGTTTGGGGTGAAGCCTGGCAGTTAGGTTAGCCGCTAGCATTAACCACTAGTGGTTAACTAACTGTAGCACCTGTGCATATTGTGTTTTCTAATTTTTTTTCTTGGATTTCTTGCCGTACTAGGCCGTATGACCCAAAAATAAAAAAAATTGCCTCCTAGAGTCACTTTGTCCGATTTTGATGATTTGAAAGTCAATTTTGGGGTTTTTGCGCGCTCTAAACGCGATGGTAAGGTCTGTTTGGGATGAAAATGCTCCAAAATTGCAGGTACCCTCTAGATTTGGAAACCCTCTCAAACTTCAAACCTTCGTAGATCGGGCACCATATAACCAAAATTGACAAAACAAAGGTCAATCTTAACTATTTCGAACCTTTTGGATGCAATGGTGAGGTCTAATTTGACTCAAGATGCACTAAAATATCGTTTTAAGGAAAGATCCCTCAAAAAATGAACAAGAAGCTGTAGATTTGGAGCTCTGATACCATGTTGAAGTTGTAAAAGCCAACCTTACAGAACACAGTGATCACCTACAAGCAAAATAACCTGTCACATAGAAGAGATTCGAACAACACAAAGATATTGCTCTTCAAGCCAAGAGAATAAAATTGAATAAACAAGAATAATAATTACAAAGAGATCAATCCTTAAGAAAGGAGATCAAAACCCTAAAGTGAACCCTAGGATTTAATAAAAGAATTATTAAATAATTATTAAAGTGCCTAAGTTTAGCTTAAGTGAAAAATAAAGTAAAGGTGAATTAATTAATCAATATGATTAAATTAATTAAGTAATTGACCTATTACTCTAACAAAAAGGTCTAAGGGGATTTGGAATGTAGATAGGGCATTAGTGAGGTCAAAATCCATAGTTGGGAATTTCAGTGGCCCTCATGAGTTCATAATGTGGTCTAGAATTCTTCTTGAAGATGGATCTAGTGTTATGCAAACCAAAAGTCTAGTTTGGATAAGAAACAAGAATCATGCAATTCATCCAACTCATTAATCACAGGGATTGGAAACTTATCCTTGATTGTGAGTTTATTTGAACCTCAAAAATATACGCATAAATTCCATGAGCCATATTTTTTGAGGAGCACTAGGGAAGATTATGCATTAATACAAGGTTAAATGACCCTAGCAAATTCTTGCTCTAGATACGTTCATCAAGTCCTTATGTCCAATTTGAGGTTAGAATTTTTTACTTCAATTCTAATATCTTATCAAGGCTATAGGTTATCTAAACCATTTCCATGTGTGACTCATCATCTCTCAAAGTTCAGCCATTTCCATGCAATTACATAGGTTTTATAGGATTTATTGAGTTCATAAAAAATGTATAAGAAAATAAGGTTTCCTAAAGCTTCGTCTAGGATAATCCAATAAAATACATACACATTTAAGCATCACTAACCTAGACTAATTATGAAGTTGAGTTGACTTGAATATTGAGTTTAGTAATTAAAATGTGCAAGAACACAAATAGAAAACTAGTCTACTTTGCTTGATAATTGATGAATGCACATAAAAACTAATGAAGATCTAAATTTGATAAGCTTCAAGGTAAGGAATAAGAGATGCTAGAGAGGCAATTGCCATGGGATTAAAACTTTCTATTGATTCTATGTAGGGATGAGTTTGATAATCTAGGACTAATATATGATTGCAAAATTGTCCTACGTCTATGAACTCATCCTATATATTCTACTAATCTTTTCTTTTCAATTACCTACTCACTCTTGACTTCTCTATGTGTCTTAAACATTTGTGGACTGTTGGTAACTTGGCAAACATCATAGATAGAGACACTACTACTATGTCTAAGATTGACTAAGCATGATGTTTGAATTGTGTTGTCATTGATGGAAACAAGGGTTGTGAGCTTATAGTAATCCTCATGAAGTCATATGGATAGAAAGTTTTGATCCGGTAAAGAGACTTAAGCATTTTTGGCTAAGTGTTGGAAGACTACAGAGATGACTACTGAGTGATAGTATTATGGTCTGCATTGTTCCAAGTTTGATGATCGTATTCTGTGGTTCTAATAGAAGGTTGGTAATACTTAGAAAACTCTAATTCCAAAGTTCCACATTCAAATGAGTTCCAGAAGCGTAGAGTCAATTGGCAGAAATTTGGAATAACAGTATTCAGTATGAAGCAGTGTGAAGAGCAAATTTATTTTGGTCCGTATTTCTCTGGTAAGAAATATCTTATTCTATAGTTTTAAGGATGGAATATTTTTGAAGTATCCAAATCTAAGATTTGAGATTGTGAAGTACTTTGGAAAGGTAGTTGTGATTGGGTAAGTATCACTATTTCAGTTGACAGTGTTTGGCAGTGACAGAGTACAACTTCCAATACTCCGCATTTCATAGCATGTTATCATTTTGTTATACAGTTCTAGAGTTAAGGTTTTGGATGCCTAAGGAGTCTTGGATGAGTTTTAGCAAGTTTGGATGTTTGCACTTCAAGTTGTGCTTTGATAGATGGTCTGAGCTTGTGTTAGTCAGTTTGGAAAGCCGACTAGGTTTGATATTCTTTATGTAGAGGAATCTGTTGATTAGAATCATATCCTTAGCAGTTCCATAGTTTGTGCCAACATAAGAGAATGTGTTTGAGGTGTTGGTTTGTTCCACTAAGTCTTTTGGTAAATGCATTAAGGCTGACAAGTTACACTTTGCATAACTACACGTTTCATACTTGCAAGCTGACCTATTTTGAAGATGGTATGTGTTGCAGATATATATGGGATTCATTTTGGTGTTTGAAGAGAAGATGAAGGTGTGAATGCGACATGAAATAAATTTTGTGATCCAATAAGTGTGACAAGTGTTTTGAGAAGAGAAATCTAACTTTCATGCAGAATAGAGCAGTGTGATAGAGCAGTTTAGGATGAAGACTTTTAAGATAGTATTTTGAGCCTAATTGGAATTGTACCCCATGCATTTGTAGATGCAATTGTAGTAGTTCATTCTTGACAGTGAGCCACCCATTCTCTATTATATCTTCTTTTTCTTTTGGCAGTGAGCATCTCTTTGGGCAGTGAGTCCTTGGGTAGTGAGCCTTTTGTAATCTGGTTTTGCTATCATAATATATTGTGAGCTAACACCCACCATGGTTTTTCCCTTTTTGGGTTTTCCACATAAAATCCTAGTGTTCATGTGTTATGGCTTGTGGTTGTATTTTCTATGCTTGATTTGCTTTACTGTTATTGAATGTGGTAAATGGATTAATGGTTTAATGAATGAATGGTTTAATAGAATACTGATTTAGTGCCCCCTTAGTATTCCAGGTGTTCAACAATTGGTATCAGAACAAGGTTCCTTGGAAGAAGTCTAACAACTTGAGGAAGATCTTGGAGATTGAACACATGGTAGCTAGAAAATATCCTACTCCTTCGGAAGAAATTCATCCAATTGGAATTATAAAAGAAGAGTGCATGTTTGTTAATAATGAAGAACTCAAAGTTTCTCTTGAAGACCTTGAAAGGACTGAAGAAGAAAACCTGGATCTGAAGGAAAATATCAAGGAAGTAGATGAGTGCATTAGAATGTTGAGGGAACAAGTTGAAAGAAGTTCAAAGAAAAGCATAAGGAGATTAGTGAACAATTGAGATCATCAAATCAAACCCTAAATGGTCTGCAAGTGCAAGTTGAAGAAAAGGCAAAAGAAGAAGAATATCTAAATCAAATGGTGACAGACAAATCTGAAGAATGTGCAAAGCTTGAAAAAGAAGTTGTGAACCTGAAATCAGATTTGGAGAAGGTAAAGAGTTATGAAGAAAAGTTCAAGGTAAGTTCTGCAAAACTTGATGAGATGATTGCTTCTCAAAAGAGCCTTGATGACAAAGAAGGCTTGGGATTTGAGAAAGGTGAAAGTTCCAAATTAGGTCAAGCAATGAATGCTAAGGACAAGAAGGACAAAGGAAAGTAGATTTGGAATCAAAGGTATGGACCTAGATGACCACCGGCTAGGCAACCAAATGCTCAAAGGTACCCATCTTTCAATGGTTATTGTTATTCATGCAATAAGTTTGGTCATAAGGCTACTCAATGTAGGAGTAGAATGAATCAAAATGTTCCATCTTTCTCTAGTAAATGCTTTACATACAAGAGAGTTGGTCATAGAGCTAGTGAATGTAGAAGTCAGATAAGGAATGGTTATAACAATGGAAGGAATGCTCAATCTTTCAATGGCAATTGCTTCACATGCAATAGATTTGGACATAAGGCTAACCAATGCAGATCCAGAATGAATGGAAGGAACAACAGACAGAGGAATGTTGTGTGCAACAATTGCAATAGGCTTGGACATGTTACAAGGTTCTGTAGAAGCAAGAACATGAAGAAGGATAATCCGGTAGAAAAGAAGAAAATAGTGCAAAATGTTGATGCGGCAGAAATCAAGAAGGAGATGAACAAGATATGGATCAAGAAGGATGTTAATGAAGTCAAGAATGAGCCTGTGCCAGCCTCTAGTGCAGATACCTCCTCCAAGAAGTGAACTGAGAGATTTGGCTCAAAGAAGTGGTACTGACACTCAACATGAAGATATGAGTTGAAGCATAGTATATCTGATCTTTTGAAGAAAATTCTAGTGGAAAAGAGTCTAATGTGGAAGATTGTAGAGCAATTTGTATTGATTGTGAGTTGTAGAGGAAGTGTTAACATCTTTTTGGAAACAAAGCATTTATGGCGGCTTAGGTTTTGGTGAAAAGGGGTTATAAGAAAATTCATTTGAAGGAAATTTACATTGCATTCAAAACTTTAAAGTGACCAAGGAGATCTGAGTTGCAAAGCAATGGTGAACACAAAGCGTGTAGCGTGTTCAAACCCTAACTGGAAGTGAAGAACAAGGTATTTACCAAAACACAGTGAAATCCAAAAGTAATTCTTTCTTAAGGTATTTACCGTCATCACTCTTGAAAAACTTTCCATTGAGCTGTGAAAATGTTTACTCCAGAAGTTATTGAGGTGACTGATAGGCCTAGACCTAAATTCAAAAAGCATCCATTCAAGTCCATGGAAAGAGACCCTAAAAGTGTGTTTTCCAACGTGCCCTACGGTGTTATGCATACTAAAGATATTAGGGTTTACATTCATGCTAATATGGAAGAATACAACCATGCATTGAAGTTAGGGCAAGTATATTTGAATGAGTTAACAGGTGATAAGTTTGAACTGAAAGAAGAATTTAGTGCCCTACATGAAAAGAAACTAGACACATGGATAAAATTTCCTGATTTCTGCTATGAAAATGCTTGGGTGAGGTATGTCTTAAGAAATATCCATGATAGATTCATGTGGTTGGATGTGTCCTACATGATAACCAAAGATGACATTCAGGCAGTTATAGGTATGTGTTCCTCCAGTATAGTTCCTGCACTGAAAATAGTCAAGAATGATACTGTGATGAAGTTAACTAGTGCAAAGTTTGATAAAAGAGCTCTAACTGTTAATGATATAGAGGATCCACTAGTTAGATTTGCTTCTATGGTCATTGGATACAATGTGTATTTATCCAACAGGGAGAACTCTATCTCAGCTATAGCCATCCATACAACATATGAGATGGTAAAGAAAAACATGGACTATGACTTATGTGAGTTTCTTTGGCAACAATTGATGGACAATTTGAAAAGGACCAAAGATACTAAGTACCCATTCAAGTATGGCACTCTTATTATCTATTTTCTATTCTATTTATTAAGGGAGATGCTAGGTGCAAACAATGTTGTTTGGTTGAATCATATCCCTATAGCAATACAAATCAGAGATCACTCAAGCTGAGGATTGGAGATGCTAGTGCTCAAAGTGTAGATCTGTGGGGATACTTTAAAGTATTCCAGAATAAAATGCAAGCTAGGGATAGAATCCCTAGAAGTGTGGTAGAGAAATATAAAGATGATGTTGTATTCATGGTAAGAAAAGATGATTGCCTCATGGAGGTAGTGGAATTAAGAATAGTATGGATCCCAGCAATGGGATATGAGGTTATTGGGGATATCTTGACAGGTCTAGTTAATCTGATGCTAAGTAAACCTAGAGACCCTAAAGAGGAAAGGTTTGGGATTTATGAAGAAAAGTCTATCAAAGTTCATTTGGAACAAACTCAAACACAGACACATAGAAAAGCAAGAAAATGGGTGGAGGATTATGCTCTAAGCAAAGGTTTCACAAAAGAACAAATAGATCAAGCTAGAGCCAAGGCTCAAGCTTCTGAAGCAGTAAAGGCTCCTAAAAGGCATGAAGTAAAAACTGAACAAGTAAGGCCTACTCTTGAGACAAGAATGACAACAAGGGCCCCCTCTTCTGCTGTAGCTACTTCTGAGACCTCTGGGACCCTACCTACAACTGATGTGGAAAAGGAAACTCCTAAAAGAATAGAGCTTGTTGTGGGAAAGAAGAATAAAAGAGTGAAAAGGAAGGCCACCAACAGAATCTATGTGAGCCATGGAGGTGGTAGTCAAGAAGAAGAAGAACTAGTCTAAGAAAAAAAGGAATCTCTTCTACTGATGAAGAAACAAAGGCAAAAAGAACAAAAACTGATAATAAAGAAGATGAAGCCACTTCAGGTAAAGAAGGAAAGTCCTCTGGAAAGGGAAAAGAAAAGGGGAAGATGAAGAAAAAGGACAAGATAAGTGATGCCTCTATGGATCTAGAAACCACAATCAATCCAGTGGCTGTGCATGGAAATTTGAAGCCCATTGTAGACCTTTATGATGAGAGATCTGATGTTGATAAGGAAATAATTGAAACCATTGTGATAAGATTCCTAGACATGTTTAATAAAGTGTTAGTTGAAGTTGTGACTAACCTACCTGACAACCTAGCTAGCATTCTGACTGCTAGAAAAGAAGAGGCTATGGCTAGAGATGTAGAAATGAAGGAAACAATATTGAAGAAGTTTTGTCCAAGTCTCACTGGAAAAGATAAAGTTAAAGCCAATCAAAGGTTTAGTGAAGAATTTAGAACCAAAAGGAGAATTAATATTTTGATGGCTAGAGATAGAGGTAAGATTGAAAAGTTGGAAAAAGAAACTGAGGAGAAAATTTTGAATGTGCTTAATGAACTTCACATTCCAACTGTAGTGGACATAGATGAAGAAAAGCAGAATCCTAATGTTGACAATTCAAGTGTTGTTCCGGATGTGGGTGGTGAACAAAATGTGCTATCTCAATCACCTTCTACAATCTCAGTGGATCAAGGTGTGGTCACTCCTCCAGCAAAATCAGGAAATAATGAGGAGATGAGAGAGACAGTTGAGGAAAAGAATGCAAAGAAAGAACTAAAAGTCATATCTGAGGAAAAAGTCTCTGAAGGACAAGATTAACAAAGATAAGAAGTCAATGAGCAGATGATTGATGATTCAGCTCCAGAAATAGGGGGTAATGAACAAGAGTTTAATCAAGAAGACCCTCTAAAGAGTCATGATGTTAAAGTACCTCTTGGTGAAGGTAGAAGATACATTGCTGGAGAAAGCTCACTTGACTCTCTAAGAGAGTTTTTGGAAAAGCAGAGAGAAACTCAAATTTTGGACACATCTGATTTGTTGCAAGGGCAAATTAATTTGGCGACTATGTCCCCACTACAAAAGTTGAAGTTGGGAACAATTTTTTAGGCCACTGCCCAAGAGGCAATGACAATTTTTGAGAAGATTATGCCCGATGTAAATAGAGACACATCTTTGACTCCTCCAATGCAGATGAAGAAACTTATGGAGTTTGTCAGTTCTCATTTTGAGTCCTTTGAACAAATGATAGAAAGGAAGGTAAGGGCTGAGTTTGAAAGCAAGAGGTTAATAGAACTTAATGACAAATACTCTAAGGACAAAATATTGCTAGATAAGAATATTCAAGATGTAGAGACAACAATGAAAGATGCTAGTGACTTGTATCAATTTTGTCTAACTTGGCTACAACCACCAAGGATTTGAAAGATAAGATAGATGGTTGGGAAGCACAATTGATCAAGATTTCCCATACTTATGAACCTTTAAAGGATACTAATGGAAATAAGAGGAAAGAAGTTGAAACCATACATTCTATAATAAATAAATTGCCGAATCAAAAAGATGCTATAAAAAATAGAATGAGTCAGCGTAGAGAAATTGTCAGCTTTAAGATCACATCTATAACAACACTTGTAGCAGAAGTAGATAAAATAAGACAAATCACTGAAGCCCTTTCTACCGTTGATAAAATAGAAGAGCTGGTGTCCCAAATTAATGGGCATATACAAGTTTTGAGCAATGCTAAGGTAAGATGGGATGAAGATGCAGTATATCTGAAGAACATCTATAAGGGCATTCTCCCCAAAAATTAGTAAGTTTTTGATTTCTTGTATATATGGTCGATAGAAATAGTTTTAAAATTTTGGTGTACAACTTAAGGAATGCAGATTCAATCTGTTTATACTTGTGTAGCATAAACCTTTGCCATTGATGTTAGAGGGGGAGAGAAGCATGTTAAAAATAGAAAGGGAGAGAATAACTGACATGAAAAATTCACTCACTTAGGAGAGAAGCATGTGAAAGAGTACAAGCAGTTAGGGGGAGAAGTGTGTAAAAAGTAAGGGAGAAACATAAATTGTTTTTCACATCATGTGTTGCCATCAATGCCAAAGGGGGAGATTGTTGGCAACTTGGCAAACATCATAGATAGAGACACTGTTGGTATGACTAAGATTGACTAAGCATGATGTTTGAATTGTGTTGTCATTGATGGAAACAAGGGTTGTGAGGTTATAGTAATCCTCATGAAGTCATATGAACAGAGAGTTCTGATCCGGTAAAGAGACTTAAGCATTTTTGGCTAAGTGTTGGAAGACTACAAAGATGACTACTGAGTGACAGTATCATGGTTCGCATTGTTCCAAGTTCGATGATCATATTCTACAGTTCTGATAGAAGGTTGGTAATACTTAGAAAACTCTAATTCTAAAGTTCTACATTCAAATGAGTTCTGGAAGCATAGAGTCAATTGGCAGAAGTTCGGTATAACAGTATTCAATATGAAGCAGTGCGAAGAGCAAACTTATTTTGGTCTGCATTTCTCCGATAAGAAATATCTTATTCTGCAATTTTAAGGGATGATTGGAATATGTCTGAAGTATCCAAATCCAAGATTTGATGTTGTGAAGTACTCTGAAAAGGTAGCTATGATTGGTTAAGTATCTCTATTTCAGTTGACAGTGTTTGGCAGTGACAGAGTACAACTTGCAGTATTCCGCATTTCATTGCATGTTATCATTTTGTTCTATAATTCTAGATTTAAGGTTTTGGATGCCTAAGGAGTCTTAGATATGAGTTTTAGCAAGTTTAGATGTCCACACTTCAAGTTGCGCTTTGATAGATGGTCTGAGCTTGTGTTAGTCAGTTTGGAAATCTGACCAAGTTTGATATTCTTTGTGCGAAGGAATTTGTTGATTAGAATCATATCCTAAGCAGTTCCATAGTTTGTGCCAACAGAAGAGAATTTGTTTGAGGTGTTGGTTTGGTCTACAAAGGATTTTGGTAAATGCATTAAGGCCAACAAGTTACACTTTGCATAACTACACGTTTCATATTTGCAAGTTGACCTATTTTGAATATGGTATGTGTTGCAGATATATATGTGGGATTCATTTCAGTGTTTGAAGAGAAGATGAAGGTGTGAATGTGACATGAAAGAAATTTTGTGATCCAGTAAGTGTGACAAGTGTTTTGAGAAGAGAAATCTGACTTTCATGCAGAACATAGTAGTGTGATAGAGCAGTTTGGGATGAAGACTTTTGAGACAATATTTTGAGCCTAATTGGAACTGCACCCGATGCATTTGTAGATGCAATTGTAGTGGTTTATTCTTGGCAGTGAGCCACCCCTTCTATATTATATGTTCTTTTTCTTTTGGCAGTGAGCCTACTGCAATGAGCATCTGTTTAGACAGTGAGTCCTTGGGCAGTGAGCCCTAAGGTAGTGAGCCTTTTGTGATCCAGTTTTGCTATCATAATATATTGTGAGCTAGCACTCACCGTGGTTTTTCCCTTTTTGGGTTTTCCACATAAAAATCTTGGTGTTCATGTGTTATGGCTTGTGGTTGTATTTTCTATGCTTGATTTGCTTTACTATTATTGAAAGTGGTAAATGGATTAATGGTTTAATATAATACTAATTCACCCTGCCCTCTTAGTATTCCAAGTGTTCAACATGGACTTGGTGGTATCTATAAATACCTTAATGGTTGTTGAGTAGTCACAAGTAGTCAAGTTCTCCAAGATCAACCCCCCAAAAATTATACAATAATTGAATACAATAACCCTATTCATGGTCTACCTAATAGCAAAACTTAACACCACTTATATACTAGATCATGTGATCAAATATGAACTATAAATGAACTAGCACATTTAAATGTTACATAAAAAAAAATTCAAGTAGGAAAAATATAGTCTAATGTGTTTTACCACTAAATACAACAATTATATATATATATATATATATATATATATATATATATATATATATATATATATATATATATATATATAGAGAGAGAGAGAGAGAGAGAGAGAGAGAGAGAGTCAAATGATATGTTTTATTGTACATGGGATCTACAAAATAAACACAATCTTCCCTTTTGTAATACTAATCCATGCAATATATTCACAATATGTCCACAATGACTAACTTACATCCTCATATTTTGGTCATCTATCTCTAGTTGATAAGTGGTACTAGTATACAATTTTGTCCCTAATGTTGTGTGCATTTTTCTTTAAAAAAATGGAAGTTAGACAAGTATCTTGATTATATGTTATCTTTTAAGGACTTTGTGTAATCTAAAGGCCTTCAACAAAAATCACCCTAGATCAAATCCATGGCTACAGATTTGGGCCAGGTCATTTCTATAATCACAAATCTAAACCCTAAACTTTTAAAATTTAAATTTAAAATAAGTCCTGGTGAATTCCTCCTATAATTACTCATTGTGAGCTAAGATAGTGTACATTGGTGTTGATATATGTGTTATGTTGTTGCATTTAAATACATTCATTCATTTAAAATCATGTTGGAATGTGAAAGAACATCTTGGTCAAAGAACTTAAAGTGGAACCGATTTTACATTGTTTACTTCTAAACTCATCCTAGGCCCATTGCATAGTTTCTTTCTTTCCTAAATCATTGTTCTAGATTCAATGAATAAATCATCCTAGGGCTCTAACTAAGGATAACATGATTCTCTTAATTCAGTAGATTCTTGAAAGGTGTTTGTAAACATTGCTAGTCCTTGTTAAATTTAGATATTAGAAGATTGAGACAAGTGACTTCCAACAATTAGTTTTTAATCAATTCTTTCATGTAGATATAGTCTCAGTCCATGAGTCAAATCTCCACATCTAAAGCTACATCTTTACATCAAGTGTTTATGAGAATCATTCTAAGGACATGTCTGCTTATAGAGCATCTAATTCTACATGTTTACATCATACATAAACCATTAGATCTCTACATCTTGCATCATTTATATGTCATGTCTACAAGCTTCTACTTAATTATCAGAGGGTTTCACTTGCGTCCAATATAAGTTTGGGTCTTCCTCTCTTGACTTGAAAGTTACAAGCTGCATTACACTTTTCAATGCAACACATTTTCAATAATAACTAAGAAGATGAAGGCATGGCATATACTAAAGGTCATGTCAATCTAATACTAGGTTACACCAAATAGACTAGTCCACATGATGTGGCCCTATCCTCAACTAGGATAGATTATGTGACCATGTACTCATAACAGTTCTATCTCTAAGCACATCTAACATAGTATTTTAATATATGTTCCACATCTAAATCTAGATTAAGTTACTTGTAAACACACTAGCAAGTTGGCATTAAAATCAAATTCGACATCTCATTATCAATTACTAAACATTCTTATCCCTCTTTAACTACTTATTTCTAATCTCTTTTATATAAATCTAATTTATTGATTAATTAAATATTTATATGAAAAGTTAGCACTTTATTTCATCACAATAGACTTAACATACATCAATTATGCTCTTGTCCATCTAGTAACATAGATTCATGATAATAAAGTATGGTAGAGAACACATTTACAAAACCCAAGAATAAACTTTATTTAGTGAACCATTGTAAAATACAAAATAAGCATTCAAGATAAAAAAGGATGACAAATATAGGAAAATATTGTTTATTATGTGTGGTAGAAAAAAATGAATAGAGAACAAACCATAAATGTGAACTATTTACTTATGGGAACTTTTCCTAATAATTGATGTACTTCAAAAACTAGTTGTGTTCTATTTTCAAAATAATCATGACCCATTCTTACAAAAAGTAAGTACATTAAATTTGGCATTTATGCAAACTCTATATTAACTAATCTTTAATATAGAATTTAACAAACGAGCAATGAAAGAGGATTTATGTGCCTAATGTATTTTTTGGAATAATGTTCAAATCAAAATTAAAGTGATATGTGCCCTAACTAGAATCACATTGCAAAGAACAACTAAAATCACTACAAGAAATGACCACTTGAAGCACAAACTAACCCTTGAGCTTCCACTTACGATGTGCCCACTTTCTAGACACGTCAATGTTCCCACTTTCTGAACATATCAATGTTTGGACAAGTTACAAAACATTTCCCAACAAGCAAATTTCTAAACATGGAAACATACCTATCAATAATAGAGTCTTGGATAGAGATCATAAGATGCAAACCATCTACTGATGATGAGAGAGACTAATTAGGAGAGGAGGAAACCAATCCGTTGATAAAATCACCAGTTCTAGGACCAACATGGTTTGCCTCAATAGGATTAGAAAATCCTCCATTTGCCTCTTGACCATCCAACACATCTCCCAAACAAAGAGTAGTAGAGTCCCCAATACACTGTACCTAGCACCCAATGCACATGCATCACTTTTAGCACATCATTTTCAAATTTCCCTGCTCTGGGAACAAGAGACCTACCCTTGTAGGGAGGGCATTCAATGATTGAGGGAGTAGAATCCCCCATACTTAGTCAAAGAACCCCATCAATATGAGTTATGACAACATAATCACTAAGCACCAAACTAGGAACATTCCCAGTCATGGAGACAAGCACATTGGCCAAATAAGACATGTGGGGCCAGATGAAACGACAACCACATGGCAGACATGAACAAACCTAGCCTCCAAACTTTGTAATTGAACCCTAATGACTGGAGCACTAGCATATGAAGGGATTTGAGGGAGAAAAAACCCTTGCAAAGCCCATTGCATGAACTAGATGAGCTACAACCATCAATCTCCTTCACAACTGAAGGAACTTATGAACCCTTGGAAATGTTACCATTAACAAATGGTAACAAACTTAACGAGCTCACCTTATGCACCACAAATATCTACTAGGCCTCCATCCAAAGGTCTATGAGCTTTTCCTCTTCCTTGTCACTCAGAGAAAAGTTCCAAATGTCTTATAGATTGTTGTCTAAATTATTAACCACATTCCCACCATCATTTGCATCCTCACCGTTGGCCTCTACTCCTTCCAAGCAATTTTCGTCCAAGCCTTGTTCAGAATTCGCTCTCCCACCTGATGCCATTTTGATTAAAAGGTCATTGTTCTTGTTTATTAAGACTGAGCTCTATATTCTTAATAGAATATGTGTGTGTGAGGCTCATTATTCTTGTTAAAAGGTAATTGAGTGACTAGAAGAAATGTAACTTGTTTCCTAACCAAGCTTGAAGTGTATGGATTTGGTTGAGTGTAAAAGTAGTATTTATTCCTTAAGGGACTGAGTAATCAAATGAGATATTTAGAAGTTGAGTATAAGAAACAAATCTTATGTACAAATCATTTCAAATATATTAAAAACAAACTCTTTTAATATAAATTTACATATATAGAGAATCAATTTATGTCCTAGCAAAGATTAATAAGTTGATATATATATATATATATATATATATATATATATATATATTTCTTTCTCATGACATAATTACTAAAATATACAAATAAACAAACGCTTAAGTGAATAAATTAAAAAAGTGATGTTTTGGCAATCTAAACCAAGTCAAAAGTCAGAAGTCTACTATCTTTAATATAAAGTTAAATAGGAAATATTCATAAAAAATCTCTGGATAGGCCTCACTCAGATTAAACCTAATTCGGCCATGACAGGTCTTCTAAATATCATTCATTTCAACAATTTTGGCCAATAAAAATAGGATAAATATTTACCACTTTTTGTTGTGGATGAGGTGTAAAATTGCTATTGAGTGTTTAACCACTGAAATGGATGATATTTAAGTAGAGTGGCAACACATAACGAAGAGGCCTGACAGTCAAACTCAATTGAAATGCATCTACACCCTTCTCTGCTGTGCACACACAACGCCAAATACACGCCGCACGAGTTGGCAACCTCCCCTGGATGTTTTGTGCTTAGATAATTGCTCTCAGGTTTTGCTAAGCATGACAGAGGCCTGACTCAAGAATATGAACCTTCCCTCCCATAGTCCCAAGCACTCTTCAAAACTAGATTTCCACTTCGTTTCGTTTGTTACGACTTACGAACGACAGCTTCTCTGTGACAGCACCAGAAAACGATTGAATAGAGCTGACTAGATTTAACTACTCCCTTAGAAAGTCCTTGAAAAGAGAGCCAAAAAAATTACAAAAAAGGCCGAAACTTCTTTCTCGCAGGGAAGAAAAATTCAATGCTTTAAAGCGAGAGAGGTGGCGTTTTAATCATCAACATCAGCACAAAGCCCTGGCCCTTGACAATATTTTACTCACATATTCTTTTTCAATCCCTGTACGCCGGCCGGCATTCCCTTTATAACGAAGTCCTCGGTTCATTAAACACACTAAATTCATCCCTCCAAGAGCTACAAATTCATCGAGCATATCGAAGTTATAGTACAAATGGTTCAGAGTAGGAGACATTTAGACTACATAGGTGATTTATGTAGAACTTTGCAAGTAGACATGAGTAGAGTTAATTTGCAGATTACACAACTGCTGGCTTTGGCACTTGTTTTGCCCTACGCTACGGCAACAACCTACACCGTAGGCGACAGCAGCGGGTGGAATACCGGCGTAAGCTATTCTAGTTGGGCCTCCGGTAAAACATTCGCCGTGGGTGACAAATTGAGTATGTAAATACACTTCTAACTTTTGTCATGATTAGCAAAACCTATTCTTGAGTCAGGCCTGTGTCATGATTAGCAAAACCTGAGAGCAATTATCTAAGCACAAAACATCCAGGGGAAGTTGCCAAGTCGTGCGGCGTGTATTTGGCGTTCTGTTTGCACAGCAGAGAAGGGGATGCACTCAAATTGAGTTTGACTGTCACTCGTGGGTTTGTTATGTATGGCCACTCTATTTAAATATCATCCATTTCAGTGGTTAAACCTTCAATAGTAATTTTACACTTCATCCACAACAAAAGGTGGTAAATATTTATCCTATTTTTATTGGTCAAAATTGTTGAAATGGATGATATTTAAGAAGACCTGTCATAGCCGTTTGGATTAGGTTTAATCTGAGTGAGGCCTATCCAAAGATTTTTGATGAATATTTCCTATTTGGATAGAGTTTTCGTATCGACAGGCATGACACGTCGGGGTGGGCGAGTAAAATGCTAGGGGAGGTCTCATTTTGTGTGCAAACCATCCCAGTCGTTCTGAGTTGTAAGCTATCGGCAAAGTCAAAAGTTGTTAGAATTGAAATTTTGCATTCCACAAGTCCTGGGGCTGAACGGTTTGCACCAACGCATCGGGGTGGGCGGGTAAATGCTAGTGGAGGTCTTGTTTCGTGCGCCAAACATCCCAGTCGTTCCGAGCTGTAAGCTACCGGCAAAGTCAAAAGTTGTTAGGATTGAAATTTTGCATTCCACAGGTCCTGGGGCCGAACGGTTTGCGCTAACACGTCGGGGTGGGCGAATAAATGCTAGGGGAGGTCTCGTTTTGTGTGCAAAGCATCCCAGTCCTTCCGAGCTGTAAGCTACTAGCAAAGTAACGAGACCTCCCCTAGCATTTACTCGCCCACCCCGACATGTTGGCACAAACCGTTTGGCCCTAGGACCTGTGGAATGCAAAATTTCAATCCTAGCAACTTTTGACTTTGCTGGTAGCTTACAGCTCGGAACGATTGGGATGCTTGGCGCATGAAACAAGACCTCCACTAGCATTTACCCGCCCACCCCGACGCGTTGGCGCAGTCCGTTCGACCCCACGAGCTATGGAATGAAAAATGTCGCACCTAGCACCTTTCCACTGCATCAAATTGAAGCATTTTGCGCCAATGCGTTTGATTTCAACACGGTCAAACGGAATGGAGTTGACCAAAAATGAGAGAGGTTATTGTGGAAGGATGTCACGTGCACCTGTAGGTCCAAAAAGAGCATTCCCAACTGTCACAAATTTTGAGAACTGCCCGGTCAAAGTTTGGCAATTTTTTGGTCTCAGGATCTTAAGGGACTTTGCCGGTAGCCTCTTGCCCGGAATGACTGGGACGCTTGGCGCACGAAATGAGACCTCCCCTAGCATTTACCCCCCCGCCCCGACGCGTTGGGACAGTCCATTCGACCGCACGAGCTATGGAATGAAAAATGTCACACCTAACACCTTTCCACTACATCAAATTGAAGCATTTTGCGCCAATGCGTTTGATTTCAGCACAGTCAAACGGAATGGAGTTGACCAAAAATGAGAGAGGTTATTGTGGAAGGATGCCACGTGCACCTGTAGGTCCAAACAGAGCATTCCCAACTATCACAAATTTTGAGAACTGCCCGGTCAAAGTTTGGTAGTTTTTTGGTCTCAGGGATCTTAAGGGACTTTGCCGGTAGCCTCTTGCCCGGAATGACTGGGACGCTTGGCACACGAAACGAGACCTCCCCTAGCATTTACCCCCCCACCCCAACGCGTTGGCGCAGTCCGTTCAACCACACAAGCAATGGAATGAAAAATGTCGCACCTAGCACCTTTCCACTACGTCAAATTGAAGCATTTTGCGCCAATGCGTTTGATTTCGGCACGGTCAAACGGAATGGGGTTGACCAAAAATGAGAGAGGTTATTGTGGAAGGATGTCACGTGCACCTGTAGGTCTAAATAGAGCATTCCCAACTATCATGAATTTCGAGAACTGCTCGGTCAAAGTTTGGCAGTTTTTTGGTCTCAGGGATCTTAAGGGACTTTGCCAGTAGCCTCTTGCCCGGAATGACTAGGATGCTTGGCGCACAAAATGAGACCTCCCCTAGCATTTACCCCCCCACCTCGATGCGTTGGCGCAGTTCGTTCAACCCCACGATGAGCAGAACAAAAAATATGGCACTGGCAAGGTTTTTACTCTTAGGATCTTAAGTGACTTTGCTCTTACAGAACAATGTATTGGCAAAGACCCTAGTTTTCATAAGAGGAGACATGTGATTTTAAGAGGTTTTTGGGAATGTGACTTTAGCCTTCCACTCCTTATCTAATGACGAGTTTATTCTCAGAGTTTGATGGCTTTTATGAGCATATACATGATGTTGTTTTAGGATAGTCATACTCTGATGTGTAAATAATAGTAAATAGAGAGCTTCTCGGCCATAAATGGGATTTGCATACACACACACACCCAACTGAAATAGTATCCTTATTGGCCTTATTAGCACCTCCCCCCAAGATGTAAGTTTTTTATGTTTGTAATGTGCCCCCAGTGTCTTTGACATAGAGTTTCTTGACATTAATTTCATTCAAACATGTCTTCAATTCATCTTCAAAATGTTTTCAATACATCTCCAATGCCTTTTCCACGAAGGTTTATGCATATTTATATATGATTTGAGGGAAACCAATAGTCTCCAACTGACTCTTGAGTACTTGACTATTCATCTTCAATACTTTTGCATTTTTTTTACATTTTTCATATGACAACTTTGACATATTTACAAAATTTGACAAGATGAAGACTAAATACATGATGAAATGGTTTATCATGACCTTATTTGATTAGGGCATATATAAGGAATTTTTTCATATTGATTCTATTGATCTAAAACCATTCTCTTGATCTAAAACCATTCTCAATGCTAAACATATCATCAATGGACTAAAGAACTATCATCATAATGTATGGCATCATGGGAAGTATCATGACTTGCCCATAAGGAATTTAAATTATATTGTATATCAAGGTGTATATACATTAAAATCTAGTCCATAATGGTAGACATATACAAAAATTTGGCAAATATGCCAACTCAAAATATTTTTTACAAAATGTGGCATATACCATGTCTCAAAATCTATATACAATCTACATGCCAAATAGCTACATCAAATACTACAAGTCCACTTGACCCTCAATCTATGATGGATCCACAATCTATGATGGATCCTGAAAAAGTGTCCTCTTTGTACCAAAATGTCTAGTAATTGATGGAGGTGAAGTTTCCTGCATTAACAAGTCAAAAAACAAGTTAAAGTTAGTATATAGATTCTTATCTACTACAATTAAGAACTTTCATTTATTAACATACATCTAAATCACTACAATCAACTATAAGACCGCTAGATAAACTATCAATTATTTAGGAAAATTCAATTCAATTACCTCGACTCTATGTTGTTGTTCGGACAATCGTTTTGCAAATGATTTTCTCTTAAGACGATCAGGTGTCCTAGTCAAGTATGATGGCAAAGGTGGCACATCACTCACATTCTCAACAGACTACATAAAAGCAAAGTAACATTGAAATAAATTAATATATAATTATTAAACAAAATAAGAAATGCATACATTTAAAATAGGAAATGCACTACACAAAAACTTATCTAATAGAAAATAAGCACATACCACCATCGAGGCCTCCTGCATCAATTAAAAAGGACAAGAATGTAAGACTCTAAATGACTATAATCAAATATTTAAGTTTTCTAAATTATCAATCAAAGTACAATTCAATCAAATTACCTCCACCCTTTGTTGGCGTTGAGAAAGCCGTTCTGCAATTGATAGTCCCTTGGGTCGATCAGGAGTTCGAGAAAAGACTATTGGCAAAGATGCCACATCATTCACATTTTCGATTGGCTATAAAATAAAATTAACATCAAGATATAAATTAATATATAATTACTCACAAAGAAATAAATGCATAAAAAAAAGTTAATGTGTACAACAAATTATACCGGCAAGTCCAAGCCAAATTGGATGGCAGACAAAGTTGCATGATGAACTTCTATCAACTCTTCCTCTGTCATCAACTGTTATCCCACTTAGATACATTAGTACTAATAAAGTTGTTTATATATTCAAATGGAATAGACCATAAAATTTAACTTTAAATTTTACCTGCACAAAAGATTGCTCATGCATTTCTCCTTCTCTAATGTTTACTGATCCGATAGCTTCTACTCTTGTCCCTGACCCCTCAGCTTGAGTTCTGGACCCCATTGCCTCATCTCGTGAATGGAGATCATACTCTGATGTGTTCAACAGTGGCTCACTACTCTCCATAATAGGACCCAAGCATAAATGATTGCAAGAAATGCAATGATGGGGCACACATATATGTCTAGACGACGACGGTCTAGTGGTACCAGGTGATCCAATATCATCACCTTCATCATGTGCTTGTGCAAACTGAGATGTCTGTATAATCAAATGCTTGGTCAAAGAGTGTATGGCACTAAGGCCCTGTTGTGTTGCACTTGCAACAACGTCTGGGTGCTACATTGGGGGTGAAGAAGGGATAGCAGTAGGGGGAATATAGGGACCTTGTACTTGTCTAATTGCCCCAGGTCTATCTTGAGGCATTCCTCTGCCCACTCCTTGAAACTCTCTAAAATCAAAATAATTAACATGTTGACCCATGACGAACTCTGCATAGAGTTTATGGAGGAAATACAAAGGCACATCTAAATTGTTTTGGGTGGTTTATCAAAAACCATCCACCAACGATCCCAAAAGTTTTGACTAATGCCCTCATGAATACACCATTTGATTGAAAATTTGGGCTTACGGACATCAACATGCAATCCGGTTTTAGGATTGACAAAGTGTTGGGCCAACATAGTTTTTGTAATCTCTAAATCTTTGACTTCCTCATATGACAAACCGTCAGCATATTCGGCCTTCTTGGCTTCTCGCCATTGCCGAAATGATTCGTGTTGGGTGGACAAGGTTTGAATATGATTAATGATTCCCTCTAAATTTGATGTCATTATAGACAATCGAGGGTGGTGGCGATACATTTCTATGATCCTGCTTATATGATCAATATTTCTTTGAATATTCTCTTCTACTGTTGGAGGGGGAGGGTTTGGTGGTGGAGGGTTTGGGTTTTCATTTTGTGCATCCATTTTACCTAATTAAATTATAAAACATACCCACTTAGCATAAAAACCAAAAAAATGCATGAAATCTTACCTCTTTGGATCGGATATCCGTTCCTCAGCTCTGATATCCATTTTTTTGAAGATGAGACTGCATTTTTGCAAGCCGCAGGTTTGCAAAAACGCAGTCTTTTTTGCTTTTTATGATCTCCAAAATGGATATCCATTTTCCTTTTCCTTATTGTATTCATTTTTTTTATTTTATTATTTTAGCATTGCATACATTTTAAGTATTTAAGCATTTTAGCTATAAAATACAAGCAAATTTATAAAGGATTATGATGATATTTAGGCATTTTAGCTATAAAATACTATCAAAATTTAGATAGGATTATGATGATATATATATTTGATTTTTATATGATTTACTTATACTAAGGTATCTCATAGTATTTTAAAGGCACTTTTGAATAGATACAGGGGAGAGGTAGATACATGAGAGAGGTAGATACGGGTTAGGGGTTAGGGATTAGGGCCATTATTTAGGGTTTACGGATTTAGAGAGAGAGAGAGAGAGACTACTTTTGACATGCAACCGTAAACCCTAAATAATGCCCCTCAACCCTAAACCCAAGTAACCCTAAATAATTCTTCCAAATACTAAACCCTAACCCCTAAACCATAAACCCTAAATAATTCCCCTAAGCCCTAAACCCTAAACCTAAGAAAGGGAGTCCTAGTTTTCTTGTTTCCATTTGCTGTGTCGATAAGGGAGAGGGAAAGATAGAGGGGAGAGATAGGATATATAGGAATGATAGGGGAATGACTAGGATGCATGATTAAACCTAACCCCTAACCCCTATTTCCTAACTCCTAAACCTTAAACTTGAGAAACCATAAACCCCTAAATCCTAAACACTAAACCCAAGAAACCCTAAACCTCTATCGAGCTCTATCTCCCTATCTCACTATCTCCCCATCACTATCATTCCTCTACCTCTCAATCTCTCTCCCTATGCTTTAGCCATGTCCCTCACTCTATATCTCCCTATTGGTCCTCTCTCTCTAAACACTAAACCCTAAACCTCTAAACCTTAACCCCTAAACCCTAAACATGAGCAACCCTAAACTCTATCTCCTATCTCTCCCTTATCTCCCTATCTCTATCGTCCTTCTACCTCTCAATCCTTCTCCCTATTTCTCTAGACATATCACTCACTCTCTATCTCCCTATCTCTCCCCTTTGTCACCTCTATCTCTCCCTATCTGTCTCCTCTCTCTTTATATCTAGCTATCTCTAAAACTGAGAAACCCTAAACCCAGGTACACCCTAAATCCAATCAACTCTAAACCTATATCTCCCTATCTCTCCCCTATCTCCCTATCTCTATCATCCCTCTACCTCTCTTGATCTCTCTCCCTGTGTCCCTGGCCATGTGCCTCACTCTCTATCTCCTTATCTCTCTCCTCCATCTCCTCTCTCTATCTCCCTATAATTCCTCTCTCTATAAACCCTAAATCCAAAACCCTAAACCTCTAAACCTAACCCCTAACCCCTAAACAATTTAAATCCTAAACCCTAAATAATGCCCCTAAACCCTAACCCCTAACCCCTAAACCTGAGAAACCCTAAACCCCAAACCCCTAAACCCTAAACCCAAGTAACCCTAAACCACTATCTGCCTATCTCTCCCCTATCTCCCTACCACCTGTGTCCCTCTACCTCTCAATCTCTCTCCCTATGTCTCTAGCCATGTCCCTCACTCTCTATCTCCTTATCCCTCCCCTCAGACTCCTCTATATCTCCCTATCATTCCTCTCTCTCTATAAACCCTAAATCCAAAACACTAAACCTCTAAACCTAACCCCTAACCCCTAAACCTGAGAAACCCTAAACCCCAAACCCCTAAACCCAAGTAACCATAAACCACTATCTCCCTATCTCTCCCCTATCTCCCTATCACCTTTGTCCCTCTACCTCTCAATCTCTCTCGCTCACTCTCTATCTCCTTATCTCTCCCCTTTGTCATATCTATCTCTCCCTATCTATCTCCTCTCTCTTTCTATCTAGCTATCTCCAAAACTGAGAAACCCTAAACCTAGGTACACCCTAAATCCAATCAACTCTAAACCTATATCTCCCTATCTCTCCCCTATCTCCCTATCTCTATCATCCCTCTACCTCTCTTGATCTCTCTCCCTATGTCCCTGGCCATGTGCCTCACTCTCTATCTCCTTATCTCTCTCCTCGGTCTCCTCTCTCTATCTCCTTATCATTCCTCTCACTCTATAAACCCTAAATCCAAAACCCTAAACCTCTAAACCTAACCCCTAAACAATTTAAATCCTAAACCCTAAATAATGCCCCTAAACCCTAACCCCTAACCCCTAAACCTAAGAAACCCTAATCCCCTAAACCGTAAACCCCAAACCCCTAAACCCTAAACCCAAGTAACCATAAACCAACACTATCTCCCTATCTCTCCCCTATCTCCCTATCACCTTTGTCCCTCTACCTCTCAATTTCTCTCTCTATGTCTCTTGCCATGTCCCTCACTCTTTATCTCCCTATCTCTCCCCTCGGACTCCTCTATATCTCCCTATTGGTCTGATGCAGAGCACACAATGGAAGCTCTCAAAACACGGTGAAATACCCATCAAAACCCATAGTTCAAATAGATTAAAGCTTAATCAGCTTTAAGAAACCTTCTCAAAGTCCCAAATAACATCAAATCATATACATTCTTCCTATCGGCAAGATAAACACTATCGGCCAACTCAAAAATTCTTATACCGATGCTCCGATCACTCCACTTTTGACGAGCCTTTGAACCTTTCATTGTGACATATATCCATCAGCCCAACTTTAAACTAGTCTTCCGATCCCCCATACCACCCATTTCTCACTCCACAACCTATATTAACACATGATTAAACCTAACCCCCAACCCCTAACCCCTATTTCCTAACCCCTAAACCCTAAACTTGAGAAACCATAAACCCCTAAATCCTAAACACTAAACCCAAGAAACCCTAAACCTCTATCTCTCTATCTCCCTATCTCACTATCTCCCCATCACTATCATTCCTCTACCTCTCAATCTCTCTCCCTATGCTTTGGCCATGTCCCTCACTCTATATCTCCCTAATTGTCCTCTCTCTCTAAACACTAAACCCTAAACCTCTAAACCTTAACCCCTAAACCATAAACCCTAAACCCTAAATAATGCCCCTAAACCTTAACCCCGAACCCCTAAACCCTAAACCCTAAACGCGAGCAACCCTAAACCCTATCTCCTATCTCTCCCTTATCTCCCTATCTCTATCATCGAGCTCTACCTCTCAATCCTTCTCCCTATTTCTCTAGACATCTCACTCACTCTCTATCTCCTTATCTCTCCCCTTTGTCACCTCCATCTCTCCCTATCTGTCTCCTCTCTCTTTCTATCTAGCTATCTACAAAACTGAGAAACCCTAAACCCAGGTACACCCTAAATCCAATCAACTATAAACCTATATCTCCTTATCTCTCCCCTATCTCCCTATCTCTATCATCCCTCTACCTCTCTTGATCTCTCTCCCTATGTCCCTGGCCATGTGCCTCACTCTCTATCTCCTTATCTCTCTCCTCGATCTCCTCTCTCTATCTCCCTATCATTCCTCTCTCTCTATAAACCCTAAATCCAAAGCCCTAAACCTCTAAATGTAACCCCTAACCCCTAAAAAATTTAAATCCTAAACCCTAACCCCTAACCCCTAAACCCCTAAACCCTAAACCCAAGTAACCCTAAACCACTATCTCCCTATCTCTCCCCTATTTCCCTACCACCTTTGTCCCTCTACCTCTCAATCTCTCTCCCTATGTCTCTGGCCATGTCCCTCACTCTTTTTCTCCCTATCTCTCCCCTCAGACTCCTCTATATCTCCTTATCATTCCTCTCTCTCTATAAACCCTAAATCCAAAACCTTAAACCTCTAAACCTAACCCCTAACCCCTAAACAATAAATCCTAAACCCTAAATTATAATGCCCTTAAACCCTAACCCCTAAACCTGAGAAACCCTAAACCCCAAACCCCTAAACCCTAAACCCAAGTAACCATAAACCACTATCTCCCTATCTCTCCCCTATCTCCCTATCACCTTTGTCCCTCTACCTCTCAATCTCTCTCGCTATGTCTCTTGCCATGTCCCTCACTCTTTATCTCCCTATCTCTCCCCTCGGACTCCTCTATATCTCCCTATTGGTCCTTTATCTCTCTCTAAACCCTAAACCCTAGACCTCTAAACCTTAACCCCTAACCCCAAGACCCTAAATCCTAAACCCTAAATAATGGCCCTAAACCCAGCAACCCTAAACCTCTATCTTCCTATCTCTAACATCCCTCTACCTCTCAATCTCTCTCTCTCTATGTCTTTGGACATGCCTCTCACTCTCTATCTCCTTATCTCTCCCCTCTGTCTCCTCTATCTCTCCCAAACTCTTTTAGTCCCCTCTCTCTATCTCTCTTTAAACTGTAAACCCTAAACCCCTAAACCCGAGCAACCCTAAACCTCTAAACCCTAAATAATTCCCCTAACCAACCTCTAAACCACTTCTCTATATAGGTGCAACTAATACCACTTTTTCATTGTTCAACTTGATGTTCATCTTGTTGGTTCTATGTTATATAATGTTCCACATCGAGCTCTTTATCTCAGTTATTTGGTTGTTCTTTATCTTGCTCTTTATTCTCATCAACTGGATGTTCCTCTGTTTCCTGATCTTTTCCAAGATCCAAATACACTTCCTGTTGTTCTTCTTGATGCTGGTCATAAGGATGTGTCACTTTACCTTGTTGCTTTTTAAAATAACCAAGAAGAGGCAACAAATTGTTACTTTTCTTAGGCAAATTTAAGTTTTCTAATTACTACTGAAATCTTTTTAAAATAATGTAAAGAACATGCAAAGCTTCAAGGAATCTTTTTATGGCACCTGTGCTAGCTTTTGTCCTCAAGGATCCAACATTTTGGTATCCTCCTTTGTAGAAATTAGAACATCCTCTTGATCACAATGGGAAGAATAAGGATGCCTTGAGAACTTGGAGATTTTATGGAGAGTGTAAGAACATTCAAATCCTTAAAATTGAAATGGAAAAGGCTCACAAAGTTAGGACTGTAAAAGTATAATAATTATTGTGGGGGTTGTAATGAAAATATGGCTTAACTCTTTTGAGGTGACTCACTATCCATGATGTGTTGGGATCAATGGAAAATGGAATAAGAGATATTAACAAGAATTTGACATAAATGGAAGAAATGGATAGTCTCCCCTAAAAATGATGGCGAGAGATGTATTAATAGTAGAAGAAGCAACATGAATGGTGGGGTTGGTTGGGAGTGGACTAAAGAATTGATTGAGAGATTATAGAAGACTAATTGGGAGTGGACTAAATAATTGATTGAGAGATTATAGAAGACTTATTGGGAGTGGACTAAAGAATTGATTGAGAGTCAAGAGGATAGGAGAATTAGTTAGGGGAAGTAATGGTTCAATCAAGGGTGGAGAGAACTCTCAATCACAAGAATAAATAATGCCAAAATGGTTGGAACTAAAAGAAATCATGCATTCCAAAAGATGACAAGGTTGCCCCTTTCATATGATACAGTCCTCCTAAAATTTAGATTGTATTTTATAGCTAAAATGCCTAAATAGTAAAATGCTAAAAATGCTAAAATAATAAAATAAAAAACAATGAAAACAATAGAGAAAAAGAAAACGGATATCCATTTTGGTTTGGTATCCAAACCAAAACAGATATCCATTTCAAAGTCAAACTTTGCCAAGTCGCGAATTTGGCTAAGTAAAAACGCAATTTTTTTCCTATTACCACTGTTTGGCCCACGATGATCCTGCACATACCCAGGAGAGGAAAAAATAAAATATCTAGTGAAGCCTTGGTTCTAGGCAATAGGGGAAGAACCCAAGATCGAGGAAACCACAATAGGAGAGGATCTAAATCAACGAAGAGATCAAAGTCAAGAGGACGGAAAGAAGGTTGCTGGTTTTGCGAAAAAGATGGACATGTCAAGAAGGATTGTTGGTGTTACAAGAAAGCCCAAAAACAGCTGAAAGAAAATGAGATTAACACAACTCTTGAAGATGATGGAGGAGCTCTTGTCTTGGCAGCAAGCGAAGCTGAAGCTGACTCATGGATTTTAGACTCCGGTGCCTCCTTTCAAACAAATTCAAATCAGGATGCCTTCCAAACATATCAAGAAGGAAAATTTGGCAAGGTTTATTTCAGAGACAATAAGCCGTGCGAGATAGTCGGCAAAGGTGACATATTACTACAACTAAAAAATGGAAGCAAGTGGTTACTAAATGATGTCATTCATGTTATTAAACTTAAGAGGAATTTGATTTCAGCTAGACAACTTGATGCGCAAGGCTACAACATCACTTTCTCTTCCAACATTTGGAAAGTAACTAAAGGCGCTTTAGTTGTTGCAAAAGGTAGTAAATCAGGATCTCTTTATGTGCTTGAATGTACCGCTGAAGTGGGAGCGGTGATGGCCGTAGTTGACAGCGAGACAAAACTATGGCATAGGAGACTTGGCCACATGAGTAAAAAGGGAATGGAAGTATTGCTCAAAAGAGGCCAACTTTCTAGTTTACAATCAGCAGATTTAGAACTATGTGAGCATTGCATTTACGAGAAACAAAGGCGGGCCAGCTTCTCCAAAACTGGACACGACAAGAAGGCAAGACCCTTGGAACTCGTGCATTCGGATGTCTTCGGTCCCACAGAGTTAACCTCCATTGGAGGAGCAAACTATTTTGTAACTTTTTTAGATGATTGTACCCGTAAACTTTGGGTCTATATGCTCAACAAAAAATCAGAAGTGTTTGCAAAATTCAAAATTTTTAAGGCTGTTGCTGAAAATGAAATTGGGAGCAAAATTAAATGTCTTAAAACTGACAATGGGGGGGAGTTTTGCTCTTTAGATTTTGATGTTTACTGTGCAGATAACGGCATTCAGCACATCAAGGTTGTACCATTTACACCTCAGGAAAATGGTGCAGTCGAAAGGATGAATCGCACGATTCTAGAGAGGGCACGTAGCATGCTCTCAAATGCTGGTTTGAGTAAAGAATTCTGGGCTGAGGCAGTTAACATGACGGTTTATTTGATCAACCGAAGTCCTTCCACTAAACTAGCTTTTGATATTCCGGAAGAAGAGTGGTTTGAAAGAAATATCTCCTACAATGACCTCCGGGGCTTTGGTTGTGAGGTGTTCACTCACATTCCAAAAGAAAAGAGAACAAAATTGGATATCAAATCCAAACGATGCATCTTCGTCAGTTATGGGGAAGAGCAATACGGTTTCAGATTGTGGGATTCTGTTGCAAAGCAAATCATTCGCAACCGTGATGTGGTATTCAACAAAAAAGTGTTCCCAGCCCTGCAAGAACAAGAAACACAAGATAAGGCGTATATATAAGTTGATGATATTGGGTGTGATACGCAGTTTTCACATCCAAAAGTGCAATCAGATACAGATGGAAATTCAAATCTAGCATTGGCACCCACTCAGTCAATTAGTCTGAATAGAGATCCACAAGGAAATGTAAGTCCAAACTTGAATAGGCCAAATGCGGCGCTACAAAGAAATACAAGTCTGCCAGAAAGTTTAGCACAAGGTATTACTCTGCCGCCACTTAATTTTGGACATGATGACATTACGCAGTATATGCCATCGAATGTCCAATCACCACATTCAGTGGGAGTAATTGAGACACGGCCTTAGGATCAAAGGTCTAACAATATGCAAGAGCCTTGTAATCTGCCAGCGACATCCTCACAGCATGATATGCAGCCCCCTAACAATTCAAGTCACACTGGCATCAGACACATACAAAGCGTTGTTATATATCCTCCCACGCAGATTGAAGATAACCACGCTACACATCAGAATTATTTGAAATTGCCGCCTCTGCCTAAAAATAGTATTCCCAGTGGTGAAAAATGCACAAAATACAGTGTGGGATATACTCCCACGTCGGTTTAACAGGTAGAATATAGACAAGCTTTTGAGGGCGGGTCCCAGCCAAAGTCAATTTATCCTTTCAATGCTCAGCGACCTCAGGAAGAATGTGAGAGTTTTAAAATGACTGACAAAGATCTTTCTAACGCAACCTCACAAGCATTCATTAATCTGTCGTCCCCTATGTTTTCTCCGCCATCTCATGATGGACCACAGTCAATAAACTTTGATATACCGTAGAAAGGTCATCTTCCCACACCGCCAGAAAAAGAGTTGCCAGTATTAATGGAGAAGGTATACTCTCAATTCAGAAATTCATCTACTTCTATGAGGAATAATACAAAAAAATAGAGGAGCAGTGATGCTAATAAAAAATAGAGGAATGTTGAAATTAAACAAGGCAGTAATGTTACTCAACAGGGCATTTTGCAAATTCCTCCATTGAGGAGATCTACCAGGGAGAGGAAACCTCCTCCAAAATTTGATGATTATCAATTGCTCGTTGCTGACCTATCAGAACCAAATACATTTCGAGAGGCTTACAATGATAGGGACAGTGAGAAGTGGATGGCAGCAATGAAGGATGAAATGGAGTCACTAATGACAAACCATACTTGGGATCTGGTCCGGCTTCCACCTGATCGCAAACCTTTGAAGAATCGGTGGGTCTATAGAATCAAAGAGGAAGAAGGCGGAACAAAACGCTACAGGGCCAGATTTGTTGTGAAAGGATATGATCAACAAAAGGGAGTGGACTTCAATGAGATTTTCTCACCAGTCGTGAGGATGAACACAATTCGAGCCGTTTTGGGTTTGACAGTAGTTTATGACCTTGAGCATGAGCAACTTGACGTCAAAACCACTTTACTCCATGGTGACATAGAAGAGGAATTGTACATGCATCAGCCAGAAGGTTTTGTCAAGCAAGGGCATGAAAATCTATTTTGCAGATTAAGGAGGAGCTTGTATGGGCTGAAACAAGCCCCTAGGCAGTGGTACATCAAGTTTGATAACTTCATGATGGAAAATCAGTTTACACGTTCTAAATCTGATCCATGTTTATACTACAAGGTCTTGCCAAGTGGTGAATTTGTTTTATTGCTACTCTATGTTGACGACATGCTCATTACCGACACTAACCTGAGAGTCATTGTTGATCTAAAGCAACTCTTGGGAAACAAATTTGCAATGAAGGACCTCAGGGCAGCAAAGAAGATTCTTGGCATGACCATCATTCAGGACAGAAAGAAGAAAGAAATCAGATTGTCTCAGCAAAAATATATTGAAATTTTTTTGGATAGATTCAATATGAGAAGTGCTAAGCTGGTTAGCACTCCACTTGCCGATCATTTTCACTTATCTTCAACATTGTGCCCTAAGACACAAGAAGAACAAGACTACATGAAGAACATTCCATATTCTTTAGTGGTGGGAAGTCTTATGTATGCAATGATATGCACCCGTCCTGATATTTCCCAAGCAGTGGGAGTTGTGAGCCGGTTCATGAGTAATCCCAGAAAAACTCATTGGGAAGCTGTGAAGTGGATACTGACATATCTAAAAGGCACTTCAAATTATGCCTTATGCTTTGGTGGGAAAGTTGCACAGCTACAAGGCTTCATTGACTCTGATATGGCGAGTGACTTGGATAAAAGAAGGTCTACATTCGGCTATGTTTTCACTTTTGCCGGGGCAGCTATCAGCTAGGTCTCAAGATTGCAACAAGTAGTTGCTCTTTCTACTACTGAGGCTGAGTACATTGCGCTCACTGAAGGAGCAAAAGAAATGGTTTGGTTGTAGCGTTTGTTTACTGAATTGGGTTCCAAACAGCAAGCTTTCACACTCTTTTGTGACAGTAACAACCCTATTCATTTGGCCAAGAATACGACATTCCACAACAGAACCAAACACATTGAACTGAGGTATCATTTCATCCGTAGCATGATTGAAGAAGGCAAGTTACAAGTTCAAAAGATCGACACCAAGATCAATCCGGCTGATGTATTGACCAAGGTTGTATCTCGAGAGAAGTTTGAATTTTGTCGAGCTTCTCTCGGCATTGTCAAGATGTGACATTAAGACTGAAGTAGGGGAGTGAGTAGCAATCAGTGGACTTCAAGTGGGAGATTGTTGGATTGTGAAGTCCAACAGACACTCTTTTCTCCCGCCAAAACATGTGTCTCTTGATCTTCCTTATCCATTATGGATATTGCTCTATTAAAGAGAGATGTATTGCTACTATCAAGCATATTGTATTCACACTTCATATAGAGATAATAGAATTGTTCTCCTACTCCTGTGGCTGTAGCCAATTCATGGTGAACCACATTAAATCTGTTGTCTCGTGTGTGTGTCATTTGTTTTGTGTTTTGTTTCACTTTGCTTTTGCTGTTCCATTGTTTTAACAAATGTATTGTTGGATGCCAATTTCTCCCCAAAAGTTACAGATTTTGGTCTGGCAAAACTAACAGATAGAGAAGAAAGCCATGTCTCTCTGACAGGTGCTAGAGGAACCCCTGGTTATGTGGCTCCAGAGGTGTGGTCTAGAAGCAATGGACCTGTGACTGATAGATCAGATGTGTATAGTTATGGTATGTTGGTGATGGAAATGGTGGGAGGAAGAAAGAACTTTGACATGAAATTAACCAGATCTAGCAAATTTTACTATCCAGAGTGGGCATTCAAACAAGTGGAAATGGGAAAATTTCGAAAGCTGAGAGGAGAAAATATAGAAGATGACGAAGATGAAGTTATAGCCAAGAAGTTGAGCATGTTGGGACTATGGTGCATTCAGTACAACCCTTCTCAACGACCTTTTAAAGTAGAGTTATTCAAATGTTGGAAGGAGTTGTTGATATCACCATTCCTCCTCAGCCCCTTCCTATCAATACATCAGTACAAACAACAACCTCTACTAAATCATCGTCCAGCATGCGATGTGTGTTTACCTGGTCTCAATCATGGCATCTCGTCTATATCACATTGCATATGTTGATGGCTCAATGAATGCTAATCTCAACCATTAGCACTGGTGGCCAATTAGCATGTTATTTAATTTATATAGACAACATATTCTATCAGGTTAATGGTGCTAGGTAATTTGCTCTATTGTAATGGTGAAACTCAAACTATCCTAAAATATACTAGTATATTCATATTTTAAAAAATATATCTACAGTATGCCGAGAGATATCTTCCAATTTGTTGGCAATATTTGATATGCTCACATGAGTTAATTTAAATAGACTATGCTGTGAGACTTTTCATATTCTTCAAACGTAATAAAGATTTCACTCCATAACTGCCCAAGTTTTTCTATTTTTCTATCCGTTTGGCTTCCACAACTGTCCAAGTCTTTCTATTTTTCAATCCATTTGGCTTCCACAAATTTATTTATTTACACATTTTATGAATTTTGCTTAAATGGGAATCTGAATCTTAATTGTTTATGAGAATCTAAATCTTTCAGCCCCTTGCTGTGAGTTTAGAATGCCTCTTGGCGTAATTATGCATGATATCTAACCATGATTCTTCGTTTAGTTGCAGAGAGCAAAACATATATATTAGGAAAACCCTCTTTTAGGGTAGATATGGCTTGTTCTAGTGATATTAGGGTTTGCCATTACATCAAAACATACATATATTAGTAGTTTCTTAGGGTGGTGGTTAGTCCATGAGATCAATTCCTAGAGGTGCAAATATTAGTCCAACATGCCGCCTTCACATAACTTTGGGGAATTAAACCTAGGTTGAGGCTTTGATACCACATGAAGGTTTGTTGTTACACCAAAACTTGTAGGTATTAGTAAACTTCCAAACTTGGCATCTTCACTTCGAGTGGGCAGTTAGTCCTAGCTTCTTATGGTGATGGTTAGTCCATGAGATTAGTTCCTAGAGGTGTAGTAGTTAGTCCAACATGTATATGTACATAATCGGTTTAGAAACATTAATGAACTCATGATAGGATTGTAAAATTTGGCACGCCATTAACAACCCACATTCTAATATCTGATTATATACGAATTAACAACTTCCCCCTCCCTTCCCTCACCTCCCCCCCAAAAAATGTCTTTAAAAAAAGTTAGATTGCTGAAGTAAAAATGTCCTTTAATAATGCTCAAACTATGCTTGTGCTTCTCTACGACTCAAGTTACCAGTCCATATGACATGCTTTCTTCTAAAAGCAGCTTCCAAGATCATCTACAACACATGCCTCTAAATTAATTGGAGGCAGAGAAGGGTTGTGTGTAATGTAATCCTTGGGTAAAACCAAGTTTTCTTGACTTCATTGATTGTAATGGCTTACATTTTGAAGTCTAACTCTTAGTTGCTTTAAACAAAAAATATAGTCTTCTCTCTTTCAAAAGAGATTGATTTCCCACAATTGGGTTAGGTGATGTCAATGAAGTCTAGTATGTCATTCTACTTGTATCTATCAAGTGTGAGAGTTACGTTGTGCAACTTGTATTTAATATTATAATTAGTTGATAGGCTTCCCTTGTGGGCTTTCAAGATTAAGAAGTTTTAAAATTGTTTGATGTCAAATAAAGAGAAAAATTAAAGTTAATATTTTGTATTTATCTTAACATTTTTAATTATTCTTAACAAATTTAATTTTTTTGGTAATTTATAATTTTGTAATAATCTTAGCATTTTTTTAATGAGTAAATTATGGCTTAAAGGCCATTCCCAATAAAGAGAGAGATCAAAATTTAATTATGTCTACTCTAGAGAGCTTGAACAAAATCCCTTTATGGGTTATATATTCAAAGTTTGATTGATACAAAACAAACTATGTTGGTGCCTTCCCTATGCATATTGTGCATAATTACATGACACTATTGTATTATAGTCATATGCTATCTACATACTAATAACATTTTCATCAACTTGAAAAACTTGAGTTTCTTCGACTCCTTTTATCTCCTCTCCCCCGTTTGTGCCTAAACTAGAGCTACCCGAGTCTATGGCGAAGGACCAGTCTACACCTTGAGTGTCTGCCACACTAGCTAGGACCTTGAGAAATTGTGGTCCCCACCTAGCTTTCTGTATGTGTTCCTCTTTGTTTTCTCCAACTACTGCTATCACAAAATGTGCCCACAACCCATTATATGGTTGCAAGATCACTGGCCAAGTGCCATTTTCAATCCAGAACTTTCTTGAGACCGCCATGCCAGTGTGGTTTGATCAACATCTCTGCCACTGCCCGAATCATATCTTTTTCCTCCCCCAGATCTAACAACACTGTGACTAGCATAGAGGAAACATCGGTATTTACCTTGTATCTATGAGTGGTGGATATGAAGGTGTCTCCAAGCACCATTTGGATGGCATGCACGACGACAAACAATTGCTTCCTGAAGACCTTTCTTAGCCTGAGATTCGTGATATAGCCCATGAAATATATATGTCTCCTCTTTGCTATTAGGCATACCGTCAAGTCCATGTTTTTCCATCGATGCAGATGGGAGGCTACACATCAAATATATTATTTATTGCAGCACCTGACATGGTTGTCCTCATCAACGCTCACAACTCCTCTGTGTTGTTCACCTCTGGCTTTAGGCAAGCCACCCGTCAGGGCATGCTGGATCATGATATCCTTTTAATTATTGAACGTGTGAAATGTCTGATCACCCCATCTCCAAACTATCCCAAGCTTTTGCTTAGTTGGCGTAAAAATATTTGTCATTAATGTCAATTGCCATGTTCGCCAGTTTATTAGCCTCAATACTGATCTCCGGATAAATATGGCCAATCTTATATTCTTTCAATTGGTCTAATATCTCTCAGCACTTCACCAAGATGTTTTCGATCTTCTAACTTGGAGTAGATCACTTCCTAATTGTGTTTATGATTATTTGTGACTCACCTTCAATGTGAATCTTAGTGAGTCCTAATTTTGAGCAAATGGAAGGTCCAAGAAGTAAGGCTTCTGCCTCGGCTTCATTTTTTGTTCCTTTCAACAATTTATTTTCTGCTGAGGCAACCATTAACCACAATGATTTCTAATGATACAACCTGCCCATGACTCCCCTGGGTTTCCTCTAGCTATGTCATCGGAGTTCAATTTGTGCCAATCTCTATCTAGAGGGACCCATCATGCACTTGCTCTAGGATTGTGGATAGGATGAGCCCTAGTCTTCCCACAAATGGGGATTGGTCTTAGCATTTTTTATTGATGTTAACATATTGTAATTTTTTTATAAGCTATAATTTTTTTAACATGTAAGAAAGTAGTTAAATTATCAAACCATCATAAAGTTTCCACATAAGAGGTAAGAGTGACCAAATATGCTACCACCTCATAAAAGTCTCATTTAAAGGTTTATCCATTGCACCATTTACACCACTCTACTTAAACATCATTGGTTCAATGGTCAAACAATTAATAGCAATTTTACACCTCATCCACGTCAAAGGTCTTGGTAAATATTTGTCCTATTTTTATTGGCCAAAATTAACCTTTGACTGTTGAACTGGACGATGTTGAAGAACAACCCAATTAAACAGTAGGTAAACAAACTAAGTTTTGTGGCTTCTCTGAATTCAAAGAAAATTTGCAATCAAAAGAATCTTGCAAATCTACAAATAAAATGTCCTATAAGTAGAAAGCTATTTTTTTTAGTAAAAGTCAAGGACCATAAGTAAACTGAATACATAACAACCCTTCCACATCCACTGACATAATTATGATATATAGCTAATATGTATTGGAAGGAAGTTTAGAGTGAAGTGATAAGGAACAACTTCCTGAGCACACAATTACATTGATTGTCGATGCCAAAAATGAGGTGATATCAGGAAGACAATCATCATACACAGGTAGAGGAAACTTTATAGGAACACGAGGAAACTCCACTCCCCTTTTTAATATACCTACCACTTGTTCAATCTGCAATCTAGCATTCAGATCGAGATGCGAGCACAACAATCCCACTATCATAAGTCGTTCCATTTCCTCCTTATTGAAATTTCCACCCAATTTCTCATCTGCTGCATCAAGAATCTTATGCTGCCTGTACAAGTGCCAAACCCATTCCACCACTCTACAATTGTGGTCAATTAAGCTCTAGTCTACCGGTCTCCTTCCACATGCAATTTCCAGAGCGAACACTCCAAAGCTGAACATGTCAAACTCTCGAGTGGCCTTTCCCGTTGTTACAGACTCTGGTGCTATATACCCAATTGTTCCTGCTGCCATAGTGGTATGCCCTTCCTTTTCACGTCCTACCACTCTAGCAAGCCCAAAATCCCCTAGCTTTGCTTTGAAATTTGAATCCAACATGACATTGCTTGCCTTTATGTCTCTATGCACAACACTCTCATGTCGATCATTGTGAAGATAAACAAGAGCCGAGGCTATGTCACACGCTATGTTGTATCTTTGATCCCAATTCAAAGCAACCTCCGCATTCCCAAATAGATATTTGTCAAGGCTTCCATTTGAGAGCAATTCATAGACCAAAAGCAAATCATCTTTACGATGGCACCACCCCAGAAATCTAACAAGATTGTGATGTGTAAGGTTACTATTTATTATCACTTCTGATATGTACTGATTCTTACCTTGCTTGGAGGTTGGAGATACTCGTTTTATAGCCACAACTTCATTTGTGCCAGGCAAAGTACCTTTGTATACACATCCAAAGCCACCGCCTCTAATCTTTTGAGCATCGCTGAAATTATTGGTCGCAGTGGTGAGGTCAGTATATGGAAATTAGCGAACGGATTGAGCAGCTTGGCGAAGTAATTTGTTCATCTCCTCGTCGCTCTCCTCAGCCTCACCTATACTTTTTCTCTTGATGAACCACCTAAGTCCCGTGAAGATAAAAGCGTATATGGGAATATTTATAGAAAGAGAGGCTAAATGATGAATTGCTAACACCATATAATTAAAAGACTCAGTTTTGAAATCCATATCTTAACTCTATTCATCTCTGGCAAAATTCTACTTAAATGACCCATTTTGTACTATGATCTCGATATAGTCGATGAATTTGTTGCTCTTGCAGGATGAATTTGCAGTGTTGCAAACGAAGAGATGAATTTTTTATAAAGGTACTGCAGGATAGCGTAGAAGGATTTAACAAGACCATGCGAAACACAAAAACACTCCAGTCAAAATCTAATATTTCAGACGGACCGAGCTATGTTTGAGAATCGACAGTTGAGGATCAAATCGATTTGAGCCAGACAGGAGGCCAAGTTGCTTGTAAAGTCGGTCAACAAGAAAGAGTGTAAAGTCTCCTCTAAAGTCTGTCAACAAGAAAGAGTGTAAAGACTCCTCTAAAGTCGATCAATAAGAGGGCCCTCACCACCTGTCTTCGAAACAACCAAAGGCAGCTTTCGTATAAGATTACTAAACTAGATTTAGTCTAAGTCGTCAATTTTGAAGCAAAAGAGGGTTTCAATTCCATCAGGTCAATTCCGAAGGCTCTGTCAATAGACAACTTGTGCTCGTCACTTGTCGCTCATAGAAAGCAGGGTTCGAAAATGACAACTCGTAAAGAAAATTCAAGGGCCTGTGGTCACGCATTTTCCTAAAAACCACTTTCCCTATTATTTCCCAGCCTAAGTTCTTCCACAAAATATTTCAACCTGGTTATTCATGTTTTCTATGGTTTTGAACCTTCCACACATTATTTCAACCCAGTTATTCATTGTTGCTATGGTGTTTTCTTCCACACATTATTTATTCATGTTTGCTATGGTGTTTTCTTCCAAACATTATTAGTATCTGCAATGGCATGGTATTCTTGTATTCGATATGTAAAATTTTATATTACTCTTCTCAATTCTGGATGAAACATTTTCTTTTATTTTTCTTATCACTATAGTTTGTAGTGTTTGCAAAAAAAAATGACTGACTATGAGACTTGACCTCTTATTCCTCCATTCACATTAATCGATGCAAGCAATGAATGTAACAGTGACTTTAGGCCATACCTAAAATCAAATCAATTAAATATCCCTACAGGTAAAGATCAAATCAATTTGATATTCAAATAGACAAAATCAAATAAAATGATCTATAAAAGATTGAATGGGCATAGTCAATAATAAAATTAAATAAATTCATCTCTACTATACACAAAAGTCAATAATATTTATGACACACAGTAACTAGCCTTATCACAAACAACACAATCATTGAATATGCCAAATGTAATAAAATGAATTCTAACTTGTTAAAGTCATTATCTTTATGTCGAATCAAATTATCAAAATGTGATGGGAACAATCTCTAAAAGATTAAGTGAGTATAATCAATAATATAATAAATTGAAATAAGTACTATTAACATACATGAAATGAAATGAAATAGAAGTCAATAAAATATTTATGACAAACAATAAGACACCTTATCAAAAACAATATACCCTCAGAAAATAGATTTACATTGATTTTATTAGGCGTTTCAATAGCTCCTCCTACAGAGAAGAGGCTATTTGTCCATCATGAATTTGCCCATTTTAGACTGAAAATGAGTCTCCTGCTTTAGTGGTCGCTAGAACTCGTACTTCTCCAACTGAAGACATTTTTCATACATGTTTATGAGGGTATTTGAAACTTCAACATCCCATGTTGTTCAAGGCAAAGGCAAAGGCAGAGGTAGAGAGGATGCTCATAAAGGTTGTGGAATTTGGATATGTTTATTCAATCACCCTATTGATGCTCTAACATTTCAAGGTAGAGTACTACTGCTATTGAAAGCATCAATAGATTATTTCCAAGCATCTTACGTTTTAATGTTCAATTATAATTTTCTTTGTTTTGCTATCTTGTCTTTTTATGACATCTTTGGACTATGGCTTCCATGATCTTTTGCCCATACCCAAGCAATTCTATAAAGATGAGCTCCATACATGCAGCGAACAGAAAAAATGTCATAAAATGGATTTAATATTATGACATGAAATGTTTCTGTTAGTTTGAACAATGAATATCTTCTTATTTGATTAAGTTTGGCACGTTTATCACCCGAAAATGCTATCATAGTGATTTTGCATTTGTTGAGTCTTTCTTCCATCAATCCCTGAGATTATATCATTATATCATGGCTTATAGGCATAAGTTTAGCCCCTTTCAAAATCAAGGAGTGTGCCACTATGGAATAAACAACTCTTTGTTCTCATCATCATCTTCAAGGAGAAGTACTTGCTATATCTAGGGTTGGGTACCTGGGCACTCTCATCATGATGGTCATGGGAAAGACTATTAGACACACTAGGATACTGAGAGGGGGGGGTGAATCAGTATCTAAACAATTCTTCCAATTTAACAGCTTCAACTTATCCGTAGCAAATTAGAACTTAAGCATCACAACATTATCATGAACATGAAAGATTAACACAATGTACAATAACACATAACATTAGATATATGTGGAAAACCCTAGAAGGAAAAAACCACGGTGAGGATTAACTCACAATATATGAAGCTCAAATAATAACTTTGTTTTAAGGGCTTTAACCCAAGGAAGTTGCTACTCCCTAAGTAACTTTGATTTAGGGTCACTCCCAAGGAAGCTTCTACTCCTCGATGACTTTGTTTTAGGGGCTTTAACCCAAGGAAGCAACTACTCCCTAATATGAGAACAAACTCAGGAAAGATTATAGTATGACAATCTTTCAACTGTCAAAAAATTGCCTTTGAAGATCACACATGATGATTGCACTTCTATCTCTTCACACTTTCTTTTGAAGATCTGATTAGTTAGGCACACTCTATACTTGATCATTGTCTCAAATAAGTCATCAAGATGAATCCTGACAGCATCATCAACATATGCTCTTTCTCCCACTGTCGCACATTGAAATGTATTTATTCTGCTTTTATCTACTTGCGAACCTTATTAGTCATCTTGTAATCATACCTTCCGCACTCAAATTGATCTACTATTTATACATGATATTACATTGATTATATAGCTTGTCAGCCAGATTAAACATGAAAAATACATTTATGTAGGTCGACCATACAATACACAATATGAAACGTGTAGAAGATAGGTCTAATTAGGACAACACACATTACACGAACAGAAGACTCAAGCCTTGTAGACCCCAACACTTCCTTAACTAGGTCCAAAACATCCTTCATAGCCTCAAACATCAAGGAATTGCCTCCGCACACTCTGCTCATTTAAAAATAGGACATCTTGAAGGTAAGCTCATGAAAACTTGAAGACTAACAACCATATCAACTAGAAAGCCTTGTGCGGTACTGGAAACAAGAAAGATCTTCATGAAACTCTTCCATATGAGTCCACATGACTCATACAACATCCCCAAACACTCCTTTTCCACCGCACATCAAAGAATTATGCCGCACACCTTCAATCATTAATTCTGAGAGCACACTGCAACATGCTGTCAATTGAAAAATTGAGTTGCGGACCACCAAGAAGCTTGAAACATGAATTGCACATTCAAGAACATGTTCACAAAATTGCAAGGTCAATCATTTACTTCTGGAGGAATGCGGAGCATTCCAGTGAATCTTCAATACTACTCCATTCTGTCAGAGCACCTCCTGGTACTCTATCAATCATAACTTTCACTATGGAGGGAATGATGGTCTAGAACTTTGGGAATAACACATTTACCACCATCTGAACATAGATCAAGAACATCATAGCCATATTTGCAAACATAGAGGAATGTAGAGCATTCCCTTCACCTTTCAACATCACATTACACTGTCAGAGCCTGAGCCAGAACCCAGTCACTTATATCTTTCACTGTGGAAGAGAAAACACTCTGAAACTGAGGATTTAGCATATTTACATCATATTGAACTTAACTCCTGAACCACAAGACCATAGCTTCAAAATTAGAGAAATGCAGAGTATTCCATTGTCATGCTAGAAACATCTTCACAGAACCAACATTGTCTTCAACCTGCTTCCGAAGGCCAAGTCTTCTTTGCATCACCATATACAACTCAGTATTAGTAGGAATGATCATCCAACATGCTTTAAAATGGGAACACATCCTCAGCATCAGCAACACAACTTGATTCTTCTAATTCATATTGATCAAGCTTCAAACTCAACTCTACTTTGATTAGGAATGTAACTTTTAGGACATCCAATGATGAGTTTTTTCCTTCTAAGGAGCATGACATCCAACCATGAATAGTCTCTTACTCTTATGATAGTGTTGACATCAGTGTATGCTACTATGTTGACATCAATGACAACACATATGGCCAACAATCTCCCCCTTGGTCATTGATGGCAACATATGCTCCCCCTTAGACTCTCTCCCTCTTTGACATCAAGGACAAAGGGATCTGACACCTACTCATTCTCTCCCTTTTATCAATAATCATATATCTATAAATGTTTTCTTACAAGCTCCCCCTATCATCAGTCACCACTACCTACTCCCCCTGAGAGGTAGCCATCATCACTCTAGAATAAAGATATAGCATGAACTCCCCCTGGACAAATGCACCATTTTGCATCTTAGCAAGAAGGAGGGGCAATTACCCCTAACCTCTATCAGAGATTCTCAAAAGTGTCCTTTGCAAGAGCCTTTGTGAAAATATCTGCAATCTGATCCTTAGTTGGAACATATTCCAACCTTACTTCCTTATCTACAACCTTCTCTCTCAAAAAGTGATACCTGATTGTTATATGCTTGGTTCTTGAATGCATCACTGGATTCTTGGAGATATTGATAGCACTTGTATTATCACACAAAATAGGAATAGGTTCATCATACAATACCTTGATATCCTTTAGATTTTGCTTCATCCACAATACTTGAGTGCAACAAGAGGTTGTTGCAATATAGTCTACCTCTATAGTTGATAAGGACACTAAATCTTGTTTCTTGCTCTTCCATGAGACCAATCTACTTCCTGGAAAGAAAGCACCACCACTTGTACTTCTTCTATCATCAACACAACCAGCCCACTCAACATCAGTGTATGCACTCAGATTAAAGTCATTACCTTTTGGATACCATAGACCATAGTCCAAAGTTCCTTTCAAGTATCTAAATATCCTTTTCACTTCATTCTCATGTGTTTGCTTAGGATTGACTTGATATCTAGCAACTACACATACCACATGCATGATGTCAGGTCTAGATGCAGTCAAATACAATAATGCCCCAATCATAGACCTATAAACAATCTGATCCACCTCTGAAGACTTATCATCTTTGCTTAAGTGGCATCCAATGACCATGGGAGTACTCATTGGTTTTGAATCCTCCATACCAAACTTCTTCAATAATTCTTTGACATACTTAGCTTGATAAATAAAGATACCACCATCTAGCTGAGAAAATTGAAGACCAAGGAAGAAAGACATCTCACCAATCATGGACATCTCAAATTCTTTTTGCATTTCCTCTGTAAACTTCTTACACATGTCATCATCTCTACCAAAAATTATGTCATCAACATAAACAACAACTATCAGTATCATATCTCCTTCCTCCTTGATGTAAAGATTTCTATCAGTAGTACGTTTCTTGAAGCCCTGTTGAAGTAAGTATGTATCCAATCTAGCATACCATGCTCTAGGAGCTTGCTTGAGCCCATACAAAGCCTTCTTGAGTCTGCATACCATGTCCAGATCTTCTAATATCTAAAAACCATCTGGTTGCTCAATGTAAACCTCTTCCTCTAGATCACCATTCAGAAATGTTGACTTGACATCCATCTGATATACTTTGAAATTATTGTGAGCAACAAGAACAAGGAACATTTTGATTGCCTCCATCTTTGCTACTGGAGCATAAGTCTCCTCAAATTCAATGCCTTCTACTTGAGTGCATCCTTTGCATACTAGTCTTGCTTTGTTCCTTACAATTTTACCTTCTTCATTCAGTTTGTTCCGGAATACCCATTTTGTTCCTATAATGTTCTTATTTGCTGGTCTGGGAACCAATTCCCATGTTTGATTCTTCTCAATCTGATCCAATTCTTCTTCCATGGATTTTATCCATCCATCATCCGTGTTGGCTTTAGCAAAGGTCTTAGGCTCTACTTGTGATAATAAACACAAGTGTGCTTTCTCATGTGTCTTGGCAAACCTTCTCCTTGTCTGCACTCCTTCATTCTTGTCTCTAATGATCTAATCTGTTGAATGGTTCTTATGAACATACTTTGTTGGAGTCTTGGGCAACTGCTCTGGTTCTTGTTCCTTTACTTCTTCTTCATCTTCAATGGTCTATTCTACTGAATGATTCTTTTGAACACATTTTGCTAGAGTCTTGGGCAACTGCTCTGGTTCCTTTTCTTCTTTTACTTCTTTTGCTTCTTCATCTTGAATGCAAGGAAATATATCAAATCCGGTATCCTCTAAATCCTATGTGAAATGATATAGGTCTTCATCTACTTTGACATTTGTGCTTTCAATCATCTTTCCCAACCTTTTTTTTAGCATCTATAGGCCTTGCTTCTGGTTGAATAACCAAGAAAGATTCCTTCATCACATCTAGAATCAAACTTTCCTAGATCTTCATCTCTTCTAATATAACATTTGCTACCAAAGATTCTAAAGTATCTGATAGAGGGAGGTCTTCCATGTACCACAATTCATAAGGGGTCTTAGTGCTATTGACCCTTAATTGTACTCTGTTAGTTAGATAGACAGCAGTGTGAACTACTTCCTTCCAGTATACATCAGGTAGATTTGCATCTTTCAACATTGCCCTAGACATTTCTTGCACAATCCTATTCTTCCTTTCCACTACCCCATTTTGTTGAGGGGTTCTAGGTGCAGACAAGTGCCTCCTAATGCCATGATCTTCACAAAAATGTTCAAATTCATTTGAATTAAACTCACCTCCTCTATCTGACCTCAGGCATTTGATCTTAGCATCTATTTCATTTTCAACCAAGATTTTGAAAATTTTAAACTTATCAAGAGCATCAGATTTTTCTCTTAAGAAAGTAACCCAAGTCATTCTATAATAATCATCAATGAGCAACATAAAGTACCTTTCACCTTGTTGACTTTTTACTCTTTTAGGTCTACATAGCTCTATGTGAATCAGCTCCAATGGCTTTGAACAGTACTCCTTGATTTTGAAACTTGTCTTTGTATACTTTCCCATCTAACATTCCTTGCATACAGAGTTTTTAGGCTTGATTATCTTAGACATATCTCTCACTACATGAGTAGAGCTAATTCTTACCATATTATCAAAGTTTTTATGTCCCATTCTTTTGTGCCATAGCCAAAACTCACTAGATTGAGTCAATAGACATGTTCTTCCATTTGCTTCTTTCAAGTGATAAATATCACATGTCTTGATACCTTTTGCAACAAGCTTTTTAGATTCTGCCTTCCTAATTTCACAACCATTAGCCTGAAAAGTAAGATTGAAACCTTTCCTGCACATCTGACTGACACTGAGAAGATTGTGTTGTAATCCTTTGACATAGAGAACATCCCCAGTCTTGTTCTTTCCATCAATAGATATGACACCTTTTTCACAGATTTTTGCTGAATCAACACCTCCAAACTTAACGGCTCCACCATCCCACTTCTTAAGATTGATAAACTTTTCTTTGTCACCAGTCATATGGTGTGAGCAACCACTGTCAATAACCCAAGCTTTAGTTTCTTCTTTTGCATGAAAAGTAGTCCATACAACCATTGATTTCTCATTGTTTTGAATTGTTGGCATGGTACTAATTTTTCCACATTTTCTAACATCATCCTTTGTTACGTCTCAGACTTTTAGATTTACTTAAATTGGTTAATTGCAATTGAAATTATTGAACATTAATTGATTATATTGAATATTGATATATTATTTGGTTTAAGATTCAATCTCTTTGGCTATCTTTATAGGACTGACCTATTGATAGTGGAATGAGTGCGAATGAATGCAGGTTGTCGAAGGCAAGAACATGGCTCAGGAAGAGGGGTACTAGCTGCTTGACAACAATTGTTGGGTCCTATCTGGTGTTATTTTCACACACACACACACACACGTAGAATTTCATTCTTGCATGATTGACTAAGTTGTTTAACGATCTTCATGATGCATACATAAATGGGTGTTATCAATAATCTTTTGTTTGAATTTGACACTTTCCCACATTGCCTCTTTCAATTATTTTTTTCGAAGCCAGTTTTGTTGTTTTGATCAATATATAAGGATGGTAATGGTATTATTTCGTAGAAAAATTTAAAGCACCTATGTAAAAAAAAAGAGAATAAATAAATAAAAGTCCTTATGCATTATTACTTGATGTGTTTATGTTCATATATATATATAGAAATTGTATTGTTAGTAAAAAAATATAATTGAGAAATTAAAATAATATTGTTAAAATTATCTAAAATAAATAAATCGTATGTAACAAATAAGAAAAGAATAAAATAGATTTTTTATTTTAACTATAAACTATACATAAATATATATATATATACACACACACATTTAGACTTATTTGTTTTATGCATGTCCTTGCTTTATTAAAAAGGGGAAAAGCCATGCGCTGCATGCATTAAGGGAAATCCTATTCTGCATGAGACATTGATGAGGTAAAAGGGGGAATTAGGTTTTGGAAAGAGATTACAAAAGAAAAAGAAAGGGAGTTTAAGGACACACTACAGGTCACAGCAAAAAAGATGAAATTACAAAATGGCGGAATTATTATAGGTGAAGATATGCTTACAATGTAGAAAGGATTATTGTTTTAGCATCAGATTTAGGTAAGCTCCTTGCTCTCTGATATACTTGTAAAAAAAATAGGAATCAATAGTTCTATGGGTGATTTATCTTTCAAGTCAACGCCTAGTTTATTGCACCCTTTCATCTTCGAATGAGCTCGAACTTGTAGTTTTTCTTTTGACTTGAATCCTCCTAAATCAGCCTTCTCGTCCCTGTTTAAATATTTCACTGTTATATTTGCAATTTTAACTTAGTATTTCAATAGGGAGCCTTTGACACATCATTGTTTTGGTTTATAAATATTTCTCAAAACGTTTAACCCCTGTGAGATCTAGGAATTGCTTATGAAATGGGCTTCCTATCTTTTAGTTGAGTCTTAAAAGGTTTTCATTTTCAGATGAGTTTTATTGCAGTCCAACGCTTGGTTCTTCCATATTGACCACCTCACCCATATATTGGTCATAAGGTATCACTTCATCCTTTAAACGTCATAATCTGCCAACCTTGGGCGAATGTGGGTACGACTACCTTCAGACAACTTTAATTTGTGTTTGAGCCTTCTTGAGAATTAGCTCCGAATCTAGTGACTACCTATCCTTTTCGTCCTCTTGTTCCTACGAAGCGACCCCATGCCTATTATTCTTTTTTATCTGTGTTGCTTTTAGACTGGCACCTCAAAAGGCCATCCTCCCTAAAACCTATGAACTACACTTGCAATCTACTATAACTTAACCAAAAAACCTAGATCCTCCAAACTACCAGGACGCAAATCCAATATAAAAAAATATAGAAAGATCTTTTAACTCTGAGAAAGCCATTGATTATTCCTAGAAATTGTCCAGCTAAGGTTTAGATAAACCGTGGGAAGCAAGAGAGCACTTTCCCCAAAAAACCACAAATCAGTCCTCCCTTTTATTCACGCTTTTGTATTTTCCATAATTATACTGGAATATGTTTAGACACTGGTCAGGAGGGTGGAGTAATACTTGAAAACTGTTATGTTTCGTTGTTCCAAACATCCTTGTTCTCACCATCTTTTAGTTCTCCCTCGACCTCTTTCTTTCTATGTTGTGTATGTATCTCTTCCTGTGAGCGACCAATGCTAAATTAGTGATCTCTGTGATTAGACTTGAAACCTGCAAATTAAGCATTTTTTTTTTACTTTCTCCTTTTAACAAGCAGCCTTGTATTTACCAATCGGCCTTCATGGATTTTATATACAAAGATATGGGTAAACTAATTTTACTTCTTAGTATTATACGGTCTCTTTTTTTTGTTTATATATAATAAGCTTGTGTTTATACTCTTTTTGTTTCCTTGTAACGATTAGACGGTCCAGTAGATCTACTTATGGACTAAAACATTATTATGTATACACAATGATATGGGTATATTGACTTACCATTAGGTTAATATAATGGATTAAATATAAATTATACATACGTATATTTGAGTCAATCTTACAACTAAGTTAGGATTTTCGTGAAGAGAATTGACAAATATAATTATACTTCCTTGGTAACAACAACTTGGTCGATAGATTTCTTGAACACTTACTTACAAAGGCAAAACTATGTAATTACTTCCTTATTATCGAAGACTGTTAAAACTAGCTACACATGTATCAATGATGAATGAAAACACCTGAATGAATCCCTATACCCAAAATGATTACATGCATAGAGTGAGTTCTTCATCTTTTATTTCATAAATGTATGTGATAATGGCTATATGTATTTTTTTCTTTATCTTCTTCTTCTTCTATGAGTTTTATATCTTTGGAAAGCTACCTTCTGGGACGGGTGTCGAATATGGGGAAAATCAAGGAAGTAGGCTTTCTTTTTCAAAACCTACACGCTATTAAATACAGTTAAATGCTTTGGCCAAAGTGAATGTGATGTTGAAATAGACATATGTACCATTTAAACAGATGGTTGATTGCTTAGTACATTATTTATATTTTCCCTACCATATCCTATTGATGAGATGCTGCATTCATGATAGAAATACATGTAGATTGATAGGCACACACTGGATTCCACCCTACACTTATTTACAGGTTGCTAGGCCCTTTGAGTAGGGTTGGGCATTCCTCAGTTTGAGGAATACTGAGGAAGCGCAAGCTTCATGGTTGGGCAGAAAAAGCACCTGAACCATGTTCTTGTCCTTCGACGTAGCAAATGGTCAGATGGTCGATGGCAGTCAAGGACTAATTTTTAGGTTCATTGATATTGATGACAGTTGTACACTTATATTTAAACTCAATGTTATGTAAGGTGAAAAGCCATATCTAAAATTGTATATATATTGATTATTGAAACTCTATAATCTACTTCAGAAAGGTGTAATGAAACATGAATGTTTATCAAACTTATGAATGAAAATCTTGCATTGACAATAGATATTATTGTTATATCTTTTACATGATGATGTTGTAGTTACTTTACTTTACTTTACTTGCAGTAATTTAGTTTCACTTTGGTTAAGCTTGAATGTGTAGAAATCTATACTTTACATTTGGTATCAGAGTGTGGTTCAACTCTAGGCCTTTTTAGACCATTACGCTAAAGTTATAAACTCTTTGCAGACAATTCATCATGAATACTAGAAACTTTGGACATAGGGCAGTAACCCTAGGATCTAGTGGTGACCTAAATACTGGAAACAATGAAGAAGCCAATGTTGGGAATAATACTGGCACTAATGTAGGAGGAGCTGATGCATGAAACAATGAAGGAAACATAAATGAATCAAACAATAATAACAATGCAGGACAAAATAATGAAGGACAAAATAACCAACTAAATCAAATCATAACTCTCTTGACTCAAAAGTGAACTCGCTTGACTCAATAGGGAACTCAAATGAACAATATGGAACAGGAAATTAGAGGAATAAGGGGCAATTAGAATGAGGAAAGGAGAGAAGAAAACATAGGTCCTGAGGGTGAAGTGAATGGGAACAATCGAAACAAAACTGTCGAGGAGTTAGGAAAGGATATCAAAAAGCTTACCCCTCCTAAGTTTGACAGTAAGACTATAGGTGACGGAGCTGAAGCATGGATAATTGATATGGAAAAATACTTTGATCTCCATGACTTGTCTAATGAAACTAAAGCTATATGGGGATCCTACCAGCTTACAAGGGAAGCAACGACTTGGTGGGATAACGAGAAGGCTGAAAAGAAATTGTTACCAGGAGAAGTCACGTGGAATTGCTTCCTTGAGATTTTCAGGAAGAGGTGGTTGTCGCAGCTCTAATTTGATAAGAAAATGACAAAATTCTAAAACCTCACTCAGGGAGGTTTGACAGTGACTCAATATTGGGAGAGATTCTCTCATCTGTTGAAGTATGTTCCACAGTATTAGCTTGACGAAAGGTTTAGGATTCGTAAGTTTATCTTGGGGTTAAGGCCACATATTGGGTCATAGGTGGATACTCATAATTCATTGACCATGGATGAAGTGTTTGAAAAAGCTACTAAACAGGAGCAAAGATTGCAACAGATAGCTAATTACTGTAAGAGTCAGGATGTGAAGAATGGGAATAAAAGGTTTCAGAATGATAGTCGCAATCAGGGTAATAATAACAACCAAGGAAACAGTAAGTGTCAGATAATGAATCTTAAAAGAGGCAATAACTACTAGGAAAAAAACAATGGGAACCAAGGAGGAAATAATAATAAGAGAGGTAACTATGGGAACAATGGTAATAATAACAGGAGAGACATGCCAGCTAGACACATAGGACCTAGGGATGGATGTTACAATTGTGGAGGAGAACATTATGCTAGTGCATGTCCTCAACAAACAATTAACCAGAGAGATGGGAATCGACAGGGAGCTCCTCAACATCAAATTCATGCGGTTGTAGATCACTGTCAAGCAGATTTCCAAGCTACACCCATCCAAATATCTGGTAAGCTCTTTGGCCTTCCAATTCTATTTTAATTGATACAGGAGCTACGAAATGTTTTGTTGATCCTAAGATTGTAACTAAGTTATCTATAAAACTAGGACACATGAAAAATTGTTGGATGGTGCAGTATGGTAACAATGTAGACAAAAGAGTAGATTCATGTCTAGTATGCAGTGAATTAGATCTTCTTACTTTCCAAACACACATCAACCTTTATGTTGCACCTCTAGGATCATATGATTTAATTCTTGGAATCAATTGGCTATCTGAACATAATTTCTTAGTAGATTGTGAAGAGAAAGTAGTGAAATGCCTTGATGACTTTGGGAATCAGTTAGAGATTCATGGATCAAGAACACCCCTTAAGCTAAGATAGATTTCAGCTATGCAATTGAAAAAGGCTAAAAGAAAGGGATGTTCAATCTATGCAGTCAAAATAAGAGACTTAGATAATCAGGAACCATCTTATGACAAGTATCCTATTCTTAGAGAGTTCAAAGATGTCTTCCCTGATGAATTGACAAAACTACTGCCTAAAAGAGAATTTGATTTCTCTAGAGATCTGATGCCAGGAATAGAACCACAATCTAAAGCACCCCACCGAATGACTACAATATAACTATATGAGCTTAAGGCATAGTTAGAAGAATTATTAAAACAGGGGTTTATCAGACCTAGTGTGTCACCTTGGGGCACACCAGTCATCTTTGTAAAGAAGAAGGATGGAACATTATGGTTGTGTGTTGATTATAGAATGCTCAACAAAGAAAATATTAAGAACAAATATCCACTCCCAAGGATAGATGAGTTGTTTGACCAGATGAAAGGTGCAAAGGTATTCTCCAAAGTAGACCTTAGATCTGGTTACCATCAGTTACGAATTAAGGATGAGGATATCTCTAAAACAACATTAAAAACATGATATGGTCACTATGAGTTCACAGTAGTACCATTTGGGCTAACTAATGTACCAGCAGCTTTCATGAACTTGATGAGTAGTGTGTTCAGGGATTGTCTAGATGAATTTGTGTTGGTCTTCTTAGATGACATTCTAATTTATTCAAAATTAGTAGAGGAGCATGAAAGACACTTGAGGATAGTCTTGCAACATTTGAGAGAGGAAACTTTTTGTCAAGTTATCTAAGTGCACATTCTACCAGAGTAAAGTGCACTATCTTGGCCATGTAATTTCAGTAGAAGGGATAGTGGTAGATCCTAAAAAGAACAAGGCAATAATGGAATGGCCTGCACCGCAAACTGTGACTAAGGTTAGAAGCTTTATGGGGTTGGTAGGATATTACAAAAAATTTAGAGAAGGATTCTCGACAATTGGAGCACCCATATCCTCGTTACAGAAGAAGGGTAAGAAGTTTGATTGGACAGATAAATGTGAACAAGCTTTTCAGTTGTTGAAGGAGAAACTCACGACAATACCTATTCTCACCATACCTGATCCAAATGGTTATTTCACAGTGATAACAAATGCTTCGAATGAAGGTGTGGGAGGAGTGTTGATGCAAAACGCGAAAGTGGTGGCATATGAATCTAGAAAATTAAAGCAACATGAGTTAAACTATGCACCCCACGATCTTGAATTGTCCGCCATTGTTCATGCAATCCAAATGTGGAGGCACTACCTCTTGGGTAAGCCATTTGAGCTTAAAATAGATCACTTGGGGCTTAAATATATCTTCACCCAACCTAATCTCAATGCACGACAGAGAAGATGGTTAGAATTCCTTAGCGAGTATGACTTTGGAATTGAATATATAAAAGGAAAAGAGAATAGGGTAGCAGATGCTCTTAGTAGGAGACGATATCTGGCTGCTATGATAACTACTAGAACTAATCTAAGGCAACATGTAATCCAAAACTTGCATGGGGATGAGCACTATGAACGGGTTAAACAAGCATTAGAAGCAGACCCCATAGATCATCAATTTGATGGGTATGTGATAGAGTCAGATGGGCTTTTAAGATATCAGGGGAGAATGTATATCCTAGATTTAGGTAAGTTGAGAAAATTGGTTCTCGAGGAGGTCCACAATGCACCATATTCTAGACACCCAGGAGTGACCAAGACAATGGAAGGATTGAGACCATTGTACTTTTGGCCTAAACTCAAGGACATGACTGAGTTTGTTGCTCGATGCTTAGAGTGTCAACGCGTCAAGGCCGAACATGTCTATTTTGCAGGACTACTTTATCCACACAGTATTATAGAGTACAAATGACAGGTGATTAGCATTGACTTTATTTAGGGATTGCCCATGTCGAAGAATAGGCATGATGTCATCTTAGTGGTGGTAGAAAAACTGACAAAAGTGGCTCATTTCATTCCTGAAAATCTCTCAGATGGTTTGTTGACCTTAGCAAAAAATTTTGTCCAAGAGATCTTTCGATTACATGAAGTGCTAGAGATGATCATCTCAGATTGTGACACTCACATGACCTCTAGGTTTTGGACCACACTTAATGCATCATTGGGGACTAAGTTGAACTTTAGCACTGCTTATCAGCCTCAAACATATGGTCAGACAGAGAGAGTTAATCACGTAGTGGAGGATCTTCTGAGGATGTACTGTATGGACCAATAGTACAAATGGGAGGAATATTTGTCATTGGTAGAGTTTGCATACATACCATGCATCTTTAGGGATGGCACGATTAGAGGCTCTTTATGGGCGCAAGTGTAGGACTCCAATCAGTTGGGACAGGATTGAAGATTGAATAGTAGTTGGACTTGACATGTTAAAAGAAATGGAAGATTAGATGAGACTAATAAAAGAGAAATTGAAGCAAGCCTCAGACAGACAGAAAAGTTATGCAAATAAGAACAAGACTTTTAGGCAATTCTCCGTGGGTGACAAAGTGTTTTTAAAGGTCAAGCCACATAAGAGTTTGATTTCATTTGGAAAGGCATCCAAACTAGCTCCAAGATTTGTAGGACCTTTCGATATCCTTAAAGTGATCAATCCCATTGCATATAGACTTGCTCTACCACTAACTCTCACTAAGATCCATAATGTTTTTCATGTGTCTTTTCTCAAACCTTATCACCCTGATGTATTGCATATTCTTGATTGGTGTGCTCTATAGGTATAGGATCCAGGAGTGGTGCCAGTGGAGCCCATTCGAGTCTTAGAGAAGCATAACATTAAGTTGTGTAATAGAGACAGTCTAATATAAGGTCCAATGGGACCCATATTCAATGGACAGTGCCACTTGGGAGGATGCTACAGACATTGATAGATCTTTCCCGCATTTGGGGAAATAGAATAGATGTTTTTTATTATTATTTCATGCATATTCAGATACTTTGATACTTTATTAAAATGATACATTGATGCATTAAGTAGTTTTATTATGATACTTTATTGTTTGGTTGGATGTAATACTAGGGAAGGATATCACATCTCAAACTTTTAGATTTACTTAAATTGGTTAATTGCAAATGAAATCATTGAACATTAATTTATGATATTGAATATTGATATATTATTTGGTTTAAGATTCAGTCGCTTCGACTATCATTATAGGACTAACCTATTGACAATGGAATGAGTGCGAATGAATGCAGGTTGTCGAAGGCAAGAACATGGCTCAGGAAGAGGGGTCCTAGCTTCTTGGCAACAATTATTGGGTCCTATTTGGTGTTCTTTTCACACACGCACGTAGAATTTCATTCTTGCATGATCGACTAAGTTGTTTAATGATCTTCATGTTGCATACATAAATGGGTGTTATCAATCGTCTTTTGTTTGAATTTGTCTCTTTCCTGCATTGCCTCTTTCAATTTTTTTTTTTGAAGCCAATTTTGTTGTTTTGATCAATATATAAGGATGGTAATGGTATTATTGAAAGGAAGCTAGGTGTACGGAAATCACTTCCTACACTAATATAATGAGGGGAGGGCTATGTAAATTCAATTTAATCTTTACAATTATAGCAACATGAAAGATATAATAAAGATATTGCAGTAATACATAGAACTAGAAAGAAGACAGAAGAAGAGAGACAAGATATAACGTGGGGAAAACCCTTATCGGGTGAAAAACCCCACACTCAAAAACCTACACAATGTATTATCAAAATTGAATATGGTTTACAATACACTTGCAATGCAATCTCTCAATAGTCTTCGACACTTGTGTCTAGAGTCAATCTGGTAGCATAACAGTACCTGTCAATCACATAATACAACTCCTCCTCAAAGCACCTGTTTATATAGAAATACAAGGCAAAATAGTCTTTATCTTGGAATGGGCATCCAACTTGGCCTTATGGCCCAAAACCCATGCCTATGGACACTTGGTCAACATTGTAAGATGCTTCTGACACTTGTCCACACACCCCATCCCAAAGAGGTCACCTTTTCCAAAATGGGCTATGACAGATGCTCTTACGACTCTTACAACCATCATAGAATCTGTCATAGCAGTTACAACTTACAGCTGTAAGAGAATCTGTCATACACATGCTATAAATAGCATATTCTCTTACAAAATGTCATAGTCCAACTTGGGGTGCCCAAAGATGCCTTTTTCAAAGATGCTTCTCGACACATGTCTTCACCTATCTTACAAGGTTCTATTTTTTACTCTTACATGTCATAACTTCGTCATAGGAATTTGTCATGACTGTTACGGTCAATATTCCCTTACACAACATCCAAGATGTTGACACATGGCAAAATATTCCTACCACTAAGTGGGACACCTATCTCTTCATGTGAGGACAAAATTACACGTGGTCATATGCCATGTAGGATGACACATCACCATGCCAACTTCCACAATATGACAACATAGTATTTGCATCCAAATTATACAATAGGCAATAAATAAATAAATACAATGAAATAATACAAGGAATTACCAATGTTGAGAGACTTTAATTCCCAACATTCTCCCACTTGTCGAACACCTTGTAAGAGCCAATAGAATAACAAGATTTAACTACTATAGGCCAAGAGGCCCATAGACTCTAAACACCATCTGAACTTCTCTATGCCCACTGGCTTCATCAATGCATCTGCAACATTCTTCAAAGTATCTACCTTCTCCAAATTTACCTTCACATCCTCTACCATGTCTCGTATGAAGTGAAACTGTACATCAATATGCTTTGTTTTGGCATGGAAAGTTGGATTCTTCGCAAGGCAAATCGCACTCTAACTATCACAACAAATCGTAATCTATCCTGCATCAACACCAATATTTGAACACAATCTCTTAACCCAAATGGCTTCCTTACAAGCATGAGTTGCTGCAATGTACTCAACTTCTTTTGTGGACAAAGCAACCACAGGTTTTCACTTACTCATCCAACTAATAGCACCACCAAACAGTGTAAATACATAAGCACTGGTGGATCTCTTGCTATCAATGTCACCTGCCCAATCTGAATCAACAAATCCATGAATGTCAACAGAATGCAGAGGTCCTGTAACATTACCATGATAGCATATGGAATACTCAGAAGTACCCCTCAAATATCTAAACACTTTCTGAACTGCATCCCAATGTACCCATCCAGGATTAGCCATAAATGGACCAAGGACTCCCACTGCTTGGGCAATGTCTAGTCTTGTGCAGACCATAACATATATCAAACTACCAACAACACTAGCATAAGGTACTCTACTCATGTCCTCCACCTCACTAGGAGATTTTGGACAATCACTAATAGACAACTTTGTCCCCAAAGAAATAGGAACACACAATGGTTTATAATCTGCCATGCTGAACCTATCCAACACAGTTTTCACATACTTACTATGGCTTAACCAAAGTTTTCTCTTAGTTCTGTCTCTTCTGATTTTCATTCCAAGAATGTACCTGGCTGCCCCTAAATTGTTCATTTCAAATTGTACTACCAACTGAGACTTAAAATTAGAAATCATATTCTTACCCTTCCCAATGAGAAACATATCATCAACATATAATGTAACAATGAGAATACGATCACCATCATACTTATAATGCACACAGTGATCTGATTTCGATCTCACAAATCTAATTGACAACACAAAGGCATCAAACTTCAAGTGCCACATCCTAGGAGACTGCTTCAATCCATACAAAGACTTCTTTAACTTGCAAACCAAATTTTCTTTACCTTTCACCATGTAATGCTCTAGCTATGACATGTAAATCTCTTCCTCCAAATCACCATGAAGGAAAGTTGTCTTTACACCCATCTACTCCACCTCTAAGTCATAAGTTGCTACAAGAGATAACAGGAATCAAATGGATGTCAGCTTTGCAGCAGGAGAGAAGATCTCACCATAATCTATACCCTCCACTTGTGAATACCCCTTCGCAACCAATCTGGCCTTATACTTCTCAACATTGCCATCTGCACCAAATTTCTTCTTGAACACCCATTTGCATCCAACGGGTTTCCATCCAGGGGGAAAAGACACCAAGTCCCAAGTTTGATTCTTTTCCAAAGAAGCCATCTTATCCTCCATGACCTCCTTCCAAGAACCTACATCTTTCATATCCATAGCCTCTGACACAGTTCTAGGTTCATCACTATTAGTAAGCAAAGCAAAAGCACAACTCGAATCAAGCAATGTATAACCAAACCTCTCAGGTTGCTTCCTGATTCGTGTGGACCTCCTTAAAGGCTGAGGTGGAGGTTCTACTTCATCTTCTAAAATTTTAGAGTTGCTAGAGGTCTTCTCATTTTCAGGTCCAACATTGTCTTTCTGTTCAGTCTTCTTAGGGGTAGAAGGAAACTGAACAACATCCTCTTTCTTTTCTTTTTCTTCTGGCTATAAAATAGTGGAAGAAGGTATTAGCTCTCTGAAGATGACACTTCTTCTATACAACACTTTTTCAGCCATAGGATCCCAAAGTTTGTATCCTTTCACATTGACACCATAGCCAATGAAGATACACTTAATAGCCTTGTTCTCCAATTTTGACCACTTCTCCCTAGGCACATGTACATATGCCTCACAACCAAAAACATGAAGATGCCTTATTGAAGGCTTTCTAACAGACCACACCTCCATGGGTGTCTTACCAATAAGAGCTGATGTAGGAGATATGTTTACTAGATAGCAAGCAATCGCAATAGCTTCAGCCCAAAACTTTTGTTCTAGGCCAGCTCCTCTAAGCCTACTCCTAGCCTTCTCCATCAGTGTCCTGTTCATCCTCTCTACAACTCCATTTTGCTGCGGGGTATATGGAGTTGTCTTATGTCTTTCAATCCCAAGTTCCTTACAATATTTATCAAATTTTGTAGAACAAAACTCACCACCGTTGTCAGTTTTCAAACATTTAATCCTTTTACCAGTCCGATTTTCAGCAAAGGCTTTAAACTCCTTAAACTTACTATAGAATTTAGATTTGCTTATGAGAAAATAAATCCATGTCCTTCTACTGTAGTCATCTATGAAAGATACAAAATATATAGATTTTGATAATGAAGGAACATTAATAGGACCAAATACATCAGAATGAACAAGGTCCAACACACCAGAAGACTTATGAGAACTCGAATAAAACTGAACACGGTTTTGTTTTCCATGTATGCAATGTTTACAAAAGTTGAACTCAAGATTACAATCATCTAATCCCTCAACGAGGTTTTTATTTTTCAGGGTTCTAAGACCCTTCTCACCAATGTGGCCAAATCTCTTATGCCATAACATTGTCTTTCCAACAGGAAGCTTAACTTCCAAAGCATGAATACAACCATTAGGACTAGATACAACAGATTTCTTGACTGCTAGTTTAGATGGTGTGGATGAAGTGACTGTTGTCCTCTTCCTTAAGTCAGAAGAATTATTGCATTGTGAAATACATGCCTCCATTTGAAATAGAGTACCTCTCCTAGTACCTTTAGCAACCACCATAGCTCCTCTAGTCATCTTGCATCCTTCTTTCGAAAAGACAACCTGCACACCTGCATCATTCAACATACTTACAAAAAGAAGGTTCCATGCTAAGCTTGGGATGTGCATAACCCTAGAAATCCCCTTCACTCGTCCATCAGGGAATCAGATAGAGACTCTTCCATGACCAACAATCTTCAGATGAGAGTCATCCCCCAGGTACACTCTTCCACCATCGAACTCTTCATATTTTGTAAACCAGTCTCGATGTGAGGTCATTGGGAATGATGCACCAGAATCAATCAACCACACATCATTAGATGTAGGGGTGGCCAGGGTTGCAATGAAGGCATCACCATCATCTTGTCACTTTTTCATAATTTGAATCTGGGTTCTTCTTCTTCTTCTTTTTCTTTACCTCTTTGCATGCCTTTTAGAAATGCCCAGATTTACCATAGTTCCAATAGAGAGCCTTGGACTTTCTAGGAGATTTGGATCTCCCATAGGATTTGGATCTGCCCTTATTGGCTTTCTTGTCTTTCTTTTTCCTTTTCTCCTTGGGTCTTCCATGAACCACAAGAGCCTCTTTGGCTGCCTCAAAAGACTTTCTCTGCATCTCTTCAGATAACAATGAAGATACCACTTTATCCATTGTGAAAGTGGATGTGGTGCTCCTAATAGCCATCACAAGATGATCCCATGAGTCTGGCAAAGAACAAAGCAAGGTCATGCAACAATCCTCCTCCTCCATCTTCACACCAACTACTGTCAATTGTGCAATTAACATGTTAAAGGCATTCAAGTGATCTGCAACAAATCCTCCATCCTCCATCTTCAAAGAATACAACTTCTTTCTCAAAAAAGTTTGTTCACCAGGGACTTGGCTTGATACACATCTCCCAACTTCTTCCAAAGAAAGTTTGTAGTTTTCTCCTCATGGACATTTAATTGGACAAAATCAGCAAGACTAAGTCTTATGAGACCCTTAGCCTTCCGATCTTTGAGATCCCAATCAGCTTGTACCATAGCAGCTGGTTTTGTGCCACTAATAGTTTCCTAGAGGTCTCAATCAACAAGCATGTCTTCCATCTTGAGCTTCCACAGCTCAAAATTAGTGCCACTGAATTTCTCCACCTCTATCCTTCCAAATGTGCTTGCCATCTCCTTTCGGCAATAAGATTCATAATACTTTGCACAGACTCCCACTCAACTTAATATCATCTCAAAAAAACCCTACCCAACAACTAGTACCAAAGGTGATCAAGCTCTGATACCAACTGAAAGGAAGCTAGGTGTGCACAAATCGCTTCCTACATTAATCTAATGAGGGGAGGGCTATGTAAATTCAATTTAATTTTTACAATTACAGCAACATGAAATATATAACAGAGATATTACAGCAATACACATAGAACCAGAAAGAAGACAGAAAAAGAGAGACAAGATATAACCTGGGGAAAACCCTTATCAAGTGAAAAACCCCACACTCGAAAACCTATACAATGTATTATCAAAATTGAATATGATTTACAATACACTTGCAATGCAAGCTCTCAATAGTCTTCGACACTCGTGTCTAGAGTCAATCTGGTAGCATAACAGTACCTGTCAATCACATAATACAACTCCTCCTCAAAGCACTTGTTTATATAGAAAATATAAGGCAAAATAGTCTCTATCTTGGAATGGTTATCCAACTTGGCCTCATGGCCCAAAACCCATGCCTATGGACACTTGGTCGACATTGTAAGATGCTTCTGACACTTATCCACACACCCCATCCCAAAGAGGTCACTTATTTCCAAAATAGGCTATGACAAATGCTCTTACGACTCTTACGATCGTCATAGAATCTGTCATAGCAGTTACAACTTACAGTTGTAAGAGAATCTGTCATACATAGGCTATAAATAGCGTATTCTTTTACAACATGTCATAGTCCACCTTGGGACGCCCAAAGATGCCTTTTTCAAAGATGCTTCTCGACACATGTCTTCACCTATCTTACAAGCTTCTATTTTTTACTCTTACATGTCATAACTTCGTCATAGGAATTTGTCATGACTGTTACGGTCAATATTCCCTTACACAACATCCAAGATGCTGAGACATGGTAAAATATTCCTACCACTAAGTGGGATGCCTATCTCCTCATGTGAGGACAAAATTACATGTGGTCATATGCCATGTAGGATGACACATCATCGTGCCAACTTCCACAATATGACAACATAGGATTTGCATCCAAATTATATAATAGGCAATAAACAAATAAATACAAAGAAATAATACAAGGAATTACCAAAGTTGAGACACCTTAATTCCCAACAATTATTTCGTAGAAAAATTTAAAGAACCTATGTAAAAAAAGAGAATAAATAAATAAATGTCCTTATGCATTATTACTTGATGTGTTTATGTTCGTATATATATATATATATATATATATATATATAATTAGATATGAAATTATATAGAAATTGTATTGTTAGTAAAAAAAATATATAATTGAGAAATTAAAATAATATTGTAAAAATTATCTAAAATAAATAAATCGTATGTAACAAATAGGAAAAGAATAAAATAGATTTTTATTTTAACTATAAACTATATATATACATTTAGACTTATTTGTTTTATGCATGTCCTTGCTTTATTAAAAAGGGGAAAAGGCATGCGCTGCATGCATTAAGGGAAATCCTATTCTGCATGAGAAGTCGATGAGGTAAAAGGGGGAGTTAGGTTTTGGAAAGAGATTACAAAAGAAAAAGAAAGGGAGTTTAAGGACACACTACGGGTCACAGTAAAAAAGAAGAAATTACAAAACAATGGAATTATTACAGGAGAAGATATACTTACAGCGTAGAAAGGATTATTGTTTTAGCATCAGATTCAGGTAAGCTCCTTGCTCTCTGATATACTTGTAAAACAAAAACTAGGAATCAATAGTTCTATGAGTGAATTATCTTTCAAGTCAATGCCTAGTTTATTTCACCCTTTCATCTCAGAATGAGCTCAAACCTGTAGTTTTTCTTTTGACTTGAATCCTCCTAAATCAGCCTTCTTGTCCCTGTTTAAATCTTTAATTGTTATATCTACAATTTTAACTTACTATTTCAATAGGGAGCCTTCAACACATAGTTGTTTTGGTTTAGAAATCTTCCTCAAAACTCTTAACCCCTGTGAGATCTAGGAATTGCTTATGAAATGGGCTTCCTATCTTTGAGTTGATTCTTAAAAGGTTTTTATTTTCAGATGAGTTTTATTGCAGTCCAATGCTTGGTTCTTCCATATTGACCACCTCACCCATAGATCGGTCATAAGGTATCACTTCGTCCTTTAAACATCATAATTTGCCAACCTTGGGCGCATGTGCGTATGGCTACCTTCAAACAACTTTGTGTTTGAGCCTTCTTGAGAATCAACTCCAAATCTAGCGACTGCCTATCCTTTTTGGCCTCTCATTCCTATGAAGCAAACCCTTGCCTATTATTCTTTTCGATTTGTGTTTCTTTTAGACCGGGGCCTCAAACAACCGTCCTCCGTAAAACTTGCAAACTACACTTGCAATCTACTATAACTTAATCAAAAAACCTAGATCCTCCAAATTGCCAAGACGCAAATCCAATATAAAAATAAATATAGAAAGATCTTTTAACTCTGAGAAAGCCGCCAATTATTCCTAGAAATTGTGCAGCTAAGGTTCAGATAAACCGTGGGAAGCAAGAGAGGACTTTCCCCAAAAACCACAAATCGGTCCTCCTTTTTTATTCACACTTTTGTATTTTTCATAATTATACTGGAATATGTTTAGACGTTGGTTCAGGAGGGTGGAGTAATACTTGAAAACTGTTATGTTCCACTATTCCAAACGTCCTTGTTCTCACCATCTTTTAGTTCTCCCTCGGCCTCTTTCTTGCTATGCTGTGTATGTAACTCTTCCTGTGAGTGGCCAGTACTAAATTATTGATCACTATGATTAGACTTGAAACCTGCAAATTCAGCATTTATGTTTTTTTTACTTTCTCCTTTTAACAAGAGGCCTCGTATTTACCAATTAGCCTTCATGGATTTTGTATACAATGATATGGGTAAACTAGTTTTACTTCTTAGTATTATACGGCCTCTTTTTTTTGTTTATATATAATTAGCCTGTGTTTATACTCTTTTTGTTTCCTTGTAATGATTAGACAGTCTAGTAGATCTACTTATGGACTAAAACTTTATTATGTATACACAATGATATGGGTATATTGACTTACCATTGGGTTGATATAATGGATTAAATATAAATTATACATATATATATTTTGGTCAATCTTACAACTAAGTTAGGATTTTCGTGAAGAGAATTGACAAATATAATTATACTTCCTTGGTAACAACAACTTGGTCGATAGATTTCTTGAACACTTACAAAGGCAAAATTATGTAATTACTTCCTTATTATTGAAGACTGTTAAACTAGCTGTAGACACCTAAAAATGTCTTCATCATCAATCGACTCCCGACCTCCCTCAACATACCCATTTCCTTCCTAAACAATTAATTAAATTTTTATTTAATTAATTATTCCTTCATCACCCAATTTTTCATCATTCTATCTCCAAACAATTGGAGTAATTTCATTAATTCAACAGTTCAACCTTAGCCAATTAATTAAATAAATATGCAATATTTATTTGGTTAATTTCCCCCTTCTCACTAAAACCAATTAATTAGTTAAATCAGGTTTAACTTTAATTAATTTGGCCTATTAATTAACCTATCCCTACACTAGGTAATTAAATAGTCATTATTTAATTGCCTAACCTAGCCTATATCATCCTAGCCTTAGGATTGATTAAATAAATCCTTATTTAATCAATCTTAACTTCTCACTAATCCATTCACTAATTTATTCCAGCCAGATTAATTAGGTTAACCACCCCAATTAAGTTGGTCAAACCCTCATTAACACTTCACCCTACATCCCATGAATAAAAAATTGATTTCCATGCCACATAAATCAATTTTTAATACATATTTGTCATAATCCTCATTAAATGCCTCTTACACCCCTTACACATGTCATACCTCATTAATATCCACTCTTCCCCAAATAAATTTTAAATTCATTTTACCCTTCCCCATGTGAATTTTTAATTCACAAATAATCCACTACACTCCACCTCATTTATGAACCCCTCTTCCCAAGAGGAATTAAAAATTCATCTTTATTCCTAGCCCTCCATTCTCCAAGATGAAATCTAGGCCCTCCACATCATCTTCATCATCCACTATTAATCTCTCAAATCAATCTCAACCGTTGGATCAAAATCTCTCCAAAATGCCTATAAATCAACATCCTCCAAGCCATTTGACCATCTAGTTTCTACGTAATGTTATCATGCCAAAATATCCTTTGAGATAAGTAATTTCTTGAGTTGCATTTGTAAGCTTGAGAGCATTTCACATCTCCTTTGAGTATCTAGGGTACATCTTGGAGCATTTGGGTACAAGCTCCTTCACCCTTATGAGATTGGGTCTTCATATTAAGGTATAATCTCTTGTTTTGCATACATTTGGTTTACATTTTTATCTCGATTTGGATTTCCTAATCACATTGGCACACTTGGTGGGACCCACAAGGTCTCTATCTAATCATTTTGTGTGAGTTTTGTTGCTTTTTAGACGTGCTTGTAGGTATTGGCGCTATTTGTGGTTGTAGTAGCGCTATTTGCGGACAACAAATCAAACTTGCCTTAGTCTAAAATCTTTGTTTCTTTTTCTTGTTTCTTGGTGTTTTTAGCATCTATAGCTCTTGGTTTTGAAGGTTTTTACACAGAGACAAGGGGAAACTATGGCAAAATTTTCTTAAGAATCCAACATGCGCTCTTATTTTTATCTTGTTTTGGTTTTCACTCATTAGATTGTTTTGTTGATATACATTGTCTTTTGGATACCTAACAAGACTAACTAGATCCCTTTTTTGCAGTCTAACTCCATGCTTGGTTAAGAAAACTTTTGTTTTGTAGGTATCACCAGTTCAAACTCGTATCAGCGTTTTTGACACCCATAATGATGCTATTTACTTGCTAACAATCAGACTGTTTGACCCCGGCATAGCAACGCAATCATTTCCTCATTTTAGTGCCATTTTTTGTTTTGGTGCTATCAGTAGTCTAAAATAGCACAATCCTAAGTGTTAGCACCTTTTGTATCATCCCATAGCACCTTTTATGTATTCAGCGCTATTTGTATGTACTGGTAACGCTATATTCTAGGGTTGTCAAGTTTTGTCTCAAGGTTTGTCAACAGCGCCATTTGCAATCGATAGTGGCACCATTTAGTATTTGTTTTAGCGATATTTGCATAGGTTAACCTCAATTTTTGTGCAAGGATTTATTGTTGTTTGCAGGTCATCACCGTCTATCCAAGATCATTATTTTGAGACCACTAACCAATTTTTTACAGGGTTTTTTTTAATTATTAGACAAACAAACATTTCAATTAGTGCTTAAAAAGAACCCTTACATGTTAGTGTAAATAACATCTCAATTGGTGCACTAAAATTGATCATTGCTTTATCAAACAAACAACAAACAAAGATCTTCATTGGTGCTCATAAAAAGAATCTTTGTGTGCCTTAGTATAGAAAAACATTTAAATTTGGTGCTCTAAAATCAACAAGCGCTTGCCAACAAAACATTTCAATTTTGGGCTTAAAAGGAACAACAAACATGTATCATAATTCATTGGTATAAAAAGAACCGCAAATCTATATTTTTCACTCATCTAAACAAGAAAATAAATCAATTGTATGAAGTGTTTTTGTGATAGTGTTTGCGTGGTGAAAGTGTATGCTCTTCCCTCACACCATTGGTGATCTTGGGAATCAAAAGCTTCTCACAACACTTGCATGAATCACCCCCAACATAATCCAAGAGCTAAAAATGAACCTCGTTTAGTGTAACCCAAGAACAAAACATACGTATGCACTCCCCTCACATCCTTGTATGAACTTGGGGATGAAAAGTATTTTTCCACTTGTGTTGCTTTTGTTAAACCTTTAGAGGGCCTACCACCCCACTTCGAAAGGTGGGAACAACCCAAGCATCAACAAGCTAAAGCCAAGCTCTTTCAAGCCGCTATATAAAATAATGTGTTTGTGACAAAAGTCACAAGCAACATGTGTTGTTGTGTCATACCGACAGCCAACCTCCCCAAAAAGCCCTCCAAAGCATAACCCTTGAAGGCTGGGAGACTCCATAACGAAGAGTATCACTACCACACTTATGGCCACCTGAACGAATGCACTTACTACAAACCTTTGTTTTAGCAAGCCCAAATCCTTCTATTTGTTAACGTAGAAGGGTAACCTTTGAAGTGGCCCCGATTCATGTGGTTCTTAGCTGAGGTAGCAGGGACAATCCTAAGGTTTTGTGGGGGTACGAGCCTTGGGAAACCCAGATCTTGGTATGCATGAGAAGTGAGTGCACTATAAGGGGGAGCCGGTGCTACCAAGATCCTGGAGCTACCCACTTTGAATAAGCACAACTAGGGGATTTAACAAATATTGTCATATCTTCACCTTAGGTTGTACAATGTGCTTGTTTAAACATCTTACATCTTTTCACAAACAAAATCTTGGTTATTGTGTGCTATTGTGCTTGAAGTGTTTTCAAAAACTTGCCAAGAAACAACAAAAAAGTCATTTGGTCAAACTTCATACCCATAAGAATCCAAATTTGTCATCAAAATCCATCTTTTTCAGAGCCTTGACCAACACTGACCTATTTCAGCGCTATCTCTGTCTATTTTTGGCACCATTTCACTTGTGTTTTGGTGCTATTTGCAGACTGACCTACCTGAAACTGGGAAGAATTGCCTTGTGATCTTTAGAACCTACCTAGACATAATCCATAATCACTTTCTCTAAAAGCTGTCAATAACCCATCCATTTTGATCTAAAAGTTTCCCAACCATATCTCCATTTTGACCTTAGAGAATTAATCATTATCATTTTCAGACCCTTTGCTATACCATAATCCACTCATTTCCATATCTTTTCATCCTCATTGATCTTTGCATACTTTTTGGACCGAACAAACATCCTTTCTCACAAAATCATTCCCAAAATATTTTTTTACTTCTCCCATCAAGCACACATCCAAAATCCTCTAAATCCAAACATCAATCCAAAAAACCATCAACCAACATCTAAACATCATCAATCCTTGAGCTAAAGCTAGATCTAGATTTCACCCTTTTACATCATATTTTTCTTGAAAAGTCATTAGTCTACCTTTCAAGTAGAATAATCATCCCTCTTTGTGTAAGGTCATAAGTCTACCCCAAACAAAGAGAAAACATACATTTGTGCAAAACAAACTAGATCTTACTTGAGCTCATTTGTTAACCTTCAAAACCTTTTCAAAAACATCACCCCAATCTCTCATACCAAACATCTAATTCATCTAAGGTTTCATCCTCCAAAACTAACATCCAAATTCCTTCCATCAAATCATCCTCAAGAAAAACCCATCTACCCTCCATCATTTTGGGTTAAGTTCTTGTAAAGAATCAATATCATCCACCCTTACCATCCTTAGGTTGACACCTTTTTGAGACTCATCTCTTAGAAGTGAAAATCTATCACACTACAATCTCCTTTCATCCCTAGATTATAGAGAAGTATACTCTCTTACATCTAAACCTTTCACCACATCCTCTTTGGATCCAATGAATCAATTCAAATTCTCTAAGGTCTCCACATTTCATCCACCTCAAAATCAAACCCACACACTTGCATGCCCATCATTAGATTACAACACAAGAAGAATCAAGCAATGGAAAAATTTGGACAACATATGGGTACAGGGATGCCTCCCACCAATGGCAACAACATACCAATCAACCAACAAACCTATGCCATACCCTCAGTCTTTCAAATTCTGTCATATAATCCCAATGAGAATCCCTTCTATTTCTTGCAAACACAACCACCCATCCAAAACACTGCCACCATTAGCCAATATGATCAAGACATCTTGAATTTCACACAAGACGCCGACAACATGGACATGCTTGACAAAGTCCTAAGATCAGATCCAAATAGATATCTTGATTATCTCCTCAAAATTGGTGCCCAAATACCCCACAACACAGCATCCTCCCAACCATCTACTTCTAACAATAATCCTATGACATCCTCTCAACCATCTACATCAAACAACCAATCTACCATTTCTCAAACTTCAACCCGCGCCATATCTACCATTCCCACAAACTCTAACGTCACCACATCTACAATTCCCACTAACATATCCATCGCTTCAAATGTCTCCAATCCTACCATATCCCAACCCATCGTCACATTCACTACAATAACCAATGTAAACCCTTCCATTCCCCAAATCACCTTGGGCATCCAAAGCAACCCCATGCATGCAAGTGCTTCTATAAGCGTACCTCAACTCAACCCTCAAACCATAGCCTACATGAGACAATTCTTTTCACAACCACCTTACAACATGACCAACCCATCCAACGTTAATGCATCTCATGCCAATCCATCCAATGTCAACCCGTCTAATCTCACATATCTACAAAATCCTAATCCTCAAATACCACCTCATATTCTCTAACAAATCCATGCTTACCAACAATACCTTGCACAATAAAACCAAAACACCACCCCACAATATCAACACACGATCCCACAAAATCAAAACCTCGTCCACCAAATTCAAACAAACCAACATCAAATCCCGGCCAATCTCCAACATCTCATCAATCAACAAACCTATGCACCACAACCACAACCAACCCAAGACCTAACAAGTGTAGTACAAGCTTTGATTCAAATGGTATACGATATGCAGACTGGGGGCAAACACAAACACTATTCTTTTGAGGATATGTGTCCCTATCCATTTGATCAAACCCTATGCATGCCCCCTTTTCCCAAAAATTTTGAAACGCCCAAATTTGACAAGTAAAAGGGAAAGGGAGACCCTAGGGATCATCTTAGGGAGTTCTACCTTGCTTGCCTAGAAGTCTCGAACAATGATACGTATCTAATGAGACTTTTTCCAAGAAGCCTCGATGGTCAAGCTGTTGAAAAATTTGCCAATCATTTCTCCTATAACTTTGAGCATCAAATATCCATGACAGGCCTCTGTAATACAAAACAAAAGAGTGGAGAATACTTCACCTCTTTCTTACAGAGGTGGAGGGGCTTAGCAAGCAAACGCCCTTGGCCAATCCTTGAGAAACAATTAGTCACAATGTTCGTGGCTAACCTAAATCAAGAAATAGGGTTCCATCTATTGGGACCTAGAATTTCAAACCATTTTTTGCAAAAAATTTAGGTCCGCATGATGAAAGAATTAATCACAGCACTCAAAAAATTGTGGGAAGATGTCAAATGTCATTGCCTTAAAACCTACAACAGTCATGGTATTTGAATTCAAGACTAATAATGGATATAGTATGGCAGCTAATAAGATAGTCTAAACATCTTTTGATTCATTATGATGCTATAATGGCCTATAGACTGGAAAATATGTGATTCATCACATGAGGTAAAAAGTGGTTGGCAATTCAAGTTGTGCAGCATATTGAAACATTAGGGTTTTGCATTGGTGTCAAATATGCAAGGTATGCACAATGGAGGCTCTTGTTTATATTCATTAGGAAGAGGCAAAAGAGCATGATGAGTCTGTGTCACAATACACACTAGAAGGCATTGCAAAGATAAGGGGTTTGTATGATACATATACAAAGTCGTTTGTATGTTGTGTCATTGTATGAGTTGCATAAGGGAGCAGTCAGGGTTATTAAATCATTATACTTGTATGCATTTGGCTAACGCTTTATTTTTACATACAAGACGGACCTGACAGAGTTAAGAGTTTAAATAAATAATTGGTCAAGTTCGTCAGATGTATTTTGAGTTTGTATGTTTGGCAAAGGGAAACATACAAGACGATATACAAAGCTATATGCATGTTGCAGAACCGAAAATATTATGAAATGAGGTTTTATTGTTGTATGTTTCGTGCATTGTATGTATATTTCAGGTTATACATTTCAATATACATACAATGCAGAACTCAAGAAAGGTTGAAATTTGGTTAAAATGATGCATCATGCCTTAAAGTATATTGGAAGATGCATTGCACTTTATATACATCGCGGAGCCAAAAAGTAAGTAAACTATGGTTTATGAAAATGATAAGTCTGAAAGGGGTGATACAAAGGAGTTTGTATGTATTTGGCTTTGTATCTAAAGATACAATCAGAAAAGTGATGTGGGCTCCACCATTTGCATATTGGGCTTGTATAAATAACAATGTATATCTTCGATATACAAGCCGATATACAAGTTAAAAGGATGCAAATAAGAGATACAAGCCAGATGTGAAAAGAAAGTTAAATACTGAAAAGTCTTTGTATGTTCAGGGTGCTTGTATGTTTATAATATACATACTTGATATACAAAGGAATAAAAAGCATTGCTGGGGATAAAAGGTAAGATGCTTTGTATGTGTGCTTATACAAGATAACATACGAACAGGAATATACAAAGAAAATATACAAAACCCAACATAATTGGAGACTTGAACATTGTATATATCTGGTGGGGACCACGTATGTATGTTGGAGACGTATGTATATGATATGCAAAAAAGTAATACAACAAGATACATACAATGGAGGATCCAAAGATAATTCCAATTCGTTTCACAAATCCAATGAAGTCCACGATTGTATAAAAAGTGTATGCATATGATATAAAAAGGTGATTCAAATGAATACATACAAGTCCAGACCCAGTTAGAAAGTTTAAATTTTGATAACTTTATTTGAAGTTTGTGATTGTATATTGCGATGTATGTATACAAGAGACAAAGACAAATGCATATGAGAAACAAAGGAAATGTATATACAAATGCACGGAACACCAAAGATACATATGTGGGCCCCATCTCCAATGGATATACAAGTTTATACAAACCTGGATTTGAATCACAGATTAAATATTGTGAATTTTAGCTAGGGTCTGCTATTGTATATAAAACACATGCATTCAATATACAAGAAGGTGATACAAATGCAGATTCGAAGGTGATTTCAATTCATTTCATAAACCTAGTCGGGCCCACTCTTGTATATAGAAGAAAATGTATCCGATATACAAAAGATATGTATGCGATATACAAAAGGAGGATGCGGGAAAATATACAAGGACAGATCTGAAATCCAATTTATTTTATAGACCTGATGGAGTCCGCACTTGTATGTGTGTCCCAAATGCATATACAAAAGTTGATACACAGGAATTTCTGATGCATATGTTTATTACAATTCTGAGATGGATTTGTTTGTTGCTAGAGCAATATGAAGAGGGTCGTATAAAACAAAAATGAGATTTTGTCAATGTAAAAAATTGATGTATTGCTTTCAGCAATGAGAACAGGCGCAACTTATTCGATAGAAACTGTAATATGGAATACCTTGCCATATGAAGATTAATGGATCTAGCTCTTAATCAAATTTGTCTATTTCTTAATCCATTTATGCAAAAAGGTGTGAGCCACGAATAGTCATACTGTTTCGGCCTGGAGTTTGTTTCCCACACATATATATTAGGGAAAACAAGGCAGAAGTCGGGGAATCAGTAGATTAGAAAAAACATCATGATCAGAAGTAAGAGTTAGATAACAGGAGGGGTTGATCAGTTGCCAAAATAAAACATTATGCTATATATTGTAAAATCTTCTAAAATTATATAATGGAGAAAAATGCATAAATTGGTGATTTAATATTGGTGTCTATTGTTTGTTGAAATGAACAATTATTTGGTTGTCTCCACATTGTTATTTCTCTATTGTTTGAACCTGAGTTTCCAAGTTGATATTTTAGTTTCATCGAGACACACTTGTTGTTTTCGTGTAATTGAATTAATTGGTTTCTATTAAAGAATTAAAATCCTTTTGATTGATTACAGTAACTTGGAAGTAACATTTGGATCAATAAGAAGAGCCCTATAATTAACAAGATTGCCATACTGTCTCCAACTCGATATTGCCTTGTTATTCAAATTGAGGATCTACTCCATTTGTCAAGACACACTTGCTATCATTGTGTGATTCTGTTGATTGGTTCCTTCAAGGAAGGATTAAAATCCTTTCAATAAGTCACAGTAACCTAGTAGGATCAAGTGGATCAATAAGTAGAGTCTGTCAGTCACATTCTTGCACGTTTATACAAGCTATAAACAAACACAAGTGCCGAACAATTAGAATTGTAACCAGTAAATAAACCATATCATATACACCTTGACTCCATTAGCCCAACAGAAATAGGCACTGGTCATACCAATTCCGCTCTAGGATTCCATACAATCTTATTCAAACAATTACATCTCAGATCTTAGTATTAGGAGTAGAAGTAGTTTGCAAGCTTTTATCTATTCCACACTTTATGCCATTGTGAGTAGATACCTAAATTCATTTTAGTCATACATTCCTTTTATCTGCTTCATCTTTTCAAAGTTCACCTGCTTAGGTTTAGCAGAGCCTAAAGTTCAGGGAGTCATCAACCATCTAGGTTAACTTCGTTAGTTGGTTCAAAAACATTGCAAGTCTGATCATAGAGCTTGGCATCCTCTTAGGGCTTGAAACCTAAATTTTTGAGACCCAAAAAAATGGCAACTTTGTTGGGGAATAATCCAGAATCCAGTTAAAGATCATCTCATTATAGAGTCAGTAAACATTTTAATTCCAAGACGAATTGGTAACTCTGCTAGCAAGAAGGACCTGAAAAAGAAAAAATCATTCCTGTTTTGATAAGAGGTGGCGACTCTGAAAAGGAATTCAATGAAGAATGTAAAATACAACTTGTAAATAGCACCATCTGCAGACAAAATAAATATGTCAGAAGAAGAGGAACTATTGGAGTTGTTAAGGAGAAAAAAATGGTTGATTCAAGAAATACAATGATTAAAAGCCAAACAAGCTTCAAGTTCATTACAACATATACCAACAACTAATGAGAATGGGTATAATGATCCTTTGAACTCACAAGTGCTCCATGATTTAGGTAATGGATATAGTGCATACCATGCACAACAAAACAATTATTTACTGCAAGCCTCATACCAAATAAATGCTTATCCCGTATTCCCTGACCAAATATCAATCATCTATCAAAACCCATATGGCCCTCCAAACTTTATCTCAGCCATCAATAAACCATTTAACTGCAATAGTATCCCAGGCTACCCAAATCCTTATCCCTGCGAGCTGACAGAAATATTAAAGAATGTCCCTAAATTTCATGGAGAATGGTGTGAATTAGCTCATAAGTATGCATAATGATTCTGGGATTTCATTTTGGACTTTCATATTTTTTTAGAAGATGTCATTATGAGGTGTTTTTCAAGATCTTTGAGGGATGACACAAGGGATTGGTTTATAGACTTACCTATGCAAAGTATATCTTCATGGGAAGATCTCAAAAGACTATTCCTTAGCCGCTACAGCAACAATTATCAAGATGAAGATGAAGAATCTGATCAAACAATGCAGCCAGTAAACGAGACATATGCAAGTGAAAATTTTCATGATAATGTTTCAAATTTAAATAAGGAAGAAGTTTTAAAAGATCAATTCTTCACCTGGGATCATGATTGCAATCATCAAAATTTTGCACAAGACTTGGAGCCCCAGCTTATTCCAATAAATGAGTATAGTCTTCAAAATGTGGACATTCCTTTTGTCCCAGCCCACCCACCGCAATACCTGAATAAACAGTTTGAAGAGGAACAGGATGATTGTTCTCAACAAATAGGGCAAATTCATGATGAGGAGGAAATGCACATATTTGAAAATAATTTTTAGATTTCTTCAAACCCATTGTATGATGAAGAAGTAAAAGAAGATCAGATGACATTTTGCCAATGTGTGCCAAAACACGAATTTCATGTGTATTCAAACCCATTTTATGAAGAGGATGAAATGCTTTCAGACAGTCAGAAAAATGAATATGCTAATAATGCTGATGATGAGTCCATAAATGAAGGAAAGTCATGTGATGAAATGAGCATAGTTGATTATTGTGATAATGATGAAGAGAACAATGAGCACTCCCAGTTTTCAGATCAGCCAGGAGGTCAATTCACAATGCATGACAGTAAGCAGAATAATGAAAAATGTTGCATTGAAGAGGGATACTCTTCATGTAGCAAAAATATATCACATAGAAATGAGATTGTGCAGATTATACTTGAATTTTAGCTGCACAATGAGGAAAAATATACCAGCAACATTGAGCATAGAAAGTTGATCAACGATATGAATGCATTCAATCAGATGAGCTTTAAAAATATTGACGTATCAGCTTCACCACAGCATGATGAAAATTAGATTTTTGACAGAGGGAAACATGGCTTTTTCTTTTCTGGTGGCATTGAACCATCTACTGTGATGTGATTCTTCAAGTTACATCAGATTAGGGCAAAAAGAAGAAGTTGACTCTATTGCCCAACGGAGTAGGCATTGGTTTGCTCCCCAAAGATCTGGGATCTTGCTATGCCCACAGGGGGCATACATCCCCAGACAGAGCCACTGTTGGGACCTAGAATTTCATACTATTTTTTGCAAAAAATTTAGGTCCCCATGATGAAAGAATTAATCACAACACTCAGAAAATTGTGGGAAGATGTCAAATGTCATTGCCTTAAAACCTACAATAGTCATGGTATTTGAATTCTAGACTAATAATGGATATAGTATGGTAGCTAATAAGATAGTCTAAACATCTTTCAATTCATTATGATGCTATAATGGCCTATAGACTACAAAATATGGGATTCATCACATGAGGTAAAAAGTGGTTGGCAATTCAAGTTGTGCAGCATATTGAAACATTAGGGTTTTGCATTGGTGTCAAATATGCAAGGTATGCACAATGGAGGCTCTTGTTTATATTCATTAGGAAGAGGCAAAAGAGCATGATGAGTTCGTGTCACAATACACACCCGAAGGCATTGCAAAGATAAGGGGTTTGTATGATACATATACAAAGTTGTTTGTATGTTGTGTCATTGTATGAGTTGCATAAGGGAGCAGTTGGGTTTATTAAATCATTATACTTGTATGCATTTGGCTAACGCTTTATTTTTACATACAAGATAGACTCGACAGAGTTAAGAGTTTAAATAAATAATTGGTCAAGTCCGTCAGATGTATTTTGAGTTTGTATGTTTGGCAAAGGGAAACATACAAGATGATATACAAAGCTATATGCATGTTGCAGAACCGAAAAGATTATGAAATGAGGTTTTATTGTTGTATGTTTCGTGCATTGTATGTATGGTTCAGGTTATAAATTTCAATATACATACAATGCGGAACTCAAGAAAGGTTGAAATTTGGTTAAAATGATGCATCATGCCTTAAAGTATATTGGAAGATGCATTGCACTTTATATACATCGCGGAACTGAAAAGTAAGTAAACTGTGGTTTATGAAAATGATAAGTCTGAAAGGGGTGATACAAAGGAGTTTGTATGTATTCGGCTTTGTATCTAAAGATATAATCAGAAAAGTGATGTGGGCTCCACCATTTGCATATCAGGCTTGTATAAATAACAATGTATATCTTCGATATACAAGCCGATATACAAGTTAAAAGGATGCAAATAAGAGATACAAGCTGGATGTGAAAAGAAAGTTAAATACTGAAAAGTCTTTGTATGTTCGGGGTGCTTGTATGTTTATAATATACATACCCAATATCCAAAGGAATAAAAAGCATCGCTGGGGATAAAAGGTAAGATGCTTTGTCTATGTGCTTATACAAGATAACATACAAATGGGAATATACAAAGAAAATATACAAGAGAACAATATACAAAACCTAACATAATTGGAGACTTAAACATTGTATACATCTGGTGGGGACCACGTATGTATGTTGGAGACATATGTATATGATATGCAAAAAAATAATACAACAAGATACATACAATGGAGGATCCAAAGATAATTCCAATTCGTTTCACAAATCCAATGAAGTCCACGATTGTATAAAAAGTGTATGCATATGATATAAAAAGGTGATACAAATGAATACATACAAGTCCAGACCTAGTTAGAAAGTTTAAATTTTGATAACTTTATTTGAAGTTTGTGATTGTATATTGCGATGTATGTATACAAGAGACAAAGACAAATGCATATGAGAAACAAAGGAAATGTATATACAAATGCACGAAACACCAAAGATACATATGTGGGCACCATCTCCAATGGATATACAAGTTTATACAAACCCAGATTTGAATGATAGATTAAATATTGTGAATTTTAGCTGGGGTCTGCTATTGTATATAAAACACATGCATTCAATATACAAGAAGGTGATACAAATGCGGATTCGAAGGTGATTTCAATTCATTTCATAAACCTAGTCGGGCCCGCTCTTGTATACAAAAGAAAATGTATCTGATATACAAAAGATATGTATGCGATATACAAAAGGAAGACGCAGGAAAATATACAAGGATGGATTTGAAATCTAATTTATTTTATAGACCTGATGGAGTCCGCACTTGTATGTGTGTCCCAAATGCATATACAAAAGTTGATACATAGGAATTTTTATGCATATATGTTTATTACAACTCTGAGATGGATTTGCTTGTTGCCAGAGCAATATGAAGAGGGTCATATAAAACAAAAATGAGATTTTGTCGATGTAAAAAATTGATGTATTGCTTTCAGCAATGAGAACAGGTGCAACTTATTCGATAGAAATTGTAATATGGAATACCTTGCCATATGAAGATTAATGGATCCAGCTCTTAATCAAATTCATCTATTTCTTAATCCATTTATGTGAAAAGGTGTGAGCCAGGAGGGAAAACAAGGTAGAAGTAGGGGAGTCAGTAGATTAGAAAAAAACATCATGATCAGAAGTAGTAGTTAGATAACTAGAGGGGTTGATCAGTTGTCGAAATAAAACATTATGCTATATATTGTAAAATCTTCTGAAATTATATAATGGAGAAAAATGCATAAATTGGTGATTTAATATTGATGTCTATTGTTTGTTGAGCTGAACAATTATTTGGCTGTCTCCACATTGTTATTTCTCTATTGTTTGAACCTGAGTTTCCAAGTTGATATTTCAGTTTCATCGAGACACACTTGTTGTTTTCATGTAATTGAATTAATTGGTTTCTATTAAAGAATTAAAATCCTTATTATTGATTACAATAACTTGGAAGTAACATTTGGATTAGTAAGAAGAGCCCTATAATTGACAAGATTGCCATACTGTCTCCAACTCGATATTGCCTTGTTATTCAAATTGAGGATCTACTCCATTTGTCAAGACACACTTGCTATCATTGTGTGATTCTATTGATTGGTTCCTTCAAGGAAGGATTAAAATCATTTCAATAAGTCACAGTAACCTGGTAGGATCAAGTGGATCAATAAGTAGAATCTGTAAGTCACATTCTTGCACGTTTATACAAGCTATAAACAAACACAAGTGCCAAACAATTATAATTGTAACCAGTAAATAAATCATATCATATACACCTTGACTCCATTAGCCCAATAGAAATAGGCAGTGGTCATACCAATTCCACTCTAGGATTCCATAAAATCTTATTCAAATAATTACATCACAGATCTTAGTATTAGGAGTAGAAGTAGTTTGCAAGCTTTTATCTATTCCACACTTTATACCATTGTGAGTAGATACCTAAATTCATTTCAGTCATACATTCCTTTTATTTGCTTCAGCTTTTCAAGGTTCACCCACCTAGGTTTAGTAGAGCTTGAAGTGCGGGGAGTCATCAACCATCTAGGTTAACTCTGTTACTTGGTTTAAAAATAATGCAAGTCTGATCATAGAGCTTGGCATCCTCTTAGGGCTTGAAACCTTCATTTTTCAGACCCAACACCATCTACAAATCCTTTGTGCATCTACCTTTGAAGAAGTCATTGACAAAGGTCCTACCATAGAAAGAGCCCTTATCGCCAAGGGCTTGATCAAATTATACGACAACAAGCCTTACAACAACAACAACAACAACAAAGCCAATATCAACATCCCCAATACAAACAACAACACACAATCAAACAAAAAATCACACTCTTGGGGAAAGAACAAAAACACCCTCAACGACGGCATCACTGATGTGAAAGCTATCCAACATGTACAAAATAAAACACCATCAAGTACATATGCCGCCAATGTAAATATCCCAAAAGGGCAATCTAAACAAAACAAACCTCAAAGATAATTCACACCCCTAGGGGAACCAATCAAGTATATCCTCAATAGATGTCTAAAGAAAGGTTTGATAACTCTCCTGCCTATTAAGCCCCACCAAGAGAGTGAGCTCAAAGTGGCATGGTACAATGAAAATGATTATTGTGATTACCACCTTATTGTGGGCCATAAGATGGATGATCGCATGAAATTAAAGCATTGTGTGCAAGACCTCATAGATCAGAAGAAAGTCAATCTTGAGCAAAGCACCCAACCATCGCCCAATGCTAATCTAGGAGCTTACAAGGATCCACTACCCAAATGTAGATTAGGAAATCAAAACGAAAGGAGAAAACATAAAAACAAGTACATAAACAAGCATTATACCTTTCACAATGAAGACCCAATCTCATCAAGGGGAAGGAGCTTGCACCCAAAAGTTCCTAAGATATACCCTAGATAAGGAAAACAATGTGAAATGCTCTATTCTAATGCAACTCACAAGCTAGCTCAATAGATATTTTGACATGGTAACATTACTTGAAAATTGGATGATAAAATGGGTTGGAGGATGTTGTATTTATAGACATTTTTGGAGAGATTTTGATCCAAGGTTTGAGATTGATTTGGGAGATCAATGGTGGAGGATGAAGATGATGTGGAGGGCCTAGATTTCATCTTGGAAGAATGAAGGGCTAGGAATAAAGATGAATTTTAAATTCATCTTGGGAAAGGGGTGGAGTAAATGAGGTTGGGTGAGATGGATTATTTGTGAATTAAAAATTCACATGGGGAAAGGTAAAATGAATTAAAAATTCATTTGGGGATGAACGGAGATAAATGAGGTGTGGCATGGGTAAGGGGTGTAAGAGGAATTAAATGTGATGTTGGACATATTCAAATAAAAAATTGACGTATGTGGGATATATTTCAAATTTTTATTTGGAGGATGTGGGGAAGGGTGTTAAGCTAGGTTTGACCACCTTAATTAGGGTGATTAGCCTAATTAATTTAGGTCTAGGGGATAGGTAGGCTAGGGTAGCTAATTAAAGAATTGGTATTTAATCAACTAGGCTAGGGATAGGTTAAGTAATAGGTTGAATTATTTAGCTAAACACGATTTACCTAATTAATTGGATTTAGTGAGAAGGGGGAAATTAACCAAATAAATATTGCATATTTATTTAATCAATTGGCTAAGGTTTGAACTATTGAATTGATAAAATTAATCTAATTGTTGGGGATAGAATGATGAAAAATTAGGTGATGAAGGGATAATTAATTAAATAAAAATTTAATTAAGTGATTAGAAGGGGAATTGGTATGTTTAGGGATGTCGGGAGTCAGTTTGACGATGAAGACAATTTTAGGTGTCTACATTTGCCCCTCTTTGACATGGTGTTAGGACCTAGCAGGGAAGTGGCGTCAGGTTGAAGAAAGAATATGCCCTAGCCGTCGGGAAGGAATAAGATGGGTGAGGGATGCCCTCTCGAGAGGTCACCGAAAAAAATAAATTTTTTTTAGGCAATCTCTCAAAAGGACGTGATGGGAGCGAAGGTTGGATAGAGGATGGAAAAAGAAGATGAGGGGAAGAACACGGAGGAAAAAGGCTGTGATCTACACCCTGGAGGGGAAAAAGAGTAGGCAGAAGGATGGCATGGCTTGCTATATTAAGACAAGTGGGCCCTAAGAGTGCCACATTTGCACACATTGAACTCTTGAGAAGAAGGAACAAAGGAGAGATGGCAGAGCTCAATCCCAGATTCCCGCGACTCAGACACATTTCTGAGCATTTCCGATCATATAGCCGGGCACCGGAGGCTGGACCCTAGGTAGGGCCCAACCCTGGCTTTGTGATTTTTTTATTTTCTCACATTTTTTGGGTTCAGGAATTGGGTATTAGCATTTGGCACTATCGCAAGATCGTGCAGCACCAAAACTAAGCGGATTGGCACTATTCACTCAAGTAGAATAGAGGTCGATTGGCGCCAAATATTTAACGTTTTGGTGCCATCCTCTGCATTAGCGCAATGTGCGAGTTGTTTTGGATTCTAGCATTTTGGCGCCAATTGGGGATTAGGGTAGTGCTATGTTAGAGAGTGACGCTACTTTTAGGATTAGCGCCATGTGGATAAATAGTGACATATTGCATATAGGTGCTATCGGGAAGAATGGCGCCATTATGTATATTGGTGCTAAATGGGAGGGTGGCGCAATTTTTTAAAATGGCACAAAGAGGCTGCGCAGTGGTGCTATTATCTATATTAGCACCTTGGAGAGATGTGGTAGCGCCATCTTTAAAAATGGCACGAAACATGGTCTATTATGGCGCCAATGTGTTTTTGGCTTTCAACATTAGAAAAAAGGAGGGGTTTGGAAGAAGCTAGGTAGCACTTTGACTAGAAAATTGTGGATGTAGGATATGAATTCATTTATAGTGTCCTCGCAGGAGCAGTGCGTGCCATCTGTGATGGCACTATTTGATCAGTTTGATGATGCCACCAGGGCTTGACTGGTGAGGTTAGGGCTCCTGACAGTTGCATCGATGCCAGTGTTCCGAGCTCATAGAGCTCTAATGACCGTGGTTGTAGAGCGGTATCAGCCAGAGACATGTACATTTGTGCTTCCTACTGGTGAGATTACTATCACTCTTGAGGATGTTTATCGCATCCTCAAGCTACCTATTCATGGTTGTCGAGTGACATACGACACGAGGAGGGGACGGAGGGCCTTGACCAAAGTATTTGGTCATGATCACATTATTTTATCAGCAGATAGGAGGGAGATGAGCTATGAGGGGACATTGGCGGCAGGTGCAGATCCCTTTGCTTTATTTCTATGTGCATTAATTGGTGGCGTGGTGATGCCCAATAGGAGGGGTAGGGGATTTCCGGTTGGATGGGGAGAGGTGATTGAGGGGATGGTTAGACATGAGACCATGTATGCCTGGGGACCAGTGATGCTGGTGCAGCTCTATCATGAGATGCATACAGTTGTCTATCATTATGATGCATCTTTATCAGCCGGGGTTACTTTGCTGTATGTGTGGATCTAGGACCATATTACGATTACTTGGCTGAGATGTGGGTACTATTGCCATCTGTTTGAGGCCTTTGTGCTCCTGTATCAGGATGCTAAGTACACATACATTGGTCAGGTTCGGTATTCGAGACAAGTGATGGATGATGTCATTTGGGTGACATGGCAACCCTACATCAGAGTGGAGTTGTGGCCAGATGATGATGTGCACATGCCTTTCACTTTTTAGCAGTGCTATTTGATAGGTCGAGGAGACCATATGATTGACATGTATCTACCATTGTGGGTTATGTGACAGTTTGGGTTACGGCAGGATGTCCCACAGCAGATGGTGATTTTTGTACGGACCCATCAGGATGTCCGTTATTGGCCTACAACCATACAACCCTAGGTTTCTCTAGAGGATTTTCCAGCTGTTGTGGTGGGATTGGCAGAGTGGGGTCAGGGATACAAGCACTACTCCTACATATGAGACATGGTGGCAGATGTAGAGACTGACTCTGTTCACTGACCTGGTAGATGAGGTAGTCCCTGCAGAAGAGGTAGCGAGGTCAGGGGGTGAGGAGTCTGAGGAGGATGGGGATGATGATTTCGATGGAGATGATTTCCTAGAGGAGGGTGAGGAGATTATTGCAAACTACCTTGTAGAGGATGGAGGGGATGGGGAGGAGAGGCAGATTGGGAGGGATGGGGAGCTGATGGATGTACTAGCGGCAACAACAGTTGGACAAGTCAGGGGCGGGGGAGAGGTACATGCGGGTGGCGGTTCACATGTGCCCCAGTAGTAGGTATGATAGCAGGCACCTATACACTAGGTTCCTATTGAGCAGGTCCAGATCAGAGTGGTACAGAGGTAGGGAGGACCTCGACAGTGTGGGGGACTATTGAGGGCAGGTAGGGGTGTTCTACCCCCACTGTAGATATCGTAGTAGCAGCAGGATGTTGCAATAGGGCATCAGAAAAAGGTGGGCACCTCAGGGGCAGGTGGAAAGTCAGGGTTTTGAGGGTCAACATCTCTTCGGTGGCCTCAGAGTGGAGAGGAGGAGGAGATTGAGACTCTATGGGCATAGGTAGCTAGCCTGTAGGAGGCTTTAGAGAGCCGCGAGGTAGAGTTAGTGTAGTTGCAGGGGACAGTTGCCTTATTAGATGGTACAGATGGACAAGTGACTGCATTGTGGGCATAGTTAGCCCAGGCTCAGGGTGATATAGTGGTGTTGACAGGAGAGCGGGATGCGGCACTTGCGAGGGCTCAGCAAGTAGAGGCTATGGTGGGTAGTTTGCAGGCTTCAAGTGTTGGTATGACCCTAGTTTTGACATTGATTTAGACATAGTTGTCTCAGGCATAGGGACAGTTGTTGGAGGCTAGAGGATGGATGGACTATTATTGGGCCCTCTATCACACGGCAGTGCCTGCAGAGCAGCGTGCACCGAGCTATAGCCAAGTCAGTGGATCTTGGGCATCTAGGTCACACAAGTCTAGATTAGTTTAGTCTGTTTAGCAGGTGATGGGTCCTCCATCACATGTGCCCCAATAGGTTACATAGGTATAGGTACAGCTACATCCATAGCCACAGGTAGGACCACAGCCACCACCAGGATTAGGATCCCCCACCGCATCAGAGAGAGGGTCCTCTATGTGACAGTTGTATCATTTTGGCCCTTGGAGGCATTGTATCATGACATGTTATTATATTTTGATGTATATACATGAGCGATGTATATTTTTGTGATGATGATATATGATATGATGTTGTTTGATGGCCTATTTGTTTATTTATGATGCTTTGATATGATTATGATGATGTTTATGTTGATGGATGCATTATGCTTTATGGATTATATGTTATGGATGTACCTATTGATGCAACATGATGTATGTAATGATGTTTTACTTATTTTGACATATGCATGTTTGTGATCTATGGAATATGATGTGGAATGCAACTAGATGTTCAGATTAATGATCATTTATTATGGATGTAAAATGTAATGTAATGGAAATGTATGTTTATCTTGATAAACACATGTTATGTATGGAAATATGGATATGCAACTAGATGGTTATAAAATGTAGCTAAATGATTATTGATGATGATTAGGCAATGTAACTAAACGATTATGCAATGATATATGGAATGGAATGTAATGATTATGAAATTTCACTAAATGATTTTAAAATACACCTAAATGATTGCAAACTAAATGATTATGATATGCAAACTTAAAGGATTATAAAATGAACCTAAATGATTATGCAATTTAAATGATATATGATATGGAAACTAAATGATATGTAAGATGCAACTAATTGATTATGATGTGCAACTACATGATTCTAAATACACCTAACAAAATGCAATTTGAATGATATATGAGATGCAACTAAAGGATTTTAAAATGAACCTAAATGATTATGCAATTTAAATGATTCTAAAATGAACCTAATGAAATGTAATTCAAATGATTCTAAAATGAACCTAATGAAATGTAATTCAAATGATTCTAACATGAACCTAATGATTATACAATTCAAATGATTCTGAGATGGAAACTAAATGATATGTAAGATGCAAACTAGATGATATGTGAGGTGATTAAGTCTTGATACAGATGATGTTCTTTGTGATAGGGGAATAGGTGGGGAGAGGATAAGGGTGTATGGATGTAGTATGGATAGGATTGGGAGCGGCTAGATTGGGAGGGGTGGGGAGCGGGGGACGAGGGAATTGTTAGGTCATAAGACACCACATCATTAAGGGGGGATTTATTTTGGCTCAGGATGTATTGAGTGAGAATAAGTTGGAGGAGTGGGATTAGTGAGGGGATTTTTGTAGGCTAGGTGATTAGGAAATCTAGGCCCAGATGGTATAGTTGAACAAATGATTAGCAGGATGATTTGAGCTAGTAACAGTAGTTGCATAACATTAATTGAGAGCATTTATTAGGTTATTATAGCAATGTAGGATACAGTTCACAAAGGTATGAGATGACCTAGGTGATGATATATATCCCACGATTGCATGGACTAGACCCACAAACAATAGGTGGATTTCATGCGTGCCCAAGGTAGTATAACCTTGCCTGGCCTAGGAAGGGGACTCATAGTGATGAGTGTTAATAGTACATATAAGGTATTGATGCCTATATATGCAAATGAGGCACATCATACTAGAACTGACTCAGGCCTCAAGATATGAATACTAGCCTTGGAGTAATGAAACCAACCCACAAGCACAGCATACATAAACAATGACCGTGTCTACTCCAGGTGTTGTCTGCCACTTACCATGATATAATGAGATCAAGGTAGCTTTGGAAATGACCTAGAGTGAGACAAAAAAGATAAAAATCAATAATCAGCAAGACCAACAAAAAAGATACAAATAGCCCTTGTGTACTCTTGCCAAGATACATGTCGATAGGATGACAGATTCTTGTCCATTGTAGGAACGATATATCCTAGGATGCGAATCGGTTGGATTTTGTTGGATAATTTTTGAAGGGTGGGAAAAAGGATAGTCAGGGCATGTGTGGGATTATAGTTGGTATGTTGATTGATGATTTTTTGCATTAGGAACCATGGTTCAAGTGTATACTCAGCGTGTGTATCATTTATTAGGTCCAACAATCTCAATGAATGGGGACCATCAAAATGGGTTGGATGGGTGCATCTTAGGTACTTTCAAGATGTGGGTGAGATGAATATGTAGTTCTGGAAAGACTTGATGATGTGGGAATGGTTTGGGATGGGTGTGATAGTGAGGGTTGATGGATGTTGATAGTCGCGAGTTGCTGCGAGATCGATGTATGGGGTTGATTTGCGGTGAATTGTGAGAAATGATTTTTGGATTTTCACCATTTTTCTATTGTTTTTGGATTTTTTGGATTTCCTATTGTTTTTGGATTTTGTGATTTTCTATTGTTTTTGGATTTTTTTTATTTTCTATTGTTTTGGATTTTTTGGATTTTCTATTGTTTTTGGATTTTGTGATTTTCTATTGTTTTTGGATTTTGTGATTTTGAGCTGTACAAAAGGAAGTTTACAAGGATCCTCGTTCCATGAATTAGCCTTGGGTGGGATATTGCAGGGTGGGCGATAGGATTTGATGTTTTAGAATTCCAAGCCATGGGATGTGTGCGATATGGAGTGTTGTGATGGAAAGAGGACTTATTAGATGGTAGAATCAGCCACTACACATGGCGCCTAAAACAAGTTTTCGCCACGGTACCAATCCAAGGTGTCACTGAAGTGATTTTCACCATTGGAAATCTTTATTGCACTTAGGTTTTTTCTTGATTTTTTCAATTTTTTTATTTTTTTTATTTTTTTGATCTTTTTTTAATTTTTTGATTGGGGTACTCAATGGGTTATGCGTAGAATTTCTTTAGATGTAGGATGTTCATAGGCTCCTCCAGAGGCTTCCCCTCAGGTGTAGCAAGCTAGTATGCTCCTGATCCATAGGTGGTTGTGATGACATAAGGTCCTAACCAATTGGGCTCAAATTTTCCTTTCTTAGGGCGCTCCTGCAAGTTTTTCTAGTTTTCCATAAGGACAAGGTCGCCTACTTCAAATTTGTGGTTTCTAATTCTCTTGTGATAGCTTCTTCTGAGGCAGTTTTGATAAGCCTGTAGGTGGTTCAATGCATTCAGATGTTTCTCATCCAGTAATTTTAGCTGATGCAATCTTGCGACTCAGTATTCCTCATCATTGATTATATTTTGCAAAGATACTCTTAGGGATGGGAGCTCGACCTCAATAGGTAAAATGGCTTTAGATCCAAATACAAGGGAATATGGAGTGGCTCTTGTGGGGGTGCGGATGCTTGTACGATAGGCCCAAAGGGCGGGATTGAGATGGAGGTGCCAGTCACGACTGACTTCATTAACCGTCTTCTTTAGAATGCAGAGGATGGTCTTATTTGAAGCTTCTACTTGACCATTTCCTTGAGGGTAATATGGAGTGGAGAAGTGGTGTTGGATTTGGAATTTCTCACACAAAGTGTGGACTTCCTAGTTCTTGAATGGCTTTCCATTGTCGGTGACAATGGAATGAGGGATACCATAATAACAGATGATATAATGGAGGATGAACTTGGATATCTGGGTTCCAGTGATGAAGGTGAGTGGTATTGCTTCCACCTACTTAGTGAAGTACTCGGTAGATGTGATGATGAACTTATGGCCATTAGACGATGGTGGATGTATTTTGCCTACGATGTTGAGCCCCCACTATGAAAAAGGCCATGGTGTCATGATTGGTTGCAATTCCTGTGCTGGTGCGTGAATGAGATCTCCATGCTGTTGACATGGTAGGCATTTTTTATAAACCGGTAGGCGTCTCATTCCATGGTTGGCCAATAGTATCCGATCCTCAGGATCTTTTTAGCAAGAGTGGGTCCACTTGAATGTGCCCCACAGATGCCTACATGTACCTCTTGCAAGGCCACCTTAGCTTCCCTAGAGTCTAAACATCATAAAAGCGTGCCATCAAGACTCCTTTGTATAGGGTATCTCCTACAAGGGTGAAGTGGGAGGCTCGGCAGATGAAAGATTTTCGTTGTGAGGCGGATAGGTTAGGAGGGATGATATTGTCATGGAGATATAGATAGGTTTCTTGATACCATGGGGATAGGGGACCAATGACTTCACACACTAGCTTCGATTGGGGAACATCATATGCTAGAACAGGGAGCTCCTCTATCACAAACTCACACTTCTTGCTGTCATTCTTCATGTCGACTAGGGACCCGATGGTGGCCATGGCATCTACAACTTTGTTCTTTAGCCTTGGGATTTGTTCGAAGTGGATGTCATCGAAATAGTCTTTAAGGTCATCGACCATCTTTTTATAAGGTAGGAGCTTATCATCCTTGGTCTTGTACTCATTGTTTACTTGGCAGATGACCAGTTGAGAATCTCCATACACTGTCAGTTTTTCAATTCTCCATTTGATTGCCATTCGGAGACCTATGATAAGGGCCTCATACTCTGCCACGTTGTTTGTATATGGGAATGTTATTTTGAATGACTTGGGGATGGTGTCACCTTGAGGGGTAACAAACAAGATGCCTGCCCTTGAGCCTCTGTGTGTGTATGACCCATCGAAGTATATTTTCCATGTTTCTGTTGCTGGTGCTATTGTCAAGATGGCTTCGTCGAGGAATTTTGCCAGTGTAGAATATTTTGCAAGAATGGGTGCTTCGGCCAGCTGATCAGTGATAACCTGTCCTTTGATGGATTTTCTCTCAGTATATTCAATGTCAAATTCAGTGAGGATCATGACCCATTTTGCCATTCTCCCAGTAAGAGCATCTGTGTCTAGCAGATATTTTAGTGGATCGATCTTGGCGATGAGCTTGGTTTTGTGATTGAGCATGTAGTGTCTTAGTTTTTGTGAGGTGAAGACTAGGGCTAGACATGCTTGTTCAATTGGTGTATACTTTAGCTCATAGGATATCAGGGTGCGGCTGATGTAGTATATGGCTCTTTCCTTCCCTTGCTCATCATGTTGTGCTAATAAGGCTCCAATAGCTGTTTCTATTGCTAAGATGTATAATAGGAGGGGTTCTCCTTGCCTTGGTAGGGTTAGAATAGGAGGATTAGCTAGGTATCCTTTTAGCTAGTCGAAGGTAGTCTGACACTAAGTGTTCCAGAAAAAAGTTGTATCCTTTCTGAGTAGATGTTGGAATAGTTGACATTTATCAGCAAGTTGAGCAATAAACTGACGAATGGACCGGAGTTTCCCTTGCAGGCTTCTTAGTTGTTTTAGGGTTTTTGGAGGAGGCATTTCAATTATGGCTTTGACTTTTGTAGGGTCCACCTCAATTCCCCTTCTGGAGACTATGTATCCCAATTTTTTTTCGGAGGTGACCTCGAAGACACATTTCTTTGGATTCAAGTGAACATTATATTGTTCTAGTCGGTCGAAGATCTTTGCTTAGACATCTAGGTGTTCCTCCCGTGTCTTTGATTTTCCTAGCAATTCGTCGACATAGTCTTCCATGATGTGGTGGAAAAGATCATGGAAGATGACAGTCATAGCTCATTGATAGGTGGCTCCAGCATTCTTTAGGCCAAAAGGCATTACCACCCAACAGTATGTCCCCCATGGACATATAAAGTTTATCTTATGTTGGTCCTCTTCTATGATCTTGATTTGATTATACCCCGAAAAACCATCCATGAGAGATAACATCTCATGTCCTGCCGTAAGATCTACTATCATGTCAATGTTTGGTAATGGGAAGTCATCCTTCGGGCAGGCTTTGTTAAGATCTCAGAAGTCGGTGCAGCAACAGATTCAGGAATCTAGTTTGGCTACTAGTACTAGGTTGGAAACCCATTCAAGATAATCAATTGGTCATATGAAGCCGACGTCCAGTAGTTTCTTCAATTCTGCTTTGACTAGGAGGGCCACCTGAGGGTTCATTTTTCTAATCTTCTGTTTTACTGGTTTTGCATCAGGCCATACTACAAGGTGATGGACGACCAAAGTGGGATCGAGCCCTGGCATTTCTGCATAAGTCCACACAAAATTGTGATTTCTGTGTTTGAAGAAGGCTAAGAAGTTTTCTTACTCTTTTGGGCTGAGAGATTCTGCCCTGAAGGTGATTTTCAGCTCTTCTTCCGTCCCAAGATTCATCTCTTGAGCTAGCTCTACCAGGATGAGTGATCTGTCTGGATATACCTTGTCTATCTCGGGAAGGCCCATGCTTCCATCTCCTGGCACCTCATGGAGGTTTTCACCAGGAGATACATCTTTTATTTTTACTTTTTTGGGATCTGACACTGCTGCGAAACAGTTTTCACGATTAGATCCATGTTTAATTTTTATATTTATGTGACTGGAAGCAGGGGTTGTCTCCTCGAAATAGGCAACTGTATCAAGTTCCATGATGTATCATGCTTTATGATCTCCTAGGGGGAAGTGATATCTAACCCCCATCATTTCAGCGATGGCCTCATCGTTTGGTGCTACGTCGAAGATAGGAGATCGTTGTTGGTCCCACTCTATGAGGTCCAGGTATACAAGGGGTAAGTCATTAAATGAAGAGGCTAGGGTGATGATCGTGTATATGGTGCATATGGAGGAGTCGAAGAAATTGGCGAAGTCACTAAAGGAATCTTGATGGCCCGTTTCATTGACATTATCAACTTCAGGGGAGGCCGTAGCAACCTCGGCTAGGATACATTCTCCAGTAGTGAGGATATGTTGTCGTTGACCATATCCTAACCCTTGGGTATAAGGATTTCTTGTCACTTGGACTGGTTCCACGATCCCTTGTTCATGAAGGCCGATACCGCCTTGTCCTTTATAGCCCATGTTTTTGATAATCTCTAACCCTTTGCCATAGATCTCTGTTGGTATTGTGGGAGCTTCTTGCTCAATTTCTTTATCTTTATATAGCCAGGATGATATGTCTTCAAGCACATCTTGATCCAGGAGATGTTACTTCTCAAAGGTAGGTGATGGTTTGCATTTGATGACCACTGTATTGGCTTCTTCTTTCTTTGGGGTACCGAACATTTTAGGGTTGGGTAACATGCCCACACAAAAGGTACTGTGTAGGTCATATTCCCCACATCCCATGTCACTAAGCTTGATCTTGATCTTGGGAAGTGGAGGTGTTTGGGATGAAGTGGTGGCAATGTTGGCAGGGTCGATGTACAAGGTGGATGTTGTGGGGTTGGCTTTTCTAATGGCTTTGTTATACAGACAGAAGGTGTGGTCATGGCCTTCCAAGAAACTACAGTATTGGAAGGGGTGGGGGTCAGCATAGATAGTTACTTCCATGCCATTGTGAGGGAACTTTAGACATTAATGAAATGTCGAGGGGACCGCTTGCATGGCATGGATCCATGGTCGCCCGAGAAGAATGTTGTATGGGAGATCAAGATCAAGGACCTAACTTTTTGTTTCCATTATCTTTTGTCCCACTTGAATAGGGAGCTTGATAGTACCCTCAGATAGTTGTTTAGTGTCATCATATCCTTTGATTGTTATGTATTCATTGGTGTCTACAACCACATCTGAGTATCCCAATTGTATTAGTAATTTAAGAGTGCACAGGTTTAGGCCGGAGCCACCATCTATTAAGACTCTCTTGATCATATGCTTGTGGATATAGACTTCGATGTGTAATGCATCATTATGTGAGTTTTCGAATGCGGGGAGATCCTTTTCTGAGTAGGTGAGGTGATGAGGCACAGTGATATGGACCATAATGGCTTGGAATTGATTCACGTTCAGGTTGGCGAGAACTTGGGTTTCCAAGAGTGCTTTATCAAGGACTTCTTTATGGAGAGGCGACATGCGAAGCAGCTCAAGTATGGAGATTTGTGCAGGGGTCTTTCCTAGATGTTCTAGGAGGTTGTACTGATTGGCAGGCAATGGGCATGTAGTTGGACGATTGGGTAGGGAATTTGATGTGGATGCGGGGGTTTGATCAATGGTAGGGGTTGTGCAGATGGATACATGGCCATGACGAGTTGTGATGGTGTAATCGGGTGCTTGAGTTCGAATGGTGATTGTGTTGATATGGTTAGACGATGGTTCTATCCGCCCTACAATAGAGTCATAGGTTGTGGGAGGTGGGGTGATGTTGTAGGTTTGATTAGATGAGTAGGCTTTGTTGTGATTGGGCAGTGGATCCTTGTAAGCTCCTAGATTAGCATTAGGCGATGGTTGGGTGCTTTTCTCAAGATTGAATTTGTTCTGATCGATGAGGTCTTGCACACAATGCTTTAACTTCATACAATCCGCAGTCTTATGGCCCACAATGCGGTGGTAGTCGCAATAATCATTTTTGTTGTACCATGCAACTTTGAGTTCATTCTTTTAGCAGGGCTTAACAGGTGGGAGAGTTATCAAACCTTTCTTTAGACATCTGTCAAGGATATCCTCGATTGGTTCCCCTAAAGATGTGAATTATCTTCGAGGTTTGTTTTTTTTAGATTACCCCTTGGGGTATTTACATCGGCGGCATATGTTTGATTATGTACATGTTGGACAACTTTCACATCAGTGACTCCATCGTTCAAGGTGTTTTTGTTCTTTCCCCAATAATGTGGCTTTTTGTTTGATTGTGTCTTGTTGTTGTTGTTTATATTAGGGACATTGATGTTGAGTTTGTTGTTGTTGTTGTTGTAGGACTTGTTGTCATATAATTTGATCAAGCCCTTGGCGATGAGGGCCCTTTCTATGGTAGTCCCTTTGTCAATGACTTCTTCAAAGGTAGACACACAAAGGATTTGCAGATGGAACCCTATTTCTTGATTGAGGTTAGTCACAAACATGGTGACTAATTGTTTCTCAGGAGTTGGCCAAGGGAGTTTTCTTGCTAAGCTCCTCCACCTCTGCAAGAAGGAAGCGAAGGATTCTCCACTTTTTTGTTTCATGTTGCAAAGGTCTGTCATAGATATTTCGTGTTCGAAATTATAGGAGAAATGATTGACAAATTTTTCCACGAGCTTAGGGAAAGACCTAATGCTCAGGGGAAGATGTGCGAACCATTCAGCCACTTGACCACTGAGGCTTCTTGGAAATAGTCTCATTAGATATGTATCATTGTTCAAGACTTCTAAGCAAGCAAGGTAGAACTCCCTAGGATGATCCCTAGGATCTCCCTTTCCCTTGTATTTGTCAAATTTGGGTGTCTCAAAGTTTTTGGGGAAAGGGGGCATGTATAATGTCTAATCAAATGGATAGGGACAAATATCCTCAAAAGAACAATGCTTACATTTGCCCCTAGTTTGTATATCATCTACCTTTTGAATCAAGGCCTATACAATGCTTGCAAAATCTAGGGTTGGCGGTGGTTGAGGTGTGTAGGTTTGCTGATGGATGAGGTGTTGGAGATTGGGTGGTGTTTGATGTTGAAGGTTTTGGGAGATCATGTTTTGGTATTGTGGGGTGGTGTTTTGGTTGAGTTGTGCGAGATGTTGTTGGTAAGCATGGATTTGTTAGAGAATATGGGGAGGTATTTGGGGATTATGTTATGTTGATGATGCTAGGGGGTTTTGTAGATATGTTAGAGTAGACAGATTGACATTGGATGGATTGACATGAGATGCATTGACGTTAGATGGGTTGGTCGTGTTGTAAGATGGTTGTGAAAAGAATTGTCTCATATAGGCTATGGTTTGAGGGTTGAGTGGAGGGACACTTGTGGAAGCACTTGCATGTGTGGGATTTCCTTGGATGCCCAAGGTGATTTGTGAAACAGAAGGGTTTACGTTAGTTGTAGTAGTGGATGTGATGATGGGTTGGCAGGTGGTAGGATTGGAGATACTTGCGGGGATTGTAGATGTGGTAACATTAGAGGTTGTGGTGGTGGTAGATACGGTGGGAGTTGAGGTTTGTGAGACGATAGGTTGGGTGTTGGATATAGATGGTTGGGTTGATGTGGTAGGATTGATGTTAGAGGTGGATGGTTGGGACGATGTCATGTTGTGGGGTGGTTGGGCACCAATTTGAGGAGGTGGTCAAGATATCTATTTGGATCCAATCTTAGGATTTTGTCAAGCAAGTCCATGTTGTCGGTGTCTTGTGTAAAGTTCAAGACATCTTGATCATCTTGGGACATGGTGGGGATGTTTTGTGGTAGTGGTGGTGGTGGTGGTGGTTGCAAGAAATGGAAGGGATTTTCATTGGGATTATATGTCAGGATTTGAAAGACCGAAGGTGGGTTGTGTGTTTGGTTGATTGGTAGGTTGTTGTCGTTGGTATTAGGCATTCCTATGCCCATGTATTGTCCAAAGTCTACCATTGCTTGATTCTTCTTGTGTTGTGATCTAGTTATGGGCATGCAAGTTTATGGATTTGATTTTGAGGTGGATGAAATAGGGATGGAGACCTTAGAGAATCTGGATTGATTTGTTTGGACCCAAAGAGGATGTGGTAGTGGAATGGAGTAAAAGGTGAAAGGGTGATTGTAGCGTGATAAAGGATAGATTTTCACTTCTATGAGATGAATCTTTCAAAAAAGTGTCAATCTAAGGATGATAAGAGTCGGTGATATTGATGTTTACAAAGTTTTGGACCAAAATGGTAGATGACAGATGAAGTTTGCTTGAGGATGATTTGATGAAAGGGATTTTGATGTTGATTTGGATGGTGAAATTTTTGGATGAACTAGATGTTTGGTATAAGAGATTAGGATGATGTTTTTGAAAAGGATTTGATGGTCCACGAATGAGCTTAAGTAAGATCTAGTTTTTGTATCGTACAAATGCATGTTTCTCTTTGTTTGGGGTAGACTAATGACCTTACACAAAGAAGGATATTTATTTTACTTGAAAGGTTGACTAATGACTCTCCAAACAAAATGTGATGTAAAAGATGAAATCTAGATCTAGCCTTAGCTCAAAGGGATGACGAGTTTTGGATTGATGGTTTTTTTTATGGGTGTTTGGGTTTTTGAAGATTTTGGATATGTTTTTGATGAGAGAAACAAGATGATTTTGGAATGATTTCTTGTAAAAAAGATGTTTGTTTGGACCAAAAGGTATGCAAAGATTTAATGAGGATGGATGGATATGAAATTAAGTGGATTATGGTATGGAGAGGGGTCCGATAATGATAGTGATTGATTCTCTAAGGTCAAAATGAAGGTATGATTGGAAAAATTAGGATGAAATGAGTGGAGTATTGAAAGATTTTTGGAAGGTGATTATGGATTATGGCTAAGCAGGTCCTAAAGATCACAATAGAATTTTCTCTAGTTTCAAGCAAGTCAATCTACAAATAGTGCTAATCCATAGGTGATATAGCACCAAAAGAAGATAGAGATGGTGCTGAAACAGGTCAGTGTTGGTCAAGGCTCTGAAAAAGATGGATTTTGATGACAAATTTAGATTTATTTTGATATGAAGTTTGATCAAATGATTTTTATTGTCTCTTGGCAAGTTTTCTTGAAAGCATTTTAAGCACAATAACCAAGATTTTTGTTTGTGAAAAGATGTGTGATTTTCTTAAACAAGCACTTTGCACAACCTAAGGTGAAGATAGGATAATATTTGTTGAATCCCCTTGCTGCGCCTATTCAAAGCGGGTAGCTCCAAGATCTTGGTAGCACTGGCCCCCCCTTATAGTGCACTCACTTCTCACGCATACCAAGATCTGGGTTTCCATGAAGGCTTGTCCCTCACCAAACCTTAGGATTGTCCCTGCTACCTCGGCTAAGAACTGCATGAATCAGGGCCGCTTCAAAGGTTACCCTTTTGCGTCAACAAATAGATAATTTTTGGCTTGCTAAAACAAAGGTTCGTAGTAAGTGCATTCGTTCAAGTGGCCATACCTACAACAATGCTACTCTCTATTATGGAGTCTCCCAGTCTCCAAGGGTTACGCCTTGGAGGCTTTTGGGGGAGGTTGGCCATCGGTATGACACAGCAGCACCTGTTCTTATGACTTTCGTCACAAACACATTATTTTATATAGTGGCTCAAACAAGCTTGGCTTTAGCTTGTTACCGCTTGGGTCGTTCCCACCTTTCGAAGCAGGGTGGTAGGCCCTCTAAAGGATTAACAAAAGCAACAGGACCACAAAAATACTTTTGATCCCCAAGTTCATACAAGGATGCAGGGGGAGAGCATACGTATATTTTGTGTTTGTATCACGCTAAAGAAGGTTCATTTTAGTTCTTTGGATTATGTTGGGGGTGATTTATGCAAGTGTTGTGAGAAGCTTTTGATTCCCAAGGTCACCAATGGTGTGAGGGAAGAGCATACACTTTTCACCACACAAACATCATCATGAAAACACTTCACACAAATTTGATTTGTTTTCTTGTTTAGATGAGTGAAAAATGCAAATTGTTGTTCTTTTTAATCCAATGAGTTGTGATGCACTTTGTGGTTCTTTTTAAGCCCAAAATCGAAATGTTTTGTAGAGTTGTTGGCAAGCACTTGTGAATTTTAGAGCACCAAATTCAAATGTTTTCTTAAGCTAAGGCACACAAAGATTTGTTTGTTGTATGTTGATCAATTTTAGTGCACCAAATTGAAATGTTGTTTCTAAGATAACATCCAAGGGTTCTTTTTAAGCACCAATTGAAGTGTTTGTTTTAAACTAAAGATAATAAACCCTACAAGAACTTATTAGTGGTTGTAGAATGATGGTGATGACCTGCAAACAGCTTATCAGTCCCTACAAAGAACCCAAAGTTAGTCTGCAAACATAGTGCTAAAACAAATATCAAATGGTGCCACTTTCAACCCTAAATGGTGCTACTGACAGAAACTAACTTAAATCTTGACCGCCCTAGACTATAGCGTTGATATACATATAGATAGCGCTAATTTACAAAATAGCGCTAATACCAGATACAAAATGCGCCATAACCAAATATAGTGCTAAAACATATTACAAAAGGCGCCAGATAAGAAGATAGTGCTAAAATAGAAAATGGCGCTAATATGTAGGTAACAAAGCGCCACTATGCATGCGACTGATTAGTCTGGTCAATAGTTGAAAATAGTACTGCTCTGGGTGCCGATAGCACTGATACGATGTTCAACTTGTCGGGCCTGGAAAACAGAGGTGTTCCTAACCAAAACAGAGGGTTAGACTGCAAAGGAAAGGGTCTTGTTAGTCTTGTTAGCCTAAGGAAAGGAAAGCAAGACAAGATGAAAGCCAAAATATGTGTTTAGTTCTTAATAAAATTTTGGCATGACCTCCCCCTCTTCGTTCAAGATGCCTGCAAAAATAGAGAGCAGATAGCCTCTAAAAATGGTAGGAAAACCAATCAAGCAAATGGATGTGTGAGTGAAAATTAAGAGAAATGTGCTATGTTAAATAGCACTAAAATAGAATATAGCGCTAAAATGCATCACAAATAGCACCGTTGCGTAGGTAGATAGTGCCACTCCTGCAAAAGCACGTCTCCAACACTAAAACTCACAAAAAAATGATTAGATATAGACCCTGCGGGTCCCACCGGGTGTGCCAAATGTAGATTAGGAAATAAAAATGAAAGGAGTAAACATAAAAACAAGTGCATAAACAAGCATTATACCTTTCACAATGAAGACCCAATCTCATCAAGGGGAAGGAGCTTGCACCCAAAAGTTCCTAAGATATACCCTAGATAAGGAAAAAAATGTGAAATACTCTATTCTAATGCAACTCACAAGCTAGCTCAATAGATATTTTGACATGGTAACATTACTTGAAAATTGGATGATAAAATGGGTAGAAGGATGTTGTATTTATAGACATTTTTGGAGAGATTTTGATCCAAGGGTTGAGATTGACTTGGGAGATCAAGGGTGGAGGATGAAGATGATGTGGAGGGCCTATATTTCATCTTGGAAGAATGAAGGGCTAGGAATAAAGATGAATTTTAAATTCATCTTGGGAAAGGGGTGGAGTAAATGAGGTTGGGTGAGATGGATTATTTGTGAATTAAAAATTCACACGGGGAAAGGTAAAATGAATTAAAAATTCATTTGCGGATGAGTGGAAATAAATGAGGTCTGGCATGGGTAAGGGGTGTAAGAGGAATTAAATGTGGTGTTGGACATATTCAAATAAAAAATTGACTTATGTGGGATATATTTCAATTTTTTATTTGGAGGATGTGGGGAAGGGTGTTCTAAGTTTGACCACCTTAATTAAGGTGATTAGCCTAATTAATTTAGGTCTAGGGGATAGGTAGGCTAGGGTAGCTAATTAAATAATTGCTATTTAATCAACTAGGCTAGGGGTAGGTTAATTAATAGGCTGAATTATTTAGCTAAACATGATTTACCTAATTCATTGGATTTAGTGAGAAGCGGGAAATTAACCAAATAAATATTGCATATTTATTTAATCAATTGGCTAAGGTTTGAAATATTGAATTGATAAAATTAATCTATTTGTTGGAGATAGAATAATGAAAAATTAGGTGATGAAGGGATAATTAATTAAATAAAAATTTAATTAAGTGATTAGAAGGGGAATTGGTATGTTTAGGGATGTCAGGAGTCAGTTTGACGATGAAGACAATTTTAGGTGTCTACACTAATCATAACAAAGCCTCATTGTCTAATAAAGCCTACAACAGTACCCCACCTCCCACATCCTATGACTCTGTTGTAGGGTGAATAGAACCATCATCTAACCATGTCAATACAATCACCATTCAGGCTCAAGCACCTGATTGTGCCGTCACAACTTGTCGTGGTCGTGTAACCATCCATACAGCCCCTATCACTAATAAAATGCCCCCATCCACGTTGGACTCCCTACCCAATCATCTAGCCACTCGCTCATCGCCTACCAATAAGTATAACCTCCTAGAACATCTAGGAAAGACCCCTGCGCAAATCTCCATACTCGAGCTGCTTTGTACATCACCTCTCCATAAAGAAATCCTTGACAAGGCACTCTTGGAAACCCAAGTTCCCGCTAACCTAAATGTAAATCAATTCCAAGCCATGGTGGGCCATATTACCTCGCCTCATCATCTCACCTTCTTAAAAAAAGGATCTTCTCGCTTCTGAGAACTTACATAATGACGCCTTGCACATCGAAGTTTGCATCCACAAGCATATCATCAAGAGAGTCTTAATGTGGTTGTAGACACCACCGAATGCATAACAATCAAAGGGTATGATGACACTGAAAGACTATCTGAGGGTACTATCAAGGTCCCTATCCAAGTAGGACAAAAGATAATGGAAACAAAATGTCAGGTCCTTGATCTTGATCTCCCTTACAACATTCTTCTCAGCTGACCATGGATCCATGCCATGCAAGCCATCCCCTCTACATTCCATCAATGTCTAAAGTTCCCTCACAATGGCACAAAAGTAACTATCTATGCTGACCCCCGCCCCTTCCAATACTACAGTTTCTTGGAAGGCCATGACCTTCTGCCCATACAATAAAGCCATCACAAAGACCAACCCCACAACATCCGCCTCATACATTGACCCCACCAACATTGCCACCACTTCATCCCAAACACCTCCATTACCCAAGGTCAAGATCAAGCTTAGTGACATGAGATGTGGGGAATATGACCAACATGGTACCTTTTGTGTAGGTACATTACCCAACCCTAAAATGTTTGGTGTCCCAAAGGAAGAAGAAGCCAATACAGTTGTCATCAAATGTAAACCATCACCTACCTTTGAGAAGAAACACCTCCTTGATCAAGATGTGCTTGAATACATATTGTCATGGCTATATAAAGATGAAGAAACAGAGCAAGAAGCTGCCACCATACCAACAAAAATCTATGGCAAAGGGTCAAAGATTGTCAAAAACATGGGCTATAAAGGGCAAGGTGGTATTGGCCTTCACGAACAAGGGATCATAGAACCAGTCTAAGCAACAAGAAATCCTTATACTCAAGGGTTAGGATATGGTCAACGACAACATATCCTCACTACTGGAAAATGTATCCTAGCCGAGGTCGCTACGGTTTCCCCTGAAGTCGATAATGTCAACGAAGTGGGCCATCAAGACTCCTTTAGTGACTTTGCTAAATTCTTCAAATCATCCATATGTACCATATACATAGTCACCACCCTAAAATCTTCATCCAATGACTTACCCCTTGTATACTTGGACCCCATGGACTGGGACCAACAAGGACCTCCTGTCTTTGACATAGCACCAAATGATGAAGCAATCGCTGAAATGATGGGGGTTAGAGATCACTTCCCCCTAGGAGATCGTAAAGCTGGATATGTTATGGAACTTGATACAGCTACCTATTTTAGGGAGACAACCCCTACTTCCAGTTGCAAAAATAAAAAAATTAAACATGGATCTGATGGCGAAAACTGCTCCGCGGCAGTGTCAGATCCCAAAAAAGTAAAAAGAAAGGACGTATATCCTATTGAAAACCTCCATGAGGCACTAGGAGATGGAAGCATGGTCCTTCCCGAGATAGAGAAGGTATATCCCTATAGATCACCCATCCTGGTGGAGCCAACTCAAGAGATGAATCTTGTGACATAAGAAGAGCCAAAAATCACCTTCAGGACAGTATCTCTCAACGCAACAGAGCAGGAAAACTTCTTAGCCTTCCTTAAATGTAGAAGTCACAATTTTACGTGGACCTATGTAGACATGCCAGGGCTCGATCTCACTTTGGTTATCCATCACCTTGCAGTACAGCCTGATGTGAAACTGGTGAAATAGAAGCTAAGGAAAATGAACCCTCAGGTGGCCCTCTTAGTCAAAGTAGAATTGAAGAAACTACTGGATGTGGGGTTCATTCGACCAATTGATTATCCCAAGTGGGTTTCCAACCTAGTACCAATAGCCAAACCTAATGGCCAAATTCGTTGCTGCATCGACTTATGAGACCTTAACAAAGCCTGCCCGAAGGATGACTTCACTTTACCAAAAATTGACATGATAGTGGATCTTATGGCAGGACATTAGATGTTATCCCTAATGGATAATTTTTCAAGGTATAACCAAATCAGGATCGTAGAAGAGGACCAACATAAGATAGCCTTTATATGTCCATGGGGGACATATTGTTGGGTGGTAATGCCTTTTGGCCTGAAGAATTCCAGAGCCACATATCAACGAGCCATGACTGCCATCTTCCATGATCTTTTCCACCACATCATGGAAGACTATGTGGATGACTTGCTAGGAAAATCAAAGACAAGGGAGGAACACCTAGATGTATTAGCAAAGATCTTCGACCGATTGGAGCAATACAATGTTCACTTGAATCTAAAGAAATGTGTCTTTGGGGTCACCTCCGAAAAACTTTTGGGATACATAATCTCCAGAAGGGGAATTGAGGTAGACCCCGCAAAAGTCAAAGCCATCACTGAAATGCCTGCTCTAAAGACACTAAAACAACTATGAAGTCTACAAGGGAAACTCCAGTCCATTCGTTAGTTTATTGCTCAACTTGCCGATAAATGTTAACCTTTCTAGCATCTACTCAGAAAGAATATAGCTTTTATCTGGGACAATCAGTGTCAGGCTACCTTTGACCAGTTAAAAGAATACCTAGCTAATCCCCCTATTCTGACTCCCCCAAGACAAGGAGAGCCCCTCCTATTATACATCTCAGTAACTGAAATAGCTATTGGGGCCTTATTAGCACAACACGATGAGCAAGGGAAGGAAAGAGCCATATATTACATCAGCCACACCTTGATATCCTACGAGCTAAACTATACACCAAATGAACGAGCATGTATAGCCTTGGTCTTTACTTCACAAAAGTTAAGACACTATATGCTCAATCACAAAACTAAGCTCATCGCCAAGATCGATCCACTAAAATATCTTCTAAACAGAGTTGCTCTTACTGGGAGAATGGCAAAATGGATTATGATCCTCAGTGAATTTGACATTGAATATACTGAGAGAAAGGCTATCAAAGGACAGGTTATCGCTGATCAGCTAGCTGAAGGACCCATTCCTGTAGAATATCCTACACTGGCAGAGTTCCCTAATGAAACCATCTTGACAATAGCACCAACAATAGAAACATGGCAAATGTACTTCAATGGGTCATATACACACAAAGGCTTGGGGGCAGGTGTCTTGTTTGTTACCCCTCAAGGTGACACCATCCCTAAGTCATTCAAAATTACATTTCTGTGTACCACCAACGTGGCAGAGTATGATGCCCTCATCACAGGTCTCCGAATGGAAATCAAATAGAGAATTGAGAAGTTGATAGTGTATGGCAACTCCCAACTGGTCATCCAGCAAGTAAACAATGAGTACAAGACTACGGATAATAAACTCCTACCTTATAAAAAGATGGTCGATGACTTTAAAGACTATTTTGATGACATCCACTTTGAACAAATCCCAAGACTAAACAACAAAGCTGTAGACGCCATGGCAACCATCGGATTCGTGGTCGACATGAAGAAAGATAGAAAGAAGTGCGAGTTCCTAATAGAAGAGCTCCCTATTCCAACATATGATGTTCCCCAATCAAAACTAGTGTATGAAGTCATTGGCCCTTTATCCCCATGGTATCAAGCAACTTATCTATATCTCCACAATAACATCATCCCTCCTAACCTATCTGCCTCACAACGAAAAAATTTCATCCGCTGAGCCTCCCACTTCACCATTGTAGGAGATACCCTATACAAAAGGAGTCTTGATGGAACACTTTTACAATGTTTAGACTTTAGGGAAGTTGAAGTGGCCTTGCAAGAGATACATGAAGGCTCTGTGGGGCACATTCAAGTGGACCTACTCTCGCTAAGATGATCTTGAGGATTGGGTACTATTGGCCAACCATGGAATGAGACGCCTACCGGTTTGTAAAATAATGCCTACCATGTGAACAACATGGAGATCTCATTCATGCACCATCACAAGAATTGCAACCCATCACGACGTTGTGGCCTTTCTCACAGTCGTAGGGAAAATCCATCCACCATCATCAAATGGCCATAAATTCATCATCACAGCTACTAAACACTTCACTAAGTGGGTGGAAGCAATACCACTCACCTTCACCATTGGAACATAGATATCCAAGTTCATCCTCCATTATATCATATGTCATTATGGTATCCCTCATTCCATCATCACCGATAATGGAAAACCATTCAAGAACCAAGAAGTCCACACTTTGTGCGAGAAATTCCAAATCCACCACCACTTCTCCACCCCATATTACCCTCAAGGAAATAGTCAAGCAGAAGCTTCAAATAAAACCATCCTCCACATTCTAAAGAAGACAGTTAATGAAGTTGGTTGTGATGGGAATCTCCAACTCAATCCCGCCCTATGGGCCTATCGCACAAGCATCCGTACCCCTGCAGGAGCCACTCCATATTCCCTTGTATTCGAATCTAAAGTCATTTTACCTATTGAGGTCGAACTCCCATCCCTAAGAGTATCTCTGCAAAATATAATCAATGATGAGGAATATTGAGTCGCGAGGTTGCATGAGCTAGAATTACTGGATGAGAAATGTTTGGATGCATTGAACCATCTGTAGGCCTATCAAAATCACCTCAGAAGAAGCTATCACAAGAAAATCAAGAACCAAACATTTGAAGTAGGCGACCTTGTCCTTATGGAAAACCATAAAAACTTGTAGGAGTGCCCTAAGAAAGGAAAATTTGAACCCAATTGGCTAGGGCCTTATGTCATCACAACTTGCTATGGATCAGGAGCATACCAGCTTGGAACACTTGAGGGGTAGCCTCTAGATGAGCCTATGAACATTCTACATCTGAAGAAATTCTACGCATAACCCTTCGAGTATCCCAAGTAAAATTTAAAAAATCAAAAAATCAAGAAAAACTCGAGTGCAATAAAGACTTCCAATGGTGAAAATCACTTCGGTGATGCCTTGGATTGGTATTGTGGTGAAAACCTATCTCAGGCGCCATGTGTAGTGGCCGGTTCCACCATCTCATAAGTCCTTTCTCCATCACAAACACTCCACGCCAAAATCACCTTCCATGGGTTAGAATCTAGAAACATTAGTTACCCACCCTGCATCTCCCCACCCAAGGCTATCATTGTAGTATAAAGATCCTTGTAAGCTTCCTTTTATATAGCTAAAAATCACAAAATCCAAAAAACATTAAGAAAATCCAAAAATCCAAAAAATACCCCAAAATAGATTAATCGTATAAATACTTGAGAAAGATACAGTACCTAAATAAGCACCTTCTGGAACCAAATCAACAAACCTGTCATCCCCATGCAATTCCCACCTCATCACCCAAGTTCATCACAGATATCTTTTAGATCTTTTCTAACGATTCGCTGCAAATCACCCCCATGCATCGATCCATAATAGTACTCTCTGCAACTTGCGACCATCAACATCCATCAACCCTCAGCATCACACCCATCCTAAACCATTCCCACATCATCAAGTCTTGCCAGAACTACATATTCATCTCGCCCATATCTTGAAAGTACCTTGATCCCATGGACATAAGGTATGTAGGCAGTCTGGAATATGAAGGAAGTATCCACTACTCAAGTACATAAGATCCACTCATCCAACCCGTTTGGATGGTCCCCATTCACTGAGCTTGCTAGACCCAACAAATGATACACACACTAGGTATACGCTTGAAACATGGTCCCTAATGCAAAAATAATCAATGAACATGCCAACTATAAGTCAACACATGGCTTGACTATACTTTTGTCCATCTTCCAAAAATTATTCAACAACATCCAACCGATTCGCATCCTAGGATATATCATTCCTACAATGGACAAGAATCTGTCTTCCTGTCAACACTAATCTTGGCAAGAGCATAAAATGTCTATTTCTATCTTTTTGTTGGTCTTTTTGATTATTGATTTTTATCTCCTTGTCTTGCTCTAGGTCAATTCCAAAGCTACATTGATCTCATCATATCATGGTCATTAGAGGACAACACCTAGAGTGGACATGGTCAGTGCTTCTGTATGTTGTGCTTGTGGGTTGCTTTCATTGACTTTAGGGATAGTATTCATATCTTGAAGCTTGGGTTAGTTCTAGCATACTATGCCTCATTTACATATACAGGAAGCAATACCTTATATGTACTATGAGTATCAATGGCTATGAGTCCCCTTCCTTGGCTAGGCAAGGTTATACTACCTTGGACATCCATGGCATCAACCTATTGTTTGTAGGTTTAGTCCATGCAATCATGGGAAATGTACATCAACACTTAGGTCATCTCATACCTTTGTGGAAGGTATCCTACATTTCTATAATAAACTAAGAAATGCTCTCAATTAATGTTATGCAACTACTATTACTAGCTCAAATCATCCTGCTAATCATCTATTCAACTATACTATCTGGGCCTAGATATCATAATCCCCTAGCTTAACCCCCCTCTCCCAATCCTCTCACTAATCCCACTCATCCCACTTATTCTCACCTAACACATCCTAATCCAAAATAAATCCCCCCTCAATGACGTGGTGTCTTATGACCTAACAATTTCCTCATCTCCCACCCCACTCCCTCCCCAATCTAGCCAAAACCAATCCTATCCGTACCCAATCCATCAACCCTTATCCTCTCCCCACCTATTCCCCTATCACTAAGCCCCACCACCCAGGGTTAAACAAAGGACATCATGTGTATCAAGACTTAATCATCTCATATATCATTTAATTTGCATTTCATAATCACTTAGGTGCATTTTATCATCATTTAGTTTCATCTCATAATCATTCACTTTGCATTTCACAATCACTTAGGTGCATTTTATCATCATTTAGTTTCGTCTCATAATCATTTACTTTGCATTTCACAATCACTTAGGTGCATTTTATCATCATTTAGTTTCGTCTCATAATCATTTACTTTGCATTTCACAATCACTTAGGTGCATTTTATCATCATTTAGTTTCATCTCATAATCATTTACTTTGCATTTCACAATCACTTAGGTGCATTTTATCATCATTTAGTTTCATCTCATAATCATTTACTTTGCATTTCACAATCACTTAGGTGTATTTTATCATCATTTAGTTTCATCTCATAATCATTTACTTTGCATTTCATAATCACTTAGGTGCATTTTATCATCATTTAGTTTCATCTCATATATCATTTAATTTGCATTTCATAATCACTTAGGTGCATTTTATCATCATTTAGTTTCATCTCATAATCATTTACTTTGCATTTCACAATCACTTAGGTGCATTTTATCATCATTTAGTTTCATCTTATAATCATTTAATTTACATTTCATAATCATTTAGTTTGCATTCCATAATCATTTAATTTGCACATCATACTCATTTAGTTGCATAGCATAATCATGTAGTTACATTCCATAATCATTTAATTTGCAAATCATAATCATTTAGCTACATTTCATAACCATCTAGTTGCATGTTCATATTTCCATTTGCATGCATAACATGTGTTTATTAAGATAAACATATATTTCCATTGCATCACATTGTACACCCATATTAAATGTTTATTAATCTAAACATTTATTTGCATTCTACATCCACATCATAGTCCATAAATCACAAACATGCATATATCAAAATAAGTAAACCATCATTACATCTATCATATTACATTAATAGGTACACCCATAACATCAACATAATACATCTCATAAACACAACACATCCATATCATCTCATAAAATCATCACATCATCATAATATGCATAATCCATAAAACACACTGCATCCATCAACATAAGCATCATCATAATCATATAAAAGCATCATAAAACAAACATATAGGCCATCAAAAAGCATCATCTCATATATCATCATCGTAAAAATGTACATCACTCATATATACATAAAAAAATACATGTCATGATACAATGCCTCCAAGGGCCAAAATGATACAACTGTCAACCCTAAATAGTGGAGCCTCTCCCTGACTCAGTGGGGGATCCTGTTCTTGGCCATGGCTGTGGTTGTGGCTATGATCCTGCCTCTACTTGTGGCTGTGGCTAAAGCTATACCTATGTAGCCTGCTGGGGCACCTGTGATGGGGGACCCATTGGCTACTGAATAGACTGAAATGATCTAGATCTGTGTGACCTAGACATCTAGGATCCGCTGAGCTAACTCTAGCTCAGCACAGCTACTCTGCAGGCACTGCCGCCTGATAGGCACCTTGATAATAATCTACCCGTCCTCTAACCTCTACTAGCTGTCCCTGTACCTGAGATAACTGTGTCTGCATCAGTGTCAAAACTGGGCCCATACTGACACCCAAAGCCTATAAACTAGCCACCATATCCTTTGCCTACCAGTCTCTCAAAAGGGCAGCATCCCACTCTCCCATCAAAATGGCTCGCACCCTGTGCCTGTAGTGCACCCACCTGTCCATCTGTACCGTCTAGTAGTGCAACCGTGCCTCGCAACTACAATAACTTTGCATCACGACTCTGTAAAGCCTCTTGCAGGCTGGCAATATGTCCCCATAGGATCTCAATCTCCTCCTCCTCTCCACTCTGAGGCCGTCGATGAGATGAAAGCTCTCAAGGCCCCGAACCTCCACTTGTCGCTGAGGTGCCCACCTCTAGACCAGAAGCCTGCTGTCCCACTGCAACGACTTGCTATTGCTGTGATACCTGTGGTGGGGGAAGAACATCCCTACCTATCCTTGACTGTCCCCCACGCTATCAAGGTGCTCTCTACCTCAACATCTCTCTGATCTGAACCTACTCAATAGGTACCTGCTGCACAGGTACCCGTTGTCACACCTGCTACTAGGGCAACTGTGAGCTACCACCTACCTGCCCCTCTCCCCTGACCCTGACCTATCCAGCTGTTGCTGCTGCCAACACATCCATCAGCTCCCCATCCCCCCCAATCTCCCTCTCCTCCCCATCTCTTGCAACCTCCACAAGATAGTCTGCAATAATCTCCTCGCCCTGCTCTAAGAAATCATCTCCATCAGCAGGTACCTACTGTCACACCTACTGCTGGGGCAACTGCGAGCTACCACCTGCCTGCCCCTCTCCCCTGAGCTCGACCTATCCAGCTGCTACTATTGCTGCCAACACATCCATCAGCTCCCCATCCCCCCAATCTCCCTCTCCTCCCCATCTCCTCCAACCTCCACAAGATAGTCTGCAATAATCTCCTCTCCCTCCTCTAAGAAATCATCTCCATCAGAATCCTCATCCCCATCCTCCTCTAACTCCTCATCCTGTGATGCTGTCGCCTCCTTTGGGGGACTACCTCCTCTGCAGGGTCTGTGAATCGTGTAGGCCACCACATCCGCCACCATGTCTCATAGGTAGGAGTAGTGACTGCATCTCTAACCTCACTCTGCCAATCCCACATCAACGGCTCCAAAGCCACAAAATCCTCTAAGGCAACTCGGGGTTGTATAGCTGGAGGCTAATAACAGACATCTTGATGGGTCTATACAAAAATCACCATCAGTTATGGAACATCCTTCTGTAGCCCAAACTGCTACATAACTCGTGACGCTAGATACATATCAATAGTATGGTCCCCCCGACCTATTAGGTAGCACTACTAGAATGTGTAGGGCATGTGAACAACATCATCTGGCCAGGGCTCTACTCCAATGTATGGTCGCTAAGTAACCTGAATGACATCATCCAAAACTCGTCTCCAGTATCAAACCTGCTCAGTGTATGTATACTTTGTATCTCGATACAAGAAAACAAAGGCCTCAAGATGATGGCGATAGTACCCACATCTTGGCTGAGTAATCAAAATATGCTCCCAAATCCATACATGAAGCAAAGTAACTCCGGCTGATAGAGCTGAATCGTGATGATAAACAACTGTATGCGTCTCATGATAAAGTTGCGCCAACATCACCGGTCCCCAAGCATACACTGTCTCATGACAAACCATCCCCTCAATAACCTCTCCCTATCCAACTAAAAATCCCTTGCCTCTCCTATCTGGCATCACTACGCCACCGACCAACACACACAAGAATAAAGTAAAGTAATCTGCACCTACTGCCAATGTCCCCTCATAGATCATCTCCCTCCTATCCACTGACAAAACAATGTGATTGTGGCCAAATACTCTAGATAAGGCCCTCCGTCCCCTCCTCATGTCATATGTCACCCACTAACCATGAATTGGTATCTTGAGGATGCGATAAATATCTTCAAGAGTGATGGTGATCTTGCCAGTAGGAAGAAAAAATGAACAAGTCTCTAGGTGATATCGCTCTACAACAGCCATAATCAGAGCTCTGTGAGCTCGCAACACTAGCATCGATGCATTTGTCAAAAGCCCTAACCTCACTAGTCGAGCCTGGGTGGCATCATCGAAATGACCAAATAACACCATCACGGCTAGCACGCGTCACTCCCGTGAGGACACTATAAATGACCTCATAACCTGCATCCACAAATTTATAGTAAAAAACCTACCTATTTTTTTCCAAAATCCACCCTTTCTTCTACTTTTGAAAGCCAAAATATTTTGGCACCACAACAAACCCTATTTCATGCCATTTCTAATGATCACACCACCCACATTTCCACATGGCGCTAATTCACAATATAGCACCACTGCGCAGCCCCTTTTCACGCCATTCAAACAAATGGTGCTACCCTCCCATTTGGCACCAATCTAACAAATGGCACCACCCTTCCCAATAATGCCGATATCAAGTATTGCGCTATTATTTCACATCGCGCTAATCTTAAAGATAGTGCCACTACATAGCATGATGCTAATCTGAAATATAGCACTACCCTGCCTCCTATTTGGCGCCAAAACACCAAACCCTAAACCCTACGCAACATTGCACTAAAGCAGTGGATGGTGCCAAAATGATAAACATTTGGCACCAATCCATCCCTTCTCCACCCCAGCGGATAACGCCAATCTAGAGGATAGCACTAATCTACTCCCCCTTTAGTGCCACTAATCCGTTCCCCCTTTAGCACCACACGATCTTGCAATAGCACCAAAACCCTAAAATTCTAAATTCTTGAAGCAAAAAAATGCAATAAAATAAAAAAATAACAAAGCTAGGGTTAGGCCCTACCTAGGGTCTAGCCTCCGGTGCCCGGTCATATGCTCAGAAACACTTAAAAATGTGTGTGTATCATGGGAACATGGGATTGTGGTTTGCCATCTCTACTTTGCTCCTTCCCAAAAACTCAATGTGTGCAAATGTGGCACCCTTAGGGCCCACTATTCTAAATATAGTAAGCCATGTCATCCTTTCACGCACATTTTCCCCTCCAGGGTGCAGATCACAACCTTTTTCCTCCGTTTTTCTTCCTTTCATCTTGTTTTCCATCCTCTATCTAACTTTCACTCCCATCGAGTCCTTTCGAGAGTTCGCCTGAAAAAAAAAACAAAAAAAAAAATTCACCGACCTCTCGAGGGGTATCCCTCACTCATTCCATTCCTTCTCGATAGCTGGGGCATATTTTTCTTTGACCTGACGCCACGTCAAAGAGGGGCAAATGTAGACACCTAAAAATATCTTCATCATCAAATCGACTTCCGACCTCCCTAAACATACCTATTTCCTTCCTAAACAATTAATCAAATTTTTATTTAATTAATTATCCCTTCATCACCCAATTTTTCATCATTCTATCTCCAAACAATTGGATTAATTTCATTAATTCAATAGTTCAACCTTAGCCAATTGATTAAATAAATATGCAATATTTATTTGGTTAATTTCCCCCTTCTCACTAAAACTAATTAATTAGTTAAATCAGGTTTAGCTAATTAATTCAGCCTATTAATTAACCTATCCCTACCCTAGGTAATTAAATAGTCATTATTTAATTGCCTACCCTAGCCTATATCATCCTAGCCTTAGGATTGATTAAATAAATCCTTATTTAATCAATCTTAACTTCTCACTAATCCATCCACTATTTTATTCCAGCCAGATTAATTAGGTTAACCACCCCAATTAAGTTGGTGAAACCCTCATTAACACTTCTCCCCACATCCCATGAATAAAAAAATGATTTCCATGCCACATAAATTAATTTTTAATACACATTTGTCATAATCCTCATTAAATGCCTCTTACGCCCCTTACACATGTCATACCTCATTAATATCCACTCTTCCCCAAATGAATTTTAAATTCATTTTACCCTTCCCCATGTGAATTTTTAATTCACAAATAATCCACTACACTCCACCTCATTTATGAACCCCTCTTCCCAAGAGGAATTAAAAATTCATCTTTATTCCTAGCCCTCCATTCTCCAAGATGAAATCTAGGCCCTCCACATCATCTTCATCCTCCACCATTGATCTCTCAAATCAATCTCAACCATTGGATCAAAATCTCTCCAAAATGCTTATAAATACAACATCCTCCAAGCCATTTGCCCATCTAGTTTTTAAGTAATGTTATCAAGCCAAAATATCCTTTGAGCTAAGTAATTTCTTGAGTTACATTTGTAAGCTTGAGAGCATTTCACATCTCCTTTAAGTATCTAGGGTACATCTTGGAGCATTTGGGTGCAAGCTCCTTCACTCTTATGAGATTGGGTCTTCATATCAAGGTATAATCTCTTGTTTTGCATGCATTTGGTTTATATTTTTACCTCAATTTAGATTTCCTAATCACACTAGCTACACATGTATCAATGATGAATGAAAACACCTATATGAATCCCTATTTCCAAAATGATTACACGCATAGAGTGAGTTCTTCGTCTTTTATTTCATAAATGTATGTGAGAATGGCTATATGTATTTTTTTTCTTGTATCTTCTTCTTCTTCTATGATTTTTATGTCTTTGGAAAGCTGCCTTCCGAGATAGGTGTCGACTATGGGGAAAAATAGGGAAGTAGGCTTTCTTTTTCAAAACCTACACACCGTTAAATATGATTAAATTCTTTGGCCAAAGAGAATGTGATGTTGAAATAGACATATGTACCATTTAAATAGATGGTTGATTTCCTAGTACATTATTTATATTTTCCCTTCTATATCCTGTTGATGAGATGTTGCATTCATGATAGAAATGCATGTAGATTGATAGGCACACACCAGATTCCACCCTACACTTGTTTACATGTTGCTAGGCCCTTCGAGCAGGATCAAGCATTCCTCAATTTGAGGAATACCGGGGAAGCAGAAGCTTCGTGGATGGGAAGAAAAAGTGCTTGAACCATGTTCTTGTCCTTTGACGCAACAGATGGCTAGATGGTCGATGGCGGCCGAGGACTAATTTTTGGGTTCATTGATAGTGATGATAGTTGTACACTTATATTTAAACTCAATGTTATGTAAGGTGAAAATCCATATCTAAAATTGTATATATGTTGATTATTGAAACTTTGTAATCGACTTCAGAAAGGTGTAATGAATCATCAATGTTTATCAAACTTATGAATGAAAATCTTGCATTGGCAATAGATATTACCGTTATATCTTTTACATGATGATGTTGTAGTTACTTTACTTTACTTTACTTTCCTTGCAATAATTTATTTTCACTTCGATTAAGCTTGAATGTGTAGAAATCTGTACTTTACATCCTTTTTGCCATCAACACTCATGGCCAAGAAAAGTGTTTCATCATTTGAATCATCATGCCCCTCATCTTCTGAAGAACAACTATCTTCTAGATGGAAAACTGATTTCTTTTGAATTTTCTATTTTTGTTACTTCTCCTAAATTCTTTAAGAGGACATTTGGAAGCAAAGTGACCAACCTTTCCACAGTTGAAACATTTAAAGGGTAACTTACCTTTGTATTTTCCAGATCCTTTCTTTAGAGTTCTCACAAAATTTGCTTCAGCATCATTAGGGATTTCATCTTCATCAATAGTTTCTTCTTTTGTCTTTTTATTGACTTTGAAAACAACCTCTTTCTTTGGAACATCACTGTCAAACTCTCTCATTTCAAAAGCAGTAAGAGTCCTAAACATTTCATCTAAAGAATATTCATCCAGGTTAGCAATCTCCTCAATAGTAGATACTTTGGAACTGTAAGATTTGTGAAGAGATTTTAGGACCTTTTTCACAACCTCATCTTTTTTTATTCCCCCACCAAGACCATTGATACCATTGATTACTTCATTCACTCGGAGCATGAAACCAACAATATTTTCATCTTTTGACATCTTTAGAGATTCAAATCTGTTCTTGAGTACTTCCATCTTAGCTTTCTTTACTTTCTTATCTCCTTCATAAATGGTTTCAAGTTTCTCCCAAACCTCTTGAGATGATTTACAATTTATCACCTTTGAAAGTTCTAAATTAGATAATCCACTCATGATAGCAAACTTGGCCTTGGCATTATTATCATACTTCTTGATTTCATCTGCATCTGTTGGAATAGAAGCAGGGACAATATAACCTATCTTGACAGAATCCCAAACTCCACAGCCTAGTGAATTGATGTAGCCTTCCATCCTCACTTTCCAAAAAGCATAATTTGTTCCATCAAACTTGGGAATCTTACTAGATCCTCCTGATGCCATCCCAGACCTTCCTCAAGTGGTTAAGTTTCATTTAGAGGAAATTGGCTCTGATACCAATTGTTAGAGACACTAGGATATTGATAGGGGGTTAATCAATATCTAAACAATTCTTCCAATTTAACAACTTCAACTTATCCGCAACAGATCAGAACTTAAGCATGACAACATTATCATGAACATGATTTATTAACACAATGCATAGCAACACATAACACTAGATATACGTGGAAAACCCTAGAAGGGAAAAACCACGGTGAGATTAACTTACAATATATGAAGTTCAAATAATATCTTTTAGGGGCTTTAACCCAAGGAAGCTACTACTCCTTAAGTAACTTTGATTTAGGGTCACTCCTAAGGAAGCTTCTACTCCCTAATGACTTGTTTTAGGGGCTTTAACTCAAGGAGGCAAGTACTCCCTAATATGAGAACAAACTCAAAAAAGATTACAGTATGATAATCTTTCAACTATCAGAAAACTCCCTTTGAAGCTCACACATGATGATTGCACTTCTGTCTCTTCACAATTTCTTTTGAAGATCTGATCAGTCAGGCACACTCTATACTTGATCACTATCTCAAATAAGTCTTCAAGATGAATTCGGACAGCATCATCAACATCTGCTCTTTCTCCCACTGTCGCACATTGAAATGTATTTATTCTACTTTTGTCTGCTTGCAAACCTTTTTAATCATCTTGCAATCATACCTTCCATACTCAAATTGATCTAATATTTATACATGATATTACATTGATTACATATCTTGTTGGCCAGATTAAACATGAAAAATACATTTACAGGTCAGCCATACAATACACAATATGAAACGTGTAGAAGATAGGTCTAATTAGGACAACGCATTACACCAGAAGAAGACTCAAACCTTGCGGACCCTGAAACTTGCTTAACCAAGTCCAAATCATCCTTCATAGCCTCAAACATCAAGAAATTTCCTCCACATAGTCTGTTCATTTGAAATTAGGACAACTTTAAGGTAAGCTCATGAAAACTTGAAGAGTAACAACCATATCAACTAGAAAACCTTGTGCAGTACTAGAAACAAGAAAGGTCTTCGTGAAACTCTTCCAAATGAGTCTACATGACTCATACAACATCCCCAAACACTCCTTTGCCACTACACATCAAAGAATTATGCCACACACCTTCAATCATTAATTCTGAGAGCACATTGTTATCCAAAATACACTGCAACATGCTGTCAATTGAAAAACTGAGTTGCGGACCACCAAAAAGATTGAAATAAGAAATAAACATAAATTGCACATTCAAGAACATGTTTACAAAACTACAGGGTCAATCATTTACTTCTGAAGGAATGCGGAGCATTCCAGTGAGTCTTCAATACTACTCCATTATGTCAGAGCACATCCCGATACTCTATCAATCATAACTTTCATTGTGGAGGGAGTGATGGTCTGGAACTTTGGAAAGAACACATTTACCACCCTCTAAACATAGATCCAGAACTACATAGCCATATCTACAAACATGGAGGAATGCAGAGCATTCCATTCACCTTTCAACATCACATTACACTGTCAGAGCCTGAACTAGAACTCAGTCACTTATATCTTTCACTGTGGAAGAGAAAACACTCTAAAACTTGTGATTTAGCATATTTACATCATACTCAACTTAACTCTTGAACTACATGACCATAGCTTCAAAATTATAGAAACGCAGAGTATTCCATTGCCATGCTAGAAACATCTTCACATAACCAACATTATCTTCAACCTGCTTTCGGAGGCCAAGTCTGCTTTGCATCACTATATACAACTCATGATTAGTAGGAATGATCATACAACATGCTTCAAAATAGGAACACATCCTCAACATCAACAACACAACTTGATTCTTCTAATTCATATTGATCAGGCTTCAAACTCAACTTTGCCTTGATTAGGAAAGTAACTTTTATGACCTCCAATGATGAGCTTTTTCTTTCTTAGGAGCATGATATCCAACCATGAATAGTCTCTTACTCTTATGATAGTGTTGACATCAGTGTATGCTACTATGTTGACATCAATGACAACACATATGGCCAACAAAGACTTCATAGATTCACATAGTTATGGAAACACTCAGTGCAGAGAGCCCCATCAAGTAAAATTTGACCCTAAATTGGTTTCAGACTCAAACTTTTGAGTTTGGGTTCTTATTGTAGTATATTTTCGTGTTATGTTTGTTTTGGTAGTGGTGGTTGGTGTTGGTAAATTGTGTTCTTTTTGTAATATTGGTTCTAGCTTTAAAAATTATGTTGCTTGCCTTCCTTTAATGCCTTCTAGCTTTGATGTGATTGTTTCTCTAAGGGAGTAGACATTAATAGAACCCACAATTAACCAAGAAAAAACACAAATGACCCACATGAATCTCTCACTTCAATTTTGAATTCAAAAGGAAAGGATAGGCTTAAAACTGAATTGTAAAGCTTCTGGTTAAAATTGTGTGTAGCTTTTTTTTACATCGATGTTTTGGATCACACTCAGTGATCCATCATCAGGAAGAGAAAGAGAATGAAAATGAAATAAACTGCAGATCGGGTTCTTAAAAAGAGAGAGGAAAAAGTTGACACGGGTTACTAGATGGGAGAAAAGAACAAAGGGAACCAAAAACTAAAGAGTTTCAAAAAGCAAGATAAAAACCCCACAATTAAAGAGAAAAAAATGAGGTAAAAGGAAAAGTCAAGATGAAGGAAAATAAATTATTATAATAAAGAATTAAATTAAATTAAATAATTAAATAGAACAAAGGAAAGTTTCAAATAAAAGAATACTAGAGTTAAAAAGAGGAACAAGTCAAGAAACAAAAGCAAAGAGAAAATAGATACAAGGAAATAAAATAGAAGAGGTGAGTTAAATAAATAGACCATAAAGAATGGAAGAAGATGAGAGCAAAAAATAAGAACAATAAGAATGAGGAACAAGAGAAAATTAAAAATGAAGACACAAATTAACAAGGAAAATCAAGAAAGGTAAAGGGAATTAAAATGAATAGAAGAAGAAAAAATAAATAAAGGAAAAGGAACAAGAATAGAAAATAAAAAAATGAGGAGAATGAAAGAATGTGAAAGAAAATAATAGCAATCATAAATAAAAACAATGGAGCAAGAAATGAAAACCATTAGAAGGAGAAAGAAAGAATGTGAGGAAGTCAGAAAATTAAAAAATAAATAAAATAAGAGAGAAAAGAAACATAAAGAGGACCAAAGGCTAGAAGAAGAGTCACTAACCTGGAAAAGAGAAAGAAGAAGGGCAAGGGGATAAGGAAGAAGAAGAGGGACTAAGGTGGGAGAGGATGGGAATGATGTGGGATAACGAGGAGGGAGAAGTGGGGAGGAAGGGAATGAGGAGAGATCTAAATGGGATGGCGAGGGGATAGGTTAAAACTAGAAAGCAAAGTTCGGGGAGCGATAGAAAGACAAAAAATAAAGGGGACACTAGAGAGAGAACCAAGAGAGAGAACAGGAACAAGACAAGGGGGGTTAAGGGGAAGGAAATTAATCAAGGAGGGAATTTAATAATGGGTTCCAAGTGTGGCTTAGGTTCCATCCCTCATCTCGATTTAGGTTGGTGGAGTTATTACGGATGAAAATGGCTTCTTTGAGCTTCCTTTTAAAGAAGTTATCTTCCTTGGCTAAGATATGTGCATCCTCAAGGTGAATGTGGTGCTTGGTATAGGAGGAGTGCTCAGCAAGGGCGGATTTAGAAACCCTTTCATGTCTTATGTCTGCCTCGAGCTCTTTGATTCTCAAGCAGATAGATCGACCTATCTCGCCAATATAGGGGGTTCCGCATGAGCGATCAATTTTGTAGACACCTGAGTTTAGAAAGATGTCACTGGGGTCTTTGGTAGAAGGGATTAGGTTCCTGATGGAAGAGAGGGGTTTGAAGGCACATTTGAGCCCCTTTTTACAAAGAATTTTGGCGATCTTATTCGATATGCCTTCAATGTAAGGGAGGGTGGCACCATAAACAACATTGAGTCTTTATTTTCAGGTTTAGAATTGAGGTGGGATCAAGCTTGCTTAAAGGCTCTCATGATGTGTTTATCACGGTACCCATTTAGTTTAAAAAGCTAGGTGAGGTGGGAAAGTTCACGGTTATTGTGGTCATTATTGCAAATGCGGAAGACTCTGGTAGCCAGAGTCTTAAGGACAATAGCCTTTTGGGCAGGGTGGTGGTGGGAGGAAGCTATAAGGTAGAGGTTAATGTGGGTGGATTTCCTAAAGATAGGCTTAAAACTCTCAAATTTTATTTTATTTTTGGTTGAATAGGCTTCTAATTTATATTTCAACACATTTACAATAATTGGCATCAACAATGTCACCGAAATCATTTTAATTTATGTTACTTGAATTATAAATAAACTCTCATTTTAATTTATGTATTTTATTTACATATAAACCCATTTAATTTCTATAAATTCTCTTCAAAATACACCCCCATTTTAATTTGTGTAGATTCGATCACAGATAAACCCTTTTTGAATTTTAAGGTTCCTTTCTTGCAACAATTCTGACCCTACACAGACTTATAGTTAAATATTTCTTTTTAGATGTTGTCAATGATGTTCCCTATGGTGGAGATTGGTATTTCCTATTCCCAAATTAAAAATGTTGAAAGCAAATTTTATGTCCAAACTGCTTGTATATTTGTCATTGACATCTATTTTCAATTCCTTAAATGGGTAAGAATTTATGTTGATTCCTTCCGCAAGGTCATTGAGCATGTCATCCACTTCTTTATTCGTGCTCATGGAGGTTTGGATGATGGCTACTCCCAAACTAATTTGCACTCGTAACTACCCTCCACTACTCTTGCCATGATTGACAGATTCTTAGAGCCCAAAGAACCTCTCCTTACAAACAATAGTGGTGGACTTAGACTAAAAAGGTTAAAGAATCGATTATTGGGCTTAATCAAATCCACGTAAAGTGCTTAAAAAATCAATTAACAGCTTAGAAAATCCTATTTCTTATGGTATATGATAGCCATTATTGCTGACATTCATAAAATATAGAAAAACATCTAAAAAAAGTAAGGACTAAGCCCAGGCTAGTGCTAGTGCAAGGAACTAGACCCAGGTGGGTAGACAACGAGAAAAATAAGCTTGTACTTATATTTTTTACGTGTTGATGATTGCGTGGTAGAAAAAGTCTTGGTGGGGTATCTAACTTTGTGTGAATCAAGTTGAGTGAAGTTCCTAATTTATTTGGCATTTAAAAAAAATGGAATCCATAGTCCACTATAAATCTGAGATTTCAAAGTTCATGGTAATTAGGTAGTAGTGGTTTTTTTTTGTTTTTGTTTAACGCATGTTTTCAATTAAAAACACAATTTTTATAAATATTTTTTTTACGCAAATGAAATTTATATTTTTAATAGGTGATTCACATATTTAATAGGGCTATTCTTAAATATCATCGAATTCAACAATCAAAGGTCAATTAGGAGGCATAAGATTGTCATGACATCCCAGTGGCACCCACCTCTGATGGAGGCTCACCGTTGACATTCAAATCAGGATTTTCAAGATCCTCACCAATCAAACTTTGATACAATCATAAAATATGTTTATACTTTTCAATATTTTCATATCTCTTATCCTCTTTATGATTTCCATTTTTTAGTGTTCAAAATAACATCTCCAGTCGATTTGGTTGTAAAGGGTGAATTCGAGGAATGATACCCTCACAAATGAATCTAAGCAGTTCTTCTTTAGCTTTTATTTCTGTGTAGTCTAATTTAGTGTCCAATAGATTTATCAAAACAATTATGGGTATTTGATTTTCCAATTTTAGAAAATCAATCAGAATGTCAAATTGAGAAGATTGAAGCCTATTAGCATTAAAAATTGGATGAGAATCCTTTAAAGGTATGTCTTTCCTATTATTCATGGTTTCCAAAAGTCTCCAGATCTCTAGAACAAAGCACCCATCCATGGTGAAAATCATGGAAATGGTTTCATCTTCGTAGTTTCTCACTCCTTCGTACTAGGATTGAAGCTTGCTTGCTTCTTTCATAATACATGAATATATCCCTTCCTTGAACCTTATTTTTCATTCTTTGTACAACTTCTATTTGTGGAGCTCCATTGGAGATGATGCCTACAAGATGTTACAATGAAAAAGGCCTAGAGAGACAACCTTAGGATTGTAGGCTCTTTCATTTAAACAAAATAGAAATTTGCGAACCTTATTCATGATCACACTGTGCCACATATTAGGATTCACAAACAAACATCAACAATGATTGTTAGATATCCCTTATACCTCCAAAATAAGTGCCTCTATGACAAATTTGACTATTCTATTACAAAGTGATGATGTTTTCAAGTTCTTTGCTTTAACTAGGCTAATTTCAGCACAACCAATGCAAAATAAAAATTTTGTTGTGATTTTCAAAGTTAAAAATTTAGCTATTCTACATTCTGAAGCCCATCTTGCAAGTACTTACTGGAAAATAGTCTGAATCTACTTCTCAAAAATGTCAACTTTATAGGAAAATGTGGTTGTATGAAAAGGTTATACTAAAAGAGGTGAGTATAGGTAGTTGTTTTTATGTTCATTGTAATATATTCATAGTTATTTTGATATATGCTCTTTCTATTCCTCATCATACTTATGCATTTGTAATTGACATTTGCAACAGATAATACAATGGCTGGCCCTCTTTATAATGAAACTTTATTTTGGAGCTTTGTAATTATAATAATTGTCCTACTCATATTCCTTGTAGCTATCTATTTCATTGATAATACTAGTCATTTTGTAATATTCTCCATCTACATCCTACTCTTCTTGTTCTATTTCTCCACATTTCAGTAACTATGCATTGTATATCATGTCTCTTTGCTTCCTTGTTTCATTGCTCTTAATATTTAGAGGAGATCATTCTAGAAGTCAAAGAAAAATTGAAAGAGCTTTGTAGTTTGGCGTAATTAAATTAAGTTCTTATCTCTTGAACGCATGGAGTTTACATAGAGAAATAAATGACTCTATTTGTCTGTTAAGAAATGGGACTACCCAGAGCATGGTAAATTTCACTTGGTGCTATTGGGAAAATTGTTTAAAATAGATTGCCAAGAAGTGGAAGATATTTAAGTGTTGACTGGCAACGAAATTCTTTAAGACTCCCCTAGGATGTTGTACTTCTCTGAAACTTAGTAACTCTCTTTTTATCTAATGCCATGAACCTCTTGCAAGAATCTACTCTCTTAAGAAAGCTTGCTTTTGATTACATACAAGACTACCTGATATCTGAAGAAAGCCTAATATTGCTTTGATTAATTACGACCTATTCAAAGGGACAACCCTGGTTGGAGGGTTATTCACCCATAGGGATATTCAAAAATGCCATGCTATTATTTGTATCTTTAATGCCATAAAACATGGCCTCCAAAATGACTATTTAATCACAGTGAAAATTTCCCTTTGTTCCCACTACCATGAGCTTGGCCCTAAACTTGTTGATAAAATTGATGACACTTACCATGGACTCTATATTTTGCTCAATCATGTTCCACATTAGTCGGACTCTACAAACGATGCAACAATTCAACCACATGCGATTGATGGAGAGGATACCAACCAACCTACATTTTTGGTTTCTGATGCTCATATTAATGATGGTGTTGCCCCTGTAAAGAAGTATTTGTCAAATATTATAATCTTCTTGACAGACATTCTAGTATATTTTTGCTACAATTACTATATAGTTTCCTTATTTATGTATCTATTAATCACAATATACATGTAATTGGAGTTATCTTCTATTATGGGTCATGATACACACTATTTTGTAAATGGATAGAATATATATTGCCTCCACTCTATTTTTCTTTCCTCCAGCTTGTAAAAATTTCTTATTATATGATAAGAATATTTTTAGGTCTCTACACCTTTTGCCAAAGTGCTAGGAAGGCTTATTTGTTGTTGTGTATCTTTTGGAAGATATCAAAATAATGAATTAATTGCATATGCAATAGTAGTTGCATAGATTTATTACAAATAACAACAACAACAACAAAATTGGGTTACAAGATAAAAAAGAAATTGCTACAGCAACCAAACTATCAAGACGATGGGAGAAATAACCAAGCTACTATAGATTGCACTATTAGTCCTATAAATTTCAAAAATTCAAGAAAGCAAGAAAAATATATAGGTGTTAGAAAACATGCAAATAGTTGTTATGGAGCAGAAATGTATAAAGCTACATTTATAACCAACATAAATGGCTAGCTACCTTTGATACAACAGAAGACACTACCTATGCTTATGATAAGGCAACTATATCCATCAGAGGCATTAATGTCATGACCAATTTCTCATACAAATATTTAGAGGCATACAAGCACATTTCTAACCAACTCAAACATTCCATCAATGTACCTAAATATAGAGATGTTAAAAAATGACCATGGGGTCATTACGGTGTAGAAATCCTGGACCCAAACTCCAAGCAATGTCATTATCTTGGAACATTTGATACAGCGAAAGAGGTTGCACATGCCTATGATGTTGCAGCCATTTTGATGAAAGGCATCAAAGCAATTACAAATTTCATTCACATGACTTCAAATCCAAGTAAGTTCATTTCTAATCAATTCATTCTTCATTTCCCTACTTTCATTTCTCACTCCAAATTCAATACAAATTATACTAACCCTATTAATACACTGCAAGATGCTTGCTCTAATTATACATGCAGGAATTCCAACATTGAACAGTCTGCACTCGATGCTAAAATGTACACCTATGCTAAACTGCTCATAAACAATTCTATGCACTCTTCAACAAAAATGATAGAGAACAATCATCAATTTCTTGGAGGTTCTTCAAGAAATTTCCAACTATCTGTCTCTCTTGCTAGATGTACTACCAACATTAGAATGAACATTGTCATTGACAAAAATTCCAAAAAACATCCATCAACCAGTTGTAGTCAAAATCCTGAATGGTCATTTTCATGTTCGTAGACCTCCTCCATCTCAATTGTCCAGTCTCCTTTTCACAAAAACAACAATGCTAATATAAAATCAGGCTTGTTGGATCAGGTAATCTAGAAGTTCCTTCCTCAATAGGAACAACTACAACTCAAGAAAAATACCATGCATGTTGTTCAACATCAATGCTCAAGTTCATTTGTTAAGATACAAGGCACTTCAAGATATTTATCTCACATCGAACAAGAATTGCTTCTCATCTACTTGAATTTTGTTTTTTGATATTTCTTCCTTGGAAGCACAAATACATGACTGATGTTTTAATACAAATCATTGCTTAATGCTTTTAAACTATATTCTATTATGATGTCTCATTCCAATGCATTCATATATGTCAATCTTACTAGAATACATAGATAAACATAAACAAATGGAAGGTACTAGCAACTACGTGGCACTTGTTTCAATCCAATGATGTCCACTCTATGAAAGGAACCTTTGCTGATGCATTTTCCTAGTATGAAAGGAAAAGAGATATACTTCAGAAAAGCTCTAGGAGTGGAAGAGGGCGAAAAAAGCTTGCATGGATGGCAAGCCCCACACCTTCATGTTTCCCCTTTTAGACAATGTTGCCATGTTTACTATTACTTGAGTGCCTCTCCTCTCTTCTTTTCCTATCATCTCATTGCCTCGCCATCTAAGTTTAATTCGAGAAGTAGCACATAAAAGTATTATCTAAATGTCTGGGTTGCACTCCATCTTCTATTATGGTAGATCAACTTTGTTGTTATTTGGAGAAGGTTGATGCTCCTACTTGGGGCTATGATCCGAAGGGTTTATTTGGTGTCTCGTGGATATCAAATTTTAGAATAGGAAAGAACTAAGTATGGGTATTTGCCCTAGTGGGAAAAGATCTGGAATAGTTATTGTTGGTCAAAGTGTAACTTCTTTCTCTAGCTTCTTTGTCAAAATAAATATCTTTCTTGGAATAACATAAGAAAGAGAGGTTTCTAAGGACCTTCCAAATGTATTCTCTATGGGTTTAGCAAGGAGTGTGCGACTCATCTTTTCTTCTAGTGCTCCTTTTCTGAGGACCTTTGGAGACAATGATGGCACATTTGGAATCAACCTTTTGTTTATGCTACTTCTCTATCTATTTTTTTGGCTAGCTTGTGGTGACCTCCTACTTTGGATTCCATCTTGTTAGTCACTTGGGACATTGGCCCTATTTTTATCCTCTTAACAAATTTGGTTGGAAATAAATCATCAGATCTTCCAATGCTATCAGAGTTTTATTGGGTATGCTTGACAAAAGGTTATGAACTCTATAAAAGAAACTTTGATGGATGAGTGCTCTATGGATATAGTTCTAGATCCTTCTGATAATATAATTTTAAAGAAATTATATTTGGGGAATTTGATTAGCTTTGCTAATCCTAGTTCTATGATCAAATCTTCCATTAAGGTGAATTAAGCAACTAAATGATCTCCTCCCTAGTTAGAGTTTTGCAAAATTAATATTGATGGTTCTTCTCAAGGCAATCTGGGTACAACATGGATTGGTGGAGTTGGGAGAGATAGTGTTGGGTCAGTTCACTCCTTTTCTCTTTTGCTACAAGATTTGGTGTACTATTAATCAAATGGAGGCCTAGGCCATCCGTGTGGCTATAGAGAAAGCCTATGAGTTAGATTGGAAGAAGTTAATCTGTAAGATGGATTCCATGGTTTTGGTTTCCCTTCTAAATAATGCAAAGTTTTCTATGCCTTCCTAGAGCTTGGCTTCTTATATGGAATAGATTCTTCGCCTGTCACAAAATTTTAATTCTATCTCTTTTATTCATATTCCTATATAGTGGAATGCTATTGCTGATTGTTTGGCTAAATAGGCATCCAATGTTGATCATAACTAGAATGTTGACCATATGGATGATCTCATCCTTGACATCTATGCTTTCAAGCTTATCATCAATTGGTTGTCCATGGGCTGTTTGTGATTGTATGAGGGTAGTTTTAGGACAGATTTATGATTTCTTAAGGAAAACAAGGATTTTCCTTTGTGTTTACATCCCTAGACCACATTCTCCTTCCATTCCTTAACATGTTGATAAGGTATCAACACGATATTTTGATAGATTTTATGGATTGTGAGATGTTTCTCAAACTCCATGTAGCTACAAGAACATGTTGGTATATGCAGTGTAAAGTTGTGACAGTCTTTCTAATTTCATTATTACACAGTCATAATGAAAATGCAATCCCTCTCTATTGTCCTTTAAATTGCATTCTATTAATGTTCTCCATCTAATTTGACACACATTTATCTCCATGTGATTTTATTAAAGGTTTATGTTTGGTTGGACAACACTCTATATAATCATAAATGATTGTAGCAGGCCCCCTACTGTCCACTTCCTTTTGAATGAACACAAGACCCAAATACTAAGAAAACACTTGGATTTCATGGATCTCATGAGTTTAAAAACTATTGTAGACATGGATTAGATACCCACATGACCAAAGTACTCAACATAATAACCCAATGAGCTAGATAAATCTCATGATAGTCACACAATAGATGTGTAGTCTTTCTAAAGCAGCATCTACAGGTTTCCTATAGCAGATTACATAGTCTTCCTAAAACAGCTTATGAACACCATCAAAATTAATTTGTAGCAACTTTCAGGCATCGTGCATCTTCCTTAGGTATTGAACATGGCAAGATAATGTACACACAATCTTGTAGCATTATTTTAATGTGCAAGTTATAGAGGAAAAAACTTGATTGTTCCTGATGTAGAAACCTAACTATTCCTAAAGCAAAAAATTGATTGTTATTGATGATTTTTTATACAACAATTTATAACACCTAAAAATGATTCTAAAGTGGAAATATTAGATCTAAAATAACATGGAGAAGGTTTGAATCTAGATTTGAATTTTGAAATCTTTCTTAACCAACAAACTTTTTGTAGAAACCTTGCAAGTTGTCATAAAATGGATTGAAACACTCTTATCAAGATAATCATTCATGTAAGATAAAATAAGACACATCCTCAAACTTTTCATACTATTAGCCTCATTTTTTAACTTGGCCAAATTTAAACTTTTCTCATAAATATTGGTTCTGTGGTGTCATCCAGCTATTCCATTGTTCTACTTCTAAACGTTCAATGTAAAACACCTCACTTCTCTTAGTCAAAGGCCTGAAGGTAGTTGCATAGTTTAAGAGATATCTATGGAAACAATTAAATATGGAGATCTATCGGTCCTTATACAAAACTACTTTATAGAGAGTTTTTTGACTTCATTTCACCTAATGTGGTTTGGTTTTTAAGGCAAAATCCTTCACGAGTTGGGATATTTTAAAGATTCTTGTTATTGCACAACAATTTAAAGAAAACATTAATTTTGAAATTTTATGGATGTCAGTGCAAAATGTGTTTGCAAAGGGCTTTGTTGAACCATTTTGCATCAGGCAGTCAGTTTCTAGGTAAAATTTTCTTCCCAGTCAAAAGTTATAAAATTAATTATTTTCACATTGCCTGGCAGTTTTGAATTTCAAATCTCATGGAGCATAAAATATTTTCCTTTTAATAATTTTCCTAAGGTTGGAAGGTTACATAGATATAATATTCAAAGGAGTTTATGTCAGAGATAAATCTTATTTACCTTCTGGGGTGAAAAGTTACAAAGTCATAATGGTTGTCAAAATCCACTTTATTGAAGAATTAGAAAGTTTTAAACATTTCCCAAAAAGTCAAAAGTTGAGGGACTTTATCAAAATTAAAATATTTTGATCAACAATTTTTGAAGTTTATTTGATGGCTCTTCGGGAGGTTATAAGGTTCGTGAACCTTATGTATTGTTGATAAAACCTATATCGGTACAATCAATAGTTCTCAAACTCTATTTATCAGCGATATCGACCATGTTAAGAATTTATTTATCAGTGATACAACCATATCAAAGGTTTTAAGGTAGTGTATAGCTTCATCAAAGCATAGTGGTAGGGGAATTTTGATAGTTAGAAAGGCACTGGTAAACTAAAAAAATGTGGCATCACCCACAAGAATCTGCACAAAATCAATTTGTTGAAAAGGCTTTAGAAACTTTCAAGCAAGTGCAATTTGTAGGCGTATAGCCAAACTCAAAAACCTATGCCAACACCTTCCTTACCTGCGTCAAAATAGGAATGGCATTCATCATTGCCTCCAAAGAAATGTGATCCCTTCAAATGCAATGATTATAGGCGTTGCACAAAGTGTTTTGTTGAACAACGTTTAGGAATTTTCAAGCAGTTTGCAAGTGTAAATCCAGACCTCCTAACCTGCACCACATTGAGAACCCTAAATAGCGATATATTGTTGGATATGAAACCCAACGGTCACCTCTTGTCCTTTTGCAGTGACTCTTCATTGTCTTGGCTCTTTCTATTTTACCTTCTCATGGATATTGTAATCAATATAAGCATATGTATATGCTATTGTAAACCAAGACATAGAACACATAATACTATAGAGTTTTCCCCTGCTTTGTGGATGTAGCCATATATATGGTGAACCACGTTAAATTGAGTTGTGTTGTGTGATTGTTGTTTATTGTTCTATTGTTCTTTTGCTTTTGCTATTCCATTGTTTTAATAATTAGTATCAGAGCTCAGTTAATGAGCTGGTTGAGGAATTCGTGAGGAATTTCCAAAGAGATGGAAGAAGTAGAAAAGTCAAAAATAGAGAAATTTTTGGGGCAGAACTTTGGGCTATGGAAGCTTCAAATTCGTGCCCTACTGATTCAAAAAGACCTAGCCATCATGTTGAAAGGAAAGACAACAAAACTAGAGAAGATGATAGATGACGAATGGGATGTAATGGATCAAAAAGTAGCTGCTACAATTATCCTTTTGTTGCCTAGTAATGTCCTCTTTAATGTTGCCTCAGAAACTTCAGCAAAACACATTTGGGACAAGCTTTGTGACATGTATGAGTGGCATCAGCAACCAATAGGGTCTTCTTGTTGAAGAAGTTATTCAATTTGAAGATGAAAGAAGGAAAAGGTTTTTCAAATCATTTGAATGAATTCAACATTGTGATCAGCTAACTAGCTTCCATAGAAATCAATTTTGAAGATGAAATGAGAGCTATGTTGCTCTTGTGCTCTCTTCTCGATAGCCGGGATAGTGTGGTAATGGCTATCAGAAATTCAGTATCAAGGAGAAGAGGATCTGATGATAAGGATAAGAGAAAGGAAGCAATGTTAAGATTTGACAATGTTGTTGCTACACTTCTCAATGAAGACATGAGAAGAGGGCAAAATAAAACATCTGGAGAAACCTTGGTTTTAGGCAATAGGGGAAGAACCCAAGATCAAGAAAAACACAATAGGAGAAGATCTAAATTTGCCAAGAGATCTAAGTCAAGAGGACAGAAAGAAGGTTGTTGGTTTTACAGAAAAGATGGACATGTCAAAAAGGATTTTTGGTGTTACAAGAAAGCCCAAAAATAGCTGAAAGAAAATGAGGTTAACATGACATATGAAGATGATGGAGGAGCTCTAGTCTTGACAACAAGTGAAACTACAGCTGACTCATGGATATTACACTCCGGTGCCTCCTTTCATGCAACCTCAAATTAGGATGCCTTCAAAAACTATCAAGAAGGAAAATTTGGCAAAGTTTATCTTGGTGACAATGAGCCATGTGAGATAGTTGACAAAGGTGACATAATGTTACAACTAAAGAATGGAAACAAGTGGCTATTAAGTGATATAAGACATGTTCCTAAGCTAAAGAGGAACCTGATTTCTGTGGGACAGATTGATGCTCAAGGGTGCAACATCATCTTCTCTTCTAATAGTTGGAAAGTGACCAAAGGAGCCTTAGTTGTTGCAAAAGGTAGCAAATCGGGATCTTTTTATGTGCTAGAGTGTCACACTGAAGTGGGAGCTGCGATGGCCATAGTGGACACTGGGATGGAACTTTGGCATAAGAGGCTTGGCCATATGAGCAAGAAGGGAATGGAATTTTTTCTCAAAAGAGGTCAACTTTCAGGTTTACAATCAGCAGATTTAGATCTATGTGAGCATTGTCTTTATGGGAAACAAAGACAAGCCAACTTCTCCAAAACTAGACACGACAAGAAGTCAAGACCCTTAGAACTCGTGCATTCGGATGTGTTCAGTCCCACGGAGGAACCTCCATTGGAGGAGCTAACTATTTTGTAACTTTTTTAGATGATTGCACCCATAAAGTTTGGGTCTATATGCTTAATAGAAAATCAGAAGTGTTTACAAAATTCAAAATTTTTAAGGCTGTTGTTGAAAATCAAATCGAGAGAAAAATTAAATGTCTAAAAACTGACAATGGGGGGGAGTTTTTCTCTTTGGATTTTGATACTTATTGTGCAAATAATGGCATCCAATGCATCAAGGTTGTACCATGTACACCTCAAGAAAATGGTGCACCTGAAAGGTTGAATCCTACGATTCTAGAGAGGGCACATAGTATGTTCTCTAATGCTGGTTTGAGTAAAGAGTTTTGGGTTAAGGCAGTTAACACGACAGTCTATTTGATCAACAGAAGTCCTTATACTAAGCTAAAATTTGACATTCTAGAAGAAGAGTGGTTTGAAAGGAAGATCTCCTACAATCACCTTTGAGTCTTTGGCTACAAGGCATTCACTCACATTCCCAAGGAGAAGCGAACAAAATTGGATTTCAAATCCAAACAATGTATCTTCATCAGTTATAGGGAAGAGCAATATGGATTCAGGTTGTGGGATCCTATTGCAAAGCAAATCATTCGCAGTTGTGATGTGATCTTCAATGAAAAGGTGTTACCATCCCTGCAAACACAAAAAACACAAGCAAAGGAGTATATATCAATTAATGATATTGGGAGTGATACGCAGTTTTCACATCCAAATGTGGCATCACATACAGATGGAAATCCAGCATTAGCACAAGGTAACCAAATTACTTTGCCACCACTTAATTTTGATTCACATTCTAGAAATGTTGAAATTAGCCAATGCTCTAGCTCCTATCTGTCATCAAATTCCCATTCACCACATTCAATGGGAGTTACTCCCATGCAGACTAAGGATGATCTTCATGCACATAAGTCAAACGCCACACGAGATTTTTTTAATCTGCCCTCACAGCATGATATGCAACATAGGCCCGCACTACCTTCTAACACAACCTTTGAACACTTTTAATGCCACACAGCCTATTGAAAGTCCTACACAACCTAGAAACAGTGATTTAGATCATACTAGTGGTGTAAGATGCACACAATATACAATGGAAAATGTCCCCACGCAGGATCAAGAGGCAGAGACTTTGGGACAGTGCCCTCATAGTCAAGTTTTTCATTGTGATTTTGGTGTGGGGGGTCAAAAGCACCTCAAACTTCACCGTCCAATATGTCTTCACATTATAATTCATTTCCATATGGTCGGCAGCCTCAGGAAGAAGGTGAAAGTTTTCGAAAGACTGTGGAAGAAATCTCAACACAACATTTCCAAAAGGTGACCCCACAACCATTGGTAAATGCCACGCAGCCACTCTATATGAAATCATTGTTCCATTGTTTTAACATGGTTACAATTGCTAGATTTCTCAATGTCATTCTGATTGTTCCTGAGCTAGATAAGGGTTCATTTTCGGTAGACCCTAGTGAATTCAAGACATATTTGATGTGGATCACCTTATTTCATCACTAAGAGATGGGGTTTTTATACTCAAAGAGCTTCCTTCAAAGCTAAAACCAAAGGCAGAACAAGGGGTGGTCTTTTTAATGGCTCCAGTGAGCTAGGCAAACATGTCTTATTACCATCATTAGATACGTCTTATAATAAAAGGCAAAAATTTCTACATTTGATTAAAATAGATGCACGCTTAGCAAATAATGGTATATTATTTAAAATTAAAAATCTACATTGTCGAGTGAATTACAATGCTATTCATTTTGCTTCACAAATCAAGGAATTGACCCATAAGATCTTAAAAACATTACAAAGTGTGGCTAGTAGTCTGATATAAACCTAAACTATTTAACAAGATAGATTCTCTAGTAGGGCTGTGACAAGATTTAAAGAACAAACATTTCATAGAAGAATGTGAATGGCTGGACAAAACATATATTGCTAAAAGGGTAAGTGCATGGAAATAGAATACAAAAGGGGGTCAAAAGTGGCTAGTTTTTTTTTTCTAAAATTAGCTTAACCTAAACTTGGATGAGTAATTTGAGATGCATGCACTCAAAATTTATTGATATGAAAAGAACAAGAATTGTAGTACTCTAAATCTAGTTTCTAAACTACTAAAGTTTTTAAAAAACAGTTGAGATTAAGAGGGTGAAACGTTTCATGCACACAAAATAGTTCTTGTTTTTCTTACTAAAATATAACATAGTGTCCGGTGTGCACCCCCTATTTTTTTTTGTTGCATTTAGTATTTTTAAAAATCTTGTGGCAAAAATATAATAAGAGTGAGTACTAGAAGTGTATTTTTTTGTAATTTTTATTGAATGTTTTTTTAGTGATTTTTGAAATTAGATGCATCCTAAAAACTACATCACTGAACGTGCACGTCACATAACTTGCACAAATATAAAGAAAAGTTATAAAGAAAAATGAATACATATGTATCTAAGGAATATAGAAACATTAGTAAAAGAAATTTTTAAATTGTTTGATATTAAATAAAGAGAAAAATTAAAGTTAATATTTTGTATTGATCTTAACATTTTTAATTATTCTTAACAAATTGTAATTTTTTTGGCAATTTATAATTTTGTATTGATCCTAGCACAAGTGCCATTCCTAGTAAAAAGAGAGATCAAAATTTAATTATGGCTGCTCCAGAGATGGCTTGAACAAAATCCCTATATGGGTTATATATTCAAAGTTTGATTGATACAAAACGAACTATGTTGGTGCCTTCCCTATGCATACTGTGCATAATTACATGACATTATTAGGTTGAAAGCCTTCCCTATGTGAGCAGCACATGATAAATTATATAGATGAAGGGCTAGATTAAAAGGCCTACCATGAAATCAATCTTGTCCATTGATTGTTTTTCAAAATGTCATAAATGATAAAAAAACAAAAAAAAGTTCCCTTTACCTTTATCACTTTGACAATTGATAAATTGTTAATTTTTTTATTTTATTTTTCTAAATTATTAAGGTCATTTCTCAGTTGGTATTTTCATTTTTTTTTTGTCCGTCGTGCTTTACTTTCTCCCCGTCCTTTGGTATGCAATAGTGGAAGGGGGGTTTTGTTAGAAATTAAAGTTGGAAATGCTCTCGTAGATATGTGTGCAAAACTCAAAATTTATCAGTGCTAGAAAATTTTCTTAACTCAACGATTGTTCTCATGGAGGAAAAAAATTGTGTCAGAAGAAACATCTCATGTGATTTAAATGTCCCCCGCCACATGCCCTGGGATTTCTATTTATTTTTTCAAAGGAAAAGAAATGAGCAAACAGTTGAAAGCAAATAAGTTAGGCTAAATCTATATGCTATCTATAGTTTTGTTTTATAATAAATAATAAGCAATGGGCACTCTAATTTAATATAATAATATATATAGATTAGTAAGTATTCTGCTAATTATAATGTAAAATATAATAAATCAGCAACCATTAGTATATTTTCTATTTTTTTTTGTTGTAGTATATTTTCTATTTTTTATTATTAATATATATTATAATATATTAAATAATTAATAATTATAATACTAATTAATATATTATTATTGATAATTAATTTATTATATTAGTAATTAATACATTATCTGAAATAATATTATAATAGTTATATAAATAATAAATATGGTGATAAGTCTAATCATAACTTGTGAGAGCAAAATTGGTGCACGTGCGCAAGAACAGAGCAGAGGCGGGAGACTGGGCTCGAGAGGTCGAGGTTGAAGTACTGATGGAGGATCTTCAACAGAGAGTGGAGTTTGAGGGATGGCATAAATAGAATCAGAGTGAAGTGGATCTACCGGTGGTCAGAGGTGTGCAGAATGGGAGACATAGGTATGAATCTGAATTCTGACATCCTCCCCGTGTGCCTGGCAAAAATACACTAAAGGAGAATGGAAATAAGGTTGGTACTATGAATTTGGAGCAGTGCTCAGGGTGGAAGGAAGCTCCTACGGTGTCTCAGTGGGCTGTGAGGATGTGGAAAGCAAAGCTGGGGATCATTCATCCATAGGATGGTATTGACAAGGTGATCAACGACAAACCAAAGCTTCAGACTATCAAAGACATTATGGATCTCATTGATCTGGCTGAGCAGGATGTGACGAATCTTGAAGGGAGGGCGGTTATTGGTAGATTCATTGGGAAAAGATTCTATCAAAGGGAAATATGTAATTGGGTGTTGTAGAACTAGAAGGCTAATCCAATTCTTAACTTCTTGCCCAAAGGTTTCTTTGAGGTTGTTTTCCCCTATGAGCAAGAGCACAAGCTTATCTTGGATAGGAAGGGCTGGAAAAAGGAGGACTCATACCTATACCTACAACCCTGGCAAAGAAATTTTGATCCATTGAAGGTAGAGCCCCTAGACAAACTGGTATGGCTATGGCTATACAATCTCCCTTATGAGTATTGGTCGGGCAGATGCCTTGCAAAAATAGGGGATACATTAGGGCACACTATTGAGGTTGATTTATGGAAGAGCATGTTAGAGTTGGCTATGATTGGAGCCACCTAGGATCTAGGACTCCATGAAAGCACAAGAGAGATTAGATGAGAGAATAATGATATTCTATCATTGAATGCAAAACAAAGATACAATATACATGATATGACTTGCACATAAAGACAAGGATGAAATGTGGGATGTTGTAGTCATGTGACAAGTGTCATTATCTTATGATATGTGACAACTATATGATAAGATGACAAATATCAACAAGTAGACACAACTAGAAATATAGATAGTAGAGTCACTAAGTCAACTTAACATGTGTGAATTATGTGTGATGTGTGAATATTATTTAACTAATAAATAGTTTAAATAATATGAATTATCCACACAAGGGTAAACCAGTTAGGTGATAACCCTGTTTGCACCAACACCCCCCTTAAGTACAACTTAGGGAGTAGTTGACTAAAGCAAGATGCAATGATGGATGATGATGATGATGGGTCCTGGCTACTAGGCCATGTTAGGTACCCATGTACAACAAATCTCAAGTGGAGAAAAGGAGAAAACCTCATGGGAAAAAACTCCTCTCCAAAAATGAGAATGCATGAAACAATGAAAGTGAAAGAAGTGATAGTAGGAGGACTCAACATGGCCCCCTAAGGACTACTTCTATCACATATGTACAATCAAGTACACCCCATAGGAGAGAAAGAGTGAGACTATACACAATGAAGTAGCTCATGTCGATGGTGAATGCTGGAAAGTGTCCTGTACCTGCAAACAACATTCCTCCCCTTAGAAAGAAACCAATAGAAAGGCTAATGTAAAAGAAACTCCATCTCAAGGTATGAAGGAAAAAGCCTCATGCTGGATGCCTCTGAAGACTACTCAAGTGTCCACATGTCAGAATCAAATAATGGCACAATCTAATGAGGTATGACCAATCCAAAACCTTGGGTAGACTCATGAAGAACAACCTCCAAAGATGAAGTAGATGGGATAACAGTTGTACTGTAACTGTCATCAAAGAGGAGAGATATCCCCTCAAGCGTGTCCTCCTAATCTGTAATATGAGACTCACAAACAAGTCTGATATACATGTCAAGAAAGTATCCCACAAAGCTATGTCTGAAAGACTCGTATGATCCTATTCAACTAAAGTAGAAGCAATCATGTCGATGTTGATCTCTGAAGAAGCATGAGGTTGAGGTGATGGAAGCTCAGCACTAGTCTCATGAACCAAAGCGGGTGAAAGAACACTAAGGTTCAAGTGACCAAACTTCTCAAAACCTGATTCACACTTGATGCATGAGTGTGAATATCAATCAATGGATCTACATCATCAGAAGAAGCAAAATGGGAGAATGTATACAAGTGATATGTATGATCAGCCATTCCAACATCAATGATATCTCTTCTCTCCAAGTTCTGTATGATCATAGAATCAGGAGTGAACTCAATTGTCTTTCCTACACCACAATGAGTAATCTGGTAGATGGAAAGGAGATTGGTTGTCAAGGAAGGTACACACAACACAGTACCGAAGGTGCCCTCACCAATATCAATAGTTCCTTTACCAATTGCATGCATGTATGTATTATTACCCATTAAGATAGGTGGTAAAGTACATGACTCAAATGAAGAGAACATCTCTTGTGAACATGCCATACGATGAGAAGCTCCTGAATCAAGAAGCCATCTCTTTGACTGTAGACTGTTGAAGCAAAGAGTGCTTGTCCTTTTCCTTTGATTGTCCCATTAGCAATTCTTGTTGCCCTTGTCTATGTAGATGATGATGGTGTCAAAGAAGAGGATGTACTAGGTGATGATGATGTCATTTCTATATTGTGCTTTTGAATAATGTGAGTCAACTCATCAATTTTTTTCTCATAACACTTATGCTCATTATGTCCTAGTTTCTTGAAATATGCACACTTTGGTCTCTCCTTCTTAAATGATTCCTCTTTGGGAGAGGATGAGGACTTAGGTGATTTGGTTGATTCCTTTGCTTGCTCATTGTTCTTGAAATCCTTATTTTTATGTTTCTTACCTTTTCTAGGTGAAGCCTTTTGATCCTTTGTACCTTGACTAGCAAGAAGTACTTTAGGTCTAGGAGACTTCAATATGCCCATGTGTACTAACTTAGCTTTCTCCATTGTGAGTGATGCAGCAAACTCATCAAGTGAAGGCATTGTGAAAGCTTTCCTAAGTGCATCCATTGTAGCATAAAAGGTCGAAACAAAAACTGAATAGTCAGGACCAAGCTTGGCAAGGATTGAAAGAATCATTCGAGTGTCCTCTTTCTCAATTCTAAATTGTTTGAGATGCAATCTAACTAATTTTAACTTTGTGAAGAAGTCTTAGATGCTTACAAAATCAATTAGACTCAAACCAATTAGTTCATTCTCTAATTTGAAACCTCTCATAGTATCTTGTTTACCAAAGTGATTTTCTAAGGTAGTCCACACTTCATTAGGTGTTGTACAAGATTTAATATGAAAAAGAAGATCAGAAGAAATAGACAAGCATAGTGTTCCATAGGCTTGATCACATCTATTGTACCACTTTCTCTTTTCTACAGCTGTTGTTGGTTCAATTTCTGTACCCATTGTTACTCTATGAATTTTCAAACTTCTTAAATGAATCTCCATTTTAGTTTCCACACATGATAGTTATATGGTGTGAGTAGAGGAAGTTTGTTTGGATCCATGATGTAAGAGTACAAAAAAGAACACAAGTACAAGCCCCTGTTAATCAATCAAAGAGATCACCCCCCTAAAAAGAATGATTGTGGCACTTTATAATTAGTGCAATTTACAATTGTCCTCAAAGGACCAAATTTGGGAAAACATCAAAATCTCTTAAAATAGAAATCCAAGGGAGATTACAGTCACTCACACTGATTGATTAGAGCAAACAAATCCATCCAAAACAAGTTTCACTTCCTCAAGTGTCAAAATGCTCAAGTTATCACTCAAAAGCCAAAAAAATGACAAATTGAATAAAATGAACCTAGTGCAGAATTTGAGAAAAGTGCACAAATGGATTTGAATAACTTCTAAATACCTTTCTGATGCCGCAAGAATCACAAAAATCAGAGATAGTGGAAAAAAGTTGTGAGCTTGGAAGCCAAAAATGGAGATCTATCTTCAAACTACTATATCTATCACCTGCAGCAAAATTTTAGAAAATGAATTGCACTACTGTGAAGTGCTCTTTGTTAGCTTTCCAATGATATCTCGTTTGCCCGATTTTTCTTCCGTGGACAAAAGTTATGCAAAAAAGAAAAAAATCCTCCAGGTCTAGGGCTTTAAAGGGCAAAAATGGTCCCCGGGCGCTGACATCAGTAGAATATGCCTTTTCACTAGGAAAAAAATGTCTGCTAGAAAAGAAAAAACTACCTGATTGATTGATGAAACGACCAATTTTGGGCCTGAAACTGCCAATTAGAAGTCAAAAACCACCTTCGTTTCAATAGAAACCATCTTATTCAGATACAAAACCGCTCATGATAGAAGCAAACTGCCTTATTAGTAGTTTGGACCGTTGATGAGGAAAATGGCTACCGAAATTTTTTTTATCACCACTGATGAAATGAACCCCATTAGGAGGGTTATACGGTGATAGGAACAACTGACAATTTATAAATTTCTTGACGTGAATTTTTTAATGGCGTGAGCCAATTCGGAGCCACTGGGATTTGTAGATGATGACTTTTGTAACCACTGGAGAGGTTGATGACTAGGCGGTGTATGAAATTTGAAGCCACAAGCAGTTCTTTGAATCACCGAGATCCGATGATAGCTGAGAGTTATGTAGACTGCTGACAAGGTTGTGAGGTCATCGAGTCTGAGTTGTGGTCATGGTTTGATAATAACTGCTGATTGATATTTGAAGTCACCGCCAGAGTGGCTAGCAAAGGTTGTCGGTAGGAATTTATCATCTGCCAGTTATGGCATCGGTAGGTGTGGAAGCCTGCCGGGAAAGGTGACCACCGGTGGACCCCGAGCACTTAATGCTGACAATCCCTAATGGACGCCGGTGTAGTTTTCTCTAACCATTGTATGTTTGACAAACCCTTGCGATGGTAGTTTGAAAGCTGACATGGATAGATTCGTCCAAAAGGATTTCGTATGCTGTTGGCCGCTGTGAAGACCGCCGGGTAAGGGGTGTAATGACTAGTCGATGAAGAAGAGTGTGGGGTCCCATGCCACGTGGTTCCCCCACAATCCGTTGATACCTGCTACCTATAGTCAGGTACCCTACGGCAGCATGGTACTTCCCTGTGATTTTTTTTGTCCGCAGAAAACCAAACAAAATGCACATAAAGATTTAAACCAGAGAATTAAATTTTTACCCAGAAGATTTTCGCCTGGATGCCAAGATTCATTGATGCAGTCATTACACAAGCCAAGATTCTACCTGCGATAGGGAATATTCCCTGCGATAGATCCGTATGACCTATGGGAAAAAATGTTTTGCCTCTCATTGTAACTTTGTCCAATTTCAACGAATTGACAGTCGATCTTGCAGTTTTTAGGCCTCCTGAGCGTGATGGCAGGGTCTAATTTGACCCAAAATGCTCTGAAAGATTAGGTACCTACTGGATTAGACATGCACCTTCCACCTTTAAACCCTCATAGATTTGTCCTCCAATATCTTATTTGGATGAAACAAAAGCCGATCTTGACTATCTTGGACCTCCTAAACACAATGGTGTGCTAAGATTTGTAGTAGCATGCTGCAAAATAAACCTGCAATACAAGGCCACAAAGAGGAAACCCTCACAAATCTAGTATTTCTATCAAGTCTTTCTAATTCTCCAGGTCATCATTCGATGCAAGAGAAGAGCATACTCAACTATCAAAATCCACCATGAATTGCACTCAAAATCTCTCAAAAAATGACTAACACAAAATGATTCTTCCTAGAGCTCTGATACCATGTTAGAGTTGGCTATGATTGGAGCCACCCAGGGTCTAGGACTTCATGAAAGCACAAGAGAGATTAGATGAGAGAATAATGCTATTCTATCATTGAATGCAAAAGAAAGATACAATATACACGATATGCCTTGCTTATAAAGACAAGGATGAAATGTGGGATGCTGTAGTCATGTGACAAGTGTCATTATCCTATGATATGTGACAACTATAGGATAAGATGACAACTAGACACAACTAGAAACATCTAGTAGACTCACTAAGTCAACTTAACATGTGTGAATTATGTGTGATGTGTGAATATTATTTAACTAATAAATAGTTAAATAATATGAATTATCCACACAAGGGTAAACTGGTTAGGTGATAACCTTGTTCACACCAATAGAGCGAATCCCTAATCTATGCCAGACTCAGGATCATGGCAATCCGAGCGATCTCAGAGTCCATACTATTGATGGTGGGAAACAATCGATGGGTCCAAAGGGTAGAATTTGAGGAAACTAAATTCTATTGCTCCCTATGTGGAAGGTGGAATCACCAAACTGAAGATTGTCACAGCAACTTGAATCAAAAGGTTAGCCAAGTGAAGGTTGATGGTGAAAAAGGGAGTACTTCAAACTACTCGCGAGATGGTGGGGTGATCAGAGGGATGCCTTGCTGAAGCAAAAAGTGCCTCCAAGTGTGACAGATGGTAATGTTAAAGAGTTATTAGATAACAGGGGGCCTCGGTGATGGCTAAGAAGGCAACGTAGAGCAAAGAGAAGGCTAAATTTGTGGAGGAAAGGTCTTCCACAACCTAGCCAATGTTAGTTGGGGTAGTCAATGAGGATTTTGCTCCCCCAGGGGCAATTGAAATAGTGTCATGCCAGGGAGCGGGGCTAATTGTTGATAGGGAGGAAGTAGATGGTATTAGGGATGGGCTGGTTCAGGGGGTGCTTACGCCTTTCAAAAATCAATTTCAGTCGATGCCTACTCTGACCCTGGTTGAGGTTGTAATGCCATTGGGCGACTTGGAGGATACCATTGAGACAAAACAAAATGGGGAGTTCCAGGACAGTGAAGGGATGATGAGATAGACATTGTGGAACCAAGACATAGGTCAAACTACTCACGGCACCCTAAATTCAAGCCGTAATGGCCAGCATGGAAGGAAAATGACTAAGCAAAAGAGGGAGGAAGTGGCCAGGGAACATGGTCGGCCCACCATCAAAGAGTATTTGTTAAGGTCAAAGGGAGGCACGTCCTCCCTTAGGTAGTGATGAAAATTGTGACTTGGAACATTAGGGGCTTGAACGCCCCTAACAGAAGGCGCTTGATCAAGCATCAAATCGAGATAATGCAGGCATATATCTTTTTGCTTCAAGAAACAAAATTCAAGAAGAAAGAAGTAGAAATCTTCATTGCTCACTTTAAATGATGGGAAGGTTCGTGGTCAGAATCAATGGGTAACTCAAGCGAGCTGATTATATTGTGGAATCCTCAGAAGGTTGCAGTCAAGGATTGCATTCCATCATCTAACTACATGTATGGTAAGGTCACTAAATTGGCATCTAAGTTAAATTTCCTGCTCTTCAACATTTATGGGCCCACTAAATTAGAAGATAAAGTAAACTTATGGCACAACATAACAAAGCTTTCAGAGTAGCATTGTGATTAGAGAATCATATTGGGTGGTGATTTTAATGCCATAGTGGAGTCAAGAGAAAAGTGTGGGGGTACCTCAAGAGAAACTGTGGCTATGAAAGATTTCAAATCTTTCATTGCTAAAAATGGTTTGATTGACACAGTAACCACTAAAGGTTGGCTCACATGGACAAATCAATGATAGGGTTTCCACAACATAGTTGGATGCTTGGATAGATTCCTCCTTACCTCAAATTGGCTAAACTCCAACACACTATGGGACATTGAGGTTTTGCATGGGGCTGGTTCAGACCATTTCCCAGTAATGCTAGGACTAAAAACTAATAAACCTTGAATGCGTGGGTCCTTCAAATTTGAGAACATGTGGTGGAGGGATGATGTTTTGTTGCCCTTAATGGAGGATTGGTGGAAACAGGTTGATCCTAGGCAGGGAACTAGAAGTTATAAATTTATGAGGAAGTTGGATTTCATTAGAGAAAAATTGAAAGATTGGAATAAGTCTTCCTTTGGCATATCTTTGAAAGAAAAAAGAAAGTGGAAGAAGATCTAGAAGCTCTAAACCAGTATGTGATCGATAAGGGTATGACTTGCACAGAATTTGAGACCGAGAAGTGTTTAATGGCTAAGCTTTCAAAAATATTGGCCCGACAGGAAATATTTTGGAAGAGCAAGTTGAGAGAACTATGGTTGAAAGAAGGTAATATGAACAATAGTTTCTTCCATAATTCCTCCAAGTTGTGTTGCGTTAGCAACAAAATTATTAAAGTCTAGAAACAAAATGGGGACGTGCTGGAGTCTGAGCCTAAAATACAAGAAGAATGTGTAAGCTACTTTAGCGATATGTTTTCCCCACAAGATGATGCTGACTCACTACACCTAATTGGAATATTGGAGTACATACCAAGATTAATAGATCAGGGCATGAATACAAAATTAATGGAACCCTTCTCTTTTGCTGAAATAAAAAAGGCTACCTTTGATCTACACCCGGATAAATCCCCTGGCCTAGACGACTTTCCTGCTCTCTTTTTTTAGAAATGTTGGGAGTTTGTGGGGAAAGAGGTTTGGGAGGTGGTGGAGGACTACCATTTGAAGAAGAAAATGATAAAAAAATCAACTGTACTTTCATTACTCTGATAAAGAAGGAGGAGGATGCGGCTAGACTGTCAAATTTCAGACCTATCTCCCTATGTAATACAATCTATAAGATAATTTTGAAATCCATGGCAAACAGGATGAAGGTAATTATGGACAACATAATCTCATGTGAGATAAGTGGATTCATACCTGGGAGAGAAATCATGGAGGGGATAATAGTTGCGAACGAGGTTGCTCACTCAATCCAGGTAGAGAGGCAGAAGGCAATGATATTAAAACTTGACATTAGTAAAGCATATGATAGGGTGAGCTAGCACATCTTGCTGAAAGTTCTGAAGGCTTTTGGGTTTAGTATGGAATGGCGTGAGTGGCTCTTTGGTTGTCTATACTTAGTTCACTTTTCTATTATTGTTAACAACCATCTGTGTGGCTTCTTTGCTAGCTCTCGTGGATTGCAACAAGGTGACCCATTGTCACCATTCATCTTTGTGTTGATGGCTGATGCTCTAAGTAGATTGATCAGAATGAAGAAATGGGCTGGGTTGTGGAAAGGTTTAACGATAATGGATGGCATGGATCCTCTTACTCATTTGCTGTTTGTAGATGACAGAATGCTTTTTGGCAAGGCTACACTTACAGAAGCAAGATAAATAAAGAAGACTTTGGATTTGTATGTAGCCAAATCTGGTCAAAAGATCAACTATGAGAAATCTAAGATCATCTTTTTTAACACAAACCAGTAGACGTAAAGAAGGATTGCTAATCTTTTGGGTTATGGATGTGGCTCACTTCCTTGCACATACTTAGGGGTTATGTTGCTTCAAGGGGCTACTGAAACGGAGCATTAGCAGAACACCATGGATGCTTGCAAACATCGTGCATCAAGTTGGAAAGGGAAGTGGTTGTCCTTGCCTGGTAGGATAACCATGATCAAAGTAGTGCTTGTAGCCATCCCCATTTATATGATGTCCATACTACGATTGATGAAGAAGGTGGAGCAGCATTTGAATGGTGTAATGAAGCGATTCCTGTGGGAGGGCTCGAATGACTTTCGTCACCTACCTTTAATTATTTGGGATGTGGCATGTGAGGAAAAAGAAAATGGGGGAGCTGCTATAAAAACTATTGATTTACAAAATAAGGCACTGGGAGCTAATCTTGTTTGGTTAATGTACAAGAAACACATGGTGCTATGGAGTAGACTGTTGAGGAAGAAGTGCCTGGATAATGATGAAGAAAGAAGAATCCTCACAATTGTCAATTTGGGCCCTGGTTCACATATATGGAAATTCGTGTGGAGTTGTTGGGTAGTCATAACGGATCATATTACATGGCAAGTGAATGATGGACAGAGGGCAGCCTTTTGGTGGGACTCTTGGAATGGCTACGAGCCACTTGCAGAGTTGAATTCTTTAGTTGAGTGGGCTGCGCTGGTAAATGAGCAACGAGACAAATGTGTTGCTGATTTTATGGTTATTGATGCAGAATGAGGGAACCATACATGGGACTGGTCCCAGGGGGACAACTATGTGGTTAGTGATGGGGCAAAGGTTGCACTCAAAAATGAATTGACAAGGAGAAAGCTAGTCCTTTTATGGAAACTGGACAGAATCATCTAGTGTGGGGGGAAGTCATGGGAGTATACTATCAAGGTGGGATATCAGTTAATGAACCAGCGTCAGCACTGCAATGATTGGCTTCTACTCTATGATAGAATGGTGCCACACTGCAGAAAGTTAGAGCCATTACTTGGACGGCTTTACACAAAAGGATCTTAACTAGGGATTGGTTGCATCTAGTGGGGATCGTGGGCCCCCATCGTTGTCCCTTATGTAAAAAGAATGAGGAAAGCGCCAACCATCTTTTGCTGAATTATGAAGTGGCATCCCAATGCTGGGATTAGTTGAATAGTAAACTCAGATGGAAGGGGGTTTGCCCAACAGATCTGAATGATCATCTTCAAAGCTAGCCTCGGTTGAAGAGCACTAATTTTTGGGGTGACATTTGGGTTGTTTTTCCTTCTATCCTCCTATGGCACCTTTGGCGTGAAAGAAATAAGCACATTTTCCAAGGTATCAAAAGCAATATTGAACAGATCACAAGGGGAATTGAAGATGGCATCACGGAGGTCTTGAATGCTCGTGCACACCTGCGAATGAAGAAATCATTTTCAAACTGGGATGATCAAATTATGTGTGGTTGGAAAGGGCTAAGGATGCCAAAGCATTATAAACTTGGGTTCTGAAGGAAAGGAAAAATGATGGGATGCTAGATGGATTTTGCCCCCGCGTGGTTGTCTTAAAATGAATTGTGATGGAACTTCTCGAGGCAATTTGAGAAGCTTTGGAGCTGGCTGCATCATAAGAAACCATAGAGGAGAGATGGTTTGGGTCCTGTTGAAAAAATTGGTTGAGGGGACCAACGATGAGGCAAAGTTTGCAGCCATTAACGCTGGGCTATCCATTTATTTAGAAAAGGGCTATCAGAACATTGACATAGAAGGGGATTCATAGATATGTTTAAATTCCATTAAGAATAGAAGCATGATTAACTAGCGTCTTTGGCCTTGGATTGGGAAAATTTGGCAGAAATTTAAAAACTAGGGGATTTCACCATCAAGCATGCATATCGTGACGCTAACAAAGTGGTGGATTTCTTGGCAAATGTTGCCATCGATAGTACCCAGGATGAGATTAGCTCTAACATTTGCACAGATTGGTGCGATCTGCACTTACTGCTAAAGGAAGATATTGGCAGCGATGGCTCTCAGTAGTTGTTGACAGATTATATGCAGATTTAAGCTCTCTGAATCTTAGTTGCTACTTGTCTTTCTCTGCGTGTGATTTTTGCAATGTAATCAGAACCAAATTTTAATTTTTATTGGGAGATGTCCCTATAAGATAGCAACTATTTTATAAAAAAAAAAAAAATGGTGATAAGCTTCAAAACACTCTCTTGTGGACTCAATCATTTCATATGTTTTGCCAATTCCTAAACCCACATGACCTCCTTTCCAAGTAAATAAAGCACAGGCTTGGTCCAAAAGTTTAAAAGAACACGTATAAAGCAAATGTTCCCACATGGACAAACCAAAGGAGGCATGAAGCATGACATTATTAAACAGACTAATATAGCTGTATAGTCGATGGACACACCAAAAGAATAAAGAAAAACTAAACGTGCAGTAATAAGTGTTGTTATTAGACAAATGGTATTAGATATGTAGTTTATGTTAAAAGGGGAATTATGAATGGTATTAAGAAGTAATATATAGTAATAATTAATGTATAATTCTTATTAGTAACTGTAGTATTATTGCAATGAGGTTCTTTTTATCTAGTGATTACCAATCAAAACAAAGTATTATTTTTTATGTTGAACAAATTTTAATTTTTAATGTGATTATTTAATTTTGATTCATTGTATATATATTATTTATAAATTTGATATTTTAAATATTAATGAAATAATATAATTAATTATATATCAATAATAGAATGTATATTACATTATTGATTATACAAATTAGTAAAATTATCATGTGATAGATATTATAAAAGTTCATATATCAAATACGTACTTTAAAAAATGATTATGAGCCATCTTAATATGTATTTAATAGAAAAATATAGTTATGCCTTATGTGAATAATATTATATATAAGTTGTAGAACATAAATCTATTGTACCCTCACATAATTAATTTTAAAATAATTATATGATTAAATATGCATTTGTTTCTATGGACTATTATATAAAGATCAAAAAGAGATTCAATTAATTTACTACATATATACAATATAGACAAGTTACTTAAAAGGTGAACTGTAATTTTTAAAATTATATTTTTTAAATGATCTATAGGGATAAGTGATCTCCCATACTGAGTGAATGTAAAGTAATGATAACTTTAAAAAATATAAATATTTTCTTGGTAAGGAATTGACATGATAATAATTTTACCCAACTATGTTTTTCATCTCAATATGTAATGTAAAAATAAATTTACTAATATAAGTGAAAGAAGACAATAGTTAATGTGACGAAATTTCAATAAGAATTGATAAAATAATTTAGTGGATTAAATAACTTATAAATTAATAGATAATAAAAAATTATCTAACAAATTCTATAATTTCTTCAGAATGTTTTCAGCCTGCCTATTGAACCTATGGGTCCAATTGCTAGTTGTAGTATAGTCATATACTATCTACATACTAATAACATTTTCATCAACTTAAAAAACTTGAGTTTCTTTGACTCCTTCCATCTCCTCTCCTAGTCTGTGCCTAAACTAGAGCTGCCCGAGTCTATGGTGAAGGACCAGTCTACACCTTGAGTGTCTGCCACACTAGCTAGGACCTTGAGAAATTTTGTTCCCCACCTAGCTTTCTATTTGTGTTCCTCTTGTTTTCTCCAACTATCGCTATCACAAATGATGCCCACAGCCCATTTTATGGTTGCAAGATCACTGGCCAAGTGCCATTTCAATCTGGAACCCTAGTCCTAGAACGACATCATCCAAAACTTTCTTAAGACTGCCATGCCAGTGTGGTTTGATCAACATCTATGCCACTACCTGAATCACATCTTTTTCCTCCCCTAGATCTAACAACACTGTGACTAGCATAGAGGAAACATTGGTATTTAGCCTTTATCTATGAGTAGTGGAGATGAAGCTATCTCCAAGCACCATCCAGATGGCATGCAAGACGATAAACAATCATGTCTTGAAGACCTTTCTTAGCTTGAGATCCATGATATAGCCCATGAAATATATGTCTCCTCTTTTCTATTAGGCACACCGTCAAGTCCATGTTTTCCCATCGATGCAAATGGGAGGATGCACATCAAATATATTATTTATTGTAGCACTTGACATGGTTGTCCTCATTAATGCTCACAACTCCTCCACGTTGTTCACCTCTGGCTTTAGGCAAGCCGCCCGTCGGGGCATGCTAGATCATGATATCCTTTTAATTATTAAACGTATGAAATGTCTAATCACCCCATCTCCAAACTATCCCAAGCTTTCGCTGAGTTGGCGCAAGAATATTTGTCATTCATGTCAATTGCCACGTTCGCTAATTTATTAGCCTCGCGATAAATATGGCTAATCTTATATTCTTCCAATTGGTATAATATCTCTCAGCACTTTGCCAAGATGTTTTCAATCTTCTAACTTAGAGTAGACCACTTACTAATTGTGTTTATGATTATTTGTGAATCACCTTCAATGTGAATCTTAGTGAGTCCTAATTTTGAGCAAATGTGAAGTCTAAGAAGTAAGGCTTTCTACCTCGGCTTCATTGTTTGTTCCTTTCGACAATTTCTTTTCTGCTGAGGCAATCATTTCTCCACAATGATTTCTAATGATACAACCTACCCCTAACTCTCCTGGGTTTCCTCTAGCTATGTCGTTGAAGTTCAATTTGTGCCAATCTCTATTTGGAGGGACCCATCATGTGCCTACTCTAGGATTGTGGATAGGATGAGCCCTAGTCTTCCCACAAACGGGTCTTGATCTTAGCATTTTTTATTCATGTTAACATATTGTATTTTTTTGATGAGCTATAATTTTTTTAACACGTAAGAAAGTAGTTAAATTATCAAACCATCATAAAGTTTCCATATAAGAGGCAAGAGTGACCAGACATGCTACCACCCCATAAAAGTCTCATTTAAAGGTTTATCCTTTGCACCAATTACACCACTCTACTTAAACATCATTGGTTCAATGGTCAAACAATTAATAGAAATTTTAAACCTCATCCACATCAAAGATTGGTAGATCTTTGTCCTATTTTTATTGGCCAAAATTAACCTTTGACTGTTGAACTAGACGATGTTGAAAAACAACCCAATTAAACAGTAGGTACAAACAAATTAAGTTCTGTGGCTTCTTTGAATTCAAAGAACATTTGCAATAGAAGAATCTTGCAAATTTACAAATAAAATGTCCTACAAGTAGAAAGCTACTTTTCTTAGTAGAAGTCAAACACCATAAATAAACTGAACACATAACAAGCCTTCCGCATCCATTGACATAATTCTGATATATACACATTATGAAGCTAATTTGGATTGGAAGGAGGGTTGGAGTGAAGTGATAAGGAACATCTTCCTGAGCACACAATTACATCGATTGTCGATGCTAAGGATGAGGTGATATCATAAAGACAATCATCATACACAGGCAGATGAAACTTTATAGGAACACGAGGCAACTCCACTCCCCTTTTTAATATACCCACCACTTGTTCGATCTGCAATCTAACATTTGGATCAGGATGCAAGCACAACAATCCCACTATCATAAGTCATTCCATTTCCTCCTCATTGAAATTTCCACCTAGTTTCTCATCTGTTGCATCAAGAATCATGTGATGCCCGTACAAGTGTCAAACTCATTCCACCACTCTACAATTGTGTTCAATCAAGCTCCAATCTGCTAGTCTCCTTCCACATGCAATTTCTAGAGTGAACGCTCCAAAGCTAAACATGTCTGACTCTCGAGTGGCCTTTCCTATTGTTACGAAATCTAGTGCTATATACCCGATTGTTCCTGCTACCACAATGGCATGCCCTTCCTTTTCGCGTTCCACCACTATGGCAAGCCCAAAATCCCCCAACTTTGCTTTGAAATTTGAATCCAACATGACATTGCTGACCTTTATGTCTCTGTGCACAACACTCTCATGCCGATCATCGTGAAGATAAACAAGAGTTGAGGCTACGTCACAGGCTATGTTGTATCTTTGATCCCAACTCAAAGTAGTCTCTGCCTTCCCAAATAGATATTTGTCAAGGCTTCCATTTGAGAGTAATTAGTAGACCAAAAACAAATCATCTTTACGATGGCACCACCCTAGAAACCTAACAAGATTGTGGTGTGTAAGGTTACTATTTATTATCACTTCTGATATGTAGTGATTTTTACCTTGCTTGGAGGTTGGAGATACTCTTTTTACAACGACAACTTCGTTTGTGCAAGGTAAAGTGCCTCTGTATACACATCTGAAGCCGCCGCCTCCAATCTTATGAGCATCACAAAGTTGTTGGTAGCGATGGTGAGATCAGCATATGGAAATGAGCAAACCGATTGAGCAGCCTGGCAAAGCAATTTGTTTAGCTTCTCATCGCTCTCCTCGACCTCACCTCTGCGCTTTCTCTTGGTGTACCACCTACATCCAATGAAAATAAAAGCGCATATCATGGTCCCGATGGATATCATTATAATCCCTATAAGAGGAGAGACTACTAAATAATCCATTTGTACTATGATCTCGATATAGTCGATGAATTTGTTGCTCTTGCAGGATGAATTTACAGTGTTGCAAATGAACATAAGAGCTTGTTATAAAGGTACTACTGGCTAGCGTAGAAAGATTTAAAAAGACCATGCGAAACACAAAAACACTCTAGTCAAAATCTAATATTTGAGAAGTACTGAGCTATGTTTGAGGATTGACAGTTGAGGACTGATGCAGGACAATCAAATCGATTTGAGCCAGACAGGAGGCCAAGTTGCTTGTAAAGTCGGTCAATAAGAAAGAGTGTAAAGATTGGACTGTAAAGTCGGTCAATAAGAGGGCCTTCACCACCTGTCTTCAAAATAGCCAAAGGCAGCTTCCGTATAAGATTACTAAACTGGATTTAAGCTTGAACTGCTAGTCTAAGTCGTCAATTTTGAAGCAAAAGAGGGTTTCAAATCCATCAGGTCAATTTCGAAGGCTCTGTCAACAGACAACTTGTGCTCGTCAGTTATCCCTCGCAGAAATCAAGGTTCGAAAATGATAACTCGTAAAGAAAATTCAGGGGCCTGTGGTCATGCGTTTTCCTAAAAACCACTTTCCCTTCTATTTCCTAGCCTGAGTTCTTCCACACATTATTTCAACCCAGTTATTCCTATTTTCTATGGAGTTTTCTTCCACACATTATTTCAACCCAATTATTCCTATTTTCTATAGTGTTTTCTTCCACACATTATTTCAATCCAGTGATGTCTGCTACCTGAAAGGAACCTTTGCTGATGCATTTTCCCAGTATGAAAGGAAGAAGAGATATACTTCAGAAAAGCTCCAGGAATGGAAGAGGGGCTATTTTTAAAAATCTTCCACTTCAACAGTTAAAAGTTAATTTTGGTCAAAAATAAAACAAATATTTACCGTTTTTTGTTGTGAATGAGGTGTAAAATCGCTATTGATTGTTTGACCGTTGAAGTGGATGATATTTAAGTAGAGTGTGGAAGAGGGTGCTCCACAACATTTCATTTAATTCTAGTCAAACTTGTAAAAAAAAACTTGCGTGGATGGTGGGTCCCGCACCTTCACGTTTCCCCTTTCAGACAACACTGCCATGTTTAAGTACTGTTATTTGAGTGCCTCTCCTCTCTTCTTTTCCTATCATCTCATTGCCTCGCTATCTAAGTTTAATTCGAGAAGTAGCACATAAAAGTATTATCTGAATGTTCGGGTTGCACTCTATCTTCTATTAGGGGAGTGGAGCTAGTAGTTGAACACCCTAACTTCATGTCTCTCAATATAATACATGGTAATTTCAAATTACTCAGAAATTTTTAGAGGAACTTATTTGGCAAGGCCCCTACTTATAACTAAGGTTTCAGGTCCACATCATCAAATATGATGCCACATCAGCATGTTTTTTGTTGAGGTGTCCAAAAAGATCCAAAAAAATGATTGGAGAAGGTTGATGATCCTACTTGGGGCTATGATCCGAAGGGGTTTATTCGGTGTCTCATGGATACCAAATTTTAGAATAGGAAAGAACTAAGTATGGGTATTTCCCCTAGTGGGAAAAGATCTGGAGTAGTTATTGTTGGTCGAAGTCTAACTTCTTTCTCTGGTTTCTTTGTCAAAATGAATGTCTTTCTTGGAATAACATAAGAAAGAGAGGTTTATAAGGACCTTCCAAATGTATTCTCTATGGGTTTAGCAAGGAGGCTACGACTCATCTTTTCTTCCAGTGCTCCTTTTCTGAGGGCCTTTGGAGACAATGATGACATATTTGGAATCAACCTTTTGTTTATGCTACTTCTCTGTCTAATTTTTTTGGCTAGCTTTGGGTGACCTCTTGCTTTGGCTTCCATCTTGTTAGTCGCTTGGGACATTGGTTTTATTTTTATCCTCTAACAAATTTGGTTGGAAAGAAATCATCAAATCTTCCAACGCTATCAAAGTTTTATTGGCTATGTTTGGCAAAAGGTTTAAACTCTATAAAAGAAACTTTGATGGCTGAGTGCTATGTGCATGTACTTCTAGATCCTTCTAATAATCTAATTTTAAAGAAAGTAGATTTGGGGCATTCAATTAGCTTTGCTAATCCTAGTTCTATGATCAAATCCTCCATTAAGGTGAATAAAATAAGTAAATGGTCTCCTCCCTGGTTGGGGTTTTGTAAAATTAATATTGATGGTTCTTCTCAAGGCAATATGGGTGCAACGTGAATTGGTGGAGTTGGGAGAGATAGTGTTGGGTCGGTTCACTTCTTTTTCTCTTCTACTACAAGTTTTGGCACTAATAATCAAATGTAAGCCTAGGTTGTCCTTGTGTCTATAGAGAAAACCTATGAGCTAGGTTGGAAGAAGGTAATCTATGAGATGGATTCCATGGTTAGTGATTTCCCTTATGAATAATGCAAAGTTTTCTAAGCCTTCTTAGAACTTGGCCTCTTATGTGGAATAGATTCTTTGCCTGTCACAAAATTGTAGTTCTATCTCTTTTATTCATATTCTTAGATAGTGGAATGCTATTGTTGATTGTTTGGCTAAATGGGCATCCAATGTTGATCATAACTAGAATGTTGACCATATGGATGATCTCATCCTTGACATCTATGCTTTTAAACTTATCATCAAGTTGTCCATGGGTTGTTTGTGATTGTCTAAGGGCAGTTTTAGTACTGATTTATGATGTTTTTTTAAGGAAAACAAGGATTTTCCTGTGTTTACATCCCTAGACCACCTTCTCCTTCCATTCCTTGACATGTTGATAAGGTATCTTCATAAAATTTTGATAGATTTTGTGGACTGTCATGAGGGCAAGTGTGGCTATTTTAGGACAACAAACTGTTACATGGATTGTGACAATCCTAATATCATGAATAAACCCTCTTTTTTTGTGTTTAATCATCTTTTAACTCCTTTGGTTATCTCTTACACACCTTATGATAATACATTTCTTCTATGACAAAGATCATGATGTGAAGGATAAAGAAGGGGACTGTTCCAAGGATTTCAAGGTAGCTTCATGTTGATAAGGTATCTTCATAAAATTTTGATAGATTTTGTGGACTGTCATGAGGGTAAGTATGGTTGTTTTAGGACAACAAACTGTTACATGGATTGTGACAATCCTAATATCATGAATAAACCCTCTTTTTTTGTGTTTAATCATCTTTTAACTCCTTTGGTTATCTCTTACACACCTTATGATAATACATTTCTTCTATGACAAAGATCATGATGTGAAGGATAAAGAAGGGGACTGTTCCAAGGATTTCAAGGTAGCTTCATGTTGATAAGGTATCTTCATAAAATTTTGATAGATTTTGTGGACTGTCATGAGGGTAAGTGTGGTTGTTTTAGACAACAAACTGTTACATGGATTGTGACAATCCTAATATCATGAATAAACCCTCTTTTTTGTGTTTAATCATCTTTTAACTCCTTTGGTTATCTCTTACACACCTTATGATAATACATTTCTTCTATGACAAAGATCATGATGTGAAGGATAAAGAAGGGGACTGTTCCAAGGATTTCAAGGTAGCTTCATGGACTCTAACAGCAAGGATTTCAAGGTAACTTCTATAAGGTCATAAAATCCTTCACAAGGTCTACACCCTTTCAAAGTGCTACGCGTAGTCTAATGCTCCATCATATGAGATAACAAAATACTTGACAATGATTTAATAATGTTACATCTCTTATTGCTATGACAATCTTAATCCTAACAACTCTCTTCATCACTATGATAGCCCTACACTTTTTACTTATAACAATTATATACCATGATGGCTCTTCATGACTATCATGGCATGATCTCAAGGAAATTTTCAACTTTCATTGACTTTAACAAACTCCCCAAAATGTGGATTAGAACATTGAAGGATGCCATAATATTACCACTACTTTGGATAATTCCCTGGTACATAGTTATTCCTTTTAACATAAACTCCTATGGCAACCTCCATGAGTGGATAGTAACTTTGAGGGTGTGAACATCCTATAGCTTCATTTACCTTGTAAGAGATGTTTCTCAAACTCCCTGTAGCTACAAGAACATGTTGGTATATACAATGTAGGGTATGTGCATGGAAACTTATGGAGGACCAAAAGGGGGTCAAAAGTGGCCACTTCTTTTTGAAATCAGAAAAAACTAATCTTGCATGAGAAATTGAAGATAGCCACGCTCAAAATTAGAAGATGTGATAAGAACAAGTTTTGTAGTGTTCCGAGTCTAGTTTCAAAACTACTAATTTTTTTCTAAAAATGGTGGAGATTAAGATGTTCAAATAGGAGGAGCACACAAAGTGCTCCTATTTTTGTCAAAAAAATATAACATAGTGTCTGGTGTGCTCCCCCTAAAATGTCAATTTTTTTAAGTATTAGACAAATCGCAATGGTGGAAAATTAGCTAACATTATGTAGTTTATGCCTATTTTTTCTATTAATTTTTTTATGAATATATGATTTTTTTATGAATTTTCAAAGTGGACACATCCTAAAAATGAAAATTTGAGCATCCCCCCCCCCATTTTTTTTGAAAACTACTCAAAACTCAATTTTTTTTCAATGTGTATAGAATTGAGTTTAGAATCTAAAAATGTAATTTGTTTCAAATTTTGATAAACGTGTAAAAAATGACACCAGAAATACTAGACATAGGTTTTCTGAAAAAAAACACATTAGCAAAGAACTTGAAGATGGAAACCTTAATGTTATCATATTTTTAAAAAAATACATGGTTAGAAAGCTAATATGAAACTTGAAGTCATCATGACATCTTTTCGTATTAACATTGAAAAATGTGTAAACCATAGGGGGAGAATGCATGATATTTGGTTAAAATTTCTAACTTTTTGTGAAAAACATGTCCTTGGCATTCAAAACCTACCTCCAACCCTTTGGGTTGGATGCCCAAGGAAAGTCCAACCCTCAGGGTTGGAATTTCCCAAAGCAAGCAAAAACGTGAGCGCGTTATAAAATATTTAAAACTCTCTCTCTCTCTCTCTCTCTCTCTCTCTCTCTCTCTCTCTCTCTCTCTCTCTCTCTCTCTCTCTCTCTCTCTCTCTCTCTCTCTCTCTCTCTCTCTCTCTCTCTCTCTCTCTCTCTCTCTCTCTCTCTCTCTCTCTCTCTCTCTCTCTCTCTCTCTCTCTCTCTCTCTCTCTCTCTCTCTCTCTCTCTCTCTCTCTCTCTCTCTCTCTCTCTCTCGTATCATTAATCTTCATCTCTTTGTGTCCATTTTCTTTTTCCACCTCCTCCCCTCTCTTTTTCACCTCTTAACCCTAGCTTTCCTAGTTTTCCTTTTCTTTTCTAATTTTCCTTTAGATCCACCAATTTTTCCCTATTTTACTATTTTCTACCTCTCCTCTCATCATCCTTCCCATCGAGTTAGCTTTCATTTTATCTTGTTTCCATTTCATCCTCCCAATTTATATCCTCATCCTCTTTGTATGTCCTAGTTTTCTTTTTTCATTTCCTTTTCCGATAAGGGATAGGGAGAGGGAGGAAAAGGGAGAGAGAGGGATATGGAGAGGAGAGAGAGGGGAAAGATAGGGAGATAGGGAGAGAGAGAGTCCTAGTTTTCTTGTTTCCATTTCCTTTGTTGATAAGGGAGAGGGAGAGGGAGAGGGAGAGGGAGAGGGAGGGGGGAGGGAGAGGCGAGAGATAGGGAGATAAGGAGAGATAGATAGGTAGAGAGAGAGGAGATAGATAGGGAGAGATAGGGAGAGATAGACGAGACAAAGGGGAGAGATAGGGAGATAGAGAGTGAGGGAGATGTCCAGAGACATAGGGAGAGAGATTGAGAGGTAGAGGGACCATAGAGATAGGGAGATAGGTGAGAGATAGGGATATAGAGGTTTAGGGGTTAAGGGTTAGGGTTTAGGGGCATTATTTAGGGTTTATGGTTTAGAGAGAGAGAGAGAGCATAGGGAGAGATATTGAGAGGTATAGGGATGATGGAGATAGGGAGATAGATGAGAGATAGGAAGATAGAGGTTTCTAGGGTTTCTCAGGTATAGAGGTTAGGGATTACAGTTTAGGGGCATTATTTAGAGTTTAGGGGTTTAGGGTGTTGCAAGTATGGGCCTAACTAGTGTTGTCATTGATGTCAACATACTCATGTTGCATTGATGTCAAGGATTGGATGTGCTGTGTGCTGAGGATATTGAGAAAATTAATCCTATCAGAAATAGTGAAAACAGTGAAGCTCTATGAAGTGAAGATCCTAGCTAGATGAAGATCAGAGAATGCGCATCAAAGGGTTTGTAGATATGTGTCTAAAGATGATTCAGTCAAGATTTGAGAGTTTTGCATGAAGATTTGGAGAAGTTATGACCATATGAGTAAAACTAGCTCTGGCAGCTGTTCAGAGGTGATAGAGTGACACAAATAGGTCCGATGAGATCCAGAAATGCAATATCTTGTTCTGCAGATTTGGTGGAATGTTTAGGAAGCCAATGAGAATTGACAACTCAATTGGTTCATGGTCTGGAGGTTCGTAAGCATTTATTCTAATGTAACAGTGATGACAGACTATGTTCTTGAGGTTCTGGATGAAGATGCGAATGATTTCAGTAAGCAGAAGTGGTGTGGATGTTCTTGGTGATTCAGGCTAGCTTGTGGGGGTCTCTAGATTGTGTCTAGTTCATGTTGGCAGTCCACATTGAAGATTGAACTCGTAATTGAAGATTTACTCCTGGGTGATGGTGTTCTTCCTAATCATGGTCAACCGGATGTTTTACACATCTTGTGGATTATCTTGAAGATGTTCTGTGAAGCACGACGTATTCCTCAAAGAATATTGAAGTCCCAGATATGTGTGGCCGACAGTGTTGTGATATGCATGAAGTCTTTGTAACAAATCAAGCTATATTTTTATAATTTCTCTATAATAAAATAAAGTATGTTGTGCCCACTTTGACAATTATCCCAAAGTCAATGTCTTGTATAAATAAGATTTGTGAAGTCATTTCAAAGTATCCTTGGTGGAGATGAAAAAGTGGTAGAGAGGAGAAGAGCAAAAAGCATAGCAGAAGTGTTGAGCTTAAATGGAACTATCTCAAGCATGGTGAAGATACTAATCTCCAGTTCAAGTATGTAATATTTATATTATTTTGTAGACAGTGTGTCTCCTGTAGGCAGTGGGCCTCTTGTGAGCAGTGTGCTCAAGCAGTGAGCCCTAATTGGCAAGTGCCATTTTGTTCTTCTTATTCTTTTAACAGAGAATACAATCTTGGGTTAGTCACCCCATGGTTTTTCCCTTAACCAATTTTTCCACGTTAAAATCTTGGTGTCATATGTGTTAATGTCTTTCTTCTCTTGAGATATTGCATTTTTCTTCCATGATTGAATCATTATTATGCTGCAGAAATATAAGAAGGATTTAAGTGTTTAAAGAAAAGAAAGTTTTTGTGACAACTGATTCACCCCCCCTCTCACTTGTCTATCCTAAAACCAACAATTGGTATCAAAGCTAAGTTCCTCTAAAAGAGCTTAACTGCTTGAGGAGATCCAGAATGTCTTCCTACAAAAAGGATAGTCTGAGGTTTGATGGAACAAACTACATTCTTTAGAAAAGTTGCATGGAATGTCAATTGCAATGTATGGGATTTCAATATTGGAACATGACTATAAAGAAGTATATTCCTCCAAAGAATGGTCTGACAACTACAAATGAAATCAAAGATGCTGAAGATAATCTTCGAGCTAAAGAAGCCTTACTAAGTGCCTTATCTGATTCAGAACTGACAAATGTTATGGATTTAAAAACTGCATATGAAATTTGGTCAAAGCTGGCACTTCTGCATGAAGGAGACAAATATGTTAAATGTGCCAAGCTACAAAGTCTGAAAGTAAAATTTGAAAAACCTGAAGATGAATGAAGATGAGAATATCACCACATTTATGCCAAAGTAAATGAGCTTGTTTGTGGCATTAGATGTGCTGGTGGAACCTTGGATGAAGATGAGATTGTCGCCAAAGTTCTCAGATCCTTACCCCCTGCTTACAAACACAAGGTTGTTGCTATTGAGAAATTCAGATCTTTATCAAATATCACAAGGGATCAATTGGTTGGGAATTTAGCTGTATTTGAATTGGCTAAGTTTGGAGATGCACCTCCCAAGACTGAATCTTCATTCAAAGCTAGTGCCTCTATAAAAGGCAAACAAAGGTATGATCTAGGAGAAAATCCCTCAAAGAAATTATCATGGTATGAAAAGGCAAGAAAAGATCTAGAAGAAGATGAGGCAGAAGCTACTCAACTTGAAGCCCTTATTGCAAAAAGGCTACCAAGAGGATCTGGTAAGTATGAAGGAAAATTGCCCTTCAAATGTTTCAACTGCAACAAGATTGGTCACTTTGCCTCAAGGTGTCAAGAAAGATTTTTAAGGACAAATCCAAATAGATCAAGATTACAAAAGAAATGTTACTATGTTCATGAAGATGATGATGATGAAGGAGTAACAGATGATGAATCAAAGACAAGAAACAAATCTGGAAGACTAGGTGTTTATTGCCATCAAGGAAGAAGATCCAATGCCCATTGAATATGTCAATCATAAACTGATAGAAAGAGCTTTAGCTGCTCAAGTTGAAGAAAAGGATGAATGGGTCATTGATAGTGGATGCTCCCACCATATGATTGGTGATTAAAATAAGTTCATAGATCTGGAAAGATATGAAGGAGGAATTATAAAATTTGGTGATAATTCTGCTAGCAGAATCAGAGGCAGAGGGACTATTTCTTTGATGGAAAGAACAAAACTAGTAATGTACTCTATGTTGAAGGTCTGAAGCATAATCTTCTCAGTGTTGGGCAGTTGGTGGACAAAGGCTATGATCTCTGATTCAAAAATGGAAGATGTAAGATCTTTGAAAGTTTCAGAACAGAAATTGCATCCAGTACTCAAACAAAAGGTAACATCTTCCACTTGGTTGGTACTGGCAAAAGTTGTTTATTTTTTCAAATTGATCAGAGTTGGTTGTGGCATAGGAGAATGTGTCATGTAAATTTTGATAATATCATCAAGATAAGAAACACTCAAGCTGTAACAGATCTTCCAAGACTGGTGAAACCTACTAACAGTTTGTGCAAAGAATGTCAGTTGGGTAAGCAGAGCAGAGTCACATTTAAAAGTAAGGAACAATCTTCTATCAGATTGTTAGACTTAGTACACACTGATCTATGTGGACCGACAAGAATCAGGAGTTTGCAAGGTGATAGATATTTCATGTTACTGATTGATGACCACTCCCGGATGATGTGGGTGACTTTCCTAAAAGAGAAATCTAAAGCTCTTAAGAAGTTCAAAATATTCAAGGCTATGGTAGAAAATGAAACTAGGTTAAACATAAAATGTCTTAGGTCTGATAGAGGTGGTGAATTCACATCTGGAGAGTTCATAGAATTCTATGAGAAACATGGGATAAAGAGACAGTTATCTACTCCAAGGACTCCACAACATAATGGAGTAGTGGAAAGAAAGAACTGGACCATCCAAGAAGCATCTAGAACCATGATGATGGAAGCAAATGTCCCTCAGATTTACTGGAGAGAAGTTGTAAGCACTACTGTCTATACTCTTAATCAAGTACAAATCAAAAGCAATAATGGTAAGACCCCTTATGAACTTTGGTTTGGCATCACTCCTACTGTGAAGTATTTCAGAATCTTTGGTAGTAAATGTTAAATTAAAAGAGATGAAGACCTTGGCAAATTTGATGCTACAAGTGATGCAGGAATATTCTTGGGTTACTCTACTCAAAGCAAAGCTTACCGGTGTTATAACAAGAGATTAAGAAAGATTGTAGAAAGTACAAATGTGAAGGTTGATGAAGGCATTGAAAATCCCTCAAGGTTTTATGAGTATGAAGCAGATGATCAGAATGATGTTCTGGTCCAAGAAGATCTAGCCCCTTCTATAGTTCAGATTCAGACTGATCCGAAGAATCCTAAAATATATGAAGAAGAGACAAGTTTGAATGAACCTATCCAAGAAATAGAAGTGCAAGAAATTCCCAAAACTCCCAGGTATGTAAGACTGAATCATTCTGAAGACCAGATCATAGGTGATAGAAGCAAAGGTGTTCAAACAAGAAGAAAGATTGCTCAAGATTCAAAGAAGTATTGTCTGATTTCAAAGATTGAACTAAAAATAGCAAGTGAAGCATGCAATGATGAAAGATGGGCCAAAGCAATGGAGGAAGAGTTGATGCAGATTGAGAAAAATCACACTTGGGATCTTGTTCCCAGACCTAGAAACAAAAATGTGATTGGGACCAAGTGGGTCTTTCGGAATAAACTGAATAAAGATGGTAAAGTAGTCAGAAACAAAGCCAGATTGGTCTGTAAGGGTTATTCTCAAGTAGAAGGAGTTGACTTTGAAGAAACTTTTACTCTAGTGGCAAAAATTGAAGTAGTCAGATTATTTCTTATTTTTTCTGCCTTCAAGGATTTTAAAGTATATCAGATGGATGTCAAGTCTGTCTTTCTGAATGGTGACTTGGAAGAAGAAGTATACATTGAGAAACCGGATGGATTTCAATTATCTGATCATGGTGATATGGTCTGCAAGTTGAAGAAAGCATTGTATGGACTCAAACAAGCCCTAAGGACCTGGTATGAATGATTGGATAAACATCTTTTGAAGATTGGTTTCAACAAAGGTACTGCTGACAGTAACTTGTACTTCAAGATTGATCATGAAAATATCTTGATTGTTGAAGTATTTGTTGATGACATCATTTGTGGAGGAAGAGATAGTATGTGCAAGACTTTTACAAATCAAATGAAAAGTGAATTTGAGATGTCTATGTTTGGGGAAATGAACTTCTTCTTGGGTCTACAAATCACTCAAACAAATAAAGGAATCTTCATATCACAAATCAAATATGTGAAAGAATTGTTAAAGAAATTTGGGATGGAAGATTCAAAGCCAATGAATACTCCCATGGCAACTGGGTGTAAACTGAGAAAAGATGATGAATCTCCTATGGCTAATCAGAAAAAGTACAGGTCAATGATTGGAGGACTCTTACTCAAACTAGACCTGACATTATGAATGTTGTTGGTCTTGTTTCCAGATTCCAAGCTGATCCTAGAGAACCTCATGTCATGGAAATCAAGAGAATTCTCAGATATCTAAAGGGAATAGTTGAGTATGGTTTATGGTATCCTAGGGATCATGATTTCTCTCTTCACGCATATACAAATGTTGATTGGGCAGGAGATGTGGATGACTAGAAGAGTACCAGTGGTGGTGCATTCTTTTTGAGGAAAAGATTGGTTTCTTGGCTGAGCAAGAAATAAGAGGCAATATCTATGTCCACTACAGAAGTAGAATATATTGCAGCAGCAGGTAGTTGCACTCAAGTATTGTGGATGAAGCAAATGCTAAGAGACATCAGAGTGGAGTATGAGGAACCTATCACAATCTTCTATGATAACTCAAGTGCAATAAATATATCAAAATATCTGGTGTTGCATTCGAAAACAAAACATATATCCATCAAGTTTCACTTTTTGAGAGAGCAGGTGAACAAGAATGAAGTCAGATTGGAGTTTGTGCCCTCAAAGGATCAGATTGCAGACATTTTTACTAAACCTCTACCTAAGGACTCTTTTGAGTATCTCAGGGAGAAGTTAGGGGTTATTACCCCTCTGACTCTGAATTAAGGTGCACTGATGTGCAATAGTCCGGTGGATCTCACAGTCATATCTTGTGGTCTAGATTGATGATAGGAAGCTACCACTCAGGGGGAGCAATTTGTATGATTCTGAAGTATTGATGCAAGTATGTGCCCTTTGCCATTAATCTCAAAGGGGGAGAGAAGACATGTGAAAAAAAAAGTGGTTGCTGATCAAAGGGGGAGGAGCAAAGAAAGAGAAGACATATGAATGATTGTTGTTGATAGGGGGACCTATGTCAGTTAGTGAGGAGAAGTTCTTCTCTAGATGGTTAAAACAGTTTTCACATCATATGTTGCCATCAATGACAAAGGGGGAGATTGTTGCAAGTATGGGCCTAACCGATGTTGTCATTGATGTCAACATACTCCTGTTGCATTGATGTCAAGGATTGGATGAGTTGTGTGCTGAGGATATTGAGAAAATTAGTCCTATCAGAAATAGTGAAGACAGTGAAGCTCTATGAAGTGAAGATCCTAGCAAGATGAAGATCAGAGAATGCGCATCAAAGGGTTTGTAGATATGTGTCTAAAGATGATCTAGTCAAGATTTGAGAGGTCTACATGAAGATTTGAAGAAGTTATGGCCATATGAGTAAAACTGGTTCTGGCAGTTGTTCAGATGTGACACAGTGACACAAATAGGTTTGGTGAGATTCAGAAATGCAATATCTTGTTCTATGGATTTGGTGGAATGTTTAGGAAGCCAATGAGAATTGACAACTCAATTGGTTCGTGGTCTGGAGTTTCGCAAGCATTTATTCTAATGTGACAGTGATGACAGACTGTGTTCTTGAGATTCTAGATGAAGATGCAAATGATTTCAGTAAGCAGAAGTGGTGTGGATGTTCTTGGTGATTCAGGCAAGCTTGTGGGGGTCTCTAGATTGTGTCCAGTTCGTGTTGGCAGTCTGCATTGAAGATTGAGCTCGTAATTGAAGATTTACTCTTGAGTGATGGTGTTCTTCCTAATCATGGCCGACCGGATGTTTTACACATCTTGCAGATGATCTTGAAGATGTTCTGTGAAACATGGTGTGTTCCTCAAAGAAGATTGAAGTCCCAGATATGTGTGGCCGATAGTGTGGTGATATGCATGAAGTCTTTGTAACAAATCAAGTTGTATTTTTGTAACTAAAGTATGTTGTGCCAACTTTGATGATTATCCCAAAGTTGATGTCTTGTATAAATAAGATTTGTGAATTCATTTCAAAGTATCCTTGGTGGAGATGAAAAAGTGGTAGAGAGGAGAAGAGCGAAAAGCAGAGCAGAAGTGTTGAGCTTAAATGGAACTGTCTCAAGCATGGTGAAGATGCTAATCACCAGTTCAAGTATGTAATATTTATATTATTCTGTAGACAGTGTGTCTCCTATAGACAGTGTGCTCAGGTAGTGAGCCCTAATTGGCAAGTGTCATTTTGTTCTTCTTATTCTTTTAATAGAGAATACAATCTTGGGTTAGTCACCCCATGGTTTTTCCCTTAACCGGGTTTTCCACATTAAAATCTTGGTGTCATATGTGTTAATGTGTTTTTGCTCTTGAGTTATTACATTGTGCTTCCATGATTGAATCATTATTATGTTGTAGAAATATAAGAAGGATTTAAGTGTTTAAAGAAAAGAAAGTTTTTCTAACAACTGATTCACCCCCCCTCTCAGTTGTCTATCCTAAAACCAACATAGGGTTGCTTAGGCTTAGGGTTAAGGGGTTTAGGGGTTTGTTTAGGGTTTAGAGATAGAGAGAGGACCTATAGGGAGAGATAGAGGAGATAGAGGAGAGAGATAGGGAGATAGAGAGTGAGGGACATGTCCAGAGACATAAGGAGAGAGATTGAGAGGTAGAGGGATGATAAAGATAGGGAGATAGGGGGAGATAGGGGAGAGATAGGGAGATAGAGGTTTAGGGTTTAGGGGAATTATTTAGGGTTTAGGTTTTAGGAGTTTAGGGTTGCTCAGGTTTAGGGGCATTATTTAGGGTTTAAGGTTTAGGGGTTAGGGGTTAATGTTTTGGGGTTCAGTAATTAGAGAGAGAGAGAGGATTGATATGAGAGATAGAGGAGACAAAGGGGAGAGATAGGGAGATGAGAGTGGGGGACATGTCTAGAGACATAGGGAGAGAGATTGAGAGTTAGAGGGATGATAGAGATAGGTAGATAGAGGAGATATAGGTTTAGGATTTCTTGTATTTAGGGGTTAGGGGTTAGGGTTTAGGGGCATTATTTAGGGTTTATGGGTTTAGGGTTTATTATTTAGAGAGACAGAAGATCGATAGGGAGAGAGGGGAGACAGAGGGGAGAGATAGGGAGATAGAGAGTGAGGGACATGTCCAGAGACATAGGGAGAGAGATTGAGAGGTCGAGAGATAATAGATATAGGGAGATAGGGAAGAGATAGGGAGATAGAGGTTTAGGGTTGCTTGGGTTTGTGGTTTTGGGTTTAGGGGTTAGTGGTTAGGGTTTAGAGGCATTATTTAGGGTTTAGGGTTAGGGGTTTAGGGTTGCTTGGGTTCAGGGTTTAGGGGTTAGGGGTTAGGGGTTTAGGGTTTAGGGTTTAGAGAGAGAGATATGACCTATAGGGAGAGATAGAGGAGACAAAGGGGAGAGATAGGGAGATAGAGAGTGAGGGACATGTCCAAAGACATAGGGAGAGAGATTGAGAGGTAGAGGGACAATAGAGATAGGGAGATAAGGGAGAGATAGGGAGATAGAGGTTTAGGGTTTTTTAGGTTTATTGTTTAGGGGCATTATTTAGGGTTTAGGGTTTAGTGGTTTAGGGTTGGTCATGGTTAGCTTTTAGGGTTTAGGGGTTTAGGGTTGCTCAGGTTTAAGGTTTAGCCTTTAGGGATTAGGGTTTATAGGTTTAGGGATTAGGGTTTATAGGTTTAGGGTTACGGTTTAGGGGTTTAGGGTTTAGGGAGAGAGGAATGATAGGGAGAGATAAAGGAGATAGAGGGGAGAGATAGCAGGAAAGAGAGTGAGGGAGATGTCTAGAGACATAGGGAAAGATATTGAGGGGTAGAGGGACTATAGAGATAGGGTGATAGGGGAGAGATAGAGTTTTAAGGTTGCTCAAGTTTTGGGTTTATGGGTTACGGGTTATGGTTTGGGGTTTAGGAGTTTAGGGTTTATTAGGTTTAGGGTTTAGGGGTATTATTTAGGGTTGAGGGGTTTAGGGTTGCTCAAGTTTAGGGTTTAGGGTTTACAGGATTAGGGGTTTGGGTTTTGGGGTTTAGGGTTTAGAGGGATAGAGGACCGATATGGAGAGATAGAGGAGATATAGTGGAGAGATAGGGAGATAGAGAGTGAGGGAGATGTCCAGAGACATAGGGAGAGAGATTGAGAGGTAGAGGGATGATAGAGATAGGGAGATAGAGGTTTAGGGTTACTTAGGTTTAGGGTTTAGGGGCATTGTTTAGGGTTTAGGGTTGCTTGGGTTTAAGGTTTAGGGTTTACGGGTTAGGGTTTAGGGTATAGGGGCATTATCTAGGGTTTAGGGGTTTAGGATTTAGAGAGGGATAGATAGGACTAATGGGGAGAGATAGAGGAGACAAAGGGGAGATAAAGGGAGATAGAGAGTGAGGGAAATGTCCAGAGACATAGGGAGAGAGATTGAGTGGTAGAGGGTTTAGGGTTTCGGGTTGCTCAGGTTTAAGGTTTAGGGGTTAGGGTTTAGGGTTTAGAGGTTTGGGGTTTAGGGAGAGAGAGGGGGGGAGAGATAGGGAGATAGAGAGTGAGGGAGATATCTAGAGACATAGGGAGAGATATTGAGAGGTAGAGGGATGATAGAGATAGGGATTAGGGGTTGGGGTTTAGGGAACTTAGACCTACCTTAAGTGCGGGGTGGGCATATTTAGGGAATTGAGAGATAGAGGGACGATAGAGATAGTGAGATAAAGGTTTAGGGGTTAGGGTTTAGGAATAGATAGAAAGAGATAGAGAGAGTTAGAAAGAGATAGCTAGAGAGAGAGAGAAAGAGTTTGTGAACTAGTAGAAGAGAGGATGATAAATAGCATTTAAGCTAGTAACATGAGCACATTTTGAACTAGTTAAAATGATGTCCAATGATCTGTAAAAAGGCATGCCATGTGATTTTTAGTGCACATGCTCTATTTTATTCCCTGTTCTACACTTTTTCCAACATTGAAAGAGACTTCATGATTTTGAGGTTCTCCCATCATTGGTTGACAAAATTGATGCACTTTTTGTTCTTGTTTCGATGCACAAGATTCAAATTACATGTTTTAAATTCAAATTTGATATTGGAAAGCATTTTTTCATGTTTTGAGGGATTGCAACACTAGATTGAATAAATTAACTAATTTTTTATTTTACATTGACAAAAAACAATGTAATTTTACATGTTTTATATTTTTTTAAAGGAATGTGTTTGGTAAACTTTTTAACATGACCGGTGACACTAGTGTGACATGCCCTCTAGCTCCACAATGCTTTTTCTAGGAACTATGAACCGATGAGGCCACAACAAGAGGGACCTCATCCCCAATAGAGAACACTTTAAACCTGCGAGCTCGTTGGCCTAGTGAAGGCATAAAGGCTGCGAGCTCGTTGGCCCAGCGGGGGTTTGAACTCTGGTGGCCGCCACTACAACTGAGTGACTTAACCACCGAACCACACCCTTATCAACATTTTGCATGTTTTATATTATAACTTGATAAATTATCAAATATTTTTTGTGTTCTTTTGACCATTGTTTTAGAGTGACATAGAATTCAATACAGTGCCACTTAGGAAACAAGTAAAAACTCTAACATCGGAGGAGCATGAAGCTGAGAATGCAAATAAAAGAGAATGAATGAGACAACTTCGTCACAATAAGAAATTAAACTTCACAAATGAAGGTGAACCATCTTTACCAATTGAATTGGATGATGAAGCATTGAAGAGAGAGAAGGAATTGGAGAAACAAAGGGAAAAAATGAAAAACTTCATGCAAGTAAGAAATCAAATGTGGGAGAACTTAAAGTTATGTCATCTTTGCCATCTCAATTTGATAATTTAGAAAATCTTCAATCTCCAACTGAAAATTATGATGCATTTGCAAATGTTGTAGTAGATGATACACTAATCGATCAAGTGTTTAGTGATCAAAATTTATCTTCTGAATCAAGTTTGCCATTGAGAACACCTCCTAGAATTTTGTGTAAAAAGATTAAGTTTTTTATTTAAAATTGATGAGAATATTCTAAAACCAATGGTTGATAAGATTCTTGAACATACTTGTGTATGGGGTGTGGTTAAATGGCTAAGTCCACTTGGTTATCATGATGGAGATCGAGGTTCAAACCTCCCCAAAGACATGGTATCTTTGAATCACATGTATTCTGTTGTACCTGGTTCATAGCAACGATCAAAAGTTTTTACCCATGTTGAATAAAAAAAGATTCTCAAATGTACTTGTAGAAGAAACGTGAATAAGATATGGAACATGTTTTTCAAAACATAAGTGAAACCAAAAGATGTCAATTATTTGTTGAGATGATGAAAAATCTAAAGTTTAGGCCAATCATGAAGATTCTTGGCCTAAGAACATCAAGTGCTAGTAGTGAAAAATCTAGATTGTAAGAAATCTATAATCAATGCATAGCAAAACATTGGTCTCACCTCACAAACCAAAGATAGTAATGCTACATGATGTGCCATTACATCAACTATTGTGAGCAATCAAACAAAGAAATCTTGCTTGATGAGAAAAACAAGTCAAGCACTAAAGATAAATACAAAAACTTTGATGAAAGTCATTGGGAGGCATGAAAGAATTGAGGACCCGAATAGAAATGAACTATAAGCATTTTTTTATAGACTCCCATGGAAAGATAAAAAGATAAATACAAAAACTTTGATGAAAGTCATTGGGAGGCATGAAAGAATTGAGGACTCGAATAGAAATGAACTATAAGCATTTTTTTTTATAGACTCCCATGGAAAGATAAAGCCATAGTTGAAGCCTTAAAATCCCTAATTAAGGAGTTTTGGTCCAATAAAACAAGAGTTTCTTCCAATCAAAGGGATGTTGTAAGAAGGATAATTAGTTGTCAAAACTATGAGCCACATCCAAAACATTTTTAGATATGACTCAAACACAATTTTTCTCCAAATTTGTAGCTACTTAAATCCTCAAATTCAAATTAGTCAAAGGTATTTTGAAATGGAAAAACCTTATTATGTCAAGGTAAATCACACATGCACAACATTTTGTTGTAGAGTTCACATGAAATTTTTTATGCATTATGATGTTTATCGACAAATATGTGTATCTTTGCATACTAACGATGTTTTGTAGGAGTATATGATAGAGGCTCCACGTAAATTGGAAAGAGATTTCATAAGACATCATGTTTGGATGGAACATGTGATAGTTGCGATGGTTTACAATGTTTGAGAAATTGTGTACACATGGAGAGTGCACATGCAATTGGAAATGAATTAGTACCTTTTGGAAAATATAAGACAACGGCATACAGTCTAAAAGATGGTAAAGAAGCAAAAAGGTGTGAATTGGTTAGTGAAGAAATATTAGTATCTGCATTTATGCTTATTTTTCAAGAAAAGATAGTTTATGAGTATGCAACCTGCATACACACAAAACTCGATGGTTTGATTTGCAATTCAAGTTATGCAAGGACACATTTCCTCTTCGTACGATTGTGTCGATTGTTGACTTTGCAGAGAATTATACACTACAACCACAGAATGAGGTTCAATCATAGTACTACAATTCCACTCGGGCTGCTATATTTGTGCATATAGCATTCATTCATTCACTTGATAGTACAAAGAAAGATAGAAATATATTAAGAGAGTATCATTTTTATATTAGTGATGATTGCATGTATATTCTACAGAGTGTGTGCAAGGTTTCTTTTAGATACATTCTATGGTCATTTGAGTAATAGGAACATCATGTTTGATCAGCATATATCATATGGTCAGATAATTTTGCATCACAATTTAAGAATTCACGAATGTTCTATTGGTTGAGTAGGATGCATATATTCAACGGTGTTCAACATATATGGAATTTCTCTGAGGTTGGGCATGGAAAAGGTGAGCATGATGGTGCTGGAGCATGTATTAAAAGAGCCTTAGCACAAGAAGAGTTGAAGTACAAGAACAATGCAAAGTTGACAGATGCAACATCTATCGTTGAATGGTGCAACTCTACAATGGGTCTAGGTAATGAAGGTAAGTCTATAGTTCGTAGATTCTTTTGGTTGATAGATGAAGCTAACATTACAAAATATGAAGATTGTTGTACAGTGAAAGGATCAAGTAAGTTCCACTCTTTTAGAAGCTCAAATGTAGATTCATGGACTATTTATTTGAGGCAAATGGTGTGTTTTTGTTCATCATGTACAAATTTTTCTTAGAATGGTTGTGAGTCAAAAGAATGGGTTGATGAATGGCATGCTAGATCTTTAAGCCCACTTCCGACGTATCAAATTCCAGGAGCACTACAACTCGTGCAAATGCAATCATCGATTAACTTTGACCATATTTCAAATCTAGTTGAACCGGACCTGTAATATGTCACTTAATGAAAATTATTATTTATTTTAGATTATGATGTAGTATTTTTTCATTTATTGAATTTTAATTTTTTTATGCAATTTATTCTAGAGCATGTATATGCAGTTATTGCAGATGAAAATAATGATGAGGGAATAGATTATTATTTATGTCATTGTGTTGAGGCAAATAAGAAATTGACAACCATTATCATAGATGGATAAAACAGTGAGTATCCTACATGATCGGTGGTTGTTATTTGAACATGGCTTAGAAGGTGTCTAATGAAGAAGTCTGATGTGCAGTTGTTTGAGGACTTTGACACACACAGGAAGATTATTTATTATTCTAACCTTATTTTGGCATCAAATGTTCATTTGATAAAATATGGGGGTAGACCATTGAATATAAACTTGTGGAAAGTTCACGAGTCTGACCATGAAACCTTCTATATTTTTAACATTTTTCTTACCTTCTTATATGTGCTCCTTGGTCCTGGTTGATTAGCTTCATTTCATTACAGAGCTCATGACTGAATGGCATGGTTGTTCATGCATTTGGATATTCCCCAGGGTCATGATTGGTGATTTGTTTTAATCAAACTACATCAATTGGTTTGATCAAACTCATATTTTAAGATTAAGATATTTCAAACAATAAGGTGTGTGAAAAATATCACTACTTTTTAGCTTATGAATAGCAATGGAAGAAAATCAAAATTGTAAGTCTTTAATTAAATTTATTTCAGCTTTCAAAGAAGGCATTTGATTTGTACTTCTATGAAGAAAATTAGTGTACATGCTTCTATTCCTTAATTGTATATAAGAAATAAAGTAGTGACAATATGAAATTTGAAACAAAACTAATTTACTCAAGGCTATGTGAGCAAACCAGTGCAATTAACTATGAAGAAATTGAAGGAAAATGGAATGTAACCACACAATGCAATCACAAACAATGGGGCTACACAAATACAAAAGGAATTTAAAGAGAGTGTTATGAAACTCTATCGCTTATAGAGGAAGCACAATCTACCCAAAAGGAAAAGTTCAACTAGCAAGCGTAGGTTTCATAAAACCCTACGAAAGAGCATGAAAATTCCCAAGAACTCACACCAAGAAGGTACAACTGCAATGGGGACTTGAGAAAGCACCAAAAACTCTATAGGAAATCACCAAGAGACTAAGAAATCTTCAAAATAGTTCATCTAGAGTTGCAGAGCCAAAAATTTTAGATACATTTCATGAGAGAATGAAAAGATCATTCAAAAATTACACCAAGGAGGGAAAAACCCAAAGACAAACATCAAAGAGACATTCTGAGTGATGAAGAGGCATTAATGAAATCTTAAATCATCACTGGAGGTGGCTAGTAATGGTGAGGAGTGGTCACCTGGCGTCAAACAAATATAGGACACTAGTGCACCATGTGAACGTCCATGTGTAGCACTCGTGTCTAGGCAACTTTTGTTCTTGGTCACATGGAACACCTTCAGATGATGAGACAAACAAAGCACTAAAATGAAATTACACAAAAATAAACAAAAAGATCTAAACACAACATAAAAGCATGTGTGGTTATGGGAAAAAGGATAAGGTAAGGCTAAAATGAACCTAGAAACAAACTAGAGGAGGTAACACCAAAGTGGTGGCAAAACATAATGTGAAATTGCAAGGGTATGCAATTCTTGACCTTACAATTCCTATTAGACATCTCTTCTTTGTTTGTAGAGTCCCACATTTTGGAGTTGGATGATACCATTAAGGACATTCCTCCATCACCTATTGCTTCATTATAGTTTAGAGTTGCTTCTTTAAGGATTTCCAATGATTCTCTACAACAAGGTTCTTCATTGGGAGATCTACTTCCTAGATATTTCACATATGTTTGTGGACTAAGCCTTTCAAATCTTGATGACAACTCTTATGGAGTTGCATTTTCTTCTTTGTATGTATTTTCTCCACCTCTACATTCTTACATGGTGACACAACCTACAATTCCTAAATCTTATGATTCACCTCAATCATCATTCATTTTGACACCTTCTGTAGGAGTACCTAGTTCTTGGTTCCATTCTCATATCAATGTTGGGAGCCATTTTGAGTCCTAATTGGTACCTAATTTGATTCATCAACACTTATCATAGTTTAGCATTAGCTTCATTGAGCAACATTTGGAGACATCTTTTTACTCTCTTTTAGGGGGGTTCTCTTTGCTTCTCTTTAGGGGACAATATTTTTATAAATGAAGGTGAACAACTATAGAATGGAAATCAGATTACAACTATAACTATTACTCTAGTGTAGAACCAAAATGGAGATAGTATGAAATCAACACAAATAAATAATAGAACAGGAGATCAAACACATAACATAGTGTTTACGTGGAGAAACCCTTTCGGGAAAAACTCCACACAAGAAGAGATGTACTGGTCTGTATTAACTTCAATAGAGTTTACAATACAACACTATCAATCTCCTCTTAGGTCTTCATTCTAACAATGCCTATAATACTCATACACAACCATAATACAATGCCCTCTTTAAAAGAGTGTTGCCTTCCAAGGAAAAAAAAACCCTAACATAACCTCTACCGTCAAATCTGTGACCTAATGATGAATGGTCCAGATTGATTATGAAATTACAATATTTTCCAAGGCAATTTTTGGTGACAGTAGTGGGGGGCAAGCCCCCCCCACACACCCCGTCAGGTAGAAGGATCCAAAGTGTGGCTGAAACAAGATTGCTACTTGGTAAATGCTTCATCCCTTATGAATGATTTACAAACAATATTAGGAGTTGTAATAGCCTAAAATTGGCATAGGTCGAATTAAGTAAATATTTTGATATTTATCTTAATTCTTATTTTCCTCTGTCAATCAAATAAATATTCAAAGTTTATTTGATTGATTCATTTAATCAAAATCCCTAAATTCTTCTAATGTCTCAAATCCTAAATCCACCTCACAAAATCCACCTCATCAATCCACCTCATCCCTTCCACCTCACCATGTTGCACATATAATTAAATATTCTTAATATTTAATTTAATTAGCTAAAATCCAAAATTGAATTCTTAATTCAATGTTCCCCATTATCCTCCACTTTGAATTTTCAATTCAATTGTCATAACCCATTTTCCCCCACTCTGAATTTTCAATTCAATTGTCATACCTCACTATCCTCCACTCTGAATTTTTAATTCATCTATTATGAATTAAAGATTTAGAAATAATGAGGGCCATTGATCTCATCAGTTGATCTTGAACCTCCATTCTATTTTTAGAAAATCTATAAATAGAACCCTCTTCTAAGCCAATTGGAGAGAGACTTCTTCTAGCATCCTTACTATGCTCAAATTCCTCTAGGAATCTTCTTCTTCTTCTCTTCTTCTCTTCTCCATACCATTGTAATGCAGGAATCATATCACATAGCCATTTCCCCTTGTCATCTTGAGGAATCAAAGCAAGGAAGCATGATGAAAACCTGGCAAACAGGCGTCATGCGTAAAGTCGATCTTCTATCACCTACACTTGGGGGCACCTTGTCTCATCAGCATATCACTCTTCCATTCCATTTCCTATCTTATCCTCTATCCATTACATACCTATCCGGTCCCATCCATCCATCCAAACTTCCTTTTCTCTATTCTTTGGTCTTGATAAAGATTGGGGGCACAATGTTGACACATGTTTTGAATGGCTCTTGACATACCTTATCCCTCCAAAACATGCAAATCCTTCATTATCCTCCTCCTATCATGCTATCGTCATTAACATTGCCATGAAAAATCCTAAGTATTCTACCTACAATGGGGCATGTTATACTTATGCAACATAGTCCTTGTAGATCACATCCTTGGTTCCTTCTACATACCTATTCCATCAGTCCCATATCTGGTCTTCCTATCCAAGTCCCTACCAACTCTGCAGATCCACCATCACCTAGGTCTTAGGTCCATTAGGGTTCTTCCTGAACTACGCTGCCTCTACGTTGTCACATAGGCAAGGCCATTATCAATGCTCCCCCGAGGCTCCACTTTCCCTATTCATCCCATGTCTAGTCCTTCTATCTGTCTGATTCCGCTCTGCTTCCCTATCCATCTCATATCTTGTCATCTATCCTCTAGTCCATCCATGGTCCAAGCCCCAAACTACGCTGACCCTGCGTTGTCACGTAGACAAGGCCATTATCAATGCACCCCCGAGGCTCCACTTTCCCATCCATTCCATGTCTAGTCCTTCTATCTGTCTGAGTCCGCTCTACTTTCCCGTCCATTCCATGTCTAGTCCTTCTATCTGTCTAAGTCCGCTCCACTTTCCCGTCCATCCCATGTCGTGTTGTCTGTTCCTCTACCTGTCAGTATCTGCACCTTTCACTAGACACCTAGGACAAAGTTCTCGACACATAACATTAACCTGTCCAAAAGAAACATGAAGCAGAGCACCATATCAAAACACTCAAAACAATTTTATCTCAATTATGGCAAAAATGACACATTTAATACAAGAATGTTTTGTCAACAGGTTAACTTACAAGGTCTTGAATTTTCATCAATCATGTCTTTCTATGCTACTCGAGGATGCCAAAAGCTAGAGATGCTAGGATGGGGGCATGATTATTTTCTTTGTCTGCTGCTTGTTGATCAAACTTTAGTAATGTGACGACTTTTGTCTAACGACATGATCGGCAAAAGATCATCGAGGACTCCGAGGTCTAAACATGAATAGGGGCAATCCTTGTCTATTGAAAAATACATAATAAATCCCAATGATGAAAGCGCTTCAAAATACTTGCTATCTCAAGATGACAAATATCCATAACCATATCCATATCCATACCGTACCCAATTGCAAGACTATCCTTAATCCATATCAATCAAGTCAAATCAATCTTGTCAAATGATCCAATTGCAATCAGTGGTCTTGATCCTTGTCCGGTCATAAACCAACTCAATCAATCAACCAATCGTCTTATACAGGATGTTATATTGCCGAAACTAGACCCGGAGTCTTATACGACATATCTCCTTCCTGAAACCAGACATCATCGATTCATATCATTGGTTTACCGCTTGATAGGGGCAACACCTTGTTTGTTCCAGTATCAATTGTGCATACTTGCTTACTTGCTTGTGTGTGTTATCATTTTCATCTTGCATTCCATATCATTCATCCCTTTCTCCTGCATTCAACCATTTCATCTCCTGTCAACATATCTTATCATGAGATTGTCTGTCTCACGCCTTCCACCTTCTCCCCGTCCAATCTCCCGAGGGGGCATCCTATCGTCATAACCTATACCAAGACCAAACTGGGGTATGCATTATTATCAGACTTCTTATTCTTTGAAACAATGTGATAAAACACATTGCTTCAAAGAGAGGCAAAATGTAATAGCCTAAAATTGGCACAGGTCAAATTAAGTAAATATTCTGATATTTATCTTAATTCTTATTTTCCTCTGTCAATCAAATAAATATTCAAAGTTTATTTGATTGGTTCATTTAATCAAAATCCCTAAATTCTTCTAATGTCTCAAATCCTAAATCCACCTCACAAAATCCACCTCATCAATCCACCTCATCCTTCCACATCATCCCTTCCACCTCACCATGTTGCACATATAATTAAATATTCTTAATATTTAATTAGCTAAAATCTAAAATTGAATTCTTAATTCAATGTTCCCCATTATCCTCCACTTTGAATTTTCAATTCAATTGTCATAACCCATTGTCCCCCACTCTGAATTTTCAATTCAATTGTCATACCTCACTATCCTTCACTCTAAATTTTTAATTCGTCTATTATCAATTAAAGATTCAGAAATAATGACGGCCATTGATCTCATCAGTTGATCCTGACCCTCCATTCTATTTTTAGAAAATCTATAAATAGAACCCTCTTCTAAGCCAATTGGAGAGAGACTTCTTCTAGCATCCTTACTATGCTCAAATTCCTCTAGGAATCTTCTTCTTCTTCTCTTCTTCTCTTCTCCATACCATTGTAATGCAGGAATCATATCACATAGCCATTTCCCCCTTGTCATCTTGAGGAATCGAAGCAAGGAAGCAAGCTCCCTGAGGGCCCAACCTTCATCAGTCAAGATCGAGAGAGAATAGGCGACCAATGGAAGCCGCAGGGTAACAGGTTGTAAGTTTCATGCTTTCACTTTGTTTATGCTTGTTATTCGCACTTTTCATTGTTGATTGGGTTATTCATTGTCTTAATTGATTATTTCGATTTTTCCATTCATAGGAGTAATTAAATACATAGGATTTACAAAGTTGATGATACCTTAATCCTAACAAATCTTTGTGCATGGGTACCTTACATGGTCTCATTGTTGGGACGCATTATTGGTTTTCTTTCTTATTTTGGGGGGGATTTTCTCTTTGTATGTAATGAGGATACTTATAAACCCTCCTGTACCCTCTCCTCCATTTATTTCTTCCTTATTGTCATCATCTATAGTTAGGCTTGGGACTCCTAATTAGACTTTAGCACATCTGAGCAGCACCTTGTCTAGATATTTGAGCATTTTTCCAAATATCTTCTTGTTACTACCCTTAATTCCACCTTTGGAGGGGGAATTCAATAGACTTGTAGCTTAGGGTTTATTTCTTTTGAAAGGAAGGTACATCATTTGTTGTAGAGGGACCTACTTCAGTACTTAGTTTGAGACATTCTCTCTCTACTATGTGGACTCATTGATCTTACAAAGAATTCAAGAGGCTTCATCTTTGAAAGGGTAGCTACTTATTTCTCCCTTCTTCTCTATTCTATCTTTTTTGGGGGGCTCTTTTCTCTCTATTTTATGGGGGGTATTCTTTCTTCTTTTAGGGAGATCTATTTGTACATGGGTACCTTTTCAAGCTTCAATTTTTAGCAGCCATCTTTTCACTCACCTAAGTTATGCTTAAGGGGGTCTTTCTCTCTTGGGGGAGTTTTTTTCCTACAAGTTTTATCCTTTTCCTTGTTTATGAGAAATCTTTATGTACATGGGTACCTCATCAAGCCTAGTTGTTGGGAATCGTTTCTTTTTCCTCCTAAGTTGCACTTATGGGGGTGTTGGTGTAATTATTTATTCATCTTGGGCACATTCTATCCTAAGTTTTATATTTTACCTATTTATTGATTTTACTTAGGATAATATGAATATATAATTATTCTCTCCTATGTAGCTAATAATGATGTGTACACCTTGACTTGAGATACACAAGTGCCACCGCTACCTCGTTAATCCTTCATTGATGGTAGTTAGGTGCCACCTCTATTTAGTCAAGGCTACCTTTGTTACAATTAGATTGAGTTAACTCACCTCTTGATTGGGAGTGATTGAGAGTTAACTCATATCTCTTGGACTTGCCATCTCCTTGATTGAGAGTTAACTCACCTCTTGAAGGAACCCATTTAGATCCAAGGCACATTTGTGATCAAAATTAAATGGAAGGATTGGGAAGCTATCAAGACATGGCTTCTATGGAAATGGAATTATTATTTTTGAATTGGATTATCTATCAATCAATAATCTATTTTGTGGTCTCTAGTGATCACTTGTAATTTGGATAGACCACTTTGTTTATAGTTCCTTGGGTTTGTGCCCTAAAGTTTTCTTAGGGGTATTCAAAATCTCTTAGATCTTTTTTCACGAACCACTAGTTCAATTTGTCACCTTGACCTAAGACCAAAATGACATATAGCCTCCAATCAAGATTTTGAATCCTTCTAGACTATTGTTGATTATATTCCTACAAAAATGCTTCACAAAATTAGGTTTAGGTGCAATAAACCTTGGTCAAAAGATTGTAAATGGTATCCTAGTACCTCATTTCATAACTACAAAAGTCACAAATAATATACATGGCTCTCTGCATCTGAATATGATGGAAAAACAATGAAAAATGAACTTTACAAACTTTGGTTGGCTCACATAATGTATATTCCAAATTGTTTAGACATCCATTCTTGAACTGAAGCTTGCTCATGTTGCTTGGTGTATTCTTTACCAAGATCTTCCCATTGGATCTAGATTTATCCATTTGGGAGATGTCAATCCTTTTTTTTGTGGACACCAAGAAACTCTCAAGCATCTTTTTTGGGTTTTGTATTAGAGCCTAGTTCTCTTAGAATTAAATCCATGAATTTTTCAATCTTTTTAGACTAGAGCCTTTTTCTTGTCATATGATTCTTTTAGGGATTGACTAAAAATTCTTGCTAAATTCACCTATATATAGCATGATTTTAGAGTGGAAATCTTGTTCAACATTTGGAAAGATAGAAATTCAACTCTCTTTTCTAGAGATTTTGCTGATATTTATTTCTCTATGTATACTAAATCCATGATTACCCTAATGTTCTCATACATATCCAAATGCAAGCTAATAAAGTTTCTCTTGAAGTTACTTATAGGCACTTCTTGACCACTAGGATAATGCACCTTGTATGGTTTCTACAGCCCCACCGACCTTTCCCTCCTATAGGGATCAATCCTCTTCTCAAGGGCATTAGCGTGGACATAGTCACAATACTTGTAGGCATTATTCTCATCATTCCCATGATTCATGGTTGGCTTCTTTAAATGGAGAGTTTAATATGTCTAAAAATTAAGATGATTTTATAGTTTATTGTTGAGAAATACATCAATTTGATGTGTGAGATTTTAAGTTTGTAATATTTTTTACATAAATTAATTTTCTATTTACTTAACTTTGACCATTTAATTTGGTCTTTTGACAAGGAAAAAATATATAATTTTTTTATAAGAATTGTTAGAGGAAATATGAACAACAGTATTAAACTACTTACTATCCAATAACTCAATGAAATTGATGCAAATACAATAAACAAAGATATTACCTTCGTAGACCAATTCACCTCATAGCTTCCTTTGTTGCCTATCTCGTATTGATCTTATGAATGAGTTGAGCTCTCAGAAGTATGTACTTCCTTGTTGTTGAAGAAGACAATAGGAGAATGGTTGTAGATGGGTAATGCAATGAAGATTAAACTAACAATGTAACTCTATGAAGATGGATAATGGAGATATGGAGACATGGTTGGATGATTGTTATGATAATTAGATTATGCAAGTGCAATGAGGATACTTTGCCAAAGGCATGCTGGTAAAATTTATGCAGAGTAAGATTACAAAAGCTCTTGGATTGTTGAAATGAGGGAATGAGGGTTCCTTTTATAGGCCAAGGAGGAGCCAATTCCAAGTGTCACAATCTCAACAGTGGAGAAGAAGTCCTGTGATGTGTACGGTGAAGATCGAATTGGTTGGGATGAGGGAGAAAAATATGGAAGATGTTCCTCTCACCTTGACAAGCTGGGAGAAAGGTGTGACATGAGGCCATATGTCACAAGGCTCATGAAGACCATAGAGTGAAGGGAAAAGAAGGAGACCATGTTTGTAGGATGGTTGGAAGGAATATAGGGACTTATGGGACATGTGTCTCAAGGTGTCTTTTGACGAACATGACATGGAGAGACCATACTCATGAGAATAGGGATGGTTGGAGGAATAATAGGACATGTGGGTGAGGATAAATAGATAATTAAATATTAAAATATTTAATTATGTGTGCAACATGATGAGGTGGATTGTGAGGTGGATTAGATGATGTGGAATTATGGACTTTTGACTTTGGGATATGATGATTGATTAAATAATTTAGAATTATTTAATTAGGGATGACATTAGAAGAATTGATAAATTGATTTGTTGTAGAATTATGATGATGTGAATCATATAAATAAATTATTGAATTTATTCATTGATAGAGGAATGAGAATAAAATAAATATTAAATACATATTTAATTTGACTTAGCCATTTTTAGGTGTATACATTTTGCCCCTCTTTGAGACAATATGTTTTATCATGTTGTCTCAAAGAATTAATTTTTTTTTGCATGATTTTGATACATGCCCCAGTTTACCCTTGGTACAAGTTAATGACGATAGGATGCCCCCTCAGGAGATTAGATGGGAAGAATGTGATGACATGATGACAAATGATCTCACGATGAGAAAGGTCGAATGACTTGTTATGCGAATCAAGAAATTGGTTGACGTGGAAGAAAAATTGGATGAAAAACATGCCCTAGCATGCACAAGGTTAAACACCTCCAATTAGGGTTCAAAGCACTATAAATAGGAGTGTAGGGTCACATTCCTAGTCATTTGCACACTTGTCTTTGCTAGAGAGTTTATAGGAGATCAGAGTGTAGCTGTGAACAATAGTCAGCCACGATGCAGCAGATTCCAGTTGAGTTGCATCGCTTTGAGAGGATCCAATAGTTCAATCTTCCAACAAAGTACAGTCCATCGGTAAGTACACCTTCAATTTTAGCTTAGGTGCATTTATTAGGGTCAAAAAACTAGGTCAAAGTTAGGTCAAATGAATGCACCGAAAGAATGGTTCTACGCAAATGCCCCGTGAATTGGTGCAAACACCGCGATTCTGTGCAAACACTGCAGGAATCTACGCAAACACCTTAATTTCACAAACATGGGATAGAACTGTGCATTTACTTTGATACTGCACAAACACAAAGGGATGTTGCGCATTTGTTTTAATTCTATGCAAATGTTTTAATGATCGTACATACCTCCTGAACCTACACATTTGAATGCTTCTGCACAAATACAAGGGGATTCTGTGCATCCACCTTGAATCTGCACAAATGATTAACAGAACTATGTATCTATTTTTAGATAGGCAAAATACTTAGCAATTTGATAAAGTTGGTATCGTGATCGATGTTTGCCAACTGATAGGTCGTCTCTGAGATTGATAGAATCTCAGGAGAGATGATAGGATAGATTTCCTATTAAAAATAGCTAAGTTCTTGATGTTTTATAGATAGATTTGCAGTTTAGTTGATTTTGTTTGATTAATGCACATTTGGCTGATTTCAGGAGGAGCTTAATGATGTACTTATGTCTCGGGAGTGATTTTCAGTGACACAACTACTTAGATCATACTTGACAGAGACTGATCGCCGAATTCTTAGATCAGTCGGTTTATCTTTTGTTTATTTTATGCCTGAGATTCAGGCTAATCTCGGTATGTTGACTATGCTCACTGAGCTATTTCACAGCAAGGATGGGATATTCCATCTTCCTACTAGGGAGATCGCTGTGACTTTGGAGGATGTACATTAGATTCTATAGATTCCAATTGATGGAGAGCTCGTGGAGTACGAGTCGCAAACTAGGGCTAGGCTGGATGAGTGTCGCTGAGTCTTTGATGATGAGATGATTGATGGCACAAAGATCAGTTGGGCAAGCATGGTTGCCTACTATGAGCCTCTTCCATCAGTTATTGTTGGGTTGATTGGAGGGATAGTGTGCCCTGACAGGAGGTCACACAGGTTTGTTGTTGGATGGGGGAGGGCTCTAGAGTGTATCACTACAGAGGGCACCCGATATGCTTGGGGTGTTTGTTTTCTTGCCCATCTTTATCATGATTTACATCAATTTGTGTATGATGGATCCTCTAGTTTGTCATGTGGAGTCTCGTTGCTACAAATTTGGGCATGGTTCCACATTGTGATTATTCGGTCGATTGGTATAGGCACTCGAGGTAGAGATCAACCATATTCTTATATGTTCCAGGAGAGTCTTTCTCAGCCTAAGTTGGGAAAGCTAGAGTACTGGCAGCATGCATTTGACAATGTCAACTCAGTTGTGTTGCGCCCCTACATAGATTGTGAGGTATGGTATGAGGATGCCTTGGAGTTACCTTTTTGTTTCCAAACTAGGTAGTTGATAGGGAGGAATCCCTATATAGTTAAGAGGAACATCATTTCTCATGTGTACCAGTAGTTTGGTAGGATCTAGGGGATGCCCCAGGGGAATGCCATCTTTGCTAGGACGCACAAGGAGCATCCTCGATGGGGTCATGTGCATCTTATGAGCAGGCACGGGCAGAGTTCTTACAGATTCCTTCCAAGCCATGGTCGATGAGGAGGGCAGTGGTTGATGTAGGCATGACATAGAATTATGCCAACTATTTTGTTGTACACCCATTCCCTCACTACTCAGGACCTGGAGAGTGGACCTTGATACTAGATGATCGGGAGGAGGATGAGGAGGGGCCTTGGTGGCAATGGAGGCAATGAGGAGGACGAGGTGTCTGGGGTGGCAGGGGTGGGGGTGATGATGGCAGAGGCGGTGGTGGTGGAGGTGGGAGTGATGGAGATGATGGAGACGGCAGGAGAGTTATACAGTGGGTAGATAGAGATCCAGCCCAGCAGGCATAGTTGGTACTGCAGGGATAGATACAGCCTCCTATATAGGGACAGGATGATGGGGTGATTATAGGGTTATGAGCCCAAGTGGCTCAACAACAGACACAGCTAAGTCAAATGTAGGGACAGATCAACTAGCTACAGGATGAGCTACAGACTACTAGATTGGAGAGAGATACTACGATCCAGTGGTATACCAGGGTGGAGGGGTTGCTTGAGTAGGTACAGTAGATTGCATGACAAGGTCCTACAAGCTAGACAGTGGCTGAGATGGTGAGGGCTGGCTAGGAGATATTCTATTGGTGGTCACTCTATGAGCAGGTAGTGCCTCTAGAGTGACGAGCAGGTAGCTTCCACCTGAGCTCCTGCAGTAGGTCTCAACAGACATTCATGGAGAGTGGTGGAGTTATGGAGCCACCTAGGGGACCACCAAGTGCAGGGCCATCAGGCAGTGATTGGCCACAGCAGCCAGCACCTTCAGGAGGTAGTGCCTCCTAGAGACATGTATCATTTTGTCACAGTATTTTGTATACACCATATTGTGGACATTTCAAGATGTATTATTATTATTTTGATATCATTGTACACTTGGACATTATTATTCTATTGATGATGATGATATATATGATCTAGTGTTCAATGGACTATGTTATGATGTATTGACTATGGATGGACACTACTCATGTTATGACGTTTTGATGATTATGCTTATATATGACCTACATGCTTTTGATATTGATGTATATGCTTATGTTGGACCTAATGATGCGATACTATGATGATTACGTTGGACACAATGATGTTTCTATATGTGATGATTTTATATGTGATGATTTCTACATGTTTTTGATGTTTATATACTTATAGCGTTAATGAAAACCTATAATGTATATTTGTATGTGCAATGATGTAAGATATGTTGATGATTATGCACTCTATGTTTTTGTGATTTTTCAATGATATATTCTATGTATGAGACTCATACGGATGGATGACATGACTATATGATACTTGTTATGGACAATTATGATTTATAATGTTTATGTAACCTAATGACCTAAAATGATATGCATTTATGGTTTATTATGTTTGTGATATGCCTCTATGATTATGGACATATTTCTAATATGCAAAAATGGTTTTTTTTGTTAATGCCAAGTATACTTAATCATAAATTACAAGACACTTTAGAAGAATTGATTTGGATAATGAAAGATAATTTAGAAGAATGATTTGGTTAATGGATGAAATGATTTGGATAAATGGATAACTTAGATCTTGAGACACTTGGAATTTTGATAATGATGAAATGCTTATAATGAAATGGAATGCAATTTGGTATGTATGGATGTGGATTTTGTCATCTTCTTGTACAAATTTTTGAAGTACTTTTTTTTCATCAATGAGCTTTTAAAATGTTGTAAGAAAATTCAAGCATCTAGCTATAATTAAACCATGATGACCCAAGCATCTCTTACATGGATTTTGATTTAGCAAGTTAATACAATCATCTAAGTATAATTGAACCAAGATGACCTGAATATTGCTTGCGTATCAACAAACAAAGATCACATATGTTTCATGTTTAGACCTTTAATGTCCTCGATGATCATTATGTTGATCATGTCTTTAGACAAGGCTTCACACTACTAAAGATAAACCCACAAACAACAAACAAATAAAATAATTATGCTCCCATCATAGCTCCTCTAGTTTTTGACATCCTTGAATAGCATAAGAAACATAATAACAAAAATCAAGATATAAGACTTAAACAACCATTAAACCATCTTGCCATAGGGGTAAGTGCAAGAAGATGGGTTCACTTTTTGGCCAAAAAGTGGAAGTGTTTTTCCTGTTTTTCAAATTTTGTCGTACTTGGAGTGACAATTTGAAGCACTTTGCACATAAAATATTAATATGGTGTAAAAATAAGAAATGTAGGATTTTGTTTCTAGTTTTCAAATATGTAATTTTTTCTAATACTTAGATGATGCAAGTTGGTTTTTTATTGGATGTACAAAAAGTGGCTTTTTAAAAGTCCCCTATTTTTTGCAAAAGCATTCATGTGTACGGCCAACATAATTTGACGTAAATTAATGTATTTTTCTAATTCATTTTGTGGAAAGATTCTTAGGATGTTAAATTTTGGTCAGGATATTTTTTTTTTCTTTTTTTATAAATATTTTTTTATTAGTTTTTTAATGGCCCTAATTAGTGTTTTTTAAAACCCATCGTGTACGGCCAAACATAATTTCAGCTAAACTAATCAATTCACTAAAAAAAAATTCATCATGTAGAGAATGATGTCTACTTTGGTCAGACATAAATTTTTTTTCAAGAAACTTTCAAAATCAAAAGCTATTAAAAAAATAGTAACCTGTGTTATTTCCAGTTTATGAGTTAGTTTGTTTGGAAAATAAATAATAAATAGAAAATTATGGTCAATAGAAAAAAATTATATATTTGAAAACTAGACTTTGAGATCTATAATGGGTTTTAATTTCATTAAAATATTCTAAAAAAAGTCATCAGCCATAGTGGTGAAACTAGTTTTTTCTTTTGTTGTTTTCATGGTCTCCTAGTTGCAGGTCCAAATCTAAGGCTTGGGTTTCAAGCCTAAAACCAATGCAAATTGATGGGTTTGAATTTTAAATTTTTAGAAACAAGTACTCATTCATAACGGGTGCCCGTTATAAACGGGTACTCGTTTTAAAAATAACAGGTACCCATTTCTAAAAAATAAAAAAAATAGCAATAGGCATGTTAAAAAAAAACTTTTTGAAAACGGGTAACTATTTGCAAAAAAAAAAAAAAATATGCATATGGCTATTTTTTTAATTTTTTTGAAAACAGGTACCCATTTAGGATCGGATGTAACATTGGAAAATGTCCCCTTGGGGGCTTTTCCCTCATAAGGTTTAGCTCCTGGGTATTTAGAGTGCATTTAGGATATTTTAGTTCATATTTTAGCACCCCGATAGAATGAGACCTAGGTGCCATGGTAAATAGGACCTAGGAGGACCCCTTAAGTTGTACCCTACCTAAAATAGGGGGAGGACTTGGGCACCTGTGCCCTAGTCCTGCCCTATTTTAGGGTAGCCTCAATTTATGAGTGTCAGTTAGTGACCGTTATTGGGCCCCTTTGTCGACACGCTAAGTTTGAATTTTAAATATCTTGGCGGGAGTGCTTGTAGATGCATATATAAGCATGTGTAGGCATTCATTTGTAGACTAGATGATTACTAGCAAGCTATTGTGTTCTCAAGGTGATTCAAGGCTTTCTATTGTGTTGCAAGAGCAGACTTGTGTGTTTTGTGTGTTGATAATTGCATATTTGAGCATCAAATTCTTTCATGGCATGAAGAGCATCTTCCTCCATGAAAGCTTCACTACAAGGTGACATGTCATTGTGTTTTTATCATTGATTCCTTTAGTTTTTGGCCTCTGCCTCACAAAGGCATGCCCTCTTTATCTAACAATGGTGTTTGGAGACTTAAGTGTCCTCCGGGGTTTGACTGAGGCAAACCTCTAAACACCACAACCCCCAAACCAAGTCTTGTGATTGTAGGTTATAGGTGTTGCATCCAGGAAAAGTGGAGTTGCAGGAAGGCTAGGAAGACATCAAGGATTCAGGATTTGAAGAAAAGTCAGACAAAGGAGCACTTCCGGGACTACGGCACTCACTCCAGTGTCCACAAATAGATTCCAAAAAATAGAAGTTACATGGTTGAACAGTGTCCAAAGGAGGTCCAGATTCCCCAAAAAAGTAGGTACCTTGGACTTGGGCGCCCACTCCAGTGTCCCCGACTATTCCGCTTCGAAACGCCAAAAATAGGTATTCTGTATTTTGGTAATTTACTCCCGTCTATAAGAGTTTTTTCCATCTTTCGTCAATATATTGTCATATTTGCATAATTAGGGTTTTAATGGTTAATTAGACACAAGAGAAGGAAAATTAATAATTAAATTCCCTAATCCAAGTTTCCCTACATCTGAAAGTAACTCTAGGGTATGATAGTGTTTTCCATTCAACCCTAGATCCTTCAATGTTAGGGTGAAAGGAGGATTTTAACATTTAAGCCACAAAAGATTAACAAATCTATTTTTACTCTAAACATTTTGGTGAACCCGTGTCTTTGAACTTAAATTGCAACTTGTTGAGTGTTTTTCTATAGATTTGGTGTGATTTCATTCATTCATTTGGTCATTTAATTTATTGCATTGAGAAAATTTCAAAAAAAATTGAAAATTTTAGAAAAATACAAAAAATTACATTGTTGGGCTTACTAAATTATGTCAATTCTTTCTAATTTTTCCTAATTCATGATTTTTGCATCAGATCTGATATAAACTATAGAAAAATACAAAAATTCAAAATCTTTCTTTGCATTTTTATCATTTAATTGCTAAGGTTTTGTGGAAATTTTGACAATTTTTAGATAACCTAGTAATTCCAAAATCTAGGGTTTGTAGGCAAAATCTTTTATCAAATTTTTCTACTGATTTTAGAGGCTCATTCAAATTTTTATTTGGCTATAGTCTTGTATTTAGTGTGAATTTGCAATTAAATTTAAATTATTTACATTTTTGCATCAAAAATTTCAAACAAAAACTAGCAATTTTGGTGCATTTTCATTAAATTTGCATGGGAATTTTGTATGATTAAACTTGAAAATTATTTTCAGATCTGAGAGTATGTAATTTCCATCATAAATCAAACTTCAAACCATTCTTATAGTATTTTGTTCCAAAATTTCAAACCTAGGGCTTTAAAAACGATAATTTTTGCTAAAATTGGCCTTATTGACTGTCCAAACTTGCACCAAAAGACTGTTGTGAAAGATATTTTTGCAGTAATTTTCTATTATCAGGGTAATCATTTTCTGCTCCTTATAAAAAGCTTCACAACACCCTTTTAACGGTCTCTTGTAGTGAAAATTTTGTAAAAAACTACACATTTTAGCTATTTTGGCCCTAGGGTTTGACCTAGTTTGCACTCCAAGCGTGTTGTGATCAATTTTATGGATTGAGGTGACTGATATTATTGATATTATTTTCTTTCCCTCCTAAACTTTCTTACAACACCTCTTTTTCTAGGTCTTGGAGTTGAAAAACTGTGAAAAATAACCTATTTTTGCTATATTTTCACTAGGGTTTTGCCTTAAGTGGCGTTAAAATCATGTTGTGTTGGGTATTTTGGCACCAAGTGGCTGTTATTACTGATATTATTTTCTTTCCATCATCATTTTCCTCACAACACCCTTTGTTATGCTCTTTTGCATTGAATGTTGGTGAAAAAGTGCATATTTTGACATATTTTCACTATAATCGACTTGGCATTATCTTAAATTTACATCACGAGTGTGTTGAGAGTGATTATATTGTTGTTTTGGACTAATATCAAACATATAACTTGCTTTCCTTGACTAAAATCTTTACAGCATCTGCATTTGAAAAGCATCAAAAAATCAAGCATTTTAGGCTATTTTTGCCCTAATCTTTTGCACCAATTTTGAAAATCTTTCAAAATCTGATTTGGCATTAGTTTGAGCATAAAACATGGCCTTAATCATAACAGCAACAATAGGTTCCCTCCTAGACCTTACATGAAAAGAAAGGCTTCTGAACCCGAAATTGTCTTCACTCCTCATGATAGAACAATTGGTAATTCTGAAGGACCTCTTTACATCACAGTGCAGATAATGGGAAATAATGTGGAGGGAACTATGATTGATCCTAATTGCATGACTAATGTTGCCACTGGAAAATTCCTCTTTTTGAATCAATTAATACAAGGTCCTTATGGCCCTTCGAGCTTGATGATTAAGACACATACGGGAGCTTTAAAGAAACCACTAGGTAAGATATCATTAATAGTAACTATATTTGAGAAGCATGTCGAGCAATGGTTTGATATTACTCCTGATTCTGATATCTTTGACATAAAACTTGGGATCCCTTGGTTAAAAGTTATGAAAGCGGTTCCTTCAACCATTTATAAATGTGTTAAAGTTTCCTTTGAATGGACAAGTGCATGCCATCCATTGAAATACATACAAACCTTTGATTACACAACAACACTTCACATTGAATTCCTTTTGTAACAAACATACTAGCAATGAATTAGAGATACGAATGGACTTTACATTCTTGACTATAGAAATTACAAGGCAAAACTATTACATCCGGTACCTAGTCCTCCTACACAAGAAATGACAAAAGAGAAACAACCCGCATGTGAAGAGAACTTTAGACCGAAAGGACAAGGTCCCTATGCTAAGGTTCCTTTCCCAAAATCCTTACAAAGATCAGGAGGTTATTGTCAACAACAAATTGGTCCACTGCGACAAATGAGGTTTTATCCCCATGCTTCATCTTCTAATTTGCACAAGCCTATCTTACAAAAGATAAGTGGTAAAACAAAACAAAATAGAAAAGCAAGAGAAAGAAAGAGAAGAAGACAAGAATATGCTATAAACCTTGCCTCTCAACAAGAAAACATCGATCCTAACATTCAACCAAATGAAGAAAATCCTAACAATGAACAAGATATAAATTTGGCTATGGTACTATATGTCCCACTATCCTCCATCATTAGGGAATGGGACAATGACGACGACGATTTTCTTATAGACAATTTCTAGCCCAGAAGGGGCCCTACAAGTAAGTATCTCTAACCCTTTATCTCTTTCATATTGTGCTTCCCCCGTAAAGTGTTATATGTTGTTTAGGACTCCTGGGATGACCTCAGATTCTCCCATAAGGTTCGGGATACTAGGAGACCGCTTCTATTGTGACCTTCTATTTGTATCATCATTCTTCTAATTGTTCTCTCTAATTTCATTATTATGTGTTGTGTCTTACAAACATAGCATCGTGGTTGGTGACTTAGGGGCACCCTCCTATGTGACTGTCCCTAAGACACTTGTTTCTCCTCTCTTATTTATTATTTCCCTTCCTCTAGTGTTTCCATCTAGTAGGCGGATGACGACAAACATTTATACTGATGCAGACCTAGTGTCCCTTTCGAGAGCAATCAAAAATTGGACTTAGTTCCTAATATGACGATGGGGTTGTATATTTTATTCGACGCTTGGCTAGTGGAAGCACTCATGCTTTTTGCGTAGTGAATTTTATGATATTTCTGTCACATTTACAAACCTTAACAATACTGCTGCTCCGTGCACCTTTGTTTGCCTTTGAATCTGTCCTTGGTGGTACTCGATTTGGAGAGCTTCATGATATAGCCCCTAGTTTGACTTTAGATGCATAGACCTATGCTAGAGTAGTGCATCGTATATCCTAAGCTTGTTTGTAATCAATCATATAAGCCCTCTGCGGAGGCGGGATATCGAGCATATCCTTTTTCTTAAGCCCTCTGCGGAGGTGGGGATGGTGTATTTCTCAGAGCAGATTGCACCATCCTGTCATTTTCAAAAGTCCTCTGTGGAGGTAGGGAGTGGTTTGGTGACTAACTCAACCCTTAAGTGTGTCTTTGGCGATTGTTGTGGTGAAGCGCAATCATCGGTGTGTGCCTGTAATGTGCCTAAGATGGTGATGAGCCTAGAAATAGCGAAAACATCATCGCTTGTCTGCCGTGCTTTCTCTGTGTTCTCAAAATCAACTACACTCATTTTTGTAGACAACCCCACGAAACTTGTTCGTTTCATGAATCTACACTCTAAGCTTGCAAATTGAGATAAGATTCCCTTGATCCTATGTGAAGTCATTTGACATTCTAAAATCATCTACGATATTCCCTTGAATTGGTCTCTCGATATTCGCAAAGATCGTTCAAGTTGTAAATTGGTTTAAATGTTAATTTAGTTCATTTTTAGGAGTCAGTAAAATTTCAGTCTTGATATGCAAGAGCGGCAAAAAATGTCGCTCCTACATATCTCTTTTTTGACTTGTTTTATTAAATATACAATAGCGGCATTTTTTGCCGCTCTTGCATGTGTTTTTCATTAAATATGTAAAGGCGGCAAATTTTGCCGCCATTAAATAATTTTCTCCATTTTCTCGCATCGTCGGCGAATTTTGCCGCCGTCTCATGATTGTTGACACTCGTGCCAGAGCGGCCGAAACTCCCGCTCGAGCAAGATTTTCAAAATCTTTGACACTGAGTGCCATTAATGGCCACTCGTGCCATTCATTTAATGTCGGTTTTGGGGGTTTTAAATACTTATTTGAGCGTTCTTTTTATCATTTTTCCTCTTGCCTAGTTGGTCTGTAAACCTTCTTAAACCGTATGATCACTTGCATTTGGATTATAATAGATTTTGAATTCATCATCACGGTTAGGGTTTGTCACCGGTGCTACGAGTAAGTATTTTTCTTTATTGTTAAATTTTTTTGTTTCTTGTTAAGAATGATCGAAACTTTGTTCTAAGAGGGTTGTATTGTCTATATAATTGGTCAAAACAAAAACCTTAAAGCTTTTGTGTCTTTTTTCTGTCGATTCATTCCCAAACCCTATTTTTGGTTTAAAACCCCTTTGGTCAGTATTGTCTTGTGGGTCTTTTTGTCGTTTTTGTCTTGAAAAGTCATCAATCTCCGCATATGTGCAAAGTCGACATTTTTTTTGCCGCCCGGACAGGTGTTATCGGCGATTTCGCCAAACCTTTGAGTAGCAATGCCACCTTCGAAGATGTGTATCGATGGCAAATTTTGCCCTCAACAAAAGTGATCCCATAACTCTAGTGGTGTCGCTAGGTTTCATTTTAACCTTGAATTATTTTCAAACCAACCCTACATGCAATGTTAGCCATTTTTGCCAACCAAACATCGCGAGGACTCAAACCAACCCCATATGCATCGTCGGCGAAATTCGCTGCGGGTGTATGTCTTCGTGAAATTTTGTATGGTTTATGGGTGGCAAATTTTACCGCCCTTACACGAGGATCTTCCAATTCATACCCCATGCGATAGCGGTAATTTTTGTCACTTTGACATCAAGTCTTCAAAACCTGTTACCTGCGGTAGCGGCAAAATTTGCCGCTCATACCAACTTCAAACTCTTACCACATGCAGTGGTGGCGAATTTTGCCGCCAATGCATATACCATTAAAATACTCACATGCAAGGGCGGCAAATTCTGCCGCCCATACAAAAACTATCTCAAATTTTTCTAACTCTAGAAAATTTCTAGTCTTGATTTTCTAAGCCCGCTTCTCCTCTGATTTTTAGCTAGGTCGCACTATAGCCCTTTTTCAAGCGCGTTCCCATAGTTATGATCATCAACATGCAATTTTCCCAGATTGCCAGTATTTTCCCTAATTGCATGATCATGACTTTTGTTGCAGTTTCTTCTGTGGAGCTTCGTTCTACATCAAACTTCTTCTTGGTGAAAGCTCATCCAAATGACTAAGTTGTCCCCGAAGAAATCAAAAGCGATGAAGTACAAATATCAAGGTGTTTTCCCAATCACCTCAGTCCATTCTAATGTTGATGACATTAGAGATACAGAGATCAGTCATGTTGATATGGCTGAGTTTGTAGAGAGGACCAAGTCTAACAACCCTAGTGCTATGATGAAGAGGATAGTTGAAAGTAATATTCATCTGGTCCCATCCTTCCCAGTGGCAACTCACAACACAGAATTTGTTCTTCAGTGTGTTCATTTCTATAACAAAGACACTAGGGCTGTGGTGGGTGCCAGTGGTAATGTGATAATCAGGTTGGATCCTGATTTCATTGATAAGGTGTTCATGTGTCCTCCTGCGACAAAGGTATTGAAGCTTGACTTTGTTGAAGCTCAGAAGGTATATGACAAGAATCTAGAGAAAGCAAAGAAAGTAATCAACAACAAATGGTTAAAGACTGCAAGATCAAATTTGTCAATGTGGCCACGTAGTTTCCCTCGAAGTGATTTTGTAGAGGAAGTTGGTGACCTGATTACTCTCCTCAGCAGGATAAGAGGTTTGTCTTCCTCTTCACAATTTCATGAATGGATGTATCCTTTCATTAAGGTTATACTCCAGGGTAAGCAAACCATTTTCTAGGGAGAACAAATTAGTAACGCTTTGCATGAGCAGCTGACGAAGGTATCCACTACCTCCAAGTTCTAGATGACTTCCTATCTAGTATACATTGCAGCCTCCATGAGGATTTTTCCAGGATTAACATCGGAAGGGGATAGGAGAGTAGTTCTAGTATACCAATATTATTCCCAGCTGACATTGAAAGGTTCAATTCATCATTTCAAAAGGGTGAATGATGCATTCTTTGTTGTATTCTTGTGTCTTTTTGATCCCCAACTAGAACAGAGAAGAATTTCAGATGAGGCATGGATAGTGGTAAATGACTTCGGGTGTATGTTTTTGCAATTTCCATCTTTTTCATACTTGAGGGTTGGATTTTTCCAAGGTTACCCTTATATGCTTCCAAGATTCCCTTCAGATAAACTGGTCTTGATGGAGTTGTGCAAACAAATGATTGTCGTGCATAACAAACAGATGGAACTCAAGATGCCTGCTTTTATATTCCTAGTGGAAATCGGTAGATATTTAGTATTGACTGCCGCAAAGGCAAGGGCCATGGAGACAGAGATGCAGCTGGTCACCATGAAGCAATTCAAAAGGAAACCAAAATTTGACTAAGGGGGGTAAAGGATAAAATCAGACAGAAAACTCAATTTCATGAACCCATGGTAGAAGATGTCTGGGTAGACTTGAGAACAGAGGAAGATATCAGAAAATTGGACTATAGCAGATTATCCCTGGAACAGATTAAATATCTGGCACTTGCTGATATTCCAGAAGATCTTATGGATCATGGGGAATTGGTTAACGCCAGATATGATGCAGAACATATTGCTAGTACTCCTCTCCCTCCAATCCAATGGTCCCAAAAGGAGTTGACCTCACTGAGGAAGAGATTTGAGCCCATATTGGCTAACACCAATAACTAGCTAGCGGATAAAGGAATTACTCTAAAAGAATTCCTCACTGGATCAGAAACTGAAGTTCAAGAGCAAACTGGTAAAAAGGTGGAAAACAGAATGAAGAACAAGAGTGATGTTCCCTCATCCTCTAAAACACACAAGCCTAAGATCAGATTTGTGACAAAGAAATCAAAAGCTGTGGAGGAAGAACCTGAGATAAAAGATATGGAAGTTGAGGAGCCAACTACTGAAGAGCCAACCACAGAAGAGATGGATGTTGAAGATAGGACTACAGATCAACAAGACGAGGAGGCTTTGTCTCCACAGGAAAATACACAACAAGAAATGGGAGCATCATCCCCATTGCTTAATACACCTGTTGCAACTCCTATGTCTATTTCCCCTATTGATATTCCCTCTTTTGAATCTCCCTCTCCTCCTAAAATAATTTTTGATAATACCCAAAACACTTTTGAAGATGTTCTCCGTTCTTCTGAGTCAATTCCTAGTTTGTCTGCTTCATCTTTTGATATTGGGGATGCATCCATTTTTGATAATTTTGTGATGAATACTGAGCAAGTCTCTAGTGCCAATGTAACAGGTGTAGTTTTTACTAACACCCCGCCTATTGTTTCTACTATCAGTGCAAGCACAGTTCTGGGAACACCAGCAGTAGGAATGGATCCCAATGTGAGTACTTTTCTGCTTCCACCTTGGTTATCATCTTACACGCCAAAAAGGAAAAAGCAAGCCAACTCCCCAGATGACTTTGATTTCACTAAGCTGGTACCTGCAAAGCCAAAGGCCCCGAAGAAACTGAAGATTCTTTCCAGGGTACTTGAAGACAAGGGACACAAATTTCTGGAGATAGCAAAACCTCCACAGGATGCAACTGTTGAAAATTTTGATATGAATGACTACTCTATTTCTAGAGTTGAATTGGGAAAAATAACCCATGAAAGTGCTAAAAATGATATGTAGTCAGCCATGGACATCCTAATCCAGAAGTTTGACAGGGAAAAGGAAATGAAGGATCACTACAAGGCAATGGTAGAACAGCTAACTGCGGTGGTAAGGAAAATCACTTTGAATTCAGAAGCAGTTACTCCAGAGGCCGTATCTGTAGAAGACCCCGCATTCTGAAAGTAGAAAAGACTCACCTCAAAGGAAAAGTACTTGAAGAGTACTTAGAAAGGATGCGTGCACAAGGAATCTCTTTGCTCATAGACGTATATGAGAAGACAGATAAAATAAGAAAAGTAAAAGTAGAGCTTGATGATCTCATTGATGCTATCTCTCAAGATATTGAATGCATAGAGAAGAATCATGATAAATGGGTAGAAATGAGGAAGCTCAAAATAAGTACCCTAATATCAATTGGTGCTATTTCTAACAGGGATTCATATATAGAAACAAAGGAAGCATTGATGTACAGGAGCCGTGTGCTTAGGGAGTTGATCAACGATCCTGAAGCTGCAAAGGAAATCAGTGAACAAAGTGATATTAGTCTTTTGCATAAGTTGGAGGAGTTGCCATTCAAGCTGGTATCATAGGACAATCAATTTCTTCCTGCAGGGGAAATGGTTCAAGTATTCAAAGACATGTTCCAGAAAGAGTTCGAAGATAAAACATTTTCAATGACTTCTGTGGACAATCTTTTAGACAACCAATTAACTTTGGATAATTTGAAAACCAAGTTAACTAATCATGTTAAATCTCTCACTACAGTGAAGGATGCCATAGTCCAAGCTAAGATGATCTTCAGGAACACAGTTAGCCCGAATAGCATTGGGATGCAAGCTACCTTCACAATGTATGATGCTCATATGAGGAAAGATGGCAACACAAATTGAAGCAGTCATTTTTCCTTAGTTTATTTTATGTTTCTCACAAGTACTTTCAAAACAATTTTGGACATTTTTACATGTACATTTTTCATATGTAATTACATGTAAAAATATAGGAAGTCCCAAGTCAATAAGGACTCCTATTTTTGAATAAGTCAAAGTAGTTAGGTTTTTTCCTAAATTTTCTCAAGGCCTTTCCCTATAAATAAAGGGGGCCTCTTTTGTAAATATTATCTTTTGTCTATTGCAAGAATACTTTGGTGAATTGAAAAGCAAATCAAGACTTTATGCTTTTTGTGAAAATCAATTATCAAATATTTATTAATACAAGAAAGCAAGTTCATTTCCAATCTTTGTCTTGGGATTATTTGTGTCATGATAGTATTGTTCTTACATCTTGCTATCATAATCTTCTTTGGTAATAATTGAAGCGTGGTTTTTGTTTCAAGTGATTGAAGAGCACTCTTAATTTGATTCTGATAGACTTTGTGTTATCAAATCATTTGTGAGGATTATGTTCATGTTTGTGAGAATACAATAGTTTGGAGACTTTGTGCTGCAAGTTGTTATATTCAATTTACTTTTATCATCTTGAAGAGGAGTCAAGACTTTGGGCTGCATTCTACTTCAAATAGTTCTATTTACAATTAGTAAGTGAGGTAATAGAAAACTTTGTGTTTCTGTGATTTTGTGATAATTTATAAGTCCTTTATCAAGAGTTTGAAGTAAAACATCTATTCTGAAAAAAGAGAATGAGATGAGATGGAACCACCACAAACATAGTTTTTAGTGTACATAAATTTCATAAGTTGTTTTGTTTGCAAAAGTCAAGTAACTAGAGGGAACCTCCCCTTGCTGAGAGGAGAGACTTTGTCTCATCATAGCTGTGGCTGATATACCCATTTTTCCGTTAGCGAGTTAACGACAAAATACTCACCCAACACCCTGTGTTTTCAAGTGTGTGTGTTTTGACGTGCTTATTTTTTATGGCGTGTTTGTTGCCCCATATGCATAGACTAGTGCCTTGAGTAGTGCTTTGTGCATTTTGGGAGGTTTTGCATGTATTGCAAGTGTGTTGCCCCATATGCAGAGACCAGCGCCATCGAATAGTGCTTCCTGCATTTTGGGAGGTTTGTTTACTTTCCAGTACTTGCATTTGCATTTCATATATATGAGAAAAAGAAAAGAAAAGATATCATTTTTGTCTTCCATGCATTAACTATCTGCTCTGTGTTCTACGTGGCTGTAATTGTCTTCTTCGTGTTTTGCGTGCCTGTTACTATCTTCTATGTGATTGGCGTGTCTTCTTTGTGCTTGGTGTGTTTGTTGTGTTTGTGACCTTACTTTAATGCATGTATGGGCATCGTGTTCATACAAACATTAAAGTGGGGACTAAATGTAACGTTAGAAAATGTCCCCTTGGGGGCTTTTCCCTCATAAGGTTTAGCTCTCGAGTCTTTAGAGTGCATTTAGGACATTTTAGTTCATATTTTAGCACCCTGATGGAATGAGACCTAAGTCCCATGGCAAATAGGACCTAGGAGGACCCCTTGAGTTGTACCTTGCCTAAAATAGGAGGGAGGACTTGGGCACCTGCGCCCTAGTCCTGCCCTATTTTAGGGTAGCCTCAATTTTTGGGTGTCGGTTGGTGACTATTATTGGGCCCCTTTGCCAACACGGTAAGTTTGAATTTCAAATATCTTGGTGGGAGTTCTTGTAGATGCATATATAAACATGTGTAAGCATTTATTTGTAGACTAGATGATTACTAGAAAGCTATTGTGTTCTCAAGGTGATTCAAGGCTTTCTATTGTGTTGTAAGAGTAGACTTGTGTGTTTTGTGTGTTGATATTTACATATTTAAGCATCAAATTCCTTCATGGCATGAAGAGCATCTTTCTCCATGAAAGCTTCACTACAAGGTGACATATCATTGTGTTTTTATCATTGATTCCTTTGGTTTTTGGCCTCTGCCTCACAAGGGCACACCCTCTTTATCTGACAACAGTGTTTGAAGACTTAAGTGTCCTTCGGGGTTTGACTAAGGTAAACCTCTAAACACCACAACCCCCAAACCAAGTCTTGTGATTGTAGGTTACAAGTGTTGCATCTGAGAAAAGTAGAGTTGTAGGAAGCCTGGGAAGACATCAAGGATTCAAGATCTAAAGAAAAGTCAAACAAAGGAGCACTTCCAAGACTAGGGCACTCACTCCAGTGTCCTCCATAGACAGATTCTAGAAAATAGAAGTTACAGGGTTGATCAGTGTCCGAAGGAGATCCAGATTCCCCAAAAAAGTAGGTACCTTGGACTTGGGCGCCCGCTCCGTGTCTCTGACTGTTCTACTTCAGAACCCTGAAAATAGGTATTCTGTATTTTGGTATTTTACTCCCGTCTGTAAGATCTTTTTCTGTCTTTCATCATTTTGTTTCTGTATTTGCATAATTAGGGTTTTAATGGTTAATTAGACATAAGAGAAGGAAAATTAATAATTAAATTCCCTAATCCAAGTTTCCCTACATCTGAAAGTGACTCTAGGGTATGATAGTGCTTGCCATTCAACCCTAGATCCTTCAATGTTAGGGTGAAAGGAGGATTTTAACATCTAAGCCACAAAAGATTAACAAATCCATTTTTACTCTAAACATTTAATGTCAGAAAATGTCCCCTTGGGGGCTTTTCCCTCATAAGGTTTAACTCCCAGGTCTTTAGAGTGCATTTAGGACATTTTAGTTCATATTTTAGCATCCTAAAGGAATGAGACCTAAGTCCCATGACAAATAGGACCTAGGAGGACCCCTTGAGTTGTACCCTACCTAAAATAGGAGGGAGGACTTGGGCGGTCGCGCCCTAGTCCTGCCCTATTTTAGGGCAGCCCCAATTTTTAGGTGTCGATTAGTGACCGTTACTAGGTCCCTTTGTCGACACGGTAAGTTTGAATTTCAAATATCTTGGTGAGAGTGCTTGTAGATGCATATATAAACATATGTAGGCATTCATTTGTAAACTAGATGATCATTGTGAACTCTAGGCATTCTCAGGGTGATTCAAGGCTTTCTATTATGTTGCAAGAGTAGACTTGTATGTTTTGTGCATTGATATTTGCATATTTGAGCTTCAATCTCCTCATGGCATGAAGAGCATCTTCCTCCATGAGAGCTTCACTACAAGGTGACTTATCATTGTGTTTTTATCATTGATTCCTTTAGTTTTGGCCTCTGCCTCACAAGGGCATGCCATCTTTATCTGACAATGGTGTTCAAAGACTTAAGTGTCCTCTGGGGTTTGACTGAGGCAAACCTCTAAACACCACAACCCCCAAACCAAGTCTTGTGATTGTAGGTTACAAGTATCGCATCCAAGAAAAGTGGAGTTGCAGGAAGGTTGGAAAGACATCAGGGATTCAGGATCTGAAGGAAAGATGGACAAAGGAGCATTTCTGGGACTAGGGCGCTCACTCCAATGTTCTCCGCAGACAGATTCCAAAAAAAAGTTACAGGGCTGATTAGTGTCCAAAGGAGGTCCAGATTCCCTGAAAAAGTAGGTACCTTGGACTTGGCGCCCGCTCCAGTGTCCCTGACTATTCCGCTTCAGAACCCTAAAAATAGGTATTCTATAATTTGTTATTTTACTCCCATCTGTAAGAGCTTTTTCTGTTATTCGTCAATTTGCTATCGTATTTTAATAATTAGGGTTTTAATGGTTAATTGGACATAAGAGAAGGAAAATTAATAATTAAATTCCCTAATCCAAGTTTCCCTACATCTGCAAGTGACCTAGGGTATGATAGTGCTTGTCACTCGACCCTAGATCCTTCAATGTTAGGGTGAAAGGAGGATTTTAACATCTAAGCCATAAAAGATCAACAAATCTAATTTTACCCTAAACATTTTTGTGAACCCGTGTCTTTGAAATTAAATTGCAACTTTTTGAGTGTTTGTTTGCATATTTGGTGTGATTTTATTCATTCATTTGGTCATTTAATTTATTACATTGAGAAAATTTCAAAAAAAAATGAAAAAATTGGAAAAATACAAAAAATTGCATTGTTGGGCTTACTAAATTATGTCAATTCTTTCTAATTTTTCCTAATTCATGATTTTTGCATCAGTTCTGATATAAAATATAGAAAAATACAAAAATTCAAAATCTTGCTTTGCATTTTCATCATTTAATTGCCAGGGTTTTGTGGAAATTTTGTCAATTTTTAGATAACCTAGTAATTCTAAAATCTAGGGTTTGTAGGCAAAATCTTTTATCAAAATTTTCTACTAATTTTAGAGGCTCATTCAAATTTTCATTTTTCTGTAGTCTTTCATTTTAGTGTGAATTTTCAATTAAATTTAAATTATTTGCATTTTTGCATTGAAAATTTCAACAAAAACTAGCAATTTTGGTGCATTTTCATTAAATTTACATGGGAATTTTGCATGATTAAGCTTGAAAATCATTTTTAGATCTGAGAGTATTTAATTTCCATCATAAATCATACATTAAATCATTTGTATATCATTTGTTCTAGAACTTCAAACCTAGGGCTTCAAAAACGATAATTTTCACTAAAATCGGCCTTGTTGACTCTCTAAATTTGCACTATAGGTGTGTTGAAACATATTTTTACATTAATTTTCTGTTATCAAGGTATTAATTTTCTTCCCCTCATAAAAATCTTCACAACACCCTTTTTACGGGCTCTTGTAGTGAAAATTTGGCAAAAAATACACATTTTGGCTATTTTTGCCCTAGGGTTTGTCCTAGCTTGCACTCCAAGCGTGTTGTGATCAATTTTATGGATTGAAGTGACTGATATTACTGATATTCTTTGTTTTATTTCCTAAAATTCCTTACAACACCCCTTTTGCTAGGTCTTGGAGTTGATAAACTGTGAAAAATTGCATATTTTGCTATATTTTCACTAGGGTTTTACCTTAAGTGGCGCTACAATCATGTTGTGTTGGGTAATTTTTCCATAAAATGGCTGTTATTTCTGATATTATTTTCTATCCATCATCATTTTCCTCACAACAATCTTTGTCGTGTTCTTTTGCATTTGAATTTTGGTGAAAAAGTGCTTATTTTGACATATTTTCACTATAATTTGACTTGGCATCATCTTAGATTTGCATCAAAAGTATGTTGTAAAGGATCTTATTTCTTTATTGGACTGATATCAGACATATTTTTTTCTTCCCTTGATAAAAATCCTTACAACACCTTTTATTTCATATATTTGCATTGAAAAAGTACAAAAAAATCAAGCACTTTAGGTCATTTTGCATATAGTTTGCACTTATCTTTTGCATACTCTTGGAAAATTGTTAAAATATGATTTTGCATTTCATTATGGAATCTTCATGTTATTCATCTCTTAAATCTTTACATGAGTATATCCTAGATTTTAAAAATTTTGCTAATTTCACTAATGAGAATCCTCATGTTCTAGAACACATAGCTTATATAAGTGGTATTGATGCTTCTATATGTTCTACATATGAGTTGCAATTACTTTGTTATACACATGATTTTAGTAGCTTCACTTTACTCATAGGAGCATATCCTCTAATATTAGATGATTTAACCAATTTCATCTCTAGGAATACTCATGAGAAAGATGAGAGCGAAAAGCCCTTTTCCACCATAGAGTATGATGATGATAGTGATGATGTACCATCCTCTCATCCCACTGCTCTCCCTGGCCAAGATGTAGCATTAGTGGATGATAAAAGGTCTCTCACATTAAATCCTTTGGGGATGGATATTGAGTGTAATCAAGAGGAAAACAATGTTAATTCAATAATCGTTAATGGACTTCATAGCAATATTCCTAAAATGATTGTCTGAGGGGCACTTAGTGCACCCTCTTGCTTAAAACCGGTGATTACGGTTCAAGGTGTTCAAATTGCATTACAACAACCACACCATAATGTGATTGCTCACGCATACAACACCCATAATAACAAGAAAAGTAACCAAGCACTGCATATGCCTATGCTCCCTCAACCACCTTGTCTTACTCATAAAAGTGGTCGAGAGTATGATCTTGTCAAACAGCTTCGCGCTACTCTGGCTAAGATCTCTCTTTGGGATTTAATACAAACATCACCTACATATCATGGAATGCTCCAAGAAGCTTTGCAAAAGGTGATTGTCCCACCTACTGCTAAGCCTAATGATGTAGCAGCCGTATTGGATAGTATGCATGCGACAAAAATGGATATTATCTTTCAACTGCATGAATTACCGTCAATTGAAGTCCAAAACCAATATGACCCACTTATAATCTTTGTCACAATAAACAAAACATTGGTAAAACAGGTTATGATCGACACTAGATCATCTCTTAACATTTGTAGCATTGACCTACTACACAAAATCAAGGCTGATACATCACAAATCACACCAAATGGCATTAGCGTTCGTGGCTTTGATAATGTTGGATGACAATCCGTGGGCACTATAACTCTACCTATACAAGTAGGACCTGTGCTTGTGCCTACCCTGGTTCATGTCATGCCTTGTTCTTTATCTTACAACATGATTCTTGGTAGACCTTGGATTCATGCATTGGGGGTAGTTCCTTCCACTTTACATCATTCAACCAAATTTATATTCAAAGGTAAACTTCACACTATTCATACTAATCCAGAACTAGATAACTATTTACATATTGAAAAGAAAAAACCCATTCACAACCATATAAGCTTAAACAAATTGTGAGGTGATCCATTAATGACTAATGTTGTGCAAGACTCTCAACCATCGAATACATTTGTTGGTGATGATTGGGGTTCATTAGATTTTAATCCTTGCAGTATAGGGGAATATAAAATTAATAGCCTTGACGCATCAAAATTTGCATCGATCTCACCTAAGCAATCTTATGAAGCACCTAAGAAAAATAAAGCTTCCTAGGTAGAAAACAAAGATAATACTCACACTACAAATTATGATACCTATGAGGCTTCACCTTCCTCTAAGGAATTGGATTCTCTATATGGCTGTGGATTTCAAATTTTGTATAAACATAACGACTATGTAGGTAAGGGATGTAATGTAAATCAACAAGGAATTAGAGTACCTATAGAATTAGCTTCAACACATTACTCAAGTGGCATTGGATATAATCCTTTTAAATAAAAGAAATCCTCCCATCGTCCTACACTTAATGTCAACTCAACAAGATCAAAACAACATAATAGATATCCTAGATATGTAGGTTCTTAATGATGGTGCTACCAGGTAAGTATCTCTAACCCTTTATCTCTCTTGTGATGTGCTTCCCCCGTGATGTGTTATGTGTTGTTTAGGCCTCCTGGGATGGCCTCAGATTCTCCTGTAAGGTTCAGGATACTAGGAGACTGCCTCTGTTGTGATCTTCTTCTATTCGTATCATCATTCTTCTATATTGCCTCTCTCTCTGATTTCATTGTTGTGTGTTGTGTCTTACAGACATAGCGTCGTGGTTGGTGACTTGGGAGCACCCTCCTACGTGACTGTCCCTCAGACACTTGTTTTCTCCTCTATTATTTATTGTTTCCCTTCCTCTAGTGTTTCCACCTAGCGGGCGGATGACGACAAACATTTATACTGATGCAAACCTAGTGTCCCTTTCGAGAGCAATCAAAAAATGGACTTAGTTCCTAATATGATGATGGGGTTGTATATTTTATCCAATGCTTGGCTACTGGAAGCACTCGTGCTTTCCGTGTAGTGAATTTGATGATGTTTCTATCGCATTTACAAACCTTAATAATACTGTTGATCTATGCACCTTTGTTTGCCTTTGAATCTAGCCTTGATGGTACTTGATTCAGAGAGCTTCATGATACAGCCCCTGGTTATCCTCAAACTCTAAATTCATTGTATAACCTTGGCTCTTTGTGTGGTTAATCATATACATTGATGTTGTTGTTTATCATGATGTTGTAGACACTAACATGTTTCTTGCAGGGATGTGTTTGTGGTAACATTTGGCGATCGTAAAGTACATGTCACCGCTGGGGGCATGGGCTTTGCGAAAGTTGATGTTCCCTTATGTTTTTTCTTCCTACTTTAACATGCTTGATATCGATAACTGATATCAACCACCTTAAGGTGGGGGCATATATAAGGTAAGTTGTCTGTTGTAAATGTTAGCAATGTGCTTGTCCTCAGGTGTAGGTTAGTATGATGAGTACTTCCTGTATCCTGAGTTTATTTGCAATCAATCAATCTATCTATTGCGTATACCTCCTTTTGCACCGTAAGGCATCTCCACGATGCGGGTGGGGTTGTATACTTTTGAGCTCATACCTCCTTTTCACTGTAAGGCGTCTCTGTGACGTGGGTGGGGTGGTATGTCATGCTTCCTTTTCACTGTAAGGCGTCTCCGTGATGCGGGTGGGGTTGCATTTTCAAAAGTCCTCTGTGGAGGTGAGGAGTGATTCTGTGACTAACTCAACCCTTAAGCGTGTCTTCGGTGATTTTTTTGGTGAAGCCCAATCATTGGTGTGTACCTGTAATGTGTCTGAGATGGTGATGAGCCTAGAAATAGGGAACACACCATCACTTGTCTACCATGTTTTCTCTGTGTCTTCAAGTGTGTGTGTTTTGGCGTGCTTGTTTTGTATGGTGTGTTTGTTGCCCCATATACAGTGACCAGTGCTCTTGGGGAGTGCTTCATGCATTTTGGGAGGTTTTGTGTGTCTTGCGTGTTTGTTGCCCCATATACAGAGACCTGCACCCTTAAGTGGTGCATCGTGTATTATGGGAGGTTTGTTTACTTCCAGTACTTGCATTTGCATTTCATATAAATGAGAAAAACAAAATAAAATATATCATTTCTCTATTACATGCATTAATCTGTCTTCTATGCATTACCTGTCTGCTCTGCGTTTTGTGTGACTGTAATTGTCTTCTTCGTGCTTTGCATGCATGTTACTGTTTTCTATGCAATTGGCTTGTTTTCTCCGTGCTTGGTGTGTTTGTCGTGTTTGTGACCTTACTTTAATGCATGTATGGGCCTCATGTTCATACATATATTAAAGTGGGGGCTAAATGTAGTTCTTGTAGATGCATATATAAGCATGTGTAGGCATTCATTTATAAACTAGATGATCATTGTGAACTCTAGGCATTCTCAAGGTGATTTAAGGCTTTCTATTGTGTTACAAGAGAAGACTTGTATGTTTTGTGCATTGATATTTGCAGATTTGAGCTTCAATCTCCTCATGGCATGACGAGCATCTTCCTCCATGAGAGCTTCACTACAAGGTGACTTATCATTATGTTTTTATCATTGATTCCTTTGGTTTTGGCCTCTGCCTCACAAGGGCATGCCCTCTTTATCTGACAATGGTGTTCAGAGACTTAAGTGTCCTTCGGGGTATGACTAAGGCAAACCTGTAAACACCACAACCCCCAAACCAAGTCTTTTGATTGCAGGTTATAGGTATCGCATCCAGGAAAAGAGGAGTTGCAGGAAGGCTGGAAAGAATCAGGGATTCAAGATCTGAAGGAAAGATGGACAAAGGAGCACTTCTGGGACTAGGGCGCTCGCTCCAGTGTCCTCTACAGATAGATTCTAGAAAATAGAAGTTACAGGGCTGATCAATGTCCAAAGGAGGTCCAGATTCCTCAAAAAAGCAAGTACCTTGGACTTGGGCGTCCGCTCCAGTGTCCTCAACTGTTCTGCTTCGGAACCCCAAAAACATGTATTTTGTAATTTGTTATTTTACTCCTGTCTCTAAGATCTTTTTCCGTTATTCATCAATTTGTTGTTGTATTTGCATAATTAGGGTTTTAATGGTTAATTGGACATAAGAGAAGGAAAATTAATAATTAAATTCCCTAATCCAAGTTTCCCTACATCTGCAAGTGACCTAGGGTATGATAGTGCTTGTCACTCGACCCTAGATCCTTCAATGTTAGGGTGAAAGGAGGATTTTAACATCTAAGCCATAAAATATCAACAAATCCAATTTTACCCTAAACAATATGGCTATTTTTTTAATTTTTTTGAAAACAGGTACCCATTTCAAACGGGTACCCATTTTGCTTCAGGTGCCCGATCCTAAACGGGTACCCATTTTTTTCAAAATGGGTACCCATTCCAAGCAGCATTTTTCATCCGCGAGGGACTTCCGTGAAATGTATACTCATCTTTGTGCTTTCACCCATAGATATATTTTTCTTCCAATAACTGATAGAGTCATGTTTGATAGTTTTAAGTAGGTTGGTGTTGTCAGGTTTTAGTTTGATGTCTCTTTGTCAAGATGATGTTTAAAGCTTTCTTGTTGTGTTTCTTGCCATCTAGTGATAAAACCATGATCCTATATGTTATCCTCTGAGTTGTAGCATTCAAAAATCCAATTCACTAACTAGGTCGAGGATTTGTCCCCAGCCTAGTAAAGGATCAATTTACCATGGATGAACTGACTATAGACATGAAGAAACAGGCCCTAAGGGACTAACCTAGTGCCTCGGGGGCTCATTGATAAATGGCCTTGCCTACGTGATGACGCAGAGGCAATTTAGTTTGCTTTAGGTGGACTATGTGGACCTAAGACCTAGGGGTTGGGAAGCTTCGGGGGCTCATCGTTGATGGCATTGCCTACGTGACAACACACAGGCAACGTAGTTCAACCTTAAAGGTTGACAATGGTAAATGGATGAATGGAAGATATGCAAAGGTTTACGATAGGATTAGGGATACGAATGGAAGGGAAGCCTCGGGGGCCCATCAATGATGGCCTTGCCTACGTGATAACGCAAAGGCAACGTAGTTCAGGATACTAGTGATTATGACAATGGACTTGTGATGGAATGATAGGATGGATGATAAGATTTGATGAACTTATTGGATAAGGTGATAAGGGTGAAAGAGCACCAAGATATGATAGGTTACCATTAGGTGGTTGTGAATGGATGCAGTTATTTGATGGATATGGTAGGAAAGATGGATGTGGGTTGGGTTTTTCTAAAAGATGGAGGAAGCGGTTTATCGCAAATAGCACCTATTTCCAGGTTTTCACCACTTGCTTTTTATTGCACCATTATTTTTTACATCCCTTGCATTGGGGTTATTTAGGTGTAGAACCTTCGAAGGTACATACTATTGATGGGGTCACCAAACAGTTTGCCTTCTGATGTTGATAGTTGATAAGCTTCTGATCCATAGGTAGCAACTATGACATAGGGACCCAACCAATTGGGTTCAAATTTCCCCTTTTTCTCTCTATCTTACTAATTTTTTGGATTCTCTCATAGAACCAAGTCACCCACCTGGAAGACTTGTGGTTTGATCCTGTGATTATAACTTCTTGACATTCTCTACTGGTATGCCTTAGGATGGTTAAAGGCATGTTGTCTTCATTCTTCTAGCATCTCTAGCTCTTGGAGCCTGGATACTATGTATTCCTCATCATTTATGAGACCCTTTAACGACACCCTGAGGGAAGGTAACTCAACTTCTATAGGCAAAATGGCTTCAGAGCCATAGACAAGGGCGTATGGTGTCGCACCTATGGGAGTGCGTATACTAGTTCTATAGGCCCATAGAGTGGGGTTCAATTGCATATGCTAGTCACGGCCAGCATCATCAACAGTCTTTTTCAGGATCTTTAGGATAGTTTTGTTCAATGCCTTAACCTGGTCGTTACCTTGTGGGTATTATGGAGTGGAGAAGTGATGCTAAATGTGGAATTTATCACAGAGTTCTTTCATATCTTGATTCTTGAAAGGTCGTCCATTATCCCTGATAATGGATAATGGAATACCATATCTGCATATGATGTAGTTGAGGATGAAAGAGAATATCTATTTCCCTATGACGGTTAATGGAACGGCCTCAATCCACTTCGTAAAATACTCAACGGCTATGATAATGAATTTGTGGTTGTTGGAGGATGAAGGGTGAATCTTGCCTACTAGATCAAGTCCCCATTGGTAGAAGGGCCAAGTTGTCGTTAAGGGTTGCAACTCTTAAGTGAGTGCGTGTATCAGATTATCGTGAATCTGGCATTTCTTGTACCGTTTTACAAAATGATAGGAGTCAAATTCCATGCTCAACCAATAGTACCCGAGACACACGAGATTCTTCACCAAGATAGGACCACTAGAGTATGTCCCACATATTCCTTCATATACTTCATTCAGAGTGGTTGAACTTGAACCCTTTTTCTCAAAGTTCATCGGTTCAATGGGTTCACGAGGTTACTTTTATGTTGCCGACTAAGTTGGTATTAGCGTTGAACTTCTCAGTTGAACCTTTCTTTTGAACCTAGCTGTTGAACCGGTTCAGAGGTTCATTGGTTCAACCCGTCGGAGGGGGAAGTGGGAGGCCGATATGTTATCGGCAGGAGTTGTTATGTCGACGAAAGATTTCTTGAGTGCTCCGATTGTTTTGGTCTGGCCAATGGATGTCCATCAGCATGTGTTTGGCTATCGGCGAAGTGAATTTTTGGGCCACCGATCTAAGGTGTTTAGCCGATGGGGTGTCATCGGCGTGAGTCTGACCGATGGAGGAGCAGTGTGTAGCTAGCGAAGATGTCGTCAACGTGACCTTTGAGATCGGTAAGAAACTTTTTGGATGCTCCAATGGTGTGTGTTACACCGACGGAAGGGAGGAAGCCAGGGTCTATCGGCGTGAGTTGTATTGTCGGGTGAACTATGGAATGGTTGGCCGATAGACTAATCTCTGGCCAATGAGGGGGAGTGTGGTGTAGCGATCGGCCAGACTATGGAGATCGGTGAGAGGTTTTTTGAGTTGGCCGATGGTAGTGGTCTTGGCGATGGGCTTTTGGAGAGAAAGGCGTGTGTCAAGCGTGGTAAAAGCGCTTGACACCTATCATGCTCGCGGCCATGCTTTTAAACTACTGAAGGAGTCTCCGTACCATGCATGTGGGATTATTCCCCTATATAATTTGAACCTGCAGAGAAGTGCGTTTTGGCGGGAATTTCTCTTTTGAGCGCAGCGACGGTTTCCAGGTGAAACGCGGGTGGTTGAGCCATCAATGGCGATAGTGCAAGGGTATGGACGATGGGACAAGTGATCAGGTTGCCCGATTTTTAGCATGAAGACTTCCAGATGGCGGCGCAAGGCTCGAGGCCTCCTTTGTCTGCTGTGTTGATGACTTCTGAGCGTCATTCTTTCTGATGGATGTATCTGGCAGATTTTTGAATTTTGGCCATGTAATTAATGCTGAGTACACTTCCCTCTGGCTATTTTTAAGCTGGAAGTGTTACTCATTTTAGAGGTTGGATGTTTTTTGGGCTTTCTGCTCTGACTCTGAACATAAGGTGTTCACATTTTGAAAGGCATTTTTTGCTATAGATTCAGTCCTTGGTCTGGTGTACTAATCTATCTTGTCTTGTAAATGATAATTTTCTCTATGATCGCCTTCTATGCAGATTGATTTTAAATGAAAAACACCTGTGTGTGTATTGTTTCTGATTGTCTCTTGTATGTCATTTGTTTTCCTTTCAAACAAGGTTGTCAAGGGCTTCCACGTTTTTCAGTATATGCATACTGTGTGTCTGATTTATTACATCTACTCAAAAAGTGGTTAAATAGGCTTTTGATCAGATACAAAGGGAAATAGATTGCATCATAGGATATGTTAAGTATGATCATTAGTAATACTCTTTCTTGGACATGTTGCTGTTAGGCAGTAGCATTCTTCTTAGGTCCTCTGGATATGAATTAGTGTTGTCATGGGGAGACATTTACATTCTTAGATATGACTCTGCTGCCCAGATAAGGCACTGGTTTGGGAATCTGTCTGTTCAATGGGTCTAGGAAGGTCCCATAACTCCAAACATCATTTCAAGCCCTTTCATCCTTCCATCTGTTAGTTGTAGGATTAGGAGTAGGAAACCCCTGCATGCTCTCATCCCTAACCAGACACATATGTCCAAGAATGCTGCCAACCTTGTGATTTGTTACACAAATCTTGGTCCTTACATGAGAGTATTCTGCCTGTTGCTGTCAAGTTATATCTTTCTATCATTGAGCTAGTCAAGGTCATATTTTTATTAAATAGGGACACCCCCCTTGGTGCAGCAGAACCAGAAGTGAAGGAGAGGAGCTTACACAACCTCCTGTATTCAGTTGGCTGAATCTGCCTGTGCATTAGAACTGGCAAACCCTAATGCTGATTCAAAAGAAAACCCAACAAAATGGTGACTCTACTGGGGATGAACAGATGAAGTGATATCTTACAGCCTCTAGTGAAGGTTTGCCTGGCTCTGCTGGTGGTATGAACTCAGAAAAATATGTGTTGAGCTTTCAGCTGCTGTAAATTTTGTCCTCTCTGGAGAGGTGGCGACTCTGCAAAAGATTCAAGTGCACATGAAAAGTTGATGTGTGTGTTGTGACAAAAAATGTGCTGTTCAAACTTCAGCATCTGTATGAGAAAAGGTACCTTGCTCCTTCCTACTTGTAATTGTTGTTTTATTGCATAGGTTAGATGCCAGGGGAGGCTATAGGTCTTAGGAATGCAAAGGATGTCTGAAAATAGAAATTTCATGAATCCAAATATGTATACACCCATACTCAGTCAGGATTTGTTGGATAAAAGAATAGAAGAGATGAAAAATAGGTTGATATTCTTAGAGGCTAGGCAGGCCCAATTGAATAGTGATAACCCTGTTGTGTCTGCCAGTCAGAAAGCTAAACCTCCTGTCAGCCCTTTTGATCCTTTGTATGACCAGTTAGATTTGTTATGGGTTGATTATAAAGTAGAAAATATGCCTGCTAGAATATACTGTCAGATGCCTAGATTTAGTGGTCACAGTGTATGTGATGGGAATGCACATATCCAAAATTTTCACAGTTTCATGGGAAAACATTCATTTAGAGATGAGGATATGTGGATGAGGTTTTTTATTAGGTCCTTTGATGCAAAAGCAAGAGACTGGTATTTGAGCTTTCCAAAGAGATTTTTTGCCTGTTGGGATGAGCTTACTGACTGTTTCAAAGAAGAATTTGCAAAAGAACTAGCTGATCTTGTTGCAGAATTGATGAAAATTAGAAAACAAGATGAAGAGCCATGTGTTGTTTTCAGTCATAGGTTTGCAGTAGCCCTTTCATAGATCCCAGAAGTCTTCAGACCTGATATTTCAGCCTGTGTTGGCATATTCTTTGAGGCTTTTGAGGAGGGCTCTAGTGCATTACTGAGGGATTTCAAGGTGACAAGTATGCAAATGGCATACAAGTTCATAGAAAACATAGAAAAAATTAGAAATGATCACCTGCTGAAATCCCTATCTCCAGGCCTTGGTGTGAGAAATGGTTGTGAAGCTGCAAATGACCAATTGATTAAGGCATCATGTGAAGATGAAAAGATAGATACTGAGGATGCCAAGGAAATGACTAGTGAGGACTCCCATTGTAATGATGAGGCAGCTGGCCATGAAAATAATAATGAGGTTGTGGACAGCAATGAGCAACTTTTGGAATGGACCTGTGGAGAGAATTGTAGTATTGTACTCAGGACAGAGAAGATATAAGCAAACAGAAAAATAGTCCCATGTGTGATCCATTGCCTTCCTTTCAAACACATGGATATCATGAAGAGCAGTCAGAGATTGAAATAGGTGCTAGTGCAGAGCATGGTTGTTTTTCATTTGATGACTGTTTTGCTTATGACACACAGGCTAATACTCCTCCACAGAGTGAATCCATTGGTGATGAAGATGCATGCTCTGCTGCCCACGAACCAATGGCATATTATGATGAAACTGATGCACCTAGATCACCCATTTTTGACACATATGGTGATGAGGGTCTATTTGAGTATGGTGAAGGTTTAGACACTGTTTTTTACTTGGATTCTATTTCTCATCCTGATGAAAGGGGAAACAACATACATCAGGTAAGTGACTATGAAAATGTGCCTAATTTGAAAGAGATGCCAGAGCCTGATCTTTTCTAGTTTGATGCTGCTATTGGTTGTGTGCATGATGTGCACAATTGTGAATTTGAAATCTTTTCTTTTGAGAGGCCAGCATATGAAATGAGCTCTGATTTTCCTAGTTGTGTGGTGGACTTCGAGTGCTTTCAATTTTCAGTGCAGCTAGGAAATCATTTTGTAATGCATAGTGATGATGACAAGTGTTACATACCATTTGAGAATGCATTGCCTGATACATTCTGCATTCACTTGTTGCTGGATGCTGAGTGTTGTCTGCATAGGGGTAACAGTGACAAAATAAATCAGAAGGTTGAATGTGCAGATGACCAGATTTGTTTGTGGTTAGATCATGGCATCATCCCCAGGCTTGACCCAGTGTATGCAGATGAGAACAAGGTGTTTGACAAGGGGAAATATCAGTTTTCCTTCTCTTGGTGGCCTTAGGCCAACAAGTGTATTTGGTGATGTAGATCATGGTAACTTCATGACTCTATGCCCAATGGATAGGGACTGGTCTACATCCCAGAGATCTGGGGTTCTCGCTGCAGTCTTGCACCTGCACGTCCCCAATCAGAGCCACTGTTGGTGCCTGAATTGACTATCAGTTTCTGAGCAATTTTCATGCAGGCACCCTCCCAAAAAATCTAAAAAAGTTCTAATTTTTGGGGCCCCTCAGTGTTTTTCAGCATCTGTTTCTCAGTTCTTGAGGAAGGGGCCATCATGTTTTCTCCATCGACATGAGTTTGTTTTTGTGTCTTCAAACTTTCGGGTTGAACCTGAAACCTTTTTCTCAAAGTTCATCGGTTCAATGGGTTTGCGGTGTTGCTTTTATGTTGCCGACTGAGTTGGTATCAGCGTTGAACTTCTCAGTTGAACCTTTCTTTTGAACCTAGCTGTTGAATTGGTTCAGAGGTTCATTGGTTCAACCCATCGGAGGGGGAAGTGGGAGGCCGATATCTTATCAGCAAGAGTTGTTATCTCGGTGAAAGATTTCTTGAGTGCTCCGATTGTTTTGGTCTGGCCGATGGATGTCCATCAGCGTGTGTTTGGCTATCGGCGAAGCAAATTTTTGGGCCACCGATGTAAGGTGTTTGGCCGATGGGGTGTCATCGGCGTGAGTCTGACCAATGGAGGAGCAGTGTGTAGCTGGTGAAGATGTCGTCGGCGTGACCTTTGAGATCGGCAGGAAACTTTTTGGATGCTCCGATGGTGTGTGTTACACCGACGTAAGGGAGGAAGCCAGGGTCTATCGACGTGAGTTGTATTGTCAGGTGAACTGTGGAATGGTTGGCCGATAGACTAATCTCTGGCCAATGAGGGGGAGTGTGGTGTAGCAATCGGCCAGACTATGGAGATCGGTGAGAGGTTTTTCGAGTTGGCCGATGGTAGTGGTCTTGGCGATGGGCTTTTGGAGAGAAAGGCGTGTGTCAAGCATGGCAAAAGTGCTTGACACCTATCATGCTCGCGGCCATGCTTTGAAACTACTGAAGGAGTCTCCACACCATGCATGTGGGATTATTCCCCTGTATAATTTGAACCTGCGGAGAAGTGCGTTTTGGTGGGAATTTCTCTTTTGAGTGCAGCGACGGTTTCCAGGTGAAATATGGGTGGTTGAGCCATCAATGGCGACAGTGTAGGGGTATGGATGATGGGACAAGTGATCAGGCTGCCTAATTTTTAGCATGAAGACTTCCAGATGGCGGCGCAAGGCTCGAGACCTCCTTTGTCTGCTGCATTGATGACTTCTGAGCGTCATTCTTTCTGATGGATGTATCTGGCAGATTTTTGAATTTTGGCCATGTAATTAATGCTAAGTACGCTTCCCTCTGGCTATTTTTAAGCTGGAAGTGTTACTCATTTTAAAGGTTGGATGTTTTTTGGGCTTTCTGCTCTGACTCTGAACATAAGGTGTTCACATTTTGAAAGGCATTTTTTGCTACAGATTCAGTCCTTGGTCTGGTGTACTAATCTATCTTGCCTTGTAAATGATAATTTTCTCTATGATGGCCTTCTATGCAGATTTATTTTAAATGAAAAACACCTGTGTGTGTATTGTTTCTGATTGTCTCCTGTATGTCATTTGTTTTCCTTTCAAACAAGGTTGTCAAGGGCTTCCAAGTTTTTTAGTATATGCATACTGTGTGTCTGATTTATTGCATCTACTGAAGGAGTGGTTAAATAGGCTTTTGATCAAATACAAAGGGAAATAGATTGCATCATAGGATCTGTTAAGTATGATCATTAGCAATACTCTTTCTTGGACATGTTGCTGTTAGGCAGTAGCATTCTTCTTAGGTCCTCTGGATATGAATTAGTGTTGTCATGGGGAGACATTTACATTCTTAGATATGACTCTACTGCCCAGATAAGGCACTGGTTTGGGAATCTATCTGTTCAATGGGTCTAGGAAGGTCCCATAACTCCAAACATCATTTCAAACCCTTTCATCCTTCCATCTGTTAGTTGTAGGATTAGGAGTAGAAAACCCCTACATGCTCTCATCCCTAACCAGACACATATGTCCAAGAATGCTGCCAACCTTGTGATTTGTTACACAAATCTTGGTCCTTACATGAGAGTATTCTGCCTGTTGCTGTCAAGTTATATCTTTCTGTCATTGAGCTAGTCAAGGTCATATTTTTATTAAATAGGGACACCCCCTTGGTGTGGCAGAACCAAAAGTGAAGGGGAGGAGCTCACGCAACCTCCTGTATTCAGTTGGCTGAATCTGCCTGTGCATTAGAACTGGCAAACCCTAATGCTAATTCAGAAGAAAAACCCAACAAGTAGGATGGGAGACTGGCTCCACCAAGAACTCATAATGAGAATGATTTTTAGGTATGTCAAGGAGAGATGCAATAGTAGCCACTGCATCTGCTACTTTGTTTTCCAGTCTTGGAATCTGCTTGAAGGATATCACGACAAAATATTCCTTGAAGTCCTCCACCATACGCTTGTATGGTATCAGCTTCTTGTCCTTAGTTTGATAATCATCATTTACTTGATTAATGATGAGTTGTGAATCCCCGTACACATGAAGTTCCCTGACCTTCCAATCTACTTCCATCTTCATGCTGATGACCAAAGCTTCATACTCGACCACATTGTTGGTGCATGGAAATAGAAGTCTGTATGACTTAGGGATTGTATCTCCATGTGGTGTTACCAACAAGATTCTTGTTCCATATCCATGTTGAGTATATGACCCATCAAAGTAGAGTTTCCATGTTGTGGTAGTGATGTTGAAGATAGATTCATCTGGAAATTCAAAGCCTAATGGGTTGTTATCTGTCAAAGGTGCATCCGCCAGCTGATCTGCAATGACCTACCCCTTTATTTCTCTTCTATCTACATATTCAATATCAAATTCACTAAGTATCATGACCCATTTAGATATTCTACCTGTTAGGGTAGCTTTGCTGAGTAGGTATTTTAATGGATCAATTTTTGCCACTAGCTTGATAGAGTGTGAAAGCATGTAGTGTCTCCACTTTTGTGAAGCAAAGACAACTGCAAGGCATGCTCTTTCAATTGGTGCATACTGCAGCTCATAACCCACTAGTGTCCTGCTGATGTATTAGATTGCTTGCTCCTTTCCTTCATGGTTTTGTTGTGCTAGTAGAGCTCTAAGAGCTATTGGTGTAGCTGAGATGTAGAGTAGCATTGGCTTGCTCTGAATCGGTGGCATCAAGACTAGTGGGTTCATTAGATACTCCTTTAGATGCTAAAATGCTTGCTCACACATGTCATCCCATTTGAATGGAATGTTTTTTGTGTAAGAGATGGGTGAATGGATGGCACTTATCTGCCAGTTGAGAGATGAACCTTCTGATGGACTGTAGATTTCCTTGTAGAGACCGCAACTGACTCAGATTCTTAGGTGGGGGCATTTCCATGATTTTTTTTACCTCGACTGGGTCCACCTCTATTCTATTAGCTAATATGATATATCCAAGGAGTTTACTGGATGTTACTCTGAAAACACACTTTTTTGGATTTAATCGTACATTAAATTGCTCTAGTCTCATGAAGACCTTGTCCAAGACTTGTAGATACCCTTCTCTAGTGAGTGACTTACCTAGGATATCATCAATGTAGTCCTCCATGATGGTGTGCATCATGTCATGAAAGATCGTAGTCATGGTCTGCTGATATGCTGCCACCGCATTCTTTAGTCTAAATGGTATGACCCACCAACAATAGGTACCCCATGGACATGTGAATGTTGTTTTGTGCTGATCCTCTGGTGCTATTTTGATTTGGTTATATCCGGAGAACCCATCCATTAATGACAACATGGTTTTCCCTGTTAGATCAATAATAATATCTATGTTTGGCAGAGGAAAGTCATCTTTTGGACAAGCCTTGTTTAGATCTCTAAAGTCATTACACAATCTAATCTGCTTATCTAGCTTGGAAAGAGGTACAATGTTAGAAACCCATTTCGAATAATCAATGGCTCTGATGAACCCCACATCTAGCAGTTTCTTTAGTTCTTCTTTGACCATCAATGCTATATGTGGGTGCATTTTTCTTAGTTTCTGTTTAACTGGCTTAGCTCCTGGAGCTAGTGAAAGATGATGCATGATAAGATCAGGATCTAGCCCAGGCATGTCTGCGTAGGACCAAGCAAAGTTTATCTAGTTTCTTTTGAAGAATTCCATGAATTCTATTCTCTCTTGTTCATATAATGACTCAACTAGGTGTATGATCCTTGGGTTCTCTTCTGTGCCGATGTTTACTGGTTGAGCTAGTTCAATCAATACCAAAGATCTCTCCTGATGTGCATGGTAGGGGAGAGTGTCAATCCATTCATCTGTTGGCACCTCAGAGAGGTTTTCACTATCAAATACATCTTTTCTTTTTCCTTTTTCATGATCAAACACTATCACGAAGTAGTTTTCATCATTAGATCTGCTTTTTAATTTTTACATTTTTGTGACTAAAAGGATTGGCACTCTCTCGAAAGTATGCCACATTGTTAAGTTTAATGGCAAAGCCATCCTTGTTGTCCCCTGTGGGTAAATAGTCCCTAAGCTCTAGATAATCGATGATAGCATCATCATTTTGGAATGTATCTAGGTCAGGGGTGTTTGGTAGATCCTAGTCTATCAATTCAGGATGCACTAGGGGTAATGGATCATCTGGTTGATCCAATTCAAGGGTGGTGATGGTTAGAATGGAGGAGTCATTTGAATAGGTAGAGGTATTGACAAGGTCTATTATGGTACTCTCCTCAAGTTGGTTCGTCAAGTGTGACATCGTACTCTTTTCATGAAGTTCACTTTCATCATATTGCGGATCAAATTCTAGCGATCTAGCCCTAGAGCTTTGTCCCTCATGCGTCGTATGAGTAGAGCTATATTGTTGAACCATGTCAACCCCTTTATATTCACAAGACATTTCTGAGAGGTTGTCCCATTCATACTCATTGGAATCTGTTTCACTAGCTTCTTGTAAGCAGTGAATTTATTCCACTAGGTTAGTGGTAGTTGTTTCTTTGTCTTTTGCTTGGAGCTTCTCCTTACCTTTGATCTTCTATTTACCCTTGTATCCCAACCCAGTAGTGTCTCGGGCTATGGAGGTAAAGGGTTGAATTGGTTCTATGAGACCATCTTTCCTTAATCCTATGGGACCATGTCCTTCATATCCCATCCTTTGTAAAATAGAAAACCCTTGACCATATTGTGCAATGGGTAGCGTAGTTTGATGGTCATTTGGTGTGGTTTCACTATCTTCATCTTTGTAAAGCCACTGTAACACATCTTTTTCATCACTCTCATCCGATAGGTTTCCCCATCTAATGAAAGGACCCTTAGAAGTTTCCAATGACTTGGCCTTGTTCATGGATGACTTTCCATAGGAATTTGGTGATATAGGAGGCAACTGTGTTACACAAAAAGATTGCTCAATGACATACTCTCCAAAACCCTTATCTTTGACTTTGACTTTAAGCTCTGATGTTTTGGAGGTAGAAGCTAGAGAACTTGGATCCACATGGTTTAAAGAAGAGGAAGCTGCTCGATTCGTGAGGATTACAACTTCTAGTTTTGATTGGATGGTGTTTCAATATTGGAATGGATCAGGGTCACCTTGTATGGTAATTTCTTGGTCATTGTGTGGGAACTTGATACATTGATGGTATGTTGATGGAACAGCCTTCATTGCATGGATCGAAGGTCTACCTAGAAGAATGTTATATGCTAGCTCCATGTCTAGAACTTGGCACACAACATTTCTCTCTACTGGTCCAATTCGTATTGGCAAGACCACAGTTCCTTTGGAAGTTCTCTCTTCTTCGTCATATCCCTTGATAGTTATTTTATTTTTAGGATCAACGGTATTTTCTAAAAACCCCAATGCAAGGATTAACTTTAACGTACATATGTTTAAACCAGCCCCTCCATCTATTAGGACATATTTTATTCGATGTTTGTGGATTTGGGCCTCGATGTGGAGGGATGCGTTGTGTGGTTGAGTGATAGACATGTCTTTTTCAATAAAAGACAAGAAGTGGGGTGTAGTTAGATGACCCACCATAGCTTGGAATTGCTCTTGGGCAAGATTGGTAGGAACAGTTGTTTCCAAGAGTGCCTTCTCTAGGATGGCTTTGTGAGATGGGGATAGATGCAATAACTCCAAAATGGATATGTGTACAAGTGTTTTATGGAGTTGGTCAAGGATGTTGTATTGGTTCGATGTGGCAGATGACTTGGATGGAGCCCCTTGTAGAGTAATGTTTCTATGATGAGTGGTCACATTACAGTCGGGCTTATTATTGATGGTGATCACATTGATGTGTGAATCACTTTGTGAGATATGATTAACGGTGTACTCGTAAGAAACATTATTATAGTTTACTTTGTCTGCACTATTGTTGTTTTGGTTGGATGGTCCTCCTTTTTCATAGTGAGGAAGAGGATTCTTGAATGCTATATGCTCGTCATTAGAGGTATGCCCTTCAATTGATAGTCATTTTTTATCAAGTAAGTCTTGAATGACATGTTTGAGTCTTTGACAATCGTTAGTTTTATGCCCTTTGCTTCTGTTATATTCACAAAAGTCATAATCACTCCACCAAGAGGGTTTAAATTTTGGTTCATACTCTCACACCGGTGGAAGTTTTATGAGGTTGCCCCCTATTAACTTCTGAAGGGCAATTTTGAGTAACTCCCCAAGGGGTGTGAACTTTCTTTTAGGAGAAAAGTTGGTTGGTCTTTGTTCATTGCTTTGAGGCTTGGTGGATAGTGTGTTGTTTTACGGGTTTGATAGATTGAAGATTGGTTGTTTTTGTATTGCACATTTAGCATCCATGAGACCATCGTTCACAATGGGTTTGTTCTTAGTCCATAATCATGACTTGTCCGCATTGTTGCTTGAACTAGGGGTGTCTTTGTATAGCTTAATTTGCCCCTTTGCTATCAAGGCTTTCTCGATGAGTAGCCCCATTTCAATGACCTTACTAAAAGTAGTTGGACATTGTATTTGCATTTGATAGCTTAGTTTCATGGATAGATTGTGAACAAACATTTCTATCATTTGCTTCTATGGTATGTGGTAGGCACACTTGCTTGCAAGTTGTCTCCATCTTTTTAGGAAAGAGGCGAAGGATTCTCCCCCTTTTTGTTTGTTATTACAAAGATCCAATGTGGAGATTTCTTGTTCAATATTGTATGAGAAATGTGCGACAAATTTGTCTACTAGTTCATCAAAAGTGTGGATGCCAAGAGGTAGGAGTGAGAACCACTCCATAGCTTGTCCTCCTAAGCTTCTTGGGAATAGTCGCATAAGATATGTTTCGTTGTGTGCGACTTCTAGGCATGCGGCACTAAATTCCCTTATATGATCTCTTGGATCACCTTTTCCTCTATATTTGTCAAATTTTAAAACCTCAAACCTTGAGGGAAAAGGTATCATGAGCAAAGATTTATCAAAGGGATAAGGTGAGATATCCTCAAGAGAGTAGTGTTTTGTGGTTGTCCCACTTTGGATGTCCACCAAGTGTTGTTGCAAGGCTTGGATTTGTGTTGTTAATGTGTCCAAAGGATTGGGTGTATCCTTAGCCTTTTTCGATTTAGAAGCATCTTTGTCATTTTTGGAGCCATCTTTGTCATTTTTGGAGCCATCTTTTGAAGACTCAAATTCATTTGAGGAGTTGATCTCTCTTAGATTTGAGACATCAAAATCTGAGGGCAACTTAGCTCCTTGTTGAGCTAGCATAAGAAAATATTTATGAGGATCTGTGGTAATGACTGTATCCATTATCTTTTGAAATTTTGGATCTTGGAGATGTTTAAGGATTTCCTCTTGGTTAATTTCCTCTTCATCAGAATCGTACCCACTATTGTGAATGGAACCGATTTTTTGCTTTTATTTCACTTGGGACCTAGTTTGAACCATGCAAGTTTGAAATGTGGGTGAAGTGGGATTGTGAGACTTGGTGGACTTGGTTTGATAGTTTGATATGATATGATATGAGGTGAACTTGATTGGATATGTTTAAGCTAGATTTTGCTAAGGTTTTATATTGATTCTATGTTGTCCAAACAAGGTGTTCTTGAGCTATAATGGTAATAGAAATCAACGTGTCGATAGAAGGTAGTCAAAATATGGATAGATGATCTCCACTATTGATGTAGACTATTCTTTCATCAAGATACACATGTATAGTTTTGATGTGAAGGATGATTGGAATCCTGTTATGAAACTAGCTAGATATTGTTTAAATTTGGTAGAGTATCAATTATGCCTTGATGAAAGTTTTGGTTTGGTTTGATGTGTTTGGATAGTAAGATAATGGTATGCAAAGGTGATGTTGTGAAAATGGTATGAGGATGTGACTGCAAGGTTTGAAAGTATTTTCCAAGTGTATACTAGAGCAAAAAGGGTATCCAGAAATGGTTTCACTTTTGTCTCAAATTGTACGAAACAGCTCTCTGTTGTGGATGCACAGCGTCAAATGCGCAGGAAGAAATGGTAAATGCACAGTTCTACCTGATGGATGCACAACTCTATATGCACAGGATTGTATTTTAAATGCGCAGCACTATGTTGTAAATGCGCAGCAACAGCGAATGCGCAGCAAGATTTTTCTTTTCTGTCTTAGTTTGTCAGTTTGACTTGTTTTGCACATTTTCCTAAGTTACTCTAAAGTTTGTGGTATTGTCTTGACTCAAGTTATTGCTAGAAAACACAATAAACAAGAGGTTTCCATGGTTATTTGATGTAATTTTTGATAAATGTAAAACAAACAAGTACAATCCTAAGGATTGCAAGGGCAGTATTCATCAAATTCCAACTTGGATTTTACTCTAGCCACTTACATAAAGGTGGACAATTAATAACTTGGTAGCACCTGCTCCCCCTTAAAGTGCACTCACTTCTCACGCATACCAAGTTACAATCCCTCTGAAGAGTTGGATTTTCTGTCTCAACACTAAATGAGTGTATGACATTGGACAGCTTCAGAGGTCCAAGCTCCTGCGTCAATAAATAGGGGTTTTGGCTTTCTAAAACAATTGGCTTTTAGTTTGGGCATCTGTTCGGGTGGTTATAAGTGTAGCAATTCACTCCGTTATGGAGGCTTCCCAGTCTGAAGAGGTAAAGCTCAACAGATTTAAATGCACCACAAAGGTACTATGGGAAACTTTTGTCAGTATAAAACAACAACACTCGTTGTTTATACCTTTCGTCACAAACATAATTTATTTAAAGCAGCTTGGAAGTGGCTTGGCTTTAGCTCATTACTGCTCGAGGTCATCTCACTTGGAAGATATGCAATCCCAAGGGTAGGCCTCTTCTAAAGGTTACACAAATAAAATGATGAGTTTGGCATTTTGATCACCCAAAAAGGGTAGAGCATAGTCCTATCATTGTTTTCAAACACAAAATACACTGGTTCTTTATCCTCCTAGAGTTAAAACTAAGTGTGTTTTATTCTACCAAGCACAAGAAATTGACAAGATAGCAAAAACTTTGAAAAGATGGTTAATTTTATCTTCCTAAACAAATCTATGTGAAGATTTTTGTTGAAGAATCAAACAAATTACTTTCCCCTATTTAAGCTAAATGAGAGTTTGTAGTGCAAGATAGTAAAATGAAAAATTTGTTTAGTTTTATCCACCTAGGTTGGGACTATGTGCGAGTTGTAATGCAACAGTACAATTTACTTCCTCCTAATTAGATCTAGGTGAAAATTTGCATGAAGATATCAAATTACTTTCCCATAATTAAATCTAGATGAATTTATGATGCAACTTAAATGACTAAACCAAGCTCCTACACCTGCAAGAAGAATTAGTACAAAAAAGCTTTGCAAAGCAACACAACTTTCTATCAAAATGTGAATGCGTAGGAACAGACTGTAAAGGCGCAACACTACAAAGAAAATGCACAGAATCACAAATACGTAGGAATATGTTGAAAATGTGCAGGACTGTGAGGTAAATGCACAGAATCGTGGATGCACAGAAAAATGCAGTAAATGCACAGAAAGACGGAGTGAATGCACAGAAAGGTAAATGTGCAGTAGGAATCTTTGAATACGCATGACTGGAATTTGAATGAGCTGAAATGACTTGTCACGATAGTACCTTCACAAAAAAAACTCAAATGGAGATTAAAATAGGGCTAGGCCCCACAGTGGGTGCCAAAAATGATAGAGGAAATATGAACAACAGTATTAAACTACTTACTATCCAATAACTCAATGAAATTGATGCAAATACAACAAACAAAGATATTACCTTCGTAGACCAATTCACCTCATAACTTCCATTGTTGCCTATCTCGTATTGATCTTATGAATGAGTTGAGCTCTCAGAAGTATGTACTTCCTTGTTGTTGAAGATGACAATAGGAGAATGGTTGTAGATGGATAATGCAATGAAGATTAAACTAACAATGCAACTCTATGAAGATGGATAATGGAGATATGGAGACATGGTTGGATGATTGTGATGATAATGAGATTATGCAAGTGCAATGAGGATACTTTGCCAAAGGCACGCTACTAAAAATTTTGCAGAGTAAGATTACAAAAGCTCTTGGATTGTTGAAATGAGGGAATGAGGGTTCCTTTTATAGGCCAAGGAGGGGCCAATTCCAAGTGTCACGATCTCAACGGTGGAGAGGAAGTCTTGTTATGTGTACGGTGAAGATCAAATTGGTTGACATGAGGGAGAAAAATATGGAATATGTTCCTCTCACCTTGACAAGGTGGAGAGAAAGGTGTGACATGAGGCCATATGTCACAAGGCTCATCAAGAACATAGAGTGAAGGTCAAAGAAGGAGACCTTGTTTGTAGGATGGTTGGAAGGAATATAGGGACTTATGGGACAAGTGTCTCAAGGTGTCTTTTGACCAAGATGACATGGAAAGACCATACTCATGAGAATAGGGATGGTTGGAGAAATAATAGGACATGTGGGTGAGGATAAATAGATAATTAAATATTAAAATATTTAATTATGTGTGCAACATGATGAGGTTGATTGTGAGGTGGATTAGATGATGTGGAATTACAGACTTTTGTCTTTGGGATACGATGATTGATTAAATAATTTAGAATTATTTGATTAGGGATGACATTAGAAGAATTGACAAATTGATTTGTTGTAGAATTATGATGATGTGAATCATATAAATAATTTATTGACTTTATTCATTGATAGAAGAATGAGAATAAAATAAATATTAAATATTTATTTAATTCGACTTCTAGCCATTTTTAGGTGTATACAATAATAAATAATATATTATTATTATTAAGGATATAAGTTTTAGATTGCATTTTAAAATGTTAATGTGTCACAATTTTTTTTGTTGTTAGAAGATTATATTATTTTTTAAAAAATATTTATGTTAAATTTATACAATGTATGTTTATATTTGTGTTCTTTAAGATATGGATTCATTGACTAGGAAAGTATAATCACTAACAAACAATAGCATTGTATTTAACTCAACTAAAAGAATATCATCTATTTATATTGACTGACTTACATCTCAAGGAACCGGCGAACTAAGTCGTCGGTAAACCTATAAGTTTGCAAACCCAAGATTTCTCCGATTGGCTATAACTTAGCCAGATTTCATCTAATCTTCACCAAATTTTGACTGCAGATACCCATTTGGGTCTTCTACAAGATGATGTCTTTAGATTGACTAAAACTGCTCCTGAAATAGAAAAACCAAAATTGCAAGGAAACAAAGCCAACAACATAAGAAAAAAGAAAAAAATTTGGTGACACAGGATTGTCAGTGAACTCGGATGCTCCTGCATCAGTTGGCCATCTCCTTCAAGGACCTATTCTTTCATTCTACAACACCATTTTGTTATGGACTATAGGGAACTGTATGTCAAAGATCAATACCCTCAGAAGCACAAAATTGCTCAAACCTTTGGTTGACATATTCCCACCATTATCTGCATGTAGAATCTTGATGGCCTTCACTAGTTGTTTCTTTGCAAAAGATTTGAAGTCCTAAAAAGACTCAAAGACCTCAGACTTTTGTTTGAGAAAATATACCCATGTGTATCTAGAAAGATCATTAATGAATGTAAGAACATATCTATCCCTATTGAAAGAAGGATGCAAAGTCACTATGTACTAACTCTAGAAGTTGTGTGGCCCTCCAAGCTTTGTCTTTATCATATTTCTCCTCATGATTCTTACCAAGAATGCACCCTTGGCAAACTCCATCAAAAAGTTGAATAGAAGGCAACCCTAAAACCATTCTTGTTGGTTGAGTTGTTGCAAGTAGCGGTAGTTCAAGTGGCCAAATCACTGATGCCACAAACAACTCACCTCATCTAAGTGAGCACAAAAAGCAAGTGAAGGAGAATCATGAACAAAATGTGAAAAGTGATATAGTCTAGACTGATAATCATATTTCTCAACAACTATAGACCAATTGTGCAACTCATTGATTACCACTATGTCTAGAGTGAACTCAACCTGCTTTCCAGAGCTAGTGTGAGTGATCTAGTAGATAGATAGGAGATTAGTTGACAAAGATGAAACACAAAGAACATCCTAAAATATTCATTTTCTCATATCAATAGACCCTCTCCCATGCACCTCAACAGGAGTGTCATCACCCATTAGTATAGATGGCATAAAACATGGCTCCAAAGAGGCAAAACCATCTTGTGACGAATCCATGTGGTTTGAAGCACCCCAGTCAATGATCCAGGTATCAGGTTGTGAAGCTACAACAACTAGGGCCTTGCTCTTTCCTTTCCCCTTACTTTTATCTATGTCCTTTGAAGATTCCTGAGATGAACTCTATTTGACAGAATCGTGTACCTTAATATTGTTCTTTTTAAGAATATATGTAAGGTGATCAATTTGTTTCTTTAAACACTTGTGTTCATCATGATCAAGTTTCTTACAATAGGCACACTTTGCCTTCTCTTTCTTAGGCTTATCACCTTTAGAATAAATGGCATGATTAGCTACATTAGAGGCAGTTGGTTTCTGATATTGTTTCTTCTTTCCTTGGTTTTGTTGTTTATTATTTTTCTTACAAGACCCTTTATGATCTTTAGTGCCCTAATTTGTAGCCAAGGCATGAAATTAAGAGGGTTTAATTATACCCATTGGAACCAATTTATCTTGCTCCTTTGTGAGTTCATTTGAAAAATCATCAAGAGAAGGCATTTTATAAGTGGTTCCTAAGGCACTTTTAGTGGCATGAAATGTGTTGGGACCTACAAAAAATTTGCTCCCAAGAGTACCCTAGTTTGCCCCAAAATCCAAATTTCCTATTTTTATGCCTTTACCAATTGAAAACCCCTTGTTTAAATCCGATCAGAGATAGTTTTTAGGGGTCTTTTCTCTCAGAAAATGACTAAGTCAAGTCAACAAGTCTTTCTCCCTTTTATCCTTAGAAAATTTTTCATTTTCTTCCTTTGGTCAGCGAATCGGCGAAAGTCCAAACTAACAAACTAGTTTGGAAGTTCACATGTTTGTCGATTCGCCGATAAAGTGATAGAAGGAAGAAGGAGACAAGGAAGGGCTGCAACAAGGTGATAAAGAACAAAGAAAAGGGTCTTTGTCGGCTTTATGTTTTGGTTTGAAAACTTGAAGGTTTTCCAATAGAAGGTTCGGTCGATGGTCACTTTGCCGACAAAGGCAAAGGAAAGAAGGAAACGCCAAAATTTTCTAAAAGAAAGAAAGTGCAAGTATATCGGTGAAAGGCCAAGTTTAAGAACTCTGCACTTTGTCGATAGAAGGTTCGACCGACGAAGCAATCACTGACAAAGAAAGAAAAGGTAAGAAAGATGGCCAGTTCAGAAAAGTTCACATTCACCGATAAAAGCGAAAAGGTGAAGAATAAGGAGATAGGTCAAGCCTTGGTTGCATGGGTGAATAGTTCAAGAACCATATAGTTTTTCAACTTGGTTCGGCATAAGGCATTTTTGCTGACTGATGAGAGAAAAGGAAGCAAGGGCCACTTGGTTTGGCAAAGATAAAGGTTGTTGACAAAGAGATAGAAGTGGTTCTAGAAAGTGATATTTTGTCGATAAGGCAAATAGGAAGGTGTAAAATTTTCTAAGGCAAGTGCATAAGGTAAGGAACTATTCTAGTTAGAGAACCGACAAAAAGTCTAACTTTCTAAAGGTTCGAATGTTTCAAGATTCACTGATAAGGTGATATGGTAGAGTTAGAAAGTGAAGAAGACTGAAGGGAGAAGTTCGGTAAAAGATAAAATCACCAATAGGGGCGACCAAAGGGAGAATATAGAGAGTTCATAAAAAGGAGAATTTGCTGATGAAAGGAAAAATGGCTCAAGTTTGAAAAAGGTCACTTTTGCCAATTAAGGAGATAGAAATAGAAAGGTTCGGCAAATTGAAGATTTCTCGATAAAGGCAAAAGATAAATAGTTCTCCATAGTGTGAAGTTGTCAACAAAAATAAAAAGATGCGCGAAGTAGCCAAGTTTGAAAAACTCAAATTTTGTCGACCAAAGAGATAGTTTGGCAAATGTGGAAATTGCCGACAAGGGCCAAGTTTGTAAAAAATAAAACTTGTTGATAAAAAAGGAGAAGATAAAGTAGATAAAGTGGTGGCAATGAAGAAGTTTGTGATAATGGAAAATGGTTGATAGAGGAACCCAGCATTTAGAAAGGTACATTCAAGGATCAGATGTCTCAAAACTAAAAATTTGGACAACACATTGGGAGTGTTGTATTGCTTTAAAATGATAATTCCCTAAAAGTATGCCATGATTGCAGGGATATACAAACTGATTTGTACCCAAAATTTAATGAGTCTACAGAACAATGCCAAGTAGATGGTTGGCATAGTGAAATTCTTCAATGCACCAAGGACAAATAAGATAAGTCAAATGTTGCAGATGGCAGGGAAGGGATTAGAACCTTCCCTCTTTATTGCTCAAAGTATAGGAAGAGTGCAAGCAATCTTCCTCTATCATTCTCAGAATTAATGGAGCATGGGTTTTCTCTTCCAACATGCAAATCTTCTGACGAACTAAGAAATGAATTTATGATAGCGTGGATGTAGTCCTTGACAAGGTGTGGCACCTAAGAGAGTACAATGAGTTGAAACGCTATATATGTAGAGGTTTGAAGTGTAGAAGGGGTTGGTCATTTAGGCAATTTCTCAGCAGGGTTGTGAGTTCCAAAAGGCAGATCAGGGAAAGGTTATATTTTGTAGTCTTTGTTTAACATGAAACAACTGTGAAGTGTATGTAATACAATTTACAAATCTTTGTATCAAATTACTATTTTTCTCCATTGTTGTAGGTGTTTTTCTTAGCAAACCATAACTGTAGTTATAGTTTTCTTTTGCCACATTTAGTGGTATGAATGTAAGCTCTAATTTGAATGAATGTGACAGTTCTTAATCCATTTTCAAGCTTTGTAAATGGTCATTTTAGTATTGCATAGAGAAGAACATGGTATGGTGTTGGATTATTAAGTATTCTCAATGAGTTGGTATTGATTTCCATTGTATTTGATTTATCAAAATAGGTAGTTATATACTTCTGTGTGGTTTTCTTCCTCTATTTAACATTAGACTTTGCAGCTTAATGGATAGGCATCGGTCTGAGTAGCCTTAGATCACCTAATCTTCAAAACAAAACAATATATCTTATCTTTAGAAGCAGTTGTATTTTCATGCATCCTCATTCTATAGGATTTCCATTATCAGCTATATAGGGGTCTTATAACAGCCAGTTGTTCTTAGTCCAGTGACAGATTTGGGGCTAAGAAAGTGATTTGGGTTTGGTTGTTCATAAATTTAGTTGTTTATCTAGTCTGATATCAATACCTACTTAGGTATACCCCTTGGAATATCCCTCCAGAGTTTAATCTGAGCTCAAAGAGTAGAGGAGTCTACTTACTCCTATTAGTTGGCCAAGATCACGCAAAACTTGTTGATAAACCTCTTCCTATCACCTTGACGGTAGTCCCTAGCCTAGGTGATTTAGGAATGTTTTAGAGTTTTGTATTGGCATTATTTTTGGTCCCAACAAAATGTAGAAACAAACACATAATAGTTAAGACCAAGCTTCGAAAGAATACTTAAGATCAATTGACAATCTTTCTTCTCAATTTCACATTGTTTTAAATGCAATATTATGGCCTTTAATTTAGTGAAGAAGTCTTGAATAGTATCAAAACTAGAAGGATTAACCCTATGAGCTCATTCTCCAATAGATGTCCTCTTATTTCATCTTATGTACCAAAGATATTTTTCAAAGTGGTCCATACATCATTTGGTGTAGAAACATATTCAATATGAAAAATAAAATCTAAAGATACAAACATACACAAGGTTCCAAAAACTTCATCACACTTATTAAACCATTTTGACTTTTCTGCATCTTGTGTTGGTTTAGTTTCTAGCCCCATTGTAACCCTATGCAACCCTTGTTTCTTGAGATATATTGTCATTTTTGACTTCCAATCAAAATAGTTATATGGAGTTAAGATAAGAATTGTTGTTTGATCCATTTTATGCAAAGAAGAAGATTGAGTTTGTAGTTTGTTGTGCAGAAATGAGAATGAAGAAACTCAAGGAGAGCACACAAGACACCCCCACCTTTAACTCAATCGAAGAATCCCCCAAAAACAAAAATGATTTGACCCTTTATATTTAGTGTGATTACAATTACCACTAGCAAAAAACACCGAGTGGATTTGCTCTCAATGCTTTACAAAATTCTCAACAAAAGAGTATATGTTGAAAGTATAATCTTAGAATAAAACCAAGTGAAAGAAATAGCACCACTGCAAAATAATTAGAAAATAATGCACTTTTAAAAAAAGAATTACCTTAATCCAAGATCATATGTGAAAGTTATGAGTCTTTGAAGTTCACAAAACATGAACTGTGTCGTGTCACCTTTGAGAATCTACAACTTTTGGAAAACTTGTGCACCAAAATTAGAAACCATCTACACCAATGCATAGAGTGTGAAAATTAACTCAAATAAAAAAAAAGTTCAAAAAATGGAGCCAATATGACCCAGAACGAAGCTTCTAAATTTTTTCTTCAAATCTCAACTTGCCAATGGACAGGGGGCCTTGAATTTGCAAAAATTTTCCTCTGCCAAATTTGGAAGAACTTCCACCAACTTTAGAGGAACCTCCAAATAGAAAATCTCTAAATGAATTTAGTTTTAGCTAGTTTGGAGGAGCTCTTGAATTGTTTAGTTACAGCTAAAAATAGAGATTTCACCAAATTTTCCACCAAAAGTGGCAATTGCATAGAGTTCGAGGTCAAATCAAGGTTAAGTAGGCCTTAAAAAAAGATAATTCCAAGGTCCAAGGCCAAGGCCGCACCCAAACCCAAATGGATATGCGCTCAAGTACAAGTGCGGGGTTCTAGGCTATTACTTGCTTTAGGGCTCAGGGCCTCAGTACCCGCAAGAGGAAAGGGTTGTGGCCTACATTAAGGGATAAGGCACATTCAATATAAAAAGTGCTTAAATTAGCACTAAGAACCAAAGACTTAAAATGGCATTGTTATTTTTTTATTTTTCTTGAAATTTTTTTTAAAATACCTCAAAAAGCGTGTTGGAGGGTCATACAGCGCTTTTGGTAAAAAAAATTGCAACAAATTTTCTCGACATTGAAAGTAGGCAAATTTTATATTAATCTAGGAGTTTTTGGGCCTTCTGGATGCAATGGTGAGGTCCTTTTGGCTTGAAAACACCCCATTTGACAGTTGATCACTAGATCTAAGCTTTAAACCCCCATTTGCAACTATGTCAAACAATCTCTAAATCAGATGAAACAAAAGTCAATCTTGAATTTCTTGAGCCTCCTAGATGCATTGGAATAGTCAAAAATACTACTAGTATAACTAGAATAGCTGTAATCACCCAAATCTCACAGAACACATGCAAAATAAAGAGGTTAATGGGTCTTGTTAAATCCTTTCTGATTCTCCAAATTATTAAAAAATACAAGAGAAAAGCATATGGGATTTACAAGATCTCACAAAGAATTTGATCTCTCAATCAAGAATCTAAGAACTCAAAACTCTCAAACCAAAAGTTGTGATACCATGTTAGAAATCTAAAATAGATATACAACCCAAGAACTTTTAAAGAGAAATTCTTAGCTACAAAAGCTATAAATGCATAAACAAAAACAAACCAGTGATTTTGAGAGATATGCAAATGTCAAGATGACAAAATTGCATTGTGAGCTTAAAGAAGAAGCTACAAAAAATTGGCAGAAGATAGCCATCTAAGATGCAAAATACAAGCTAGGTAGTGAGTTTGTATAGACCAAGAAGAGGGGTGGAAGTGGCAAAATTGACCAATAGAGAGAGACCACCAAATGGTCTAAACAAAGTAAATTCAACTCCCTCATAGGATGGTGACACCTCAAATGACCATCAGGCTATTGTATTCACTTCCTACAAGGAATAATGTGGCCATCTGCAAGCATGCCATTAAATCTATTGAATTCCTCAATATCTAAACCTTTCCTAGAAATCAAATCTACATATATGAAGTTATGAGTAGCCCCACTATCGACCAACATTGTCACTTTGTACCCTATAAAACTCCCTGCACTCAAAAATGATGGTACTTGGGTACTTCAAAAAGAGTAGCAAGGGTGTCTTCCTAGGACTCTCCTTCCTTTCCCTTGTGCTCCATCTCAGCATCCACTATCTCAGGCTTAGGTTCTTCTATCTAGTAGTGTATTTGCCCCTTTCCCAAACATATATGTCCTAGCTCCCATGGATTTCTACAAGAAAAACATAATTTCTTCCTTTAGAGTTTGTTTTAGGATTCTTTGACCTTGCTTGGTTTTGGAGGTAGTGCCTTAGGTTGAGGGAACTCCTTTTGAAAATGTTTCTTTTGCTGACCCAATGGTGGAATCTTGGAGTAAAACTTTTTCTTAGCTATTGAATCTGCCAAATTCAAAGCTCTCTTGATGGCATCCTATAGAGACATTGGATCAAAATTCTTAAACAAACCCCTGAGTGGTTCAGTTAGTATCCCCACAAATAAAACTATGAGCCTCTCTATCACATCCATAACCATGATTGATTCTCACTAAAATTCTACTACATAATCATCCACTATACCATGCTATCTCAACTGGGCCAGCTCCTTGAAATGGATCCTGAAGTCCTTCCTATCAAACCTATCCATGAGTCTCTATGTTAAATTGACATAGGTAACAATATGATTATGCCCTTATATAATTAACCCATGATGCCACCACTCATGGGCTATGCCCTCCAAATAAAGGATTACAAATTTGATGGCTTCCTGTTCCATCATAGGACTGAGTAAAAGATATGTATCCAAATTTTGGACCCATGCCCTTGCAGTACTTTTCCTTGGCCCATCAAAAGAGGGAAAAGTTAACTTACTTAACCTCTACTACAAATCTCTATGGGGTTGTTGTCCTTTCCATTCTTGACTCATTCCTTGACTTTAAATTACAATAGTTTGCAAATGAAATCTAATTTTTGATATATAGGTTAAGACCCATGTACTCATCCATGCAAGCATTAATATCATATGTTGTTGGATTTTTCTCTTCTTCAGGTGATGCCTCTATTCTAGGCAAGAGAGTGGGTTGAAATGACCTAGTTGCTAATCCGACCAAAACTCTGTTGTTATTTGTATGATTGGATTTGACCATTCTTATTTGAATTTCTTCCTTCACCTATGAAATTCTACGTGGGCCTGGTAGAATTCAAAGTGGAATTCATATTTTTCATTTGTTGCATCATCTAGATTAGTAGTTGGATTGTTTGCTCCTACTTCTTGATAAAAACATCAAGCTTATCCCCTTGATTTGCCATGTGTCTCTTACTTCTTCCTCTTACCCCACAGTAGTTTCTTGTTGTACTACTTCAATTTTCCTTTCTCTATCTGAAGCTCTCAAATCTCTCTGACTTGGTTGTATACACCCATTAAGTAAACCCACGGGCTGGCAAGTCTATGGCTAGGATACCACTATAATATCCCAGTTATGCAGTCTCTAGAAACTACATCTATATTTAAATTTTGATTCAATCACAAGACTGACATATCTATAGAAATAACGCCCGAGAGAAATAATATTTATTAGACAATTAGGGTGCAATTACAAATATTTAAATGAAGGCTATTGAACAACATGAAATCTAGTTCACCACTCAGACTATATTAATAATAAATTGAGCTATTACAATACTAAACCACCCTTTACATACAGAGTAAATGTAATGACCCCAATAATATTTTTAAACTAATATTTTAGATCTAAAAATGATTTCAAACTGAATTTAGAAAATACCCCCAAATTTCTACCAATTTTCAATGAAACTATGTAACTTAAACTTTGGCAATTTCACTTTGAATCACTTGGAAACATTTTCAATGATATAAATATGTTAAATGCACTAATAACACGAGGCTGCCATTTTGTTCTATGGTTTTTGTCACATATCTCATGGTACTCATATCATCTACTTTTTGGCTACTTTGTTGTAAAAGGGTCTAGGCCCTTTCAAAAACTCACTTTTATCAATATCAAAAACAAAGAGATCACCTAGACAATTAATGGGGTTCCAAAAAATCATAAAGATCGTATCCCATTAAGACTAATTATTGACACCATTGGTTCACCCAAATACAAATTAACTTCTTTTCTTGCTAAGAAGATCAAACCTTTTGTGGGACAAACTAATTCCTTTATAAAAGATTCAGCTCATTTTGTTGAATTCATTAAGGATAAGAAGGTAGGTGAAGATGAAATCTTTGTTAGCTTTGACGTAGTGTTTTTGTTTACTAAGGCTCATGTTAATGACTTGATTGAGGTCATAGCAAATCTAATAGACAATGACACTACTTCTCTAATTGAAATTTGCTTTAAATCAACCTTTCTCACTTTCAAGGGTGTTTTCCATGAATAGTCAGATGGAGTGGCTATAGGTTCCCCACTATCCCCAATAGGGGTTAATATCTTCATGGATAGTTGTTGATGGTCTTTTTGTGTAGCCAAGGTTCTGACATACAAAAGCACTTCTCTATGTGTGACCACCAACAATGGAAAGGTCTGTAGATGTGGGATGCGACCTACAGACCAATCTTTGGAACTAGGGTTGCCTCCCCGTTTACTCCGAGCTAACTCTAATCAAAGGAAAAAAATGGAAGAAGAAAACATGTTGAAAGTAAATATAGAAAATATGAAATGTCGTAACCCAAGAATAGGCATCCCATCACCATCTAACCAAAGCTTAGCAACTCACTCATGGTATCATAAGCAACACTAATGAGACTAAGAGCAAGTACAACAATCATAGTATTTCATGCACACCAATGATGAGTCAAAACTTTTGGAGTTACAACTTCATAAATCAATGTCACGGTATGATTTTAAGATTACGTGTGGTGCAACATAGCTCACTAATTGAAACAAATACAGAGGTTCCCTTGGAGTCAAATAGTAGAAGGACAAAGGAAAGGAAAAGATAACATTTCCAAACAAAGTAGAAGAACCAAAAACAACCATATCCCGATCCCCAAGATAAACACACCCAACAAAAACACAAAAGGTAAAGGAACATTACTCATTTGTATTGGCCATCATGAGATTATAGAGAGAGACATGCAGATGCCCATAGGCTCAAAGCAGCATAAATTAGTCAGCTCTACCCATAAATATTCACCCAATCCTTCCTGGAGTGACCAGAGAAGGCACAACAACAGAGGGTTGTTGTAAAATATATTCTAGCCAATATCCAACAACAAATTCAATCTCTAAGGTATATATAGAAAAGAGAGAAAAGAAGGGGAAAAGAAGAGGGAAGTCTGCAGCATGTGAGATGTGGTTGTATCCTTAAATGCTTCGTTGCAAATGCTGGTATCTGATCAATTTTCTAACATTCTTTATGAGAGCACTTTTCTTTAAATATTTAAGAAATCAAATCTTGAAAATCTTCTGAAAAAATAATTAATACTGTTATTCCCAAATTTATTTCCCTATGAAAATATATTTACCAACACTTGAATTATTTATTGCACACTTCACCTTCTGTGAAATTTTTTTCTCTTTATTGTTTCTTATTTCTTTTTTGCTACACACTCCACCTTTTCCATTAAATTATTTCCATACTAATATGTGCAGCCACTTCTATTTAATATTTTTCCTCTTTCTAATATTTTTCCTCTCTTTTTACTTGTGTTTCATTTGTAACATTTAAAAATTATATTCATCATTTTTCTTTTCTGTCACAACACTTCTCTATAAACGTGCTTAACTTTTAAATCATTTACATCACTTTAACCATTAAAACCATATGTTTTAATAATTAAAATTCATGTAATGCACTCATTAATATTTTAATATTAAAGTAAACTTTAATATTAAAATAATACAATTTTCGGATAAACCTTCGAAGTGTTGGAGCTTGATTTGTACAATTGGATGTGGATTGACTTTGATGTGCGGATTGGTTCCCGAATAATTATTTTAATCAAATGATTAAAATAATACTAAATATGGTGCATCAATAGATATTAATGGGGTCAGCGAATCGAGATGGAAATCACTATTGTGATTGGGGATTCAAGAGGAACAACAAAAACAATTGAGGGCAATATTAGATGAGAGGATGTTATCAAATGGTGTGGTTCCAAGACTAGAAAATATAATGTGAAGATTGGATACACAATAGAAGAGGGAACTATAAAAAAATAAGATTGGCCAATGCATCTCTGCTCGAAAAAACATTGTTTACCGAAGGCTCTTTGCTTGGGTAGCCATATAGAACAAGATTCTAACAGGAGATAGATTGCGTAAAGTTGGGTTTTATGGTCCCTCAAGATGTGTCTTGTGTAAGCATAACAAAGAAACTAGTGACCACATATTGCTGAGTTGAGAGTTCACAAAGGCTTTTTGGAAAAAGATAATGGGAAAACTGAATTGGCAATGCCCACTCCACCAAGATTTGCTTTCAATGTTCAATGCATGGCCAATAATATACAGAAAGGCATTTTTTTCAAGCATATGGATTGTAAGCCCTTAAATAATCATCTAGGAACTATGGAAATAAAGAAATGACTCATGAAGATCTCAGTAAGAAAGTAATGGATTCTATTACTGAGGTTGTGGGTAATGTAGCCAAAACACAAAAGTTGAAGGATAACTCATTTGCTACTTGGGATGGAGAGTTGCGAAAGAAGTGGCAAGGTCTAATAGTTCCCCTCATTCAAAGGGTTGCTTAGGATAATCTGAATAACAAAACAAAGTCCAATGCACGATTGGTTCCCCCAAGAAATGGCTGGTTCAAAGTTAATTTTGATAACATGTCACATGGAAATCCTGAAAAAATTAGGAGTGAGGTGTGTCATAAGAGACAAAAATGGATTGATAGTTGGTATAGCAGCCAAAAACCTTTTTGATGCGACCAACAATGAAGCAGAAGTATAGGTGGCATAGTTAGGGGTCCAAACTTGTAGAAGATTAAAATTGAAAAAAATGTGTTTAGAAAGGGACTCATTAATAGTTATAAATGCTATAAAGAAAAAAAGTCACACCAAACTAGAAAATAGAACGATTCATTATGCAAATTTGAAGTTTGTTTGAGTAATTGGAAGATTATAAAATTGAGCATGTTTATAAAGAAGGGAACATCGTGGTGGACAGGGTGGTGAACATAGTTATTGACATGAATTCAAATGAAGTCTTGTGTAACATGGTGGAGGCATGGAATGATTTGTTGAAGGATACAATCTCATCTCTAGTGTGTGATATTAATAGAAACTATAGTAGAGAGATAAGTCAAGCATTTGGAAGAAAATGAAAGTTGGAAGAGGACTGAACTAAGGACAACTAGTGAAGGAGACAATTATGACATTTCATCATGCATTGGCCTTTAAAACCATAGCCTTGTTCACCAACTATTCATTTAGCTTGGGTTGTGAACAAATAATATGGACACCACCATCTATCTTAAAGCTAAAAGGAGACAAATAGCTTTCATAGGGCAAGTTTTAGAATTAAGACTCAAGAAGGTGTTTCAAACCAAGGCAATAGTGGTCCTACATGCAATCAAAATGATCTTGAGTGACACTTTCATGGGAACTACTCACAGAGACCATGTTAACACTGGTGTATCGTCCATATTTGTAGCAGTTTATTAGAATTGGGAGAAGACAAGGCAATGATTCGATCGATGATTGAGGCTATGGTGAAACCAAAATGGAGATATAGACTCAAGAAGATCATGGATGTGTTGAGATTAAGGAACATTGAGAGGGGGGGTGAATCAGTGTTCTGCAAAACTTATTATTATGTTTCTTTATCAATTTACAACATACATTTAAAAGAAAGAAGCATGAACTTAGAAACAGTAACAACAAGATCATTACACATGAACACCAGGATTTTTACATGGAAACTGGTTAAGGGAAAAACCACGGTGGGGGTTAACCCACAAGATTTTATACTCTGTTAAAAGTATTACAAAATGGGAAGGCACATGCCTTTGGGTACACTGCCCAGAGCTCACTGCTCAAAGGAGGCTCACTGCCTACAAGATTGATTACAAAAGGTTCACTAGAATACTTGAACTGAAGAATAGCATCTAACAATGTAAAATTACATTTTTGGTTAGGTTTAATATATCGACTTCACACACTTCATCTCTTACTACCTTGTTTTAATGTTCTGCGATAATCCAAGCCTTAGATATGTGCTTTGCACTTGATACTGCCACACTTCATACCTCTCATCTCATATTCACACATCCATACCTCAAAATGCTCACACCCATCAATTATATATATCCACTATGTGAAATTTCATCAACTGGAGTCGGCCTCAAGAAAACTTAGAGGCATTTTTAAGAACAATGTTCTGTTGGCTAAATCCATGCACAAATATCAATGCAGACCACAACTTATGAATTCAGGTCACCACACATGTCAACCAATATCACTGGATCTCATAAATCACTCAACCAACCACTTCTCTTAACCCGCACAAGGATCAAACACCAAGTCAACCTATTCTTCACCGGACTGGATTGTCTAACCAAAACCTAATACTCATATGCTTGTAACTTTCAATCCCTTCATCACCAGAGGCTAAAATTTTGGATTTAGGTAGCCCTGACATCCCTTAACATTCCCTCAGATCTGTAGCACAATATGATTACCTTTAGAGACATGTGGACCAAGATGTTGAACCCTATTATATGCTATATTCCTGTCTATCCAGACTTGGACAAATCTGCAATCTGACTTCCGGTATTATCAAATGATACAATGTGGATGTGTAAGATAGATTTAGTTGCCATCAATGACAACACTTGACATGTCTAGCAGTGTCTCTTGCCAACAGGATGATGTAGTATTGGGCCTCGAATTTCATCTTGATCATGGGAAATGGCTATGCATCATGCAGGCTATACAAGACCCTGGGTCCCCTTCATCATCCGAGCAATTGGGGAGAATGATGAAGCACATCGAAACATTGCAAAATGAAGAATTGGCTTCCTAAAAGGGGTCACAGGGGTTGTGCCAGTGGAAGAAGTTGACTAATCCTTTGCATTGGAGGAGATAGGTTCGGAGTCGAATGAGGGGGAGGATGAAGAAGATGGCATGACTCAAGATGCAGGAGCTCCTAGGGCATTACAATCTTTTCTTTTACACAAGCATAACTGGGAGTAAGCAGGGTGTACAGTCCAACTGTAGTTGTTTGTTTGAGGTTGTTGATATAATATATACTTTTGTATAGGGAAGAATTATAGAAATATATAGATTGAAGCAATGTAAATGCATAGTGAAAGGTGCAATTTTTTACTATAAAAATGGAAGCGTAAATGCATAGTGAAAGGTGCACATTTTGATTGAAAGACTGTAAATAGGCCCTCCTACGGAGCAACCAAATAGCAATATAACAAACTTTTATTATTACTTCTTTTTATAGGTATGGCTCCCAAAAGCCATTTTCAATGATTAAAAAAATACTAAATATGTTGAATCACAACTTTCTAGCGAATGGCAGATCTTAGCTTTGGCATTTTCCATTTGTGCTATAGGAGACTCCCCTGAATGATTATTTTAATCAAATTGATTAAAATAATATTAAATTTGCATGACTGGTCGAAGTAGATTTGACATTGAAATCTTCATTAGTTACAGGAGTATTTAAATAATACATAAGTATTATTTAAATCTTATAAATTTATTGGTGGGCCCTTGCCTTGTCTTTTAATTCAATCTTGTGAAGTCTTTACAGCTCCCCCAAACCGTTGGATCAAAACAAATCAATTGTGAGAATATTAAAATAATCCCCAAGCATTATAAAATATTGAAAAGTTGTTTGTGGGTCCTAGCACTTCATTTGCATATTAAAATAATGTCATGGTTTGATTTTAATACTTTCTGTAACTCACCACTCCTGCATTTAAATATTTTCTTTCCTTTTGTTGAGTTGCAAGGCTAAACCAATGGCATGCATTTTTATTTGTACCTTCCTTTGGGAGCCTTGGAAACCCTCAAAAACCATTGATTTTATTTAAATATGGCGGTGGTCACTCGGTTTGAAAATAAAACCCAAACTTATATTAAATTATTTTTGCTAGAGAATATTGCACACCATTTCATACTGGTTTTATATTTGGCTTTTCCCTTGCTCAAACCGCTCATTCATTTTCACTGGCCTTTGATTATTGAGGAAGACATATGATGTTGCACCAAATGTTATTGCATTTTATTTCTTTCAAATTAATTTTCTGATTTCCTTTTCTATGTTGGCCACCACATCTCATTTTATATTCATATTTGACCATTAAACATAGACTAAGATGGGTGTTAAATGATTTTTTATAGTGATCATAAAATAGTCAACAATAACTGTGAAGAAAAATCCCTCAACTCCTTCCCTCTAAAGCCAAGATGGTGGAAGAATTACATAGATGACATAAACCTGAGCTAGCAACATGGTATTGACAAGCTCAAGGAATTTCACTCTTATTTAAACAATGTTTTTTATTAAAGTAAAGAGGTTTTGAAAGGGGCCCCACCCTTTTATAAAATGTCAACCCTATGGTAAATGGAACTTGCTTCATGAGAAGTGAGACTTACAAAAGGAGACAACATAGAGTTTGCAACCACAAGACAAAACATACAACAAAACAGCTGCAGACATGCTGCCATAGTAGAGGGAAAACAGGGGTCAACAAACTACATGCTAGACCCTGACCTTACATGTGGCACATACTTAGCCTGGATATGAGAAACTGAAACTGAATTGGGAAGATCTTTTTTCTTCGTTGGACGATGGTCCAAGACACACCATTATCTAAATTTGTAGAGTGAGGAGAAAGAAGAGGGGGATCCTTAAAATCTACTTCACCAAAACCCGAGACACCTCCCTCGAAGAGGAAGAAAGGTAATTTGAAGAACAAAAATTGCTCAACCTCCAAAAGTCAAGAAAACACAAGGGTCCCCCCACAATCATCCAAGGGGGGAAAAGGAACAATCGAAGGCATTGGAGATACACTAGACTTGGACAAAATTCCCACTACAAGAGCAGTTAAATCCACATCATCCATCACCTAAGGAATTAGACTCAAAGGCACGTCATCCCGCAAGTTAGAAGCTACCAAAACACTAATAGTCAAGTGGTCAGGGAAAACATTTTTCCACCACGAAGCTGAACCCGCATTCTTGTAGCGAGAATGAGAACAATCTGAATCTAGATGACCAGTAGCAAAGCATCTTCTACACCGAAAAGGGATACCCTCATAATCAAGTAGCTGAGTCCATGACCTATTCTCTGCCATCAAAACAACATCCATAGGGAGTGCCTTCAAGGTGTCGATGTCAACCAAAAGGTGAGCAAAGGTAATATGACCAAGGACTGTAATGGTAGAATCAATTGTTTGAAAACCTCAAATAGCACTGCAAATGGCTTCAAAATGTGAGACCTCCCAGAATTGGAGGGGGAGATTGGACAGTCTAACGTAAACTAGCATAATGTTTAACAGTTCTATGAATGGGTTGAAATAGGGGAACCATGGCTTGAGTGAGAGGGAGTGTTCACCCCACATCCAAGACCAACTCTCCAACATTGTCTCTCTATCTTCAAAGGATTAAAATGTTGCTATAAATAAAACCCTTGCACAAGGGAATAGTTCAATTTTTTCCTCCATAAGGGGCCTCCGAGACTCCAAAATCCACAAATGCAAGTTAGGAAGGGAAGACCACAGGAAGTTGAATCTTCCTATCAGGGTTCATCGAGCATAATGAGCTTCATTTTCAGTCACATTTTGCCCACAAATCATCACTGGGGAAGTTTGAGAGTAGGGCAAAGGTCTAGTATTGCCATGTTGAGGGGAGCATGAAGACCCCTTCCCAACTAGAGCCACATAAGACAAGCCATGCCCTATTCTATCTAGGAAAGCATTAGACACACCATAGCCCAAGTCAAACACCCCCACACCCAGACTAGAGCTCACACCACCATTGAAACGTAGGGACACCATTGGAAGCACCCCCATCACAAGCTACAATAGTTGCAAAAGAAACAGGGGTGCCAGCACCACCACCAATTCCATCTATAACAATCATAGAAGCATTAATGCCAAGAGGACATGGGAGCTATTGAACACACCAGGATATTGAGAAGGGGGTGAATCAGTATCTAATCAAACTTTAACTTCTCCAGAGCAGATTAAAACTTAAGCATTACAGCATCAACATAAACATGAAATATTAACACAATGCACATGAACACATAACACCAGATATACGTGGAAAACCCTAGAAGGGAAAAACCATGGTGAGGATTAACTCACAATATATGAAACTCAAAAATAACAACTTTGTTTTAGGGCTACAACCCAAGGAATCTACTACTCCAAGTTGAAAACTTTGATTTAAGGTCACTCCCAAGTAAGCTACTACTACCTAAATACTTTGTTTTAGGGTCACTCCCAAGGAAGCCACTACTCCCTAAATACTTTGTTTTAGGGTCACTCCCAAGGAAGCTACTACTCTCTGAATTGAGAACAAACTTACAAAAGATCACAATATGACAGTCCTACTATTTGAAAACTGACATTGAAATTCACACCTTTGATGATTGCAATTCTACCTCTTCACACTTCCATCTAATGATCAGATCGGTTAGGTACACTCTACACTTGATTATTGTCATAGATGTATTCAAGATGAATTAGGACAGCATCTACAAGTTATGCTCTTTCTCCTTCAGTCACACATCATAATGCATTCATTTTGTTCATTATCTTACTTGTGAACCTTATCAATCACCTTGCAATCACACCTCGCCTAACTCAATTTGATTTATGATTTATACATGATATTACATTGATTACATTGCTTGTTGGCTAGAGACAATATGAAAAATACATTTACAAGTTGGATAGACAACACACAACATGAAACGTGTAGAGGACAAGTCCTAAACAGGACTATACGCTACACCAGCAGAAGACCCATGCCTTATAGATATCATCACTTGATTAACCAGGTCCAAAACATCCTTCACAACATCAAACAACAAGGAATTACATCTACACACTCCCCTCATTTGAAAATAGGACAGCCTTAAGCAAAGACATATGAAATTTGAAGCATAATGACCACAACAACTTGAAAACCTTGTGCAGTACTAGAAACAAGAAAGATTTTCATGAAATTCTTCCAGATGAGTCTATAGGACTCATACAACATCTCCAACCACTCTTTTACCTCCACACATAAAATATTTTGTGTCGCACATCTTCAACCATGAACTTTGAGAACAACAAGTCATCCAGAACACACTGCAACATACTATCATTGAAAAACTGAGCTTATGGACCACCAAGAAGCTTAAAATTGCAAGGAAGCATGTAATGCACATCCATAAACATGTCCACAAAACTACAAAGGCAAAACATTCACATCCGGAGGAATGTAGAGTATTCCAACAAGCCTTTAACACCACTTTATTCTACCAGAACACATGTTGGTACTCTATCATACATAACTTTCACAGCAGAAGGAAAAATGATTTGAAACTTTAGAATTATCACCTTCACTACACCCTAAACATAGTTCTAGAACTGCATAGCCATAACTAATAATGTGGAGGAATGCGGAGCAATCTCCCAGATAGTCTTCAAGCAGTCATCCTATAGCAGAATTGTCACCAACTTTCGAAGGCCAAACCTTCTTTGTATCAACACATGCATTCTTACAAATAGTAGGAGAGATCATACAATATGCTTCAGGCCACCAATAACATCTTCTCAAGATCAGAAACACATCCGATCATCTTAGTACTTCTAATTCCCATATTAATATAACTTCATACTCAACTATGCATTGATCCAGTCATGACATCCAACCATGAACTTTAGTAACCACATTATATTCAACATGACATCCAACCATGAACTATGGCATCCAACCATGAACTGTATCTTCTCTACTGGATCAACCATGAACACCATCCCACATCCATGATAGTGTTGACATCAATGACAACCTTGTGATAGTGTTCACATCAATGATAACCTTAGGAACCATATGTGTAACAATCTCCCCCTTTGGCATTGATGGCAACACATACCTGCACATTTCTCCCCCTTTGACATCAAGGACAAAGGGCAACTTCTTTTCTCTTAGGGCATAACCTCTTATAGCAAACAAACTCCCCCTATCATCAGCAACCACTACCTGCTCCCCCTGAGAGGTAGCCGCCATCAGTCCAAGAAAAAGATATAACATGAACTCCTCGTGGATAGATGCACCACTATGCATTTAGCAAGGAGTGGAAATTACCCCTAACCTCTACCAGACATTATCAAAAGTGTCCTTTGCAAGAGCCTTTGTGAAAATATCTACAATTTGATCCTTTGTTGTAACATATTCCAACCTTACTTCTTTTTCTGCAATCTTCTCTCTCAAAAAGTGATACCTGATTGCTATATGTTTGGTTCTAGAATGCATCACTAGATTCTTGGAAATATTTATAGCACTTGTATTGTCACACAAAATAGGAATGGGCTCATCATACAATACCTTGATATCCTTTAGGGTTTGTTGCATCCACAACACTTGTGTATAGAAGGATGCTGCTGCAATGTACTCTACCTCTGCAGTTGATAAGGACACTGAATCTTGCTTATTACTTTCCCATGGAAACAATCTGCTTCCTAAGAAGAAAGCACCACCACTTGTTCTTCTATCATCAACACAACCAACCCAATTAGCATCAGTGTAGGCACTCAAATCAAAGTCATTACCTTTTGGATACCATAAACCATAATCCAGAGTCCCTTTCAAATATTTGAATATTCTTATCACTACCTTCTCATGCGTTTGCTTTGGATTGGCTTGATATCTGGAAACCACACATACTGCATGCATAATATCAGGTCTAGAAGTTGTTATGTACAACAATCCTCCAATCATAGATATTTAGGAAGTGTGATCCACCTCTAGAGACTCATCATCCTTGCTCAAGTGACATCCAGTGACCATGGGAGTACTCACTAGTTTTGAATCCTCCATACCAACTTCTTCAACAACTCTTTGACATACTTAGCTTGAGGAATAAAGATACCAAGATCTAGCTGAATAATTTAAAGTCCAAGGAAGAAATACATCTCACCAATCATAGACATCTCAAACTCTTGTTGCATCTCTTCTGCAAACCTCTTACACATCATCATCTCCACCAAAGATGGTGTCATCACTATATACTACAACTATCAATATCATATCTTTTTCTTCCTTGATGTAAAGATTGCTATCTATAGTACCTTTCTTGAAGCCTCGCTGAAGTAAGTATTTATCCAACCTAGTATACCAAGCTCTAGGTGCTTTCTTGAGACCATACAAAGCTTTCTTGAGTCTGCACACCATGTCTGGATCTTTTGATATCTGAAAACCATCTAGTTGCTCAATGTAGACTTCTTCCTCTAGATCATCATTCAAAAATGTTGACTTCACATCCATCTAATAGACCTTGAAGTTTTTATGAGCAATAAGGGTAAGAAACATTCTGATTGCCTCCATCTTGGCTACCAGAGAAAAAGTCTCCTCAAAATCAATGCCTTCAACTTGTGAGTATCCTTTACATACCAACCTTGCCTTGTTCCTTTCAACTTCACCTTTTTCATTCAGCTTATTCTGGAACACCCACTTTGTTCCTATGACATTTTTATTGGCTGGTCTAGTAACCAATTCCCATGTCTGATTCTTCTCAATATGATCCAATTCTTCTTCCATTGTCTTTATCCATGCATCATCTTTTCTAGCATCAACAAAGGTTTTGGGTTCTACTTTTGATAACAAACACAAGTTTACTTGCTCATGTGTCTTAGAAAGTCTTCTCCTTGTCTATACACCTTCATTCTTATCTCCAATAATCTAATCTACTGAGTGGTTCTTCTGAACATACTTTTTTGGAGTCTTAGGAATCTGCTCTAGTTCTTGTTCCTTTTCTTCTTTCACTTCTTCTTCTTCTTCTTCAATGCATGGAAAGATATTAGGTCTGGAGTCCTCTGAATCTTGTGAGATTTGATTCAAGTCTTCATCTACTTTCACATTTGTGCTTTCAATCATTTTTCCCAACCTCTTATTGTAGCATCTATAGGCCTTGCTTCTGGTTGAGTAACCAAGAAAGATCCCTTCATCACTTCTTGAATCAAACTTTCCTAGGTCTTCTTCATCTCTTCTGATATAACATTTTCTGCCAAAGATCCTGAAGTATCTAACAGTGAGATGTCATCCATACCATAGCTCATAAGGATTCTTAGTACTCTTGACCCTCAGTTGCACTCTATTCATTAGATAGACGGCAGTGTGAACTGCTTCCTTCTAGTACATATCAAGAAGCTCTACATCTTTCAACATTGCTCTAGCCATCTCTTGCACAGTTTTATTCTTCCTTTCCACTACCCCATTTTGTTGAGGGGTCCTAGGAGCTGACAGATGTCTCCTAATACCATGATCTTCACAAAATCTTTCAAATTCATTTGAAGTAAACTCACCTCCTCTATCAGACCTTAGACATTTGATCTTAGCATCCACTTCATTTTCAACCATAGCTTTGAACACCTTAAATTTATCAAGAGCATCTAATTTTTCTTTTAAGAAAGTAACCCAAGTCATTCTAGAATAATCATCAATGAGCAACATAAAATACCTCTCACCTTGTTGACTCTTTACTCTTGTAGGGCCACATAGATCAGTGTGAATTAGCTCCAATGGATTTGAAGAAGAATACTCCTTGCTTTTGAAATTTGTCTTTGTCTGCTTTCCCATTTGACATTCCTTGCATATTGTGTTTGCAGGCTTGATCATCTTGGGAATATCTCTCACTGCATGAATAGAGTTGATCCTTACTATATTATCAAAATTGTTGTGTCCCATTCTTTTGTGCCATAGCCAACACTCACTGGATTGAGCCAACATGTTCTTCCATTTACCTCCTTCAGATGATAGATTTCACCATATGTCTTGATACCTTCTGCAACTAGTTTTCTGGACCCTACCTTCCTGATTCCACAACCTTTGACATGAAAGGTGAGATTATAATCTTTGCTACACATCTAATTGACACTAAGAATATTGTGCTTTAGCCTTTTGACATAGAGGACATCCTTAGTCCTATTCTTCCCATCAATAGTTATAGCACTGTTTTTCATAGGTTTGTGCTGACTCATCACCACCAAACTTGACAGCACCACCATCCCACTTCTCAAGGTTGATAAACTTCTCCTTGTCACCAATTGTATGATTTGAGAAACCACTATCAATCACCCAAGACTTGGCTTCTTCTCTTGCATGAAAGGCAGTCCATACAACCATTGATCTATCATTTTTTTGGTCTGTTTACAAGGCGTCAATCTTCTCACATTTCCCAACATCATCCTTTTTGTCACCAACACTCAAGGCCATGAAAAGTGTTTCATCAATTGAATTTGTAGACACCTAAAATTGACCATATCTTTCCTACATCTTTGGCTGGTCCTAAATACCCTTTTACCTACATATCTTCTCCAAATTAATTAAATAATCTAATTAGTTAATTAATTTCCCCTCTTCACCCATCCAAAACCAAATAAATAATCCTTTCATTTTATCATTTCCTCACCTTTCCATAATCCTCTCGCATAAATAAGCCTTTTTTATTTATTAAATCCCTAATAATTGCCTAATAATGTCCTAATTGAGACTTAATCCTAATTAGTCTCTAATCCAAAACTACCTCACAACTACCCAACTACCTATCCAACCCTTTAAATAAACCTATCTCCCCCCCCACTCAAAAGGAGGAATCCTCTAAGCAAGTACATGCTATCAAAATATTTCTTCCAATCTTCTCTTATCCAACTAAATACTTCATCATCATTGGTTATTGCTGATATTTGAAGGAAGCCCACATTCAATCCATGATCAATCGAAGAACAATCAAACAAGGTATTGGGTACACTTGTTTCGTTTTATCCTGTGTAAGAATTTGGTAATTGATTTGAGGATTCTTAGGTTGTATTGTTTTATCTTCTTATGTTTCCATTAACTATTTTTTTAGCATACATTTCTAGCACGCATGGTGGGACCCCACTTCCCTTCATCTAATCTTCTTTGGGAAGTTTTCCCCTTCTTTTTCATCATTTTTGTGCAGGTTTGTGTCTTTTTTGGGCAAAACCCTAGTTTTTCAAGATTTTATCATATCTTTCAAAATGCTTGGATTTTTTCTACAATATTTTAACAAGTGTTTGAAATCACTTGAAGAGGTTACACAAGAAAAACCAGGTCTTTATCATCCGTTTTGAGTGACTTATCACAATTTGGGGTTTTTTCATAAATCAACAATTATGGGTTCATATTAGAGAATTTTTTTGATATCTTTACATTTTCAGGAATCTCTTGCAATTTTAGTGGGGGTCTATTCTTTATAATTTCAATTTTGAGGTTAAATTGGGGGCAAAATAACCAGATCTTTGAAAACTATATGTTTTTCATAAATCCACATTTTTGGGCACATATCAGTGAAATTTTTAGGTTTCTTTACATTTTTAGAAAGACCTTGAAAATCTAATAGGGTTCTATTCTTTGGGATTTTATTTTGGAGGCACAAAACATAACTAAAAAATTAGATCTATGTTGACTATGAAAATAAAATCTAAAATTTCAATCTTGATGAACATTTCATGTATTGTTTCAATATAGCATTACTTGTTGATCTTTTCAAGGGCTTGATTATTAGGTCTAATACATGTTTTTCTTGTAGAAAACTTATTCTTCAAATATTATCTTTTCAATCTAACATTTGTTTTTGGAAGCACTTTTTTCAATGCTTATACCTTCTTTGCTTGATGGACTTGATTTGCAACTTTGAAGAATACACCTTATCATCAGATCTTAAGAGAATTCCCAGGTGCACTCAAACATGAATTTCTTCATCCTTACTTGATCAAAATCATTGTTTTTAATCTCACATTTAGATTTGTGCTTAAAAAGAATCATTGTTTATAATCTCACATTTGGATTTGGGCTTAAAATGAATCATTATTTCCAACATCACATTTGATTTTTTGGGGGGGGGGCATAAAAAGAACAAGTGCTTTCTTTTCTTGGTGGGTTTGAATTTGATTTTGGGTGTGTATTATCTTCCCTTGCACTTAGTGTGATCTTGGGAATCAAAAACATCCCTTAGTCCCATTCACTTTCACATCACACTTTTCATTTTCTAAGGGTTAATAAATCGTGTTTGTGTGAATCAAGTACATGTGTATGCTCTCCTCTTGCACCATATAGTGATCTTGAGGATCAAAAGAATCTCTTGATCCAATTTTTTCACACTTTATTAGGAGGTTTTCTTGGAGACACACCACTCCAAGGGATGACCTCAACTCTAGTGTTCCGACAGAGTATAAAATGTGGGGAGTGAATCGAAAGACACACCTCTTACAACTTGGAATCTTGTCATTCGGGCTATAAGCTCCCAATAACTTTATACCTTGGGGAAGTGAAGGTGAAGGGTGGGTTACCCTCTTCTCCTAGCTGTTTGGCAATACTTCACTTTCATTTCATGGAATTGGGCCTCAACGTACCTTATGTATATAGAGGACGCCCTTAGAGAACTTGTGCATCCTAGATTAAGACCTCTTGGCTACACCCAATTGACTAATGTTAGGCTTGTTGATGTTTCTTCAAGTGTCTTCATAAATCACAATAATCAATTTCAAAAATCAAGTATATCATTGTCTCTTGTGTGTGATCATATGCATGTACATGTGAAATATTTTTTTTGCAAATTGCCTCAATTCAAACCTCCAACCAATCTAATCCACTCAACCTTTTCAAGTCATCCACATCCACTTAATCATCCAATCCAACCTCATTTCCTAATTAACCATTCCATCTTAATCATTCCTCATTATCCTCATCATCATTATTCACCTATCATAGTCATCTCTTCAATTCTGATCATCATTCTAATTATCATCCATAACCATCTTAGTCATCAAATCCAATCCATTTCCCACCTAATTCATTTGTTGTCATCTTACTCATATTCTCATCCTTGAACTAATTCCAATCCTCATTCATCAAAATCGTTGTGATCATCAACAAATCTATGTCAAATCCAAAACCCAAAATCATAATCCGAGGTGGTCCAAAATTCACTCCTAATGATGATGAGAACCTCATAGATCATGACGCATATTTTGATACTCATGAACCATACTTTGACACTTATAGCCCATCAACCTCCTATCGATCATCACCTCATCAATATATCCCCCCATATTCGCTTCCACCAACATCATTATCACCCCAAGAATATGATGAAATACTAGATCTTAAACATATCTATGATGGTTTTAATCCTACCACTAAGGCAAAGTTTAGAGATAGTTTCTGTCATGTGTCCTTAGCACATCTCATCATTGGAGAGTCTTATGATGATGTCACCTCAACATCACCATCTTATATGCCATCCCCATCAACTTCATACAAACCTTCATCCCCTCATGACCCTAGAAAATCTAGAATACAAAATCTTATTGATCAATTTTGGGATGTGATTGAAACTTTACGTGAGGAACAACAAGCTATCTTCAAACAATGAAAAGAAGAGGAACATATTCAAAAAATAAAACATGCGTATGATAAATTGAGTCCTCTTGATCAAGCTCTACTTCGAGAGGAATGTAGACATCACCCTATAGCACCGTTCATCTTTGAAGATTCACAAGATCATTCTTATCATCCTATCACATCAACACCCCAACCCTATGAGTCATCTCCATCCACCTCATACAAATCTTCATCACAACCAAACTACCACTCATATCAACCCAACTCATCCATACCCCAAACCTATTCAACAATAACTTTACCTCAAACCTCACAAGTTCAAATTCCTACCCATGCTTCATCTTCACACATAGTAAAATCCCATCACCTCACATCTTCAACAATGAATCCTAGCTTTGTCTATTTGCTTTTTGTTTCTCTTTGATGTCAGACTGCTACTATTTTCTATCGGTTGTCAATGCTGTAGTTGCTGTTAGTGGCTCATTTTTCTCATGAGCCTTTGTTCTGGGTTGTTTTGTAAGGGTTCGGCCCCTTGTTTTGCCACCTTATATTATCAAAAATAATGAATCCAACAACAACAATCCCTCCTTCAACAACAACAAATCTTAGCCCAAAAACCACAACTACAACCTTCATTTAACACATCATCCACCATACCTTTATCCACACAACATCAACAAATTCCATCTAATCCTGATCCTAATACATTGGTCCACCAACCTTATAATTCATTAATTCCTTCATTACTTTCACCACCATATTCGTCCAATCCTCTACCAACATCCCACTCTTAATGGGATGCAAAAATTCAAGAATGGAACATGAATATGAGAAATGGCATTCCCTTGTTCAAGCACAAATTCAAAAATAGTATGGTCATCTCCCTATAGTACGTCTTCTCTCTTATCGTCCTACCACATCAACATCCCAATCCCATGAGTCACCCCCATCATCATGCCAACCTATTCCCTCCACATCAACCAATCTCATGAATATTCCTCAATATCCATCTCAAAATCCTCCGCAACATGAGCATGCTAGTACTAGTCACTCCTCGCGCCAAGATCAAGAATCCTTAAGCCACCTTAATTCTACCCTTGACAAGGGAAATACCACCTCAAGTTTGGAATCATACACCAATCCATCTACTATTCCCCCTCATCCATCCATCCCTATGGAGCCTCCATCATATAATCCTTCCAACCTTCCAAATCCTAATCCATGAAGCCAATCCCCAACACACTTAAAGTCTAAACCATCAAATCTTCCACTTAAGTCCAATCCTATTATCCATCCACCTAAGCCCAATCCAAGTCTTGATCCTATCATATCCAATCCTGTCATCTGTCCACCCAATCCAAATCCCAATCCTATTATATCCAATCCTCTTGTCCATCCACCTGATCCTAATCCCACTCCTATCACACCCAATCCCATTATCCCTCCAATGGATCCTAATCCTACACCTTCCACCCTCATTATCCATCCATTATATTGTGCATCCACCCATATACTAATGAAGAATGTGATCCATTGGATACTAGCAAGGAATCAACCGCCACCCTCATGCCATCAAATCCCTATCCTTGAAACTATCCAAGAACCTTCAAATGTCATGCCTATTTCTCCAATCACATCTTTTAGTCCACAAACTATCAAGTCTCTTGAAGATCCACCTACCATAAGACCAATTCATTCCCCACCATACATTGAACCTATCCAGCAAACCTTCATTCCTATCCAAACTCAAGACTTATGTCAAGAGTTGAATCCAAAGCATGATCAACCTTTCTCCTCACCACTTCAAGATCAAATTATCCACACTCCTCCAAACCAACTTACCCAAGATCAAGAGCTTGCCACTCCTTCCACTCATGGTCCCAATACTATCCATAATCAAGAAACCTCCACCACTCCTATCCATCATCCACCTAGTCCTATCCATCATCCCACAACATCCACTTCCCTTGATGAGACGCTTGGTCCCCACAAGCACATAGATGTTCAAACAAATACCTTGGATCTTAATGAGCATAATGATAATCAAGATCCTATTGCTCCTTCATCATCTCATATTGATCCCATTTCAAATCCATCAACCTATCCACATAGTCTAGCTACTTTCATCCATGAGTGTTCTTCCTTAGGAAAAGAACAACCTATATCTACCACCTTGCCTTCCTCATCCAATTAGGGACTCATGTCTTGTGTCCTAAAAAATAAGCATCCCATTGCACATCGTATATTACAAAAAATTAATTATCAAGGTAAAGGCTTAGGCCTTCATGAGCAAGGTAACTTGGAACCCATCCATGTCAAAGTCCCTCCGAAACTGTATGGTATTGGTTATATACCTCAATGTAGTCAATCCAAAGATGTTGGTACCACATCCCCACCTCCTAAATCCACTTTGTCCAAGCCCAAGCTAGGTGCACCTCATCGCACCCATAAAACATATGTTGCCACCCTTCTTCCATCATTCTACGAACCCAAGAAGCATGTGACCATCCATCTCCCTCCATCCACTTTACCTCCACTTCTTCCAACTCCTAACATCCCTCCATCCACTTTACCTCCACTCCTTCCAACTCCTAATATTTCCATCCTCAAATCCCCTTCCACTTTAGCCACAAATCCATTAATCCCTCCATCCATACATCTCGTTCCTATAAATCCCCTACAATTCATAATCATGATCAATAAATGCACACATCGACTAAACATGAAGCTATCACAAAAACCCCCATGTGATTCAAAAATAAAAATTTGGATGCCTCCACCCATAAAACAAAAAATCCTAATGATCCTCATGCTATAGGGCACCAATGCAAAGAATCAAAGCAAAATCAAAACTTGAAAAGGCTACCCAAGTCCTCATCTCAAAAAGACAATTTCAAAATTAAAATGGTTTGGATCCCCAAGCAAAAAGCACCTAATTCAAATGGAGCATCCACAATCCTAAAATCCCAAACATCCTGCTCCCCTTAAAATTCATAAGTCGATTTGGGTCCCTGAAGTCCTAAATAGGCAATTCCCTAAGAGAACATCTCCATTACTCCCAAATCCCCCTTCCAATAAAAAGATTCAAAATCTAATTCAGTGTGTGCAAATGTTGGTCTTGGTTCCCTTCCACTCCACAACATTCCCACATACCTCCATCTCCCCATCTTCTATCTACTATCCCACTTATTTCTTCCATCATATCCCTATGGTCCATGCTTTTGCATAAGTCCTTATATCTATCTCTTTATCTCCATCCTAATCCACTATCCTTCCATCCTAATCCCCATCATAATCCACTATCCATCCATCCATAATATACTCTCCTTACTCTATTTCCCTCTCATGCAATCCTCTACCAACATCCATGAGCATAATACCACTTGAAATGGTCTATGAGTAACTTCTATCCATCATGGGACATTACCACCTTGCTATGGGAACAAAATCTTGAGTCCTTACCTATTCCATCCAACTATCCCCTACCAAAAAAAAAGAAAAGAAAAATAAAAATAAACAAAAAATATGAAAAAAAAAATCAAAATAGTAAAGATGAATCCTTCGTCCAATGGTCAAAATCATTTTTATCGCGCCTTGGATAAGTACCATGATGAAAACCTGGCAAATAGGTGTCATGTGTAGGTGATTATCTATGTGATTTACACTTGGGGGCATGTTGTCTCATCTATCCCATCTCATCTATCTCATCCTATCTATCTCATCTCATTCCTATCCTATCATTTTCCATCCTATCTTGCCATCCTTACCCATCATATCTATCATACCTTCCTCATTGCACCATCCATCTTCCATTCCTCCTTTTGATCTTGATGAGGGTAAGGGAAAAATGTTGAAAAATGATTTTTACACCTCTTATCATACTCCAAATTCCACCCATCCATTTCTAAGAATATCCTCCATACATCCATCTACTACTAAGTCCATTCATCCCTTCCAAGCATTATCCCCATCATGCATCCTAATAAGCATCACCTCGCCAAATCCTAAGGCATAATATCTAGAGTGGGGGCATGTTATTCCTATGTGACGTAGTCCTTGGAGATCACATCCTAGGCTCCCTCCATCTATCATATATCTCCCATCCATTGTCCTTCTATCACCAATCCTTGTGTCCATCCATACTCCTACCTTTATCCTATTGTCCATCCTTTTATCCATTCAAATCCTACATTTATCCTATCACCCATCTTTTTTATCCACCCATCCAATCCTACATTTATCCTATCACTAGTCTTTTTAATCCATCTAGTCCTACTTTCATCCTATCTCCCATCCTCTTATCCATCCATCTAATCCTACATTTATCTTATCACCAATCCTTTTATCCATCCCATCCATTATTGCTCATCCTTGCATCCTATCTTCATCCTTGCCTTTTGGCTTGGTTTTCCCTTGTCATTGGTATCTATCCAAAGACTATCCAAGCACAATCCAATGCTAAACATCCAGAAAAATCAAAATATTCCCAAGAATCCAAACAATAAATCTAAATGCAATTTATCCTTAATCCGTACCAATCTAGCCAAATTATCCAATCGCATCCATGGTCTTGATCCTACCCTTGTTGTAATCCTGATCGATCAATCATCATCATCATCAATGGGATATATCGTTCCCACATCCTTGTGTTGCTCTGGGGATATATCATTCCCCACAATGACAACGCTATCCAACCCAATCAATCAATCCAATCGATCATCGGTTTTTAGCTTGACAAAGGCTATCACCTTGTTTGTTTTTGAATAATTTGTGCATGCTTGCTTGTTTGCTTGTGTGTGTTATCATTTTATCTTGCATTTCTATTGCATCTTGCATATCCTCCAGCTAATATTCATATCTTGTGTGTGTTGGAATAGCTTTTAGCATACCAATCATCATTTGCATCTAAGGTCATTTCATACCTTTTGTGCACTTCGACTTAAATGCTCTAAGTTTCCTTTCTCATGCGTCTAGACAAGGTTATATTATGCTGGAACATCCCTTTTTACACATGACACATCGTCACCTTGGTCTTTATACCTTGGTGCATAATGTCAAGTGCTACATCAAACTAGGACTCCTTTCTACAACTTAACAACAATAACCAATATCCCTTATCCTCATTCATATCTATTTCCTACCCATATCCTCCCAAAACCACCCATTACCCGTCTTATTAGGACATTGTTTGTCGTGTATCCCTCTTTCATCCGTTCTCCATTTCTTTCGAGATTTTTAAGAAAAAAAATTATGAATTTTTCAACAAAAAAATTCTCGAGGAGGCATCTTATTTTTATATTTGACACATTGTTACCTTAGCCGGAACCTCGTATCAAAGAGGGGCAAAATGTAGACACCTAAAAGTGACCATATATTTCCTACACCTTTGGCCGATCTTGAATACCCTTTTTACCTACATATCTTCTCCAAATTAATTAAATAATCTAATTATTTAATTAATTTCCCCTCTTCACCCATCCAAAACCAAATAAATAATCCTTTCATTTTATCATTTCCTTGCCTTTCCATAATCCTCTCACATAAATAAGCCTTTTATTTATTAAATCCCTAATAATGTCCTAATTGAGACTTAATCCTAATTAGTCCCTAATCCAAAATTACCTCACAACTATCCAACTACCTATCCAACCCTTTAAATAAACCTATCTCCCCCCCACTCAAAAAGAAGAATCCTCTAAGCAAGTACATGTCAAAATATTTCTTCTTACAATCTTCTCCTATCCAACTAAATCCTTCATCATCATTGGTTATTGTTGATCTTTGAAGGCAGGCCACATTCAATCCACGATCATTCGAAGAACAATCAAACAAGGTATTTGGTGCACTTGTTTCATTCTATCATGTGTGTAAGAATTTGGTTATTGATTTGAGGATTCTTAGGTTGTATTGTTTGATCTTCTTATGTTTCCATTAACCAATTTTTAAGCATATAGAATCATCGTGATCCTCATCTTCTGAAGAAAAACTGCTCTCTATAGAATATAGACTTCTTTTGAACTTGTCTCTCTTGTTACTACCCCTTGATTCTTTAAAAGGACATTTAGAAGCAAAGTGACCAACCTTCCCACAATAGAAACATTTGAAGGGTAACTTACCTTTGTATTTGCCAGTGTCTTTCTTTAATTTTCTCACAAAATTTGCTTCAACTTCATCAAAGCTCTCATCTTCATCAGCAACTTCATCCTTTGCCTTCTTTAGGGTTTCAAATTTTCTTTTAAAGATTTGCATCTTTGTTTGTTTTACTTTCTTATCTCCTCCATAAATGGTTTTAAGTTTAACCCAAACTTCTTTAGTAGAACTACAACTCATTACCTTTGCAAGTTCTGAATCAGCTAACCTGCTCATAATAGCAAACTTTGCCTTGGCATTGTTATCATATTCTTTAACTTCATCTAGATTTGTAGGAGTAGTAGCAAGAGTAGTGTGACCAGTCTTGACAGATTGCCAAACACCGCACCCTAGAGAATTGATATAGCCTTCCATCCTTAGCTTCCAAAAAGCATAATTTGTTCCATTGAACCTAGGTATCTTGTTGGATCCATTATGTGCCATCCTAAACCTTTCTCAAGCGGTTAAGCTTCCTTCAAAGGAACTTGGCTCTGATATCAATTGTTGAACACACCAGGATACTGAGATGGGGGATAAATCAGTATCTAATCAAACTTTAACTTCTCTGGAGTAGATTAAAACTTAAGTATTACATCATCAACATAAACATGAAAGATTAGCACAATGCACATCAACACATAACACTAGATATATATGGAAAACCCTAGAAGGGAAAAACCGCGGTGAGGATTAACTCACAATATATGAAGCTCAAAAATAACAACTTTGTTTTAGGGCTACAACCCAAGGAACCTACTACTCCTTGAAAACTTTGATTTAGGGTCACTCCCAAGGAAGCTACTACTCCCTGAATACTTTGTTTTAGGGTCACTCCCTGAATTGAGAACAAACTTATAAAAGATCACAGTATGACAATCCTTCTACTGTCTGAAAATTGACATTAAAATTCACACCTTTGATGATTGCAATTCTACCTCTTCACACTTCCTTCTGATGATCGGATCAGTTAGGCACACTCTACACTTGATTAATACCACAGATATGTTTTCAAGATGAATTAGGACAATATCTACAAGTTATGTTCTTTCTCCTTCAATCGCACATCATAATGCATTCATTCTCCTCCTTATCTTACTTGTGAACCTTATTAATCACCTTGCAATCACACCTCACCTAACTCAGTTTGATTTACAATTTATACATGATATTACATTGATTGCATTGTTTGTCAGCCAGAGACAATGTGAAAAATACATTTACAAGTCGGCCAAACAACACACAACATGAAATGTGTAGAGGACAAGTCCTAAACATGACTATAAACTACACTAGCAGAAGACCCATGCCTTGCGGACATCAACACTTGCTTAACCAAGTCCAAAACATCCTTCATAGCATCAAACAACAAGGAATTACATCTGCACAATCCGCTCATTTGAAAATAGGACAGCTTTAAGCAAAGACATGAAATTTGAAGCATAACGGCCACGACAACTTGAAAACCTTGTGTGGTACTAGAAACAAAAAATATCTTCATAAAACTCTTCCAGAGGAGTCTACAGGACTCATACAACATCTCCAATCACTCTTTTACCTCTGCACATCAAAGATTTTGTATTGCACATCTTCAACCATGAACTCTGAGAACAACAAGTCATCTGGAACACACTGCAACATACTGTCATTGAAAAATTGAGCTTGCGGACCACCAAGAAGCTTAAAATTGCAAGGAAGCATGTAATGCACATCCATAAACATGTCTACAAAACCGCAAAGGCAAACATTCACATCCGGAGGAATGTGGAGCATTCCAACAGGCCTTTAACACCACCTTATTATGTCAGAACACATGTCGGTACCCTATCATACATAACTTTCACAACAAAATGACAGATGATTTGAAACTTTGGAATTATCACCTTCATTGCACCCTGAACATAGTTCCACAACCGCATAGCCATAACTGCTAATGTGGAGGAATGCGAAACAATCTCCCAGACAGTCTTCAAAGGTAGTTCATGTAGCAGAACTGTCACCAACTTCCTGAGGCCAAACCTTTTTTGTATCAACACATGCATTCTTAGGAATAGTAGGAGAGATCATACAATATGTTTCAGGCCACCAGTAACATCTTCTCAAGATCAGTAACACATCTGATCATCTTAGTGCTTCTAATTCCCATTTTAATTTTAACTTCATAATCAACTCTGCACTGATCTAGTCATAACATCCAACCATGAACTTTAGTAACCACATTATATTCAACATAACATCCAACCATGAACTATGACATCCAACCATGAACTGTATCTTCTCTGTTGGATCAACCATGAACACCATCACACATCCATGATAGTGTTGACATCAATGACAACCTTAAGAACCATATGTGTAACAAGAGCAACATGAAACGCCATTAGAGACTCCACCACCAAGAGTAGACGTGAGAGGTAGAAAATCCATAGATGATCATGTGGGTAGAGTTATGGTTGCAGGCGAGCGCTGCATTTAAAATTTGGTAAAATTTAAACAATGTTATGGAGAGTATTAAATATTCTAACTGTATACACCTAAAATTGGCTCGGGTCAAATTAAGTAAATATTTTAATATTTATCTTAATTCCTATTTTCTTCTATCAATTGAATAAATATTATAAATTTATTTAATTGGCTCATTATCCCATAATTAAATAAAGTCATTTTATTTAATTAAATTCCCTATATTCTTCTTATGTCTCACATTCAATTAAATTCCCTAAATTCTTCTAAAAATCTAAAGTCCAAAGTCCACATCATCAATTCACCTCATCTCTTCCACCTCACCATGTTGCACATATAATTAAATATTCTTAATATTTAATTAGCTAATATCCTCCATTTTCCAAAATAAATCTTTAAATCAATTATTCTCCACCAAATTGAATATTTAATTCAATGCTCCCCACTAGCCTTCACAAATGGAATATTTAATTCAATGTTCCCCTCTAGCCTTGACCAATTGAATATTTAATTCATTGTTCCCCACTAGTCTTCACTAATTGAATATTTAATTCAATTGTTCCCCACTAGCCTTTGCCAATTGAATATTTAATTCAATTGTCATAATCCACTATTCTCAAATAAAGAATTTTTAATTCATCCATTATGAATTAAAGATTCAAAAAAAATGAGAGCCATTGATCTCATCTTTTGATCCTCACCTTCCATTCTATTTTCAGAAAATCTATAAATAGAACCCTCTTCTAAGCCATTAGGGGGGAACTTCATTTGCACAACCACTATACCCAAAATTCTCTCATCTTCTCTTCTCAACTTCATTCTCAAGTATCCTCCATTATTGTGTGTTGAAGCTCTCATTCAACACAAACAGGTATTCTAAGCCATTCTTCCTTTGTCATCTTCAAACAAGCAAGCAAGCAAGAAAGCTTCTGAGGGCTTCTCAAATCAAGATCAAAGCAAGATAGGCAACAATGAAAAACGACAGGTAAAAAGGGTTGTAAGTATGTTCTTACTCATCTTGGTTTGACTCCTCTTTGCCTTCAAATTCTATTGATGTTTGGGTTTTATGTTTTCATGTATTTGACTAACTCTCATTCTCCCCCTCACATTTTGGCGCCCACCATGGGGCCCTTGCCCCTTTACTAATCCAAAAAGCTAGTTTTTTAGTTGCAAGTTCGTGCAGGTGAAGAACAGGTCTCTGGCAGCCGTGTTGCACATTTGTTCTCCACAGTTGCGCATTCATACTCCGCAGTTGCGCATTTGACAATACTGTGCATTTAAACTCCACAGTTGCGCATTCACACTTCGCAGTTGCGCATTTGTCCTCCGCAGCTGCGCATATGACCTTCTTGTGCATTTAACCTCCACAATTGCGCATTTACACTCCACAGTTGCGCATATGCAAACATTGCGCATTTAACCTTTGTAGTTGCGCATTCATTCTCTAAAATTGCGCATCTGATTTTGTCTGCGGCACCTGGGTCCGATTTTGCGCATATACTCTGTGTACTTGCGCATCTATCTGAGTTGCACATTTACCCCCTAGTTTTGCGCATCTGTTCTATCAAATTGCGCATCTGTTCTGTCAAATTGTGCATATGACCTCTAAAATTATGCATATGACATCTGAAATTGCGCATATGTTTTGCAGTGAATTTTAATAAAGTTTTTTTCTTCACCAAACGCTCTATTTTTCATGAAATCTAGGCAAATTTGTAGTCAAAATTTATGGAAATACCCCCCAGACGCAATGGTGAGGTTAGATTTGAGCTAAGGGATCATCTACATACATTTTTATCAAAATCTTAACAAACTAGGGTTAGAAAACGCAAATTTCTACATACTGATTGTTTCTTTCTGCGCATATGTCCTCTGATTCGACGCATCTGTTAGAATAGCACATATATCTCTTGTTACAATGCTTTTGACACCTGTCTCAGCACTTTTGTAAAATGCCGCATGCAATCTCTGTTTCTGCGTATTCAGACTGCAGTGCGGCGCTTCTGATTCTGCTTTTTGTCTTTAAGGTTTCTGATTTTGTGTGTTTGAGCTAACAATCATTTTTGCAGGACTAGTGGCTGGATTAGATCATTTAGTTGCTTTGTCTAGTTCATTTAGACTAATTAAGGGAAAAGTAACCAAGTGCATCGCATACAACTTCCACATAACTCATAACTAGGAAGAAAGTAATTGGACCCATTTGCTATCTTTGCATTGTTGATTATTTTCCTAGTTAGATCGATGCTATCTTTACAAATGGGAAAATGAACATTGCTATGTCTTAATCACTTCCAAGTTAACAACAGGGAATGAACAATGCTATGATCTAAACACTTCCAAGTTAACAATCGTGTGAGTGCACAAATAGCTTAACTCATTTAGTTTTTCTACTTTTAACTAGGTTGGGTTAACAAGTGTTTTATGTGCTTGCGAATGACAATAGGCTTATGCTCTCCCCTTACTTGGGTGATCAAAGTGCCAAACTTGTCATTCTATTTGTCAAACCTTTAGGGGGGCCTACCCTTGGATGCATGCTTGTCCAAGTGGGAATGACCCTGAGTGGTAATAGGCTAAAGCCAAGCCCTACCAAGCCACTTAAAATAAATTGTGCTTGGGGTGAAAACCTCAAGCAACGAGTGCTGATGTGTTACACCGACGGCCAACCTCCCCATAAACCCTCATAGGCGCAACCCTGTGAGGCTGGAAGACTCCATAACGACGAGTAGTGCCGCTGCATGTGTAACCACTCGAACGGTTGCCCTAACTAAGAACCAAATTGTTTAGCAAGCCAAAATCCCTTATTGTCCTATCCAGCCTAAGGTGTACTTGTTTTTAGAGTCAAAACAATCCAAAAACACAAAAAAATAACAAAAGATAAAAATCATGGAAAACTTCTATGTGTTTGTTGTGTTTTTGCCATAATTGAATATCAACCTCACAAGAAACATCAAGTTTTTCAAACCAAAAACACTGAAAATCCTGAAAACGATCCAAAATTTCTAAAATTCTGAAAAAACACAAGCAAAAAGACAAATTTGCGCATATGTACCGACCTTTTGCGCGTTTGAATCGACTTTCTGCACATTTGACATAATTGCGTATTTGAACTCTGTATTTGCGCATGTAAACTTAACCAGTGTTGCGCATGCATATCGACTTGATTTACCTCCTGGCATTGCGCATTTGAACCAGAGAACAAAAAATTTAGTACTTTCCAAGAGCAAAACTGTCAAAAACCATTTTCAAAAACCTATTTCAGTTTTTCAAAATCTGATTGAAACCGTGTAAATCAGCCATTTCGCCATCTTTTTTAGTAAGCTTTTCCAGTCTTGTGTCAATGGCAAACCAATTAGAATATATGGATCAAAAAGTCCAATATCTACAATTGCAAATAAACTTAGGTCCCTCGTCCCAAGATTGTTTAGCAATTTCTCAACAACTCCAAGTCTTAAAACAAAAACTGAAAAGCTTGCAAGCCGCACGGGCCAGTACTAGCTATGCCTCACCCCAAAATCATATATCTTTTTCCCATACTCATGACAAGGCAACAACCACCTCAAAAGGGAAATCGTCTACCACTTTGGCTCCTAATCCTCCTTCGTCATATTCTAAGACACCTATCCCAAAGCACACCAGTCCTATGCCAACACCGCCATCTAGTTCCTCAAATTCTAAATGGCACACCAAAAAAGAATCAGATGAGTGGTGGGAAAAAAATTTCTAGATTTATACAACACAAGAAAAGCCAGAGTGAAAGCAAAATCCACTCATCCATCCCTTCATTCATCTACCCATACACCTACGAAGGATGTGATCCAAGGACTACTAGTTGAGAGTCAACCATGTCCCCAAACTCCGGTCCTCGACCTTACCAAAGATTCTTCCAATGTCTTGTCAATGCCTACAACACCTTCATGTCATCCGCAACCCCTTGAGCTTATCGAAGTGCCTTCTGCCATGCACCAAAGTCAAGGTCCATCAACCATCCATATTGCCAACCAAGAGTCTTCTACCTCCACTTCAATTCAAACAACCCCAGAGTTATGTCAAGAGCACACCTTAGAGCATGTGGAAACATCCACCCTTTGTCTAAATCAAGATCAAAGCACCCCCATCCAATTTCCCACCAGGCATCACCTATATATTTTCCCTGATCAAGATGCTACCGTTGATGAAGAAGCAATCCATGAGCAACTTGATCCTATGGCTAAGCTAGAGATCCAAGGGCTTTTCTATGATCAAGATGATATCCATAACCATGAACCTCTCCATGAGCCACTTGATCCTATCCATCTCCTAACAACTATACAGGAGAAGAAAATCCAATTCCAACCCATCCATAACCTTTACCTGTTCTATGATCAAGATACGCCCTATGAAGAGGATGTCCTTGAACAACTTGATCCTATACCCATCCATGAGCAAGAAACCTCCATTACTCCTATCCATATTCCACCTAGTCACATATGTGATCCAACAACTTCCACTTCCCTTGATGAGACACTTGCCTCCCAAGCCAGCGTAGAAGATTGAACTAGTAATGATCCTTCACCATCCGTTATTGACCAAGCTGCAAATCCTCCACCATCTATCCTTGGTCTTACTACCTTCGTGCACGAATGTTCTCTCTTAGAACACCAACAACCATTATCCGCTATCTCACTTTCCTCATCTAATAAGGAACTCGCTGCTAGTGCACCTATACATAATCCTGCTATCCACTGCATACTCCAGAAGATGAACTATCAAAGTAAAGGCTTAGGCCTTCATGAACAAGGTATTTTGGAGCCCATCCATGTCAATGTCCCTGCACCTTTATACGGCCTTGGATACATACCCCAAGGTAAGCAAACTCAAGATGTTGGTACTTCCTCCACTCCTCCTAAGTCTACCACTTTCTATCGCAAACCCTATCATATCCCCAAAACATATGTTGTCATCCCACCTCCCTTATCATACACATCCCAAAAGCATGTGACCATACACCTTCCACCATCCAAACTCCCTCCGCTACTTCCAACTCCTAATATCCCACCATCCAATCTACCTCCGCTACTTCCAACTCCTAACATCCCCCTATGCCGTTTACCACCACTGCTTCCAACACCTTATCCATCTATCTATAAATCCTCTAAATACCCCAATCATGGCCGACAAATGCACATATGGTCTAAACAAGGAGCTTTCACCAACCTCACTTCTACCATCCCACGAGGATTCAAGGACAAATATGTGGATGCCTCTACCTATAAAGTCAAAAATCCTAAGAGTCCTCATGACCTAGGATATAAAAGCCAAGAATCAAAGAAGTGTTCATATCAAAAGCTGCATACACCCATACACCTTAATGCCAAATTGAAAAAGGTATGGGTCCCCAAGCAACAAATGATTACCCCAAAAGTTGCACAAAAGTTGCATACAGCCAAATCCATATCTTCACAAGTACTATCTAAAAACAAAATGGTTTGGGTATCCAAGCAAAAGGCCCTAAAGTTACATAAGGCATCCACCTCTCAAGAATTCCAACCATTCACTTTCTCCCATTCCATCCAAAAGTCTCAAATTCTTCCGTCCCATGTGGCAAGCAAAAATCAGAAAAATACTAAGTCTATGTGGGTCCATAAATTCTTAAATCATTCATCCACAAGCAAAAGTCTCTGTTGCCTCTTACACTACTTTCCCATCACCAGCTTCAATGTTTACATGGTATGTGCAATCGTTGGTCATGATTCCCTTCCATTTCCACAACATTTTCATATACCTCTATCTCCCCTTCCTTCTACTATTATCTTACACATCTTCTTCATCCTATTCCTATGGTCCATGCTTTTGCATAAGCCTTCCCTCCATCTTCTGAATCACAATCCACTATCTACCTATGCCATATCACTTTCATACATTCCCCTACCAACATCTGTGAAAACACTTGGCACTGTCCATGCGATAACATCTATCTAGTAGGACTATCACCTTTCAAGGAACTCTATACTCGAATCTTCCCATATTCGCATTCTCCTACCCAAATGTTTCAAAAAAAAAAAAAGTAAAGAAAAATCCATTCATCCAATGGTGAAAACCAGGCAAACAGGCACCTTGGATAAATACCATGATGAAAACCTAGTAAACAGGCGTCATGTGTAAAGTCGATCTTCTATGTCACCTACACTTGGGGGCACCTTGTCTCATCGGCATATCAATCTTCTCCTACCAGTTTCCTTTCATACCATTTCATACCCTATCCTCTATCCATTACATACCTATCATGCCCCATCCATCCATCCAAACTTCATTTCCTCTATTCTTTGGTCTTAATAAAGATTGGGGGCACAATGTTGACAAATGTTTTAGATGTCTATTGACATACCTTATCCCTCCATACTATGCAGATCATACATTATCCTCTCATCCTCCTATTGTCATTAGCATTGTCATGAACAATCCTACGTATTCTACCTACAATGGGGCACGTTATTCTTATGCGACATAGTCCTTAGAGATCACATCCTTGGTTCCTTCTACCTACTTGTTCCATTCACCCATACATCTACCTATCCGTGGTGGTTCCTTGTCGTTAGTCTTATCTGATCCATATCGGTTCCATATAATGTCTTATATGTTCCATATCAGTTCCATATCGTGTCTTATCTAATCCATATCGTGTCTTATCTGATCCATATTGGTTCCATATCGCGTCTCATCCGATCCATATCTTAGGTCCATTAGAGTTCTCCCCGAACTACGTCTCCTCTGAGCTATCACGTAGGCAAGGCCATTATCAATGCGCCCCCAAGGCTTCGTTGTCCCATTAGTCCCATATCTGGTCTGTCTATCTATCTAAGTCCACACCACTTCTACAGATCCACCACCACTTAGGTCTTAGGTCCATCAGGGTTCACCCCGAACTACACTGCCTCTGCGTTGTCACATAGGCAAGGCCATTATCAATGCACCCCCGAGGCTCCACTTTCTCTATTCGTCCCATGTCTAGTCCTTCTATCTGTCTGAGTTCGCTCCACTTTCGCTATTCGTCCCATGTCTAGTCCTTCTATCTGTCTAAGTCTGCTCCACTTTCCCATCCATCCCATGTCTTGTCGTCCATCCCGCTACCCATCCGTGTCTATACCTTTCTCTAGACAAGCGCATGCAGCAAAGCACGCTTCCCAACACAGCAAAAATCATGACGCAAAACATCAACCTATCCAAGGCAAAACCTAGCACCATATCGAAACACTCAAGCTAAATCTCATATCAATTATGGCAAAAAGACACATCTAAATGCAAAAATGTTTTGTGTTGGTTAGATTAAGAGTCTTGATTTATGCTATCATGCCTTTCTATGCTACTCGAGGATGCCAAAAGCTAGAGATGTTATGATGGGGGCATGATTATTTTCTGTCTGCTGCTTGTGGATTAAACTTTAGTAATGTGACGACTTTTGTCTAACGACATGATCGGCAAAAGATCATCGAAGACTCTGAGGTCTAAACATGAAAAGGGGCAATCCTTGTCTATTGAAAAATGCAAGAAATACTCAGGGCATCTAGATTCAACTTTGACTAGATGCTTGTATTAACTTGCTAAATCAAAATCCATGTAAGTAATACTCAGGTCATCTCGGTCTAATTATACCTAGATGCTTGTATTTTTTTACAACATAATAAAGCTCAATGATGAAAGCGCTTCAAAATACTTGCTATATCAAGGTGACAAATATTCATATCACATCCCATATCTATACCATATCAAATTGCATCCCATATCTATATCCATATCCATACCGTATCCAATTGCAAGTCTATCCTTAATCCATGCCAATCAAATCAAGTCAATCTTGTCAAATAATCCAATCACAATCAGTGGTTTTGATCCTTGTCCGGTCGTAAACCATATCAATCAGTCATAACTATCCTTCATGTTGCTTTAGGAATACATCACTCCCCGCCATGACAACACTGTCGTATATCGTTATCATATCAAATGTCTTGGACAGGATGTTGCATTGTCAAAACCAGACCTGGAGTCTTATACGACATATCTTATTCATGAAACCAGACATCATTGATCTATATCCTGAGTTTACCGCTTGACAGGGGCAATACTTTGTTTGTGCTTGTATCATTTGTGCATACTTGCTTCTTGCTTGTGTGTGTCATCTTTTTATCTTGCATTCCATATCATTCATCCCTTTCTTCTGCATCCAACCATTTCATCTCCTATCAACCTATCTTATCGTGAGATTGTCCGTCTCACGCCTGCTGCCTTCTCCCCATCCAATCTCCCGAGGGGGCATTCTATCGTCATAACCTGTACCAGGGTCAAACTAGGGCATGTATCATTATCAGAGTATTCTTGTTCTTTGAAATAACGTGATAAAACATATTGCTTCAAAGAGGGGCAAAATGTATACACCTAAAATTGGCTCGGGTAGAATTAAGTAAATATTTTAATATTTATCTTAATTGGCTCATTATCCCATAATTAAATAAAGTCATTTTATTTAATTAAATTCTCTATATTCTTCTTATGTCTCACATTCAATTAAATTCCCTAAATTCTTCTAAAAATCTAAAGTCCAAAGTCCACCTCATCAATCCACCTCATCTCTTCCACCTCACCATGTTGCACATATAATTAAATATTCTTAATATTTAATTAGCTAATATCCTCCATTTTCCAAAATAAATCTTTAAATCAATTATCCTCCACCAAATTGAATATTTAATTCAATGTTCTCCACTAACCTTCACAAATAGAATATTTAATTCAATGTTCCCCACTAGGTTTCACCAATTGAATATTTAATTCAATATTCCCCACTAGTCTTCACCAATTGAATATTTAATTCAATTGTTCCCCACTAGCCTTTACCAATTGTTCAATTGTCATAATCCATTATTCTCAAATAAAGAATTTTTAATTCATCCATTATGAATTAAAGATTCACAAAAAATGAGAGCCATTGATCTCATCTTTTGATCCTCACCCTCCATTCTATTTTCAGAAAATCTATAAATAGAACCCTTCTAAGCCATTAGGGGGGAACTTCATTTGCACAACCACTATACCCAAAATTCTCTCATCTTCTCTTCTCAACTTCATTCTCAAGTATCCTCCATTATTGTGTGTTGAAACTCTCATTCAACACAAACAAGTATTCTAAGTCATTCTTTCTTTGTCATCTTCAAACAAGCAAGCAAGCAAGAAAGCTTCTGAGGGCTTCTCAAATCAAGATCAAAGCAAGATAGGCAACAATGGAAAACGACAGGTAAAAAGGGTTGTATGTTCTTACTCATCTTGGTTTGATTCCTCTTTGCCTTCAAATTCTATTGATGTTTGGGTTTTATGTTTTCATGTATTTGACTAACTCTCACTCTCCCCCTCACACTAACAATGTGGTGGCAAAAACTTTTCAGCAGATAATCATCAACCACTTATGGAAACACAGATGTATTGCTGTATTTAACAATTCTTGCTTCCCTCAAGGCATCGTTATTCAGAGGCTTTATTCTAACATCATCCTTATCATCTCTTGTAGCACTATCTAAAGGTCAACAAGGTACCGATCCATCAAGTGAAGATGATTCAGACTCAAATCACCAAGCTGAAGTAGAACCAAGAAGACCTTCCCAAAAAGTTGGAGAATATCAACTCCAATGCTGTTTGGTTTTCTTCCATGTGGGTCACAGTCAAGGATGAAGGAAAAATAAACTAGGCCAACTTCTAGTGAATCAAAAGTGGGCACCTTATGATGTAGAACATCGCCTTCAAAATGGGAGTTGAGAGCAGCACTCCTATCATTGAGTAAAGTTCTTTGAACAGCTGGGTTTGATCCATTTCTTGTTTTGATAACATTTATGGTGATCCCCTTCTTGTTTTTCCAATGATAAAGTTGACTCTAATGTAGCTTAATCACTGAACTTTACTGTACTCTCTATGCATGGTTTTCTTTTTCAAGCTTTGATCAATGTTGAAAGAAACAAGCACTATTTAGTGTCTTATCAATCTATGTGCACGTGAGCACTCCAATTTGATACAATAATATTGGTCATAATTTTCCACTGATTAGATGCTTAGTTTTGCACAGACATGGAGGGTTACCCATTACTTTAGTTGCAGCCAATTTACTAATAACAATGCTCATCTGCACCACATAAATATGGCAGAAAGAAGAGCGGTTCTGAATTAAGCCTCTAGTCAACATGCAAGTTCATGGACGGTTCATTTCAGCATGTGTTTCTATTGGAATGTCTGAGTTACCATGACAAAAGGTTTCTTTGATAAAAAAAATAACACTAGATTGCTATACGTCACTTGACCTGATACAAATGCTTTTCAATAGCAGTGAAAAATTATCACCAATCATTAAAGACAAATTATAAAGATGACTATCAGTGTTGAAAGAAACAATCACTATTTAGTGTCTTATCTATGTGCACGTGAGCACTCCAATTTGATACAATAATATTGGTCATAATTTTCCACTGATTAGATGCTTAGTTTTGCACAGACATGGAGGGTTACCCATTACTTTAGTTGCAGCCAATTTACTAATAACAATGCTCATCTGCACCACATAAATATGGCAGAAAAAAGAGCGGTTCTGAATTAAGCCTCTAGTCAACATGCAAGTTCATGGACGGTTCATTTCAGCATGTGTTTTTATTGGAATGTCTGAGTTTTTACCATGACAAAAGGTTTCTTTGATAAAAAAATAACACTACATTGCTATACATCACTTGACCTGATACAAATGCTTTTCAATAGCAGTGAAAAATTATCACCAATCATTAAAGACAAATTATAAAGATGACCATCAGTTTTCTTAAGGATTACTCCATTTGGGTCATCAAAAAGTATTGAGAAGTTAATATTTGTAAACTGGATATATTAAATTAGAACAAGTTTAACATAAATTCCCAACTGTGGAATTTTCACGCAGCCAAGCATCATACAATCAGTAAGTTACAGAAAGTCCTTCGTGATGGTGTTTTGCAACTTTGTAAGCCCAACTCAGATTAGGAGATATATCTTTATTGCTTTGTCAGCATTTGAAAGGAGCACATTTATAGTTCTTGAAATGGTCTGCAATTGAAATCCTGCAGAGTAATTGCTTCAAATTGCGACCTCCACATTATCTCTGAGAGAGAGAGCAAGCTTAAATATGTTGCCTAGGTTCATTGTTCATGCCTGCAATGAATCAGTATTCTCTTTTGGAGCTTCTACCATCGCAGTCTGAAGTTCTTGTGTCTCTTTCTTGCTGAGGTCTAAAGCATGTTCTTCCAAATATTCCTTGCTATTCATCTCTGTCAATCTGCCAAGAGAGAAATATAACTGAATAACTAACAAAAACCTTAAAAATAATAATACAAACCAGATTCCTTGATCATGGTGCTTTGGCAGCTCCTAACTGTCTTAAATACTTCATAAAAAAAAATTTATAGCAAGTGTGACAGTGAGCCACGTGCATTTTTTCTACGGAAAAAAAAATCACTTGAAAGTAATTAATTAGCAAATGCACAAAAGTACCGAAGGCCCTATAGGACAAGAGTTTGAATTGAAGAGTAACACAGGTCATTTGAACCAAAAAGATGTGAAACTCATATTGAAGAGTAACACAGGTCATTTGATTAAAATCTTCATTTGTTAGAAACTAGTTTAAAGAAACAATAACTAACCTGTATGTTATTATAAATAAGTAATAACTCAGGAACTTACCCAAGACATCAATTGGTGCATATCCATAGACAAGGTTTTAACTTTCCATAAAAATGTTTAAAATTCAAACCTGCTAATCGTTCGATCTTTTGCAAATCCCAATTCATTGTCAACACAGATATCTGCGTCATCACTCTTCCTAGAACGTGATGAAGTTGTTGGTGCAATCCTTTTTGCGTCAGCAATTGTAACAACCCGTTCAAACAGTTCTACTGGAGATGCCTCTGCTGTGCACAGAAACCTGGCCTTGTTTTCATACATAACCTGCATCAGAAAACATGAAATGTCAGCCATGCCTGTTGTTCTACTTCTAATTAATATTTCAAAATGTCAAATTATCAATCCAGAAACTTGCAGCCACAAGATAAAGGCTCGTCTTCCTGGAGCCTCTTCTTCCAAAGGCAGCTTTGTGCTATGCCTTGATTTTCTAAGTTACCACAACCTTCGGTGGATGTACCCATGTAACCAGTACCAGAGACAACAGAAGACATTTGGTGATGAATTCTACAACTGCCAGTGGGTAGACACCTCAAACAAATAATAAAAAGGTATTATTGTCCTTCAAGATTATTTGTTTTTGAGTGTTATATAAGAACACCAAATGTTGGAGAAGATGAGTGAAAGGAAGCAACAGTACATGGAAATACTTCCTACACTAATCTATGAGAGGAGGTATGTGTAAAAAATTAAATGATTTTTGCAGTTACAAGAAGAATACATATTAAAACATAAAACAATATACCAAACACAAAAGTTTGTGTAAAACCCTTTCAAGAGAAAAACCCCACACTACAAAAGCAGAACCGCTTGTATAATTCAACAACAACCACGGTTACTATACGCTGTGCCTCTTACAAGAATATCACCAACATACAACTTGGAGCAATACTAGCAACCTCCCTATACCTGCAAAAAAACCAAATAACCCATGCCATACTCCATCTCCAAGCACCAATAGATAGGCAAATCCAAAACCACAAAGCATGAGTGGTTTTACAAAACCATGGGGGCAAAACAAGAACCCAAATTCCAATATGCCCAACTTGGTCATGGTCATCCAGGCTATTTATGAAGATGTTCTTACAACAATTATAACCTATCATAGAATTTGTCATATGTAACTCCCCAATTTGGGTGCCCGAGTTTGTCTTATTCAACCCATTCAAATATTCCTCTTGACTTGTCATAACGCTGATCAAGATTCCAATGTAACTCCCCTATAATCATACTCTTACATATCATAAGATTCTATCATAAAAACCCCCATCTTACAATGTCATAAGATACTCTTACACACCATGATGACACAAGATGCTCTTACAATACATGGCAAAGAGTGCCACCTCAAAGTGGTACACCTCACTCCTCATGTGAGGACAACATAATATATAAATACAAACATTACATATGCAAGATTGAGACACCTTTTCCCAACATTCTCTCATTTGTCAAACACCTTGCAAAAGCAAAGGGGAACTCCAACATTGAAATCTAACCGCTAGGGGTCGTGAGGCCCATAGGCTTATTGCACCACCTGAACTTCTTTATGCTCACAAGCTTCGTCAATGCATCTGTAACATTCATCAAAGTAATTAATACAAAATAATTAATAGATACAAACATTACATATGCAAGGTTGAGACACCTTTTCCCAACATTCTCCCATTTGTCTAACACCTTGCAAAAGCAAAGGGGAACTCCAACATTGAAATTTAACTGCTAGGAGTCGTGAGGCCCATAGACTTATTGCATCACTTGAACTTCTTTGTGCTCACAGGGTTCGACCAATGCATAACATTCGTCAAAGTATCAACCTTCTCTAGCATCACCCTCCCATCCCCTACCATGTCACAAACAAAATGGTATTGGATATCAATGTGCTTTCTCCTCACATGAAAGATCAAGTTCGTTTCCAAACATATGGCACTCTAACTGTCACATAGAACTGTAAACTTAGCTCATACAAGTATGAGTAGCTGCCATGTACCATCCTTCCTATACCTTCTTACAATATGTATTGGACATAAATGTGTTTTCTCCTTGCATGAAAGATTACGTTCTTTTCCAAACATATGGCACTTTGACTATCACATATAATTGTAATAGCTCCCAAACTTAGCTCAACATTTGAACACAATCTCTTAAGCCAAATGCCTTCGTTACAAGCATGAGTAGCTGCCATGTGGCAAAGATTGCCACCTCGAAGTGGGACACCTCACTCCTCATGTGAGGATCAAAATAATTAATAAATACAAACATTAGGAATGCAATGTTGAGACACCTTTTGCCAGCATTCTCACATTTGTCAAACACCTTGCAAAAGGAAAGGGGAACTCCAACATTGAAATCTAATTGCTAGGGGTCATGAGACCCATAGACTTATTACACTACCTAAACTTCTTTGTGCTCACAAGCTTTGTCAATGCATCTGCAACATTCGTTAAAGTATCAACCTTCTCTAGCATCACTCTCCCATCCTCTACCATGTCACAAACAAAATGGTACTGGACATCAACGTGCTTTCTCCTCGAATGGAAGGTCAAGTTCTTTTCCAAACTTATGGCACTCTAACTATCACATAGAACTGCAATAGCTCCCAAACTTAGCTCAACATTTAAACACAATCTATTAAGCTAGATGGCTTACTTACAAGCATGAGTAGTTGCCATGTACTCAACTTCTATAGTGGACAAGGCGACCAAGACTTGTCGCTTACTCATCCAACTAATAGCACCACCAAACATAGTGAAAACATATCCACTAGAAGATCTCCTACTATCAACATCTCCCGCCCAATCTGAATCCACAAATCCACGAATAACCACTCAATGTCAGTCCCCTTTAGAATTACCATGATAACAAATGCAGTACTTGGAGGTACCCCGCAAATATCTGAAGACCTTACTCACTGCATCCCAATGAACTCATCCAAAATTAGCCATGAAACAGCTCAAGACTTGTACAGACCATAACATACATTAAGCTCCCAATAGCATTAGCATAAGGTATACAAGCTATGTTTTGCATCTCACTAGGCAAAGTCGGACACTACTCCACAGATAACTTAGTCCCCACCGAAAATATAAACACATAATGGTTTGCAAGTTGTCATGCTGAATCTCTCCAACACTGAGTCCACTTTCTTTGGCCCAACCAAAACTTTTTGTTTGCTCTATCTCTTCTGATCTTCATACCAATGATAAATTTGGCAAACCCTAAGTCCATCTCAAACTACGTTGAAAGCTGACTTCAATTCACAAGTCATGTCCTTACCGTTACTGAAAAACAACATATGATCAAAATATAGTGCAATAACAAGGAAATGATCACTGTCCATCTCATAATAGATGGAATGATCCAAATTGGATTTCAAAAATCCTAATCCCAACACAAAAGAATCAAACTTTTGGTACCACATCCTAGATGATTGCTTTAGACCATACAAAGATTTATTCAACCTACAAACCAAGGTTTCTTTACCTTGTTCCATGTAGTGCTCCGATTGTGTCATATAGATCTCTTCCCCTATGTCACCATGTAAGAATGTTATTTTCACATCCATCTATTTATCTCCAAATCAAACGTTGTTGCTACAAATAATAGGAATTTGATAGATGTTAGCTTGGCAACTAGGGAAAAAGTCTCACCAAAGTCTACCCCCTCAACCTGGAGATATCCTTTTGCAACCAATCTTGTCTTGTACTTCTCAACATTGTCATTTGAATTGATCTTCCTTTTGAATACCCATTTGCATCCAATGGGCTTCCATCCATCAGGCAAAGGTATCAAGTCCCATGTGTCATTTTTCTTCAATGCAGTCATCTCCTCATCCGTGGCCACTCTCTAGGACTCTACATCATTCATACTCATAGCCTCCTTTATAATTCTAGGCTCATCAGTGTTAGTAATCAAAGCAAAAATACATCTCCAATTAAGAGTATAACTGTTTGGTTGTGTCTTCACCAAGTGGACCACCTTAAGAGCTAAGGTGGAGGTTCTACCTGCTCTTTGGAACTCTCTAAACAACCTAAGCTCTCGTCCTCTTCAAGTCCTCCATGGGCTTCTAGTTCAACCTTCTCGGTCTTTGGGTTTAGTTGAACCACATCCTTCTTTCCATCTTTTTCTGGATGCAAAACTATAGGAGAAGGTTTAAAACTTTGGCTATACAAAACTTTCTCAGCCATGGGATCCCAAAGCTTGTACCCTAGCCAATGAAGATACACTTAACTGCCTTGTTCTCCAAATTGGACTGCTTCTCCCTAGGCACATGCATATGTCTCGCAACAAAAGACTTAAAGATGTCTCAATGAGGGTTTTTACCTAACCACACCTCCATAGGTGTCTTTTCATCAAGAGCTGATGTAGGAGACCTGTTGACCAGCTAACAAGTCATGGCAACCACTTATGCCCAAAACTTTTGTTCCAAGCCGGCTACACTAAGCATACTCGTAACCCTCTCCATCAATGTCCTATTCAATCTTTCTACAACTCCATTCTACTGAGGGATATGGAGTTGTCTTATCTCTCTCTATCCCATGCTCCTTGTAGAATATTGAACAAAACTCACTGCCATTATCAATCTTCAAAATTTTAATCTTCCTACTAGTCTAATTCTCCACAAGAGCCTTAAACACTTTAAAATGACTGAAGACATCAGATTTACTTCTAAAGACATATACCCATGTCCTACTATATTCATCAATGAAAAATACATAATATACAGATTTTGAAATCCAAGAAACATCAACAAGACCAAATACATCAGAATGAATCAAGTCCAACACCCCCAAAAGATTTATGAAAACTAGAGTAAAATTGAATGCAATTTTGTTTTCCATTTACATAATACTCACATAAATCAAATTCAAGGTTACAATCATTTAAACCCTCTACAAGGTTTTTATTTTTCAGGACCCGAAGACCTTTCTCCACAAGAGCCTTAAACACTTTAAAATGACTGAAGACATCAGATTTACTTCTAAAGACATATACCCATGTCCTATATTCATCAATGAAAGATACATAATATATAGATTTTGAAATCCAAGAAACATCAACAAGACCAAATACATCAGAATGAATCAAGTCCAACACCCCCAAAAGATTTATGAAAACTAGAGTACAATTGAATGCAATTTTGTTTTCCATTTACATAATAGTCACATAAATCAAATTCAAGGTTACAATCATTTAAACCCTCTACAAGGTTTTTATTTTTCAGGACCCTAAAACCTTTCTCACTTATGTGGCTCATCCTCTAGTGCCATAACATTGTCTTCTCTACTAGTAACTTGGTCTCTAACACAAGAGCACCCTTAGGCACCCAGAAAACACAACCATCGAAAGTGGATGCAACACTCCTCTTTGTTGCTAGTTTCAATGACGAAGGTGTATATTTTGGGAATCTCTTCATCGCAGGAACAAAACTATTGCACTCAACCATGCATGCATCCAACTAAAATAGAGTGCCTATATAAACACCCTTAGCAAGCACCATAGCTCCTCTCACCATCTTGCACTTGAGAAAACAACTTGCACATCCAAATCATTTAGTTTACTTGCAGAAAGTAAGTTCCATGCCAAACTAGAGATATGTAGTACACCATTGATTGTCCATCAAAGAATCACATTAGGACTCTTCCACAACCAACAATCTTCAGATGAGAGTCATCTCCAAGTTACACCTTCCCACCATCATATTCTTTATATTTCGAGAGCCAACCCCAATGTGAGGTCATGTGGAAAGAAGTACCCAATTCTATCAACCATGCACCTTCCCATGCATGTGTTGCCAATGCCACGACAAAGGCATCACATCATCCTAGGACTTCTCAAACTCATCATCAAAATCATTCTTCTTTGTTTTCTCCTCTTTGCAGTCTTCTGAAATGACCAAGTTTGCCATAGTTTCAACATTTTTCCTTGGTCTTACCAAGAGATTTGGATCTCCCACAAGATTTGGATCTAGACTTGTCTCACTTCTTGTCCTTCTTCTTGCCTTTCTCTTTCTGTCTTCCACAAACAGATAGGGCCTCCTTAGCAAATTCAAAAGCTTTCCTCCCCATTTCTTTTGAAAGTAATAATGCCACCACCTCATCCAATTTGAACTTGGTGGTAGTGCTCCCAATGCCCATAACAAGGTGGTCCCATGAATCTGACAAAAAACACAACAAAGTCATGCAATGATCCTCCATCTTTACTCCAATAGATTGCAACTAGGTCACGATCATATTGAAAGCATTCATATGCTTGGCCACAAAACCACCATCCTCCATCTTGAGTGTATATAGTTTCTTTCTCAAGAAAAATTCGTTTAACAAGGATTTAGTATGATAAATCTCTTCCAACTTGTTCCAAATAAGCGCAACAATGGTTTCTTCAAGAACATTCAACAACACTGAATCGGCCAAACAAAATCTAATGAGACCCTTCGCTTTTCTGTCCAATATGTCTCAGTCTTCTTGTTTCATCACAGTAGGTTTGGATCCAGATATTGCAACCCATAGATCTCTATCTACAAGCATATCCTCCATCTTGAGCTTCCACAACTCAAAGTTTGTGCTTGGAAACTTTTCCATTTCTATTCTTGATGTGCTTGCCATTATTCCTGCAACAAGATCTCCTTCTGTGCAGACTCCCACTCAATCCAAGATTAATATAAAAAACCCTATCCCTAACACCTAGAATCCAAGGTGATTAGGCTCTGATACCAAATAAAAGGAAGCAGCCATACATGGAAACGCTTCCTATACTAATCTATGAGAGGTATGTGCAAAAAATTAAATAATCTTTATAGTTACAAGAAGAATACACATAAAACATAAAAAAATACACAACACAAGTTTACATGGGGAAAACCCTTTTGGGAGAAAACCCTCACTCTAAAAGCAAAACCACTTGTATTATTCAGCAACAACCACGGTTACAATACAATCAATAGGCTATGCCTCTTACAGGAGTATCACCAACATACAACTTGGAGAAATTCTAACAACCTCATTATACCTAGAAGACAACCAAACAACCCATGCCATACTCCATCTCCAAGCACTAATAAATAGACAAATCCCAAACCACAAACCTAGAAAACCATGGAACAAAACAAAGACCCAATTTCCAACACCCAAGTTGGTCATGGTCTTCTAGGCTATTTTTAGAAGATGCTTTTACAACTGCCATAACCTTTTGTAGACCCTGTCATATGTAACTCCCCAATTTGGGCACCCCAAGTTTGTCTTATTCAACCCATTCTAGGACGTCTCTTGACCTGTCATAAAGTTGGTCAAGATTCCAATGTAACTCCCCTTTAATCATGCTCTTACATGTCATAAGAATATGTTATAAGTAACCCCCATCTTACAATGTCATAAGATACTCTTACACACTATGATGACACAAGATGCTCTTAGAACTTCTTACACACATTCTAAGATGTTGATATGTGGAAAAAAGTGCCATGTCAAAGTGGGACGACTCATTCCTCATGTAAGGACAAGATAATTAATAAATACAAACATTAGGAATGCAATGTCGAGACACCTTTTCCCAACAATGAGTACCACTTGTTCCCTTGTGTGTCAAATTTGCAAGAATCACTAGGTAAGGTAAATTCTATCAAGAAAAATCTAATGTTTCCACTCTTGATATTGCATTGAAGACATCAACACCACTTAATTTATACTCGGGACTGAATTTCATTTAATTAAATTTCCTTTTTGTTTATTTTGATTGTTCTGCATTTAATACAATGTATGGTGTATCTCAGTTGATTCAACTCTTCAATAAGAAATCTAGAATGAATTCCTAGGATTGCTCTTTCTGGTATTTCAAGCTTTTGGGCACTAAACAAACAACAAAATCAATTACTTCCAATGGTCTTGACATTTGAGATGAAACAATTTTCCACATTTTGGATGCATGCAAAGGCATGGGCACATTCATGCACTTAAGGGCACAGACATGCACTTAAGGGCACAGACATGCATGCACGGCCATATGCATGCACTCACAGCCAGAGTCATGCCTGCACTCATGGCCAGAGTCATGCACACACACACTCATAACTTAGCATACCCAAAATTCAAAGATGACATACCAGGACCCATACAGCCATGCCCATCTACCCAGGTAGCCATGGGAATCAATTTGTAAGCATAAAAAGAGCTGCTCATGTCAAATACAATATATTAAAGAATCCAACATGCACAGGCCTCCTTCCCAAACAATGAAAAAGTGAGATACACACATAGACAGGAGATAAAACCGAAATCAAACAATTACTCAATACTGATTCATACGACCTGAAGGTCAAAGGGAGGTCAAACGTTGTCAATTGTCAAGTATCATTCAATACATTGTCTTTTGCAATATGTAATTGTAATTAAACATATAGAATGAGTTCATATTATATGTCTAACTTTTTCTAGGAAATAATTACATTCAAAAAGATCAGAGAGAGAGAGAATACATCAACTAATGTGACAAATCGATAAGCTTCTGTCCTATTGTGTGCCCCAAAAGTAGGTACGCCTTCAAGTGCAAGAGTATGGAAGTGCTCTGCATACAACCATCCTTACAGTTTTGCATCAATGGGCTAAACTTGAAAGAGAACCAAGATGAAAATAAATCTAAATGACAATATTTTATAATCAACAATGCATAGGATTCAACACCAAATAAGTAAAAATGTCTCTTGTGAAAATCCAATGTGCAAATTTTTAAAACCATTTGACCTACATGAACAAAGAACTTACTGAAAAGTCCAAAGTAATCCGCTGCACCCAGAGGTTTCCCACAGAGGTCATGAAACTGAAAGTAAGCACAACCATTTGCTCCAAACGGAATCTGACAAATGGATGGATGAGATTGCATCAATGTTCAAACTTCAAAGACCCATTGCAGTCAATCAGTGCTCATTGATCATGATCAGACAATGCACAAAAGTACATACAACCAGTCTGCCACTACAGTACAGGATGATGACTGGTTGTAGAGTACATAGAAATCAAAATATGCTTCCCAAGAAATTACTCTCAAAGATCACCATCTACCAATCCACACCTGTAACTTCCGCCCCATGACAACTTCTACGCTTGTTGGGGTGACAATGCATCCACCTATCAAACTTCGGAACTTTGCTCTCAGCAGTTGAGAGGCTCCTTCACCACAGAAATAGAATCCTTGTTCAGCCTGCATCAGACCATATAATTATGATAGCAATAGGGAGGGTAATAAATACAAGAATCAGAAGAGCAATCTTCTGCAGTAACCATTGTGTAATGCAGATAGCTATACTATGAATAAGTTCAAGCTCCCTAACTAGGAAGGAGTTCAAGTTCTTTTTTGCCTGATGCTTTTGCTATTTAAGTTGAAGCCTGCATTATGGGTGCATGTAGTCCAAGGAATATGTAATCACAAATACTGATTGGAAATGGTTGGCTACTAACCACAAGACCAGCCCCAATTAACCGAATATGCAGAACATTTTTTGTATGTGATATGCTATGCTCACCAGTGGAGTTTGGTGAAGAAAGAACAATCAACTTTCTAAAACTTGATATTACATGTTTCAAAATTTCAGAGATTCAAGAACCTTACTGAAGTGAGCTTTCTGTAGTCAGTGGATGAACCAATCGGATGAACTACACATCGCTCCTACAACAGGAAAACATAAGTTAAAAAGCAATTTTGAGAGTGACCCCACAAAGTATTAGTCTGCATTAGAATATAAAATATTATGCTTTAATTTTATATTTAGGCATTCTTTGTTCAAAGTTAACTTCCTTCTCTGCACCTTCAAAAGTGAGATGAAGGGTAAGAATAAATTTCTCTGCAGACCACCCTCATATAGCTGATCAGGAGGCCTGTTGGAAGTAGCAACCAAGATCTGCAGTCACAGAAAGATCATCTTCAACTGACATATGACAACTTCTAATACACTAATTAACATTCCAGAAATGCAGAATTAATTGTATCTATTCAAGCAAAACAAAGAAAATTCCTTGTCTGACTATTACAGTTAACTTCTTGACAACACAAAGGGTGAATTGGAAATACTTACAATTCCTTTGTTAAAAAGGTGTCCAAACATTCTATTCAATATCAATGCATCAGCTACATCTGTTACCTACACCATTGACAACTGAAGGTAAAGGAAAAACATTCCTCTAGTTTTCTCCTTGCAAGTAATGGAATGGTAAAGCAATAGCATGTGCTAATTACTTGCCAAAGAAAATCTCATCTGAAATTTAGGAGAATCACCTAGGATAAGATTATTACCATGAACTCATCAAGGCACAATAAAATTGCTTCACTTGAAATCTCCTCAGCAACAGCATCCAATGGATCACTAACACCTTTATGTCTCTGTAGTCATTAACTAAACAATGTGAATACTGCCAACTCTAATTCAAACCATATAGAAAAAGCAATTAATGCAGGAAACCTCGTTAGAGCTGTAGGATTAAAAGATGTAACATATTTAATCATCAAGATGCATGTAAGACACTAAGAAGATGCACTTGAATTGATCTTCTTTCGGAGGGTAGGAATCTTACTTGCAAACGGCTATGTACATCCAACATAAAGTCATGAAAATGAATTCTTTTCTTTCTCCAAGTTTCAGGCCTATGAAAAGTACAAATTCAAACTGTTTTAGGCATATAGTGTGTAACAAGTGTTCACACAAACAATTAATTAGCTTCTGCTCAATATATATGTTAACTTTCCCCCAGCAATCAAAGAAATAAAATTTTGTTTTAAATATCATTGCCATAAAATTTTATGACTAACCCAGAGAAAAGAGATTTTCACCACATCTACTCAGATGACAGAAAACCATTGCACCATAGATGATTCAGGTGACTGAAAGCTTCTGAACTACTCCTTTAAACACAGTGTTAACAATTATTTATCATAATCACTCCTTATATTATCTCCTAGTAAGCATAAAGAAATCTTACATACATAAATCATGATAAATGTCTAGGATGGATATTTAAGTCCAGTATAGTATAGATGCTAATGGGTTTGGGCATGGCCATCATTTGGGAAACAAAAATTAGAAGCTACTCTGATTTTATACATTCCGTCCTCATCCATCACTTATCTTTTGCATGAGAAAATTGATTTATTTTAACATCCACCTATCAGTTGCAAAATAAACTAGAGTAGCTTGGACATAAGCATATAAAGTGGAATTTGAACAGTTAAGGTACAGCTAAAGCAACACATAAATCAAAATATAAATGAAGGCCAACTGAAGAGTTAAAGAAATATCTTCTTACAATTGCTCATAAAACAAGTCCATTAGCATTGTTTTGCCTGTGCCCACCCCACCATATAGGTATAAGCCATGAATAGGTGACAAAGAAGCCTTTGGTATGATGGACCAAAACCAGCTCCTACAAATTCCACTATTGATTAGAACATGATAAAATAACACAATAAACATCTTTTGACAAGGATGGATGCATTTGTGTTTGGATTGACAAGAGAATGCATTTGATCACTATGGCTGACCATGATCTTAAAATTTCTTAAGAATGGAAAGTGCTTCTGAATGGATCTAATAAACTTTCCATGACAAATGATAGGGGAAATGCATGATGATTAAATGTTCCTGCAACCACAGGAACACTTTAATTACAAGTGTGCTACCACCTTGTAAAAACAGCTGCTCTTCCTGCAATCTCCCTCACCTGCCAGCTTGACTAGAAGACGCAGACCTTTCCAATCCACAGGTTTCAGCACCATCCATCAGCTCATCATACAACCTCTGAAGAACTCTGAGGGTCTCTTCCTACAAGTTTTATGGAAAGAAAATTCAGTAAAAGCATAGTGAAGCTGCAAAGCAGAGCAACTTGAAAGAGGAAATATTACAATAAATTCTCTGTAAAAGATCAATACTGTGAGTTTTTTAATTTGAAATTGTGAAATCAGGAAAGTGTGACAATATTGAATCTGGAAAAAGCCAGAAATTTACAGAATTACATTCCTTTTATAAATTAAATAATTTAAATTTTGGTGAAAATATCCAAAGATGAAAAGATTAGTGATCTTCTCCAATATGAATTATGATATCATGGTACAAAATACCTGATCTTTGTCACCTGCCATAAGTTCTCCTGCTGCTATTCTCCGTTCATACTCTACCAAGGGGCCCCTTCTTTCCATATCCATTGTTGCATCAATTAAAGCATCTGTGGCATCCAAGATAAATACTGTCAGAAGATCTGACCTCCAAGCAGAGTTTTGTTGAGATATGAGCAACCAAAAGCACAAATCACTCTTGCTCCTGAATGTTCTCAGCTTGTTATTATTTTTCTATATTGAGAGACACTAACAAAGCAAATAAAAGAGGTATAAGAACTAACAAAGATCAAAGAGAAACTGATGTATTGCAAAGTACAGTAGCCCAATTGAACCTAATGATCTACTGAAAAAATTGCACCAACAAACTATATTGGAGGATAGAGGACTCTTTCTGACAGAAGTGCAAGCAAATAGAACAGAAACTGTTGCATGATTTATTTCATTGAAAATCCTGCAGACCACACAAAAAGGAGCTTAAGTTCTCACACCATCCTATTCACTAAAGAACAGCTATAATTTCCCATATTTACTTACTGCTTCAAACTGGATTCTGTAAAGCAATTTAATAAATTAATTTGAATGAGATATATACTTTATCAATAGCTGATAATTGTCTTAAAAGGTTTCAAATGTTGTTGCTGGAACCAGTTGTATTAAAAAACAATAAATGCAAATTTTAGTTGGACATATTCAATTAAATTAAGGATATATGAAAATAAAAAAGCTAGGATTGGCATTTGCAACATGCCCTCTTTGACTTATTGAGTGATCACCTTGAAACATGGCAAGATAAAATTCAGCTGAATGATTTTCTAAGATTGACATAGAAACTTGAGGAATTTTTTCCATCTAATACCACACCAAACCTGTTGAATAATTAAATGTAATACTAACTAATTATTATGATTTAATCCTTGTGTCAGTAAATATGTTTTTCAAATAAGATTTTCTAATTGCCAGGTAAGATTATCTAAGTAGTAGTATTTTATAACTTTATGCCTAAACCTTTTCTTAGCTTCACACTTCCTTGGGTAGATCCTTCTGTTTTGCTTTATTAGGTTGTAGGTGCTATAGAACCATTGCTGTTACTGCTAGCTACATTTTAGGTTGTAGATACTAGGCACTGCTCTCATTAAATATTTATGCTAGCTGAATTTTTTATTAAAGATTAATGTCCTCCCTCCCTTGTGCCCAAAATGTATCCCAAGGAAAAAGAGTATTCACGACTAGGCAATGCTGAGGATTTTCCACGCATGCATAGGAATAAATCAGAATCTAAAACAAGAGACACCCAAATATAAAAGAATGAAATCGTTGCAGACCAACCTCTGCTATAATTTTTGACTGCAGAAGACTGTAAGGCCCTTGAAATTATAGCATGCCGTAGGCCTATACTGATTTCTTTCTCCAAAACAGGGCTAGATGGCATAGAAAATGCCAATGCTTTCTGCAGCTTGACAAAAGATCTTCCACCCCTGCTTATGCACCCATCAAATGCACCCTCTTTTGTAAGCCAGTAAATTGACCTTGCACGGTTAGCTGCTCGGATCACAGACCTCATTGTTTTCCAAAACCTGCAAATCAGCAACAGAATTAAATCTCAGATCAGAGTGAGAAAAGATCCCAAAAGGGTAATTTACCTTCTAAATTACAATAAAAAATATAACCCAAATCTCGAATATTTACCACTACAAGTAGTTTGTGTATTTAAAATCCTAAACTCACAAGTTAAAATAGCCTTGTATTCACTATATAATTATAGAAGATTTAAAAAGAATGTTACACACAACTTGCCACTTGTGGATATGGGTCGTTAAATCAAAAAATCAAGCTCAGTGTTGAGCAAGATACCCACTTCCGTTGTTATTTAATCACACATGCACCTACAGGTTCGGTACAGACTTGCTACAGAGATTTTACATTGAAAATTGAAGATAATGGAATTCATAACTCATAACCATAATCACGGTAACCAAAGCGAAGGCTTCTTATACATTTGTTGGGTGTGATGATGAAGGTGTGTGCTTATATTGGAGTTCACATGTTCATGTCCCAAGAGGTAGAGTTGCACACCTTAATAAACAACATATGAGGTAAATGGAAAAACAATCCCTTGTAAAATGCTTGCATTAAGAAAGGTCCATAAGCACTTGGTACATATTGAGCTTGCCCAGCATCCAGTATGCACCCAATTCAGATTGTATATGACTGAACCTAATTTACCCCATGATTCCTCCCAAAAAAAATCAAAGGAAAAAAAGTCCATGTTGCATTATTACAGCATAAACACTCACCATTAAAAATCCAATAAGCCGTATAACTGCCATTCAATCTTCGCTCTTATAGCACTCCTGGAACTTGGCTTTTTTCTTTTTTTTTTTTTGCTTTTTTTTTTGAGATTTTGGGGATATTATATTTTTGGAGACTGCTTTTTTAATATTGCCTTGTGTCAAGACATGATGCCTGTTTAGCTTTCGATTAATGATCAGTTTTAATTACTCTATTTTTAGTTTATGTGCTATTTCCCAAAATAAAATAAAACATGAATCCCAATTGACACTAGCAAACCTCGTCATGGAGATCTCAAAACCTAAATGAAAATCAGAACTTGCGGAAAATACAAATCAGTCTTGGAAGAAATTACAAATTTCATTCAAACTATGTCACAACATAATTGTACCTACGATAACAAACATTGCCCTTGCAATAATGAATCTCGTTAACTGTATCCCATAATCTCAACGAGAGATCAGAAGTGCAAATACAACAGCACCCAAAGATTTAATTTTGTGCAAGGAAAAAAAAAAAAATGAATGCGCATGGAATCAAAAATGTTTCTACAGATTATTTTTCTTTTCAAAATTGAGATAAGCCCTAATAAACTACCTGGAACAGAGCCAATTCTGATCAAAGAGTAGAATACCCAAATGCGAAAATAGATCGGTCTTCACTTATTTGGGAACAGAAGTAAAGGTCTATATTAATTTTTTTTTCTGGTTTTTCCTCTTTTGGCTTAGTGCGAAAAGAGATAAATAAGAAAACCAATGCAAACCTGATAACAGATATTAAATGAAATTTTGCCAGGGATGAGAAGACCTTTGGCAGAAATACAACAATGAAGAAAAAAAATGTCTGTGTGATTTTTTTTGGGTTAAACTAGGTACCTAAGTTAGTAACAGTATTTGGTAAAAAAAAAATCTGTCAAGCAGCTGTCGTTCCGTATTTACGGCATCGCCTTCTTTGAGGTGATTCGTATTTCGCCACCAGATAATGACGTCATTCATTAATGAATAATGAACCAAGGAATCTTTTGGATTGCACCGTTGCGAGTGACAAATTACTGGCGAACGGAATGTTTCCCGTCCATTGCCGGGGAATTTTTTCGGTGAAGCATATACCAAGAACATTCCTAGGAAGTCACTTCCCAGCGTAAAACTTAATTTTTTTATTGCTCTTTTTAGTCTCATGAAAATTTAAAATAGCAATTCTAATTAAAGGTTTAATATGCACGTTTTAGAAGAGTTGTCTGTTATGCAACTACCACGAGAGCACGTGATATTACTAGCACTTGTACCCTTAGGAGGTGTAATGTTTGCTCCAATGGGAAAATGAGGGTTATATTTAGGAAAATATACATTTCTAATTTAGGTTAATTAAATGAATGGTATATATAAGAGTACAAATTAATCTAGATTAAAGTAATGATAGTTGGGTACAAATAATTGAAATTATATTTGTAAAATAAAATGTAAAGAATAGGGTACTTATCAATGGGAATTATGATGAAGAATCAAGTTTGATGTCGTGCAGAATTGATTCATGACAATATAGAGAAAAAGGTGTCTTCGATGTGCAAAAAGGTGTCCTCGATGTGCAAAGTATCTAGAACTTTGTGTAAACTTGAAGATTTATTTGGGTTGATTCCACTTTGTGCAAATTGAATCTAGTGAAATGTATACTTTTACTATATGGTTCACTCTAACCTCTACTATTTACTTGTGCTTAATGACTAATGATATTTAAATTTATATCTTGGGGAAGTCATTGAATCACAAGGGTTCACATTCTTTTCAATCAACCCCTATTTTATCAACTTTATGGTCTTTAGTAAATGTTGGTAAATAACAATTGGACATGCAGGGGCCTGAGTGAATGTGATTCAAATTAATTTTCTTTTAGTGCTTCAAATGAAGTGTTCCTATAATAGTAAGATTTTCATTTATGAATTGTTTGATAATGAGTGCACATTAAATGCCTTTAAATATCACGACAACAATTTATCATACAAACATGTATCAAGTTGGCTAGTAATAGCTAGTGAATTAGGCATGAGTCAAAAAAAAATGAATTTGAATTTTTGACTTTCAAGAATTGTTTTTTTGAAGTTGTTGGATGGCTCCCACACACTACTTGATTGAGACAAGGAAATGCTAACATTAAGGTGGGGAATGAGGGTGAATGTAATGTAATAAATGATCAATGGTGGTGAATGTAGAGGAGTATGTGCAAAAGGGATAGGATAAGATGAAATGTATGAAAGTATGTGTAAATGGGGATGGGGAAAGGATTGAGACATGAGCCTAACTTTGCATGTGTGCTATTTGTTGATCCTTAATTGTATTAAGGCAATCCATCAAAATGGACCCAAAACTAAATGGACATTGACATGAATATGTAAATTTGATCGTTACAATGGTGTTATCGACATAGACATATTATAGAGATGGAAACGACGTAACAAATCATTCTCACCTTTTTTCACTATTTTTATTTCTTTAGTGTAAGACCACTTTTTCAACTTAAAACAACATTTAAAGTAAGACTACTTTTTGGACGTTATACAACATTTCTTCAACTAAAATTTTTAGAATAAATTCATCATTTATTATAAATTTATTCATGCAAAAGCCTAACTAAATTCACTTATAGTGTAAACTGGGGATAAGTAAGGGCTTCAACTCTGTTGGCTTTGGTGTACTCAATCTGAGAAGCAAAGGCACCTTCTATTTGCTCGTGATTCCTCTCATCAACAATAGTGAAGTAGTCCACGAATCTATGTTCATTATACTTCTACTTTCATCAATTTTCATGAGCATGGAGGGCAACTTCAAATGTTTTTCCCCAATACTCATTGATGTTATCCCGAGGTAATAGGATACACTGTAGGGGATACCTATGGGATTTTGGGATTGATTATTTTATTTCTCTTCCTTTGGGATTCTGAGACTGATATAAGAAGTTGCGAGCATTGTTTTGTGTGAAGTTTAAAACTAAAACCTTCACCCCTGATTTGCTGCAAATTGATAGGTTTGTGCATCTTATCTGCATAAAGAAAATAGTCTAAATCACCTTAGAATTGTCACTCAGATCCAAAGATAATATACTCTACCATGAGAAAAGATTTATATGTTTATCTAGAGTTTGTACATTCCATTGGCAGGTTGGGAGGATACTTTCGATTTGTGAAGACATGAATCACATCAGTAGACTGAGAAGATAAACATTAATATCCATAAAAGTAATCTCTAGAATTCTATTTGTATAGTATTGTATGTATTTATTTATTAATCTTTACATTAACGTTAATATCCATACAAGTGATACATTAATAGAGGAGGTAGAATGTGACATATTGATGAGATTTAATTTAAGGTGATTCTGTAAGAATGTAAGACCTAAATAAATATGGAGGCCATTTTGTAAATATGCTTTTACTTGATTGATTTAACTTCACAAGTGAAGAGACTAAAAATGAAACAATAAGGAACCTAACACCAAATGCAAGCTCTTATTTCACATTTAACTCAAGTCATATTAGGGCATGAAAGGAAGGAAACCCAAAGTAATGCAAAACTAAATAACACTTTATACCTTCCTTGATATGTGGATGTGCTCCAAATGACTTGATGATGATGAAGTTGTGATGTCGGTTGCTCTTGATCTTTGCAACATGCCTTTGCTCTAATTGCTTGAAAATGGCTTGAGGGATGTTAGATTTATAGAGTTTTGGATGGGTTGATGGAGCCTGTTTAAGATTGATTTAAATGATCAATGGTTGAGAATGATTGAGGGGATTGAGTTGATGAGGAGCCTCCAAGTGGCATGATTTGATTGATGCACAAGTGGAGTCCTTGGATTGAGGGATATCAATGAATGAGGGGATCTTGGATAAAGTGGATGGTGAGGATCAAAATGTATCTTTTAGGACCTTGTGCAAGCTCCCACACGTGTGAGAAAGGTTATGGGAAAGAGTGATTATGACAAGTAGTACATCTCACACGTGTGAGAAACCTAGGATTGTATGATTATGACAAGTGGGACTTCTCGCACATGTGTGAGAAGCTTAAGAATCTGTGATTGTGACATGTGATTAATCTCACATATGTGTGAGAATCACATGTGTGAAATAGAGGGTGGAGATTAAAAGATTAAATGAATGGCTAAGATTGAAAGTTTATTCAAGTTAAGATTGATGATGTGGATTTTGAGCTATGTGCAAATGATTAATTAATCAAATAAATATGATTTATTTATTTAATTAATGATGAGGGAGAAAATGGATGAATTAAATAAATGTTGGGTATTTATTTAATTTTTTGAGGAATGGACATAGAAATTGATGATTTAATTAAATAAATGTCAATTTATTTAATTAAATGTTGAAATATTAGAAGAAGTGTTGAAATGATTAATTAATTAATAAATGATTAAATTTATTTAATTAATGCTAGGAAGATTATTAGATGGGTTAATTAAATAAGTAATTTATTCAATTAACATTAGAATAAGATAGATAGTGATGCTAGGATGTAGTCAGATTTAGGTGTCTACAACAAGTACACAAAAAGAGGTTGTTGAAGCCTATGACATTGCTACCATCAAGTTCAATGGCCTTAATGTTGTGAAATTTTTTTTGAGCTGATATAATGTGAATAGAATAATTAAAAACAACATATTACCCATTGGAGGAGTTGCAAAGTGGATCAAGAAATCTAATAAATTACATCCAAGTGTTGAAGGTTGTTGAACAAATGAGAAAATGATTTACCAAACAATTTAAGTTGTTATTTTACTCTACAAACTTTGAAAAATATACTAAATTAGTAATTTACTAAAAAAAATTATTATGTTAATATAAGTCCAACCCACTTTGTAAATCCATATGATATTAAATTATCTCATAAATTATTCATGGGATTCATCCCTCTAGTAATAAAGAATACTTTGAAAACCAAATTTATGAGTTGTTCATAAAGTTTTAAAGTTGTAGTTAAATCAAGAGGTTTTCCAACATTCATATGTTGAATGCATTAATTCTTTTAGTTGTATTAAAATGTATTTGTATAATGGTTGCATTTGTAGCTGAATGTTGGTGAAGCCAAAAAATAAAATAGGACCAGTTGATGTCCCCTTAGATATTTCTATAGACACTATCATTTATATTACTATGAAATAATTTAGAAAAACTGAAATGAGCCATTGTAAGTCGTTGTTGCCCTCTCAGGTTGTCCTTGATGACAAATACACAAACCCTCAGGGGTGTGTGGCACAATGATAGCTGGCTATCATGACAAATTGGGTATTTGGCTTTTGTTATTGGTGGCTTGGCATAGCTTGACAGATACTGTTGGTATTCATACTTAGCATTTGATATGCAAGTTGGTGTGCTATGCATTTATGTGTTTGATCATTATTCAGGATTTGTGAAGTTGGGCTTATGGTTAAAGGCAAATCAAATGTTATCCAATGTTATCTTTTTATAAAGGCATCTTGTGGTTAGTAAGGTTGTCTTAAAGGTCTCAAATGACACCATTTACAAGAGTTATTTCTTTTTAAGAAATCACTAAGAAAAACACACCCATCGGGTCACTTAAGATTTCAACCTGTTGGGCAGGTTTCAAGCTTGGTAAGAAGATTAAGTTTTGTGTTTTTTTCATTCTTTTGGCCACTAGGCCCTTTAGGGCACACCAGGATAGACAATCAAGAGAATAATGCGATGACAAATAATGTTTTGGAGCTCATTTTGCAAAGTTTTACTTTGAGATATCTCTCTCTCGACCTAGGGTTATAGTTTCATACAAAGATTTTCAAGATTTTGTCATAATTGCTAGGAGATATTTAGGATTTGACAGAGCTGACTTTCAGTGGAGTGAGCTTGTTCATTTTAATTACTTCTTTTGACTTCTAGTCACAACAAAAGGTTTTTCTTGTCAACTTATACAGGTGATATTGTTCCTTTGCATTTCTATTTGAAGAATCATGATTCCTTTCTCAAGTTTTTGAGTTTTTGTTTGCATGAAGAAGAGGAAAGATCTGTAGTATAGTTTGAACTTGTTAACAAACTTGAGTTTTCTTTCCTTGATTGACTCTTGTTGTGGGTTTCTTTTATAAACTCTCTGCATTAAAAAATGGTTTAAATCTGCAACAGTTTTCTCAGGCTCATTGATTTTTCTTAGTTAGAGGTATCTTGACAGCAAATCCTTCATTGTTGGTTTGAAACTTGAAGTTACTTAGATCCGAGAGGTCTCTCTGTCATTTATACTTAAGTCTATCTTCTTTTGAGCTTTGTGGTTGTCGGTTAAGAAGACAATTATCAAAACAAATTGTAACTTCTCATAACTCAAGTTGTTTGGCACAAAGATTCGAGGGTTTATATTTTCTGTTGATGGAAAACAATTATATGAACAGTGAACAATTTGTTATGAAACTTCCTTATACTCTATTGTAGACAGTAAAGATTGTGATGAGGGTGTGCAAACTTATGATAAACTCATGGTTAGGGTTTGAAGAATTTACCCTCATGCTCTAAAACTAGGGTTTCACTGTGATCTTGAAGGTCATTTGATAATTCTTTGTTTAACTTGCATCAGATTTGGTTAAGTTTGGTTAACCACAGTTTTGGAAAGGCATTTCTTATTCTCTCTAGTTACATTAATCAGTTTGCAAATTATTTGTATTATTTGTTTAAAGTTTGAAATATTTTTCAAAGGCATTGTGGAAGATTTTTATAAACTTAGGCTTTTCATAATGGGTCTATTCGACCATTTGATATTGATAGTTATTGGTTCATTTGAAAACTGCCAGAGACAGTTGGAATGGTTTAGTTACAAGTTCAAACTGTTCAATGAAAGAAATGACAAGATGTAAGAATGTATAAAAGGGCATAAGATGTAAACACCTAATGTGGTGTTGATGATGCTATATCTTACATTATCATTAAGACAATACCAATGTGTTTTAATGCAAAAACATTTCTAAGTTGATGTGCACAGTATTGGTTATGTAATTCTTGAGGTCTCCAAATTTCAGACAATCAAGAACTAAGTTGTAGTGAAATAGAGAAACCCTCTGTATTGTATATTTGTATGATCTTTGAGAAGTTGTAAGTGATCATGTCAGTGAGACAATATGATCATTGCCAGTGAGGCTTGTGTTGCCAATGAGGCAATGATAAAAGTCAGTGAGACATTTTTTTTCTATAGCCAGTGAGGCATGATTTTTGAATAAGCCAGTGAGGCATTTACTAAGTGGTTTTTCTACCCCAAGAGGGTTTTCAACTCCTAAAATCTGTGTCTTATGGTCTCATTTGTTGCATGATTCATTTGTTCATTATACTTGTTTGTTCAATTCTTTAATGCACAATCTCTTGCATTGATAAAGCCTAAATCAGCATTTGCTTCTATTTTTTTTAAGTTTGAAAATAAAAGTGAATAAATTTTTTTTTTTCTACAACACTGATTCACCCCCCCTCTCAGTGTTGTCAAGTACTCCAACAGTCGCATGGAAGAGATGGAAGGCCTTGTGCTTCAAAAGTAATCAAGCATATGAATGCCCAAAAAAAATTGTTTGATGAATTCATTTCCTCCTATATTGTAATGTCCCTGCGGGCGGGTGATGGGCCCCTCCGCCACGTGTTCGTAGTGGTAGGGAGATGTGCCCCATTCGCCCTCGGATGCTCCGGTGGGGAAGTCTAGCCTCCACCCTTAACGCCTGGGTATGCCACCCTCACTTCCAGGCCGGTCTTATGGAAGTGAGGGCGGCATACCCAAGCGTTAAGGGTGGAGGCTAGACTTCCCCACCGGAGCGTCCGAGGGCAAATAGGGCACATCTCCCTACCACTACGGACACATGGCGGTGGGGCCCATCACCTGCCCGCAGGGACATTACAGCCCACCACGCTCCGTAGGGCTCGACCTCGAGACCTCGGCTCTAATACCACAAAGGCCCAACCACTACACCAAAAGACTGGCCTAGAAGTGAGGGCGGCATACCCAGGTGTTAAGGGTGGAGGCTAGACTTCCCCACCAGAGCGTCTGAGGGCGAATGGGGCACATCTCCCTACCACTACGGACACGTGGCGGCGGGGCCCATCACCCGCCTGCAGAGACATTACATATATTCAATGACCTTCAACACTTGGATGTGATTGCTTGTCTTTCTAGATCCTCTTTGTAGCTCCTCCAATGGGTAACATGTTACTTTCAATTATTCTATTCACATCATATGTGCTTATATCAAAAAATTTCACAACATTAAGGCCTCTAAATTTGATGGCAACAATGTCATAAGCTTCAACAACCTCTTTTTGTGTACATGTGAAGTTAAATTAATCAAGTGAAAACATATTTATAAATCAATAAATAAATATTATTTGATTATATGAGTAACATAAATATAAAATATCCAATCTGAAGATGACAGGGAGCGTGTGCTAGAAGGTGGGGTTTGGATGTGGGGGATCATTCCCTCTCACTCAAACCTTAATTTCCTGCCTTCAACCCTATGACTGAATCTTTGAATATTGTGCCTATTTGGGTCAAATTACCCAATCTCCCTCTCTAATTATGGGAAGTTTCTTGTTTTGAATCTATTGGCAATACTCTCGGTTGTTTCCTACTGGAGGATGAAGCATCATCAAACTACGACCATACTACCTTTGCATGTATTCTCGTGGACATAGACACATCTAAGGAGCTACTTAGGGACATTATCCTACTTATTGGGGATACACCTTGGACTCAGACTATTGATTATGAGGGTCTTCCTTTTCGATGTAGAAGATGTTTCACCATTGGACACCTCGCTTCGGATTACCCTCGCCTGCACCGCAAGAAGGGTGAGGCAACTTGGTGGAAGAATGCCCTCCATGATCATTTAACTGTTAGCAGTTTTGATGTTGAGGATGAGAAGTCCTCAGATCCTACTGATTCGATTCCCTCTAGGGTTGTCGAGACTTTAAAAACTTCTCATGTTGGGTCTTCTATTGGACCATTACTGGAGGCCACACCTTTGGACCCCATGCCATTGGTTGTTGGGTCTACAAGTCCTGCTTCTTCGGTGGCTTCACTTCAACACTCAACTCCTCTTTTAGCACCTACGAGGGCTCATACTTCAATCAAGTCTAGTCCTCCCCTTTCTCCTCATTCTAAGTCATTGGAGGAAAATGTCTCATGGATGGTTGTTCAAAGAAGGAAGAGAGGTCTTCCAAAGCATGCATGCATTTCCCACACCTGATTCAAGGGTGTTTGGATTACTAGATCAAAGCCTAGGGTTCTATAGATGGCTTCCCTAAGTCATTCGTGGTTGGCAGCTAAGTTGTTGTTCATGGTTTTTCATGTTGGAGTTTTTTGTTGCAAACATTGTGTTGGGGTTCGTTGTTGTGAACGTTGTGTTGGGGTTCACTGTTGTGAACGTTGTGTTGGGGTTTGGCTGATATTTTTTAGCCTTTTGTATAAGGTTTTGGGGCCCCTTCAAAAACTGTTTTACCTCTAATCAAAAACATAAATATTAAATATCAATGAAACACCTCTTAGTTAAATTTCATCAATTATTGTGGTACATGCAATCCAATAACCATGTTGAGTGTGAACTACTCCAAGTGCATATTCTAATGCATCAGTCTAGATCTCAAATTATTATTGAAGATCTAGTAGAGCAAGTACAAGTGATGAACAATAAACATTTAAATTCCTCAAATGCTTTAAATATTATGTTGATGTCTAGATGAACCTTGCTTTAATGCCACCTCTTATAACTTCATTCAACATTTAAGTCATATGTGAGAAAACAAGTACAAACCTCCTATAAAATTTTACCAATCCCAAGAAGCAATGGAGCTCTATGAGATTCTTTTCTTGTGGCCAATCCTTAGTGACTTGAATCTTGGTTGGGTTCACATGCACTCCCTATATGTTTAAAATATATCCTAGTTATTGTATCTTCTTGGAAAATGAACACTTCTCCATGTTTGCACCAAAATGTTCATACACTACTTACATAAATATTTAGATATTACTAAACTCATACATAAGTATGTAGATCCACCACAGGTTAATCCTAATCAACCAACCAAACATTAAAAGATAAAATTACCAAAAACTAAAAACTAATGTTAGAGAAAAATGGTGTCATATTATTAATCTTATTGATCTTTCCAATTAAAAATATCTTCATGTAAGAAATGATAAACTACCCAAAACTAAATCTAATATAATTATATGGAATGTTTCCTAGTGTCATAAATCCCTAATATCCCATATAACAAGCTAGCAATTATTATAGGCCACATTACATTTTTTAATATATCTAATGAAATGCATTTATTTGATGTAGTTGTTGAAAGTGAGTGTCTAATCCAATGTGAATTTGGGAGGCCTTTCAAACCCTAGTGGGTAGGACTAAGTTGAATGAAATTTTTTGGAGAGGATCAAATAATGTTATGTACCTCATTCTAGTTTATGTTCTAAGCTAGTATTACTTGGGTTCATATACTTTGTAAGTCATCCCACTATTTATTAGAATAAAGTATTTACCCCACATGCAAAACTCTATAGATTGTAATGACTTCTCAATTGAAAAGCATATTGGAATATCTGTAATTGGAGTGTACGATCTATTTGGAAGTTGCCCACTCAAAGTGGCACTGTGAAGATAATAAAAAATATTTATGTTTCTCTTTGAACTATAATATTTCTATGTGTTCAACATATTTTTTCTTGCACATCTTCATTACAAGTGGTATCAGAGTTCTTTCTAGGGCCATTGTCGTAAGTAGTTGTACCAATTTAAGGCCTTTTGTAACTGTCCACCATATTCTCTCACCTCGCCCTAGAGGGATCTTAGTGCTTAGAAAGTGGTTACAACCATAGTAGCACTAAATTTGTATCTAAATTTTTTCCCAAAAAAATTCCTTGCAATCAATTCTTTTTCTTTTTAGGTTAGAAACCCTATGCCAAAGGTTTTCAAATATCCTTACAAGAGATATTTTTCTCCAAGCTAGATTCCTCATAAAGGGTCTGCTGAAGTGAGGAGTATTTTGGCTCAAAGACATAGGCTTCAAACAACCTCTATATATGGAAGCAAGCTTCCACATACCTATGGGTATATTAGAAGATCCCCTGGGATTTTTCATAGACTAACCCTAGGTAACCTTTAGTTGTCTATATTTTGTTGTGCATTGGTAAGTATTTAGCTTTGGGAAGTTCCTCACCACATACTTTGGAGACAAAATAGTGGGCTACGAGTATGGTCCTAACCATCCATATTAACACTCTAAAACATTAGTTTGACACTATTTATGAATGGGATAAGTATATTGGTGAGCTTATAGACTAGACACACCTTGTAGTGCCTTCCCACTATATCCCCAACTATGTGTTATCTTCTCTCAGGAATATACTTGTGTCATATTTTCTAGGTAGTTGGGTATTTGACATGTGTTATATAGTTATCAGTGTGTTCGTTGCATAGCAACCCATCTTTAATATTAGTCTAGATCTCTAGTTCCTCCAGTAGTATTGTGATTCATGGGGTTTTCTCTTCACACTAGTTTTACACCTACACAATCTAGCAAAACACATAAGATAAAAGATTTAACTATCTACCAAGTGAGAAATCTAAGAAACTGGATGCATTTCCCACCCATAGGGATCTAAAATTCTAAAAAAGCCTAAACAAAAAAATAGAGCTTGGGGCCAACTTTTACCCTTGCGATGGATTATCACATTTTTCTCATCTCTTCAAGCTGATCAATTTTCCATATAACTCTAGCTACCCTTTTTTGGATCAGGGACAACTTTTACCCCTTTTAGTGGACTGTCACATTACATTCTTCTCTTCAGGATGGTCAATTTTCAATATAACTTTGGTTACTTCTTTTTTGGGTAACACTCCTCTATGGTAGTACCTGTTGTCATTCTTAGGACCAACTAAACCATTAGATCCCATTGTGCACACTCTTAATGAGTGCCTTGATCACATACACATGGAAATTCAAGCAAGGTTTAACAGCTTTGATAATAAGCTCTCCTAGCTCTTCCAACAAATGGACTAACTTCTCTCAAGTATAGAGAAACACTAACATTCCTCTCTTATAGAAAGTCCCCCCTTCACCAATCAAGGTGGCCCTCCCTAATCCCCTAAACTCAACTTCCCTAAATGTGATAGTACTAATCTTCCAAATTGGTTGAACAAGATTGATCAATGTTTTGTATTCAACCAAATTTCCTAGAATCAAAAGCTCTCCCTAGACTCTTTTCACTTGGAAATGGAAGCCCTTTCAGTGGTTTTAGTGGTTGGATAGGACTCATCCCCTTCTCACCTACTTATAATTTTGGAGGTAAACCCTAATCTGCTTTGGGCCTAGGGCCTATCATGACTTTATTGGTGCCCTTACTAAATTACACCAAACAAATTCCATCAAGGAATATCAAAGTGAGTTTTAAAAACTAGCCAACCAAACATGTGGGTTAAAGGACCCATTTTTTGTAGTTGTTTCATCAGTGGTCTCACAAAGGATTTGTACCCAAAGTTTCTCATGTTTAAACTAGATTCCTATTCTGATGCTCTACCCTTAGCATGACTTCTAAAATACAAATTGGTAGCCCAATAGAAACCAACCATCTCCTCCTCTTTCAAAACTAAAAAGGAGACATTAGATAAAGGAATTAATCCCCCCACATTTCACGGACTCTCTCGAGAACACACAGTGAAGAAAAAGGTTAAGGGACTATGTTACAATTGTTATAAAAAATAGGAAAAGGGTCACAAATGTATTGAGCAACACTTGTATGTCATGAGTTAGTTTCCCTGGAACAATAATCCACATCTGATGCTCATATTTCTATTCATTATTTGGCTTGGTTCTCTTCTCCCTAAATGCTTAAGGTCACTAGCTATATCAAAAGATTAAAAAAGTAGTTTTGATAGATGTTGGTAGCCCCCATAACTTTATCAGGGGAAAATTGGCCAACCAAGTCCACCATTATGTCTAACCTACAATAATTTTCAAATTATGGTGGCTAGTGGTAAAACCATGTCTTATGGGAGCAAGTGTTGAAATGTTGAGCTTACTTTTGGGGATTATCAATTAACTACAAAAATGTTTTCTCTTTCCTTAGGGGGCATAAATGTGGTATTGGGTGTCCAATGGTTTCAAATCTTAGGCCCTATCACTTGTGACTACTCCCAGCTTTGGATTATATTCCACTAAGATAGTAGAGAGTATACATTACAAGGTTTATAGGCAAGGGATGTTCAGATGGTTACCTCCCATCACATGGAAAAATTGTTAAAGAAAGAGCGATATGGTATTCTAGCCCAATTCCACTCTCTAGAAGCTCAACCTCTTTCTCCTCCTCCATAAGATTTTTAGGGCCTTTTTGATAAGTATTAACAAGTATTTGAGGAACCCAAAGGCTTACCCCCTCCAAGGTCCCATGACTAGATTTCATTCCCCTCATGCTTGGTAGCCATCCTCATAATATTTGGCCCTATAGGTACCCTTTGAGCAAAAGAATGAAATTGAGAAGATGGTGACTGTAGACACCTAAAATCCATTACTACATTTTAACTAATTTTTGTCTCTCACTTCCTATACTAATTAATTAAATATAATTAAATAAATTATTTAATTAATTAGGTTACCCTTTTCCTGTCAACTAATTAAATAAATTTTATTTAATTAGTCTATCCTAATGTTAGTTAATTAAATAAATCAATCTAATTAATTAACTAAGCTAATGTCCCAACATTAGTTAATTAAATAAATTTATTTATTTATTTAACTAAACTAATGCCACTTATCCCCTTCATCATTTAAAAATAAAAAAATATTTTATCTTATCCAAAATCCACATCATCATTTCCTAGATAATTTAAAATTCCTTCAATCCTGAATGAAGTTAATTTTGAATCCTAGCCATCAATTTGTTCAACCTAATCCTAGCCATCCATCTCTCAATCCAAAATGAAATCAAGTTTGAATCTCCATTGTCCATTATTCAAAGGACATCTACACCCTCCATTCTTACACATGTGATTCTCACATATGTATGAGATCAAGCACTTGTCATAATCACACTTCCCCATATTTCTCACACATATGTGAAACCATCCACTTGTCACTTCTACACATATTCCCACATTCTCACACATGTGAGAGATTTCAATCTCTATCCTCCATTCAAATCAAGAAGATCTTCACCCTTCATCTCCCTCAATCCTTGTCTTACTCATTTATGTTGAACACATCCAGAGACTAAGATGGGGGCTGAATCAATATATACAAAATTTAACTACTTCATTATAGATTAATATCAAAATACTTGAAGAACTGAAATTAAAGCATGCATCATATCAAATAACACAATGACACCAGGATTTTTATGTGGAAAACCCAAAATGGGAAAAACCACGGTGAGTGTTAGCTCACAATATATAATGCTCACTGTTATAAAGATTTACAACCTTGTTTTAGGGCTATAACCCAAGGAAGCTACTACTCCCTGAATATAGTTTTTAGGGTCACTCCCAAGGAAGCTACAACTCCCTGTAGACTCATTGTCTGATGTAAGAATTACAGAGATAGCAATTGCATGATCTATTGTATGGAAAACATCTAACTTATGTTGATATTGCAATCCTCTTTTCTTGCTCAACTTATGTCATCAAACTGACTTTACACACTTCATACTTCACAATCTACTCTATCACCTTTGCCTACTCATCTACACTTCACAAATGACTTTGATCTCCTATAAATACCCTCCGCAACACTTCAAAACATTAACTAGGTTGGCATCATAAGAACATTTAGATGAAACGTGTAATTCTTCAAGGGTTGGATTCAACTTATATAATATGTCAAGAAAACAAATTACGGACCACATCATCTCTTACTAGAATTCAAGGAACATCATTACACACCTTGTAATGTCAAAATAGTTGAACAAGATCCACCGCACATGACAGAAACTAGACTGTTGACTTAAATTGCACAAATACTGCTAACTGTTCATCTTCACACCACCGAGGAGAAGCCAAAGACATCATGTGGACCAAGATTTCAACTATGTACCTTCTTAACATCATCCATATACCTTTCTACTAAAGTATCAAGTCATTCTATACATTCGCAAAATAAGAAGCATGTTGAACTGCTGAAAACAAAGCACGCCGGACTAACTGCGATATTCCACAACTCAGGATATTGTATTGCGGTACACCAAAAATGTCTAAAACACATATGGATTCATGCACCTATACATCATTCAGAACATATCCCCAAATCTACACAGCTATATTTGTCACTCCAACAGAATGCAGAGCAAAATACGTTCTCTTTTATGATTGTTTAAGCATTGAGACCTTATTTTCCAAGCTGCTAAACCAAAGATATTCTTCCGCAAGTCCAAATGATGTGAAATTGGAAACATATATGCACAATACCATTATCTTCCTATCCTCAATTCCACAAGCTCATATCTTCAATAGAGGTAAAGTGCAGAGTAGAATTCTAATTCAGAGTGACCAAAAACCTCTTATAAAAATACACTAAGTATGTGTTCTGAAGTATACCGGATCATGTCCCAATGACTTGAGAGTGCAATAGAGAGCATATGTAATAGTCTTCTTTAGCAACATCTATACAATACTTGTTTAACAACATCTATATAATACTTATGTCTAAGGCAATACTTCTTTAGCAACATCTGTACAATACTTGTTCAACATCTATATAATAATTGTGTCTAATGCAATACTTCTTCTTGTGCATGGTATCCATAATAAACATAGTTGATATCAATGACAACCAAATGCATTCTCCAGCCATTATTGAAATCAATGACAATCAAATGCCAATAATTTATACCTCTCCCATGCTTCCATTGTAAGCTTCCCATTCCCCATGTAAACTAATCAATCTCCATTGTCCAATCCAGGATCAAATCCTAGCCCTCCATCTCTCTAATCTCAAATCTATAAATCCATGCCATCCTCAAGCATTTCCACGTGAGAAAAATTTGTAGACATATGTTGTCATATTGACAAACCTCCAAGAGCAACTCAACATTGCAAGCCTATCACAACATCAACACATCAGTTTGGAGCTATCAAAAAGTCATGGAAGGTATAATGTCTTTTTAAGTTTGCATTGTTTTATTTACCTTTCATTTATGCTCTAATCCAAAGTAGGAGTAGGATTAACGGTTTGCATTTGCATTCTTAGTTTAGATTTTTAGCTCTTACATTTTGGCATGCCTAGTTGAAATAATATAGGTTAGTATTAATTTTAATTTAATAATTTTTTGCTTTCCTTTTAGAGATAACAAAAAAATAATTTTTTAGGAGCACATATTTTAGTTTGTATTAGTTAAATTTATTTTTTAAAAAATAGAAAAAAAATAGTTTAATTATTTCAAAAAATATATTTAGTTTAAATCAAATTTTAAAAAATGCATTAAGAAAAAAATAATTAAAAAACAGGTAAATTTTTTTTATAAAGATAAAAAAAAAATCAAAGAAAAAAAATAAAACATAAACCAAAGCAAAAGAAAAGCTAAAACAAAATTCAAATTTTAAAAGAAGTAAAGCACTGCAATACCAAAACCCCCTTGTGCCATTTAAAACATTAAAAGTTACAATAAAATTTAAATAAAATAAAATAAAAACAAAAAAAACCCCCCGTCCCTATGCCCACCACCTAGGCACCAGGTCAAGTGAGCCTAAGGAGTCCCCTAGCCACCATATCTTGCACCCTTTGGCACTGCCCCACCTCTCCCACCTGCGCCCTTCGACGCTGCCCCTGTATCGTGTCATCTCATATTACCCAGATTTACATTCCCAACTTACTAACAAGTAAATAATCATAATCATCTTAAACATTTGTTTTATTAACACATTAATCATTTGCATAATCAATACATAAAAAGCATATCTTTTGTTAATATTTTCAAACTTTTTTTGGATTGAGAATCAAGCACCAATAATATTCAAAATAAAACTAGAGTTTACATCAATGTGGTTAAGGAGACCACGCCAAAATTATGTTGCAACTTACACCAATCCAAAAAACTATTAATCCCTAATACATACATAAAGTTTTGCAAATTTTCAAAACTAAAGTATATACTAGAGATGCAAATATAATAAAGCTTTTATCATGTTCTTCCCATCTATTTTAAAACATCCATAGAGCTATGAAGTTTTGTTTCAAAATTAGGATCCTCTAGCAAATTGAGAACTCTCCTTGTCCCTGCTGTTATCTGCCACATCATTAGGAATCCAGAATTCTTCATTATCATTATATTCTGCCATCATTAGTTCTTCATCTGAATCCCTATTTTGACTTGCTGACATTGCATCTTTCTCCATTTCCACATACTAATAGTAAAGGCATTGGCTGTCATCAACTTTTGTACCATACTTAGATTCTTCAAACCCAAACTTTTTCAGCTCCCACCTTGGGTCTTCATTCCATCCCATTTTGTGATCCCATATATGCATTCTATTATCATTGTTGCCACAAGAGTCCATCCCATGTATAGTTCCAATTCTTGGTGAGTTTCTGAATTGGTCTGAACTGATACTAAAGTTCTGACAAGAGTTCTCCCATTGTTTGCACAATTCACTTTCATTTTTCTCTTTATGTTTCAGCTTGCTATAAAGATCTTGAAAGTCTGTGTATGTATTAAAGGATCTCTGGTCAAAACTCCTTGGGTTCCTGGCACAAAAGTCAGTCTCTTTTATATCATCTTTGAAGAACATTTCCCCTGTCTCCATTAGCTCTTTGAATCTACCTAGAGAGATCTCCATTGTAATTGTAACCTTTCTTCATTCCTTTTTTTCCATATAAATGACAAGATTTAAGTGGACAGTACAAACCAAAAGGAGTTAGCTTTCATATTTAGGCTATCAACAAATCCACAAATAATTTTTTTCCTAATTATATTCACAGTAGGACTCCACATATTTATATTTCCCATGAACATGGACCAGATGAATCTAGCATACATACAATCCAAGAAAATATGAGCAACAAACTCAAGAGCATTACACAATGGGCAAAAAATAGACGTAGTACCAATACACAACTTATTTAAGATTAGCAACCATCTAAAACAGGCCTTCTTTGGTTCTAGGATTTTAGACCATAACAATTTGAAAGTTTTGGATAATACTTTATGTTCTAGGGTGTCACCCCAAGTAGTATTGATGTTGTGGAAAATGTCTTGAGATTTGGTAAACATCTTGTATATCATTTTAGGTTTCATATTAAAAAATAAGGTGTCATCCTCCCATTTCAAATTTTCAATGCTTTCTTCCCCAATAATAGACACCTTTATATGCACCTTGCTCATCATAGCCTTGTTTACAGTGGAGAAGGTTCTGAAATACTTTTCATTCAGATGAAATTGTTCCTTTATTTGATTCCAACCTTTAGGAGAACCTTCATCAAACAGATCTACTAAGTTAATCAATCTTTTTTCACTACACTTTCTGGCAGAACAACCTTGTAATAAGGCTAAAGGTCTTTCTTTGTGTATTATATTCCACCAGATTGATCTTTGTCCCCAAATAGTCTTTCTATCCAAATTGATAGCACTTCTATCCCTAATGTAGGGCTTAGCTTGTTCCCAAGCTTTCCATATACTGCCAAAGATTGCAAATCCCCCAGGCTTAGATTTGAAATCCCCAAATAAAGCATCATAAAAGTAAACCTTCCCCCAACCCTTTTTCTTACATGGAACAGATCTAACCAAGACCTTCCAAAGTTCATCTCCAACCAAGGAATTGATTATCCACTTTGTAGCCAGAGCAACACCTTGGATCCTCAAGTCCTTAAGTCCCAAACCTCCCAACTCTTTGCTAACACAACACCAATCCCATCTTACAAGATGCTTTTTAGACTTACCCTTCCCATCAGACCATAAGAAATTTCTTATCATTTTGTGAATAATATCAAATTGATAATTAGCAAAGAGCCACATTGAAGAATAAAAAATTGAATATGCTGAGAGAACTTTTTGGCAGACCTGAGTCCTACCAGCCAACGAAAGATGCAATCTGTTCCAATTTTTGAGTTTGTTTTCAATTTTAGTGAAGAGCTAATCCCACATAAGCTTCAATGTGGGGTAAATAGCAGAGGGGATCCCAATAAATGTAACTTGCTTTGTAGGCCCTCCCCACTACCATTTATCAACACTGAGCCAACTAGTCACTGAATGGTCCCAATTAAAAAAATAGTTTTAGACGATGAAATTTTCACCCTCGAGGCTGGGCAAAAAATATCTAATCTCTTCTCCAAGTTCTCCATCTCCTGCTTATCAGCCCTAGGAAACAGAGCAGTATCATCCGTAAACTAGACATTTAATAGTATGTCACCATTAGGCAAAGAAATACCTTCAAGCTTGCCTTCTACTAAACCTGTTCTCAAGAGATAGTGGAGGGCCTCAGAGGCTATCACAAACAAAGAAGGGGCAAGGGGGCAGCCTTGTCGAATAGATCTTCCCATCTTAAAAGGAGTAGACAATTCACCATTGACTTCAACTTGGGTTGATGCATCCTTAAAGAGTATCATCACCATCTTACAAAAAAATTCAAGGAAGCCTATTGCTTTTAGAATCTTGAAGATAAAAGACCATTCTACTTGGTCATAAGCCTTCTCAAAGTCTAAAAGGAGGATACGTACATCTTGATTAGTGTCTTTAGCCCACTGAAGAGCTTCCCAACTTGTAATAAGATTTTCTAAAATGTACATGCCCTTTATAAACCATGTTTGAGTGGAGTTAATAATCTATGGAAGGATATCTCTAACCCTTAGAGCCAAAACCTTAGCAATAATTTTATAAGATACATTCAATAATGTTATAGGTCTCCAATTTTTCATTTATGTTTTGTCTCCCTCTTTGGGCAGGAGCTTAATAATTCCTTTATTTATATCTCCCAAGAGGTTCCTTTATCTATTGCTTCATTATATAGCTAAAACAAATCATCCACTACCCATTCTATATTTTCTTTGTGAAAATCAACTGGAAGGCCATCAACCCTTGGAGATTTTCCATTACTCATTGATCTAATGGCAGTTCTTATTTCCTCCTCGGTGATCCTCTTGTCTAAGGTTTTTTTCATTTCTGCAATCACTTTTTCCTTACAAACCTTGCAACATAGGTCTTGAGCCTCCAAGCATCCTTGCTTATTGTCCTCAGATCTAAACATATTTTCATAAAACATGTTGAAGGCTTCCACTAACTCCTCTTGGCTGCTAAGACAAACCCCATTTTCTACTATAGCTTGAATATTTTCTTTTATGTTTTTGTATTTTAGCAGATTGAAAAAGTATTTGGTTCTCTTTTCTCCATCTTCCAACCAATTTAATTTTGCTCTAATCCTGGTTCCCTAAACTTTTCTGATCTAGACTTTTTTTAATCTGTGTTTAACATCCCCCATTTTTACAATTAGGCATTCATCATTTGGATTGTCTTCAATTTTTTCCTCTACTTGGAGGTATTCCTCTTGGAGTAAAAGATCTTCTGTTTTCCTGTCTAAAGCATATTTCTTCCCCACAATTTGGAAAACTGATTTGCAAGACTCAATCAGCTTACCCTAATAATAGGAAGTTTCTTTGTTTTTATACATTGATTTACAAATATTTCTAAGGGCCTTGATGCCCCCAAGACAGTCTTGATCCTTTAACATATCACAATGGAGCTTAAAAAATGATCCCTTTCGTTTCCTGATATTTTCTTCTTGTTTCTTGATTGATATCATAGTCATGATGGGATGATGATCAGAGAGTGGATTTGGGATCACTTGAACTTTGTTTGATTCCTTTTTATGCATGACCAAGAATGATTCAAGTTCTCCATGTAGAATCTGTCAAGTATTCTAGAAATTCTTTTGTTAGCTTTCTAACAATTTGATCAAGAAAACCAAATACCTTTGCTATTTTTCTTTTCACCTTCTAGAGGGTCTACCAGTCTTAAAGATTTTTTTAATCTTAGCCAAAAAAAAATTTCATTTCCTTTCCATTCCATAGGTTTTCCTCCTTTTTTATCCTCTGTGTGCTCAATCATATTAAAATCTCCACCTATAACCCAGGGGACCTTGGGAAGCTCAGAGGTCATCTAGTTCTATAGTTCTGCTCTATTTAGGTATTCATTAGGGGCATAATTTGAGAAAAGCCCAATAACCATCCCCTATGTCCAAAGTAATCTAGATACATCTAATATTTTCAAACTGAAAATTTACAACATATTCAAAGATAGCATGTTAGTGAAATCCTTCACTTTACAATTACAATATCTTACTCATGGAAATAAAGATAAATTTACATAAAATTTGACTATCCAAGTCATATTAATAAATATACTACATCTGGAGTTTTGATATCTGTCTTCATAAGTCTTGGCTTGTCATCTGATTGGGAAGGAGAGCATCACTCAAGTGCTTTTCCTCCAACCACAGACTGGTAGTCCCCCACACACCTTCCTTCCTAGAAGTGGCCCTACTCTTCACAAAGAGAATAGATATAAAGAAACAACAAGTTTATGCCATCTGAGTTTCTAGTGTTGTGTCCTACATAACCAATCATGGTCATACAACTATAGATCCCCTCTAACTGAGTATGACTGTAAAGTACTCAAATCATCACAAAAGTAAATAATCCATTTAAATTACATCACAAATAACGAAAGTAAAATGATGTAATTAATCTGCTTAATTACAACTTCACAAGTAAAAGATAAATCTCATAAATATGAATCAACAAAAGTCATTAAATCTTACAAAAATCTCATGCTCAATCTAGGTAAAAGCACTATAAAAATAATATACAAAGTCCATTGGTATTCATGCCATAATACATCCAATTACAAGATACAATGATCATGTACAACAAGTATAAATAAATTAAAACACTCTCCAGTTGCCACGAACCCAAATGGTTCTCTTACGAGCTGAGAGATAGGAACATGGCTCAAGCACTTTTCCACCAAACCATGAAGCAATTACACTTCCCCAGATCCCTTCATGACATGAAGGAAACCCAGTCCTGCACGAAATGTCTAGCTACCTGGAAACAACTAGCAGGAGGGAACACCCGATGCAACTTGATGTCTAATGTGCAATTCTAAATAATGAAATGCAGATTGTCTCACAACAAGATGTGACAGAGATATATATCAATCCATCAATAAAGTTTGATAGACATAATATTCATATTTTTCAATGACAGCTCGTTTAGATCTAAACCTTTAAAACATAGTAACCGGTCAATTCCCAAAAAGAGGAAAAGTCATCTCTGATAATCCACATTCGGCATCCTAGCCCAAAAGTAACCCAAACACATTCCTAGATAAAAATATACTTTCCTTCCCCAATAAATAAATAAATAAATAAGTCAATAAACAAATAAATAAATCAAAATCACCTATAACCACCTCTAATCCCTTTCCCAAGCATCAATAAAGAAAACACACTTTTCGAACAAGCAGTAATGAAGAACATCATAAATCATTTAAAAGCAATATAGATTTTGAAATCTGATTATATTCTTAATTCGTATTTCCATGGTTTTAATAGATTATAGAAAACTAATGATTTTACTTCATATCCAATACCATTTCGTGATTCAAGCAATAAAATCAATAATGATGTTTGCCAACTCCACTTCCACAATGAGTGTCCATGCATACTTATTTCAAATATTATTACTATCTTTCCTCAAGAACAAGTAAATAAATAATAAAATAAAACAATCAATGTTCTATAATTCATCATTTGATCATACAATTGCATCTATAAGGCTATTAAATCAGTTTTATTTCCTAGTTCATATTTCATTTAATTTCTATAATATATTAAGTTTTCTAAATGATTCAAATATTCGTATACCAATTCTCTTCAAGAAGTTTTAATAAGACAATGATATTTATATCTCAAAATTTACTCCATCACACTAACATATAAAGAAAGATACTTTTAACATATAATCTATTCATTTAGACATTCATAAATTAATAGGTTTTCTAAATAATTTGACAGTCTTACTATTGCAATTTTGACAGTAAGCTGAGGAAACTCATAAACAGGCTACCTATCGCACTAGTGACAGGAACTACAGAAAAGTTTGAATTCACAAGGGAGTTACTGTCTAACTAGCAACTGTAATAAGAAGGTTTGAGACGACATTAAAAATCATTAAACATAGCTACAACAGGAACTGTAGCAGAGTACAGAAAAAGAAACAAAAATACATAATACATAACAGACTTACAGTCACTCATGACAGTGATTTAAAATGGATCTTAGAATAGCAAATAAATAGATGAATATGTCTATAAGAATCTAATTCTATCATCTAAGTTTTAAGAGATTATTTATACATTGTTTGATCAGTAAGAATAGGTCAATTTCTAAGCAAGTGATTGATTTCTAACAGCAAACAAGAAAGATACATTTATCAGATTTAAGTCTATCAGAGAGTAACTTTATCAAAGTCTAAGAATTTGTTACTATTTCAGTTCAAAGGTTTAAGACAGTGGCCAGTAAAATGTCCGATCCACTTATCAGGGAACAAGAGAGCAAGAACAAGAAAGAAGGTCAACCATGAGGCAAAAGAGAGGGTCGATTTCCAATGGCTAGATGGGTAGACGCAAACCAGAACAAGAATATTTCATTGGTCATAACAACTAAGTTTTTAATAGCCAAAAATAATCATTATTTTTTGCAAAACATACAAGGGAAATACCTAGATAATCTACCTGCAAAAAGGTTGGATACTTGTTGTCGCTGCTCTTTTCCTTATCCTGTCACTGCCCAGAAAATAAAAACACGTCTCCTTGTTTTGCTAAAAATCTTACTAAATAATGTGAATCTCTTCAAATTATTTCTGGGTTTTGTTCTTCTCTTCCCCAACTTTCCATAATAGTTTGTTGGTAAGAGACACTACAAGGCATGTCATAAGTTGTCATTGATGGCAACTAAGTCTATTCCACACATCCGTAGTGCTGTATCAGATCATACCAGAAGTCAGTTCCAAGGTTTGTCAAGTCCAGATAGATAGGAACAGGGTATATGGCAAAGTTCAGTATTTTGGTCAGCGGATCTCTCCAGTTAATTATTGCGTGTTATGAATGTAAGGGAGTGTAGAGGAATGCCAGTACAATCTAAATCCAAGATTTCAACCTCCGGTGACAAAGGGATTAAAAGTTAGGAGCATGTGAATACCGAGTCCTAATATGACAGAACAATTTAGTGAAGAACATGTTGACTTGTGTTAGATCCTTGTGCGGATCTAGTAGAAGTGTTTTGGTGAGTTGTGTATGGGATATAATGTTAGTGGCCGACATGAATGGTGACCTGCAAGTGTTGTTTCTGGTATGCATCAATATTGATGTATGGATTCAGATGACAGAACAAAGAAATTGTATTGTTTGTTAAGTTCTTCATAAGGCTGACAGATAGGTGATTAAGTTTGTTGATGCGGATATATATATAATTGATAGATTCGAGTGTTGTGTGGTATGATAGTGATGTGAATATGGAGTAAGTGTAAAAAAGGTAGATAGAAGTGCGAAAGAGGAGATCTAAGGTTCAGATTATGGCAGAGCAGTAAACAGGGCCGAATAAAAATGAAGTGTGTAAAATCAATATTCTATGCTTAACTAGAATTGAATTCTTGCATTGACAGATGCTACCTATCAGTTCAAACAATCTATAATCCTTTTGTAATCATTCTTGTAAGCAGTGAGCCTCTCTTGAGCAGTGAGCTCTGGGCAGTGAGCCCGAAGGCATGTGCCTTCCCTTTTGTAATACTTTTAACAAAGTATAATTCTTGTGGGTTAACCCCCACCATGTTTTTTCCCTTAATCGGGTTTCCATGTCAAAACCTTGGTGTCAAGTGTGTTATTTATGTTTCTGCTCATGTTATTAATTTTTCTTTTCATGATTATGTCATTAATTTGTTAAGAAGTGGTAAAGAAGAATTAATTGCAACAAGCTTTAAAAGTTTTAAGACAACTGATTCACCCCCCCTCTCAGTTGTCAGCCCTAATTCCAACAATTGGTATCAGAGCAAGGTTCCTTTGAAAAAGTTTAACAGCTTGAGGAAGATTTGGAAGGCAGCAAAATGGATGAATACAACCTCCAAGGGAAACTTAAACTTGCTTTAGAAGATCTTGATCAGTCCAGAGCAAAAGTCAAAGAGCTGCAAGAGAACCTTAAAAATGCTGAAGACTTCATTGAGACTTTAAAAGAAAAATTGAGTAAATCCAATGAAAAGAGGAAGGAGCAACCTCTTCAACTGGGAAATCATTATAAAGACAACAACAAGGATAAGGCCCTGAAAGAGAAGATAAAGGAACGTGAGAAGTTAGCTAAAGAAGTTGTTGTACTAAAACATGAGATGGAATCCTAGGTGATGAGGCTAACTAAGGAAATTATAGATAGGAAGAAAATTGAAGGAGACCTAAATCAAAATCTAAAAAAAAGAACTGAAGAATGCTACAGATTGAACGAAATAGCTAGCCTCCTAGAGTCTAATTTACAAGAAAGTAGAGACAATGAGAGAGAACTTGAGAGGCAAATTGTCATTCTCAGACATGACGTAGAAGTTGCAAATGAATACAAGGAGAAGTTCAAGATAAGCTCAGCTAAACTTGAAGCACTACTTGAAAGTTAAAAAGGGGTTGATGATAAGCATGGTCTTGGATATGAGAAAGGTGAAAGCTCTAGATTTTGACAAAGAAATTTTCAACCAAGGAATGGGAGAAATAGACCTAGAAGACCTCCGGTAAGACAACCTAATGCTCAAATATATCCATCATTCAATGGAAATTGTTTTAATTGCAATAAATTTGGTCATAGAGCCACTCAGTACAGAAGTAGAGTAAATCAAAATGGTCCATCCTTCTCCGGTCAATGCTTCAAGTGTAAGAGGTATGGTCATAGATCAAATGAATGCAAAAGTACGATAATGAATAATTCTAGAGGAAATGGCAACTCTTTCAATAGTTACTGCTTTACTTGCAATGGATTTGGACACATGGCTAATCAGTGTAGATCAAGAGGAAATCAAGTATATAAGAAAAAAAATGTTGTGTTCTTTAATTGCAATAGATCTGGTCATATCGCAAAATTCTGCAGAAGTAGGAATAATGAAAGAAGAGGTCTAGTAAACAGAAAACTGGATGAGCAGAGATAAGACAAAGGCAAGGGAAAAATTGATGTGAGTGAGATCTAGAATGAAATGAACAAAACATGGCTCAAGAAAAGTGTTATAAACAATAATAACAGGAATCCAATGCTAACAATTCCTCCAGGAATTAAATCAGGAGCTCTGGCTTAGGGGGAGCCACATTGAAGATCAAATTTCCCTAGCCAATAAGTAGGTGCCTAAATTTGGCACAATGAATGAAGCTTGAGAATCTTATTACATAACTTTCAAAGAAATTTCTAGAAGAAAAGAAGCTAATGTAACTAATTGCAAAGCAATTAAGGATTGACTGCATGTAGAAATAGTGTAACCAGATGTGTTAGGGCAGAGCTTTTATTACAAAGGAAAATTAGGTTTTGCGGAGCATAAAAGGGTGTTCACTCTTCATTTGAATCACTTTGCACTTGAAGAAAGAAAGAAGAATAGTGTCTGAGCTGAGATTACAAGGAATTGAAGTGCGACTGATGAATTTATTCGTCAACCCTAATTTTGTGAAAAAGGTATTTATCTGCGAAGCTTTGAACTTGTAATCTTTTTGCAATGGCTACACCTTTGGCCGTTGATATTACTGAAAGGCCTCGACCTAAATTTAAGAAACATCCACACAAATCTATAGAAGTCGACCCATTAAGTGCATTTTCAAGTGTTCTGTATGGTGTGCTGCATATTGAAGATATTAGGGTTTATATTCATGCGAGCATAGATGAATTTGGGGACTCAAGGTTTGTAGATTTGTTTGAGAGTCATCTAATGGATGATAATCATTATCTTAAACCTAAGTATAAAGCACTGCATGATAAACATTTTATTCAGATTATGGGGTTTCCAACATTCGATGAAGATGAGTGGGTCCGGTATGTTTTGAGTTGGATGCATGATGAATTCATATGGCTGTTAAAACCATTCAAGATTACCAAGGATGTTATCAGAATTATGACTGGGTTAAATTCAACTGGTGGATTACCCATGTTGAAATCTGTGAAAAATGAAACTATTACTGATGCAACCAGTGCAAAGAGGGCAATGACCATCAATGACATTATAGAACCGGATGTTAAGTTTACTTCCATGGTGATTAGCTACAAGATTTATCACTCCAGAAGGGAGAATTCTGTCCCTGGAACTGCCATATACATAGCATATCAAATGTTGAAGAAGAATGTAGATTATGACCTATGTGAGATGCTACAGAACCAGCTGATTGAGAACTTGAACAAAATCAAGAAAGATAAGAAAAACACTTTTAAATATGGTACACTAGTTCTATGTTTGTTCTTCTACTATATGAATGAAGTACCTGGAGTAAAGGGTGTGCACTGGACTAATGATGAGCCAATTGCTATTCAGATCAGAGATCACCTACACAACATTGGTGACTATAAAGCACAAAAAACTGCAATCTGGGGATACTTCAAGAACTTTCAGAGTATGATGCATTCAAGGGAAAGAATCCCTAAAACAATTGTTGAGAAGTACAAGAATGAAATATGTTTCATGGTAGATAGTGATCAATGCTTAATGGAAGTAGTAGAACCCATAACTATTTGGATCATGCCTATGGGGTATGAAGTGGATGAGAAAATTCTGAATGTGTATGCTCAACACCTTTTGAGCAAGCCAAAAGACACAACAATTGAAAGATTTGGGACATATGAGGAATTAAGTGTAAAACTGTATGATGAGATCACAAAACCTAAAACCAAAAGGAAAGTAAGAAAAGAAGTTGAGCAGTTGGCTGAGAATCTAGGCCTCACAAAGGAAGTTGTGAGACAATTCAAGGAAAGAACCAAAAAGACAGAGAAGGAGAAATAAGACAAGAAACAAGGAAGTGCTCTAGTAGAATCCTCCTCCACTCTAAGGACTACTAGGAGCTTTGTTGCTATCCCTGTTCCCCCAAAGTCTGCGAATCCTGAGAAACCAGAAGACATATCATCCAGTAAAGGAACAAAAAGAAAGAAAACAAAGGCCACAAGATGATGAGGAGACAGAGACATATGAAGAAGTTAAAGAAATAAGATCTAAGAAAGCCAAGACTTCAAAGGCTTTTGAGGACCAGCCTTCTGGAAGCAAAAAGGCAAGTAAAAAGCAAGAAACTGGTAAGGTTGCTATGACAGTTGATGAAATTGCAAAAACAATTACTGTTCATGGAAATCTAAGACCTATCAGAGAATATTATGATAATTTTGATAAAGCAAATAAGAAAATCTTAGAGGATGCCACCATCCTGTACTTGAATAAATTCAAGAGAGTTCTACTGGAAATTTTGTAAGAAATTCCTAAAAGTTTAAGGAATATACTAGAGATGAGGCAGGAAGCCGCCTACGCTAAAGACCTAGAACTCAGAGAACATGTCCTCTCCACCTTGTGTCCAGTAATGACCAGAAGGGAAGCAAATAAAATCCTCAAGGAAGTAAAGGAGGAATTCAAAAGCAAGATCTAGATGAACAAGATAATTCTTGGTAAAACTGAGGAAGTTATGAAAGAAACATAGGAAATTTTGAGGAAGGCCCTAAACAAAGATAAATATTATATTGTTTCAGACGAACAAGTTGAGGAAGACAATCCTTTAGTTCTGGAACAAGAAACTTCAGAAGAAGAGACTAGAAATGGAAATGATCCTTTGGAACAAACCTACATGAAGACACTAAGTCCTACTCAAGATGACTTTGAGAAGAACAAGGATCAGAAATCAGAAGAGGCTAAAGGCAAAAAGGATACCTAGGATCAAACAGATGGAGTTAACACAAAAGTAAACATGGAAACAAAAATTCCCTCTGAAGAAGAAGTCAAGGGTAAGGAAGATAAAGTAGAAGAAGATGGTGCAAATATTGATGCCCCCAAACAAAATAGTTTTGATACTGAAACAAAGAAAACTCAAGGAAAGGAGGATGGCCCTACAATTATGGCAAGAGACACTGCAGATGTAGTGAAGAATTTCCTAAGTAAAGAAATGCTAGAGTTTGATGAACCAGAACTGATTCAAAGACCAATCAACCTAGATACTCTCTCTGTGGTCCAAATGATGAAAATAGCATCTTTCACACAAGCTAAGGCAAGTGAAAAGATATTAAAATCCCACATAGAGGACAATGAGCTATTAGGCCTTGCATCTGGCATATTGGAGAAGATAATACCAACTTTCTAGAAGAATCCATATGATTCTCCCTTCGGAAATCTAAAGAACCTTGTAAATTATGTAAGTACACACTTTGAGTCCTTTGAGAAGTCTACAGAGATTAAAATCTAGAATAATTTTTTGGATAAGATATTTAGTGAGCTAAAGGGCCTAATAGGAAATGATAGAAAGATACTTGATATCAGTATAAAGAGTATTCAAAATGCTCTCAGTGACGGAGGTGATGTATACAAATTTTGTCTATCTTGGCCTAAAGTTATTGAGGATATTAAGAAAAAGATAAAGGAACGGGAACAAAAATTGTTGAATTTATCTCAAAATTTTGATCCTCTAACAGTTTCTCTGGTAAGTCAGGAGTGTCAAGCAATCAGCCTGACTAATGAAATAAAGAAACTTGTTAAAGAAAAGAGCAATATTATGGAGAGAATGTGTGAACTCTGGGGATTGATTTCCCCCAAGTTAGAAACAATGTTTACTGCTTTATCAGAAGTCCAAGTTACAATCCAGATAGGTGATCCTTCAGATCTGAAGAAAGTAGAAACACAGGTACTCCTCCTAAGAGAACAAAGCTCAATTTTAGATGGCATGACAAGTAGTTGGGCCTTTGAACTTGTACAGTTGAAAAATAGTTTTGTAGATATCCTCAAGTTCATGTAAATATAATGCATGAATTATTTGTACATATTCAACCTTATATAAAGATTTCTTGTGAAAGTTTTGGTTTGCGAATCCCACCCTTTACCATTGATGTCAAAGGGGGAGTGAGAGACAGTAAAAAATAAAGAAAATAAAGAATCCATCAAAGGGGGAGCAGTGGAAGAATATATAAGTGTACACAGTAGGGGGAGTCAGTCATGACACTTAGTCATTTTTCACTAAGTGTTGCCATCAATGCCAAAGGGGGAGATTGTTGGCAAGTGACACTGCAAGGCATGCCATATGTTGTCATTAATGGCAACTAAGTCCATTCCACACATCCACAGTGCAGTATCAGATCATACCAGAAGTCAGTTCCAAGATTTGTCAAGTCCAGATAGACAGGAACAGGGTATATGGCAGAGTTTAGTATTTTGGTCAGTGGATCTCTCTAATTAATTATTGCATGTTGAGAATCTAAGGGAGTGTAGAGGAATATAAGGACAATCTATATCCAATATTTTAGCCTCCAGTGAAAAATGGATTAAAAGTTAGGAGCATCTGAATACCGGGTCCTAATATGACAGAACAGTTCAGTGAAGAACATGCCGACTTGTGTTAGATCCTTGTACGGATCTAATAGAAGTGTTTTGGTGAGTTGTGTATGGGATATAATGTTAGTGGATGACATGAATGGTGACCTACAAGTGTTTTTTCTAGTACGCATCAATATTGATGTATGGATTCAGCCGACAGAACAAAGAAATTGTATTATTTGTTAAGTTCTTCATAAGGCTGATAGATAGGTGATTAAGTTTGTTGATGCGGATATATATAACCGATGGATTTGAGTGTTGTGTGGTATGATAGTGATGTGAATATGGAGTAAGTGTGAAAAAGGCAAATAGAAGTGCGAAAGAGAAGAGATCTGAGGTTCAGATTATGGCAGAGCAGTAAACAGGGAAGAATAAAAATGAAGTGTGTAAAATTAGTATTATGTGCTTACCCAGAACTGAATTCTTGCATTGGCAGATGCTACCTATCAATTCAAACAATTTGTAATCCTTTTGTAATCATTCTTGTAGGCAGTGAGCCTCTCTTGAGCAGTGAGCTCTGGGTAGTGAGCCCGAAGGCATGTGCCTTCCCTTTTGTAATGCTTTTAACAGAGTATAATTCTTGTGGGTTAACCCCCACCGTGGTTTTTCCCTTAACTAAGTTTCCACGTCAAAATCTTGGTGTCAAGTGTGTTATTTATGTTTCTACTCATGTGTTATTAATTTTGCTTTTCATGATACCAATAAAAAAAAATTACTTTTCATGATTATGTCATTAATCTGTTAAGAAGTGGTAAAGAAGAATTAACTATAGCAAGCTTTAAAAGTTTTAAGACAACTGATTCACCCCCCCTCTCAGTTGTTAGCCCTAATTCCAACATAGTTTACGATTTTAAATTTCGTTGAGAAATGACAAAGTTATCACTGTTTTACTGACTATTTTTTTTCTGGTTTTCAAAAACGCCTTTTTTTCTTAAAAAAAAAACTGTGGATCCTTTTTGCTTAAAAATAAATTATTTAAAATATAATCTCTTAATTTTGGCATTCATAATTTAGGGTTTTTTTTAATAACTCCAGTTTTCATCCATTTGCATGAGTTTTGATTTTTCAAAGCTCTTTAAAAAAAAAAATAGAATTAAAATAATCTTTATTTATTTTTTTGTCATTTGCATGACAATAATTATTTTTAATTCTTTTAATTAAATTCTAAATATAATAACAATATTAATAATATAATCTATTTATTTTAAATAATACATAATTGCAATGGGTGGTTGGGAGGGAGCCTTGCCACCCCATGATGGGTGACAAGGCCGAGACAGCGATGAGAGTAATGATGTTTCGCAGGGGCACTAAAGAAGGCACGAGTGGAAGGGATGCCACATTCATTTAGGCAAGTGCGGAGTTTGATTTGAGCTGGATGGTAGTATAGCTGGTAATTGAGAAGCTTCGGTAGGGCATTGATAAGAAGTTAGAGGAGGTAGCATTCTCATCTCGTTTTCTCCCTTCACATTTTGCCAAATGCTGTCACACTTTGTTGTTATAATCTCCGCAGAAGCCATTCGCTGTAGAGGAATGGACACCCCAGTTAGGCTCACCAGTAAAAAAAGATAGATGGATTTCATTGGGGTAGTTACTAATCTTAGGCTGCAGAGAATGATTCGCCGCTCGGACGACTTGACGGTGGGAGCTGTTAAAATGCTTCTAGGGAAAGCTTTCTTGGAGAACAGTGAAAGGTATAGGGTTGACACGGATATTTCCTCCCGGGTGCTTGCTATGCTACTTGAAATCGGGTCAGACAAAGCCGAGACAGAGGTGATAATGAAAGGTATTTTTAACTCTGAGCATCTCGGGGATCTAGAGCTCTCTCTGTAGATGGCTCATCCTGGCATTGGTATTCCCCACCCAAGAGATTGGGCTCTGCTTGAAGATCCTAGTGAGTTCATTAAACTCTTCCCGTTCATCTTGGATATTAGAGGCTTCAAGCTGGTGCTGTTGAAGGAGCAGGCAGAGATTGCAGTGGACTACTTCAAAAAATCCCTTTGCTTGGTGATGGTGGATGGGTTCGACTGGGTGGATAGCTTCAGTAGGAAATTGTCTGAATATGTTATCTAAGTAGATATTGGTCCCTTTGCTTCCTTTTGTATAGCAGAAGCAAGGCTTTGTTAGATAATAGGAGGTTATATTATACAGATAGTTGTAGTGGTGACCCTGCATGGTCGTAAATACTATCTCTCAATCTGTATCGGGCTTCCGTTTTTGCCCTATTGGTCAGCCAAGGTTTGGCAGTAAACTTTGTTTTTTGGACAAATATTTTAATATAGATCATTATTATGAATAAATAAAAAAATACATAATTGCTCAAATCAACAAGAAGTATAATTTGCAATAATATTAATATATATCTATTTTTAATAAAACACAAATACTAAAACAACTCAAGAAGTAATTACAATAGTAATAATACTATATATTTATCTATTTAATTAGAATAAAATAACTTAATAGCTTTCTGTCAAATGCAAGACGGTAAATATTCTTTTAAATTCTTTTATTTAGGATTCTAAATATAATAAATGTTATTTAATATAATATATTTATTTTCAAATTACATAGTCATTTAAATCAAACAAGAAGTATTTAAATAATATTAAAATAATAATATATATACCTATTGTAATTTAAATATAATGGCTTAAATATAATTTAGATATTGTCTTCCAAACATTCATATTTATATAAAAAAATAGGAAACATTTATTAATTATTTAAATAATATAACAATACATAATTTAATAAAATAGATCATTTCAAACATAATTATATGACTTAAAATATGAAACCAAAAGACATTAATATTCATGACTAAATCAAGCATTCGAAAGGAACTTATTGTCACAATCAAACACAATATTTTTCTAAGCATCTAAACATCAATCTCATTTAGTATCCACACAATAATGCATATTAAACCATTCATAATAATGCAATATGATACTACGTGAGTGTGTGAGTGCGTCAGCGTGAACCATCTAAACAGTTCTTGCCAAGTGGCTAGAACACCTCTACCTCAACCATGTTCTTGTCTTTAACGAGTACCTGCATTTATTCACACTCAACTTGACATCAATAGGTTAGTTTCCCAAAATATAGCCGAAGAAAAACATTATAATCATATTGATAATATTTAATATTAAATCAACTTTCTAATTTACGCAAATATAACATCATGATAATTACCTTCACATATGTGAAATTTTCTCAAAGTAAAACAATCATAGTAAATGTTCGCTAATCTAGAATAATTATATAGTCCATAAAATGAGATTTGACAATGACACTACTGGATTGTTATGCAATCTGGAACACAGTGGATCGACTAATGCATGCAGAGATGGATGCATTACTTTGGCCAAAGATTTAATATAAATAAACATTTCACAATGAACATAGTCGATTGTTCACACACTTCTAACTTGATTTAGAAGCTATCTCATCCTATAGTGATTTTAGTTTGACCTATTCTGGTCATGGGATGACTTAATTAAACTTCCCTCTTAGTCCATTTGACTTGGACTTCTAACTCCAATTTCTGGAGTACATTACCAAAGTTTTCTCATTGCATCTATAACATGGAATCTGTGACTCCCTGTCACTGTATTGGACTTATTTCAAAAGTTTGTATGTTCTTGGTTTTCAATATCAAGACTAGTTTTGGTCTGTAATTCGTGAGATCGGTTAAGATGTTTAACTTGATTCAAGGATTTTCATCTAATCCTTGTCGACTATAAACATATCTTGTTTAAGTCGATGATATAATTATAAGAAGAGTTTTACATTGCTCATCATGTTTGGGATAAACTTAGAGATCTATCTTCTCTAATCCCATCGTAAAGATAATATTTAAAGTCTAGTCACATGTAGGTAAAAGAATACCTCGACATTGTTTTAAATAATCTCATGTCTAAGTTAGATTATTTAACCCATATTAACTTTCTTTTTCACGTAATGTGAAAAACATGTTCTTATAGAAAAACCAATACTAATTATTAGCACAATTTGTTGTCAATAATAGGAGCAGGGTTTAAAGAGAACCATGTAATAGTTTCAAGCTAATAACTTTCTTCCCATCACTAACTTTGATCAAGAAAAGTTATATACTTATGCACATTTCTTACACTCAAAATTATGTATGCTCGATAATAATAATACCAGGGATAACTTTAAGAACCCCCCCTCGGAGAAGGTTTATAAACCTGGTGAATCATGTATACTTCCCAAGAAAAATATTAATTTTATTGGCAAATTTTTTCATTTTTCTAGGGAAAAAAAATCTTATTTGGCAAATCTTTTGTAATCGCTAGAGGTCTATGGAAAATCCTGGCGAATTGTAATTTTTTTAAAACCAATAAAATATTTTCATTGGCGATTAAAACCTATTTTCAAACCAATTAAATATTTTCATTGGTGAATTAAAACCTATTTTCAAACCAGTAAAATATTTCTGTGGGTGAATTAAACATGTTTTCTAAATAAAAAAATATTTTTGCTGGTGATTAAAATCTAATTTCAAACCAAAAAAAATATTTTCATTGGCGAATTAAACCAATTTTCAAACCAATAAAAAAAATTATTGGTGAATTAAATATAGTTTCAAACCAATAAAAAATTAATTGGCAAAATAAACTATTATGCCAATAAAAAATCATACAGTGTGGCAAAAATATCAAATGTTACATATTGTTCTATTCCGGGATAAATTTTACACACATCGAAATTCCTTCATAAAGTGTCTGGAATGGGGACAAGTGTCAACATATTTATTATGTCTGAAGCAAGATGTCAGCACAAATTAATATAACAGATGACTGTTTGATGAATTTTTGATAGATGGTTGTAGTTGCATTCCGGAAGAAAATGTCTGAAACACTAGACCTGCGACTTCAAACCTCTGGAATAACACTTGAACCATTAGATTTCCAAATATCAATGGTTGACATTTCATATGAGAAACCCTTATGTTGACTTGCTACGTCCGGTTTCCAGTTGTCTAAGTTGAAACTTGAGCCATCAAAACCGTGTTGTTTACTGACCCCTTATACCTAGTCTTGTTAGTCACCGATTGGTGGGGAACGGGTTAACCTAGCAGGGTCCACTTTTTAAATGCTTTAGCAAATATTATGAAGACGCCCTAAGAGACTTAAAGGGTGAGCTATTAAAGGTTTAAATAAGACACATGGGATATTCCTCGGCAAGATGTTTTAATCTTAGCCGTCCAATGTTGAAGAATTTAAGCAAACAGTGGATGGCTTGAGAAGTTAATGTGTGAGCATGTTGGAGGGCCCCCAGGTTAATCCTAACCATTCCCCACTAGTCCGTTGTCAAAACATGCATGGACGATAAACCCAATGGGCTAACGGGCGAACGCCACGTAACAAACTTCGCAGCCTGAAAAGAAGGTGGGGTCCGCTGAAAGATGAGTAAGCAATGCCATGTGGCAGAAAACTTCATCACGGCCGTCCATCTTGCCATCTCATCAAGAGATCAATGGCTAGAGTTTGAAATATTTTAGCAAATATTTCAAAGCAGCCTTAAGAGACTTAAAAGTTAAAGGGTGAGTTATTAAAGGTTTAAATAAGACACATGGGAAATTCCTCGGCAAGATGTTTTAATCTTAACTATCCAATGTTAAATAATTTAAGAAGACAATGGATGGCTTGAGAAGTTAATGTGTGAGCATGTTGGAGGGCCCCCAAATTAATCCTAATCGTTCCTCGCTAGCTCGTTGTCAAAAGATGCACGGGCAATAAACCCAACGGGCTAACGGGTGAACACCACGTAGTAGACTTCACAAGCTTCAAGAGAAGGTGGGGTATGCCGAAAGATGAGTAATCAATTCTATGTGGCAAAAAACTTCATCACGGTCGTTCATCTTGCCATCTCATCAAGAGATCAATGACTAGAGTTTGAAATTTAGAAAGTGGCCATGGGAGTCATTCTACTTCACACAAGTGAGCATTAATGGTGGTTTTAATGCCATAAAAGTAGTTTTTTTGCAAAATTGAAATTTGTTGAAGTGTTTTAAAGCATCTAGAGGCAATTTCAATCTCTCAAAGACTCAAGGCAATTTCAATCTCTTGAGGTAAATTTCAATCTCTCGAGGCAATTTCAATCTCTTGGCGATCAAAACTAGGGTTTTCAAAGCGTTCAAAGTCGTAAGTTAAAATCTCGCACTCTAAAATTCACTGCTTGTGCTCACTATCCTAGTTTTGTCAATAGGAATTATTGGTAAATTTTCATTTCTTTTAGGGTTTTGCCTTCTTAGACTGTTGAACTGCAAATTTTGAGCTTTATTGTTGCTTTAAGTCAAAACCCTAGTTGTGAACCTATAATTCTTGCTAAACTAAAAGCCTAATTTGCAAAATGCTCACCATAATGGCACCCCCATGAGCTCAAACCTCAAGCTCTGAAGAGACAAAAAGGCCCATAGTCTAGGACCTTCTTGAACAATTAAATCCCTCCACTAACAACAAAGTAAAAGGTCTACTTCTGTTCCAGGGTTCCAAAATTAAAGAAGGCCTCATAGATAAACATATCTATATCAAGGATGCCACCATACCACTTACAGGATGGTCATTGTTGAAGAACTAGTTTGGGAACAAGAATTTGAGTTCTCCTATATGTAACCCCTAGAGATTGGACATGGGGAAATTGGTTGTCTCAAATGTCTACATGGATGTGGACTTGTTAAAAGCTGTGGCAGCGAGATATGATCCTATCTCTAGAGGATCAAAATGGTAAAAATTAGCAAGGAAGAGATTACCGAAGTTTTCAACTTCATGAGTGGAATGAGGATTTGGTAAAAATTGATTTAAAAGCCTTTAGGAGTGAATACGAGAAGACAAGACATGTCTTTAAAGTCACAACACTGCCAAATCATCTAGCATCAGTTGGAAAGGGAAAGGGGAGCCGGAGAATTGTTATTGGTCCATCAGATAAGAACCCTTCCCAATAAAGTATTTTGCTCCATATTTTCAGAAAACCTTTTATTCTTTGTGTCAACTCTTAGGGTTTGATCCTGCTTCCGGAATGCCAATGGGTTTCATGTATATGGTTTCTCATAGCCAACACCCCGCTTACAACGTAGTATATGAATTTGCTTCCTACCTGACAAATAACATTCATGAGGGTTTAATTTCATTAAAGAATGGTAAAGATTTGGTTTAGTTTTGGTGGTACTCACTATTAATGCACATGTTTTTATTCAAAAGGGAAAAATTCTTTGAGAATGATATGAAGTTGGAAAAGGAGGAGGATGGTGTGGAGCTGCCTGTCCAATGTTAGACAAGAATTCTAGACAAGGATGATAGTAAGTTTGATTTTGTGGTGTTTGAGAATGTCTTTGCATCAAAGTTGAGGAATGACCTAATCCTGAATCCGCCAAGGATTCCAACTGAACTACATGATTTTCTCAGGCCAAAAGAAAGGAGGTCTGATTTAAAAATTAATCACAACTAGGGAGATGTCATCCCCTATCTAGATTTTAGAATTCTCAGAGTATATGGCACTACGGTTAGACCACATGTTCTCCCAAGAGAAGTGCCACTGAGAATTGGATTCCTTGAGGTCATTGGCAGCTGGGTAATGTTGAAGATGGCCACTTGTTAAACATGAGGAAAGGAACCTTCTTCCCAACATGGACAATTTTTGCAGACTTTGTGATGACTGGTGGAGGGTGGAGAAAAATGGATGAATTTCTTAAACCTTACAACATGAAGAGAGTGCACCCAAGAAATCATGATCCTAAAGGTTTCATGGCTGCATTGAAAGCAAGGATCAGAAGCAGCCAGTTCATACATAACTTCTTTTTCCCTGAAGATGTTATTAGGAACATCTTTAATCACCAAATACAGGAGGACAGGAAGGCAAAATGGATTGCTTATGATAAGATGGTAAGGGAAAAATGGAAGACTAATCCCCAATATGACTCCCTATGGTTGCCTCAATTCAAAAATGAATTGTAAAAAGTTGAATATATGCTCTAGAATTTTGAGCAAGTGGTTGGCAGGATGAAAAGAGAGATATTGGTTGCTAACAAAGGAAAGGCTGTGGTTGGGGAAGAATAGGAAAAGGATAAGGGGAAGGCCCCAGTGTTGGAGGAAAGGCCTACCTACTAACCACAACAAAAGATCAGAGTCTTTGCAAGGAGAAAAGGTATTGTGAGGAAGCAACAGTCTATTGCCACCCCAACTACATCTTCTGATTCTAAGCCTAAGGGCTCAAGAGCTTCCTCACCATTGCATGAAATTCCACCACTGTCTCCCCCAAGGCAAGCAGCTCCACAAGTGATTGAGGTGGATTCACCTCCAAGACATCCACTACCAAAGAAGCAAAAGTTTGAACACAACAGCTTGGTAGATTATCCAGATGACTCAGATGATGATATCATTGTCACTAACGAGGATATGAGACAAGGAATGCCCTCTCCCCCTAGGGAGATAATAGAACCAGAAAGTAGCCTCAGGTTGGGCAAGGCAGACCTCAGGGGGTTGAGCAACAAAGATGACCTTAGGGAGGAAGCTTGCAAGACCTTCATAACAGATGATTCATTTGTCCAAACCCCTGCTTTTAGAGAGTTTACTTGGAGGGCAGGGAGAGATGAATATGTTGATAATGTTGCCAAAAAGAGAAGCTTGCACCCTTAATTACTAGAAGTAGTTATTCAGGCTGAGGTTAGAAAGGAAATGAAAGAACAATTTTAGAAGATAACAACTAAAAAGGTAGAGAGTTGGTGATGGAAAGTGGTATTTTATTGCTGCCAGAGTGGGATTTAGCCTCGGCAATTGCTTTTGACACAGTGTGGAGGCATGACAAACCATTGTATAAAATAGAGGAGGAAGCAAAATTAGCTTTGTAGGGGTGTGTTTTCAGCGAAGATTGGGAAACACTTGCTATTGGGGCTTTGGCCCTAGGTGCAAGGAAACTTGCAGTTGCTGAGCCTACTCTAGACATAAGTGGAGGGCTAATTATTAAGAGAGTGTCTGATACCCTAGCAATTGAGGCAACAAACATGTTAGTGAGCATTGCCAAATTCACAAAGGCAACAATAGAGAATATCACTAAGGAAAGAGATCAATAGAGATCCAAGTATAATGACATGGTTGTAGAGTATAATAACATTCAACAAAAGGTTGCCAAGTTGGAAACTAAAGTGGCATTGTTAAAGCAACAATTGCAAAATATGCATGCTCATGCCCATACACAGACTGACTCTGTTGTCCTTCCAGAATTTTTAATGGAAATCATTCCATACAATCTTGGAGATGCATCCATAGGTACCCTTGCAGTTGAGGAGCCAAGCACATCAGGTGTAGCTCCATCAAGCGAGCCTACTAAAGAGGAATTATTAGATCAAATGAGACGTACAAGAAATTGCTGTCATAGGTCAATGAATCAATCTATTCAAGTAATATGAAGATTGTAACTATAGTTCTTGAACACTTGAATAAAGGGATTGATACGAGATTAATTAGCATTCATTCAAATTATTCTTCTATGTTTGATGCCATAAAGGATTTTGATAAGAATAAGGATGTTGTAACATCATTAATGGATACATGGATCACTAGAGCCTAGGAATTAAGAGACATGGCAATTGCAACCAAGCATGTCAAGGATTCACCTCCTAACATTGTCCCAACTCTTAGACTTATAAATTTAATTAAGGATTTTTAGCGGTTGGTAGGTCCTTTGGAAATAAATATCAAGGAGCTTGTCAAAAAGTTTGATGAATGGAATTTCAGTCTGCTTCCTATTATTTTGAGTGAAAATGGTGGTGTTAAACCTCTACAATTATGGAAGGACCAGGCAAAACAAATAATATTTGCTCAAGTTAAGCTCATTTGTGACACTGTTGATTTAGATATGTTGAGAAGTAGCATGGATAAGCTGATTCACACTGGCATTTTCTTAGAGAAATTTGACAAGGAAGCTAATCGAGTGGTTATCAAGTACACACCTTACAGGACCAAAGCAGAAGAACTTGTCAATTTCATTTGGCCAATAGAGGAGGAGTATTAGCTATGGAGGTCCAACTATGTTGACAATTTAGATTTCTAAAGTGCTAAAGTATATGTAAATGTTAATGTTTTGATGATTATTGTACTATTCATTTATTGAATATATTTGATCTGAGATGACTTTTGTTGAAATTAGAAAAAAAAAAGAATTACTCCCTTTTTTTATAGTATTTATTATTAGTTTAAACTTTATTGTATATAAAATTGGTCAGATCTTACATATCAATTTACAAATATTGTGCTCCTTTTAACTCAAAATTGGTGACATGTGTCATGGATTGTCATTGCATATGTGAAACATAGTTTGGAAACACTATTAAGTATTATCTATATACTTATGTTAAATCAAGTACAAATATTTGCATGTAGATTAAATTCACTTGAAAAGATATATCAAATCACTTAAATATTGGCACGCTTGGACATATATCCAAACGCTTTGAAGCTGAGAGCCATTAATGAATCCTGGCTCTATTTAATGGAGCCCAGCAACGCCTCATAGTCATACCAAAGTTTGAACCTAGCTTGTTGCTTAAAAAAGAAAATGGATAGAGCACTGCGAAGGCAAATTGCTTTCTTGGGTTTCATAACAGACTCGAGGCTTAGAGCTATAACGAACCCTCACAGAATTGTCTGTTTGCACTTCCTAGAGTTGGAAGTCATTAAAATGGTGGTTGGGAGGGATTTTTTAATAGATAGGAATAGATACAGAGTGAATTCTGACATAGCCTCTTGGTTCTTGGCGTCATTGTTGGACCTTGGAGGTGTGAAGGTGGAAATTCTTGAACTATTGCGAGAAATTTTCAAGGTAGATTTTCTGGGCAATAATTTTGAGGTAGTTGTTGGGTTAGAGATGGGTGTGGGGATTTTGCGAACTTCTGGCCTACCAATGGTGTTATTTGGGGGAGACATGGGTGTGGGGATTCAACGGCTTCCCTTTCTACTGAACATGATAGATAGTGCTCTCGCCCGCCACCGTCATTGGGCCACCATCGGTCTAAATTTTTTAAGGCGCTCTCAAGCTCTCATCATGAAGCTGAATGTGGAACGGGTGCTGTGCCTCATAGACCTGGTGGAAACAAGAGATTTTTATGGTTTCCCTTAGCTAGTGGCCCAGTGTTTTGAACTTTTGATTTTTGCTATGTAATTTTGATGTAATATATTATATTATCATGGGAAAGAATATGTATGGGAATTTTTTGTAACATAATGATATGCCAGGGGCATAGCTATCCCCCAACTATAGAAATTTTTTGAATTAATATCAATGAATGAATGAATGAAAGTTGACGTCCACGAGACCAAAAACTGTGAATCATTTTTTTATTAATATTAAATAGAATGTAATTAAATGATAAGTGTGACTGTAATTAAATGAAAAAAGAAATGCAGATTATGTTTATTGTTTATATCATAAAATACTTGACCATTCGATGAACATTTGATGAATGGTTGTAGTTGCATTCTGGAATGAAATGCACAGAACGCTAGGCTTGCGAACTTAAATCTCCGGAATCACCCTAAACCGTTAGATTTACAAAGATCAATGGTTTAGAGATTGCTCTGAGCCGTCAATGTAGGACAATCATTAGACATGTACTAATTAGTAACAGTGTAGTCTAGAAGCGACACGTTGACTTGACATTTCATTTAGTAAAAAGTTCACTTTATAAAAAAAAAACTTTCTAGTTTCTACTTTTTACTGCTAAGTGATTTTATTTTTAAGTGAGAGCCGAGAGGGTTAGCACACAGGGAGATTTCATATTGCTCATTGTAGTGCACTAGGGAGATTTCAGATTTCTCATTGTAGTGCCATTTCCGACAAAGTTGATAAGACAAAACATAGAATCACTAGGCTACGTTTCATCATTTCTTAAAATCTTATTTTGTCAAACTTTGCATTTAGGGTCGAGAGGCTCAAGAAAAAATTCACACTGTATAAGCATGTCTACCACCACTAGCAGACCAAACAAAGTTTTTGGGAAAGGTAGAGCAAGTACGGATAGAAAAATAGATTATTTTGAATTGCTTAAAACCTCAGGTTTGACTGATGAATACCATGATATTTATGATCCTAAAATGTTTGGTAAATTTACCTTAGAACTTAGATTTTCATGTGAGAATAAGGCTGCCAAGAAAAGAAAAAGAAAGTTGATAGTATCAATGCACCATGGGTAACTGGATTAGGGCGCATGATGTTACATGAGGTTTTCCCTTGCCCATAATTTATCATGGTCTGTGCCCACAATTATGATGGTAACAAAAGAGCAATTGTAAATAAGGATACCAAAGAAGAATTTTTATCCATTAATGTAGAAGAATTTGGAAAAGTATTGAGGTTTACAACCGAAGAATTTGGAGACGTCCACATTGACCTAGAAAAGCTTGCTAGTGATTATGAAGCAACAGATGAAAGGGGCTATTGGTTTTTCTTCTAAATCAACATTAGGGTTTGCCAGTTCTAATGCACAGGCAGATTTAGCCAACTAATATAGGAGGTTGCGTGAGCTCCTCCCCTTCACTTCTGGTTCTGCCACACCAAGGGGGGTGTCCTTATTTGCTAAAGATGTAACCTTGACTAACTCAATGACATAATGATTTAGCTTGACAGCAACAGGCAGAATACTCTCATGTGTGGACCAAGTTCTGCATGATAGATCACAAGGTTGGCAACATTCTTGGACATATTTGTCTAGTTAAGAATGAGAGTATGCAGGGGGTTCCTAATACTAATCCTACAACTAACGGGTTGGAATAATGGAATGGTTGGAATTTGATGGTTTGGATGCAAGACAGGGGCTTTGGATCATAACTACTAACCCAGGTGCAGACCGGTGCCTATCTTAGGGGAAGGAGTCAACTAGACATATGCAACAGATGGTTTACAACTAGCGTTCAAGTTTCAAGGGGATTGATTGATGCTTGCCTTACAAACATCACCCAAGAATGGGTATTTAGTTGCCTCTACTTACGGATATCCCTGCTGACAAACAACCTTCTCCATGCTTAACCTAAAACAATTTAATCCACTCCTTGAATGGAAGTTAGAGATGAAGCATGTGATACAGAAACTTATACCCTAGAATCTGAGAAACCCTTAGCAGCCAAATTCAAAAGAAGGAAATGCATGCAGTGAAGAAGACAAACAGATAAACACATGCATAAGAGCATTTTTCATCTATATCAACATGAAACTAAACATACATGCAAAATACATTTATGATGCAACTCATAAACTCTAGAATGAGATAAAACAACCCAAGATCATGCCCTGTTCTTCATTATTTACACAAAAATGCCCAAGTCTTCAACAACCAACAAAAGAGTAACACAGTTTTCTTTTTATAGCAAAACTATGAACTCAGCAAAAATTACAACGGTAACTCAAAAATCACCAAACACAATGCATCGTTAGATTGGCACTCAAAATAGTAAATGCAGCAGGGGACAAAACATGGAGAAGCAAGAGAAGGACAGGGAGTGGTTGAGCTCGAACCCTGTGTCGCCATTGGAAGATTTTCGTCATAAACCTGGTACTTGGCCTTTCAACCATCAGCCCATGCCTGTCCGCAATCCTGCCATAATGGCTCAACCACCAGCAGCTCCTCCCAGAAATAGTAATAGTGCACCCATGGAAAATTCCTGCTCAAAAACAACCGCAGATGCAAGGGAAAACCATCGCTGTAGCAAAATTAAAACACAGCCGTCGATCACCTCCCCATCGCTGAGATCCATGGCACTCAAAAAATGTTGAAAAGTCATTAGCCAGTGAAATTGTGCCACGTAGGCACCTCACATTTCTATTGCTGGCATTTCCATTCCTTATTTTGCCCTTTTCGCCCTGTATATGCATGAACATATGTGTATACAATCATCTGATATACAAGCTAGACCCCAAACACTTACCTACCGCATTTGATTTTCCCATCGGGTCTGAAATGCATATGTTTCATTGCACCTGTCGCATTGTATATGCAAAAACATATACAAGCACCTTATATACAAGCCGGACCTCAAATTTCATTCACTGCACTTCATCCTTCCATCGCGTTCGGGTTGTATGTCTTTTCTTGTATATCGGCTTGTATGCGCAAACATATACAATTGGTGGGCCCCAAACCTTGTATCTTCCCCACTGCACTGTTCATCATGCATGCCGCAAGCCTTTGTATAATTTTCAATGTACATTCCCTTGCACATACAAACAGTGAATCTTTCCTGGAATATGCCTGCAATGTATCTTTTCTCTTGTACATAGCCGTTATATGTCTGAACATACAAACCAAATATACATGTAACCCGATATACAAACAAGGAATATTCTTGAGAATCTGTGAAAGATTCCCCCTTTGTATATGCACATTTAGAGCCTGATATGCACTCAGAAATGCATCTAACTCAAATTTTCAAAGGGCGATGGAGATATTTGACCCACCAATGCACATTTTGACCTATATGTACATACAAACCCCTTTGTATATACAAAGACACCTGCACTTAGTTGATTTTTCACAATTTTACCACTGCAGAGGCCGAAAGTGTTGGAACTTTTTGGATTTTTGGGAAGGTGCCTACATATTTAAATGCTTAAAACCTGATTGCTTATGCAGGCACCACCAGGGGCAAAGAAGCTTTCCTAAATAAAATAGTTGAAGAAAAAAACAACTTGAAAGATAACCATAAGCCTCCTTATCCTTTGAAAATTTTTAAACCATGGGCTCAGGATACTATTTCCATGCCAGCATTTTGCCTCGAACTGGATACCAATTGAAAAGTGGATGCAAGCCTCCTTGAAATGGTATATAATATCTATTATGGTATTGGTGTACATGTCAAATATAAATTTATTGAGTACATTGTAGAATCCATGCATAAACAATTTTTAATGATTAAAGGAGGTTCCACCAAGACATTTAGGTTCACAACCTACTTGTGCTATTTTTTTTATTCAAATTTAGTGGAATGTTTCAGACCAACAAGCTTCAGATTCAGCCCTATAGTAATGCTGAGGAAAATAAAATGGCTCCAATATATGATTGGACTTCTAAGATAAGGATGCATGATTCTTGAAGGAACTACAATCATTTTGTAGACTATGTTTTGGCTCCATTGCATCAAGCAATCACAAATAGTCCAATGCCTAGATTGCCTATATCATGTAGAGATTTCATTCAACTAGGAAAAGAAATACAATTAGCTGATTGGTACTTATTGGAAGAATATACTGTGCTAAGATTTTATGGATCAGGAGTAGAGCCATACAAACTTCCAATACATGTGATAGAACAGGTTTTTACACTGGAATTTGTAAGGCAAATGCAGAGTACTGATGAACTACACTTTGTTGGTCAGGAAAAGAAGACCTTATTTCCTTCTTTACCTTTTTCATGTGGAGGGTTCACATTTGAGAGAAAAGCACTTAAGGTGGCACAAGATCTTTTGAAATTTTTTTAATTTTGATGATGTTTGTCACCAGCAGTATGATCCATGTGACACCATTAAAACAATGATTGTGGCCAATAGGAATGTTGCAAGTAGAATTCAACATCAAAGTAAACCCTTGCTTGAAAAATTGAGAAACAAGGATTCCTGCGATGAGGTCAAAATAGCAATGGAGAAAACTGTTGCTGAGAAAGGTATTTCTTTTGAATAGTTCTCAACAGAAATTATGGCATTGCACCAGGTCCAAATTACAGGAGCACCAGTAGATAATGAAATCAGGAGGTACAACAATTTTTATAGAAAAAGTGATAAACCATCTATTAGAGTAAAAATCCCAGATTCTCTAAATGAGTGTTTTAAAAAAACTATTGGACACGATAAAAAATTACTGCATTTTGGTCTATGAGGAAGGAGCTAGGTGAACCAAGAACTAATGTAGACTATGGAGAAATTGATGAAGATGAAGAGTTTAACAAATTGTGGAATATAGAGCATCCCAATGAATGTGAAGATGAAGAAACTGAAACTAATAGTGATGATGAACCTGATGATGATAGGGATGAACAAAGCAATTTCAACCCTGGTTTAAGTCAGGGCACAAAAAAAGCATATACTTCAGGAGTAGTCATAGATAAAAAGTTGGGTTATCGAGGTGGTGGTTTGGGGTCCCAAGGACAAGGCATTTAGACCCCAATAGATGTAGTCACCACTCCCAAAAAACCATTTGATAAATGAGGCCTTGGAGCTAAATCAGCTGATAAAATACACCAAGGTCATACAAGTAAAACTGAAAGAATCGATTATGTTACAGCTTCAAATCCTAATCCTCATGGTCAGATGCAATCACAACTTGGACATGCCCATGGTGAACAGCCTAGTGTGACTAGCACTGCCACTGGTGGAGAACTTAGTCAACATGTGCTACAATAATAGGTCCAACAACAAATTACACACAAGAGGACACCAATACAAGATACCACACAAACACTCAGTGATCAAGGGACACAAAAGAGACAAAGGATTATGATAGGTCCAAGTCCAACTACTAGTTCCACTACAATGGAATTATTTCCAGGCACTCCCCCAGTTAGTGTGGCTATAACATAAATTGCAAGTACTCCTATTCCTTCACCATTCAAGCATTCCCTTATTCCTACGTCCCCAGGTTTTGATTACATTCAAGAGTTTAAAAAGAAATCAGAATTGTATAAAAAGGAAAAGAAGCAACTGATGGAGAGTGTGTCTGTTGTAACTTCAGATCCTACAACAACCATGATATTACCCATATTTGACACAAATACAGAAATCATGGAGTACACAATTATTGTTCCTACAGTTTAAAATAAACCAGAAATTAGATGGATCGATCTGAATTTTAGGTGAGCAATTTGCAATTTGATTTTTCTGAATTAAAAAATATTGACAAAATTAATATATCAAAGAAGAACAAGGAATTGGTGTACACATCATTGCTAAAGCATGATAGAGAGAAAAAAAAGTTGTAGAATCAAATAGAAAAATTATAGGCAGACTTCGCAAATGAGAAAACAGAGGAAAGCAACAGAAAACAAGAGCAATGAATTAGAAAAAAAAATAAAAAAATCTGCCTCTACATCAACAAGCAAAGAGGATAAACAAACAGAGGTGGAATTGAATGGACTAAAGCAAAGGTTAGATGAGATCAAAAATAAATATAATGAGGAAAATCCCACTTCAGAAAAATTAAGACAAAGCATTGGTAAAGCAAATGAACAGTGGGAACAAAAAATGGAGAAAGAGAGGCAAAAAAATGAAACATTGGCCGCAGAGCTTATGGAAGCAAAAAATGAAATAAAATCTTGTCAAAAAAAGTTAAGTAAATTTTGTAGACAAACAATGAAGGCACATGAAAAAAAAGATCTGGGAAGAAATAAAGCAGAGGATTGATCATTTGTGTGAATTCTTTCAATTGATTGATGCCATGAGACTACATCATAATAAGCTGAGCAAATATTTAATGGACAACACAAATGTGCAACTGCAGGCAGAAGAGAAATCTGCAAATCAAGTTCTAGAAACAGTCTACAAAGCCAGTGACAATGAATTGATTTCAAATTGGCATTACTAATCAAATTGAAGCCTCAATGAAGGTGACATCTATCATTCAAAAGTGTTCAAGAATGCATGAAACGATAGAATTTGTGATTGAGGCTGCAACAAAGATTAAGGAGGATGAAAAGGTAAGGAACTTGACAAAGCTTGGTTTGCCACAGGGTTTTGACACAAATGACCGATTCATTGGAAAGGATAATTTTAGAAAGAAGATGGAGGATGTAAGGAAGATCGATTTGGACCAGTTTCCTTAGAACCCAGATGAGGTGAACTTTTTGGATTTCATCAAACAACTGATATTCTTGAATGTATCTTTGGTTGAAACATTCAAGTTAGACCCAGGATCCAAATTAAAATTTGATCATACATTGTTAACAAAAATTCAAGTCAGACATTCTAGAAGAAATGACAATTCCACTACCTGAGCAGTGGAATTTGCTAAAAAAGCTATTAGAATGATTTGATATCGATATTATGAGTTTCCAAGTTCTAACTCAACGTTGTGCAGAGTTGTCTTTGAGCAAGATTTTACATTGCCTCTATGTATTCCTTCATTTGAAAATCAATAGAAAATTCAAATTCAGTAATGTGTTGATGTTTAATTATCTGTATCATTTATTTTATCAATTGAATATAAACTCTAGTTTCAACTATTAAATACACATTCAACGATTGTTGATGTTTAGTGTTCTATATCCTACTTTTTTTCTGTCAGTAAACCATTGTGCGGGAATTTGTATTTATAGTAAAAAATTACAGTATGTCGGTTCTTCGCCCAAACCATCCATTTTAAAAATTACATTTGAGACAAAACTGCTCGCATTACTTACAAAACTATACAAAGATTTCACCCTAGAAATCAATACCACAGTCCAAAACAGAGATAAAAAAAATGCAACAAATCAAACTTGTCGAGCAAAAACAAAAAGAGGGATGACTGTAATTAGGCGAAACCATAGAAGTCCCTAGAAATTACCAGGTCTGCGAACACAAACAACCATTCTCTATCCAGGCCACCTCTAGAGAACGAGAGAGGTAGAGGAAATTGCGACCACATATGGCCCAAAGCCGATGGCGTTCTAGGGCTCTTGCTGACATGTTAAGAAGGAAGGGCCAACACTACAAAGCCAGGTCTAGAGATCAGGGAACTCCCTCTCCCAAAACGGTGCCCACCACGATGTCCAAGTCCATCCTCCTGAAATTGGCCTTGAAGATGGCTTTGAACAGCAAGAGAATTTCAACCTTGTCACCTCCAAAGTCCATGAGTGAGGCCAAAAACCAAGATGTAATGTTAGAATTAACCTGGTATCTCTCCCTGTTGGGAAGGAAGTCATGACCTAGAACCATCTTGATGGCCTCCACTTCTAGAGAATGCAGCTATGAATTGTTGTGTTGCTTGATGATTCTTTGAATCTGGGCATTCGTGATGAAACCAAGGAAGGCCATTTGCCTATTTGAGCTAAGCAGGCAAATTGGGGTGTCCGTGAGAGCTTTCTACCAAACCTAAAAGAAAGGAATGATTTCATTCTTCTTCGAAGGAAGAATAAATAGAACCCTTGCGATCATTTCCAACCTGACGCGATTAATGAAAACATGTGTGAGCTCCGGCTTGGTAACCAAGCAAGCTCTAATTCATACAAGCCGTAGCGATAGGCAATCTCTAATGCTTTGATGTTCAATGTCTATAGTGGATGATGGGTCCCACTTTGATAGGCAATAGTTGTCACTAGCCCGCTATCCCTCTAGATTTCTTAAAACATTATTTTATTCACGCGGGCTAGCGGGAAGTGGTGAAGATTCAATCTGCGAGATCCAACGGCTCCCCTTTAAACATTTTTTGATGCATAATGTTCCCAACCAAGCGATGACTGATGAGACAAGGCAAGGGGATCTTTAATACTGATGGGTTTGATGGCTTAAGTGTGAACTTGGTCCACTTGAATGACCGGGAACCAACAGTAACAAGTCAACTTAAAATTATAATGCAAAAGGCTAAAAGGCTAGGTTTATGTACATTTCATTTTTTGACTCAGTTGTGGATAAGGCACTGATCAAAATAATTCATAAACTGTGAAAAATGATGTAGTATCACATATCAAATCAAAAACCAAAATTCTACTTTACTGTAAATTTTATGTTTTATGCACAAATCAACTTTAGCAAGGAAATATTAAGCATTGAGTTGAATGATGAATCACTGAGTACATGTAAAACTTATCAGTATGAAACTCACACAATTAAAATATGAAATAATTAATAATATGTTAATGTATTCAATTTGATTCACAATTTTAAGGAATACAATATAAAATATCATCAACTACAGTTTTGGAATATAATTCATGAAATGCAGTATAAAAACCTAAAAACTGCTAATTCACTTCTATTTCCCAAATCAAGTCAGGGTCCTCAAACTAACGTTCAGATAAAGAAAAAGAGTCATCTTGATTGTGAGTCTCATCTTCATTTTCTTCATCTTGATACTAAGTCTCAAAGTCAAATTCATCAGTCATTGTGTCACTATCATTTGTCCCACCAATACCAATGTTTGAACTTGAAGTGTTGCACAACCCTCTTCTTTCGCATATGGACTTCCATATTGTAAGTGCCCTTTCATAAGGAAACTTTTTGACATTATACGCACTTCCTAACACCCTCAAGCAATTTTCCAAATTCTTGTCTAGTTTGTTTCTTATCTTTGATTTCAAAAACCCCAATGCAATGAAAACTCTCTCATCTTCCACCGAACCCAATATCATTGTTTGACATAAATTAGCAAGTTTGAAATATTTTGATATCGAATCACGCAATATTTCACTTTGACCCAAGTTTTTCCAAGCCTTTGTTATTGATCCTTCTTCGAAGGGATTCTCCATGGCATTAAACTGGTCTATCATACTTCTTGCAAACTGACTACATTGTCCTTTAAGCTTTTTTCCATCTATAATTCCTTCTATTTTCTATCCATTGCATTCTACATTTTTTGAAAGCATGCAGTCAAGGTAGTTACTTTTTGATGAAAAAAGCTTGGGCTATCTCAGTGGCCTTGAACCCAAAATTGAGGATACACAATAGACATGGCATCAAGTATTTCATCTTGAGGGAATCAATTATAAATCTCTGTTGAAAGATTGCTTGCAATTTCCTTCAAATTACTACTAACAGATTCAACCATGCCATCAAAATCTTCCTTTCTAACAAGTACTTCTCTGATAGGGTGCCTGACTGTCTTACAATGGTGCATTGGTATCTCAAATCCACGTACAAAGACACATAACTCCCTGCTTGCATTAAACTGCAAATAATTTTTAGGATGATTCAAATCTGTAATTATTTGCCACCTATAAAAATTTGGGCTTTGAGAAGTTAGATCTCGATATAGATTATCGAGGGCCATGCATGTCATTCTATGTAGTTTGGTATGCTCATAGATATACATAGTTCTGTCTTGGGCTTTCTTCACAAGATTGTTCATTTCATCCAGCATGGGGAGAAGACTAGCTAAAGTTAAGAGTGTCTCTATATCGCTTAACCTATGTAAGAGGTCAAGAGCTTTATTTATTGTGTTGCGACGCTCGTACATTGTTCCAATCAAGGATGGATATTCTGAAAGAACTCGTTGCGCTGGTCCATGCAAGGAGATCTATCTAGTATCAACATCCTTAAGAAGCTTGTTTCCTACTATTATTGCCTCAGCAAAATTTTGAAATTTCGCAAAACATTTGGGACTTCGGCAAAAGTATGCGTGGAGCTCACAGACTAGATTTTCAACTTTTGATACTGTAGGAAACTTGCTTACAATTTTAAATGCTAAATTCATTCTATGGGCCATGCAGTGAATGGAAAGCATGTATGGTGCACAAGTAGTTTGTAATTTTGTGCAAAGACTGGTCCTCTAACCTTGCATTACTACAGCTCCATCAGCTCCTACACACACCAACTTTTTGGCAATTATCAAGTCATCCATACCTGCAATTTCATTCAGAGACTTCTTAACTAGTTCAAATAGATTTTGCGATGTTGAATTGTCCTTCATTTTATGAACATAGAGTAGATGAGCTTGGTGGACATGTTCTTTTACAGTATACACATGCATACAGACCCAAGAAGTATTATCTACTGCAATAACTTCATCTGAAGATAATGCAATGAAGTTTGACTCTTTTACATTCTCGTTTAAATCTTGCTTTTCCACTGCAGTGAGATAGTTTGCCCATTCCCATCCAGCATTTATTGACCAATGTGTGCTAGGATAGTGAGGAACACTCAAAAAAGATAATAAATTACTATACTCTGGGTAGTCTGTCATAGGATGTCTTCTGGACAAAATATGAAAAATAACACTCATTTGAACAATTTTTGCTAGTTGTGCTCCTTCCATTGCTTTTCCAAATTGAGCCTTGATTATACCTCCACTTGCAGCAAGCTTCATCATTCTTTTCTTATGCTCATCATATTCCATGGCATACTTTACATGAAGACATTCTTCCTTTGATTTCCATCTTACTACTGATGTTTCCTTTCTGTATATGATTTGTTTTTCATAAACTTTACCTATATGCTTTTCTATAGTGTCAAGCTTTAGCTGCAATTTCTTGTCTCTTTTACATTTCCAACTACAAATCACACACTTGCATTCTATTGGTTGTTCATCTTTGTTTGCTTTCTCTGCTAGTTCAATGAATGGGTACTTTGACACCCAATCAAGCTAAAAATTCCTTGACATTTCCCACTCGCGCCCCAGTTTTGAATCTTTTGATTTTTCTTTTGAATATTTTGATTTGCCTTTTGAATATTTTGATTTGCCTTTTCTTTTCTTCTTGCCAACATCATCTATAGTAAATTTTAATTGGCGAAATGGGTCCTCACACGCAGTGACCATGTAATGGGGTTGGTGAAATGGGTCCTCACGTGCAATGACCATTTAATGGAGTTGGCAAAATGTGTCCTGACACACAATGTTGTTTTAATAGTATTGGTGAATATATAGGTGATTTAGTACTTGCTTCTGAAATTCTAGGCAAAAATATTAGTCAGCCCATTTGAAACGCGTAGTTTGTTATGGTGAAATTCTTGCTTCATTGATTCTCATAAAATAAATTGATTGTGAATGGATATGGATTCGACTAATAATACATAAAAATTGGGTGATTTGACCACCCTGTTGGATGCAATTTATTAGCCAATTCTGACTTGGATGATCTGCGATATTCGCCAATTAGCAAATATTTGCCACTAAATAAATCTCTAAATAATACAGTAAGGTTTGACATGGTGCAACAGTGTTTGATACGATCATTTAGGTTATCATGAACAAGAAGATGTATCTTTAAATCTTTAATGCTGGTCATAAACTGGACTGCATAAAAAGAACATCTTTTAATAATTATTTTATGTCTCAATGACATGCTTCTAAGGGCTCAAGATTTAGTTTAACATGACTCCACTATTTATCTTTCATCTACTGGAGTAGTATCCTTTCAGCGGACTCCAACATCCACTGTTGGGTCTACCTATTTTGAACTTGACATGCACTAAGAATGATTACCAGTTTTCATTCCTAATGCTATTACATTTCAAGAATGATTTCCAGTTTATTTTTAAGTGTCAACATGGTCATAAACTAAACACTCCACTAATATTCATAAAAGAGGATAAGTTACCGTCTATATCAACTCTTAAAATGGGTTTAAGATAATGACCACCTTAGGTGACTTAATCATGATAACCGTGCAACCATGATAACAGTTTATGGACATCGGCTCAACATAAGATGCCGCATCTCAATCTCTTGAGCTCTCAATGGCTACAAATCCTTGAGTTTATTTATATACATAACACCAAAGTTTATTTTCTATCAATGTGAGCACATTCGTTACATAGTCATATGGCTCGATGTGTATTAACAATAATGACAGGTTTGTATTTCAACCGACATATATAGAACGATAATACAATATTGATAACACATAGAAACATCATAACAATCCTTACTTGGATATTAATGATGTATTCTATCTCCTTAGCAATGGATGTCTTTTGTGTTTAGGGGTTTCTTCTTTTGTTCTTGCTGTGCCATGCCTTTTTCTTTCCAATTCTCTTTCTTCTATCTTGAAAAATGCAACTTCCTCTTCTTTTGTCGTGCAGTTTTCCAGGTTAAGTAGCCTATCCTACAAAGTCTCCATGAACAAGAGCATACAACAACGATTGGGCTCCACTAAGCAAGAACCACTAAGATATTCACTGCACAATTCGAGGAGATGGAGTCGTGCTCCACTACGAAAAAATAGTGGTTTGCCAACCAAAAGAAAACTTATCCATAAGAGATAAGTATTTATAGTTTAATAGAATATTTCTATAAACAATATCATAATATACAAATATTGATGCAAGAGCATTCGGAGGTCATTCAAGTAAACTAAGACAGTTAATGATGAGTTGCAGAGTGCCAGGAAGAGACCTTGGAGATCACCACATTTCACTACATCTACACATCAGAGCTTACAGAGCTAGATTTAGTTTCTATGAATTGACATCTACATCATATCCAAAATTTAGGTCATTTGGATATGTTACTTGGAAGTTATTGCTATCAGAAGATTACCTATTTTCACAGAGCAGAGTAGTTAGTGTTTAGTTGAAGCCTAATGGGTTTGTAGAGTAATTCCATGACTTGCAGAGTCTAATGGAACATCATTCAATGTAGTTTGGGACTAGATAGACCTTCATTGAGAACCACACCAAGTTCCTATCATATGCGGAGCAGTGTTGAGTGTTTAGGTCTGACCTATTTGTTTCTACATGTTTCATACTAGCTGTTACAATTAGGCCAACTTGACAATGGTTTGAAGGCTTACGGAGGATATAAATGAAAGGTAAAGGTTTGTTTCAAGGGAGAAGAAAAGAGTGATGAAGTGTGTGAAGATATGAAGCAAGAAGATGAATTAACTTGATCTGGAGAGGATAACAGAGTAGAAGCAGAACACAAAGCAGAGAGCAGAAGAAGATATAGAGTAGAGGTTTGAGAAGGAGAAGAAAGAAGTCATAGAAGAATGGTGATATGTTGTATGAATCTTTTGTAAACCTAGGCTGTAGCCTAGCATCTGAAAAGCCCTAGAGGCATATGTAATTTGATTTGAGATTCTAATATAATGAGAAGTGATCTTTGAAGGTTGAGTTTTTCCCTTTGATGGTTTCCCTAGGATAAATCTTGTGTCATGTGTTCATGAGCATTTCCATTCATTTTGTTGTTATCTGTATGTTGTTGTTACATATTTGTTAAGATCAAGCTATTAGTTGTTTAAGGCTGCAAGGCTGGATAGTCCTTCATTGGACCCTCCTACCTTGGCTACATCAAGTGGTATTAGAGCTGGTTGCGAATCTATTGGGAAGGTTGCAAATCTGTTGGGAAGGTTTTGGATATGTTGGGAAGATATAAAGTGTTGGAGAAAGTGTGAAACCCTAGAGTGTAACAAGTGTCACCGTAGAAGAAGGATCAAGGAAAGAAAGATCCGGGTAAGCTTTTCACATTAAGTTGTTTATCTAATTTGTTTCAATGATGAAGATTGGAAAAAGGGTGGAGAAAGAAAATGAAAGCCTAATATGCGAGAAGGATATTCTGAAAGAAGAATTAGAAAATGTAAAGAGGAGGAATGAAGAATTAGAAGAAGACATGAGGTTGTTTGAGTATATCACAAATTTTTTTAAAGAATTGGAAGAAGGATTCAAGTTGTTTGGGAAGGTGGAAAAGAGGAACAGAGATCTAGAGGAAAATTTGGAAGAGTTGAAAAATGAAAACAATTTACAAAAGAGTGAAATATCAGGATTGAAAGAATAGGTTAATCAGTTAGAGCAGTCACTTGTAGCATGTAGAGAAGACAATGAAAGTTTGAGATCTAAGTCTGAACTTTGTGATGTTTCTTGTGATACTAATGATTTGTGTGATACTGCAAAAGTTTCTTTAGAAGGTAATGTTGAAGATGACAATGTAACTGAATCTGCAGTAGTTGGTGATGGTATTAGTTTTAAAATCATGCAAAGAATGGGATATGAAGGTAAAGGATTGGGAAAGTGTCAGTAAGGAATTACAAAGCCTATTGAATAGGTAATGAGATAAAGAAATGAAGGCCTTGGATATGATAGAGGTAAGGATGTTGTCACAATTTCAAATAAATCAACTCAAAGAAAAGTTATGCATTGTTCTTATTATAATAGACATGGACATGAAAAGGAATTGTGTTGGGATCTATACGCTTGTAAGTTTTGTGGATTAAGGAACCACTCTAAAAAGATGTGTTGGAATAAAATGTGAAGGAGAAAACCTATGACAGATTGTATGCAGATGGATTATGGATGGATTGATGGATCAAAATGTAAACATGTTACTTAAATGTTCACAAGGTTGTATAGATTGAAGTATTCATGTGTCGAAGAGAAAAGAGGATGTGAATCAGGATGCAGAGAGAAGACCTTATGCAGAGAAAAACAAGGATAGTAATTCATACCACAGAGGGAGAAATGACAGGAGTCATAATTCTTATCACAATGAAGGATACTGGAGAGATGACAGAGGATCTGATAGGAGAGGAACCTATTTTCAAGTTTGGAGGCGAAAAGAATCAAGCAATGAATGTCAACAAGAGGATACTACTGGAGGAGCAGTAGATAATGCAGGGATAATTTATGCAGAGGAATAAGAGCCTATTGAATCACTAAGTTCGATAGAGAGACCGGAAGAGGGAGAATCATTTATCTTAAGGAGAGTTGTGTTATATAACTGAGGATCCAATGCAAGAGAAAGTTTGTGTGAACAAGTGTGAAGCATAATAGGAAAGGGAAGTTCATATTGCAGAGAAAGAAGGAATGACAAGATATCCTACAAAAAAGGAAAAAGTTTGTGTACCAGAGTGAAGTAAATGTGGATAAAGAAATAGAGAGCAGTATAAGAGTAGTGTATGTAGAGAAGGAACTATAAGATTTTGAAGAGTGCGGAATGATTTGTAGTTAGAACCAGGATTAGAAAGTGTTGCAGAGAGAATTCAAGAATGTATTGACTATATCAAGGAAGTAACATGATTGTTCTGGAGGATGCATGTATGTATTGATTGACTCTTAATTGATTGAAGTAGACAATGATCTTGAGGCATCCTACAAGTGTTTGACAACAAAATGTTGAACTGAGAGGCAGTTGCAGCATTGTAGCTAGACCGCCGAACCTAGACCACCCTAAAATGAAGAACTTGAGGCAGCTTGTGGAGAAGACTTGCTCAAACCATCGATCATTGAGGCAATGCAAGGCTTGCAAGTAGAGCACCAAACTTAGATCACCATAAGTGAGAAGAACTAGAGGCAGTTTGCATTAAGGACCTATACAGACCACTGACCATGAGACAGTGCAGTGATTTGTGAATAAACCACTAAACTTGAGGCAGTTTGTAGGGTGGACTTGAACAAACTACCGACCTTGAGGTAGTTGCAAGTACCTATGAACAGACCGCCGAACATATCTTAAGGGATCGCATTGATTTTGACATAATACATACCAAAGTGAAGAGGCTCGCTTTTTAATTAACCCTGAGAATCTAATGCAGGAGCATTCAGAGGTCATTCAAGTAAACTAAGATAGTTAATGATGAGTTGCAGAGTACCAGGAAGAGACCTTGGAGATCACCTCATTTCACTGCATCTACACATCAGAGCTTATGGAGTTGGATTTACTTTCTATGACTTGACATCTACATCATATCCAAAATTTAGGTCATTTGGACCTATTACCTAGAAGTTATCTCTATCATAAGATTACTTATTTTCACAGAGCAGAGAAGTTAGTGTTCAGTTGAAGCCTAATGGGTTTGTAGAGCAATTCCATGACTTGCAGAGCCTAATGGAACACCATTCAATGTAGTTTGGGACTAGATAGACCTTCATTGGGAACCGTACCAAGTTCCTATCATTTGCGGAGCAGTGCTTAGTGTTTAGGTCTGACCTATTTGTTTCTACACGTTTCATACTAGCCGTTACAATTAGACCAACTTGACATTGATTTGAAGGCTTGCAGAGGATATAAATGAAAAGTAAAGGTTTGTTTCAAGGGAGAAGTGAAGAGTGACGAAGCGTGCAAAGATATGAAGCAAGAAGATGAATTGACTTGATCTAGAGAGGATAGCAGAGCAGAAGCATAACACAAAGCAGAGAGCAGAAGAAGATAAAGAGCAGAGGTTTGAGAAGGAGAAGAAAGAAGTCATAGAAGAATGGTGATATGTTGTATGAATCCTGTGTAAACCTAGGCTATGGCCTAGCATCTGAAAAGCCCTAGAGGCATATGTAATGTGATTTGAGATTCTAATATAGTGAGAAGTGATCTTTGAAGGCTGGGTTTTTCCCTTTGAGGGTTTTCCTGGGATAAACCTTGTGTCATGTGTTCATGAGCATTTCCAATCATTATGTTGTTATCTGTATGTTGTTACATCTCTGTTAAGATCAAGTTGTTAGTTGTTTAAGGATACAAGGTTGGACAATCCTTCATTGGACCCTCCTACCTTGACTACATCAAATACATAAATAAAAGTTATCAACATAATGATAACATTACCATTTATATGGATGTTGATAATAATCAGTTGGTAAGTTGCAAGAATGGGATCAAGATCTTCTCCCCCCTTGCATCCTTATTCTTATGTCAGCATTAGGAATCATACAAACAGAGAGATGTTGGAAAATTTCTTGAATATATCTCAACCAATTTAACAAAGTTTTGATGTCAGAAACCTTTCCAAATGACAAATCGATAAGGGTCAAATTGAGATTGACTCAACAAAGATAGGTAACCAATAGTTACCGCGTCTCGAGTAGGTTCACTAAATATACATCTTGGAACTCGAATGGCAAACCTGTCTCTTCCCAAACATCTATTTCCTTCTCTCTAGTGATGCTCTCCTTCCATTCTTGGAGCTGGAAATTTATTTCCTGGTTACACTCATAGTCATACAAACTATGATCAATGTATCATTAATAAATCATTATACATCATGCTTAAATAATCTCAATAATATGTAATCTCATGTATAATTCTATGCATTAATCATAATTCATAAAATCAATGGTTTAGCCTGACATTTCCCTAAATATAAAATCATTAATCTATGATTAATTATCCACTTAATCACATGAAAGTAAAAGTAAAACATAGTCAAAGTTTGGGGATGTAACAACTCCACTTCTCTCACCCACACCTTACCTCTCCTGCCTCTCTATGATGTTCAACTCTATCTCCACAATAACCCCTTCCCCACTATAAACCCTCCTATCATCTTGTACCCCACTCAACCACCCATCCCCATTCAACCACTGCTCGCCATGGGTGTTGACACCCTCCAATCATTCAGTTGCCAAAACATATTGACTAGTTGTTGCCATCTTGTAGATCAGTCACCACCATGTTGGTGGTACCACCCTACACATTGACCCCCTCCATTGTACTTCTAAGTCAAGGAGGAAAACTTTCTGAGGATCTAAATCGACCATACATAGGCCTTTTTGAGAGCATTTGTTGAAATAGGGTAGAATTTCATGCTCTGCATAGTAGTGTTACTAGTTTCTACTCATGTAGTGAAAGGGCACTCAGTGTACTGAAGCTGATGTTGAATATCCTAAAAAATAGCAAGACATATTAGTTTGTAGACCATGTCATTGTTGTTAAGCCATGCATGCTTATGTTCATAATCACTTGGCTCAGGAACGAGTCCATGGAGATAGGGCAATAGATCATTCATAATGCATTCATTCTCTATCCCTTATTTCTAGGACAAATAATTCTCTAAATTTATCCTAACAACAAAATGATGGAATTTAATATCAAAATCCATAATGAACCCCCCCAAATGGAACTTTATCTTAGTTCATGATTACAATAAGCCCATAATATATTCTCTTCTAACTAAATCAATTAACCTCAAAGCAAAACTAATTTGACACTTTATAATTAGTGTGAGTACAATTGCAACTAGTAGGAAACACAAAGTGGACTTGATTTCAATGCTTTACAAATGCTCAAAAATAGGCTATAATGTTGAAAGTACAAAACTGGAGTATAACCAAGTGAAATAAATAACACCACTATGAAGTACATGAAAAATCATGCACTTTTTAAAATTTGCACTTGAAAAGGTGCACATATGTGCCCAAACAAAGCCTTAGAAGGTCCCAAAATGAGAATTAAGCAGTGCCACTTGTGAAAATTTATAAATTATGGTCAAACCATACATTAAAATTAGAAAATACCTACTGCACTGTAAAGAGCATGGAAAATATCCCAAATAAAAAATATTTCTTAAAACTGAAGCTCATATGGCCAAGAATGAAGCCTTTGAAGATGGACTACCAAAACCAAAACTGCATCCATGAAGGGATTGGAGTGGAGGGATGAAATGATGACATCATGTTGGCATCATACTAATGCCAACAATTATAAAATTAAAGATTTGCCAAAATATTCTTAATGTCGTTGCAATTCCAAAATCACCCTTGATTTTCTAAAAACTACCTCTTGTATGATAAAACTACCTTTTTCAAGACAAAAATTACCTTCACATGAGCACAAAACCATCTTTGGGGAAATAATCATTTTTTGAGGGAATATTCACTGAATATTCTCATCGACTAAGGATAGGTGGCAAGCTGGTGGTTCCCAAGTGGCAAAGGGGCTGAGATGAGGTGACACTAAGTGGATTTCTAGTGGAGGTGGCAATATGTGGTGGTGCATGGCTATGGGGGCCGTAGAACTAGCGACAACACCTGTTGTTTGGTAGTGACGGTGACTTTGTTGCTTGGGTCGGCTTTTGGGCTAGTTCTGGCCAAATTTGAGCCCTACTAGCCTCAAAAATGGGTTACCTCAGGCTTGCATGTCCGAGTTAGCCCAAAATCAAAATTTTAAATTATTATTTATTTTGATGCCTCAAACTACATGATGAGGAGGTTGTATGACCTACCTAGCAAAATATTTTTTCCCCAAAAACTCCTAGCACCAAATTTGACAAATTTTATATCAATATGGGGGTTTTTGGACCTTCCATACATAATGGCATGGTCCATTTGGCCTGAAAATGCCCCCAAAATGAGCAATTTGTCTAATGCCACAAATAAGCCCCTAGTTGTAAATTAGCTTCTTGGAGTCTAATTAGAGAGAAATGGAAACCAATTTTTACTTTCTCAAGCTTCGCAGACACTACTAAAAATGCTCCCAAGATTACTGAGTGTTATGGAGTAAAATGTGTACCCTTTCTAATCAGGACCTATTTTGACACCTTTTGGAACAATAAACAATTAAATCTTGATCCCGATGAATAAACTTGAAAAAATAAACTTAGGACTAGTATAAGCCCACTTCACTTAACAGTCTCAAGAGTTTGTGGGCCCCCTTGACCCTATTTTTGTGGTGTTGGCTTAGAACACCTCCTTGGCTTATCCTTGTTAGCTCCATTTGGTTTTATTCATTGTTAGTGAGCAAGAATGCATTTAAGGAGTCTTGTTGTTCATTTTACACCTAGCTTGATATGAGAAGATTAGAAGTACTTACCTTATGCTTTGATGAATTTATCTCCTGTGCTCAAGTGTTCCTCATGGTTGGAAAAGCTCTTTGTGTGGATGTTATTATGCTTGTTTGTAGGTCTTGAAGGAAGTTCAAGCCTTCATCTTCTATCTCCTTGTTGGTGCATGGTCTTGAGTCACCTACTCCAACTAGGGTTTCCTATATTGTGATAATATTTATCATTTACATTCATTCTTTCATCATTTATTGCAGATCTTGCCTCTTCCCTCTTAGGGAACACACTCTTGGATCTCTAATCATTTATGTAGTGGAGGTGGAAACACCAACACGGGGTTTGACTAAGGCAAGCCCCTAAGCACAACACAACCCTTTCCCTTCTTGTTTGTGTATAGGTCGCATTCAAAGGAATCAAATGACAACAAGCTACAAGAAGGAGGAAGACACATAAGTGAAGACACCTAGATCCTAACATTATGCAAAACCCTAATTTAGGTCTAGGGCACCCAGCGCCCTGGTACTTCTCCACTCCTGAACTCAGGTTCCTATTTTGCACTATTTTCTAATCTCTGCTATCCTTTTAGAATCTATGTATTTGTTTTTGATAGTTGTTTATTGGTCAATCTTACTCAATTAGGGTTTCATGCTTTGCCCTAGTTTGGTTGGTTGAATTTGTTTGACACTCATTTATACAACAAAGGGAAAAAAACCCATGTAGTTTGGCTCTCCTTCACAAGGTAGAAGCTAAACTCAGTTTGTGTTCCAATGTTGATAGAAGAGGGTTTGATCTAGTTTATCCTTTTAGGCTAAGTCTCCCTTTTAGGGTTTGATGTGTATTTTTATTTGTTAAGCTCTCTTTGGATGACCCTTGATACCCTTATTGGTAAAGGGATACAAAGGGACTGAAATCCATTGTGACATTCTCTCTATTTGTATCATCATTCCTCCATATGTCATAATTTGCATTTTATTGTTGTTTCCTTTGGGGACAACGCAAGGCATATGATGATTTAGCATCCTTCCTTGTTGACCCAAAGTTTTATATTTACTTTCATGTGACATTTTCTCCTTTGTCTCTGTAGTTTTACTGATTGGTGGATGATAATAGTTTCAAATACTTATAATCACAATACATATCCTATTTATACAACCATTCACATATTGACGCTAGTCAGGTAGATCCCTTCGTGTTATTACTTTATAGTATTCACTCTAACTTGATATTACTTGTATGATTTGATTTATGTGGCACCTTGTTGCTATGCTTGGCATCATACCATGACTACACAAGCCATTGTGTAACATGCTCACAGCATCACCTCAGTTTGTCTTTCTGGGGGCAACCCTTTGTTGCGATGTATCCTTTAGGAACACATATCATATGGGCATGTGCTTCCAAAAATCTCTCATTCCTATTTTGTATTTTATTCTACCTTAAAGAAATTGCTCTATGAGGAAGTAAGAAATCACTTTAAGATGGGGCATACATCGTGCTGTGTTGATTTGATTATACACTTGTCGATTATGATTCACATGGAACTCACCTAGTGATTCAACAATCCTCACTAGCCCGTGATGTTTTCATTTTGTTGTTGGTCCATGACCGACCTAGTATAACAAAGTTTGCTAGCCCGTGTGCTTCATTAGACTTTTCATGGTCACCTAGTAATTTGGCGGTCCTTAATAGTCTGCAACCCATGAAAACACTTTTCTTCACATGACCCATAGTGACAAAGCAAGTTAGTGTCAGAGTCATGTTGCTTGTGTGTTTATTTCCATGTTTGTGTGTGATGCATTATTTGAACTTGTATTTTCTTAATGATTCCATGTATTATTTATGTTTTCCCAGAAAAATGTTTTGTTTATCTTCGTCATGTTTTTTCATGTATACTTTATGCCTTATGTGTATGCTTTGTGTCAAGCGTGTATGCATTGTGTATGGAAAGCATATCTCTTGCATGTATTCCTTATATATTCTTGTAGTACTCCATGTATGTGCGAATTATTTTACAATGTCTTGTGTGTTTACAACCTTAGAATCCTAAGCTTGGGGGCTACTATAGTCCACAACTTGGCGGAATTCTTTGGGCTTCTATGTTTTCCTGTTTCTCCTTACTTTAGTGTGAGTTCAAATGTAAGTCTGTACCCATGCTAAAGTGGGGGCTAAATCTTATGGAGTAAAATGTGTACCCTTGCTAATCAGGACCTATTTTGACACCTTTTGGAATAATAAACAATTAAATCTTGATCCCGATGAATAAACTTGACAAAATAAACTTAGGACTGGTCTAATCCTGGACTTCATTTAACACTCTCTAAAGTTTGTGGGGCTAAAGGACCAGGGCGCCTAGTGCCCTGGTCCCAGATGTTAGGACTGACCCTATTTTTGTGGTATCAACTTAGAACACCTCCTTGGCTTATCCTTGTCGACTCCATTTGGTTTTATTCATTGTTAGAGAGCATGAATGCATATAAGGAGTCTTGCTATTCATTTTACACCTATCTTGTTATGAGAAGATTAGAATTACTTACCTTATGCTTTGATGAATTGATAACCTATGCTCAAGTGTTCTTCATGGTTGGAAAAGCTCTTTGTGTGGATGTTATGATACTTGTTTGCAGGTCTTGAAGGAAGTTCCAGCCTTCATATTCTATCTCCTTGTTGGCACATGATCTTGAGTCACCTACTCCAACTAGGGTTTCCTATCTTGTGGTAATCTTTATCATTTACATTCATTATTTCATAATTTATTGCAGACCTTGCCTCTACCAAGCTCCTAGGGCATGCACTCTTGGATCTCTAATCATTGTTGTAGTGGAGGTGGAAACAACAACATGAGGTTTTACTAAGGCAAGCCCCTAATCTTGTTTATGTGCAGGTTGCATTCAGAGGAATCAGATGACAACAAGCTACAAGGAGGAAGACACACATGTGAAGACACCTAGATCCTGACATTATGTAAAACCCTAATTTGGGTCTAGGGCACCCAACGCCTCAGTACTTCTCTACTCTTGAACTCAGGTTCGTATTCTGCATTGTCTCCTAATCTCTACTATCCTTTCAGAATCTCTGTATCTATTTCTGACAGTCATTTATTGGTCAATCTTTCTCAATTAGAGTTTCATTCTTTGCCTTAGTTTGGTTGGTTGAATTTGGTTGACACTCCTTTATACAACAAAGGGACAAAACCTTTGTAGTTTGGCTCTCGTTCACAAGGTAGAAGCTAAACTCGGTTTGTGTTCCAATGTTGATAGAAGAGGGTTTGATCTAGTTTAACCTTTTAGGCTAAGTCTCCCTTTTCCATCTAACACTGAGAAGCTACAAACACTAAGAATCTAGAAAACACAAGTACAAGCCTAAGAGTTAATTTTTTTTGTCAAACTATTCTAATTATTCAAATCATTCAAGGATGCAAAAGAAGAGCATATTGGGTTTTAGGAAAATACACATGCAAAGTGATTAGCCTCCTTAAATCTTTTAATAATGGAAACTTAAATTTCTATCTCTACACTATAAGCTTTGGTACCATGTTAGAATCTTTAAAAGATGATGACCAAAAAACTAGTGTAAGAAATAGAAAATTTAATAAACTGCAAATATAAATGATCAAAGATCAAAATAGCATTACAGAGTTAGAATCCAATGAGAAAATTGTAAACTCTCAAGAGACATAGATCTACAATGAGAAAAATAGCATAATGGAAAGCTCACAATAGTATGAATTAATTTGATTCAAGCTAGAGGATGATACATATATATAGGCCTCTTGGATGCATGAATCAAGGAACTGACATGCCCAAGAGGTGTGAGTTAGCTCTCAATCACTCTCAATCAAGAGGTGAGTTAACTTATCCTAACTAAGAACTCAAGAGTTGAACTAGCAATCAGTGGACAAATTCACTCAAATTGACTAAGATAGAGGTGGCCTGGATTGAATAGAGCTGGTACCTAACTACCACCAATCAAGGATTAGCGAGGTAGTGATGGCACTTGTATACCTCAATCCAAGGTGTACACACGTCATTATTATCTACTTACGTAAGAATAAATAAATATCCTAATTATCCAAAGTAACTTATTAGGTGCAATATCAAACTTACGATAGAACATATCCGAGGTGAATAAACTATTACACCAAAGTAATATTTAGAAATTCCAATCCTCTATTTTCTAAAGGTCATTCCTCCATATGAATTCTAAAACAAAATACAAATATTCTAAAGACAAATGGATCCTACTCTAAACCCATATGAGCAATGGATAAGGAACGGTAGCACACCCAATCCCCATATCTCAAGTACATCTACTAAAAGTGATATATCTTATCATGATGAGATTCTCTTCTTTGAAGGTAGTTACAAATCACATAATTGAGACAAAGATGATTTAAAAGAAGATGATCCTTCTAATGGTTAATCCCACAATAGTGTGTCCTACTTGTGGGACATCCTAATTTTTACCTGAAATCACATATTTTTTAGAAAAATAATGATTTAAGCCTAGAGGGGATCCATCTAAGGGGGTTTTATTGAAGGGGGTTGGATCACAACCCCTAGGATAGAACCACTCAGACTTAAGTCAAACCCTCGATAGAGTCTCCTTTAAACCTATCAAAATGCTAACAAAAAAGCAATTTTGCTAAACCTTTTGGGGGATCAAATGAAGTCATTTGGAAATGTCATTTTGTAAGTATGTAGCCCTTAGTATTATCTTTCCAAAAATTATAATATGTATTATGTTTTCTTTAATATTATAGTTTTAAATTTTTTTATAATGAATGTAGGTTCCATCTATATTCAAGACACTAGGAAAAATAACAAACATTGTTAGAAAATATAAAAAAAATTCATTGCATTCCACATATATGTCTTTGTTATAATGAAAAATAATAATTTTCATATATATGCTAAGAGAAATGAATTACAAAATATAATATAGGTTTGAAGTTTTTGTTTGTACTAATTCAAAAATTAATAATAAATAAAATATTTAATAAAAAATTACCAAAAAATATCCATTTACTAGACAATGGAGTCCATGGTCTAATTCCAATAAATCATGGAAATTTTTTATTTGTAGTGAAATTTATGCATTATGGAATAATGCCACTCAATAAAAAATAATAGAAAAATATAAAATTGATTGAAAAATGAAAAAAAAACTTTTAATTTTTTTTTTTAAATATAGCTTGAATCTACATAGAAAATGACACAACTCATTAGTTTACACCATCCTTAAATTCTTGACCATTTGTTCCAGTATAATTGACACAAATTGAAAAATGCTAAAAATGTTGATTTTGAGTCTCCCACTTAGGCTAAAAAGTGACACATTATTGTGGGATCACCCTAATATTGTTGGTTGAGATTTGGGCTCCCGTGATTTATTTATAGACACAAAAACATATGTATATACATACCTATATGGATATATGCACATAAAGTACAAATACATATATGTGTTTGTATATATGTGTATATGTATGTATATATATGATGTCTCCCACTAGGGGGCCATATTCTTCATGGCATTGACCATTTTATACTATATTCATGATGTATTTTTAGGTTTTCCATATGGTTTCAATGGTTCTGATTACACTAAAACATTTTTATCACATGTTTCATTGACATGATCCTTTTTATGATGCTTACATGATCTTTCTTGATTACCATGCTCAAATCTTGTGATTCTATGCTTGCTCATGTTTCTGCTAACCATGATCATATATTATGCTACTATATTTATGTTGATCTTATACTTTTCCTAATGCTTATTATGATGATATCTCACCCTTGTTTGTGCTTATATGATATTTTATCTAGCTTTTATGACTACTTTCGTTTATGGCTTTATTTGGGGGCAACATTGGGGCATCTTGCTACCTATTAGTATATGTGCTTTCATGAGCACACCTTAGTCTTTTTATGGTTCTACATGATGTTACATTTACATTCTAATATGCTTATTATGATTTCCATGGTTGATATCATTTTACATATATATGTTTCTACTCTCTTACAAATTAATTGCATTATATGCATGCAATTAATTGGAGGGGGAATACAAGGTCACTAATGCTCCTTCTAAGGTATGGTTTCATTAGCCATCTCATACTACTATGCTATTTTCATATGGTACCACATTACTTTTGTTGCCCAAGGTGGTTACCTTGTTCTATCACAAGTGGAGTGTCTCTCACATGTTCTCTTTTTTTCTTTTTTATTAATTTTAGACAACATATTATTGTTTTAAATTCCTATATGATGCTACTCATTGAATTATTTTGTATTTTTTAGGTTTCCAAGATTGAGCACTCATTTCAAGGGAGCCTATACAAAGAAGTGACATCCATATCCTAATCCGTATCCTTTTTATGAGTGCTTGAATAAATTTACTTTCATGTTAGTTACTTGAATTTACTTTGACATGTATTCTCATAGTAGTTCATGTGCAAGTCAAAGTGGGGGCAAAATGTAATGGTAAAATTTGCATACCTTAGACTTTCTCCTTCATTTTGTGCTCATTTCAACTTGGTTATTTGTTACAAGTGTACAATTGGCATGGTTTCTATTAAAATTTTGGTACATAACCCAAACCTTACTTGATTCCATCTATACTCACTCACAAAGATTGGTCACGATCCTTAGTTTTACCTATTTCCCACATAGGTTTAGATATGTGATTTGTGCAAGTGACCCAAGTTAGTTGTGTGATTCATGAAAATGAACCCAAAACTTTTATTTTAAATTCAAATTTAAGACCGACCTAGCCCTTCTAAATAACTGTCATGTGCTTACTTGATGCATGAAATGTCTTAGTTGTCACCTTTGAAGTTGTTTTTAAGGACTAAATCTACATTTTTAGACCATCTAGTACTTAGATATCATCAACTAACTCCTATAGATACTTGCATCATAGTTTAAGGAGCATTAAATCAAACCAAACATTGCATCATCATCTAGGGCATCTCTTGCATGTTTGTTTGCTAGATTTGACCATTTCTAAAAGTCATTTACTTGTTATCCCAGCCAAGGAGATACATATTAATTCTCATTGACAATATTTAAACATACACAACCAAGTTTTTCATAGAAAAATGATATAGGCATCAAGGCAAATTAAGAATGAATATTAAAAAATTATAGAAACCACACTTGCACTTTCATAGGTTGAATTTGTAGTTACATGATGTAATGCCTCAAGCTTTCACTCAAGACATTAATGGATAAAAGACAACTGAATAATTGTTTTGCATAACAAAAGTGGTAATAAGTAACCACATAACATACTAATATGTCCAAGGTGTCATATGCAACCGTAAATGACACATTGGGCACACACACCAATGCATAAGCAAGGTTACACAAGCAGAAGACTTAACTCTACAATGAGATAAGACACCATGGTTGGCATAAAATACAAGTCATGGAAGAGAGATATGGTTCCCAAAACCACTAGATTACCTTCATAACACCTCTACTAAATCACCCTCCAATTTTCACTAAGTTATGACACACAGAAAGGAAAAAATGCCAAGGTTCAAATTTCTCAAGAGACCTATAGGAGGGTTAGACTTCATTCTTGAGTTGTAACTCACAACTCTGTATTCAAGGTTGGGCTCAAACTTTAGGCTGCAATCACAATTTTCAACTCAAAAAACAAAATTAGGTTTAGGTTTCACAAGGGACTTGCAAGCAGGTTGGACTTTAGACCCAGATTGCAACTTGCAAGTTTACATAGAATTCAAGTTTAGACTTTGGGATGTAGTTGCAACATGCACCCTCACATATTTTATTGACAACATACAACATGGATACGAACCTTGAAACCAAAATTAAAAGGGCATTTAGACTTTCAAAACTTCTTGCAATGTACACATTTACAAAGTGTAATTGGGTTCCAAACTCTGAACCAGCATCACGACGAACATCAAAATTTGCTTGCAATCTATACATCTGCAAAAGTGCAAGTGGAGACCAAAACTTTGGACTTTGCAACACTTTGGACTTCAAGAGACATTTGACAAGCTGACATTATTCAAGTGTGCTTGATTCACTGACTTCCAAACACTCAAAGACCCTAGACTCTAGAATCCTGGTGCAATTCACACTATCTTGTGTGTCAAGTTTTTAAACTCTAACCCTGCTACACTTAGGGTTTGGACTTCGAATGCAAGATGGAATTTAGAATGGAAACCCTATTTCACAGTGCAATTCAGACTGGGTTACTAAAATGAAAAATAGAACATAGGAAAAGGACTAAGGCAGGGAACACAACAACCTAGTTTCCCTTCACTCTACAAGGTATAATTTACTTAATTTTTGAATTGTTTACAAATGATCTCAAGGGTACATTCATGGGGTTGTGGGCTCCATCTTGGCCACATGACATCCTCTAGAAGTACACAAATCCCAAGATAATGGAAGTTAAGTGAAACTCACTTTTAAAAAACAAGAAAATGTAAAGTAAACTAAATTACAACCAAAGTGACTACAAAAATATTACATACTCACCATACCATCAAGACAAACAAGCTCTCAACATGAAATTCAAGTATCTTGCATATCTTTGAATCCCCAACAATGGTACAACATCACCGAACCATGTGGTATGCTTAGGCCCACCCCATTGTATTGAGAGACAAATGCAAGGATATAAGCACACTCACACAATACAAGAATATGGATCTACACTCACACCAAGCAACATGCATATCATAGGGCTACAATATATGAATATACTAAATAAACAATCACAAATCAATAGTACAACACTCAAAATCATGTTGAATACAAAATTTGATTGCATGGAAGGATAAGAATCCTAGAACTTAGACGAGGAGTGTCATGACTATGACTCAATGGCCTTGTGAGTTTTAGGAGTTGAATTCCTCCATGAAATCACTTTATGACATTCACCAACTACCATGAGTTGTGACATGTCGTTCACGATCGAATTGAATCCATCCAAGGTACTCAATATGGCACGAGTATCTTATTTAACATGTTTTAAATTACCTAATGAAATTAAGTTATCACTTGATTAAACACTCTCCTGTGCTCTATCATCACGTATCTCTTTGGATCATGGTGAGCAATGAGAGCCACTCCTCTCCTATTCTAGACCCTAGTCTTAAAGGCCCATCACTCTAATTCTACCAATTGGGTGTGGCATGGAAATAATGCAACGACTTCTACAACACAATGCTAAAAGGTGCATATTTTTAAATCACAATAAAGACCATTCATTTCACAAAATAATTCAATCAAACAAGTCCTAAATTGCAATTTTATTATTTTTACATAAATTTGCAAATTCGTAAAATTCTTGATGACTCTATTAATGGAGTTACATGCTACCTTCAATTTTGCCCTATTTTGATTTTGAAGGCTCGAAGACAAAAACTAAATTACCCTTTGATGTACAATCCACCCAACATCAATAATCTCACTCTAAATTGGGAGAAGGGAGTTCTAAGAAAAATTTTCCATTATAATGGCTCTAATTTGAACTTTTTTAAAATTTGCAAATATAACAATAAAACATGGAATTATAAATCAAACTTGCAATGCAATGAAACTCCTACCACAAGGAAATCACTTGTGCAACCATCCATTATGGCCTACCTATGTTGAAAGTTCCATTTCAAAGCAAAATTAATAAAAGAATGCAAAGGGGAAAATACCTTCAACAAGCACTCAGGCAATGGAAGAATTCCTCCTTCTGCTGCAATCACACTCCAAGCACACAAAAATCCAATCCAAGCTACTCTACTTCACCAACCAATTCCAATCTTTTCCAAATTTTTCTTTTCAAAAATGGCAAGAGGGTTTGAGAGATAGAGAGTTTTTGGAAGAAGAAATCAATAATGAAGTTTCAAGTCTAACTTTCCCCTTTATACTTTTCTTTTCCTTTTCCCATTTTCTAATTAAGCTTACAATTAAATATTTTTAAAAATGACTTTTAGAAATAAACTAATTCTTCGAAGATAGTCTCCCAACCCAATTTAAAATTAAGGTTAATATTCAATAAAACCACCACATTCATAATATTTCCCAAAAATAATATAATTAATATCCTTCACATAAATAATTGAATCCATTTTCTTCACACAATATACTTTAATTCCCTAAGGCAATTTAATTCAATATATTTTCTTTCTTTTAAAGGGATAATAAAATGATAGAATTTCTTTTTAGCAATTGCATTTATATATTTTTTTGCAAACATGTCACACACTTTGAGATAATTTTAAATGTAAAATGCCAAAATAGAAACAAACACATGTAAATGACTTCCACACACTTTACAAGTTTTTGCACAACATACGTATTCCAAAATCACCTCTAATTCAGATCTAGGTTAACATAGGGATATGCACATGATCTATCTCATACTTGAATCAAACAACATAAAGGTTAACACACACATTTAATCCAATAACAATGTCTCATTTATAACCACCACTGGGGAATTACCCTATACCTACACACTCAAGTAAAATATTAGGCATACCTACCCATATACATATAGTTGAAGCAAAGGATAAACACCTAATGTGGCATCATATCATAAACTAAATAAACATCACATCTAACATGAATCGTCAACTATATATGTATCAAAGCAGTACAATGGTAACATTCAAAGATCCAACATACAACATCACAACATTTACATCCATTGGCAAACACCTAGACAACAATACAAAACCCTATTAGAAAACACCTTGATGGCATAATAAAACATCATCGATAATAAAAGTATCAGATCCAAACAAGTGTAAATAGACTAGTATATTTACATTTTAAAAAAATATATCTGTAGTATGCCGAGAGATATCTTTAGAGGTTATGTACTTATTTTTTGCATTTTCCAGACCTTTTGTGATTTTCTCCACCTTTTTTTCAGTCGTTTCCAGTTTCCTTTTTTATTTTTATTTTTTATTTTTTCCAATTTCTTTTTTGGTTCCATATTTTATGTGTTTTTCTCCACCTTTCTATCCTTCATGGTTTTTATTTTAATTTTCTCTAATTTCTTTTTTGGTTTTTATTTTTTATTTTTTCTAATTTCTTTTTTTGATTTTGATTTCTATATATTTACATGGAAAATGAGTGCTCTCATCTCCACCCCGCTGTGATTGTAGAATGCCTCTCGGCATAATAATAAGGCACAAGCACCAGAGGCATTACACATGTTCAATCCCATAGTCATAAAAGTGACCAGTAGTGATAGACAATGAATTTGTAGATCCCAAGGCATTTTTCTAGTCATTCCTAAATTTTCTTACCTATTGATGAATCACTTATAACCATCCATCACAACATATTTACATCAAATTTCTTGGAACTGCATGCTTCTAGATCTAATTGTGTTAGATATTATTTCCTCAACGTTTTAGATCACACTCAGTGAACCATCATCAGGAGATAGAGAGCAAGAGAAGAGAACACAAATGATGAATTACAGACCAAGCTATTAAAAAAGGTAGGAAGGTAGTGAGGTGGCACGGGGACCTAGAGAACTCTAAGGGGAGGAGAAACTAACTCTAAGACCACAAAATAAGGAAAAAAATGAAACCATTAAATAAATCAAAAACACCTACACCAAGAGAGCAAAGTATGAGACATAACAACAATTAAGAAAACAAACACCTGAATAAGAAGAATATATATATGTTAGAAACAAGGCCGATAACTGAGAGGGGGGGTGAATCAGTTATCTTAAATATATTAACTTTCTTTTCTTCTTTAATATTAATGCAGCATCAAAACATAAGAGCATACATAATCATGAGAGCAGAAATAAAATCAACACACATAACACAAGGATTTTTACATGGAAAACCCTGTTAAGGGAAAAACCACGAGGTGACTAACCCAAGATTGTATTCTCTGTTAAAAGAATAAGAAGTACAAAATGACACTTGCCAATTAGGGCTCATTGCTCGAGCACACTGCTCACAAGAGGCACACTGCCTACAAGAGACTCACTATCTACAAGGTATATAGAAAGTAACCAGGTATTTGAACTTATGAGAGACATCCACATATGCTGAGGTTCAGTTCTAGTTAGGCTCAATATACTGATCTAATGAACTTCATTCTTCCTCTGCTCTAATGCTGTTGTTCTGTCACATACTGGACTTGTATTGCTGCTTCCACACTTCTCTCTACCTTTTCTCGCACACTTCCACACACAACACAACACTTCATACTAAAATCCATTTGGTATATATATCTGCATCAAGGATTTCAACATCTTTTTAGTCGGCAACCAGAATACTAAAGATATTTCCAAGACATTGGTCTGTCAGCTGAATCCATGCTTATTATGTGATGTGTATCAAAGACATAGACATAGAAGTCATCATTCATGTCAGCCAAACATGTATGATCTCTTAAAAAGCTTGACCACCATCAATTTCTCATCCGGATTAAAGTTTGATGCTTTGTCAGTCAATTCTTTCTCAGTCTACTCTGCCTGTCAGAAACCCAACACTTAGGTACTCATATCTTTTCACTCTTTCATCACCGGAGGCTCAATCTCTGGAATGTAGTAGTCATGGTACTCCTCTTGACTTGTCCAAGTCCACAACTTTATGAGTTACACCATCTGATAGATCTGAACTTGATTGTTAGACCTTGCTGCATGCTCTGTTCTTGTTCACCAGACCAAAACACTCTTCAATTTGTCTTCCGGTATAGGCATACTATGTGTTGCGGATGTCTGGGATAGACTTTGTTGCCATCAATAACAACAATAATGAAGCCACACAGTGTCTCTTGCCAACAATCTCCCCCTTTAGCATTGATGGCAACACTTAGTGAAAAATGACTAAGTGTCATAGCAAACTCCCCCTTGGTTGATGCTCTATCTTGTGCATTGTTTTACCGGAGCTCCCTCTTAGCTAGATTCCACATTTTAACTACTCCTCACTCCCCCTTTGACATCAATGGCAAAGGGTGGAATCCGTACACTAAAATTTGTAAAAATTATCTTATACATAGTCGCATAAGTATATATACATGTTATACTTACATATACTTAAGTATATCGGTAAAGGTGGTCTTCAACTGTACAACTTCTGTCACCCAACTCTGCTTCATCCTATCCAAAATTGAAATGTGACCACTCAACAAAAATGCAAAATCTTCTCCCCTTCTTAAGTCTGCCGGATCACTGGTCCGGGCTGTGGTCTGAGCATCAATTAAGGCCTCATGCATGGCCTCTAACTTGGGGATAATTATCCCTCTTAGTTCACTCATCCTACTTATTATATTCTTCCTCTCTTTTTTCAAGCCTCTTTATCTCATTTATAATGGCGATGTCCTGTCACTCTTGATTCATTATAGATGTGGTGAGGGGATCAAAATTCTGAGATAAACTTGACAGTTTATCTTCTTGTTCTTTTACCTTCTTTTTAATATCCTTTGTCACTTTAGACTAGGATAGACAAAATTTATATATTTCTCCACCATATTTAAGAGCATTTTCTAGGCTCTTTATGCCAATATCCAGGGTCCTCCTGTCATTAGTTATGAGTCCCTGCACTTTAGTGAATCTCTTTCCCAAAAACTCTTTCTGGACTTTCTCTTCTGCCGATTTCTCCAAAGAATCAAAATGGGTGCTAACAGAATTAACTAGAGATTTCAAGTTACCGGATGAAGAGGTCGAAAGATCCTTTTGGAAGGATGGTATGATATTCTCTAGCACACTGGATGCAATCTCTATCAGCTCACAATCTTCCATGTGAGACTTCAGAAGCTTTTCTTTTGCTTTAGCTTGAGCAAAAGATGCTACCTTCATTGTCTGGACTGGAGAGAGGGAGTCAAATTTGAGTGGTCCTTGAAAAAGTTCTGGTTCATCTATTTCCATCATCTCTTTGGTTAAGAAGGTTTTCACTGCTTCTGCAGTGTCTCTTGCCAGAGACAGAGTCTTCTTTCCTTTTGTATCCTCAGAACTGTCATCAGAGATCTTCTCTGTGTGTTCTTCTTCTCTTCCCTTTTCCTCCTCTACTTGACTCAATTTCTCCTCTTTTCTTCCTTCTCCTTTAGTTTTGGAGTCTGCTGGGGGATCCAGAAGAGAGATGTTAACTTCTTCATGGACTTCCTCTTCCAGAACAGATGAATCCAAGTCCTTAGACTTTTCTTCACCTATCTCCTTAGACTCTTCTGCATTTTTCTCAGTAGATTCTTCTTTTGATATACTTAGTCCTTCGACATCCATGACAGAAGGTTCTTCATCTATTTCCTCTATGATAGGAAGGTTGAATCTTTTGAAGGCATTTCAGAGGATGTCTTCTATTTCTTTTGCCACCTAATCAGTTTCTCCAAGCATAAGTTTGTTCATTCTAGCTTTGCTCCAGAACTCATCCTTGCAATCCTTAAAGATCATGGTCATTTGTTCTGGAGTAATGGAAGGATAGAGCTGAATTGCAATCTGTTCCCGGATCTCTAAATCCTTTTCCTTGGCATTCTCTTTTCTGAGTTCAAGTACCTTCTCTAGACTTTTAGGAATTAGAGAAATGATTTCAATGAATACTTTATTATAAATGTTAAGGTACTTAACTGTAGCTTCCTCCAAAATTCTTTTGTCAGTATCACTGTAATCATCATAAAATTCAGTGACTAGTTGCAAGTTCCCGTCCACTATGACTGCCTTGATGATATCATCAATAGAAAGAGTGGGCCTTTCTACAAATTCTTCTACCTCTTCTTCTTTGTTTTTGCCGGCAGAGGATTCCCCAAAAGTTTTCTTTTTCTTAACCTCTTCATCAGTCTCTGTTTCTTCATCATCCTTTTGGCTTATGTATGACCTTGTGGCCTTTGTCTTCGTTCTCTTCTCTCCCTTTCCGGATGTCTTGGCTTCCAGTTTTGAGGATTTTGGGCTCTTAGAGGTGGCAGGTGCAGAGCTCTTGGAGGATCTAGTCCAGGATGAGGCTTGTACCGGAACACTTTCCTTTTCTGCTTCTTGTTTCTCTTTCTCATCTCTTTCTATTTTTTCTCTATTTGCATCAACTGCCTCTTTTGAAATGCCATATCTTTTGGCAACTTCCTCTACTTCCCTTCTCACTTTTCTTTTCATCTCTGGTTGTCTTAGTTCAACATGCATTTTTACACTCAATTCTTGAAAGGTTCCAAACCTTTCTGCCTCAGGGTCCTTAGGCTGACTTAGCAAGTGTTGGACATGCAGCTCCAGGATTTTCTCTTCTACCTCATAGCCCATTGGCATAATCCAGACTATTCTGGGCTCAACTGCCTCCATTAGGCATTAATCAGTGTCTACCATGAAACACATTGTATCTTTGTATTTTTCAACTATTGTTTGTGGAATTCTTTCTCTGGCCTGCATCAAACTTTGGAAGTTTTTAAACTATCCCCAGAGTGCTGTACTTTGAGCCTTGGCATCACCAAGCCCATACATATAATCTTTGATTTGTATGGCAACCGGCCTGTCATTTTGCCATACCCAACCACTTGATCCAGGTAGCTCATTCATATAGTAAAATAATAAACACGGTATTAAACCACCATACTTGAATGAGTTCTTCTTGTCCTTCTTGATCTTTTGCAAGTTTTCTAATAGTTGGCTTAGGAGAAGCTCGCATAGATCATAGTCTGCATTTTTTCTTAACATCTGATATGCAGTATAAATTATAGTTCTGGACACAGAGTTCTCCCTGCTGGAATGATATATTTTATAGCCAATTATCATAGAGGCAAATTTGATATCTGGATTTGTGATATCTTCTATTGTCATTGCTCTTTTGTCAAACTTTGATCCGGTAGCCTCACTTACTATTTGGTTCTTGACTGATTTAAGAGCAGGCAACCTACCGGATGAGTGCAAACTAGTTACTGCCCTAATTGCATCCTTTGTTATCTTGAAGGGCTTCAACAACCACATGAAGCTGTCATGTATTCTGCTATGAACATACCGGACCCATTCATCTTCTACAAAACAGGGAAAGTGAATGCAATGTCCAAAATACTTATCCCGGATGGCCTTGTATTGAGGTTTGAGTTCAAAGGTTTCATCTATTAGTTGTTTATGGTAGATATCCATCAGCTTTGATTCTCCAAATTAGTCAATATTTGCATGGATGTATACCCTAACATCTTCTACGTGCAGAACCCCATGCAGAATGCTAGAAAAGGCACCTAAGGGATCAAATTCTAGGGATTTGTAGGGGTGTTTCTTGAACTTTGGGCATGGCCTATCAGTGATCTTAACAACCATAGGAGTAGCCATCTTTGCAAAAGATTTAAAGAGAGATATTTAGAAATCAAAATACCTTTTCACACTTCTAGGGTTCACAATATGCACCGGAAAAGATTGTTGGTTGAATCAGATTCTGTGGTTGATCTTTGAGAGGGTTGTAACAATCTTGCTGCAGAGCTCTTCCTTTCTTCTTTTCGAATGCAAATGTGCAAGTGATGAATAAAAGAACCCTTTTATCTTTGTGCAAACCCTAAATTCCTATTGTAATAAATACACAACTTAAGTCATTCGGTTACCTTGTTCGGAGAGAGATCTTTCCGAACCACTGAGATGCACTTAGAATCATTTTCAATGATAATTGACAATGTATCTTCTTTCCTCCAATCATGCCAAGAGTCTGTAGATCAAGATATTTCACTTTTGAATCATACCGGATCTGTCTATGAAGATCCTGCTTTACCAGACAGGTGTCAAACTAGATCAATTTTGACTGATCAAACTCTTCAAAACTCCTTGCGGATCTTTCATATTTTTACTGAGGATTATTTGGACATTTCTTTGAGAGCCCTTTAATCTACAACATTCCATGTGCCAAATTTAGGCACCAATTGATTGGCTAGGGGAATTTATTTTCCTTTGTGACTACCCCTGAGCCAGAGCTCATCTGTTTAGTTTTTGGAAGGAATATCAGCACCAGATTCTAGTGTGGATCCATACCCAACATTTTCTGTACTTCTCTTCACCTAAATCTTGTTCATCTCCCTTTGAACTTCATCTGCATTCACTTTTCCTTTGTCTTGATTTTGATTATGATGCACCGGACCCTTTTTATCCTGATTCTTACTACTGCAGAATTTGGCAATATGACCGGATCTATTACAATTGTAGCAAACAATATTTCTTTGCATATGTGACTGATATCCTCTAGATCTGCATTGATTAGCCATATGTCCCATTCTATTGCATGCAAAGCATCTACCATTGAATGAATTGTTTATTTACATATTTCTACATTCATAAGATTTGTGACCATACCTTTTGTAGTTGAAACACTGTCCGAAGAAGGATGAATTAGTCTGATTCATTCTTCTTTTAGACTGAGTTGCTTGATGACCAAAATTGTTGCAATTGTAGCAGTATCCATTGAAGGATGGATATCTTTGAGCATTTGGTTGCCTTATCAGAGGTCTTCTAGGCCTGTTCCTTGGATTTCTTGATCCAGAGTTCTTTTGACCGGATCCGGAGCTTTCATCTTTCTCATATCCCAAGCCATGCTTGTCATCTACCCTCTTTTGGCTTTCAAGAAGAACTTCAAGTTGAGAAGAGCTTATCTTGAATTTCTCTTTGTATTCATTTGTTGTTTGAAGATCCCTTTTAAGAGTGTCTATCTAATTCTCAAGTTGTTCTTCATTATCTCTAGCTTCTTCAAGAACAGATTCTAGATGCCTGATTATTCTATCCATTTTGTGGCAGTCCTCTGACTTTTCCTTGAGAGATTGTTTTAGATTATCTTCAATTTTCCTTTTCTCTTCAATTTCTTGGGTGAATCTCATAACCCCTGATTCCATTTCATGTCTAACCATAATGACCTCTTTTGATAGCTTCTCACATAGCTTGTTTTTCTCATTCAGATCTTCATTAGTATCATTGGCTTCACTTTGACTTGCTAATTGTTGAAGTAGTTCCTTTCTCTTTTTCACAGAGATACTTAGTTTTTCTTTTAGCTCATTTATGAAATCATCAGCTTGTTTGAGTCTTTCTCTCAAGTTGTTAACTTCAGAGTGAGATTGCTCAAGATCATCTAAGGCAGACTGGAGTTGTTCCTTCATACCATACATATCCATTGAGATTCCCAGATCTTCCTCAAGCTGTTAGGCTCTGTTTGTAGGAACTTAGCTCTGATACCAATTGTTGGAAACAAGGTAGATAACTGAGAGGGGGGGTGAATCAGTTATCTTAAATATCTTAACTTTCTTTTCTTCTTTAATATTAATGCAACATCAAAACATAAGAGCATACATAATCATGAGAGTAGAAATAAAATCAACACACATAACAGAAGGATTTTTACATGGAAAACCCTGTTAAGGGAAAAACCATGGGGTGACTAACCCAAGATTGTATTCTCTATTAAAAGAATAAGAAGTACAAAATGGCACTTGCCAATTAGGGCTCATTGCCCGAGCACACTGCTCACAAGAGGCACACTGCCTACAAGAGACTCACTGTCTACAAGGTATATAGAAAGTAACCAGGTGTTTGAACTGATGAGAGGCATCCACATATACTGAAGTTCAGTTCCGGTTAGGCTCAAAATACTGATCTAATGCACTTCATTCTTCCTCTGCTCTAATGCTGTTGTTCTGTCACATACCAGACTTGTATTGCTGCTTCCACACTTCTCTCTACCTTTTCTCGCACACTTCCACACATAACACAACACTTCATACCGAAATTCATTTGGTATATTTATCCGCATCAAGGATTTCAACATCTTCTTAGTCAGCAACCGGAATACTAAAGATATTTCCAAGACACTGGTCTGTCAGCCGAATCCATGCTTATTATGTGATGCGTATCAAGGACATAGACATAGAAGTCATCATTCATGTCAGCCAACCATGTATGATCTCTTAAAAAGCTTGACTACCATAAATTTCTCATCCGGATTAAAGTCTGATGCTCTGCCGGTCGGTTCTTTCTCAATCTACTTTGCCTGTCAGGAACCCAACACTTAGGTACTCATATCTTTTCACTCTTTCATCACCGGAGGCTCAATCTTTGGAATGTAGCAGTCACGGTACTCCTTTTGACTTGTCCAAGTCCACAACTTTATGAGTTACACCATCTGAGAGATCCGGACTTGATTGTCGGACCTTGTTGCACGCTCTATTCTTGTTCACCGGACCAAAACACTCTTCAATCTGTCTTCCGGTATATGCATACTATATGCCGCGGATGTGTGGGATAGACTTTGTTGCCATCAATGACAACAATAATGATGCCACACAGTGTCTCTTGCCAACAATATATATATATATATATATATATATATATATATATATATATATATATATATATATATATATATATATATATATATATATATATATATATATATATATATATATATATATATATATATATATATGTTAAAAACAAATAGGCATACATGCGACCAAAAGAAATGAGTACAAGAACCTATATAAAGGCATAAAACATTAAACTTAAAAATAAGTATGAGACATAAAAAATAAATGAAAAACAAATAGACATTAAAAAACAATAAAGAGAACAAAACACCTTAAAAGTAGAATATATATATATGAGACATAAAAAAATAAATGAAAAACAAATAGACATAAAAAAACAATAAAGAGAACAAAACACCTTAAAAAGTAGTATATATATATATATATATATATATATATATATATATATATATATACACTACTTTTAAGGTGTATATACTACTTTTAAGTTGTTTTGTATATATATATATATGAAAATAAGTTAAAAAATAGATAGGCATACATACAACCAAAAAAATGAGCACAAGAACCTATAAAAGGCATAAAACATAAAATTTAAAAATGCAAGAGTATACAAATATCTATATAAGTAGTATAAATATTTAGAAGACATAAACACTAATAAGTGTACAAACCATACAAATAAGAAGGGGTTAAACATGCAACTTAAATAAAGACATCGAAACATAAAAATTCAAAAACACAACACATAAGAGTGTATACACACAACACATAAGAGTGTATACACCTATATGTATACCCTCAAGCCTATAAATAGGGAATGCAATTCAAACTGTGGAAAACTAATGACTTCCATCAAATTTCTTGTTAAATATAATTGTTTTATTTATCTAATTCCCAAATTTTATTTTAACACTTTACTCCAAATAATTACTATATGACTGCATGACAACTATTTTAATTCTAAAGTAATTATCTAATTATTATTTAACATAAGATTTTATATAAAGGAGATTTTATTTAATAATTTAAGCATAATTGTAGTCAAAGATGTGTCCATCCTTTTCACATTATCATAGCAACAATAAAAACTATTTTTAAAAACATATTTCTTACAACACTATAAATATACGTTATCATATTTATTATTTTCTAGTGAATATTAAAAAAAAATCTTCTCACTAATTGAACTCATCCATGTAACTCAATTTTTTTAATAAAAATAAATAAAAATTGAAAAACTAGTTCTCTTGGATAAAGAGAGTGGGAAAGCAAAACTGTATGTGAGATTAAACAATGCCACCTCAGAGAAAAGTGATCATTTTATAAATTCAGTTGGATTAGATGATTACATGCTCTACAATTACAAGAAACTTTCCCTTAGAAAGTGACTTTGCACTTTACATTTATTCCTTGTTAATGAAATCTACGTGTACAACTAAGTACATTTTCTCAAACCTAAAACAAATCAATACAAAGTTATTCCCAATCCTTGTAGTGTCCAAATATCTAAATTTTTAGAGGCCAAGTCATAGAGGTTGTTTTCATAAATTCCAAGAGAACAAAAATACATAGTAAACGCCAAGCATAAGAATTTGTGAAGTCACTTAGAATTTTTGGAGCCATAAGGAAGTATGTGGGGATGCCTCAAAAAGCTCTTGAAGTGTGAATATAACCCACCACTATCAAAGTTATAGCATGTCCCACCACAAAGACAATGTCACAATCTTATTCAAAATAGTCATAAAAGATTAATGGGTGGCAGGCGACCTAAGAGGCATGACATTGACATCATTTCACTTTATAGTAGTTGACGATTTGTTTGTAGTGGGAGAGATCCTCCATGGTTCCTTTTTAATATTATAATTTTAAAAGAAAAAAAAGGAAAGGGTTTTTTTAGTTTATGATGTTAGACGACTTAGTTTATAGTATATGGGATCATTTCACACTTTTATTATGTAGAAGGTGTTTAATTGTGCTTCAATATAAGTTGTACATACTTGTCTTCTACATAATCTATATTTATGACCTCTCTTCAAAAATAATAGATGGTTTTTTGAGGGACATCTTGAAAGAATGTAAAAGTCAATTGGATAGGGTATCATAGGGAAAACATAAGATTGAATTTTAGTGGTACATATTTTTCTTACTTCTTTCTTTCGTTTTTCTTTGTATGCATTGGCCATAACCCAAGCTTTGAGCTTGTAATTGATTTTGGAACCAATTAATCTAAGTTATTAGTAGACATGCCTCTTTAATGGAAGACTTCATGTGAAAGATTCATTAGTGTCAATAAATTTGTTAGATATTGGAAAGCAATATTTTTTTCACTAGTTATACTTTCAATGGATGTTGTTAGGGTTAGCAACATATCTATTGGTTAAATACTAGCCACCCTTACCTGTGGATCATTCACAAGAGGTTCTTTGGTTTGGGTAGCATCATCTATCTATTAAATACAACAAAAAGGGTAGGGAGATATACACATTAGGAAAAGCTGTCAATTCAACACACTTTCTAAAATATCAAATAGAATGTGAGTTCTTCCAAATTGGGATCAACACATCCTTCTCTTTTTATCCATGAACCTACCAAAAAAGATAAGGAAGATAAGATATTTTGAAAAGGTAAAAATTCTTCTCTCCCTACTCTTCATAAGATCAAAACCCTAGCAATCAACATTATCGATTATTCTTCAATCATGACTAAGACAATTAGAGCCAAATAAGCATGACCAAGAGGAAGAGAGCACACTTGTGAATAAGCATCACCAAAACCGAATTATGCAAATAAAGAGGGTGACCACAATATTTTTAAACAATAAAAATATAGCTAAGATTTTGCCTCTTGCACATCACTGTATTTGTGTTTGTAAGTGACCAAATTTAAATGGGCCTACATAGCAAGTCTGATAATGACCCAAAAATCTAGCACATGAGTCTAGGTAGCATGAAACATATATATGGTATGATCTTCAAATGATATTTCCAAGGTAACATGACCATGTGAATTTTCCAAGTGCTAGTTATAGTTTCCTTTTGCCATCTACTAAATGTCCATGTTTTCATTTTATGTATAAAAAATAGTTTTCCTTTCAAAAATGATGAGTTCATCACTTCCTTGTAGTGGCAAATGCTTTTTTTGTTTTTTTTGGCAAACTCTCATTTTCCATGGTGAATATTTTGTGTAAGGTAGTGAACTCATTATTTCTATTCATAAGCATGATTTTTCTCAATTCCACAAGTTGATCTTCAATTTTAGCTTGTGTTTAGCCTAGTCTTGATTTAGATAATCTATCTTTAACCTCCAATCACTAGCATATATTAATAACCTTCTTTTTGTTAGCCAAAGGGTCCATATTTTTTCAAATAAACAATCCATATTTTTTTAAATAAACAAGTAGCGATTGCTAACAACTTGAGACCTATGAGATCTTTGTTTAATCTTTAAAAAAATCCTTCCACACCATTGTTCAACCCCTACAAGCCTCAATAATGTTTCCCATTGGGAATTTTATCTTAGTTTGCCTATCCCTCCTGCTTTAGATATAATTACCACAATTGAAGGATGAAGGAGATGGAAGCTACTAGATGATTGAGGATATATTGCCACCAAACATGATCCTTATCTAAGACAAATCTATTCCCACATGTGAAATTTCTTATTTTCTTAGATTAGAATATATTTATTATTAATTAGTGTAGTTTGTTTATGAATGCAAAGTTTATGTTTATGAAAGAGAAGCTTTAAGTAGATTAAGAGTAGATTTGGTTTAGTAGGGGATATATAGATTTAGATTCATTTATCTAGTTAAAAGGTTATTTTATTTAGGTATGTGCTTCTAAGCACATTGTTTGTGATTAATTATTTTTTGTACCATTTAGATTTTGCTTCCAAGCATTCCTTGAAACCATTTTTTTAAAGTTTTTTATTGCTTCATAGAAATTAAGAATCAAAAGCATAATCACACAAAACATAGTTTCCCCAGAAGGATTCCCCAAAGATTGTGTTTGAAGTCCTCTATTTTATTTGGAGTGATTTAGAAGAAGCATTAGGAAGCCCCTTTAGTGGATCTAGGATTTAAACCAACAAACATACCCATTACACTATAAAACATAGACAAAATTAAGAAGAGAAAAGGAAAATAAACATCTTATTATTTTCTGCATATTGACAAAATATTTCCTTCAAAAATAATTATTTGTCCATTATTTCTTGAAAAAAGAAATTTCATTTGTTGCTTCCTACTTCTTCTCTATGTTTTCTAGAAAACTCATTTCTTCCTACAAGATTTTGTTAGATTGATTAACAATTATATATAATTAATTATATTAATCCAATTAGAGTAATCTACTTGATTTAGCATGGTTATTTAATTAATTACCTTGAGTCATTTGATTAATTAATCAAATTCCATTTATTTCTTTAAGAAATTAAAAAAATCTAAACAAGAAAGTTAATTAGTTTACTTCAAGTTTAATTAATTAGTCTTACATGATTAATTAGAAATTGGTTATTTAATCAATTATATCAAAGTCAGGAGAAGTAATAATTTTAACTTGGTTTTAATTAGTTAATTTATTATTATTATTAATTAAAATAATTAATTCATTTAAAACAACTAAAAATAACTAGAAAACATAATGTATACATTTTATTAAAGATTATATTTATTTCTCACAGATTAAAACACAAAAACTAAAAACATTTACATTTGGAAAAAGAATCCATTTAAAACAATTAGAACTTTCCATGAAATCAATAACCAAAACAATTAGCAAAGCGATTAATGCAAACAAGACTAAAATAAAATTCAAAACAAATCAACTTGTCTGCCTTGATTTTGAGGACCACATTTGATCTCATCACACTTGTGTCCTAGGTTAAGTCTAGACTTGCTTAAATAAATCTAGAGAGTTGGGAGAGGTTTCACCTATTTCCCCAACCACTGTTCTTGAACAAGTTGCTCTTCTTGAAGCCATCCAACAAGAGAATACTTGTTTGGAAGCCTTACAAAGAACAACAAACCAACAAGTTAACACTCCACAAATACTCAACATTTCTTTATGCAAAAAAACTTCTTACATCACATTTGTTCACATTCATAGATCTCCTCAATTTGTGTTGATAGATCCTCTTACACTAATTAGTTACTTGATGCTTCCCCAAGAAGGGAATCTATTCAACACTATGCCACTAGACCAACTGTTGCCACATCGATAGCATTGAGTTGTAAGCATTTTCATTTGACCAACATGGACTAACATATTCTCTCTATTTTAGTGCATACATATTTTGGTGAATTCACTGTCAAGGATAAATTTTATAAATCCTCCTAGGTTTCAATAGATAAAACTAGGACATCTAAACTTTATAACTATAAGAGTCACACAATAGACTCAAGAGATGCCCAGGATCACCTACAATCAAAACAACCTTCCACAACAAGAGAGAAGCAATAACAAAGTTGTATTGCCAAAGAATGATAATGATGCATAAAAGATACAAGATGTACAACATATGACCCACACGTAATGTACAATGAGATCCCTTGATTAGATATGTGAGGTTGAGACCTAGGACAACATGTGATCAAGACAAGTGTCTTAATCCTATGACATGAGACACAAATATTAAATTCCTTAAGTAAACTTAACTAGACAAGTGTGAATAGGACCTAATAAAGAACCAGTTAGGTAATATACCTCATTCACACCAACACCCCCCTTAAGTGCAACTTAGGGAGAAGTAAACAAAAACAAAGATGCAAGATGGGTCTTGTCTACAAGGCCATGTTAGGTATCCATGTACAAAAGATATCTCACAAATGGAGTAAAGGAGAAAAACTTGTAGGAAAAAACATCTCCCCAAAAGAGAGAAAACATGCAAACAAACATGTACAAATGATGGAGTGACGGAAGAAGTACTCAACACCAAGACCCCCCAAGGACTACATCCATCATGAATATACAATCAATAGCCAACCATAAGAGGGAAAAAATGAGACTATATAGCCCCCATAAAGAAGTAGCTCCTTTGCTAATGGTGAATGCTTGAAGACAAAAAATGATCCAATGCCTGCAAACTACATTTCTCCCCCTGTGAAGAAACAAGTCCATTGGTGTATGTAAAAGAAAATCCAACTCCAAAACTGTTAGATTTTGTAAGAAACAAGAACTGAGCCAGGATTTGATGTCAATCGTAGATCACATACACTCCAATCGAAAAAAGATCGAAGATTAAAATAGTGGAATGGAGAGAGAATCCTAAAAGAGAGAATCAAAGAGACAACTACAAGGGAATTTAGAGAATGCTCATAGTACTCTCCCTTACTACTTACTGAACTGGTATTTGAACTAGTTAAGGCGAGAGGAGAGTGTTGTATATATAGCAAATAAAGGGCAAATACATCCAAGAGGTGTAATAACTCCAACTACCCAAAATAGGCATATGTTTTACATAAATGGTAAATACCAAAACATGTGGCATAACCTCCTCAAGTGAAGACAGAAAGGAGGTGGCACATAAAGCCAAAAAAGGGTGAGAAACCCAATTACCCCATAACCTACTCAGGTAAAGATAGAATAGTGGTTATGAGAGGTGGCACAATAAGCCAAAAGAAGGTGTGTAACTTAACTACCCATGTCTGGGAGGGAGTGACACTTGTAGCTAATGTATTAATTCACCATGTGTTCTCATATTAACCACATCTAATAAACCTAAGAAAACTTAATAATGTGTAGGAAAAGAAATAACCCTAAGGAAAATAAAAAACCTACACTAACACCCCCCTTAAGCATAGCTTAGGTGGGTGAAAAGATATGGGTCCTAGAAAATGAAGCCTAATGAGGTACCCATGTACAAAGAATTCCCCCCCAAAAGAGAAGAAGCCCCCCACAAAGGAATAACCCCCCTAAATAGAGAGAGAAAACACCCCCTAGAGTAGAGAGTGAAAGAGGACTAAGAAGCCCCTCCTGAAGTAGGCACTGGCCTCACCCCTAGCAAATCTCGCAGATGAAGGAACTTGCTCTCGGTGAAGGGTTTGGTGAATATGTCCACGATCTGCTCTGATGTTTGAATGTACTTGAGATCGATGATGTTTGCATGAATCAACTCCCAAATGTAGTACATATGTATCTCAATGTGTTTCATCCTTTGGTGATGGATTGGATTCTTTGAGATCTGTATTGCACTCTGATTATCACAAAAGATGACTGTGGGCTTTTTGAATGAAATGTCAAACTTAGTGAGATATTATGAAGCCAAATGGCCTCAGTGGTGGCATTTACTGCCCCTCGATACTCAACCTCTAGAGATGAAAGAGCAATTGTAGATTGCTTCTTACTCAGCCAACAAACTGGACCGAAACCAAGTGAGAAGAAATACCCTGAAGTAGACTTTTGATCTTGAGAATCGCATGTCCAATCTGAATCTGTGTATCCCACCAAGTCAAAATCCACACCCACCGCATAATGAATCACATAACTATGAGTGCCCTGAACATAGCAGAGATTACACTTAGCTGCTTTCCAATGCAATTCATGTGGTTCCTACATAAACTGAGAGACCATGCTCACGACATATGAAATGTTAGGCCTCATGTGAGTTAGATAGATGAGACTCCTAATAAGCTATTGGTATAAAGTGCCATCAACCAAGGGTGAAGAACACTTAGCCTCAAGTCTGATCCTTGACAGAAATGGAGTCGGTGCAGGCTTATAGTCAACCATGCAAATCTGGAGAGCATGTGAAGTGCATACTTAGGTTGTGGCATGAAGATACATGAAGATGACTGAGTGATCTCAATCACTAAGAAGTAGTGCAAAAGATCCAAGTCTGACATCAGAAATCAATCATGTAGAGCAGTTTTCACTGCCTTGATGGTGGATGAGTGACTCCCTGTGATCAATAAGTCATCGACATAGAGAACAAAAAAATTAGAGTATCATCCTGCTGCAGAATGTAGACATTCAGATCAAAATGGCCTTTGAGTGAACCCAACTGACAAAAGGAAGGAGTCCATCTTGGCATACCAGGCTTGAGGAGCCTGTCTGAGGCCATAGAGAGACTTCCGAAGTTAGCAAACAAGTGAAGGATCCTAAATGAACCCCTGTGACCGCTCCATATAGATTTTCTCCTGAAGATCACCATGAAGAAAAACACTCTTCACATCCATTTGATGAACTTCCCAACAATGGGCTATAGCTATAGCAAGTACAATTCAGATGGAATTCATCTTGGCTATTGGTGCAAAAGTCTCAGAGTAGTCAATCCCAGGCACCTAAGAGAATCCTTTAGCAACCAAGCGAGCCTTATGATTGTCAACCAACCCATCTGCTGCAAATTTTGTTTGATAAATCCACTTGCATCAAACAAGTTTTCTTCCCTTAGGAAGAGGGACTAAATCCCATCTATGATTCCTTTCCAAGGAACTAAACTCATCCTGCTTTGTTGCATCCCACTTGGGGACACCAAAAGCAGCCCAAAAAGTCTGTGGATCAGAAGCTGAAGCAATGAAGAGATATGAAGCCTACTGAAATTGTGACCTTGTTCTTCTATTATCTAAATGATCACCAACCCAATCACCTACTGACTGTAAAGTCTGACAAGCCCAAAGAGGCCTTGTGGCAGGAGAATCTGAAGGAGAATCATTAACCTCTGAATGATGACTAGGAGGAGAGGGTGGATCCTCATCATCACTGTCGCCATCTAAAGTGGAGGAAGTAGACTCCTCATCATGATCAGGAGGATTAAGATCCTCTGAAGAACTATCATCATGTTGCAATGTCTCCAATGTAATGGTGAGAAACTTGGTAGGAGAAGAACTGGAAGAGTCCTCCTCAAAACAAACACTCCTCTCAATGAACAACTCATGTGTTGTGGGATGGAGAAGCTTGTAGCCCTTGACACTGTTTGGGTACCCAACAAATATGCAAGGATTGCTCTGCGGATCCATAGTCTTGTGTTTCTCTGCTGGAATGTGGGACCATGTAGGAGAACCAAACACTCAAAAGTGCTTAACTATGGGTTTTCGACTGGTCCAAGCTTGGAAAGGCATTGCCCCATCATAACTTTGTGAAGAACTTGATTCTGGATGTAACACACATAGTTGATGGCCTCTGCCCAGTACTGAGGTGCCATAAACCTGGATTGAATCATACAATTGGCCATTTCTTTCAAAGACGTATTCTTGCATTCTACAACACCATTTTATTATGGACTATAGGGAATTGTGTGCTAAAGATCAATGCCTTTTGAGGCACAAAACTACTCAAAACTGTGGTTGACATATTCCCCCCAATATCTGTACTCATAATCTTGATGGCCTTGCCAGATTGTTTCTCTACAAAAGCTTTGAAGTCCTAAAAAGACTCAAAGACCTTAGACTTTAGTTTGAGAAAATAAACCCAAGTGTATCAAGAAAGATCATCAATGAATATCAGAACACATCTAGCCCTGCTGAAAGAAAGATGTGGAAATGGTCATGCCAAATCACTGTGCACTAACTCCAGAAGTTGTGTGGCCCTCCATGCTTTGCCTTTGTCATATTTCTCCTCTGGATGCTTACCAAGAATGTATCTCTGGCAAACTCCATCAGAAAATCAAATTGAAGGCAACCCTGAAACCATGTCCTATTGACTAAGCTGTTGCAAGTAGCAATAATTCAAGTGGCTAAACTATTGATGCCACAAATGACTCACCTCATCTAATTGAGTGAGTAGAACTATTAAAGGAGAGTCAAGAACAAAGTGATAAAATTGATACAGTCTGAATGGTGATCTACTTTTCCCATGGCAACTCTATACCCATCATGCAACTCATTGATTACCACTTTGTATGGAGTGAACTCAACCCACTTGCTAGAGCCTGTGTGAGTGATCTGGTAAACAAATAAGAGATTAGTTGACAAAGATGGAATGTAGAGAACATCCTGAAATGTTCCTTCACCTACGTCAATAGAACCTCTCCCATGCACTTCAACAGGAGTGTCATCACCCATTAGAATGGTAGGCATAGAACATGGCTCTAAGGAGGCAAAACCATCCTGAGAAGAAGCCATGTGGCGCAAAGAACTTGAGTCAATGATCTATGTATCAAGTTGTGAAGCAACTGCAACTAGGGCCTTGCCCTTTCCTTTCCCCTTATTCTTTTCTGTGTCCTTTGAAGACCCTTTTGCTGAACCCTATTTGACAGAGTTAGGCAACTTGATATTGTTCTTCTCAAGATGATGTGAAAGATGATCAATTTGCTTCTTTAAACACTTGTGCTCATCATGTCTAGGCCTTTTACAATAAGAATACTTGACCTTCTCCTTCTTAGGATGATCACCTTTTGATGAAGAGGTTTGATTAGCTACACTTGGAGCAACGGGTTTTTGATCTTTCTTATTCTCTCCTTGGTTCTTTTGTTTCTTTTCCTGTTTGCCACATCCCTTCTATTCTTTGTTCCTTGACTTGCAACAAAGGCATGTGACTTAGAGGGTTTAATTGTACCCGTGTGAACTAGTTTATCTTTCTCCTTAGTGAGTTTTGCAACAAACTCATCTAGAGAAGGGATTTTATAGTTCAAACCTAGGGCATTTTTTGTGGCATAAAAGGTAGAAAAAAACATAGAATAGTTCAGACCAAGCTTAGAAAGAATTCTTAAGATCAATTGTTTGTCTTCTTTTTCTATTCCACACAGTTTCAACTGCAATATGTTGGCTTTCAACTTTGTGAAGAAGTCTTGTATGGTGTCAAAATTGTTAGGACTCAATCCTATGAGTTCATTCTCCAATTGATGACCCCTTAATTCATCTTGCTTACCAAAGAGGTTTTCCGATGTGGTCCACACACCATTGGGTGTTTTAGCAGTTTTAATATGAAAAAGTAAGTCAGGAGAAACTAACATACATAGAGTACCAAAGGCTTCATCACATTTGTTAAATAATTTTATCTTTTTTGCATCCTATGCAGGTTTTGTTTCAAGTCCCATTGTAACCCTATGATAGCCATGCCTTTTGAGATAGATTATCATCTTTGATATCCATTCAAAATAGTCATATGGTGTTAAAACAAGAACTATTGAAGCATCCATTTGTGCAGAAAAGTAAACTGAAATTTAGAAGAGAAGTGCGTAAAAAGAGACACACAAGACACCTCCCCTTTTCACTAGTTGCTAAAATGAACCCCCCAGAAAATACAATGTTGGCACTTTATAATTAGTGTGATTTACAATGCAAAAATTAGATATTCTGACTCTTACAAGGCCCAAAATGACCAAAAAACTGAAACTATAGCTCAAGTATAATATGAGATCAAAGTGAGAGCACCAATGTGGAGTACATAGAAAAACATGAACCTTGGGAAAAAAAATGGCACAAAAAATGGAGTCCATTTGCACAAGTTATGGCTCTTAGAAGGTCTCAAAATGAGAATTGTGCAACAAATTCTGGAAGAATCTTCAATTTCTGAAAATATGGAGTATCAAATAAGAAAACCAACTTCACCACAACATATAGCATAAAATTCTACCCAAATCAAAAAAATTGCATCAAGAAAGGAGTTCATATGCTCAAGTTACAACCATTTGAAGTTGGACTGCTAGATCAAAAAAGAAAATGAAGAGGGGTTGGCCTGTTGACGGTCATTTGGCCATCAAATTTAATCCTATGACCTCTGATGATCATTTGGCCATCAAATTTAAGACAATGCACTGTGACAGTCGTTTGAACATCAAATTTAACACAATGTTTTTGATGGTCAAATGAACGTCAAATTTCACATAGCATTTAGTGATGGTCATTAGACTGTCAAATTTAAGACAATCAAAAAAAATTCTGCAAAGCCATACTGTACGGAATCCGTACGACCCGGGGGTTAAAAAAATTGGCTTAAAAAATTGCAGACTTTGATTTCAATGATTTGACAGTTGATCTTTGTTAGGAAAAGTGTCTCAACCTTGCAACTATGAAATGCTAATATTCTTCCCAGTTTTGGTCTTTTTGAATGCCTTTTATCTTGGAGAATGGTCTAGAACTTTCAAAGTTTACAAAAGGGCTAAAAATGGCGGGACTTACTATTTTTAGTAACTCTACATTTGACCTTAGATTGACCCAAATTTTTTTCCAAAAGGTGTGGAACTATTAAGTAAACATCTTGGGGGAGTTTTGACTCAAGATCATAACTGGATTGCGAGGTATTAAAGTTTCTATTTTTTGAAACTACTGAAAAAAGTTTTGAACTCAGTTTTGAGGCACTTAAAGGTCCCTAAATGCCTCGAAATTTGTCATAACCAACAAAGTGGGTTATATCTTGATAGATCTCTTCACAAGCTTTCTGACGCATTAAATAGTTTGTTAATTAGACACCCAGATCAAAAGTTATGACCTCTGGAAGTTGGACCTCCTATTTTTGGGAAATGTGAAAACGTGTTGGACACTCAAAAGAGCTATAAAGGGGTGATGCAAGAGCATCCAGAAGCATTCAAAACAATTGGGATAGTAAATAGTATGTTGTAGAGAATCGAGAGAGCGACCTTAGAGAATACCACATTTTTTCGCATTTGCATATCAGAGGCTTCGAAGATGGACTTAGCATCTAGACATAATCATCTACAGCATATCCAAAATTCAGATCATTTGGTTTTGATTTTGGGGAGATATCGCTATTAGAAGATTACCTGCTTTTACCTATTTTCATAGAGCAAAGCTGATAGTGTTTAGTGAAGTCTAATTAGCTTGTGGAGCAATTCCGTGACTTGTGGAGCTTAAAGGAACATTATTCAATGAAGTCTAGGACCTGGCCAACCTTCATGGAGATCCGTACGAAGTTTTATGCACTAGTGAAGTGATACCTTATGTTTAGGTCCGACCTATCCATGTACATATGTTTCATAACTAGTTGTTGCAATTAGGCCGACTTGATAATGATTTGAAGGCTTGCAGAGGATATAAATGAAGGATAATGATTTGTTACAAGGAAGTAGTGACAAAAAGATTAAGTATGCGAAGATATGAAGCAAGATCATAAGTGTTTTAATCCGAAGAAGAAGCAAAAGCAAAGCAAAGAGTAGAGTAGTTAGAAGAAGAAGTTGCAGAGCAGAGAATTGATAAGCAGAAGTTGAAGTTGCAGAGTTGTTATATGAATCTTTTGTAACCTTGGGCTATGGTCTAGCATCTGTAAAAGCCCGAGTGGCATATGTAAAGTATTTTGTGATTATAATATAAGAAGAATGAGCTTTGAAGACTAGGTTTTTCCCTATTAGGGTTCTCCTAGAATATATCTTGTGTCATGGGTGTATGAATGTCTCTTTCTTTCCATTGTTAGCTATTTACTTCCATTGCATCTCTGATTGATTATGCTATTAATAGTTTAAGGCTGCAAGGTTGGATAGTCCCTCATTGGACCCTCCTACCTTGATTGCATCAAGTGGTATCAGAGACGGCTGCAAATCTACTAGGATGGTTGCAAACCTATTGGGATGGTTGTGAACTTGTTGGGATGGTAGATTGAGTTGAAAGAAGTACAAAACCCTAGAAGTAAAAAGTGTCATCATTGAAGAAGATCAAGGTAAGAAAGATTTGGTAAGCTTTTCAAATTAAGTTGTGTATCTGATTTGTTTCAATGGGGAAGATTGGAAAAAGGATGAAGAAAGAGAATGAAAACCTAATATGCAAAAAGGATATTCTAGAAGAAGAATTGTGCAAAATCAAGAGGTGTAATTCAGAATTGATGGAAAGGATAAAAGAACTAGGAAAAGACAAATATGATGCCCTTGAAGAAGAATTAGAAAAATATGTAAAAAGGAGGAATGAAGATTTAGAGGCAAAGTTGAAGTTATTTGAGGATGTTGAAAAGAGATTTGAGGAATTGGAAGAAGGATTCAAGTTGTTTGGGAAGGTGGAAGAGAGAAACATAGATCTGGAAGAAAGTTTGGAAGAATTGAAAAAGGAAAACAATCTCCAGTAGAGTGAAATATTAGGATTGAAAGAACAAGTTAATCAGTTAGAGTAGTCACTAGTAGAATGCAAAAAATAGAATGAAAGTCTGAGATCTAAACCTAAACTTTGTGATGCTTCTTGTGATACTAATGAATTGTGTGATGCTGTAGAAGCTTCTTTAACAAATGAAATTGAAGATGACAATGTAACTAAACCTGCAGTTATTGGTGATGGTATTGGTTTCAAAATCATGCAGAGAATAGGATATGAAGGACAAGGATTGGGAAAGCCTCAACAAGGAATTACAAAACCTATTGAACCAATAATAAGATCAAGAAGTGAAGGCCTTGGATATGATAGAGGTAATAATGTTATTGCAAATTCAAACAAGTCAAATTACAGAAGAAGATGTATATATTATTCACATTGTAATAGACATGGACATGAAAAGGAATTGTGTTTGGATCTACATCCTTGTAAGTTTTGTGGATTGAGGAGTCATTCTGAGAAGATGTGTTGGAATAAAATGAGAAGAAGAAAACCTATGATAGATTGTATGCAGATGGATTGATGGAGCAAAACGAAAACATGCTACTTGTATGTTTAGAAGGTTGTATAGATGGAAGCATTCATATGTTGGAGAGAAAATAGGATATGAATCAGGGTGCAGAGAGAGAAGACCTTATGCAGAGCAAAATAAGGACAGTAATTCAAACTATAGAGGGAGAAATGATAGGAGTCATAATTATTATCACAGTGAAGGATACAGAAGATATAAAAGAGGATTTGCTAGAAGAGGAACTTGTTTTCATGTTTGGAGGAGAAACGAATAAAGTAGTGAATGTCAACAAGAAATTGTTACCAGAGAGGATAATGATGAGGAAACAATAACTGATGCAGAGGAAGAAGAACCTATTGACTCACTAAGTTTGATAAAGAAACCAGAAGAAGGTGATGCATTGATCTTAAGAAGAGTTATGTTATAGACTAATCATCTAAGAAAGCAGTGCAAGAGAAAGTTTGTGTGTGGACAAGTGTGAAGCAGAGTCGGGAAAGGAAATTCATATTGCAGAGAAAGGAGAAATGACAAGTTATTCTATTAGAGGAGAAAGTTTGAGTACCATAGTAAAGGAAACATAGATAAAGGAGCAAAGATAAGTATAGGAGAAGTATATGCAGAGCAAAAACTGTAAGATTTTGATGTGTGTGAGAGAAACTATATTGAAAAACAAAGATCAGAAAGTGTTGCAGAGAAAGTTTAGGAATGTATTGACTGTATCAAAGGGAAGTTACATGATTGTTCTATAGGATGTAAATATGTATGGATTGACTCTTAATTAATTGAAGCATGCATTGATCTTGAGGCAACTTGCGGAGAAGACTTGCTCAGACTGCCAATCGTTGAGGCAGTGCAAGGCTTGCAAGTAGACCACTAAACCTAGACATGACAAGATGAAGAAATTGAGGCAGCTTGCAGAGAAGACTTGCTCAGATTGCCAATCATTGAGGCAGTGCAAGGCTTACAAGTAGAAAGCCAAACTTAGAAGAACTTGAGGCAGTTTTGTAGGGTGGTGCAGTCACAGTTAGGAGGGTCCTCAAAGAAAACAATCCAGACCATGCAGCAAGAGTAAACATAACAGAAACAATTCAAAGATATAAGGGAAATGTAGATTCAATCATTCAGTATATCATAGAATTCAAATACAAATCGACCAGCAACATGCAGGCTTACAATTAGGGCTCACAGGCTTGATTACAGAATATCAGAATATGCACAAGGTATAGCCTTGAAGCTCCTTCACAAAGAATCCAAACTATGAACTTATGCTGACTTCATAACTTGATAACTACTTACCTCGGCATCTATTACATCATTTTATATCATCTCCAGAACATAAGATTCCTTTCCATCAGCCAAGGATCATTTCAAACTCCAATGAAGAGCTATAACGTGTGTACATGGATAGGTCAGACCTAACTCAATAGAGTTCCTCCGTAAATGAATGGGATGATGTATGGATCTCAGGGAAGGTCAGCTACAAACCATAGATCATTGAATGATGTGTCATTAGGCTCTGCAAATCAGGAAATTCTCTGCAAGTCTTCTCCTTTAGCTGATTGATTGAGACTGCTAGGATGCTCTGTTTTGAGAAAATAATCAATTTTCTGATAGCAATAACTTTCTGGTACTTGATCAAAATGATCTAAAAATTGGATATGATGTGCATGAATAAATCTAGATGCTAAGTCCAACTCCGCAAGGTCTGAAATGCAACTACGGTAGAATGTGGACCAAAATACAAAAACTACTACTGACTGAATTGCCTAAATTGAATTGGAAAATGAAAAGAAACAAACAAAAATGCAAATGTTTTTGGTTGATGCAAGATTGCACTTAAACTAGGGATGCTCCTGCATCAGACATCCAGGGTTATTGAAAAAGTGAGTCCCTCACTTTGCTAGGGCTAGAGGAAAACCAAGATGGTATACCTCAACCTGAGAAATCCATGACGAATCTTCTTCTAGTCTACCTTTCCAATTCACAAGATATTATTTGTATTGTCTTCCTCTAGTGTTGCATCCAACTCTGCTGTCCAAAAGTCCTCAATCTGCTCTAGTGCTTGGTGTGGTAACTGCTTCTTCAAGTCTTCTTCAATGCTGTCACTGAACTCTGCTTCATCATACTGATATAGGTCTGTAATATTGAAAATAGGTGATATACCCAAAGTCTCCGGTAACTCCACTTCATGATCTACATTTCCTGAATCAAAATTTCTAAGTATCCTACAAGGTTCAAACTTCTTCATCTTCAACTTGTTATATGTCCAAACTGGAAATCTTTCTTTTCTTAAGTACACCATGACTTCATCTCTGACTTCAAATTCTTTGTGTCTTCTCTTCTCATTTTCCTGCTCCTTATACTTGTTGTTCATCTCCTCCAAATGCTTCTTTACCTGACTATACATTGTCGCCATATGTTCTACAAATTATTCTATTTCTGCACTTCTCTTATCTTGTATACTGATATCTCTCAACTCTACAACTCCTCTAGGGTTTACTCTGGTAACAATCTCAAAAGGTGTCCTTTTAGTACTCCTATTCATTGAATTATTATATGCAAACTCTGCTTGTGAAAGAATCAAGTCCCAATTTCCTACCTTCTCTCCATCCAAACATCTCAACAAGTTTCCCAAATTCCTATTCACTACCTATGTCTGTCCATTAGTCTGTGGATGAAATGATGAACTGAACTTCAATTTTGTCTTCATTTTCTTCCAAAGTGTCTTCCAAAAAATCCAAGAAATTTGGTATCTCTGTCTAAAATTATGCTCTTAGGTAATCCATGCAATCTCACAATTTCCTTGAAAAATAGGTCAGCTACATTTACTGCATTAGTTGTCTTCTTACAAGGTATGAAATGTGCCATTTTTGAAAATCTGGCCACCACTACAAATATTGAATCATGTCCTCTTTCTGTCTTAGGCAATCCCATTACAAAATCCATACTTATGTTTTCCCAAGGTCTCTCTAGTACTGTCAAAGGTTTATACAATCCAGTATTCTAACTACTTCCTTTTGCAACTTGACAAACTCTACAACTCTGCACAAAGTTGCTAACATCCTTATATATCTGAGGCCATAAGTAGTTTTCACTCACCAATTCCATTGTTTTATCAATGCCAAAATGTCCTGCCAATCCACCACTATGCTTCTCTTTAATCAAATTATCTCTCATGGAACTTCTAGGTATGCATAACTAGTTTTCTCAGAACAACATATCTTCTTGAACAAAATAGTCTAACCACTTACTTCTATCTATCAAAACATGTTCCTTACATGCTTTCCAAGGTTTTGTAAAATCAATGTCTCCCTCATACACATGTTTCAATTCATCAAAACCTAACACTTCAACTCTCATCTTTGTCAGCAAGTTCCTTCTCCTACTCAATGCATCTGCAACTTTGTTTGACTTTCCACTCCTATGCTTCAACACAAAATAATAACTCCGCATGAACTCTACCCACCTCATATGTCTCTGATTCAACTTTCCTTGATTGTTCAAATATTACAAAGCTTGATGATCTATATACAACACAAATGCCTTAGGCAACAAGTAATGTCTCCACTTCTTCAAGGCTTGAATTATGGCATAGAACTCTTGATCATAAACTGAATATCTTCTACTTGCATCATTCAACTTCTCACTAAAATATGCTACAAGTCTACCTTCTTGACTTAACACTGCTCCAATTGCATTCCCACTTGCATTACAATCTACTTGAAATACCTTACTGAAATCTGGTAATGCCAAAACAGGTTGCTCTATTACTTTCTACTTCAACAATTCAAAACTTTTATCTACTCCTAATGTCCACTTGAAATCTTTTTTGTCACCTCTCATTGTCTCTGTCATAGGGTTACAAACTAAACTAAAATTTTAGATGAACTTCTGATAGAAACTGACTAATCCATGAAATGATCTGACTTCTCTAATGCTCTCCAGTGTAGGCCATTCAACAATTGCTCTTACTTTCTCATGATCCATGATCTTCAATCCTTCCGCAAAAATCACAAATCCCAAGTATACTAACTCTTCCTTCATGAAACTACATTTCTTGATGTTTATCAGCAATTTCTCTTCTCTCAACCTTTGTAATACTTGTTTTAGGTGCTGAAAATGTTCTTATTTTGTCATACTAAAAATCAAAATGTCATCCAAGTATACAATAACAAACTTACCCAAGAATGTCTTCAAAACTTCATCTTTCAAACTCATGAAAGTAATAGGTGCATTTGTCAATTCAAAAGGCATCACTAACCACTCATACAATCCTTCATTTGTCTTAAAAGCAGTCTTCCATTCATCTCCTTCTGTGATTCTGATCTGATGGTATCCACTCTTCAAATCTATCTTTTTGAAATATCTTGCTCCACTTAAACAATCCATGATATCATCCATCCTAGGTAAAGGAAATCTATACTTAACTGTGATCTTGTTTATAGCTCTAGAGTCAGTACAAATTATCCATTCTTCATCTTTCTTCAGTGCTAACACTACATGTACTACACAAGGGCTCACACTTTCTCTAATCAAACCTTTCCTCAACAATTCTTGTATCTGCCTATTCAATTCTTCATTCTCTGTCGGTGTCATTTTGTGTGCTGCTTTGTTAGGCAAACTAGTTCCAGGCATAATATCCATGTGATGACTGATACTCCTGATTGGTGGCAATCCTTCAGGTACATTGTCTGATATGATGTCTTCATACTCTGTTAGCATCTCTTTTATCTCCTCTGGTTGTGATTCTTTAGTCTCCTTCTTCAATATTTCAGGCTTCTTAGGGATCAAATCATAACACATATTCTCATGTCTCAAACCATCCAAAAATTCCTTCCATCTACCAAACATATTTTAGCACTTCCACATACTTCACTCTTAGGGTCATCTTCCAAAGGAATCAAAGTAATTCTCTTTCCATTTGATGTTATAGTGTATGTATTCTTTCTTCCATCATGTATAGCTTTTCTATCATACTGCCAAGGTCTACCTAACAAGATATGGCATACATCCACAGGCATAATATCAGACAATACTTCATCATGATAAGATCCAATATGAAATTTCACCAAACATTGTTCATTCACCAGTACCTTATTATCATCCTGAATCCATGTTATCTGATAGGGCTTAGGGTGTTTCAATCTTTCCAACTTTAGCTTAGTCACCATCTCTTCTGAAACTAGGTTATCAGAACTACCACTATCAATTACAACTTTACAACATTTACCTCCTGATTTGCATATGGTTCTAAACATACTTTTCCTCTGCGGTGGTTCCTCATCTGTCTCTACTTGAAATAGTGCTCTCCTCATGACAAGTGATTCTCCTTTCTCAGATTTACCAACTGAATTAGGTGATCCAACATGTTCTTCTTCCACATAGGCTACTCTTCCACTGTTCTCTGTTCTCTTGCTTGTACTTCCTTGATTACATTCAAATGCTCTATGTCCTTCACCTCCACACTTGAAACTGTAAGCACAAAAATCACGCACAGCCTCCATGAGGACCCCTATGATGATTCAAATCCTTGTCACATACATGTAATCATGAAATAATGTCCTTTAAGAAGCAAACCTCTTAATGACGTGTCTTCTTTCTTATCTTGTGTTGATTCCTCTTTGTCAATTTCTCTCTCCCCATTTGCGACGCTTTTCAACACTTTTTGCGACACTTGTCACTTTGCATTTTCTAAGCTTTCGACCTTGCTCCTAAGCCTTGTAAGTGTCTTGTAGGTGAGTTTTCACCTTTCCCTTATGTTTTTCATCCTTTGCACCCCTAGGAGCCTTCTAGAGGTTCCCCCTTTTCATCCCCTACTTTCAGTTTTCAATTCCACTCAACCAATCCAAACCTCCCCCTATTATTTCTAGATCTCCCCTGGGAGATCCTGTAGGTACAAGTGGAGATTTGGATTCTTGCACATGACTAACCTGTTTCTGGAGGTAGAACCCCTCCTTTTCTTCTCTTCTTTCATTTCCCTTTGCAATTCTTCAGAAAACCTTGTCCAACCCAAATCTCCCCTGGGTGACCCATGGTCGCCCAGGGGTGACCCTACTGGCAAAAGGGGCGATCCTGTCATATTTCCATCTACAGAAAAAATCAAGTTTCTCACTCGTTTTAGCTTCGTTTGCACCCATTTTTCTTCTAGTTCTCATGATTTTTGATGCCTAATATGGAGTTGACTATTTCATGCACCCACACATGCATATTTAACTCCATTTGATTTAAAATTAACTCCTCAATCAATCTCATGCATCCTCACATCTCCATTCCTCTTGAGTGATAAGTTATTATTGATTTATCACTCCATAGTTAGCTGAGTTCACTAGGTAATCAACCTTCTTAACTCCCCAATCAATCCTTGTTAACTCATCAATTAAAGGAGTTAACTTCTCAATCAATCCCATTCCTCAAACCTATAAATACACCCCTCCCTCAAGCACAAAGGGAGGCAAATTCATTGTGCACACAGCTCTTGCCAGTTTTTGCTCTCCAACTTACCATTCAAATGCTCTTACAGGACAAAGGTGCCTTTTGCTTTATTCATTGTTCAACCAAGCAACGCTACACTGCTTCATTCTATGCCATTGTGCTCAACCAAATCTCTCATTGAGCTCATACAAGCTTCATTAAAGCTTCTTTTTGCTTCTTTATGTTGTTTTTTCATCAAGAGGATCTCTCGCTATTTCAAAAGGACTCAAGGTTGCCAATATCAAGGATTTATGAGGGTAGTGGAGTCACACAAATCTTTGTTTCTCTCAGGTTCCTTCATTGTTTTATTCAATTTATAGTAATTAGAAAACTAAATTTGCTCTTGGGAATAGTAAATCATTACTTTTTCCTTGTTAATTAGATCTTGCATGTTGGAATAGTTGTTTTCATATTTCTAGATCTAGATTATTAGAAGAAGCATTTCCCTTTTTAGATTAGATTACTTCAAAAGAATTGAAAACCAAAAACATAGATTAAAGATTGCATTAGAAAAAGTCATATTAGCTTGCATCCATATTTCCCTTTCATAGATTAAAGAGCACTTTTCATTTCCAAAATACTAAAAAAGCACAAAAAATGTTTGCATATCATTTAGTTTTGCATTCATATAGAAACCATAGAAAAGACAAATTTGCAAACCCTCGATACCATCACAAGGTACACCATGGTTAAACAATTCAATCAAACCCTTGATCATATCACAAGGTAAAATAGATCAAAGCATAGTCAAACCCTAGGCCAAAACCCTAAATCTAGTTAAGGTTGGTCATCACGTATCTACCTCTGTCTTGGCTCTCGAATGTGTGTAGGAGTGAGAGAAGAGTGGGTGAGGGCTATCCATGACGAGATTGAGGAAATCAATCCACAACAAGAAGAAGAAGTGTTTACACTACCACAAGGAGACCCATTTGTCCTCTTGTTGATAGAAGAAACTAGACAACTCTAAATACAACAAGAACTCATTCAACGCATTGAGAGACAAGAGGACATAAACGCAAGAAATTGCTTACCCACATAAAGGTGGAATATAAGAAATCCCAATAGAAGAAGAGAAACTAATGACCCTACGGGTCATAGGGTTATCTCAACAACAACTACAATCGAATAAAACATTTAACTTAGCACACAACAATAAAGGCCACAAAACTTGCCGACCCCTCTCCGCAAAGTCCAGCTCTACAAGGAGCCAGACCCCCACTGTCTCTCACCTCCTCTTGACTGGCTACTTCCACATGAGCAAGAGTGACGTGGTGGATCTCCCCGTGGCAAGGAGGGAAGGGTCTGTGTGCATGCCGAAATCTAATCTAACAGCCCCAGGCAACCAGAGTCACTTGACGTGAATTACAGAATCTTTTGGTTTTGTAGTTCGCACTTTAAATGCTTCAAAGACTTTAACAAAAGTTTCAAAACATTTTCACACCATTCTTCATAGCCTCTTTAGCCACTTTGGATTCAATCACCTATGCCGTCATCCATTCCATTTATTTTGTGGTGTCTATGGCACCTCTCAATATGATAGAACTTGACTTAAACCAAGTGAATATTCCCTCAAGAGAACCATAAACTCCTTCATTTGATAGGTATGTGCTAGCACACCCTGATGCACCAATCACCAACTGTTATGACTATGAAGATTCTGATTATGAACCAGATCAAAGAGAATCTAGTTGTTCTCTATCTTTCAACAACCCATCTTGGGAAAATAATCTGGCCATACCAAATGTGCCACATAAATCAAGGAGGATAAGATCGGAGATACATCAACGTGATCAACCTTCCACAAGCACATCGAGTACTCATCTTGATGACGAAGTTAAATGATTGGAAAAATATCTGCAAGAAGCCAAAGACGCTCAAGAGGCATTGATGATTGCCTTGTGAGAATAACAAAGAGAAAATACTGTGTGCGAAGAAGCATATCACTATGAAAATACTCAATGAGAAAATCCTAGAAACAAAGAAACACCTAGAGCTGCTACTCCTACAGATTTAATCGCAACTCCAGCACAAAGAATTAGAATCTTGGAAGCGGAGCAAACTGCTCCTAAAAGAAGACAAAAATCTCATGAACAGGACCAGGGGGCATCACAAAATCCCCCTACCTTAATTACTATTCACAAAACACTAGCAATGACACATATTTGAATGGGAATCCTCCTGTTTAGAACAATCAAACAAATCTGACAATGGGTTATCAAAACCTACATACAGGGTTATTACTATCAACCCCGCAATCTCAAAGTGCCTTTTTAGGAACATATCTTGAGTATTTGAAGGAACCTTTGGACCAAAACATAAGAAGCGTACAACTACCTCAGCCATTACCAGATCTCCCGAAGTTCAAGGGAGAAGGAGATCCAAACTCCCACATTAAAGCCTACAGTATGACCATAAGAGAGCTCCTCCCTTGAGATGGGGTTGTAGTGAAAATATTTTGAAAAACTCTTGAAGGCATCACTCTGGATTTGTATTATTGCTTACCAGAAGCTTCAATTCATTTGTTTAGATAACTCATCGGAGAGTTTGTCATGGCATTTGACATGAACAAACTCTTTAAAACAACGATTAGAGAGTTCCTCACAATGAAACAAGAGCCAAATGAATATGTAGCCCACTTTGTCACTCGATGGAGGCAAGTCCTTTATTCTTCGACTAGTGCTCCGAACATGGACCACCGAGAACTGTGCGACCTCTTTTTGCATGCCCTTAACAAGGACATGAGGGAAGATGTTAAAAAACTACCATATAAATCCTACGAAGAGGCATTGGAAAGTGCTTTAAGGATTGACCAAGCCACCATCGACAGTGGTAGAAAGGTCTATGGGTCAAATGGAAAGCTGACGAAGGAAGACACAGGAAACAATACCTTTGTCATTAAAATCCTTAAAAATAATAGGAATGCAACCACTGACGGGGTGACAGGTCAACCCCCGATCAAGAAAGTAAGGGATGATTACAATGGGAGAGATTGCTATCCTCCTAATGTAAATGCCATAGATCGACCTCAGAACAATGGGTACTACCCTCAAGACAATTACCAAAGTTGGAACTACAATGGAAATGGGAATGGAAATGATGGAAGATATAAAAGACCCCCATATGAGTCCAATCAATTTTGTTCTTTTCATAGAACAAGGGTGCACAACACAGAATCTTGTAGAGAGTACAATAGATTCATAGCAAGTTTGCCGAAAGACCAACAACATTTGTTCATAGAGATATTCCTGAACCCACAGGAGGTCACACCAGATAACAAAGACACAAGACAAAACCAAGCTCCAATAGCAACACAAAATGCAAACATGAGAATTATCAGGATCTGTTCCTCACGCATAAAGACACAGAAATGACAAACCAAAACAAGATAATTCAGGGTAGTAATCCTGAAATCCCACCACAACTAGGACAAAAAGGAGAAGCTAGGATGATGGGATTAGTCGAGATTATGCACAATAAAGAAGAAGAGGAGGGCCATGAGGATGAAAATGAGCAAATACAAGTATATGAAGGTATCATCTCAGTAGTAGAACCAAACCAGTTCCAATCGGACCTTATGAGATCATAGAAGATTTAAAGAAGACATATGCTCACATTTTGTTCATCAACTTACTTAGGAACTCCCCTTCACATCACTCAACATTGCTAAAGGCAATATGTTTAAAATACCTCGACCAAATTACTCCACCACCTAGTGAGAAAATCAATCATGTGGACTACGATCTCAACCCACCAAAATCAAAACTCAAAAATCTAGGGTTTTTCTTTGACTTACAATAGATGCCTTCCAAGGCAGAGTTAACCAAAAAAGGAGACCCTGCGCTATATCTTCAAGTATGGATCTATGATACATGCATCAAGCGGACCTTAATTGATGATGGGGACACAATAAACATAATCCCTTTCTCCTTATTGGAGAGGATGGGATATGGGCATACAAATATCACCACTTGACATGATACTCTAAGTGGTTATGATAATCTGAAGGCTACCACCGTAGGCAAGATTACCGTTCCAATGACTTTGGGACCTAAAACCATTCCTACTACATTCTACGTCATAGACAAAGACACGAGATATAAATTGATTCTTGGAAGGCCATAGATACACAAAATGAAAGCTATGCCATCCACATTATTTCAGGAAGCTTGATTCTTGCACTTAGGGAAAGTATATGTCGCAAAGGGAGACCCAAAACCTTTTAGCATGTTAAAATCACACACACTGAACAAATGTATAGGTATCCCCATAGACTACGAACTCCCTACCAACAAGTTAACCGTCCCTAATCCTACACCTCAGTCGATATGTATCAAACAAATGGAAATCTTGTAAAAGACCATAAACGCCGCATAGATAAAAACTTTAGAGAATGAGGCATTACCAAAACAAAAGGAAATGGTTCCCAAAGAGAAGACAATTGAGATCATGGAATTGATTGAATGGGATGGACCACTCTAATTTCCTCTAAAGGTACTCATGATCAATTTCCAGGAGGCATATAAGCTCTTCCCTTGAATAGGGGAGAAGCCTCATAGAACTGAAGGAACGGTGTTTCAAACCACTACATTAGATCTGAGAAATGCAGACCCACATGCTTTCTCAGATGTTGAGGAAGACATGACAGAAAGTTACACTCCACTGTCACCACTGAGCGAATCGTGTGTCCCTGAGACACCAGAAGAAATATAATCTTATGAGCCTCTTATACCATTAGAAGATTCATATCAACCATTGACACCCATGGAGGAGGTGCATTCCATTGAAAATGAATCAACTAATGCCATAAGAATGCTGCCTAGAATGTTCATGGTATCACAACCGCAAGAGAAACTGACCACCTCTGCCTCGGTTCAATCAAATGAAATCAGAGAGTGGGAAACACCTCTAGTACAAATCAAAATGGTTGAAAGACTTCTTGATGAAGACAAAGAAAGCAAATGTATCTTTCACAGAGAATGGAAGATGAGAGTGACAGTTGATGTTGACGACCCCGTCATTTTCGAACTACCAAAGAGTTACATCAGATATGTCATAGACTTAAGACTAGAACCAAACGGGAGGACAAGGGAGCCCCAAACTCCCCTAGAGTTGTTCTAATTTTTGCAAAGAATCCAAGAAAGACTAGATGTGAAAATCTACATGCAAGAATAGTTTGATTTATTAGTAGAGCTATTAAATTGTGATGGAGTCCTGTATTGGACTCCTTCTCATCAATAAGCCTTTCAAGACTTACTTCGTATCACAATACCAAGAGAAACCACCAAGTTGGTACCAATAGATTCAAATGACAAAACTTACATAATAGGAGAACTTGTCCTAAGAAGAGGTAGCACGAAGAATAAGAAAAGAAGATGACAAAGTGATTTTTTAGAAGACTGGAAAGGTCCTTACATGGTCAAGAAAGACATTAGAAACGGTGCCTATCTCTTGTGCAAAAGGGAGGGAGAAGAATTTGGTGAAACAGTCAATGCCTTTCACCTCAGGAAATACTATGTCTAAAAACCAAAAGAGTCATAAAACATTAAAAATCAAAATCACAAAAATAATTTGTTTCTTGCATTTCTGCATCATTATGTTCATCTTGCATTACTAACAGTGAATTGCTCTTGTATTATTTTCTTTTCAGTAAGGAGTCTAATGTTGCCTAGATATACGTCATCCTTTCAGGACCTAGAGATTCCCCATTTTCACAAATCGCCATCATTCCCCTTCATTCACAGTGATTCTAATCAAAGCCTAGCTCTTAGCTTTACACTAATCCCAGTCTTAATGAGTCAAGATGTTAGTTTTAAACAAAGTTAGTATTCAAACCTACAGTGTTCAAAAGAAGCTTGCAAGTAGACCTCCCTAATTCTTCCCTAGTAGAGGAGAAGACCAACCAGATTACAAAAACTTTAGGTGGCGCTTATCCCCTTATCTTTCCTGGCCAAAAACGTCAGGAAGATCAAAACTCTAAAGGAAGCAATCTAAAATTTGAGTGAATAAAAAAATGAGTGATCAAAATAAGAGTGTGAGAGATCAAAATATTGCATATCAAAAGTTCAAAAAGCATTCATTTCTTGAAAAGTCAAAAAATCCAAAAAAATGAGAAAGAATCAAGTGAGGAAAATACAAAAAAAAAGTAAAAAGCAAAAAAAAGAGAGATATAAAAAAAGAGTGAAAGAGAGAAGATTGCTAAATGTCCATACTCTTGGGTGGAGATTAGTCTAAGCTCGAAGCCTCAAGGGTGACATTCTAATAGAGAAAGAAAGGTACAAAGCACACACTCGCACTAGCTGAGCAAAACTGAAGAGTCTAGTAGTCTCTAGGATCATCTTCTACCAAGGGACCCTTGTTCTTTCCTATTTTATCCTTTACCCTGGGTCTACTTTGCTTTCCATCTATGATCTAAGTCTAGCGAACACAATTAAAATTTGCTACTTGTCTAAATTGAAAGCTTGTCAGCTTGTCTTATCTAGATAAGGATCAGTGTTTAGCCTTTAGCAAAGCCCAAAATTGGAAACACTCCATTTTCATTCCCACTCCCCACCTGAGTTATAAAATCCTATCTCACAACCTTGAATAGGTCTCTTACATCAGGATGACTTGCAATCCCTTGAATCAAAAATCATATTTAAGAGCAGTCGCATTGTTTGTCCCACATTGCATTCATACCAAAATTAGAAAGAGAGTCTCAAAGAAATAAAGTCAAATGTCATATCTCATGACATTCAGTAGAAGTAAATGTTTCTTTTCAGCATTTCTTGTGTTCCTGCATTATCATATCATGAACTGCATCTCATATATATGCCACCAAAATAAAATTACAAAAATATGTCATATTTATCATACTTGCATCGTTAAAAGAGTTGAAAAGGTCAAACACATAATCAAAAAAGTTCCCAAACCTCCAAACATGCACAAGAGATGAGTACAAATCAGATAGGTGAAAACCATAAAAGATAAACTTTCATAGATATATTCGACGTTTACATATACCAAGAGTATCAAAGAGCTACGAAAAAATGATCTCAAAAGAAGTAGAGGCTCCCCATGCAAGGGGCACTATTTCAAGAAAGGAAATCAAGGTCGGTTCCCTCCAACAGAACCTTCAGGACTTTGGCTCCTCCGCCTATGAATACCACTCATCGCTCCATGAGACCTATGAGAGTGAGGTGCTCTACTGTGAGCATGTGACTATGAAGGCCCCGCCATACTGACATCAAGTCATCCAAAACTAAGATGAGCGATCTCTCAGAGTACCTGATTCTCACCCTTCAAGATGTCAACCTGGGTCTTCAAGTTAGTATTCACTTGACATCCATGATAGACAGAAGAAAAAATGTTAGTGTGTCGCCCAGTAGTAGGGGGCACACTAGGATCGTCTAAAAGATGGTCTCGAGTCATCCTAGTGAAGGGAGAAGCTAATCCAACATTAATTTAGTGAACAAAGTCCCTCCACTCTCTAATGTTACTTGAAAGAGCAAATCGAAAGAAAAACAAGTTAGTTCCACGTGAAAAGAGAAAGGACAAGAGTATGAAAAGCAAATAGATGAAACTTACGTGGATCAACAGGCTGCTAATCAGGGTCAAATTGTCGCATCACCTCATTTGAATGACGAGGTCGAGCAACAATAGGAGGACCCTCAGGGATATCAGGACCATCATATGAATCACCAGTATCATCAAAATCCTCATCCTACACATCCTCGGGAAGGACCTCATTTGACGAATCATTATCATCTGGAACGTAGTCCTCGTTAGTAGACTCTGAATCCACAGTCACAATCAAAGATCAGGAAGGAGTCCCTCTCCCTCTCCTATGTTCCCATCTTGAATCTCTAGTAATGAAGACTCCAAGAGTCAAGGGAGTCTAAACTATGGTCCTCTATCTAGTCTCACCCATCTCCTGAACTATCATGTAGCATGTGGACACCGGGGGCAAGTCCTCAGGAATGTCCTCGCCAAACTGCTGTGAAACACGATCAACTCGATGGGCCTCAACTAGACCATTATGGTTTGAAATTTTGGATACTCCACTATAGTACTCCCTATCCTCACCATCATGGGCCCAGGATCCCTCCATGTCACGATAAGGATCAAAGATCGTGTCCTCATCTATAAGAGTAGTAATAGTGGATAAAGAAGCATCAAAGTGACCAACATGCATCCACCTCGCTGCTCTCAGTAAACGTCTATCTAGAATCAGAATGAGCTTCTGATAAGGCCTCATGTGCTCAAATATCCATGCCATGATCAAAGAAGAGTGGCTAAAGTCTAGAGCCCCTCACCATGAGATATGATAGAAGTCCTTGTAAACCATGGCAAAGATGTCTGACCCCCAAGAATAAATTGTGCCCTCCTCAATACCACAAATGATGGGTTCCCAATGCCATCTTAGGCAAGCCAAAGCCTTGTCTCCCAATGGCCTCGATCCAATCAAACCAATTAGGAATCTCCTCAAAAGTGGGATGCAAAGTCGTGGCATAGAAGTGAGCTAGACTCCTGTCAGATCTCCGGGGTGACTGACCCCCATGAACTCTACCCAAGATGCCTTGTCCTCGAAGGACTCACTAGCTGGAAGGACTAAAGGATGTCCTCTCATAGGTACCCCAAGTATATGATACACATCATACAGAGTAATGGTCCACTCTCCAGAGATCTGCGGGAACTTGAATGTGTTTCAATTGGTGTCCCAATAAGTTAGAATGTCACAACATATATGGGACACATGATAAATAATAGGCACATGACAAACTCTAGCTAGACATGCCCTCCTCCAAATAGCATGATCCTCATCGCTCAACGAAGCAAACATCCCTAAGAGCCATCTCTGCTCTCGGAAAGCATTCCATCGAATACACATGTCCTACAAAATCAGAAGAGAACTTTAGATTAGATCTCGTAAACTTGTAAAAATCCCTAAAAATCGTAAAACTACAGAAAAAATTTACACAAAAAAAGCATGTAAACCTTCAAATTGCAATAAGCAGGCGAATACAGTAACCAAAACATGTTAGATAAAAGTAAAACTAGCATCAAACAAAGTGAAATTTCAGTCAAAATCAGCCCAACAGGGTCTCCCCTGGGCGACCTAGGTGTTTTGCAGGATCTCCCTCAGGCGACCCTACTATTCTATGGGATCTCCCCCGGGTGACCCTGCTGTTTTGCAGGATCTCACCCGGGTAACCCTGTTGTTTTGTACGATCTCCCCCAGACGACCTACTTGACAAAAGGGGCAACCCTAGAGGAAGATCCCTCGACCAAAAATTGCTCTAAAAACTTCATTTTTTGGCTGATTTCAGAAAACGAAAAACCTATCTTGCTCTAAACGACGAGACCAATACAATGCAATAAAGAAAATTGGCAAAATCAGATAATTTCAAGAGATTTTTCACAAAATTCAAACTAGGGTTTAGATAAGAGATTTTCATTGTTTACGTACCCGATTCTCTGTGGCTGAAGAAGAGATGGCCATTTTTGCGATCTCCTCAGCGATACCTTTCTAATGACTGCTCACACGATTGATTCCATCACCATTTCGCTCTGATCTCACAATTTGACTTGCTTTGTTTCCCCTTAGCTTAGTTTCATTTGTGCATTTTCAGATTAGCTCTTTTCTTTTGTGCATCTTTTTCATGTGTCATTTTGCGTGCTTTCATTCCTATAGGTCCAAACTGACAAAGGCAAACAACCATTTGAACTTGAACGATCCATGGTAAGTTTGTCATTTCAATTTTTATTATTCATTTTGATATATTTAAATATTGAACTGATACTAGTTATTGCAGGTACAATTATAGGAAAATTGACAATAGGTAAGGTCTAGTTCGGGAATGGTACTTTCCTTTCATGTAGACTACCATCCCTGAGGAGGCAAATATGTAAGCACAAAAATCACACATAGCCTCCATGAGGACCCCTATGATGATTCAAATCCTTGTCACGTACATGTAAGCATGAAATAATGTCCTTTAAGCAGCAAACCTCTTAATGATGTGTCTTCTTTCTTGTCTTGTGTTGATTCCTCTTTGTCGATTTCTCTATCTCCCCATTTGCGACACTTTTCGACACTTTTTGCGACACTTGTCGATTTGCATTTTATGAGCTTTCGACCTTGCTCCTAAGCCTTGTAATTGTCTTGTAGGTGATTTTTGACCTTTCCATTGTGTTTTTCATACTCTGCACTCCCTAGAAGCCTTCTAGAGGTTCCCCCTTTTCATCTCCCACTTTCAGTTTTCAGTTCTGCTCAACCAATCCAAATCTCCCCCAAGAGATCTTGTAGGTGCATGTGGAGATTTGGATTCTTGCACATGACTGACCTATTTCTGGAGGCAGAACCCCTCCTTTTCTTCTCTTCTTTCATTTCCTCCTTGCAATTCTTCAGAAAACCCTATCCAGCCCAGATCTTCCTAGGGCGACCTAGGGTTGCCTACTGGCAAAAGGGGCGACCCTGTCATATTTCCAGCCACAAAAAAACTTGAGTTTCTTACTTGTTTTAGCTTCATTTTCACCTGTTTATCTTCTAGTTCGCATGATTTTTGATGCCTAATATGGAGTTGACTATTTCATGCACCCACACATGCATAATTAACTCCATTTGATCTAAAATTAACTCCTCAATCAATCTCATGCATCCTCACATCTCCATTCCTCTTCAGTGATAAGTTATTATTGATTTATCACTCCATAGTTAGCTGAGTTCACTAGGTAATCAACCTTCTTAACTCCCCAATCAATCCTTGTTAACTCATCAATCAAATGAGTTAACTTCTCAATCAATCCCATTCCTCAAACCTATAAATACACCCCTCCCTCAGGCACAAAGGGAAGCAAATTCATTGTGCACACAACTCTTGCCAGTTTTTGCTCTCCAACTTAGCATTCAAATGCTCTAACAAGACGAAGGTGCCTTTTTCTTTATTCATTGTTCAACCAAGCAACGTTACGCTACTTCATTCTATGCCATTGTGTTCAACCAAAGCTCTCATTAAGCTCATACACGCTTCATCAAAGCTTCTTTTTTCTTCTTTGTGTCGTTTTGTCGTCAAGAGGATCTCTCGCTGCTTCAAAAGGACTTGAGGTTGCCAATATCAAGGATTTCTGAGGGTAGTGGAGTCGCACAAATCTTCATTTCTCTCAGGTTCCTTCATTGTTTTATTCGATTTATAGTAATTAGAAAACCAAATTTGCTCTTGGGAACAGTAAATTATTATTTTTTCCTTGATAATTAGATCTTGCATGTTAGAATAGTTGTTTTCATATTTAGATAGTTCTAGGTTATTAGAAGAAGCATTTCCCTTTTTAGATTAGATTACTTCAAAAAAATCAAAAACCCAAAAGCATAGATTAAAGATTACATTAGAAAAAGTCATATTAGCTTGCATCCATATTTCCCTTTCATAGATTAAAGATCACTTTTCATTTCCAAAATACTAAAAAAGCACAAAAAAACTTTTGCATATCATTTAGCTTTGCATGCATATAGAAACCCTAGAAAACACAAATTTGCAAACCCTCGATACCATCACGAGATAAACCACGGTTATACAATTCAATCAAACCCTTGATCACATCACAAGGTAAAAACATATCAAAGCATAGTCAAACCCTAGGTCAAAACCCTAAATCTAGTTAAGGTTGGTCATCATGCATCTACCTCTACCTTGGCTCTCAAATGTGTCTAGGAGTGAGAGAAGAGTGGGTGAGGGCTATCTGTGACGAGATTGAGGAAATCAATCCACGACAACAACAAGAAGTGTTTACGCTACCACAAGGAGACCCATTTGTCCTCTCATTGATAGAAGAAACTAGACAACTCCAAATACAACAAGAACTCATTCAACACATTGAGAGACAAGAGGACATAAATGCAAGAAACCACTTACCCACACAAAGGTGGAATATAATAAATCCCAATGAAAGAAGAGAAACTAGTGACCCTGTGGGTCATAGGGTTATCTCAACAACAACTACAATCGAATGAAACATTCAACTTAGTACACAACAACAAAGGCCACAGAACTTGCCGACCCTCTCCATGAAGTCTAGCTCTCCAATGAGCCAGATCCCCACTATATCTTGCCTCCTCTCAACTGGCTACTTCCACATGAGCGAGAGTGACGTGGCAGATCACCTCGTGGTAAGGAGGGAAGGGTCTGTGTGCATGCCGAAATCTGACCCAACAGCCCCAAGCAATCGGAGTCATGATTTTGAGCATACAGAAATAGGTTCCTTTGAATGTTCTCCTATCAAGTCCTCTTCCTTCTCTTCTATATCCTTCACTCCGGTATGGACTAGGGTTTCCTCTGCGGTAGAAATTTCTATTATCTCTCTGGTATGCATTGTTATCTTTATCCTCCTTCTTGAATGTGTTCTCCTATCTGTTATGCTCTGCATATGATCTCTCTCCTTTGGAACATGTTCTACCCCTCTACAATATGTGTCCTCTACTTCTCTGTCTCTGATCATGCCTCTTGTTTAACTTCTCTTCAACTTTCACAGAAAACTGATATGCTTCTTGCAAAGATGTCATCCTTACCAAGCTTAGTTCCTCTTAAATGTTTAATCTTAGTCCATTGATGTAACTAGCCACTTTCTCCTTGCTTGCTTCACTATGTCCTGTCCTTATGATCATCTTATGAAATTCGTCAATATACTCCTTCATAGATTTTTCCTTTTGTTTTAGGTTTTGCAATCTCTTCAACAACTCCAACTCATAGTCAGCAGGTATAAACTGATTCTTCAACTTTGTCACCATTCTATCCCACTTTGTAATCTTTTCTTTTCTGCTTCTATTTCTATCCAATTAAACTTCTTTCCACCATATAGTAGCATGTCCTTTCAACTTTGTCTTTGCAAATTTCACTTTCTCTGGATCTTCAACTTCTTCATACTCAAAGTATTCTTCCATGTCATTTATCCAGTCAATTAACTACTCAGGGTTCAAATTCCCATTGTAATTTGGTACATCAACTCTAAGTCTCTTTCCAATCTTTGAAATAGCTCACAACATCTTGACTTGATCTGATTCTTGTTCTTCTTCGCCTCCTTGGGTTTCAGTAGTTTGACCAGCGGATTAAAATTCTTCATCATCACTCTCAATATCAATTCTAGGGCTTAGGCCTTTTCTTCTATCCTCTTCAACAGCATCCAGTCTAATTCACATTGTTTTCATCATTTCCATCATCTCATCCATTCTTCTAGCCATTGTTCCAACATCAAGGATTCTCCTCGGTAGCATCTTCCTAGGATTAAGTGCAAACTGCCTCAATTCAGTGATTGGGCTAGAAGGTGACAACTGCGTCACAATCGATGATCGGTTGCAACACAAGTAACCTACCTCAGATTCAACAATTTATCCACAACAAGATCTTATGGAATTCCTTTGCCAACTTCACTCAATTCACTGACAAAGATTCAAACTTTCACTCTGATACCACTTGGTACAGTCACGGTTAGGAGGGTACTCAAAGAGAACAATCCAGACCGTGCAACAAGAGTAAACATAATGGAAATAATTCAAAGATATAAGGCAAATACAGATTCAATCATTCAATATATCAGAGAATTCAAATACAAATCAACCAGCAACATTCAGGCTTACAATTAGGGCTCACAGGCCTGATTACAGAATATCAGAATATGCACAAGATATAGCTTTGAAGCGCCTTTGCAAAGAATCCAAACTGTGAACTTATGCTAACTTGATAAATTGATAACTACTTTCCTAGGCATCTATTACATCATTTTATATCATCTCTAAAACATAAAATTCCTCTGCGTCAGCCAAGGATCATTACAAACTCCAATGAAGAGCTGTAACATGAGTACACGGATAGGTCAGACCTAATTGAATAGAGTTCCTCCACAAATGAATGGGATGATGTGTGGATCTCAGGGAAGGTCAACCAAGAACCATAGATCATTGAATGATGTGTCATCATGCTCTGCAAAATCAGGAAATGCTCTGCAAGTCTTCTCCTTCAGTTGATTGATTGAGACTGCCACGATGCTCTGTTCTGAGAAAATAATCAATCTTCTGATAGTGATAACTTTCCGATACTTGATCCAAATGCTCTGAAAATTGGATATGATGTGCATGAATGAATCTAGATGCTAAGTCCAGCTCCGCAAGGTCTGAAATGCAATTGCGGTAGAATACATACCAAAATATAGAAACTGCTACTGACTGAACTACCTGAACTGAATTATAAAATGAAAAGAACAAATTGAAATACAAATGTTTTTGGTTGATGCAAGATTGTTCTTGAACTAGGGATGCTCCTGCATCACAAGGTGGATTTGAACAGACTGTCGACCTTGAGGCAGTTGCAAGTACCTGTGAATAGACTGTTGAACCTATTCAAAGAAACAACATTGATTTTGAAACAATACAAACCAAAGTGAAGAGGCTCACTTTTCAAATAACCCTGAGAGTCTGATGTAGGAGCATCCGAAAGCAATCAAAATAATTGGGACAATTAACAGTAAGTTGCAAAGAACCGAGAGAGACCTTAGAGAATACTACATTTGCATATCAGAGGCTACAAAGATGGACTTAGCATCTAGACATAGTCATCTACAACATATCCAAAATTTAGATCATTTGGGTTCAATTATGGAGAGATATCGCTACTAGAAGATTACCCGCTTTTACCTATTTTCACAGAGCAGAGCCGACAATGTTCAGTGAAGTCTAATCGGCTTGCAGAGTAATTATGTGACTTATAGAGCTTAAAGGAACATTATTCAATGAAGTATAGGACCTGGCCGGTATTCATGTAGATCTGCATGAAGTTTTACGCACCAGCAGAGCGATACCTTATGTTTAGGTCCAACCTATCTATGTACATATGTTTCATAACTAGCCATTGCAATTAGGCTGACTTGATAATGATTTGAAGGCTTGAGGAGGATATAAATGAAGGATAATGATTTGTTACAAGGCAGCAGTGACAAAAAGATTAAGTATGTGAAGATATGAATCAAGATCATAAGTGTTTTAATCTGAAAAAGAAGCAGAAGTGAAGCAAAGAGCAGAGTAGTTAGAAGAAGAAGTTACAGAGCAAAGAATTGCTAAGCAGAAGGAAGTAATCATGAAAGAGTATTGTTATATGAATCTTTTGTAACCCTGGGCTGCGGCCTAGCATTTGTACAAGCTTGAGTGGCATATGTAAAGTGTTTTGTGATCATAATATAAGAAAAATGAGCTTTGAAGGCTAGGTTTTTCACTGTTAGGTTTTTCCCAGGATATATCATGTGTCATGGGTGTATGAATGTCTCTTTATTTCTGTTGTTAGCTATTTACTTCCACTGCATCTCTAATTGATTATGTTGTTAATAGTTTAAGGCTGCAAGGTTGGACAGTCCCTCACTAGACCCTCCTAACTTGCCTGCATCAAGGCGAGAGTTACACATTTTGGTGTGTGATTTGGCAAATCACAAGACATCTTTGATTGGAGATAATTTGGGTGCCACTCTTGGGTGGTTTTGTCTCATGGTTTTGTAATTACCATTGACGGTTTACTATATTGTATCTCCAATATATCAAGAGCTTGAGATGGAGGTTGTGTGTAAGAGTCTTATAGATGTTGAATTACCTCTTGGATCTCTGGTTTTTTATACTCCTATGAAATATTTCTCTGCAAGTATATTGTAATCTTCTTGATTCCTAAATAATATATTGGGCAGCTTTGGAGCGGGGTTTTTTTACCTAAAAGGGTTTTATCCACGTATATCTTGTGTTGTGAGTTTTGCATTTGGAATTTTTTATTATCTTTCTATTAATGTGCATCTTAATCTGTAACTGTAAAAGTTAAAATTTGCATAAATCTTTCCTTAGTAGATCAATATAGGAAGCATTTCCGCATACCTTACTTCCTTTCAGTTGGTATCAGACCTTGATCACTTTTGGTTCTAGTTGTTGGCTAGAGGGTTTTTTGAGCTAATCTTCATTTGAGTGAGAGCTTGTGTAGAGGATTTTGAAATCTTTGTTGCAGGAAAGAGATGGCAAGCACATCTGGGAGGTTTGAGATAGAGAAGTTTAATGGCAATAATTTTGAGTTATGGAAACTCAAAATGGAGGACATGCTTGTAGATTGGGATTTATGGGATGCCATATTTAGTACAAAACCAACGACAATGTCTCAAGCAGACTTGGATCTCAAAGATCGAAAAGCTAAGGGTTTGATAAGACTCTGTTTGGTTGATTCAGCACTCCTGAATATCCATGAAGAGAAGACTACAAAGGATCTTTGGAAGAAGCTTGGAGATGTTTATCACACTAAATCCCTAGTGAACAATTTATTCCTACAAAATAAACTATATTCTCTAAGGATGGAAGATGGAGGATCTGCTGCTGATCACATGAATACATTCAATATGCTTGTTTCCCAGTTGACCTCTATTGGTGTGAAGATGGAGGAGGATCGATGTATGACATTAATGTGTTCCTTACCAAATGCATGGGATTACCTTGTTATGGCCACTGGGAGTACCACTACCACCTTCAAGATGGATGAAGTGGTTTCTTCGTTGTTGTCTAAAGAGATGTGGAGAAACTCTTCTGAATCAGCTAAGGAGGCTCTTGCGGTTCATGGTAGATCTAAAGAGAAGGGAAAGAAAAAGGATAAAAAAAAGGAAGATCCAAATCCCGTGGGAGATCTAACTCTCCCAAAACGTCCAAGGCCCTGTGTTGGAACTACGACAAACCTGGTCACTTCCGCAAGGAGGAGAAAAAGAAAAAGAAGAACTATGATTCAGATTTTGACAAGTCATCTCAGGATGAAGGAGAAGGGTTTGTCGCTGCCTTGGAAACACATGCATCTAAGACTGTGTGGCTTATTGACTCTAGTGCATCTTTTCACATGACCTCACATCGGGGTTGGTTTTCGAAGTATGAAGAATACGATGGTGGAAACATGTACTTGGGTGATGATTCTCACCTGAAGATTGTTGGCCATGGAAGAATCTTGATTTGATTCCCTGATGGATGAGTGATGGGGATCAATGGTGTTTTGCATATCCCTGGTTATGGCACGGAACCTCCTTTCTGTAAGTAAGTTGAATGATGTGGGTGTACATGTTTTCTTGAAAGGAGGATGCAAGATGACTAGATGATCTATGGTGTTGGCTAAGGGTGTTCAGATTGGCACTTTGTTTTAGGTTGATGCATGCATGGTTCAGTGCAATAGTGCCTCTATTTCGAAGAAGAGGGCTTCAGATTCTTCATCCTCACCATTGGAACTAGCAGCAAAGAGGATTGTTCCATCTACTTTTGATGGCCGTGCTTTATAAGTACCTAAGGGTTCTCATTCTATGGAGATGAAACTTCCAACTGAGAAGACAATGTTATGGCACCAAAGGCTTCGTCACATTGGTGAAAAGGGTTTGAGGACCCTAAAAAATAAAAATCTTGTTGAGGGTATGAATGACTTTAATCTTGAGTTTGATTTCTGTGAACATTGCATTTATGGAAAACAAAACCATGTTCAATTTTTTTCTAGTTCTCGCAAATCTTCTGAGGTGTTGGACTTGATTTATTCTGATGTGTTTGGTCATGTTAATGTTCCTTCAATTTTAAAATCTATTTACTTTGTTTCATTCATTGATGATTACAGTAGAAGGACATGGGTGTATTTCCTTAGAAGAAAATCTGAAGTCTTTAGTAGATTCAAAGAGTTCAAAGATCTTGTAGAGAATTAGAAGGATAGAAAGATTAAGTGTTTGAGGACGGACAATGATGGTGAGTTTTGTTCAGTAATTTCGACAAGTTATGTAGAGAATAGGGGATTGAGAGGCCAAAGACAACTCCGTATACCCCTCAGCAGAATGGAGTTATAGAGAGGATGAATAGAATGTTTATGGAGAGGGAAATGAGTATGCTAAGTGGAGCTGGCCTTGAACAAAAGTTCTAGGCTGAAGCTACTGCTACTGCTTGTTACCTAGTTAATAGGTATCCTACATCAACACTCATTAATAAGACATATATGGAGGTGTGGTCTGGTAAAAAGCCTTCATTGAGACACATTCAAGTATTTGGTTGTGAGGCATATGCACATGTGGCTAAGGAGAAGAGTTCTAGGTTAGACAACAAGGATGTGAAGTGTATCTTCATTGGTTATGGCATTGGTGTGAAAAGGTACAAGCTTTGGGATCCAACGGTTGAGAGAGTTCTATATAGTAGAAGTGTGATCTTCAGAGAGATCAATCCTTCTTCTGTTGTCTTGAAGCCAGAGAAAGAAGAGAAGAAAGAGGATGTGGTTTAGCTTCCCTCCACTCCTGAGAAAGTTGAACCCAAAACATCTATTAGACATGATAATAAGGAGAGCTCTAGTAGCTCTAAAAGTTTAGAAGAAGATGAAGAACCTCAACCTCAATCCTTGAGGAGGTCCACGTGGATAAGGTGGAAACATGATAGGTTTGGTTATTCATTGCATGATTCTAGTTGTAGTTTTTCTTTGATCTCTAACACTGATGATCCTAGAACTGTGAAAGAGGGCTATGGGTATGAAAGATGTAGGTTTCTGGAAGGAGGCCATGGAAGAGGAGATGACTTCTTTGGAAAAGAATAATACTTGGGACTTGGTGCCTTTTCCTGAAGGATGAAAACCTGTTGGATGCAAATGGGTGTTCAAAAAGAAATTTAGTGTAGATGGTACTGGTTTGATTTGCCATTGATGTCAAAGGTGCATATGATGTCAAAAGATGACAAAGGATGTTGATCAAGGTTATGTTGATCAAAGTGATGGAGTTTCATTGGTGGGTTGCTAATGGTCTTGCAGTGGTGTAGTGTTATCCTTCACAATGATATAAACCGTTATATTGATGCAATGATGCAAACCTTCACATTGATGCAATGATGCAAGTCTCTACTTTGATGCAATGATGCGAATCTCTACTTTGATGCAATGATGCATTCTCATTTATGCAGTGATGGTAATGTTGCAGTTATCTTTGCCTTGCTTGCAGTATGATCTTGATGACACAAACATGTTGCAGTCAGTATGATCTTATCTTGTAGAACTTGCAATATTGTTATAATGTGTGCTCTCATGTATTCTTGACAAAGTTGAAGTCTGTTAATGACAAAATGGTGTTACATGTAGTCAGTTATCCTTGGAAGATTTGAAACAGGATCTGCCAACAAGATATGACATCCATCAAAGTTTTAAGGAAATAAACCTTGTCAATGTATTGTAGTTGCAAGTATTCTTGTAGACATATATGCATAATATAGAAGTGTTGACAAAAATGCCTCAAAGAAATGTGGTCAAGACTAATGATATTTTTAATAGATGATCAAGATCATAATATGTTAGGGTTTTGGTGGAGTGTTGAAAAGAACTATGTCTAAAACCCTAATAAGCATCTAAACCTAGAAGACAAAAGGCAAAAGTTTTGACAAGTTACTTTTTGGTCTATTTGAAGGTTGACCAGCTATCATAGGTCAGAGGTTCACTTAAGTGAACACTTGAGTCTTAAAATATGTTAAGCCACCGACCCCTCTTTCCTGAGGCGACCAGAGCACCAGATGTCTAAAGAGGCTTCGAAGTGGGAAAAAGCATCAAAGGTGCATATTTATTCTAAAGTGGGCACAAATGCCTCAATCTATGGTCATGATTTAAACCTTTTTTAAATGACAATGACTATTTCCCTGAGGATGAACTTTGACGGGCATCTGAAGAACTATGCCCATTGCAGTTATATAGTTTCATAACTACCAGCGAAGAAGTGTTTTTGGTTGTAGTTTTTAAGCAAATTGGAGAACAATTTTTTGGCTGCTATTGATATGTTTTTGAAAACCTAATCTCAAAATTTTTAGTGTGTTTTTGAATGATATACAGAGAGGGAAAATGCAGTGAAAGTATATCTATGTCATTCTAGTATTGTGAGAAGAAATTTTATATGTAGTGTGTGCATTGAATGTCAGTGATTGAAATGTTGATGTCAGGGGAGTATAATGTATGCTATAGATCTGACAAAGTGTTTATATTGATGTGATGGATGTCTTTTGGTCCTGTTGTTAATCATGTCAGTTTGATTTTGCTTTATGTATAGATTTGATAAAGGGAGTGTGGCAGTTTTGTGTTAGGAGTTATAAGGAATGTTTTTGTAATGATTTAAAGTGTAAGGGCATATTGAAAATAGAGAAGTACTCTATACTATTGTACTTTTGTTCTTTTCTTATTGGCGTAGGTTCTCATGAATCTTGTATTAGATTTGGTGCTCCTACATTAGAGTTGGTGCTCCCAAAATTATATTCAGTGAGAATTTGAGTCAGTGAGACTAATCAAATGTGTGGAGAGGATTAGATAGTGGTTTTTCCCTTTTAGGGTTTCCACTTTAAAACTTATTTTCTCTTCTTGATGGTTTTCCACATTGCATTTAGTTTGTCATCTTTGTTAAAGTATCATGTTCTATTTTACTTGTCATTATGATTCACTCAACATCCAATTCTTATGATGTTTGAAGTGCTTTTAATGGATTTCTATGCATCATAAACAAGTGAGTTAATAACTCAAAAATTTGGTTCCTCATTAGATCACTGATTTACCCCCCCCTCTTAGTGATCCTGTACTCCAACAAGTGGTATTAGAGCCTTAGGTTCCTTGCACAAGTTTAATCAACTTAGGAGATCTTGGTAGTGGAGTACTTATCATGGCCAATCAGGAGGGTTATTCTACTTCCAAAGCACCATTATTTGATGGCTCTAGTTTTGTTTTTTTGGAAATTTAGAATGAAGCCCTATTTATCTTCTCTAGGATATGATGTTTGGGCAGCAGTAGAGAATAAGTATACTACAACAAAAGCACCTTCCACTGCTAATGAAAAGAAGGCATATGAGTGCAATGTTAAGGCCAAAAATGTCATTTGTTGTGGTTTGACAAATGAGATCTTAGTTAAGATTATGGATTGTAAATCTGCAAAGGCTATTTGGGATAAGTTAACTAGTATTTATCAGGGTGATGATAAAGTCAAATAAGCCAAGTTACAAACATATAGAGCTAAATTTGAAGGGCTAAAAATGAATGAAGAGATAGTCAATGGCATCCATGGTCTTGGGGAGACTTTGGAAGAAAAAATAGTGGTAAAAAAGGTTCTGCGATCACTAACACCTAAGTATGACTCTAAGGTATCTGTTGTAGAAGAGAGGAATATAAACAAACTTACCTTAGATGAACTCATGGCACATTTATTGCTTATGAGATGAGAATTTCTAATGATGACTCCACAAGCAAAGAGGCTACCTTTAAATCTATCAAAAAGGACAAAGAGATAAATTTTGATTTAGAGGAATTGAATGACAAAGAATCCACCTTTGTATGCAGATTGAAAAAAGGGCCAGGAAAGTATAAGGGAAAGCTTCCTTTCAAATGCTTTAACTATGGCAAAGTAGGACATTTTTCTGCCAAGTGTCCTTATATAAAGTCTGAAAGTGATGTGGAAGGTGATAGAAAACAAGGCAAAAAGAATCAACATAACTCTCAAAGAAAGAATACTTTTAAAAAGAAAAAGAGTCTTTTTATCAAGGACATTGATGTAACTGATAGTAGTTCTGAAAGTACTTTTGATGAAGAAGAAGAGACTCTATTCATATCTACTTTTGTATGCTCAAGTGAAAAACACAAAGATACAGATGCCAATATTGCTGATAAGGACCAACAGTTGAAGAAAGTGAAGTAGACTTTGAAAGTGAGTTACTTTGTGCACTAGAGGAGATAAAGAGATTAAAGAAGGATGCCTTGAAAGATGTTAAAACTATCAAAGATTCAGATCAGCTTATAATCAGTTTGAAAAGTCAACTTAAAGAGAGCAAAAGAATTAAAGATATGGTCAAGAAGGAGTTGGAATCCAAAGAGAAGACTTGTCAAGATTTGGAGGCAGAAATTGTGAGTCTAAGGAAGAAACTAGAAAGGAATGACAACAACAGATTCGAAGATGTTATGGGCAAGCAAAAGAGATACAAAGACATGACTGGTTTGGGGTATGAAGTTGGCCAAACCTCAAAAACTCATGATCTTCAAAAGGAAGGTGTTGAGAAAAATAATCAAGTTAATACATATGCTGATTATGAGAGGAACCTCCTGCAATAATATAATGAAAAGTTTTGTTGACATCAAAAGTATTATGTAGATTGAAATATTATTCTGCCTGGTATATCCATCCAGTCAGATCATCACCATTGAAGTGAGGAAAATCAAGCTTTGGCCCACGAAAATTGCCAGAAGAAGAAAACCCTGTATCTACAGAAGACTCTGGTTGCCGTCTATTGTTCATGGCTGAATGTTGAAGATTGAGCCCGAGAATTTTTTCATCCAGATCTTGGAGTTTGGTCTTGAGGGTTGCAATTTCATCCTCCATGTTTTTTGCTCCTGTGCGGGTGACAACCATAACCAGGAGATTTTTATTTTTTTTGGGAATAGGTAGAAAAACAAAAATAGAAACTTTTTAGTAAAGGAAAATTTGGGTTTGGGAAAAACTCTGATGGGTAATTGGGGTTTGACTAGGTTTTGGACACTTTCTTAGGGAAAGGGGAGAAAAAAATGGGGATTTCAGAACCGGGGTGAAAGAATGGGAAAATTTGTCCAAGAGAGACAAAGGAGCAGAAATATGAAATGAACATTGTGGCAAATTTTGAAGGCTATTGGGTGAGAATCGAACAAGTTATGGAAAACCCTAAAAATAGACAAATGTGAGATTTCTGGCTTTGATAAGTGGAATTTGGGATTGGGTCCTCAAGGAAGGAAATATGCAGAATGGAATTTTAGGGGTTCCAGTGATTTACCGACTGTCAATAGATATGGGCCCCAGGTATGCGCGGCTTACTAAAGGTTCAGGGGATTCACTCGGCTACCAATGTTGTTTAATGACTTGCATATTGGGGCAGTACCCCTCACTCCATGGCTCAGGTAAAACTGATAATCTCTTTGCCACAAATGATAGCTCTTGGTTTACCTCACGGATGGGAACTAGTCAATCAGGTAAGGGTCGTTGCCCTTTTCATTGGCAAGTCCTCTCAATGGGCCAGCTACTTCGAGGTTCCTGTGGTACTCCTCACAATGAGTTTTAGGGCTATGCCCAGGCACTTCCCATAGTTAAGCGGATAGGGATTATTCCCTAATCTAAACCTGTAATTGAAATGAGCAATATAGATGCAAAAAAAAGACCTACTGCAATAATCATAGCACCTAGAGACCACTGCGGAAAAAAAATTCAGTAGAAATTCCACCTAGTGAGCCCAAGAAAGCGCTCTGATACCATATGAGAGGAACCTCTTGCAACAATATAATGAAAATGGCACGAAATAACAGAGATAGCAGAAACATAGAAGAAATTTATTGATCGCAGGCCACTTTAAGGGGGCAACCTCCTTTGAACAAGCTCAATACAATAAATTTGTGGATGCCTTCATTGGCCTCAACACATACTTATATACTAAGTCTAATCTAAACAACTATTACTTCCCATGAATGTGGGATAATACAATATACTCATGGGACGACTTACAAAGCATATGCATCCAAATGTAATATACTAATAAAGTAAAGAGAAGGGTTAAACATGATTTCCTAATAGATTATGACTGTCCTAACAACAGAGTTAGTGCAGATGACCTATCTAAAATAAGAAATAAAGACTTCACAAATTCAACTCTTGCAAGAAGGAGTGCATCATTCAGGTTTAACTCTTACTTTTATGGTTATTGCTTCTATTGTAATCATTATGGTCATAAAGAAAATAAGTGTAAGATTATGCTTAGAAGAAGACCTAACTTTTTTGGTAGAACTCCTTTCATGATGATGAGTAATCTAAGGTGTTTTAATTGCAAAAATATTGGTCACATAGCTAAATATTGTAGACCTAGTCCTGGTGAACAAAAGAAAGTTAGTGATCATATCATGAAGAAGATGAATCTTACAAACCTTAATGAGAAGAAGATTAAAACTAAATCAGTTTGGAAGAAAAAAGAAAAGAGCACTAAAACTAAAAAATCAATGTTTATGCAAGTTGCCCTGCATGCTAAGAAGAAGGATTTGTGGATCATAGACAGTGGTTGTTCAAACCACATGACAAGTGAGAAGAGCAAACTCACCAATCTTAAAGAGTATGATGGAGGGATTGTCGAGTTTGGAGACAATACTACTATTCAAATCAGAGGTAAAGGTACATTTCCTTTAGATGATCAAACACCTATTCATGATGTCTATTTTGTTGAAGGTCATAAACACAATTTGTTGAGTGTAAGTTAGATTTGTGATAGTAGATATAATACTTTGTTTGATGATCAAGGATGTGAAATAAGGAAGAAATCAGAAAAATCAGTGGCTAAAGGTTTAAGGACTAGAAGCAATGTGTATAGTCTCATAGGAACCAAAACCATGGATGCTTTTGAACAATTGAGGGAGATATTAAATGTTCTTTCTCTTGCCTCTCTTCACTAAATCAAATTTTGTGAGCATGGTTTCAGGGGGAGCTTATAGTTTTGATCCTATAATCCCTAAACCTTGAAAGATTATTTCAATTTTAGTTGCATTGATTCAATCTTTTGTTGTAGTTGTTCTTGTTGAAATCATGATACACTTTTTCTTGGACAATGATTTAGTGTTTTTGATTGAGACTTTGAAGCAGTCCTTGTTTGATCTTTGCAATGTCAATATCATATGTTGGAAAATGATATAATGCTTATATTCCTTCTACACTCCTCAAGACAATGTCATGTTTGTGCTTGTGATATTCATGCCAAGAGACAATTTCTATTTGTCTAAGAAGGAGTAGGTGACAGTTTACAGAAGCAATCTGATGCTCTACTTTTTATTGTCTATGACAGTGCCAATTCATGCTGACAATGATTTGGTATTATTAGCTCAACTATATCTGGTGTTTGTGGTTCATTCTCCATGTAGGTATGAATGTTCTTATATTTAGCATAGTGACTGTACCAAATAGGCATCTACTACAGTGATAGTATATACCAATGTTGCATTCAGTATGTCAGTGATATGTTTGCAAGAATTCTTTGTCACAAGTCTCTAGTGTTTTATAACAACTCCTTGTTTCTCATTTCTGTCCTCTGTATCAATTATTCTTCTATTTGCATCTATCAAGCAGTGATGCAGTGCTCTCAAAGGTGGTTACAATGATAATGGTGTTTGGTACTTGACAATGTGACAGGAGGTACAGTTAGTATTTTCTGAGTATGCAGGAAGTATGCAGAACAAATATCTGATAGTATGGCAAGAAGTAAAGTACTGAAATTCCACATCTATACATAACCAAAGCAAAGTAAAGTAACAACAACTACATAATCATGTAAAAGAGATAGAATTAACATTTATTATCCATGCATGATTCCATTCATAAATTTGATATATAGTCATGATACAAGTCATCTCTCTAAAGTAAAAATTACAAAGCTTTCTGATAGTACAATATATACAAGTTATGATATTTTATTTCAGGGTTTAACTACGTAGTTTTTGAGTCAAACACCCCATATTTCATGAGTAGTGGTTCACATGAACCCATCTCTCATGTTAATGAATGGTCCACTTAGCACTCATTGCATCTAGGTGATGCACTCAAGGGTGAAGCATCAGGACTTTCTGGGAGGTCACCCATCCCAGTACTACTCTGACTCAAGTGCGCTTAACCATGGAGTTACCCCCAAGATCAAGCCCACTTAGCTTGCTACCCCATTTTCTTCACATATATACAAGTTTCAATAATGGCTTACACCTTACATATCATTTTGAGTTCAATGAAGAAGTACAACTGTCAATAATATCAAGTAAATCCAGACAATCAGTCTTTAACCACCATCGACCATCTGGCCATCTACCGCGTCCAAGGACAAGAACATGGTTCACGCACTTTTTCACCCAACCATGAAGCTTAAACTTCGCCAGTATTCCTCGAACTAAGGAATGCTTGACACTGCTCAAAGGGCCTGACAACCTGTAAACAAGTGGTAGAGTGGAATCTGGTGCATGCCTATTAACCTACATGCATCCTAACTAGAATGCAACATCTCATTAACAGGCTATGACAGGGAAAATAACTGCATAACTAAGTAATCAAAACCATCTGTTTCAATGGCATACTCGTCTGTTTCAACATCAAAATTACTTTGGCCAAAGTATTAACCGATTAATGGTGTGTAAGTTTTGAAAAGAAAACCTACTTCCCTGTTTCCCCATATTCGACACCTGTCCCGGAAGGCAACTTTCCACAAAGCATATAAACATGGAAAAACACAAACCATTCTCAATCCAAGGAAAAAATTTACAAACTTAACATAGTTTAATTGTTGAGTATGTCTTGTTTAGTTTGTGATTACGATTCGTTCTTCATTGTTGCGGGCAAAAATATGGAGTATTTTATTCATAGATAAAATTGATATTTCTGCATGTAACTATAGGTAGAAGGTTTATATAAATCTATCAATTAATTAAATTAATGAAGTTCCATTTATAATTGTATGGTACACTCACATTTCATTCATTATATGAAATTATTAAATGCCCTATGTGTTGTGATAGCAAAACCTCTTAACAGTTAACATGCAGATTAATTAACTAATTCTTGTAATTGAAGGATAAGAATTCCTTTTTATTTAAACACAAAAAAAAGAACTTAACAAAAATTGGCATATACATTAGAATCCCATAGTTTTTAATAAAATTAAGTAGGAACCAAAATATATTAACATTTGGAGGTTTTTAAGACACTGGTTAGACGTCTTGAGAAGCCAACTAAAGGTTACATACATACCAAAACTTCACATAATTCGATTCAAAGGATAATTACTGATCAAAAAAATATAGTACAATTTTTAAAAAGAACAACAAATCAAAACATTCTTATAGAGGTCTTAATAGGAGGAGTTTGCAGGCAGTTTAAAGATTGAAGAGGTCAAAATTTTGTGGAGAAGAGATTAAACATTTTTGCCAAAGCCGATCACAAAGACAATCCACTTATAACTACAATGATAATTTAAAGAAACATTAGATCGAAAAGAAAATAAGGGAAAAAAAGAATGGCTGATTTAAGAGGATAAGCCGACTAGTTAAACTAGAGGTCGATTAAACGAAAAGACTGACAGAAAAATTATCATAATGATAAAACAGAACTGCATATAAAAAGAAATTGCAGATCACAAAACAAAAGAAAAATGTCTAAGAGAGACCGTTTAATAGAGGAATTGACTTTAGGAACATAACTAAAAGAAAATCTTAACTGTTCTAAGTGCGATCTTTGACTAACTACAGATGGTTGTTCTCAAAGCAAAATAAGACCGATTCCTCAGAATAATAAGGGCAATAGGATGTAATTGCAGATCAAAAAAAGAATAAAGAGGCAATATACATTGGAAACCAATTCACAGGTTGTTTGTTTATCCTATTCTCAAATTGTGGATCAAACCACAGGTCGATGAAAGAGTCTGTTTGGGTGGTGTAAAACGTATAAAATTTCTCTCAGAGGTCGTTCAAGGAAATGTAAGTCAAACTGAAAGTTGGGTGGCCAATTATAGGCTACAACACATAAATAGAAGATGAAGTCTAAAGAATTGACTTATAAGTCACCGTTTTAATTGCAAGAGGTCATCAGAATTTGAATGAGGCCATTGGTTTTCATGAGGTCATTTGAATTTAGGAAAGGCCAATATGGAACAATAACAGGGTGATCTAAGAAATCGAGCTAATAATCAATGCAAAAGGCCATTTTAAGAGGTAAATCAGGCTGATCCTGAGAGATAATTTTTCTCATTCTATAGCTAAAGGCCATTAGACGTTGAATGAGGCTGTTGTCATCATAGATCGTAGTCTTCAAGGTATGACGCAAACCATAACAAAAGGTGAAGCAAAGATGTTAAGAGAAAGGCAGGCCAAATCACAAGTAATAGAGGTCGATTTAACAATTCAAGATTGGGTTGATTCAAGGCACTTAATAGTTACACGAACAATTTAAAAATAAAGGCCAATAAGAATAGTGAATAGGCCAATAGATTACTATGGTATCATATGTAAACATACAACATGCAGCCAAGAATTATTTCATGATAATTAACCAGATGTAGTTACATATTGATCTAGAGGAGGTCGCTCTAAGAACAAGGTAAAGCTGCCAAAAGAAGCTTTGAGAGGGTGAAGTTCTCCTTCTGTCTCACTGGATCTCTCTTCTTGCGCCCTATCTGTGTGTCCCCTTCTTGCGTTTGTGTATCATCATTTTTCAAAAAAGCTTTTTCTTTTTTTTATTAACCCAAAACCCTAGAAATTCTTTCAACTTTCTTGATTGTCATGCAAAATTCCTCTATTTAATATTTTAACTCTCTCATGCATGCGCAACATGCTTCCTCTCTTTACTATTGTAAATCTATTTTTATATTTATAGAGTTTAATTCTAAAATTAAGTATTTTTATTATTATTTCTTTATCTAAAATGAGATTAATATTTTATTTATTTTTAAAACAAATCTATCTTCCATTATATATATATATATATATATTTAATAATAGATTTTCTTTTTCTTTTTATTATTTATATAAAATAAAAATGCATATAAAAAATTATTTATTTTTGCGTAATTTCACCACCAGAAAACTTATTTATATTTATAGGGTAAATAGCATTTTTTTAAGAGTTTAATTAATTTTAATACTATTTAATTATATCAATAAACAAAGCCATGCTTATCTAATTTTGACAAAACAAGCATCGAAGTCGAGCATAGAGGCATGCAAAAAGAATGAAAAAAATAAACGAATGATGGTAGACAACTATCCCATATGAATGCACCAGGAAGAACATTTAGACAACTAGTCAATCAAAGCAAGAATGATTCTACATGAGTGTGTGATACCAGACAAAATCCATCTGATTGTTGCCAAGCAGCTAGGTCCCCTTTACCTGACCCATGTTCTTGCCTTTGACAACCTGCAATTAATCCCACTCATTTACCATAGTCAATAGGTTAGTTCCAAAAAAATATAGCCAAAGCGAAATAAAGAACTAATTAAAATCAAATATCATCAACTAGTGTCCAATTATTCTCAATGCATGTAACATAATAAAATCAATCTCAAAAGGTCTTAGACATGACATCCTTCCCCAGTTGGAAGAGACATCGTCTTGATGTCTTATTACATCCTACATAAACAATAAGGTATCATACTAACACTACTCAATGTATCAAATGTACCATCATAAAGTATCATATTATCTATAATATGCATGAAATAAAAGCATCTATGCTAATTCCCCAAATGCGGAAATGATCTATCTATCTCTGCAACATCCTCCCAAGTGGTAGTGTCCAATGAATATTGGTCCTACTGGACCTTATACTGCACTATGTCTCTATTGCGCAACTTAACATTGTACTTCTCCAAGACTTGAATGGGCTCCACTAGCACCACTTCTAGATCCTGCACCTACAGAGCACGCCAATCAAGAATATGCAATACATCAAGATGATAAGGTTTGAGTAACGACACATGGAAAACATTATGGATTTTGGTGAGAGCCGGCAGTAGAGCAAGTCTATATGCAACTAGATTGATCACTTCTAGAACGTTGAAAGGTCCTACAAATTTGGGTGTGAGTTTGGATGCCTTGCCAAATGAAATTGAACTCTTGTGTGGCTTGACTTTTAGAAACACCTTGTCATCTACTGAGAATTCCCTAAAGGTCCTCTTTCTGTCTGCATAACTTTTATGTCTATCTGAGGCTTGCTTCAATTTTTCTTTAATTAGCCTCATCTAATCTTCCATTTATTTTAACATGTTAGGTCCAACCACTATCCTATCTTCAACCTTGTCCCAACTGATAGGTGTCTGAAATTTGCACCCATAAAGAGCCTCAAATGGTGTCATCCCTAAAGATGCATGGTATGAATTATTATATGTGAACTCTACTAATGGCAGATATTCCTCCCATTTATATTGTTGGTCCATACAATACATCCTTAGAAGATCCTCCACTACCTGGTTGAATCTCTCTGTTTGACCATCTGTTTGAGGATGATAAGTTGTGCTAAAGTTCAACTTAGTCCTCAATGATGCATTAAGCATGGTCCAAAACCTAGAGGTCATTTGAGTGTCACGATCTGAAATGATTGTCTTTGGTACTCCATATAATTGAAAGATCTCTTGCACAAACTTTTTCGCTAAGGTCAATGACCCATTTGAGAGATTTTTGAGAATGTAATGGGCTACTTTTGTCAGTTTAGATGCCTTGCCAAATAAAATTGAACTCTTGTGTGGCTTGACTTTTAGAAACACCTTGTTGCCTACTGAGAATTACCTGAAGGTCCTCTTTCTGTATCCATAACTTTTCTGTCTATTTGAGGCTTGCTTCAATTTCTCTTTAATTAGCCTCATATGATCTTCCATTTCTTTTAACATGTTAGGTCCAACCACTATCCTATCTTCAACCTTGTCCCAACTGATGGGTGTCCAAAATTTGTGCCCATAAAGAGCCTCAAATGGTGTCATCCCTAAAGATGCATGTATGAATTATTATATGTGAACTCTACCAATGGCAGATAATCCTCCCATTTGTATTGCTAGTCCATACAGTACATCCTTAGAAGATCCTCCACTACCTAGTTAAATCTCTTTGTCTGACCATTTGTTTGAGGATGATAAGCCTTGCTAAAGTTCAACTTAGTCCCCAATGCTGCATTAAGCATGGTCCAAAACCTAGAGGTCATTCGAGTGTCACGATCTAAGATGATCATCTTTGGCACTCCATATAATTGAAAGATCTCTTGCACAAACTTTGTCGCTAAGGTCAATGACCCATTTGAGAGATTTTTGAGAATGAAGTGGGCTACTTTTGTCTGTTTGTCCACCACCACTAAGATGACATCATGCCGGTTCTTTGACATGGGCAATCCCTAAATAAAATCCATGCTAATTACCTGCCACTTATACTCTGGAACACTGTGTGGATAAAGAAGTCCTTCAGGATGGACATGCTTGGCCTTTATGCATTGACACTCTAAACATCGAGTGACAAAATTAATTACGTCCTTAATCTTAGACCAAAAGTACAATGGTCTCAACCCTTCCATCATCTTGGTCACTCCTGGGTGTCTAGAATATGGTGCACTGTGGACCTCCTCAAGAACTAATTTCCTCAATTCACCTGAATCTGGGATATACATCCTCCCCTAATATCTCAAAAGCCCATATGACTTTATCACATACCCATCAAATCGATGATCTGAGGGGTCTGCTTCTAATGCTTGCTTAACTTGTTCATAATGCTCATCCCCTTGTAAGTTTTGGATTACCTGTTGCCTTAGATTGGATATAGTAGTCACCATGGAAGCCATATGTCTTCTCCTACTAAGAGCATCTACGACCTTGTTCTCTTTTCCCTTTATATACTCAATTCCAAAGTCATACTTGCTAAGTAATTCTAACCACCTTCTCTATCGTGCATTGAGGTTAGGTTGGGTGAAGATGTATTTGAACCCCAAATGATCTATCTTTAACTCAAATGGCTTACCCAAGAGGTAGTGCCTCCACATTTGAAGTGCATGAACAATGGTGGCCAACTTGAGATCATGAGGTGCATAGTTTAACTCATGTTGCTTTAGCTTCCTAGATTCATATGCCACCACTTTCATGTTCTGCATCAACACTCCTCCTACACCTTCACCAGAAGCATCAATTATCACTGTGAAATGACCATTTGGATTAGGTATGGTCAGAATAGGTGCTATCATGAGTTTTTCCTTCAAGAGCTGGAAAGCTTTCTCACATCTATCTGTCCAATCAAACTTTTTACCTTTCTTCTGTAATGAGGTTATGGGTGTTGCAATTGTCGAGAATCCTTCTACAAAGTTCCTATAATATCCTATTAGACCCATAAAGCTTCTAACCTCAATTACAGTTTATGGTGTGGGCCATTCCATTATTTCTTTGATCTTTTCTGGAACTACCGCTATCCCATCTGCTGAAATTACGTGGCCAAGATAGTGCACTTTTCTCTGGTAGAATGTACACTTAGATAACTTGCCAAAAGTTTTCACTCTCTTAAGCACTACAAGACTATCCTCAAGTGTCTTTCATGCTCCTCTACTAACTTAGAATAAATTAGAATGTCGTCCAAGAAGACCAACACAAATTCATCCAAAGAATCCCTGAACACACTATTCATCAAGTTCATAAAAGTTGTTCATGCATTAGTGTTGGGATATGGTGTTGTACACCATTGCATAATTTGATATATTTTATAATGTTGTAATTAAATAATTATTTAGTTGTGATGCACCTAGGTGGTGTGGTTAATCACACTAGGTAATTATTTGGGGACCACTTTATATTGTATTGTAACATTGGGATATTACTTGTATTATTTGATTTATTGGGAAAAGTTAGTACCAATAGTCAAATGTGGTGTCAGTGGTTTTGTGTTACCCATGGTTTTTGGGGCACATGGTTTTCTCAATGTAATGTGTGAGCTTATATTATAAAAGCAAGCACAATATTATTTTTGAGGTAGGCTGGATTATTCATTGTAGGTGAACAGAGATTTTGTGAGAGGTTGTCATTGTATTGAGCTCTCTCCTGTGAGTGCAGATTGTGAAGCATGGTAGGTGATGTGTGGATTCATGCTTGTACACATGGAGGATGCATTGGAGGTGCTTGATGATTCAGAGTTATTCATGGAGGCTCATGGATTGTATTGTAATATGTTTATTGCTGAATAATACATTTGAGTGTGGATGCTTTTGGAGGCTGGGTTTTTCCCTCTTGAGGGTTTTCCTAGGGTATATCTTGTGTTCTCTTATTGCTTGTTCATTTGATCTTTGCATTATGGTTGTTATTGCATCTTGTTTCTCCTATTGGGTTATGTGGAATTAGTTTAATTAGACATGCAAATTCCTAACAATTAGTTAACCCGAATGGTACTACTATGAACTCGTAGTGACCATATCGTGTCCTTAATGTTGTTTTAGAGATATCCTTGTACTTAATTTGTAGCTAATGGTAACCAGATCTAAGGTCTATTTTGGAGAATACCTTTGCACCCTTCATTTGATTAAATAACTCATCTATCCTTGGAAGTGGATATTTATTCTTAGTAGTTGCTTTGTTGAGCATCCTGTAATCAATGTACAACCGCAACGTTCCATCATTCTTCATTAAAAAGATGACCGACACACCCCACGGTGACACACTAGGTCTAACAAACCCTTGTTTCAACAATTCTTCTAATTGTGCCTTAATCTCATATAGTTATGTCGTTGTCCTTCTATAGGGTGCCTTAGACTATGGTTCAGTTCCTGGCACTGGATCTATAGAGAAATCAAATTCCCTTTTAGGTGGTAGTTTTGTCAATTCATCAGGGAATACATCTTAGAACTCTCTAAGGATAGGATACTTATCAAAGGATGATTCCTAATTATCTAGATCTCTTATTTTGACCGCATAGATTGAACAACCCTTTCTTTTAGCTTTCTTCAATTGCATGGCTAAAATTTGTCTTAGCTTAAGGGGTGTCCTAGAACCAAGAATCTCTACCTGATTCCCAAAGTCACCAAGGCATTTCACGACTTTTTCTTCACAATCTACTAAGTACTTGTGTTCAGATAGCCAATTGATTCCTAGAATCACACCATATGATCCTAGAGGTGCAACATAAAGGTTGACTTGCATTTGGAAAGTCAGAAGATCTAATTCACTGCATACTAGACATGAATCTACTCTTTTCTCTGCATTGTTACCATACTGCACCATCCAAGAATTTTCCATGTGTCCCAGTTTTACAGATAACTTAGCTACAATCTTAGGATCAACAAAACATTTTGTAGCTCTGGTATCAATTAAAATAGAAATTGGAAGGCCAAAGAGCTTACCAGATAACTGAATGGGTGTAGCCTAAAAATTTGCCTGACGATGATCTATAGCCGCATGAATTTGGTGTTGAGGAGCTCCTCGTCGATTCCCATCTCTTTGATTTGTTGTTCGATGAGGACACGCACTAGTACAATGTTCTCCTCCACAATTATAGCATCCATCTCGGGGTGCTCTAAGTCTACTTGGCATGTCCCTTCTATTATTGTTACCATTGTTGCCAAAGTTTCCTCTCTTATTATTTCCACCTTGGTTCCCATTGTTCTTTTCCTAATAATTATTGCTCCTCTTGAGATTCTAAATCTGTCACTTGTTGTTTCCTTGATTGTTATTGTTATCCTGATTGTGACTATCATTCTGGAACCTTTTATTCCCATATTTCACATCCTGACTCTTACAGTAATTGGCAGTCTGCTACAATTTCTGCTCCTATTTAGTGGTTTTTTCAAACACTTCATCCATGGTCAAGGGGTTATGAATATCTACCTCTGCCCCAATATGTGGCCTTAGACCTAAGATAAACTTACAGATCCTGAACCTCTCATCTAGCTAATATTATGGAACATACTTCAACGGGTGAGAGAATTTCTCCCAATATTGAGTCACTGTCATACCTCCCTGAGTTAGGTTTTGAATTTCTCTCATCTTTTTATCAAAATAGAGTTGTGTTAACCACTTCTTCCTAAAGAGCTTGAGGAAGCGGTCCCACGTTACTTCTCCAAGTAATAGTTTCTTTTCATCTTTTTCATTATCCCACCAAGTCACTGCTTCCCCAGTAAGATGGTAAGATCCCCATATAACTTTAGTTTCATCTGACAAGTTTTGGAGATCAAAATATTTTTCCATATCAATTTTCCATGCCTCCACTCCATCACCTATAGTCTTACCATCAAACATAGGAGGGGTGACATTTTTGAGGTCTTTTCCCAACTCCTCAGCAATTCTATTTTGGTTGTTCACATTCACTTTAGCTTCTGGACCTCAAGCTTCTTCCCTATGTTCCTCATTCTGATTTCCTCTTATTCCTCTGACTTCTTGTTCCAAATTGTTCATTCGGGTCCCTTATTGAGTCAAGAGAGCAGGGATTTGATCTAGTCGATTATTTTGTCCATCATTATTCTATCTCGCATTGTTATTGTTTGCCTCATTTCAGTTCCTTCATTATTTCTAGCATTATTTCCTGCATTGGTGCCAATATTGTTTCCTATGTTGGCTCCTTCATTATTTCCTGTATTTAAGTCTCCTCCAGATCCTAGGGTTTCTCCCCTATGTCCAAAGTTTCTAGTACTCATGAAGAATTATTTACCAGGAGCTTACAACTTTAGCGTAATAGTCCAAAAGGCCTAGTGTAGAACCATCATTCTAATCATACCAAATGTAAAGTACTGAAATTACACATCCATACATAACCAAAGTAAAGTAAGGTAAAGTAAGTAACTACAACTACATAATCATGTAAAAGAGATAGAATTAACATCTACTGTCCATGCAAGATTCCATTCATAAATTTGATATATAGTCATGAAACAAGTCATCTCTCTGAAGTACAAATTACAAAGCTTTCTGATAGTACAATATATACAAGTTTTAATAATGGCTTATGCCTTACATATCATTTTGAGTTCAATGAAGAAGTACAACTATCAATAATATCAAGTAAATCCAGAAAATTAGTCCTTGAGCACCATTGACCATCTGGCCATTTGCTGCATTAAAGGACAAGAACATGGTTCAAGCGCTTTTCTGCCCAACCACGAAGCTTGTGCTTCCCCAGTATTCTTGAAACTGAGGAATGCCTGACCTTTCTCGAAGGGCCTAGCAACTTGTAAACAAGCGGCAGGGTGGAATCCTGTGTGTGCCTATTAACCTACATGCATCCTAACTAGAATGTAGCATCTCATTAACATGATATGGTAGAGAAAATAAATGCATAACTAGGCAATCAAAACCATCTTTTTCAATGGTACACTCGTCTGTTTCGACATCAAAATTACTTTACCCAAAGTATTAACTGATTAATGGTGTGTAAGTTTGAAAAGAAAACCTACTTCCCTATTTCCCCATATTCGACACCCGTCCTGGAAGGCAACTTTCCACAAAGCATATAAACACAGAAAAACACAAAAGCCATTCTCACTCCAAGCAAAAATTTATGAAATTAACACAGTTTGATTCTTGAGTATGTCTTGTTTAGTTCGTGATTAAGATTTGTTCTTCATCATTGTATGCAAGAATATGGAGTATTTTATTCATAATTAAATTAATGAAGTTCCATTTATAAATGTATCATGGCATACTCACATTTCATTCATTATATGAAATTACTAAATCCCCTACGTGTTGTGATAGTAAAACCTCTTAACAGTTAACATTCAAATTTATTAACTAATTCTTGTAACTGAAGGATAAGAATTCCTTTTTATTTAAACAAAAAAAAAGGAACTTAACAAAAATAAGCATATACATTAGAATCCCATAGTTTTTAACAAAATTAAGTAGGAACCAAAATATATTAGCATTCAAAGGTTTTTAAGACGCTGGTCAAATGTCTTGAGAAGCCAACTAAAGGTTACATACAGACCAAAACTTCACATAGGTCGATTCAAAGGATAATTATTGATCAAAAAAATATAGTACGATTTAAAAAAAAATAGTAGATCGAAACATTCTTATAGAGGTCTTTATAGGAGGAGTTTGCAGGCAGTTTAAAGATTGAAGAGGTCAAAATTTTGTGGAGAAGAGATTATACATTTTTGCCAAAGTCGATCACAAAGACAATCCATTTATAACTATAGTGATAATTTAAAGAAACATCAGATCGAAAAGAAAATAAGGAAAAAAAAGAATGGCCAATTTCGACTAGTTAAAACAGAGGTCGATTAAATGGAAAGACTGACAAAAATTTTATCACAATGATAAAACAAAACTACATATAAAAAGAAATTGCAAATCACAAACAAACAAAAAAGTCTGAGAGAGAGCATTTAATAGAGGAATTGACTTTAGGAACAAAACTAAAAGAAAATCTTAACTGTCCTAAGTGCAATCTTTGACTAACTAAAGATGGTTGTTCTCAAAGCAAAATAAGACTGATTCCTCAAAATAATAAGGGTGATAGGATGCAATTGCAGATCAAAAAAGAAGAATAAAGAGGTAGTATACATTGGAAACCAAGTCACAGGTCATTTGTTTATCTTGTTCTCAGATCGTGGATCAAACCATAGGTCAATGAAAGAGTCTATTTAGGTGATGTAAAACGTATAAAATTTCTCTCAAAGATCGTTCAAGGAAATGTAAGTCAAACTGAAAGTTGGGCATCCGATTATAGGCTGCAACACATAAATAGAAGATAAAGTCTAAAAAATTGACTTATAAGTCACTATTTTAATTGCAAGAGGCCGTCGAAACTTGAATGAGGCCATTGCCTTTTATGCGGTAGTTTGAATTTAGGAAAGGCTGATATGGAACAATAACAGGGTGATCTAAGAAACTGAGCTGATAATCAATACAAAAGGCCATTTTAAGAGGTAAAGCAGGCAGATCCTAAGAGATAATTTTTCTCATTCTACAACTGAAGGCCAATAGACATTGGATAAGGCTATTATCATCATAGATCGTAGTCTTCAAGGTATGACGTAGACCATAACAAAAGGTGAAGCAAAGATGTTAAGAGAAAGGCAGGCTGAATCACAAGTAACAGAGGTTGATTTAACAATTCAAGATTGGGTCGATTCAAGGCACTTAATAGTTACAAGGACAATTAAAAAATAAAGGCCGATAAGAATAATGAACAAGCTAATGGATTACTATGGTATCATAAGTAAACGTACAACATGCAACCAAGAATTCTTTCATGATAATTAACCAGATGTAGTTACATATTGATCTAGAGGAGGTCACTCTAAGAACAAGGTAAAGCCGTTGAAGGAAGCTTTAAGAGGGTGAAGTTCTCCTTCCATCTCCCTAGATCTCTATTCCTGTGCCCTATTTGTGTGTCCCCTTCTTACGTCTGTGTATCATCATTTTTCAAAAAAGCTTTTTCTTTGTTTTATTAACCCAAAACCCTAAAAATTCCTTCAACTTTCTCTATTGTCATACAAAATTCCTCTATTTAATATTTTAACTCTCTCATGCATGCGCAACATGCTTCCTCCCTTTACTATTGTAAATCTATTTTTATATTTATAGAGTTTAATTCTAAAATTAAGTATTTTTATTATTATTTCTTTATCTAAAATGAGATTAATATTTTATTTATTTTTAAAACAAATCTATCTTCCATTATATATATATATATGTATTTAATAATATATTTTATTTTTATTTTTATTATTTATATAAAATAAAAATGCATATAAAAATTTATTTATTTTTGCATAATTTCACCACTAGAAAACTTATTTATATTTATATGGTAAATAGCATTTTTTTAAGAGTTTAATTAATTTTAATACTATTTAATTATCAATAAACAAAGCCATGCTTATCTAATTTTGACGAAACAAGCATCGAAGTCGAGCATAGAGGCATGAAAAATGAATAACAAAAACAAACGAATGATGGTAGACAACTATCACATATGAATGCACCAAGAAGAACATTTAGACAACTAGTCAATCAAGGCAAGAATGATTCTACGTGAGTGTGTGACACGAAACAAAACCCATCCGACTATTGCTAAGCATCTAGGTCCCCTCTACTTGGCCCATGTTCTTGCCTTCCACAACTTACAATCAATCCTACTCATTTCCCATAGTCAATAGGTTATTCTGAAAAATATAGCCAAAGCGACGTAAATAACTGAGTAAAATCAAATATCATCAACTAGTGTCCAATTGTTCTCAATGCATATAACATAATAAAATCAATCTCAAAAGGTCTGAGACGTGACACATGACACATACAAAGATCTCAGATAGTTATATCAGTACAGACAGTTCAGACCAAATAGTTCAGATTAGAATAGTGTGCAGGGCAGGCAAGAAGAGTGCGCAGGCATGCAGAACTCATTGATAGGACTCTTGACAGAGATAGCATAGATGTGCTTGTTCCTTGCTGTCATCTTTATGACAATGTTCCATTTAAAGGTGTAATGTAATTGGCTATTGTTGTTTCATGAAAATTGCTTAATAATGTGCTATTTGGATAGCTGACAGGAGTAGTATGTGATGACAGTCTAATATGCACTGCTGTCAAAAGCTACAGAGTTAATACCAAGGACAGTGCTTCTGCAAGGTAGATCTAGATAGTGGTACTTGTAGTGTAGTTATCAAAGATGACAAAGGTGCCAATATTTATTCATTCTCCTCATAGTGATGCTAATATAGATGATGTCAGAGTATCTCAGTCAGTTACAATATATGCAATGCATTGTAGTTCTAGGTGGTTCCTGTCTCACAAATCTTTTCATCAAGCCATTGATTTCATGATATGCTTATGCCCAATAATTTGTATGACTTCCTTGCTGACAGTGTTTCTAGTATTGTCTCTAGTAATTTCAATGTGCAAATGATTTGGTTGCAACACCAATCTCAGTCACAGCTTGCCTTTTTATCTGATGAAAATTTCATAGCAATGATATACTTCCATGCTACATGGTGCTCACAAAGATTTGCGGGGAGAATCAATAATCCTTTTTACTTGATGTCAAAGGGGGAGAGAGAGAGTGGAGAGTTTTTGTTTTGCCATCAATGACAAAGGGGGAGTTTGTTGGTTTGATTTGTCATTGATGTCAAAGGTGCATATGATGTCAAAAGATGACAAAGGATGACAAAGGATGTTGATCAAAGTGATGGAGTTTCATTGGTGGCTTATTAATGGTCTTGCAGTAGTGTAGTTTTATCCTTCACAATGATGCAGACCTTTACATTGATGCAATGATGCAATAGCCTTCACAATGATGCAAACCTTCACATTGATGCAATGATGCAAGTCTCTACTTTGATGCAATGATGCAAGTCTCTAATTTGATGCAATGATGCATTCTCATTGATGTAGTGATGGTAATGTTGTAGTTATCTTTACCTTGCTTACAGTATGATCTTGATGACACAAACATGTTGCAGTCAGTATGATCTTGACTTGTATAACTTGCAATATTGTTGTAATGTGTGCTCTCGTGTATTCTTGACAAAGTTGAAGTCTATTAATGACAAAATGGTGTTACATGTAGTCAGTCATCCATGGAAGCTTTGAAATAGGATCTGCCAACAAGATATGACCTCCATCAAAGTTTTAAGGAAAGAAACCTTGTCGAGGTATTGTAGTTGCAAGTATTCTTGTAGACATATATGCATAATACAGAAGTATTGACAAAAATGCCTCAAAGAAAGGTGGTCAAGACTAATGATATTTCTAATAAATGATCAAGATCATAATATGTTAGGGTTTTGGTGGAGTGTTGAAAATAACTAAGTCTAAAACCCTAATAAGAATCTAAACCTAGAAGACAAAAGACAAAAGTTTTGACAGGTTACTTTTTGGTCTATTTGAAGGTTTACCTATTATCATAGGTTAGAGGTTCACTTAAGTGAACACTTGAGTCTTCAAATATGTTGGGCCACCGACCCCTCTTCCCTAATGTGACCAGAGCACCCGATGTCTAAAAAGGCTTCAAAGCAGAAAAAAACATCGAAGGTGCATATTTATTCTAAAGTGGGTGCGAATGCCTCAATCTATGGTCAAGATTTAAACCTTTTTTAAATCGCAATGACTATTTCCCCAAGGATGAACTTTGACGGGCATCTGAAGAACTATGCCCATTGTAGTTATACAGTTTCATAACTACCAGCGAAGGAGAAGTGTTTTTGGTTGCAGTTTTTAAGCAATTTGGAGAATGATTTTTTGGCTGCTATTGATATGTTTTTGAAGACCTAATCTCAAAAACTTTAGTGTGTTTTTGAATGATATGCAGAGAGGGAAAATGCAGTGAAAGTATATCTCTATCATTCTAGTATTGTGAGAAGAAATTTTATATTCAGTCTGTGCATTGAATGTTAGTGATTGAAATGTTGATGTTAGGGGAGTATAATGTAAGCTACAGATTTGACAAAGTGTTTATATTGATGTGATGGATGTCTTTTGGTCATGTTTTTAATCATGTCAGTTTGATTTTGCTTTATGTACAGATTTTATAAAGGGAGTGTGGTAGTTTTGTGTTAGGAGTTACAAGGAGTATTTTTGTAATGATTTGAAGTGTAAGGGCATATTGAAAACAGAGTAGTACTGTGTACTATTGTACTATTGTTCTTTTCTTATTGGAGTAGGTGCTCATAAATATTGTATTAGAGTTGGTGCTCTTGGGTTCATGAGGAGTTGGTGCTCCCAAAATTGTATTCAGTGAGACAATAATGAAATGTGTGGAGAGGATTAAATAGTGGTTTTTCCCTTTTAGGGTTTCCACTTTAAAACTTGTGTTATGTCTCTTCTTGATGGTTTTCCACATTGTGTTTAGTTTATCATCTTTGTTAAAGTATCATGTTCTATTTTACATGTCATTATGATTCACTCAACATCCAATTCTTATGATGTTTGAAGTGATTTTAATTAATTTCTATGCATCATAAACAAGTGAGTTAATAAATCAAAAATTTGGTTCCTCATTAGATCATTGATTCACCCCCCCTCTCAGTGATCCTATACTCCAACAGATGGCAGTGTTGAGAAATATAAGGCTAGATTGGTTGTGAAGGGGTATTCTCAGGTGGAGGGAATTAACTATGGTGAGATTTTCTCTCCTATTGCAAAGCTGACATCTAATTGGTTCTTGTTATCTCTTGCAGCAATGTATGATCTAGAAGTGGAACAGATGGATGTGAAGACAACATTCCTTCATGGTGACTTGGAGGAGGAAATCTATATGTCACAGCCAAAGCACTACGTGGTGAAAGGTAAAGAAAATTTGGTTTGCAAGTTGAAAAAGTCTTTGTATGGTTTGAAACAGTCTCCTAGGATGTGGTACCAGAAGTTTGATTCCTTTGTGTTGAGTATTGGATTTCTGAGATCAAAATCATATCATTGTGTTTATTACAAGTTTGACAATGATCGCATTCTCATTATTGCATTGTATGTCGATGATATGTTAGTCATTAGAAATGGTAAAAGTTTGATTTCTGATTTGAAGTCTCGGTTGTCAGCACAGCTTGAGATGAAAAATCTAGGGGTAGCTTGGTACATTCTGGGGATGGAGATCAGAAGAGACATAGAAAACAAAAAACTTTGGTTAGGTTAGAGTAAGTATGTTAACACTATTTTGGAGAGATTCAACATAGTATTTTACAGACCTTTGACTGTTCCTGTTATAATGGGGACAAAGTTATCTGTTGTAGATTGTCCAAAGTCTTCTTTTCAGAGGCAGGATATGAGCAAAGTTCCTTATGCTAGTGCAGTTGGCAGTTTGATGTATGTGATGGTCTATACAAGACTGGACATTGCCCAAGCAGTGGGAGTCCTTAGTCAATTTATGGCTAATCTTGGATGGGTACATTGGGCTGCAGTGAAGAGAATGTTTAGATATTTATGGGGTACTTTTGAGTATTCCATATATTATCATGGTTATCCTACAAGGCCTTGGCAATCACTTTGTATTTGTGGATTTGTGGATTCAGATTGGACAGGTGACATTGACAGTAGGAGATCCACCAATGCTTATGTGTTCACTATGTTTGGTGGTGCTATTATTTGAATGAGTAAGCGGCAACCTATGGTTGCTTTGTCCACTATTGAAGTTGAGTACATGGCAGAAACTCATGCTTGTAAAGAAGCCATTTGGCTTAAGAGATTGTGTTTTGATGTTGGGTTTGATGCATGGAAGATTACTATTTGTTGTGACAGTCAGAGTGCGATATGTTTGGTGAAGAATCCTACTTTCCACACGAGGACTAAGCATATTGATGTCTAGTACCATTTTTTCTATGACATGGTAGAGGATGGGAAGATAAACTTGGAGAAAGTTGACACTTTAATGAATGTTGTAGATTCCTCGACAAAACTTGTGAGCATAGAGAAGTTCAGATGGTGTTTAGAGTCTATAGGCCTCTCGGGCCCTAGCAATTAAATCATGGTGTTGATACTCCCTTTACTCTTGCAAGGTGTTTGACAAATGGGAGAATGTTAGGAAAAGTGTCTCAACCTTGCAACTATGAAAGGTTACTATTCTTCCCATTTTTGGTCTTTTTGAATACCCTTTATCTCAGAGAATGGTCTAGAACTTTAAAAGTTTCCAAAAGGGCTAAAAATGACGGGACTTACTATTTTTAGTAAATCTACATTTGACCTCAGATTGACCTAAAATTTTTCCCAAAAGGTGCAGAACTACTAAGTAAACATCTCGGGTGAGTTTCGACTCAAGATCATATCTGGATTGCGAGATATTAAAGTTTCTATTTTTTGAAATTGTCAAAAAATGTTTTGAACTTAGTTTTGAGGCACTTAGAGGTTCCTAAATGCCCTAAAAGTTGTCATAATTGACAAAGTAGGTTATAGCTTGATAGATCTCTTCTCAAGCTTTCTGATGCATTAAACAGATCATGAATTGGACACCCATATCAAAAGTTATGACCTTCGGAAGTTAGACCTCCTATTTTTGGGAATGTGAAAATGTGTTGGACACTCAAAAGAGCTGTAAAGGGGAGAGTTACATGTGTTGGTGTGTGATTTGGCACATCACAAGGCATATTTGATTGGAGATAATTTGAGTGCCACTCTTGGGTGGTTTTGGCTCATGGTTTTGTAATCACTGTTAATGGTTTACTGTATTGTATCTCTTGTATATTTGGAGCTTGATATGGAGGTTGTGTGTAAGAGTCTTATAGATTTTGAGTTACCTCCTGGATCTTTGGTTTGTTATACTCCTATGAAAGCTTTCTCTACAAGTATATTGTAATCTTCTTGATTCTTGAATAATATATTGGGCGGCTTTGAAGTGTGGGGTTTTTTACCTGAAAGGGTTTTCCCCACGTATGTCTTGTGTTGTGAGTTTTGCATTTAGAAGTTTTTATTCTTTCTGTTAATGTGCATCTTAATCTGTAATTGTAAAAGTTAAAATTTGCATAAATCTTTCCTCAGTAGATCAGTGTAGGAAGTGTTTCCACATACCTTGCTTCCTTTCAATCTTAAGGTTTTTGAGCCTTCTGAGCGCGATGGCAAGGTCTGTTTGGGCTGAAAATGCACCGATTTATCAGCTACCTCTAGGAACCCCTCAAATAACCTCTGTAGCAATTGGGTCCTTCGATCTCTGATTTTGGTGAAACAAAAGCCAATTTTGACTTTTTCGAGCCTTCTGGACGCTATGGAGATGCTAAAAATTCCTCCAGGATTAACAAAAATGCTACAATCACCCATATCTCACAAGAATACAAATATGCATACCAAAATATTACAGATGCTTAATTTCCTTCAAACTATTCTGATTCTCCAGATCATCCGAGGATGCAAGAGAAGAGCATACTGGGTTCTTGAAAAAAATAATAGCAATCTAATAGTCTCAAATCTCTCAAATATCAAGATTACAAAAATGAACTAAAACAAACAAATAGGCTCTGATACCATTTCAGATTCTATGAGAAGCAAGAATTGAGCTAGGATCTGATGTCGATCGTAGATCACATACACTGCAGTTGACAAATGATCAAAGATCAAAATAGTGGAATGGAGAGAGAATCTTGAAAGAGAGAATAAAAAAGACAACTGCAAGAGAATTTAGATAATGCTCACATTACTCTCCCTTACTCATTACCGAACTAGTAATCGAACTAGTTAAGGCGAGAGGAGAGTGTTGTATATATAGCAAATAAAGGGCAAATACATCCAAGAGGTGTCATAACTCCAACTACCCAAAACAGGCAGAAGTTTTACCTACTTGGTAAATGCAAAAACATGTGGCATAACCTCCTCAAGTGAAGACAAAAAGGAGGTGGCACATAAATCCAAAAGAGGGTGAGAAACCCAACTACCCCATAACCTACTCAGGTAAAGACAAAATAGTGGTTATGAGAGGTGGCACAATAAGCCAAAAAGAGGTGTGTAACTCAACTACCCATGTGTGGGAGGGAGTGACACATGTAGTTGATGTATTTCACCATGTCTCCTCATATTAACCACATCTAATAAACCTAAGAAAGCTTAATAATGTGTAGGAAAAATAAATATCCCTAAGTAAAAAAAATGTACACTAACAAAAACAAAAGATGAGAGAAGAATCCTCATGAAGTATGATGTCTCTGAAAAATGCTCAAGTGTCCACATGTCACAATCAATAGATGCCACAAAATTAGGAACTCCATGCCTAATCAAAGAGTGTGACAATCCAAGACAATAGGAAAACTTATGATCAACAATCTCCAAAGACAAATATGATGTGACAATAATCATGCTATAATTGTTATCAAAGGGGAAATGGATATCTTCAAGTGTCTTCCAAATTTGCAAGATGGGACTCACAAAACAAATATGAAATACCTATCAAGTACTCATCCCACAAAGATGAATCTGAAAGATAATAAACATCTTGTTGAGCAGGATCAAGGGAAGTCTTAATCAATGAATGTGAAGGATCAACAAGTGTCTCTATAGGAAGGAGTGGAAACCTCATCATCCAAATGTGCAAGGTGTTCGAAAGAAACAAACTCCTTTTTTGTATCATAGTCATATGGTTTATTATCTAAATCATCAAGAGGTACAAGACAATCTAAAACAAGACCATCTAGGAATGGTTGAATATCAGGATCTCCATATATCTCCCAAATTTTTGTCCACATAGCACGATGACATAAAATGTGTGAAATGGAACAGAAAGTGTCATCATTAACATGGCAACTGATCACTGCTAGAACATGATCTTTTTTGGAATGCCAAACAAAATTCTTCCAATAAGTATCTAGTTGATGAACAAGACAATATAGATGTGGCAAAAGATGAAGCCAATGCAAGTGTTTCATAATACCATCTCTCCATTGTTTATAGTTCCTCTTTTACAACATGATTAGAGAAGGACAAAATGAAAAACCTGTAATGAACTAAGATAGATCTCCAAATTACAAATAAATGAAATCCTCAACTAAAATTATGAACTCCCCAAATAGATCAATACTTGAATTGAAGCCCCCAAGCAAAAACAACCACTAATTTCAACAATGTTTCCAAATAATGAGTGAAAAGTACCCAATATGGCCTCAAACTTAAAATATGATATCTTAGGAAGAATCTATACAATTGGCATAATAGATCTATAGTGCTCAGAAATACATTTCCAACGCCTATAAGAAGTTGAAATTTTGACATTGTGGGTGCAAGTTATGGCTTGGCGAAGATTACATGCAAGTACAAATTTCAAACAAAAAATTAGGCACCTACAACAAAATTAGAAAAAAGTACCTATACCATTGCAAAGTTCTTAGAACCAACTTTCCAACACCTATTCATTTGTGAAAATCTAATAGTGTGGCAAAAATTTATGGCTCCAAGAAAAAAATTTGCTATTAGGGCATAAAAAGGGGCCTAGGGGCCCTGTTGGTGGTGCTCGGATGGCAATTAGTGGCAGAACGTACTGCTTAGGGTGGCGCCTTAGTGTTTCCCACTAGTGGCAGTGGTTGGACCTCAATAGAGGTGCAAAAAATGCCTAGTGGTGGTTGAGATTTAGGTCAGCTTCCTGTAGAGGAGAGGCAGAGGTGCTATTGGGGCTTAGCCCCTTTAGTAGGAAGAAACCAGGGGCTACTCTCCAATGTGGTCATGAGTTTATGTGAAAATATCCTACTATAAGTACTAACCAGTGGTCAATAACCGCAAAACAAAAGAATTTTTTGTCGGTAAAACATAAAGTTCACAAGATAATAACCGTTGATAAATAATTAAATCTGTCAAATATTACCATGAGATAAAAACCTCAATTGCACAGAAACTACCAATGACATCATGCCTACTACAAATCGTACTGTTAGCACTAAAAATTAATGTAGAGACTATGTCAGATGCCATGACTATGTATGGATTATGTTGGCAAGAGACACTGCTTTGCATAATAGGTGTTGTCATTAATGGCAACTAAGACCATTACACTCATCCACATAACACAATTTGTTCATACCGGAAGTTAGAATTAGAATTTATCTAAGTCTGGGCAGTCAGGAACAGAGCATGTGATAGGGTCCAATATCTTGGTCTGAATCTCTCTGGTGGAAAGTCATGGTTTGTTGTGGATCTGAAGTAGTCATAAGCATTATCAGAATAATCTATATCTAGAGTTTTGGCCCCCAGTGACAAAGGATTCGAAAGTTATTAGCTTTTGAGTATTGGGTTAATAGTTTGACAGAGCAGTCAGAAGAACATGACCACTTTGTAAATGATCTTGGTTCCGGATGTATGAAAGTTGTTGATTGGGCAAGTAGTGATGATCATTGATAGTGACCGACCTAATTGATGATATGTGAGTGCAAGTTTTGGTCCGCGTCTCAAGTTATGCATGGATCTAGCCGATAGAGCAGAGTATTTAATAAAGTTCCAAGTGTTCCTGAAGCTGACTGGAAAGTAATTAAAGATCAGGATGCGGATATATATAGCTGATGGATATGGATGATTTTGCTGTGTGTGTGTGTTGCGACTATGATGTAATTACAAAAAGAGCAGAGATCAAAAGTTCAGATGTTAGCAGAACAGTAAGAGGAGCAGAGTAAGGATGAAGTGTGTCAAGTCAGTTTTCTATGCTTAACCAGAACTGAACTCCAGCATTGATAGATGCTAAATATCAGTTCAAACTTATTGTAATTCTCTTTCTGTAGGCAGTGAGCCTTTTTTTGAGTAGTGAGCTCTGGGCAGTGAGCCCGTATGCATGTGCATTCCCCATTGTAATACTTTTAACAGAGTATAATCTTTGTGGGTTAACCCCCACCATGGTTTTTCCCTTATTTGGATTTCTACATCAAAAATCTTGGTGTCAAGTGTGTTATTTATGTTTCTACTCATGTGTTATTGATTAATGCTGAAATGTTTATATCATTAATTTGATTACAAGTTATAAAGGAAGATTAAAGGTAGAAAAGTTTAAATTGTGTGACAACTGATTCACCCCCCCTCTCAGTTGTCTGGATCTAATCCAATAGATTGTATGATGATCACCGTATAATATTGATATGTACAGTTGTACAGATTCCATACAATTTGCACAGAATTTTTTGCGCCCTAAAATTAAAAACCTCAAAAAATGATGAAATTTTTTTATGCCAAAGTATGAAGTGTTATATGTCAAAATTTGTCTCTCGAGCCTTCTAGACGCAATAGTGAGGTCCATTTTGCACCAGGATGCACTGTATGAAATTTTTTGGAAAAGAATCTCCAAAATGAGGGAAGGGAATTGTAGATTTGAAGCTCTGATACCATGTAAGATTCACATAATAGACTCAAGAGATACCCAGGATCACCTGCAATGAAAGCAACCTTCCATAACAAGAGAGAAGCAATAACAAAGCTATATTGCCAAAGAATGATAATTATGAATACAAGATACATTATGTACAACATCTGACCCACACATAAAGTACAATGAGAGCCCTTGCTTATAAGGCAAGGTTGAGACCTAGGACAACATGTGATCATGATAAGTGTCTTAATCCTATGACATGAGGCACAAATATTAAATTCCCTAAGTAAACTTAACTAGACAAGTGTGAATAGGACCTAATATGGAACCAATTAAGTAATATACCATGTTTACACCAACAATAACATCTCCTAGGTTTCAACAAGTAAAACCAAGATTTTAAAACTATCAAGGTTATCCTATCTTTCCTATTGACATTTGAGGGACCACCACCTTTTTCCCATGACCCCTTCTCTAGGAGGTACCTAAAGTATCTAAAGGAATCGTTTAATCATGCAATCTAAGGCATCATTCTACCTAGGCCACTCCTAGATCTACCAAAGTTTAATCAACAAGTAGATCCTAATGTGCATCATATGCCATTTCTATAAGAGAACTCTACCTTGGGACATAGTAGTTAATCAATTTTTTGTAAAGACCCTTAAAGAGATCATCCTTAGGTGGCATTTTTGGTTGCCAGAGGGCTCCATCTACTCATTCTTTTAGCTTACCAGTGAAATTGTGGCAACTTTTGACATGAATAAACTTTTCAAAACTATAATTAGGGAATTTCTAAACTAAAACAAGACATCAATGAATTGGTAGCCCACTTTGTGACCCAATGGAAGTGGGTTTTATACTTATTCACCAGTGTTCCCAACATGGATCATGGGTAATTGTGAAATCTTTCCCTCCACACCTCAAATAGGGATATGCATGAATATGTTGAAAAGATCCCATATAAATATTATCAAGAAGATTTGGAGGGCACCCTTAGGATAGATAAAGTAGCAATAGACAATGGTAGATGAACATATGAGTCCAATGGAAGGTTGATCACCCATGGCTAGAGTAACACACAAAACATGAACAACAACAACCCCTCTATGCCAAAAATTCTAAACAACAACAAAAATGAATGGGGTCTTAGATGCCCCACCTATTAAGAACAATAGTGATAGAAATGGTCATAATAATAATTATACTATAAATATGGTGGAAACAACAATCAAGGGGGTAGAACATGTCTATAGTGGCCAATGCTATCAACTATCCACCACAAAACAACTACTATCAAGGCAATAACCATCCTTAAGAAAACCACATGCTCAATACAACTACTACTTTGATCTTGACCATAGGCTAAGGGATTATGACCCCAAGAAATTCTATGTTTTTTATAAAATAAGGGGGCATGAAATCAAGATCTATAAGGATCACAATAGGTTCATTCAAATTTTTTTTGAGGACCAGTAATGACTATTTATAGAAATGATTATTTGGAGGATCTTTCCATGAACAACAACTGGGGATCCATCACCCCACTATCTCTCATCTAATCCATCATCATCTAGCTCGATAGTTATCTCAAACCTTGAAGAAACAAACTTGTTGCTTCAACTTGGTCTAAAAGGGAAATGCTTAGCTTGGTTGAATTGGTAAATGATGAAAATATCTAAATGACCACCCAGATTTAGCATGAGGAACATGTGGTCTCTTTAGTGCAACTGACCCCAAACCTAGGAGGTCCTTATAACCTAATCAAATATCTAAAGAAGTATTTCATACATATTTCCTTTATGTATTTTCTAAGAAACTCTCATCCCCATTTTTCTATTCTTCTAGAAGCAATTAGGTTGAAATATTTGAATCATATAAACCCACCTCCAAAATCCCAAGTGAACCGTGTTGATTTAGATATTAACTCTCCAAACTCTAAATGATGACCTAGGTTTTTTCTTTGACCCTAGGCAAATGCCTTTAGAGGCCAAACTGACTAGAAGAGGAGACCATGCCTTACACTTGCAAGTTTGGGATTATGACAACTACATAAAGAGGGTCATGATTAATGATGGGGCTACAATAAAAGTTCTCTTTTCCCTATTCTAGAGAATGGGTTATGGAGAGATTAATATTACATCTTGTAGACATATGCTATGGGGTTACAATAACCTAAAGGAAATAACATTTGGGAAGATTATCATTATAGTTACCCTCGGTCCCAATATGATCCCCACTTTGTTCTATGTCGTTAACAAGGACATCAATTACAACATACTGCTAGGGAGACCTTAGATTCAAAACATCAAGGTTGTGCCTTCTAAAATGTTTTAGGAGGTTTGGTTCCTATATTTAAGGAAAATTTATATCAAAAATGGGATCCTGAACGATTTGATAAGGTTGGGGTGGATCACATTAAAAAAAGAGTATGGATATTGATTGACTACAAATTACCCACAAATTAGGTAACATTTCTTGTGCCCATTCTACAAGTAAGTCTCACAAGGAAAGGAGCAAAACCTAAAGTGGATATTAAAGGGGAAGAAACCCCAAACTTGAAAAAGTTAAAATATCCAAAGATGTTGATAGAATTTTAATAAAAAGTTCAATATAGATATCCTCTTTTAGAGAGAGATGAGCCATTTATGTTCCCCTTCGATGCTCATTCTATAGGAACATACACTCCCTTTGGAACTATGGTCATGCTATCAATAAACTTAGTGACATTTGTATGGTTGAACTTATTAATCATGATATAGAAGAGACTAAACTAGAACTAGAACCCCACTCCACTTCTAGATAATCTTTGAACCCTTCATTTTAGTGGGGCTATGTGTAGGTGGAAGCTAGATTTAGAATAGTGTTAACCTCCTTAGAAAGGTAGATCCTACCCTTTTCTTTTCCAACATCATGGTATATAATCCCTTTCATTAGGGGTCATGCTTTTGCAATTTTTAGAGACAAAAAATTGTATTTATTTGGAGATTCCCAATTGCTCGTTAACTAAGTCTCTGAAACATATTACACTAGGTCTGAGCTATTACAACTGTAAAAGGAGGTAGTCCATGTTTTGGCTTATCAATTCAATTATTTTTTAATCTAATTTGTGCCAAGATAGGATAAGAAAATATCCTTTATGGCCACCTCTTCCTCCATGCTCCCACCACACATGCAAAGTTATGAATCTTAGAGTTTGTAGTTGCAATAAAAAAAGAACCGTTGATGGAAAGAGGTGATTTACTTGGAGCACTTAACTACATAGAAAATAGGCTAGAGACTTTCATGTGTAATTACGTAGAAAATTATGAAGTGATCCTTTATCTTCACATTTATGATTATCTCCCATGGGTTTAATATAAGAAGGGATACTCTTTAATCCCTCATATAGATAATTACTTTGGAGGTGAATTATAGATCCCACAAACAAAACATGACACCCCTGAGTTACTTTTGGTCCATCTACAAATCAAAGAAGGCAATCCCTCCTTAATAGAGGATACTATTGATCTAAACATCCACACACCATAAAAGCCTAGGAGGTTAAAACTAGGTTCCAATCTAACAATGAAGGAGTTGGAAATCTACACAAAAAACCTTATTATTTTCATGGATTTCTTGACATGGGAATACTTAGATATGCTAAGATTAGATCTTGATGCTCTTGTCCTTAACCTAGTTACCAAACTAGACACAAAACTAGTTAAACAAAACTTAGATCCATCAAACCCCAAGTTGCTGCAATTGTGAAAGAAGAATTGATGAAATTTCTCAACATGGAGTTTATTAAACTAGTAGATTAGTCTACATGGATATCAAATGTAGTTTTAGTCCTAACAAAGAATGGGAAAATTAACTTAATGAACTATATAAAGTATAACACATATTTATTCATAAAAAAAGTTATAGCATATCCCATTACATGATAATGTGACAATCTTAATCAAAATAGTGATATGTCAAAGATTAGTGGGTGCACTAACATTGACATGACATGTGGCAATAGTAGAAAGGGTTATCTTCACTATGTACAAACATCATCTCACTTTAGTAGTTGATGTTTTATTTGTAATGAGAGAGAGATCCTCCATAGTTCCTTTCTAATATTATAATACTAAAGATAATAGATAGTTTTTTGAGGGATACCTTGAAAGAATGTAAAGTTCAATTGGAATAGGGTATCATAAGCAAAACATGAGATTAAATGTTAGTGCTAGTCTTCTCATCTTTCTTTCTTTCTTTTATTTTGATGCATTATCCATAATCCAAGCTTTACTTTTATCCTGTGTTTATAATGGAACTGATTAACGTGTTATTATTTGTTAGTGGAAGATTTGTTGTGAAAGATTCATTAGTGCTGGTAAACCTATTAGATATTAGAAAACTACATTTTTTCTCTAGTTATACTTTCAACCACTATTGATAGGGTTAACAACATATCCTTTTTGGTTAAATATTATCCATCCTTACCTATGGGTTATTCACATAAAGTTGTTTAGTTTTGTTAGAATCATCCACTAATGAATAAGCACAACCAAAAATAAGTTTTGTAAATAAAGAGGCTGACCGTGCAATATTTTTAAACAATAAAATTATAGCTAAGATTTTGCCTATTACACATCACTCTATTTGTGTTTGTAAGTGATAAAATTTGAATGGCACGCTACATGGCAAGTCTAATGATGACCCAAAAATCTAGCACATGAGTCTACATGGCATGAAGCATAAAAATATGATCTCTAATTAATATCTCCAAGCTAAAGTGACCATGTCAACCTCCTAGGATTCTCCACATACTATTAATAGTTTCTTTTTTCAATCTATGAAGTGTCCAAATTTTCATGCTATGTAAACAAGTAGTTTTCCTTGTCAAAATAATGAGTTCACCACTTCCTTGTAGTGGTAAATGCTTGTTTGCCTTAGAAAACTCTCATTTTCCATGGTGATTTTTTTTTCTAAGGTGTTGAACTCATTCATTCTATTCATACACATGATTTTTCTTAATTGCACAAGTTCATATTCACTTTTAGATTGTGTTTAGCCTAGTCAAGTGATTTAGATATTATATCTTTAACATCCAATCACTAGCATCTATTATTAACCTTCTTTGTGTTAGCCAAAGGGTCCATATTTTTTCAAACAAACAATCATCCATTGTTGAGAACTTGAGACCTTTGAGATCTTTGTTGAAGCTTTAAAAAATCCTTATACACCATTATTCAACACTTGCAAGCCTCAATCATTTCTCCCTCAAGAAATTCTATCTTAGTTTGCCTACCCCTTTTGCTTTGGAGATAGTTACTAAAATTGAAGCCTGAAGGAGAGGGATGCTACTATATTATTGAGGATATATTGCCACCAAATTTGCTCCTTATTTGAGATAATTCTGGTCTAGTGTGGAATTTCTTGTTTTTCTTAGATTAGAATATATTTGTTATTAATTAGTTTAGTTTTTTATGAATGAAAAGTTTGTGTGTCTATGAAATAGATGCTTTAGTTTGATTAAGAGTAGATTTGGTTTAGTAGGGGATATATATATATTTAGACTCATTTGTCTAGTTAAAAGGTTCTTTTATTTAGATATGTGTTTTTTCTTTTTTTTTTTACGCTTGGTAAACTTTTTAACGTGACCGATGACGTTGGTACGACATGCCCTCTGGCTCCATGGTAACGCTTTTGCTTGGAGCTATGAACCGATGAGGCCATGCAACACAGGGGACCTCATCCTCAAGTAAGAACACTTCAAACCCGCGAGCTCATTGGCCTAGCGAAGGCGTAAAGCCTGGGAGCTTGTTGGCCTAGTAGGGATTTCAACTCAGGTGGCCGCCACTACAACCGAGTGGCTTAACCACCGAACCACACCCTTAATGACATTTAGATATGTGCTTTTGAGCACATTGTTTGCAATTGAAATTTTTTCTATCATTTATATTTTTCTTCCAAGCATTCCTCAAAACCATTTGTTTAAATCTTTTTATTGTTTCACAAAATTAAGAATCAAAAGCATAATCACACAACACATAGTTTCCCAAGAAGGATCCCCAAAGGGTTTCTTTGAAATCCTCTATTTTTTTAGAGTGATTTAGAAGAAGCACTAGGAAGTCCCTTTAGTGGATCTAGGATTTAAACTAGCAAACATACCCATCACACCAGAAAACATAGACAAAATTAAGAAGAGAAAATGAAAATAAATATTCTATTATTTTCTACATATTGAAAGAAATATTTCTTTCAAAAAGAATTATCTATCCATTGTTTCTTGAAAAGAAAAAGGATAAATTATTTGTTTGTCTTACTTCTTCTCTTGTGTTTTCTAGAAAAATAATTTTGTCATGCAAGATTTTATTAGATTGATCAAAAATTATATTTAATTAATTCTTTAATTATATTAATTCAATTAGAGTAATTGAATTGATTTAGTGTTAATTACTTACCTTAATTTATTTGATTGATTAATTTCTTTTTATTTCTTGAAGTAACAAAAACTCTAAATAAGAAAGTTAATTAGTTTATTTTAAGTTTAATTAATTGGCCTTGCATGATTAATTAGTAATTGGTTATTTAATTAATTATATCAAAGTCAAGAGGAGCAATAATGTTAACTTAGTTAATTAGTTAATTGATTATTATTAAATACATAAAATAGTTAATTTATTTAAAACAACTAAAAAACCCAAAAAAATTAATTGTATACATTTAATTAGAGTAGAATTATTTCCCAAATGTTAAACACAAACCAAAAACATTTACATTTGAACAAGAATCCATTCAAAATAACAACTAGAACTTTCCAAGAAATCAACAATCAAAACAATCAACAAAGTCACTAATGCAATAAGAACAAACATTTACAACATAATAACATTCAACACAAATCAACTTGTCTACCTTGACTTTGAGGACCACATTTGATCTCATCACACTTGTGTCCTATCTTTCTCAAAGAAATCTAAAGAGAGTTGGGAGAGGCTCCACCCATTTCCCCAACCATTGTTCTTGAACAAGTTGCTCTTCTTGAATCCGTCCAATGAGAAAATGCTCATTTGGAAGCCTTACAAAGAACAATAAACTAACAAGTTAACACTCCATCAAAAAATAATCAACACTTCTTTCTATAAAAACTCCTTGCATCATTTGTGAAAAGGGGTTGGGCTTAATGGCAAGGCCATAAGGTTCTCAAGATGGAGATCCAAGTTCAAATCCCCCAAGTAACATCTATAGTTGGAACTTCAAGATGTGGCTCTTGGATTTTATGGTGGTTCCATTGGTGGTTTCTAGTGTGGTTCTATGTGGTGACTCTTGGTCTTCCAGTGGCTCTTAAGTGGATCCTTGGCTCTTGGACTTCCGTGGTGGCTCCGTTCGTGGTTTCTAGTGCGGTTCTATGCGGTGACTCTTGGTCTTCCAATGGCTCTTAAGTGGATCCTAAGCTCTAATGTGGATGGGGAGGAGGTCGCCCTTGTGACCTCCACTAGAGTGGGCCAACCTAAATATCCTTACATTAAAGATTAAAAAAAACTCCTTGCATCACATTTTTTCACATTCTTAGAGATTCTCAATTTATTTTGAGAGACCCTCTTACACCCATCATTTAATTGTTGTTTACCCAAGACGAATGGAATCTTGTCAACACTTTGCCTCTAGATCAACTCTTTCCACATTTGTAGCAGTGAATCAGGATTTTCATCCAATCAACATGAACTAACATGTGGGTTCTATTTTAGTGCATACATATTTTGGTGAACTCACTATGAAGGATAAATTTTATAAAGCCTCCTAGGTTTCAATAGCTAGACCTAGGATATTTGAACTTTATGTTTCCTAGGTTTCAATAAGTAAACCCAAGATTTTAAAACTATTGGGGTTATCCAGTATTTCCTATATGATGAACATTTGAGAGACCACCACTCTCTGTCCATGACTCATTCTCTAGGATATACCTAAAGAGTCTAAAGGAACCCTTGATCATGTAATATGAGGCATCATTCTACCTAGGTCACTCCCAAATCTACCAAAGTTTAATGGATAGGTAGATCTCAATGCACAAATCAAGCATATACCATTTCTGTAAGAGAACTACTCACTTGGGACATAGTAGTTACTCAAATTTTTCTAAAGACCCTTAAAGAGATCACCCTTAACTGGTATTTTAGGTTACCAAAGGGCCCATCCACTCATTCTTTCATCTTATCATTGAACTTGTGGTAGCTCTTGACATGAATAAACTTGTCAAAACTATAATTAAGGAATTTCTAAACTAAAACATGACAATAATGAGTTAGTAGTTGATTTCTTGACCTGGTGGAGGTGGGTTTTATACTTATTCACAATTGTTCCCCACATGGATAACATGGAACTATGTGATCTTTTCCTACACACCCTAAATATGGATATGTATGAAGAGTTCCAAAAGCTCCCATGTAAATATTATGAAGAAGATTTGGAGAGTACCCTTAGGATAGATCAAGAATCCATAAATAGTGGTAGATGAACATATGGGTCCAATGGAAGGTTGGTCACCTATGGCCAAAGTAGTGCATAAAACATGAACACCAATAACCCCTCTATGCAAAAAATCCTAAAGAGAAAAAAAATTGTGACCATGGGAGGGGTCTTAGATGCCCCACCTATTAAGAACAACAACAACTACAATGCAAATGTGGCTATAACAACAATCAAGGGGGATATAAGATGTATACAATAGTCAATGTTATTGACTATCCACCACAAAAATATATATATTATGAAGGAAATATCCATCCTTAAGAAAACCACATGTTTAATAACAACTATTTTGATTCCTACCATAGGCCAAGGGATTATGACCCCAAGATATTCTATTCTTTATATAAAACAAGGGGGCATGAAATTGAGACTTATTAGGATTACAATAGGTTCATCCAAAATTTTATTGAGAACAAACAATGACTATTTATAAAAATGTTCATTTGCAAGATTTTTCATGAACAACAACCAAGTATCCATCACCCTGTTATTGATCATTCAACCCATCATATAACTTGACGGTTGTCTCAAACCTTGAAGAAACAAATTTGTTGCTTTAACTTGGTTTGGAAGGACAAATAAAAATTCTTAGCTTGGTTGAATTGGTAAATGATGAAAATATCCAATTGAGTAGACCTAAATTGAGCGTGAGGAACATGTTGTCTCTTTGGTGCAATCAACCCCAAACTTAGTAGGTCCTTATGACCCAATCAAATATATAAAGAAATATTTTGCACATATTTCCTTTATATATCTTCTAAGAAACTCTCCTCCACATCAAGTTGTCCTTTTGAAAGCAATTGGGTTGAAATACCTAAATCATATAATGTAACGCCTGCCTTGTACACCTCAAAGAAATACACATTTATGCTACATGAAACAGGAACATTTTTTTTTTTAAATGTTTAAGATAACAAATAATGTTAACATAACTAACTACGACATATTCTCTAAGGATACAAGGCTGCATTACTTTACAAACCAACTAACATAAATTAACATTCATCAGTAACTGATTCGAATCCAATGCACAATAACTAATTCATATTCATTGCATGTCAACAAATAATGCAATATAATCTACATAATTAAATACATAACTGAAATGCTTTCCTTACTCATAAGTACATCATGACATCATTACATTGCCATTTTTAGACTACATCAGAATTACATACATTATGATTGATCTATTACACAAATCTGGTACAAGATTATACACATACATCTTCATCAACTGGTACAAGTACAATCATCTGGAATAAATCTTTTCTGCACATAATCTTCGACAAGAGTAACCAATGGATAAAATAGCTCTTCCACCTGACCATGTGGAACCTTAAGGTCCACCCCCCGAGCTAGGAGTTAACATGAGGTCCCAAACAATAACAGTCAGGTAGACAAAAGACAAACAAGAACAAAGGACGACCAAACGCCAATACAACACATGGCAATAATAATACAACACAACTTAACTTCTAGAGGCGAAACATAATGTAAGTGGAGAGACCAAACAAGGAATGCTAGGTTGTAGTAGGGAGAGTGTCATCACACGGTCCTAGCATGGGTTATCCTGACAGCCTCTCACTAGGCGCCGGCCCCATAGGGTGACACATGCGGAATCGACCTTCCTTTCGTGAAGGAAGTCAATCATGCCAACCAGGCCTTCTCTACCCATCCTTAGTCTATACAAGCACTACACGCCAGGGGAGAGGAATCCATTAATCTTGTTTAATGTGAAAACTACCCTTAACCCCCTAGTTCATTTTAGGTTATCACTTGATTAATCTACTGTCAACGGGTTATCCTGACTGCCACTTTGGGCACCGGTCCCACGTTGAAAGCCACTCTCCTTCCTAACACCTAGTAAACCCTAACCATCAGACAAGGCATTATAGCAATACACATACATGTTCCCTGCAAGGCATAAACCCTCTTGCATTACAAACAGAATCATAACACCAATTGTTATCCATCGCCTATAGCATTACAACATTTTACTCATTTACAGATTCCAGGTCTCTCCAAACAACAATTACGACAAAACGGATACAAGATAGTCACAACTGGTTAAATATCTCATCCAGAGAATATTATATCACAAAACACATAATCAACTTAGTCAATACTCCATTATACTTCATACTAAATTTGAATCACATAATTGTTATAACATCACAAATACAAAAACATCCATCCACACTATGACCAACTAAGCCTCTGGAATTTTGAGTTTGACCACTCTCAATTTGACTCTTTACGACAATAGAAATACTTAACTCACACAGTACATTTCAGATTCTAGAAATTAAACACTAAAATTCCTTCTTGGCTCATCATAAATAACTTTGTAATGAAATCAACAATGGATTACATTATCTCTTTAAATCAAACTAATTAATTTCACAATAAATACAACAATTATACTAATACATTACAATTAAATTATCTAAATATTCTACATTTGTTTCTAAAGATAGATTATAAAACACAAGTATAACAAATTTTACACTTATTAACTTACCTTTCCAACGTTGGATTAAGTACTATAATAATACCTTATAACTATACGGCAATACAACGAGGACAAAGGTCCAACCATCAACAATGAACATCAATGCTTTCATTTTCCTCTAAGTTCTACCCTAATACGGTCCTTCAGATATTCTTGACCTCAATCAGATAACAGTTTAATATGCTTGGATTTCTTCGTCATAACGATGTCTCTGAAATGTTTTAATCAAAGATGATTTAAATCTGTCTAAGAAGAAGATCGGGACTGGTCATTCTCACACCGTCAAAACTTGATAGATGTATCAACTATGTTCGTTCCCAAGGCATTACAGTTTTCTGGTAAATGCTTCTACTATATCTGTTTCAAGTGTAATAACCTATTGAATTGTAAGCACTAATCGCAGAGATGGTGTGAAATTGTTAATGACCGCTTAACCATTGAAATGGATGATATTAGTTTAGTCTAATAACTTCTGGTAGCATCCATCTAACTCCTTCAAACTTGCAATTGATATAATTGGCGGTAACACTTCAACAGTTTTCTTTCTAACACAATATTTTTTCACGAAAGTCAATGGTCATAGAAAACGAAGGTAATAGGTTTGAGGATTAATGTTTCGAAGGTTCCAAGGATGTTCTTTGGGATCCCAACACCTTAATAATACTTCCAAGTAATATCAAAACCACAACTCCTAAACAGAGAACAACTCCTAAATGGGATCACATGGAAATATGAAATTATGGATTAACTAATTACTTACTGACGTTGTGGACAGCTGAATGCACAACAATAGCCTATATGTCGAGTGACAATGAGAGTAGAGGATTATGTCTTGAAATGTATAGTGGTTTCCAAGGTTTCCTTATAAATGGCACCCTAAATGCGAAAGATAAAGTTAAACCTCAAGAATATGGAGATAGCTATTAGATCTACCATATGACTTAAAAGCAATAATCCATGATGGCACCACAGATTTCTTGAGACACTCATGGCACCACGAGGCCTTAGAGCATAATGTGGATGAGATATTCCATAATAAGATTGCAGAATACAATCTGAGACTCTAAGGTTAAGAAATGTTCACTGTGTATGAGGAACAAGACGCTAAACTCCACTAAGGGTGCGATCTGCATGGGTAAACCCTCCACAGTTTACTGAGATGCTTATTGGCTTCAAGGAGAATAATATATACCACTACAGACAGACATTACACAAAACATATAGCTCTGTGAATAAGCCTACATGTACAGACTACCATTTTCATGTACGGTTTTTTATTGCTAAATGCTCAGTACCATACAACTTAGAAATCAAAACATCCGACACCATTATGCTGCTCAAATTACAAATATTGAGATTGCTTACAACAGCAAAAGAGAAGGGAAAATAACCTCCACTGACTGCATACCAAACTGAACCATCTGTATCCATATTCCATCAAAAACCTCAATCTAACTCGGTCTCCATATGAGATGCATCTGCACTAGGCTCTGATTTAAAGGACTCATCTTAATTCTAAGTATTTCTAATGCTTGGATTGTGGATGGCTTCTAGTCTATCTGCTGCGAGGTGGGGATGGCCAATACTTGACCAAGTGTGCACTACATTCAATTTGAACTTACACATTTTGTCACAGCAGATCTATATTCACTGATATAAAAGGCTTTGCCATTTGCATAATGTTAACTCAGTAAGAATATAAGGATGGCAACTGCAACAGAACAGTTTTTTCACAGATCGCATATCATCCTTAATTACAGAAGTTGTGCAATCTCAAATATCCAAGAAGCTAAACTTTTAAATGTAAGCAACCTGGATCAGAACATGCACTGCCAGACATTCATGATCTTATCATCCCTCAACTGACACAAGCTGTACATTTCGAGAGGCATCATGCCTAACATACAAGATTCATGATTTAATCATTGTCTTCTCAGCAGTTGAACAAGCCAGCAGTTGCGTCAATCTACTTGAATGCATACAAGAACACAAAACTGGATCAGGACTATGAAGCGTATTGTAGGGCAATGGAACTTCTAGTGACATGACTGCCAACGGTTTATTCCTATCATAACAAAAATGAATTTTAAAAGACCATTTAGTCACGCTGGGATAGGTTTATACTCTGTGAAGTGAAAGCTTTAAATTCTCCGTAAGGCCACATCAAGTGAATAGCAGATTCTAATCTCCAGCATTTAAGTTTGTTGCTGCGCCATCCATTTTCTTTAATGAAGACAGATCAGGGATTGTGCATTTGATTGATAATTGTTTAGCTATATTCTTTGATGCCGCCAAACTGAGAGCACTGATACTAAATTTGGTATTAGAAATCACATTGATAGAGGCGCGTGGGAATCCATTGAAGGTTGCTAAGCACGCTAAACCCATCTCTACACAACACCCTATCCAGTACCTATGTTCTATATATGTTCTTATGTTTATCTATATGTTTGACAATGGCAAAACAATGCTGTGGGTTGGAAAACCTGGATAGAAAGAACCCCTTGGTCATATTTTGGACCATCTCTAGCTTGACACCATGAGGCTTCCAAGTAGCTTGCACCCAGCTCATAAGCCTGGTTCCATATAGGATAGGTCTAACAAAAATAAGCAGTAAGGGTATAGTGTTCAATTCATGCACAAGCTTTATAAAATCCAGACAATTCTAAAACAACATAAGGTAAAGACTGTTCAGAGGGAGATTCATTCCCTTGTGGAACACCATTGGAATGAATTTGTGAGGTCTCTTGGGAGCCATGGTCATCAGAAACTCCAGCAGAAACAACATCAACTGATGCATATGTGATCTAGGTGGCCATTATAAATTAAAAAACACATTGGCCAAAGGGTGAAGGACATAATCAAATCATGAACTGGTCTGCAAGGATTATTTGATTGTTATGATTTAAAACTTCTGAATATTAAGTCATCGATGCATATATCTGTGCAGTTGTTTCCGATATCATCCTTATATATGAAAGAAAGGGCAACTAAAAAATGACGGTAAAGTAAAAACTTCCCAACCTCACCAAATATCTAGCTGACTTCAGGAGATGTAACAAAGTCTTCTAAACTCTCAAATACATCTCAGTTCATATAAAAATCCGGCATTAGGATTCGTTAAAACTCCACCCATGTACTCTGCTACTGTAATCGATCCTCCCCTAAACCAATGAAGATCTGTACATGCAGTTTCATCCACAAAATTCCTAAACTTCGATGCTTCCTCTTCTGAAAGTTTAAGTTCTGTGATGAGCTTCCATGCATGTGCTATTTTTCTTAGGGTCTTTTGAAACAGTTCTTGGCGACCCAGCCTCAGCCTGTCATCTTTGAAAAACATAGGATCAGCGGCAACGAGCTTTGACATGTGATCTGAGACTTCAAAAGCATGTTGAGCGCTTGCCCACACAATCTTGAGAACATTGACGTCAAATTGCGCCTTCTTTCTCTCGTGCGCCAACTGATCCACTCCACCCATTTTCATCGCAATCAAGATAGCCCTTGCCTTAACAGAGCACAAACCTGCGAGATGATTTTGATTTCTTTCATTCTGCTATGGGAGCTATTTATAAAGGGAAGAGAAACCGATCGCAGTGGGTGGATAATAAATTTGCCTATAGATTATAGCAGTAAATAATGAATGAAAAACCAAGATTTTATGGGATGGGTCGATTGCATTTAACTGCGATTACACAAGTACAGATTACACACTCGATCCATACATTGCTGCCAATTCCAAATCAATTGCTAATGATGGCAGTGCCGAATGGATGCTGAGTTAAATGTCTGAGAGGATACGAAATTGCGGAACCAAAACATGACTGAATCTGTGAAAGAAGTTTAGCAAGAGGGATCTGAGAGATCTTAGGGAAACGTTACCTTGGATCTTCAAACCCTATCAATCATACGCTGGTCTGAGATTACATAAAGGAGGAATTGCCGAATTACATCCCTAATGATATGACGAAGACCATCGAAATGAATGATTGCCGGGATGACAGAATCATTCGGCAAATACAGAGGAAGGAAGACAATTAAACAATGAATTCCTTGAGCAGAAATGATTTAAAACCCTAAGAGATATTACTGTTTACACGTAGAGAAGACAGTCTACAAAAATGAGCACCGGGTTTAGGATTTGGTGGTGAAAACTCAGAATACAAACCGATTGCAGATTGGATCATATCTTTAAGCATAAATTTAACCCAAACAAAACATTTGGAAGATTAAACAACCAACAACATTTGCAGATTCAGAAAGAGAAGCAGAGGAATAAATTAAACTTTTAATGGAACCTGGCTGCGATGCCGATTCGATAATTCTGTTTCAACTATTGCAGTCCAAGCCTTTTTCCTGATCTTCTTCACTTTTCTTCTACCTGCAATGCTGTCCCCTTTGCCTCAACAAGCCTTTTCTTTTATAACACAGCCCCTTCCTTCTTCCAAGGGACTCGGCACGTGATCCCGTGCATCTCCCTCCTCTACTAATATTTTTATTTAATTTAATGATCCCAAGAGGTTACTCTTTTTAAATATTAACACACAATTCCGACAACATTTAATTATTTTATAGCCGACCAAGCATATTTTATTTAATAAAGTTATAACATTACAACAATCCATAATTGTACAACTATATATTAATTTATTTTATTAATTTAGTTGTAAATCACTAATTACATCATAACTTACAACTATTTTATTTATTTAAATATTTATTATAAATAATATTATATTGAACAATACAAAATTTCTTACAACTTTATTTAACAACAACACTTCTAATAAAATAATAATTTATTTATAATGATAATCGACAACTAACGACATTATGCTCATTTAACAACATTTATATTCTTTCGTATAATGATTCCAATAAAAGCACAACGACACCTTACACACTTAGACACTTTCTAACCTAGTTAGACTCCAAGGTGCAATATTACTTGTCCGCAAATCATGATCGAATGATAGACAATGACCAAAAGGATAAACTGACAACCAGACCACACTGACATGGGACCTCACGTTAACTCCAAACAACTAATCCATTGGCGAAGGCACGCTCAGACCTGTAATTAGGTGGAGTCGATGCCTAGTACCTGCATTCCTGCAACAACGTATGGTTAAACATTCAAGATATATATCCACATACAGTCCTATAGTGAATGGAAATCGCAATGGTGTAGGGTACTCGAAAGCGAGTAATACAACATTGTTCCATTCACGTTTATGTATAAACAATTAACTATGTTGAACAAGGTATCTGATTACTAGTCAACAACATAAATCATTCAATCCTCTTACAATCCAATATGTCCATACAACTTGTGAAAACATAAAATGTCAATAGTTAAAACTTCAACAGATGTCATCATAATCATGATCGAATAACACATGGAGCTGAATTAAAATAATTTATAACATCTAATATGTGCATCAAATTGTGATAACATGAAGTACCAGTGGTCAAGCATCATCCTAACATAGATTCATTATCAGTTATCATAAAACAGAGTGTCCATCACCCAATAGAGTGTCATAGTGTCCAATCCTACTAGAAAAACCATCAGTCTGACAAACGACAAGGTGAGGGGCACTACATATAAACCTACCTCTAGAAGCCCAAGTGAAATGTGTTGATTTAGATATTAACCCTCCAAACTCCAAATTGTAGAACCTAGGTTTCTTCTTTGACCTTAGGCAAATTTCTTCAAAGGATGAACTAACTATAAGAGGAAACCTCGCCTTATACTTGCAAGTTTTGGGTTTATGACAACTGCATCAAGAGGGTCATGATTAATGATGGGACTATAGTAAAAGTCCCCTTTTCCTTATTGCAGAGAATGGATTATGGAGAGACAAATATTTTGTCTTGTACATGCATACACTTCTAGGTTATGATAACCTAAAGGAAATAACATTTGGGAAGATTATCCTTCTAGTTATCCTTAGTCCCATATTGATCCCCACTTTTTTCTGTCATTGACAATAACATTGGCTACAACATGTTGCTAGGGAGACCTTGGATTCAAAAGATGAAGGTTGTGCTTTCTACCTTATTTTAGGAGGTTTGATTCTCATATTTGGGGAATATTTATATCAAAAAGGGGATCTTGAAGCATTTGATAAGGTTAAGATGGATCAAATTAAGAAAAGAGTATGGATATTGATTGACTATGAGTTACCTATAAATCAAGTAACATTTCCTATGCCCATTCTATGAGTGATCCTTGCAGGGAAAGGAAAAGAACCTAAAGTGGATGTTAAAGGGAAAGAAACACCCAAATCTAAAAAATTTGAAAGTTCCAAAGACGTTGCTATAATTTCAATAAAGACTACAAAAATATCCCAAATTTTAGAGAGAGAGAGAGAGAGAGAGAGAGAGATAAGCCATTTATGTTCCCCTTTGATGCTCATTCTATATGAACCTACACTCCCATTGGAATTATGGATATCTTATCAACAAACTTAATGAAATTTGTATGGTTGAAATTGTAGATGACCTAGAAGAGGTTAAACTAGAACTAGAACACACTCTTCTTAATAATCTTTAAATCCTTCATTTCTATGAGGCTAGGTGTAAGTAGAAGCTAGATATGAAATAGTGTTAACCTCCATAGAAGGGTGGATCCTACCCTTTTATTTTCATTTAAATTTATTTTGTAAGTTAAAAACACCATGATATATGAAGACCTTTGTTAGGGGTCATGCTTTCATAATGTCTAGGAGCCAAAAAATTTCATGTCTTTGGAGATTCCCAACTGGTCATTAATCAAGTCTTTAGAATATATTAGACCAAGTCCAAGCTATTACAACCATAAAAGGAGGTAATCCATGGTTTGGTCCATTAATTAAATTATTTCTTAATCCAAGTCACACCAAGAGAGGATAATCAAATGTCCAACTTTATCTCCACCTCTTTCTCCATGTTCTCACCAAACACCCAACTGTGAAATTCAGAGTTTATAGTTATAATAAGAAAATGACCAATGATGGAAAGAGGTGATTTATCACGAGTGCTTAACTATGTAGAAAAATAGGGTAGATCCTTTCATGTGTGATTACACTAAAAATTTAGAAATGATCCTTGAGTATCTTTACATTTATGATGATCTCCCATGGGTTTATCATAAGAAGGGATATTGTTTAATCCTTGCTCTAGACAATTACTTTGGAAAGAAGTTGTAAATCCTACAAAAGAAACATGACACTTCTAATATAGTTTCATCCTCTTTATAATTTGAAGAAGGAAATCCCACCTTAATGGAGGATAGTATCGATCTAAATATAGACACACCATAAAAACCTAGGAGGGTAAAACTAGGTGTTGATCTAAAAAAGGAGGAGATGGAAATATACACAAAATTCCTTATCAATTTCATAGACTACTTTAAAAGGGAGTACTTAGATATGTCAATATTATATCTCAATGTTGTCCATAACCTACTTACCAAACTAGACACAAAACTAGTTAAACAAAAACTTAGAACCATCAAACCCAAAGTTCTTGGAATGGTGAAAGAAGAATTGATGAAATTTCTCAACATAGGGTTTATTAAACTAGTAGATTATTTTTCATGGATATCAAACATTGTGTTGGTCCTCAAAAATAATGGGAAAATTATTTCTTAATGAACTTTCATAAGTATAATAGACATTTATTCTTAAAAAAACTTATAACATATCCTACCACATGATTGTGACAATCTTAACCAAAATAGTGATATTCAAAAGATTATCTAGTGTCCAAATGAGAGGCATTGACATTGACATGACATGTGGCATGCATAGAAAGGGTTATCTTCACTTTGTACGAATATCATCTCACTTTAGTAGTTAAAATTTTATTTGTAATGAGAGAGAGATCCTCCATAACTCCTTTCTAATATTATAATTCTAAATATAATAGATGGTTTTTTGAGGGACACCTTGAAAGAATGTAATGTTCAATTAGGATAGGTTATCATAAGGAAAACATGAAATTGAATGTTAGTGGTAGTCATCTCCACTTTCTTTCTTTCTTTATTTTTCTTCCAATGCATTGGCCATAACCCAAGATTTGATTTAAGCTTGTATATATTATGGAACCAATTAATCTAAGTTACTAGTTGATAGCATTTTTTAGTGTGAGACTTGTTGTGAAAGATCTTTTAGTATTGAAAAACTTGGTAAATATAAAAAAAACTCAACTTAGCTTACTTCTAAAATATTGAGAGAAAGTGAATTCCTCCAAATTGAGTGCAACGTGCATCCTTCTCTTTTTATCCATGCTTGAAAATTTAAGGATTCTTATATCCTTTCTCTTCATAATATGAACACCTTGGCAAACAATATTGTCGATTATTCTCTAAACATGCCTAAGAAAAAATAGAGCCAAATAAGCATGACCAAGAGGAAGAAAGCACACTCATGATTAAGCACCACCAAAATTAACTTTTACAAATAAAGGGGGGACCATAATATTTTTAAACTAAATTCATAGCTAAGATTTTGCCTCTTACACATCATTCTATTTGTGTTTGTAAGTGCCCAAATTTGAATAAGCCTACATGGCAAATTTGATGATGACCCAAAAATCCAACACAAAGCCTACGTGGCATGAAACATAAAAATATGATCTTAAATTGATATCTCTAAGATAAAGTGACCATGTCAACCTCTTAGGACTCTCCACATGTTGTTTATAGTTACCTCTTACCATCTACCAAGTGTTTGTGTTTCTGTTCTATGTAAAAATTAGTTTTTCTTTCCAGAATGACAATTTTTCCACTTCCTTATAATGGTGGATGCTTGTTTACCCTAGCGAACTCTCATCACCATGATGAATTTCTTTTGGTAAAGTGGTGAACTTGTTCTTTCTATTTGTACACATTATTTTTCTTAATTCCATGAGTTTTTATTCATTTTTAGCTTGTGTTTATCCTAGTTTGGATTTATAAACTCTATCTTTAAACTCCAATCACTCCAACATATATTAATAAAGTTCTTTTTGTTATCCAAAGGGTTCATATTTTTTTAAATAGACAAAACACCCATTGTCGAGAATTCAAGATCTCTAAGATCTTTGTTGAAGCTTTTAAAAACTCCTTTCACACTACTATTTAGCCCCTACAAGATTTAATTATTTCTCCCTCTAGGAATTGTAGCTTAGTTTGCCTGCACCTTTTGCTTTAGAGATAGTTACCATAGTTGAAGGCTAAAGGAAAGGGAAATGACTACTAAGGATGCATTGACAACATTTAAACATGCTCCTCATCTAAGAAAATTCTAGTCCCACATGTGGAATTTCTTGTTTTCTTATATTAGAATAGATTTGTTATTAATTAGTTTCATTTGTCTATGAATAAAAAGTTTGTGTTTATGAAAGAGGTGCTTTAGGAAGACTAAGATTAGATTTGGTTAAGTAGGGTACATATAGATTTAGATTCATTTGTCTAGTTAAAAGCTTCTTTTATTTAGATATGTAATTCTTGTTGAGAAACATGGTAAACTACTACTAAAAACTTATGCAATTAGTATGCAAATCTAAGATACCAATTAAGATATGATGTTATTAACCATTAGATTAACATGAGGAAGTTTAAATCTACATTTATTATAAATCAACAAATACATGATAAACATATAACACCAAAATTTATGTGGAGAAAGCCTTTCAAGAAAAACTCCACCACCAAAGAGAGCACATGTTTGTATTAATCCAATAACAATGAGTTACTATAATGCATCCAAGTTTTCTCTTCAATCCAACAACACTCTACTAGCATAACCTTACTTCACCTACTAAAAACCCATAAAATAACTATCTAAGGCATCCAATTTATAAAGAGCCAGATAGGAAAAATCAAGAATGATTTCCCAAAACTAAAACCCATGGTATGGAAAAAAATACAATGACTCCAATTACCAATCAATCAACACTCCATGAATAGCTATTAGAATTTTCCATAAAAAACAAATAATTCTACCCAGGGCCTAATGCCTATGAGCTAATCACAAAACTAAGAAAATGAATAAAGATATTCTATTCAATATTATGGAGCATAATTACAAAGAGTAAATTCTAAATATATAGAACTCTTGAATGCATGAATCAAGGAAGTGGCATGTCCAAGATGTATGAGTTTAACTCACTCACTCCCAATCAAGAGTTGAGTTAACTTGGTCTAACTAAGAAAGAGGTAGCCTTAAATAAATAGAGGTGGCACCTAAGTACCATGAATCAAGGATTGATGAGGCAATAGTGGCATTTGTGTACCTCAAGTAAAGTTGAATACATTCCATTATTAGCTACTTAGGTGAGACTAATTAAATATTCCTATAATCCCAAGTAAACTTAATAACTAGTTGCAATATTACAGTTAGGATGAACACTATCCTAGGTGAAGTGAAATATTTACATCAACACCCCCATTAAATGTAACTTAGGAGGAAATAGAAATGGGTCCAGACAACAAGGCCATGTTAGGTACCCACGTACAATGATAAACCCCAAAGAAGGACAAAGAGAAACCCTCAGAAGAGAGAGAAATGTGAAGAGAGAGACTAGATAACATATGCGTCATTTATTATTTTATGTGCAAATTTCCATTGTAATCACAAGATTGTGAAGTTGTATTACAAGTGAGAGAAAACCCTTGTAAATGTGAACATGTGATTAAATTTGAGTATGCCTCTTATTTAATCAGTTTCTGACTGTTGTCATGGTTATTGAAAAAAATTTCTCCCTCTTTAGCCCACTTGTATGGTGACATACAGGAGGGCTCGTCACGGGCATGACAACCCACGTACAATGATAAACCCCAAAGAAGGACAAAGAGAAACCCCTAGAAGAGAGAGAAATGTGAAGAGAGAGACTAGATAACTCCCCTAGATGTGATGCCTCCTACACCAATAGTGGATGCTCAACTTTGAATGCTAAATAGGATCCATGCTCGCCAAACAATATTTCTCCCCTTAGGAAGAAATAAACATAAAGGTGAATGCAAAAGATCTTCCCATTCCAGAATAGAACATGTGGGAAGAAAACATAAAATGTATGTCTTTAGAAGTTATGCAATGGTCCCCATGTTGATTTTGAGTGGTGCCATGATTAGATCAGGCATCCTAGACCTAAGTGAAGAGGATGAATACTCAAGACCATGAGGAAACAAATGTGCAATAGGTGCCAAAGAAGTAGTGAATGGAAGTGAAATCTTAATGCATGCCATATGGCTACAATGCTCATCCACGAGATGTCCTACTATGAAAAATCTTTGGAAGCCCTTAGTGAAGCATCTCTAAACTTTGTAGAAGTAATAGGTGACTTGGTAGAATGTCAATGCATGCCATATGACTACACTACATGTCTCATAATATGTCTTGCTATGAAGAATCACCGGAAGCTCTTGGTGACTTAGCTCTCATAACTCTATAGTGTTAGCAAGAGGTGATGGTAGAATCACAATGCATGTCAAATGACTACACTACACATCCCATGAATTGTTCACATTGGTGGTTTGAGTCTGAACAAATGTAGATGGGGCATCAAGAGGACCAATTGTTGTTTTTATTTTATCCACATGTGCAAGGTTCTCTAAGAGAATATCACAATCTATTATAGGTTCAAGATCTCCACACAACTATCTAATTATGGTCATGGTAGTGATAAGACAATCAATGTGGTCTATGTGATGTAGGATGTTCTCATAAGCTATAAGATTATTAGTCTGTAGACCATGTCATTGTAGTTTAACCAAGCACATTTATATTCATGGTCACTCGACTTAGGAACAAATCCATGAAGATAGGATAGTAGATCCTACTCAAGACAATGATCTTTATCCCTACTTTCTAGGACGAATAGTTCCCTTTGCCCAACATGAAGAAGAGTGAAATGAAGTGCCAAAACACATATTTGCAACCCACTAGAATGAAACTTTATCTTAGTTCATCATTGCAATATATCTCCAAAAAGATTTGCATAACCCCCTCAAATAGATACAAGGTTTGAAACTTTATCATTAGTGTGTGTTTGCAATGCATGATTGCATAACCCCCCCTGGTGCAGGAGCACCTACCTGACAGCTGGCCTCCATGAGGCAGTTAGTTGTTTTGAGTCTTGTTAATGTTTCCAAGAAGGTCTGATAAGACCAATGCATGTAATAAGGTCATGTTGACCATACTTTACTATTTTTAGCTAGTTTGTTAAGACAGCTGTTATGCTGTGTGTTCGGTTGGATCCTCCCAGCCGCTTGGAAGCTCCCAGCTGCTTGGAGTCGGGTCGGTAGTACTCACAGGAGATCCTATTTATGCAGTAGGATCGGTTGGTCTTAGTACAGATTGAGATATAGATGTTGAGGAGTTAGATTGCAGAGAGAGACTGAATATTGTATTTGCATCTTTTGAAATCAATAAAGATCCTGTTTGTGTTCATTTTCTGTTTTGGATTCCATTGTGTGATCGATTTGTTGTTTTGGTGGTTTCATGGATTCGCTGATCCATTCCACCGGTTGATTCGTCGAATCGGTGGAATGGCTATGTACAGTAGTTTAGGAAGTAGTTTGCTTTTTCTGTTTGTTCATGTGCATGTTTGCAGGATCGCAGTCGAGAGGTGTTGAGAACCCTAGCATGGGTATGTGCTAGGTCGTGCTGGTTGTTAGAGTTTGGAAGATCACCCTGAAAGTAGATCGGGTCATCCCAGGAGGTTCGACAGATCAAAATTCGCTAAGGTTGGAAAATCCATCACAACGGCATCATCAGGATATTTCTGTGTATATCCTGTAGTTACTTCGGGCGTCATCCGAGTAGATGGAGATGAGCATGATGCAGTCGATTGCATAAAGTGAATGTGCATCGGGGTGATCATCATCAGGTGTTGCCGAGGAGGAGCGTATCGGCATAAGGTAGAAGATCAGGTTGATAAAACCATCGCGGGCCGATAATGTTAAGTTTGGCCGACAGCAGGATATTGAAGGAACTGCATGTGACGTCATCGTCATCAGGATAATCGTCATCAAGATATCGGGGTAGCAGGATATTGAAGGAGCTGCATGTGATGTCATCGTCATCAGGATAATCGTCATCAGGATATCGGGGTGACGTAAGCATCGAAGGAAAGGTGCAAGAGGTTGTCGTCATCAGGATATATGGAGGGAACCGGATATTTTATATCTTGCTGATGAACATGATGTTGAACATCATGATGATGAAGAAAGAGGTTGGCGGTAAGATGAACAATGAACATCAGGAGGATGGTCGCGCTTGCCGAATGTGATGATGCTGCCGATAGCCGAATATGATGATGCTGCTGACAGACGAAGAGTCGAAGGTTTGTCTGCAGGAGGATATCGGTCGGCAGAGAAAATATGATGATGCTGACAGTGTTAAGGAAAATATGATGATGATGATAGGTTTTAGACATACATGCTGTATGTCAAGGTTTTAGTGTGGATGCCTCTGCATCATAGTGGTATCAGAGCTCAGCAAAAGGTCTGGGCTGTTGTGTGTTGATTCTGTCACCGAAAGGGCAGAGATTCTGTCACCGAAAGGGCAGAGGTAGAGTTGGTTCTATCACTGAAAGGACAGAGGTAGAGGAGTGAGAGGTTGACAAAATGCCTCCGAAAGGTACTGGTACTGCAAGGGAATTGCAAGAGATGAAGGAAAAATATGCCAGAGAGATGAGGAAGATGAAGGAGCTTGCTAAAGCACTTCAAGCCAGGCTTGTAGCCCTGGAAAAGAACAAAAAGAGGGAAGTGGAAGACAGTGAGTCTGAAGAAGATGAAGATGCTGTTGAAGAGTATGAAGAGGTAGCTGAAGATCTGGATGCTGAAGACCAGAGATTTGCAAAACTGTTAAAGGCAGTGCAGAGTGATAAACCTAAGGTAAAGGTTGATGTTTCCAAGTATAATGGAAGTTTGAATGAAGATGAGTTACTGGATTGGATTGCTGCACTTGATAATCACTTTGAATGTGAAGATGTTGCTGAGGATCAGAAGGTAAAGATTGCAAAGACCAAGTTAGGAGGTCATGCTTTGGTATGGTGGGATTATGTACAATCCGAGAGAAGGAAACAAGGAAAGTCAAATATCACTTCATGGGATAAAATGGTAGCAAGGATCAAAGGTAAATTCTTGCCTAGGGATTATGAGATTCAGATGTTTAAGAAGCTCCAATTTTTAAGGCAGAAGGAAATGGATGTGAAGGCATATACTGAGGAGTTTTATAAGTTGAGTATGAGATCTGGTCATCATGAGAATGAGGTAGAAAAGGTGGCTAGGTACTTGGCTGGTTTGAGGTTGAACATACAGGATGAGTTAGTTTTAGCTAACCCTAAGAGTGTGGAGGATTGTTACCAAATGGCAATCAGGATTGAAGAAAAGATGAATAGGGGACAAGATAAGTCCATGAGAGGAAGAGGAAACAATATGAGGGGAAGAGGATCAGCCCCTACAACAAGGCAAACCAATGAGGGTCAAGAAGACACTGGTAAAGGACAGGGACAGTCTGATTTCAGAGGTGGATGGAAAGGTAATAGAGGCAGATTTGGAAGTGGTAGAGGTTCTACTACATTTTCAGGAAAGTGTTACACCTGTGGTGAGTTTGGTCATCCATTTTTCAAATGTCCAGAAAGCAAAGGTTCATCATCCAGAAATGATAGAACGAATGACAAGAGAGTACAACTTGTGCAAGAAGAGAAAGTAGAGCAAAGTGTGCAGAGTTCAAACACTTATCAAGGGGATAGAGTTCCTGACGGTTATGGATATCCTGAGGAGGGAGAAGCATTGATGCTAAGGAGAATTAGTTTGCAGACATCAAAGGATATGATGCAAAGAAGAGCTCTTTTCAAGACCACATGCAAGAGCAAAGGTAAGGTATGTAAGGTTGTCATTGATACTGGTTCAACAGATAACATGGTATCTCAGGAAATGGTGGATAAACTGAATTTGGAAAGGATTCCACACCAACACCCTTACAAGGCATCTTGGGTGAGTGATAGTCAATCACTTTTTGTCTATGAACAGGCATATGTGGATTTTCAGATTGGAGCATATCATGATAGAGTTTTGTGTGACATTTTGTCCATGGAATGTTGTCACCTACTGTTGGGTAGACCATGGCAATTTGATAGAAGGGTACTGTATGATGGGTATGCTAATACCTATACCATCAAGAAAGATGGGAAGACTATTATGTTGATGCCATTACAGGAAGCAGCTACAGCACAGGGGGTAGCCAAAATCATTTTAGTGGGAAAGAAGGAATTTGTGCAGATGCCTATAGGAGCAGGCATAAAGGCAGTTGAGGACACTGCAGGGAAAGAAGTTGTTAAGGACAACAGGTTGAAGACAGTTTCAGTTGTGACTGACAGAGGTCAGCAGCAGGTGCAAAAACAGGTTTACAAATAGCAACCAGTTGAGAGGAATGACAAGGATGTTGTCATAGTTGGGACTATTGTTTGTCCTATAAAGGTTGAAGGAAAGACAGAGTTGCACATTGCAGAAGTTCAAGAGGCAGTTCAGACAGAGGTTCTGGTCAGGCAACCTGACAAACACAAGGTATGTGAGAGAAGGGCCTACATTGACAGGCATGAGGATTTACTTGCACGACAGCAAGTTACAGTTCAGAAGTCTTGGAGCAGCCGAGAGACAGCAGAGGACAAAGCTAGAACAGGTCAGAACACTGACATGACAAAGTGTAAAGGTGGAGGACTTCCACAACCCAAACTCATGGGACATGAGTTCTTTTCTGTTGGGGAGTATGGTGCAGGAGCACCTACCTGACAGCTGGCCTCCATGAGGCAGTTAGTTGTTTTGAGTCTTGTTAATGTTTCCAAGAAGGTCTGATAAGACCAATGCATGTAATAAGGTCATGTTGACCATACTTTACTATTTTTAGCTAGTTTGTTAAGACAGCTGTTATGCTGTGTGTTCGGTTGGATCCTCCCAGCCGCTTGGAGTCAGGTCGGTAGTACTCGCAGGAGATCCTATTTATGCAGTAGGATCGGTTGGTCTTAGTACAGATTGAGATATAGATGTTGAGGAGTTAGATTGCAAAGAGAGACTGAATATTGTATTTGCATCTTTTGAAATCAATAAAGATCCTGTTTGTGTTCATTTTCTGTTTTGGATTCCATTGTGTGATCGATTTGCTGTTTTGGTGGTTTCATGGATTCGCTGATCCATTCCACCGGTTGATTCGTCGAATCGGTGGAATGGCTATGTACAGTAGTTTAGGAAGTAGTTTGCTTTTTCTGTTTGTTCATGTGCATGTTTGTAGGATCACAGTCGAGAGGTGTTGAGAACCCTAGCATGGGTATATGCTAGGTCGTGCTGGTTGTTAGAGTTTGGAAGATCACCCTGAAAGTAGATCGGGTCATCCCAGGAGGTTCGGCGGATTGAAATTCACTAAGGTTGGAAAATCCATCGCAACGGCATCATCAAGATATTTCTGTGTATATCCTGCAGTTACTTCGGGCGTCATCTGAGTAGATGGAGATGAGCATGATGTAGTCGATTGCATAAAGTGAATGTGCATCGGGGTGATCATCATCAGGTGTTGCCGAGGAGGAGCGTATCGGCATAAGGTAGAAGATCGGGTTGATAAAACCATCGCGGGCCGATAATGTTAAGTTTGGCCGACAGCAGGATATTGAAGGAACTGCATGTGACGTCATCGTCATCAGGATAATCGTCATCAGGATATCGGGGCAGCAGGATATTGAAGGAGCTGCATGTGACGTCATCGTCATCAGGATAATCGTCATCAGGATATCGGGGTGACGTAAGCATCGAAGGACAGGTGCAAGAGGTTGTCGTCATCAAGATATATGGAGGGAACCGGATATTTTATATCCTGCTGATGAACATGATGTTGAACATCATGATGATGAAGAAAGAGGTTGGCGGTAAGATGAACAGTGAACATCAGGAGGATGGTCGCGCTTGCCGAATGTGATGATGCTGCCGATAGCCGAATATGATGATGCTGCTGACAGACGAAGAGTCGAAGGTTTGTCTGCAGGAGGATATCGGTCGGCAGAGAAAATATGATGATGCTGACAGTGTTAAGGAAAATATGATGATGATGATGGGTTTTAGACATACATGCTGTATGTCAAGGTTTTAGTGTGGATGCCTCTGCATCACCCCCCCCCCCAAACAAATAGAAGATGACACTTTATAATCAGTGCGATTACAAGTCTAGAGTTACACATAAAAGTTCCAAGAAATCTATTTCAAAACATGGACAAATGGCCCCATATATACAAACAAATTATACCATATGAAAGCATATAGAACTAGCTTTCCAACACTTGTAAGAACACAAAAAAAATAGATAAGTGGAACAAAATATATACTCATTTTTTACAATATATTTGAGGTGGCCATAAAAGCATAACAAAAAAATATTCTTTAAAAAAAAATCAAAGTCTAAGAAGGAAATATTCTAGGAAAGAGAATATATGCTAAAGTGGCCCACATGATTTAATTTATATTAAAAAAACTAAAAAACTTAAAAAAAAAAAAAAAAACAAACAAACAAACAAAAACTACTTTTCAATGTAGGCGCCCTTTAAAAAAGCTTTGAATAGATTCCACACAAGGTAGTAAAATATGTCATGAAAAGCTTATAATATTTAAATCTCCCCCTTTAGCCATGAATGTGCTTAAGTTAAGGAAAGCCTAACGTGGCGCAAATAGAACAAAGGCTTTTACCTGTATATATGGCGCATTTCATATGCTTGCTTAGGTTTGTTCCCCACCTAAGGAATGGCTCAAAAGAAAACTGTATGTATCTATATGTTCGGAAGGAATTTAGACCAAGCAATCAGGGTATAAAGGAATTCTACGTAGTGCTACAAAAGTTGTTCCTATGGTAAAAAGATGAGGAAAGAGCTTTGTATGCCGGAGTTCATTGGCTTATGACCCTACCACCCTGGTTTTTAATGAGGCTATTGATAGTAAATAAGGTATGACCAAGGTATGTAGGAGTTGTTCTGGGATATAGTTCTAGTCAAAAGTACTTATCAATTAAAAAAAAGTATATAGGAGTTGCGGGGATGCTTTATTCAATGTAAAAAACATAACCAAATGTTGATTTATAACAAAGCCTTAGAATTCGCAACAAAACCTCACATACCATAAATCAAAATAGTAACCTCTTATCTTACATGCATTAGTAGAGATTTTTTTTAACCTTGTTTTGCATGCATGTAGGTTTGGAAAATAGTGGAAGGAGGGCAATTTTTTTCCTATGACAAAGATAGTCATATTTTTAGTCAAAATTTATTTGTCGAACCTCTTGAACACAATGGCGTTGTCAAAAATTGTTGTTCAAGATGCTTCAAGAAAATCCCTACACAAAAATAAAGCAAACCCATGTTTCTATTGGTAAGCTTCCACTTGTCAGTTCTACACAAACCAACATCTGATCCTAGCTAATTTGACTATTTTGGATGCAATGGTGAGCTCAGAATAGCTCCGCCATTCATAAAATATGCCATAAACTTAGGTCTACATGCTTCCATTACCTAGAACATGACTAGCCCTATGACATCATGGCTTTGATGCCATGTTAGAATTTGTCATAAACAACAAAGAATTCTACCCAAGACCTGATGCATATGAGCTAATTACAAACCCACGAAAATGAATAAAGATATTCTATTCAATATTATGGAGCATAATTATAAAGAGTAATTTACAAATATATAGACCTCTTGGATGCATGAATCAAGGAGATGACATGTCAAATAGGTATGAGTTTCTCTTAACCGCACCTAATTAGGAGGTGAGTTAACTCAGTCTAAGGCTAAACAGAGGTAGTACCTAACTACCATCTATCAAGGATTAATGAGGCAATGATTGCACTTGTGTACCTCAAGTTAAGGTGAACACATGCCATTATTAGCTACCTAAGTGAGAATAATGAAATATTCCTATTATTCTAAGTAAACTTAATAACTAGATGCAATATTATACTTAGGATGAACACTAGCCTAGGTGAAGTGAAATATATACACAGATAATATTGACCATAACTAACAACATATTTGACCCATGTGATAATTGGCACATATTCCCAAGTATGGTGCTCCAAACTGGAGTAGCCAACTAATGTGGACCTCACCCATTATAACAAGATGTTCCACTCTCTCCTAGCACCTAGGATTGGAAAAAAGTGGTATAAATAAAGTCAAATCACTTTGTGACCACCACCATCACAAGTAACTTCCCTTCTTAATGCCACTACAACTAATATTCCAAGTTATAAGGATATTTAATAAAATAATAATATCCCTCAACCACCTACATGGGCATCCAAGTATCAATTTCCAAGAAGTTGGAGAGATGATATTAGTGCATAAGATTTGCAAGGTTAATATCATCTTAATCTTAACAATTCTAAGTACATTATTTGTAATTGATTTTTTTTTCTTTCATTTAGATTTTGATTCGCGCATTCCTTGAAATCATTTATTTAAATCTTTTTACTGCTTCACAAAAAATTAAGGATCAAAAGTGTAATCACACAACATATAGTTTCCCAATAAGAATTCCCCAAAGGGTTTCTTTGAAATCCTTTGATTTGCTCAGAGTGATTTAGAAGAAGCACCAGAAGCCCTTCAATGGATCTAGGATTTAAACCAACAAACAAACCCATCACGCCAAAAAGAACAAACAAAATTAAGAAGAGAAAAGTAAAATAAGCATTTTATTATTTTTTACATAGTGAAAGAAAAATTTCCTTTAGAAATAACACTTTGTCAATTGTTTTTGAAAACAAAAAAGAAGATATTTGTTTTCTACTACTTTTTCTCTAGGTGTTTTTCCAAAAAAGTCATTTCTTCCTACAAGATTTTGTTAGATTTATCAACATTTAGATTTAAATAATTTTTTAATTGTATTAATTCAATTAGAATAATCTAATTGATTTAACGTAAATTAATTAATTACCTTGAGTTTTTTGATTAAGTAGTTTCTTTTTACTTCTTTGAAAAGTAAAAAATAAAAAAAGAAAGTTAATTAGTTTATTTTAATTTAAATAATTAGTAATTGGTTATTTAATTTATCATATCGAAGTCACAAGGAGCAATTCTTCTAACTTGGTTAATTAGTCAATTAATTATTATTAATTAATTAATTAAAAATAGTTAATTCATTTAAAACAACTAAAAAACACATTGTATACATTTAAATAAAGTAGACTTATTTCCCACATGTTAACACAAAAACCAAAAACATTTACATTTGAACAAGCATCCATTCAAAACAATTAGAACAATAAAAAAATAATAATCAAAACAATCAACAATATGATCAACACGAACAAGAACAAACATTTACACCCAAATAACATTTAAAATAAATCAACTCATCTACCTTTATTTCAAAGACTGCATTTGATCTCATTGTACATGCATCTTAAGTTAAGACCATACTTTCTCAAAGAAATCCTAAGAGAGTTGGGAGAGGCTTCACTTTTCCCCCAACCATTCTTGAACATGATGCTCTTTTTGAAGCCATTTAATGAGAGAACACTCACTTGGAAGCCCTATAAAGAACAACCAACTAACAAGTTAACACTCCACCACAAAATACTCAATGCTTATTTTTACAAAACACTCCTTGATCAACATTTGATTGCATTCCTATATCTTCTTAACTTTTTCTAAGAGATCCCCTTCCACCCATCATTCACTTGATATTTCTCATCTAGCCAACAACTTGCCATTAGACCAACTCTTGCCACATCCATAACAATGAGTTGACGTTTTCATCCAATTAACATGAACTAAAATGTGTGCTCTATTATAGTGCGTACATATTGTGGTGAACACAACATGAAGGATAAATCCTTGTGTTATGTCTTTCATTTTCCTCCTTCCAATCCATTTCCTTCATCTCATTCTTTGCCCATTTATTTTGTAGTGACTATAGAACCACCAAATATGTTGGGACTTGATACAACTGAGTGGTGGGTTCCTAATTTATCTAGGGAACTTGATGCCCATATTATATAAGGAACTAGGAAATAGACCTAGATAGTCCCTGTAGACACCCAAAATTGTCCCAACTTTGTCCATGTCCTACAACACCTTGTTAAAAACATTATCTAGACATCATAAGCCATTTTGTCCTAATTTCCATCCTAATTTCCCTAATCCCACTTAGCCAATTAATTAAATAAATTTTATTTATTTAATTAATTTCACATGCATAATCCCACTTTCCAATTAATTAAATAAATCTTATTTATTTAATTAATTTCCAACTCCTATCCCAACTAATTCAAATATTTTATTTGAATTAAGTCCTCCATATCTTATCCCATCCTATTCATTTATCCAATTAATTAAATAAATCTTATTTATTTAATTAATATCCAACTCATATCACAACTAATTCAAATATTTTATTTGAATTAAACACTCATCTTTTATCACATTCCAACACTTGTCCAGTCAATCATGTGTTGTAATACAACTTTCATTCATATCCTTCACATGTACAACTATTGGGACCTAATTTTAGTATTTATCTACACAAGCACACCTAAGCCTTATTTTCCCTTGCCACATGTCAATTGACTACAATTTCTTAATGTGCAAGGAAACCTAACTTAATCCTATCCATCCATTTCATCTAAAGCCCTAATTGATCCTAGCCATCCATTTGAACCAAGCCAAGCCTATAAAGCAAGCCTCTTTTGAGCCATTTGGGACATTAGAGAAGACATTAGAGAAGAGATTAGGAGGGTGACATTAGGGAATGGATGATTCTTCTTCATGCAACCTTTCTCTGCTAAATTTTCATCTCAAGCCATTCTCCATCATCTTTAATCCATCTAGCTTGTATCTATCATCCATCATTTATCTTCTTATCAACGTTGTGCTACGGAATCGAGCAACCAACACAACAAAGTGATCAATCAATCAAGCTCATCTTGCATCTTTGAGGTATTGAATTATTTGGGTTTAGGTTATGCATTTCAATTGTTTGAATCATTTCCATATGCAAATCCAAATTTTTTGATATACAGTCCCAATAGAGACCACAAAGATAATCAAAATAGTCATCCAACTATGAAAAAATTCAAGAACCCTAGGTGACCATATGCTACAAACCATGGTCATAGCTCTTAAATTTTCAACTCTATAACATTTGCATCTAGTGGGTCAACCAAAAATCTATTGCTAGGACATATGCTTTACACCTTATAGAGACAGGGTTCCCTATCTTGAACAATAGGTGGAGCAACTAGAGCATGACCTAGCTAGAGTTCATAACATTGTTACAACCACCAAACCAAGTAACCTCATACCTCCTTAACAACATCAACTTTAAGTGAGGATTGAATATGAAATGAGGGAATCTCATCCTGCTTAAACTAATCAATAACAAGAAAATAGGAAAAACCATCTTCATGGTAGTAACATCATAAATGTTGGTCAAGCCAATCAAGCCTCCAACCAAGGTAGTCCTATGACTATCATCATTCTTGTATAGAGAATTAAGATTCTTGAAGAAGGTGGTTCTAATGAATTTCAACAAAAATCTACACATAGTGATGCAATACTAGGGTCTCCTAGGCCTTGTACTAGTTCTAAACCTTTCACCACCACCACCCCCCCACAAAGGCATCTAAAGAGCCACCCAACCACCACCATGTTACAACTTGTACTTATGCAACATTGGAAACAAAATTTTCTTTCCTCCCCCCTCCATTTAACACCACAACCACACATCAACTTGGTGGGTTTTTCCAAACCCATGTTATAAATTTATAAATCCTCATAGGTTTCAATAGGAGAAGCCTATGAAACTCAAATTTTACATCTCCTAGGTTTCAACAAGTAAACCTAGGATTTTAAAACTATTATGGTTATCCCATCTTTCCTATAGGATCAACATTCGTGGTACCACCACCCTCTATCCATGATCCCTTCTTTGGGATGTACCTAGAGTATCTAAAGGATCCCTTGGATCATGCAATATGAGGTTTCATTCTACTTACCTGCCACTCCTAGATCTAATATAGTTTAAGGGAGAACAAGATCCTAATGCCCATATCAAGGTATATGCCATTGATGTAAGATAATTCCTACCTTGGGACACAATAATTACTTAAATTTTCTTCAAGACCCTTAAAGGAATCATCCTCGATTGGTATTACCGATTAGTGGAGGTCTCTATCCACTCATTTTGTTAGCTTGTTGGTGAATCATGACATAATTTGACATGAATGAAGTTGTCAAAACTAGAATTAGGAAATTTCTAAATTTAAAACATGACAACAATGAGTCACTAGCCTAATTACTCGAACTTGAAACATAAGAGTTTCTTGAATTTTCCTAAAGACCCTCAAAGAGATCACCTCGACTGATATTCCTAGTTGCTAGAGGGATCCATCCACTCATTCTATCATCTTATCAATAAATTTGTGGCATCTTTTGACATGAACTTGTCAAAACTAGAATTAGGGAATTATCGAACGTAAAACAAGACAACAATGATTTAGTAGCTCATTTCCTAAGCCAATGGAAGTAGGTTTTATACTCGTCCACTAGCCCCCCACATGGATCATAGGAACTACGTGATCTTTTCTTTACATCTTGAATAGGGATACACATGAAGAGGTCCTATATAAATACTATGAAGAAGCTTTGGAGAGCACCCTTACGATAGATCAAGAAACCTAGATAGTAGAAGAACATATGGATCGAATGGAACGTTTGTCACCCATGGATAGAGTAGTGAAAAACATGAACAACGATAACTCTTTCCAAAAATCTTGAAGAGTGGCAAAAGTGTGACCATAGATGGGGTTTGAAGTGCCCCACCTCTTAAGAACAACAATGGTGGAAATGGTTGTAACAATAACTACAATTAAAATAGTTATCATGGAAACAATAATCAAGGGGGCTAGAATGTGCATATAGTGGCCAATTTGATTGACTATCTACTACAATACAACTATTATCAAGGAAATAACCATCCATAAGACAACTACATGTTCAATAACAACCACCATTTTGATCCATATTGTAGGTGAAGGGATTATGATCTGGATAAATTTTGTGCTTTTCATAAAATAAAGGGGCATGAAACCAAGACTTGTTAGGATTACAACAAGTTCATCCAGAGTTTCCTACAGACCAAAAATGACTTTTTTATAGAAATGTTCCTCCATCTACAAGATCTTCCTAAGAACAACAACCAAGGACCTATAACTCCACAAAACTCAAATTTAAATATTTATCAAAATCCTTTGTTGTATCATGGATGAGACAATACAAAAGCCTATTGTTCATCTAATCAATCATCATCTAGATCAATGATTGTCTCAAGCCCTATAGAAACAAACTTGCTACCTCAATTTGGTCTAAAAGGAAAAACAAAAATGCTTGGTTGTGTTGAATTGGTGAATTATGAAAATATCTAGTTTACCACCTAGAATGACTATGAGGCACATGTGGTCTCTTTGGTGTAATTGAACCCCAACTTGATAGGTCCTTATGACCTAATCAAAGATCTAAATTTGATAGGTCCTTAAAAGATCTAAATATGTCTTTCACACATTTATTTTATATTTCTAAGAAAATATCCTCCCCACCAAGCTTCCCTTTGAAAGCAATTGGGTAGAAATACACAAATCATATAAATTCACTTCTAGAAGCCCAAGTGAGCCATTTTGATCTATATCTTAACTATCTAGACTTTGAAAATTGTAGGACCTAGGTTTCTTCTTCAACCTTAGGTAAATGCCTCTAGAGACCAAACTAAGTGACTCTATCCCATAGTTATAAGTCTAGGTTTATGATAACTACATCAAGAGGATCATGATTAATGATAGGATTGTAGTAAATGTAGTTCCATTTTCACTATTGTAGAGAATGGGTTATGGAAATATAAATATTACATCTTACAGAGATATGCTATGTGGTTACAATAACTTACAGGAAACAACATTTAGGAAGATTATCCTTCTGGTTACCCTTGGTCCCAAAATGATCTCTACTTTGTTCTATCATTGATAAGGACACTAGTTACAACATGTTTCTAGGGAAACCCTAGATTCAAAAGATGAAGGTTGTGCCTTCTAACTTGTTTAAGGGGGTCTAATTCTTGCATTTGGGAAAATATATGTCACAAAGGGGGGTCCTAAACCATTAAAAATGATTAAGGTGGATTAATTTTTTTTAAAAAGGAGTAAGGATACTAATTCAATATGAGTTACCCACAAATCAAGTAACATCTCCCGCACCATTCTATAAGTTATCCCCACAAGGAAAGTAGAAGTGTTAGTGTAGGTTTTTATTTCCTAGATGGGTTATTTATTTTTCCCTTTTATTCCTAGGTTTTTCCTACACTTCTATTAATCTTGCTTAGGTTAATAAAGCATGCTTAATTAGGTGAGTGGTTACGAGGTGTCACCTTCCTACATGTGAGCATCCATTATCTATCTTGGGAAGATACATTGCTATCTTTAGTTTGATAGATGGTTGCTCCTCATTGGTCGGTGTTGCCACCTCCTCCCTCTCCATGGTCTATATAAGCATGCTACCTAGATTGTATTTTGTATCTCTTGCTTTTGCATCCTCTTAATGGTATTTTGCTTCTACATTTGCATTACTCTCTTGGAGACTAACTCTGTGTTGCTATTTTGATTTCCTATCATTTGCATTCATAGTTTAGATATCTATTCTTTTGCACTAGTTTTTTGGGTTAATAATCTTTTCAGATTCTAACATGGTATCATAGCTATTCTATGTGCAAGAATAGATTTTAGTTTCCTTATTTGAGAGATTCGGGGGGGGGGGGGCTAATAAAGATTATTGCAGTTTTTTGAAAAACTCAGTATGCTCTTCTCTTGCATCTTTGGATGATCTAGAGAATCAGAAAAGTTTGATGAAAACTTTTTAATCTCGGGGGTTTGCATATGTGTTTTGTGATATCTGGGTGATTGTAGCATTCTTGGTTATGCTGGCAGCATTTTTGGCTATTCCAATAGATCCAAGAGGCTCAAGAAATTCAATATTGGCTTTCATTTCACCAAAATCAGAGATCGTTTAACACAGTTGCGAAATTGGGGTTTTCAGCTCAAATCTAGAAAATAACTTTCAATCAGAGCATTTTCAGGCCAAAAGGACCCTACCATTGCGTTCGAGAGGCCTCACAGGTGAACTTTGATATATAATATGCCCAGGGTCGACGCTGGGAGTTAGAAAGGCAAAAACATTTTGCCAGAAGGTCATTTTGACCCCCAACACACATTTTTGTGTAATCTGCCTACAATTTTATTTTAAAAATTTTCTTTTAAAAAAAAAATTTATATTAATCAACACTCAACATTGATTAATAGCACTTCATAGTGCTGTTTGTAAAAAGGGCTTTGGCCCTATATCAAGGGTCGGCCCCCTTTAAGGGGACTGAGCCCCCTTCATAGGGCGCAACCCATTCTTTGGGTTCGTGGACCGTTGAGGGCTGGTTGCAGGAGTGGCCACAGGCCCTTGCCCCCTCTACACAGGCCTTCGACCTTCATTAAATTTTTATCCGCCATTAAAATTTGCTACGTTCTCTGCTTTTCTTGGCTTGCATGCCATCATTGGTCTCTGTGCCTGTGTATTGCCTCTATGCCATTTTTAGGCAAAATTTACCAAATTTGGTGATAGCTTTTTTTATTTGGAATTGACTAATTTGGCAGAAGAATAAAGATACTTGGCAAAGACTTCTAAATTTGGCAGACTGCTAACTTTAGAGGCATTTTTGGCAGAGGGCTATTTTTGCCCAAAGACCCCCTCTCTGTTGGAGTTTTCATTTTTGATGACAAACTTTGAAGACTGATAGCTTGAGCTCATGACCTTTGTTTCTCAAGTTTCTTTTTTTGACTTTGGCTATTTTTCCACGCTCTTCACAGTGGTATAGGCGATTCTTTATTCTAGTGCATGGTTTTTCCAAAAATTGCAGATTCTCACAAGTGACACTGCTTAGTTCCCATTTTTTGGAACTTTAGAGGTGTTAGCACTAATTTTGGTTTGGATCTGAGCGCAGATGTTGGAGGGTTTTTTCTTTTTGGGCCCTAAGTTTCCTTGTTCATCGCTGTGACTTTCTCTATCGGTGAAACTTCTTTTTGAGTGCTCAGATTATGATTGAACCATCGTTTAGAACCACCGCGTTGAATGCTTTTGGTTCATGGTTCAACGGTTCAAGGCTTTGTGTTTGTGTTTGGCAAATGTTCTTTTTGAAGTGCTCCATTCGGCGTTGAACTTCTTGGTTGAACCATCCGTTTGAACCGGTTCATGGTTCAAAGGTTCAGAGCTTTATGTTTTTGGTTCATCGGAGTGATCGGCATCATCAGCGAGCTATTTTTTGTTCCCTCCGATGTGTTTGGTTTGGCCAATGGAAATGCCATCGGTGTGATATTCATCGTCGACAGGCTTCATTTGTGTTTGGCCGATGGATGTTATCGGCGTGTGTTGTATTGTCGGCGTGAGTGTTTTGAGTTGTGCCGACGATGGGGGGCTTGGCCGATGCGACCAAGGAGGATGTGTCTATCGAGGTGACAAGTTCTATCGATATAGGCATTTTGTTGTTCACCGATGGCTTTGGTCATACCAACAGGCGAGGAATGTGGAGACTTCATCGGTGAGAGTTTGGTCCATCGGCTGGGGAGCTTTGGGTTTGGCCGATAGTGTTGATATCGTGGATGGAGGGATTTGGAATGAGCATCGGTGTGACTTTGTGCGATTGGCCGAAGAGTTTTTGACTTGCCCGATGGTGTATGTCACACTGACGGAAGGAGGAGGCCAGGGTCCATCGGCATGAGTTGTGTTGTCGGTGAGCATCTTTTCTGTTATGCCGATGGTCCATGTCTTGGCGATGGGCATGTTTGGAGTGAACCATCGGGATGACTTAGTATGTCGGCCAGGGAATTTTGGGCTAGCCCGACGGTTGTTGTCTGGCCGACGAGGTATGTTTTGGTGGCCATCGGGGAGACTCGTATTGTCGGTGGGAGTCTGGAGAGTTAGCCTGATGGTCAGTCTCTGGCCGATGAGGGGAATGTAGTGAAGCAGTCGGCGAGACTGTTGGGTCGGCCAGAGGATTTTTGGATGCTCCGATGGAGGGAGTCACGCCGACGGGGGGTGCAGAGTGTAGTTTGTGGTCATCGGCCAGACTATTGATGTCAAGATGAGTTTTGTGGAGTTGGCCGATGGTTCTTCTCTAGCCGATATGGAAGTTGTAGGCTTTCGGGAGGTGTCGTCGGCGAGACTTGATAGATCGGCAGGAGGATTTGGGAGTGTGCCGATGGCTCGGTCTTGGCGATAGGCTTTGGACAAAGGCTTATGCGTCGAGCACGGCAAAAGCACTTGACATTTGTTATACATGCGGCCGTGTTTTTAAAATGATAAAGTTGTCTCCGCGGTACCAATGTGGGATTAATCTCCCTACATTTTTTGAACCTGTGGTAAACACGTTTTGGCGGGAATTTCTTTTTTGAAGTGTTGCGATGGTTTTCAAGTGGCCGCGGGTGGTTGAGCCATTAATGGCGACTGTAGCAGGGGCATGGGCGAGTTGTTGAACAGTCATGTACCCAATTTTTGGCATGAGGACTTCCAGATGGTGGCACAGGGCTCGAGGCCACCATTGTCTACTTTCTGTCTCTATAGCAATAAATTCTGAGTGCCATTCCTTTTAAGGATTTGTATCTGGCAGATTTTTGTAAAAGCCTTGTAATTAATTGCTGTGGTACATTTTCTGGTTGATATAGGCATATGGTGTTACCATTTTTGTTGTTGTTAAAAACTGGACATTTTGGCTCTGTAATAAGATACAACTAGTTTTGGTTGCTCTGTGCAGCAAAACTTGCGAGTTTATGTATCTCCTGTTGTACGTTTGTGCATGAATCCACTGATTTCATTGTCAATTTTATATGAATAATGCTATGTTTGCATGTGTTATGCTGATTCTGTCTCTAGTTTTGCATGTATCTTTCTTCTGAGTCCAGGCATTCAAGGAATGTCTGAGATTCTAGAACATAGAATTCCTGTGTTGAATGTTTAATCTTTTAACTTCTACTCAAGTGGTAGATTAAACTGTTTTCAGATTGAATATTGGGAAGGGTATACTGCAATAGGGATGCCATAAGTATAGACAGCTTGACACTCTGTATTGGGAGATATCTGTAAGGCAGATATCATGTATATCCCCCTGAAATCTAGTTTTAGTTGTTCATGCTGATCATTCATAGGTGTATGTCTACCGACTCCAAGCCCTGGATAGGCACCAATCTAACTCTGTGTTGAGGTTATATACCATGTCCATCTTTGCATCCAAAAATCAAATCAAACCATTTCATCCTTCCACCTGTTAGTTGTAGGAGTAGGATTAGGATCCCTGCGTACTCTCATACCCAACCAGAACATATATGTCCAAGAATGTTGCCAACCTTGTGATTTGTTATACAAATCTTGGTCCTTACATGAGAGTATTCTGCCTGTTGCTATCAAGTTATATCTTTCTGTCATTGAGCTAGTCAAGGTCATACTTTTATCAAATAGGGACACCCCCTTGGTGCGGTAGAACCAGAAGTGAAGGGGAGGAGCTCACGCAACCTCTTGTATTCAGTTGGCTGAATCTGCCTGTGCATTAGAACTGGCAAACCCTAATGCTGATTCAGAAGAAAAACCAACAAAATGGCGACTCTACTGGGGATGGTGATTTGAAAATTGTTATTTTTGTCCTCCCTGGTGAAATATCTGTGTGCCCATCCGAGTCACCAACAAAATGGTGACTCCGCTGGGGAGATCAATGTCATATCCATGAAAGTTTGAGTCTACGAGATTTAAGAATTAAGCCTGGATGTGTTTGTTGCAGCAGAGAAAAAGGTTGTATATGTGACTCTGCTGGTGGATGACCCAGAAAGAAAGAAATCAATTTGCAGCTTCAGCTTGTTTGAAGCTCATTCCTCTTCAAGGAGGTGGTGACTCGACATCAAAGAACCTGATAAAAGAACAAAATCAGTCAGAAAAGAATTTGCAGCTCCTGCAACATATCCAAGTATTTCATATTGTTTGACAGACTCCCTATTTGGTGAGATAGCACTGGTTAAAAGGGAAACATTGGTGAAAGCAGAGCTTGCATGCTTTTATTAGAACTTATTCTGTATTTCAAAGGGCATGCAATGTTGCTAAAAAGACTCATTTAAAGGACTTTAGGAAAGTTTGAAAAAATAGTCTAAATTTTGAGTGCCTAAAGTCATTGTTTGTAGAAAATCTGAGTAGAGAGGAGGGTTGCAAAAACATAAAGGATGTATTATTAGCCTATGCACCCTTGTGAAGTGTCAAGTGCAAAAATGTATAGTAGTTAGTCCCAACAATGTAATAAAAGAAGTTTCAACATAGATAGATATAAGCCCATAAATTTCAGTGGCATTTGTGGCTATCCAAATGCTCTTCCACCTAAAATTAGAATTTTTTTGCCTAAATTTAATGGTATAAAGGATGAATCAGCTGAGAGACACTTGTAGCAGTTTATGAATGTGATAGATGACTTTGAGATTGACCATGAGGATGTGGTTATGAGATTATTTGTCCAATCTCTAGATGAAGATGCAAGGGACTGGTTTTCCTACCTTCCAGCTCACTCTGTCAGCTTTGGCATGGTTTTAAATCTGCATTTCTAGTACAATATGGTGAAAGAATCTCTGAATATGCAATTATTAGTAATTTTATGTACATCCATATTGAAGAAGGTGAGTTGATCCCAGCCTTTAATCTCAGATTTATGAGGGCATTGAATAGAATTCCAGAATGCATGAGACCTAATGATGCACTATGCTTAGTTGTCTATTTGATAAGAAAATGAGTTACAGATTAAGAGACAAGGAGCCCACCACATTGTATCAGGCACATCAGTTTGCAATAGATATTGAAAACAATTGGAGGTATGGAATACAAAAGGGTTATTTTTCTGAAAATTTTTGTTGTCCTGCAGCCCCCGATGTTAATGAAAGATTTAATTCAAGAGTTGACAATGAATGTCAAAGTATTCACACCCCTGTTGTCCCAGTTTTTGCATCATTTCAAGTTGATGATGTTTCTGTTATAAAGGAGGATGTCTTGTTTTGCCCAACAAATGAAGTTGAAAACAATGGTTTTTCAAGTAATATTTACATACCGGCCCTTATCAAAGAGCCATCATGTTTAAATGATCCAGTTGTGCAAGGTTGTGATCATGTGGATCAACAGTCAGTATCAGTTTCATCAGGAAGTATTAGAGGGATGGAGAATGATGCAGATAGCTCAAATTCAGAATGCATTGAAACAGCAGAAATCTTGTATATGGGGCAATCAGTTGATAGAAATGATATCCATGATCAATTCATGGATCAGGTTTGTTCTTCTTATGACTCTAGATCTGATAGTACTAAAGAAGAATTAGAGTTTCATGAAGAAGAGGCAGAGGCCTTTGCGGTGAGTGTTAATCCCCTTTATGATGAGTCTACAGATGCCTTTGATGCTGTGAATCTTGACTTTCAGTGGTGTAGGATTAATCCTCTTTTTGAGGATGATGATGAATATAAGGAGACTGTTGACCTTGGTGTTACATCAGTTTGTGAGTGGGGGGCATATGAATCAGATATCTTCAGTTCTTGTGAAGATACTATGGATTTGCAAACTGTGAATGATGGATGTTCATCATCACCTGGTTTAGATATGTGCAACATTGGGTGTGTGGATCAGGATTTGTTTTCAATATCAGTAGATATTGGGGGTCTCATTTTTCTGAGTATTTTGAGTTTTTGGATCAGTTGGATGAGTGCCTGATGGTGTGCAGTAGCCAGATAAATGATGAAGACTACCAAGAGTAGTATGATGTACCATCTGAAGAGTATAACATGCATATGTTGCTTAATGCTGAAGGATTTTTTAGCATGTATGGTTGCATGTTTGATTTTGAAATGCAGAGTGACAGAGGTAGTACTACAAGTGGCAAGCTGTCAAAGGTGGTGGAATATCTAATTGAGCAAATGACCTTATGGACAAACTATGCCAATTTTTTCAGTTGGGATTGGGATCTTTCAGTTTGGAATCAGGCATTTGGCAGGAAAAAATTTTGGTTCTTCCTTTTTGGCTACCCGGGGCCACCCAAGTGATGACTAAAAATATAGTTTTTGTGCAGGTTGGTGCAATGATCAACACTCTTGCCCAATAGATATGGCCCAATCTGTGAAACCAGAGATTCTGAGGTCCTCGCTGCAGTTTTGCACCTGCACGTCCCCAGACAGAGCCAGTGTTGGCACTAATTTTGGTCTGGATCTGAGTGCAGATGTTGGAGGGTTTTTTCTTTTTGGGCCTTAAGTTTCCTTGTTCATCACTGTGACTTTCTCTATCGGTGAAACTTCTTTTTGAGTGCTCAGATTATGATTGAACCATCATTTTGAACCACCACGTTGAACCCTTTTGGTTCATGGTTCAACGGTTCAAGGCTTTGTGTTTGTGTTCGGCAAATGTTCTTTTTGAAGTGCTCCGTTCGGCGTTGAACTTCTCGGTTGAACCATCCGTTTGAACCAGTTCATGGTTCAAAGGTTTGGAGCTTTATGTTTTTGGTTCATCAGAGTGATCGGCATCATCGGCGAGCTATTTTTTGTTCCCTCCGATGTGTTTGGTTTGGCCGATGGAAATGCCATCGATGTGATATTCATCGTCGGCAGGCTTCATTTGTGTTTGGCCGATGGATGTTATCGGCGTGTGTTGTATTGTCGGTGTGAGTGTTTTGAGTTGTGCCGACGATGGGGGGCTTGGTCGATGGGACCAAGGAGGATGTGTCTATCGAGGTGACAAGTTCTATCGGTGTAGGCATTTTGTTGTTCGTCGATGGCTTTGGTCATACCGACAGGCGAGGAATGTGGAGACTTCATCGGTGAGAGTTTGGTCCATCGGCTGGGGAGCTTTGGGTTTGGCTGATAGTGTTGATATCACCGATGGAGGGATTTGGAACGAGCATCAGTGTGACTTTGTGCGATTGGACGAAGAGTTTTTGACTTGCCTGATGGTGTATGTCACACCGACGAAAGGAGGAGGCTAGGGTCCATTGGCGTGAGTTGTGTTGTCGGTGAGCATCTTTTCTGTTACGCCGATGGTCTATGTCTTGGCGATGGACGTGTTTGGAGTGAACCATCGGGATGACTTAGTATGTCGGCGAGGGAATTTTGGGCTAGCCCGACGGTTGTTGTCTGGCCGACGAGGTATGTTTTGGTGGCCATCGGGGAGACTTATATTGTCAGTGGGAGTCTGGAGAGTTAGCCTGATGGTCAGTCTCTGGCCGATGAGGGGAATGTAGTGAAACGGTTGGCGAGACTGTTGGGTTGGCCAGAGGATTTTTGGATGCTTCGATGGAGGGAGTCATGCCGACGGGGGTGCAGAGTGTAGTTTGTGGTCATCGGCCAGACTATTGATGTCGGGATGAGTTTTGTGGAGTTGGCCGATGGTTCTTCTCTGGCCGATATGGAAGTTGTAGGCTTTCAAGAGGTGTCGTCGGTGAGACTTGATAGATCGGCAGGAGGATTTGGGAGTGTGTCGATGGCTCGGGTCTTGGCGATAGACTTTGGACAAAGGCTTATGCGTCGAGCGCGGCAAAAGCACTCGACATTTGTTATACATGCGGCCGTGTTTTTAAAATGATAAAGTTGTCTCCGCGGCACCAATGTGGGATTAATCTCCCTACATTTTTTGAACCTGTGGTAAACGCGTTTTGGTGGGAATTTCTTTTTTGAAGTGCTGCGACGGTTTTCAAGTGGCCGCGGGTGGTTGAGCCATCAATGGCAACTATAGCAGGGGCATGGGCGAGTTGTTGAACAGTCATGTACCTGATTTTTGGCATGAGGACTTCTAGATGGTGGCACAGGGCTCGAGGCCACCATTGTCTACTTTCTGTCTCTGCAGCAATAAATTCTGAGCACCATTCCTTTGAAGGATCTGTATCTGGCAGATTTTTGTAAAAGCCTTGTAATTAATTGTTGTGGTACATTTTCTGGCTGATATAGGCAGATGGTGTTACCATTTTTGTTGTTGTTGAAAACTGGACATTTTGGCTCTGTAATAAGATACAACTAGTTTTGGTTGCTCTGTGCAGCAAAACTTGCGAGTTTATGTATCTCCTATTGTACGTTTGTGCATGAATCCACTGATTTCATTGTCAATTTTATATGAATAATGCTATGTTTGCATGTGTTATGCTGATTCTGTCTCTAGTTTTGCTTGTATCTTTCTTCTGAGTCCAGGCATTCAAGGAATGTCTGAGATTCTAGAACATAGAATTCCTGTGTTGAATATTTAATCTTTTAACTTCTGCTCAAGGGGTAGATTAAACTATTTTTAGATTGAATATTGGGAAGGGTATACTGCAATAGGGATGCCATAAGTATAGACAGCTTGACACTCTGTATTGGGAGATATCTGTAAGGCAGATATCATGTATATCCCCCTGAAATCCAGTTTTAGTTGTTCATGCTGATCATTCACAGGTGTATGTCTACCGACTCCAAGCCTTGGATAGGCACCAATCTAGCTCTGTGTTGAGGTTATATACCATGTCCAACTTTGCATCCAAAAATCAAATCAAACCATTTCATCCTTCCACCTGTTAGTTGTAGGAGTAGGATTAGGATCCCTGCGTACTCTCATACCCAACCAGAACATATATGTCCAAGAATGTTGCCAACCTTGTGATTTGTTATACAAATCTTGGTCCTTACGTGAGAGTATTCTGCCTGTTGCTGTCAAGTTATATCTTTCTGTCATTGAGCTAGTCAAGGTCATACTTTTATCAAATAGGGACACCCCCCTTGCTGCGGCAGAACCAGAAGTGAAGGGGAGGAGCTCACGCAACCTCCTGTATTCAGTTGGCTAAATCTGCCTGTGCATTAGAACTGGCAAACCCTAATGCTGATTCAGAAGAAAAACCAATAGGAGGATCATAATTTTCACATACGACCTCGTATTAAGGTGATTCATTTTTTGAAAGTGCGTGATTTTTTGAGTAGATCATAGTGGTGTTAGTTTTTCTTGACAGAGTTCCAGTATTGTACTTTCAGTATACACCTAATTTGTGAGGGTTTTGTAAGGCATTGAAATCAAGACCACTAAGTATTTCTTACTAGTGGTAGTTGTAAATGCACTAATTATAAAGAGCTAAAATTATTTTTGCTTGGGGGGATTCTTTGATTGAATGAAAAGGGGGGGTGTCTTATGTACTCTCTTTGAGTTACATCTTTTATGGGGTTATTGTAATCATTTTGGGGTTCATCATGGATTTTAGTTATTTCCATCCTTCTGTTGTTAAGTTAACCTCAGAGAACTATTTGTCTTGGAAACAAGGGATAAATAATCAATGCCTTGAGCAGGATCTATTGCCCCATCTGCTTGGACATGTTCCTGAGCCAAGTGACTATGAACAAAAGAATGCATGGTTTAACAATAATGACATGGTCTCTGGACTAATATGTATTACTCTTTCTGAGGATATTCTACATCACATAGAGCACACTGAGTGCCCTTTCACTACTTGGACCACCATCCAGCAATTGTATGGAGACTTTGGATCTTCATCTGATAGTGATGTTTCCTTGGATGACCAGGCTCTTGTGGATGATATTGAGACTTCTTTTGCCCCATCTTGTGTGACATACATTGATACCCCATCTTCAGATACAATCATCAGATTCTAGAGATGCTTCTTTGAGAGCTTCTAGTGATTCTTTACAACAGGATCATTACAGTCTTCATGATTGGGATTCCTATCTATCAGACATTGCATCTTTGTTTTTGGAGTCTCACATTTCATATTTGGAGGACACATTTGAGGGTTCATCTCTCCTCTTTCATGACAATTCTTTTGTCCTTGCACTTGCTATTACTACAGAGTTCAGAGAGGCTTCATCAAGGGCTTCGAGTAATTCTTCACGGGACATCTCATGGGATTTGCATTGTAGCCACATGGCGTGCATTGACATTCGACGTCCATACATCATTTCTTTGGATCTTGCTCTTCAGTTTTCACATGATTTTGAGAGGTCACTTGTTTTAGTTAGGCATGGAACTCTTGATTTGATTGTGACTCATTTCAACATTAGCATGATGACACTTGAGCAGAGTTCTAAGACAAGATACATCATGAGGCTTCCTTCCTCACTTTGCTTCTTTGAGTGGGAGTTAGTTTGACATTCACCATTGGAGTTGTTTCTTCCTAAGGGGAGAAATGTCATTTGCCACAAATGGATCATCTTCAGCATTCATATATGGGCATCCTCCTTCAACACCAGAGCTACTTCATTGTGGGGGGTTTCATTGTCTCTTTCACTTTCTCTATTCTAAGGGGGCTTACTCTCTTTTGTGCGGGGGGGAGGGGGGGCCTACTTCTCTTTGGGGGTGAATTTTGTGTACATGGGTACCTCATCAAACTTGATTTGTCGGGACCCATCCTTACATCCACCTAAGCTTCGCTTAAGAGGGGGTCTTAGATGGGTTATTTATTTTTCCCTTTTATTTGTAGTTTTTTCCTACACTTCTATTAATCTCGCTTAGGTTAATAAAGCATGCTTAATTAGGTGAGTGGTTACAAGGTGTCACCTTCCTACATGTGAGCGTCCATTAGCTATCTTGGGAAGATACTTTGTTATCTTTAGTCCAATAGATGGTTGCTCCTCATTGGTCGATGTTGCCACCTCCTCCCTCTCCCTGGTCTATATAAGCATGCTACCTAGCTTGTATTTTATATCTCTTTTTTTTTGCATCCTCTTAATGCTATTTTGCTTCTAGCATTTGCATTACTCTCTTAGAGACTAACTCTGTGTTGCTATTTTGATTTCGTATCATTTGCATTCATAGTTTAGATATCTATTCTTTTGCACTAGTTTTCTGGGTTAATAATCTTTTCAGATTCTAACAAGAAGAACCTAAAGTGGATGTTAATGGGAAAGAATCACCCAAAATTAGAAAAGGTGAAAGCTCCAAATGCATTTCTAGAATTCTAACAAAGACCACAATAGAAATAACCCAACTTTTAGAGAGAGATGGGTCATTTAGGTTCCCCTTTGATGCTTATTATATAGGAACCTACTCTACCTTTGTAACTACAACTATCCCTATTGACAAGATTAATGACATTTGTAAGGTTGAACTTGTTGATGACATAAGATACTAAAATAGAACTAGAACCCACTCCGCTTCTTGATAATATATCACCCCTTCACTTCAATGAGGCTAAGTGTAGATGGGATCTAAAGCTGGAATAGTGTTAACTTTACTAGAAGGGTAGATTCTACCCTTCACTTTTTATTTATATTTCTTTTGTACTAGAACAACATCATGGAATACAAAGCCCTTTTGTTAAGGGCCATGCTTGTGCAATTTCTAGGAGCCAAAAGTTTGCATGTCTCACGTGATTCCTAATTGGTCATTAACTAGGTCTTTGGAAAATATCAAACATGTTCAAGCACTTTCAACCCTATAAGGGGGCCATCCATGGTTTGATTCATTAATTCAATTATTTTTCAATCCTAGTCTTACCAAGAGAGGATAATCAAATATCTGACTCTATGTCCACCTCTTCCACAATGTTCTCACCACACATGTAATTGTGAAACTTAGAATTTGTAGTTGCAATAAAAAAAGAACAACTAATAGAAGGAGGTTCTTTTTCATGGGTTCTTAGCTATGGAGAAAATGGGGTAGAGAATTTCATTCATGATTACACCAAAAATGATGAAGCAATCCTTGAGTATCTCCACATTAATGATGATTGTGTTAGTGTAGGTTTTTTATTTTCCTTAGGTATATTTCTTTTTGCTACACATTATTAAGCTTTACTAGGTTTATTAGATGTGATTAATATGAGGACACACGGTGAAATACATCAGCTACATGTGTCACTCTCTCCCACACATGGGTAGTTGAGTTACACACCTTCTTTTGGCTTATTGTGCCACCTCTCATAACCACTATTCTATCTTTATCTGAGTAGGTTATGGGGTAGTTGGATTTCACACCCTCTTTTGAATTTATGTGCCACCTCTCATAACCTCTTTTCTGTCTTTACTTGATGAAGTTATGCCACATGTTTTGGCATTTACCAAGTAGGTAAAACTTTCACCTATTTTGGGTAGTTGGAGTTATTACACCTCTTGAATGTATTTTCCCTATATTTACTATATATACAACACTCTTCTCTCACCTTAACTAGTTCGGTAACTAGTAAGGGAGAGTAATGTGAGCATTCTCAAAATTCTCTTGCAGTTGTCTCTTGTCTTCTCTCTTTCAGGATTCTCTCTCCATTCCACTATTTTGATCTTTGATCATTTGTCGAGTGGAGTGTATGTGATCTATGACCGACATTAGATCCTGGCTCAGTTCTCAATTCTCGCAAAATCTAACATGGTATCAGAGCATGTTTGTTTGATTTAGTTCATTTGTGTAATCTTGATATTTGAGAGATTTGAGACTAATAGATAGCTAATATTTTCTCAAAAACTCAGTATGCTCTTCTCTTGCATCCTCAGATGATCTGGAGAATCAGAACAAGTTGAAGGAAAATAAGCATCTATAATATTCTGGTATGCATATTTGTGTTCCTATGAGATCTGGGTGATTGCAGCATTTTTGGTAATCTTGGAGGTATTTTCAGCATCTCCATAATGTCCAGAAGGCTCAGAAAAGTCAATACTAGCTTTTGTTTCATTGAAATCAGAGATCAAAGGACTCAGTTGCCACAGAGGTTTCCAGAGGGGTTCCTAGAGGTAGCTGATAAATCCATGCATTTTCAGCCTAAACAGACCTCGCCATTGCACTCAAAAGGCCCAAAAACCTAAATATCAACTGTTCAAAAGTCAAATTCAGAAAAGTTGGCCTCCGAGACAAAAATTTTCACTTCTCGAGTCATACAACCCTCCACCTGCGCAGTATAGTATGGAATATTTTTAAAATAAATAAATAAATAAAATTTATAAGCGCATAGCACCTTATGTATACAGCACTTCAAAAGTGCTATTAAGAACATTGTGTTTAGCGCTTTAAGTGCTTGTAACAAGCACTCTCAATGCTAAAGGGGGCTTCGGCCTTAAAGGGCTTCGACCCCCCTTATCAAAGGCCCGTGAGCCTTAAACAGGCCGCAAACCCTTGAGATCGGTTCCGGGTGTGGCTCCAGCCCCCGACCCCCCTGCAAGTCAGTCTTTTGGCCTAAATTTTTTTATTAAAATTTTTAGCAGAACTGCTAACTTTAGTGGGATCCGGCTAAGAAAAAGATCTCCATTTTTATCAAGCAGTTCACCAATTTTGGTGACAAGACAAATTTATCTAACTATAACTAATTGGAAATTATGCCAAAATTGGAGGTTTTTCTGCTAAATTTGGTAGAGGTTATTTTTTGAAACTGCCCCTCTTCACCAATGGACTTTTGAGTTTGGAAGGCGAACTTCACGAGGCCCGTTCACAACCATATGGAGGCCCTTTCAGATGCATTTTTTTTATTTGGGGTAGAATTTCGCGCTCTACACTAGGTGAGGTTGGTTTTATGATTTGGTGCTCCAAATTTCTAGAAATTGAAGATTCTTCCAGAGTTTGTTGCGTAGTTCTCATTTTGAGATCTTCTAGGAACCATAACTTATGCAAATGGACTATTTTTATCTCATTTTTTTTTCAGGGTTCCTATTTTTCTATGTACTCCACATCAGTTCTCTCAATTTAATCTCATATTGTACTTGAGCTATAGTTTTAATGTTTTATCCATCTTGGGCCCTATAAGAGTCTGAAAATATGAGATTTGCATTGTAAATCACACCAATCATAAAGTGCCAACATTATAATTTTCTGGGGGATCATTTCAGTAACTAGTAAAAAGGGGGGGGGTGTCTCATGTGTCTTTTTTTTGCACTTCTCTTTCTTCTTTTTAATCTACTTTTATGCACAAATGGATGCTTCAATAGTTCCTGTTTTAACACCATATAACTATTTTGAATGGAAATCAAAGATGATAATTTATCTCAAAAGGCATGGATATCATAGGGTTACTATGGGACTTGAAATAGAACCTACACAAGATGCAGAAAAGATAAAATAGTTTAACAAATGTGATGAAGCCTTTGGTACTCTGTGTATGTTAGTTTCTCCTGACTTACTTTTTCATATTGAAACTGCTAAAACACCCAATGATGTGTGGACCACATTGGAAAACCTCTTTGTTAAGCAAGATGAATTAAGGGCTCATCAATTGGAGAACAAACTCATAGGATTAAGTCCTGGCAATTTTGACACCATACAAGACTTCTTCACAAAGTTGAAAGCCATCATATTGCAATTGAAATAGTGTGGAATAGAAAAAGAAGACAAACAACTGATCTTAAGTATTCTTTCTAAGCTTGGTCCAAACTATTCTATGTTTGTTTCTACATTTTATGCCACAAAAAGTGCCCTAGGTTTAAACTATAAAATGTCTTCTCTAGATAAGTTTTCTGCAGAGCTCACCAAGAAGCAAGATAAACTAGTTCACATGGGTACAATTAAACCTCTAAGTCACATGCCTTGGCTCCAAATCAAGGCACAAAAGAATAGAAAGGGTTTGGCAAACAAGAAAAGAAACAAAAGAACAAGGAGAGAAGAAGAAAGATCAAAAACCTATTGCTTCAAATACAGCTAATCAGACCTCTTCATCAAAAGGTGAACAACCTAAGAAGGAGAAGGTCAAGTGTTCTTATTTTAAAAGGCCTGGACATGATGAACACAAGTGTTTAAAGAAACAAATTGATCATCTTTCAAATCTTCTTGAGAAGAACAACATCAAGGTGCATGATTCTGTCAAACAGGTTTCATCAAAAGGGTCTTCAAAGGACACATAAAAGCATAAGGGGAAAGAAAAGGGAAAGGCCCTAGTTGTTGTTTCTTCACAACCTGATACATGGATCATTGACTCAGGTTCTTCGTACCACCTGGATTCTTCACAGGATGATTTTGCCTCCTTAGATCTATGTTTTGTGCCTACAATTCTAATGGGTGATGACACTCTTGTTGAAGTGCATGGGAGAGGGTATGTTGATGTGGGCAAAGGAACATTTCAAGATGTTCTCTGCATTCCATATTTGTCAACTAATCTCTTATTTGTTTATCAAATCACTCACACAGGCTCTAGCAAGTGGGTTGAGTTCACACTAGATAAAGTGGTAATTAGTGAGTTGCACAATGGGTCTACAGTTGCCATGAGAAAAGTAGATCATCATTCTAGACTCTATTAGTTTTCTCACTTTATTCCTAACTCTCCTTCAACAATAATACTCACTCACTCATATGAGGTGATTCATTTGTGGCATTAGCGGTTTGGCCACTTGAATTACCTCTACTTGCAGCAGCTTAATCAACAAGACATGGTTTCAGGGTTGCATTCAATTTGATTTTTTAATGGAGTTTGCTAGGGATACATTCTTGGTAAGCATCCTGAGGAGAAATATGAAAAAGGAAAAGCATGGAAGGCCACACAGCTTCTGGAGTTAGTATACAGTGATTTGGCAGGACCATTTCCACATCCTTCTTTCAATAGGGCTAGATATGTTTTGACATTCATTGATGATCTTTCGAGATACACATGGGTTTATTTTCTCAAACAAAAGTTTGAGGTCTTTGAGTCTTTTCAGGACTTCAAAGCTTTTGTAGAGAAATAATCTAGGAAGGCCATCAAGGATCTGCATACAGATAATGGGGGGGAATATGTCAACCACAAGTTAGAATAATTTTGTGCTTCTGAGGGCATTGATCTTTAGCACATTGTTCCCTATAGTCCACAATAGAATGGTGTCACAGAATGTAAGAATAGGTCTTTGAAAGAGATGGCCAATTGTATAATTCACTCTAGCTCTATGGCACCTCAATACTGGGTAGAGGCCATCAATTGTGTGTTATATCTAGAATTAGGCTCCTCATAAAGCTGTAAAGGGGGTAACTCTTTTCCAAGCTTGGACCAGTTGGAAACCCACAATTAATCACTTTTGAGTATTTGGTTCTCCTGCATGGGCCCACATCCTGTTTGAGAAATGCAAAGCTATGGATCCACAGAGAAAGCCTTGCATATTTATTGGGTACCCATATAGTGTCAAGGGCTACAGGCTTCTCCACCCTACCACACATGAGCTGTTCATCGAAAGGAGTGTTCATTTTGGGGAGGAATCTTCCAGTTCTTCTCCTACCACTTATCCATTAACAATCACATTGGAGACATTGTAACATTATGATAGTTCTTTAGAGGATCTTAATCCTCCCAATCCAGATGAGGAGTCTTCTTCCTCTACTTCTAATGGCAATAGTGATGATGATCCATCCTCTCCTCCTAGTCATCATTCAGAGGTTGATGATTCTCCTCCAGATTCTCCTACCTTTGGGCCTCTTTGGGCTCGTCAGACTTTACAATCAACAAGTGATTGGGCTGGTGATCCTTCATATAATAGAAGAACAAGGTTACAATTTCAGTAGGCTCCACATCTCTTCGTTGCTTCAACTTCTGATCCACAAACTTTTCAAGAAGCTTCTAGTGTCCCTGAGTGGGATGCACCAATGCAAGAAGAGTTCAGTTCCTTGGAAAGTAATCATACTTGGGATTTAGTCCCTCTTCCTAAGGAAAGAAAACTTGTTTGATGCAAGTGGTTCTATCAAACAAAATTTGCAGTAGATGGGTCAGTTGACAAGCATAAGGCTCGCTTGGTCGCTAAAGGATTCTCCCAAGTTCCTGGCATTGACTACTCTAAGATTTTTGTGCTAGTAGCCAAAATGAATTCCATCTGACTTGTTCTTGCTATAGCTACAACCCATTGTTGGGAAGTTCATCAGATAGATGTGAAGAGTACTTTTCTTCATGGTGACCTTTAAGAGGAAATCTACATGGAGCAGCCACAGGGGTTTGTTTGTGATCCTTCACTTGTTTGATGTCTTCGAAAGCCTCTCTATGGCCTCAAATAGGCTCCTCAAGCTTGGTATGCCAAGATGGACTCCTTCCTTCTGTCAGTTGGGTTCACTCGATGCCATTCTTATCCAAACATCTACATTATGTAGTAGGATGATACTCTCACTTTTCTGGTTCTCTATGTTGATGACTTGTTGATCATAGGGAGTCATTCACCCACCATCAAGGCAGTGAAAACCTCTCTACATGATCGATTTATGATGTCAAACTTCCAGAGTCTTTTGCACTACTTCTTAGTGATTGAGATCACTCAATCATCTTTAGGTATCTTCATGGCACAACCCAAGTATGCACTTGACATGCTCTCCAAATTTTACATGGCTAGTTGTAAGCCTGCACCGACTCCATTTCTACTTGGGGTCAAACTTGAGGCTAAGTGTTCTTCACCCTTGGTTGATGGCACTTTATATCGATAGCTCGTTGGGAATCTCATCTATTTAACTCACATGAGGCCTAATATTTCATATGTTGTGGGCATGGTCTCTCAGTTTATGTAGGAACCACATGAGTTGCATTAGAAAGCAGCTAAGCGGATACTCCACTATGTTTAGGGCACTCACAGCTATGGGATTCATTATGCAGTGGGTGTGGATTTTGACTTGATGGGATACACTAATTCAGATTGGGTAGGTGATTCTTAGAATCATAATTCTACTTATTGGTATTGCTTCTCACTTGGTTCCAGTCTAGTTTGTTGGTTGAGCAAGAAGCAGTTTGCAATTGCTCTTTCATCTACAGAGGCTAAGTATTAAGGGGTAGCTAATGCCACCACTGAGGCCATCTGGCTTCAGAATATTCTCACTGAGTTTGGCATTTCATTTAGAAAGCCCAAAGACATGTTTTGTGATAATCAAAGTGCAATACAGATCTCAAAGAATCCAGTCCATCACTGGTGGACAAAATACATTGAGATACATATGCACTACATTTGGGAGTTGATTCAGGCAAACATCATTGATCTCAAGTACATTCATACATCCAAGCAGATCACAGACATATTCACCAAACCCTTCACTAACAGCAAGTTCCTTCATCTACAAGCTTTGTTGGGGTTGCAGTTAGTGTCTACTTCAGGAGGGGCTTCTTAGGCCTTCGCTTCACTCTCTCTATTCTGGGGGGTGTTTTCTCTCTCTACTTTGGGGGGGGGGGTATTCATTTGTTGGGGGGGAGCTTCTTCTCTTTTGGGGGGAATTCTTTGTACATGGGTACCTCACCAGGCTTCATTTGTTGGGACCCGTATCTTTTCACCCACCTAAGCTACGCTTAAGGGGGGTGTTAGTGTAGGTTTTTTATTTTCCTTAGGGATATTTCTTTTTCCTACACATTATTAAGCTTGCTTAGGTTTATTAGATGTGGTTAATATGAGGACAATTGGCGAAATACATCAGCTACATGTGTTACCCTCTCCCACACATGGATAGTTGAGTTACACATCTTCTTTTGGCTTATTGTGCCACCTCTCATAACCACTATTCTATCTTTACCTGAGTAGGTTATTGGGTAGTTGGGTTTCACTCCCTCTTTTGGCTTTATCTACCACCTCTTATATTCTATTTTCTGTCTTTACTTGAGGAGGTTATGCCACATGTTTTGGCATTTACCAAGTAGGTAAAACTTCTGCCTATTTTGGATAGTTGGAGTTATTACACCTCTTGGATGTATTTGTCCATTATTTTCTATATATACAACACTCTCCTCTCACCTTAACTAGTTCGGTAACTAGTAAGGGAGAGTAATGTGAGAATTTTCAAAATTCTCTTGCAATTGTCTCTTATTTTCTCTCTTTTAGGATTCTCTCTCCATTTCACTATTTTGATCTTTGATCATTTATCGACTTGAGTGTATGTGATCTACACATCAGATCTTGGGTCGATTCTTAGTTTTCGCATAATCTAACTGATCTCCCATGTGTTTATCATAAGAATGGACCCTCTTTAATTCCTTACCTAGATTCAATTACTATGGAGAGCAAATTGAGATCCTACAAATAGAACACAACACACTTGAGATACGTTTGGCCCCTTTGCGGTTCAAAGAAGGTAATGTAATAGAGGATACTCTCAATCTAAACACAAGAATACTTGAAAACCTATAAAGGTAAAATTGGGTGCCAATATAATAGTGGAGGAGCTAGAAGTATACACAAAAATCTTCCTTAACAAACTACTTTGCATGGGAACACTTAGATATTCAAAGATTAGGTCTTGATGTTGTTATCCATAACCTGATTACCAAACCAAATGTAAAACTGGTTAAACAAAAACTTAGACCCATGAAACCCAAAGTTGTCACGATGATGAAGTAGGAATTGATGAAATTTCTCAATGTGGGGTTTATCAAATTGGTAGATTATTCAACATGGATATCAACCATAGTCCCAATCCTAAAAAATAATAGGAATTAGAATTTGCATCAATTTTAGGCACATTGTCCTAAAGATGGTTTCCCCCTTCGTTCTATCGATATGATCATTAACACTATGATATGTTATGAAATGTTGTCACTCATGGATGGATTTTCTAGTTACAACCAAATTTGTATCATAGAGAGTGACCAAAGTAAAACAACATTTACCATACCATAGGTAAACGTTTGCTATGTGGTAATGCCCTTTGATTTGAATAACAAGGTGCCACTTATCAAAGATCTATGACCCACACATTTTATGATCTAATCCACAAAATGATGGAATCTTATGTTGGAAATATACTTGCTAAATCTAATAAGAGAGAGAATCATGTAGAGGAATTATATGCCATTTTTACATGACTTCATAAATATAATGTAAACTTAAACATAGAGAAGTGTGTCTTTAGAGTCATAGTAAAAAAAAATTGAAATTCATATTTCTTGTAAGGGGATCAATGTGAATATAGCAAAGGTGAAAGTTATATTAGATGTGGATCCTCCCACAATTAAGCTTACAATCATATCTTTCCTAGGACAATTAAGAGACATATGTCATTTTATGCCTAATCCAACCTTTGGGATTCACCTAGTCAACAACTTTCTTAAAAAGGAAACTTAAATCACATAGATGATAGAATACCAAAATGCATTTGACCATGTCAAGAAATTCCTTTGTTCTCCCCCATTGCTCATGCCACCAAAGAAATACCTCCCTTTCATCCTATATTTGATGGAAACGTATGTCACTATAGAGTGCATGTTAAGATGAGAAGATAATGATGAAAGAGAGATGACAATTTAATTTTTCAGTCACCATTTTTCATTATAAAAAGAATTACACTTAAGGAGTGCTTGGCCATTGGGTATACAACCTGTAAGAGTCGTCAATGGACTCAAGACAGCTCAGGATCACTTGCAACCAAAAAAACCTTCCACAACAAGAGATAAAAGTAATAACAATGCTTTATATTGCCAAGAATAATGATGCATAAAATATACAAGATACAAAGCTTGACTTGATACTGATGCAGGGGCACCCTCATGCACATGTTAATCAATTTTGGGTTTTGTCTTGTTTTGATAATAATTGATGTAAATAAGGTCATTTAAGACCATGTTATGTGTGTTGGAGTCCATGTTAGGTCATTAGGTGTGTGGAAGTGTCTAGTTGCAAAAGATGTCAATGTTGAAAGTATTGTCAAATTACACAATGTGGAATGTGAAGGGTCAATGTTGCACAAAGTGAAAATTTGAACAGTTGTAACTTGAAAATTAGTGGTGAGCAGTTGAAAAATATTTAAAAAATCTTGGTAAGGTCAAAGACATGAGGGGGAGATGGTGTGGTTGAAGTTTCTTTGAAGAATAATGAATACAAATCTTTGTATTCTATATTTTAGAACGCTAATTTGCTATTATAGTAAATTGTACGGATTTTTACTTACTAGTATGAATGAATGGATTATTACCCATTGTAGAGGGAACTCTTACCTTTAATGGGTTTTTTATTTGGTCCATTTTTATTGAGTTTTGAGGGAGATACATTCATTTTTGTAAAAACTACCATAAACTATTTTTTGCATTTTCTGAACATTTTTCTTTGTTTTGGTGAATGGTATGGTCCTATATGGTTGTTTTTTGGCATGATAAAAATTAGAAATTAAATATAATTGAGTCTAATTTCTTATTCTTTTTATTTCATTCAATTTCATTGAGTTTCAAACAAGTTGTGTCTATTTTACTAAAACAGGTCTGAAACCCTAGTAGGCCTAATTTGAGCGAGAACAGTCCAAAATTTGAACATCTCCGTACAAAATAACCTACCCTTACTTTGAGATACATTGAATAAAGCCCAAATGGGTATTGGAATCATGTCTTTTTTCTTGGAGATTAGATCTGGGTTGAAAGTTATGGCAAAAAAATATGAATTGTTGCACCACCTTAAGTCTAGTCAAGAAATAGGACAGTCCATTTTTGAAGGGTTCCATACAAAGGGACCATCCCTAAGATTTTGATATGTTGTTAAATATCCAAATGAGTATCTATAATTGTGTTCTTAATTTATGTATCATGTCTGCCCTGAGAATTGTGTTGGAAAAACCTCTTTCGAAGTACTACTAGGGGAATAGGAAGATTGTGAGAGAAACCCTCCAAGTTAGGGTTCTAAGTTCGTAAAGTTTAGTTTGTTGAATCAGTTTTGAGTTGATTTGAGATCATCCACCCCTGCTCTGCATCAATTGGTATCAGATCTATAAGATCTTTGGGAATGATTTATTCTTTTGACTAATGTGGTTCAATGAGATTTGATGTTGAAGGATGGCTCCTAATAAGAAGAAAGATGGAACAAAGACATCATCATTTCTAGATAGATTGTTAAGAGTGGTAGAGAGGCTACATGAGGAAGAAATGGTAAAGAAAATACAGGAGGAAGAAATGGCAGCCAAGAAAGCAAGAAAGATGGCAAAGGAAAGATTATTCAGGACTACCTGCAAATCCAAATGTAAATGTTGTCAAGTTGTGATTTCAGATATTCACATCGATAATATTGTTTCTGAATATACAATAGATAAATTAGGTTTGGAAAGAATACCACACCCTATTTTGTGAGTTGGCTTCAAACTAGTAATTAGGTAACTATAAATGAGCAATGCAAAGTTGAGTTTCACATAGGCAGTTATAAGGATGAAATAGTTTGTGATATCATGCATTTGGATGTATGTCACATTATGTTTGGAAGGTTGTGGCATTATAGCAGGGCAACGAAGTATAACAGAAAAAACAACACATATGATATTATGGACAAAGATGGGATGAAATTTGCATTAACAGCCTTGAAGGATGAGTGCATAGGAATTGAAAGCTTATTGTTAAGTGAGAAGACAATAGTACAACAATATGAAGCAAAGCCAAATGAGGTAATGGTCGAGGTAACAAATTTTGAAAACATGTTGTTTGAAAAATTAGTTGAACAAAAAATGGAATAGTTTTCTTTTGAATTTGCTCAAACTTATGAAAGTAATAGTGACATTGATCTTGAAGTGGGTGATATTCAGAAAGAAGAAGAAGAGACAACAAAAGAAGTTGTAGAGGACTTGAGGATAGTCCAAAGAGAAAAGATAGTTATGGAGGATAAGGAGATAGCATGGTTCTCAAGAGAAGAACTGAGAGTTGAGAATGTTGATGTCAAGGAGAATGGAAGAATGGATGAGCAAATCAAAAATGAAAATGAATGGCTGAGTATGGTTGAGGTGCAGCCAAAAAATTTGGAGAATAATGAAGAGAAAAGAATGTGTGGCAAACAACATGAGGTGCATGAAGAAGTGAAGTATAAAGAAGAAAAATATGATTTCTTTAATATGTTTATTTTCTGTGCAGGTAAAGAAGACAGTGGATGAAAGAGAAAATAAATTTACAATTGTAGTCCAAGGTCAAGTTAGAACAAGAAAACAAACAAAATCACATGGCTACATTGTACCAAGTTGGCCTTGGCTCAAGAAGTATGTTATTGGACCAAAAAACACAAGTGCACTAGTAGATACAAGTGTACTTAAGATCCAGAAAAATAAAAATAATGCACGCATGCAAAGGAATTGGAAGACAAGAAAGAAGATCCATATTTGAGGTGGAACTCAAATTTCTTTTTTCCTAGGGAGTATGGTGCAGGGGCACCCTCATACACATGTTAATCAATTTTGGGTTTTGTCTTGTTTTGATAATAATTGATGTAAATAAGGTTATTTAAGACCATGTTATGTGTGTTGGAGTCCTTGTTAGGTCATTAGGTGTGTGGAAGTGTCTAGTTGCAAATATTGTCAAATTACATAATGTGGAATGTGAAGAGCCAATGTTGCACAAAGTGGAAATTTGAATAGTTGTAACTTAAAAATTAGTGGTAAGCAATTGGAAAATGTTTTAAAAATCTTGGTAAGGTTGAAGACATGAGGGGGAGATGGTGTGGTTGAAGTTTCTTTGAAGAATAATGAATAGAAATCTTTGTTTTCTACATTTTAGAACGTTAATTTGCTATTACACTAAATTTTACAGATTTTTACTTGCTCGTATGAATGAATAAATGATTACCCATTATAGAGGGAACTCTTACCTTTAATGGGTTTTTTATTTGGGCCATTTGCATCGAGTTTTGAGGGAGATACATGTATTTTTGTAAAAACTGCCATAAATTATTTTCTATATTTTCTGAATGTTTTTCTCTGTTCTGGTGAATGGTACAGTCTTGCATGGTCATTTTATGGTATGAGACCAATTTTAAATGAAATATAATTGAGTCTAATTCCTTATTATTTTTATTTCATTCAATTTAATTGTATTTCAAGCAATTTGTGTCCATTTTATTAAAATAGGTCTGAAACCCTAGTAGGCCTAATATGAGCGAGAACAGTCTAAATTTGACCATCTCCGGACAAAATAACCTACCCTAATTTTGAGATATGTTGAATAAATCCTAAATGGGTATTTTAATCAAGTCATCTTTCTTGGAGATCAGTTCTAGGTTGAAAGTTATGGCCAAAAAATATGAATTGTTGCACCACCTTAAGTCTAGTCAATAAGTAGGACCGTTTGAAGGGTTCCGTACAAAGGGACCACCCTTGAGATTTTGATATGTTGTTAAATTTCCAAATGGGTATCTGTAATTGTGTTCATAATTTGTGTATCATGTATGCCCTGAGAATTGTGTTAGAAAAATCTCTTTCAAAGTACTACTAGGGGAATAGGAAGATTGTGAGAGAAACCCTCCAAGTTAGGGTTCTAAGTTTGTAAAGTTTGGTTTGTTGAATCAATTTTGAGTTGATTTGAGATCATCCACCCCTACTCTGCATCATATACACACTACATTGCATACCATTACATTTCTTGAAATGTACAATGAGATACCTTCCTTATATAGGCAAGGTTGAGAGGTAGGACAAAGTTGACATAAACAAAAATAATAAATGTGACAAACTAGGATGTTGAAAAGCATCTTAATCCTATGAAATGGGACACAAACATTAAAGTGCCACAAATATTATGACAACTAGTGGATAAGCTGCCTTCTAGATGACACAAACATTAAATGTCCTAACTACCTAAGTCAACTTAACATGTGAACATGTGTGAATAGGTCATAACTAGGAACTAGTTAGATAAAGTACCTTGTCCACACTACAAAGGGGAAACCAGATAGGAAAACATCCATGTTCACACCAACACCCCCCCTTAAGGGCAACTTAGGGAGAAGTAGACAAATGCAAAGATGCAAGGATGGCTCCTTGGAGGCTACAAGGCCATGTTAGGTACCCATGTACAAAAGATCTCAAGTGGAGTAAAGGAGAAAACCTCATGGGAAAAACTCCTTCCCAAAAGTGAGATTGCATACAATTAAGTATGGACAAATGATGGAGTCATGGAAGGACTCAACACAACCCCCCGAAAATAACATCCATCATAAATATACAATCAATAACCCCCCATAAGAGGGAAAGAATGAGACAAGATGTCCCCCCATAATAAAGTAGCTCCTATGCGAATGACACATTCATGAAGACAGAACACGATCCAATGCCTGCAAACAACATTTCTTCCCTTGGGAAGAAACAAATCCGCTAGTATATGTAGAAGAAACTCTAACTCCAAAACAAGAGATGAGGGAAGAAGCCTCATGAATTATGATGTCTTTGAAAACTGCTCAAGTGTCCACATGTCACAACCATGAGATGCCACAACCAAACTAGAAGTCCCAGGCCTAAATAATGAAAATAACAATCCAGAACCAAGTGGAAACTGAAATTGAACAAGATCTAAAGATAAAGAAGAGTCCTCCGAATGATGCTCAAGATACTCAAACTCAATGTCAAATTGTGACAAGTGAAGAGGAGAAGAGAGAACAAGAGAGTATGAAGGTTCCCTCATCACATCCAAAGAAGATGATGCAACTCCATAAGAGCTAACATTAAACAGGATATGAATTATTTCAATAGTGTCCTCCAAATCTGTAAGATGAGACACAAAACAAAGTGGAAATACCTATCAAATACTCATCTCACAAAGTTGAATCTGAAAGATAATAAACATCCTGCTGATTGGGATCAAGGGAAGTCTCAGAATGTGAAGGATCAACAAGTATCTCTATAGGAGGAGTGGAAACCTCATCATCCTCATCATCTAAATGTGAAAGGTGTTCAAAAGAAGAAAACTCCTCTTGTGTATCATAGTCATATGGTATATTGTCTAAAGCATCAAGAGGTACAAGACAATCTAAAACAAGATCATCTGGGAATGGCTAAATAACATGATCTCCATACATCTCCCAAAGTTTGGTCCACACAAGATGAGGACACTCAATGTCTATGATTGAACTCAATGTATCATCATCAACATGGTAACCAATTACTCCTAGAACTTGATCCTTTTGGAATGCCAAGCAAACTTCTTCCCATAAGTACCTGGTTGAGGAACAAGACCATATAGATATGGAAAAATATGAAGCCAACACAAGTGTTTCAAGATGCCATCTTTCCATTATTTATAATCCCCCTTTTTCAAGATGATTAGAGAAGGATGAAATGAAAAACCCATAATGACTAAGATAAATCTCTCCAAATTACAAAGACATGAAACCTTCAGCTAAAATTATGAACTCCCAATATATCACTACTGAAATTGAAGCCCCCCAGCAAAATATGATCATTGCACTTTAAACTTAGTGTAATTATAATTGTCACAAGCCAAAACAACAAAGTGGGCTTTTGATCTTAGTGCATGCAAATGCCAAAATTAGGCTATAACTAAAAGTACAATTTCTAAGCAAAACTGGATCAAAATGATGACAGATCTGAGAAGTACTTGAAAAATTATGCACTTTCAAAAAAAATCACCAAGAAATAGCCCAAACTGAGCCTTGAAAGTTTTGAAATTGAGAATTGCACAACAACAACAATGAAAATCTACAATTTTTGGAAAAACTAGATACCAAAATCAAAATCTGATTGCACCACTGTGGATCCTACGAAATTCTAGCCCAAATAAATAAAATTCTCACAAAAAGGAGCTTCGATGACTGAGATACAAGCCTGCAAAGTTAGAAAGCAAAATCAAAATTGCTAATGGAGACAGGGCCTATAAAAACTTTGGGATTAAATTTCCACAAAATCTATTTGTTGCATGTAAAACCTAAAAGATACCCATAAAGTTTTTCAATGCAGTGAACAAAACCCAAAAAGAATTTTTTTTTCTGATGTGCAGAACATGTGAATCTAATGCAAAAAATGCCTCTAGCAACAAAAAATGACATGTAGAAGCTAAATCAACCACGTAAGTCAAGGAAAGGCACATTGCAACCAGTAATATTGCACTAAGATGCACCAAAAAATATTTCTTGGCATGAACTCTTGAAAAAGAGGGAGGGAGATCACATCTCTGTAGCTCTGATACCATTTAAGAGTCGTCAATGAACTCAAGACAACCTAGGATCACTTGCAACCAAAACAACCTTCCACAACAAGAGAGAAAATAAATAACAATGCTTTATATTGCCACGAATAATGATGCATAACATATACAAGATGCAAAGCTCGACTTGATACACACTACATTGCATATCATTACATTGCTTGAAATGTACAATGAGATACCTTCCTTATATAGAAAGGTTGAGAGGTAGGACAAAGCCGATAGAGACACTGTAAATAATAAATGTGACAAGCTAGGATGTTGACAAGTGTCTTAATCCTATGACATAAGCCACAAACATTAAAGTGCCACAAATATTAAATGACAACTAGTGGAAAAGATGCCTTCTAGATGACACAAATATTAAATGTCCTAGCTACCTAAGTCAACTTAACATGTGAACATGTGTGAATAGGTCCTAACCAGGAACTAGTTAGATAAAGTACCTTGTTCAAACTACAAAGGGGAAACCACATAGGGAAACACCCACATTCACACCAACACAACCTAGTGTCTATTTCACTACATGTTGAATTAGGAGACATAAGTTATAATTAGATTAGAACCATTGCACACTTTCCTTACACAACCAATGTTGTCAAGGAGAGCTAGAGATTTTCTCACACTACTTAGTGAGTTTGAGTTGACTTATGTAACCCAAAAACCATAAAGGGAGCGATCATCACTAATTGGTTGGTAGATAATCTAGTTTCTTGGGATGGACCAATAAACAATTACTTCATTGATGAAGGGATTTGTCCTGTCAAACATTCACCTTATGCTACCTCACCATGGTATGCCCACATCTTCAAATGCATAACTAACCACACATACCACAAGGATGCCACTCAGTAAAAAAGGCTATGCATCCTAGCCATGAAGTATGCGATTATTGATGATAAGTTGTATTAAAGAGGCCTTGCCAAAATCTTGCCCTATTGTGCTAACAAATAATAAGCTTAGTAATTCTTAGAGGAATGCAATAGTGGTATTTGTGGGGGACACTTCAAGAGCTACACTACAATAAGGAAAATTCACTATCTACGTTTTTTAGTCTACTCTTGAGATGAATACAACAAATTTTGTACAAAAGTGTCCTAAGTAATAGATATTCATGCATGTAAAAGAAAATAAAATATGTAGATAGGAGTTAGTTTATTTTTCTTAAGAAAGTATTTAAACTGGTGTAAATCAATATTTTTCATCCTTGTCTAGCACTAATAAATAAACTATAGCTAGGACTAGGAAAAGACAAGTGACTGATCCTAGAAGCTAAAAATTGGAAATAGAAATGTGATACAAAAAGAAGAGGAGAACAAAAAACAAAGACATATGCACTTGGAAAATGAGAATAGAACAACTAGAAAGGGGTTGTAGATGACTCTAGAAGGTTGTAGATCAAACTTGGAGGTCTTAGGAGGTAGGGTCAGACACACCAAGCTTAGGAATATTGATGTGGGGTTAGATTTCAAGTGTTAGGTGCCTAAATATTGACCCTTATCAGAATCTACTAAAATTTTTAGAATAGGAAGGTATAGTGATGTTAAGGACTTCCCAAGTTGTTCTAGCTACCTATGACATATAGAAACATAAAAATTAGAAGAAAATTACTATCCAAAACTAGTATAAAAATTGGATAACTAAAAACAAGAAATTAAAACCCAAAGTGGATAACTAAAAACATGAAATTAAAACCCTAAATATTGATAAAAATTGCTAGTTATAGGAGCAAGCTAGAAATGTTAGAAAGAAACTCCTTGTGAAAATTGAAGTCCATAGGGATTGATCAAGGCAGGGTTAGTTGTGTGGGGTAGGAATTTTGACCCAAGGTCAAAGTTTGAGTGGTAGTGCTTGGATATTGACCCAAGAAGCACAATTGAACTTGCTCATAATTTCTTAAAAATATCAAGGTTTGTTTATCTCAAGATTCTAAGCACTACTTGTAACTGCCATACATATCATAAATGCACATATTTTTCCATATTTGACTCGTGAATAGATTTTTTATACAGAAACCCTACAAAATGGAAAGATTAAAGGGGAAGTTTCCTTAGTCACCCCCCTAGTGGGTATTCAAACATGGATCCACATAAAACATGATAATGGAAATAGTAAGATCAAATTTAATGAATGATAAACATGTAAATGGAAACACAAAACACAAACCCTGGTTTGGATACCTAGGAGGAAATGGAAACTAGGAGGGGAAAAAGGCAATGGGAGAAGGAAATGTGGTAGAAAATGAAAACAAAATGAAAGGAAAAAGATATTGGACCAAAGAGATATGAGATGCAAAGGAAATTGGAAGGAAATAAAAATAAATAGGTGAAATTGAAAGGAAATTGAGAAGATTGAAGGACTAGGGAAATTGAATGAAGGAATAGAAGGATGGGACCCCACAAAAGGTTGTGCCAAAACTCCAAATTCCTATAAAAATGAACTCCAAGGCTCCAAAGTAATGCTCCAACAAGTTAGTAATGCTCCAAAGCTCCAAAATTACAAAATAATAGCAAGATAATGCAAGTAATAGTGAAGGCTTGTATGATGGTGTAAAATGATAGAAATAAGGCTCTATTTATCATTTTTCAAAGGAATTTGAGGCATGAACAAGTGGAAATGTAGGAAGATGACCTAGGAGAGCCTTACATTTAATTTTGGGAGCCAAAAAATGGTGGATCAAACTAGTAGGATGTATTTGACCCATATCCTAAGGGGGATAAAAATATTGTGGAAAGGAAGAGGAGGTGAAATGGAGGTGATTGGTGGTTTTTTCAAGTGATTTAGAGCTATGGTTTATGGGATATGAAATAAATAAGGGAAGGGTAGGAAATTAGCCCAATGTGTGTTGTTCATTTCCTGGGGTCTCTAGGGATAAGGTCCCCAATGTTGTTGTACTTGTTGATTTGGCTAAGGTGTAGACCTTGGTGTTCCAGTTCATAGGTGGGCACTAGGAGGGTAGATTGTAAGAAAATTTACCCCCTTGTCTTTGTCCCACGTGGTTAATTCTTCCTCAATTAGAGTTTTCTTTTTAGAATTTTAAATGGCTTTGAGTAGTTCACATTGATCTTGATGGGGTGGTTTTTTTGCATACTTGGTAAATGTTTGTCCTATCAAGAGGGCAATCCCTTAAAATATGTTTATTACAACATATAAGACAATAAATACATGTAGTTTTAGTATTTTTAGTTTTGTCTTGTATTTTGTCCAATGTGGTGTTTAGTTGAACCATAATATCTATCTTTAAATTGACCAATTCTTCCATTAGTTGTCCTATTCAGTGCTGCCCTTCACCAACTTAGATTTTTTTATTATGTCCATTGTCCTTGAGTAATTTTGGCATAAATTAAAGATGTTAGGGAGGCTTAGTTTTGTGACATTGCCCTTCCCCATGAGGTCAAGGGCTTGTCTAGACTCTTCCTCCAGTCCTCTTAAAAATATCATCTTAACAAATTCAAGATTCAAAACATCTGCACATTGCCTTAAAACAAAAAGGAACCAATCCAAATAGTCCTCCATACTATCCTCCTCTTTTTGTTTTGAGTGGAATAATTCCTCCTTCCTATCCTTGACCCAATAGTAATACTAGTATTTATCTAAAAATATTGTTTCTATTTCATTCCACTTAATGGATGTGAAAGCTAGTTCCATGAACCATCGTATAACCTAATCTTTCATTATTGATAGGAATAATGTGATTTTTTGGTTGTTATTTTTATAATCATAGGTTTGTCACATAACCCTAAACTCAAAAAGGAATTCGTTAGGATCTTTTGAAGCCATTGCCCAAAAAGTGGGTAGGATAGAAGGGGAGATGTTTTTCATGGGGTTTTCTTCATCAGGGTTTAAGTTGATTACGTAGGTAAAAGTTCTTTCCACTCTTCTCTCTTATCATCCATCATGGTTTGCCATTAGATCCTCTAAAATACAATCTCCCAGTTAATCTATTTGAAGGGCTATTGGAGAACTTTTTATGTTGGTCTTGGTCAATAAGGTGTTGCTTATAAAGTTCTTCCAAGAATTGTGGTGACAGACCTCCACTTAAGTTTATTTTGCAATCAATTGTTTTCCATGTGTCTACTGTGGTGGTTATTTGAGATGGTGGTTCTTTTCTATAAACTAACCATGTGAATCCCTTTTTCTAACCATGCAGAAAGAAGGTGAATTTACAACAAGAAATCTTTCTACTAAAAGACTAATAGATTGGATTGCCCAATAATATCCCTAATAACACCTAAAAGTGCATCCCTAGCAATGGCACCAAAAATTGATGGGATGTCATTGAATCTCTCGCTTTAATAGAAAAATATCTCATGTCAACTTGGGGTTGTCCAAAGTCTATATGCAATAGGGGTAAATTGGAAACCTTATCTAAGAGTTTTCCTACTTCTTCAAAGTAAAACTGCACACACTTAACTAAAACAACTAAATTCAAAGAAATGATTAAAACTAGAATATTATTGAATTCAAAGAACTAAATACAACTAAGCTATAAAAAAGAATACTTATGCTTGAAAGAAAGAATTATTTTGAGAAAAACTACCTTAATGAATTCAATGCTTATGCTGAATGAAAACTAAAGCAATTGAAATAGAGATTTTATAGTTTTCGTGATTTTTTAGAACTTTGATAATAACTCAACAAAAATTTATGAAAGGTAATTTAACACCACTAAATGGTTTGCAAGTTAACAAAACATAAATAACAAACAAATAACCATTTAACACTCATTCATATATTTATAAATAATGAAATAACTTATCTACAAAATCAATTCGTTCTTCTTCTCATGGATGAATGGCCAGCTCCTCTAGAGAGTAGGAATGTTCTTCAATAGTTACATTCAAATTTTCATAAACCCATAGAAAATATGCAGAATTGTACTCATGCTCATTAAGTTTAGAAAAGATTACATGAAATTTGCAACTCAGAACTCTGTCCTGTGAAAGAAAACTAGAAATTACTTAACATTCTCCACTATTTTGTTTCTATATTTTTTTATCGTTGTATCTATGTCCTTCAATTCCCTAAAACTATTATTATAGATCAACATTATGCCAAACTATGCATGTTGTTGTGATAGTCCAACTAGAACTCTAAAGCTGTAGTTACAACTAAAAAATAAATACATGAGTTGTTGTTCAATTAATATGTAGAGTTTGTGGCATAAAAGATGGAAAATGGTTTCTAAGATGACTATTCCTATTAGGGGCTTACCAATGTTGCACCAAGAATTATTTTTGGTAATAAATGTATTGGGAAAATGACCAGTTGTTGCATTTTTGGAGGAAAAGGAGTGTGATCTTCTAGAGTCATGGCACTAAATTTGCTATTTCTACAAAGTTGGAGGTTCTAGAGTCTATCAACCTATCTTATTTAGAGATGGAACTTCTAGAGTTGACAAAACTATCTTTGGAGCTAGAGGGTCTAGAGTTTTAGCAGTTACTTTCTAGAATTCATCAAAATTACCCTATTTCATCAAAAGTTTGAATATTTTGTCAGCAATTCAATCTCATTAGACAACTGATACTAGACTTGACTATATATTTTATTTCTACTTCAAACAAATAATTTCTATACAATCATTAATTTCCACATAAAAGGGTATTAGACAAAGGAAAAATGATTAGTTTTTTGGGAATTATATCACGTAGTGATTAGCCTCATCACTTCACTTTCTCTATTAGCTTCTCTTTATATAGGTCCTTCTTTTTCCTCTAGTCTTCCTTGTAATCTTTCTTCTTCATAGGTTATTATCTAACAAATCTTCTAACTCTTTGTCACTACTTGCTTTCTTTGTTGCCTTTCTCTGTCTATCTACAAATCATATTAGACCTCTTTATATACATAAGGTGTAGAAATGAAGTGCAGCTAGTGGTAACATGATACACATCCATAAATTAATGTATAAGGATCCACAGACCCAAAATTAAATGTTTTTTCCATCGTCCAACCTTGGGAGTCAGTGCATCATCTAGGTATAACATGTAGGTTCACTGGTAACTTGCAACATTATAATTTTTGATACTCTTTGATCTAGGAGCTATGATCCCTCTTAGGACTTATAATGAATTAGGTAACCATAAAAATTGATGCAAGTTTTAAATACTTGTCATATTGTTCAAACAATTCACCATTATACAATGAATAGCTCAGTATCGATCCCAACTAACCCTTCATAAAATATACATGTAGTGATTAAGAATACATAAATTAAAATGGAACATTCTAGATACATGATAAAATCTATGGTCCCAATAACAACCAATGATAATCAACTATGGTGCCTTGTGGTGCCACTGATGGCTTGATGATGCCTATGGTTGTAGATATGAAGCTTTGAACTTTATGAAACATAGGTGTAGTTACAAGAGTGTCACAAACTTAACTCACACTATGGCAACAAAATTGGAAAACTAGTAAATTACCTACAAATCAAACAAACATTAGAGAAAATGTTTTTGGATGATGCAAGATTACTCTAACATCATGAATGCTCCTGCATCATGCAACACTATACTCTTTCTTACATTGTTGAATTTAGTGTCCACTCTCTTACTAGTTTGGATTTTTGGTTAAGTATGGCGCCTTACTTTTACCCTTACGCCATTAAAAGGGAAATGACATTCATTGGCCTTGTCATAAGAAAAGAATGAAGAATGTCTTCATCATTCAACAAGGAACCGCTGATGGTGCCATAAGGGAAGTAGTGGGATCAGACTATCTTGAAGAAGATGTTCGTAGCAGGGTTAACAACATATATCCTCACCATCTTTTAAAATCTTCTCAACATGATTTAGAACAAGAGTTTGGTAAAATCAGTGGCTAAATTCTACATGAAAGATGAGTTTCTCAACAATTTGGAAAAGGCTCTCAAAATCACCAATCCCACCAATGTAAGGCCACTTCCTATTGCAAGGTATACGTTCTATAATTTGGTTTCTATTGTGTCTTTCTATGATCTAGAAGAATGCTTTTAGGGTTTGGTGCATGCAGTAAAAAACATAATGGTCAAAGGAGATTTGGGAGAGGTCATTGATACTCTAAACCACCTATAAACCCCTTTTTTGTTTTTATCTCCTCTTGTGGAGTGAGCCAGAGTTGAACATGCCAAGTGAGCTGCCAAGTATCTTCTCCATAATGCAGGGCTAGTTGGAAACATTGTGTCACAACTTGATTTTCTACTTGCATTTTTAATTCAGTATATTTGATGAGACTATTGGAAATTACCTTATGATTGTTGATTATTGGATAACTACATGTGCATGAAGGTAATCTATCGTTATTTTAAAAATGCATAAAATATTTGAAAGTTGATATAATGATGGATTATTATGTTAATGAATATGGATTTATATCGCTCATGCTTTGGCTATGATTATATGGACTAACCTATTGATGAGAATCTAAGTATGACTGAGTGCAGGAACATGTTGAAGACGGGAACATGTTTGAGGTAGAAGCATCCTAGCCGCTAATAAGAGTTGGCGTGATGAAAAAACCCAATGCATGCACACACTCACTTAGTTTCATACATATTGCATCATTACATATTGCATTAATAAATGGATTCATTATGCATTCGCAACATGGATATGTAGTCTTAATTGTGCATTATACTTGAATATGGTCTATGGTTAAGAAGATTGAAATGATTAGTTACATATGCAATTTTTGCTTACCTTGTATGTTCTTATTACAATGATTGATTTCAATATTTGTATTAAGTATATATGTGTCTACATTTATATATCTACATGTTTCAAATATGTTACCTAAGGTTGTCACTAGTGTGGTTGTCATTGATGCTTATATTGATGATGTTTATGTTGATGATATACTATGATGGTGTGCTAACAGTGATGTTACTGATGTTCATGGTTGGATGTCATGCCTTATTTAATGTCAATTAAAGTTGTATTGAGTGTGCTTGTTGTCAGTAGAGGTGATATCATTTAAAGTTACATTAAGATGAGGATTAGAAGTAATGCTGATGTTGAGAAGATTGTGCTGATGGTCTGTAGCATGTTCCATGCTCTCTCCTATTGCCCCTAAGGAAGTATCTGTTGCTATAAGGAGGCTTTGGTCTCTGAATGTTGATGAAGGTTTTTGTTGCAAGAAGTTGCCTTGAAGACTATTCGGGAGCATGCTTCGCATTCCTCCGTATTTGAAGATATGGTCATGTGGTTTAGAAGTTAAGTTTAGTATGTTGATTAAGTACTACATTCAAAGTTTCGTATCATTTGTCCCTCCACAGAGAAAGTTGTAAGTCACATAGTGCAGGACTGTATTGTTCAGTGGCTAGTTTCAGTGTCTAATGGCTTGCGTAGTGAATTAGCTGATGGAGAATGGTCATGATGATCTTGTGACATTTATTGTTGCTCCGCAAGGTATTTTCTGGTGTTTTTAGAACAGGCTATGGTCCAGAATGAGGGTGTTGCTGGGTTATGCTTTTTCTTGGCCAACTAAGGAATGTTGAAGGTGTGTGCCACAAAGTCCTTGATGTGCAGAGTTCAAGGAGTGTTTGGAGATGTTGTGTGGGTCATGCCGACTTATCTGGAAGAAGCACAAGTAATGCTTAATCATTCATGAGTACCGCTAAATAGTAATGGCTGATGTGCGACAAGCTTCATGTTTTCTTGCTTAAGGGAAACCTAATTCAATTGTGTGAAGCGTACATATGTTATTCTTTGAAGGATGATGTTGTGAAGGATGTTTAAGACTAGGTTAAGCATGTGTTGGAGTCCACAAGGCATGTTCCTCTTCCTGGTAGTGTGTGTAGTTCATTTTAGGGCCTGCCCTCTACATGTTTCATGATTGTTTGATCTTTGGCTGACTTGTAATTGTAATATTCTTGTTATCTTTGTCTGACTTGTAATGTAATCAATGTAATATCATGTATATATTGTAAACCTAGTTGATCTAGGTGATGTGTGATTGCGAATATGAAAGTGAGAAGCAGAATGTGGATGTGTAATGCATTATGATGTGTGACTGAAAGAGAAAGAGCAGAAGTGCTAGATCCTATCTGGATTAATCTTGAAGATATTTTTGAGGTAGAAGGGAAGTGAAGAGTGTGCCTAATTGATTGCTAGAGGCAATGAGCCAAAGGTAAAACTTCTTGAAGGTTGAAAGTAGTGATTCGGTAAGTTGCACAGAAAACATTTGAAGAAGTTGCAAAAGTTGTCAAGGTAGTGTTAGGAATTGCATGTAGAAAATATCAATTAAATGCAAATAAAGATTAAATAGAGGAATGAAAAATACACAGAAATAATAACAGTGAGAGACAATTTTTAACGTGGTTCACCCAAACTTGGGCTACATCCACTAAGAGAGAGTCCAATATTATTATCCAACAAATCAAACCGATTACAACCAGCAATCCTTTGAACTCAATACCGCTGCAAATGCTACAATACAATATCAACGAAAACCCTAACCCTTAGCCATTTTTATCAAGACTTATGTCGGTTACAAAATAGGGGTTTTTTTATGTCAGCCAATAGAAAAATAACTCCTGATGCCTTTATAAAATAATAAAAGTCATTTGAGGTTTCGGGGGTGCTTCCCCTGAGTCCCTGTGGGGGCACTGCCCCTCGACCCTGCCCTATATCGCGAGGACTCCGCAAGGGGCACTGCCCCTTGACCCCGTCTTGGGGGTACTACCCCCAAACCCTCGTTAAATAATTTGGGGGGAAACTGCACCGATAAAAGTGGGGATAATTTAACCTTCGAGTTTGATTAAGCTCCATATAACAACAATCTCCCACTTGGAGACTGATCAAACTCCACAACATATCATCTCCCACTTAGAGACTGATCATAACACCACTGACCCTGTAGCTCCCATTGGAAATAAACACCCTGGACCTTGTTGTTCTGATTTTATTGTTTTCAATCTTGAAGACCAACCAAAGCTGAAGAGGAGCTTAGCTTCTCCCTTATCACTGCCTTCGTAAACATATCCGTTGGATTTTCATCTGTATGTATCTTTTCCAGCCGTAACTGTCCATCATCCAATATTGATCGGATGAAGTGATACCTTAGTTGTATGTGTTTGGTCTTTGAATGCAAGGCAAAATGATTTGCAAGATGTATGGCACTCTGACTGTCTGTAAATAAATAACTGTTAGCCTATTGTTTGCGTAATTCTTCCATGAAATATTACAACCATATCATCTCCTTGCTTGCCTTTGTTGCAGCTACATACTCTGCCTCTGTGGTGGATAAAGCAACCACCTTTTGTAACCTGGAGATCCAACTCACTGCTGTCCCACCTACAATAAAGACAACCTGTAGTACTCCACTTGGTATCAATATCCCCTACCAAATCTGAGTCCACATAACCTACTAAATCAGTATTAGAGCCCCCAAAACATAAATGTTTATTAGATGTACCTTTCAAATATCTGAGAATCTATTTTACCGCATTCCAATGCTCCAATCCAAGATTACTCATATACTTTCTTAGGACTCCTACAACATGTGCAATATCTAGTCTCGTGCATACCATGGCATACATTAAACTTCCTACAACTAAAGCATATGGTACCTTGGACATTTTTCTGCCTCCTCTTGTGTCTTAGGACACATCTCCGTAGTCAATTTCAAATGACTAGGCAAAGGTGTGCTGACAACTTTTGCATTCTCCATATGGAATCTTTGCAATACCTTTTCAACATAATTAGCCTGAGATAGAGTCAATTTTCTATTTTTCTTATCTCTGCAAATTTTTATACCAAGGATTTATTTTACTGCCCCCAAATCTTTCATAGCAAATAATTGTGCTAACTATTGTTTTAACTCTCTTATGTGATCCATGTTACACCCTGCTACAAGCATGTCATCAACATATAAACATAAAATAATGTAGCTGTCATTATCCAACCTCTTAAAATAAACACAATGGTTAGAATTACACTAGCTGTAGCCTTACTCAGCCATAAAACTATCAAATTTTAAATACCATTGCTGAGGTGCTTGGTTCAAGCCATATAAACTCTCCTTCAATCTACACACCAATTTCTCCTTACCTTTGACCTCAAATCCCTGTGGTTGTTCTATGTATATCTCCTCCTCCAAATCACCATGGAGAAAGATAGTTTTCGCATCTATTTGTTCCAAATGCAAATCTTCAGCAACCATAATACTTAAAATAGAACGAATAGAAGTCATCTTAACAATCGGAGAAAAAATCTCATCAAAATCAATACCTTTTTTTGTGCAAATCCTTTTAAAACTAACCCGGCTTTAAATCTTTTCTTACCTCCATCTTTCTCTTTCAGCCTATAAACCCATTTGTTTGGTAAAGCCTTTTTACCTGCAGGCAACTTACATAATTCCCAAGTCTAATTTTTTAGTAAGGAGTCCATTTCTTCTTTCATTGCAAGCTCCCACTGAACCTTTGTATCCACCTGCATAGCTTCATCATACCCTTCCGGTTCACCAACATCTATTAACAAAATAGAATACAAAGAGGGAGAAAACCTTTCAGGAGGTCTACTTAGCCTTGTTGACCGTCTAACATTCACTGGAGTTTGTGGTATTTCTTGTTTCTATTGCAGAACATGAGGAACCACTGGAACATCATTATCTAGAGTATCATCCAGCACCACATAATCCTTTTCTTTCTTCTCATGCTTCTGCAACTGATCTTTGTACAACACCTTCTCATTGAATACAACATCCCTGCTTCTCACAATTTTCAAATTTTCAACATCCCAAAGCCTATAACCAAATTCATCAATGCCATATCCAATGAAGATACACTTTTTTGATTTTGCATCCATCTTGGTTCTATTTTTAGAATCTACATGTGCAAATGCTTCACATCCGAAGGTTTTGAGAAAAGAATAACTCACCTTCTTACCTGTCCATGCTTCCTTCGAAATACCACAACCCAAAGGAACTGAAGGACCTCTATTAATTAAATATATAGTGGTATTGATAGCCTCTGCCCACATGTTTAAAGGCAGCCCAACATGCAATCTCATGCTCCTTGCACGCTCCATTGTTGTCCTATTCATGCACTTAGCCACTCAATTTTCTTGTAGAGTCCCTAGAACCATTTTCTGCCTATGAATTCTATTAAAGGAACAATAATCCTCAAATTTTTTGCTGTAATACTCACCACCATAATCAGATCTGAGACATGTTAATCTTTTACCCGTCTCATTCTCAACCAAGCTTCTCCATTTCTTAAATGTTTCAAATACATCAAATTTCTAAGGAAATAAATCCAAACCTTCCTAGTTGCATTATCTATGAATGTAACATAATACCGAGAGCCACCGAGAGAAGATACCTGAGTCGGTCCCCATACATTTGTATGCACAAGCTCCAACTTTTCATCTTTCTTTTGTTTCCCATCTTTGAGAAAACTAACTCTCTTTTGTTTGCCATACACACAACTTTCATAGAAATCTATATTAATACATTTCAGACCTAGTAAAATTTTCTTAGAATGAAGTACCTTCATACCTTTTTCACTCATATGCCCAAGCCTGTTATGCCACAGTGTTGTCTCAAAACCTGCAACAACTGTTTCAGTCTCTTCTTGCGGACCTGGAACAACTGTTCTTGAACCTGTTTATTTTTTATCTGCAACAACTAAAGTAGAAGGAACAGTATGACCTGTACAAATATATAAGGTGCCTACTTTCACACCTTTTGCTACTATTAAGGCACCTCTTGAAACCTTCCATTTTTTATCATTAAAAGTAACTGTGCAACCTTCATCACCTAGCTGCCTGCTGAAATTAAATTCCTACTTAGCCTTGGAATGCGACTTACCTCTTGTTGTAGTAAATGATTTCCATTTTGGAACTGAATCTTAATTCTTCCCTTTCCAACAATCTGATAGGGTTTGTTATCTCCCAAATAAACCAGCCCAAAATCCCCTTGGACATAATCAAGAAAATAATTTCTATGGGGCATAGCATGAAATCAGGCCCCTAAATCTAAAACCTATGAATCATCAGCATTATCTAGGGAAAGAATCAAAGCATCATCTTCAGATTTATTACTTACCACATTTGCCTCCTTATTGCCTTCTTGTTTGTCTCCTTTATTCTTCTGAGACAAGCAATCTTTTTTTAGATGACCTGGTTTCCCATAGTACCAACAATCCTTTTGTCCTCTGGATTGGGACCTCTTGTCCTTTAATTTTCCTCGTGACTTCCCATGACCTCTAGAACCTTTTCCTTTCTCCTTTGATCTGCCCCTGCTTTTTGCATTTAAAACACTACCTGATGTGGACCTTCTTGAGCTTTTCCGTCGCATTTCCTCGCTAAGGATAACACCAACAACATCATAAAATTTCAAAGTATTTGAACCAGAGACAGAGTTACTTACAACCATTACCAAGCTATTCCAATTTTTTGGTAAAGAACATAAAGCTAAGAGAGCCCTCACCTCTTCATCAAATTTCACTTTTACAGAAGTTAACTAACTAGTAATCGTATTAAACTCATTTAAATGATCTGTCACATATCCACCTTCAATCATTTTTAGATTAAACAAATGCTTCATGAGAAATACTTTATTTGAGGCTGAGGGTTTTTCATACAATTTAGTCAAATCTTTCATTAGTTCATTTGTTGTCTTCGCTTCTGTTATATTGAATGCCATAGATGGTGCCAGACACAACCGAATGGTTCCCAGTGCCTTTCTGTCTAAAAGTTCCCAATCCTCATCACTCATTACTGCTGGTTTCTTGGCTATTCCTTCCAACAGCCTCCATAAATCCTTCTGATAGAGATAATCCTCCATCTGCATCTTCCAAAACTGATAGTTCTGCTCATTGAATTTATCTACCTTTAATTTATCCTCGTCTGCCATTTCTCCCACTTAACTGTGAGACTCCCACTCAACCATGAGACCTTCCTGCAGACGATAATCAAACACAACCTTGCTCTGATACCACTTGTTAGGAATTGCATGCAGAAGATATCAATTAAATGCAAATAAAGATTAAATAGAGGAATGAAAAATACACAGAAATAATAACAGTGAGAGATAATTTTTAACATGGTTCACCCAAACCCAGGCTACATCCACCAACAGAGAGTCTAATATTATTATCAAGCAAATCAAACCGATGACAACTAGAAATCCTTCCAACTCAATACCATTGCAAATGCTACAATACAATATCAACAGAAACCCTAACCCTTAGCTATTTTTATCAAGACTTATGTTAGTTACAAAATAGGGTTTTTTTAATGTCAGCCAATAAAAAAATAACTCCTAACACCTTTATAAAATAATAAAAGTGATTTGAGGTTTCGGGGACACTACCCCTCGACCCTGCCCTATATCGCGAGGACCAGGAGGGAATAGTATAGGAAAGGGTGGGGGGGATTTGAGAATTAGTCTAGTTTACCGGTACACCAGATTATATACGTAACATGCCCACTACTATACTCCCCCTCCCTCCCTGGGAACAATAGGGTTTATTCCTCCCACCCACCCCAGGTAGTTTACCTAGTTTATTAATTCATTGAACCAGCAGCTTTAGAAGCTAGAGAGCTTGTGACATAGGTTCAATCATAATTCATGTATATAAAGAATTCATTCTGTATCCAGCAGCTACCATAGCCTGAAGCCATCATAAAGCCAACCGAGCTATAAAGCAGCCATCTTGCTTAGCATCCTTACCCGTCCTAGCATATTGTCTAGCGCTCCTTCCAGATCCAAAGCTGGGTACAGATACAATTGCATAGTGCCATCCAGGGGTCCCACCCTTCCTACACTTCCTGTACAACCTGCAGGTGAAAGGGAGGCCAGTGGCAACACCCCCTGTAATAGCTCCTTGTCCGGGGGTGAACTACTCCTACCGGATGTGAGAATGTTGGGTGGTGGCTCCTGTAGGATGGACATGACAGGTAATGGGAGAATGAAAATCTCTTTTGTTTGGATGCCCGAAGGACCGAATGCATGGTTCTGGCTGGATGGATTACTTGCCTCTCACCCATGGTGAAACTAATCAACTACTCCGGAGAGAATTACAATCTTGTATTCTTTAATACCCTCCCCGAGCAAAACTATATACACCACCTCGCTAGCCAGCATCTCTTCATGGAATTCCCTCCCACCCTAGATTAGCGTAGGGCCCCCCCGGCCATGTTACATAGAGAATCTACCCCTCCCTAGCTTCATAAGGGGCACTGCCCCTTGACCCCATCTTGGGGGTGCTATACCCAAACCCCCGTTAAATAATTTGGGGGGAAACCGCACTAATATAAGTGGGGAAAATTTAACCTCTGAGTTTGATTAGGCTCCATTTAACAACAGGTAGAAGAGAAATCATCAAAAGCAGTGAGCTTCATTGTCAGTTTCAGATAGTAGGAGGATTTTCATGATGTAATCTTTTCTGAGTTTTTTCTCAATTCAGGGAGCAGTTGCTTCTTTGGGTTGAAGCCCTAAAACAAAGTCTGCATGGAGTTGTAGCTTCCTTGGGAGTGACTCTAAAACCTTTCTTTAGGGAGTAGTAGCTTCCTTGGGTTGTGTTATGGAGTAAAAAGTAATCTCATACCTTTTTACCTCCTAGTTTAGCTCCTAGGTCCCCGTGTTTACACTTTACATGTTTAAAACTTATCCAAGAGCACATTCCCCCAAAACCCATGTCAAATGTGGCTTAAGGGTCTAATCTAAATGCTTAATCAAGACCCAAATTATCCTTAGGACTTGGGCAACCATGCCCTAGTCTAGGCTAATTTGTTGAGACCCAAATTTCAGTGTGTCGGCATAGGACCTTTAAAAAGGTTTCCCTCTATTGACCTTTTCAATTTGAATTATGAAAATTAATAGGAATGCATATATAAGTAAGTTTATGTCTTCATTTTACACTTAGATGGATAATGCGAACTTGTGATATTGAGCTAAGAGCTTTTAAGGCATTCATTGTGCTGCAGAGTAGAATTGTGTTGTTATTGTGTTTGTTTATTGCAGATTTGGCTTCATCAATCCATCTCCTCATGATTTGAAGGATCTTCATCTCTATGAGGACTTCACCTCTAAGCTGACATATATTTATGCTTCGATCATTTTATTTTATCATTGCTTTGGCCTCTGCCCTCCCTTGGGCATGCACTCTATCTAACAATGGTGTTGGAAGACTTGAATGTCATTTTGAGGCTTGACCAAGACAAGCTCTTAAACAGCACAACCCCCAAACCCCTCTCTTTGTGATTGTAGGTTACAGGTGCGGGATTTGGTGAAGTGCAGGTACAAAGAAGCAATTCAGAGGATAAGGATTCAGGATCTGAGGAAAAGTTGTTGTAAATCCACCCTACTAGACTAGGGCACCTGCCCTGAAGTCCTCCTAATAGGAATCATCCCAAACTCAAGAGCTGAACATTATCTAAAACTTCTCAATGTTCCAAATCTATAGAAAAGTTACCCTATCAGACTTGGGTCCCTGCCCCGTAGTCTGCAAAGTCTTCGCCTCTGTGGTGCAGGTGCACCTAATGGACTTTATGCCTCCATGATGCCATTTTGTAAATTTTACTTTTGTTGGGTGTTTTAACCATGTAATAAGGTCATCTGGACCATGTTGGACTTGTATGAGTCTATTTTGAGTCTTAGGGAGTCATTTTGGAGTCATGTGTCAAATATTGTAAAAATTGTCAAATTGTCAAAAAAGTTGTCAAGTGCAATTTAGCAATTTTGTCATAGGGTGGAAGATGAAAAGTTAGTAGTTGAAAAGTTGGTTTGTAAATGTTGGGACAAGTTTGAAAAGACATAAATAGCCTGAATCCATTGTTGTAAATGTGGTGGAGTGGTTGGAAGACGTTTGGAGATCAAATAATGCAAGAAAACTCAGTTTTTTTGAATTTTGACTATTTTTTTGTTGTTCCCAAGGCTAGTACGGTCATGTACGGCCTGCTAATGATGTGAAACCAATTGGGTTTGATAGTTCTCTAAATCTTCTTTCATTTGGCATTGGTCTCACAATTTTTATCATGTTTTGAGAAAGTTATGGAAATTTTACTAAAAACTACCTGTTAACCTAGGGTTTGTGATCTTGAATGGACAAAACGTGATTTGAAGCACTTTCCACCATTGAAAATTTTTGAAAATTAGTGGAATGGAAGGTTTTAACATGTTCTTTCAGATTTTGAAAGTGGGTATTGCAGGAAATGGAGTTTTGGGCAAATTCCAAGCAACGCTAGCCCGTTTTTCTTATGTTTTTGGCTTGTTTGAATAGGTTGAGGTAGCATTTTGATAAAAGGTGATATGGGTATTGTTCCAATCAAAAAAATTGATGGATTTAGACCCCATGAAATGTGTGGAGCACCCTAGAGTTGAGTTTTGTGTTGTGGGTTTTGAATCTCATAGACTTGATTTGCAAAACAAGCCTAATTAAGCCTTTGGGACAGCGTAGCAGCAAGTTTTTGAAGGATACGTTCCCAAGTAACCCCACCTAGATTTAAGATATGTTATATAAGGTCTTAATAGGTATCAAAATCAGTTTTTAGATCATGGGTTTGAGTTGTCTTCTGAAAATTATGTCAAAATTATCTTATTTGTTGTTCTCATCAAAGCATAGTGGAAGATTGTGAGAAAAGTCATTTGTTTGAAGTGTGTTTGTTTGAGTGAATCCTCCATGCTTTTTATCAATTGGTATCAGAGCTCAGAAGATCTGGGCAAGGTGAGTTGGAAGTGTGTGTTTGTGCATTGTCTTTTTACAGGTTGAGGAGAGAACCTGGATGCCAAGAGACTAGGTGGTGAAGAAGAGAGGAAACCTAGGTGAGGAGTCACAAAGACAAGGAGAAGCAAGGTGAAAGAGACTTACTTGAACAAAGAGAAGAATGGATTTGTTGAGGAGATTCTTGCAAGCTGAGGGTTCACAAAAGAAGAAACAAGAAAAAAAAAAAGAGGAAAAAGAGATGAAGAAGACAAAGGAGAGGGCAAAACAAATAGATGTGGATCAAGAGATAAAAGAACTAAGGTAGGCTATGGAACAATTGAAATAGAGGAGAGAAAGAATGGAAGAGGAATGGAAGCAATTTCTCAAACAAGCACAAAGTTGGCACTTGACAATGAAGAAGAAAGTTGTGTGGCCCATTAAGAAGATAGTTCAAAGGAGAAGATGAGTGAAGATAATAGAGGAAGAAGAAGAAGAAGAGCACTTAGAGGTTGTAGCCATATCAGAGTTTGAAGGCATGAAGACAGTAGAGGTGAAGGATGAAATGATATTGCAAAGGTATGGTGACGTAATGTTTCCTTCATTGTTTACAAAGGAGGATAGTAGTTTTTCTATTTATTTCATATCAGAGATTGGTAGCCTTGAGAAAGCAACATATAGAGGGGCAGAATATCAGATGGGAGAGTAAAATAAAGATGCAAAGATCATGACTACATTGCAAAGGCAAAAGGAGAAGGAAGACATTTATCACTTTCTTGTTGTGATAGCAATTTTGAGGAGAAACAAACCAAAATTCAAGATGAAATAGGTCATGGAAGAGGAGCAAGGTGCTGAGACAGAGATTGGGATACATCAAAGCATGAAGGATCAGATTCAAGCTGACAAGACAATTAGAAGGCTAGTTTGCTTTGACAAGTTGAAACCAAAAGTGAAAATGAAGACCAATTGGAGCCATTTCAAAGAGGACAAGAGGCAAATCATAGAGGACATCAAGGAGGAGCATTCAAAGGATGAAGACCTATTACTACCCTCAATCCAAGAGGGCTTGGATTTTCTTTTGGCCGGGAGTTTGGTGCAGGAGCACTTAATGGACTTTATGCCTCCATGATGCCATTTTGTAAATTTTTCTTTTGTTGGGTGTTTCAACCATGTAATAAGGTCATCTGGACCATGTTGGACTTGTATGAGCCTATTTTGAGTCTTAGGGAGTCATTTTGGAGTCGTGTCAAATATTGTAAAAATTGTCAAATTGTCAAAAAGTTGTCAAGTGCAATTTAGCAATTTTGTCATAGGGTGGAAGATGAATGGTTAGTAGTTAAAATGTTGGTTTGTAGATGTTGGGACAAGTTTGAAAATGCATAAATATCCTGAATCCATCGTTGTAAATGTGGTGGAGTGGTTGGAAGACATTTGGGGATCAAATAATGCAAGAAAACTTAGTTTTTTCTAAATTTTGACTTTTTTGTTGTTCCCGAGTCTAGTACAGCCCCATGCAGCCTAATAATGATGTGAAACCAATTGGGTTTGATAGTTCTCTTAATCTTCTTTCATTTGGCGTTGGTCTCATCAAGTTTTATCACGTTTTGAGAAAGTTATGGAAATTTTACTAAAAACTGCATGTTAACCTAGGGTTTGTGAGCTTGAATGGCAAAAACATGATTTGAAGCACTTGCCACGATTGAAAATTTCTAAAAATTAGTGGAATGGAAGGTTTTAACATGTTCTTTTAGATTTTGAAAGTGGGTATTGTAGGAAATGGAGTTTTGGGTGAATTCCAAGCAGCCCTAACCTGATTTTCTTATGTTTTTGGCTTGTTTGAATAGGTTGAGGTAGGGTTTTGATAAAAGGTGATATGGGTATTGTCTCAATATAAAAAATTGGTGGATTTAGACCCCATGCAATGTGTGGAGCACCTTGGAGTTGAGTTTTGTATTGTGGGTTTTGAATCTCATAGACTTGCTTTGCAAAACAAGCCTAATTAGGCCTTCGGGACAGCATAGCAACAAGTTTTTGAAGGATACATTCCAAAGTAACCCCACCTGCATTTAAGATATAGAAGGGCTTAATGGGTATCCAAATCAGTTTTTAGATCATAGATTTGAGTTGTCTTTTGAAAATTATGTCAAAATTACCTTATTTGTTGTTCTCATCAAAGCATAGTGGAAGATTGTGAGAAAAATCATTTGTTTGAAGTGTGTTTGTTTGAGTGAATCGTCCATGCTCTGCATCACTCTAGAAATCCAACTTCTGGTGAGTTTCTAATCCTTCCTGAGTGTCTTCATGTGTGGTGATCTGTAGCAGTTTATTCATTTGTACCTGATTTCATTATAATTAGGGTTTGAGGCTTATTGAATCTAGGGTTTGACAAATCTTTCAATCTAATCAATCTTTCCATATCATTCATGAGTACATCAACCTATAGCTGAGTCCTCTTCATCTATAGTGACTTGGCTTAGTTGTTGTCCTTGAGTGTTATTGTGAAAGGAGGGTTTGATTTGATAGATCTTAACACTATTCATCATCTTTCCCATCTTTTACATATAACAAGTTGTAGCTCTAAAACAAAGTTGTAACTATGATTCTTTTATGAGGTTGGATTAGGATAGTAGCTCCTAGCATCTTTTATCATCGTGGTTTTTCCCCTTTGGAGTTTTCCACGTATATCTAGTGTTATGTGGTGTTGTGCATTGTGTTGATATTTTATGTTTCTGTTAATGTTGCAATTTTTAAGTTTTAATTTGCTCCAGAGGGTTTGAGATTTGTTTGGATACTGATTCACCCCCCTCTCACTATTTGGGTGTGTTCAATAATTGGTATCAGAGCTTAACCACTTGAGGAAGGTCTGGGATGGCTCATAATGGATCTCACAAGGCACCTATGTTTGATGGAACAAATTACACCTTTTGGAAGCTAAGGATGGAAAACTATCTATCCTCTCTAGGGTTTGGTGTTGGAAATCTATCAAGAATAGTTACACTACTCCTATTGATGATCCTACAGATCTAGATGAGATCAAGTTGTATGATAATAATGCCTAGGAAAAGAGTGCTATCATGAGTGGGCTAGCTGATTCAAAACTTCTAAAGGTAATGAGTTGCAGTTCTGCTAAGGATGTCTGGGTAAAACTCAATAGCATTTATGAAGGAGATAGTAAAGTGAAGCAAGCCAAGATGCAAATCTTCAAGAGCAAATTTGAGACCCTGGGGATGATAGAAGATGAAGACATTGCTAGTTATATGCTCTGAGTGGATGAAATAGTTAATTGCATCAGAGGTCTTGGTGGAACAATGAAAGAAGATGATATTGTCAAGAAGGTTATGAGATCTCTCCCTAAATCTTACAGTTATAAGGTATCTACTATTAAGGAGACTCGAGATTTGGATCACTATATAGTAGATCAATTGTTTGGTTCTCTCATGGCCTTTGAAATAAGAGAATTTGACAAAGGGGCTCCAAAGAAGGAAGCAACATTCAAAGTCAATAAGAAGGAAGAAGATGAAATAATTGATCAAGATGGTGACCTGGATGAGGTAGAAGTGAACTTTGTGAGGAAATTGAAGAAGGGCACTGAAAATACATAGGTAAGTTACCTTTCAAATGCTTCAATTTTGGGAAAATTGGTCATTTTGCCTCCAAATGTCCTTTTAAAGAATCAAAGGATAGAAATAAAAGAGAGAAGTCCAAAAGAAGTCTTTATTCCATGGAGAACAACTTCTCTTTAGAAGATGAGGATCATGATGATTCAAATGATGAAACACTTTTCATGGCTTTGAAAGTTGGTGACAAAAAGAGTGACATTGGACAATGTAAAAAGTCTGATACCTTATAGGATGAAAAAGAAAATGACAAATCAATGGTTGTGTGGACTGTCTTGCATGCAAGAGAAGAAGCCAATGCTTGGGTAATTGATAGTGGTTGCTCTAACCACATGACTGGTGACAAGGAGAAGTTCATTAGCCTTAAGAATTGGAATGGTGGAGCTGTTAAGTTTGGTGGTGATGAGTCAACACAAATTTGTGGAAAGGGTGCTATTACCATTGATGGAAAGAACAAGACTAAGGATGTCCTCTATGTCAAAGGGCTGAAGTATAATCTCCTTAGTGTCAGTTAGATGTGCAGTAAAGGATACAATCTTACATTTCATGCCAAAGTTTGTGAGATCAGGAAGGTAGGGTCTGGAAGACTAGTTGCAGATGGTACTAAGACATATGGAGATATCTATCATCTAAAGGAGGTAAATGGAAGAACCTATTTGTTGGCTCAATCTGGTGAGTGTTGGTTGTAGCACAAGCAAATGGGACACATCAACTTTGATAATATGGTAAAGATCAACTCTATTCATGTGGTGAGAGATAGGCCTGAGATAACCAAGCCTGCAAACACTTTATGCAAGGAATGTCAAATAGGAAAGTAGACAAAGACAAATTTCAAGAGCAAGGAGTACTCTTCTATAATGCCACTAGAGTTGATTCACACTAACCTATGTGGTCCTACAAGAACAAAAAGTTAACAAGGTGAAAGGTATTTCATGTTGTGTATTGATGATTACTCTAGAATGACTTGGGTTACTTTTTTAAGAGAAAAATTAGAAGCCTTTTGATAAGTTTAAGATTTTCAAAGCAATAGTTGAGAATGAATTGAATGCTAAGATCAAATGCTTACGATCTGATAGAGGAGGTGAGTATACTTCAAATAAATTTGAAAAGTTTTGTGAATATCATGGTATTAGGAGGCATCTATCTGCTCCTAGGACATCTCAGCAGAATGGGGTAGTGGAGAGGAAGAATAGGATTGTGCAAGAGATGGCTAGGGCAATGTTGAACGATGCACATCTGTCTGATATGTATTGGAAGGAAGCAGTTCACATTGCTATCTACTTTCTTAACAGAGTACAATTGAGGGTCAATAGCACTAAGACCCCTTATGAGCTATGGTATGGAAGACCTCCCACTATTAGATATTTCAGGATCTTTGGTAGCAAATGTTACATTAGGAGAGATGAAGAAGATGTTGGAAAGTTTGATTCAAGATGTGACAAAGGGATCTTTCTTGGTTACTCAACTAGAAGTAAGGCCTACAGACACTACAACAAGAGATTGGGAAAGATGATTGAAAGCACAAATGTTAAGGTAGATGAAGATTTATGTTAGATCTCACAAGAACCAGAGGATTATGGATATGATATTCCTCCTTGTATTGAAGAAGGAGAGGAGAAAGAAGAGGAGGAACAAGAATTAGAGAAGATCCCTAAGACTCTAGCAAAGTATGTTTAGAGGAATCATTCACAAAATCATATCATCGTGGATAAGATTGAAGGTGTGCAGACCAAGAGAAGGCTTGCAAAAGCAAGTGAGCAAGTGAATCTATGTTTACTATTAAAGGTAGAGCCCAAAACCTTTGCTAATGCTAGCAAAGATGATGGATGGTTGAAGGCAATGGAAGAAGAATCAGACATGGGAATTGGTTCCCAGACTAGCTAATAAGAATATTATAGGAAAAAAGTGGGTGTTCTAGAACAAGATGAATGAAGATGGTGAAGTTGCAAGGAACAAAACAAGATTGGTGTGTAAGGTTTATACACAAGTTGAAAGTATTGATTTTGAGAAGACTTTTTCTCTAGTAGCCAGAATGGAGGTAATCAGGATGTTTTTTGCCTTTGCTACTCACAAGAACTTCAAGGTCTATTAGATGGATGTCAAATAAGCATTCTTGAATGATGATTTAGAGGAAGAGGTCTACATTAAAAAACTAGATGGTTTCCAACTATCAGAAGATCCGAACATGGTGTGCAGACTCAAGAAAGCTTTGTATGGACTCAAGCAAGCTCCTAGAGCTTGGTATGCTCAGTTAGATAAGTTCTTACTTCAGCAAGGGTTCAAGAAAGGAACTACAGATAGTAATATTTACATTAAGGAAGAGGGAGACAATATTTTGATAGTTGTTGTACATGTTGATGATATCATCTTTGGTGGAGATGATGATATGTGTAAAAGGTTTACAAAAGAGATGTCTAAAGAGTTTGAGATGTCCATGATTAGTGAGATGTCTTCCTTGGGCTTCAAATTGTTCAGCTAGATGATGGTATCTTTGTTTCTCATGCTAAGTATGTTAGAGAGATGTTGAAGAAATTTGGTATGGAGGATTCCAAACTAGTAACTGCTCCTATGGTTACTGGTTGTCACTTAAGCAAGGCTGATGAGTCACTTGAGGTTGATCAGACTCTTTATAGATCTATGATTGGAGGATTAATGTACTTGACTACTTCTTGACATGATATTATGCATGCAGTATGTTTGGTTGCCACATATCAAGCTAATCCTAAGAAAACTCATGAGAAGGCAGTAAAAAGAATATTCAGATATTTGAAGGGAACTCTGGATTATAGCTTATGGTATCCAAGAGGTAATGACTGTGATCTGAGTGCTTACACTGATGTTGATTGGGTTGGTTGTGTTGATGATAGAAGTACAAGTGGTGGTGCTTTGTTTTTAGGAAACAAAATGGTTTCATGCCATAGTGAGAAACAAGATTTAGTATCTTTATCAACTGCAGAGGCAGAGTATATTGTTGCAGCATCTTGTTGTACATAAGTGTTGTCGATGAAGCAAACATTGAAGGATATCAAGATATAGTATGATGAGTCTATTCCTATATTGTGTGATAATACTAGTGCCATCAATATTTCTAAGAATCTAGTAATGCATTCTAGAACCAAGCATATATCAATCAGGTATCAATTTTTGAGAGAGAAGGTTGCAGAGAAAGAAGTGAAGTTGGAATATGTTCCAACAAAGGATTATATTGTAGATATTTTCACAAAGGCTCTTGCAAACGATACTTTTGAGTATCTCCGATAGAAGTTAGGGGTAATTGCCTTGTTGCAAGTATGTGCCTAATCAGTGTTGTCATTGATGTCAACATATCTTTGTTGTCATTGGTGTCAACTATGTCCTATTCTATTACTTGTTTAGAAGCTTTGTATGTTGAGGATATTGAGAAAATTGGCATCTCCGGAAGAAACAAGTGATCTACAGTGAAGTGCAGTATAGACAGTGAGTTGTATGCTAAAGAATAGTCTGGTAGATTTCTCTACATTTATTTTTGCTTGAAGATCTTGGTCTATAGATTGGAAGTTATTTAAAGGAATGTCTAAAGATGCTAAATCCTAAGTTTGAGCCTCCGATGTGAAGAATTGAGAGAGTTGCAGTCACTAGAGTAAAACCTGCTTTCTCTGATTATTCTCTGGTGACAGGGAGAAAGTATTTTACTCTGCATTCCTCTGCATTAAAGTGTTTTTCTCTATAGTTCTAAAGGAAAGTCTAGGATGATGATAATTGGCTACAATTGCAATGGTTCATGTTTTGGTGGTCTGCAAGCTATCTTTATTTTATGACAGTTGAAGACAGTGAAGTTCATGTGCTCCAGTGTGAAGAATCTCATGAATAAAGTGGTTTGAGTTTGTGCAGTTGCTCCTGATGATTTCAATGTGCTTGTGGATTCCTCCTAATCATGTTCCTACCTTTGCATTGGTCCGTGTTAAGGAAATGAGATCATTTTTGAAGATTATTCCCAGATAACATAGCATGTTACCAGTCTTAGCCGACTTGGTTAATTCTAGTAATTATGGAGATACCTTGAAGATTATGGAAGCATATTGTGGCATGGAAGATCGTGTTTGAGTCCCATCTAAGGCATGGCATGGTCCGCATACATTTATACTATAATTCCTTGGAATAATTTGTATTAGGTCAAGACCTATTTTGTAAATGTTTGTAATACCGACCTTGGAGATTGTTCCAATGGTTGATGATTGTAATGCCGACCTTGATGATCATTCCAAGGTTGATGAAGTGTATAAATACTTGTAATTGAGTCTTGGAAAATAAGTCTTTGTGCGAAATTGAGAAGATAAGGAAAAGGGCGAGGAGATAAGGCAGAGCAGAGCAGAGGAACTATTGTACTTTAATGTATTAATCTCAGACATGAAGAAGATGGTGATTTTGGCAGTGAGCCACCAGTAGGGTTTAACATCCCTTAGGGTTTAACAGCTCTTATTGTAATCTTTCTAGGTTTAGCATTGAGGCAATGAGCCTGCTAGACCTAGTTGTACTTCATGGTAGTGAGCCAGTATGTTCTAGGCCCGTGGAATGACCAAGCCTGAACAACATTTTTCAAGGATTGCAATATATTTGAGAGCTAATCATCTCCATGGTTTTTCCCTACCTTGGGGTTTTCCACGTAAAAATCTGGTATCTCTTGTGTTTCATGTTGCATCTGTGTTTAAGTTTCTGATTTCATGCATTCTTTGTTTAATCATAATAAGTAGGGATAAGTGATTAATATTCAAGTGTAGAAGTGTTTAAGTTTTTGGGACAACTAATTCACCCCTCCTCTTAGTTGTCTAGCATATTTCAACAATTGGTATCAGAGCCAAGTCCCTTCGGAAATAGTCTAACAACTCAAGGGAGATCCTAAATGGAGTCAAAAGGAAAACAGCTACACACCGATGCATCTAAATGCTCATCAAGAGATAATAAAGGAGAATTGTCTAAGGAAGTGTTTCATGAAGAAAAGAGTGTTAACCATCGAATTTCTGATCTAGAAGTATGCACCAGTAATAGAGCCATGTTTCAAGATGAGAACTGTTGGGTTGTTGATAGTAGTTGTTCAAACCACATGACTAGTGATAAGAGTAAGTTTGCAAGTCTGGAAAGATGTGATGGAGGGATAGTTACATTTGAAGATGACTGCACTACTGAAATATGCGGAATAGGATCAATCAATTTTGGCAACAGACAATTTTTTGAAGATGCTCTTTATGTTAAAAATATGAAGCAAAATCTCTTAAGCGTTGGATAGTTATGTAAAAAGGGTTTTAGTTTTGTGTTAAAAAATGATACCCTTGAAATCAAAGAAAAATATGGAGCTGCAATAGCAATTAGAAAAAGGACAGAAGAGAATCTCTATCATATTAGAAAAAGTGACTTTCTTGGGTTCACATCTCAGACCAATGAAAGTTGGGTCTGGCATAGAAGACTGTGTCATGCAAATCTTGATGTTTTAATAAAAACAATCTCAGTAAAGGATCTACCAGAAATTGATTACTCGAACAACATCATTTGCAGGAAATGTCAAGATAAAAGACTATCAAGAAAGATATTGTAGGATAAAGAAAGATCTTCCACTGAACGATTGGAATTGATCCATATAAGCCTTTGTGGTCCTACAAGAATACCAAGCCTCCATGATGACAGGTACTTTATGTTTTTTATTAATAATTTTTCTAGAATGACTTGGGTTAGCTTTTTCAAGGATAAATTAGAGATTCTAGATGCACTCAAAGCTTTTAAAGAAATGGTTGAAAATGAGCTAAGCATGAAAATCAAGAGTTTGAGAATTGGCAAAGAAGAGGAGCTCACCTCCAACAATTTCAATATATTATGTGAGACCTATGGGATAGAAAAACAACTCTCTGTAAAAAATAAGGTAATGGAAGAAGCGAGTAGGACTATTCAGGAAACTGCAAAACTAATGCTGGGAGAAGCAAATCTGCTAGATACATTTTGGAAGGAGGCAATTCAAACACTATCTATACATTAAACAGAGTTCAGGTAAAAACCAAAGATGAAAAGACTCACTTTGAACTATGGTATGGAACAACACCCATTGTGAAATATTTCAAAATTTTTTGAAGCAAATGCCTTATCAAAATGGAAAAGGACAATGCTAAGTATGAGGAGGGCATTTTTCTTGGATATTCATCTTGGACCAAAGCCTACCACTGCTACATCAATAGATTGGGAAGGATTGTTGAAAGTACAAATGTTAAAGTTTATGAGAACATTCAAGACTACTCAGACCCAACTAACGAGGATCTACAAATTGAAGCACAAGAAGGTTCCCAGACTATCAGTGACAAAACAAAATGTGATGTGAAAGATCACAGAGCTGCTATGAATCAAATGAATCTATGCTTGATTACCAGTATTGACAAAAACAATTCCAAAACTGCAGAAGAAAACATGGATTTAAAAGAAAGTATAACAGAGGCAAATGATTACATCAAAGAGTTAAGAAAACAAAGCAGGTAGCTTCAGCAAAGACTAAAAGAGGACAATGAAGAAAAGACAAAAATTAAGGAATGTTTGAAAAACAAGACTGAAGACTGCATAAAACTTGAAGAAGTTGTAGATCTAAAAGCTGATTTGAAACATGTACGGGCTCAAAGAGACCAATTCAACGTGAGTACTACTAGATATGATAAACTAATGGCAAGCCAGAAAAATGATGATGACAAAGAAAGAATGAGACTTGAAAAAGGTAAAGATTTCAGAGCAAGTCAAGAAGAGGACAAAAGTAGACAGAATCAAAGAAATAGACCTAGAAGACCATCAATCAGGCAACCAAATGCTCAAAGGTACCCATCCTTCAATGGTTATTGTAATTCATGTAACAAGTTTGGTCACAAGGCTACTTGGTGTAGAAACAGGATGAATCAAAATGTTCCACCATTCTCTAGTTAGTGTTTCACATGTAATAAAATTAGTCATAAAGTTGCCAAATGCAGAAGTAAAGTAAGCCAAAACTCTATTAGATGATATGCATGCCATAAATTGGGACACAAGGCAAATGAGTGCAGGAGCCAAGGGAGAAAAGGCTATGGAACAAATAGGATAATGGAATCCTTCAATGGCCATTGTTATACTTGCAATAAATTTGGGCACAAGGCCAACCTATGCAGGTCAAGGATAAATGGAAGAAACAATGATTAGAAAAATATTGTTTTCTTCAATTACAACAAGCCTGGACATACTACAAAATACTGCAGAAATAAGAACATGAAGAAGGATGATCAATCAGAGTCGAGGATATCATTTGAAAAAATTGATTCGGCAGAAGTCAAGGAAGAAATGAACAAGATTTGGGTCAGGAAGAGACTAAATGAAGCAAGAGATGAGTTTGCTCTAGACTTTGAAGTAGATACTTCTTCTAGGAAGTAGATTGTGGTCTATGGCTTAGGGGAGCCATATTGAAAATTCTAAATCCCCCAGCCAGACAGTCTGTGCGGAGAGTCGGCACAAAAATATGTTATATCCCTTGAATGGATTCTGGTCTTGAAACCTAAAATGACTAAGTATGATAAGTATGTAGAGAAGTACCATTATGAATTATCCAAATCCATATGGATGAAGTTAAGTCTAGAACAATGTACAACATCAGAATACAAGGGTCCGCATTTCTTCACTGTTGCATCTTTTGTTCTGGGGTTCTGAAAACATGTTAAGAGGTCAATGATGAATGTTGGATATAAATTCTAGAGTCCCACATGATCTGCACTAGGAGATATGATGTGATAGATAAATTGGTAACTCATGCTCTAAAGGGACAGGCTGACAGGTCATGAATTTTGATAAGGTGAAAAAGACACTACTTAGCTACCAATAAAGAATTGACAGGTGCAATTGATATTGAGACAAGGCTGTAAAAGAAAAGCTACAGACAGAAGAATGTTGATCCATGGAAATTATTGGCTATATGTGGTGTTGTTGATTGATAAGCACTATTTTCATAAGGATTGATAATGAACTGTTAAGTTCTCGAGGAAGAAGAAGGAAAATTCATGCACACCCTGATGTGCACTTCTAAAAGGAAGTATTCAAAACAACAAAAAGAAAGGGGTGTAGCAGTGCAAGTAGTAATCAAGTTGGTTGATGAGGACAAGAGGATCATAAGATATGAATATCTAATAAAGAGCAGTAAAGTCTTGTGGTGTTGTTGATAGAGGAAATAATGAAATAACAGCAAGATTTGAAGTTGAGGCTTGACAAACCAAGAAGAAGAGAAGTTCATCAAGTAAGGGAAGTAGTCAGCCGAAGAAAGTTCAGAAGAGATCTTGGTTCAGAAGCAATAGATTGCAAGTATGTGCCCTTTGCCATTGATGTCAAAGGGGGAGAGAAATCATGTGAAATACTCAGAAGGAAAGAGTACAGATGTGAAAAGAGATATGGGGAGAATCTTGACTTGATGGTTGTTGTAGTTTTTCACATCATATGTTTCCATCAATGACAAAGGGGGAGATTGTTGCAAGTATGTGCCTAATCGGTGTTGTCATTGATGTCAACATATCTTTGTTGTCATTGGTGTCAACTATGTCCTATTCTATTACTTGTTTAGAAGCTTTGTATGTTGAGGATATTGAGAAAATTGGCCTCTCCAGAAGAAACAAGTGAGCTACAGTGAAGTGCAATATAGACAGTGAGTTGTATGCTGAAGAATAGTCCGGTAGATTACTCTGCATTTCTTTCTGCTTGAATATCTTGGTCTGTGGATTGGAAGTTATTTAAAGAAATGTCTGAAGATGCTAAATCTTGAGTTTGAGCCTCCAGTGTGAAGAATTGAGAGAGTTCCATTCACTAGAGCAAAACCTGCTTTCTCTGGTGACATGGAGAAAGTATTTTACTCCACATTCCTCCGCATTAAAGTGTTTTGCTCTGCTATTCTAAAGGGAAGTCTGGGATGATGATAAGTGGCTACAATTGCAATGGTTAATGTTTTGGTGGTCCTCAAGCTATCTTTCTTTTATGACAGTTGAAGATAGTGAAGTTCATGTGCTCTGGTGTGAAGAATCTCACGAAGAAAGTGGTTTGAGTTTGTGTGGTTGCTCCTGATGATTTCAACGTGCTTGTGGATTCCTCCTGATCATGTTCCTACCTTTACATTGGTTTGCGTTAAGGAAGTGAGATCGCGTTTGAAAATTATTCCCAGATAACGTAGCGTGTAACCAGTCTTAGCTAACTTGGTTAATTCTAGTAATTGTGGAGATCCCTTGAAGATTATGGAAGTGTGTTGTAGCATGGAAGATCATGTTTGAGTCCCAGTTAAGGTGTGGCGTGGTCCGTATACATTTATACTATAATTCCTTAGAATAATTTGTACTAGGTCAAGACCTATTTTGTAAATATTTGTAATACAGACCTTGGAGATTGTACCAATCGTTGATGATTGTAATGCCAACCTTGATGATCATTCCAAGGTTGATGAAGTGTATAAATACTTGTAATTGAGTCATGGAAAAGAAGTGCTTGTGTGAAAATGAGAAGATAAGGAAAAGGGCAAGGAGATAAGGCAGAGCAGAGTAGAGGAACTATTCTACTTCAATGTATTAATCTCAAACATGAAGAAGATGGTGATTTTGGTAGTGAGCTACCAGTAAGGTTTAACAGCCCTTATTGTAATCTTTCTAGGTTTAGGGTTGAGGCAGTGAGCTAGTATGTTCCAGGCCCGCGGAGTGACCAAGCCTGAACATCATTTTTCAAAGATTGAAATATATTTGAGAGCTAATCCTCTCTGTGGTTTTTCCCCACCTTGGGGTTTTCCACGTAAAAATCTGGTCTCTCTTGTGTTTAATGTTGCATCTGTGTTTAAGTTTCTAATTTCATGCATTCTTTGTTTAATCATAATAAGTCTGGATAAGTGATTAATATTCAAGTGCAGAAGTGTTTGAGTTTTTGGGACAACTGATTCACCCCCCCTCTCAGTTGTCTGGCGCATTTCAACATACCTCTCCTTGCTAGATGAATAGTTGGTTCATCTGTCCAAGGGGAGTAATTCATGCTATATCATTTTCTTGGACTAATGGGTGGCTACTTCTTAGGGGGAGCAGGTAGTGGTTGTTGCTGATAGGGGGAGCCTATGAGTTGCTTCAAGAAAGCGTGTATGTACTTCAAAGGGGGAGAAGGTTGAAAAGGAGAGTTTGTGCCCTAAGAGGGAGAAGTAGTTGCCCTTTGTCCTTGATGTCAAAGGGGGAGAATGAGCAGGTGTGTGTTGCCATCAGTGCCAAAGGGGGAGATTGTTGCACATATGTTACCTAAGGTTGTCACTAGTGTGGTTGTGATTGATGTCAACACTCTATTTAGGTTGTCATTGATGTCTATGTTGATGATGTTTATGTTGATCATAGTGTGCTAACAGTGATGTTATTGATGTTCATGGTTGGAAAGCATGACTTGTTTAATGTCAATTAAAGTTGTATTGAGTGTGCTTGTTGTTAGCAGAGGTGATATCATTTAAAGTTGCATTAAGGTGAGGATTAGAAGTAATGTTGATGTTGGGAAGATGGTGCTGATGGTCTGTAGCATGTTGTATGCTCTCTCCTGTTGTTCCTAAGGAAGTATGTGTTGCTATAAGGAGGCTCTAGTCTCTAGATGTTGTTGAAGATTTCTACTACAGGAAGTTGCCTTGAAGACTATTTGGGAGAATGCTCCACATTCCTCTACATTTGAAGATATGGTCATGTGGTTTAGAAGTTAAGTTCAATATGTTCAGAAGGTGCTACATTCAAATTTTCATATCATTTGTCCCTCCGCAAAGAAAGTTGCAAGTGACAGAGTGTAGGACTATATTGTCTGGTGGCTAGTTTTAGTGTCTATTGGCTTGCACTAACTTGTTGCTATATGAAATGGTGAATTGGTTGATGGAGAATGATCCTGATGATCTTGTGACATTTACTATTGCTCCACAAGGTGTTTTTTGGTATTTCCAGAACAGGCCATGGTTCAGAATGAGGGCGTTGCTGGGTTATTCTTTTTCTTGGTTGACTAAGGAATGTTGAAGGTGTGTGCCACAAAGTCCTTGTTGTGCGGAGTTCAAGGAGTGTTTGGAGATGTTTGTTGAACACACAGAGATGTTGAGAGGGGGGTTAAATCAATATATATTAAAACTTAACTACTTCATTTGCAAATCAAATCCATTCACTTAGAGAACAGAAAGTAAAACATGCAACACATTCATCAACACAATGACACCAAGATTTTTACGTGGAAAACCTAAAACTAAGAAAAACCATGGTGAGTGTTAACTCACAATATAATGCTCACTACTATATAAAAATTTACAACATTTTTTTAGGGCTACAACCCAAGGAAGCTACTACTCCTCGTAGAAAGCTCACTGCTACAAATAATTATAATGATAACAAGACTATGAAGTGTTATGAAAGAAGCATCTGTCTCATGTTGATATTGCAGTCCTCTTTTTTGCACAATTACTCCATCATACTAATTCTACACACTTCATACTTCTCATTCTACTTTATCACATTTGCACACTCTTCTTCCCTTCACAAATGAATTTGATCTCCTATAAATACCCTCCGAAACACTTCAAAACATTGATTAGGTCAGCATCATAACAACCTTTAGATAAAACGTGTAATTCTTCAAGGGTCAGCTTCAACTCACATAATATGTTAAGAAAACAAGTTGTTGACCATAAAATCTCATAATAGAATTCAAGGAACATCATTACACACCTTGTAATGTAAAAAAAATTGATCAGGATCCACTACACATAACAAAAACTAGACTGTCAGCTCAAACTACACAAACACTACTGATGGTTCATCTTCACACCACCAAGGAGAAGCCAAAACCATCATGTGGACCAATGTTTCAAAAATGCATCTTCTTGACAACATCCATACATCATTCACTTGAAGTATCCGATCATTCTATGCATCTAAAAAATAAGGAACATGCTGAACTGATGAAAATAGGGCAATCTGACATATTGTAACACATCACAACTTAGAATATTGCATTGCAGACTATCAAACCATTTGAAACTTCTTAGGAAGGAACTCATACATCATTATGCATATATTCCCTGATCCACACATCCTTAATTATTACTTCTAGAGAAAATCAAATACTTGACTCAAGTATACTGTAGTCCGGAGGACAATCATATGCAATTCTTCACTAACTGACTTAAATGCCTTATGTGAAGCAGAAGATAAGAAAGATTTGTATGTGGTTCAAACCTAAGATACATTCAGGCATCTAGAATCTTTGCACAAGCTCCTATACGTGATCTATATACTTTCCATCTTCTGTAAGTGCTGAAACATGTGTTCTATAGAGTACTTCTGCATCTGGAACTGTAAGTGTTACATTTGTTACTTGAAATCTGACCTTATGGACCATAAGAACACCTGATACTATGAGGAAGCATGTGTTATACATCTATGAAGATATTCCCAAAATCACATGGGCAAAAATTCTCTTCTGGAGGAATGTGGAGCATTCCAGTAGGTCTCCACCATTCCTTTACTCTGTAAAAGGACTATCCAGAACTCTATTGTTGATAACTTTCTTTGTTGAAGGAGTAAAGACATGAAATCTTAGATATAGCATGTTAATATCAATATAAACTTAACTACTAAACCACAAGACTAAATCTTACATTGCAGAGGAATGCAAACCAAAATATTGTAACTCTGCCTTAGGATATACATTATGAGAGCCTTAACCAACCTTCTGCAACTTTTCTCTAAGTGCGGTACTTCAAACTAATATGATATCATTGTAGATATATAGGAAACATGTTATAATAGGTTTATACACCTCTGCAACACATTCATACATCAAGAAGATTACCATTCATATATTTGGACAGTCTTTCTCCATCTGCTAAGTCTTTCAGACTGACTTCCCTTAAGCGTGCCAATTCTATGTCTTTAACTTAGTCAAACCATCTCTCTCAAATCTTTCACTATCCATTAGCTTCACCTATCTCTGACCTCAGGTTGACACATATTATGTTGACATCAATGACAACACATATTGCCAACAATCTCCCCCTTTGTCATTGATGGCAACACCTAGAACAAAATGTGTACAACTACTCCCCATTAGATGTATATTCATCTTTCTCCCCCTTTGACATCAAGCACAAAGCGCCTAACATCTTATACTATCTCAAAACTATATAAACTCCCCCTTACTATTGAAAATGCCTCAAAATTGATGCTATGTACACTATTGTCCTCCACAAGTCTATATATATTCAAAATTTTCTTCTCTACAATACTCTGCAACTCATTTAGAAGGTAGAATGACTTTGTATATTACCTTGAGTTGTGTCAGAGTAGATGCCCAAAAGGCACTTTCTGAGGCAAGAATTTGATTTTGACATTCATATTGCAAGTATAAGTCCTCAGCTTCCTCTATATTACTTGGGGTTTTCATCTTCTGATTGACCTTCTCAGCTTCCCCTAGCAACCCGAACAATGAAGCAAGTCTTAAGTTCACTGCTTCCCTCAGCTGACCAAATTATTTCTTCAATTGTTCTCTCTGGTCCTAAAGCTGTGATAACTGTGAATGAATATTTTCTAGTTGAGCCCTTGTTGCTCCATCTTTGTCCTCAAACAAATCATATACTCCAACCATTTGAATGATTTGTAACTCAATGGTGTCAATTTGAGATTTGATGTTCTTTGTGGAACTTGGCCATTTTAGGCAGACCATATGCAATGTTGTGGCTTCATCAATGCAATCCTTGAACTTATTCAAATTTTCTTTTAGCTTATTATATGCATTAGCATATTTGTCAGTCATCTCAACCAACCTTTTATCATTTACGTTTCTTACTGCCTCTTGCTCTACTTTCTGCTCAACATAGGAAGAATGGTCCTTGAAAGAATCCATTAATAGCCTAAGTTTTTGCTCTGGAGGCAAAAAGAAATCAATGGTTACCTTTGGTAACCATTCTTGGATCACCTTCATAGCATCCTCAACTACACTGGTCTTCTTCAAGTTTTCTTGTAGAAATTCTTTTCTTGCTGAAGCATGCAATATATCACCAAGTTGTAGTTTGTGAAGGGGTGAGATGTTTGACAAATCAATTTGCCCTTCATGTGTAGGAATCTATAGAAATTGAGGAGTAATCACTGGTTAAAATTGTATCTGCAAGTCCAATAGGTCTTTGAATGAATCAGTCTCTGAGGAACTCTAACCTAAATCTTCAACTTCTTCATCTTCCTTATTCTTTGTTTCACCTTTGTCTTTCATATCTTCTTGTTTCTCTTTACTCTTTTCTTTCTCTTTCCGCTTCTCCTCAGGATTATCTTCTTTCCTTTCCTCATCATTCCTTGAATACTCCGAAGGAGAGTTGTCATGTTCTATACTAGGGTTAGTGTTCTTCGGAGGAGATGCACTACCTTTATCCCGACCCTCTATATTTTGTGTCTTAGTAGTTTCTGGAGGGGGAGGATCATGTCTTGCACTAGTATTAGTGTTCTCTAGAGGAGACATATTCTCTTTATCTTGATCTCCTAAGTTGTGTGCTTCTATGTTTTCCAGAGGAGGAGTATTCACTTTAATATCTTTCTCACCTATATCATCACTTTCCACAACATTTTCAAATGTTGACAAATCTATATCCTGAAGGGGTTCATCTGGTATTTCTAGAGGAACTTGTTCCCCAACTATCAACTTAGCATTTTTTGATTCTTCAAGGATTTTAGTAGTTCTCTCTAGTGTCTCCTTCTCCAATCTGTCTATTTCTTGTAGTTTAGTGTTTCAGAATTTAACTATGTACGAATTTGAGGCAAAAATTCGTACACAATTAAAGCCTGAAACACTGAACTACAATCATTATGGACTGTGGAAATTTGATGTCTATAGTCTATTTCTTCCTTGTCTCTTCCCATCAAAATATTTATTCTCCTTTTTATCCTAAATTCTTGTGCTTGTTTTTGAGATATTCTGACCTTTTCCTCATATGTTATGGAAGATCCCACATTTTTAATTTCTAGTTTCCTCATCTCAACCTCATATGCCATAGTTTTATTTCTCTTGTTGGTGAGTAGGTTTGCAAGACTCACCAAAAGATGATCAATGAACTCAATTAAGGCCACATTGAAGGCCATCATATATTTGATTATTGCTTCCTTAATGGTAGCCTTGTCATCAGTAAGCATCTTGTCATAGAGATCTGCAACTTGTTTCAGAGCACCATGTTCTATTATAGAATTTACAGTGGCCTCAAGGTGTAGAGGCACATGTTCCAATTCTTCTTGAGAAGACTCTTTTGGTTTCTTTGCTTTTCCCTTTCCTTTTCCTTGATATGTTCCTTCTTCCTCCTTTTCTTCTTCTTCTTCTTCTCTTTCTCTCTTCTTTCTTCTCTCAAGCATGACAAATTCTTCTTCTTCTTCTTCTTCATCCTTTTCTACATTCACCGGATTCATTTTTCCTCTTTTTGCCTACACTTTAGGTCTATGTTTCTTTGTCTCTGCAGTCTTAGTTTGTGTCGGCACTTTAGTCATAGTTATTTTCCTTTTGGGAGATGTGAGAACATGTTCGAAGGACTTTGAAGAGGTAGTAGTAGTAGGGACAAACCTACTTGTCCTTCTAGGAGTTTGTGAGGCAGAGGTGGTTGGAGCTTGTTCTGTTGAGCCCTCAGGAGTATTGAGCATCTCTTCCAATTTAGACTTCATCTTTTCTACCTTTTCTCCTATATTCTTCTTTGCTTTTTCTTCTACCTCCTTTCTAATTGTCTTATTGATGATTTCATCATAGGTTCCAAATCTTTCAGCAGAAGGATCCTTTGGCTTGCTAAGAAACACATCAACATATCCAATCAAATCAAATTCAGACACTTCATATGGAAGAGTGGTTATCCAAAAGGTTCTTGGCTCTACAACCTCCATGTAGCAATTATCTTTGTCCACCATGAATGTAATATCATTCTTATATTTCTCAACAACTTTTCTTGGTATCCTTTCTCTTGCTTGCATATCAGTTTGAAAGGTTTTGAAGAGGCCCCAAAATAGTGTGACACAGTTTTTATGATCAGGAAAACTATAGTTTTTAATTTGGTGAGCAACGGGGGTATCTATCTTCCACACCATACCCTTCATTGAAGGTAATTCCTTCAAGAAATAGAACATAAGGCAAATGATTAAGGACCCATACTAGAATATGTACTTTGTCTCCTTAATTCTCTTCAAATTGTCTAGCAATTGCTGCCGCAATAGCTCATAGAGGTCATAATCCTTCCCTTCTTTCACCATTTGATGAGTTGTGTATATTGTAATGGCAGTGGCAGTCCCCTATCTATTTGTGTAGTAAATCTTGTAAGCAATGCCCATAGTAGCATACCAGACCCCTAGATCAATGATATTATCCACTGTTAGGGTTCTCTTATCAAATTTTGCTCCGGTAAATCTCATTACTTCTTCATTCTTCATTGCTTTCAGTATAGGTATTGGTCTGGAGGAGCATATTCTGGTCATGGCCTTGATGGCTTCTTTAGTGATCATATAGGGCTGGTCAAGGCAGAAAAAGTCCTCATGAATCTGACTTAGGGTAATCTTGACCCAATCTTCCTCATACTGGAAATTAGGGAAACCCTTCCAAATATCTAGTTGTTTTGCTTCAATATTTTCAAACTCTGGCTTCAGTTGAAAGTCATCATCTAATTAATGATCATTCCTAAATTGTTCCAGCTTCGAGTGATCATACTCATCCAGTTATGAATGGATGTATATCTGGACATCCTCGGTGTACAACACATTGATGGGAATGCAGGAAAACACACCATCATTATCGGTCTCAGTGGATTTAAATGAATGTTTCTTGAATTTAGGTCTTGGTTTATCCACAACATCAATTACTACAGGTGTCGCCATGCTAATACTTTCAGAAGCTAGAGTTTAACCAGCGAAAGTGAGAAATACCGAATATTGCAGTAGATAGGGTTTGCACCAATGCTCTGCTAAAAACCTTCTGCTCTTCTTTGGCTCTTCAATACTCTTAACTACATTCAAAATGAGATCAAATATTGCCTATATAGTCTTCTTACCAACCACGACTGCTCCGCATTAATTGCCTTCTCTATTTTGACCTAATCAGCCTTTTATTATATAGAAACTTGTGATCATTCAACAATTCTCCACAAGTAGTCCAATTTCTCTGGAAATTTGATCAAACATCTTCATAACATTATCTTAACATGTTCAAACCATTTTTAGCCAATATGATGAAGATTTTAGCATCTTATGTGTTCATGTATTTTGAAAATGTTTGCAATTACAACTCCCTCTGAACCAATACTTCCTCCCTTTTAGTTTCCAGAGGATCCATCTGCACCAAACAGAGGTGTAGATCCTTCCTTTACTCCATTCTCTTCCTTCTTCCTCCATGTCCTATACATACTCTTTCCCCTGTAGAACCTTGCAATGTGTCCTAATTTATTGCAATTGTAGATGGTATTGGACCACGGAGCATAACCACCTCTTCTTACATTAAAGATTTGCATTCAATAGCCTTATGACCATACTTGTTGCATGTGTAACAATAACCATAGAAGAACTAAGAGGTCCTAGCATTTTTCTTGTTCATGAAACCATTCCTCATCAATTTGCTTTTGTATCCATTAGCCTTATGATTAACTTTCTTGCAAGCATGACACTGACCATGAGAGCTTACAACATTGTACCTAGGAGGCCTAAATGAATTTTGATTCATCTTGCGTCTACATTCAATAGCCTTATGACCAAATTTATTACAAGCATAGCAATTACCATTGAAAGCTTGAGGATACCTAATAGGAGCAGTTTGTTTAGGTGTAGGCTTTCTAAAATTCTTCTTCTTATTCTTCCTTTGTCTCCAGATAGGAGTGAATTCATCTTCTTTTGCATCTCTGGAGGTATTCTTCATAGGATCTTCAGTGCAGGCCTCTTCCTCTTCATTTCAGACTTTCCTTCTGATTGGAAGTTATCATATAAGTTTGCAGATGCACTGATTATAGGACTTTTCCCCTTTTCAAAACCAAGGCTAGATTGTTCTTTTGCTGGCTTTTGAGAATTAATTATCTCATCAAGAATTTCAAATCCTCCTTTCATTTTTAGTCCTTTGTCAATTTGCTCTTTTGCCTTTTCCAGTTCTTTCCTCAGAGTGACAACTTCTTCCTCAAGTTTTGAACATTCAGCTTCTTTTTCATTGATCTTCATATTTAGGCAATCTTCAATTCTTTTACCTTCTTCAACCATAACTTTCAAATTAGAGATCATATCTTCTGCCTCCTTGAGCTTGATGTCACCTCCTTTATCTCCTTATATTTGAGATTTCAGTTTGCCAATTTCGTTTTTTGATTCTTTGGCCTTTGTCTTCAATTTCACAATTGTCTCCTTTGATTTTTCAAGCATGTCCTCATATTCTTGATTTAGTTCTCTTGCTTCATCCAAATCCTCTAGGGCTGACCAGAGTTCTCCTTCAAGGTCAACATCATCTAGGTTGAGGTCCCAACCTTCAAGTTCCATAGCATCTAGATCTAGTTCTAGAAAAAATGCATCATTATCCATAGCTTTAGATTCCATGTGCTCAAGTGCAGGATCTACCTCAACTGTTAAGCTACTCAAAGGAACTTAGCTCTGATACCAATTGTTGAACACATAGAGATGCTAAGAGGGGGGGTGAATCAAAATATATTAAAACTTAACTACTTCATTTGCAAATCAGACCCATTTACTTAGAGAATAGAAAGTAAAACATGCAACACATTCATCAACACAATGACACCAAGATTTTTAAGTGGAAAATCCAAAACTGAAAAAAACTATGGTGAGTGTTAACTCACAATATAATGCTCATTGCTATATAAAAATTTACAACATTGTTTTAGGGCTACAACCCAAGGAAGCTACTACTCCCTGTAGAAAGCTCACTACTACAAAGAATTATAATGATAACAAGACTATGAACTGCTATGAAATAAGCATTTGTCTCATTATAATATTGCAATCCTCTTTTCTGTACAATTACTCCATCATACTAATTTTGTACACTTCATACTTCTCATTCTTCTTTATCACATTCACACACTCTTCTTCCCTTCACAAATGACTTTGATCTCCTATAAATACCCTCTGCAACACTTCAAAACATTGATTAGGTCAGCATCATAAAAACCTTTAGATGAAATGTGTAATTCTTCAAGGGTCGGATTCAACTCACAATATGTCAAGAAAACAAGTTGCGGACCATAGCATCTCATAATAGAATTCAAGGAACATCATTACACACCTTGTAATGTAAAAACAATTGATAAGGATCCACCGCACATAACAGAAACCAAACTGTCGGCTCAAACTACACAAACACTATTAACAGTTCATCTTCACACTACTGAGGAGAAGCCAAAAACATCATGCAAACCAGTGTCTCAATAATGTATCTTCTTGGAAACATACATACATCATTCACCTAAAGTATCTAATCATTCTATGCATCCGCAAAACAAGGAACATGTTGAACTGATGAAAACAGGGAATTCTGACATATTATAACACATCACAACTTAGAATATTGCATTGTGGACCATCAAACCATTTGAAACTTATTAGGAAGGAACTCATACATCATTATGCATATATTCCCTAATCCACACATCCTTATTTATTACTTCCGGAGCAAATCAAAGACTTGACTCAAGTATACTATAGTTTGAAGGATAGTCATATGCAATTCTTCACTAACTGACTTAAATGCCTTATGCGGAGCAGGAGATAAGAAAAATTTGTATATGGTTCAAACCTAAGATACATTAATGCATGTAGAATCTCCACACAAGCTCCTATAGCTGATCTGTATACTTTCCATCTTATGCAAGTGTTGAAACCTGTGTTCTATAGAGTACTTCTACATCCAGAACTATCAGCGTTACATCTGTTACTTGAAATCTAACATTACAGACCATAAGAACACCTGATACTATGAGGAAGAACGCATTACACATCTTTGAACACATTCCCAAAACCACATGGTCACAACTTCTCTTCTGGAGTGTTGGTTAATAGATTTGTCCTTATTCTGAAAATAATTTATTCTGACTCTATACCCCTCTTTTGAAGAACAAATGAGTTAAACAACAAATGGGTGAACCTTTTAACTCAGTTCCCCTCTGAATTTAGGTACAGCTCCCTTTAAAGTTTTCAATGAATTCAATCTATTTAACTATCCAAATGCATTTTTAACCAGAAAATGCTTAAGGCAGACTAACATTCATACATAGCCATGTCATGAACGCGATAAATTTATACAGTAACGGGATAGAATGCACAGATTCTACTTTGGTACATTGAAATACATGAAAACATTCATTTGAACTTGCTGAACCAATAAAGAATAAAACATATATGACAAGTGTCCAAATAAAGAGCAATTACCAGATGAAAGGAGATTTCACACAGAAAATCTAATTCCACACATTCAGACGCACAGATCCAAATAGGCAGTAATTGTTTCTTCTTCCCATTCACAGATGAAAATTACTCAGACAATTATCACATAATGTAAAACTCTGAACAGTTCGCTAAAAATTTCCTTCTTTTTTTTTTCTAAATTTCTATATATCCCTCTCCAGATTTTAAAAACCTATCAATATAAAAGTCTTAATCATGTCCTTGAATAAATTAAATCCAGAGTTAACATCACTCTGACCCGTACGGGATTTAGTTTAAACAACTGATTTTAAAGAAACAAGTTTTGCTGAAAATAACATAAAGAGGAATTGAAAAGAGAACAAGCCAATGAGATTATGACTGGGGCGACGAATCAACATCTCCTGATTTGCTATCAGTAGCCTGGGAAGCACATTGGGTCTTCCACTCCTGAAAGGCAGCAACGAACTCCTGAATTTTAGGGAAGTTTGGTATACCTATATGCTTCATTCTTGATTTCCAAACTTCCTTTTCCCTTTGCATTTTCCCAAAATTTTCTTTGTGTTCTGGGAGTGCGTCAATGCAGAGATAAAGTAGTGACTCAACTTTAGAAATTCTGGAGAAATCCTCAATTAAAATATTATCATTTTCTTTAACAAAGTTGATTTTATCTCTGAAAGACTGGACCACTACTTCAACATCTTCCACAGGCTTTCCATCATCTTTTAAGTATTTAACATCAATACATTGCAAATCATGTTGTAGTGATTGAGTGAATTCTGTTATCTCCTTAATTAGCTTTGTGAGTTCAAAGCGCCCTTGTCAAGATATGGAGTTCCTCCACTCAATATTCTTCTTGTTCACATATAACAAATCCTCATCCACACCAGTCAAATTCTTTTCTGCCAAAAACTTCTCCAGCCCATATTTTTGAACTTCATCCATCTGATTTATTACATTCGTCCACTTGCCCTCATCTTTCACCCAAACAGCGACCTGTGCTTTGAAATCTTCAACCGCGGCAGTAGTCAGGTCATATATACCCTTGAGCTCACGGATGTATTCAGTTCCTTTCTGCTCAATGTTATCCAACCAACTATTAAACGTTTTTGTTACCATTTTGCTTTTATGAACCTGGTCTAACATCTTTTGGTTGACAGGTGACTTTGGGTCAAAAGATAGGGGAAGCTGTGAGATCGGCTGCGGGTTAGGGTTGGTAATGGTCTCTATGTATTCTGCCATTGAATGGAGAGTTTGTTTCAGCTCCTTCTTGTCCTTTTCATCTTTCCATGTTCGACTGACCATCCTCTTAGTAGAAGCTTCGAGGTAGTGGACATCTGTAGCTCTGGAGGCAGTACCGAGATCCACTTTCTCCACAGTGAAATCATGCACCGTTGGGTCCTGCACCTCTTCCTCTGTCACAGGCCTAGCAATTTCAGCACTCCAGTTACCAGTGCTTGGATCAATATTTATCCTGGATGTCGTCTTGAGTTTCTTGGACTTGGGGGTTTTCCCCAAACACTTGCTTACCATGTCCTCCAATGGGATAACAAAAGGAATCACTTTCTTCTTATCAGAAATAGAACTTTCTAGCCATTTTGGTGCAGGGGCTGAGGTTGTCTTTCTGGGGTTCTCTCCATCAGAGGGTTCATTTGAAATCATTAACATCTCAGGGGTCTCCAGAACGGCCCCTGACTGTAATCCAATGTCAACTACCTCTGTTCTGTTTGGGCTTGCCTCTTTGTCACCCATAGGCTCTTTTGATTCTTCCTCTGAATTTAAATCAACAATTATTGTTTCAAAAGTCTGCTTCTTTCTTTTCCCTTTTGTCCTCAACCTGGTAACACGAGATGGCAGAATATCCGTGAGGACTCTTCTGGATCTCTTGGTGACAGGGCTTCTCTCAGTTGATGGCTTGGAAGCACCTGCACCACAGATAGCAAGAGGTTGATTAGAAGAGTCCATGGGAAGCGATGATGCGACCATTGAAGAGAATTGTTGGACAGTTTTATTCTAAAGCCCTTCCTGTCTCTTTTCTCTCAACCATTTCTCAGTCCTCCTTATCATAGGAAGGGTTTTAATTTCAATTCTGTCTTCCTCTTTCTTGCTCCAGTCCACCTCTGGAATGGGTAAGTGTTCTACTTTCTCAAATTGTGGATCAACCACTTGTTCATCATCATTAAAAATTCCAGAAACGTCCATGTTTAAATTAAGGGTAATTATCTACCCCAAAGAAAGTCTACACCACAGCCTTCTCCTAACCTCAAATTCATCTGGACAGTCTTCCCAATAATCTTCTAGCTTAGGAAGGTGTGAGTGCCCTGTTCCAGAATCTAGGTTATCTTTGACAAACCATTTACTGTCGAATTGAGCCCTGGCAGTGAAGAATTGAAAATTGAACCTTTTGAGGTTCACCTCCAGATTCAAGGCATCAGATTTTGAATGGCATGAATAATGCCCAAGTTCAATAGGAAAAGCAATACCAAAACCCTTTTTTGATAAAAATTTCTTGTCAACATGTGCCAACTGCCTACATACCTCCATTAGCACAAAACGATCAAATACATATCTAGGTAACTTCACAGGTTCACCATCAAATCCTCCAACTCGTATGTACGTGAACTCAGAAAATTAGATGAAGAAGCTACCGTAGATACTAATCAGTTGCATTGCTTCACTGGTCATTCTCTTACCCGAATTGCCTGCCAGTTCATAGGTCATCTTTCCAGTGAAGACATCATTGACCCTTTTATAATTTTCATAACAATTCTTTCTCTGTAACTATGAATAATATTCGTAAATCTTATTGTTCTCAGCCAAGGGCGCATGGGGAAGGTCGAACCAATCTCTTGTGGATGCTATACAATAGAATAGGTGCGAAGACATATAGAAATTTCTGTTGCCCAGACAATTGCTTAAACCCTGATGTAGACAGTCAGCCACTATTTCAGCCCAATCCAAATATTGTTCGCCTTAAAGGATGACTTGTATGAAAAAGTACATCCAATCCTCCCAGTAATAGGCATGCTGATTGCCTCTCAGTCTGTGTAACAACACCACAATATCCCTTACTTCCTTTATCAAATGATCTCTAGTAAGTGGCCTGGGCAGCCTTGAACTACCCTTTTGAAATTTTAGCAGCTAGTTCCTTGCTATTACACTTTTGTAAGTCGGTCTCTTCTCTGAGAAATACCCATTGGAGGCAGTAATGTCAAGGCTGGAATACGCCTCCTTAGGCGGTATCTTCATCACAGACATGAGGGTTTGTCTGTCGACATGAAATAACACATCCCCATTTGCTTTTCTGACGCACCTGTCCTGGGGTTCGTATCTGTTCATACACTCTTGAACTAACTCTGGACAGAATATAGCCTGAGGAAAGGCTGCAGCTTCAATTAAGCCCCTATCTACAATTTTCCTCATTGTAGGGGTTTGAACAGGGTTTCTAGTTCTTTCTTTAAATTCCTCTAAATCATATTGAACCAATGCAGTATCTCCAAATTTCGAGTGAGAATAAGTTAGACCGGGGCCATGTTCATCCCCCAAACATGTAGATTTCAAAGACATACTTGGACGATTATAATGAAACACTTCAAATTTTGAAAACGACAGAAATTCCAGAGACTCTTCTTTCCAGCATAAGAACTTGGAATAGCATAGGGGAAACAGAACTCACCTTCAGGATATCTGAATTTACTGTGAAAACTTGAATGACAAGAGCCTTACACTTCCGGCGCTATCCTTCTCCGCGTTGCACAGTATGTTTACTTGCTAAAATTGGCTTGTTCTTAGTTAATAATGGCACTAACCAGATTGAATAATTATCGCTCGGAACAATATGTGCCATAAATATTTGAAAAGACATGAACTCTGATTGCTTCATTTAATAGCAAGTATTACTCACGCGCCATCATGAAGTATAATGATTATCCATAGCCTCCGCTAAATTAGAGCTCTCGGTTTCATGATGAGTTTCTGACAAATTTTCCTCTAACTTTCCCGCTAAATTTGACTTAGAAAGCTGCTGGAGCAAACGGGACCAAAATCACCAAATCTTTGAACTATTGAACCATTGAACCTTGAAGACATGGTTCAACGCGATGGTTCAATATGATGGTTCAAACATGCCAACTGGACCATATAGATAAGCAAAGGATTGACTTACGGAAACAGGAACTTAACTCATGAACCGTTGAACTTGTAAAGATATGGTTCAATATGAAGGTTCAAAGACGCAAGGGTTATGTAGACCAACAAAAAGTTACGCGGCTTTGGTAAAAGGCTTTCAACTATGAAACAGTGAACTGTTGGACCTTGAACCATTGAACCATTGAACCTTGAACCTCGCTACAGAGTACAAGCGGAAGGTTCAAGTTCAACCTGAAAGTTCAAAGACGTTTAAGACAAGCAAAACGAGAACTTGCTTTATGAGACACTTCAGACATATTGAACCATTGAACTTTGAACTTTTTGAGAATGGTTCAGGTTCAAAGGTTCAAACCTTAAGCAACTTTGTCTACAAAGACGACAAACGGGTCAAATTTGAAGGACCAAGAGCCGATTTCAGAAACAAAGGTGTGACCAAAAAAATATAACACGGTAAACCGGCTCTTGTTCAAGAAATATTACCAACCAATAAATAAATTAATGGCGACTCAACAGGTAACATGGAGGAATGCAGAGCATTCTATCAGGTCTCCACCATTGCTTTACTTTGTTAGAGGACTATTCAGAACTTTGTTGTTGATAAATTTCTTTGCTGAAGCAGTAAAGCCCTGAAATCTTAGATATAGCATGTTAATATCAATATCAACTTAACTACGAAACTGCAAGACTAAATCTTGCACTGCAGAGGAATGCAGACCAAAATACTATAACTCTACCTTAGGATATACAGTGTGAGAGATTTAACCAACCTTCTGCAACTTTTCTCTAAGTGCAGTACTTCAAACTGATACGATATCATTGTATATATATAGGAAACATGTTATAATAGGTTTACACACCTCTGCAACACATTCAAAGATCAGGAAGATTACCATTCTTATATTTGAACAATCTTTCTCCATCTGCTAAGTCTTCAAGACCGACTTCCCTTAAGCATGTCAATTCTGTCTTTAACTTAGTCAAACCGTCTCTCTCAAATCTTCCGCTATCCATCAACTTCACCCATCTCTGACTTCAGGTTGACACATATTATGTTGACATCAATGAAAATACATATTTCCAACAATGTTGTGTGGGTCATGCCGACTCATCTGGGAGAAGCAAAAGCAATGCTCAATCATTCATGAGTACCGCCAAGTTGTAATGATTGATGTGCTACAAGCTTCATGTTTTCTTGCTTAAGGGAGACCTAATTCAATTGTGTGAAGCACGCGGATGTTATTCTTTGATGGATGATGCTGTGAAGGATGTTTAGGACCAGGTTAAGTGTGTGTTGGAGTCCGCAAGGCATGTTCCTCTTCTTGGTATTGAGTGTAGTTCATTTTAGGGATTGCCCTCTACATGTTTCATGATTGTTTTATCTTTGGCCGACTTGTAATTTTAATATTATTGTTGTTTCTGGCCAACTTGTAATGTAATCAATGTAATATCATGTATATATTGTAAACATAGTTGATCTAGGTGATGTGTGATTGTGAATATGAAAGTGAGAAGCAGAATGTGGATGTGTAATGAATTATGATGTGCGACTAAAAGAGAAAGAGAAGTGATAGATCTTGTCTAGATTCATCTTGAAGATATTTTTGAGGCAGAAGGGAAGTGAAGAGTGTGCCTAACTGATTGCTAGAGGCAGTGAGCCAAAGGTAAAACTTCTTGAAGGCTGAAAGTAGTGAGTTAGTAAGCTGCAGAGAAGACATTTGAAGAAGTTGCAGAAGTTGTCAAGGGAGAAGAGCAATCATCAAAAGAAGTGAGCTTCATTGTTAGTTTCAGATAGTAGGAGGATTGTCATACTGTAATCTTTTCTAATTTTGTTCTCAGTTCAGGGAGTAGTTGCTTCCTTGGGTTGAAGCCCTAAAACAAAGTCTGTAGGGAGCTGTAGCTTCCTTGGGAGTGACCCTAAAACCTTTCTTCAGGGAGTAGTAGCTTCCTTGGGTTGTAGCCCTAAAACAAAGTTGTAACAGTGATTCTTTTGTGAGGCTGGATTAGGACAATAGCTTCTAGAAGCTTTTCTCACCTTGGTTTTTCCCCTTTGGGGTTTTCCATGTATATCTGATGTTATGTGGTGTTGTGCATTGTGTTGATCTTTTATGTTTCTGTTAATGTTGTAAGGTTTAAGTTTTAATCTTCTTCGGAGGGTTTGACATTTGTTTGGATACTGATTCACCCCCCCTCTCAGTATCTGAGTGTGTTCAATAGTACATATATATTTATATATATAAATATATATGAACATATATATATATACTTACTTACATGCTAATTATATGGAAGCAGTGATAAATTGCAGTTTTGAAATTAAAACTAAAAATAATTGCTCTATTGTTGTTCATGCCCCACCATACTATGCAAAAAGTGTTAGTCTTAAATTAAGAATTGGAAGAGAAAGTTTTGGCTTGGTTAGCTGCCTCTTCAAACAATCCAAAAAAAAGTCGGTAGGATATTCATCCACGGGGAAACTATGACTAGGAATAAAAGAATGATGATGGAAAAGTACGGTTATGGGAAGGTTGGAATATTCAGATCCCTCTGCCCTCCTTTGGTACTTCCAAAAAGAATGAGCATGCAAGCATAGTTCCTTGCATGTTTAGAAATTTGGTAGCTCTTACTGATATCGTTGGGCAGTAATATAAAAAAAAAGGTAGTTTTGGAAGGGGGAGATATACGTGATGGATGGGGGAGAGTTTTTACTTCTCAGGAATAACTATATCTTGATTATGGTGAAAAGATTGCAAAGGAAAGACATACGCTTACATTTTAACCCAATTCTGGATCACTCTTCTTTGGTTTTCGGTGCATTTAGTTTTCCTTGGATTATTTAAAAGAAAAGTTTACCCAAAGGGAAAGATTGAATCTAAAGAGTGCGCAGGGATTTCGGGTACTCTCAAACCACATTCTTAATAATTGTAATCATGGATTACGTAAGAATATATTTACCTACACGACCTAAAATTTGTAAAGGCATAAATGTCTTCTTTGTTACACCATCAAAGATTTGTAAACTTGAATGGCGCTGGAATGTACTCTTATTTTGATACTTTAAAACCTCACAATATGTCTATTGGAGTTATGGGCTGATTTGAACTTAGGTTTATCATTATTCTATCTCCATTTTTGGTACTTGTTGGTGTCAACCCTACACATTATGTTTTAAAATTTTAAGTACTTCAGCTAGACCCTTTTCAAGTGATCAATTATCTATAGAACAATATTGCTTGGTTGGGATGTCATCAAGATTGGAATATTTTAATTGTTAGATGAGGCTGAATCTATTGAAGGGGCACGAGAGGCCTTTGACATTTCTCAAGTACAAAAGAGACACAAACTTATTATTCTTGTGGATCCTCAGCCCACTGTGTGGTATGCTCACAACGGCGAACGCCGTGGGATAGAATAGGGCTACAACAGTGTCGTCTAGCACTGCAATGTCTTAATGTCGGAGAAAATGATGTTATACATTTTTGGGATTCAGAGGTAAGTGATGGACATTCACTGTTAATTCTTGTTTTTGAATATTGGAAATAGTATAATAATTGTTGAGATCTTACACAGCTGATGTTATGTTTCAATTTTTATTAACATTTTAGGTTTGTTATAGTAAATCACAATGATAGTCAAAGAGGGTAGAGACTCATTTCTAATATAGGAAATATTGACTTAGCATCCCAACAATGTTTTTGAGTGACATCTTTAACTGTGGAACTTTATGATTAGTTAGATATTTGTTGTGGTTTATGACATTTGTATGTCCTCTAGGCAGCATTGTGGTAATAAAATTGCTAAATGTGATATGGGGAATATGATTTTCTCTGTTGTTCTGTAATCATGTAGCTGTAATCCTATAGCCACTCCGTCTTCCTATAGCAGCAAACTATATTCCTGTAGCAGTTTTGCGATCACATGTAGGATTGTTTCAGGCAACCTCACCTTACATCCTTCTCTAAGTTGTTTGACTAGTTAACCACAATTCTAGACTTGTCCTTTATGTTTTCAGATCTTGTGAATATATGAATAATTTATCACGTCCTATCTGTTTATGCCTTCAACAATCATGACTTCAAATTATTCTGCTTGTCAAAACCTAGAGAATGAATCCCTCACTCAATGTTGTTTTGTTTAATTTTAACTTAGCAAATATGAATTTGAAACTGATAGAAAATATGATTCTTCTCAATTCCTTATTTTAAACATGACGGTATTATAAATCTGATCTTGCATGCGGGTATGAAGTCATAGAAGTAGCCTTTATTTTGAAATAATTGTGCATGCAATGTGGATTATGTATATTTACCATATAGATATATATGTAAGTTCTGTCATAAACAATACTGACATCTATTATTATATAACTAAATTCTCATCCTTGTTGCATAAATCAAGATACGGTTAAGAAAAACATGAATAAAGGTAGTATGGGTAATTCAAATAAATCATGTATGGAGCTTGTTGTTAGAGTTATGATATGCATGCAATATTATAGATCTTGCATGCGGGTATGAAGTCATAGAAGTAGCCTTTATTTTGAAATAATTGTGCATGCAATGTGGATTATGTATATTTACCATATAGATATATATGTAAGTTCTGTCATAAACAATACTGACATCTATTATTATATAACTAAATTCTCATCCTTGTTGCATAAATCAAGATACGGTTAAGAAAAACATGAATAAAGGTAGTATGGGTAATTCAAATAAATCATGTATGGAGCTTGTTGTTAGAGTTATGATATGCATGCAATATTATAGATCTTGTACTTGCTTGAAAAATGTATTCACGTTGATTTTGCAAGAAAGTAATTAGTAACTGTTGTTAGGCAAATGCATGTGTTACCTGAATTGTTTTGAAAAGAAAAATAGTTTATTTTTCTATGAGTGTGTTGGGTTTACCTTCTAGGATAAGGTGCCAAATATGGGCTAACAGAGAAGGTTGATCCTCTTTTCGGGATATGTCGGTATGCATAAGTGCTTTGGCCAAAGTTGTGTGTTCATTGAAATAGATGAAATTGCCTAGTTTATATTGATATGTTTCTCCGCCACATCCTGATAGTAAGATAATGCACATTCTAGTTCGAAATGCATGTAGATATCAGGGTGCACTGGGTTTTCCCTCCTGCCTATTGTTTCTAGGTTGCTAGGCACTTTGTGCGGGATTGGGTATCCTTCATGTTAGGAAGGATTCCGAGGAAGCGTAAAGCTTCATGGTTGGGCAGAAAAGCACCTAGGCCATGTTCCCGTATTCGGCTTGTGGATCACTATGTGGGTTAGTGGTGGTTGATGCCAGTGATTTTATTCATTTATCATTATTTGTATAATTCTTATATATGTACATTATTATTGTAAAAAATTGACTATTTAGCATGAGAGCCAAGTTGTATCATTGTATATCGTAATTTCTTGTGCTAACTCCTGGTTTAGGCATGTGTACTTTTTAAGATGTAATTTCACATTTTTTGGCATATATATTGAAGATGTATCTTTTCTATTTTTTATATTAATGTAAATTGGGATGTTTATTGATTACCGTGTTATAGTTATGGGTGGCATACTTTACATATTGGCCCTATGCATGCAGACCCCAACAATAGGGCAGTTAGTGGCTCTCCTTAAATATCTGTCATTTATGCTCACCAGTTAAAGATATATAGCTTGATACTGTAATAGAGAAAGTAGTTTCTTCTCTTTAGAGATAGCTTAGTAGTTTCCTACTCTTGTTCTAAATCCCCTTGCTACTCAGATTTTGTATGCCCCAAGCTAGAAAATTATGTCTAAATTTTTGTTCATATTCCCTTTTATTTGATTATAGGTGGTGTAGTCATGGCCGAAGGGTTCATAGAATGAACTGTCCAAACCATGCAGCTAGAGTAAACACAACAGAAACAACTCAAGTATAGAATGCAATGGAAGATTCATATATTCAGAATAACAAAGAATTACAATGCTCATATGCCGACAACATGTGAGCTACAATCAAAGGGCTTATAGACCTGCTTTCTAGGTTACAATAGATATGCAAGATATGACATTGAAGTGCCTTCTCGAAAAGAATCTAACTTCTAAGACTATCTAAATAATATCATAGAACTACTGACTTCCTAATGCATCTAAGAGATCTATATATATATATCATCTTCAAGCTCATGAAATCCTTTGTGTCGGCCTTAAGAGGTTACAAACTCCAATGAAGGATGTAACGTGTAGAAACAAGTAGGTCGACCTTCAACTTCTGGTATTGCTCCGCAAATGCATGAAACTTGGTGTAGACCTCAAGGAAGGTCTATCTAATCTATATGTGCCATGTATGATGTTTCATTTGGCTCCGCAAGTCACAGAAATGCTCTGCAACCTTCTCCTTCAACTGACTATCTAGATGCTCTATTTTGTGAGAACTGGTAATCTTCTGATAGTGATAACTTTTAGCAGACAAATCCAAATGACCTAAAATTTGAATATGATGTAGATGATGATATGTAGACGTTAAGTCCTGCTCTGTACGCTCTGATATGAAGATGTGGTGAAATGCGGTACAAAATGTTGAAACTGCAAATGACTGAACTGAACTGAAAATGCAAGAAAAAAAAAGAATGCAAATATTTTTGGTTGATGTAAGATTGCTCTACAACCTAGGATGCTCCTACATCAATAGGCTATTTTATTTATCACATATTTTATTTATTTTAGAGTTAGGGTCTTTATATTTAAAAAATAAATGTCATTTCTAAATAAATTTAAAATAATAATAATAATAATCTACATTGTCAAAATGATTATGATTTATATTATTATATATTATATCAAAAATACATTGACCAACATTTGAAAAATAACTTTAAATGAACATCATAATAATAATAATAATAAATGTTATATTAAAAAATAATTCAATGACAAATTAGGTTACCTTATTGAATAATATACTTTAATGGCTCTACAAACTTATTAAATCTTAAGGATGTTAGAAGTCCATATTATCATTATAAATTAAATTAGATTGTATCACCTATCAAAATATACAAACAATATAATTTGCCTTCAAATTGATGACATAAGTTTGAATGTGAAATAATTTGAATAGAAAGTAATAAATCATAAACATATTAATGAAATAATAAATAATTCTAAACAAAAATAAAATTGAGAGATTCACTTTTACCATCAATTTAGAATAAACTTTATTGAATCTATAAAGTAATATGTTTACTTGTTTTTGATTAAGATAAGCACCAAACCAGGGTGCTGATCCCTTTACAAAAAGGCCCTTAGGGCAAAGAAAAACAGGCCACTAACAACCCAACAAGAACACAGAAACAAACTCAGAACAATAGCCCAGCTACAAAACAAAACAAGGGATATAAACAACACCAAATCCCGAGAGTGTAAATCTAACTCCCTTATGTTTACTTGTTTAAGCAATTTGTTGTTATAATTATTTAAATGTTGATTGTTTTGAGTTAAAATTTCCTAAAACATATATGTGTGTTTACATGCAAACATTATTATATAATAACAAGTTACAAAGAAATATATTTCATCTTGTCATCTCTTTTAACTTTTAATTTTTAAATTTATGATGGTGTTCATCTACCAATTTGATTATGTAGATTATGTCCATCTACCAATTGAATTATCTATTATGTCCATCTACCAATTTGATTACATAGATTATGTGAATAAATTTGAAAGCAAAACATTATATATTCATGTGATCTCTATGTCATGCTCTTTTATTTTTATATGGGGCTAAGCGGCAACTCTTATCAAGTTTTATATGTTTTCTTATGTGTAATTTTTGAATTTATTTTTATCTTATTTATGCTTTCTAATTTGTTATTGTGTGGATGTATTGCATAATTAAAACGTAGGATAATCCCCAATTCACTATGTTGTCTCTTATATATATTTGTTGGGTTCAACTAGCATCAAGAGGGTTAGAATGACACAACAAACCCATGGGGTACTTTTGTTGAGGCTCTATAAGAAAGATGAAATTGTATATGCATATTGCTTAGAATAACCATAAAAAAAAATTACATAAGTCATTGTCTAGTCCATTGAAGACAAATTTAACCATATGTTGTGGTATAAGATAGTTCTGTTGAAGAAGTGCAAAATGTACAAAAATGAAACCTGCAACATTGCAAGGGTTTTATCTTACCTCATACTTGTCACATTGTTCTCCTTATGATATCTTGGTCTTATGAATGTTTAAGTATAGAGTTCCTTACCTTATCTAAGGGTCTCATTATTATATTTGTATTCAATTGGCATATTTGCTTTATATGGCATAGTACATGGTTTCTTGAATGTGTATTGCATACATATTGCACATGGTTTAGAGCATGGTTCTTTTTCATATAACTCCGTAGTTCAATGTCTTGACTCTTATATGTGTTTCCAAGAACTTCATTCAAAGTTTATTATTATCTCCTAGTGCAACCCCTATAACTTCCCAATAATTTCACTAGGTTTTAAATTATGAAATAATGGTTTCCTAGCACTTTGTAGAGCTAAGATTATATATAATATAATTTTGAAGTCTTTCAATGCCTTTGTACCCTATTTATTGAAAAATAACTCCCTCATCTCCCATATATTTATGTTTTGTCTCTTATATTGATTGTTCCTTTTACATATGTAATTATACGATTGGGGGATATTAGGATTACAATTACAAGAAGTTTTTCTTATGTCTTGCATAAGATATAAGATTCCTAGTTTAAGAAAAGTGAGAAGCTTCAAGCCCCTCACCATGTACCCCAATCTAATAATGCCCAACTTCTGTAAAGGGCCCTTGAGTTAATAAGGATCACTGTCATGTTCTTACCTTGATAGCATAAACTTTTAGAGCCACAGAATGAGCTACCTCTAGTATAAAATCATAAATAATCTTCCAGTGGCACTTTTATAGGGGTTTTACTACTATAAAAGCTAATATTATAATTATATAATACAGACTTGAAAAATGCATTACCTTTGGCCTTTTTGTTTGAGTGGAGTGTAAACTTAGAGAGCACATTCCATTTGTGCTTCAAGCCACAAAGTAAGCCAACTCTAGTTTAAAAGCATAAATGATTATCAAGTGGTATTTACTAGTTTACTCCTATTAAAGTTGTGATTATATTACATAGTACATACTTGAAAAGTCCATTCCCTTTGGCCTTCTTGTTTGAGTGGAATGTAAACTCGGTGAGTATGTTCCATTTGTGCTTGAGTAGAGTTGCATTCATGCCTAGCTATTTGACTAAAAAATGACCACCTATCTCTTCTAAAATTTAAGGGTGGGTTTTGAAGCTGCTAAGCCTTGAAATCTTTCTAAGGTGATAAATTTCCTTGTGTTGGTCACTAGTGACAATGTAAATACTAGATTTCTGCATCTTTAGACAAAAAGAAGTGTAACTTACTATGTTCGGAGCAAACTGAAATGACCACTTAGTTGTAACTTACACTCATCTCAGAAGTATAGATGTAATAACTCTTAAGAATACTATCCAAGAATAACAACCTACCCAAGACCATGACTTTTACCAACCATCCAGAATATCTCAAATAGATGTGCCTGAATTCAACAGTTGCCTAGTGGAGCTCAAAATGTTGAAACAACAAAGGTCAATTTATATCCAATTTACAAAGTGAATTCCAACACTGAATTTTTTTTGCCTTGCTATCTCTAGTACGTTCTCAATTGCCATTTTATTGCAGCCACTTTTCTTAGCGCTTTCCCTGAATACTTTTGTCCACTGAGCACCCATAATAAATACAGTATCAGATGTTCTTTTATTCATTAAATGTGTCTATCCTCATGAAGAACATAATTTGGCACGTCTGTTTCTACGATCGGAGAGTCTGTCTCTTCCATCACTTGCTAGTTGACAGTCTCATGTTAATAACTAATAGGACTCTATTCTGAACCTGTAAATACGAAACCAGTTACCAACACACATGACCATTAGTACTTTTCAATTACACCAACCAAATTTGAAAAAGACCATCTTGCTACTTATCCCATGGTGAAAGGAAGACTACCATTTATTCTCATTTGCTATAGATCCTTAAAACACTGCATTAGAAAAGAAGATTTTGCAAGCAACAACAAAAAATGTTCTTGTTAATTACTGATCAAATTTTAAGTTCAAATGGAGCATTATAGCTAACATTTGAAACTACATCCATCAGAATTAGACTTTAAAAAGATGGAAGATGAAACTGCCACTTAAAACTCGACCTGAAACTTACCAAACCTTCACATTTTGTTAACCTTCTGTTTCTCTAGCCCAGCTCGTGTATGCTGCAATGGTAAAAAATAATCACATTATTAAAGGAACAATCAGAGGCACTATAGAGAGATATTCATGACAATATAAACCTAGTTCAGGAAATGCAACATGAGTATCAATACATGAGACAAAAAGGAGGGAAAAGACATACCTGAGTTCTTCATACAATTGGTCCATCAAATTCCTATCAATTCCTCAAGAAAATACATAAAACACTGGTGCTCGCTTTTTGTTCTCAGAATATCGGTGGTGTTTGATTACAACTAAGTCTTCATCTGGCAACCTTGGGATGCACTTTATGGCATCCATTATGACACACACAAAGATGCTTGATGATCTCAATTTCTATCTTAGGCTGTGTGCCTGAAAAGCCTAAAAGTAATAGTCATTTTGTCATGTGGTGTCACACAAAATTGCTGTCAGAAGGTGCTCTGCCCCTCTGATTCGCCCATTCAAAATATATCCAATAATGTGCACATCTTTTCGTCCTGGGTATCATCTGTCGTCCAAAACAAATGAATGAATCTCGTTCCTGACCTCAATCCAACTGCATCCTGGCCTTTTTTGCAACCCCCTGTTTCTCATTGATCTTCTAACCCTCGCTGCATCATCCCATTTGCCAGCAGTGGCATACATTTGTGAGAGTAGCACATAAGCAGCAGTGTTTTCTGGCTCCAACACATAAAGCCATTCTGCTGCATGCTTTCCTAGTTCCAAGTTTCCATGGATTCTGCAGGCACCCATCAAGGCTCCCCAGACTCCAGCATCAGGTTCAAATGGCATGTTCTTGATCAAACTCTCTGCCTCATTGAAATGACCAGCACGTCCAAGAATGTCAACCATACAAGCATAGTGGCCCACTCCAGGAAAGATACCATAAGTTCTACTCATCATTTCAAAGAAACACCGGCCGTCATCCACTAGGCCTTCATGACTACAAGCAGAAAGAACCCCGACAAATGTGACAGGATCTGGCTCCATACCTTCCCTTCTCATTGTTTCAAACAATTTCAAGGCCTCCTTACCACAACCGTGCTGAGCGTATCCCCCTATCATTGCATTCCAAGCCACCAAATCTCTTTCAGACATTTTTTCAAATACTTTCCTTGCATCACCAATGCTCCCACATTCAGAATACATAGTAATAAGAGTATTTCTAACAAATGCAGTGAATTCGGCCACATCTCTAATAGCACGAGAATGAACTTGCTTACCATGCTCCAAAGCTGCTAATCTGCCACATGCACGGAGAACGCTGGAAAGGGTGAAATGATTTGGCTTCACCATAGCCTGCACCATTTTCCAAAAAAAATCTATAGCCTCCCCATAAAGACACTGCTGAACATAACCTGAAATCATGGCAGTCCATGATACCACAGTTTTATCAGGCAATTTGTCAAACACCCTCCTTCCATCCTCCAAACAACCACACTTAATATACATGGTAATAAGGGCATTCCCCACAACAATATCTGACATGAATCCAATTATAGAATAACCATGCACCTGCTTACCATGCTGTAAATCATGTATATTCTGGCAAACCCCAAGCACATTCACGAAGGTGAAGTGATCTGGTCTCACACCAGTCCGCTGCATTTCACGAACAAACTTCATAGCATCCTCTACATACCCACTCTGAGCATATCCTGCAATCAATGAATTCCATGAAATAACATCTCTCTCAGGCATTTTGTCAAACACTCGGCATGCATCATCCATTTCGGCAGATTTCATATACATAGCTACAAGAGCATTCCCCACTATGACATCAAACTCAAACCCAATTCTAATTGTGCACCCATGAATCATCCTTCCAACCCTAACAGCACATCCATGAACCATGTGGCATTTTCCATATGCATCGTCTATCGCGGCACAAGCACTGAGAATACTACCAAAGGTGTACTGGTTGGCACTAATCCCTGCCCATTGCAACCTGTGAAACAATTCGAAAGCCTCCCTAACATTCCCATGTTGAACGTATCCTGAAATAAGTGCAGTCCACGAGACAATGTTTCGTTCATGCATTTTGTCAAACACTTGACGTGCATCCTGAAAACAATTGCATTTGGCGTACATGTTGAGAACCTTGTTTTCCAAAAATATATCCTTTCCCATAATTCCACACTTAATTAGTCGAGCATGAATCAATTTGCCATCTTCCAGAGCACCCGCCTTGGTATATTTCTGCAAGAGAGAACTACAATAATCTGAGGAGATATTCATAGATATGTCTTGTTGATATACAATGTGTATTGTTTCCTGTGCATCCAAAACTTTGTCGATGTCAACACAGACGTGTTTTTCCTTTGGATTTTGAAAAGGGTAATCTTGGAGAGCAGTGTTCGATTGATACGTAGCTGCAAACATGAAATTGTAATGCAATCGCTGGGAAATTGCGAGCTTGAATTTGTTTGTTTGGCATTGGTGTATAAGTGATGTTACAAGATTTGCAGGCATGAATATATGCAGTCTGTTCATGGTGATAACCAAGGAAAGAGCTCAACATTCTAATAACATTAAGTTGAAATTACTTTAACCTATTCATCATCGATGATGGAATTGGATTTAAAAAAGTGGTTATTAGGCTTTGTTTTTTATCTGGTCGCTAACTTTTTGCAGGTTTGGGGTGACATAAATTTTGAGTTTCATTTCTCACTGTAAGAGAAAAAATATATAGCCTTTCCCTAAACTAAATGATGTTATCTATACTAATCTAATTGTAAGCATTAAATAAACTAGCACTTGCACCAATAGAAGGTTCAAGGAATATGCCGATAGGAATAACTGATGATTTTAGAAAATTTTCGTGATTGAATTTTACGGGGTGAGACAATTCTGAGCACTATAATGCTCACATATAAAAGCCTATCGGCTAATTAATTTAAATAATGGAGCTGCAGATATATATCAAAGTTTAAACATTAAATATTATGTTAGAAAATTAAATTTGAGGATATAAGTACTTAGCTCTAGTTTCAATGGAGAATAATAATTTTGTAGATGCAATGAATTCGGTCTATCTCGAGATCTAAAATGGAATATTTGTGTCTACACTTTGCCTCAAGATCTACAAGCCTAGGTCTGGGTCTCTTGCATGAGTGTGGATCTATCCTATAACCCACAAAAATGATTTGGTCGACTATGCACTCCTACTTCCTGGTTCACCTAATCTACTAATGTCTATTATGCTTTGTGGACTAGTGAGTTTTATGAATACGATAAGAGGGCTACCAAATTGCCAGGGGATAAGTTCTCTGAGGTCAAACCTCATAAAGAATCCACTTTATTATCATGTCAATAATCAAAGATGTCAAACTTCAACCATGCAAATGCTCCTAAGATGATTATGCAGATCTAGATTTGTTTCAGTGTTCCAATGGAAGTATTCCTAGCATGCTTCTTTTTAAATTTGAATAATATTTCCTTGATGCTTGATGATGATCAATGAATGCAATTTAATGCCTTTAATAAAAGGAGATAGCAATAAATCACGCAAGCGTGTGTTTAATCAACTCAAAGCAAGAAAATAATGGGCAATAGTCAACAAAAAAATGAATTTGAATTTAAAATTTTTAATTTTTTAGATCCACAAGTGTGGGATTGATCTCACACTTGCAAAAATGACTTATGGCATGGGAATGTTAAAATTAAGTTGAATAACAAATGTATGGGGATGGGTGCATGAATAAGGGTAATAAGTGCATAAATTTTAGTGAATATACCAAAATGTGTATATATGGACTAAGTCTTGGATAAGTTTATAGGAATGTGTGTAAATGGATAAGTAATAGTATGGAAGAATGAGCTTGACCTTGCACATGATTGTACCATTTGTCTAAATGTAATGTATTAAGTCATTCTTTTAAAATGAGCACAAAACTAAATGGGAGTTGGCATGGGTGTGCAAATTTTACCATTACATTTTGCCCCCACGTTGAGGTGCATGTGAATGTTAGATTAATTATGTATCTTAAAGTATGTAGCACTCACAAACATGTATTTGAAGTAAGTATGTAGACATAAAAGGATAACTCGGGTCCATGTAAATAATGGACCTCACTAAATGTCATCACATATATCCATCCTTTATGTGTGCTCCATGAGAACCTACAAAATAGAGGAAAAATATGCAATGAGTAGCTTATGTCATGCATGTAAAAATAAAAGAAATTGCAAATTAATTTCCGTCTATAATGATTAAGAAGAAGAGGGGAGGGAGAGAGGAGGGTTAGAGAAATTATACCTGTATAGAAAGTGTTAACTCTCCACTTGGATTAGTAGCTATGCAATGATAGGGAACATGGGGTGTTAACATGTCATGTGTCACTAAATTGTTTGGTCATGGTGATGAGCCTCTATGTAGGCACTTGCAACTATCTATAATCTCAACATTAGTGTCTTAGCAATAGAATATGTCCCTGTCAATTGGTTGTATCAAATGTAAACAACTAGACAAGAGAGAAAAATGTACATGAAATGTAAATAAGCTAGGCATGTAAGTATGTAAATCATGTACATAAATATGTGCGATGAATGCATTATGTATAATGCAAATAAAAAAACAAATGATATCATAGTAAGGATATGTTATTTGTTAGGATTAAGTGTGCCATGAGCACCTTGCATATCCTAAGGTCTAATATAGCTTATTATTTATAAAAGATTAATTATGTATGTATTTCCAAGAATTATGGAGTGGGAAAAATGGGATGCCCATGTTAGATTGGGAATATATGTCTTTATTTTATTAGTCTCTAGGGACATAAATATTGTTGTAATGAGGCACTAATGAGGGGGATATATAGTGGACTTACAAGAACATCTTCTATTATTAGTGGGTGTAAGATGTAATTAGTGCTTCATGGGGGAGTGATTGGGAGTTACAGATGCCAACTTGAGTGGTGGAAGTCAATGGTGCTTGTGTAAGAGTTATTTTATAATACAGGATGGCTCCACACATATGAGAGTCCTGAGAATTCATACCATAGTAATTTGCAACCTTGTTTAGGCCCATGGTATTGTTTTTTGGTGGTTTTCTATGCATCGTTAAGTCTATATGTTAGAGGCATGGGATAAAGGATGTATGGAATATATTTTGCAAGGTTATGTTGTTGGATTTGTACTAGAGGAGTAGGATTGTTGACTTCATTGAAGTATTGCATGGAGAAGCTCTATGAATGCATTGTAACCATATTTATTTGGTAATACATTGAGTTGTGTGATGCTTTGAAGGTTGGGTTTTCATAAAATGGTTTTCCCAAGGTATATCCACATCTCTTATCTTCTTATGGTTGCTTCTATTCTTCTTCTCTCCCTCTAGAAAAGTGAGGGAAATCCCCTACACAAAGAAGCCATGAGGGTCATAAGCTATAATTTCAAGGTCTTGAATACCCCTGACAAATATCACTTGGTGAAGTGGCTTGTAGAGGATTTCACCGTAGATATGTTACTCAATCATGAAACTAAAATCTAACAAGTAGATATGGAGAACCTCTACAAAAAAATTCAGTTTAGATGTGAGGGTACAACAATTTTGGTGGAGGGAACAACCAAAGGATTAGTGGTTCTCTAGGATAATAGAATCCTTAAGAGGGAGGTCCTAGCTTTCTCTCTATAGGTAATTCATATAAGACTCATTGGGATTAGGGAAAACATAAAGTTGATTCTTTCTAATGTTTATGGACCATCCTTTAGAAGTCTAGTAGGGATTAGTTGTGGGAGGATTTGAGTATGTTTAGAGGGATCCACAAAGAAGAGGCCTAAGTTGTTGGAAAAGATTTTTTGTGCCATTTTGCCCCCTAAATATAAAGTTAGTGATAGCATGATGATCATATCCAACTCAAAATCCTTTTGTTCTTTTTGTACAAATAAAGCCTTATTGGACATCAAAACCAATCAAGGATGGTTTTCTTGGAGAAATGAAAGGCTTGATTCTTTGAATATCAAAGTTCAACTAGATAGATTCCTTGTTAACTTTTGCGTGGGCTTTAGACTGATTTCTCTTCCAAAGTCCTTTACTTGTTTCTAATCATTGGCCAATTTGACTATAAATTCTCAATGATCATAAACCCAAGAGGTTTCCAGTCAAAATGAAATTCATGTGGTTTGACCACCTTTACTTTGAAGAAAATCTAAGCAAACTTGATGGGATATAGAGATTGAAGGATGCAAGAGATACATTATACAAAAGAAGATTTCCCATGTAAAATATGATGCTCGTAGATGGAATAAGGAAGTCATGGGGAATATCTTCAATAAAAGAAATGTGGTTGAAGCAACACTTTAGAAAGTGGAGTTTGATGTATTACTTATTTTGAATTGTCATAGGAATTGTAAACCAATGAATTGGGGATTCTAGAAGATCTTAATCGATTCTGAAGGATGGAAGAAATATTTTGATGAAGAAATCTATAGTGAAATGACCAAAGGAAGGGGATTTTATCACTAAATTCTTCCATCTTTCCACCAATGGAAGTAGATAGAACACTAAAATTGATCAAATTGTGATGTCATTAAGAAGTGAGATCATTGATTTAGTGGCAATTCAAGGTAAAGGTCCCAAATGCTTTAAGGATCTGCTTTCAACTCGTCCTATTGTGGACATAGAGGTACATGAGTTTATCCTCAAAAATATTCCCACTTTTATTACAAAATATCATAATGCCTTATGGGTCTCACATTTTCCTCCTATCATCCTTATGTTTCCTACTTAAGAGCACATTTCCATAGACATTCCTACCTTCAAAACCAAGACTTTTAATTAGTATTTGGATAAAAGCACTATGTTAGTTGTAAGATGTTTTAATGAATGGTTATGTGTTAAAACAATTATTTTCAATATAATGTGGCATGTTATTCTATTTATGATCACTTAGAGTAGGGATTTTCTTTGGAACTAACTTTTGCCTATAGAAACTAAAAGTGACAACCCACAGCCAAGGTTGTAGTATGCTTGTAGCCAAAGGTCTAGTTACCTGCAGCCGAAGCTTGTGGTTACCTACAGTTGTCCAATAGCAATAATCTCTTCCCTATAGATAAGGATAGATCTCACCAACAACAAGAAAGGATGTTCAATAGATGGCAAAATGCATATTCTTCAACAAGGATTGTGGAAGAATTAAATGGATCCAGTTATTCATCTTCATGTTCCTCAAATAAATTTCTTTTTCTATGCACAATTTAGAAAGTCCTAGCAGAAGTGTTCTTCTTTAATTTCTTTGAAATTAGTTTCCTAGTTTCATTTCTCTTTCTAAAAATAAGAGTCCTTCCCTCAAATGATGGGATGTGACTGACTAGTCATAGGAATCAATAAATGTATGAAGTAGTGCTAGATGCATATATATTGTGTAATCCAACATATATAGGAACATAGAAGATATTCTCGATACACATACTAGATTTGAGAAGATAATTTGAAGAGAGTTTTCTATCATACCAGTCTATGTCATTCTTTCAATGTTATGAATCAAATGATGTGTTGATTTGATTAATAGTCAATAGAGGAGAAGAGAAGGGCGTAGTTAATCCAAGCAAGGGCCCATTTGAGGTGGACTACAACTAAACCTTTATCCTATTATTTTAGATTCTTGCAATCATAGGTAGATTTGTTTGTTATTAATTTGTTATAGTTACTGAGTCAATTCAGTTAATCTACAACATCCACCGTACCTATAGCAAATACTGTGTAACTTCTGATTAGTTAGAGTTTATAAGATAGATTTCATATTTCAACATTGCATTCCTTTTCTTATTTTCGGAAGAGTATAATTTCCCTGCTATACACAACTCTAGTATTCCAATACCTAGAAGTCTATTGTTGTACATATAGTATTATCACCATACCAAGAAGATACGTCATTGGATTGATAAGATAAATGTAGTGTATCATAACTCAATAGGCTACTTGATATGGGATGAGAATATCCATTGAGTTGCATGCAAGCCTTAGCTACATTATGCTTGTTTGGAGTTGATAGAAACTTGACATTTTTTTGTGTTGTTGTCAGGGATGGTGTCAAGCTTTAGAAGCTTTTAGGTTTTAAAATAGTTTATATTTATTTCCTTAGATTTTAGTTTATTACTTACATCTTATGACTAATAATCAAATAAAAATTCCAAAATTATATTCACTAACATTGGCAGCAAAAGGCATTTGAGAGCTTTAAATATTGCATGTAGCAAAGAAGAGATCACTTTGGAATATTCCTTCTGAACGATAGAGATAATCAAGCAACAACAAAAGATGTTGCAAACCAAGAAGACAATCAAGTTAGTAGGGAAAACAAGTGACCATATTGTAGAAGAAGAACAATTCCACTCAGTCTCTCAACAAACACACCCAAAAGTTGTTTTAGGTCAAGTCACAATGGCTGACGAATAAGTAGAAAATCCTACTGACCATATTACCTTTCAATTCCCTATCTTTGACCAAGCACAAAAAGTAGCCATGAAGAATATTCCCCCCTTTGCTTTACCAAATTTTCATGGCCTAATCATAGAGGACCCATACACATTTTTGTTCAAATTTGACATCCTTTGTCGAAGCTATGACTATACCATAGATGCACATAGATTGAATCTTTTTCTAGCTACCCTTAAAGATGTTTCCTTGAGGTGGTTTATGGGATTAGGAAGAGATACAGTGGCAGCTTGGCAAAACATGAAGGAAAAGTTCCTCCAAAAATATCAAGATTATTGTAAAGGCAAGGACATGAGAGGAGATGATATATTTAGAATTACTCATAAAGAAGATGAACTCCTTGAAGGCTATGTAGAAAGATTTTTGTTCTGCCTACAAAAGTCACGTTAGGATAGGCTATCCTTAGAATCACTTAAACTTGTATTCCTAAGGGCATTTAATTAAGAGTGTATGGATGCTCTAGACCTGATTAGGGGTGGCGATGTTTCCCAGGTACCATTTTATGATGTTTGTAAGATATGTAGAAACTACTCAAGGTCCATAATGAAAAGACCCACATCCTCAGGGCTGTCTTATACAAAGACTGTTGTAGGAGTTTCTAGACTAGAACTCAATAATCTTCTTAAGGACATGAAACAAGATATAATAAGTCACATGGCAACTCAATTAGACACACTGCATGTTGGTGAGGTATAAACTATTGAATTTGATAATTAATTCAAGCCACAAAGATCACCTGCAAAACCTAAGAAATACCTTCCACAAGAGAAAAAAGCAAAGAGGAATAATTTGCACAATAAGGATGAATTAATGAAATGGATTAAAGAATTACATGTGAGAACTTGCTTTTATATTTGCAAGTTAGAGAAAAACCCTAATATGACTAAAGAATAACCTAAGACTAAAATTAGCCCTAAGTAAACTTAATAAAGTGTAATTAAATATTTAATTACACCAACACCCCCCATAAGTGCAACTTAGGGAGAAATGAAAAGCATGCAACTAATGCAAGAATGGGTCCCGGCTACAAGGCCATTTTAGGTACCCATGAACAACAAAAATCTCTCATAAAGTGGAGAGAAAGGAGAAAAACCCAGTGGGAGAAAACTCCTCTCCAAAAGAGAGAAAAATACAAGTACATAAACATGTGATGGAAGAAGGACTAAAACTAAGACCCCCCAAGAAGTGAATCCATCACAAAAGTACAATTAAGAATGCCGCCCCCCATAAGAGAGGAAGAAGAGAGAAGGTCTGATGACCCCCCCAAAAGTGAGAAGGATGAAACCCCATGCGAGGAAATGCTCCCTCCCAAAATAGAGATGAGAAGAGAGACCATGCAGCCGCTCCTCAAGATGACTCCTGCAATGCTGGAAGATGCTCGACACAGAATAAAGATGAAGACCCATGAACGTCGAACAACATTCCTCCCCTTAGGAAGAAGTAGAACTGCAGATGTGTGCATAATGTCTTCCCATTCTGGATAGGAATATACAGGAAGAAGGACAAATGTCTCTAAACTCTGCACATGATCCAAAGACAATAATGATGCTCCTGAAAACTGCTCAAATGTCTCCAATCCACTGTCAAACTGTGACTGAAGAAGAGGAGGATGAAGAACAATCTTTGAAGCATATGATGGTGATGCAACTCCATCGAAGCTGTCATCAAAAAGAAGATAAATGTCCTCAATGTGGTCCTCCAAATCTATAAGATGGGACTCTACAAACAAAGATGATATGTCTGCAAGATAGGAAACCCAATGAGGTGGATCAGAAAGACTAATATTGACCTGCTGTACAGAATCACTAGAAGCCAATGATGATGCAACACTGAACTCTGAAGTAGCAGTAGGTGATGGTGGAACAATGATCTCATCAGGAGGAGAAGCAATTGAAAGAAGCATTTCAAAGAGATGATGTGAGAAATGAGGACACATCTCTTTCTCATGTTGATTACTTCCACAATATCTGCAAGTAGATTTATGCTGATGGTAGAATCCCATCTCCTTAGATGATTATAGATCAAAATATGCAAATAGATTTATGCTGATAATAGAAGTCTTTCAAAGCAAATAGAAACTTTTCAGGAGGCAGCATGTCCAGGATATCCAACAGAAGCCATAAAATCGACAAACTGATTTAAAATATACCTTGGGCTGAATCTGAAAACATTATATAGTTGGCTGTGTAGAGCTCTCTGATACCTTTCCAACGCCTATTCGTTTTTAAAAAACGGAGATTCTAGGCGCAAGAACGGAGCTCGAAGGCCAAAAAAGATGCCTTAACTTCAAATAGCAATAAATTATACCAATCAGAAAAAACTGGAAAAAATACCTGCACCACTGGATTGTGCTTGAAACAAGCTTTCCAATGCCTATTTTTTTTCGAAAATCTGACTCCGTATGCTCAAAATATGCTCGATTTACCAAAACTGCTCCTTTAGTGCAAAGAGGCCCAAAAAAAACACTATTGAAGCCCCTGGGCGCCCATGTGACCAGGTGTTGAGTCTTTGGGGGTTGGCGGCTAGGGCAGTGGTCCCTCATATGACCAAGAGCTGAGTCTCCGGGGGCTGCTGCTTGGAAGCTAGGGGCTGGTCCCCCATGCGACCAAGGGTTAAACCCAAGGGGCTAGCCCTCCAAAAATAAAAAATATTATTTTTTATTAAAAAATTAATTAAAAAAATTCAGCTATACCTGTGCACGAAAATCGAGGCAGCATGGAAATTGAGATGGCACACAAATCGAGGTAGCTCAAAAATCAAGATGGCACGCAAACTGAGGCAGCTCTAAAATCAAAATCAGCTCAGATGAGAATGGCACAAAAATCAAGGTTGGCACGGAAATCGAGGCACCGTACAGTCGTACGGATTTCACAGAACCAAATTTTTGAAACCCTAGAAAAAACACCCAGAAATTTTTTTCAGCAAAATATAGAGTGCCTTATATGAAAATAGGGGTTTTTGGGCCTTCTGAGCACAATGGTGAGGTCTGTTTTGGCCAAAAATGCTTTGAAACTTCTATTTTTCTTCATTAAAAAACTCTTGAAACCTTCACAGATCTGGCTTCCCCAAATCAAATTCAGCCAAACAAAAGATAGATCTACCTTTTCCAGCTACTCTGAATCCAATGGAATACTTCGTTTTACACAAAAAAACACCCAGCAAATGGCTCTTGCTAAAAAATTTCTCCAAATTTGAGAAGGGGCTTGCAGATCCGCTCTGATACCATGTTGAATTTGATAAGTAATTAAAGCCACAAAGATCACGTACAAAACCTAAGAAATACCTTCCATAAGAGAAAAAAGCAAAGAGGAATAATTTGCACAACAAGGATGAATTAATGAAATGGATTAAAGAATTATATGTGAGAACTTGCTTTTATATTTGCAAGTTAGAGAAAAACCCTAATATGACTTAAGAATAACCTAAGACTAAAATTAGCCCTAAGTAAACTTAATAAAGTGTAATTAAATATTTAATTACACCAACATAAACAACCTCATTTCTTTGATGAAACGAATAACCCTTTTTGCATTGCCCAATTCCCTAGCCTTGCCAATTTGTTTGTTTTTATAAGCAATATTTATCTATTTTTAATAAAATGTTGTACAAATCTTTATTTCCTAAATTGATTGAAATTAGCTTTTAAATGTTGATAATGGTGTGTAGAGTTGGGTAATTGTGCAGGGTTAATGCATTGCCTACAAGAGAAGTGGACTTCATGCAACAGAGGACGAGTGTGCTAGAAGTTGAGGGCGCTAGAAATTTTAGGCGTACATTAATTGAGGACTCTTTTTAAAGTTCTATTATTTTTGTTGGTTACCCAAGATATTATGGCTCCACTCAGAGCCTTTTCTATGTTTTAAAAGACCTCAGTAGTTAAAGATTCTATTTTTTAGTTATAAGACTTTTTCAAATGGCATTTTACCGCCATCTAAAATTTAGGAGTTCGAATGTAGTTCAGTTTTAGTTGGTTGCTCAAAACATGGATATAAATATTGTACTATGGACAGATGAAAATAAATCTCTTAGTTTTTGAAAATAATTAGAGCTATGTACTACAATTTTCTCCATGAATGCAAATAGTTTTGTTCTGAGTAATTTCTTTTGAAATATAAAGATCTGAATAGAGTTACCATGTTGCTATAGAAATGATTGAATCTGACCTGAGTTAAAGACAAATTTCTCCTAAGAGCTGGCCACTCGTGGGACTGTAGAGTAGATAAGTATTTTTGTTTGTATGGATGTTTCATTTCAGCTGAAGTTATTTTATGTTTAGTTTTCTATTGTGAACCTGTAGGGGTGTGTTGTTTAAATGTTTACGAAGCATCTGCTTTAGTTAAACTGTTGTTTATTGTTGTTTTAGAACTTTGTGTTGTTTAAATGTTTCTGGAGCATTTGCTTTAGTTAAACTATTGTTTACTGATAGTCAAAAGTTAGAATGTTTTGTGTAGTATAGAATTTGTCACAGTTTAAGATCAGAGTAAAGTTGCATTTCTGAATTTCTAATGTTTATATGATTTCTAGTGTAGAATTTACATGCTTTTTAAGTTTAGAATTTATATGCTTTCTAGTATAGAGTTTACATGCTTTTTTAGTATAGAGTTCAAATGCTTTCTGTAGTAGGATATAATTGCTTTGTAGTTCCATATGATTTTTAAATCTTTTAAATGAACTAGAAAATTGTTTCTCAATGAGATATCCAAACTCCCTATTGCATATAGCCTCGAACACTACCCCGGTCGATAAACTGATATTTTTCAACTAAGGTGTTAGGACCTCATGATAGCCTGTCACTTTTTGGCGCCGTTTCCAGGGAAACATGATTCTTTTCTAAGTGTTATTAGGGAAATGCTTGGAAACCTCTTGTAGTAAACACCCAAAAATCGTCACCAAACCTCTCTTTCTACATGGTCAGGAAACGAGGCCCACACAGAAGATTTATACCAAACCTACCCCCCAATAGTAATTCCAACCATAAATAGGGAGGAAGAAGTCTCAGCTGAAGAACTAAATTATGAATTGATCAAGCAAGATCAACCTGAGACCTCCCAAAATACCCCAGAAGTTTTACCAATTGACCCAATCTTTGAGGAGATAGTCATTCAACCAACCAACCTAGTCTTCAAGGAAGAGAACATTCCTTTTGACATTATGGATAATAATCTCCATAATGAAGATATCCTGAGAAGACTGCATCATGAACCTTTACCTACCCTATTTCTCTCAACGAAGATGACGATGCACCAATGAAAAACATTTCACCATCCATCTTACTGACTTTCAGGGGACTTTCTTCTAAAGATCCTGACCAGTTCCTCTTTGAGTTCAAAGTCTTGTGTCAAACATACGACTAAAAGAATGATAACTAGAAACTTAAACTTTTTCCCTCCACTCTAAGAGACGCTGCAATGTGTTGGTTCATGGGACTAGTTTCTGGGTCAATAACTATGTAGGATGAAATGGAAACTATCTTTTTAGACAAATACTAGAGTTATTGTAGCATTAGTGATAGGAAAGAGGAATTGTTCAAACTAAGACAAAAAGAAGATGAGAGCCTGGAAGATTACCTTGATAGGTTTATCTTTCTAACCAAACGATGTGGTGAAGAAGCCATAAGTTTGGAGATTCTAAAGACTACATTTCTCAAAGGACTTGATGAGGATGCTAGAAGAAGCTTAGATTTAATGGGAAAGGGAGATGTGTCCCAACTTGAACTTACTGATATCTCTGAGTTATGCCAGAATTTTTCCCGTACTCGTGGAGGTATCAAAAATCTAGCCTCTTAAGGAGCTCAAATGAAATAGGTAAACTGTGAGAGGAAATAGCAAATCTGAAGACTGACATTCTTGTTCAGTTGAATACCACTTTGGATGGAATATAGGCCAAAACATGTAATCCTGAGACTTTATCCATCTATCGCCCTAGGTGTTGAAACAAGCATCTTTTAAGAGAATGTCCTTTGGATAAGGCTGACAATTGCCAAATTTGTGAAAAGAGTCATGCCATTGATCAATGTGAGATCCTGAATGCAATCAAGAATTCAAAAAAATGACCATCTCACACTGAGGAGGAAATCAATTTTGTGGGTCAGAGACTTGGAGGAAATTTATCCTATGGTCAAAACTCCAACCCTACATGGCAACCTCCAAACACTTGGAACACTACGTAGTGGACAACTCCATGGCCTTCAGCACCACCTAATTGGGGATCTTACCCACCTTGGGGACCACCTGAATGGACAAACCAAGCTTGGGGAAATCCCTAATGGCCAAATTAGCAATGGCACCCTCATAATCAACCCCCACAATGGAACCAGCCACCAAATCAATTCTATAATGGTCCAAGACGAATGCCAAATCTGCAACAAAACCTTCTAACGGCTCCTCAAAACCCTCAGTAGAATGAACAAGTTAATCAACCACCATTACCGGCACAACCTGTTCCTAATCCTAAGAACACACGTCAAAATGCCCCAGTATATGTTGCAAATCAGCATAACATGGCAGGGGTCAATGCTATCTATTATGGAAACCTTCAATAGAGGTTAGGAAAAAGACTTAATCAACCTACCATTGTTGAAGTTATAGAAGACCCAGACGAGGAACTTAACATAGAACCAGAGACTCTTCTTGTACCTACAGAGCACAACCCCAAGAAAATTCAGGAGGAATTATCCCCAACACAATCTCGAGCAACTTCACCACCTACCATAGAACTGTCTCAAGAAATTGCCAACTGACCATCAACTACTCCAGAAAAAGATCCTATATTAAGAAAGAAAACCCAGGCACCTTTTCTGGAATGTCTCAGAAAATGTTCATAAGAACCCACCGAAAGTATCATTGTCTAACGAAACTGCTCTGATGCAAGAAATTAAACAACTCCATATCAAGATTCCCTTGTTACAAGCAATTAAAGAAATTCCTGAACTGAACCGGCTAGTTAAATAGTTGTGCATTAAAACACCAGGAAGGAAACCAAAACAGATTAATACAGTGCACATCAATGGATATCTAACTGACCTTCTGGCTAGAAAAACCTTAACCCCAAAATATGGCGACCTAGGTAGTCCACTTATAATAATAACAATTAATGAGGTAGCAATACCTAATGCATTGGTGGATTGGGGAGTAGCCATTAACGTTATGATAGTGGATGTTATGGAAAAACTTGGACTCATTCATTTACACCACACAACTACCATATTACAAATGGCAAATTAGGCCATAGCCATTTCCAAGGGTGTCTTAGAAAATGTCCTTGTCAAGGTTGACGATTGGGAATATCTAGTAGACTTCCAAATCCTCTAGTCCCTCACACCCAAAGACAGTTACCCGGTAATACTGGGTAGGCCATGGTTAGCTACAGTTGCAACCAAGATTGATTGCAGAGCAGGAGGAATGATCATTTCACATGGTTCCAATAGAAAACATTTAAGTCTATATTTCCTCACTCAACCTGTAGAACATAACCAAGTCCAGGTTGATGAATCAGACGAATCTGACAAACAAGAGAATCTAGCTTCACTTGTTATGGTAGTTATTAAACAATATGGCAAAGAATTGGAAGATGAATTAGAAAACATCCAAGATCTTTCCTTAGACCTAGGCGATGAAGAGATTTTAGAGGTGGAAGAAATTTTGGGACATCCAATCCACATTGATGACAAAGAACATGATTATACCAACTTCATAACTCGACCTTGTCCCCTGGCAAATATCATTTTGAAAATAGATCACTTCTTTGAAGATTATTGCTAGACTCCATAGAACTATACCACATAGCTATCCTCTCAACACTTTAACAAAGGAAGTTCACATTGTCACCTCCAATTACCTTGGAACCAAGACTATCATGTTATTACCAAGAAAGACTTTAAATATCAATAGCTGGTTGACAGAATCCGATGAGCTCAAATTATTCGATGTTTTGATGAATAGGTCCAAAGATTTTGCTTGGGACTATATAGATATGAGAGGAATTCACCCAAGTGTTTGTACCCACCACATCTATACTAAAGACATTAGACCAGTCCATCAACCATAGTGAAGACTCAATCCTGCTCTCAAAGATATTGTCAAAATAGAAATTGAGAAACTTTTACAAGTGGGATTTATTTATCCTATCTCGAATAGCAAATGGGTTTCACCCTTAGTAGTAGTGCCAAATAAAAATGGGAAATGGAAAGTGTGTGTTGATTATCAGGAACTCAACAAAGCAACCTATAGAAATTATTTTTCACTACCCTTCATAGATCAAGTTTTGGATAATCTAGCAGGAAGGAAGTATTTTTCATTTCTGGACGGGTTGAGTGGATATAACCAAATACAAGTGGCAGTGGAGGACCAGGACAAAACTACTTTCACCTGTCCTTGGGGAACATTTGCATATTGGGTTCTTCCCTTTGGGCTCTGTAATGCTCCTGCCACATTCCAAAGAGCCATTCTGGCTATCTTTGTTGAACTTGTAAATGATTGTGTAGAAGTCTATATGGAGGACTTCATAGTCTATGGTTCCACTTTTGATGAAGGCCTCAAAAATTTGGATAGATTATTGCAATGATGTGAAGATCATCAACTATCTCTAAGCCATGAGAAGTGTCTAATAATGGTAGAACAAGGTATAGTGTTGGGACATCATATCTCAGCTAAAAGGATAAAAGTTGATCCTAAAAAGATTGAAGTAATACAACAACTAGATACCCCAAAGAATCAAACCTATGTTAGAAGTTTCTTAGGACATGCTGGTTATTACTGGAGGTTCATAGAAAACTTTAGTAAGATTGTAGCTCCCATGTTCTCTCTTCTGCAGAAAGACGTGGATTTTTTCTGGACAAAAGAATGTCAAAAATCCTTTGACATTATTAAAGGAAAGCTTGTCTCAGCTCCAGTCCTACGAGGACCTAATTGGAAACTTCCCTTCCATTATGCTGATGTTTCCAATGATGCTATTGGAGCAGTGTTAGGTCAAGAAGATGAGAATGGAGGAAAATATGCTATATATTCCATAAGTAAAAACTTGAGCCCCACTGAATGGAATTACACCACCATGGAGAAAGAATTTCTAGCAATAGTTCATGCAATAAACAAATTTCAGCATTACATTACAAGATACAAAGTGACTGTATTCACAGACCATTCAACTGTCAAATACCTGATGAACAAACCCTCAGTGAATGGAAGAATAATCAAATGGTTATTACTTCTCCAAGAATTCAATGTGACCATAATGGATAAGCCTGGGAAATTCAACGTAGTTGCAGATTTTCTATCCCAGATAAAACAAGATAATGGAGATTGTAGGTCCCTGTGCAGGATGAATTTCCTGATGAAAATTTATTCGCTGTCTCCATTAAAACACCTCGGTTTGTAGACATTGCCAATTACTTAGCCATCTCTGAGCTTCCCCCAGACTTTACATCAAAACAAAAGAAATGCCTTATTCAAGAAAGTGCCCACTTCAAATGGATTAATGGCATGTTATTCCAATATGGGCCTGACTTGGTCCTGCGACAAAGTGTCGAACTAGATGAAACATACAGCATCCTCAGAGCTTGCCATGACGACCCATTTGGTAGACATTACTCTGCTAAGAGAAATTCCCACAAAATCTTAGGTGCATGATACTATTGGCCTTCTGTGCACAAGGATGTGAAGAACTATGTTCAATGTTGTGATGAATGCTAGCGAGTGGTAAGACCTATGGCATCCAATGAAATGCATCTGCAGCCACAGGTGGTTTTTGAACCATTTGAAAAGTGGGGATTGGATTTCATTGGTCCTATAGATCCTCCCTCACAAGGAAGAGAATATATTCTGGTTTTCACGGACTATCTTACCAAATGGGTAGAAGTCCAAGCCCTGAAAGTTGCTAGAGAAGAACAGGTTGCAGACTTTTTGTATAACTATTTTTTTCTTAGATTTGGAGCCCCTAGGTCAATTGTCATAGACCAAGGACCTCAATTTATGTCCAAGGTTTTATTATCTTTTACTGATCATTTCCAGGTAAACCATAAGAAGGCGTCACCCTATCACCCACAAGCAAATGGTCAAGTAGAAGTCACTAATAGGGAGCTCGAAAACATCCTAGCAAAAATAGTTTCATCAAGTAGGAAGGACTGGGCCAGAAAATTGTCTGAGGTTGTTTGGGCTTACAACACAACTTGGAAATCCACCACTAGTCTTACTCCTTACGAATTGGTCTTTGGGAAGAAACCTCTTCTGCCCATTGAATTTGAACTCTAAACTCTTAGAACAACAATGGAGTTAGACTTAGACCTTGATTGGGCTCAGGTAGAGAGAGTCTTGAAGCTTAGCGAACTAGATGAACTCCACTTAGAATCTATTCATCAAACTAAGCTAGTTCAACAAAAATGAAAGGCCTAGCATGATAAACACATCAAGGAAAGAGAATTACATGAAGGAGATTAGGTGTTGCTATTTGATTCTCGATACAAGGACCAGAAAAGCAAACTCAGAACTCATTGGCTGGGTCCATACGAGATTTCTGAGGTATTCCCAAACGGAGCAGTATAACTCAAACCCATCGATGGTGATTCTTGAACTCTCTTAGTCAATGGACATCGACTCAGAATCTACCATAAACCTGTCAACAAAAAAGAGTTTACTCGGCTGGTAGAAATGCACGGAAAAACTCAATGTGTTGATTCTGCTTCAGCAGAAATAATACCATGAATATTAAAAAAAAATTGTGTGTGTATATGTATTTAGGAACAATTATCCATACATTCATCTTTGTACTTGCCTAAATTTCATCACTATTTCGCAAGGTTTCATCTTTGAAGAAGTGTTACAAATTTTGATGCATCTCCTGATGATGCTCCAGAACTTGTTGTCTGAATAGATCCATACCCTCGCTTTGTTCCTGCATTCCAGCTGCATCTTTTAGCGATGCTCTGGAACTTTGTTCTTACATTCCAGCTGCATCTTTCAGCGATGCTTCAGAACTTTGTTCCTGCATTCTGGCTGCATCTTTTAGCAATGCTCCAGAACTTTGTTCCTGCATTCCGGCTGCATCTTTCAGCAATGGTTCGAAACTTTGTTCTTGCATTTTGGCTGCATCTTTCAGCGATGCTCAAGAACTTTATTCTTGCATTCTGGCTACATCTTTTAGCAATGCTCCGGAACTTTGTTCCTGTATTTTAGTTGCATCTTTCAGCGATGCTCTGAAACTTTGTTCTTGCATTTCAACTGCATCTTTCAGCGATGCTTTGTAACTGTGTTCCTACATTCTGGCTACATCTTTCAGCGATGCTCTGAACTTTGTTCCTGCATTCCAGCTGCATCTTTTAGTGATGCTCTGGAACTTTGTTCCTTCTGTCAGTTGCATCTTGTGACGATGCTCTAGAATTTTGTTCATATCTTACATATCTATTCCTTTGATATCCTCATCCACCATTGTGAACTTGTGATTTATGTCTGTGAAAATGTTCCTATGATCTGAAAGCACACCATTGTCACCTTGCAATCCACCATGAAAAGCCATCATGAGTTTGCCATTCCCTACCATAATAAATAAGTGTTATTATGGCAACTTTTTGTTATAATAAATTCAGCCACCCCATCATCATATCATAATAAATTCATTCCGTTCAAATCAAATGGTACCGCCACCTAGGATGTTATTACGTCAGCAAAAATAAGAGACTTTCAAATCAATAACGAAATGAAAGGTATGTACATATTTTATTTTAAATAGATCATTTATAGTGAATAAAAATAGATAAATTGGAACGAACCCCTTTTCTTTTCCAAATGTGTGAACTGTTTCTTCATTGGAGAAGGTGGTGGCTCGTTCACTCTATCCCATGCAATGCCATGATTAACTATTGAACAGCCAAGTACCCTAAATCAATTCTTATCTTATCAACATTACCAAAGTACAAGTGGCCTTAAAACCTACATTTTCTTTAATTTACCTATCAACCTCTTGAGTAGTTTTATCACCTTGGGTGCCATGATATTTCAGTAGTCATTGAGCAATATTATCAGTAAGAAATAGAATGGGAGGAGCCAAACGCAAGTCTGAGCCAGCTTCACCAAATAAATTGTTAGCATTGGGGAACATTTCAGAGCTATTTTAGAGAGTAGGATGGCTGGAATTTATAAAGCAATTTGAGGGATACCATGCACAACTGGTCAAGGAATTTGTCGAGAACTTTGCAGACGGCCAGTCAATTGTGCGCGGGAAGAAATTCAAGGTGAGTCCATGAATTATCTCTAAATTATTTGGTATTGGGAATGAAGGTATTCATTTGTTAGAAACTGCAAACATTTCCTATCAGAAAATGATAAAACTTTTTGCACAGGAAGGGGAACCTCACCCATTACTAGTTGTAAACACTTCGGGGCAAAACAAGGGATTTCACAGAATGTCAATTGTAGAACCATGAAAAATAGCAGTTGCATGGATTATGAAGTACTTCACATGTGAAGGGCAATGCACCACTATAGTTGGTCCCCCCTTTCAGCTGCTCATTCATTTGCGCCATGGCTTAGAAAACCTTGAATTAAGGGTTAACATTCCTGCCTTCCTCCATGATTCCCTTGTTAGTATGATAGACTGATCCAAGATAGGGTCTGGGCCTTTGAAGCATCATGGTCTTGTACATTTAATTTGCAAATATCATTTCCATAAGAAAAGAAAACTAGATGCAAAATGGCAGAAGTTTCTGCAAAAGTTTGAGAACCCTGAACCCCCAAGACAATTTGAGGAAGGTGAGTCATCTGGTAGGGCAACCCAAAATGTGAGAGAACTCTCCCCTGTACCTCAAGGTGACAGACAAGCTCCTAGTGGCGAGGCACTGGAAAATCTAGTAAACCCCTTAGACCTTGAAGAAAGGCCTAAACCACATAATGTACCTGAGACCCCAGAAAAATGAGAAAATGTGGATTTAGTAGACTCAGAGGAGGAATGTATTTAGCCCTGTAAAAAGGAGAAGAGGCCCAAAATGAAACTGCCAAAACCTCCTCCTCTAAGAAGGAGCAAAATGCTAATGGTGGAATCTAGCTGTGCTGCAACCTGTGAATTGCCCCATGTTCCCAATAAAAAGAGACAAGAAAGGCACCCCTGTGAAAAAGTAACCCAGCCAGATGAGACTATATATCAGACATGTGCAAATGTAACTCAAACTTTGGAGAGCAATAAACCCCCTAAATTTGAACAAGAAATTGACCCATCTAATTGTTGCAAGTATGAGGTGATCCAGTGTTGTCATTGATGTCAACATACTCATATTGCATTGATAAGAAGGATTTGATGAGCTGTGTGCTGAGGATACTGAGAAAATTAGCCTCAGTCAGGAACAGTGAAGAACAGTGATGAGAAGAAGGTAAATGTACTGTATAGGATGAGAACCGGAGGACGCGGATTAAAGGGTTAGTAGATATGAGTCTTGAGATGCTACAGATAAGATTTCAGAGGTCCGCATGAAGATCTGAAGGAGTTGTGGCTGCCGGTATAGAACCGGGTCCGGCAAGTATCCGGAGGTGACAGAGGATCACAAAAAGGTCCGGTGAGGTCCGGAATTGTATTACCCTAATCTGCGGATTAGAAGGAGTGTTTAGGATGTCCTTGTGATGTGTCATCCTAATTTGTGTATGATTTGAAGGTCCGGAAGTACCTCTTGCATTATGACAGTGGCGACAGACTGTGTTCTTGAAGTTCCGGATGAGGAAGACAAGAGATCCCAGTAAGCAGAGGAAGTGCGGATGTATCCGGACATTCAGACAGGCTTGTGAAGGTTCTTGGATCATGTTTAGGTTGTGTTGTTGGTCCGCATTGATGGTAGAGCCCGGAATTGAAGTTATTCTTCCGGATGAAGTTCTTGCTCTGTGTAGCCGACCGGATGAGTTGTTCATCCTGCGAATGTTCTTGTGATGGCCGACCAGATGTGTTATTCATCTTGCGGATACTCCTATGGTTGTTTGCCGACTTAGATGATTGTTCCTAAGTCGATGTCTTGTATAAATAACGATTTGTGAGTTCATTTCAGTGTGTGGTGTGAGGATGAGTATGGCATAGCGAAGAAACGTGCGAAAGGCAGAGCAGAGATTGTTGGGCTTAATTGGAACTGATCCGGACATGGTAGAGATGTCATTCTCCAGTTCAAGACTGTGATTTTCATCACTTTGTAGACAGTGTGTCTCCTTGTAGGCAGTGGGCCTCTTTGTGAGCAGTGTGCTCGGGCAGTGAGCCCTTATTGGCATGTGCCATTCATTTTTTCTTTATTCTTCTAACAGAGAATAATTCTTGGGTTAATCACCCCGTGGTTTTTCCCTTAACCGGGTTTTCCACGTCAAAATCTTGGTGTTCAATGTGTTGATGCTTATCTGCTCTTGAGTTTATGTATTATGCTTCCATGGATGATTATTTGATATGCTGCTAACTAACAACAGTGAGTTAAGTGTTTGAATGAGAAGAAGTTTTATACAACTGATTCACCCCCCCCCTCTCAGTTGTATGCCCTAGATCCAACAATTGGTATCAGAGCCAAGTTCCTCTGACAAGAGCTTAACCGCTTGAGGAGATCCAAGATGTCGTCATACAAGAAGGATAGTCCGAAGTTCGATGGAACCAACTTCACTCTCTGGAAAGGTCGCATGAAGTGTCACTTGGAATGCATGGGAAAAGCATACCTAGGTATGATTTCAAAACCATATGTACCTCCACAAGGTGGTCCGACAACTCTGAATGAAATCACAGAAGCTGAAAACAATCTGTGGACCAAGGAAGCTCTTCTAAGCGCATTGAATGACTCAGATCTCTCGAATGTCATTGACCTACCCACTGCATATGAGATCCTAACTAAACTGGAACTTCTGTATGAAGGAGATGAGTTTGTCAAAAGTGCAAGGTTGCAAAGTCTGAAAGGGAAATTTGAAAGATTGAAAATGAGAGATGATGAAAACATCACTACCTTTATGCCAAGAGTAAATGAGCTAGTATGTGGAATCAGAAATGCTGGTGGAACTTTAGATGAAAATGAGATTGTCTGCAAAATCCTAAGATCCCTTCCTGCTGCCTACAAAATCAAAGTTGCTGCCATTGATGAATTCAGAGCCCACACAACTGTCACAAGAGAACAACTGGCTGGCAAACTAGCTGCATTTGAAATGACCAAGTTTGGAGATGATCCTCCCAAGACTGAATCTGCTTTCAAAGCCAGTGCCTATGTGAAAGGCAAACAGAGATTTGATCCGGGTGAAAACTCATCAAAGAAAACGTCATGGTATGATCAAGCAAGAAGAGACATGGAAGAAGAAGAAGCAGAAACAGCTCAACTTGAAGCCCTCATTGCAAAGAGACTGCCAAGAGGATCCGGTAAGTATGAAGGAAAACTACCCTTTAAGTGTTTCAACTGCAATAAGATTGGTCATTTTGCCTTAAGATGTCCGAAGAGATCTGCAAGATCTAATACTCACAGACAAAGGTTTCAAAAGAATTGCTATTATGTTCATGAAGAAGATGACAATGAAGGAGTAACAGATGATGAATCAGAACCAGGAAGCAAATCTGGAAATGAGTGGGTGTTTATAGCCATCAAGGAAGAAGACTCCTTGCTCTCTGAATCTGTGAATCACAAAGTTGTTGAAAAAGCCTTGGCTGCTCAAGTGGAAGAAAAGGATGATTGGGTTATTGACAGTGGATGTTCTCACCATATGACTGGTGACAAGAATAAGTTCTTAGACTTGGAAAGATATGAAGGAGGAATGGTAAAGTTTGGTGACAATTCTGCTGGCAGAATCAGAGGTAGGGGAACTATTTCCTTTGATGGTAAGAGCAAAACAGGTAATGTACTGTATGTTGAAGGATTGAAGCACAATCTTCTCAGTGTTGGTCAGTTAGTGGACAAAGGCTATGATCTCCGGTTCAAGAATGGAAAATGCAGAATCTTTACAAGCTCCGGAACTGAAATTGCATCCAGTACTCAGACAAGAGGTAACATCTTTCATCTGGTTGGTTCAAATAAAAGTTGTTTGTTTGTTCAAATTGATCAGAGTTGGTTATGGCATAGAAGAATGTGTCATGTAAATTTTGATAACATCATCAAAATAAGCAATACTCAGGCTGTGAGAGATCTTCCAAAGTTGATAAAACCTACAAATAGTGTGTGTAAAGAATGTCAGTTAGGGAAACAAAGCAGAGTCTCTTTTAAAAGCAAAGATCAGTCTTCTACCGGATTATTGGAATTAGTACATACTGATCTATGTGGTCTGACAAGAATCAAGAGTCTGCAAGGTGATAGATATTTCATGTTGTTAATTGATGATCATTCCCGGATGATGTGGGTTACCTTTCTAAAAGAAAAATCAGAAGCTTTTGAGAAGTTCAAAATCTTCAAAGCTATGGTGGAGAATCAAACCGGATTGAAACTAAAGTGTCTAAGGTCTGATAGAGGTGGTGAATTTACATCTGGTGAATTCATTGACTTTTGTGAGAAACAGGGTATAAGGAGACAGTTGTCTGCTCCTAAGACTCCACAGCAGAATGGAGTAGTTGAGAGAAAGAACCGGACCATCCAGGAAGCTGCTAGGACAATGATGTTGGAAGCAAATGTTCCTCAAATGTTTTGGAAAGAAGCTATCAGCACTGCAGTCTACACTCTCAATCGAGTTCAAATCAGAAACAACACCGGTAAGACCCCCTATGAACTCTGGTTTGGCATCACTCCTACTGTGAAATATTTCAGAGTATTTGGTAGCAAGTGTTATATTAAAAGAGATGAAGATCTAGGAAAGTTTGATGCTAGAAGTGATGAAGGAATTTTCCTGGGCTACTCCACTCAAAGCAAAGCATACCGGTGTTACAATAAGAGATTGAGGAAGATGATAGAAAGCACCAATGTAAAGGTTGATGAAGGAATTGAGAAGCCTTCAAGATTTTATGAGTTTGATGAAGATGACCAAGACAGTGTTCAAGGACCTCAATCCTCTCCGGTGAGACAGAGTCAGCCTGATCCGGTAAATCAGGAAGAAGAGATAGGTTTGAATGAGCCTGATCAAGAAATAGCAGTGCTGGATACTCCCAAAATTCCAAGGTATGTAAGACTGAATCACTCTGAAGATCAGATAATAGGTGACAGAAGCAAAGGTGTACAAACTAGAAGGAATATTGCTCAAGATCAGAATGAATGTTGTCTGATTTCAAAGATTGAACCTAAAACAATAAATGAAGCCTGCAATGATGAAAACTGGACCAAAGCAATGGAAGATGAACTGATGCAAATTGAGAAAAATCATACTTGGGATCTTGTTCCCAGACCTAGAGACAGGAATGTAATTGGAACCAAGTGGGTCTTCCGGAACAAACTAAATGAAGCTGGTGAAGTAATCAGAAACAAAGCTAGATTGGTCTGCAAAGGCTACTCTCAAATAGAAGGAATTGACTTTGAAGAGACTTTTGCTCCGGTAGCAAGAATTGAAGCAGTCAGATTACTTCTTGCATTTGCTGCCTTCAAAGACTTCAAGGTATATCAGATGGATGTCAAGTCTGCCTTCCTAAATGGTGATCTGGAAGAAGAAGTCTACATTGAACAACCGGATGGATTTCAATTGTCTGATAATAATGATATGGTCTGCAAGTTGAAGAAAGCTTTGTATGGATTGAAGCAAGCTCCAAGAGCATGGTATGAAAGGTTGGATAAGCATCTTGTGCAGATTGGATTCAACAAAGGTACTGCTGACAGTAACTTATATTTCAAAATTGATCATGAAAACATTCTGATTGTTGAAGTGTTTGTGGATGATATCATTTTTGGAGGAAGAGATAGTATGTGCAAAACTTTTGCAAATCAGATGAAAAGTGAGTTTGAAATGTCTATGCTTGGTGAAATGAATTTCTTCTTGGGTCTGCAAATTACTCAAACAAAAGAAGGGATCTTCATCTCTCAGACCAAATATGTGAAAGAATTGTTAAAGAAATTTGGTATGGAAGACTCAAAGCCTATGAACACTCCTATGGCAACCGGATGTAAGTTAAGCAAAGATGATGATTCTCCAAAGGCAAATCAGACAAAGTATAGATCAATGATTGGTGGATTGTTGTATCTCACTCAAACTAGACCAGATATAATGCAGGCTGTTGGTCTTGTGGCAAGATTCTAGGCTGATCCTAGAGAATCTCATGTTATGGCAATCAAAAGAATTTTTAGATACTTGAAAGGAACAGTTGAGTATGGTCTATGGTATCCTAGAGATCCGGATTTCTCTCTTCATGCTTACACAGATGCAGATTGGGCAGGAGATGTGGATGACCGGAAGAGCACTAGTGGTGGAGCATTCTTTTTGGGGAAGAGATTGGTTTATTGGCTAAGCAAGAAACAAGATGCAATATCTCTGTCTACAACTGAAGCAGAATACATTGCAGCAGCAGGTAGTTGCACTCAAATCTTATGGATGAAGCAGATGCTAAGAGACATCAAAGTTGAATATGAGGAGCCTATCACAATCTTTTGTGATAATTCAAGTGCAATTAATATTTCCAAGAATCCGGTATTGCATTCTAAGACTAAGCACATATCTATCAAATTTCACTTTTTGAGAGAACAAGTAAACAAGGAAGAAGTCAGATTGGAGTATGTTCCCTCCAAGGATCAGATTGCAGATATCTTTACAAAACCCCTTCCCAAGGACTCTTTTGAATATCTCCGGGAGAAGTTAGGGGTCATGGCCCCTCCGGTGATGAACTAAGATGCACTGATGTGCATCAGTCCGGTGGCTATCACAGTCATATCTTGTGATCCGGACTGATGGGGAGCTGCAACTAAGGGGGAGCAGCTGGTATGATTCTGATGCATGAGAATTGCAAGTATGAGCCCTTTGCCATTGATGTCAAAGGGGGAGAGAAGACATGTGAAAAACAAGTGGTTGATGATCAAAGGGGGAGCAGTAAAGGAAGAGAAGACATATGAAAAGTTGAAGTTTTTGTCTTAATGGTTTTTCACATCATATGTTGCCATCAATGACAAAGGGGGAGATTGTTGCAAGTATGAGGTGATCCAGTGTTGTCATTGATGTCAACATACTCATATTGCATTGATAAGAAGGATTTGATGAGCTGTGTGCTGAGGATACTGAGAAAATTAGCCTCAGTCAGGAACAGTGAAGAACAGTGATGAGAAGAAGGTAAATGTACTGTATAGGATGAGAACCGGAGGACGCGGATTAAAGGGTTAGTAGATATGAGTCTTGAGATGCTACAGATAAGATTTCAGAGGTCCGCATGAAGATCTGAAGGAGTTGTGGCTGCCGGTATAGAACCGGGTCCGGCAAGTATCCGGAGGTGACAGAGGATCACAAAAAGGTCCGGTGAGGTCCGGAATTGTATTACCCTAATCTGCAGATTAGAAGGAGTGTTTAGGATGTCCTTGTGATGTGTCATCCTGATTTGTGTATGATTTGAAGGTCCAGAAGTACCTCTTGCATTATGACAGTGGCGACAGACTGTGTTCTTGAAGTTCCGGATGAGGAAGACAAGAGATCCCAGTAAGCAGAGGAAGTGCGGATGTATCCGGACATTCAGACAGGCTTGTGAAGGTTCTTGGATCATGTTTAGGTTGTGTTGTTGGTCCGCATTGATGGTAGAGCCCGGAATTGAAGTTATTCTTCCGGATGAAGTTCTTGCTCTGTGTAGCCGACCGGATGAGTTGTTCATCCTGCGAATGTTCTTGTGATGGCCGACCGGATGTGTTATTCATCTTGCGGATACTCCTATGGTTGTTTGCCGACTTAGATGATTGTTCCTAAGTCGATGTCTTGTATAAATAACGATTTGTGAGTTCATTTCAGTGTGTGGTGTGAGGATGAGTATGGCATAGCGAAGAAACGTGCGAAAGGCAGAGCAGAGATTGTTGGGCTTAATTGGAACTGATCCGGACATGGTAGAGATGTCATTCTCCAGTTCAAGACTGTGATTTTCATCACTTTGTAGACAGTGTGTCTCCTTGTAGGCAGTGGGCCTCTTTGTGAGCAGTGTGCTCGGGCAGTGAGCCCTTATTGGCATGTGCCATTCATTTTTTCTTTATTCTTCTAACAGAGAATAATTCTTGGGTTAATCACCCCGTGGTTTTTCCCTTAACCGGGTTTTCCACGTCAAAATCTTGGTGTTCAATGTGTTGATGCTTATCTGCTCTTGAGTTTATGTATTATGCTTCCATGGATGATTATTTGATATGCTGCTAACTAACAACAGTGAGTTAAGTGTTTGAATGAGAAGAAGTTTTATACAACTGATTCACCCCCCCCCCTCTCAGTTGTATGCCCTAGATCCAACACTAATGAGGACCAAAAAGAAATAGGAGAAAAAGGATAAGAGGGAATCAGTGAACAAATGCCCAATTATGTCCTAATTGAAGATAAGGAGGGTCAAGAATATGAGGCTATTGAAATAATTCCTTCATCACAGTAGCTAGTAAACATTAAGGGAATTGATACAGTGCCTAAGGAGAGACAATTATACATAGGACATGGTCCATTAGAAGCAATTAATGAAGGACATGTGTCTGGAAGTGAAACTGAAATTTTTATTTCCCCCCTTTCTATAGATGCAGAGGATAACAAAAGTGAATATATGACATCAGAAACAGAGGAATTAAAAGTAGAAATTATGTAGTTGAAAAATAAAATACAACTGAATGAAGAACAATTAAGCAGACAACAATAGGGGATAGAGAAACATATAGAGCTTCTAGAACAGAGGGATCAAACCATTAGAGAACTGCAATCCCAATTGCAACAAGTTAAAGAAAGATATAAGCATTGTATGGCTAGTCTATCTAAAAAAGACAGACAAATTAAGAATTTAACATTCAACTTCGAACAGTGCCTGAAGACATTTGCAGAGGAGTAGGAAAAACAAAAATTAGAACTAAATAAAGCTATGAGTAGAATTGTTGAACTGGAACAAGATTTATAGGAAATCAATGTTAGGCCAACTATGGAATCAAAGGAGGTTCAAACTGAACCAACTAAGATGGAATGGTTTCAAATCCACATTCCTCCCATGTTGACCAAGTTGATGGAGCAATGCTATTTCCTAAGGCAATCTGGAGATGAAAATGCTAGACTTAAGAAAGAAATAGTATTGTTGAAAGAATCTTATGCTAGAATGTATCAGGCTAAAACGAATGCATGTCAAATTGGAGAGCTATTACTAGCATATAGGAAACCATCTAGATTGTATTCTATGTTCCTTAATGAGCAGCTATTAAGGTGGAAGCTCCTGAGAATCTCTTGCAATTTACCACATGACCCAGATGACCAATAGTTCCTTGAAGCATTTAAAGAAGCATCTCCTATGCAGAAAAATTTGTTGTGAGTTTTTCATTCATAATTTGTTTCTTGAAAAACATAATAATTTCTTCATCAATCTGTTTGTGGGGGAAGTTCAATTAAGGGCATTCATGTCAAATATGCAAAATCAAATTCAGTGGTAGGATAGAACTAGGGAATATCTTCATGCAAAAAGAGCTATGGGACTACAAATGAGATACCCTAATCGGAAGCCTTTTGCTTTCAAAGCCCAGTTCTGAAGAATTAAAAGTTATGAGCATATGAAAGAGAAATACAATGAAAGTATTACGATCTTCTTTGAAGATTTCAAGATTAATGGACCACAATTGATTGACAAAGCTTGGAGTGCATATGAAGAAAGGTATACCCCCTGCCTGTGTATTTAAAAAGGAGAGAAATGATTTCCCCTACCAACCTTAGATGGTCATACAAAAGAGCTAAGGCATTTACAGAGATTCTTCAGCAGCTAAAAACTAAGTGGATAGGGATGTGATACATGCCTCCACTACTTTCACAACCACCCCCTGCAGTCTTAGTGGTTATAGAACAAGATCCTAGAGACTTATATACTTGGTAGCTAAGAATCAAACTACACAAAGGCTTTCTGAAGGTCCCTGACCATATTGATGAGGAAGCAGATGAAATATATGATCTAAGTTCAAAGTTTGATGAATTAAACAGGAAAAAAGAAGTAGAAAGACAAAGGAAGCATCAGAGAGTAGGAGGACCTGCTTAAGGTTAGGAAGGGGAGGATGATGAGGTATAAACAACCTCATTTCTTTGATGAAACAAATAACCCTTTTTGCATTGCCCAATTCCCTAGCCTTGCCAATTTGTTTGTTTTTATAAGCAATATTTATCTATTTTTAATAAAATGTTGTACAAATCTTTATTTCCTAAATTGATTGAAATTAGCTTTTAAATGTTGATATAATGGTATGTAGAGTTGGGTAATTGTGCAAGGTTAATGCATTGCCTACAAGAGAAGTAGACTTCATGTACAGTTGAGGACGAGTGCATCGGAAGTTGAGGGTGCCAGAAATTTTAGGCGTGCATTAATTGAGGATTCTTTTTAAAGTTCTGTTATTTATGTTGGTTACCCAAGACATTATGGCTCCACTCAGAGCCTTTTCTATGTTTTAAAAGACACCAGTAGTTAAAGATTCTATTTTTTAGTTATAAGACTTTTTCAAGTGGCATTTTACCGCCATCTGAAATTTAGAAGTTCGAATGTAGTTTAGTTTTAGTTGGTTGCTCAAAACATGGATATAAATATCATACTATGGATGGACAAAAATAAATCTCTTAGTTTTTGAAAATAATCAGAGCTATGTACTGCAATTTTCTCCATGAATGCAAATAGTGTTGTTTTGAGTAATTTCTTTTGAAATATAAAGATCTGAATAGAGTTACCATGTTGCTATGGAAATGATTGAATGTGACCTGAGTTAAAGACAAATTTATCCCAAGAGTTGGCCACTCGCGGGACTATAGAGTAGATAAGTATTTTTGTTTCTGTGGATGTTTTGTTTCAGCTAAAGTTATTTTATGCTTAGTTTTCTATTGTGAACCTACAGGGTGTGTTGTTTAAATGTTTATGGAGCATCTGCTTTAGTTAAACTATTGTTTACTGTTGTTTTAGAACTCTGTGTTGTTTAAATTTTTTCAGAGCATTTGCTTTAGTTAAACTATTGTTTACTGATAGTCGAAAGTTAGAATATTTTGTGCAGTATAGAATTTGTCACCGTTTAAGATCAGAGTAAAGTTGCATTTCTAAATTTATAGTGTTTATATGCTTTCTAGTGTAGAATTTACATGCTTTTTAAGTTTAGAATTTACATGCTTTCTAGTATAGAGTTTACATGCTTTTTAGTATAGAGTTCAAATGCTTTTTGTAGTAGGATATAACTGCTTTGTAGTTTCATATGTTGTTTAAATCTTTTAAAGGAACTAGAAAATTGTTACTCAATGAGATATCCAAACTCCCTATTGTATATAGCCTTGGACACTACACCGGTCGATAAACTAATATTTTTCAACTAAGGTGTTAGGACCTCACGATAGCCTGTCACATGTAAAGAAGAAGCAGGAAGAAGCAGAAGAAACTTTAATCGAGTATTTCCCCCATTGTCGAAGAAAGTAGACTGATTATAAATGAGAACTTAGCCAACATAGCTTAAGATAGGCATGTGAGACATGAATCCAAGCCACTGGAAGGTGAAGACAAACAAGTTTTTTAGGTAGCACAGCATCAACCATGGCCACCACAACAAGGTATGTTTCAGGATCCTTTGTCATAGAGTACTTCATTTCCTAGTTCATTTTCAAATGCTTCCAACTTCTATAATACTCCATGGAACAACATGCCTCCTCTAGCTTGGCAAAACTCAATACCACCTAATTGAAAAACTCAACAAGGTGGATGGAAAGAATAGCCATACCAGTTACAAGTCCAAAATCAATAGTGGCAACCACCGCCCAATGCATGGCAGCAACAAGTCATTACACTAGATTCTTGGGAATATCCAACTTACTTCATGGTCCTGGAGCCAAAGGCCAACCTAGGAGGATACCCATTAATACTAGGAATACCATGGTTAGAAACAACTGATGCATTTATTAGTTGTAAATTAGGAAATATGATAATATCCAATGGGAATGTAACTAAGAAGTTGGTGTTATATCCCCCAACACAACCTTTTGTTGACCTAGAATAGCCAGTATGGCTAGATCTTGAAGATAATGACCAATACTCAATTCAAACATTGATGACCATATGAATAATCACTTTGATAGAAACCCAGGACGAGGATACTGTACTCCCAAACATCATACAGAACAACTATGGAATGGATCCATAGTTGAATAATTGTTTGACATGTGTGTCGTGTCCACTACACAATATCTTTCTTGCATCACGCTCACCAAACTATGCATTTGATATCCACATATTTCATCACATATTGCCTCATAGTTGTTGTCTTAATACATCATGTCTAAACATTGCTTCAATGACATCCTTGAAAAAGCAAGTTGAAATTTCTCTTGGTAGGTCACTAAACATCAACAATTGGTTGACCATGTAGCAACAGAATGAATTGATTACCATGTTGTAGGCTCATAAAACAACCTTTGCATAGGACTAACATGACATGAAAGGCCTCGACCCAAATCTCTGCACACATCGCATATACATTTGTTAGGTATGAAAAAGGAGAATGATGACAACTAGAATGAACAATAGATCAAACCCTTTTCCATATACCATTCAAGGATAAGACCAAGCCAAATCACTACCAAATGAAGGTGGACTCAACTGCTGATCTTATACTCAGGTATTTTATAGATGGATCAAATTTAATTTAGCCTTTTTACCAAACCTTAGGTTAACAATGCATGAAACCCTAGTTCTAAAATGATCTATTGTTAGAGGGTTGTTTGGGATGAAACCAACAATGTTTTCAGTCTGATATCGCTGATATAAAGGTTCATAAACTATGTTTTTGTAAGGAAGATGGGAAGACACATATCTCTCTTGATAACTTGTCATGCTAGAACATTGAAATGAGCTAGGATTTCATGAAATATTCATAAAGAAAGAAAAACTAGGTTTGATGTTTAAGAAATAACTCATACCAGTAGACCACCAGGTGGTTTTGAAGGCTTTCTACGAAGGAAAAGAGCATGGAAAATCACCAAAGTTGATCCTTGGTATTCTTTGAGCACTTGGACTGCTTGGACTACTTGGACCAGTAGATTTGAACCTGTAGAGTTGCCAGGTGTGTGTTTAATATTGCCTCGAAAGGCTGATACTGCTGATATACACACCAAATATGAACAATGAAAAGAGAACTTATGGACTGCAATAGTCCAATGAGTCCCATCGAGTGTGCCAAAAATTGTTGTCGCTAAAGTATGTGCCTTATTGAGCTTGAGAAAACATAACTACTTTGTGCAACATGGGATGATCTCACTGAGTGTGGGCTCAAATAGGTTGAGATCAACCTCCAGAGAGGGTTGGTTCCCTTGGATTTATCACCTAATCTAGACTACTTACTGCCATACTTATAGAGAAATCCCTACATTTGCTGCTGCTTCTCATACATAAGGGCATTATTATTGCTTCTCTGGACTTGGGGCTATCTTTTCCATTGTGTAGGTTCATTTGTTGTTTGATAGAGATCTGGAGTGTTCTTCTTCATGAGTCAAGGCTATCTCTGATCTATACACCTTCTTCATAAGGTTTAGAATGATAATGCAAGACTTGACAACATTTCACAAACTCTAAACCATATGTTAGTCTTTAAAACAAATGTACAAACTTAAACATGCTTTGTCGATCTTACCAATTGATTTGGTTCTTTCTTACACGCTAGAAGGAGATCTCATACAAAGGAAAGAAGTAGAAACATAATCTAGTTTGGCAAAAAATGCATTCAAAAGAGCCCACCATTGTGCCCTTAAAAATTGATTAGGTACATTATTTCACATACCTGCATGGAGCATAAACCAACTCATCTTCAAGTAGTAGGCCTGAAACATGGGTGTCTTGAATCTTCATGATCTTGACTTGTCTTCCATAGACTTCTAAGACCCTAGTTCTCTAGTAAATCTTCATTCTAACATTGTAACCTACATGGTTAGCTCAAAGAACCCTAAACTAAAAGAAAACCCTAAAAACCAATCTAAACCAAAGACTCCCACAACAAACTTGACCACCTTTCAAAAAAGGTATTCCCTCCTTAAGATGTATGGCCTTTTGGAAAAGAAAAGGTTGTTTATTAGACTTCCTTGACTTTTCAAAAAAGCTAATAATATGACATAACCAAAGCATTCATTTTTTTTTATATCACAAGATCTCTTTTAAAATAAAACTCACAAGACTTATAAAAATAACCCTTAAAAGACCCCTAAAATAAAGACAATGCTTTTAAAGACTCAAGAATGACTATTAAGTGCTTGGGAAGATTCTTATTGTGACTATTTAGCCTAATTAGGCAAAATATGTCAACACCAGGTTCATAAAAGAAGTGTAAAGAAAACAACATGAATCAAATCATTGTAATGCTCTACCACTATAATAGAGTATAAATTCATTAATCAATAAGATATCATCCTCCAAGTACTTATAACTAGCAAAAAAGAATGATTTAAAGTGTAGAGAAACATTAAAATTACACCATCTTAATGATCATGTAATAATTCCTCACTTAGAACCATAATGCCATCATGCAATGTATGTGAAGGCGATGAAGTATCAATATGAGCTACATGAGAAGAAATTGAACTAACATAAAGGTGTATACTATCATCACGTATGGTATCAAGTTATGTGAAAGAGTATCATGAATGACCATTGGACTAACATGAGATGTAGAAATGTGATCATTATAAAACACATAATCGGGTATAAGAAGGTAATTCGTTGAAAGCACATACATCTATAGATAAAATTTTGTCTAAAATGAAAGATAAATGTCATCAAAAGGCATAGTAATGTCATGAGTAGGTAGGGAAGGTGTAACATCCTCAATGGCCATCATATTATGTATATCAATTGGTAAATCATCACTAGGTATGTGCTCATTACTATCACAAGCCATATGATGAATATGATCATTATGAGATTCATGCATAAGTGAAGTAAGTGCACGTCTAAAATATAAGGATAAGTCATAAAAATTCTAAGAAGGAGAAAAGTTCACAAATATGATAAAATAACATCTTCATAGAAGACACATCCCATCCATGGGATAAAAAGTCATAATCACATCAAGGATGAGGAGTTTAAAAGAAACAAGGTGTAAGAAGACCTCAAAATTTGTAAAGCATGTATGAATATAAGCTAGGAATAATGGGATATGAGAATTCATGATAATCTAGCATGTACCAATGACACACAATTAGGGTGTGTAGGTAAGGATCAAAGAAGATTGAAGTAATATAAGTACAAAACCTAATATGGATATAGAAATGATAAGCAAATAAGCATAGATTCATAGTTGAATTAAATCTAATTTGAAGGATAAACAATCATATAATTTAGATCTAAAAATGGAACCTAGAGGTGAATCCAAGGGTGGTAGGGTGTGGAAAATAAGAGCTATCAATAAGCCACAAACCCTAAACAAAGATATAGCTATGGAGGACACATTTTAAAGAGAAATCAAATCATAATTAGATATAAAAAGAAGATGTAGCAATTAGAAAATTATAAATCTCAAAAATACCTAACGAGGGAGAAACCTTAGGGGAAAAACTAGATCATGTAAGTAGACAAATTCACCAAAATGTAAATAAAAAAGTTACTTTGCATAGGTAATCTCAGATATTTAAATACATGCAACAATATTAGTACAAATCAACCAAGATTAATTTTAGAGCTAGAAATTGATAATTGAAAATGATAATTTTTAGAAATTAAATATGAGAGGATAAGGATACTTAGCTCTTGGAATAACAATGCAGAATAATATTGATGCAACGAAGAACTAATTCATCAATGTCTAGAAATTAATGCTTTTAGATGTGCTCATTATCTCAAAATTGTAATTGACTTAGAATCTTCTATGGGTCAATCTCGAGTGGCTTACTATCAATCTTGTCCAATGCGAAACTAACCTCTAAGGCACATATAAAATACCCATTCTCAACTGACATCCACACACCATACCCTAAATAGGATAGATAGACTTGCATTCTAATATACCAAATAGAAAAATCTGAACCATCAAAGAAAGGAACTCCTGAAAACTCTTTCTCTAATTTACTACCTAACTCAACTTGTGAAATATTTCTATCAATTGATTGCATATCAACATTTGAATTTGATATAGATGGTGCCTTTTGACAAGTATGCGACTTGTCATTTCTCCTACCCTTATTTCTTCTACATTCTCCCATGGTACTCCATTATCAGGACCTACCCAAGTCTGTTAGACTTCTATAGGGAACCTATGCTCTGATACCACTTGTTGGAGTATAGGACCACTGAGAGGGGGGTGAATTAGTGGTCTATAATTCTTAACATCTTATGCACCTTTTAATTTACAAGACAAAACATGAGAGAGACTTCAATAATCTATCAACCACATATGCACAAGTATGATGATGAATAGTTAGAATAGGACTTTATGAACAAAAACATTAAGACACACATATACATAGAGGCATAAACCATAACACATGTTTTGATGAGTGGAAAACCCTCATATGGATGAAAAACCACTCTAAACTGCCTCACTAGCTTAATCGTGAAAATCACCAATTACAGAGCCTCACTGGCTGATGAATGCCTCACTAGCAACAAATAGGTCTCACTGACCATGCAAGCCTCACTAGCTACAATATGAACATAAGAGAGAAAAAAAATAATTTAGGGGGTTACCATGATTCTCTACAACACATTCAACCTTATATCTCCTTTTGTATACAACCAATACATACTTCAAATACAACCTTCTCATATACAAAATCAAGACTCCTTTATCCTCTATGTTAAAGTCTCTGAGCCTGCAGGATACTTGTCATCAAAATTCATGTCTCCTTGACATGGATCATATTGTCAAACAATCTGCCTTCCTATAACCTATTTTTCTGCATATAAAAGAATATTTTTTACATCTCTATTTACACTGAGAAATTACTCTTGAAATTGTGCCAAAATGTATATTTCAACCCCTCTCATACACTGAAAGTCTCATTTCAATTTGAGCCATTTAAAACCACAACAACATGCCCTCATTTTCACAACCCGCATATATATTAGTTCTCAATGAACATCAAGCCCTTAATCTTCCATCTTCAGAGCCTCTCTACAATTTCATTTTCTTTGCATAAATCATCTTCAAAAAATCCATTCACCTGCAATAAGAAAGACTTTTCATATTCCTCTTCTTTATCTACATTCATTTTCCCCTTCTCTCTGTATTCTTTCTCCCTTTAAAAAAACTCTTCAATATTCTTCAATCTGCAAAAATAATTTTCAAGAATAAAATAAATCATTAATCCCTGTCAAAAGAATATTTCATACTCGGACACCATTCCTTAAATTATCTGCATGAAGCCTTAAAAAGAAATAACCCCTATACACCACTCAAAAAGAATTTAATACTTTACTTTCTCAATATGGGAAAAATAAAAAAGAAACTACTCCTTTATTGTCTTTAATTGCCACGAAGGAGATCCATTAGAGAAGTTTTAAAAATAGAAAAAGATCTCCAAAAAGAATTTTTAAAACCCACAAAATCTGCCTTTTAAAAAACTATCTAATAATAGTCTTTGTAAAGCAAACCACTGCAACCACAATGAAATGACATCCAAATGCACGTCAATGTGCATACCCAGGAGGAAAGAGTCTAAGTTTAAATGATAACCGTTGATACTAATAATCGCACTCATAATAACTTTAAATTTAAGACATTGATTGTCTTTTCTTGCCTAAGCACTCAAAGAGGAAGACAAAAGTCATTGGTCCTGCTCGGAAGAAGGGGCCGGTCCCCAACGACCCCAATACCCTTAACATTATAACTTAAGTTTAACTGACCTACGATAGCAGGTCACCAGAAAAATAAAACAAAAGTGCATGAAGGGTATGACGGGCATCAAAGAGACTTAGGGTATAGTAACTTAGGAATTTTTAAGGATTTAGGACTTGTAAACCCTAGTGAAGAATATGATAACTCATCATTGTAACTCACCATAGAAGAGATTGATGATACTGTGTATACATGACTGGTTACAAACAATGCAGAAACAAGTTAACATTTAACATAGACCTAGAAATGATTGGATGAGAAATAGAGCACAAAGAAGGTCAATGACTTCTAATCATAGTGCCTTTGGGTCAACAACAACCAACCACACCATTGTAACTAACCAAACATTTGAACCTCTGCCATACCTCTGCGACTGAAGACAACACTCTGTATTATATACCTAACTGAATGTCTGCATTTAAGTACCTTTGATAACATGATATGATCAACACATATTGATGATATTAACAACAGAGCTATTTCAACACCCTGAAGGATCTCAACCTCTAATCTTGAGTATGACATCAACATGAGTAATACCAACAACCGTGTTTATGAAGCATAAGAAATGAGAATCAAACTCCTCTTGAGATTTTGTATACTATGAGGATCATGAACATGAAAGCATCCTGAACACTATGAAGACATCTTGAACACCATCAAATGAGATGATCAACCATTCACTCTGCATAAGGTGACTATACCATGATCTTTAACCTCCAACTTGATAAACTAACAAATCATACCACTATGAACTCTCAACATCATTGATTGACCAGGATGAATAACAAGGCATGTCAACTGAACCATATATCAACAACTAAGAACAGTCACTTGAAACATACTCTAAATACCTTATCCTCCAAAACACCATGAAGACATATGAGCATCCATTCAAAAGATTGTGAGGCATCCACATCAACTGAACAATGAAGCATGACAAAACCCTTTTCATGAAACCCCTTTTTGACATCAATGACAATCAACCTCCATCAGACTTTTCTTTTAGAACCTAATTCACTATGATCTCTACTATTTGGTGGCACATAAGGATTGATGGTATTTAAAAATACCTTAGGGAAGTTGCTAGATTGTGAGGGTCAAGTTCTCCTTAGTCAACTCCCTTGATAGACTGACATTATGGCCTTAGGTGAATATCAAAGACAACACTTTCAATTATGCAAGTGTCCTAGATGCGGATGCATTCTAATTCCAATGTAGATGTGTTTGTTTTAGGCTCAAAATCAAAATGTTCTTAGGATGAATTTTCCTTGTAGTTGCTTATGAATTAATTGAAAAAATGAACGTCTTTAAATACCAAGACATACCAAATAGTCACACAAGCATGTGCCAAGTCATCTCCCAATGACTACTTGAAAAGGGTGGGAGTCGACAATTTAAATTTTAAAAAATTGATTACTAGATCAATCTTAAGTAGCTTGAGATTGATTCCGAGTGGCTTGAGATTGATCTTGAGTGCCACAAGATTGGCCTAGGATAGGGAATGTGAAATCTTGGGATAAAGAATGGATACATAGAAGTGTGGGCCAATAATGAGGCAGATGTGTGGAAAAATTGCAAATGGGGCTAGGATAAGGTCAAATGTATGGAAATACATGAAGGTGAGAGTAAATGGGAATGGATATGTAATGGAACCAAACTTAGCACAAGAATGTTGCTATGTAACTGTATTAAGACATTCCATCAAAATGGGCCCAAAACTAATTTAGAATTTGCATGGATTTACAAATTTCACTATTACAATAATATAACTCAAAGTTATAATACATAGAATTGACTGGTTTGGAACATTTAAATAATTATATCAAGAGGCATTCTACAGTGACATCAAGGACCATCATGTTGTGACTGTGTTTTTAAAACTATTTAGAACCAACATTTATTTAAAAAAATCTAAAATTATAAAATAGCTCTTTAAGAAATAAAACAACTCTTAACTAAATAAAATAAATATTAAATAAATAAAATAGTTCCAAAATACTAAAACAAGGACCATCATGTTGTGACTGTGTTTTTAAAACTATTTAGAACCAACATTTATTTAAAAAAATCTAAAATTATAAAATAGCTCTTTAAGAAATAAAACAACTCTTAACTAAATAAAATAAATATTAAATAAATAAAATAGTTCCAAAATACTAAAACACAATCCACATATATTTTAAAAAAACACAGACAACATATATTTGAAAAAAAAAACTATAAAATAACTCTTAAGTAAATAAAAATAAAATAATTCTTAACTAAATAAAATAAAATAATTTTAAATAAATAAAATAACTCTAAACTATATTTCTTCATATTTTTAAATAAATATATTTAAAATATCTATAGTATTATAAGTTCATTAACCCACATTATCAATCATTATTAGGTTGTAGAGTTTGATTTCTTAAAAACACCAAATTATTTGATTGTTATCTAGATGGTATAAGAATTTTATCAATTCTAAGTGCATATTACCGGAAAGGGTTTTGAAAGGATGTCGAAACCTTGTACAATAAAAAACAAACGACACCCTGAAGAAGGAAGAACAAAACCTGCAGCAACAAGCAAAAACCTAACAAAGAAACCGCCCTGAAAATAACAAGGCCTCAACAACAAGAGTCATTAATTTTTTTTTTATCATGACCAAAAAAAAGCTTGTATATAAAGATTTAACTAAACATTTATTACATCACCCAAAGATATCATATTGATTTACCCAACACCAATTTCCACTATGGAGCTCCCAACCATAATTGCTTCCCTAGACATAATTTTTGGACAAGTATAGGCCAAAAAAAAAAAAAACAAAGGGGAGGTCCACTCTCCATTTCAAACATTATCTTAACCATTTTCCCATAGAACCTCTTCCTAGCCTCCCCTGAGGCCAAACTGGAGTTGAAAACAACTCACACCCTTTGCCAACTATTCTCATCTCTTGGAATGCAAGCAACATTGACTTTATAGGCCATAGATTCCTTTTCTATGGATTGTTGTATATGTCCAAACACGCAGATACAAACATAAAAGTTAGAAATTGAAAATACAGAAACAAAGATTTCTTAGAAAAGTTATTGCCTTAGGACAGGACATTGAAGAAGCAACAATAATATCTCCGATTTCTTCTTGTTCCTGCACAATAACTTAAGAATTTTTTATATGGGATGGAAGGCCTTTCTTGATTCTCAACAGATGGAATTTGGGAGATTCGTATTTTTTTTCATTTTCTTGTATCATCTGCTCTTTTTTAGTTCAGCTTGTCATCTTCTCAAAAGATATGCAGAGTTCCCTTGGTGTTTATCTGAGTTAGCTTCTATGTTGAAAACTAACGCCAAGAGTATTCTTATGTTTTATGACGTGACGCCATCCGATCTGAGCTGTGGAGTATATGCAGATGCATTTGTGCAATATTGGAAGAAGGGCAGGCACCCCAACAAGCTTGTGGAGTGGAAAGAAGCCCTCAGTGCACTCCTGGCTATGAGCTCAGCAGGCATACAATTAGTAAGTCTTTATTTTGTGCTTTGGATGGATCATCTTAGATTTGTTAATACCCAAGCAAGCATAAAATCAGCAAGATTTTATGTAAGTATTTGTATGGATCTTCTTAGATCTGTGGTTCTACTTTTGTTAGGACTTCTTTTTCCTTCCACAACTGTTTGTAGAAAGTCTTTGTGATTAAATTCTTGTTTCTTTCTTTTAATTTTCAGTGGTCATGATAAGCTGATGAGTCCCCTGTGCTGAAGAGATAGATAAGAGGAAAGCAAAATAAGCAGCTGAAGTTGGTTAATTTTGAGAGATTTCGGAAGTAATTGATGCCAAAAGAAGGACAAGAAAGTGCAAATAGTTGGCATCTTTGGGATGGGGGTTTGTAAAGACAACTCTAGGCAAAGAATTGTTCAATCACAACCGTTCAGAATCATATGTTCTGATTGAAGTGAGAGAAGCATATGCCAAAAGTGAATTGTCTACTTTGCAAACTAAGCTCCTCAAAGACCTGGGTACAGAAGATGTTTCTCAATATGATGGAACTGACTATCTCAAGTGTGGTATTGGAAGGGGTAGCTCTTTGTGCTTCTTTTTTGTTATAGATTAAAGTGAGAGAAGCATATGCCAAAAATGAATTGTCTTCTTTGTAAACTAAGCTCCTCAAAGACTTGGGTGAAGAAGATGTTTCTCAATATGATGGAACTGACTATCTCAAGTGTGGTATTGGAAGGGGTAGCTCTTTGTTCTTCTTTTTTGTTATAGATTAAATCATTAAAGTGAGAGAAGCATATGCCAAAAGTGAATTGTCTTCTTTGCAAACTAAGCCCCTCAAAGACTTGGGTGAAGAAGATGTTTCTCAATATGATGGAACTGACTATCTCAAGTGTGGTATTGGAAGGGTAGTTCTTTGTTCTTCTTTTTTGTTATAGATTAAAGTGAGAGAAGTATATGCCAAAAGTGAATTGTCTTCTTTGTAAACTAAGCTCCTCAAAGACCTGGGTGAAGAAGATGTTTCTCAATATAATGGAACTGACTATCTCAAATGTGGTATTGGAAGGGTAGCTCTTTGTTCTTCTTTTTTGTTATAGATTAAAGTGAGAGAAGCATATGCCAAAAGTGAATTGTCTTCTTTGCAAACTAAGCTCTTCAAAGACCTGGGTGAAGAAGATGTTTCTCAATATGATGGAACTGACTATCTCAAGTGTGGTATTGGAAGGGGTAGCTCTTTGTTCTTCTTTTTTGTTATAGATGACATTGATCAGGTGGACTAGTTAGATTCTCTATTCAGCACAACTTTCCTGAATCCTAGTGGTCTGGTAATTGTTACAACCCGAGATGAACTTGTTGAATCATGGTAGTTTGGTAATTGCCCGATGTTTCTCAATATTATGGAACTGACTATCTCAAGTGCGATATTGGAAGGGGCAGCTCTCTGTTCTTCTTTTTTGTTATAGATGACATTGATCAGGTGGACCAATTAGATGCTCTATTCGGCACAACTTTGCTGAATCCTAGTGGTTTGGTAATTGTTACAACCGAAGATGAACTTGTTGAGTCATGGTAGTTTGGCAATTGCCCGATGTTTCTCAATATGATGGAACTGACTATCTCAAGTGTGGTATTGGAAGGGGCAGCTGTCTGTTCTTCTTTTTTGTTATAGATGACATTGATCAGGTGGACCAGTTAGATGCTCTATTCGGCACAACTTTGCTGAATCCTAGTGGTTTGGTAATTGTTACAATCCTAGATGAACTTGTTGAATCATGGTAGTTTGCTAATTGCCCCAACCCTAGATGAGCTTGCTGAATCCTGGTAGTTCAGTAATTGTCACAACCCAAGATGAGTTTGCTGAGTCCTAATAGTCTGGAAATTGTCACAACATGAGATGAGAGGGTGCTAAAACATACTATAACAAATCTTTGTTGAACAAGTCCAAACCATGCTAGAATTTTTTTCTGTTGGCAATGGATTCCATCGATCACAGGATAGTGGTTATGAGGATTTGGTTGAGAGTTTTCTAAAAGGGTGTGCAGATTTATCTGTCCATCAAACTGTTGGGCACATAAAACAGTGGAAACAGTTTTATTGGTGGGATCTATTTAGAGTGCTGAACATGCTCTTATGGAGGATTTCAAGAATCACTAGAGTCTTGCTTTTGCTTTTAGAATGCATGACCATCTTCAGATACGGGAAAATAAACGTCAGCTAAACTTATCCCTCCTTGTCAGCTATGGCACAGTGTGCCTCTCCCTCTAGATTTCTACTCCTTTGATGATATTCAAAATTTTACAATTTGTTGGAAGCTTTCTGTAGCCTGATCATTTTTTTTCCCTATTTGCAGCATATATTTGATCTGCACCAATAGCAATGATCTTTCGAATCTGGCAATTTAATTCAATTTTTTATTCCTTCATCAGCACCCAAATTACTTTTGGTTTAAAAAGAAAATCAAATGATTCGTGCTAAGACATCAACTGTCTTGCTGTGGTTCAAGAATGTTTAAGAATTGGATCTGTATGGGCATTAACTACATAAGCATCCCTTCATAGAGTCCTCTGCAAAACTTGATGTATTATAGAATTGTAAATGGATGTTTCAAAAGACTATGCACGTGTATTTTGTTCTTATTTATACAAAATTAATTTCCCCTTAATCTTGAATAGACCATACATTTGGTATGTTAGAATTTTACCATTGCAAAATGGCTAAAATGAAGAATTTAACTCCAAATTTCAGGTTCAATTCCAGTTGAAAGAGCTTGTGCTTCGTAATATGCGATTGCAAGACTCTACAAATTTGACATAAATGCCCTTTAATGACGTGTCTCCCACTAGTTTCAGTTTTAGTTACGCTTAGCCATTTCTGTAATTTTGGTTGTATCTGAGATTATGACGTTGGTGGCTGCTGTAGTGGGTGTATTTAGGGCATTTCTTTTTTTAAGATTTTCAGTTTTGTTTTAAGTGGGTGCGTACTGGGTTGAAGGGGATTCTTTTTTGGCCATTGGTAAATATTTTCTTTTCTGAAGAGAAACGTAGTCAATTTTTTCTGGAAGTTGGTTGTTGGGTTTGAGTTTAATATTTTGAGGAGACTATCTTTTTTATTCTAAGAAATAAGACTATGAGTAATAATCTTTTGTTCTATTTTGTTTGTTTTGGCTTTCAATATGAAATTATGAATTGCCGGATCAGAGAATCTAGATATATGTCTGTTAAAATCTGCAGGAACAGAGGTTTGTCTGAATTAGTTTTGGTATTAGAGTAGTTTGCGATGGTCTAGAGGGAAGTCTGCATGAACTGGGGAGGAAGGGGCAGGAGGAATGTAGGACCTCAAAGAAATGGTAACGAATGGCTTAAGAGGATAGAATCCATTGAGGCGAGATTACATTTGGATGAGTTTGAAAAGGAACAGGAGAACTTGGGAAATGCTGCTAGGGTAGTAGATGCTATGGAAAGGCTCATTGAAGCCATGACTAGATAAGGCTCTAAGATAAAAATTGATATATTAGATTCTAAAGGTGAACTCCACCCAGATTTATTCTTAAACTAGGTTCAGGAGTTGGAGAAGTATTTCAAGATGGAAGACATTGATGGGGATGATCCTAACAGAGTAAAAATTGTAACATCCAAATTGAAGTCTCATGTTGCTCTATGGTGGGAGAACTTGTAGAGTTTGAGAAGAAGACAGGGAAAGGATAAAACTAGACTATGGCCTAAGATGCTAAAACATCTATAAGTTTGATTCTTGCCTTTTGATTACCAACAAAAAATATTTAAAGAATTTTAAAACTTAAAACAAAGAGATCAATTAGTGCAAGTTTATATTGAGCAATTTATGAGGATCCAAATCCAGATTGATAAACAAGATAACGAAGGGTGAGCGGTACCTAGGTATGTCAATGGCCTTAAGTTTCAACTTCAAGATGAAGTCGCCTTGGTGAAGGTACCTATTGACTTTTAGTCGCATCATGAAGTTTGGAAGGGTATGATAGTTGTAGTCTTGTTATAAAGAAGAGAAGAAGAAATTTAAGAGAGGGCTTTGGTCACCTGAAGAGGATAGTATATTAAGAAGCTATGTTCTCAAATATGACCATGGACATTGGAATCAAGTTCCTAAACTGGCTGGTCTACAAAGGTGTGGAAAAAGTTGCAGGCTCAGTGGATCAATTACTTGAGGCCAGGGCTAAAACATGGAAGCTTCTCCAAACAAGAACAAATGATTATCATCAATACACATGAAATCATAGGGAACATGAGAACTTGGGAAATGTTGCTAGGGCAGTAGATGCTATGGAAAGGCTCATTGAAGCCATGACTAGATAAGGCTCTAAGATAAAATTGATATATTAGATGCTAAAGGTGAACTCCACCTAAATTTATTCCTAAACTAGGTTTAGGAGTTGGAGAAGTATTTCAAGATGGAAGACATTGATGGGGATGATCCTAACAGAGTAAAAATTGTAACATCCAAATTGAAGTCTCATGTTGCTCTATGGTGGGAGAATTTGTAGAGTTCGAGAAGAAGGAAAGAATAAAATTAGACTATGGCCTAAGATGCTAAAACATCTATGAGCTCGATTCTTGCCTTTTGATTACCAACAAAAAATATTTAAAGAATTTTAGAACTTAAAACAAAGAGATCAATTAGTGCAAGCTTATATTGAGCAATTTATGAGGATCCAAATCTAGATTGATAAACAAGATAACGAAGGGCAAGCGGCAGCTAGGTATGTCAATGACCTTAAGTTTCAACTTCAAGATGAAGTCGCCTTGGTGGAGGTACCTATTGACTTTTAGTTGCATCATGAAGTTTGGGCGGGTATGACAGTTGGAGTCTTGTTATAAAGAAGAGAAGAAGAAATTTAAGAGAGGGCTTTGGTCACGTGAAGAGGACAGTATATTAAGAAGCTATGTTCTCAAATATGACCATGGACATTGGAATCAAGTTCCTAAACTAGCTGGTCTACAAAGGTGTGGAAAAAGTTGCAGGCTCGGTGGATCAATTACTTGAGGCTAGGGCTAAAACCTAGAAGCTTCTCCAAACAAGAACAAATGATTATCATCAATACACATGAAATCATAGGGAGTGGGAGCCGATAAGGGCGTGGTTCGATGGTTAAGTCACTCGGTTGTAGTGGCAGCCACCAGAGTTCAAACCCCAGTTGGGCCAACGAGCTTGCAGGCTTTACGCCTTCGCTGGGCCAATGTGCTCGCAGGTTTGAAGTGTTCTTACTAGGGGATGAGGTCCCCCATGTTGTGGCCTCATCGGTTCATTGCTCCAGGCAAAAGCATTCGTGTGGAACCGAAGGGCATGTTGCACCAGCATCGCCGGTCACGTTAAAAAGTTTACCAGGTGCATTATCTTTTAAAAAAATTAAAAAAAAAATCATAGGGAATGGGTGGTTTGAGATTGCTTCATTGCTTCCTGGGTGGACTAATAAGGAGATTAAGAATTTGTAGCATATCCATTTGAAGAAGAAGCTCAAAATGAACATTTTTGGCAGAGATACCAATGCCCACAAAGCTCTTGGTGAGGAAACTTTAGTGCACAACATCGCTAACCCTACTTGTTATGGAGTAAAAAGTAGCCACATATCTTTTTACCTCCTTGTTTGGCTTCTAGGTCCCTGTGATTGCATTATACATTCTAAATGTTCATCCCAATGCAAAATTGCCCAATACCAATGTAAATTAGGAATAAGGGGTCGATGTTTTACCTTATCCCAGACCTAAAAGGGGCTCAAAGACATGGGTGCCACTGCCCAAGTCTTGTTTGATTGGTCGAGGCAAAATCAAAGTTATTTCATCCTGGGACCTTTCAAAAGGTTTCTCTTTGTCAACTATTTTGGTTTAATTTCACAAATGTTAACGAGAAAGCATATATAAGTGTGTTTTTGAATTCATTATGAACCTAGATAGAGATAGCTAATTGGAAGCATTGGAGAAAATAGCATTCAAAGCGTTCATTGTGATTCTAAAGCAGATTTGTGTTGTCATTGTGTGTGTTGTTGTAGGTTTCAAGTTATCATCTATCTCTCTTTATGAGTTGAAGGATCTTCATCCTCCTAAGGGTTTCATCACATAGGTGATATCATTATTGTTTATCATCATTTGATGAACATTATATTGTTATTGTGTTTAGCCTCTGCCCTAGAAGGGCACACTCTCTTTATCTATCAACGGTGTTGGGAAGCTTGAATGTTATCCTAGGATTTGATTTGACTAAGGCAAGTCCCTAAACACCATAACCCCCAAACCCCTTCTCTTCTTCTTGTGCGTAGGTTACAAGAGTGAGATCTAGGAAATATGAAGATACAAGAACACTGAGCAGGAATCAAGGTTTCAGGATCCGATAGTAATTCAGCAATATTCCTCTGTGCAAGACTTGGGTGGTGGCGCCCTAGTCTCATTGTCCCTACTAACTCTAGATCTTACATCAGGGCAGCGTCTGCAACATTTCTCCAATTTACAATTTCTACATATTCAACCATTCAGGACTTGGGCAGTCCTAAAATAGTCCTCCAACACCTCTGCTTCTGAGACATGGGTTCTATCATCTTTCTGATCCTCCTTGTGCAATTAGTTTCTAGAGATTTGATGTACATCTTCTATTATAATCAAATCATCATAGAACTAGGGTTTAGTGCATTGTTGTCCTAGGGTTTCATAAAGAGACTTGATTAAATCTAGTCTTTCTATAACACTCCTGAGTATAAGATCTGTAGCTAAGTCCACCTCCATTTGGTAATGATTTGGCTCAATCTTGTCCTTGAATGTTATTGTGAAAGAGGGTTTGATCTAGTGTGCATGCTAGTTGTCGTCATTCTCCTCTTTTACACTTAACATTTTGGTGAACCTGTAGCTTCGAGCATTTGCATCTTGTTGACTATTAAAATTAAATCTTGCATTGATGCATTGCATTTATCCTCATTATTCATTTGAAAATCTTGCGTAATCTTGAAAAAAGTGCATATTTAGCTTGCATTTTTGGTAAAATCTTGCATTAGGGTTTCAAAAATTCTCTTGCATGATCATTTGAATAACATCAAACATTCATTAAATTTGATTTTGCATAATAATCTTGCATCATTTTGCATCTTTGATTTGAAAATTACACTTTTGCAATTACACAAATTGTGTATTTCAACATTAAGGACTTTGACATCTTCTTAACACCTCTTTGAGCAAAATCTTAAAATTATCTACATTTCCTTTTTGTGTAGCACTTTTAACATTATAATCACTTTGTTTGTAGTGAAATTAGTGTGTTTTTTCTCTTTGTAAAAACTTCAAAACCTCAATTTCCTCAAACTAGTGTCTTGGTGTGCAAAGGTATCACATACATGGCATCTAATCAAAACAATGGTGGTGTGGCTCCTCCCTAATCTAACAAGAAAAGGAAGGTTTGAGGTTGTTGAAAAGATGTTATAGGCTACAACTCCACAACCCAAGAAGGTTGTAACTGCTTCAAGACTAATGACAGATTCTACTCGGAATCAATATTTGGAAGTAGCCAAACCAACAAGTGACAAAGATCAGGAAGATTTTATTGAAGATTATTATTAGATCTCTTGAATTGAACTAGGTCCTTCTACCCATCAAGGAGATATTCACAATTTTCAATTTTTTGCTGTAAAACTAGTTGAAAGAATAGAAAAAGAAAAAGAGACTGGAGAACAACTAGAAGAACGGATTCATGTATTAACTAGTTATATCAAATCAATCATGGATATATCTACTCATCCTTTTAAAGTATCTTCATCACATCCAACAAATGTCATGTGGATAAAGAGATAATAAAAAAAATTGGTAAATATTAAGCCTATGGCAAGGCCAGTCAGCCTTGGGTAGAATGAATCAATTTTAATGCTTTGAATGTTGTTGAAGAAAAAATGAAGTTATATCAAAGGGTTGTTAATAAGAAGAAAGATTTATACAATGACTTGAAGAGGCCATAAAGGAAGATGCTATATGGCAGGGAGTGATTAGAGATCTTGATGAGATGGTGAAATACAACACCCAAAGTTTGATTGCTCAAAAGGTTTTGAATAAACTTGATGAATATGATGCAAATGCATGGTACAAAAGTATTGAATGGAAACTTATGATATTTAAGTAGACCATTTCAAAGCTTAAGAAATTATCAAAATCCTATGAGCTAATAAGATCAGACATTTTTATTATAAATTGCTTATCTTTTGAAGTAGATATTTTGAATAAAGATGATTCTAATCTAGAATATATTTAGTTGATCAAGAAGAGTTTCAAAGAAATGATTTATGTAGATCTCTTCAACAAAGAAATGATGAGTGCAAATTCATTGGAAAAATTGAGTGTCATATCTTCCACAATATCTAATTAACATAGAGAGATGTTGAAAGTTTTTGAATAGTTGAATAAAATTGATGAAACACTAGTTACATGGAAGTTACGACTCCTCAACACAACTTTCCCAAAGGCAAAATTGATTACTCCTACTATAAATAATTCAAGGTTTTTAAGGGAATGCCTTCAACTCCAGAACAACCAGACGCAGCCAAGGAGCAGAGTTCAGAGCAACAAAGTTAAAGAATTGGTCTTTTCTTTATGTTACTTTATTGTCTCTTTCATATTGTAATAAATTCATTTTAATATGACTTTATTTTTATAACTTTATGTTGGTTAAAGTTAATGAATTTTTATTTTGTTATTAAAGTCATAAACTAAAAATGGTTATAAAGTAGTTACAAAAGAGAAGGCCTATTTATACAAGGCTAGAATGTAAAGAAAGGACTTTTTGGATCCTCTCACTTTTGATAGAAAAGGAGAAAATTTGTGTGTTTTCCTTTGAAAATAAATAAAGAGATAATAGTGATGGTCGGTGAGCCTGTGTATTTTCATATATTTATACTGTTTCCTTTCCTATGTTAGAATAAAAATCATTCTTTGCGAAAATCTTTGTTATATGATTGGAAATATTTGTCATCTTTTATTATAATTTTTTTGGTGTAATCTAGGATGGATATGCAATAGTTTCTCTCAATTTGTGTGTTGTGAAAACTAACAAGTCTGCTCTTTCTTAAGTTAGAGTATGTTTTTGTATTCATGTCCTTGTTATACCTTCCTATGAAGTTTTATAAAGATAAATATGAGAGTTTGTCTTGGTGTGAGATTTGAATCTCTTTCCATTATTTTAGGAAAATCTAAAGGTTGTATCTTCTTGTTGATCAACTTAGGGTTTTCCCCCTTTTCCTTTATTTCCAAGTTTTAGATTAAGTCACCTTTCCTTCTTTCTGATCAAAATCATACCCCATAAAATCTAATCATCATAAGAGGAAGTTGCTCCTCTCAAATGTAGAGGAAGGTTGTTTTGTTGGTTAGAACCTCTCCAACTACTGGAATGATAGTCACTACTCCTTGGGTGAGTCATATAATAATTTTGCTATGACAAATCTATTTACCAACATATTTTTGGTGACTCTATTGAGGAATATGAATTGAAAGACTTAACATTTTATCGGTGAGTTGTTTTGATCAAACTCCAAGAAAATTTTCTTTAATTTACAACCATGGTGCTTCAACATAATTTCGGACTTGTTTTGCAACCTAATATTAAATGGTTGAACATTGAGCAAGAAGATATTATAATCAACCTGCATAATCTTGTTTGCAGATATTGAAGGTCCAATCAACAATTCCATCAAGTCAATCGATTGCTAGATAATGAAGAAGACTTCATGCAAGAGATAAGACAATAAACAAGAAGGTTTCGATAGGGGCATGGGTTGATTGTTGAGGAAAGAATTATTGTAGTGCCAAGGAGGAATAGATGAAATATTGTGCAAGTTATCCCAAATAATTAGCAGAATAACCAACAAAATATTCAAGAATAAATAGTTAAACTGGTTGGTAAAAGATACACTAGAGGTGATCATAGCAAAGGTATTATAGACCCTAATTTTGAAAGGTTGGAAAGAACTAATTTTACTGCAATATCTGCACCTACAATAAGATTCAAATCAACAAGTAGACCACCTTCATCAGCATGCACAACTATAAACTCATCTACTTGTTAAGCATTAATTTTACACAATACCGTTCTTCCTCTTATTGTTAATCCTCAACTAGTTATGGAACAACAACCACTTGTACCTTGGGGTACAACCATTGGTCTCCTAGCACTTGGAAATCAATTTCATGATCTACCACATGATTCTAGGAATATTTTACCCAACTTTAGAGGAGATGGAAAAGTTTCAATGAGTGAACACATTAATACCTTCTTTTTTGCTTGCACCATCCTAGGTGTTCAACATGAGAATGTTTTAGTTAGATTATTTGTTGAGTCTCTTGCAGATGAAATTGTTGAATGGTTATATCACTTACCTTCGACATCAATTAATTGATGGGATATTATGGTTAGGAAATTTGAAGATCATTTTTAAGAGTCCAGAAGATGAACATTCCTTGCTAGGAAAGTTGACTCAATTAAAGAAGGAAATGCGTGAGCCCATGTGTGAATTCATGATGAAATTCAATAAGATCATAAACAAGATCCCAGCAACGAAAAGATCCACTAATGAGAACCAAAAATATTTCTTTGTTAATGCACAACATCTAAGAAGGGAATGAGTTGTTGATTTAGAAGATGCTCAAAATGTAGCCATTGAGATTGAAGATGATCTTTTTACAGCCGGAAAATGGAAGTCTTTTGATCATGTTGTACAAAGGCTAGCAAACGATGCCATTGCTTTAAAAAGATAGCTTCCATGAATACAACAACCTTAGCAACCATTGTATCAAGATATACCTAGAAGAGGTTATATGCAACCCAATAATAACAATAGAAATAAGACATTGGAGTTACTTCCACCTATACAAAGACTTTCCATATAAGGTCCTTCAGCAAGTGAAAAGAGTAATGTGATGTGTAATTTTCATCTCACCAATAATCATGGTGGTACCTCATGCCTTGAAATGAATAGATTTATGTAGATGACAATGATGAAAGAAGCCATAGAACAAGTAGAAACATTTGAATAAGAGATTACCAATTTATATGGTGACTCTACTATAAACTTCCTTGAATATGAATCTAATTCAGAAAGAGGAGGTGATATTTTTATGGAATTAGATGGTTAGTTTGTGTTATTTTCACTAGAAATCTATAGCTTCAGGCATCCAAAGAAGCTGGGAATCAGAAAAATCAACAAAATGATGTTCCATCTCTAAAATATTTGTTATCTTAGAATTTTTCTTTTGTTGTTACTCCTTCAATTTCAACATATAAATCTATAGGTGCAATGGTTTCTTCTTATTCTTCTTATTTGCCTATAAACAAGTCTTGTACTACTTTTGACTTCTTGGAACATTGTAAAAATACTAAGGTCCAAATATCCCAAGATGAATATCTTAGATTAAATCCTAGTGAATTGGATCATTTTGTACATTATGTAAAATCAAATCTCTTTGCTTCCTCTTCCACTAGTTTAAACACTTAGTCTTTTGGAGCAAATGTTAACACTGAAATTACCTCATCCAGTTTTTGTTCTAAGACTAAAAATCTCATTTCATCCAAGCTCGATGAGAAACCTAACCCATTTTATATATCTTTGCACATTTTCAGGTGTAAGTTAAACAATTGTATCGTAGATTCAGGTACATCAAACAATGTTTGCCAACCAAAGTTGCTCATGCATTAGGTCTTTCCCCTACTAAGACTTTTGGAAAATGTCACTCTATGGAGTCTAAACAAGTACCCTTAATTGGATAAACCAAAGATGTCCAAGTGGTCTTAACTACTTATCCAAACAAAAGACTCAAATTGACTATCTTGGTAGCTAATATTCCAACAAGCTATGACATGTTACTAAGTTAGAGTTTTTGTAAAGACCTAGGCAGTGAAATCCAAATGGATTAGTCACATGCTTACATTCCCATTAGTGGTTCAAGAAGTTCAAAGGGTTGGAGGTATCTTTATCTTGGTGTCTTGGATTTCCTTACCTAGGAATGATTTATTTATCATTCTACCCTAGTCTCTTAGACTAATCATTATTGTAAGGCCTATTATGCAACCTTAGCCCTCATTGATGTGTGTAGCAACATTGTTATAAGGTAACCCTTTCTCATTCATTGCAAATTTGTAGGATAGATCCTTCATTGCTCCTGGATCATCTTGTCAAGCTTATCCTTAGCTATGAGAGGTTTACTTGAGGTGCCTACATCTGGCTATAAGATCTTAACATTAGCTCTTTTGACTTGTTTTCCTAATTCTCTCATATTACTTTCGATGTTGATTCCCATGGTATAAACCTCTCTTAGAGTCTTAGGGTTCTTGCAATGGAGGCAATATCCCAACTTAGAATCAAATGCTCCATAATAGAGAACCAGACACATTAATTTATTGGGCCTCAAACTACATGGCACCTTTCTCATTATCATAAATAACCTAGTGTTGAAATCTATAACAATGTCATTCACTCCCTTTTTGATGGTTGTTAACTCATGAATTGCAAACTTGGGGTCAATCCTACCTGAATATTGTAATTTGAAAACCCTCATAAATTCCTACCATGAGTCTATGTTGCCATCCAAAAGGCTTCTATACCATTCTTTTTCACTCTTTTCTAAAGATTGCATAAATAGCTTCATCATAACATATTCATCTTCAATTTCAAATTCATTAGTGACATTAATGAAGTGCTTGAGGTGTTCTTCCCCAATGATATCATTATTAACCTATAACTTTAGCACTTTCTCCTAATTTCATTGGTTTTTCGATTGGGATAATTAGAGATACCATAAAATTCTAGGTATGTATATCTTCCTATTCCTAACGTTTGTCTCAATGGTGGGAATCTTCGAGCTTGTCTTTGGAACTAGGCTTTCACATTTGGGTGATTATGAGCTATTGGAACTTATGTTGTTGATTTGTTAATAGATATTTAGGAACATTATGAGCATAAATTTGATTTTGTTGCTGATAATTCTATGTAAGTTGAAATTTTTACAATTTAATTCAAGCTTGAAGTTCTTGTTACCTTTGTTTGAGGTGGTCAAGCAAACATAAACTCTGATCAATTTCTCTCTCTAAGCTCATTCTCTAATTGTGTAGTTGCAATGGCATCATGGAATGTGGGGTCTTGCTTATGTTCAATTCTATGTGAGGAGGTAGGGAATTAGGGTGTGAGATCATTCTTGTGGTTGTTACATGTGGATGATTAGGTAGGTTCATATCTTGAATATGTGCCTCATGGGACATACTTCTATTTCTTCCCCTTATATTCATTGCATTTATTAAAATAACATAGTCATGTCTATGAGTTCTCCTACCAATTCTAATAATTTTGTCACTTAATTCATTTTAAGTAATGGATATTGTTTCAAACTAGCAAACATATTATCTCTACTAGAAGGACCAACATCAATTCTTTGAAGAGAAAGTCTAGTAGGCATAGCTATATTTCTAGCTTTCTAGGAAGTACGATGTCTTCCTACTTGTATTGCCACATCTTCAAGTTCTTGGAAATCTCTTGAATTCCCTCCTCTTGCATTCTCAATTCTTAACTTTAACCTTTGGATGGGTTTAGTTCAATATGGTCGCCACTCTTCACTTAGGAAGAGAGATAATTATTTGTAATGATCAACAAAACATCCAAGTCCTGATATGATCAATAGAACAAAAGAATAAAACTTTTAATACTCATATCCATCCCTAACAATGGCACTATTATGTTGGGTCCCAAAATTTCAGATCCACAATCCTAGAGATCAATCTATCTTCAAGACCAGCGATTGGTCTTTGTGAAGATAGATCATGTCAAGAACTCATCAACAAAGTGTGGATGATCAGAGGCTAATTTCTAAGAGTGGGTATTCTCTCCTTCACTTTGGGCTCAACTAGACCCAAGAGGGTGTTCCTAGAGGTATTCTCAATAGGATTTATAACAAAGAATAATGAGCCAAACTAAACCCTTTACAACTGTACCCAATGTATGCTTAGCCCTAATATTTTTACTAGGATGAAGACTAATTGGTTTCTTATAAAAACCTCTTCTTAAATAGATATTGACATCATTGCATATATGCAAGATGAAAACAATATGCAATACATGGTTCTCTGAGATAAGTGACTATCATAATTTACTTAAATATTTCTCTAGGTTATACCACTAAATCATGAAAGCGTGTAGAAAATTAACATGCTCCTAAAATACTAGTGAGATTTGATTTTATGTTCATGAATATGGTTGATTGTTAGCCTCCAAGACCAATGCTAATCCTAATGGGTGATAAATTCCTGATTGTAAAGGAAAACAAGGAAAACTTGCAAATTATAACTAAACTAAGTTTATGTATAAACACACATAAAAAATATCATGTAATACTAAAAAAATACATATGAAAAAAAGAATGAGCATTACAAGAGCTCTACAATGATTTAGAATGCTATCACATTTATCAAAGCCCTATTATATTCATGCCAACAAATGTGGCAAGAGGAACCCTACAAATAGGTTTGAGTGTTCCCCTAAAGATTTACAAACTACCATGGGGACATTTAGTTATAAACACCATTACCATATGAAGCCCTTCCTATAATTTGTAAAAAAAGTTAGTTTTCTAACAAACTGGACATGTAAGAATTGAAAACCCTTAATTTATATTTTGGCACACACAACTTCTTAGAAGTAAAAATTTGATCAACCCTTTTTACATCATGTGAACTTATATTTATAAAATTTTAGATTTGTGTCATTCTGCAACCTATTGGGAGTTCATAAGATATTCTCTAGTCAAAGCATTAAACATGAGAAAGTACACTAGATCCATAAAAATATGCATTGAGCTAGGTGCAGGGTGAGTTCTCATAAGAAAAATGCATTTCCCACCTAAAATGGGTAGCCTGGCACCTACATGTAGACTAGCAGTGGCTAGGTCTTCAACTAAAGCATTAATGGCATTTGATTCATCGTCTTCATCCTTTGTTGTAATATGCATGTGGATCTACACTCTTGGGATGAGCAATGGTATTTTCATAGGATAAGTGTGTTTATATAGTTGTAGGGTGTCAATTTTAGCCATTAATGGCATCCTGAGAGGTTTAGGAGAGTGGGTGAGGCATTTGGTAGATTTATGGAAATCCAATGTAGAACTAGAGGTTAGATGTGGACATGTCTGTGGGAAGTTGGAAAGTCAATAGGGAGAAGTGTGGAGGGAAACAAGGAAGTGCATGGAATTGGAATTTGGAAGGATGGAGGGAAGAGTGGAAGAAGCCTATGAGTCCATGGAAGGTTGGAAAAAGTGAACTTAAAGGGGCACAAGTAAACAATGGGCATCCAGAAGTGAAGGGTGTTTATAAGTCAGGGAGAATCTAGCAAGGATGAAAATAAAGGAATATTGGTGCAAGGGCACCCAAGTATAAAGACATCTTATGAGGTCAAAGTACATTTTTTCTTATTTTTAATGTTCATACATGATTTGTAAGGTCATGAAGTCTATTGGTATCGAAAACAACTCATTTGTAAAGCTTAGAAAGCCATTTTTGTGCCAAGAGACCTAAAAGGTCCTAATATGGTCAAGGTTGGTCAAAGGGTCAAAATGGCCAAGGAAAGGTTTGAGAGGTTGTAAATGGTCATAATTAGTCCATTTTTTCATGTGAAAGGTGGTCTAGGATGGAGATTTTGTATAAAGTTGTCAACATTGAAAAATGGCAAAAGTTGTAAAGTTGTCAAGGCAAGATTAGGGGGTATGAAGAGTCATTGTGTTAAAAGAGGGTAGTTAATCAGTTAAACTTATGTGGAGGTCAATATTGTGTATGTATACACCTATTTAAGCATGTAAAACTTGAACCAAGATGAATATATGTGAATTGGATTTGAAATTTGTGATTTTAAGCCCTTATTCTACAGTTCTAACTATTTTTTCTCCGGTTCCAGGCCTTGTATGGCCATGTACGGCTTGGAATCTGTACAATATTAATGTGATATTTAATTAGGATGAATAATCTTCATTTTAGTTCAAGTTTCATCGAATTTGGTGCAATATTGAGGGAGATATGACTGTTTTATGGATTGTAACTTTTAGATTTTCCCTACAATAGTCCTGTTGCAGCATTTGGTACGGTTTGGTATGGATAGATGTAGAAGAAATCTATATATGGTTGGAAAGAGGAATGAGTTACCTTTCAAATGCATCTGGTGTGAGGTCTTAACTTGATTCCTAGAGGAAGATATCACGTTTTTTCTAAAACTGCTCTGTTAACTAGGTTAACTAGGGTTTTGGTAGGAAAAATGTCATAAAACCTCATTCCACCGTGGGAATCCTCTAAAACTTAGTGGAATGGAAGTAGATGGATTTATTGACATGTTGACCAAGGCTCAAGACTGAAAAAGTTGTTTTGGTGTGTTTAAAATGATGCCCTAGGTGACTGCAGTAGCATTTTCCTTGTTATTCTTGCATTTGAAGTGGGAAAACAAGCATAGAATGAAATTGTCTTGCATCCTGACCACAAAAACCTTAAAATCCATAATTTGGGGATGTTTTATAAGTTTTCAAACCTTTCTTTGAGTTCTGGGCTTGCATTCTTTGGTAGTCTCTTTGTAAATTTGGCCTAATTGGCGCACTAGGCCACTGACGGGGGTTATTGGTTAAGGCATACTTTCCAAAACAACCCAAACCCATTCTAGAGTATGTTGTGGGGAGAAATAATGGGTATCTAATACATGTTTGAGATTTGAATTTGGATGTTTATACAGAAAGATATTGGGACTGTTCTCTGTTTATAGGGCTACTAGCCTTTCTTGGGGTTTGTGAAGGAACTAGTAGTTTGAAGTTTGATCCACCTTTTCCAATGGATGGGATGGGATCTAATACATGTCCAAACACCATTTCCAAGAATAATTCAAGACTTTAACTATTGTTCCCACTTTTCCATGAAGATCCTTATTTTTGGGCTCATTGGTGTAGTTGAACCCCGCCGAATTTGTCCTTCTTCTTGTATCCAATTTGCCTCTACATCATAGTGGTATCAGAACGAGAAGATCTTGAGTGTGTAGATAGACCACCGAAAGAGGCAATCCACACCAAGACCTTGCTAAAAGTTTTGGATTTTCTGTTGTTAAGTTGTTTGGTTGCAAGTGCTTGATCCATCTAGCTACAAGAAGGAGATTTCTGAGGTTGTGTGTGGGAAGATGAGGATGAGGTCTATCATGACCATTCTCCAATAGAGATTAAGCTGGATAAGGGTGCAGAGAGAGGCCACTGAGAAGAAAGTGGTAAGGTGCATCACCAGGATCTGCTGTTAGGTAAGATGAATGGTTTGGTGAGTTGGTGTTGTGAAGCAGCGTGTAGGGTGGACATCTGAAGAAGCACTTGAAGTTGCAGCCAGTAAAGTACTCCACTAATAGAGGGGGTGAGAAGGTGAAGATAGAAAGGCAATGCAAGGACAATCCTGTGTCCTTCTGAAGATGAACTTGATGGCAATGGCAAGAGGCAAAGGTAAGGGCAAAGAATGACACCAAGGCAAGGATAAGGGAGTTTTCAAAGAGAGGATCAATCCAAGACAAAGAATTGTTGTAGGTTGCTGTTCCATTGTTTCCAAGGGACTTGGAAAGGTTTCAAGGCCGGTTGTATGGTGCAGGGGCACCCAAGTATAAAGGCATCTTATGAGGTCAAAGTGCATTTTTTCTTATTTGTAATGTTCATACATGATTTGTAAGGTCATGAAGTCTATTGGTATCGAAAACAACTCATTTGTAAAGCTTAAAAAGCCATTTTTGTGGCAAGAGACCTAAAAGGTCATAATATGGTCAAGGTTGGTCAAAGGGTCAAAATGATGCAGAGGCATCCACACTATAACCTTACAATACAGCATGGATGTCTGCAGCCCATCATCATCATCATCATCATCATATTTTGCTTTACACCGTCAGCATCATCATCATATTTCGGACGAGCACTGTTCACTTCCTCCTGCCAACTACTGTTCACTTCCTCCGTTTTCTACCTATCATCATCATCATGATGTTCAACTAGCGCAAACATCCTCCTGTTGCACTGTTCATCGGGCGCCAAGCTCCATCGGCATCATCATGATATGCAACACCCCCTTCGTCAGCAGCATATCCAATATCCGGTTGCTCCAAAGATCCTGATGATGATCACCTTCAGCACCTTCCCTTCGATACCCCGATAGCCGACGATACAAGCGACAGCATCATGATATGATTTATCCGGTTCTCTCGAAACCTCCTGATGATGTTAACACAACTTTCTGCCGAGGACTTCCGCCGATACCTAAGCACTTAACGACAGCAGGATAAACTTGCATAGGGGGATATCTCAATATCCTGATGACGATGACGTCATATCCTGATGACGATGACGTCACCCAATATCCTGATGACCTCTTCAACACTTAGTAAAAAAAAAATGAACTTTCACTCCCGCATCTGCTAGCGATACGCGGATGATGGGCACTCCCGAGAGATGACCCTGACGGCGATATATACGCTGAGTATATATCCGACTTAAAACATCCCGATGCACTTGCAACATGCAAACTTCAACAGTTTCATGACCCGATCTTCTACCTGATGCCGATACGCTCCTCCTCGGCTCCTCCTGATGATGATCACCCCGACGCACTTGCACTTCATGCAATCGACAACATCATGCTCTCCTCCACTTATCTGGATGACGATGCCCAACGCGACTGCAGGATATTTGCAGAAATATCCTGATGATGCCGTTTTAACAACTTTTAGCCTTAGCAAAATTTCACTTCGCCGATCCTCCTGGGATGACCCGATCCACTCTCAGGGTGATCTTCCACACTTCATCAGCTTGACCTAGCACATGCCCATGCTAGGGTCTTCAACACCTTTCAACCGCGATCCTGCACACCTGCATGCGAACAAACAAACTAACACCTACCCTACTGTACATAACCATTCCACCGATCAGACGAATCAACCGGTGGAATGGATCAGTGTATCCATGAAACCACCCAAACCAGCAAATCGATTACACAAAGGAGATCAAACAGAAAATGAAACAGGATCTTTATTGATTTCAAAGATGCAATACAATATACTGTTTCTCACACAGCACACTCGAACTCCTCTACTCAATGCAATACTATACTACCGATCGATGATCTACAGTCAACTGATCCTCATGCTTAAATAGATTTGCCTTCGAGTACTACTGACCCGACTCCAAGCGGCTGGGAACTCTCCAGGCGGCTGGGAGATCCAACCGATCATACATCATGACAGCTGTTCTAACAAACTACCTAAAAATAGTAAAAGCATGGTCAGCATGATCTTATCATGATCAGCATGACCTTATTACATGCATTGGTCTTATCAGACCTTCTTGGAAACATAAACAAGACCTAAAACTACTAACTGCCTCATGAAGGCTAGCTGTCAGGTAGGTGCTCCTGCACCACAAAATGGCCAAGGAAAGGTTTGAGAGGTTGTAAATGGTCATAATTAGTCCATTTTGTCATGTGAAAGGTGGTCTAGGATGGAGATTTTGTATAAAGCTGTCAACATTGAAAAATGGCAAAAGTTGTAAAGTTGTCAAGGCAAGATTAGGGGGTATGAAGAGTCATTGTGTTAAAAGAGGGTAGTTAATCAGTTAAACTTATGTGGAGGTCAATATTTTGTATGTATACACCTATTTAAGCATGTAAAACTTGAACCAAGATGAATATATGTGAATTGGATTTGAAATTTGTGATTTTAAGCCCTTATTCTACAGTTCTAACTATTTCTTCTCTGGTTCCAGGCCTTGTATGGCCATGTACGGATTGGAACCTATAAAATATTAATGTGATATTTAATTAGGATGAATAAGCTTCATTTTAGTTAAAGTTTCATCAAATTTGGTGCAATATTGAGGGAGATATGACTGTTTTATGGATTGTAACTTTCAGATTTTCCCTGCAACAGTCCTGTTGCAGCGTTTGGTACGGTTTTGTACAGATAGATGCAGGAGAAATCCATATATGGTTGGAAAGAGGAATGAGTTACCTTTCAAATTCATCTGGCGTGAGGTCTTAACTCGATTCCTAGAGGAAGATATCACATTTTTTTCTAAAACTGCTATGTTAACTAGGGTTTTGGTAGGAAAAATGTCATAAAACCTCATTCCACCGTGGGAATCCTCTAAAACTCAGTGGAATGGAAGTAGATGGAGTTATTGACATGTTGACCAAGGATCAGGACTGAAAAAGTTGTTTTGGTGTGTTTAAAATGATGCCCTAGGTGACTGTAGCAGCATTTTCCTTGTTATTCTTGCATTTGAAGTGGGGAAACAAGCATAGAATGAAATTGTCTTGCATCCTGACCACAAAACCCTTAAAATCCATAATTTGGGGATGTTTTATAAGTTTTCAAACCTTTCTTTGAGTTCTGGGCTTGCATTCTTTGGTAGTCTCTTTGTAAATTTGGCCTAATTGGCACACTAGGCCACTGACGGGGGTTATTGGTTAAGGCATACTTTCCAAAACAACCCAAACCCATTCTAGAGTATGTTGTGGGGAGGCATAATGGGTATCTAATACATGTCTAATATTTGAATTTGGATGTTTATATAGAAAGTTATTGGGACTGTTCTTTGTTTATAGGGCTACTAGCCTTTCTTGGGGTTTGTGAAGGAACTAGTAGTTCAAAGTTTGATCCACCTTTGCCAATGGATGGGATGGGATATAATACATGTCCAAACACCATTTCCAAGAAGAATTCAAGATCTTTAACTTCTGTTCCCATTTTTCCATGAAGATCCTTGTTTTTGGGCTCATTGGTGTAGTTAAACCCCGCCGAATTTGTCCTTCTTCTTGTATCCAATTTGCCTCTACATCAAATATGAATGATTTGGGATATGGGGAAATGCATAAAAGCAAGGATGGTTGGGACTTAGGAAACTATGAAAAAGTGGAAGAAGTCCAAAGAAAACCTCCAAGTTTGAAAGAAGAGGAAAAAGGTAAGAAATTCGGAGAAAGAAGTTTGTAGGATCAAGAGGGAAGTCTAGACAATGGAAGAAGTCCACAAGTTTACAAAAAGTACACAAAAGCTCAAAGCTATAAAGGTGTAAAAATCAAAGGGAAAAGAGGCAATGTGGAAGATGGCTAAAGTCCCTAAAAGTTTTACAAACCCACAAAATGATTAAAAAATGAACATAAACAACCTTATACTTAGAAATTTATAGATTTTTACATCTTAGGAAAATAGCTATAGTGTAAGGGAGACAAGGCACTATACCAAGCACACTTTTTGACCAAGGGGGCCCAGTGAAGACTACTCAAATCGATAATTAACGATGGGCTAGACTAGGCCAAAGCACAAATATGACATGACTTAAGAAAATTTTTGGACTATTGAGGTATGTGCCAATACGCACCACTTCCAAATCAGTTCTAAAGAACAATCAAAATATATTCCAAAAGCATAAGTGGAGCTCACTCCACAAGTACAACAGTAATGGATTACAAAATGTCTATCTCTAATTCCACATATGTCAAGCAATGAATCTACTAAAATTTCTATATCATACCATGATGAGATACAACTACTTGAAAGCAATCTTAATTCCCACAATTAGGATGATGATGATGATATCCTTAGTGATGAAAATGTAATTGGTTGATCTTTTATGCTCTATCTATCTCTATGAAGCAAACATATATACTTTAATTGATAGTGTCTCCCACTCATGGGCATATCCCTCCTATGATTAACATTATTATTGTAAGGCCCACCCTTCCTCCTTACATGATCATACTTTATTTTGATTGACTTGTTGCTTATAACACTCATGGGTATGATGTTTTTGTTGATGTTTATTTTTGCAGACAATCACCAACAATGGGAAATTCTGGGAATGTGGGATTAATTTTTAGAATAACCTCTAGATTTTAAAGAAGTTGGCTCTTCTCTAGGGTTTGTGAGAAAAGGGAAGAAAAAACAAGATTACAGATACAATATAAAATAACTTCCTAAGGTGATGCACCAATAATATGTTTTGATTTCAAATAAGCACAGTGATTAAATCCTTTAAAATCTATGCTAAGTTAAAGAGCAATATGCATGATTAACAGAAAGAGAATGTGAAACAAATTTATATTCAAAGGCTAAGCTTAAAGAACTTGCAATAAAGGTCTAGAAAAAATCACAAAATGCATAGAACATAGGATTCTTCTCATTAATATCTTCAACAAAGTACATAAGGCAAAGAGCATGCACAGATCTACAATGTTTCTTTTCTCAAAAGATAATTGTAAAGGCAAATGACATATATATGATCTAACAACACAAATTCTCTCAACAAATATATTTTTCTGTATATCTCTATCTATATCATATCTATTACAAATTCCCATATTTATAGTACAAAATTGAGGGTCTAGCCTCTAGCGACAACTGTGAATTTCCAACCGCCTGCAAAACAAAATTGATGTCAACTGAAGATGCCATTGGTAGCCCACACGCTAAAGATTTCCCTAGATTCTGAATATCTGCTCTGACGCTTCTTATTATAATACACTCTGAGTTGTGCGATATGATAGATTCTCCCACTCATTCTCTACATTCCTATTAGTCGGCAAGCATGTTGAATATGGCTCAAACTCATGGTACTTCTATTAGTGCCATTGAGATAGGTGGCGCCTTCTGCGGTCTTCAAAAAGACTCCAAAACATATACGTGGCACTTTGGCACTCTCTTGACAAGGCCTTTCCTAGATAATTCCTTAAACGCGCGTCGTGCTAACACCTGGCGCTTTCCGCTGCTCCCATTCTTAATAAAAGACTTAGATTTTCATAACACTTGGCGGGTTCCGCCATTTTCAAAACTGAGACAAGTGGCACTTTTGCGCTACTTCACAAAACTTCACCAAAAAATTTCCTTCAAACACCTGCCATGTTGACACGTGGTGTCATCCGCAGCTTTCATTAACTTTGAAGCTTGGGTCCTGCCACAAACGTACATCAGCTTATGACCTGAAAAGACTTAACAAAAAAGGCCAAAGCACAAGGACATGTGGCAAACTTTGCTTAATTCATAAAAAGACACGTGGCAAGCTGGTAGGCTTTTAAGACACCTTCACTAAAAACTTCCCTTGAATCTCTACCATGCCAACACATAGCCCTGTCCATTGAGATTCAAAATCTTTAAAACGAAACAAATAGGAGACCTGTCGAACACTGTAGTTGAACTAAATGACAACACTTGGCATGTTTCACTGATACAAGCCTAGCCACATGGAGACTCTGTGCTTCTTTTGAGTTTCTTCGCCGCTATGCGTCTTCAAAACCCCGCCACTATGACGCGTGGCATCCGTGCAAGAGAAAACTGATACTTAGCCAATTCATAGTTGCTTATTGACATAAATACTGGAAACAAATACATATCAAAATGTAGAGTTTTTAATCTCTACAATCCTTGGTGACTCACTTGGGACTCTATGCCTACATAGAGAGAACCCAAAAATATTGCAAAAAGATACAAAAAATTAAAATTACATAGCCACATAAATAGGGATCTAGAGATTTTGCAATGCGGCCTGGTACCCAGACCACTCTGAATTTGACAAACTCTTTCTCTTTTGTAATTCTTGGAATGCAAAATCCAAGTCAATGATATCCTTATGAGAGAAAGATTGTAGGATCTGAACCATTGTATGCAACTGGAACTCCAACTGAGCCATCAGAAGCAAAACTGACTCCACCTCCTTGACAATTGACAAATCACTCAGACTCTAGAAAACAGTCTAATCATTTTGCTTTAGAAGGAGCAATGTCTTTATCTCATCTATCATTAAGATAGTGCTATTATTAGGGAAAGGAGATGGGAGTCCCATATGCACCAACTTTTCTATATGCCCCTTCATGCCTTTGAATCCTTCCTTCAAAGTGTTTAGGAGGATCTTGTACCTTGTCATAGCCTCAATATTGCAGCTCAGAACTTCATTCACTCTTTCTATTGCAGTCATCCTGTCAGTAACCCCTTCTTCCAGCAAGGCTTCTTCTAAGGCATCATAAAATTTTTGCAATAAAAGCTGAGAGTCTGAGACTCTTACAGAAACATAAAACAAGGTAGACTCTACTAAAGACTCAACCTTTTCACAAAGCTATTGGGCAGTCAAAAGAAATCTAAGAGCAGGCTTCAGTTGTGTGACCTCATCTGAGATCCTTTGCCATGAAGATACATAAAACTCTTTAACCATTGTCAAGACTCTAGTGCTTTGAGGCCTCTAATGTAATTCAATAGTCAATTGTTTGAACTTCTCTTGCTTAGCCATATATTGTGCTTGATAAGCACTACCCTGGTCCTACTCTTTCTTAAGACTTTGTTGGAGATGTAACACATCTTGAGCCTTGTCTTGTCTTTTCTTTTCCGCAAGAATCTTCTCTTGATCAAGTGCACCGGCAGTAGCTTTTACTTGTGTCAATTTGGCATGTAAGGCAGTAACATTTGCTTGAGATGCTTGGAACACCTGTAGCAACATAGTAGATTAGATATCTTTATTCAAGTTATCAATTTCCAAGTCCTTAGCCTTTATTTCAGCAGTAAGGCGATTAATGGCGGCCTTTGTCTTGGTCAAATCTACTTCTGCCTTATGCATCTTCCTAGTCACCTTCAAATAGTTTGTTGTTACAACTGTAGAGGTTTCATTCATCAACTCCACCTTGTCTTGAGGCCTGAATTGGGTCAGATCCATGGCCACTGCATTCATAGTGCGATCCTCTAGCCTCATCTACTCTAGAGGCTTGATCACATTAGGGCTCATATGAGTGATGGTGAGAGATTGTTGAATTGGATCAAAAAGGGTTTTCATCTATGGAGTAGCAGGGTTTTTCTCTCCTTCATTCTCTTCTTTTCCCTTCTAGATTCCCTTGCCTTCTTGGCAACCTCTGCTTGGCTTTGAAAAGCAGGTGGAGAAGCAATTAGTCCACCAGCAAAGGAATAACCTTGTGGGAGACCATACGAAATAGTGGTGATTTGTTGGCTGAGGTCTGGTAGGGAAAAGGCTCTTCTTGGCATGGATGGAGAAAGTATAGGTAATCCAAGAGCCCTTGATATTAACAAAATTGAGGAATTGGAAGGGGAGGAAATGGATTGCAAAGGTACAACAGAGGTGGTAGGAGATGTGGAAGTATAGGGCATTTGGGTTGCCACCCCTAATGAAGAAGAAGATTGAGAAGGAGAAAAGGGAGGAGGCATACTTACCTGTGGTGTTGTCATTACTACAGGAGCTTGTTGTTGTGAACCCTCCATGATACCCTCTTCTTCTTCCTATAATTTTAGCTTCCACTTCTTCCTCGGAGGCTTTTCTACTACATCTTTAGGATCTTCCTCCTCAATTGCTTCTTGTATAAGTGATTCCTTTGAAAAGGCCACTCCAAGACCCCCAGATGCTGAAGCTATTTGGGTCTCATGAGATGGTTATTGTACAACTTTTTGTTGTTCGATGACACTAAGAGGTTGTGGCCAAGTGGTTCTTTGAATTTGTTCAGTAGTTTCCTCTTTTTCCTTAGTCTCCTTTTCACAGTTCAAAAAATTGCTTGTGTCAGGGCTTGAGACAGGAGTCATGTGATCTCCATCCCACAACCTCTCCCACTCTTCATCCATTGCAACTTACCTGAAGGTAGCAATAATCTCAGCAATCTCCTGCTTGTATTTCCAATAGGCTGATATCTTCTCAGGAGTCCAATCTTTATTCCTCAGAGTCTGCCTTAAACGATGGGTCATATGCTTCTTAGGATCATACTCTTGAATGACAGTGTAAAATGTCTCTCATGGCTTAAGAGCTTCAATAGGCACATCTGTTAGTTCCACATAAACATCCGGAGTCTCCCTCTTTGATGACCTCCTCTACTCCCAAAATGGTTGACTCTCATGAATGAAGACTGTATGAACATTATTTTTCATAATCTAGGATGCCAGGAAACTATTTGGATCATAATCCCATTGATCTTGTACCATCAAGAATCCATAATTTGCCAAGTTGTTCTATAAAAGATACTCTGTTTATTTCCTCTTTACTGTGATTCCTGCCTTAGACCAAGGGGTATCATAAAATTTCTTCTTTCTCTTCTTGCTTCCAAAGTTATTGTCAATTATTGACAATTGGCGAGCTACCTCTAAGACTATGACCCTGGGAGTCAAGACCTTTGGAAGCATGGCAGGTTCACCAGCAAAGCCACAAAGTCTTACTATGGTGAAATGGGCTCCAAAGAAATAGTCACAAAGAACTTTGGAATTTACTAAAAAACCCCTTATTTTATCAATCATTCTATTCTCAATACCCTCAGAGTGCCATTGCTCAAAAATAGGTGCTACAAAATACTTTGCAAACTCATATGGATCTGAGGTTTTTGAAAGAATATGAGTCCATGCAGACATAGGAATAGTTTTCCTACTATCTACCTCTAGGTCATACATATCCAGCCAAAAATATTGTTGAAAAAATTGGTAATTCTGATACAAAATTAAATGGAAGAGATATGTTGAATACCTGAAAGTTTGCATGTCAGCAAAATTGGACAATTGTTGAACCAGAGCCCATGAAATATGCTTTGCAAAGTCAAATTTGTATTGTGTGGCTTTATCAACCATCTTGAGTCTAAAAATAGCTGTCAACTGTGAATCGAATACATTGGCATCCTCATCTTGGCTAAAAATGAAGGCCAACATGGAACAACATCCTACACATCCAAGGTGAAATAGAATCGAGATAAAGGCAAAATGGGCAACTAAGTGTTGTCCTCATTTAGACGCAACTCTGTATTTAGGAACCCTAGCTTTGTGCATACACTCTACCATATGCTCTACATTCTAGATATATCATAGAAATGGGCATCTCGGTCATGGTATAGACATAACATATCCCGAATTGCCTTAAGAGTAATTTGGAGCATAAGGTCATTTTTCTGAATTGTTGAAGTTTTAGCATCAAAAAGATTTGCGCACAACCAAACCAACTTGGGATAATGATGAACAATAGGGACCATGAATTGAGCCAATTGAGAAGTCCAAATTCTCATATTGAAAGTCTCGGATTCACCTTTCTTTACTCGCAAGATGGATCTCACATGCAGTACCTCCCTTTAGTTTTTCAGATTCTTGGCAATACGAGGGTCAAAAATTCCATCAGTGTAGTCTTCTCCTTGCGAAGGGTCAACTGTGTTTCTCTTCTTTAAGGCCTTAGTCCTTGGCCAATTGACTCTTGGTTGTGCCTTGGCTGATGTGTATGGCTTGCTTGCTTTTCCTCCACTTCTCTGGTAAATAAAAAAGACCCTCTTGTTCAGCCCCTTTAGCAGATTGTTCTCCTTCCATTTCTTGATTTTTGCTCAATTCAAGCTTTCACCAAACTTCTAAACTCTAGAAACTTAAACTTAAATTTCTATTACAACCAGAACTCACACTAAAGGCTCTGGAATAAAATGGGCAGAGCGAATTTCTAAGAAACTTCAAAGCAACAATATGGAAAATGAAAGGCAAGGGGGCAATTTAAATTCTTGACTCTGTCAGAGGAATTAATGTTGCATTAAATAGGCCATCATTATAAATGACTAAAGATACGCGCCAAAGTGATGGTTAGCAAATATTTTAAATCTAAACAAGATCTCATGCCAATTCTCATTAATGATAACGATCTTTTGGAATGATTGGCTATCGCCCTTAAAGTACGTGTACTTTTTAACGGTTTTGAGAAAAGGGAAAATACAAGACATAGAGGCCAACATGCTAAGGACGCATGTTACTAGAACACTTATTAAGAAAGTGACAAAAACTAACAAAAAAGGAAATAAACATAAAGGACACTAACTAACTATAGTACAAGGGAAAAAATGAATCTATGTGAAGTGTTTAAGGAAGACTCTATTGATAGGAATCTCTTCTGGTTTCCCTTCCATAGTCTCCAGTTCATATGCATTGTGTTGCTTACAAGTATGAATTTTAAAAGGACCAGTCCATAATGAATCAAACTTGTTGTGATGCCCTGGCTTGGAAGCTCTCTCATCCCATTTCAAAACACAAGACCCAACCTCAAAATTTGGTTCAGAAGTCTTTTGATCAATTTACAATCTATTGACAATTCATCAGTAAATCATGTGTTGACTCTCTCTTCTCCTGAATTTCCAATAATTGTTTAACCAACTATAAAGTAGGAATTTCTACAGCCAATGGTATAACTGCGCTCTTGCCGTAGACTAGTTCATAAGGAGATATCTTGATTACTTGCTTTGGTGTGATTAGAATTGTCTGGCCATAGTGTTGTATTGAGATGCTTATGCCAATCCCTTTGGTGATCAGTGCCCATCCTTTTTATGAGTCTAATTAGATTCTTATTAGTTGACTCCGCCAAACCATTTCTCTATGGGTAATAGTTAGATGAGGTCTTCAAATATATACCATTCTTCAAAGCAAACTCAAATAATTTTGACCCTAAAAATGCCTTAGCATTATCAGCTATAATGGTATGAGGTGAGCCAAAACGAGTAGTTATTCCTTCAATAAAATCCATAATAACCTTCTCAGTGGCTTCTTTAAGTGGGACAACTTCACTCCACCTAGTAAAATAATCAATGGCAGTAAGGATCCACTTGTGTCCCAAACTAGAGATTGGATTAATCATACCTATAAAATCCAATCCCCATTGTGCAAAAGGCTCATCTACAACTATAGGATTTAGGGGCAACGCTACATTTCTCCTCTTTCCAACATAGAATTGGCAGGCTTGACATTCTTTAACCATTTGATGGCAATCTGAGAACAATGTGTAATCTTGATAGCAGTATTCTTCACTAAAAAGTGTCCTGATGTTCCATAATGTAATTCATGCAGTATCTTTTGGGCTTCATCCCTTTCAACATACCTTAGTAAAATTCCATCAAAATTCTTTCTAAAAAGAATGTGATCAATCAAGACAAAATTAATCCCTTGTTGCATGTAGTATCTTCTTTTGTCAGGGGAGAGCATCCTAGGGAAAATACTAGTTCTCATGAATTGTATAATGTCATTTACCCAAGAGTCTAGATCAGGTTCTTGCAGCTTCAGTACAGTTTCCTCTTCTACTCCTTTCAGTGTTGATGCTTCTGTGTCTTGAACAAGGTATTGACAGAGTCCCCTTCCTCTCACCAATTTAGTAGGCCTTACTTCTACATCATACTCAAGAATCTTAGTTATCTAGTTAGCTATCTTTTCTATTAGTTCACCCTCCATGATATATTCTCTAACACTTGAATGAGCTACCAATACCAAGATTTTATTCCTTGTTACTAGGTGTCTAAATTTTTTTAATTATAGCATAAGATTGCTTTTCAACAAAATTGTACCTGGATTCATATTCTCTCAATGTCCTAGAGAAGAATACAATTGGGTGTTCTCCCTCTTCCTTGTCATCTTTCTGGGTAAGGACAGCTACAATATTGTACTCTCCTCCATACACATACATTATAAAGTCCCTAGAAAAGTCTGAATTTCGCAGCACTGGGGCAGTTGAGATGGCCTTCTTGATCTCTTCGAAAGCCTGCCTTCCTTTAGCTGTCCATTTAAAAGTTAGGTCTTTCTTAAGCATTAGAGTAATAGGCCTAATCAATCCTACAAAATAAGATATAAATCTGCTAACAAAATTGATCTTTCCCAAAAAAGATTGTATTGCCTTTTTATTGACAGGTAAAGATAAGTCCATTATGGCTTTAATTCTATCTGGGTCAATAGAAATTCTATCCTTTGAAACAATATGTCCTAGTAGCTTTCCTTGAGGTACATCAAAAACACATTTCTTAGGATTTAAAGAAATCCCAAACACTTGACATTTTTGAAAAATAGCTTTTAAATGCTCAAAGTGGTTTTTGACATTTTTTGTAAACACAGTGAGATCATCTAGATAAACTAGAATGATCTTATTTATCAGCCCTTTAAATGCTATATCCATAGCACACTGAAAGGTTGCACCAACATTTGAAAGGCTGAAAGGCATTTTGCATATGCAAAAGTCCCCCATTTAGTGGTGAATGTCGTCTTGTACTGGTCTTCACTTGCCAGCCAGATTTGATTATAACCTGAAAAACCATCAAGCAAAGAAAACCTTTCTGATTCGGCCACAATTTGTAAGATTTGTTCCATTGATGGAAGAGGGTAATGATCCTTCAATAAAGCTTTATTAAGATCTCTAAAATCCACACAGAGTCTAATATCTCCATTCTTCTTTCTCACTGGCACTAGATTAGATACCCAGGTTGGGTGTTTGATTGGAAAAATAATCTTAGACTCTGGAAGTTCCTGTAACTCATCCACCATTAGGGTTTCAATTTTAGGGTTTACTAGTCTCTGTTTCTAGTGAATAGGCTTTGACCCTTCAATGAGTTCTATAGTATGTTGGATATTGTTTCTATCATAACCATGAAGATCATCATAGGTCCAAGCAATTACTCTATCATATTTGTTGCATAAAGAGATTAGCTTATCCTTTTCCTCTTGAGTAGTGATATTGCCAACTTTCAACTTTCTTCCTTTACTGACCTTAATTTTAGAATAGTCCTTTTCGCTTGCCATGAACTTCCTTTTGTCCAAGCTCGCATCATCAGGGTCAAATAGATTTTCCAAAGTTATCAATCCCTTTGGAAGCTTAGTAGATTTTAGTTGAATTATTTGATCACCCAATGCTTCTTCAATCTTAGGTTGCAATTGGTCTGTAAATTCTCCAGACTATTGTAAGAATGAGAGAATTTGGAGGTCATCATAAAAGACCTGCCAATTTTGGTTGTTGTCAGGGATTGATGGATGGATAACAATATTTACTGCTTCATTATTGACCAGTAGATCACTCATTGGGTTAAACTGAGAACCAATTTGTGCCATTCTATCTTCTTTGGAGTTCTGAGATCTAGGTACTACCTCTATATTGAAAGCATCAAAGCCGTCAATCAAGTCCCAAATCATGTGGTGATATGACCTCATTCTTACATTTTTTTTCCATAGCTTTCTCTCTGATATGTTTTACTACCAGGTCTGAAATACCTTTGACTCTTAGGTTTTTTATCTTTATCTTTTTAGCTAAGATCAGACCATGTACCAAGGATTTGTATTTAGCATCATTATTTGTACAAGGAAACTGAAAGTGTAATGCTCTGAGGATCTTTTCTCCCTTTGGTGAGGTAAGGCAAATACCTGCTCTTGCACCATTCTTTCTCCTAGCTCCATCAAAATTTAGGGTCCAGATTTCAGAGTCTTTCTCAGAATTTGCTTTCTTGATTTCTTGACTCATTATTTCGAGTATCTCCTGATCTTCCTCAAAGATGACATATGTTCCCAAACCTGTAGATTCATAGTTTCCATAAGGGTCACTCTACATAATAGATATCAGCTGATCATTCTCTTCCTTTCTGTCAAGTGCAGTCCATTCTCCTATGTCTTCAATAAAAGTTATATCTTCCTTATTCATCACGGCATGAGATGATTCAAATTTTTGTGTTGGTTCATTAGTGATAGGTTCTTTAGACAAAGGTTTAGATAGCACCTTCATCTTGGTACCATACTTAGTCCTCAAGATCAAGTGTGACCAATCTAACGACATGTATCCTCCTATTTTAGTAGTAAAATTTCTAGATAGGCATAACCCAAAGATAGGGGGAATGTCAATGATCACCACATCTTTTGAGATGGTTATATTTGGACAGGTATACAACTGTAAAGAGAGTTGATTAATGATTCCTATGGTCTAAACTAACTTCCCATCTAATTGCATGACTCCTTTGGCAAGTGGCTCATACTTTATTTTTAGGGCACCTACTATTTGCTTAGGCATGACTGTAGTGCTCGCCTCTGAATCTATCATGGAATTATGTAATAGTTTCTTTCCCACTATTAGGGTCAAATAAAAGGGGTCATGCTTATATTTAATTACTTCTTCCTTAATGTTAATTAGAGCAGTTGTCCCTTGAGATGGAGTATCTTTGATTTGAGTTTTTCCTTTGTCTATGATTCCTTCTTTTGTATTGGTTGATTTTGGTTCAGCTTGGGATTGCAGTGCTTCTTGCAATAGTAACTTTTGTTTAGGAATAGCCAACATGTCCCATATTGACACATTAGCAGGAGCCTTCTTCAACTATTCAACCACATTTATAGGCCTTAGTGTTGGTGTCTTAGGATAGTAGGGATATCTTGCCCTTTCTACCACTGTATTGGAGACTCCTTGTTTTTGAGAAGCCATAGATACTTATGGTCTTGAAGTGGGAGTATATTGATCTTGGAATGAAGGGCCCCTATTTATTTCATGGGGTTTTACCCTAGGCTAATCAACCATCCTCCTCTTTGACCTAGTGAAATAATCAGATTGTACTATGGGCTTCTTAGAGGTGGATGCCTCATTGACAAACATTGAATCCTCTTCTTCAATCCATGAAAACAGGGCATGTTCTGGGGCAATTTCTCCTTCCTGTTCCATCAACATCCCTTACATTTGGGCTACCATTCCTGTATTCTAAACACCTAGTGATTGGTAAGGAAAAGACTCTAAGGACAATGCAGATTGACCCTCTATTCTCCTTTGCTCTGCTATCTTTTGCTGTAAATTACCTCTGGGGAAATCTTGGGCATATGTGCATTATTGCAAGGAAAACACCAAGCATTTGCTTCTTCTGCCATATTATTTTGCCCAAGAACCATTTTCCTACCTGAATTAGCTGGGACAATTTGTAATGGTGTAGGCACTGGAACCAGCTGATTGGATGTCTGAGGATAACTTGGTCTTTGTGGGCCTTGGTACTGGTTGCGCTGATATGGAGGCATATTCCCTTTAAATCCCTGGTAAGGAAGCTTTGGGTAAGCAGTTTGATGTCTCTTAAGTTTAATGATCTCATTAGAAAAGGTTCTGAGAATACTCTTAACATTGTCCATTTCAAATGGGGAAGCATAAGGTGTTAAGGTAGTGGGTTTTTGAGGTGTTGGAAAAGTGTACATAGACACATGAGTTGTTGAAGTATTAGGGACTTCTTGTGGAAGAGGAATGGAAATTTCTGGAAACATAGGCATGGGGGGTCTTGGGGGAAACTTCCTAGCATCAATTAGACTATTCTCATCTCTAATAGCTAAATCATACGCATTGGGTACGGTCTATCCTCCTAGGGACTGAATCATGACTGAAATATCAGAGTTAAAGGATTTAAGATAGAATACAATTACTATACTTGATGATGGCCTAGCTATTGCAGGAATTCTATCCTAAGTCTTTTGAAACTATGTGTTGAAGTTTGTTATGGCTTCTTGAGGTACCCTCTTTATGGTGATCAACTATTGTAGTAGAGATGATCTATCACTATTTTCATTGAATCTTGCAAAGAATGTGTCTCCCAGTTGATCCCAAGTCCTGATGGAGTTAGTTGTCAAGGACCTATACCAATCTAGAGCCTTCCCCTTGAAAGAAGCTACCAATAGCCTCATAGCCACATTTTGTTCTGTGATGAAGTGTATGGTGCACGCATCAGATACAACTTTTAGATGTTTCACTGGGGTCTTAGAATCTTCTCATGTAAACTTGGGTAATGCTTTCAGGGCATTAGCAGGAATTGGATCCCATGTATCTGGCGGTGTTGGGAGAACAAGTGGACTCCCATTGTTCCAATTTGCAAAGTTCTAGGGTGGAGCAGGGGCTGCCATGATTCCTGGTACTCTTTTTAGTTGATTTGCTCTTCTTCTTGGAGTAGCTACCAACGGGGGCAATAAGCTTCCTAGATTAGCAACTAACTGGGCTCTGGTTGTCGGTCCACAACTCTGACTCCTTCCTGGACGTTGGTTCATACGATCCTAATTAAGATCTTGTGAATGGTCCCATTGGGTGTGCCAAAAACTGTTGATGTTTATTTCTATAGACAATCACCAACAATGGGAAATTTTGGGAACGTGGGATTAATTCTCAAAATAACCTCTAGATTTTAAAGAAGTTAGCTCTTCTCTAGGGTTTGTGAGAAAACGGAAGAAAAAATAAGATTACAGATACAATATAAAATAACTTCCTAAGGTGATGTACCAATAATATGTTTTGATTTCAAAAAGCACAGTGATTAAATCCTTTAAAATCTCTACTATGTTAAAGAGCAATATGCATGATTAATAGAAACAGAATGTGAAATAGATTTATATTCAAAGGCTAAGCTTAAAGAACTTGCAATAAAGATCTATAAAACATCACAAAATGCATAGAACATAGGCTTCTTCTCATTAATATCTTCAACAAAGTACATAAGGCAAAGAGTATGCACATATCTACAATGTTTCTTTTCTCGAAAGATAACTGTAAAGGCAAATGACATATATCTGATCTAACAGCACAAATTCTCTCAACAAATATAATTTCCTGTATATCTCTATCTATATCATATCTATTACAAATTCCCATATTTATAGTACAAAATTGAGGGTCTAGCCTCTGGCGACAACTGTGAATTTCCAACCGCCTGCAAAATAGAACTGATGTCAACTAAAGATGTCATTGGCAGCTGATGCGCTGAAGATTTCCTTGGATTCTGAATCTCTGCTTTGATGCTTCCTATTATAACACACTCTAAGTCTTTCGATATGATAGATTCTCCCACTTATTCTTTGCATTCCTATTGGTCGGCAGGCACATTGAATATGGCTTAAACTCATGGTACTTCTATCAGTGTCGTTGAGATAGGTGGCACCTTCCGCGGTCTTCAAAAAGACTCCAAAACATATACGTGGCACTTTGGTGCTCTCTCGGTGAGGCCTTTCCTAGATAATTCCTTAAATGCACGTTGTGCTAACACCTGGCACTTTCTGCCACTCCCATTCTTAATAAAAGACTTAACTTTTCATAACACTTGGCGGGTTCTGCCAGTTTCAAAACTGAGACTCGTGGTGCTTTCATGCTACTTCACAAAACTTCACCAAAAATTTTCCTTCAAACACCCGCCATGCTGACACGTGGTGTCATCCACAACTTTCATTAACTTTGAAGCTTGGGTCCTGCCACAAACGTACATCATCTTATGACCCAAAAAGACTTAACAAAAAAGGCCAAAGCACAAGGACACACAGCAAACTCCACTTAATTCATAAAGACACGCAGCAAGTTGGTGGGCTTTTAAGACGCCTTCACTAAAAACTTCCCTTGAATCTCTGCCATGCCGACACGTGGCCCTATCCATCAAGATTCAAAATATTTAAAAGGAAGCAAACATGAGACCCCTCAAACACTATAGCTGAACTGAATGATGACACTTGGCATGTTCCACTGATACAGGCCTAGCCACATGGAGACTCCATGCTTCTTCTGAGTTTCTTTGCCAATATGCATCTTCAAAACCGCTATGACCCATGTCATCTGCGCAGGAGAAAACTGATACTTAGCTAATTTATAGTCACTTATCGACAGAAATACTGGAAACAAATACACATCAAAATGTAGAGTTTTTAATCTCTACAGTTTTATTTTGTTAATATTATAGACCATGGTGACATTGTTATTATGTTAGAGTACCATTTTATGGATTATTGACGATGATTTGGTTAATTAATGATTATGGATTTATTCGTATTTTGTCGATTAGGGTTTATGATTTACAATTAATTTATCATTATGGATTGACTTTAAATTTAACATAGTTGTGTATGATGAATCTAAACTATTGTTGTTTAAATGCTATGTGCTTGTGCGATTTCATATTAAAGTGATTTAGATTATGATTTAAAATTGTTATCTAGATCTTCTTTTAATCATGATAATGTTGTTAATTATGATATATCTATATTGTGTATATTAATTTAACTGTAAATGATGCTTCAACTTTTATCTCAAATACATTGACGATTGTGTGTGTAGGTTAAATTCCATGACCAATGGAAAAATCGTAAAGGTTCCCAAGAAACTACTATTGTGATTCCCAATATACCTAGGCCTTATCCTGAGAGGGGATTAAGGTTTTCTTGTGTAAATATGTTGTGGGTGTGATTTGTGGATTTATTTTCTAATTATATTTATTATTTTAAGTTGGGTTTGGTCAAGTTCCCTTAAGTGTCAAATCTCAGATTTAAACTTTAGAGAAAATTTTTGAGGTCATTTGGTGTTACTTTTCTTATTATTTGTGTAAAATTAAACTTCCATAGTGATATCCTATGAGGTTTGAATGTTCAAAAAGTGTTTTGGAAGTATTTAAAGCCTAGAAAAGTGCCTTGGAAGGTAAGTGACGAGTTTTTGGAGAAAAAATATGATTTGAATTGTGAAGTCAAACCTTGAACCCTAGATTCATTGCATCTAGACATTGTTTTTTATTTATTTCCTTCTTGAAGCTTTGGGTGGGGTTGGCCTATCTATTTTTATTATTGGTATTTTGAATATTAAGGGTTTTTATGGAAGGAGGAGATTGGAGGAAGAGCTTAAGAGCTTAGAGGAGAGGAGAGCTTGGAGAACTTGGATTCGAGACTTCATCAACCTTGTTGAAGCATTGAGATAGTCTCTTTAGCCATTTTGGAATGTGTATTGGAGTGGTTTTGATCAAATAAGGTTTGAAAGACTTTCTATTTTTTCAATGAGCACTCTTGATTTTGGTGGTAAAACCCCATTGTTGTGTTGTGCTTTTGTGTGATATTCATTTTGGGTATGAGGTTGTGTTGGGTGTGGATATTCCTATTTGGGTTAAGAGCCACCCATGTGTTGGGGTTGAGAGAGTTGTGGACCCTCTCTTGAAGTAAATATTTTATTGGATGATGTTTTGACATGAATGCCTTTGTGTAGGGAGCTTAGGTTGTAGAGAGAAGTTGAATACATTGTGTGATATTTGTGTTGTTGGAGTTATGTGATCTAGATGGTGGAGTATTGTGTTGTTTAAGAAAGTTGTGTAAATACTTTATTTATGAGGAAATGAAGATTGTTGTTCTATTTTGATTATTTCCCCAAGAGGTTAGTGAGTCCCCTTGACTCCCCCTTGTTATGGATATTGAGAGATCCATTTTCAATGTGTGTGTTACCAAATGGGTAGTTGCAAATTTGTGAGTGTTCATGTGTTTTATGTTGTACAAACTAGTTTCTTGGGAGCCTCTTATGTCAGGGGTGGACTTGTTTACAAGTCCTATGGTTGGGAGGTGAGCTAGCCTTGGTTATGTGAGGCTTTGTGATTTTTTTGTTGCAGATTTGAACTTACTTGGAGAAAAAAATTATGGTGGAGTTATGTTAGTCATTTCTTATTGTCATTCAAAAACCCTCTTGTAAATGAGATTATGTAAGATCACTCATTTTGTGTTGACACTTTTGTGGTCACTAAAAATGATTAGGTGAAGTTGTAAATAGAAATATTATTCGATTTAATTAATGTATTATTATTTGAAGAGAAGATTCTATGTATGTGCACTTTTCAGAAAAAGGAATTTAGAATTTATTCCATTTTTATTTATTATCTTTAAATTGTTTGTTTCAGATTTGAGATTATAAGGCAAGTGAATGATAGAGTTAATTTTAAATTTTTATAGTTATTGTATAATTTACATATATAAGTAGGTAAAGTCCCAATTTTATTTTTCAAGAAATTTAATTTGATTTTAAATAGAAAAATAATTTTGTATGATCAGTTTACTATAAGTTCTACCTTGAGACAATTATTCATATATAGAAAATAAGTTTTGCATATTTGTATGTACTTGTATATTTATTCCTTTATTTATTTTTCCAATATGAAACTACAAACACATACATTTATTTGTGTGTTTAACTCTTAGGCATGTGTGTGTGTGTACATGTATATACATTACACACACACACACACACATATGCCTGAGAGTTAAACACACAAATAAATGTATGTCTTTGTAGTTTCATATTGGAAAAATAAATAAATGAATAAATATACAAGTACATACAAATATGCAAAACTTATTTTCTATATATGAATAATTGTCTCAATATAGAACTTATAGTATGTATGTACATGTCTATATATTACACACACACACACATATATACCCCGATAATGGGAAAGTTCATTAATATGTATGTATGTATGTGTGTGTGTATTTATCCCTGATAACATGCAAGTTCATTAATCTAACATCGAAGTTAAGTTATTTGCTTGGTTGACTTCCTGTCCCGAAGCAGTTGAATATTGATCCAAGATATATTTGAAATTTCTTGCTTCTCTTTCTTTGGCCACTGCAAAAAACATAGTATCATCGGTGAACTGTTGGTGTGTAACTTCATGGATTCCATGAGTGATCTGGATCCCTTCAATCCACCCTTCTTGCCATGCCTTGAAACATGATCTCCCAAGCGCTTCCACCATTATAATGGAAAGGAAGGGGGACATTGGGTCTCCTTGTCTGAGACCTCGAGAATCGCTAAAAAAACCTTCAGGGGAGCTGTTTATGAGGACCAAAAATCTAGGACAGACAACCCACTCAAAAATCCAGCTAAGCCAATCTTTATGAAAGCCAAATGCTTCCATGACCTTAAAAAGGAGTCTCTAATTGACTTTATCATAGGCTTTCCTAATATCGAGTTTTATGAGCATTGCTGATTTTTTGGTTTTCTAAACTGAATGTATGGCTTCTTGAGCAATTATCACACCATCCAAAATCGATCTCCCTGGAACAAATCTAGTTTGCTCTTTTACAATTATGTCTGGCAAGATTTTCTTAATTTTGTTTGTCACTGCCTTGGTAAGAATTTTGTAAAGAGTGTTGCACAAAGCACTAGGCTGATATTCCTCTGAAGACTCTAGTTTCTCTTTTTTTGGCATGAGGGTGATGAAAGTGTTATTGACTTCCGAAGAACCTTGTCTGTACTTCTAGAGTCTTCGATTGCCTCTGTTATCTCCTTACCTAGAAACTCCCAACATTTTTGAAAAAAGGCTGTTGGGAACCCATCAAGTCCTGGTGCTTTGTCTAGATGTAATTCAAAAAGAGCCTCCTTTATTTCTGCTTTAGAGAAACTGCTAGTCAGCATTTTATTCTGAACCTTAGAGATAAGCCTGGGGATACTGTTCAGGAAAGGTTGTTGAGATTCCACATTTGTCCCATCCCAATCATTTAGTAAGTTTTGAAAGAAATCTACTGTTACAGATCTTACTTCCTCTAAATCATATATCAATCTCCCATCTGCGGATTTGATAGAGGTAATTCTGTTGATATCCCTCCTAACTTTCATTGAGTTATGGAAGAACTTGGTGTTCCTATCTCCTGCCTGCAATCATGTTTCCCTAGATTTTTGATGCCAAAAGATTTCTTCCTTTGATATAATGTCCCCCAATCTGCTCATCAATTCCCTTTATTGATTGTAGCTATCAGTATCTATTCCTTCCTTTAAGATTTTTTCATTTAGATTCTACAATTCTTCTTCTAATTTTCTTTTTTCTTTGAAAATATTCTTAAAGCACTTCTTATTATTCCAAAGCTTCAAATTATGTTTGATCAATTTGAGCTTGGTGATGATATTGAAAAATTTGGAACCCCCTAGATTACACTCAGTCCATAATTGCTTGATCAGATCTATTAAATTTAGATTTTTAAACCATGTGTTCTCGAACTTGAAGGGGCACCTAGCTGGTTTCCTTTCCCCAACTATCTCCAAGCAAATAGGATAATGATATGATCCTAATAATGGCAATATCTTGCTTTCCAAATTGTAGGGTAATATGCTCAAATCACCTTTGATTAGGTACTTGTCTAACTTTTCAACAATATTACTGAATACTTGCCTCCTCTTAGTCCAAGTGAAGACTCCATTGCCCATGGGAATTTCCAACAACAAATTCCTTTCTACAAAATCTATTTGTGATTGCAATTTCCTACCCACTCCCCCTCTTTTATCCTCTTCTCTTAAAATAGGACTTAAGTTGCCTCCCAAAAGGCAAAATTCAAAAGCAGGATTGCTACAAATAGCATCTAACTCTCTCCAAATTTTCTTTTTTTGAATACAAGAATTGGGGGCATAAACATTAATCAATAGAAAACATAGATTGGACACCATACTTCTTACCTTACTCGTAATCTAGGATTTGCTTGAAGCAACTTGTTTAACTAACATGTGTTGAGGACACCACAAGGTGATGAGGCCACTAGAAGCACCATTGACATTGACTCTTGAGATTTTTCACATCTTCATACTCTTGCAAAGATAGTATCTCTCGTGCTGCCCCAACTTTGTTTCCTGAATTAAACAAATGTTTGTTTGAAAAGATTCTAGCTGATGCCTGAAAAGGCATCTCTTGTTAGGGGTGTTTAAGCCTTAACATTCCAAGATGTGATTTTCATTGTTGTTCAGGAAGGGTTCCACCCTTCCCTACTTTTAGCATTTCATTGATCTTTAGTTGGCCACTAGCTTCACCATCCCATTTTAGCTTTTCCTTATTTGGAATATGACCTCTGGTCTTATTTTCACCATAGTATGGAGAAAGTTTGGAAGTCTCTTTCTGACAAATTCCCAAAGTGCCCAAATCTGAAAGCCCTCCGACTAGTGCACCGACCAATAAGTTTTGGAGATCCATTTGTTTAGGAGAAGTAACCTCTTCCTTAGAATCAGAGTCCAGGTTTTCCAAACCTGCATCACCCATCCAATTTTCTTCCAAGCCTTCATCTTCTATATTGAAGGAGCCATTCTTAGCAACCTCAGACAATAACAAAACTCCTTCCCTACTTCAATTAAAGAATTGAGATCTTTTTCTTGCACATTAGGATGCAACATATATCTATTGTTGTAGAAATTTTCTTATTCAAGTTTTCCATTTGGTCCCAAGAAGGTCTCCCCATAGAAGACTTCTCCTGATCTGTCTCAAAGACTTCCCGTCTAGAACGACCTTAGAAGGGTCAAACTCTCTAGTTCTGTCTGACTTTTGCCTTGACCCTATCTTGCTAGGTTCAACATTGTCCTTCAAGCCATCTTCCCCAAGGTCTTGGGATGCAGGATTCATGTGCTCCGTACCTTTCTAATTTGGGATCGGATCCCAAGATCACCACCCCAAGGTTTCCAACAAACACTCACCCATTCTAGGTTCAAAGACTAGTGATTGCTTCAGAGTACCCAAATCTGTGAAAATTTCAATTTCCCTCCAACATGGGTTAGAAGGATTATAAATTCCACATAAAGTCTAACATAAGATCATGTACCATCTCTTTTTGACCATTCTTCTGCACAAATATACTTACCCAAATAGTTCCCTATCTCCTCCAAGATAACTGGTTGCCAGAATTCTAAAGGTAAATTGGGTAATTTGTACCAATCCTACACATATTCCAACTAATGGCGAAGAGGATCAAACCCTATTTCCCACTTGTGGATGTAAAAACCAAACCCATCCAACAGCCAGATCCCATCCAAAATTTATGCTCTAATTTTTTACGAAGGGCAAATAACCACAAAATAACCATTAGTCAAAGCTTTAAGGCTTAATTCTGATCTCCACCACTCTTGCAACCAACGAACCAAACCATCCCAATTTAAATTTGCACTAAACCATCTTGCAATCAACTCATTTTTCCATCCATTCTATCGAAGAACCTAGCAATTTGGAATTCAAGACCATTGACATCTTATTACCTTGACCTAAAATAGTTCCTCACTCAGCGAAGGTCTTCTTACTGATACCACCCTTTCCAATAGCCCTAGGATTTCTCAAATGGTGAGGGGGCAACCACTTGTTTCCAAAGTAAGGTTCGTTGTTTTGATGCCAACGCTTATTTTGGTCTTGAGGTCGAAAGTGTCTAAAACCCTACCAATGCCTACCAAGCCCATTGAAAAATCCTTGGTCTTTGGGTCTGAACTGATCTGCTTGCTTGCACCAAGCCTCTTTGTGCGCTCGATCTTGTAACTTTTCCAAAGGAATTTTGCTTTTTGCATCTTTCACCCAGGAGGATGATCCAAAACCCTCCTTTCCATATATTACTTTGCCTGCTGCTCATTCAAGTCAATCCGCAGCCTCCATGATCTTCTGCCCTATGCCATCTATTTCTTTTTTGCGCCTTTCGCTCGTTTCCTCCATTTTTCGCTATATTGTTAGTTCATTTTTAATTAAATTTATTGGTTTTATTTATTATGATGAAAATTACTAAGTCGTTAATTAAATTATTTCTTGCCCTTATGTAAATTTACTAATGGTCAAATTTTATTAATTAAATTAGTGAGGATAATTTAAATTGATGAAACTTATTTTAATTTAATCTTTTGCATCTAAAATTTAAAGGTGGTAGATTTTGTTATAATGTCATTTAATTTTAGTTGTGATATGAGTTAAAGTAGCAATTAAATAAATGTAGATGCATGGTTGAGTTTGCGATCATTGAATTTGGGGTATATTTTGGTATTTAGAGTATTGTTCTAGTCACATTAAGGTGACAACATTTTATCATTTCCACATAGAAACCCTAGGGGATAATTATCTATGTGAGATTTTCCCTTCACGATGCCATACATAACATTGTCAATTCCTAGATAGATTGCCTTCACCTATATTTCTAGGTGATGTGAAGGGGATTCGATCATTTGGATACAAGCATTAAGACTCTTCTCCTTGAGTGGCATGTGCACCGATGTCAAGTTCACATCATTCACTACTGAAATTTAGTGCTATCTTTAGTTTAATAGAGTTGCTAATAAAAAAAATAGTTGCATTGTGTTTATTCCCATTTGTACACGTGTGTACAGGTGGGCATGACAATTATATTTATCCCTCCTATGATTGACATTATTATATTTAGAATTTTGATCACATGTATTACTAATTTCTATCTTTTTCAATGACTATAAGATCATCTATGGATATAATGCTTAAATGCCCTACAAGTTTACATCAATCCACTTTGTTTCATGTTATGTTTATTGTGCTTATAAATTATGCTCACATGAATAAGATGTTTATGGTTTTCATGATGATCTGTCACATATACTTGATCTTGCATGATCTTCCATATAGCACTTCATGGCTATATTTCTTGCCCTATTGGGGGCATCGTTGAAGACAAAATTGTTGCCTATCATTTATGAGGCTTTTATGAGAATTTATTACTATATTTTGGTGTCCCATGAAACTTATCTTTTCCATGATCATTGACCTTTACTGGGTTTATCTTATTACACACACATAGTCTACTCTCTAATTTCTATTTGCACCCCTTGTGTGCAACTAATTGGAGGGGGACATATGAGTTCATTAATATTCCTTATTTCTAATCATGGCTAGGACTACCACATGGTTCAAAGCTATCCATGGATAGTATCACATCTCTTTGGGTGCTCCCAACTACAACCCATCCATCCTATTGCTTCAAGGGAAACATCTCTATTCTTGTCTCTCTTTTCTTTTTCTTTCCTTTTTATTATGAAGAATACATTATTGTTTTAAATGTCTACATGATGATACTCAATGCTTTCATTTCTATTTTGTACATTTCCAAGATGGAACACCCATTTCAAGGGAACACGTACAAAGGGAGAATCTTCATTTATATCCATAACCTTTTTATAGGTGTCTATGCATTTACTTTCTTATTGTTTGCTTGTATTTACTTTGACATGCATTCTCATGATAGTCTGCAAGCAAGTCAAAGTGGGAGGGTGGGTAGGAATGTGATGGTAAAAATGCATACCCCATGATCTTCACATTCATTTTGGGCTCACTTTAGCTCAATTAACATTATGTAATTTAGCAAGTGTACAATTGAAGTATTTTTAGTTGAGAGTGGGCACATAACTCAAGCCTTATCCATTTCGATCTACACTCATTTATAGGGACTAGTCTTAACCTTTAGTTTACCCCTTTGCTATTACTTCTTGTGACCATTTTGTGCCAACTCAAGGCATGAAAATATTTCATTTGACAGTTGTTGTTGGCTTTAAAGAGTTAACCTTAGTTAATTTTATCTCATCTCATCCAATTTGACCATCCCAGAGCTATCATTTTTACTACTTACACATACTATCAGGAGTATGTACATCATATAATCATCTAGGGCATCTTGCATGTTTGAGAATGTTGTCCTCATTTTTTTTATCTAGCCATTAAATCAATATCCTTGCATGGTTTGCTATCAGGGAAACAATTATCCTTGTTGAGTGCAAACCATCAAACACCAAAACTAGTTTTTATGAGGGTAGATTGAGAACATTGAAGCAAGCTAAAAGTGGCATAGTGGAAGTTTGTAGAGATATAATCTATAGGCCCAAAGGAAATATGTGAGTTATAGATTAGATATGCACTTGTAAGATCAATTCCATAGTCATAGAAGTGACCCAAATCAACAAACAAAGCATTGACTAATTTCAAGTTATTCATTTGATCTTCACTAACATTTCTACATGATTGGTAAATCACTTTCTATCATTTGTCAGAGTTTTCTAGCTAAATATATTTATCATTTTATTTAATTTCTGAAACATTTAATTATTTTAATACATACAACTAGATCCTAAAAAATGAGTGGCAAGGAATCTAGAAGTTGGGAACAAAATAAACACGTGGCCTAAAAAATAGAAACAACCACAACACAACAATAATATAATCCTAGAATAAACAATTGTCATGTTACCCATTCAACATAATATAAAATAGTAATAACAATTATGCCATGGTATTTGAAGGTCGATCTTAGTAAATATAAGTGAAAATAAACCATCCAAACTATTCTTATGGGAGGCGGGTAGGATAGTTTATTTTTTCTTTAAATGTCTACATGATGATACTCATTGATTTCATTTCTATTTTGTAAATTTGCAAGATGGAGCACTCATTTCAAGGGAACACGTACAAAGGGGGAATCTTCATTTATATCCATAATCTTTTTATAGGTGTAAATTATGAATTTACTTTCTTATTGGTTGCATGTATTTACTTTGACCTACATTCTCATGTGAGTTTGCATGCAAGTCAAAGCAAATTTAAATGTCTACTAGGTCTTAGTAAATTTAAATGTCTACATGATGATACTAATTGCTTTCATTTTTATTTTGTACATTTTCAAGATGGAGCACTCATTTCAAGGGAACACATACAAAGGGGGAATCTTCATTTATATACATAACCTATTTATAGGTGTCTATGCATTTACTTTCTTATTGGTTTCTTATATTTACTATGAAATGCATTCTCATGATAGTTTGCATGCAAGTCAAAGTGGAAGGGCATGGGGAATGTAATGGTAAAAATGCATACCCCGTAATTTTCACATTCATTTTGGGCTCACTTAAGCTCAATTAACCTTTATGCAATAATAAGTGTACAATTGAGGTGGGTAAAAGTTCAAACTTGTTTCACACTTTTGACCAACTAAATAGTTTCTATAGAAAGGGTTCCACTCGGAACCACGTAACACTTATGTGGCATTGCATGGCATGAATAGTTGCGGGTGAAACATTTTCACCCAAATTTTAAAAACATATAATTTAAGTTGATTTGAATTATAAAAAATGTGTTTATTTACATTGAAGGTTTCAGGCGAGAAAGTTTCACTCGGAACCTTTTCGAGTGATACAATCTCACTCGAAACTATCTATGCAACATCCCATGTGGTAGCCAACCCTCCCATTTACAACAAATTGAACAAAACTTCAAGTTCAACTGTAAATTTCTCCAACCAAAGGGAATTTTCATGAAAATTTAAAAATACTCTTTGGTAGATGTCAGAGTCTAGATCTTACAAATATATATTTTTTTATATTTTGATTAGTTTTATTAAGATAATTTTTAAATTTATTGCAAGAAGGTTATTATAATCAAACATGCAACTGATTAGAAATTAAAAATAAATAGGCAAAAAATATTTAAAAAAATTGAAAAATATATGGTTCACTAGAGGAGAGAATCCTCTCCAAGAGGGTTTATATATATATATATATATATATATATATATATATATATATATATATATATATATATATATATATATATATATATATATATATAAGTTGACGTCCCATGGAAACAACTATGTTCTAATTAAAATTGACTTTAAAAAATTAAAAAAAATAATATTTATCAATTTTTTTTTTTTTTACATGCATTAGATATTTGAGTTGGCTAATTAGGAATAAAAATTTTAAGAAAAAAAATATTTTTTCTATATTTTTCTTGACGTCCCATTAATGTCACTTTTTTCAAAAAATATCAGTATTTAAATCTCATCAATTAAATTTATAAAAATTATCCACCTAATTTTAAAAAAATTAAAAAATTATAAACATAAACTACATTAAAAGTTCTACATTTCATTAGTTTATGTCATTTTAAATTTAAAACATACATATGATTTTTTTGATGTTCAAGTTGGAAAAATATGTTTGTGTTGGCCATTCCCTTTATAAAAGTGTGACACAATTCCGAGCTTTCACCCAGGTGTTTTGAGTTAAGAGTGGGCACACAACTCAAGCCTTATCCATTCTAATCTACACTCATTCCTAGAAACTAGTTCTAACCTTTAATTTACCCCTTTGCTACCTTGGGTTAAACTTGCAACCATGAAATCACTTCCGCACTCATGGGAATAACCATTTAACTTTTAAAATCTGAATCCAAAGTTAGGGCCAACTTTGCTTCTTGTGACCATTTTGTGCCAACTCAAGCCATGAAAACATTTTGTTTAACCCTTGTTGTTGTCTTTAAAGGGTTGACCCTAGTTCATTTTATCTCATCTCATCCTAGAGCTATCATTTTTACTACTTACACATACTATCAAGAATATTTCTTAGAGAATCTGCATCATATAATCATCTAGGGCATCTTGCATGTTTGAGAGTGTTGTCCTTGATTTTTTATCCAACCATTAAATCAAAATCCTTGCATGGTTTGATATAAGGGAGGCAATTATCCTTACTAAGTGCAAACCATCAAGCACCAAAAGTAGTTTTTATGAGGGAGATTCAGAACATTGAGACAAGATGAAAGTGACATAGTGGAAGTTTGTAGAGATAGAATCTACAGGCCTAAATCAAATATGCAAGTCTGAGATTAGATATATGTAGGAGTCAAGGACAACACTGAGAGGGGGGTGAATCAGTGTTGTGTGAATTTTCAAATCTTTTTGCAAACTTTAACTTTCAAAACACAAGGAGAAAGATATCATTGATAAACATATGCACATAATTGAGAATGAAGAAAGAGAACAAAACCTCATGAGCAAAGTACTAACATACACACATACAGATGAAAACAATATGCAACATAACACAAATTTGCACGAGTGGAAATCCAAAACTGCCTCACTGGCTTTATGAAAAATCTCACTTATTACAATATTTAGAAGCACCAACTTCAAGGAGCACCAACCCCTAATTCATTTAGAAGTATCAACTTCAAGGAGCACCAACCCCTAATGCATAATTAAACTAAAACCAAGAATTCAGAGGGTTACTCTGTTTCCATTCAATTCAATATCCCATCTCTGCGTAATACAAACTTCATGTGTAATTTCTCCATGTGTATGTCTTCAATCTTGCATCTGATGCTCAATTAATTCATTCACTTGATTTAGATTATCTCTGCATATTCAATTGCATATTGTCTTCTTGCTTGATTTAGTTCATTCTGTATCATTCAATTTGTCTTCAATTTTTCATATTGATACACAACAATATCTGATAAATCTATGTTTTCTTTTCAAAAGTATCTTGTAAAAAATGTCTTCATTTTTGCATGTTGATCTGCACAACATCACTCACACACACAGTGTATCTGCAAAACCAATATTTATAAGAAATACAAACATATCCTTTCATCTTCAAATCAAACTTTTATTTTCCTCTTTTCAAAAACCTTTCATTTTCCAAAATAAATAGCTCCACCTGTAAAAATTCATCTTCATTAAATTGAATATCTTCAACAATAAATTTTAATCTACCCTTGAAAGAGAAAAATAAAATCTCTTTATAAAAATAATCAATCTCCTCCTTTGCAAATATCATTTTCATAAAATGATATCTATTCACCAAAACCCCAACACATTTTTCTGGCCCTCATTTTTTGCAACCTTTCATTTTTATGCTTCTTCTTCGTTTTTGTTTCATTTTCACCAAAAATGACAAACTTGACCTTTCATTTTCTCTGACATTTCAATCAGTGCCCTGTAGGAGAAAATAAAATCTCTTTGAAACTGAATATTCAGTCTTTTCATTTTCATCTTCCATCTAAAAATTAATTCTCCTTCTCTGCAAATATCTCTGCCAAAAATCTCTCTGCTTATGATCTTTCACCTGCAAAGAAAACAAAACATTTCTCCAAAAATCTTTTAATCTTCTCACACCATAAAAAAAAAATCCAATCTGCCTTGTTCATCTTCCCTTGCATAATCAATAAATCTTCTTCAAAAACTTTTGCCCAAAAATCTTCTTCAAAAAGATTAAAAAATCATTCAAAACTAAAAACTCAATAAAGAAGATTTTCTTCCTTAGAAACTTTATTTATTTCTTTCTCTTCCACTATCACGGGAGTGAAAAAATAGAAAGATTTCTTCCTTAAAAAAATGCTTTAAAAAGCATCAACAAGCTGCCTTTAATCAAACATGCTAAAAATAATTTTTAAACCTTATCACTCCATTGACAACCAAGAGCCCATCAAACATAAATCAAGGAGGTTGGGGGCAGTTTGAATGATCACCATTGATCATTATTTTCATGCTTTTAAACTTATAAAAATATCCTTTGATTAACAATTGGCTCCCAAACGGATGAGTGAAGACCGATTATATTAGTTTTGCAAAGTGGAGGGCCGGTGGACCGAATGTAATACTAACCCTTTAACAAGTCAAGTATAAGTGACTAACCTGTATTAATAGGTCAACAGTAAAATAAAACAAAAAGGTTATTACTAGAATGACGGGCAGAGAGGGCTTTTAAGAGCTTGGTTTAGAGTTCTACAAGACATAAAATCTTTAGGTCTTAGACAGAGAATATAGAACCCTAAGTCACTTATATCCAACAGATCACCAACATAAAGGTGATATATGAACACCATTGTATGATAACATAATGACTTCAAGAAACATGAAGGAGAAACAAGCCAACACCACTAACATCATGAAACCATAATATGACTTGAAAGAATGATCATTTATAACAATCTTCTAAGGCAAGTAGAACGTATAGGCAATGAACCACAAAACCTCAAGATGATCATAAAGAAAGAAGTATGAAAGGGAATGTGATAGCATGATGGCACTCCCTGAAACAAGATCTAATCAAGAGCCAATATGAATAAATAAGAACCAAGTATGATACTGAAAATAATATCAACATCTTGCTGATGAATCTTGACATTACTCTCCTGATCTGATTTCCAGGATGATGACAGGCACAAGACTCTTGAAGAAGACATCTTTGATAAAAGAGAAGAAGACAATCATATGTTGAAGTGCAACATCATATCAACATTAAGCCACTATCATTTAGAAGACCAAGCCACTGTATACTATTTGCAACTGACTAAAACCATGATGCCACTAAATACATATGTCAAAAAACTTCACATATGAAGCAACTTCATCAAGCATGTTCAGAACTATTTATGATGATTACATCCTGTCATATGAAGACCAATCCTAACAACTAACTTTGTATCAACTACGTGTTAGAAAGATATTAAAATCCATCACCTTATGAAGATGCACACTAACTCAACTGATATCTGCATCTGTATAGATCACTTCAAACAAAGATTATTTCATTGCTCTATCTTGATATAATGTCATAAACTCATCCTTGTTCCAACCTTGATGATCAAGCATTCACTCTGACCAAACTCCTGATTAGTGACCTTCAGATGTTCACTAATATCAACCCAAGATCAAGATCTTTTTGACATCAATGACAATCAATCTCCATCAATATACACTTGTAAGATCGCTTCCATAGTTATAGAAGTGACCCAAATCAACAAACATGTCATTGACTAATTTCAAGTTATTGGTTTGATCTTCACTAACATTTCGACATGGTTGGCAAATCACTTTCTATCATCTATAATAGTTTTTTAGCTAAATATATTTATTGTTTTATTCAATTTCTAAAACATTCAATTATTTTTAAAATATCAAAATATTAGTATATTTATTATCCCATTAACTTTTTGTTAAGCTTAGTTCAATTTCTAAAACATTTAATTACTTTCAAAGTAATAAAATATTTAGTACATTTATCACCCTCACAACTTTTTTTAATTTAAGATATATTTTGAATGTTTATGTTGTTTGTTTACTTTAGATTTATATGAAAGAGAATCCTCTGGTTTAGGCAAGGATTTTTTTTAAATGAATAGACTAAATTTTAAAATTAAGTTAAAACATACAACTAGCTCCTTACAAAAATGGGCGGCAAGGAATTGTGAAGTTGAGAACAAAATAAACATGTGGCCTAAAAAATGAAAACAACCACAACACAACAAAAAAATAATCCTATGATAAACAACTTCAAATTACCAATTCAACAAAATAAAAAAATAATAATAACAATTATGAGAACAAAATAAACATGTGGCCTAAAAAAATCAAAACAACCACAACACAACAAAAAAATAATCCTATGATAAACAACTTCAAATTAGCAATTCAACAAAATAAAAAAATAATAATAACAATTATGCCATGGTATTTGAAGGAAGGTCTCACTAAATATAAGTGAAAATAAACCATCCCAACCAAGGCCTAAATTTGACGTTCTACCCTACCTCTCAAGCACATTTTTTATGACAATTATCCATTCAAAGGTGCCCTTAAAATACTATGACATATCTTAGTATTAAATAAAATTATATATAAGCCAAATATATATCATTAAAATTCCATATAAATTTTGACAGTCTATCCAAAATTGTCCTTTCATATGATACAATCTTTTTAAAGTTTCATGATTATGTTTTAGGTAAAAATGTCTAACCATAGGGCCATCAAATTTAAGCCTTGATCCCAACTGTTCTTACTCAGGCAGGTAGGATAGATTGTTTTTGCTTTTAGCAATAATTTTAATTACGATGAGAAGTGTTCTACAATCACAACAGGGGTGGAGTTGAAGCGCCGAAAGATTCTAAGATTCTGCGTAAGATTCCAATTTAAAAAACAAAAAAGAAGATTTATATGCATGAGATTATGAGTTGAAGCGCTGAAAGATTCTAAGATTCTGATGTAAGATTCCAATTTAAAAAACAAAAAAAAGACTTATATGCATGAGATTATTAAGATAGAGAATAAGAAATATAATTTATAAATGCCAAGAATAATGAAATGCGTAAATGCCAATAATTTATAAAAAAATAAAAAAATAAAAACCAAAAACTAAAAACATATTAGGTAATATATTTTTTAAATATAAATATACTAGTCAATGTCTCTCTGTTTTTTTTTTTTTTTTTGTTTTTGAGGGTTGGTTACGTAGGTCTTTCCTAGCTAAAGTATCTCAGTATTTGTTTTGGTTCCAAACCCCTCAAAACAATTACAAAAATCAGAACGTTAAAAAGCAAATAAGTAAAATTTTAATAAAAAATCATTTTGCTTTGTCAAAGCACCTGGAAGAGGGCCCAGTGCGTTGCAGGCATCATGTTCGTTTTTTCTTTATAATAAATCAATAGCTGTTGCGGGGTCCCTCGCCTCTTTCCTTGTTGTTTCCCGTCATTTACAAGGAACTGGAGCCCTAAGTGTGCAAGCAAATTGTATCTATTTATGAGTAAATCCACAAAGAAATGAACCTACAGTATCTCTAATTTCTTCTTGTTTTTTCACAGTTACAACCATTGTTGTTTCTGATGAATATTTTGGGTACAGAGGGAAGATCTGGCTTTCCAACTTAACAACCATTTTAAGAATTTGGGAGTCAAGGACCTTCTTGAATCTCAAGAGATGGATTTAGGAGATTCGTTTTTGTTTTCTTGTACTATTGTTTTTCTTTCAGATCAAATAGCCATTTTCACAAATAGATATGCAGAGCCTCCTTGGCGTTTACCTGAGTTAGCTTCTATTTTGAATGCTAAGGTCAGGAGTATTCCTGGGTTTTATGACGTGACGCTATCCGATCTCACCTGTCCCGCAAAACTAGTGTATTCAAAGAAGTGCAGGTGTCCCGGAAAGCTTGAGGAGTGGAAAGAAGCTCTTACTTCACCTCAGGCTACGAACCCAGCAAGCATAAAATCTGTAAGTCTTAATCTGTGTTTTGGATAGATTATCTGAGATATGTGGTTCTATTTTTTCTTTTAAGATTAAAACAAGGTATATAACAAGGCTTTATCTGTGTTTTAGATAGATTATCTTAGATCCTCTGTCTTGGATAGTTTATCTTAGACATGTGGTTCTACTTTTTCTTTTAATATGACAAAGGCAAGGCATAGAGCAAGACTTTATGTGTGTTTTAGATAGACTATCTGAGATCTGTGTTTCTGCTTTTTCTTTAAACGAAAGTAAGACTTTCTGTATGTATTTAGATAGATCACCATAGATCTATGGTTATAGTGTTGTTAGGACTTTTTTTTTCTTTTCAAAGTTGATTTTTAATGTCTTTCTGATTGAATTTTTTTTTTGGCTTTTAAATTTTCAGTGGTCGGGATCAGCGACAAAGTCCACAGTGTTAAATAGACACAAAAGAAAAAACCTTTGTAGGTTGTAATATATCCAGTGGTGCTTGGTGACCTTTGAGAGATTTTGAAAGTGCTCAAAGGTAATAGAAGGGTATTAAAGTTAAAATAGTTGGCATCTTTGGAATGGAGGTCTAGTAAGACAACCCTGACCAAAGAATTGCTTAAACGCAAGCGTTCAGAATACAATAGATCATGTTTTCTGTTTGATGTGCGGGAAGCATCTGCCAAGAACGAATTACCTTCTTTGCAAACTAAGCTCCTTAAATATGTTATCAAAGGTGGATTCTAATAGTCTGGTAATTGTCACAACCCATAATGAAAGGGTGCTAAAATGTGACAGAGTTATCTCTTTGATAAATGTGTTTTGATCATGCCAAAAAACTTTTCTGTTGGCATGCATTCCACGAGTCACAAGATAGTGGATACAAGGGTTTGATTGAGAGCTTTATAAAAGAGTGTGGAGGTTTACCTCTGTCTATAGAATTGTTGGACACATCACACGTAGGCTTAAAATCAGCTTTGAGGCACTAGACAATAGATACACGTGGACATTGCTTGTTTTTTTAGCAAATTGTTGTGTATGACCATAAGCATATGGGAGGGATTTAGATGAAACACAAAAAAAACCATTTCAAATGGAAAGATAAATGTCTTATTGAAGAAGATAGTGAGCAAAAACAAATATTCATGGATATTGCATGTTTTTACAACAAATATCAGAACATTATGACAAAGGATATGGCAGAGATCAAGATTAAGTGCTGAGCATGCACTTCAAACCTATAAAGGATAAATTTCTTATTAAGCGGCAGAGTAAGAAAAAATAATTTGCATTGGCCTGGCATGTTTTTAAATCAGGGACTGAAGAATATGACCAAGGATATCAGCATAACAGATCTTCATGAGCATTGCATTTTTTTCCATGAGATCTCATAGCTGTAATGATATGGAAATCCAGATGAAGTGTTGAGTATGCACTTGAGGCCCTAAAAAAGAAGTGTCTTGAGCCAAAAAATATTTTCAAGGACATTGCATATTTTTTTCATCAGAGAGCTGAAGAACCTGACTGTAACAATATGGAACTTGGGAGGAACGGGATGGACTGCTGAGCATGCACTTGTGGATGATTTCAAGAATCGTGAGTCTTGGTATTGCTTCAAACTTCATAAACGTCTTCAAGATCTGTGAAAAGAAATGGATAATAATTTAAATAAATTTATCACACCTTGTGGATTCTGGCATCAGGCATACCTAATTTTATAAAATCTTTGGTACGCTTCTTTCTCTACATTTCTGAACTCTGTTTGATGATTTTCAAAATTTTACAATTTGTTGGAAGCTTTCTATAGCTTGATCCAAATTTTTCTAACTGCACCATAAATTTGACGTTCGTCAGTACCAATGTCCTTTAGTTCAGGCATTTTAATTCAAATTTTGATTCCTCAATTGGTACTTAAATTAAACCTTCTTTAAGAAACTCAAAATGATTGTGCAGAGATATCAAATGTCTTGCCGTGGTTTAAGGAGCTTGACCTGTATGGTTGTCGACAGATAAGCATCCCTTCATAGAGTCCTCTGCAAAACTTGCAATGTTTAAGAATTTGAATGGATGTTTCAAGAAATTGTGGCAGAACGATGCAAAATTATTTTGTTCTTCTTTACAGAAATTTGTCTCCCTTGACATGAAGAATATTACATTATGCATTTTGGTATTACTTTGATTAAGAATGTTTGCCATTGTAAAATAGCTAAAATAAGGAATTTAACTGTGGATTTCAGGCTTAGTTCCATTTGAAAGCTAGTGCTTCATGAAATGTCATTGCAAGAGACTACAAATTTATTACAAATGTTAAAAGTGTTTGAAAATCCTACACGAAAAGAAGTATGCAATGGCTCGTCAATTAATGGGAATGAAAAACTCACCAATCTTAGAAGCTTTGTTTATTGTGTGATTTCATGTTAAGTGGAGAAGACTTTGAACAATAGTTACAATGGAGAGAAAAACTTTTGAGCCTGCAGTATAGTTGAGACCACAAAGATGAGTTATATGAACCTTGCAAATAAGGTCTCAATTAGCAAAGAGCATTGTCCCAACCTTGAATCTCCCCACCTTGAGAGCACATGGAAAATGTAACTGAAGTGATTTTAACACTGGTAACAACATTGATTTGTCTTAAGTAGAGGCCTTGTGAAAAATAGAAATCTGTTTTATGGGACTTTGATATGGCAAATCTTATAAATTTGGACATTCTCACGTGTCCAGAGTTTGAAGAGATGGAAAATTTTGCATGTCTGAATCGCCTGAAGAGGATTACTCTTGATGTCTGAAACTGCAGAATATAATAAGTACTGAAGAGATGAAAAGATTTTAATATCTGCATCCTATGGAGCTATATAAATTTGAATTCATAGGTTGCAGGTATTTAATGCCCCACAATTGCATTTGAAATTTTGAGGAAAAACCATTTTTTCTCTGTTGATCTTGAGCTTAGTTATTTTTCTTTGCTTGAAATTCACCAAGACTGACTATATTTGGTATTTTAAGTGGTCTGCTTTTTATAATTATTTTTCTTTAATGTTCCTATCAATTTTCTATTTTTCCAGTTCAAAGGTTGCTGTTAAGAGTTTATAACTGTAAATGAGAATATTTGATGAAGCCAAGCCAATTATAATGCCAAATTTTTTTTCAACGTGAATGGTGCCAACACAATAAGTGATTCATATCATGAGCCCAAAGCTCCTGTAGATGCGGAAGTATACAGATTCCACTTCCTTTGAAGGACTTGATATAGGGCCGGCCAATAGGATTAAGATAATTAATATTAATGACTGTAGTCATAGACCACAAAGAAATATATTATGTGCAATATTATATTGCCCAATCTTATAGGCTTCACATCTGATCGTAAAGAACAAAAAAGGGGTGTACACAGGCGAAGAACTGAAAATACTCTACACATATTTGTCAGTATTATTGGTCAACTGTATCAATGGATCTAATAGTGCATAAGGATCATTTTCATCTAAAGCTTTTGAAACTACGATTATCTTAACAGGTTTTCCATAAGAAGATCAATGTTGCTTGGTATGAAAATTACCTAAGGAGCTTAATATGCAAATGACCTTGAAAAAATGAATTCATGAGGAAGGATACATCAGTAAAAGGTACAGTGGTGATAGTCCCTCAGCAAGCAACAAAAACAGAGCAGGCTGAGATGGCCTTCACAGTGATCAGCCTGGTAATAAGGCTCAAAAATATTTTGCATTCAATTATGTATGGTTGAAAAAATATCTTGGTAAACATTCTCTAAACATACGACAAGTGCACGCATCTTCTGAAACCTTAAGAAAATCCAAAGAAATCGACATGACAATGATTGTTCAATTTGTTTGTCAAGCACAGCAACTTAAGATGTTTGCCTACTGAATAACATTTACAAGCATAAAGATAAGTATCATTCAGCATACTCGGTATTTTGATCTATAGGCATGTATGTTTAGAAGATCTCTGACTTCACAGCTTATCTATTACTTGAGAACTACGTCTATGGTATCATGTTAAACAAACAGTCTTCGGTCTATGCAAGTACACAAAATTCTTGATTGGCATGTTTTGTCTTCTCAAACAATTGAATCCTTGCTCAAGCACTTCCTCTGTCATCAAGTGTTACAAGTTAACAACAAATTTTCTGAAGTCTTAAGACTGAGTACCCAGACAAAGTAATTCATATAAATCTTCACTTTCACTAGTTTATTTCGGCTAAGCATCACTAATAATCTCCTCATTAGTACACCATTCTTATATTAATGGTAGCAGTTAATATCTCTGAAAACATTTTTCTACCAACTAATTTAGATATATAAGGCAGGATGGCAGTCTGCAAACACACTAATGCTCTTGATGATTAGAATATATGTTCCATGGGATGCATTGACGAACCCAAAAGCAGTTACCAGCTTCTCACTGCAGTAAGTGAACATCAAGTGCTCCAAACTTCATGCTTGGCACATCCCCAGCCACATTCGTTTGTAGGTTTAATTCTTCCAACTTTGAATAAATCTCCTTCATTTGAGGTTGTGATCTGGTTTCCACTACAAATCCGTGCACCTTGTTCATTACCTTCCCTAGCTTTCAAACTATCAGGCCTCTGTTTTCAAACGCAGGGAGTACAACAAATTTGATATGGTCAGGATTCATACATGCATATTGCATTTGATAACATAGATTGGGGGCATCCTCGTGGGCACACTCTGACTTATTGTGCTAGACTTTATCTTAAGTCCATTAACTTTTGTGGTTATTTGTGAACATTAATAATAGTTTTAATTTCAATTTGTGCTATATCATTAAATTCCATGATAGTACACTCTGAGTCTGGTGAGACATGGCATAGAACACTTTGCATGCATTCACTATGTTTCCACATTTCCAATGCTTGGATAAAAGAATCCCATGCAGATACTTTTAAGACAGATTTTGATTTGATGATAAGGCACGGATCTGTCTTCTCTCCTCCAAATCTGCTAGACCAGCACAGGAGGTGAGAACTGGTTTCACATTTGACGAAAAAGGGCTAGAGCTACCTCTCTGTGCCCTTTCTGGGAATTTCCTGCAATCACTTTTGCCGATGAAACATCACCTGTTTTAGGCATGTTGTCAAGCTGTTTGCTTGCATCTTTTATATTACCAGAATTGGTTATCTTTAGCAGCTGCTAAGCAAGCACATGATCTTGGGAGAGTCTTGGAAAGCTGAATTTAGAAATTAACAAGGGTAGTTCTCCTTTGCAGCTGCTAATTAAACAAATAAACGAGGACACTTCTTGTCACAACCCAAACCATAGGGTCATGATAAAGATCAATTTATCCATATAGTAAACTATTTTGTAACGTCATTGAATTTGACATGATATACCCAAAGAGGCGTTTGTGTGTTTCAATTCACATAATCTAACTCTAAGCACTTAAGATTGAAGTTTAATTAATCACTTTGTTAATTTGATCACGTGAATAGCCTACGCCTCCATCATACATATACATCAATTCACAAAATCATAGGAATTCATTTAATAGGAAAGTAAGATCAACCAAACTGTCTTTAAGCTGTAACACGAATTACATCAGCTATGGCAGCATTTACAAACTTCAGGTTCATCGAGACACTGACATTGCACCGTACGTAATGAATATTATCAATGTATCCATTACAACAACAATTATATAACTAGCAATCACACATTAGTGTGTAATGGGTACGCTGAGAGAGCCTGTAGATAAAAGTAATAAGTAATTTTTTGAGATGAGAGCATACAGTTTTGTTGATGATGAATGGTTGTTGTCCATCCATCGGTAGAATTGAAAGAATGTAGTGATATGTGTTGTTGAGACTCTCTCTCTCTCTCTCTCTGACACACACACACACACACAAAATGCCACCACTTTCCCTGTCCTTAAAAAAATTAAATTGAAGAACAAGTCAAATTTGCTTGAAATCATCTAGGACACTTTCATGCTTGAGCTTGTTGTCTTGAATATTCTTCAACAATTGTGGGAGAGCACACTCCCCAAGGTTTTTTTCAATATTGCTAGTCCTTGCACATTGATCGACATCAAAGGCAAGGGTGATTCAAGGCATGCTGGTACAATCTCCTTAAGCTTCAACTTAGAAGATGTAGAGCTAATTGTGATGACAAGGTTACCCCATGAATCTAGCAACAAAAACATCAAGGTTATGAATTTATCCTCCTCATCCACTTTGACATCAATAGATGCCAACTAGTTAGTAACAATGTAAAAGAAAATTAGATTCTTAGTCACAAAACCAGCTTCAAACATACAAAGGGAATACAACTTCCTTCGTAGAAAAAAATTGTTTACCAGGGACTTCATCTAATTCAAAGCCCCAATCTTATTGTAGAGCTTCTTGGTGGTGTCTTATCCCAAGACATACAAGAGTACTATATCAATAACACAAAGCTAAATCAATATTTTTACCTTTCTAGAAAATTTTGCTTAGTCTTTCATTAACATGCGAGAAGGTTTTTGACTAGAAATTATAGGCCACAAATCTATGTCAATAATGAGATCTTTCATATTGAGCTTCCATAGCTTGAAGTTATAACCATTGAACTTATTAATCTCCATTCTTTCACAATTGATTTCCTTTTTCCTATACTTGAAAATAGATTTGCCTATGCAAATCTTCCACTCAAACCAAGATTAATATGGGGCCAAAATTCCTTCCTTCATGGATCTAATCAACCTTCACAAGCTCTAATATACTAAATGAAAGGAAATTGCACTAATCTAATAAGGAATGTATTGTAGTTTAATGTATCTAATATTTAAAATATAAACAACATAACAACAAGGTAATCCATTAAACAATAGAATAAAGCAAAACATTCACACATAAAACACCTTATATACCCTAGAAACCCTAACAAGAAAAAACCCAACAAAAACAACACTCATTATTTTAACTTAACCATTCACAATGCAATAAGATATTCTTGTCCATCGTAACCTTGATCCATGTGCAATTATTATAGGCATATCACTATAGGAAACCACTAAGTAGTATTACAAAACAATGAGTATATAACCATGGGTGAAAAATCTACCTTGAAGGGTGTTGTGAACAAGTATATAGTCTATAAGAGATGTAAAAAAGGAAATGTCTATAACACATATTCCTAATTGGTCTACCAAGGACCATGATAAAATCTATTGGATGTAGGAATGATCTAAAAAAATAGGTTCTTCTCTTTAATCAATTCAAGTTTAGTCCCACTGAATCTTGCATGGGACCGTTGGAACACTTTAATGCAACTCTTGAGTGAGCATATTATTTTGTATGTAAATGATGATAAAATAGTATATCTTATATGCATACATAAAAAAGAGACCCCACATCTACTGTGATTCAATTTATGGGCTTCTATGGAGACCACACTTGATATAAAGTGGCCCATGATAACTATTACTTGGGACAGGTCATCATGTGAAAATCTAATTGTTGGATAAGAATAAGTATGAGAATGACCATCACTACAGCCCACACGTTCTTCATGGGAATCTAATTGTTCATCTCTTGTTTATTCCTCCTCAATGGTATCTACATTATTAGCATAGTTGTGTTTTGGAAAGGTATTAGTGTAGATTTAGAGATTTTGATCAGATGAGGAACAAATTTGTGGACCTTATCATTTATGCCTTCAAGAATTTATTTCTCTCATCATTTACTCTTCCACATGAAAATTTGTTTCCCCCATCAATTATCCCTTCCACTTTAATCATGTTATTATTTATCATATCGTGTATCTTATTTTTCAAGGTAAGCATTGTTGAGTACTATTCTCATAAAATCTATGATACTGACAATATACATGTGTATCAAATCCTTTTGGAACATATTTGAATGTATCTAATGGTTGAACCATTGGAAAAGTTGTCATATTATCCCCTAAGAGTTTTCACAACACTACATTAAGTAAATCACCTATCTTAGCAAATAGTCTTTACAGTTTTGGTTTGATAATGATTAAATTTGAGGCCTCTTGACTATGGTTGATATGATTGAAATAAAATTTATAGTATCGATTTGAAATGATCCTTCATTACCCTTATTAAACGCTTTTAAAACTAAAATATAGAAGTATATAAAGGTTAAGGTATAGGTGAACTAGATTAATTATATTTCAAAATATTGGCATCTAATAACTTGAGTTCATAATCCCTTACATTAGCACACAAATCTGAAAATAAGGCATAGTTAAATATCACCATATCTTTTATGGCCAAAAGTAAGCTATCAGTGGACAACCCTTGTAATTCATTGTTGAGAGATTGATAGTTCATTTTGGATGGTAATGCTTGAAATCTTAATACATAATTACTAACTATCTTATTTCTACCTTGCTTACAATGAAAATGTTAGACAAAAGAGTCAACTATGTCAACATATGAATGGATCACACCACGAGGAAGTGAGAAAAACTAATCTAGAGCACACTCTTTCAACATATACGAATTTTTTTAGCAAGGTCATGGGGTCACCTTTACTAATGTATAAATCTAAAATAGGTGCCATAAATCCCATAAGAAACATTTATGCAAGTACATCACATGACAAAGGTGTTGATTAATAGGGTAGATGACACAATGAAAATATTACCAAGAAGTGATTTAATCCAATTAAACATGTGATTAAGTCAACCAAATTAATGTAACAATGAATAAGCAAATATAACAAATGCAGGCCACATGATCACTAGATTTATGTGAAGAAACCCTTGTGGGAAAAATGCCACCACCCAAAAGACTAAAACTTGTATTAATCTCAACAAAATATAAATCAATATAATCACTTATCCCTTTAATAGTAAACTAGAAAAATAAGAGTACCTACAAAAGAACCTTACAATCCTCTTTCACATGCATCTAATATGTAGAAAAGTTAGAAACTAGAACCCACCAAGTGGTGTCGAAAACTATGAGTCAAAACCATGAGCCATAGTAAAAATCCAACACCCCCATAGTCATGGTCAAGCAACTTGGAATAGTAACTCTTCTTACACATATTACACCATTCTTATGCATCATAGATTCCATCATAATAGTCAAATTGACCACTTTCTCAAATCTAACCGTGCTCCATGAGGGTATTCAACATTTGTATCATAACCACCAAATTGGGAAGATTCTCTATATCTATAACTCCTAATTTTCACCTTTTCAATGTAACCTCTCTATCTAATGCCTTCTTACAAAATATCATAAGTATCCCAAAGAATAAATAATAAATAAATAATCTTCCCACCCTCACATGGGTGTCCCGTTTTGCCCACTACATAATGTTTGGAGATCATACATTATTTATCCTCAACATAATTAAATACAATTTATAAGACATGATTTGCAAGGTGAATGTGTTGAACACCCATAATACTGAGAGGGGGGGTAAATCAGTATTCTGTTAAACCATTTACATATCAAACATTTAATCCATTCACCATATTTAATTCCAATAAGGAAAATTAAGCATAAAGAAAACAACCACAACTTATGTAACACATAAACACCAGATTTACATGGAAAACCCAAGAAAGGAAAAACCATCGTGAGGATTAACTCACAATACAAAGTAGTATCAACACTGAATTACAAAAGGCTCACTGTCCTAAAAGAAAGAGATAGAAGAGGTGGATCACTGCCAGAGTTGAACTGTTATAATTGCATCTAAAATATGCATGGAGTAAAGTTCCAATAAAGCTCAAAGTACAGAAACAATATTCATCACACTATTTTGAAATATCAGACTCTACTGCTCTGCATTCATTCAATTTGCATCACACATTCACTCACTCTATTATTCACATCATATCCATCACACACCACACACAATCACAATCCCTTGACACTTATTTATACTGTCTTCAACCTTGAGAACATTCTCCAAGGTCAACATCACATCTTAACACAACATTCAAATTAGGTATGGACCTAAACATTCCCGCGGTGGAAAGGAATGAAGGAAGACCACAACACATCTTATCTCGAACCTAAATTCGTCCAAGCACACCACTCCATGCTACTACAATCACCGAAACACCTCCACAATTAGTATAAACACCCAAGGTCGGCCAAACCTGTGTCAACACAATGAACTTTTAAGTACACTTTTCCTCAAACCCAAAAGCAACTTGCAGACCACATGCAAGGCTTCAACATAGTCTAGAGTATTCCACAAACATCTTGAAACATCCTAAAATCCAAAAAAATTCTCTGCAACAACTTTCACCTGCTGCACAACCTTATCATGTTTATCCAGTATGCTTAACTATCTCTGTCATACACTATATCTCTAGAAATTGACTTTCGGAGCACCAAACCATGAACAACTTTAACTGAATACATAATCATTATAAGCACAAATCCAGAACTGCAAAGCCATAAACAAATCTACGGAGAAATGCAGAGCAAAATAGTTTCTCCCAAACACCTTTTCAAAGCTCAGAAACACAGTCACACTCTGGTGAACACAACTTCCTCTGCATAATGAATTAGAGCACCAAATTAGGAATATAAAATATTTGAACATCCTTGAACAACATATCCAAACTGTAAAGACAGATCTTCAACATAGAAGAAATGCAGAGCAAAATTAGAACACTCCTCTGTTAAGCCAAACAGTCTCTTCAACACACTGTTTCCTTTATTAATCAAATTTTCTCAAAAGCACTTGGAAGCCAACCATCAAAAACATATTCCTAAGATCTTCGACACTTCTTCAAAGCAACCAAATCATTTTCAACAAAGCAACTAAACCAAACAACTCATACACTTACAACAACCTCATCTCTGCTCAACCAGTAGACACAGTTGACACCAATGCCAACGCAAACTTGTTGACATCAATGAAAACACCGATTGCACATACTTGCAACATAATAGCACACCTAATCCTAACAAAAGGATTATGTGTTGATTCAGGTGTTAAATCCTTTTTTTTCATTAGAGGGGATATTCCTTATCTTATTTTTATTTCATTTAATTCTTTCATGATTGTATGCAATGAGGTTTGGAAAAGTGTAAATGATGGAATGGGTATTTGAATAATAATGGGTTGAGTGTAGGTTGATTGAAATGTGATAATGGAGGAAGATATGAAAGGTTGAGGTTGGGGATTAGGTTGTGAAGGAGTAGTAGGGCATAATAGTCATGAGAGGTAAGAGCATTGATGGATGAAGCAATATTTTTATGGTAGAAATGTGGTTGATGAAAGGGTAGAAATACTATAGTATAAGTGGAAGGACAAGATCCAATAGTATATATGGGGAATTGAGGGTGAGATGGTCGGGTGATGGAAGGAAAATTAGGATGTGAAGGTAGAGGAGCATTACAGGGGACATTATATTCACTAAAAAATTGGCTAATACCTTAAGCATATCCAATCCATTACTTGTTCAAAAGTAATCAATGAAGCTCATCAACTAGTACAAAGGAATTTGCATCATCTTACTTATGTCCTACTTGAGATGTTGTAACTTATGGGTCATTCCATTTTTCCTTTGGGTTTGCACACATTTAAAATGTGCATTATGGTCAAATGACTCTTCATCTTTAAGATACTTAGAATTGGACAAATTTTCAATAATGTTAGCATCCAAGTGATTCATGGCTATACAAGGATTAAGACTAGTGATGTGCCTAATTGGAATGGGGGACCTTGGAAGCTTCTTTGACATGCAACTCTAAGAAATAATACACTAGAGATTAAAAAATGAAATATTAATATGTAAATATTAATTTTAGATCTAAAAAATAGACAAGCAAATTCAATAAATATTAGATATAAAAAGGAAAAATGAAAATAAGGTAAAACTCCAGGGAAAAGCACTACATTGGGTACAAATCACAAGTTCACCAAAACATAGGGAAATCAAATGCTTTATAAAGAAAACCCTACTTTATATAGGTGTAATTAAATGATATAGCGATAAACAACAATAAGACCTAAATTAATAGAGTTGAGACTAAATGCAATGATAAACTAAAATGATGAAGGCAGCTCTAGACAATTTTGTTATGCTAATGAATGGTGATTATTCCGTTTGAAAAAATGGTCAAGGATTGAATTGGGGATTTGAAACTAGATTTGTAATTTAGATCCAATGATGAATTTGGAATGAGAATTTGATTGATGCAAGACTAGGCCACCCTACATGACCTAGTTTTTGACACCTTTTTACACAAGTCGGTCACTCTAAGTAGAAGTAGAAGTCTAGGTAAAAGCACAAACCTATGCCACACTTTTATAAAGGAAACAACCAACACTGATCTAACTTTTTAATTTGAATCACTACAAAGTGACATATATGTTCTAAATTTTAAAATGATGTAAACTAATAAAATGTAGATTTTTCAGTGTATTTTATGTTTTATTTTTTAAAAATTTAAAAATGTATTTAAATGTAGTATTTTATAAAATTGACACTATAATTTAGTCATTGATAAAATGCTAAAAAATAAGATTGAATGTGACGTCACACTTTATACGGTAAATTTCATTTATTTCCCTTCTATATTTTTTTGTGTATTCATAGCTTAAAACTTTAGTGCATGGTTATTTTCTTCCCCAATTTGATAAATACATATTTTTAAATAAATCTTGGAAGTTGCATGTAATGAAAACACGACTGTTTCGATGGGACATCAACTTTTGTCTTCATTATTTATCCAAAATAGGAAAAAAAAATATGTCATCTTGACAAGGAATCTCTCCTCTAGTGCATCATATTTTTAAATTTTTTTTTGATAAACTTTAGGGTATGTGCAGAATCATGATGGGCCAAACTATACCTCGAAGTGGCAATGAAAATACAAAAAATCAGACTTTATCAAGTTCATGTGAAATTTTGAATGGATTATCTATACAATTTGAAAAAGATGTAAGAATGAAATTTGTAGAGAATTGAATCTAGTTTATAGGCTACTAATTTTTTTAAAAAAAAACTAAATTTACTTAGTGAAAATTGAATATTTCAATGAACAACTATTAAATTTTTTAGAAAAAAATAAAAAGTGGGTGTCTGTCTAGCCAACCTAACTATGAGTAACTATATATATATATTTTTGAAACTTTCAAAATAAGTAGAGGACTCATGTCCGGATGTGATGCATATTTATTTAAAAAAATTTTCTAATAAAATAATTAGTTGTGATTTTTTTACTGTGACTTTTTAAAAAAATAAAAAGTAATTTTCCAGCCAACCTAACTCGATAAAAAAAATCAAAAATCAATTTTTTTTTTAACCTATAGCCAGAAAAGCATAGAGTGTGACGCAGGTTTCGGATCTCAAAAAGGTGAAATGGTTTGAAAGTTATGGATGTTTTTCAATCAGTGTGTCCATCAGGATTTCAGAGACATGGTATATTGAAAATTATTAATAATTATTTAATAAAATGATAACCAAATAAATCTTATATTTTTAGAAAGCTAACAATTTTTTCTTTAAACCCTTTTCGTTTTATCAATTTTGCATTAAAAAAAGTCGTCAGCACGAAGGGTGAAGTTCGAAGAAGAGACTGAAACATTAAAACACATTACAATCCATAAAAAGTCAACAATCAAAACAGATATCCGTCTTGCTTTGTACCAAAGCAAGAAGGATATCAGTTTTTCTTTGATAAAAGCAACTCAAAATGGATATCCATTCTGAAAACAGATATCCGTTCTGAAAACAGATATCCGTTCTGAAAACGGATATCCATTTTGTGATCCATGAAAAATTTTGTGCCATTGGTTTTGGATGAAGACAAGCAACATATTTTGTACCATTGGTATTGTTTCACCAAAGATACAATCCATGGGTATATCATTTATGTATGCGTGGACATTTCGTGTATATCCTGCTATCGTTTATCGTGGTTATAAATGGTGAATGTACATGTCAAAGGATACAAAGGTTGACCAGCCATATCAGGAAAATTGGGAAAAGATACGTTAGTCGACCGGTTATAACAAGTCATGTTATGTATAGGCTAAATCGAAGACATTGGACTGACAATAGTTATCAGAGAGACAAAGTTCCATTGAGCCGACAACATTGATCTCACCGATCAAGTCATATCGGGGTGACAATCATTAAGTGTCACTGATGGGTTATTTATCGGCACATCAGAAGAACGATTGAGAACTACACCGATGAGAGGGAGTCACACCGACAGAAGGAACATCGGAAAGATATGGACTCTTGGAGGCAAGAAGAAAAGTGTCACCGATAGAGGCAGTCTAGCCGATGGTGTAGTTCGGTGTTTATTGTTTCGGTGTGAGATACGATATCAGAAATCGAAGAGAATGTCTGACTGATGTAGAAGTCTTATCGATGACCAATGGACGATAAACACATTGGGGAGAGTTATAACGTCGAAATGCAAGTAAAAAGTCTCACTGAGGGTATTGGTCTTACCGATAGACAAGGGTGGTGAATCTCACATCGGAGTAAGTGTATATATATCCTGCAATCATCTTATTCCATGAGACCACATTTCTTTGAGGCATTTTTTCAAACAGTTCATGTGTCTTGTCTATGCTTCCACACTTTCCGTACATGTCTACCAGAGCATTTCCAACTAGAATATCTACAAGAATCCCACTTCCATTATGCTTTGATGAATGTCCATACCCTATTCCAAAGCTCCCATTTTGGTAGAGGTAGAGAGGATGCTAACAAAGGTTGCAGAATCTAGCTTTACACTTGCCAATTGCATTTGCTTGAAATTTTCTAAAGCCTTTTCAACAAAACCGTTTATGCATATCCTACAATAATAGTAGTCGAGGAGACCACATTTCTCCAACTAGACTTCTACCAATTCAAAAAATATGTGCTTCTGGACCAGTGTTTGGTACAAGAAACATACCAATAGAGTGGTGGCCATAATTCTCCCTTAATTGGAATTAAAAGGTACCCTTTTTCCATCCGAAGGAGGTCTCTCCTTGTTATGCACTTTAAATCTCTCTTTTAGTTCTTTCAAGGGAAGGATTCCACCTTGGTTTGACCAGTTGAAAGCGTTGAAGATACTTGACTTAAGAAGAAATGGACTAGAGGGTTCTATTCCCAAATCTCTTTCCAATTACTCACAACTTCACTGGAAAAGAATTTCACACAACAACTTGAAGGGGAGCATACTTGCCAAATTTGGTGGTCTAGGGAAGTTAGAACATCTTTGTTTGTCCTACAATTCCCTGAGCGGAAGCGTTCCAAATTCTCTAGGAAACTGCATGTCTCTACTTGATTTGTCCCTTTACAATAAACATCTCACAAGTGCTCTATTCTCATGTCTTTACTTTGAAGGGAGCATGCTAATTACTTTGATCCGTCCTCTTATACATATCGGAGAACAACGGAGGAGTCACATCGATAGCATAAGCCTGAGCGATGGATTCTACACATCGGCGAGAGGTCCCACATCGGGCTAACAAATTTGAAGGTTACTGATAATGATAAGTCTGGCCGACAATAGAGGAAGGAAGAACATGTGAAGCATAGTTCGATGAGACATTAGAAATGTCTTGCTGATAGTAAAGAAAGAGTGTATTTCAGTCTCGTTTGGACCTTGGGAAGGATATTTTAAAAGCTATTTGAGCAATTGGTGGGTTAATGGGTATTTTACACCCTGTTTGTAAACTTTTGCTGTGTTGCTCTGCATCACTTGTCTACAACATACAAAGTTTACCTTTCTCACCTATACCTTTAGTATATAAAGGACATTAATAGGGAATTTTTAATTTCCACTCAGTCAGTGCAATCTAGGAGAGGATAGATTGTCTAAAGTTGTGATCTATTTCCATTTACACTTGCCATAACTACAAATGCTTAGTGTTTATTCTCAACCCTGGTATATGAATAAAATGTGACCTATTGTTCTAATAGGCCTATAGGGACAAAGAGGTGATAAAGCCTTTAATTTTAAACATGACATGGTTTTGATAACTTCCCATATTGGTAAGGTCTTGGATGACAATCCTTTGATGCACCTAATTATAATAGGTGTTATGATAGTCTTTGGTATCTTTTCATTTCTTTCTTGAATGGCCTGCAAATAAGACATAAGACATATTAGATCCTTCATAAATAAGAATTCTCATACATTACATTTAAACTTAAACTCCCTAAACATCCATCAATCCATCCATTAATATCAAAAGGCCATGAATATCTTATGATCAACCATTCTAATTCCTAGGATAGTCATATATTGCAATTTTGCTTCTCTATACTAAAATAGCCCAAGGAATATCTAACCTTGAATTTGTATTTTAACAATCTAATGTCTTTACGAATAACATTGAGCCTTCTTTTGGGACAACATTTTTGCCTTTAGAAGCTCCTCATTTGATGATAGCCTAAAATCAAATAATGGCTTATATCCAGAGCTTTATTAAGTTGATACCTAGGTGGATTAGTGTGTAAACATTGAAATTAGATGGTAATTCACAAGTTTATTGAATAATACAATGAATCCCTAGTCTAGAATCCAAATGTACATAATAAAATGGATATCTATTTTGTAGTAGGCATATGGATGTTGCAAGTGTCTGTTGCAAAGAATTGGGTTTTCCAAAATGGATATCCGTTTTCAAAATGGATATCCGTTTTGTAAAAGCAGAAAAAAGACAAAAGGAATGTTGTTGGGCCCGACTTCCGCAACCAGAGACCCTCTACTGTCGAAATACTCGTGATTTCTGGCTATGACAGTGAAAGGAATATTTTTATGCACTTTTGGAGACACAATTTTCTTGTTACAATCATAAGGGTGATATTTTTGTTCCCCTAATGGGGAGCAACAGTCGTCATAAAGCAAAAAGGAGGAGGAAAGTTACATTGGAGGAAATTGAAGCAATTAGGAAAAAAGATAGGGAAAGGAAGAGGATTGGAAGGGTGGGTTTGGCAGATGCTCATCAAAGTGAATCTTTTTCACCATCTAATGACATGCAAATTGAAGATGTTAATTTGATTATAATGAAATGTTAGATAAGAATGAAATTCACCATGATATTGCAAATGAAAATATTGAAAAATGTTATGAAACACCTATTCATAATAGCAATACCATGGACAAAGAAGAAGAAGAAAAATGAAGATGTGCACTTGAAGAAAATGGATATGAACATCATGATGTTGAAATTGCACTCCATAATCCATTTGTTGATAAAATTGATGAGGTTGATAACATAGATGAAACAAGAACAATCAATGTATCTCCAAATTTCATAAGAAGAGAGGACATTTGTCAAGAAGAGAATAACCGTGATGAAATTGGAAAACACCCAAAAACCCCAAAATGGTTACTTGAAATTGATGAGAACATAATGGAAAAACTTGAAGGCAAGAGGTCATCACGAACGGTTCGGTTGTGGGCTACAAAACTCTTCAATGAATACTTTGAGAAGAAAACATTAACCAAACAATGCCAACTTTTTGTGCAATTATTAAAGTTGTACAAAATGAGACCTTTACTAAAGAAATTAAAGATTTGGTTAAACAAAGTGTCCGATCGGAATAAAATTATTGTAAGAAGCCTTTTCAATGCACTCAATTCTATTGGAAAGACTAGCAAGGAGAAATATAAAAGAGCTGCCCATAGAGTAATAACAACCTCAATAGTAAGCAAACAATTAAGAAATGCTCGATTAATGAGGCAAACTTGTGTTGACTTAAGATTGAATCGTAAAACATTGTCAAAAGCACTAGCATTAAGATCAAGGCTAGATAGTCCTGTTGCCAATGATACTTGAGCTTTCAGTGGTAGGCTTCCACAAGTTGACAAGAAGCTAATTGATAGCACAAAGGAAGAAATTGAATGATTTTGGCACACTAACTCTAGGGTATCACCGAATGCAAAAGATGTTGTAAAGTTAAGAATTGGTGATAAAGACCGCACACCACATCCTAAACATTACTTGGAATGTAGCAAAACAACATTGTACAAACAATATTGTGAAACTCACCCAGCTATGACAATCTCACAAAGAGCATTTGAATCTCTTAAGCCATTTTATTGTGTTCCTCTTAAAGTTCGTAATACATGTTGTTGCAAATACCATGTAGAATTTTCTATGTACCATGAATTATTATGCAATATTCGTTCTACTTTGCACACTAATGAAATGTTATAGGAGTGTGGTGCAATTCAACTACTAAAGTCATCTAGGGACTTATTGGATTTATTTCTATGTATTAGAGATGATGGTTGCATGTTCTACAAGAATGATTGTTTAAATGAAAAGTGTTTACAATGTGGTGGGTTATCAAAGTTTGTATCATGTTTTCATGAGGGCAACGAGCATGATTTTGGAAAGAGAATGGTTGAGAAAAAGAGATATGAGATAGTGAAATACATTTTGAAAAGTGGAGGTGTAGGTTCTAGATGTGAGTTGATTGTAAGAGAGGTAAGTATTGCTGATTTTATTGATGATTTTAAGAAAAATATTTTCTACAAGTATGTCAGACATAGTCACAGGTCTCGATGGTTAGATCAACAGTTCAGGATGTGTAAAAACTCTTTCCCAATTGAAACTATTGTCTCTGTAGTTGATTTTGTAGAAAACTATACATTACAACCCCAAAATGAAGTTCAATCCCAGTACTACAATTCTATTCAGATTGCTATTTTTGTTCACATCACATATAGACATGCCCCCGAGAGTACAGAAGAGAACAGGAAGATTGTCAGAGAATACCATTTTTACATGAGTGATGATCGATCTCATTCAGCAGAGTTTGTGCAATATTGTTTTCAACAATTTTATGGGTTCTTGCAAGAAAAAGATATTAGAATAGATCAACATCTCATTTGGTCAGATAATTGCACTGGTCAATTCAAGAATGCTCATAATTTCTATTGGTTGAGCAAAATGCATGTAGAGAAGGGTATACCTCATATTTGGAATTTTTTTGAGGCCAGGCATGGAAAAGGTGAACATGATGGAGCAGGTGCATGCGTGAAGAGAGCTCTTTTTAAAGAACAACTAAAGATTAGAGGTGGTGCTACATTTAGTGATGCAGATTCCATTGTTAAGTGGTGTAACTATGCATTGTCATGAGGAGTGGCTCTTGATTCTGAAGTGCACAGGTTCTTTTGGTTGGTTGATGATGGGATAGCAATAGAGAAATTGGATTGTCAGAGAATCAGTGAATCATCAAAGATGCATTCATTTCAAAGCTCAAATACAAATACATGGACTATTTGGACACCAGAATTAGCTTGTTTTTGTCAGAGTTGTATTAAATGTGATTGGAACAATTGTGAGTCAAGTGAGTGGGTAGATGCATGGATTCCACAATATTTAATCCCTTTATATGAAGGTCAATCATCTTTCTTCAAAGACATGGAGAGCTCATTTGACTATGAACACCTTTCAGACCTTATACAGCCAGGTCATGTTTATGCAGTTGTTGCACCGCATGGAAATGAAGAGAGGTCAGACTATTGGTTGGCACGATGTGTACAGGGAAAACAAAAGCTAAAACAACCTATGACAGATGATGATGGGTTCACATATCCTACAGGATCAGTTGTTATTGCTGGGACTTGGTTACGAACATATATGGTTAAAAAGAATGGCATCCCGGCCTTTGAAGACTTTGAGAAGCATAAAACCATATTGATGTATTCTCACCTAGTTGTAGCAACAAATGTCAAGTTACTAAAGCATCGTGGAAAACCAAAATCAAAAGAACTATGGACAATTAGTAATGCTGATCATGAAGCAATATTGGATACTTTGAAGGTAAGAGATGACCACTCAGGTATGTTTGAATAGCATTTAAACTTCCAGATGGACAGGTATGACATTTTTTTATCTTAACTTGTTCTTGTTTTTTCTATTTTTTAGAATTGTTTTATTAAAAATCTTGTTACTTTAATAACTATAATGCATGCTTTTGACTATACAGGACTGCGAATAAAGTTATTTTACATGGCATCGTAGATTATTTTGCATGGCATCGTAAATTATTTTGTATGGCATTGTAGGTTATCTTGACTATACTCGAGGTATGCTTTTTAGTTCTCATTTGTATTTCTTAATATTGCACATTTGTACCTTTTTCTACATAAGGCATTCCATGAGATGACATGTATTTGATGTCTTTTGCCAAATAGTTCATGTGCCTTCTCTATGCTTTCACATATTACATACATGTGTCACATGGCAATTGCAACTACAACATCTGACAAAATTCTCATTTCTTTGAGGTATTCCAACAAACAGTTCATGTGCCTTGCCTATGCTTCCTTATTTTGCATTCTTATAAAAGTCCTATAACAGTCATAATTAATCTTCATAATCTTGATAGTAATCTTGCCATCATTGTATTCCATGGGATGACAGTCCTATAATAGTCCTATACATGTCTACTAGGATAGTTTTAACTACAACAGTCCTACAACAGTCCTAAAATAGTACTAGAACAGTCCTATAATAAGCGTAGCATTTAATGTACATATTTATGATATTCATGTTTACTTTTAAATCTGCTTGTTCATGCTTCTCATAGGACGTCACCTCCCCTACCCATCCAGCTCTATAGAAGAAGAGAGACAACAAATGATCAAAAGGGATCACCAATTGGTGGTAAGTGATTGATTACTTATGTCATGTTATATATTTTGAATATTAAATTCTATATTAATGTGCAGGTTGTTTGATTGTATTAATAGGTGGAAATTCAAAAATCTCTATCGAGGAGGTCTAGTCGATGAGTGATAGAAGATGAGTCATTGACTGGTTCACCATCTTCATGGCCTACCAAGAGCCATAGATTATTTGATAGCAATCCATAGGAGATTTGATTTTGGGACATTTTGTTACATATGTGTATTTGGCTTTGTAAACATACTTTTGTATGTTATCGATGTATATCATTGTATATACCCATATGGTTTTATTTGTACATGCCTATATGGCTTGATATATACACTATACATTATTTTCATGACATTATGTGCATATATGTATATATAAGATCCTAATTTGGTACAAGTAGGGAGAATGCTTGCACAGGTTATTGTGAATGCACTGGTTCAAGATTTGGAGGTTGGGTTTCTCTAAAAGGATTCTCCTAGGGTAATTTATGTGACATGTGAATTTTTTATTGTGTATATTTTTTTGAAACTATTTGATCATATTTTCTATGCATTATCTCCTCATTGATTAGTGTAGGAAGTGTTTCTACTATGAACTTCTTTTTATTTGGTATCAAAGCCTAGTCAACTCTATTTTCTAGGTAGTAGGAAAAAGATTTTTTGGAATAATCCTAGTTTGGGTGGGATCCATGAGCAGAAAAGATCTTTGTTTTAGGGAGATGGTGAGAACATCATACTTGGAGATGGAATAGTTTAATGGCACAAATTTTAAGCCGTGAAAGATTAAAATTGAGGACTTGTTCATAGATCAAGATTTATGGTTAGTAGTCTTTGGGAATAAACTTGTGGCTATGTTAGTGGATGTCTAGTTAGTGTTAGATTGAAAATCTAGAAGTCTCATTTTTTATTTGGTTGATTTAATGCTCCTAAATGTTGCAATAGAACCCACCTTGGAATCTCTCTAGAAAAAGTTGGGAAACCTATAATAGGCTAAGTCCTCGGTGATTAAGCTTTTTTAGTGGAAGAAGTTGTGTATTTTGACAATGGGAGATGGAGACTCAGATTTTGAGAACCTAAATGTATTTAACACCATTGTGAGCCAATTACATTGTATCAATGTGAAGATGGAAGAAGAAGATAGATGCATGACATTGCTGTCTTCTTTGTTAGTCATGCAACAATTCAATCATGATTAAATAAGAAGATGCATATTTACAACACTTGATTAAATAAGAAGATGCATATTTACAACACTTAAGACCTTCATGAAATGATACATTGGTTTCTTGATATTCAATCATGCATTGGAGATCTTCAAAGTGTTAAATATGTTTGAAGTGATGAAGAAACTTGTTATTTTGATGTATTTCAACTCCAAACTTCCGCCTAGAAATGAAGGCGCTAATCCTTTATCAAACTAATCTAAAAGTGCACCTTGGTACTTAGGGCACTATATTATAATTGATCAACCTAAAATGTGCGCCTAAGGCTAGATAGTGAATAGGAAGGATAAAATGCATCATCAAAAGAGTTTATAGTTATTGAAGGCATCAAATGATGACTTGGGCACACATCTACCTCTCTACACCATATGTGACTAGTGCCAATTATTGAATAAACAACCTAGAATGAGTGCCTTACTATTTGAGGTGCTAGTTCATGCTTCTAGAACACCAAAAGTGTGCCTCGATGTTGAGGTGCTAGCTCTTGCTCAAGCAACCTTGAAAGTGCACTTTCACAAGGAGGTTAAAATGTATTATCAAAGGATTAAGTTGAATCAAGGAATCATCATTGAAGACAAGTAAAACATGACTGTGAATGAGGCACACTTTTCATCATCTCTAACCTCATAATTGCACCTTCCATTGGAAGCTCATATTGTGCCTAAAGGAATAGTACTGAGATATCATCCATGTCAATGATTGAGAATGTGTCAACTGGAACAATATTTTTTGTTCTGCTCATCGTGGGGTCGAATAGACTGCGCCAACACGTCGGGGTGGGTGGGTAAATGCTAGTGGAGGTCTTGTTTCGTGCGCCAAGCGTTCCATTCATTCCAAGCAAGAGGCTACCGGCAAAGTCCCTTAAGATCCCTGAGACCAAAAAATTGCCAAACTTTGACGGGACAGTTCTCAGAATTCGTGATAGTTGGGAATGTTCTGTTTGGACCTACAGGTGCACGTGGCATCCTTCCACAATAACCTCTCTCATTTTTGGTCAACTCCATTCTGTTTGACCGTGCCGAAATCAAACGCATTGGCGCAAAATGCTTCAATTTGATGCAGTGGAAAGGTGCTAGGTGCGACATTTTTCATTCCATAGCTCGTGGGGTCGAACGGACTATGCCAACGTGTTGGGGTGGGTGGGTAAATGCTAGTGGAGGTCTCGTTTCATGCGCCAAGCGTCCCAGTCATTCCGGGCAAGAGGCTACCGGCAAAGTCCCTTAAGATCCCTGAGACCAAAAAACTACCAAACTTTGACCAGGCAGTTCTCAGAATTCGTGACAGTTGGGAATGTTCTGTTTGGACCTACAAGTGCACGTGGCATCCTTCCACAATAACCTCTCTCGTTTTTGGTCAACTCCATTCTGTTTGACCGTGCCGAAATCAAACACATTGGCACAAAATGCTTCAATTTAATGCAGTGGAAAGGTGCTAGGTGCGACATTTTTCATTCCACAGCTCGTGGGGTCGAACGGACTACGCCAACGCATCGGGGTGGGTGGGTAAATGCTAGTGGAGGTCTCGTTTCGTGCACCAAGCGTCCCAGTCATTCCGGGCAAGAGGCTACCGGCAAAGTCCCTTAATATCCCTAAGACCAAAAAATTGCCAAACTTTGATTGGGCAGTTCTCAAAATTTGTGACAATTGGGAATGCTCTGTTTGGACCTACAGGTGCACGTGGCATCCTTCCACAATAACCTCTCTCATTTTTGGTCAACTCCATTCTGTTTGACCGTGTCGAAATCAAACACATCGGCGTAAAATGCTTCAATTTGATATAGTGGAAAGGTGCTAGGTGCGACATTTTTCATTCCATAGCTCGTGGGGTCGAACGGACTGCGCCAATGCATCGGGGTGGGTGGGTAAATGCTAGTGTAGGTCTCGTTTCATGCGCCAAGCGTCCCAGTCGTTCCAGGCAAGAGGCTACCAGCAAAGTCCCTTAAGATCCTTGAGACCAAAAAATTACCAAACTTTGACCAGGTAGTTCTTGGAATTCGTGACAGTTGGGAATGCTCTGTTTAGACCTATAGGTGCATGTGGCATCCTTCCACAATAACCTCTCTCATTTTTGGTCAACTCCATTCCATTTGACCGTGCCGAAATCAAACGCATTGGTGCAAAATGCTTCAATTTGATGCAGTGGAAAGGTGCTAGGTGCGACATTTTTCATTCCATAGCTCATGGGGTCGAATGGACTGCACCAACGCGTCGGGGTGGGCGGGTAAATACTAGTGGAAGTCTCGTTTTGTGTGCCAAGCGTCCCAGTCGTTCCGAGCTGTAAGCTACCGACAAAGTCAAAAGTTGCTAGGATTGAAATTTTACATTCCACAGGTCCTAGAGCTGAACGGTTTGCTCCAACACGTCAGGGTGGGTGAGTAAATGCTAGGGGAGGTCTCTTTTTGTGTGCAAAGCATCCCAGTCCTTCCGAGCTGTAAGCTACCGGCAAAGTGAGATGCTTTGCACACAAAACAAGACCTCCACTAGCATTTACTTTGCTGGTAGCTTACGAGCTCGGAAGGACTGGGATGCTTTGCACACAAAATGAGACCTCCCCTAGCATTTACTTGCCCATCCCGATGTGTTGGAGCAAACCGTTCGGCCCCAGGACCTGTGGAATGCAAAATTTCAATCCTAGCAACTTTTGACTTTGTCGGTAGCTTACAACTCAGAACGACTGGGACGCTTGGCGCACGAAATGAGACCTCTACTAGCATTTACCCACCCACCCCGATGCGTTGGCGCAGTCCGTTCGAGCCCACGAGCTACGGAATGAAAAATGTCACACCTAGCAACTTTCCACTGCATCAAATTGAAGCATTTTGCGCCAATGTGTTTGATTTCGGCACGGTCAAACGGACTGGAGTTGACCAAAAATGAGAGAGGTTATTGTGGAAGGATGCCACGTGCACCTGTAGGTCCAAACATAGCATTCCCAACTATCACAAATTCCAAGAACTGCCCAGTCAAAGTTTGGCAGTTTTTTGGTCTCAGGGATCTTAAGGGACTTTGCCGGTAGCCTCTTGCCCAGAACGACTGGGATGCTTGGTGCACAAAACGAGACCTCCACTAGCATTTACCCGCCCACCCTGACGTGTTGCCGCAGTCCGTTCGACCCCACGAGCTATGGAATGAAAAATGTCGCACCTAGCACCTTTCCACTGCATCAAATTGAAGCATTTTGCGCCAATGCGTTTGATTTCGGCACGGTCAAATGGAATGGAGTTGACCAAAAATGAGAGAGGTTATTGTGGAAGGATGCCACGTGCACCTGTAGGTCCAAACAGAGCATTCCCAACTATCACGAATTCTGAGAACTGCCCGATCAAAGTTTGGCAGTTTTTTGGTCTCAGGGATCTTAAGGGACTTTGCGGGTAGCCTCTTGCCCAGAACGACTGGGACGCTTGGCGCATGAAATGACACCTCCACTAGCATTTATCCACCCACCTCGACATGTTGGAGTAGTCTGTTCGACCCCATGAGCTATGGAATGAAAAATGTTGCACCTAGCACCTTTCCACTGCATCAAATTGAAGCATTTTGCGCCAATGCGTTTGATTTCGGCACGGTCAAATAGAATGGAGTTGACCAAAAATGAGAGAGGTTATTGTGGAAGGATGCCACGTGCACCTGTAGGTCCAAACAGAGCATTCCCAACTGTCACAAATTCTGAGAACTGCCTGGTCAAAGTTTGGCAGTTTTTTGGTCTCATGGATCTTAAGGGACTTTGCCAGTAGCCTCTTGCCCGAAAGGACTGGGACGCTTAGCACACGAAACGAGACCTCCACTAGCATTTACCCACCCACCCCGACGTGTTGGCGTAGTCCGTTCGACCCCACGAGCTATGGAATGAAAAATGTCGCACCTAGCACCTTTCCACTGCATCAAATTGAAGCATTTTGCAACAATGCGTTTGATTTCGGCACGGTCAAACGGAATGGAGTTGACCAAAAATGAGAGAGGTTATTGTGGAAGGATGCCACATACACATGCAGGTCCAAATAGAACATTCCCAACTGTCACGAATTCTGAGAACTACCCCGTCAAAGTCTGGCAGTTTTTTGGTCTCAGGGATCTTAAGGGACTTTGCTGGTAGCCTCTTGCCCGGAATGACTGGGATGCTTGGTGCATGAAACGAGACCTCCACTAGCATTTACCTGCCCACCCCGATGCGTTGGCGCAGTTCGTTCGACCTCACGATGAGCAGAACAAAAGATATGGCACTTGGCAAGGTTTTTGCTCTTAGGATCTTAAATGACTTTGCTCTTACGGAACAATGTATCGGCAAAGACCCTAGTTTTCATAAGAGGAGACATGTGATTTTAAGAGGTTTTTGGGATTGTGACTTTAGCCTTCCACTCCTTATCTAATGACGAGTTTATTCTCAGAGTTTGATGGCTTCTATGAGCATATACACGATGTTGTTTTAGGATAGTCATACTCTGATGTGTAAATAATAGTAAATAGAGAGCTTCTCAGCCATAAATGGGATTTGCATACATACACACCCAACTGAAATAGTATCTTTATTGGCCTTATTGGCACCTCCCCCCAAGATGTAAGTTTTTTATGTTTATAATGTGCCCCGTGTCCTTGACATAGAGTTTCTTGACATTAATTTCATTCAAACATGTCTTCAATTCATCTTCAAAATGTTTTCAATACATCTCCAATGCCTTTTCCATGAAGGTTTATGCATATTTATACATGATTTGAGGGAAACCAATAGTCTCCAACTGACTCTTGAGCACTTGACTATTCATCTTCCATACTTTTGCATTTTTTTTACATTTTTCATATGACAACTTTGACATATTTACAAAATTTGACAAGATGAAGACTAAATACATGATGAAATGGTTTATCATGACCTTATTTGATTAGGGCACATATAAGGAATTTTTTCATATTGATTCTCTTGATCTAAAACCATTCTCAATGCTAAACATATAATCAATGGACTAAAGAACTATCATCATAATGTATGGCATCATGGGAAGTATCATGACTTGCACATAAGGAATTTAAATTATATTGTATATCAAGGTGTGTATACATTAAAATCTAGTCCATAATGGTAGACATATACAAAAATTTGGCAAATATGCCAACTCAAAATATTTTTTACAAAATGTGGCATATGCCATGTCTCAAAATCTATATACAATCTACATGCCAAATAGCTACATCAAATACTACAAGTCCACTTGACCCTCAATCTGTGATGGATCCTGAAAAAGTGTCCTCTTTGTACCAAAATGTCTAGTAATTGATGGAGGTGAAGTTTCCTGCATTAACAAGTCAAAACACAAATTTGATTAATCTCTTCAATGGTAAATAAAAATAAGTTAAAGTTAGTAAATAGATTCTTATCTACTACAATTAAGAACTTTCATTTATTAACATACATCTAAATCACTACAATCAACTATAAGACCGCTAGATAAACTATCAATTATTTAGAAAAATTCAATTCAATTACCTCGACTCTATGTTGTTGTTCGGACAATCGTTCTGCAAATGATTTTCTCTTAAGATGATCAGGTGTCCTAGTGAAGCATGATGGCAAAGGTGGCACATCACTCACATTCTCAATAGACTACATAAAAGCAAAGTAACATTGAAATAAATTAATATATAATTATTAAACAAAATAGGAAATGCATACATTTAAAATAGGAAATGCACTACACAAAAACTTATCTACTAGAAAACAAGCACATACCACCATCGAGGCCTCCTGCATCAATTAAGAAGGACAAGAATGTAAGACTCTAAATGACTATAATCAAATATTTAAGTTTTCTAAATTATCAATTAAAGTACAATTCAATCAAATTACCTCCACCCTTTGTTGGCGTTGAGAAAGTCGTTCTGCAAGTGATAGTCCCTTGGGTCGATCAGGAGTTCGAGAAAAGACTATTGGCAAAGATGCCACATCATTCACATTTTTGATTGACTATAAAATAAAATTAACATCAAGATATAAATTAATACATAATTACTCACAAAGAAATAAATGCATAAAAAAAGGTTAATGTGTACAACAAATTATACCGGCAAGTCCAAGCCAAATTGGATGGCAGACAAAGTTCCATGATGAACTTCTGTCAACTCCTCCTTTGTCATCAACTGTTATCCCACTTAGATACATTAGTACTAATAAAGTTGTTTATATATTCAAATGGAATAGACCATAAAATTTAACTTTAAATTTTACCTGCATAAAAGATTGCTCATGCATTTCTCCTTCTCTAATGTTTACTGATTCGGTAGCTTCTACTCTTGTCCCTAACCCCTCAGCTTGAGTTCTGGACCCCATTGCCTCATCTCGTGAATGGAGATCATACTCTGATGTGTTCAACGGTGGCTCACTACTCTCCATAATAGGACCCAAGCATAAATAATTGCAAGAAATGCAATGATGGGGCACACATGTATGTCTGGATGACGACAGTCTAGTAGTACCAGGTGATCCAATATCATCACCTTCATCATGTGCTTGTGCAAACTGAGATGTCTGTACAATCAAATGCTCGGTCAAAGAGTGTATGGCACTAAGGCCCTATTGTGTTGCATTTGCAACAATGTCTGGGTGCTGCACTGGGGGTGGAGAAGGGATAGCAGGAGGGAGAATATAGGGACCTTGTACTTGTCTAATTGCCCTAGGTCTATCTTGAGGCATTCCTCTGCCCACTCTTTGAAACTCTCTAAAATCAAAATAATTAACATATTGACCCATGACAAACTCTGCATAGAGTTTACGGAGGAAATACAAAGGCACATCTAAATTATTGTTGGGTGGTTTATCAAAAACCATCCACCAATGATCCCAAAAGTTTTGACTAATACCGTCACGAATACACCATTTGATTGAAAATTTGGGCTTATGGACATCAACATGCAATCCGGTTTTAGGATTGACAAAGTGTTGGGCTAACATAGTTTTTGTAATCTCTAAATCTTTGACTTCCTCATATGACAAACCGTCAGCATAGTTGGCCTTCTTGGCTTCTCGCCATTGCCGAAATGATTCGTGTTGGGTTGACAAGGTTTGAATATGATTAATGATTCCCTCTAAATTCGATGTCATTATAGACAATCGAGGGTGGTGGCTATACATTTCTATGATCCTGCTTATATGATCAATATTTCTTTGAATATTCTCTTCTATTGTTGGAGGGGGAGGGTTTGGTGGTGGAGGGTTTGGGTTTTCATTTTGTGCATCCATTTTACCTAATTAAATTATAAAACATACCCACTTAGCATAAAAACCAAAAAGATTGCTTGAAAATACAAAACAAACAAAAAAAATGCATGAAATCTTACCTCTTTGGATCGGATATCCGTTCCTCAGCTCTGATATGCATTTTTTGAAGATGAGATTGTGTTTTTGCAAGCCGCGGGTTTGCAAAAACGCAGTCTTTTTTTGCTTTTTATGATCTCCAAAACGGATATCCGTTTTCTTTTTCCCTATTACAACTTATTCATTGTTTTTTATTTTTTTATTTTAGCATTGCATACATTTTAAGTATTTAGGCATTTTAGCTATAAAATACAAGCAAATTTATAAAGGATTATGATGATATTTAGGCATTTTAGCTATAAAATACAAGCAAATTTATAAAGGATTATGATGATATTTAGGCATTTTAGCTATAAAATACTATCAAAATTTATATAGGATTATGATGATATATATATTTGATTTTTTTATGATTTACTTATACTAAGGTATCTCATAGTATTTTAAAGGCACTTTTGAATAGATACAGGAGAGAGGTAGATACAGGAGAGAGGTAGATGCGGGTTAGGGGTTAGGGATTAGGGCCATTATTTAGGGTTTACGGATTTAGAGAGAGAGAGAGACTACTTTTGACATGCAACCGTAAATCCTAAATAATGCCCCTAAACCCTAAACCCAAGTAACCCTAAATAATTCTTCCAAATACTAAACCCTAACCCCTAAACCATAAACCCTAAATAATTCCCCTAAGCCCTAAACCCTAAACCCTAAACCTAAGAAAGGGAGTCCTAGTTTTCTTGTTTCCATTTGCTTCGTTGATAAGGGAGAGGGAAAGATAGAGGGGAGAGATAGGATATATAGGAATGATAGGGGAATGACTGTGATGCATGATTAAACCTAACCCCTAACCCCTAACCCCTATTTCCTAACCCCTAAACCCTAAACTTGAGAAACCATAAACCCCTAAATCCTAAACACTAAACCCAAGAAACCCTAAACCTCTATCGAGCTCTATCTCCCTATCTCACTATCTCCCCATCACTATCATTCCTCTACCTCTCAATCTCTCTCCCTATGCTTTAGCGATGTCCCTCACTCTATATCTCCCTATTGGTCCTCTCTAAACACTAAACCCTAAACCTCTAAACCTTAACCCCTAAACCCTAAGCATGAGCAACCCTAAACTCTATCTCCTATCTCTCCCTTATCTCCCTATCTCTATCGTCCTTCTACCTCTCAATCCTTCTCCCTATTTCTCTAGACATATCGCTCACTCTCTATCTCCCTATCTCTCCCCTTTGTCACCTCTATCTCTCCCTATCTGTCTCCTCTCTCTTTCTATCTAGCTATCTCCAAAACTAAGAAACCCTAAACCCAGGTACACCCTAAATCCAATCAACTCTAAACCTATATCTCCCTATCTCTCCCCTATCTCCCTATCTCTATCATCCCTCTATCTCTCTTGATCTCTCTCCCTATGTCCCTGGCCATGTGCCTCACTCTCTCTCCTTATCTCTCTCCTCCATCTCTTCTCTCTATCTCCCTATAATTCCTCTCTCTATAAACCCTAAATCCAAAACCCTAAACCTCTAAACCTAATCCCTAACCCCTAAATAATTTAAATCCTAAACCCTAAATAATGCCCCTAAACCCTAACCCCTGACCCCTAAACCTGAGAAACCCTAAACCCCTAAACCTTAAACCCCAAACCCCTAAACCCTAAACCCAAGTAACCCTAAACCACTATCTCCCTATCTCTCCCCTATCTCCCTACCACCTGTGTCCCTCTACCTCTCAATCTCTCTCCCTATGTCTCTAGCCATGTCCCTCACTCTCTATCTCCCTATCCCTCCCCTCAGACTCCTCTATATCTCCCTATCATTCCTCTCTCTCTATAAACCCTAAATCCAAAACCCTAAACCTCTAAACCTAACCCCTAACCCCTAAACAATAAATCCTAAACCCTAAATTATAATGCCCCTAAACCCTAACCCCTAACCCCTAAACCTGAGAAACCCTAAACCCCAAACCCCTAAACCCTACCCAAGTAACCATAAACCACTATCTCCCCTATCTCCCTATCACCTTTGTCCCTCTACCTCTCAATCTCTCTCCCTATGTCTCTTGCCATGTCCCTCACTCTTTATATCCCTATCTCTCCCCTCAGACTCCTCTATATCTCCCTATTAGTCCTTTATCTCTCTCTAAACCCTAAACCCTAAACCTCTAAACCTTAACCCCTAACCCCAAAACCATAAACCCTAAACCCTAAATAATGCCCCTAAACCCAAGCAACCCTAAACCTCTATCTCCCTATCTCTATCATCCCTCTACCTCTCAATCTCTCTCTCTCTCTATGTGTCTTTGGACATGTCTCTCACTCTCTATCTCCTATCTCTCCCCTTTGTCTCCTCTATCTCTCCCAAACTCTATCAGTCCCCTCTCTCTATCTCTCTTTAAACTGTAAACCCTAAACCCCTAAACCCGAGCAACCCTAAACCTCTAAACCCTAAATAATTCCCCTAACCAACCTCTAAACCACTTCTCTATATAGGTGCAACTAATACCACTTTTTCATTGTTTTCCACATTTAATTATATTCTTTTCCATTTTCCAAGTCCTACATGTGTCCAAGTTGTATTGTTTGTCAAGTTTTTAGTCTAATTGTTAGTCCCAACTCTCATGGTTATTAAAATGTTAGTATATTATAGTTAGATTTATCCTTCAGTAACATTAATTTACACATTGTTGCACAAACAACCACACTGAAACATAACCTTACCTAATTAAGGTTAACCTTTTAAAAGGTTCTTTCATAAATGGCGAGCTTAACATATCCAACTAGTTCAATGTTCTTATAGTCCATGCTTACCCTTCCAAGAGAGTTCATGCCATGTTAACTTTGCATTATGTCCTAACATATCACATGAAGGACATCATCATCACAAGGAATAACAATGTCATGAAGGATTAACGAAGGTGTAGCTTCACCACATAAAGTATCATTCATAATTTTATCACTAGAGGGTAAGGGTATATCATGTGTATCCTTCTCAAACCATGTATCATGAATCAAATCATATGAAGGATTGCGTAAAGCAATTTAGGGCATGAAATCCAAAATGCCCCAAAACACAACCCCTACTGCCTCACCATTCCTATCCCCGAAATATTGGAACATAGTCTAGAAAAGTGATTATTTCACCTGATGAACAAAATTGAATATTTTATTATTGATTATTTGAGTAATTCATTAGTGATGATTCTTAGTGTTTAACAAATCCTTATGGATCAATGTGTAAAGAAGCTACCAATGTTAATTTGCCCTCCTCCTTCACTAGAAACGATCTTTAAGGAGGTTCATATATTGATGGGAGATCCAAGATTTAAGAGGTGTATTTTCAAAAAAAGTAAAAAGCCTCCCCTCTTACCCCATCATGATTTCCTTCACTCTTAGTCGATTTCTCTTCCCCATCATCCCCTCTTACCCCTCCCCTCTCTTTCCTGACCCGATCTTGTTAGCTCCCCTCTCCCTTCTCCTATCTTTGTCCTTTTTTCCCCTCTTTACCGGTTCTTGCCCCCGCCCCCCCTCTGTCCCCTCCTTGTCCCTTTTGTGGGATTAAGTCTTTGCCCCTCCTCTTTTGCCCTCATCTTATCCCCTTTTCCTCTCCCCCCTAGGCTCCTCTCCCCCCTTTCCCTTTACTCCTTGTCCTCCCTCCTCTTTACCCTCCTTGGCTCGTTCTCACCTTTTTATTTCTCATACTCTTGTCCCCTAGCTTAACCTCCCGTCTCCAACCTCTGGATCTCGTTGCCCCCTTCTCCCTCCTCTTTAATTTCTAGGTTTTTAACCGTATCCTTCGTTTCTTGTTGCCCCCTGGTGCTCCGTTTGTGGCTTGGAGTTTGTTGTGAATATATATTTATATATTATTTGGTCATTGTAGCTTGTCTTCCCTTTTATGATTTACTCTTCTCTCTTATGCTTTCTCCCAGTTAGTTTCTTTCCTCCTTTGGATAGTTATTGGCTTACCTTTCTTTTTTGTTAGCCCCCCCTCCTTTGCCTTCATAGTTCACCCCTCTCTCTCTTTTAACTTGGAGCCCTCTCTTGTTCTTTATATGTAGCTTTTCCCAATCTATCCCTCACATTTTAACCTCTTCGATTGTCCCCCCCTTTTTTATTATTTATTAAATTATTTAATTATCTTATCTCTTTCATCCTCGGTTTGTTCTTTATGGTTGATTGTATTACAGTTATTCCTCTTTTTGCTCCCTTCTAATTTGTGGCCTTGCTCCTTTGTTTGCTTTTTTAATTTTCTTTACTTGGGTCTTCCTCTCATCCTAGTTAGTATTTCTTTGTTTGTTTTGTCTTAGTGTGCCTAGATGTCCCCCACTCCTCTTTGTCCCTCACTTCACTAGGTTTGATAGGCAGCTATCCTTCTCCCTTAATTGATCTTGGTTTCCGCCTCACATCTCTCTCACTCCTTTTAAGTAGTCTTAAGTCTCCATACTGTCATTCATGTTCTCTCTTCTCTTGCTTGCTATCTTTCTCCTGATGATGGATCACTGTGTGTGATTCGAAATGTTGAGGAAAATAATAATACATAGTCAAATCCAGAAGCATTTCAAACTCAACATCATGGACTGTGGAAAATTGATGACTACCAGTAAAAAGCCTTTTTCCCAAATTTTTTTCGAAAACGGATATCCGTTTCAAAGTCAAAATTTGCCAAGTCGCGAATTTGACTAAGTAAAAACGCGATTTTTTTCCTATTGCCACTGTTTGGCCCGTGATGATCCTGCACATACCCTTTACTATTTTCTCTTGAGAGGACAATCGACACCATATTTTGGTGCTAATGACCTACTTTTAGTAGAAATAAAAAATAAAATATAAACACTAATTGAAATGTTTAAAAAAATATATTTTTACAAAATAGATTGATTGATCTACAAAAGGGTATTTTTAGATTCTTTTAATATGGTTATTTGCATGAGTAGGAGTTGTTAGAGCATCAAGTTTTTCAAATAATTTCATTTTTTTGGTAAATGAGCCCCAAAGTGATGCTACATATGTTTTTAGTGGATGGTTCCAACTGGAAGAGTTGTGGCCTAGATCTAATTTAGCTGGAATGAATCCAGATAGAACATAAGTTTCAACAAAATTGACTTTTAGTTGGAAATACTTAAATTCATTTATGCTGATAAGTTGGCCCAAAGTGTGACACAACTTTGAACTTTGACAATACTATAGATATATCCTCTAGTGATGTGGATTTTGACGTTGCACTCATGCCTTTCATACCTACTACTATGCAAGGGTTTGTGTTGAAAAGCATAGTGGGGCTTGTTCTAAAGTAGAGAGAAGATTGTTGACTTCCTTAATGGTAGTCTAGCCCCTTTGTTGATATTTACAATATTTGATGATGTGCAAAACAAATGATGCAATGTCTAGGATGTAATTTTTGATGTAATGCTCTAGTGTAGATGCTTTATGATGATTACTTTCACAACTATTTAATGTTTTTTCATAACTAATGACTTAGGACTGTTTATAAATACAAGATCCTCATAGCTTAACTTGAGGTATTTGACACATGAGTTGATGGAGCAACAATTAAATTCTAGGAAAGTCAACCTCAAGAGAGTGAAATTTGAAGTTTGAATTTGGCAAACTAAGCCACCACACAATCCAATCCTTGGATATGACCATGTATGTGGACTAGTCGAAGAAGGTAGGAATCATATGGGATCATATTGACCTTGACTAAGGCAATGTGTAAGTCAATTCTTGAGTGATAGGTTTAGGAATAAGGTCAGTTTGTGTGCGAAACAAGATAAATTGAGCACTATGATAATACATTCACAATAGTACCAAATGTGAGTTGTTTAAATGTAGGGTATGCCATTTATCCCTTACACACATAATCCTTTCAATTTTTGACAATTAGCTTAAGATATTCCCTTTCATGTGCTATAATCCTAAAAATAAATAAATTATATTTTACAAATAAATAAATTATATTTTACAAATAAATTGAATATATACTATTGATCATATGGTCAACTTGTGGTGTGCATTAGCAAAACATCTTTCCCATTGGAAGGCATGAACTTTATAAAGAATCCTTGATTAACATAATTTGGAGTGGGTCCCTCTCAAGTGTACTAAGCATGCCAACATTTTTACTCATGAATGTACTTATAGAAACCAAAAAGTGCATACTTCATACTTTTCTACTTCCTTTATGCTTAGTTTAGTGCATGTCCTTTTAAACATGACTCAAATGATTGTTTTTAGCCATTTCAGACTGCAATTGTCATGCACCTAAAATTGGGCCCACACCACTTTTGCATCCTCCCATATCTTGCTTCAAACTATTCACCTACCTTTGACATTGGGATGTCATTGTAGTGTCTCCAAATTCAAACAATCTTTTTCCTACATAGACATTTATGACTCTTCTTTCATAAACCCTATTCTAACTCCCCAGTGGCTAGTGATAGGTAGAAAGTGTTTAAAAGAGAAGAACTTAAAGAAAAAGAACAAGAACTTCACCATTAGGAAAGTAGCATTTGAACCATTCATCACACACACCTCTAGAGACTCCATGACCACACTAGATCTATAAATCTACCATTAAAGCTATTTTGAAACCTTCATTATTGAACACACCATCATCTCTCCTATGCGCCTATAACTCATACACCCCAAAATGCATAAATCTTGAACTATTGACTCAACCTTGGGATCTAAGGCAAATCTCAAAAATAGCCCTTAGGCAGGGACCCATTTTTCCCATATAAGTAGGTTGTAGGTGTAAAACATCTCATAGAAGACACAACCTCCTATGTATGGACACCAATGGTCTCAGTGGACAAGAGTATGCTATATAGGACAATAACACACCATTTAATATGGGAGCACATGTTTCGAGACACCATTGACTCTTGCCAAAATAGAAGCTTCTAGATCATGTTTTCATAGTTTGAGACCTCCTTGCAACCATCTTCAACAACCACAACCATGAAATTAGACATACTTTTTCAAACCTAACTTATTTCTTTTTCTAATTTCAATACAATCTCACCTCTAATATTTAATTTACTTATTATAGACCAAATTTAACAAATAAATAAATACACACAGGTAATTAAATTTAAACTATATCATTCTAATTAGCCAATAGAATTTTATATGTACACATTATAATGTTCGGAATTGTCTCACGCTGTAAAAAGAATTCACGGCAGAATTTTTTTAAAAGTTGTTGGTTGTTCCTATGAGAATATTCCTTGAACCTCCTATGTGTGCAAGTGCTAGTTATTTATTGTTACCTAAGTCTAGCGGCGTAGTTGGAACCAAACCTTACCAACTATTTTGAACTCAACCCTAGGAATACTCATGTATTGTTGGAATGGATCTAACCTAGACTTTATTTAGGCGGTTGCTTCGACTTTTCCTAACGGGGTAGTTGATTTTATGGACAACTACTGACTAAAAAACAAGCATTCAAGTTGAAAGTTAAAATTAAAAATAAAGAAACACATAAAATTTTAGTAAAAAATCATTTAACATTGAAAATCACATAGAATGGGGCCCATTTAATGCGTTACAGGCAATTTTTTTGGTCTTTTCAAATTCATTTGTCGCCAGTTGGGTGTTGCTTCATCTCTTTCCTTGTCGTTGCAAGGCATTAACAAGCAAGTGGATCGCTTCGTTACGACATCTCATACAAATATCTTCTAGATCCACTTGGCTTAGAAATAAGCAATAAGATCCTGTGTTTAGAGTTACTGTTTTGCCAGTTGAGTTCTGTGTTCACTTCTTTGTGCGACAGAAACCCTAGTTCTCAACAGATGGAATTTAAGGACTTTCTTGATTCCCAAGAGATGGAATCCAGAGGCTTATTTTCATTCTCTCGTACCATCTCTTTGTGGGTTGAAATTCTTATATTCTCAAAGAGAGATACAGATCCCCCTTTTTGTGTAGGTGGGCTGGGTTCCAAGGTCAAGAGAATCTCTGTGTTTTATGATGTGACGCCATTCGATCTCAGCTGCCGATTTAAGGGAGTGTATGCATTCAGCCAATCATGGTGCAGAAGGTACGAGGATCTGGTTGAGAACTTTCTCAAATAGTGTACTGGTTTACCTCTGTCTCTCAATTTAAAGTAAATAATTGGAAGCATATCGTAGAGATCTAAAGCTGAGAAAACACTTCTTGCTTCAAAAGATAAGTGTCTAGTTGAACAAGATAAGTGTCTAGTTGAACTGTAAAGATAAGTGTGTACAAACAAGTGTCTTGTTGAACTTTGAACCGGACAAATCTAGTCTTCATGGATATAGCATGCTTTTTGAAGCAGAGAAATCTAGTCTTCATGGATATAGCATGTTTTTTGAAGCAGACAAATCTAGTCTTCATGGATATAGCATGCTTTTTGCAGCGGACAAATCTAGTCTTCATGGATATTGCATGTTTTTTGAAGCGGACAAATCTAGTCTTCATGGATATAGCATGCTTTTTGAAGCCGACAAATCTAGTCTTCATGGATATTGCATGTTTTTTGAAGCAAGCAAGACAAACTTCATGGATATTGCATGTTTTTTGAAGCAAGCAAGACAAAGTTCAAACTTCATGGATATTGCATGTTTTTTGAAGAAAGCAAGATACGTGTCTTGTTCAATAAGATTGAGAAGAGCAAATCTAATAGTCATAGATATTGTATGTTTTTTAAAGCAAGTAAGACAAGTGTTTTGCTGTAGTGTGAGGAAGGTAAATCTAATCTTCAAGAATATTGCATTTTTTTTAAAGAAAGAAAAATAATCTTCATGGATATTGCATGTTTTTTAAAGCAAGCAAGATAAGTATCTTGTTGAACTGTCAGGAGGGTAAATCTAATCTTCATGAATATTGCATGTTTTTTTAAAGCAAGAAAGATAATCTTCATGGATATTGCATATTTTTTAAAGCAAGCAAGATAAGTGTCTTGTTCAATAAGACTGAATTGTAAAGCCAACAAATCTAATCTTCATAAATATTGGTTATGAGAGAAATCTTTATGTATATTGCATGTTTTCATTAAGGAATGGATATTTTATATTTCTAATTAGTGAATGAATGGTAATGAGAGGAATCTTCATGGATATTGTATATTTTTATTAAGGAATAGATATTGTATGATACTTAAAGCAAACAAATCTAATCTTCACAGATATTGCATGTTTTCCTAATTAAAGAATGAAGGGCCTAATTTTGTAAGTAGAGAATGAAGGGCCTGGTTATCATAAGAATCTTCATGGATATTGAATATTTTTTATTAAGGAATCCAGAGCATGATGGTTGACACTTCACACCACAAATGTTGTTTTTAACTAGGAGCACAGATCTTCATGGACATTTTATGTTATTTTAATGAATGGGAGAACTTGAGAGTATGATTATAATGAGATGTGAGGAAGCGTGCCTTTATAGCATGTCTTTACACCTCTGCTCCATATCATGATATTCAGATATTCAAAACTTTACTATTTCCTGGAAGCTTTTTTTAGCTTGAACCAATTTTTCTTTCTGTTTGCACCAAAAATTAGACACTCTCCAATACCAATGGCATTTAGTTTGAGGCATTTTAATTCAATGGATGTTTGAAGAGATTGTAGCAGAACGATGCACAAGTATTTTGTTTTTCTTTATAGAAACTTAAGTCTCCCTAAACGGATTTTATGCTATGCAGTTTCGTATATTAGTTTGGTTAAGAATGTTTATCATTTTGGTATTTTGTTGAGGTCACTTAGTTATAATTAATGTTAAGTGGATCATTCATAGTCACGAGAAATAGGTCCTGTGAATTACTAATAATTAAATCTTGGGCAATGAAATTTGACTCGAAACTAAACATTGAATCTCAATAAATCATCACATAATACTTGCCATTGTTAAATAGCTAACATGAAGAATTTAATTGCGAATTTCAGGTTCAATTCCAATTGAAATAGATAGCTCTTCATGAAATGTCATTACAGGAGGCTACAAATTCAAAAGAACTATTAAATTGTCTGGGAAATTCATCCCAAAAAATGTCATTTGATGGGAAGTCTTTATCAGAATCCCTAGAAAACTTACCTATCCAGAAGCTTAGAGTAATTTCATGTTAAGTGGAGAAGTGGCTTTGAACAATAGTGACAGTGGTGGAGACTCAACAACTTTTAAGTCTACATGACTGACCTTGAAACTATTAAGACAAGTTACATAAAACATGCAAATAAGGTCTCAATTCACAGGGAATAATGTGCCAGCTTTGGGTATCTCTACCTTGAGCACAAAAAATCTAATTGCAGTGGATTTAACACTGATAACAACACAGAGTTGTCTTTGGTTAAGGTCCTGGAGGAAATTGAGACATGTATTTAGGCCCCTTTGATATGTCAAATCTTTTTAATTTAGACATACTCAGAGTCGGGAGCTTGAAGAGATGCCAATTATACTGCACATCTGAGTTGCCTGGAGAGGATTATTTTTGAAGAATGTACCCAAATTGCAGGATATAATCAAGCGCCAAAGAGTTGAAGAATTTTAATATCTGCATCTTTCAGCAGGCTATGAACTATATAAAATTGCATTCAAAGATTGCAGGTGTTAAATGCCATTCGATTACATTTCTAAATTTAAGGAGGGACCGATTTTTTCCATTGTTGAGCATGAGCCTAGTTATTTACACTTGCTTAAAACTCACCAAGACTGACTATGATTATAATTTTAAGTGATCTGCTTTCATTATGCTTTAATGCTCCTGTAAATTTGAATTATTGGTACTTTGACTGTAAGATTGAGAAGAAAACAAAATTTTCATCAGTTGAGCATGTGCCTGGTTATTCACTCTTTTCTTAAAATTCACCAAGACTTACAATAATTAGTACTTGAAGTAGTCTTCTTCAAGTAATGTACTTGGTTTTAATGCTCCCATGAACTTGAATTATTGTTAATTTTGTTTTTTTTCCAAGAGTATTGTTAGTTTATGCCCATGTTCTACCAAGTTTCTGGGATGGGGATGGGGATGGGTGGACGCATTTCGGGGATGGCTTTTCCAGGAGGCCATTTTTTAGGCAACAACAGGGGATGACAATTAAAAAAATGGAAAATTTTAAAATATGGGAAATTTCAATTTTCATATGAAAAGGCATTCATTATATTAACCATTTAACCATATTTTGAAACCTTAGAGCTAATTTGAGAATTCACATGAGTCCACATAATATGATTGAGATGCTTGTAAAACTGTAGTGCCAGGAGCTGAGGGCAATGGCTGTCTACTGGGGGCAAAAGCTGAGGACAATTCTGGTAGCTCTGAAAAGTTGAAATCTGGGGACCCTCTTATTATCAGCATGCAAGGTATTACCCAATCTTCAAGCATAGAAGACACCTTCCAGGATCCTCGTTTGGATGATAGTTTCACGAGCACTGAGAACATTGATAATGGATTAGGTGTAGTTGGTAGAAATAACGAGCTCCTAGAAACTTAACAAGCCGAAGTTAGTGCAACATGAGGAAACTAATATAAATGGCTCCATCAAAGATTCAAGTACAGTTAAGCAAGCTTTGACATATCATCCACTTAGCAAAGATGTTAATGGAAATGGTATTTCCAGAATATTCTGAGAAAATAAACTCGCGGACACAGTTGATGGTAGGGACAGAAAAGATCATTTCATAGTGGAAAGATCAGGATACTGTCTGAAGGAAATTTTCAGAAAGCTGTAAATCTCTCTCATACATTAGATGCAGCATGGAGTGGTGAGGGTCGATCAATTGTAGCTCAGGTTGTGAAACTCTAATCCCCTTTTCTCATTCTTGTGTTTTTTAATGTTTTTAAATTGCTTTTTAAAAGTCTGGGCCAATGGGGATGGCTGACATTTCCCTTTTTTTTTTCTTCCATTTCCATTCCAGGGACGTTTCCTATATTTTCTGCGGGTAGGGGACAGCAGGGGGGACATTTCCAACCCATCTACTCATTCCAAAAACGTTTCCAGTGGGGGATGGAGTCAAAAAGTATGGGGGATGTTTCCCCGGGGTACATAGGTTTATGCTATTAAGTGGGGAATAGTTGATGGACCGTTTGAGATGTAAACACTAAACTGTTTTGCAATGCAATTGGTACTCCCTGCAAATGCAATTAAGAAAGTTCATATACATCATTAAATGAATATCATTAGCTTCAGGCATCACTAAAAATGCCATAGTTGCCAAGTGCAATCATCATATGCAGTATGGCTCAAAACTCCTTTAGATGGGAAAGCAGACCGATTTCTCTTCCTCTGAAGAAGGAAATGGATAGTAAGGACAGGAATGGATTATGTGCAACATTATTTTGCTGAATCCTAAGCATCTGATTGTAAGGAAAGAAATGTGTGTATGGTGACTATGGAACAGAGACGAAGAATGGAAACTTCCACACATTCAACATTATTGTAGGTCAACTGTGTCAATGGATCCAATACTGCACAAGGATCACTTTCACCTATGGCTTTTGGAACTAAGGTTACCTTAATGGGCTTTCATGTGAAGAAGATCATTTTTTCTTATTATTTATAAATTATTTGAGTTTAATATTCTTGATGATAGTTAAAATACCTTCTCATTATCTTCCTAATACTATATAGTATGCTATGTACATACATATAAATGGAGAACTAAATCCTCAAACAGAGATATGCCAATACCCTAGTGCAACTAGAACAGGCTTGAAATTTCTAGAACATGTACATTTGCAGTACCCCTAAACCAAAGGGACCTACAAATGAGACAAAAGCAAGGCCAAATGGCAAATCAGTGGAAAGAGTTATAACAGATGTTTTGAAGTGGGCAGACTCAGGGCTCAAGAGATCAAGCAATTAAACAGAAAATGATGCAAGACCGGAAGTTGAGGAAAAAATACAAGGAACAGAAAAATATGATGAGATCCTCTCATACAATGGCTTGACCAAAGTCAGTTCCACATACGATAAAGCTGCAGCACGAACAAAACATGCAAATGATCTTGGAAAGATTAAGTTCCACATACGATAAAGCTGCAGCACGAACAAAACATGCAAATGATCTTGAAAAGATGAATTCACAGGGAAGGTATACTTGTAAAGGTACAGTGGAGATAATGCCCTTAGACGCTTACATTGTGACTTGTGGATTTTTGAGAACCATTAGCAAGCATCCAACGAAACAGAGTAGGCTGAAATGGTCTCCACAGTGATCTCATAAGGCCCATAAGTAATTTGCATTTCTAAAGATAAATTCGTTCTTGAAAATAAATCTTACTGTAAAAATTCTCACGTCATGTGCACAGATCTTCTTAAACCCTAAGAGAATCCAAAAAAATCAACATGTCAACGAGTGCTGTCAAGCACAACATATGATGGTTGCCTACTGTATAGCACTTACAAGTTCAGCAGCTTACCAAATATCTTGATTCATAGTCATATATTTTCAACAAAATTTCTGGCTTCACAGGTTATCTATTCTTCAAGAGCTACGTATATGGTATCTTGTGAAAAAATACTCTTCGTCCTATGCAAGGACACACAAATCTTGATCAGCATGATTTTTCTTCTTAAAACAATTGAATTCTTGCTCAAGCATTTCTACTGTTATTTCGACAAGCTATCTGAAGTCTTGACTGGCTACCAAGTACCAACACAACATAATTCATATTAAGCCTCATCTTCAGTGGTTTATTTTGGTTAAGCATCACGACTCTTATCTCCACATGGATACACACAATCCTTAAAGTGATGTGAGATGTTGGTAAGTCTAACAACAATTTTACTACCAACTAATTAGATATAAAGCAGTGTGGCAGTGTGCAAACGATCTTCATTACCACCAGAGGAAAAACCAAAACAGCATATCTCAAAGGACTAAACATGATTACACAAAGTAGGCAAAAGCCAACTTAATACAGAGTACGAAGCAAAAATAAAAGAAAATCTCGACATATTTTCAAGTTTTCTGCATCTGGAAGACACCCTCCTTGGTCGTAGGAAGCAAATACTGAAGACATTCTGAACCACCTGGCTGAAACAGAGGATTGATAAAACAGTTTTGAAGCAAAACTGAGAGGAGCAAACTACGAAACCCTGCAGAGAATTGGCTGCCTGTTCAACATCAAACATAGACTGCAAGTCTACAATCCCAAAGGTTACACCCCTGTAAGGAACTGCCATAGCATGCTGAAGAATTCCTTGTTCTAACCCAATCATAACTGGTTTCCTGAAATGAGTAGAAACAGTCGCATAAATCCTTCAATCTGCATTTTAAAGGAAAGTTTTGGGCATTACACAAGAAACAAGGCTTATCTGAACCACATTGTCTCTCCCAAAGAAGGCCAAACAATACATAACCACTGTACACCGAGGATCAAAACCATGTTTAGAACGAGGAGAAAAGCAGAGTTGTATGCTACCCATAAAAAATGGTGATATGTAAAAAGCATGCTGAGAAAAACTAGAGACAAGGGGTTCCTTTAAGAAATCAGATACAAACTATGCATTGCCTTGTTCCATGAAGAATCTGCCGAAATGAGAACCTCCAACAAACAAAAAGGATGTATCAGATGCTTCTGCAGTTCCTCAATATTCTGAGACATGGAAGAAAAAGGACAAGCAAATTAACAGGAACAAAAACTCCTCTCACAAACCATAACAGAGTAGGGATCCCGGCTATTCAAGGGACCATGCAGCAGCATTGCCTCCATACTTTATAATAGTTCTGCTAACACAGTCGTGGATGCCGTGACAACCTTAGGAACCAGCACTTTAACTTTGAAAACAACCCGCAATCATCACAGACAATTTATCTGTACGTGTATACCTTTGTGTTGTGCTCTTGGCAGCTTTACTTAGAAATCATTTTACTCAAGTACTGCTATGAATATAAACACTACCTTTAAATTCCTCTCAGGGAGCACACAATTTCATTGAGTGTGAATGTTGATGATGAGGTGATACCAGGTGGAGGATGTTGATCATACACAGGTACAGGAAACTCTAGAGGAACATGAGGCAACTTAGTTCCCCTTTTCAATATACCCAATACTTGTTCCATCCGCAATCTTGCATTGGGATCGGGATGCGAACACAACAATCCCACTTTCATAAGCCGTTCCATTTCCTCCTCATTGAAATTTCCGTTCAGTTTTTCATCTGCTGCATCAAGAATCATGTGCTGGCCATACAAGTGCCAAACCCATTCCACCACTCTGAAATTGTATTCAATCAAGCTCTCGTCTACTGGTTGCCTTCCACATGCAATTTCCAAAGCAAGCGCTCCAAAGCTGAACACGTCAGATTCTCGAGTGGCCTTTCCCGTTGTTATAGATTCTGGTGCAATGTACCCAATTGTTCCTGCAACCACCGTGGTATGACCTCCCTTTTCTCGTTCCACCACTCTGGCAAGCCCAAAATCCCCCAGTTTCGCTTTGAAATTTGAATCCAACATGACATTGCTGGCTTTTATGTCTCTGTGCACAACACTTTCATGCCGATCCTCGTGAAGGTAAACCAAAGAGGATGCTACATCACAGGCTATATTGTATCTTCGATCCCAATTTAGAACAGCATTCGTCTTCCCAAATAGATATTTGTCAAGGCTTCCATTTGAGAGCAATTCGTAGACCAGAAGCAAATCATCTCTTTGATGGCACCACCCCAGAAACCTGACAAGATTGTGGTGTGTAAGGTTACTGTTTATTACAATTTCAGATACATACTGATTCTTACCTTGCTTGGAGGTCGGAGATATTCTTTTTATAGCCACAGCTTTGTTTGTGTCAAGCAAAGTGCCTCTATATACACTTCCGAAGCCACCACCTCCAATCTTTTGAGCCTCGCTGAAGTTGTTAGTAGCGGCCCTGAGATCAGCATACGAAAACTTACGAGCACATTGAGCTGCCCTGCCAAGCCATTCGTCCAGTTTTTCATCGCTTTCCTCACCTTTTGGTTGAGATGCTCTGACGCTACCCTCGCCTTTGCGCTGGTTTTTTCTGGTGTTGATATACAGCATGCCTCCAACCAAGATTGAACTGCATAAAACAACTAAGAAGACCAAGACAGATACAAAGATAATTTTTTTTTCTGAAGAGTTTCTTTTTTCTCCGGAAGAATTTCTTCCTTGTGTTTGATTTGTTGGGGCCGAGATATCCCATGAATATTGACTGGAAAAGTTCCAAAAGTGCAACGCGTGACCTTCAATACCGGTTCCAGTGGACGCTGAAAAGCCAACCTTGATATATTGAGGAAGAATGTCACGCAGAACGATATCATAACTCAAGATTGGTTCTGTCGGTTTCTTAACAGCAACAGTAGAATTAGGGTTAAATAAAAGAAACACTCGAAGCTGTGCCACGGTGCCATCATAATCCACCCATGCATCCCATTTTTCTCCGTTCTTGAGAGTAACATCGTTTCCATATAAGCTGTATACAGAAACGTTTTTCTTGGATTTCATGCTGTTGATGTCAATTCCCACATGATTATCATCTGGATCGTAAGGAACATTTTGGTATGTATCGAACTCTACAGCAACAATCTTATTCGATGAATTTCCATCTGTTGCGGCTTTAAAGAGGCCAAGCATTTCACCCGTAAGGCCGTCCGAAGCTTCAAAGCCTGAAGGGGCAAGGAAGAAAGCCAGTCCATCTCCACTCAAACTAGTATCCCCAAACATAGAGATGCTGAATTGAAAATACGCAGAGAAATTGGCCATAGCTTTTGAAGAGTTGTCCCACAGAGGAATTGAGTGGTTATAACATGCCCAGCCGTAGCTGTTTCTTTTGTTGTAGTTGGATTGACTATTGGTAAGCTGTATCATGTCCCTAAAAGGGGAAGCATCTGCCGATAGTTGGATATCTGTTTGCGGAGGGTAATTGAAGCTAATAGCTCTTTCACCTGCGCCGTAACTGAAAAGAGAGTAAGAAATAAACAAGAAGAAGAAGAAGAATGGAGCTAGAGGAATTTCATAGAGATTAGCCATCTGAACCGGTGTCATGAACAAATGAATAACTTATTTATAAGTAGCACAGACGAGGATCTATCCCAGGCCGGCATTGGCTTGACTAATAGTAGGCTGTAATATAAGCCAAGGATCGGAATCTGATATCTGTTTGCAGGTGAATGAAACAGAGCATCTGCCGCATTACTGAAAGAAAACTAATTAATTAAAAATTAAATAAATAAATTGGGCGAGCTGAATTTGAGGGAGATAAGCCATTTACTGTTGTCTTATATAAATGGATGCTTATTCCAAAGAGGATCGATTCTCGGCGGATTTAGTCACATGAACAAATTTATTAAGTCTCCCCACTCGTTTAGTCTTTTAGTTGAAAGAAATAAAAAAAAGGGGGGGGGTTTATTGTATTTTAAATGATTAAAAAGAAGAGACACAAAAGAGTGGGGTCCATTGAATTGAATCTCGTGTGGCCTTTTTTTTTTAATTGTTTCTAGATAACCATGTTTATTTGAATGAGGATTAAGGAACTTGTATCAACATATTTACGAGACCCTGTCAAAAATTAGTCTTATCAAAGCATTTATAGAATCTAAATGCTTAGTCTTTGGAGTTCAAGACAATAGAAATGTTTTAATGGTGAAAAGAGTATACCCTATACATTTCCTCTTTTGTTTTGGACGTAGTTTGGGTAGTGTGTCCTTAATGCATTGATTAGTGTGTAAGTTGGTCTATATTTGCATAGAAATTGACAAATAATCTTGTTTTAACGTTATTTCATCTTCATATATTTCAAGAGTTCTAATCCAATTTCTAATATCCAATGTTGATCATCTTTGTTTAGATTCACACGTGTCGAATTGTCTTGGATCATTTTTTTTGCATGCATGGATCTAAACCTCGAACATTTAAAATCAAAGTTCATAAATTGGTTCCATATCCTCCTCCCTTACTAACTTCATTGTGAGATAACTAATACACAAATTATTTCAAATTACATGCTAGGGTGGTGTATGTAGGGACATGCCTTATTTTATTATTATTTTCTATCTAGATTTAGATCAAAGAACATCCATGATACATTCATAGAGTATAACTAAAACATTACACTTATATCATTTGCTTACGTCATCCTAGGCATATCACATGCTTTCCTTCTATCTTCAATATTTTTCATAGCTTGCTTGACCAAAGGAGAATAAACTCTTATCTATCAAGTTCCAAGATGGTATCTATTGATCGCACTCCAATTTAGACAAGGTACAAGAAAGTGATTGTTAGAAAAATTTTAGTTATCAAATATGAGGGGTAAAAGTTCAAATCTGTCACATTTCAACCCAAAAATTGTTACGGAGCAAAAGGTGGAGAAGGTTTCCATAGAAACAATGTGGTGTATACATAGTGTAAAAGTAGATAGTACTTTTTCAGGAGGAAGGTTTTGAAGGTTTTTACCTGATAAATTATTGGGTGATACGGTTTCAAAAACCTTTAAAATAAAAGGGAAAAAAAACTAGTCATTTTGTCTGAATCAAAGCCGAGAGAAATCTTTTAACCTTTTTCACCTACAATCGTGCGAGCCCACACAATTGTTAACCGATTGCCCTTCCTCCATGGTCAACGGTTAATTTTATTTTACCTTCTTTATGTTTATGAATTTTCTTTCTTAATGAAAATTTAGAATTTAATTTTTTTGGGTAAAAATTGTTATTTTTTTATTATTTTAAATTTGTAAATCTGTTTGAAATTTAAATCTTAAATTTGAAACTAAAATCTTAAGAAACTTTAAATTTGAAATACAAATGAAAACTGTAAATTTGTAGATCTGTTTGAAATTTAAATCTTAAATTTGAAACTAAAATCTCAATAAACCTTAAATTTAAAACACAAATAAAAACTGTAAATGAAAAACATAAACTAAACAAATTTTTTTAATTTTAAACAAAAACAAAATCCCTGAAAATAACTAACAAAAATGAAAACCCTAAAAATAACTAACAAAAATGAAAACCCTAAAAATGACAAACAAAAACCAAAAGATCTAAATAAAAAACTATCAATTTCAAACTTTAAAATTTGTGTGAACATAAACCTTAAATAACCTTTACCCTAAATTTGAAATCGAAACAGAACAACTTACATGGAAATTAAAATTAATATATATATAGAAATTTAAAAAAAAAAAAAATTAAAAGAAAAGGTAAGAGATCAAGCCATACTATATTTAAGTATCATAAAAAGTTATTACAGGAGGAGCAGCCATAGGTGCAAAAAACAGACAAAATTACATCACGAACACCCAATATGAATTGCTACCAGCATGGGCCAACGGAAGCAAAACAAAAAATACCAAACAAACTGACTCTAATCTAAAGTGGATTCAACATTCTCTTCAGGGGCGATGGCCATAAGTGGAGCAGGAGCAGTTGGAATGCATGGCGGACCTGGGGCATGATGCAGCAAATGAATGGCAGTAAAAACCTCCATGACCCTTTCCACCAATCCTGCAGGGAGTTGGAACTTGTGAGCGTGAAAGACACAAGTAGTCTGTAAGGATGTGCATAATAGCTCCATGGAGAAGATACCACCCACAAGAGCCACCCTCAATTGTGGGTCATATCCATCCAACATTGCCTTCCATCTATTTGGATTGAAGAGGTAGTCAAAGATCAAACCGTAGGGAATTTTAAAAAAAATTAAAATATATATGAAATTTAAAATTGATATCAAATTAATCTTGAAATTATTCATCAAATTGAAAATAATAATCAAATTTGATATATGAAGAAATATTGAAATTTCAACAAAATGATAGAGATAATCTAGATCAAATTTGATAGATCAGTTTAGATCAACAAATTGAAAATTTTAAATATCAAATCTTAAGAATCAAGTTAGGGGAGAGGACCCAGTAGTTGAGCACCCTAGATTCATGCCCCTCAAAATCGTAAGTGGCAATTTTGAATCACTCCAAAACTTTGCCATTGACTTACTTGGCAAGGCCCCTGCTTATAACTAAGGTTTCAGGTCCACATCATCAAATATGATGCCACATCAACATGTTTTTTTTGAGGTGTCCAAAAAGACCCAAAAAAAGGGTAGACCAAAAGTTGTGCAATAAATAATGTTTTGTTGGTGCATTGATGTGGCATCACATGATTTGTTATTTTTTAGGTCTAAAGAACACATTTCATTTTTTAGAGCCAACTAGGGAAAAACACCTGTCCTAGGCATAATTGAATCATTCTAGCATAATTTATGTGGCCAATCTAGTTTGTGGTTGGTTGATAATAGTCTATAGCCTTGCTTACTGATTATACCCTTGATTTACTAGCAATCCAACTTAATTCATCTTTCATATCTAGTTTAAAGATCTCTCTCTGTAAGAACTTGCCTAAGAAAGTCTTTTTGCATGAAGGGAAGTTACAATCTTGAAAACATTTCCATTTAATTTTCCCAGTGAAGTTTTCTTGTCCATTCATCCAATAATCTTGAATTTTACTCCCCCATGCCTATTTAAGGAAAACTTGTGCCTCATATAAATCATCTCTCGGGGAAATTGGAGGATGGTTGTTCCACAAATCATCTTAAAAATTAGCCTTAGAACCATTATGAACAATCCATGATAAATACGGAGTTATCACCTCTTTGCCATGAATAATAAAATTCTACACACTTGAGCCAACAGGAGGATTTTCCATGGTGAAGATTTTCTCCTTATCCATACAATCAAGGTATTTAGATTGTAATAATTTGACCCATTTAGCTTGAGGTTTACTGTACATACTCCACGCCAGTTTTGCTCCCAGAGCTTGGTTTTGGAGGTCTAAATTGAGAATTCTCACTGCACCATGAGATTTAGGTTTGCATACTTTTTCCCAAGAAAGTAGAGGGATTCATTTTTTATCAGAGCTTCCTTGCCAAAGAAAACATCTAATGGATTTTTCTACTTTTGACACGATTCCTTTAGGAATTTTTAGAATTGACATCATACATATTAGAATTGCCGCAAGCACTTCTTTTGCCATAGTTAAGCTTCTCGCTAGGGTAAGCCATTTCCCTTTCCAAGAGAGAACCTTGTTTCTAATAGATTGGACTACATGTTTCCATAATTCCTTCTTGTATGCACTAGAAGACAAAGGAATTCCCAGGTATCTATTTGGGGGAGATTCAAATTTGAAACCAAGAACATGTAAGATTTGATTTTGGATCATTGGTTTAACAAAGAAAAGAAATACCTTTGACTTCACATAATTTATAGATTCCCCCGAGGCCTTACAATATTGGAAGGTAGTATTCTTAATGGCTTTGGCCTCCATAACCATGGCCTCTCCAAAAAGCATGGTATTAATCGCAAAGAAAGCATGGGTAAAGGATTCTCTAAGTAGAGGAATATGTATACCTTTCCATATTCTATTCTAATTTTCTACCTTAATCAATGAATTAAAATATTCTTCCATGAGGATAAAGAGATAAGGGGATATAGGATTTCCTTGGCATAGCCCCCTAGAAGAAAATAAAGAAGAAGTTGCAGCTCCATTAACAAGGACCTTGAATTTGACACCTGAGATGCAAGCTAACACCCATTTGCACCACTGATTAGAGAATCCAAGCTTTGAAAGAATGTTAATAAGAAAACCCCAATTGACTCTATTATATACCTTAGACATATCTAATTTTATCACCATGGAAGGAATTTTGAGATCATGTACGGAATTGAGGATTTCATGAGTTACAATTGCTGCTTTTTGAGTTTCCCTACCTAGAAAAATACCCCATTGTTCCTTTGAAATGATGTTTGGAATAATAGTATCCAACATTAATGCCATTTTTTTGGATATGATTTAATACGCTGAGTTATAAAGGGAGATTGTCTTGGACTCCTAAAAAATAGACGGACAAATTACTTTGGGAATTAGGAGAATTTAAGTTTCTTTGATGTCTTTTAAAATGTTTTTATTTTTTCTATCTTCTTCCATAGCCAGGAAAACATCTTTGCCCACAAAGTCCCAACATTTTTGAAAGAAAGAACTATTGATGTGGTATTTAGTCACATGCAAATGAATATAAGTTGTTACAATGAACCTTTACTCATCTAGAAAGACTTCAAAGTCTTGGAGAATTTGATGTCCCAAGTCTCCGTTAGTCAGGTCATGACCATCTAACAGTGACTCAGGGTTCATTGTGATATGCTGTTCCATTTCAGGGAGTTACACCTTCATAATTGTATTTTCTCTTTGATTCATTTTAATTCCACAAATATCCAGTATATTGTACCTAATCTACATATATTCTTAACAATTGTATTAGATCCTCTAGTTCCTAGATAAAATCCAAGCATACAAGCATAAATTGAACATAACTTTGATCAATTCCTGAAACTATCTTAATTTTGATTAGTTCTTCTGAAATTATCCTAAATTTGATTAGTTCTTATGAAGCTATACCTGTCTGAAATAATCTTTCTATATAGACCTTGAATTTACCTAAAGATGTTCTTTATAACATGCAATTCATTGATATTTATGGTTATCTGCATATGATTTGTCATTATTTGCAACTTTTACTATGATTTTGTGAAATTAAGAGCAACGGATCAAGTTATCAAATTAAAGTCCTAAACTATTAACTTTCACCAATGATCCACACACATATCTTGATATACTCATGAAATGAAGGAAATCTACTCATACTTCATCAGACACATTCACAGCTACATATGAGAGATATAAGTCTTTAAAGGAAAAGCAATCAATAGCAAGCAATTGGTTGAATGCACACTTCAAAAGAATGTAGCAATTCACCATTGTGGACTAGAAATAATAGAAGATTACTTAAGATGTATGATGGAACAATAATCTACAGCTTCATTTTCATTAAATATATGCAAAGGATATACAAATATACACTGATTGTGAGAAAGAACAATGAGGAAAGTCAAAGAGTTGCCAAATCAACAAGCTCAATGCTCAAAAGTTCATCAATTTAGTCTCTATAATACAAAATGATCTAGGCCCTTTTATAGAACAAGGACCTGAGATCAGTTATAATACCAATAGTCAGGATATCTGTCAAAATATCAACAATTAGAAAATATGGCACGTGATTGCCAGTTGGCAATCTTTGGTGGAGGATAACTAGAAAATAGAATATTCCTCCATATCTTTACATTAACATTTTTATGAATATCCTATTCCTCTGCTTTAGATGAATCTTCGCCCACTAACATTCCTCCTGAGTCTAGGATCTTGAAGACCTCATAAGCCTTTATGGCTATATCCATCTCCATTCTATCAAACTGTTGTGCTTTGACTTTTGCATATTTTTGCATTTGTAGTTGATCACTTATGGACACCCATTTTCTCATCCAGATATCCAATTTCCCTTTGTATGCCTTTATCTTCATGGACAATTCCATCACTTGATCTATAGCCGCCTTCGAAAGATGATTTATAGGATCCTTCAGAATTGGGTCCAATCAAGCCTTGAATGTCTCTATGGAGACCTACTCATCATATGTCTCTTTGTCATCCATAAGAGAACCAAGCATGACTACACCAGAATTTCTAATTCATCTGTCAAAAGATCCTGTGCCTTTACACTTCTATCCATGGTCTTTAATCGACATCCCTTCAGAATATCCATTTCAAATTTCAAATGTTTTATCCAGGTAGATATCTTATGCATAGTTTGCAATGTCTGGATGTGATGTTTGAGTAGCACTCGATCATTGATCATCTAACTTTCAAGCACTCTTCAATTTATTGAGGTCTTGATCATTCTGATCAAGCCTCGTAACACATTCTTTCTTCAATGTATCAGCCTTTGTCCTGATATGTGCTAAAGTATCCCAATTAGACAATGATGTCTAGATTACTTCCTCTCCATTATCCAAGAACTTGGTAAACCAACTCTGCATAACATGATGCTTCTTTGCATCAAGATCACTTATTTCATCTTGACTTACCAACGTCAATGTAGCTAGTAACTCTGTTATTTGCATACCAGGTGTGACCAATCCCCTAATGAATGAGTAGAGATGGGCAATGTGCTCCTTCAATTCCTTATTCTTCTATTTAACCTTGTGGATATGAGCTACCACTACGTCCATGCTACCTTTAAGCTCTTCAATTTCTTGTTCAACTGTCACGTGCCCAAGGTCCACTATGGTCATTTGGTACTCATTGATCAAGATTTCTCCTTTGGCCTTATCCACAGTAGGCACAACTAAATGTGATGTCCTATGTCCAATAGTGGCATCTCTTTTGATTGCAGATACTGCCCTTGCTTTACGCCTAGGCTTTATTTCTTCAATTGAGAATAAAGATTTAAAATCTAATGGAATGACATCGGAAGGAGGCGACATTACCTCGGATACCAACCAATAAGGCACATCCTGTGCTAGTCCTATTTGACCTATTTTCTCAACGTGAGCATCCTTATCTACTATATCTTCATCTTTATCCTTACCTTCCTCTTGTTCTGGCATCTCCTCATCACAAAGAAGTTCTTGCCGAGTTATACCATCCTTGGGAATTTCTTGCTGGGGATTCTTTTCCTGATGAGCTTCCCTATCCCTTAGGACTCCCCTCTCAAGAACTTCCTTCTGCTGCATATCCTCCTCTTGAAGAATCTCTTATTGCTGATGAGTTTCCCCTTGGTGTATCTCTTCTTCTTGATGAACTTATTGTTGTTTATCATTAAGATTCTTAGCTTCTTGATGCATTTCCACATCCGGTGCATCTTGCACCAGTTGTTGCTCCTACTTATCCTCCAGCCCTTCATTGACATGCTCACCAATTTGTTTAGCTTCTTCATCCATGGGGATGTCCTGAGTAGCCTCTTCCATGAGGGTATCCTGAGCATCTTAGATCTTATGGCTGTATCATGTACCTCCTCTCCATCTTGCCTATCTAGAGGATTGGTATCTTTAAGCTCTGTGTTGGTTCCCATTGGATAAGATAAATCAATCGCCTCTAGGCTAGGTGATTATACCAACTGAATCATCTAAATGGTCTTGAGCAATTGATTCCTAACGTGGTCCTGTTCCCTCTGTATCAGATATATTTTACACTTCGAGATATTTTGTTAGCTTAGGATTCTCTATTTCTTCAATATCACATTCTTGTTGATGTTCTTCTTGCTATGAGGGCACTGAAAGTGTAAGAAGTGACCCCAGAGGATTATTGGTCACATCCCTGGTGAATTCCTAATCTATTGAGTCTATGACTTGACTTAAAGATAATGGTTCTTCTCTAGCCCTTGCTTGTTCTGTAGCCTTTGCTTCCTCAACCAATTCATTTTTCACTTGTATGATATGGGAAACCAAGATGTTATGTTACAATTCCTTCAACACTCCTGTTATCGAATCAAGATGACCTTCTACTTGCTTAGCCAAATGTGTTTGAAGGGTGGCAAGTGGTCTTGATGACACTGCCTAGGATTGATCTTGAGAAAACATTTCTCCATTCTAGTAGGTCCCTCGGAGGCTTCCATTTGGACATCCACTAATTTAGATGTAGAACCTCTCATTAATGCTACTGGACTTTTTTTCTGTTTAGGGATGGTGATCCTTCCCAATATATCTGTAGGCCTACATTCTTCTGCAACTCTAGTAGTAATAGTAATAGCCTGTAGGGGTTGATCCCGTGAAGGTGAAGGTGCAGTGGCAACTATTATGCCCTCTAATGTGAATTCCTCTCTTGATGCAAAGGGTCCCGATTCAACAAGTTTAACTTCCATAATCCTTCTCTTATGGATAAGGAAGTCATCATATTACTAGTAGGTCCCTCGGAGGCTTCCATTTGGACATCCACTAATTTAGGTGTAGAACCTCTCATTAATGCTACTGGACCTCTTTTCTGTTTAGGGATGGTGATCCCTCCCAATATATCTGTAGGCCTATGTTCCTCTGCAGCTCTAGTAGTAATAGTAATAGATTGTAGGGGTTGATCTCGTGGAGGTGAAGGTGCAGTGGCAACTATTATGCCCTCTGATGTGAATTCCTCTCCTAACGCAAAGGGTCCCGATTTAGCAAGTTTAACTTCCATAATCCTTCTCTTATGGATAAGGAAGTCATCATATTCCAAATCATCTCTAGCATTCCTTTTCCCTTTCTTATCATACGTAAGGGCTACCCCTTAGCCTTAAATTCCCCCAACTTCTTATCTACCCACTTCTTGGTAGTAGTTATGACTTTGACTGTTATAACCTCTACAGATGTCTCCTCTGGCAAGCTCTAGTCTAGAAGAGATAGAGGCTCTTTATACACCTACTTTTCTTCATATTGAGGATCTAACACCTTACCATCATCAGACTTAACTTGAGGGGGGACATCTAAATAGCCCAATGTCCTGATTTGATTAAGGGTAAGGCGTTGGTACCCTCTTTTCCTTACATCTTCCTCGTGAATACAGTCAACCCAATAGTCTTCAAGATGTGTGGCATGCTATAATTTCTTGTTTACAAACCTCTCCATTCTATGGTAGGGGTCATAGTACCTTGTTAGAGGAAATAACTATAAATGCAACATATGCAGCTTGGCCTTAGACTTCTTAGCATATTGATTGTTCCACAAACATACCAATTGATTTCCATTAGAAATTAGACACTCCCTTTCTTATTCTTCTTCATGTATGCTTCATAGGAGGGAATGATTTAACTAGTAACCTCTAGAAACACTACCTTATCAGTAGGATACCACAACAACATGAATGGATTTCCTTCAAAACCTTCCATTCTTAGTATGTGTAGGTGGGGAAGTGGATGAACAACACCCCATGAGGTTGTATCAATTCCTGTGCCTCTTTGGAAAGCTTCTTGGACCTGTCACCCTCCATCAACCTAACCAGATGCATGATAAAACAATCATTCACATTTTTATAATGCTAAACCAACTGCCTTCTTTCGAGTTGTGGATAATGTTCCCACACTATTTGATCTAACGGTTGATGCCCTAGCCTCTTGAAGGTATTCAGTCCATTGGGTTGGGATTTGTAAGCACATGCGTAAACAACATAGGATGTTATGTAGAACATCTTCCTTTGATTCTTCCATGATACCATTCCCTCATGAAGAGAATCACTGATCATACTTGCCCATTGTACTACTATTTTCTTATCCTTAACCAACTGAATCAACCCAAACATTTAGGGCTCAAAAGTCTCGTCATCTTGCTTCCTCGCCATTATGTTGAGCAGAGCAATCATGTACTGTATTTCTGGGTTGAAGTCGTATTTGTATAATTTTTTGGGCATCTTATCCATGGCCTTAGCCTTGTTAGCTGGATCCCTCCATGACGTGAATATGATTTTCCTATAGTCAGCTAGGTTATTATTGTATTCTGCTTTCAATGCAACTAGGTCTATTTCAAAAATATCCTGGTCCTTGGGCAATTTGAAAGCTTCTGTGATTTCCTTGATGAAGAAATCAGCTTACACTTGCCCTTGATGCTCCACCCTATTCACTACATTGTACTTGTTGGCGAATTCAATGACAAACTCTAATGCCTCTACTGCATACGAGAATCTAGCAGCATGGAAGACACAATGTTCTTCAGTATGGGGTTACTGTCCCCAGCTAGGATTCTTGCCTTGAAGGCATCTAGATCTGTCTATCTGCAATGTGTATCCAGTGCAAAACTGAATTTACGTCACACATCATTAGGAGAGGGGAACATATCCTTTTTGAACTCCTTGTCACGGTGATCTATTCTCTTTTGCATCTTGTCCTACACAATATAGTCATCTGTAATTAATTTTGGGGTTTGTGTGTCTAAACAAGAAGATTGCTTAAACTTTACTATGCAATTCAAAAATCCATCCATTTACCCCCATATGAATTTGAATCTACTTACGGAGTTACCTTCATAATGGGGAATTTACCTTCTGGTTATGTAAAAATATGATGTAACGATAAAATGAAGGAGAGGGTTTGTCATATTTATACTTGGCAGCTAAGATATCAACCTTAGTATGGATATGTGGTGGATACCGTTTAGCTATGCAAACACCGTTTCCATTATCTGTAATGTTGTTCTTCAGTTGCTTGTAATGTCACATTTGATTTCCTTTAGATCTCTATAATTTCAACTTGAATGCTTTGGTAATTAATAGTACTCGATGAAATTCACTTTTATCCTTAGAGAAATCATCGATTAGGGTACATTAATTACTTTGTAGTTAGGTGATTCTTTATCGTTTGGGCATGAGAGAGTTTAATAGCTGGTGAAAGGAATGTGTTTGAATTTAAAATGCCAATGATGTTAAAGTATAGCATTTAATGCAGGATGGGACATGGATATGGATAATTGAAACTTAACATCTGGTTTAGAATATCCATTCCAAAATGTCCATTTGACTTTAACTGGAGATGAGAATGAACATCCTAGTGAGGAATTTGTCCAGGTGATGTCACTAATAGGTCATGGTCAATGCTTGTTGACCAAAAGAACAAGTGATAGGATCTCACTTGATCTCGATGGTTGAGATATATGAAATATCCCTTGTAAAAATATCCACTACAAAAGATCTAGTTGAAAACTCAATGTTTGGACATGTGGAATGCAATGCTCATTTGGGATATGGATATGGATATTTCTGAAAACATCTAGTTCCAAATATCCTGTGCAAAATATCCATGCATTGGAAAGTTTATCAATTGGAATAAATTTGATGGTCACCACAAAGCAGGATATGGATATATGGCGATTGATCATATTTTATCAAAATATCCTATCCATTCAGTGGTTTTCGCGATTGGCCATGGTAATTTTGACAGTTTGGAGTGGACATGGATATGGATAGTTATATAAGTGATTATATCTATCCGATCAAGATGATTATTGATTTAACCCAATTTAATGATGGTTTCGGGTCTCGATATACTATTTCATGCATTTGAGAGTTATTATAAAGACTTGACATGATGATAGGACTGGACAGGATATTAAGAATGGATAGGATATTACACTCGTAATATCCATACACCTTTGACTAGGATATCCAGTTGACCAGAACTTCAAACATGTATAACTTGTCCGTTTCGATGAATTTCAACCTAATGTAAAAGGCAAAGTTTCTTAGAATTTGATCCTCTATCCATTGATAACCTCTGTAGGGAGAATATCCTAACATTGAAATTTGACCTAGAGTTTGAGGTGACATTTTACCATATTACCCAAAGGGAAAGCACACAAATCAGACAAAAAGCAAAAGTTGGGTCCCTATTTTGCTAAGGTGAAATGGGGCGTGTTATGAGACCACACAACAACTTGCCACCAAAGAAAACCACCAAATTTTAAATCAATTTAAGAAAGAAGGGAAAATTATGGCATAGAATTTACAACTTTCACTATATATGGATGTTAGGATTAGATCAGATGAGAACACACTCACCCATGTAACTAGATTATGAGAAGGAATGCAAGTGTGTGCATTTGATTCATTTCCTTCTTATTGAAAAGGTTGAAAGTGACAGTAATTAGTATTATCCTACATAATTTGATTTAACCTTTTAAGCCGATCCTGGATAGGGCCTTGCTGCTAGTCAAGTGTCCATAGCCCCAGCAAGTTTATTGCCTATATTTACCCTAAATAGAGCCCCACTTCAATTCAAGCATCCATAGTCCCGGTAGGGTTATTTAGATGACCTAGAGAGAGTAAATCTCTTGTATTTTGATTTTTAATATTTTCCCTTTTTGTGAAAGATATATCATTTCAGCTCATTACTTGCACAGTAATTGAACCTATTGCTAGGCTAGGAATTATAGTGGTAGCAAAGGTTATACCTTTAGATTTTTCATTTAATGTAGACACTAACACTTTCAACCAGTCCCAAGAACTTTAGGTGTGTTCATCTAATGATCCCTTAGACAACCTTCATTATGATTAGTGAATGTGATCTCACAGACTAAATCACTACAGCTAGACCTATAAAAGTCACAACCTATGTAAGAATATATAATTCTTTGCTAAATTATATAAATTTTGTTATTTTCTAAGATGAAAGGTGCTCCTTAACATGCCTAACCAAAACAAGGGCCACGCTAAAAAAACAAACAGAAACACAACACAAGCAAACGACTGTACAACAATTATATACATATGTACACAAACTTTAGGTTTTCTCCTTTGAATCAAGATTGGAAATAGTGTTTCAGGAATTGTCCATTGACTAACAATGGAACATCCTCTCCAGTTAAGGTTTTCAACTTGTATGTACTATCCCCTAATATTTCAAATATTTGGAAGGGACCTATCCATAGTTTATCAAATTTTCCATGGTCTCCTTTATTTTCATGGGCCTTATCCTAGGATAACACAAGGTCAGATATTTGAAAAGCTTTAACTTTAGCCCTCTTGTCAAACCAAATTTTGACAATGGATTAGTGTTTGGAGAAATGATCAATGGCAAGATCTCTCTTCTCCTCTAGATGTAAGAGTTGTAACAACCTAACCTTCAGTTTATTAACTAGAGCTAGATATTCTTGGGTGAACTGTAAGGTAGGGATTTGCAAGTTTATGGGAAGTATAAGATCCACTCTATAAACTGGTTGATATGGGGAGTTACCTAGAGCTAACTTGACTCTGGTCATTTCAACCCATAAGGCATACTTTAGTAGAGTATTCCATTCCCTAGGGTTCTTCTCTACTAGTTTCTTAATAATATCTAGCAAGTTTTCATTAGTAGACTTGGCAAGTCTGTTCCCTTGAGGATATTAGTTAGATGAAAACTCCAGCGTTATACCATATTCAAATGCCCAATTTGAGAACTTGAATGAAGCAAAAGTAGGTCATTGTCACATACTAGTGCATATGAAATGCCAAACCTGGTAATAATGTTGTCCTATAGGAACTTCATCACATCTTCTGATGTGCATATTTTTCTGCTCACAGCCTCAGTCCACTTGGTATAATAATTAGTAACAGTCAGGACATACCTATGTCCTGTAGATGATGATGAATTGATCGCTTTGATGAAGTCCATGCCCCATTGCACGAATGGATGCATCTCCTTCACTGGTTGTAGTAGTTGGGTTGCATATCTTTCTCTATTAGTGGCTACTTGACATGTATGGCAATGCCTAATATGTTCGGCCATGTCCTTGAAGATTGTAGGATCATAGCATCCAGCTCTAACGATTTTATGTGTCATGGCTAGATGAGATCTACGAGTTGTTCTAAATTTATCATGCAGCTCTTGCAAGGCTTTGATTTCTTCATGTCCATCAAGGCATCTGAGATATATACCTTTATGATTCCTTTTGAAAAGGATTCCACCATTGATCATGTAATTTGGGCCTTAACCCTCAGTGCTCTTCTTTGGGATGCTTTCAAGCTAGATGGACATCTGCTTGTAACCAAGATATGTCTGATGTTTGAATACCAATCTTCCTATATACCTAAATCAACTGTATATTGTTGGCTAATTAGATTAGGATCTATTTCAATAATCATTTGCATTAAAGCCTATCCTCTAACTTGTTTCATTAGAGTGATATTCATGTCATACTCCTATAGAATAGTTATCCTTTTGGCTCATTTATCTCCTAGCTCATTTTGTATTAGCAACATTTTGACAGCTGAGTCTGGCATGACAACGATTAATTTACTCCTTAGGATATAGTGTCAAAATTTCTTGACTTCTCGAACTAAGGCCAAAGCCCGTCATTTGACATCTAGATACCTTAATTCGGTGTCCTTGAATGGACTACTCATGAAAGAGATGGGATTTTCGTCATTTACATCATTTCTCTATGTTAGCATTGTGACACATGTATGATTTGAGGCAAATGAATATATGTAGAATGCCTTTGTGTAATCAGGGTTGTTCAACACTAGAGCATCAATGATTTATTTCTTGATATCCTCAAATGTTGCTTTAGCTTCTGATGTCTACTCTATCTTGGCATCTTTCTTTAACATAACATTAAGTGGTCTCACTATTTCAGCATAACTTATATTTTTTTTATAAAAAATGATCTTACCAAAATAGGATTTCAGTTCTTTTTTACTTCATGGTAGATGTAGTTTCATGATGGTGTTAACCCAATCAGGGTCAATAGATATCCCTTTCTTAGATACAAGATGTCCTAACAATTTCTCGGTAGTGATGCCAAAAATACACTTCTTGGGGTTGAGTGAGACATGCCATCCTATTCACATCTTTGTAGTACCTTTCGCAAATCACCAATGTGATCTCCCGTGACCTTGGAAAACACTATCAAATCATCCATGTATATGATGATACATTGGCCAACCAAACCTCATAAATCTATGTCCATGGCGTACTAAAAATTTGCGCCAGTGTTGATTAGGCCAAATGGCATCCTTCTATAGGTAAAGATTCCCCATTTGGTCGTGAAAGTAGTTTTTAGTCGGTCAATCTTATCAACCATAACCTGATTATATATGGAGAAACCATCCAAAAAGAACATCATTTGAGATCTATGAGGGGTGTTAGGCATTGGAAGAAGTGGAGGTAGAAGGCATGGAGGTGGAAAGATGATGTGGATTGATGAGGTGGATTTAGGGCTTGAGACATTAGAAGAATTTAGGGATTTTAATTAAATAAAATGATTTTATTTAATTGTAGGATAATGAACCAATCAAATAAACTTTGAATATTTATTTAATTGACAGAAGAAAATAAGAATTAAGATAAATATTAAAATATTTATTTAATTCATCCTGAGCCAATTTTAGGTGTATATAAGATCCATTAACCATTTGTAAGACTTCATCTAGAGAAGGAAGAGGATAATTATCCTTTTCTGATGCCTTATTGAGATTCTGAAAGTCTACACATAACTGGATATCTCCATTTTTCTTTCTCACTGGGACTAAGTTGGAAACCCACATAAAATGTTTGACAGGGAAGATAATCCTTGCAGCTAATAGGGTGAGTGCAAGATCATGATGGGCCAAACAGTGGCAATGGAGAAAAAAATTGTTGGATGGAAAACTGCAAACACTTAGACTAATATTTAGGTTTGGATGGATTGGGTGTTAATATTTCTAGCTCAAATATGGATTCCCTCCAAAAATGCCTTAGGATTACCTCATATTTAGGCAAGTGCGAGTCCCAAAACTTTCCAAAGAAACTTACAAAAAATTTAATCAAATGAATAGGGTTTATAGAGGAAGGCTATTAAGATTCTAAAAATATAATATACACCTCATAATATTTTTAATAGGTAATTATTATTAATTTTCTACATACACTATGTTTGATTTCCTAAAAGATATACATATTGAAAAACATCCATAACTTTCAACATATTAATCCTTTTTTAAATCCAAAAGATGAGTCACATTCTAGGATTTATTGGGTATACATTAAAATTTAAATTTTTTTATTTTCATATATTTTGACAAAGTTAGGTTGGCTAGAAAATCAATTTTTAATATTTTTAAAAAGTTAGAGTAAAAAAGTCATAATTAATTATTTATTTACTTAAAAATTTCAAAAAAAATATGCGTCACATCTACTCATGTGTCCTTTACTTAAATCCAAATCATGGAGGAAAAATATTATCTTTTTATCATACTTAGGTTGGCCAGAATGATACCTACGTTTTACATTTTAAATTTTTTTTTAGTAGTGTTTCATTGAAATATCCAATTTTAACCAAACTTTTTTTAAAAATTTCAAAAAAAAGTAGTAGCCCATAAACTACATTCAATTTGTTACAACTTTTATTACTTTCTTATTTCTAGATTGTGTAGATAACTCATTCAATTTTTGACATGAAGTTACTTAAGTATGTTTTTCACATTTATATTGCCACTTAGGGGTAGTGTTTGGCCCATCATGATCCTGCACTCACCCAATAACTTCTTAACTTCTTCAAATATCAAAGGCTCTAGTAAAGCATTTACTAGCCTTTGCTTTTGCCTAGATGGTTTTATATCTGGCTTTAGTGGGATAGTGCGTGTAATGATTGAAGTGTCATATGTTTTGAGTTCATCATATGTCCATGCAATCACACGGATATAATATTTCAAACCCTAAGTGATTACTTCTCATTCTAAAGGAGTAAAAAATTTACCGATCAGGACCTTCCTGGCCTCTAAATTCTCGCTTATGTTGATGGGTTCATAATCCCCTCCATCTGCTTTAGGTAGATCCTTTTTCTTTATGATGCCATCTAGATCAAATAATTGTTTGAGTTTGATCATCCCTTTAGGGATCTTATTATCTTGTAGATTGATAATGGATTCTCTGTCACATGCCTGATCATCTTGGTTCTGCTCATCTATCACCTGATCTTCGAAGACATCCCTATAGGCAATAAAGTCTAGGATATGTTGATCATCATTGAAAACCTAAAAATTAGTGACATTAGTTGGAACCGATGGAGTTAATACTAGCTCAACTAAGAATCATTTCATCCTAGATATTGTTAATGGCTCCAATATACTAAGCACTATGGCCAAAGCATCAGCTTGGTGGTTGAGTTTTCTTAGCACGTGGGTGATGTTGAAGGAATCAAAACCTTCTATCAAGCCCCAGACTCGATGTCTATAGCTGAATAGATTTTTGTAGTTGCATGAATACTACTTACGCACTTGCTTAACTACCAGCTCAGGATCTCCAAAGACATGAAGGACTTTAACTTTCTTCTTTAATGCAAAGAGTAGATCATGAATCAAGGCCTCATATTCTGCAATGTTGTTGGTATAGTGGAACTGTAACATGTATGCCACCAGGAATGACTTTCCTTGTAGATTTATGAGATCAATTCCAACTCTAGCACCTTGCTTAGACTTGGATCCATTGAATTTCAGTATCCATGGCTTGTCATCGAGAGGATCTTTGTCAGGACCTTTCTTTCTCTTAGCCATTGAGGCACTCCCTTCTGTAATTCATTTCAACCTTGACGTTTCACATTGGTCTGACATCCTCTACTTCAAAGGAATGGAGGCATCTAGACATTTAGGTGCCTGGATGTCATTGATTGGACATATGGATTTGGACTATTCTCAGTTATTTTGATGTTGTCTGAAACCTTGGATTGTAACACCGGGACATCATCTAGACCTGAATTAACCATTTCTGATTCATCTTTCGGCACCTCTAGGACTTGGTCTTATAATAAATGAATCCTTTCATCTTCTCTTGATTTTATCATTTCAAGTGATTTATTTGGCATATCAGGCTTACTCCCTAAATACAAGCATTCCTATCTATCAATCATGTCTAGGCACAAGGCACATGTGGTTTCAGAATGTGAAGTCCTATGCAACCTGCACCATCCCTTTAGCAATGTTTGCCTAAGTGGAATTCCTTGTAGTTTGTACCTTTAGATCTCCTTAGACAAGTGTCTTTCAAATTCATTTAGGCTACTTCCTCTATCCTCATCTAAGGTTTCATGATCAAAATCTACCAAGATATCAATTCTCAGTGTGATTCAGTTCACCTTGCTACATTCATGTGTATAATTACACATCATTACCTCTTCCACTGTGATGTCCGGAAGATCAACTTGGTATACCTCTTGTTCTACACTTGTATACAACACTTTATTATTTTGATGATATTCAGTAATCATGTGCTTCATCCTTAGCTCAACCTCTATATGGATCTGGTTAGGGATAACTCTCCATGGTAACCACATATGTGAAAAGTCTATCACCATGTATCCATTGAGAGTCTTGTACCAATCCCTACTCAGTAACATACCATATGTATCAGGGATGTCAACTGCTTGGATATCAATAAAATGTTGGACCCTAAGATTAGAAGCTAACTGCATGTGAATATGAGTTCACTTATGACATTGACCTCATACTTATCTAGCTAGGTTACATTCTTCAATGATTTAGTGGGTGAGAGACCTAAGACTTGACACATTGATAGGGGCATGACATTGGAAGATGCTCCGGAGTCTGCTAGATAATTATGTAGGTTTTTGCTAAATATCCTTAAGGTGAGGAGAAAAGGAGACTTGGTCTTTCCTTTATAAAGTGTCACTTATGCATCTGCAACATGGACTTGGCCTTTATCCTTAATCTTGAATGGAACATCCTTAGGTGGAGGATCTATAGTCTGGATATTGCTAGGGATATTTTCTTTCAATGAAGGTTCTTCTAAAGACTTAAGGAAGGCTTTCTTTATGACTGGGGTCTTAAGCAGCTTAGATAAGGAGAGATTGATCTTCATCTCATAATCTCCTCATCTAAGTAACTAACTTATCTAATTCATAAAGTTTGGTCATACCTTTAGTCACTATTGAGGATGAGGCGAAGTGTTGTTGATTCACTCTCAGAGGTGCTAGATTATTGTGGCAGTCACATCTAGAGGAGTGTTGAAATTATTCAGAGGGACATAGCTGGTTAAAGGTTCAGGTGGCTAATTACTATATTATTCTAAAGATTGTAATTGTGTCCTCTTTAGAACTGCTAAAAAACGTGGACTTCATCCACTTCTTGTTCTGGTTCATTGGCACTTTAGAAAGGGAAAATGTAGTCAAAAACTAGAGTTGATTCTTCACACACTAAAGTGTAATTCTCATGTACTATATTCAATTGTTATTCTAGGAACACAAAACTTTTTAACACCATGGTGGATTCATATCCTAAAGGGATGAGTTCATTACTTGTAGACAAGTGTGTCTCTCTTTCCATATTTTGAATTTCAACTTGGAATATGCTAGTAGCTATCCTAAACTATAGACAATCTAACTTTGCATGAGCGCTCATATTGTGAAAATGCAGCCTCAACTAGTTGACTCTAGTTGTCTTCTTAGGTTCTGTAGGGACTTGGTTATCCAATGGTGATGGTAGACTTCCATTATTTGGTCTAGTATTCCAGACCCTTGGTGGTTGCTGAGCATTGTATCCCTGATCATTATATCCTTTTCATTGTAACCGTTGTCATTGTATCCCCTATTCTTTGGTGGCAAGTTGTGTGGATTTTGACCATTACTCTAAGAATAGAGATTTTGATTTTTTAGGTGAGTTACTTCAGTAGTCAACCTCTTCAGTTGAGCTATAATTTTTTAGAATGCATAGGACAACTAAGAGGGGGGGGGGTGAATCAGTTCTATATTAAAACCTTAAACCCTCAAAGCAATTCCAAGCATAAACCTCTTAATGTGAATTAGCAGAATGTAAACATATGAAGCATCAATGCAAACACATAAGAACACCAGATTTACGTGGAAAACCCAATAAGGGAAAAAAACACAGTGAGAATTAGCTCACATATATGAATAGCAACATCAAAAATCAATAGTCTCACTGCCAAGGGCTCACTGTCTAGAAGAAAAGCTCACTACCAAAGGAAGGATCACTACCAAGGGCTCACTGCTTAGAAGGACTCACTGTCCAGAAGAGAGAAGAATAGAAGAAGACTGTTACAAAGAGATTCACTATCTCAAAGCAACATGAGAGATCCACCACTGCTACTTCTTTCCATCCATAACCTTTGGCTCACTACCTCTAGCAACTTCAAGCACATTAAAATGTAGACACCTTCTGCTCACTACATTCCAGATTCATAAGCATTTAAGATACAACTCAGTACCCTTGATTCTCATTTGCATCATTATCTCTACCTTGTTCCACTCAACTTCAATTTGCATTTATACCATCCACAACCAAAAACCATCTTAATTAGGTTGGTCCTAATGAGGCGTGTACACCTCAAACATGTAACACCAACTAGATCAGCACTAAACACTTCCGCGATGGAAATACGTGAAAGTGGAGCATGTCAAGGGTTAACTAGGACTCAAATCTATATCACCAAGATGCTCATCACATCCACAATCCATGAGGTACCTCTGCAAATGGTGCTAGTAAGTTAGGTTGGCTAAACTTGAGATAATGACCACATCCACACTTCTCCAAGTCCAAAAACATCATGCAGACTAGAGAGACACTCCACATCATTCACACACCTTCCTAGAATACTCACCATCATTAGAAACCTCTACAACACTACCGCAACTACTTGAAACAAAGAATGTCTTCATTATGCACATCAGGACACACTGCTACTGATCACCAACACAAGAACTAAACTTGTGGAGCACCCCAACACTAGAAACTTCAAGGGAAAATAGATATAGAGATTATAAGCACATCCCTAGATTTGTAGGACAAGAAACCTCAATGTGGAGAATTACGGAGCATTCTCATTTCTCCCAGACAACCTTCTTCATAGTCAAATACTCTTTCAAACACATCTTCTACTTCCACATGATCTAGAAATTGAAACACTACATATAACACCTCTAAACAAATCTGATCAATAATTCCAAACTGCACAAACATATCTTCAATTATGGAGAAATGTAGAACACAACACTAAACATACCTCTGTCACATTGCACACCTTTTTATTCAAAATATCTCAAAAGCACTTAGAAACCAAGTGAACCATCTACTAGAGGTTGACATCAATGACAACACCAACAAGTTTCCAATAATCTCCCCCTTTGTCATTGATGGCAACACCAAATTTTTGAAAAACCATCAAGACCTACAGCAATCAATCAGTAGCCCTGCAACCAATAATAGTCCCCCTGATAGAAGCAACTCTTAATCTTCACACACCTTTCTACACAATGGTTTTTCTAAAACTTCAATTCTCTTCCCCTTTGACATCAATGGCAAAGGGAAACAGCTACAACACCAGCAAGTACCTACATTATCTCCATTGCTCTCATTTTTCTATACTCTCCCCCTTAAGGTCATAAGATATGCGTCATCTGACTGCACCAACCAATAGTATTACTACCTACTCCCCTTGAGAGGGAGCCTTCAACATCAGTCCAGGACCAAAAATGTATCTTGAAATGCTTCTCAGACAGATGCACACACTTATGCATCTAGTCAAAAGAAGAAGGGGTAATAACCCCTAACTTCTGTCAAAGATACTCAAAATTACCCTTGGGAAGAGCCTTTGTAAAGATATCTACAACTTGATCCTTGGTAGGCACATACTCAAACTTTACCTCATTCTCTGCAACCTTTTCTCTTAGGAAGTGATACCAGATTGAGATATGCTTTGTTCTTGAATGCATTACCGGATTCTTTGAAATGTTGATAGCACTTGTATTGTCACATAGGATAGGATTAGGTCCATCATATGACACTTTGATATCCTTCAATGTCTTCTTCATCCACAACACCTATGTGAAGCAAGATGCTGCTGCAATGTATTCTACCTCTGCAGTAGATATTTCTCAAAATAGCCACTTTACACCTACCATAAAAATTTTCTATTCTTGGCTCTTACAATTTTTATTTTTTTATATCTTATCATGCAAGGTTGAGACACTATTTTTTATTTTTTAATTTTTTGTTTTGTTTTGAAAGAATTTTTTCTAATATTTTCCCACTTTTTGAACACCTTGTAAGAGCCTATAGAAAATAGGTGACTAGTTTTTGGGGGCCGAAAGTCCCATTAAATCGAAACATCGTCTAAACTTCTCTATGCTCACAAGATTTGTTAATGCATTTGCACCATTCACCAAAGTTTCTATTTTCTCTAGCTTCATCTTACTATCCTCAACCATATCTCTCAGGAAGTGGTACTATACATCAATGTGCTTGGTCTTGGTATGAAATGTTGGGTTTTTCACTAAGGAGATTGCCCTCTAACTACCACATTATACTATCACTACACTTTGTTTGAACTTTATATCTGAATATAATATTTTGAGCCAAACAACTTCCTTATAGACATGAGTAGCTACCATATACTCTGCCTCTATAGTGGACAAAGTGACCACAACCTATTGTAGAAACTAGAAGGATCTTTGGCTGATTGGCTATACTAGATTGAGCCACCTAAGTCAAGCAAAGGCACACTACAACCTACAACAAAGATAAAAAACACAAATGCAAAAATAAGCACACAAAATTGGGCAAAAGAAAAAGATTAATGAATGAATGAATTAACTCACAATATGAAGTACATTTGTAGGCCAATAGTCATCTAAATTTAGTAGAAACTAAATATAAAAAATAGACATGCAACCACTTAATTAAGATTAGCTAAAAAAAGTGTGACCAAAATAATATGAGGATAAAGATGGACTCCTACTCAACTAGTAGTCCTAAGAAAGCTTAACTCCCATGTGTAATTATCCATGTGCATGTAAATGCAAGAGATACCATACACTAACACCCCCTTAAGCATAGCTTGGGTAGGTACAAAAAGAGAAAAAAAATGGGTCTTGACAACTAGGCCTGATCAGGTACCCAAGTACAATGCAATTCTCATAAAGCAAAGAAAGGGAGAAAACCCATTGGGAAAAAAACTACCCTCCAAAAAGAGTGAAAATAAAATGAAGAGGACTAGAATTCCCCCTCGAAGATGATAACTCTACACCAAGCTTGAAACCATGTCACTCTGACTGAAAAGATGTAGACAGGACCCCCCCATAGGAGAGAGAAAGAGACTATGTAGCCCCCAAATGAAGTAGCCCATGTGCCAAAAGAGAATGCTTGTGTATGAATGTTGAAAATGATCCATTTGTGGAAAGTGACATTTCTTCCTTTAGGAAGAAACAACTCCAATGGTGAATACTAAAGTAGCTCGAATTCAAAGAAGAAAGGTGAGGTGGGATGTCTCAGAACATTGCTCAAATGTCTCCATGTTGATGTCAAAATGAGTCACAAATAAATCAGGAGTCTTGGGCCTAACTTAAATAAGTGACCTCTCCAAATCATGTAAAAAATGATGAAGAGCATGATTTAAAGAACTGATGTATGAATGTGGAATGTCAATGCATGCCATGTGTATACAAAGCAAATCCCACAAGTTGTCCTACTATAAAGAATATTTGGAATCCCTTAGCAAAGCCTCTCTAAACTCTATAGTAGCAATAGGTGCAAGGACAAAAGAATTATCATCAAAGAGATTGACAAGATCCTCCAAAGTGTCATCTTAATTTGAAATGTGAGACTCTACAAACAAGCAAGAGATGTCTGGTATAAGTGTGTTCTAATGAAGTGAATCTAGAAAATGACCTTGCTACAAAGAATCATTGGAATCTCTCGAATAAGTAACTCTAAACTTTGAAGAAGAAGCATAGAAAGCATGTTCCCTACTCTGATCATCTAACCAAGTGTGCCTACCATCTGCTAGATTCCCCACCCAAGTGTTTGCACTATGAAGTGACTGCTTAGCCCTAAGAGATTTGGATGTAGGTGAGTTAGGTTTTGAATCCTCATCCTCCAAAACATATCTAGAAATGGATGGAGATGACACCCCATCACTATATTCACAATCTAAATTGGAAGACAAAGAAAACTTTGCCTCAGGAATCTGTTGTGGATGGTTAGAAGGAGAAATATCAAGGAACAGTGAGAGAAGGTGTATAACCTAGCATGGTGATCTACCCTTCCCAAAGCCACTAAATTGTTGCTATGCAACTCTTTGATCTCAACTGAATCTAGAGAAAACTCAACTTTCATGCCCTTCCCTATGTGAGTAATCTGATACACTGATAGGAGATTAGTTGAAAGTGAAGGTACACTTAGAACATTTGTAAATGTTGCACCTTAAACTTAAACAAACCCTCTCTTTGCAACTACTACTCAAAGTGTCATTACCCAAAGTGATAGTAGGCATGTACTAAGGCTCTATGGAAGAAAACTCAACCTGTGAAGAACCCATATGGTGCAAATCTCTTGAGTAAATGATTCAAGATTGAGATGATGAAGATGCTACTGCAACTAGTTCTTTTCCCTTAATTTTCTCTTTACCTTTTTCCTTTTCCTTACTAGATCCTCGGGTTGATGAGGACTTTGATAGATTTAGGTACACCTAAATTGTGCTTCTTAAGAAGATGTGTGAGGTAGTCTATCTTCTTCTTCATACATACATGCTCATCATGCCCAAGTTTCTTGCAATATGCACACTTACCCTTCTCTTTCTTAGGTTTTCCTTGGTTAGAAAATTTTGTGTTGGATTTGGAGGGATCAGATTTATGTTCTTTCTTGATCTCTATATTTTTTATTCTTCTCCCCTTTATTATTTGAAGCATTATGTTCCCCATTCCCAAATAAGAGAGCTTGAGGTTGTGATGTCTTCAAGGTGCCCATGTGTATTAACTTATCCTGCTCCCTAGTTAAGTTTACAATGAAGCCATCTAAAGATGACATTTTCCATGTGGCTCCAAGAGCTCTTTTGGTGGAGTAGAAAAGTAGATACAAACATAGAGTACTCAAGACCTAACTTGAAGAGAAAAGAAAGTACAAGTTGATCACCTTTTTTCTCTATTCCACATTCTTTCAACTACAACCTTAATTATTTGAACTTAGTGAAGTAATCCTCTAGTGTGTTAAAAGACCATGAATCATGCTAATGAGTTCATTCTCTAACTCATGTCCTCTCATTTCATCAATATTCCTAAAAGGTTGTTCTAAGGCAAGCCAAACTTCATTGGATGTTTTCAAGGCTTCTGCCATGAAATAATAGTTTAGGCAATACATTAAGACAAAAATCCAAAGGCTTGATCACATTTGTTAAACCATTTTTCCTTAACTTCATCTTCTTTAGGTTCTTTCTCAGCACCCATTGTAACCCTATACAACCCTTTATTTTTAACACAATTTATACTTTTGATTTCCAATCATGATAATTAAATGATGTTAGTGGCCTGATACTTCGATTTGAATCCATGTTGTGAAGTAGTTGTTTCATAAATTTGAAACATTGAAATGAAAATTGTGGAGATTATGTAGAAGTGAATAAGGCACGACACAAATACACCCCCTTGATTCAATTTTTGATATTCCCCCTAAATTGTGGCACTTTATAATTTGAGTGCATAGACAAGTCCAATTGGGACAAAAAATGGCACTTTATAGAAATAGTGCAAAAAATTCCCAATAGATTAGGCTAAAAAAAAAGCACTCTAAAAAAATGGTGCTCTTTATATGAGTGGCCACTTAAAAGTTATAATGACTTTTTTATTTTAGCCTATCTTGCCTATTTTGCACTTAATTAAAAATATTTTTAGATGCCTTTCAAGAGAAAAATAAAAAAATAAAAAGAAAAACCACTACCTTGAATACAATTGACACCCTTCACAAATCAATCTACCCCCATCTCTGCAGAAACAAATTGCCCCTCTGCGTAGAAACAACTCGCCCAAAATCTAGGATATTTTGGGGCTGATTATTAGAGGACAGGATTGATCAAATCACCCTTCAAATACCTTGTATAAATTCCTCTTGCCCTTTCAAATGCATTTGCACAAAATACCCCAAAATTAGGGTTTTCTATTTCCCACAAAATGCCAAAAATAGTCATCTTCTAGTAGAGTTGAAAACAAATAGGGGTTATAAGGGTTTTGGGTGCCTAAAATGACTAAACTAAAAGAGAGAATATATGCTACTACTGGGGTTTCCTTTACAATAATTTCAACACCCTCTATCTCTTTTCTATGGCAAATCAACCCCCTTCTATGTGAAGATCATCCTTCCTCTACTCAAATCGAGTCATCTATGGGAAAATCAACCTTTCATTTAGATTAGATAGCTCAAGATTGACTCCTACTCCAGGTTAGCAAATCAAGGAAAACAAAAAATGAGCTTCTACTGTAAGGATGCATAAACCCTATCTAATAACTCTAATGATATATATATATATATATATATATATATATATATATATATATATATATATATATATATATATATATATTGATGTTCCTATGATAGAACTTTATCAAGAATATTTTGGAGATGGATCAAATAATTATTTAGTTAAATTATGAGTATAGATTTTATTTTGAATCTCTTTTTGAAATGATATTAGACTAGTTGATCTTCATGAAAATTATTACGCTAATTATTATTATAAGTTGGATTTCTCTAATTGTTGGGAAAAAATTTCAATTATAATAATATTAAAGAGACATTAACGATAAAGGAGAATCTAGGAAGATAAACAAAGTATGAGATTTGCATTTTTGATCATTTACTTCATTTAGGTATACAAATAATTTATGTGCCTTGTTTACAATTATGTTTCTTCCACATTTGCAGGCATCTGTGTAAGCACCATTATATTTAATTTGAGTGTATTTGTAATTCTATTACACTATAGAAATAATTTTATATATAATTATCTGATGTAGGAGCATTTGGGCTCACAAGCAATCTTGCATTAACCAAAAAAATATTTTATTTCTTTTACCCTTTTGTTTGTCTTGTAGATTTCTAATCAACATCATACACAAACTGTAGGATAATAAAATAAATATTTTAATTCTCCAACACTCCAAGGAAAAGACAAGGCAAGTTGCATATGGACAAAATCCTAGTCACCTACATGTTAGAAGACAAAGATTGGAGAATGAAGAGTCTTTAAGCATCCAAGTCATGAAGGAAAGAAACAAGGGAAATCCCAAGAGTCACATTTCTCCAAATTGGACACCACAAGAAAGAAGAGGAATACCAAGAGTCATTGGAACCCAAAAGAGGAAGATAAAACTTTGCAAAGGAGCTATTATAAGTAGATGGAAGTGTTGCTAAAATTTGTTCACACTAAATTTAGTTAGACGTAATTGTAATTGTTTCAAGAGGAGTAAAAGAAAACTTTAAAGTTATTGCATTCAGTGAACAGTTGATATCTTGACAAAATAGAAATGAAGATCAATTCTCATGATAACCTAACAGTGCAATCAGAACTATTAAATCATCATGACAAGTGAGTTAGATGTCAATAAATTAAGCATTCAAGGAAGACAGTTGATCTAAACTATTTTATCTTTCAGGAGTTATAAGACAATTTGATTATTCAGTTGATCATAATTGAAAGCAATAAAGAAAGGTATTCATTTGAACTATCATTTCATGTCATATTTGGATCATACATTCAGTATCTGTTATTCTATCCTATGCATTGATTTAAAAAGAAACATACATGAAATCAAGTGCATAAGATAAATTAACTGATCATGTTTAAAAGAGGTGTTCAAATATGTCCCACACAAGTCATGGGAGTGACTAAACTAAGCAATGTAGACATATTGAAACTTGTCACATCATGCATTTCATATGAAAGAGTCAAATCAGACATGTGCCATAAATCAAAACATCATGAAGAGGACCAATCAACTCCATAAGGTATGTTTTTATGCTAACTTGTTTGTTCACTGTGAAGGTATAGGAAAAGTAATTTTGCTGATTCGAAGACATTAAAACATGTGGAGAAAATGTGGCTCCCACAAAGTTTGAGCCCAGCATGTTCCATTTTCTATTCATGTGAAAATGATATTAGAATAAAGATAGGATGCAACATTTAAGAGATATCATGCATCATAAAATCAGCTTGCAGAAAAAGCGTGTCATCATGTTCATGAAAAGGAGCAGTTGCTCCTATAAACTATGTTCACATTGATTACAGTTGATTAAATTAGACTAGATATGTTCAAAGTGCCTGAGTCAACTTGACAGATTGCAGAAAATAGAAATGCAGCTATGAAAGGTACTTTTCTTATTTATACCATCATTAAAATGCCTTATTGCTATCATGCTTCATGTCATAGTTATCTATATAAGTCAAACTTCAGAAAATCAAACTTAAGATATGATAGAAGCATGCAAATAAGATGAAAGATTCAGAATCATGCCTTTAAGTTGCCAAAGCTTTGTATCATTTGATACAGTGAAGGACAAGTCATATAAATGCATTATCTAACTATGACTGTCACAATCAAACAAGATAACACATCAAGTGAAGAAGACAAGTGCAGATCAACATGTTTAGATTACATCAGCTACAGAGGAACAATCATGCCTTGAAAATGTTAAGGTCTTTTGTCATTTGAAGCTATAGTGGAAGGCAAGTATCATTTTTTCATAATTGTTTCACAAGGGAATGGAAAGAACATATCAAAAGCATTAAAGAAGTAAAAGAAGGTATAGGCTACCCTTGTAAGTCTGAGGATATTCTTCAAGGCAATAGAGTTTTTTTTGAGAAATCCTTCTATATTCTACAGGAAGAAGAAAAGAATAAATCAAAATGTAACTGATACAAAGAAAAGGAAACATGGTGTTAGGTATGTGCCATATGAATGCACAGAAAATAAAATATAAAGACACAATTTTCAAGTTGTGTAAAGATCATATGTTACAGTCATTGCTTATATCATGCATAGGTAAAGAGCTTAATGCTTTTCCTTCTATCGTGCATAGTTGCACTTAAATAAAAATGAATGATTAGAGACCTAGCATCATGAAGAGCTACAACTACAACAAGCCACCTCAAATACAGTTATGGAGAGAATCAAATTCAAGTGTTGATAATATCTTTTGAATTCCAGGTTAAAGCTGTCAAAGAGAAGGTTTTTTTTCTATATTCAGTCAATATAAAATATATAAGGATATCAGAAGAGAAAGATGCCAGAGAATAGCATTTTTTATGCTTAAAATATGAAACCCTTTCTCAGATTTCAACCCCTAATACCATTTTGTAGCTATAGAAAAAAGAAGGTGATACAATGCATCTACAGCCAAGGCCGTGCCAAAGAATAGCATTGTTATGCTTAAAATATAAAACCCTTGTCAATATTTCAAAACCCTCTTTCTTTATTTGTAGTTACAGTCAAGAAAAAATGATACAACGTGTCTACATGCATAGCCGTAGAGTAGAAGAGGTCTCTGAGCACATTAGAGTTGAAACCCTTGTTTCACGGTAAAAAACCCTCAAGTTTTGCACAAGAAGTCAAAGAAAATGTCAACCACATATATATCACGACCATTGCAGAGAAGGAGGTGTTTTCCTTAAACACTAAATACCCATGTCTTTTCTTTGCAAAGAAACTCCATCTTTTCCAAGCCTCCATGTCAAAGAATACACAGTACAATGGAAGAGAAAATCACTAGTATTTTTGCAGAGAGTGGAGATGCATGGCCGCAGTCCCCTCTTTTGAGGGTTTGTATCATTTTTGTCACAGTTGCAAGTTCAACCCAGAGAAACCAAAGAGCAAATGTCAAAGAATTGTAGAGAGGCAAGTGGAGGTATGGCCGTGACCATTTGAGCAAAAATGCTATAGAAAGAAACACAAATACCAGTCAAAGCTTAAAATGCTATACTCACCGAGTTATGCTATTCATTTCACACAGAAAATGCAAGATTTTTGACCACCAAGGAGCCAAGAAGATGGATAAAAAAACCAGAGAACCATGAAACCCTAGTCAGCCAATGGAGAGGTTGCAGAGCGACAAAGAAAGAATGCCAAATGAAAATGAGATGAACTTTAGGGTTCACTCAATGCTTTTTCTTGAAGTTCCTTCTCATTTTTTTATTGTTTTTGACTTTGCAAATAAAAATCATTACATTATCCAAAGCACATCGGGGAGACTTGAAAGGTAAGATCCCTAGTGATCATTATTTGAAGAGGGTGACATATGTGATTTTTGCCTTTGTTTCTGTTGGAACTAAAAATTTCCAGTAAATTCTTTCAAATTTTTTTAAAGTGCCATCGGTGATTACTTGAATATTAAGGTACGCCTCTCAGATGTGCTCCCAATTAGGCCAACTCACAATCAATTCACCTATTCCAAATTTCCAATCATATGGGAATGAACACGCATTGTTAAGCTAAATCGCATTGTTTTGAAATTTTTGCATACTTGTCTATCCTCTAGAACAAATCTATAAGCAAGTAGGAGCTCACCATTTGATAAAACATAAACACTTGTTTCCTTGTTTGATATGATCCTACTATGAAAACCTACTATCATTTACAATATCAACTATACCTCTTTGTTAGCTCTCCATTAAGACTTTTGTTACATTCCGCAAAACATTTCAAGCATCAAGCTCTACTCTTCCATCCAATTCATCAATCAATCTCTCTGTAAGCTTTGTTACCTTGCCTAGGATAAATAATTTGAATTGAAACACCAATTGGTTTTGCTCCATCCTGTTCAACTTTCTCCTCTTAGCTATTGACACAGTTGTTACCGTGTTGTAAAGCCAACAAGCATCATTCACACCTTGATTTCCTTCATCAACATACCCTGAAATTAACCAGCTTTTTCGTAGTGGGCATCTATTTTCCATGGTCGGACAATGCAAAGCCTCACAGAATGCATAAGTGGATCAGCCATAGTAAAGGTCTCTTTTGGCACCAAGTTGAGATTTGTGGATATCATCCTTATATCGTGGACCAAGGTGGCATTTATTGTCCTTAATGTATGAAAGTAGGTTCCACTACTACTAAATGACATAGAGGTGACCTCAAAGTTTGAGCCTATAGAAAATCAGGAAAATCCTCCACATGTTATGATACCAAATAATCCATCACCAACACTTGTGATTATGGAATCACATACAAGGTTGATTTTTAGAGATGTGAAATGAGAATCATTTGCAGAGAATGAAACACAATGTTAAGTAATCGCAATATCCCTACTTGCATCATAACAAATTATCCATATGCAGATTTGGTTCCACAAACAAGCATATTTTGATTTCAAAACTCCATACCATCTATTTCATATTCACATTTATATTTGTAGCAAGCTCTCTTGTGAGTACATTCCATAGAAAAAATTTACCATCACTTTCACTGTCACTGGTTGCCACAAGAGAAGATGGCCAACAATTGATACTCTAGATATTTATTTTCCTTTTGTCCAATTGAATCTGCAACATTTACCAACGGTCCCAACCCAAGATATTATTCTTGCATCTCCTATAACTTATTCAACTGCTTGTATCATGGTCTTTTATTAAATCTTGTATCTTGTAATGGAGTACTTAAATAGAGGAAACCCTACAAAACTAAAATTTCTTCTAGATCTACCATTATTTTAAAGATTCGTGGAGGATTAAATTTTATATTATGGGAGAAAGGGAGGAATTAGGTAAGGAAATGGTTGAGTGCAGTGGCATTATTTTCTGGACAGTTTATTCACCTATTACTATTGCTAGTTACAATATCCAATATGATTTTATTAAGCTTGTTAGAATAGCTCCATTACCTTGTGAATTGGTAGTAGATGAGAATGTGAATATTATAGCTACAGTTGCATATGGATCGTCTATTCTTGTGGTGGTGACATTTAAAGATCCATGAGAAAATGTGATAGTAAGGATTACATAGGAACACACAAGTTTACGATTCTCGCATAAGACAATGAAAAAAAAAACATAAATAACTGTCAAAACGTTGTTAGCTATGTATCTTCTCTTGGGGGGTTGTATTTGATTGGGCCAGACGTAGTGTTTACTTTCGACAGTTATGTGTCATATTATTAAAACACTTCCTTCTCTCAAGTCATCTGGTTTGGTATGTACTGATTTCAACGAACAACTAGAAAACACTTGTTTTGTTAATGCAGCGGTTGCATTTTGCAAGCTTCAACATTTGGACTAAAGCATCTCTTTGAGAAAGCAGGTTGAACTACTCGCAACAGTACATAAATTACTCGCTAAACATGGACTTTGCTGTGCTGGGAAAAATCATGAGGGTGGTGAAGTCACATTTCTCAAACTAGCCATTAAGCATCTTTTGGCTGTGGAGCTAAAACTGAAAATGAATCTTAATTCTGCAAATTGCCAGGAAATTGTAAATGCAAATTTAAAATAATATTCTGAGAATGTTTTCCTCACAGATGAATTCCGTAAAATTTCATTTAGAAACACAAATTTTGATGGGCAGGATGATCTCATGAAAGAAGAGGAGATCCATACATTTGAGCCCAGATCTATCAAGGAAATAGTTGTTCGAAGCAAGGAGAAAAGTTGTAAGATCCCTGCAACTCAGAAAGGCTTGATGTGGATATGTGCTATAAGTTTCATTCTAATACATTAGAATCATATATATACTGGAACCAGTCTCATTCGACATTCTTTATATTGGTACTCCTCTGAATTAGGTATCATTAGTCTGCAGAATGCTCAAGGCAATTTTCAAACCTAGGAGAGGGGGACAAACACACATTTTATAAGAATTGAGACCGAGGTCGTGTGTTCTTTCTCATTGTTTGGTTGGATTTTCAGTTGATTATTGTCTTATGATTAAAAAAACATCAAAATGATTACACCCACAAAGCAGGGGCATCTGCAGAGCAAGCGCAGGCACTGCTAAGAATAAGAAAGTTTGTTTCGGAGAGAAGAATGTGAGTAAGATGACTGCGTAGGACATGCAGCCACATGCGAAATCCAAGGGTGTTAGTAACATCATAACCTAGGGACTCGCACACAGACGCTTTCTTTTGATTTTGGAAGAATAACTTATATATGCTTCTATAAGCATCTTTGATGTTGTTGTTTTGTAACTTTTGTTAACCACTGAAGAAAACCTAAGAATATGTGATTCTAGTTATATTTACTGTCCAAATCTCATGGGTTTTAGAACAAGTTTTTGAAGAGAATATTTGAAGTACCAGATGATGATATAGTAACTTTAACTCCATATTCGCTGGTACAATCTTCACCAATGTAAATATTTGGCAATAACTACGCAGTGGTTAATAATCAGTAGTTCACAATACCGGTTGCCCAGAAAGGGGAAGAATAGCATGAACAAGCAAAGATATATGGTAGATTGACTTGGCAGACTGGAAGAGTTTGGAAATGAACTAGCTTTTGTGTTTGATATTCTGCAGGTCACCCTGAGATAAAATTGCCTCAAAGTGAAAAGTGACTTCACAACTCTTAGCATTTCTGCAGAGGGTCTGGTTCAAGCACATTTAGTTGAGTAAAGGTAAAATAAAGTGGGAAATTATTTTGCTTGAGTGTATATAACAAGATTAAAATGAGAATTGTTTTCAAATCAGAGGTAAATTGTTCTCAGAAGATTAAACCCAATCCAACTGAAGGTTTTGACATTTTTCATCCTGAAATAATATTTTGAAGGGATCAATGCATAGGTAATTATTTTACTAGAAAAATATTTTTGAGGAAGTAATATGCAAGTGGTCAGGGACATTTTCATTGAGAGAATAAAAAAGGGGTACTTATTTTTTATCTAACATAAGTGAAAAGGTATGTGGGTACATATAAAGAAATAAAGAAAAGATTATTAAGGCATGAGATTAAATGTTTTGTTATCAAAGACGACAAAGATTAATTTAAATATTTAATTTGCCAAAGGCAACTCCTTAAATATTTTATTTTGTGACGGAAAAAGATCAATGTTAAAATTAATCAAACCAAAGTATGCCAAAGTCTTTTCAAAATTATTGGAACCCTAAAAGGGATATCAAAGAGAGTTATTATAAAATATTCAGGTATACAAAGTGACAATTAGTTAAGATAAAATGAAATCACGGTGATAAAACCCTAAATACATGGCAATAAACAAATGTACAATGGAAATAAGGAAACCATACCTCATGACAGAGATCCTAAGGTTCACCTCAAAGTAAGTTATATGTTATATATTGCTTATCTAATGAATAATTTGTTTTCTATGCAGGATTTTGGTCACGTTAAAGTAGTTCTCGATCGGCGGTTAAATGAAGTGGCTCGGGAAGATTAAAGATTAATTTTCAGCCTGAGGTGATCATTAAATGTTTCAAACCAATTTATTTAATTTATGTGATGAATAAGGTCGGTTCTTATGGTTGGTTCAACCAATTATTAACCGTCACCAAAATGAATGTAACGGGTCTGAGGCTTGTTGCATCTCTTTAAATAGAGATCCCAGGACTTGGATGAGAGGGTTAGAATAGGGTTAGAATTAAGTTAGAAATAGAGATTCTTTACACAGACAAATTGAAGCATTTTTTGATATCTGATGCAAGTTTATATGCAATTTCATTCTGAGAAAGGCTATGGTGCATGATATGTTCTGAGGCAGCATTGGAGGATTCGAATTCGAGATACGTTGTGACGGTATCATCTGTTTGTCGTTTTAATTCAATCAATTTAATTATCTCCACATCATTCATTTTTTGATTATTCAATTTAAATGTGTTAAGGATATATTTAAATTATCTGATTACAATTGATAATTCAGTATAATTGATTTGATTGGTTTCTCAGAGAATTAAATCCTTTCTCATCAATTATAGTAATCTTAAAATATTGAATGGATTATTAAGTACGATTAATTGATTAGGTTATTAATTTGTCTCCATAGTTGATCTAATTTGTTAATTTGCAAATCTAAATTGGTTCTTTCTGAAAAGATTAAAATCCTTTTAGTGTTTTGCATTTAATACAATTATGTCCTTTGGATTATTAAGAATGAATTAATAATTTCTTCCTTGCACGTTTGTACAAGTTGCAAACTATTGTATGTGCTAATCAGATTGAATTATTACCTAATACAAGTATTTGTTTTTGACATCCTGACTCCATTGCCCAAACAGACAAAGCACCAATCAAACTGTTGATTCATTTTATGTTTAAAATCTTTACTCTGTTGTAGATTTATTTCATGTTATTTGTTACTTATTTCTATTAGAGTTTAGGTTAAATCATTTTCTTTCCTTATAAATAGTTTATAGTATTTCATCTGATTTACAAGTATGCCATTGTAATTGGATAAACTAGTAGCAAACCAACATAGATTTGATCATATAACCTGCTTTGATAATCAAAGGTTCACCCGCCTAGGTTGTAGCAGGACCTAAAGCACAGGGAGAAGCTGAACGTTAAGGTCAAACTCCAGTCATTGGCTCAAAAACGTTGTAGATTTGACCATAATGCTTGGCATCCCCTTAGAATCCATAACCTGCATTTTTGAGACCCAACAGTTTCTAAAGTCAAAAGGTGATCGACATCATTAGAAGGTAACGTTCATGCCTTAGATAAATGTCAAACAAACTTTGTTCCTTGTAGTCGATCAAAGCATGTGGTAAAAAATACTCAACAACACATGGTCAAATATACCTTATCAAAGATTCCTCCTAATGATACATGTATCATGCAGAATGATCGAATATGATCAAATGATTTTATGCCTCATGATCTTATCATTTAAAGTCAAAGATAAGAAATCATATGAAGACATGATAAGGTTACAAGGTGGCAGAGGCTTAGCATTAGGTTTCTTTCTTTGCATGATGAAGATTCTGTTGGTTTTTCTTTTGAATCAGCATTAGGGTTTGCCAGTTCTAATGCACAGCCAGATTCAGCCAACTAATACTAGAGGTTGCGTGAGCTCCTCCCTTTCACTTCTGGTTTTGCCACACCAAGGGGGGTGTCCCTATAACTAAAGATGTGACTTTGACTTGCTCAATGACTAATAGATTTAACTTGACAACAACAGGTAGAATACTCTCATGTATGGACCAAGATCTGCATGACATATCACAAGGTTGGCAACATTCTTAGACATATGTGTCTGGTTGGGTATGAGAGTATGCAGGGGGTTCCTAATCCTACTCCTACAACTAACAGGTGGAGGTGATGAAATGGGTGGACATAATGTCCTGGATGTAAGACAATGGGTTTTGGCTCATAACTACTGACCTAGGAGCAAACTGGTGCCTATCCATTAGGCAAGGAGTCAACTAGACGTATACAACAGATGGTTTGCAACTTTCACTCAAGTTTTAGGGGGTTGGACTTGATGCTTGCCTTACAAACATCACCCAAGAGTGGGTATCTAACTGCCTCTACTTATAGATATCCCTGTAGACATACAACCTTCTCCATACATTGACCTAAAATAGTTTAATCCACTCTTTGAATGGAAGTCACAGATCAAGCATGCAGTATAGATATTTATACCCTAGAATCTATGAAACCCTTAGCAACCAGATTCAAAAGAAGGATGACATGCAGCAAATGGAGACAAGCAAATAGACACATGCAATAAGCATTTTTCATATAAATCAACATGAAACTGAACATATGTGCAAAATACATTCATGTTGCAACTCATAAACTCCAAAATGGGATAGAACAACCAGGATCATGCCCTGTTCTTTGTTATTTACACAAAAATGCCTCAGGCCTTCAACAACTGACAAATGAGCAACACAGCCCTACTTATAGAGCAAGGAGGTGCTCAGCCTTAACCACTAGGTAAACTCAAAATTCGCCAGATACAATGCATCATCAGATTGGCGCTCAAACATTCAATTCAGCAGGTGGGAGAGGAGACAGGAAGAGATCTTGAGCATTGCGCCACCGCCTGGGGATTCACAACTTCAGTTGGGTACTAGATCCGTCCACGCCATTGCCCATACCTCTGCAACAACCGCCATTAATGGCGTACCAACCCGCGGCCTTGGGAAATGCAGAATACTATGCATCGCAAACCTTTCCCACCAAAATGTATCATCCTGATATTTCAAATCATGCAGGATCTAATTATCCCACATGCACCCCACGGCAACCTTCTTAATACTTTATATACTGGGTCACGAGCATATATGATGTCGGTGCTTTTGCTCCCGACGACACCAGCATAAGACCTTCATCATCATCATCCTCCAACATGATATCCGGATACTCAATATCACCCTGACGTCAGCATCATCATTTGCATGAGTTTACCCTGATAATTCACATCACCCCGATGTGAAATATCACCCCGCAGAAAGTATCACCATGCGGGACAGTATCATGCCGTCTGCATCACCAGATAAAATATATCACCCTGACATAAGAATATCATCCTGATGACTACCCTCACCTTCTCATGAGATATCAACCTGATATTCACCCTCATCGGCACAACCTGATGCATCGGAGGAAGATCCTCCTGCTTAGCCGATACCAAATGTCTGGCCGACGAACATCTTGATGACGTCACCATCATATCCTGCTAACGTCATTAGCATATCTGCCTATCGCGCACCTCCTCATATCTGGATGACGTCATCGTCATATTTGCAAATATCGGGGGATCTCCATAAAATGACTGATGTTAAAATATGACCCCTCGGACCTTGATGACGTCACCACCATATTCATATATCAGGGTGATATTCGGATATGAAAATATCACCCCCCTTTCAGAAATATCATGATGCAGATAGGTAGGAAAGCAGATATCACCTTGACATAAGAATGACGTCAGCATCATCAGGGTGATAAAACAACGAACATAAAGTGATAAAACAACATCAGGATTATCTTAACAAAGATCACTCGATGTTCAAATATGATGACCCCACGGAAGATCGGGTCATGCTTAGGACTTTGCAGCAACATCATCAGGATGATCTTAACAAAGATCACCTGATGTTAAAATATCACCCCGGGAGAAAGATCAGGCTGGCAGAAGATATGATGATCCTCGCAAGAAACATCAGGGTGATGACCGGAAACATGATGATGATGACCTCCTCACCGAAGAAAAAATGATGCTGACATTGAAACATGCTGAGGAGGCCCAGAGACTTAGAATATTTTTTGGATTTTTAGGGAAGGTGTCTACATGATACCCCAAACATAAATTATTACTAACATAGGCTCCGTCTGGGGACGCATGCCTCTTGCAGGCATGGCGAGAACCACAGAACTCTGGGATGCAGACCGGTCCTTATCCATTGGGCAACAGAGTCAAACTTGCACCAACCTGCATCACCAAACACACTTGATGGCCAAAGGCCACCAAGAAAAGAAAAACCTGTATCTCCTTTTGTCAAACACTTTGTTTTCATCTGCATACATTGGATCAAGCCTGGAGATAGTACCATGATCTGCCCACAAACAAACCTTGTTACTTGCATAAACAATTATCTCATTTAGCTGGCTCCTCTCAACCTTATGCAAGCAACCTTCAGCATCAGACAACATGTGAATGCAATATTTATCAAGAAATACATATTCAAATGAAATATAACACATGTTATCCTCATTATGCATCGCAAAATGATTTCCTAGCTGGACTGAAAACTGAAAGCACTCAAAGTCCATCACACAACTAGGAAAATCAGGGCTCATTTCATATGCTGGCACATCAAAAGAAAAGATTTCAAAATCATAGTTGTGCACATCATGCACACAACCATCAGCAGCACCAAACTGGGAAATATCAAGCTCTGGCACCTCTTTACAATCAGGCACATTTTTACAGTCACTTACCTGATGTATGTTGGCCTCTCTTTCATCAGGATGAAAAACAAAATCCAAATAAAAAAAGGCTCAAATCTTCACCATACTCAGACAGATCCTCATCACCATATGTGTCATAAATGGGTGATCCAGGTGTTTCAGCCTCATCATGGTATGCCATTTGTTCATGGGCAATAGAACATGCATCTTCATCACCAATGGATTCATTCTGTGGAGGAGTATCAGCTTGTGTGTCATAAGCAAAACGGTCATCAAACAAAGAACAATCATGCTCTACACTAGCACTTGTTTCAATCTCTGATTGCTCTTCATCATCTCCATGTGTCTGAAAAGAAGGCAATGGTTCACACATGGAACTGCTTCTTTGTTTGCTTACCTCTTCTCTGTCTTGAGTACAATACTCACAGTCATCTCCATAAATCCATTCAAAAAGATGTTCATTGTTGTCCACAACCACATCATTATTTTCATGGCCAGATGCCTCAACATTGCAATGGGAGTCCTCACTGATCCTTTCACTGGCATCCTCAACATTTACTTTTTCATTTTCACATGATGCCATGATCACTTGGTCATTTGCAGCCTTACAACCATTATTCACACCCAAACCTGGGGACAGGGATTTCTACAGGTGTCCATTTCTCATTTTTTCTATATCTTCTAAAAAATTGTATGCCATTTGCATACTTGTCACCTTGAATTCCCTCATCAATGCACTAGAGCCCTCCTCAAAAGATTCAAAATATATGCCAACACAGGCTGAAATATTAGGTTTGAAGACTTCAGGGATTTGTGAAAGGGCTACTGCAAATCTATGACTGAAATCAAAACAGGGCTCTTTATCTTGTTTTCTAATTTCCATTAATCTTGCAACAAGATCAGTAGGTTCTCTTGCAAATTCTTCTTTGAAATAGTCAGCAAGTTCATCCCAATAGGTAAAGGATCTCTTTGGAAAGCTCAAATACTAATCTCTAGCTTTTGCATCAAATGATCTAACAAAAAACCTCATCCACATATCCTCATCCCTAAATGAATGTCTCTCCATGAAGTAGTGAAAGTTTTGGCTATGTGTACCCCCATAAGACACATTGTGTCCATTAAATCTGGGCATTTGATTATAAATTTTAGCAGGCATACTTTCAACTTGATAATCAACCCATGACAAATCTAATTGGTCATACAAAGGATCAAAAGGGTTAACAAGAGGTTTAGCTTTCTGACTGGTAGACACAATAGGGTTACTACTATTCAACTGAGCCTGCCTAGCCTCTAAGAGTATCAACCTATTTCTTATCTCTTCTATTCTGTCACATAACATTTCATCCCCTTCTTGACTGAGTATGGGATAATACATATTTGGATTCATAAAAATCTCACTTTTAGACATCCTTTGTCTGCCTAAGACCTAAGGCTTCCCCTGGCATCTAACTTATGCAGTAAACAACAAATATAAAGGGAAGAAGCTAGGTACCTTTTCTCATCCAGATACATAAATATGAACATCTTTTGTCACGTAACATACATCTATCTTTCATGTGCACTTGAATCTTTTTGCAGAGTCACCACCTCTCCAGAGAGGACAACATTTACAACAGTTGAAAGCTTACCATATATTTTTCTGAGTTCATTCCACCAGCAGAGCAAGGCAAATTTGACCAGAGATTGTAGGATAACACTTTCAAATCAGTCCCCAGTGGAGTCACCATTTTGTTGGTGACTTGGATGGGCCACAAATATATCACCAGAGATGACTAGATAGTACTTTGACTTCACATCCCCAGCAGAGTCACCATTTTGTTGGTGACTCGGATGGGCACAAATATATTCTGTTTTCATCAACTCTTCCCCAGCAGAGTCACCAATTTTGTTGGTTTTTCTTCTGAATCAGCATTAGGGTTTGCCAGTTCTAATGCACAAGCAGATTCAACCAACTAATACAGGAGGTTGCGTGAGCTCCTCCCCTTCACTTCTGGTTCTGCCGCACTAAGGGGGGTGTCCCTATAACTAAAGATGTGACTTTGACTTGCTCAATGACTGATAGATTTAACTTGACAACAACAGGTAGAATACTCTCATGTATGGACCAAGATCTGCATGACAGATCACAAGGTTAGCAACATTCTTGGACATATGTGTCTGGTGGGGTATGAGAGTATGCAGGGGGTTCCTAATCCTACTCCTACAACTAACAGGTGGAGGTGATGAAATGGGTGGACATAATGCCCTGGATGCAAGACAAGGGGTTTTGGCTCATAACTACTGACCTAGGAGCATACTGGTGCCTATCCATTGGGCAAGGAGTCAACTAGATGTATACAACAGATGGTTTGCAACTTTCACTCAAGTTTCAGGGGGTTGGACTTGATGCTTGCCTTACAAACATCACCCAAGAATGGGTATCTAACTGCCTCTACTTACAGATATCCCTGTAGACATACAACCTTCTCCATACATTGAGCTAAAACAGTTTAATCCACTCCTTGAATGGAAGTCACAGATCAAGCATGCAGTATAGATATTTATACCCTAGAATCTATGAAACCCTTAGCAACCAGATTCAAAAGAAGTATGACATGCAGCAAATGGAGACAAGCAGATAGACACATGCAATAAGCATTTTTCATATAAATCAACATGAAACTGAACATATGTGCAAAATACATTCATGTTGCAACTCATAAACTCCAAAATGGGATAGAACAACCATGATCATGCCCTGTTCTTCGTTATTTACACAAAAATGCCTTAGGCCTTCAACAACCAACAAATGAGCAACACAGCCCTACTTATAGAGCAAGGAGGTGCTCAACCTTAACCACCAGGCAAACTCAAAATTCGCCAGATACAACGCATCATTAGATTAGTGCTCAAACATTGAATGTAGCAGGTGGGAGAGGAGACAAGAAGAGATCTCGAGCATTGCGCCGCCACCTGGGGATTCACAACTTCAATCGGGTACTAGATCTGTCCACGCCATCGCCCATACCTCTGCAACAACTGCCATTAATGGCATACCAACCCGCGGCCTTGTGAAATGCAGAATACTATGCATCGCAAACCTTTCCTGCCAAAATGTATCATCCTGATATTTCATATCATGCAGGATCTAATTATCCCACATGCACCCCGTGGCAACCTTCTTAACACTTTATATACTGGGTCACGAGCATATATGATGTCGGTGCTTTTGCTCCCGATGACACCAGCATAAGACCTTCATCATCATCATCCTCCAGCATGATATCTGGATACTCAATATCACCCTGACATCAGCATCATCATCTGCATGAGTTCACCCTGATAATTCACATCACCCCAATGTGAAATATCACCCTGCAGAAAGTATCACCCTGCGGGAAAGTATCATGCTGTCTGCATCACCAGATAAAATATATCACCCTGACATAAGAATATCATCTTGATGACCACCCTCACCTTCGCATGAGATATCAACCTGATATTCACCCTCATCGGCACAACCTGATGCATCGGAGGAAGATCCTCCTGCTTAGCCGATACCAAATGTTTGGCCGATGAACATCCTGATGATGTCTCCATCATATCCTGCTGATGTCATCAACATATCTGCCTATCGCGCACCTCCTCATATCCGGATGATGTCATCGTCATTTCTGCAAATATCGGGGGATCTCCATCAAATGACTGATGTTAAAATATGACCCCCCGGACCTTGATGACACCACCACCATATTCATATATCGGGGTGATATTCGAATATGAAAATATCACCCCCCTTTCGGAAATATCATGATGCAGACAGGCAGGAAAGCGGATATCACCCTAACATAAGAATGGCATCAGCATCATCAGGGTGATAAAACAATGAACATGAAGTGATAAAACAACATCAGGATGATCTTAACAAAGATCACCCGATGTTCAAATATGATGACCCCACGGAAGATCGGGTCATGCTTAGGACTTTGCAGCAACATCATCAGGATGATCTTAACAAAGATCACCTGATGTTAAAATATCACCCCGGGAGAAAGATCAGGCTGGAAGAAGATATGATGATCCTCGCAAGAAACATCAGGGTGATGACTGGAAACATGATGACGACCTCCTCACCGAAGAAAAAATGATGCTGACATTGAAACATGCTGAGGAGGCCCAGAGACTTAGAATATTTTTTGGATTTTTAGGGAAGGTGCCTGCATGATACCCCACACATAAATTATTACTAACAGATTCTTGGGAGAGGAAGATATATTTGCATGAAGGTATAAGGTATATTGCAAGGTGGCAGGAGTTTAATTTGAGTTTGATTTTGGATGATGGTATTTGTATGGGTAAATGAGGTCAAAATTTACATTTCAAATGTGGAGTAATAAGGCAGGGTATATTGTTATTTTCTCCATAGTGCATGTGGAGTGATAAGGGTAAATTTTTGCCTTAATGCATATGTCATGCAAACTAGGAGATTTTTCTCACATGGAGATATAAGGGGATTTTATTTTCTTTTAAAGTCCCATTTTTGCTCAAATCATGAAAATTAGGCAAGTGTAATTGGAGAGATAAGGAAATTATTTTCTCTTTCATCATGCATAATTTTACAACAAAAAATAATGTAAGTGAATAACAAAGTGACATTTCCCAAATTACTTTATTATTTTTCACAAGTTGTAAAATAAAAAATAATGCAAATTTTAACTAATAGTAAAGTAATTATTCTAATTACTTTATTATCCACTCACATCAATTTTGCAAAATGCAAAATCATGCAAATTGATGAGTTGAGTTAACTGAGGCAAATTAGGGACTTTTTGCATGATTTGAGGAGCAATTTGAGGAATCTTGGTCAACTTCTTGGTCAAACACATGGAGAGGGTCAACTTGGAGCTATTTTTGCTCAATTTGTGGCAGTTTGGACCATTATTTTTAGGGATTTCTTATTTTTCTCATGAGTCACTTTGGAGGACTTATTTTTAGAGGTAGTTGGCTGCAACTCTATTTTGCATGCCTCTTAGAGAGAGCAAAACTATTTATTGTAAAGTAAAACTTGGTTTTTGCTAGTTCTTGCATTTTTTCTCTTTACACTTTGAGAGAGAAGGAAGTTTTGTAACTCATTGATTACATATTTTATAGAGATTACAACATGTTACAGGTTCCATTTTGTCTCTCTTGCAATATCTTCCTTTATTTTTCATTGAAATCAAGTGTTTGCCTTTCCATTGATGTTACTTATATAGATGATTTGATGAAATTTTAATGTGTCTTGATATTGAAACCTTTAAAATTATTGTCTCATTCTTATTTATAAGTGTTAAGCATATTGATATCACAGGTCTTAGGTTGTGTTACTGAAATCCTTTCTTTCATGTTGTGAAGAATCTTTATCCTTCATAAAGAACAGTTTTTCCAGCCTTAGAAACATTTATGTGATTTTTGTGTCAAAATTGGATTGTGTATGTAAGATTTCTGAAGTCTATTGTGAATCAAATTTGCAATTTTTTTCCATCCTTATTAGGTGCATCACTAAATTTTACAGTTTTGTTACCATATAGTTTCGTTCTTACCCTTTTCTAAAACAGAAATCATAGTTTTAAATAGAATATTTTAAGTGAACTAGCCCATAATTTGGAGGTTCAAACTCATTGTAGGTCACCCACAGCCTAAGTTTGTCCCCATGTTTCGAAGGATTGTAGAGTTTCACAGCTTTGCATAAGGGTGCAATCCTCATCGACAATAGTTTTTGGCACGCCTGGTGGGACTTGAACTAATTTTCAGTTCAATAGAACTTATTTTTTCTGCTGTTTTTGTATGAACAACATAATTTTCAACCTTTTAGAGGTTTATTTTAAGTACCTGGTGACTCTAATACTTTGGTTTTATAGATTAGATCTTGCAGCTTATGAAGTATCAAACAAGGTCAAATAAAGATTCTAAGAAGAGGCATATTCAGTTATCTCCACCAAAGAGGAGGATAAAAGCAGATAAAGTAATCAAATTAGTAGATTCAACAGTTATTTTAGATTTGCCAAGTACACATCCAGAGTTTGCTTCTCACCAGAATCCATTATTTGCAAGTTCATCATCAGAATTTCATAGTTCTCCACCAACAAGCCCAAGAGAGCAGATTCTATTTTCCAAGAGGAACTTCTTCTTTTAGAGATTGAATAGGAAGAACCTGTGTTACAAGAAATATTTGAAGTGGTTTCAATCCAAGTACAAGCTCAAATACAATCTACTCCAATGTCTCTACTTGGAGGAGGAGGTGGAGGGCCTGTACCACCTCTTGGAGGAGGAGGTGGAGGAGGAATACCGCCTCCCGATGGAAGAGGAGGTGGAGGAAATTGACCACCACCACCAAGAAATCAACCATTTGTTAGATTTGATGGAGGCAAACCTTTGAATCTAAGGCAACATGATGATATACCGGTGGCTACATTAAAGAGTTTACCAAGTTTACTGGAGAAGATGGGACTACACCAATTGAACATATCAGAGATGTGGCTTCTTTATGTTATGTCCACCATATCACAGAAGAGAATGTAGCAATCAGGGTATTAGCAGCATCACTAAAAGGTAAAGCTCTTCAATGGTTTAGAGGCTTAAGAGTCAATTCAATTAGATCTTGGGATGAATTAGGTGCTGCTTTGAATAGACAATTTTAGAATAAATTTGATCATTTATCATTAGTTGAACAAATGACTACTATTAAGAGAGCTCCACTAGAGCAAATATGAGATTTTAACTTCAGATTTCAAAAAACATGGAATAGGATTCCTGAAACTGTAAAACCTTCACCAGAACATGCCTTTTTGTATTATTTGAGAGTATTAAATTTTGATATTGTTGTCATGATACAATCTATGGGTGGGGTAACTTTACTAGCTGCTTGTGATATTGCAATAAGAGCAGACAATAGTTTAATACAGGCTGGTAAGATAGCACCTAGGCCACCAATGCCAATTTTTCTAGATATACAACCTTTAATGCCAATTTCAACCCCACATATTTCATCAATTCCTAGTAAACCAGCTTTTGGTTATTAAGAAAATGTGAAAAATAGTGCGGATCCCTTTCATTCTAAATTTCAAGAGTTGAAAGAAAACCATCAAAGTATAGCAAAGATATTGCAGATTGTAAGCAAAGATTTGGTAAGTCTGAAAATTCAAGCAAACCAGAATAGCAAGCCTTACCAAGCCCCATACCAAGCAAATAGACCCAATTATCAAGCAGATTATCAGGGTTAAAGAAGAAATTACAACAATAGGCCAAATCAATAATATAATCCAAATGCTGTTAGTACATCTAAGGAAATTGTGCCTATACAGAATAACATGGTTTAGGACTATGCATGGTGTTACCCATGTAATCAGCCTCATGATTAGGCCACTTGCCCGAATGGGATAGTAAGTCAAGCTTTGATTGTACATAATAACTATGCTGTTGCTAAAAATTCAGCAGGTGATGTGAATAACTAGCTAGATACTCAGACTCAGTATGTTAATCCTGATGTAGCTTTGATGAATTGGCAGGCTAACAAATTTTGTGGTTTGAATTAGTTACCAGGTCAAAAATAGTCTTTTACTAATATTGCAGCAAACACAAGATCAAAAAAGAGAGTTGTTGACTTGCAACAACAAGCTGGAAATGCAAATCAACAAGCTGATATCAATAAATAGCAAGCTAAAAATATACAACAAGAAGCTGATAAAATGTAAAAGTACAGTTTCTACAAGCCAACAAGGGTAGAATCAAGCTTCTACATCTCAAGATATGCATATTTTGTCAAGAGGACAGACAACAGTTAGGAAAGGACAACCTATAGCTCATAAACAACAAAGTAAGGACCAACCAAAAGTTGCTGTTCCCAAAACACAACAAAAGGTTAGTGGTCCTGTTTTTAATATTTTGGATCACATGAATAAAGCAACAATAAGCATGTCCATTTTAGATGCTTTACATATTCCAGGACATAAATATTTATTGGAAGATGCTTTAGCACGTTGTATTTGTCAAATGAAGTTCAAAAAGCACATCAACCTCAAGTTATGCTTACAAATGAGGCAGAAAAAAAATACAATAGCCAAAACCAGTAGGCAAACCACCACCATTTTATGTCACTTTGATTGTTGGTGATCATTTGGTACACAATTGCATGATAGACTCAAGAGCTAGCAGCTCAGTTATGCCAAAATAGCTAGCTGATAAACTTGGCTTGAACTATGAACCTATTGTTAGAGGAGTTGTGCAAATGGATGGAATTGAAGTTAATATAGTCGGAATGTTTAAAAAATTGGGTCTAACTTTGCATGCTTGTCCAAATCTTGTCATACATCAAGATATATATGTCATTGACTTGCCACCTACTTTTGCCATCTATTTATCCAGAGATTTTACAACAAGATTAGGGGGATATTTGTCTTCTGATTGGACACATTTGTTCTTTAGAACTAGATATGGAACCAAGGTTACAATCAAATCTAAGCTATTAGCCAAAGATCACCTTGAACCCTATACACCCAGTCCAATAAATGCCAACCTTTCCATTTTTGATCAAGAAGATCTGATTCTTGTTCAAGACCCAAGTACACTTGTAGAGGGAATTCCTGATCTTGTTTTAGACCAGTGGGTAACAGAGAACCATGAAACAGATCCATTTGAGTAGATGGATGAGATAGGCCTTGGTGTGTATATAATTCAGGAGAAAAATGCAGTCATTCCAAATTTGCTTAAAGGAGAAAGTCAACAAGTAAAAGAGGCTGAAAATGATGTTTGGGAGCTTTATTTTGATGGTTCTAGAAGTAGGATTGGTGCTAGTGGAGGAGCTGTTCTAGTTTCCCCCACAGGTGAGAAATATTATTCGTCTTTCAGATTTGCTTTCAGCTATTCTAATAACTCAGCTGAGTATGAAGCTCTAGTTCATGGATTAGAATGGGCCAAGAAAAGAAATATTAAATGCCTAAAAGTCTTTGGAGACAGTGAATTAGTTGTTAAACAACTCAAAAATCTTGTTGCTACAAAGAATGATTTGCTAAAATTGTATAAGCATAGAGTTTGGATATGATAGAAGAATTTGATGCATTTAATCTGGCATCTGTACCTAGAATTGATAATAAATAGGCTAACAAACTAGCTACCATAGGAGCTGAATATGATATTCCTGCAGAAATGAAAAATATTCATTCTCCTTTATATGTTAAAGTGGCTGTTAGACCATCAGTACCAGATAATAATACTAGCTGGCAGGTATTTGATAGTGTTGAACATATTGTAAATTTTTTGATGGAAGAGGCTAAATTTTTTGCAGGCAATCAACAGAAATTTTTACAGCAATATGATAATCAAATACTATAGTTAAGATCAAACAAGCTACCTAAGGGCTTAGTGACCTTAGAATCAATCTTCAATACTGATGATCAAGTAAGAAAGGACAAGGCCATCTTGTTAGTGAAACGGGAACGCTATGAACCTATTGAGATCTTTAAAGATAAGTTACTCAAGCTTGGAAAGATATGCACAAAAGAAGAACAACAAGCATTTATTCGGCTTTGTCAAGAATTTAGTGATGTGTTTTCCTGGGAATATGGAAATCTGAAAGGTTTCAACCCAGAGTTGGCTCAGCATACAATAGAGCTTGAACCCAAGGCAAAACCTATCAGACATAAGCAAAGACCACTAAATCCTAAGCTAGAAGTGCTGATGAAAACAGAGTTGAATAAACTGATTGAAGGTAATATCAATTTTCGTATCAAACATACTTCATGGGTTTCTAACTTGGTTCCTGTCAGAAAAAAGAATGGAGAAATCAGATTATGTATTGATTTCCATGATTTAAACAAACCATCTTTAAAATATCATTATCCTTTACCATCCATGGAACATATATTGCTGGTTGTTTCTGGATCAAAAAGATTCTCTTTGTTGGATGGTTATTCAGGTTATAGCCAAATTCTAGTAAAATAAGAAGATCAGTATAAGACATCTTTTACCACAAAATGGGGCACATTAGCATACAGAAAGATTCCATTTGGCTTATCAAATGTAGGTGCAACATTTCAAAGGGCAATGGATATGGCCTTTCAAGGTCTGATTAATAAGTTTGTACTTGTATACTTAGATGATGTGACTATTTTTTCTAAAAAAGTTGAAGATCACTTTCATCATTTAAGACTGATTTTTGAGAGATGTAGAGAATTTGGGGTATCACTTAACCCAAAGAAGAGTATTTTTTTTTGTTCATGAAGGTAAAATTTTAGGACACATAGTGTCTAAAGAAGGATATCAATTGATCCTGAAAGAATCACTGCAATATTGGCATTACCTCTTCCTGCACATAAGAAAGGCTTACATAGCTTTCTAGGAAGAATTAACTTTGTAAGAAGGTTTATTCCTAACATAGTAGCACTTTTACAACCTCTTACAACAATGCTAAAAAAGAATATTCATTTCAGCTGGACCAAAGAAGGAAAGTAGAGCTTTGAAGAGATAAAGGAGGCACTTGCTGCTGCACCTACATTGATAAACCCAAATTTTGACAAAGACTTCATCTTGTATGCATTTGGCAGTGTGGATACTATATCAGCTATGCTTTGTTAGCAGAATAAGGAAGGATTGGAACAACCTGTGGCTTTTTTTAGCCAAATTCTGCATGACTATGAGGTAAGATATTTTTTTGTTGAAAATCATGTATTGGCTGTTATCAGGAGCCTAAAAAGTTTAAACATATGCTGTCAAATAATAGAATTCAGTTAATGGATGCCTATCCTTCAGTGAAGGAATTTTTACTTAGTAAGGATTTGAGTGATAAGAGAGTAGGGTGGATAACAAAGGTTATGGAGTATGACATCCAAATTAAAGTTACCAAGCTGGTCCAAGGCAAAGGACTATGTGAACAACTTGCAGATCATGAAAAATATAGCAAGGAACTTAAAGGAGAACCTGAGATAGTGCTACAGAATGATGAAGCATCAGCTATCCCAGATTCCCCTACAAGTTAGGTGCACGATATGATCCATTATCTACACACTAGTGATTGTCCTCAAGGCTTGGACAGATCTAAAAGAAGATATTATAGATTACAGACAATTCCCTATGTTGTAATTGATGGAATCTTATACAAAAGGGACTTTAATAATTATTTACTAAGGTGTGTGCAGCCAGATTAGATTCAAAAGATTCTAGAGGAATTTCATGATGGACCTTCTGGAGGTTATTTTGCAGCTGGAACAACAACTCTGAAGATTATGAGAGTTGGTTACTATTGGCCTGACATGTTCAAGGATGCACATGAATGGGTAAAGAAATGTTTAAAATGTTTAGTTTTTCAGGTAAACAAAGATTTGAAGCAATGCCCTTACATCCAATTCAAGTGGAGCAACCATTTGGCAAGTGGGGATTAGACTTTATTGGTCCTATAAATCCACCTTCTAGCAAGGACACAAGTGGATATTGACTGCTACTGATTATTTCACTAAATGGACTGAAATAGTTGCCTTGAAGGAAGCTAATGAAACATCAGTCCTAAATTTCTATCAAGATCTAGTGTCCATGTTTGGTACTCCTGACTCAATTATCTCAGATAATGCTTTAGCATTTATTGGATTAAGAGTATCTGATTGGTCTATCAAAAATAACATATTTCTAAATACTTCATCAAATTATTACCCTCAAGGTAATGGATAGGCTGAGTCAACTAACAAAAATTTGATTAAAATCATAAAGAAAATAGTTGCTGAAAATCAGAGGTCTTGGCATGACAAGTTAAAATTAGCCTTATGGGCTGATAGAATTACACCTAAAAGAGAAACAGGTAATTCACCCTATGTTCTCACATATGGAAAAGAGGCCAAGTTGCTAGTATCAGTTGAGCTGCCAACTTTGAGTTACGTAAAACAACTGGAGTTACTTGAAGAACAACCAATGGAAATCAGGCTTGCACATCTGATAGAACTTGAAGAAATCAGAAAAGAGGCCTTGAAAACATTAGAAATACACCAGGCCCAAATGAAAAGGACATTTGATAAAAGAGCAGTACCAAGAATATTTAAAGAAGGATATTTGTTTTTCAAATGGAATGAATTAAAGAGCAGACCTGGTCAACATACAAAGTTTGATGCTATGTGGGATGGACCATACATCATAATAGAATGCAAGAAACACAATGCATTCTAGCTTGCTGAGTTAGATGGAGAGGTGTTGCCAATCCCAGTTAATGGGATTCACCTCAAGTTATGCTATTAGAGAAGTAGCCTTATGCTGCAAATAAGTGCTTTTGCACATTTAGTTCAGTTATTATTTTTTTTTTCCAAGAAGTGATTTTACACATGTTGTTGGCTTTGTCTTAAGCAAGCCAGTTTAGTTTCAGTTTCCATTTTGTTGCTGCTATGGTTTTTCAATTAGTTTTGAGTTGTAGAATTTTTTTCAAAATTTAGGGTAGAAGAGACTCGTGTGCCCAATGGAATTGTAAGGCTACTAGTTCTAAGTTGTTTAGCAGACAAACACCCCTGAGAGGTCACCAGAAATGTTACTAAATTTTGTTCACACTAAATTTAGTTAGACCTAATTGCAGTTGTTTCAAGAGGAGTAAAAGAAAACTTTAAAGTTATTGCATTAAGTGAACAATTGATGTCTTGACAAAGTAGAAATAAAGATCAGTTGTCATGATAACCTAACAGTCTAATTAGGACTGTTAAATCATCATGACAAGTGAGTTAGATATCAAGAAAAAAAGCATTCAAGGAAGACAGTTGATCTAAACTATTTTATCTTTTAGGAGTTATAAGATAATTTGATTATTTAGTTGATCATAATTAAAAGCAAGAAAGAAAGGTATTCATTTGAATTGTCATTTCATGTCATATTTGGAACATACATTCAGTATTTGTTACTCAATCCTATGCATTGATTTAAAAATAAACATACATGAAATCAAGTGCATAAGATAAATTAACTGATCATGTTTAAAAGAGGTGTTCAAATGTGTAACACACAAGCTGTGGGAGTGACTAAACTGAGTAATGCAGACATATCAACTTGTCACATCATGCATTTCATATGAAAGAGTCAAATCGGACATGTGCCATAAATTAGAACATCATGAAGAGGATCAATCAACTCCATAAGGTATGTTTTTATGCTAACTTGTTTGTTCACTATGCAGGTATAGGAAAAGTAATGTTGCTGATTCGAAGACATTAAAACATGTGGAGAAAATGTGGTGCTCCCACAAGGGTTGAGCCCAACATGTGTTCCCTTTTCTATTCATGTGAAAAGGATACTAGAATAAAGACAGGATGCATCATTTAAGAGATATCATGCATCATAAAATCAACTTGCAAAAAAAGTGTCTCATCATGTTCATGAAAAGGAGCAGTTGCTCCTATAGACTATGTTCATATTGATTACAGTTGATTAAATCAGATCAGATATGCTCAAAGTGCCTGAGTCAACTTGATAGATTGCAGAAAATAGAAATGCAGCTATGAAAGGTACTTTTCTTATTTACACCTGTTAGATTTAGGATAGACAATTGAGAGGGGGGGTGAATCAGTTGTCCAAAACTTTCTTCCAATTAAACTCTTAAATACTTTGTAATTTAGCAGCATAATAATAAATCAGTCATGGAAACATAATGTATTAAATCAAGAGCATAAACACATCAACATATAAGACACCAAGATTTTGACATGGAAAACCCGGTTAAGGGAAAAACCACGGGGTGATTAACCCAAGATTGTATTCTCTGTTAGAAGAATAGAAAGAACAAAATGGCACATGCCAATTAGGGCTCACTGCCAGAGCACATTGCTCACAAGAGGCCTAATGCCTACAAGAGACCCACTATCTACAAAATAATAAGTATCACAAACTTGAACTGAAGAATAACATCTTTACCATGCTTGAATCAGTTCCATTTAAGCCCAATTCTTCTGCTCTGCCTTTCGCTCCTCTGCTCTCTACCACACTCTCATCACACCAGACACTCTCTCTTAAATAACTTTACAACTCCTTATTTATACAAGACATCGACTTAGGAATTATCATCTAAGTCGGCAAACATTATAGAACAAATACACAAATACACAAATACAACATGACTAATTACAAAAGACTTCACACGGATCAACACACTATTAGCCACATAGATCTGAGACTTCAATCTTCTTCTAGGAACACACCAATCTTCACATTACATCTTTAAGATCATCCGTAGGAAGTGCAACTCATCCGGTCGGCCAGAGTTAGGAAGAACATCATCATCTGGAGGTAGTTCTTCAAATGCAAGCTCAATATTCAATGCGGACCACCACCATGAATTGGACACAATCGAAAGACCTCCACAAGCTTGCCTGAATCACCAAGAACATCCACACTACTTCTGTTTATTGAAATCATTCTCTCGTTCATCCGGAACCTCAAGAACATAGTCTTTCCTTACTGTCATAATGGAATAGATGCTTGCGGACCTCCAGACCATGAACCAATTGAGTTGTTACTTCACATTGACTCTCTAAAAACTCCACCAAATCCACAGAACTAGATATTGCATTTCTAGATCTCACCGGACCTATCTGTATCACTTTGTCACCTCTGAACACCTGTCGGAACCAGTTTTACATGAGTGGTCTTAAATTCTTTAGATCTTTATGTGGACCTATGAAATCTTTACTGGATCATCTCAAGACACATATTTGCAAACCCTTTGAACCGCATCCTTTGATATTTATCTTAGCTAGGACTTTTAGCTCACTGTCTTCACTGTTCTTCTCTGTTCCTGATTAGGACTACTTCTCTCAATATCCTTAGCACACAACTCATCCAATCCTTATCATCAATGTAACAGGAGTATGTTGACATCAATGATAACACCGGTTAGGCCCAGACTTGCAACAATCTCCCCCTTTGTCATTGATGGCAACATATGATGTGAAAAACTATTTTAACCATCAAGACAAGAACTTCTCCTCATTGTCACAACTTCTCTTCCTTTCCTGCTCCCCCTTTGATCAACAACCACTTGTTTTTCACATGTCTTCTCTCCCCCTTTGACATCAATGGCAAAGGGCACATACTTGCAACTTCACCACTTATGAATCATACCAACTGCTCCCCCTAAGTAGCAACTCCCCATCATCAATCCAGATCACAAGATATGACTATGATATCCACTAGACTGATGCACCTTAGTGCACCTTAGTTCATCACCGGAGGGGTAATAACTCCTAAATTCTCCCTGGGATACTCAAAAGAGTCCTTAGGTAGAGGTTTAGTAAAGATATCTACAATCTGATCCTTGGAAGGCACAAACTCCAATCTGACTTCGTTCTTGTTCAATTGCTCTCTCAAAAAGTGAAACTTAATAGATATGTGTTTAGTCTTTGAATGCAACACCAGATTCTTTGATATATTTATTGCACTTGAATTATCACAGAAGATTGTGATAGGCTCCTCATACTCCACTCTTATGTCTCTTAGCATTTGCTTCATCCACAAAACTTGACTGCAACTACCTGCTGTTGCAATATATTCTGCTTCTGCAGTGGACAGAGATATTGCCTCTTGTTTCTTGCTCAGCCAAGAAACTAATCTCTTTCCCAAAAAGAATGCTCCACCACTGGTACTCTTTCGGTCATCCACATCTCCTGCCCAATCCACATCTGTATATGCATGAAGAGAGAAATTATGATCTCTAGGATACCACAAACCATACTCAACTGTCCCTTTTAGATACCTAAAAATCCTCTTGATTACCATGATATGAGATTCTCTAGGATCAGCTTGGAACCTAGCATCAAGACCAACAACATTCATAATATCAGGTCTAGTTTGAGTGAGATACAATAATCCTCCAATCATTGACCTATATTTTTTCTGATTAGCCTTAGGAGAGTCATCATCTTTGCTTAGTTTACATCCGGTTGCCATGGGAGTATTCATTGGTTTTGAGTCTTCCATCCCAAATTTCTTCAATAATTCTTTCACATATTTGGTCTGAGAAATGAAGATTCCTTTCTTAGATTGAATGATTTGCAGACCCAAGAAGAAATTCATTTCCCCAAGCATGGACATCTCAAATTCAATTTTCATTTGATTTGCAAATCTTTTGCACATACTATCTCTTCCTCCAAAAATGATATCATCAACAAACACTTCAACAATCAAGATATTTTCATGATCAATTTTGAAGTACAAATTACTGTCAGCAGTGCCTTTATTGAAACCAATCTTTAGAAGGTGCTTATCTAATCCTTCATACCAGGCTCTTGGAGCTTGCTTGAGTCCATACAGTTCTTTCTTCAACTTGTAGACCATATCACCATGATCAGACAATTGAAATCCATCCGGTTGCTCAATGTAAACTTCTTCTTCCAAGTCACCATTTAGGAAGGCAGACTTGACATCCATCTGATATATTTTGAAATCCTTGAAGGCAGTGAAGGAAAGAAATAATTTGACTACTTCAATTCTTGCCACCAGAGCAAAAGTTTCTTCAAAATCAACTCCTTCTATTTGAGAGTAACCCTTGCAGACCAATCTGGCTTTATTTCTAATTACTTCACCAATTTCATTTAGTTTATTCTGGAAGACCCATTTGGTTCCAATCACATTCTTGTTCTTTGGTCTAGGAACAAGATCCCAAGTGTGATTTTTCTCAATTTGCATCAACTCTTCCTCCCTTGCTTTAGTCCAGCTATCATCATTGCAAGCTTCATTCACTGTTTTAGGTTCAATCTTTGAAATCAGACAATACTCCTTTGATCCTTGAGCAATTCTTGTTCTTGTTTGTACACCTTTGCTTTTATCACCTATGATCTGATCTTCAGAGTGATTTAGTCTTACATACCTGGGAACTTTGGGAGTTTCTTGCACTTCTGTTTCCCGAATAGGTTGATTCGAACTTATCTCTTCTTCCTAATTTACCGGATCAGTCTGAATCTAAATTTTAGAGGGAGCTTGGGCTTCTTGAACAAAAACATCATTTTCATCATCTTCATCATATTCATAAAACTTTGAGGGTTTTTCAATTCCTTCATCAACCTTCACATTTGTACTTTCCACAATTTTCCTTAATCTCTTGTTGTAACACTGGTATGCTTTTCTTTGAGTAGAATAACCCAAGAATATTCCTTTATCACTTCTAGCATCAAATTTTCCTAGATCTTCATCTCTTTTAATGTAACATTTGCTACCAAAGACTCTGAAACACTTCACTGTAGAAGTAATGCCAAACCAAAGTTCATAAGGAGTCTTACCGGTATTGCTTCTGATTTGTACTCGATTGAGAGTATAGACTGCGGTGCTGACAACTTCTCTCCAATAGATTTGAGGAACATTTGCTTCCATCATCATGGTCCTAGAAGCTTCCTGGATGTTCCAGTTTTTTCTCTCCACTACTCCATTCTGCTGTGGAGTCCTAGGAGCAGACAACTGTCTCTTTATTCCATGTTTCTCACAGAATTCTATGAACTCATCGGATGTGAATTCTCCACCTCTATCAGACCTCAAACATTTTAATTTTAATCTAGTTTCATTTTCTACCATAGATTTTAATATTTTGAACTTCTCAAGAGCTTCTGATTTCTCTTTCAGAAAAGTAACCCACATCATCTAGGAAAGGTCATCAATTAATAACATGAAGTATCTATCACCTTGCACACTTCTGATTCTTGCCGGACCACATAGATCAGTATGAACTAAGTCTAATAATTTGGTAGAAGATTGTTCCTTGCTTTTGAATGAGACTCTGCTTTATTTTCCCAACTAACACTCTTTGCACAAACTATTTGTAGGTTTCACCAGTTTTGGAAGATCTCTTACAGCCTAAGTATTGCTTATCTTGATGATATTATTAAAATTCACATGACACATCCTTCTATGCCATAACCAACTCTGATCAATTTGCACAAATAGACAACTTTTACTAGTACCAACTAAATGGAAGATATTACCTTTTGTTTGAGTACCGGATGCAATCTCTGTTCTGGAACTTTCAAAGATCTTGCATTTTTTATTCTTGAATTAGAGATCATAGCCTTTGTCCATCAACTTGTTGGCAAGAGACACTATATGGATTCATGATTGTTGTCATTGATGGCAACAAAGTTCATCCCACACATCCATAGGACATGGTGTGTCTATACTGGAAGTCAGAGTGAAGAATGTTGTGGTCCGGTAAGTAAGAACAGAACATGTGGTGAGGTCTGACATTTAGGTCCAGATCTCTTAGAGGAAGTATCTTGGTGAAGTATGGATTTGGGGAAGTCAAGAGAACTACCTTGATTGATAGATTCCAATGATTTAGCCTCTGGTGATAGATGAAGAAAAAGATATGAATACTTGAGTATCGGGTTCCTGATTGGCAGTGTGGTCAGAGGAAGAACTGATTGGCAGAACATCAGACATTATTCTGGATGTGTTACTGATGATGGTAAAGGTTATTAAGGCATAAGTTATGATTGGCCGACATGATTGATGACTTCTTCAAGTATATCCTTGATCCGCATTACTTGGTAAGCAAGGATTCAGCCGACAGATTAGAGTTTGTGGAAAAGATTGACTATTCCGGATGCCGACTAGAAAGGTGATGAAATCACTTGTGCGGATATATATACAAGATGGATTTAGTTGTGAGGGGTGTCATGGTTTTTGGTTATGTGCGAAGAAAAGTAGAAGAGCAGAGTAAAAGCAGTAAGGAAGGTCCGGTATGTGAAAGGAGAGCAACACAAAAGAAGAGGAAAGATGAAGTGTAGTAGATCAGTGTACTGAGCCTAACCGGAACTGAACTCCAGCATATGTAGATTCTCCTTATCAGTTCAAGTATTATATTACACTCTTTATAAATTGTAGACAGTGTGTCTCTTGTAGGCAGTGTACCTTTTGTGAGCAGTGTGCTCGGGCAGTGAGCCCTAATTGGCAAGTGCCATTTTGTATTTCCATTCTTCTAACAGAGAATACAATCTTGGGTTAATCAACCTGTGGTTTTCTCCCTTAATAGGGTTTCCACGTCAAAAATATTGTGTCATGTGTATTTCTATTTCATGGTTATGTTTGCTTTTTTGAATTAATGCTGCATTGATTAATAAGAAAGTTCAGAAAGCAGAAATAATTAGGATAACTGATTCACCCCCTTTCTCAGTTATCAACAATTGGTTCAGAGCCAAGTTCCTCCCAACAAAGCCTAACAGCTTGAGGAATATCTAGGAATTCAAATGGATGTGTATGGTATGAGGGAGCAACTTAAGTCTGCCCTAGATGATCTTGAGCAGTCAAATTCTGAAGTCAATGAATTGAAGGAAAGACTTAAACAGGCTGATGATTTCATAAATGAACTAAAAGGGAAACTGAGTCTCTCTATGAAAAAGAGAAAAGAGCACCTTCAGCAATTGGCAAGTCAAGGTGAAGCCAATGATACAAATGGAGATCTGAAGGAGAAAACCAAGTTGTGTGAAAAGTTATCAAAAGAGATCATCATGGCAAGACATGAGATGGAATCAGGAGTTATGAAGTTTACCCAAGAAATTGAAGAGAAAAGAAAAACTGAAGATGATCTAAGACAATCTCTCAAGGAGAAATCAGAAGATTGCCACAAGATGGATAGAATAATCAGACACCTTGAATCTGATCTTGAAAATACTAAAGATAATGAAGAAAAACTTGAGGATCAAATTGTCTCTCTTAAAAGGGATCTTCAAATAGCAAATGAATATAAAGAAAAATTCAAGATAAGTTCTGCTCAAATTGAAGTTCTTCTTGAAAGTCAAAAGAGGGTAGATGACAAGTGTGGTTTGGGATATGAGAAAGGAGAAAGCTCCGGATCCGATCAGAAGAATTTTGGATAGAAAATCCAAGGAACAGGCCTAGAAGACCTCTGGTAAGGCAGCCTAATGCTCAAAGATATCCATCCTTCAATGGATATTGCCACAACTGCAATAACTTTGGTCATAAACCTAATCAGTGCAGAAAGAGAATGAATTAGACTAATTCATCCTTCTCCGAATAGTGTTTCAATTGCAAAAGGTATGGTCACAAATCTCATGAATGCAAAAATATGCAAATGAACAAATCATTCAATGGTAGATGCTTTGCATGCAATAGAATAGGTCATATGGCTAATCAATGCAGATCAAGAGGATATCAATCAAATATGCAAAGAAATGTTGTTTGCCAAATTTGCAATAGATTCGGTCATATTGTAAAATTTTGTAGAAGCAAGAATCAGGACAAAAGAGGTCCGGTACATCATAATCAGAATCAAGATAAGGGAAAATGAAAAGTGAATGCGGATGAAGTTCAAAGTGAGATGAACAAGATTTGGGTGAATAAAAGTACAGAGAATGTAGGGGATGGGTCCGCACCAAACTCTGGTGCTGATATTCCTTCCAGAAATTAAAAAGTGAGCTCTAGCTCAGGGGGAGACACAAAGAAAACCTTGTTCCCCCAACTAGTCAATTGGTGCTGGAACTGGCACAAGAAGAGTTGCGGATTAAAGGGTTCATAAGAGAAACATCCAAATAAACTATGGTTAAGATTTGGAAGATTCGCAAGATGTTTAAGATCAAGATTGATCCGGTTCTTCAAGTCATCCAAATAAGGCAAACCGGAATGACTTAGGTCGAGCATTTATTGCAACTTGACATTAGGGTTTGCAGAGCAATATAAAGGTTTTCTCATTAAGCATTTGTTCATTCTACATTCAAGAAGAAATGAAAAGAGGAGCTCTGCAACTAATTACTTCAAACTTCTCAAAGACCAACCGTTGGAGTTGATTCAATCATCAAATCATTCAAGTTCATTTCATGAATCCTACAAGCACAAAAGGTATTCTCCATTATCAAATATCTCTGTAAATCCTTGAATAATGGGTACTCCAAATATTGTGAAGATCTCTGATAGGCCTCGCCCCAAATTCAAGAAACATCCATACAAATCCTTGGAAGTAGATCCCCTAGGTGCTTTTTCAAGCATTCCGCATGGGATTTTGCATGTAGAAGATGTTAGGGTTTACATTCATGCAAGCATTGAAGAATTTGGGGAATCAAAGTTAATGGATATCTATCACAAGCAGTTAATAGATGATTCTTTTGAGATCAAACCTCAGTATAAAGCCATCTGGGATAAGCATTTTGCACAGTACATTCATTTCCCCTATTTTGAAGAGGATGAATGGGTCCGGTATGTGTTGAGCAGAGTGCATGACAATTTCTTATGGTTGAATAGGCCATTTAAGATCACTAAAGATGCAATTAGGGCAGTAACTGGTCTGCACTCATCCAGAGGGATACCTATCCTCAAATCTATCCAAAACCAAACTATAACTGAGGCCATCGGATCAAAATTTGATAAGAGGGCAATGACCATTGAAGATATCACGGACCCAAATATCAAGTTTGCATCTATGATAATAGGGTATAAGATATATCATTCCAGTAGGGAGAATTCAGTGTCCGAAACTGCAATGTATACTGCCTATGAGATGCTAAGAAAGAATGCAGAGTATGATCTCTATGAACTTCTTCTAAGTCAATTGATGGAGAACATACAAAAGATCAAAAAGGACAAGAACTCTTTTAAATATGGTGGACTGATATTGTGTTTATTTTTCTACTTCATGAATGATCTGCCCGGATCCAATGGATGGGCATGGCAAAATAACAAACTGGTAGCAATTCAAATTAGAGATTACTTGCATGAACTTGGGGATGCCAAGGCAAGGAATGTAGCTCTGTGGGGGTACTTTAAGAACTTCCAAAATACTATGCAAATCAGAGAAAGAATCCCAAAATCATTGGTTGAAAAGTATAAAGATATAGTGTGCTTCATGGTAGACATTGATCAATGCCTAATGGAGGCAGTAGAGCCAAGGATAGTCTGGATCATGCCTAGGGGGTATGAAGTTGATGAACAAATTGTGGAGCTACATGTTCAACACATGCTAAGTCAGCCAAAGGATCCAAAAGAAGAAAGGTTTGGAACCTTTGAAGAGCTAAGTGTAAAAGTTCATGTGGAACTCAGACAACCAGAAATAAAGAGGAAAGTGAGAAAATAAGTTGAAGAAATTGCCAAAGGCTTAGGCATCTCAAAGGAGGCACTTGATGCCAACAGGGAAAAGATGGAAAGGGCTGAGGAAAAGAAGAAAGAGGCAGAAAAGGGAAGTAAGCAAAGTGCTCCGGTAGAATCTTCCACCTGGACAAGATCATCAAAGAGATCTGTACTTGCCACTACTAAAAGGTCAAGGACATCAAAACCGGAAGTAAAATCATTCGGCAGAGGAGAGAAAAGAACTAAAACAAAGGCCACAAGGTCTTATGTCAGTTAGAAGGATGATGAAGAAACTGAAACAGATGAGGAGATAAAGAAAATGAAGAAGGAGAAGAAGAAAACATCCGGTGAACCCTCTACTAGTCAAGGTGAAGAAGAAAAGGCAGAAGAATTTGTAGAAAAGCCCACTCTATCTTTAGATGATGTCATCAAATTAGTCACTATGGATGGAAACCTTTAGCCAATGGCTGAATTCTATGATGATTACAATGAAGCAGACCAAAAGATCTTGCAGGAAGCAGCAGTTAAGTATCTGAACATATATAACAAGGCTTTTATTGAAATTATATCTCTTATTCCCAAAAGCCTAGAAAAAGAGTTAGAAATAAGAAAGAATACTGCCATGGCAAAAGATCTTGAGATCTGGGAACAGATAGTCATTCAGCTATATCCTTCAATTGATTCAAAGCAAATGAACATGATCTTCAAGGATTGCAAGGATGATTTTCAGAGCAAAGCCAAAATGAATCAGCTCATGCTTGGTGAGACTGACAAGATAGCCAAGGAAACAAAAGAGATCCTTAGGAATGCCTTCAAAAGATTCAATCTTCCTATTATAGAGGACTTGGGCATTGATCCTTCAGCCACAGGTGTTGAAAAGGAATTCACTGAGGAAATGATAGAAGAACTAATGGACACTGGTGAAGATAAGGGCTTAGAATCTTCTACTCTGGAAGAGGTGGCCCATGAACAAACAAACATCACTCCTCCGGTTTCCCTTGCTGACTCCGGATTCAAAGGAGAAGAAAGAATACAAGAGAAAGAAGCAGAGGTGAAGGAAAAAGAAGATGACAGTACCAAGGATGTAGAAGGAGAAAAAGCTCCAAGAGACAATTCTGAGACTGCAGAAGAGAAGAAGAATCTGTCTTTGGCAAGAGACACTGCAGAAACTATCAAAAAGTTCTTAGACAAAGAGACAATGGAAATTGATGAACCAGAACTTCTGCAAGGGCCATTTAATTTTGACTCTCTTTCTCCGGTACAAACAATGAAGATAGCTTCATTTGCTAATGCAAAGGCCAAAGAAAAACTCTTGAAATCTCACATGGAAGACTGTGAGCTTATAGCAGATGCATCTGAAGTGTTAGAAAAGATCATGCCATCTTTTCAAAAGGATCCCTCAGCCTCCTCATCCGATAATCTCAAATCTCTGATTAATAGTATTAGTACACATTTCAATTCTCTAGAGAAATCATCTAAGGAGAAGGTCAGGAAAGAGTTTTTGAACAAGAGATTCTCTGAGTTATAAGGGTTAATAGCAAATGATAGGAGAGTAATGGGTATTGGGATAAAGAGCTTGGAAATTGCTCTCAAGGACGGAGGAGATGTATACAAATTTTGTATATCCTGGTCCAAAGCAACAGTGGAGATTGAGAAGAAAGTGAAAGAACAGGAGGACAAACTAACTAAACTTTCTTAAAATTTTGATCCACTTACCACATCCATAATAAATCAAGAATGTCAGACGATTGTAGTTTTGAATGAAATTAAAAAGATTGAAGAAGAGAAGGAAAATAGAATCAACATGTTGAATGAACTTAGAGGAATAATTATCCCTAAGTTGGAGGCCATGCATGAGGCCTTAAGTGATGCTCAAACTACAGCCAGAACAAATGATCTGACAGATCTGAAAAAGGCAGAAGCTTATGCATTCCTGTTGAGTGGTCACATCGCAATTTTGGATAGAATGAAGCAGAGTTGGGAGACAAAATTTGTCCAGTTGAAGACATCTTTTGTAGATATCCTTCAGTTTGTGTAAAGTATAGCATGTATAAATACTTATGCAGCTAAGTATAGAAGTGTTTTTGAGAAATCTTTTTGGTGTGTGGACCCCACCCTTTGCCATTGATGTTAAAGGGGGAGTGAAGAGCAGTGAAAAATGAGGAATCCAACTAAGGGGGAGCTCCAAAAAATGTATATAAAAATAGAGCATCAGCCAAGGGGGAGCATAGTGTAAACACTTAGTCATTTTTCACTAAGTGTTGCCATCAATGCCAAATGGGGAGATTGTTGGCAAGGGACACTATATGGATTCATGATTGTTGTCATTGATGGCAACAAAGTTCATCCCACACATCCGCAGGACATGGTGTGTCTATACCGGAAGTTAGAGTGAAGAATGTTGTGGTCTAGTAAGCAAGAACAGAGCATGTGGCAAGGTCTGACAGTCAGGTCTGGATCTCTCAGTGGAAGTATCTTGGTGAAGTGCGGATTTGGGGAAGTCAAGAGGACTACCTTGACTGATAGATTCCAAGGATTTAGCCTCTGGTGATAGATGAAGAAAAAGATATGAATACTTGAGTATCGGGTTCCTGATTGGCAGTGTGGTCAGAGGAAGAACTGACTGGCAGAACATCAGACATTATTCTGGATGTGTTACTGATGATGGTAAAGGTTATTAAGGCATAAGTTATGATTGGCCGACATGATTGATGACTTCTTCAAGTATATTCTTGATCCACATTACTTGGTAAGCAAGGATTCAACCGACAGATCAGAGTTTGTGGAAAAGATTGACTATTCCGGATGCCGACTAGAAAGGTGATGAAATCACTTGTGCGGATATATATACAAGATGGATTTAGTTGTGAGGGGTGTCATGGTTTTTGGTTATGTGCGAAGAAAAGTAGAAGAGCAGAGTAAAAGCAGTAAGGAAGGTTCGGTATGTGAAAGGAGAGCAGCACAAAAGAAGAGGAAAGATGAAGTGTAGCAGATCAGTGTATTGAGCCTAACCGGAACTGAACTCTAGCATATGTAGATGCTCCTTATCAGTTCAAGTATTGTATTACACTCTTTATAAATTGTAGACAGTGTGTCTCTTGTAGGCAGTGTGCCTTTTGTGAGCAGTGTGCTTGGGCAGTGAGCCCTAATTGGCAAGTGCCATTTTGTATTTCCATTCTTCTAACAGAGAATACAATCTTGGGTTAATCACCCCGTGGTTTTCTCCCTTACTAGGGTTTCCACATCAAAAATATTGTGTCATTTGTATTTCCATTTCATGGTTATGTTCGCTTATTTGAATTAATGCTGCATTGATTAATAAGAAAGTTCAGAAAGCAAAAATAATTAGGATAACTGATTCACCCCCCCTCTCAGTTATCAACACAACTGTCCAACACTAAGAAGATTGTGCTTCAAACCTTCAACATACAGTACATTACCGATTTTGTTCTTTCCATCAAAAGAAATAGTTCCTCTACCTCTGATTATACCAGCAGAATTATCACCAAAATTTACCACTCCTCCTTCATACCTTTCCAAATCTAAGAACTTATTTTTGTCACCTGTCATATGGTGAGAGCATCCACTGTCAATGACCCAATCATCCTTTTCTTCAATTTGGGTAGCTAGAGCTCTTTCTACAACTTTATGATTGATAGATTCAAAGGGCATTGGATCTTCTTCCTTGATGGCAATAAACACCCAATCACTTACGGATTTGTTTCCTGTCTCTGATTCATCATCTGTTACTCCATTATCATCCTCTTCATGAACATAGTAACAATTCTTTTGGAACCTTGATCTATTAGGATTTGGTCTTGAAAATCTTTCCGGACACCTTGAAGCAAAATGACCAATCTTATTGCAGTTAAAACACTTAAAAGGCAATTTGCCTTTTATAGAGGCACTAGCTTTGAATGCAGATTCAGTCTTGGGTGGGGTATCTCCAAACTCAGTCAATTCAAATGTACGCAATTTGCCAACCAATTGATCTCTCATGACACCTGAATGAGCTCTGAATTCTTCAATGGCAACAACCTTGAATTTATAAGAAGAAGGAAGGGATCTGAGAACTTTGCCAACAATCTCATCTTCATCCAAGACTCCACTAGCACATCTAATGCCACAAACAAGCTCATTTACTCTTGGCATAAAAGTAGTGATATTTTCATCTTCTCTCATCTTCATATTTTCAAAATTTGCTTTTAGACTATGTAGCCTTGCACATTTAACATACTTGTCTCCTTCATGCATAAGTTCCAGTTTTTCCCAAATCTCAAAAGCAGTTTGTAGGTCAACAACATTTGTCATCTCTGAATCAGACAAGGCACTTAGAAGAGCTTCTTTAGTTCGTATATTGTTTTCGACATCTGTGATTTTAGTTGCAATTTTTAGTCCATTCTGTGGAGAAGTATACTTCATTGAAGCCATGGTCCAGTACTGCATTCCCATACATTGTAAGTGACATTGCACGTGACTTTTCCAAAGATTAAAATTGGTTCCATCAAACTTCAGACTATCCTTCTTGTAGGACAACATCCTGGATCTCCTTAAGCAGTTAAGCTCTTTTAGAGGAACTTAGCTCTGATACCAATTGTTAGATTTAGGACAGACAACTGAGAGGGGGGGTGAATCAGTTGTCCAAAAATTTCTTCCAATTGAACACTTAAATCATCTTTGTAATTTAGCAGCATAATAATAAATCAATCATGGAAACATAATGCATTAAATCAAGAGAAGAAACACATCAACATATAAGACACCAAGATTTTGACGTGGAAAACCCGGTTAAGGGAAAAACCATGGGGTGATTAACCCAAGATTGTATTCTCTATTAGAAGAATAGAAAGAACAAAATGGCACATGCCAATTAGGGCTCACTGCCCGAGCACACTGCTCACAAGAGGCCCACTATCTACAAGAGACCCACTGTCTACAAAATAATAAGTATCACAAACTTGAACTGGAAAATAGCATCTTTACCATGCTTGAATCAGTTCCATTTAAGCCCAATTCTTCTACTCTGCCTTTTGCTCCTCTGCTCTCTACCACACTCTCATCACACCAGGCACTCTCTTAAATGACTTTACAACTCCTTATTTATACAAGACATTGACTTAGGAATTATCATCTAAGTCGGCAAACATTACAGAGAAAATACACAAATACAACATGACTAATTACAAAAGACTTCACGTGGATCAACACACTGCTAGCCACATAGATTTGAGACTTCAATCTTCTTCTAGGAACACGCCAATCTTCACATTACTTCTTCAAGATCATTTGCAGGAAGTGCAACTCATCTGGTCGGCCAGAGTTAGGAAGAACATCATCATCCGGAGGTAGTTCTTCAAATGCAAGCTCAATCTTCAATGCAGACCACCACCACAAACTGGACACAATCCAAAGACCTCCACAAGCTTACCTGAATCACCAAGAACATCCACACTACTTCTATTTACTGAAATCATTCTCTCCTTCATCCGGAACCTCAAGAACATAGTCTGTCCTTACTGTCATAATGGAATAGATTCTTGTGGACCTCCAGACCACGAACCAATTGAGTTGTTACTTCACATTGACTCCCTAAAAACTCCACCAAATCCGCAGAATTGGATGTTGCATTTTTGGATCTCACCAGACCTATCTGTATCACTCTGTCACCTCTGAACACCTGCTTGAACCAGTTTTACATGAGTGGTCATAAATTCTTTAGATCTTTATGCGTACCTATGAAATATTTACTAGATCATCTCAAGACATATCTGCAAACCCTTTGAACCATATCCTCTGATATTTATCTTAGCTAGGACTTTTAGCTCACTGTCTTCACTATTCTTCTCTGTTCCTGATTAGGACTACTTCTCTCAATATCCTCAGCACAAAGCTCATCCAATCCTTATCATCAATGCAATAGGAGTATTTTGACATCAATGACAACACCGGTTAGGCCCATACTTGCAACAATACCATCATTAAAATGCCTTATTGCTATCATGTTTCATGTCATAGTTATCTATTTAAGTCAAACTTTAGAAAATTAGACTTAAGATATGACAGAAGCATCCAATTAAGATGAAAGAATAGAATCATGACTTTAAGATGCCAAAGCTTTGTATCATTTGATACAGTGAAGGACAAGTCATATAAATGCATTATCTAACTATGACTGTCACAATCAAACAAGATAATACATCAAGTGAAGAAGACAAGTGCAGACCAACAGGTTCAAATTACATCAGCTATAGATGAACAATCATGCCTTGAAAATGTTAAGGTCTTTTGTCATTTGAAGCTACAGTGGAAGGCAAGTATCATTTAGTCATAACTGTTTCACAAGGGAATGGAAAGAACATATCAAAAACATTAAAGAAGCAAAAGCAAGTACAGGCTGCCCCTGTAAGTCTAAGGATATTCTTCAAGGCAATGGAGTTTTTTTGAGAAATCCTTCTATATGCTACAGGAAGAATGAAAGAATAAATCAAAATGTAACTGATACAGAGAAAAGGAAACATGGTGTTAGGTATGTGCCATATGAATTCACATAAAATAAAATATAAAGACAGTTTTCAAGTTTTGTAAAGATCATATGTTATAGTCATTGCTTATATCATGCACAGGTAAAGAGATTAATGCTTTTCCTTCTATTGTGCATAGTTGCAGTTAAAGAAAAATGAATGATCAGAGACCTAACATCATGAAGAGCTATAGCTACAACAAGCCACCTCAAATACATTTATGGAGAGAATCAAATTCAAGTGTTGATAATATCTTTTGAATTCCAGGTTAAAGCTGTCAAAGAGAAGGTTGTTTTTCTATATTCAATCAATATAAAATACAAAAGGATATCAGAAGAGAAAGCTGCCAGAGAATAGCATTTTTACTCTTAAAATATGAAACCCTTTCTTAGATTTCAACCCCTAATACCATTTTGTAGCTACAATAAAAAGAAGGTGATATAATGCATCTACAGCCAAGGCCGTGCTAGAGAATAGAATTGTTATGCTTAAAATGTAAAACCTTTGTCAATATTTCAAAACCCTCTTTCTTTTTTTGCAGTTATAGTCAAGAAAAAATGATACAATGTGTCTACATGCATAGCTGTGGAGTAGAAGAGGTCTCTGTACGCATTAGAGTTGAAACCCTTGTTTCACGGTAAAAAAACCCTCAAGTTTTGCACGAGAAGTCAAAGGAAATGTCACAGAACCACATATATATCATGGCCATTGCAGAGAAGGAGGTGTTTTCCTTAAACACTAAATACCCATGTCTTTTCTTTGCAAAGAAACTCTATCTTTTCTAGTCCGCCATGTCAAAGTATACACAGTACAAGGGAAGAGAAACTCACTAGTATTTTTGCAGAGAGTGGAGATGCATGGCCGCAGTCCCCTCTTTTGAGGGTTTGTATCATTTTTGTCACAGTTGCAAGTTCAACCTAGAGAAACCAAAGAGCAAATGTCAAAGAATTGTAGAGAGGAAAGTGGAGGTATGGCTGCGGCCATTTGAGAAAAAATGCTACAGAAAGAAACACAAATACCAGTCAAAGCTTAAAATGCTATACTCACCAAGTTCTGCTATTCATTTCACACAGAAAATGCAAGATTTTTGACCACCAAGGAGCCAAGAAGATGGAGAAAAAAACCAGAGAACCATGAAACCCTAGTCGGCCAATGGAGAGGTTGCAGAGTGACAAAGAAAGAATGCCAAATGAAAATGAGATGAACTTTAGGGTTCACTCAATGCTTTTTCTCGAAGTTCCTTCTCATTTTTTGTTTTTTTTGACTTTGCAAATAAAAATTATTACATTATCCAAAGCACATCAGGGTCCAAGACTTGAAAGGTAAGATCCCTAGTGATCATTATTTGAAGAGGCCGACAGATGTGATTTTTGCCTTTGTTTCTAAAGTCAAAAGGTGATCAAAATCATTAGAAGGTAATGTTCATGCCTTAGATAAATGTCAAACAAACTTTGTTCCTTGTGGTTGATCAAAGCATGTGGTAAAAAATACTCAACAACACATGGTCAAATATACCTTATCAAAGATTCCTCCTAATGATACATGTATCATGCAAAATGACCGAATATGATTAAATGATTTTATGCCTTATGATCTTATCATTCAAAGTCAAAGACAATAAATCATATGAAGACAAGATAAGGTTACAAGGTGGCAGAGGCTTATTGTTAGGTTTCTTTCTTTGCATGATGAAGATTCTTGGGAGAGGAAGATATATTTGCATGAAGGTATAAGGCATATTGCAAGGTGGTAGGAGCTTATTTAGAGTTTGATTTTGCATGATGGTATTTGTATGGGCAAATGAGATCAAAATTTGCATGTAAATGTGGAGTAATAAGGCAGGGTATATTGTTACGTTCTCCTTAGTGCATGTGGAGTGATAAGGTTAAATTTTTGCCTTAATGCATATGTCATGCAAACTAGGAGATTTTTCTCACATGGAGATATAAGGGGTTTTTATTTTCTTTTAAAGTCTTATTTTTGCTCAAATCATGCAAATTAGGCAAGTGTAATTGGAGAGATAAGGAAATTATTTTCTCTTTCATCATGCATAATTTTACAACAAAAAATAATGTAAGTGAATAATAAAGTAATATTTTCCAAATTACTTTATTATTTTTCACAAGTTGTAAAATCAAAAAATAATGCAAATTTTAACTAATAGTAAAGTAATTATTCTAATTACTTTATTATCCACTCACATCAATTTTGCAAAATGCAAAATCATGCAAATTGTTGAGTTGAGTTAACTAAGGCCAATTAGGGACTTTTTTGCATGATTTGAGGAATCTTGGTCAACTTCTTGGTCAAACACATGGAGAGGGTCAACTTGGAGCTACTTTTGCTCAATTTGTGGTAGTTTGGACCCTTATTTTTAGGGATTTCTTTTTTTGCTCGTGAATCATTTTGGAGGACTTATTTTTAGAGGCAGTTGGCTACAGCTCCATTTTGCATGCCTCTTGGAGAGAGCAAAACTATATATTGTAAAGCAAAAATTGGTTTTTGCTAGTTCTTGCCTTTTTGCTCTTTACACTTTGAGAGAGAAGGAGGTTTTGTAAATCATTGATTACAGATTTTATAGAGATTATAGCAGGTTACAGGTTCCATTTTGTCTCTCTTGCAATATCTTCATTTATTTTTCATTGAAATCAAGTGTTTGCCTTTCCATTGATGTTACTTATATGGATGATTTGATGAAATTTTAATGTGTTTTAATATTGAAACCTTTAAATTATTTTCTCATTCTTATTTATAAGTGTTGAGCATATTGATATCACATGTCTTAGGTTGTGTTACTAAAATCCTTTCTTTCATGTTGTGAAGAATCTTTTTCCTTCATGAAGAATAGTTTTTCTAGCCTTCCTGAGAAACATTTATGTGATTTTTGTGTCAAAATTGGATTGTGTAGATAAGATTTCTGAAGTCTATTATGAATCAGATTTGTAATTTTTTTTCCATCCTTATTAGGTGCATCACCAAATTTTACAGCTTTGTTACCATATAGTTTTGTTCTTACCCTTTTCCAAAACAAAAATCATAGTTGCAAATAGAATATTTTAAGGGAACCAACCCATAATTTGGAGGTTCAAACTCATTATAGGTCACCCACAGCTTGAGTTGCCCATGTTTCGAAGGATTGTAGAGTTTCATAGCTTTGCATAAGGGTGCAATCCTCATCGACAATAGGAAGTTTGTCTCCAAAGAGGATGTGAAAAATAAGAGAAGAGCCTAAGTTTATTTCTGATTTATGCAGGTCATAAAGAGAACATCCATAGGTGATGTTGAAGATAATTCTCCAAGAGAAATACTTCCATTTTGATGAGGCAAAGAAAGTGTGTTGAAAAGCACAATACAACTAAGAGGGGGGAGGGTGAATCAGTTATAACCAATATTTCAAAATGATTAACACATGAACCAATTAACACTGTGTTTGTATTTTAACCATGAAAACATAAAACTGAAACTTAAGCACATTCACACATTCAACAAAAGAGACACAATATTTTTATGTGGAAAACTCCATAGGGGAAAAACCATGGTGAGTGTTAGCTCACAAAATAATATTCTATAACAATACCGAAAATCAGAGGCTCACTGCCTTAAGGCTCACTACCAAAAATGCTCACTACAAGAAGAGGCTCACTGCCAATGGGGTGGCTCACTGTCAGTGGGTGGCTCACTACCTAGAATTGGTGAACTGAGTTATTAGCATCTACTCCATGCCAGGATTCAGTTCCATTGAAGCACAATAAGTATCCTTTGCTCTGCTATGCTTTTACACTTCACAATTATCTTTTTATTTTTGCAACCGCATATAAATTCATGACTTTGTTTGATGTTTTTATACAATTCATCAATCTTGGAATTTACATCAAGGTTAGCATTACAATCATCAACCTTTGGAACAATCTCCAAGATCAGCAAACATACATACATTAAGATAGGTCTGGACCTAAATAGAATTAGAAGAGAAAATAATGATTGTGAATCATGCCAAGTCTTACCTGGGACTCAATTGAAATATTCCACACAACAACACACTTCCACAATCTTGAAATCATAACCGCAAGTAGTTAGAACAACCAAGTTGGCCAAGACTGGAGTTAACACTAAGACATTTAGGAACACACTTCATGCACGATCTGGATTATACTTTGTAGACCAATCCAAAGATAGGAACACGATCTAGATACTCCTACAAGCATGTTATAATCACTAAGAACATCCGTACAACATCTAAACACTTTATCCATAAGATTCTTTAAACCAAAGCACTTGAACATTACTGTCGGCCACTGTTATAAAGGAAAGATTGCTTGTGGAGCACCAAATCATGAACCATTTGTACTGAAGGCATGTAACATCATCACAAACATAATTCCAAAACTGCGGAATGTAAAACTTAAATGCAAAGAAATGCGGAGTAGAATACATTCTCCTTGTTGCCATTAAATACATAGAAAAATAGTTTTTATTCTGGTGAACACAACTTACTCAAATCTTGACACAAGAGGCTCAAACTTGAAACATAGCATCTATAGACATCCCTTAACATTACTTCCAATCCACAGGCAAATATATTCAATCTATAGGATATACAGAGCAAAACACTGCACTGTTCTTGAGAGATAAAGCAATTCTGCACTTGTACTAATTCCTCAAATACCTGTTTAGAATTATTCAAATAACTTCCTTATGTGTTGACATCAATGACAACACTTATTGCTCATACTTGTAACAATCTCCCCCTTTGTCATTAACGACAACACATGATGTGAAAAACCATCAAGACATATAATCTTGCTTTTCTTCTTTGCCCCCCCTTGCTTGATGCTTTCTCTATTTACAGTCTTCTTCATAGGTTTTTCACATGAACTTCTCTCCCCCTTTGACATCAATGGAAAAAGGTGCTAGACCTTTTCTTTCTTTTTATTACACAACTCCCCCTGTCAACAACTCTCCAACACTTACTGTTCTTGATAAAAAACTTCTACCTACTCCTTGAGGAGTAGCCTTCAAAACATCAATCCAGATCAAAAGATGAAACTTTAGACACCACTAGATTGATGTATTCCATTTACATCTTAGTTTAGAGGAGGGGTAATAACCCCTAACTTCTTCCTAAGATACTCAAAAGTAGCCTTAGGCAGAGGCTTAGTGAAAATATCTACAATCTGATCCTTTGTAGACACATACTCCATCTTTACTTCATTCTCTATTACCTTTTCTCTTAGAAAGTGATACCTTATTGATATATGCTTTGTCCTTGAGTGTATCATTAGATTCTTTGAAATGTTTATAACACTTGTGTTGTCACAAAAAAATGAAATTTGTTCTTCATACACAACTCTTATGTCCTTCAATGTTTGCTTCATCCAAAGCATTTGAGTACAACAACATGCTGCAGCAATATATTCTACTTCTACAGTAGACAAAGAAACTGATTCTTGCTTCTTGCTTAGCCATGAAACAATCTTTTACCCAAGAGGAAAGCACATCCACTTGTACTTTTTATGTCATCAACATCTCTAGCCTAATCTGCATCTGTATAAGCACTGAGAGTGAAATCAATATCTTTGGGATACCACAAACCATAGTTTGAAGTACCTTTTACATATCTCATGATCCTCTTGACTGCCATCATATGTGATTCTTTGGGTTCTTCTTGAAATCTTGCCACAAGATAGACTGCATGCATTATGTCTGGTCTGGTATGGGTTAGATAGAGTAGTCCTCCAATCATAGACCTATATTTTTTTGATTAGTCTTAGGTGATTCATTATTCTTGCTCAGCTTGTAGGCAGTTATAATAGGAGTACATACTGGCTTAGAATCCTCCATTCCAAACTTTTTCAACAATTATTTTATGTACTTGGACTGAGAAATGAAAATTCCTTTTTCTGATTGAGTAATTTGTAGTCCTAAAAAGAAATTCATTTCACCAAACATAGACATCTCAAATTCCTTTTGCATTTCCTTTGCAAATTTCTTACACATACCTTTATTGCCTCCAAAGATAATATCATCAACAAAGACTACAACAATCAAAATTTGATCATCATTGATTTTGAAATAGAGATTACTATCTGTAGTACCTTTGTTGAACCCTAACTACATCAAATACTTGTCTAACCTTGCATACCAGGCTCTAGGAGCTTGCTTGAGTCCATACAGAGCTTTCTTTAGTCTGCACACCATGTCACCTTGGTTTAATAATTAGAATCCTTCAATTTGTTCAATGAGACTTCTTCTTCTAGCTCTCCATTCAAGAAAGTAGACTTCACATCCATCTGGTACACCTTGAAATCTTTGTGAGCAACAAATGCCAAAAACATTCTTATTGCTTCAATTCTTTCCACAGGAGCAAAAGCCTCTTCAAAATCTATGCCTTCAACTTGAGAATATCCTTTGCATACCAATCTTGCTTTGTTTCTTACCACTTCACCACTTTCATTCATCTTGTTTCTTAAGACCCATTTAGTTCCAATCACATTTTTATCAATAGGTCTAGGGACAAATTTCCAGGTTTGATTCTTTTCTATTTGCATCAATTCTTCTTTCATGGCTTTTACCTAACTTTCATCTTTACAGGCTTCACTTACATTTTTAGGTTCAATCTATGAAAGTAAATAATAGTTCACCTGTTCTTCTGTAGCTCTTTTTCTTATCAACATCCCTTTGCTTTTGTCACCAATAATTTGATCTTCAGAATGATTAATTCTTACATACTTAAGAGTCTTAGCAACACTTTCTGGAACCTTTTCTTCTTCACCATTTTCTTCTTTAGCTTGGCTGTGCTTTTGTTCTTGTTCCACCTTTTCTTTAATGACTGTGACAATAGGTTCATCTGATTCATAACCTCTCAGATCTGATGTTGTTTCTTTCTCTTCATCAACCTTCACATTAGCACTTTCAATGACCTTTTTCAATCTCTTATTGTAGCACTGATAGGCCTTATTCTTAGTAGAATATCCAAGGAAAATACCTTCATCACATCTAGCATCAAACTTGCCTAATTCTTCATCTCTTCTGATATAACATTTGCTTCCAAAAACTTTATAATATTTTACTGTGGGAACTCTTCCATACCACAATTCATAAGGAGTTTTAGTGCCATTACCTTTGAATTGGACTATATTTTGAATGTAGATAGTAGTGTGTATAGCTTCTCTCCAATACAGTTCCGGTAGGTTAGCCTCCATCATCATTGACCTAGCAACCTCTTGAACTGTCCTATTCTTTCTTTCAACAACTCCATTTTTCTCAGGAGTCCTAGGAGCAAGCAATTGTCTCTTTATCCCATGCTCTTCACATAAAATGTTAAATTCATTTGATGTAAACTCACTTCCTCTATTATACCTTAAGCATTTGATCCTCAATTCTAACTCATTCTCAACCATTGCCTTAAAATCTTTGAACTTGTCTAGAGCTTCTTATTTCTCTTTTAGGAAAGTGACCTATGCCATTCTAGAATAATCATCAATAAGCAACATAAAGTACCTATCTCCTTGCAGACTCCTTGTTCGTGTAGGACCACACAGATCTGTATGCTCCAGCTCAAGCAATCCAATAGAAAATTGTTCTTTGCTCTTGAAACTTATCTTTGTCTATTTTCCTAGTTGACATTCCTTGCAAATTGTATTGGCAGGTTTCACCAATTTAGGCAAATCTCTCACATCTTGAATTGCGCTTATCTTTACCAAGTTATCAAAATTGATGACACATCCTTCTATGCCATAGCCAACTCTCATTTATTTGAGCCAACAAACAACAATTATCAGTTCCCCTTAAGTGATAAACATTACCTTTAGTCTTCTTACTAGTTGTAATCACTATTCCAGAGCTTTCCATGATCTTGCATACATCGTCCTTGAATCTTAGATCATACCCTTTATCACACATTTGAACAACACTTAAAAGATTATGCTTTAGACCTTTCACATATAGAAAATCTTTTGTATTATGCTTGCCATCAAAATAAATAGATCCTCTTCCATAGATCTTACCAGTTGCATTATCTCCAAACCTAACCAATCCACCACCATACTTTTCCATACTTACAAACTTACTTTTGTCACCAGTCATGTGATGTGAAAATCCACTATCAATGATCCATTCATCCTTATCCTTCTCAACCTGGACAGATAGAGCACTTTCTTCTACTGGTTTATCTTCCTTCACACAATTAGTGGGATTAGTAGACACATGATCTTCTTTAATAGTAATAAACAAGTATTCATTTGCACTAGTACTATTATCATCAAACTCATCATCTGTTACACCATCATCATCAATATCTCTAACATAATAGCATTTCTTAACAATTATAGGTCTACTTTCAAATTTCTTCTTACCTCTTTCAATTCTCTCTAGAGATCTGGATGCATACTGACCAATCTTACCACAAGAAAAACATTTAAATGGTAATTTGCCTTTCTACTTATCAAAACCCCTTTGCATTCTTTCCGTAAAGTTGGCTTCAACCTCATCTAGGTCATCATTAGATTCCACAACATATTTATGAGCTCTTGAAGTCTTTTCTAAAGTGCTGGCTTTGAAAGTAGTCTCAATCTTTGGCAAGGCATTGCAGAACTCCCTCATCTCAAAAGTTGTAAGTTTCCCAAGCAACTGATCCTTTGAAATCTTTTTCACACTCATAACCTCTTCAATTGCTACCACCTTGTGACTATAAGACTTAGGTAATGACCTAAGAATCTTCAACACAACCTCATCTTCATTAGTAGTTCCTCCAAGACCTTTGATTCCATTGACAATTTCATCAACTCTTTGCATGTACATAGTTATGTTTTCATCTTCACTCATTTTCAAGGCTTCATACTTCACCTTTAGGTTTTCTAATTTAGCACTCTTTACAAAATCATCTCCTTCATATAAACTTTTCAACTTATCCTAGATCTCATGAGAAGTCTTCAAATCCATAACTTTCACCAACTCAGTATTAGATAAGGCATTTAACAGAGCATCTCTAGATTTTCTGTTAAATTCATACTGTTTGACTTCATCATCATCTGATGGACTATTTTGAGGAATAGTATAATCTTTCTTTGTTATCTTCCAGACATTATAACCAAGAGAAATAAGATAAATTTTCATTCGTACCTTCCAAAGGGCATAATTTGTTCCATCAAATTGTGGTGACTCCCTCCTGTGCGCCATCTCGGATCTACCTTGAGCTATTAGACTCTTTACCGAGGAACCCTTGCTCTGATAGATCAAGGCTAGCATTACAATCATCAACCTTTGGAACAATCTCCAAGGTTGAAAAACATACATACATTAAGATAGGTCTAGACCTAAACAAAATTAGAAGAGAATAGAATGAATGTGAATCATGCCAAGCCTTAGCTGGGACTCAATTGCAATCTTCCACGCAACAACATGCTTCCACAATCTTCAAATCATAACCCCAAGTAGTGAGAACAACCAAGTCAGCCAAGACTGGAGTTAACACTAAGACATTTAGGAACAAGCTTCATGCACGATCCAGATTATACTTTGTGGACCAATCCAAAGATAGGAACATGATCTAGATACTCCTACAAGCACGTTATAATCACCAAGAACATCTGCACAACCTCTAAACACTTTATCCATAAGATTCTTCAAACCAGAGCACTTGAACATTATTGTCAGCCACTGTTATAAAGGAAAGATCGCTTGCAGAGCACCAAATTATGAACCATTTGCATTGAAGCCACGTAACATCATCACAAACTTAATTCCAGAACCACAGAATGTGAAACTTAAATGTGGAGAAGTGCAGAGAAATGTGGAGCATAATGCATTCTCTCTATCGCCATTAAATACACAGAAAAATAGTTTTTACTCTGGTGAACACAACTCACTCAAATCTTGACACTGGAGGCTCAAAATTGAAACATAGCATCTACAGACATCCCTTAACATTACTTCCAATCCGCAGGTAAAGATATTCAATCTATAGGATTTGCATAGCAAAACACTGTACTATTTTTGAGAGATAAAGCAATTTTGCACTTGTACTAATTCCTTAGATACTTGTTTAGACTTATGCAAATAACTTCCTTATGTGTTAACATCAATGACAATACTTACTACTCATACTTGTAACAAAGTGAATGTCCACGAAGACTTGTTAGGTGAAAAATTTCTGAATTTCATGAGGAGGGAAATAGAACCCTAGGTAGAACAAAGGAAGCGCACAACTAAATAAGATGGAAAGTCTCACATTATGGAATTTTAGATCTCTCTTCATGGGCATTTGGGGTTACTCTTCATCAATTAAATGGGTATGTGCAGGATCATGATGGGCCAAATAGTGGCAATAGAGAAAAAATCACATGAAAGCGTTAGCCAAATTCATGAAACAATTTTTTAGGCTTGGATTTAGGCTTGAAAAGTTTTCTCAAAACAAATATCCATTTTCAAAATGGCTATCCATTTTGTAGAAATAGATATCCATTTCCAAAATGGATATCCGTTTTGAAAAAATGTATTTTTTAAATATTTTTCAAAACAGATATCCATTTTGGAAACGGATATCCGTTTCTCCAAAATAAATATCTGTTTCTCCAAAATGGATATCTGTTTTCCCAAAACGGATATCCGTTATGGAAACGAATATCCGTTTCTTAAAAACAGATATCTGTTTCTTGAAAATGGATATCCGTTTCTTCTATTTTTATTTAAAAAAGTTTTCCCTCCAAAATTTAGTCCTGGGAATCCAAACCTGGCTTTTCAACGTGAATGAAGAATTCATATTTTTTTATAGATTTTCCTCGACTTCACCCTTGATGATGATGGACTTTTTTTAATCAAAATTTGATAAAATCAAAAGGGTATATTCGGGACACTGTCACGATTCTAAAAATATAATATATCCCTGATTATAATTTTAATAGGTAATTATTAATAATTTTCTACCTACACTATGTCTAAATTTCTGAGAGACACATTGATTGAAAAAGATCCATAACTTTCAAACCGTTTGACATTTTTTAAATCTAAAAGTTGTGTCACACTCTACACTTCATTAGCTACAGGTCTAATTTTTTTTGAATTTCATATTTTTTTGACCAAGTTAGGCTGGTTGGAAAATTACTTTTTAATATTTTTAAAAAGTTGTAGTAAAAAATTCATAACTAATTATTTACTTACAAAAAAAATTCATAAAAATATGTGTCACATCCGGGCATGTGTGCTCTACTTGTATCTAAAATTTCAATTTTTTTTTCTCATACTTAGGTTGGCTGGAATGACACCTACTTTTAATTTTTTTTCAAAAAATTGTAGTGCCTCATTGAATTATCCAATTTTCACCAAATAAATTTATTGTTTTTCAAAAAAAAAAATAGTAGCCTATAAACTACATTAATTTCCTACAAATTTTGTTACTACATATTTTTCAAATTATGTAGGTAACCCATTTGAATTTTTTCATGAAGTTACCTAAGTCTATTTTTTAGCATTTTCATTGCCACTTAGAGGTATTGTTTGGCCCATCGTGATCCTGCACATACCCAAATTCTTAAGGTATTTCCTTGAAAACTCGCCATTATTTATCTTAATGTTTTTCTAAATTTTGTTCAAAGAAAACTTCTTGTTGTCTTATGAAATTTGTCTTTACACAGGAAATATTTTATAAAACCGTTTCTGGGTTATGAGAATCTTGTTTTCAACTTTTCAAAACATCTTACATTTTTAAATTTGGTTAAGTATTGATAACTTTATCATATTTTTACTACTGTTGTAGTAGAAATTGAAAATCTAGGATTTTATTGGTAGTTTACTTTGTTGGAAATGAATTATATTCATTACATAAGAGTGTTATCTGAATTTGCATATTTTATTTATTGGAATAGGTATGATTAGATAATCCTTCATATATTTAGTTGCATGCTAAAATTAAATTGAATTAAGAATATGCATGTAGTGCAAGAAGGTCAAATTAAAACCCTTATGTTGATTAGTTTATAAGAACAATCGTTAGATCATACATCTATATATTGTACATAGTTATTTGAATGACAAAATTAAAATAAAATAACAAATCTTTGATCTTTTAGTGTTTTTATAGTTCATTATAAATATAGGGAATGCTTTTGAGAAATCAAATCATTCTCTATTCATGATAAATGGTCAAGCCTGGGTTCTTTTATAAGCATGGAGGTAGTTAAATGGATTCTTAGAATAAGAGTTGGTAGAGTTAAGATATTGTGTGTGTGTGTGTGTGTGTAAGTGTATACTTCCTCAACGTATCCATTCTATAAATATATTTATATTAAATATGTAATCATATTATAAATGTTTTCATTGTATTATTTAAGTGGATCAAAACAACATTCATAAATGTTTAACCATTGTAGTACAAATTTATTTCATATCAATTAGATTTAGATATTTTATATTGATGAATGAGAGAGATAACTATTAAGTTAAGAATTATTTCACATTTCTAAATAAATAATTTTTGTTTGTGGGTAAAATTTGGATTTGAGGGAAATGGATGATTGCAGTAAACAATAATCCCTCCTCTTAAAGTTTTTTTCTAATTGTTTTCTGGGCTTTAATCCCCTTACTCTTTACTTTCCAAAACATCTTGAATTTTAAAATTCCACTAAGAAACAAGAAAGTTATGACAAATTTACTACTGGGTGGATTTTTTATGACAAGACCATTTTTATTCAATTATTTCATTTATTCTTATTCTTAACTTTTTTTCAAGTCATTGAATTAAGTTTGAGATTATATAGGAGACTAATCTAATTTATATAAATACATTTCCTTTTTAATACATTATTTATATTATGTTTAGTATTGTTGTTTTTAGACAAATGAATAAAGTGTTCTTGTATTGGTAACAAGGGTAAGTGATAGATTTTAATTTGATAGAAGATAAGAAGAAGATTTCATTATTGGTTGTATCAAATCTTGAACAAGAAATTTGTTGAATTATATAGTTGTATTAGATATTGAAGGATCAATAGAAGTTAGATTGTATTTTAAGGAATTTAAATTATTTCATAGGTCTTGATTCTTAGTAATTAAATTGTTATTATTATTATGTTTTAAGTGGGCCTTATACCCTCAATCACATAATTTATACAATCATCAGACCTGAGCCCTATCTATGATTAGTCAGCTAGTTTCCTATAAACCAATTATCATGTGATGATCTAGTTTTAAATTAGTTTTGTCATGTTACCTTTCCATCTAATGGTGTGGTATCCTTCTTATGACTCGAATAAGAGAGCCTAGAATTCTTATCATGAATCTAGTTTTCTAAGGTTAATAATATTGCTTTCATGGATCTATGTATTTAAGTCAACCTTGTGGTTGCAAGTCAAGTTACCCTGAACTACGAAGGATTTGCGCATACATAGGTAAGGCCATCCTTGATGAGCCTTAGAGGCGTAAGTCTGGCCCCTTAGGTCATGTTCATTTTCATCTTATTCCAAAGTGTAATCCTAATTATTTCTTTTGACTAAAGAGACTAATTATGTATCTAGTTTTGCATATGTCTTGGTTTCAGAGAACAATTGGGATTTTTAAATACAATGCAAGGTAAAGCAAAGAGAACTATGGTAAGAGAATGAACCTTTATCTTCTATCTTATTTATGGAGTAATTCCTTAAAAGGATTGTATGTTTAGTTTCTAGAAATGGTCAATTATATCTTTCACTATATAAGTGTTACTATGTATCGCTACATTATGATTATGTTAACAATTTGATGTAATTGGATAATTGATCTCATAGTTCAACAAGTTTGATGTTTCTTTAAGATAGAATTGCTATTGATTTCTCTCATGATTTAAGTATATTTGTACAATGGGTGTCATGATTGTGATTGGGTTTGTAACATGCATTGATGAATATAGTCATTCTATTGCTATGCCAATTTATCTAGATGTTGAACCTATGCTTTAAATTTTAAGGTTTAACTATGATGTATCACAACAACTACCATACTAAGATAATTCTATGATAGGTTAATGATTGTAAGTTTAGTTGTTGTTATCAATATCATAGTACATGCATTTCAAAGCTAATTTTTGTGAGTTGTTTAATTAGTTATAGATAATTGGGTGTGTGTGTGTACATAGGGCACTCAAGTGTAATAGCTTGGGCATGACATCTATTGGGAAGGAATAACGCCTCAAGTGAATCACCCTTCTACAGACTGCCTTGCTGAATGGTGAAACATAAATCAACCTTATGTGCTTGCAATTTGTGCCTCCATCAATGACAAATCAACATATGAAGAATCAACATCATGTACACCAATTGGATTTTTCCTTCGAATTGACCTCCTCATGCCAAAAAATATAAGTACACTAGAAAATAAATAGAATTTGCATGCAAAGGTGGTTTTGAACAAAAATTTTATAGATAATATTGAATAGATAATCAAGGAAACCATAATGGCTTTGATACCATGTAAAAACTAGTGAGATCTTTGGCTGATTGGCTCTACCAAATCGGTCCACCTAAGTTGAGAAAAGGTACACTGCAACCTATAGAAAATATAAAAAATACAAATGCAAAAAGAAGAACACGAAAAATGGGTGAAGGTAAAAGCTCAATCAATGAATGAATTAACTCACAATATGAAGTACATATATAGGCCACTAGTCATCTAAATTTAGTGGAGCCCAAATTGAAAAAATGGGCATGCAACCACTTAATTAAGACTAGATAAAAATGGTGTAACCAAAATAGCATGAGGCTAAAGATGGATTCCTACTCAACTAGTATTCCTAAGAAACCTCTCTTATGTGTAATTATCCATGTGCATGTAAATGCAAGAGATAATATACACTTTAACACCTATCACTTGTTCATCCAGCTATTTGCACCACCAAATAATGTAAACACATAGGCACTAGTGGATCTTATAATATCATCACTAGCCCAGTCTAAATCCACATAGCCTCTAATGTCCAATGAATGTTTGCCTCTTGTTCCATGAAAACATATAGAGTACTATGAGGTACCATCTAAATATCTGAAGACTCTCATTATTACATCTCAATGTTCTCTTCCTAGATTAGACATGTACTGAGAAAGAAGTCTCATTGCTCAAGCAATGTCTGGCCTTATATAGAGTATAACATACATTAAGCTACCAACTACACTTTGGTATGGTACTTGACTCATGTCTTCCATTTCTGAAGGGGATGTAGGAAAATGTGAGATAGAAAGCTTCGTTCCCATTATAACAAGAACACATAATGGTCTAGAATCCTACATATTAAATCTTCTTAGAATATTATCCACATACGTACTCTAGTCTAACCAAAGCATTATATTTTGTCTATCTCTACTAATCTCCATCCTAAGAATATATCTTGTTGCACCAAGGTCCTTCATTTCAAACTTTGTGGAGAGCTGAGATTTTAATTTTGCAACCAAACCCTTTCCTTTGTCAATAAATAACATGACATCAATGTATAAGGCAATGTTGGCCTTGTTTTCATCGGTCCATTTAATCACTTTCGAAACCGTGGTAAATTTCCAATGAACAAGCTTTTGAAAGTGCATCCAACTCCGGGTATACACCAATGGTGGCACATTTATAAGGTTTTGAAACCTTTTCTAGTACCCAAAAGGCACTATGTCAGATATTTTGATAAGTTTTAGAACTATTTCAAATCTCTGACGAACTTGTTAAAGTTTTCAAAAATGTCGATGAAAGAAAAAATCTCCATAAAATGGTTACTACCTCCTATCACCTTCATGTCCCATACAATTCACTATTTTTAATGTCAAACAAGTCTTGCTGGCAACTGAATCATCAAGAAGAGGTGTTAGTAATAAAAGGTTACTATTTCATAGAATACTAAACTCGAAGTCTTGATTGCGGCATGCAAGAGTGAATATGGTAGTTACAACCATCTGCATAAATATGTATGCATGATGCACAAATGAAACCAAGTAAGAGTCTATCTTCTTACTTGAAGACCATAGTTGACACTTATACCATGCCACTTAGTATTGATCATTAGTCAACCATTTGGGGCCAAGAAGGAGAAATTGAAAAAGGTACTCTTGATAGTCTGCAGAAATATCAAGTTTATGGAAAAACCACTAAGAATTGGGTGAACAAAATCAAATCTATTGTATTTGATTTCATTGTTAAGGCAAAGGCAGTGCATGATGAGACCTTAATAAAAAAGGAGGTTATTGAAAAAGAGTTGAAAAATGTCAGGAAAGAAGAAGTTCTTTGGAAGGATATCCTGAAAAATTTTGTGAAAATGATGGAGATTGATGTCAACATCCTCGTAGCAGAAAAGATCCTACCTAGTACAGAGGAAAATTACTTAGAAATTTGGATAGAGAGCATAAGTTGGAAATTGGTAATTATTGAGCAAGTTTCAATAGAATAGGAAAGGCTGATGCTTACTTTGTGAAAGAGTATTTGCAAAGCTTCAGGATTAGCTCAGTGTCATCCTCCCGAGTGCATCATTGATGGGAGAATCACAAGTAATTTAAGATGGTTTTTAGGATATGATTGATTGGTAGCTTTTCAATAGAGAAGTTTTTGACAAGAACACAATGGACAAGTTGGTCGATCTCTATACTTCATTGAAGATTTTCGTCTCCCAAATACGAAGGATGGTGGCAGAATTGAGTAATGTCCATAAGTGCCTGAAAACTTGGAAGATGAGGATAGAAAACACCCTGATTCCGAAGGGCAAATCTGTCACCCTGGCCATTCAACTTTTTAGAATGTTTAGAGAAAGAGAATCCGGTCTACAAGATTAGTTTCTAGAGTTCACCACTTAGTCAACGGCCCATCGACAAGCAGAGAATAAATGCAAGTTTGCATATTGTATAGTTCTCATTTTTTATGTGTTTGTGTGTGACTCAAGTCATGATTTTGGCTTGTTTTGTAAATAATTTTCATGACTGAGTTTCTCCTGTTCAAGTCTAGTTTTCTATCTTTAATTTGTAAAGTTAGGTTCATCCTAACTCTTTCTTACAAAGTAGTTATTTTAAGTGCCTAAATTAGGTAGTTACTCTAAGAAAGTTAGTTATTCAAAGTTAGTGCACTTGTGAAGGTAGTTATACCAAGTAGTTAAAAAAAGTGGTTAAGGTAGTTACCTTAAGTGGTTACTAACCTCACCTATATATATGACTTTGTAATTCAATCAAAAGGGGGTTCCACTTTTTCACATGATAATGTATGAAAGACTCGAATAGTGTTATTCAAGTTTGAAAGCAATAAAGAAATGTTTTGAATGTGTGTTCAACTTGATTTCATGTGTTGTTATTGGTATTCATATGTTTCATCAATAATGATCATGTGCTTTCCTTTCAAAGTTGCATTGTGAGAAAGATATTTCGCATCAAGTTTGGGTATCTCTACTTGGATGCATGGAACTTAAATTCATAAGTTTAACTCTTATTTCATCATTACTGTTTGTTGTTTCTTTGTTTTTGTTCTTTTAATTCTAGAAAATCCAAATACCCCTATCATACGAGGGAGCTGCCCCTCTTAAACACAGAGAGGAATCGACATAGACCTGTGATTCTTCAATTGTTGTAAGTAGGTTGTTGCTAATCCAAGGGCAAATGGAGTTACTCAAGAAGATTATTTTAAAGCAACAAATCTGTTTACTAACAGATTTTTGGTGACTCCACTGGGGAAGATTGAAGTGTTGGTGCCTTTCATTCCTCAAAATCTACAGTTATCTCCCCAGAAAAGAAATTGGCGACTCTATCTGAACGAAGAATCCTGGAAGATGGTTTGGTATCGAAGAACCCAGATCCATAACTTGTAGTTTCTTGAATCAGACAGTGACAGTGATGATGAAGATTGTCCTTTTTCTACATCCTCTGCTCAACAAAATCAAGTTCTTGATGACCCTAAGCAAGTGGAGTTTTTGAAGAGTTTCTATGGTGGCATGCAACTTGCTACTAATCAGGTTCATCCTTCTTTGCTTCAAACATTGCAGAAGATTGAAGAAAAAGATGGGAAAGAGACTCATTTTCTTGCTCATGATCTAAACTCCCTATCAGAAGAGATTCATGCACCAGAAGATAAAAGAAACTATGTTGAGACATATCATTTGCATGATGAGGACAGTAATGAAGAGGCAAAGATTTTTCCTACAAATGAACCTGTATTGAAGGAAGTGTCTGAAAGAGACTCATCAAAACACGCATGTCCACTTAAGGAAGACCACGAAGAAGAAGTGATGAAGAAGGAAAAATAACATTGTATGGAAACATGCAATGATGAAGAAGAAATCTATCCAGATGATTACATTTTCTCAGTTTCTTTGAAGAATGTCACTCCTCTTGTGACAACTTGCTCCGGTTCGACAACTATATCTTCTGAGGAAGGTTTCCATGACATGGTTAATGTTCAAGGGAATGCAGAAGAAATTTTGGACCAAAGTATAAACAAAGAAGATGAAGATGAGTCACAGAATGCTTTCCTGACATGCATGCAATCTCAGAAGGAGAAGAATGATGATGAAATAACATTGCAAGAACTCTCTCACAAGGTTTCCATCCCAGATTGGTGTCTCAAGATTCCTAATGATGATTTTCTTTGTGAAGAAGATGTCATCCTTCCTCCTTTATCATTGGCTGAAGAAGAAGACTCAACTATTGAAACTAAAGGTACTACTCAAGATGAACCATTGAGTACTCCCACTCCAATTATGCAAGAAGATCATAAGGATACCAAGATTGATGAAGAGCTATACATTTTAACTTCTCCTTCACTACTTCCAAGAGAGAAAAATATTATTTCTTCTTCATCAACTATGGAAGAGGCTTTTCAAGATGATAAAAAGGAGGAATTTTCTTTTGCAGGTGATGATTTAATGATAGAGGAGGACATTATTCATAACAAGGATCAATTGTGGAATACTAAGTTTTCTTCACTTATTGGTTAGCATGAAGGATGCTCAATTTGTGATTCAATTTTCTTTGATTCAAGCTATCAAAAATATCTTTAGATAAAGAAGGTTGGTATGATCGACGTGACACCAGAAGATACGGTCAACACTACACAGGGTGATATCAATATGATTCAAAAGGACTCAGATATTTATGATGAGAAATGGTTATTTGGTGTACTATTCAAGGAGTCCTCACATTTCATGTATTTCATTTTTCTCATCATCCTAAAATGTCTACTGAGTCCACAGGTGCCTCATCCATCCGCATCTCTTTTTCATATAGGTGCCTATTTTCCTCAGCCCGTTAATGGTTTCACATGATCATCTTGAAGCGGTCTGAGGTAGGAATCACCTACCATGTACATAGGTTAATTAGGAGTTTTTGTTGTGTCTATCTTGTTTCAGTTTCTATTAGTTTTTGTCCTTTGCCTCATCTCTGGTGTCCTTTGTCATTTGTCCTTTTGTCTCTTTGAGTATCCTTGTTCTCCTAAACATCATGTTATATCCTAACTCTATTTACCCAATCGATTTAAGGCACTGTTCATTTCTAGAGATTCTGGGTTCATCCCGCGTCCTTTACAGTCTTTGTCCCCAATTAGAGCCAGCTATTGGCCTCATTTTCATTGGCCCATATAATCACTTTCAAAATCGTGGTAAATTTCCAATGAACAAACTTTTGAAAGTGCATCCAACTCCTGGTATACACCAATGGTGGCACATTTATAAGGTTTCAAAACCTATTCTAGTACCCAAAAGGCACTGTGTCAGATATTTTGATAAGTTTTAGAACTATTTCAAATCTCTGATGAACTTGTTAAAGTTTTCAAAAATGCCGATGAAAGAAGAAATCTCCATAAAATGGTTACTGCCTCCTATCACCTTCACGTCCCATACAATTCACTGTTTTTAATGTCAAACAAGTCTTGCTGGCAACTGAATCATCAAGAAGAGGTGTTAGTAGTAAAAGGTTGCTATTTCAAAGAATACTAAACTCGAAGTCTTGATTGCAGCATGCAAGAGCAAATATGGTAGTTACAACCGTCTGCATAAATATGTATGATGATGCACAAATGAAACCAACCATGATAACCATTATTTTTCTCAATTTTAAACTTCATCTTCAGCCATCACTCACTTCAATCTCACAATATCATAGAGAAATCACATTGAAGAAAGCAGTACATGCTCCGCCTACTATGCACAAATACATTCTTTATAACACTCTTTTAAGAAGTGATCTCATGGAATACAAATGGTTGCAAGATATGCATGGAATGGACATGTTGAAAAGGCTTCAGAAACTTCCAAGGAAATGTAGATAGCAGATGTAAAATCAAATTCCACGACCTTTGCTAGCATCTTCCCCTGACTGCATTGTAGAAACACATGAATGTGAAGGGTTTTTGTCAAAATTTATAGTTTCCAATCTCTGGCCATCATGCATGCAAAACTTGGAAGCATAGACAACGCACTAGAACTATTTGACAACGTGCTTCAAAGAAATATGACCTCATAAACTACATTATGTGCAATATACACAAAATGGGTGCATTGAAACAGGCTTAAGAAACCTTTAGCAACAGTTTAAAAGAATGCCTCAAATGATCGTGGGTTATGCATAAAATGGTTTTATTGAAAAGACTTCATAAACTCCCAAGCAAATACAACCGGCTGTAGTGAACCCAGATCACAACCTATGTCAAAATGAGAACTTTGGAACAAAAGATTTGCCAGATATTATAGTTAAAATACAATGATCGTGGGTTATGCATAAAATGGTTTTATTGAAAAGACTTCATAAAATCCCAAGCAAATACAACCGGCTGTAGTGAACCCAGATCACAACCTATGTCAAAATGAGAACTTTGGAACAAAAGATTTGCCAGATATTATAGTTGAAAACACTTAGGTAGACTTGTATGCAAATAGTGGAAGCCTAGACAAGGTGTTGAAACTATTTTTAAGGATGCATCAAAGCAATGTGGTCTTATAGAATATAAAGGTTGTAGGATATTCATTGTAAAGGATTTTCAGTCTTTCTAGAAAAAGCAACTAACAGTTCTTTTCAGTCTTTCTAGCAAAGGCAACTAACAGTTATAAATCCAAGTTCTATAGCTATTTGCTTGCACCATCCCCGCACATGCCAATTTAAGAAGCTACAATAAGTATATGGGTTTTCTGATTATCTCAATAAAGACAGTGTAAAGTTGGAAGAGTAACATCATGAAGTACAAACCTCAAGACTACGAGTATGCTCCCATGATCGACACCATGCTTCGGGAAGTATTCGACACTAAAATGGGCCATATTGATCTGCAAGAAATCAGGAAGTCATTAACAGAAGGAGAACGATCAAAATTGTCCCAAAGGATTGTAGAGAGTGGCCTAGTCAATGCAGCCTATTTTCCCACTGCTGTCTAGTGTCCGGAGCTAGTAATTGAATGTGCAAAGAGGTACAATCTTGAAGCCAGAGAGATTAGATCCATTGATGGACACCTGATGACTAAGCTCGATGGGATTTCTATCACCATCATTCTCTAATTAGCCTACAAAGAGAAATTCATCTGTGTCGATAAACAAAAGGTCTACAAATACTTCAGTGATAATAGGAGAAAATGCTTGAACAATTTGGCTAAGGAATGGATGGAAAAACCAAGAGGCGGATAGTCTCAACTTCCTAAGACACTACACCATTCTCTTTTTATCAAAGAGATCTTCTATCTGATTGCCCTTTTTCACAGGTTGACAGGCAGCCCTGACTCAACCGAGTTTGAAATGTAGATGTATCTCTTCATCATTGTCATATCAGCAGGAAAATAATTTATTGATTGGGGCCACCTTATCAGTGACTGCATACATAACCAACTAATCCACTTCAAGATGAGTCAAAGATTCCACATGTCATACTACTTGGTATATGTAATTGCCAATTTGAGATCATGGCCTGGTTTGAGTACCACAGGTGTTCTAAATCAGGAAACATAGGTTTATGATTACTACATGCAATTACAATTGGAACAAAGTTTTATATGTTTCAGACGAGTGAATGATGCATTCACAATGCTTGCAGTAAGGTTGCTTCAAGGAAATACATCTCTCAGAATTTCAAAGGAAGTGTCATTGTTGATAAAGAAGTATGGCAGCTACTTCATTCAGTTTCCAAGGTTCACCTACCTTCTAGTAGGAGGATTTGATGGTTACCCTTCTAAATTGCTGAGGTATGTAGATGACAAGCTTGTTTTGGTTGAGCTTTGCAGACAGCTAGTATTAGTTCAAAGAAATGTCAAGACAGGAAGAACAAGGGAGTGGCATTCCTTATTTGCCTTGGTCACTACAAGTGTGAATCCAGCTCGAGGGCTAAAAATATGGAGAAGGCCCTAGCCATGATCAACCTATATACATACCAGATGAGATTCCCCTTCGACAACAAGGGATATGTCAAGAATAATTTGAATCTTGGTCCTGGATACCTTCATTTCCCCAATCTCAAAGACTTTTGGGAGGATTGCAAAGATGAGTTTGAGGTCAGAAAAAGAGACTGGACGAGGTTTACCTTGAAGCAAATTCAGGATTTCAAGATGGAATGGGTCGTTGAAGGCATTGAAGATGATGAATCAGATCTAATTTATCCCTTCTATTTTGAAGAAATCTAGAATCAACCTCTTCCTGCTATTAATTGGGCAGATCTAGAGGTTAGAGATGTCAGAGAAAGCACTAGTTTTGTGATCAAGAAGTTAGAAGCTTGGATCAGGAAGAAGATAGCTCAGATGACTGCTACCAAATCGACAAATAAGAAAGAGACATCAATAGGAAGAAGTGATCAGCAAGATAGTTCCACTTCATCAGTCCCTTCCTGCATACCAGTTATTGATGTTCTTTCTCATTAGAGAACCCAGGGAAGTTGTGGAGATGAAGACCCTCCGAGGAGAAGCAATCTCCAAAACAAATGTGGAGATGAACCCAGGCATAAGAAGAAGAAACCAAGGTTGAGGGAAAAAGAAATAGGTTCTACTTCAAGAGAAGAAGAGGAACAAGAAGAAGTCTTATTTGATCCAGGGTTTGATGAAGCCATACCGACTACATCTTCTTCCATACTCATTGAGTCTCCTCTCCTTGAAGTACCACATTCTACTTCAGTTATGGAGCCTCCTTCCTCGAAGTATCTAGTGTTTCAAACAAAAAAAGTTGAAGAGAAAGCAACCTCACTAATACCTGAAAAACAAGATCTCTAATCAGGTAATGCACATGAGCTATCAGAAGATCTTTCACTACCATGGTTAGAACAAATCCTATTGAAGAAAAGGAAGGTAGAAGAACTGGTGATTCCTAGATTTAGTACAATTTCTGATCTCTTTAGGAGATCCAAGAAGCTGAAGAAGATCAAGGTGGCTTCAAGAATAAAAATTGACTCTAATTCAGGAAACATGTACCTTGCGATAGCTCAGCCCACTTCTAAAAGAAATGTGAATGAAGCCACTCCGGCAAACTTTGTTATGTCAAGGATTGATATGGGCCCATCCATTCATGAGGCCGACATACAAAACTTGAATGTGGTAGTTGCAAGGTTAGTGGAAAGGACCAAAAGGGAGAAGCAGTCGAAAGATCAGTTAAAACAACAAGTACAGAGTCTATCTTCTTACTTGAAGACCATAGTCGACACTTATACCATGCCACTTAGCATTGATCATCAGTCAACCATTTGGGGCCAAGAAGGAGAAATTGAAAAAGGTACTCTTGATAGTCTGTAGAAATATCAAATTTATGGAAAAACCACTGAGAATTGGGTGAACAAAATCAAATCTATTGTATTTGATTTCATTGTTAAGGCAAAGGCAATGCATGATGAGACCTTAATAAAAAAAGGAGGTCATTGAAAAAGAGTTGAAAAATGTCAGGAAAGAAGAAGTTCTTTGGAAGGATATCTTGAAAGATTTTGCGAAAATGATGGAGATTGATGTCAACATCCTCGTAGCAGAAAAGATCCTACCTGGTACAGAGGAAAATTAATTAGAAATTTGGATAGAGAGAATAAGTTGGAAATTGGTAATTATTGAGCAAGTTTCAATAGAATAGGAAAGGCTGATGTTTACTTGTGAATGAGTATCTGCAAAGCTTCAGTATCAGCTCAGTCTCATCCTCTCGAGTGTATCATTGATGGGAGAATCATAGGTAATTCAAGATGGTTTTCAAGATATGATTGATCGACAACTTTTCAATAGAGAAGTTTTTGACGAGTACACAATGGACAAAGTGGTCGATCTCTATACTTTATTGAATATTTCCATCTCCCAAATACCAAGTATGGTGGTAGAATTGAGTAATGTCCACAGGTGACTGAAAACTTGGAAGATGAGGATAACAAACACCCTAATTCCTAAGGGCAAATCTGTCACCCCGGACATTCAACTTGTCAGAATGTTTAGAGAAAGAGAATCTGGTCTACAAGATCAGTTTCCAGAGTTCACCACTCAGTCAATGGTGCCATTGACAAGCAGAGAATAAATGCGAGTTTGAAAATTGTATAGTTCTCATTTTTGATGTGTTTGTGTGTGACTCAAGTCATGATTTTGGCTTGTTTTGTAAATAATTTTCATGATTGAGTTTCTCCTGTTCAAGTCTAGTTTTCTATCTTTATTTGTAAAGTTAGGTTCATCCTAACTCTTTCTTACAAAGTAGTTATTTTAAGTGCCTAAATTAGGTGGTTACTCTAAGAAAGTTAGTTATTCAAAATTAGTGCACTTATGAAGGTAGTTATACCAAGTAGTTACAAAAAGTGGTTAAGGTAGTTACCTTAAGTGGTTACTAACCTCACCTATATATACGGCTTTGTAATTCAATCAAAAGGGGGTTCCACTTTTTCACATGATAGTGTATGAAAGACTCAAATCATGTTATTCAAGTTTGAAAGCAATAAAGAAACATTTTAAATGTGTGTTCAACTTGATTTCACGTGTTGTTATTGGTATTTGTATGTTTCATCAATAATGATCACGTGCTTTCCTTTTGAAAGTTGCATTGTGAGAAAGATATTTCACATCAAGTTTTGATATCTCTACTTGGATGCATGGAACTTAAATTCATAAGTTTAAATCTTATTTCATCATTACTATTTGTTACTTCTTTTTTTTTGTTCTTTTAATTCCATAAAATCCAAATACCCCTATCATACGAGGGAGCTGCCCCTCTTAAACGCAAAGAGGAATCGACATAGACCTGCAATTCTTCAACTGTTGTGAGCAGGTTGTTGCTAATCCAAGTGTGAACGGAGTTACTCAAGAAGATTATTTTAAAGCAACAAATCTATTTACCAACAGGCAATAACCAAGAAATGATCACCAATAGATTTGAAATGCACATAGTGATCAAGTTTAGACTACAAAAATCCCAAACTCAACACCTATGTATACGACTTTTGGTACCACATCCTAGGACTCTATTTTAAACCATATAGGGATTTTTTAACTTAAATACCTAATGAATTTTACATTTCACCACATAGTTCTATGGCTATGTCATATAAATATCTTCCTCTAAATCACCTTGAAGGAATGTTGTTTTCAAACCCATTTTCTCGATCTCTAGATCATAAACTATTGCAATAGAAAGTAAAAAATGAATGGATGCCATTTTAGCTATAGGAAAAAATATCTCACCATAATCAACCCCCTGAACTTGAGAGTAACCCTTCACAACAAACCATACTTTGTACTTCTCAATGTTGCCATCTAAACCTATTTTCTTTTTGAACACCCATTTGCAACCAACGAGCTTGCAACCTTTAGAAATGGTATAAGGTTCAATGTGTTATTATTTTTAAGAGCTTTCATGTCTTCATCCATGGCTATTTTCCAAGACTCTACATCATTCATAAAAATAGCCTCTTCTATAGATAATGGTTCACCAACATTAGCATTAAAAGAAAATATATAGATCTCTAATCATTAGGAGAATACCCATACCTTTCTAGTGGTTGTTTATGCCTAGTAGACATTCAAACAAGCTGAGGTTTTGATTTTTCTTCTTCCTTTGATGATTAAAAAATTGTAGAGCTTTCCTCAACTTCTTATCTTTCTAAATGACCTTGACTCAACTTTCTTAGGCATTGGTGAAAATTGAATCATGTATACTTTATTTTCTTCTTTATGTTCTAGAGCTACTACATTGTAATAGAAAAAGGAGTAGTTTCTCTAAAAATAACACTTCTAGAATAAATTACCTTTCATGCAACAAGATCCCAAATCTTGTATCCTTTCACAGAATAATTGTATTCAATGAAGATAGATTTTTAATAGCCTTGTTATACAATTTTGTTTTCTTCTCCTTTAACACGTGCATATGCCTCACAACCAAAAACTCATAGATATCTAAGTGGAGGATTGTGGCTCTACCATAACTCCATTGGCATGTTATTAACAAGAGTTGATGTAGGAGACTTGTTTATCAGGTATTAGGATGTGGCTACTACTTTGGTCCAAAAATTTTATTCTAATCCAGCACCACTCAACATACTCCTATCCTTCTGCATCAAAGTCCTGTTCATTCTCTTTGCAAATCCATTCTCTTGTGGAGAATACAGAGTTGTCTTCTAACTCTAGATACCATAATAATTACAGAATGTTTCAAACTCATTGAAGAAAAATTCACCACCATTATCTATCGTTAAGCATCTAATCTTCCTTTTAGTTTGCAACTCAACAATTGCTTTAAATTCTTTGAAATGATTAAAAAGATCAACTTTATTCTTAAGGAAATAAACACATGTCCTCCTATTGAAATCATCAATAAAAGAAACATAATAAACTGATTTACTAATAGAAGGAGAATTAGCTAGGGCAAATACATCTGAATGGATAAGATCCAAAATACTAGAACACTTATGGAACTTGAGTAGAACTGAATGTAGTTTTTTTTACCATGCTTGAAAAAGTTAAATTGAAGATTACAATCATCCATCTATTGAAAAGATTTTGTTTTTCAAGATCCATAGTCCCTTCCCTCCTATGTGGCCAAGTCTTTGGTGCCATAACATGGTCTTCTCTATAGGCAACTTTATCTTGGTAGATAGAGCACCCTTGGGTACCCAAAAGCCACAACCATCTATTGAAGATGAAACCATCTTTTTTTGGAAAAGTAGTATATGACTTAATCTTAACTTAAGTACTATTGCACTCAACCATGCATGCATCAAGTTGGTACAATGTACCCAATCTACTTCCTCTTTCTATCACGATAGTACCTCTCACCATTTTCACATCTACTTCAGAAAAGTGATCATACACTCCCACATTTATTAGCTTGCTAACAGATAATAAATTTCTTGTTAGTCTCATGATATGCAAGACACCATCAAATCATCTAACTCTACCATTAAAAAATTTCACATGAATACTTCCACAGCCAACAATATTAAGGAAAGAACTATCACCCAAATACACCTTATCACCATCACATTTTTAATACTTACTAAACCTATTTCTATTAGAATCCATGTGGAAAGATGCACCTAAGTCAATCAAACATGTAGTACCACCTACACGAGTGGCCAAGGCTATAGTAAAAGTGTCTCTATCTTCCTTTTCAAACTCATAATCAAGATCTTGCTTCTTCTTTTTCTTCTCTTCTTTATAGTCCTTTTGGAAGTGTCTAGATTTGCCATAGTTCTAGAATATCACTTTGGACTAAGCAAAAGATTTTGATCTCCCCTTATCCTTGAACTTAGAATGGCCATGTTGCTTCTTATTCTTGCCTCTTTTTCTGGTTGTCCTCAAACAGTCAAAGCCTCTTTGGAATTTAGAGAGACCTTCCTTCTCATTTCCTTAGAGAGTAGAGAACCAACAACATCCTTCACCTTCAAAGTGATTGAAGTGCTATCTATGGCTATGACTAGGCTATCCCATGAATTCCGCAATGAACATAACAAAGTTTCACACTTTTCTTCTTCATCCATCTTAACCCCAAGTAAGGTCAACTGAGTCACAAACATATTGAATGTTTCCAGATGCTTATAAATTAATCCACCTTCTTCCATTCTCAAGTAATACAACTTCTTCCCTAAGAAAATCTTATTTACTAGATATTTGGATTGATATATCTCACCCATCTTCTTCCATAGTTTCTTCAAAGTGGGTTCTTTGTGAACATTTATCAGAATTAAGTCTGCAAGGCATAGTCTTATAAAACGTTAGCTTTTCTATCCATTACATCATATCTTGCAACCAAAGTTGGATCTGTATGCCTTTGGACATTATCATCCACTGCATCCCATAGATCTGTATCAATCAATAGATCTTGTTAGAACACGAGGATATACTACAAGTGGGGGTGAATCATTATATTTTAAAACTTATCCCAATTTAACTTTATCAATCAAAACTTCTAACTACCTTAATTATAAGATAAACAAATTAAATCAATTAAAGCACAACACATAGGCACACAACCACAACACTAGATTTACATGGAAAACCTAAGAAGGGAAAAACCACAGTGAGCAAGATGCTTGGATATACTGTCCAAATCAAGCCTCATAAATAAAAACAAGATTACAATATTATTTATGGCATACAACCCAAAGGAAGTTGCAACTCCCTAAAATGCAATACAACATCACTTATAGAATGAGGCTACAACCTTTGTATATCACACTTGACAATTTTCATTGATCAACCACATCCGTAACAAAATTCACACTGAAATAAATCTTCAATTCCTTTGCACAACAAGTTTTGCTACCTTCAACACACTTCCACACACATGCTCACTTACTTTCACATTTACATCAATATCCTCACACACACTCACACACTCTTACATTCCTCAACAAACAAGATCTTGCATTTATAGCTTTCACAAATTTCAAAATCTTTCTCCCATGTTGACCACAATGAAACGTGTATTCATGAAATGTGCAAGGCCACACCAAGTCAGCATACAAAAGATGTAGAAAACCAATGTGGTTTGAGAAAAGTGATAAATAGGACCTATTATTCATCAACATATTGTTCCAAGAAGGGACATACTTCAAATCATTTGGCAGGAACATCAAAACACATGAAGTCAGCCCAACAAACACTTATTCTTCCACACAATAGCTCCAGGCGTAAAGTAGTATCGGAGGGATCAATTAACATCATGTAGATAATCACACAAGCAACATAAGACTTACACAAACCTTCTCAACCAATCCTTCCTTGGAAACATATGTTTTCTTTTTGGTACAAACAATTAGAAACTAAGTCTGGTATCACAAACGAACACTAAACACACAGTCTTGGCATAGAGCATTGAAAAACCAACTTGCGGTGCACTTCAACACCTAAAACTTGAAGTAAACCATCAAATTAGATATCTGAACTCATCCTCCATACACCAAAGCCAAAAGATGAACTATAGTGAAATGTGGTGGCTTCTGCTTTCTTCTCCACGCAGTCTTAGTGAGCAACAAGATATGTCTTTGTTCTGTTGACACCAGAGAACCTTTGTGGTACACCTTATCAACTAAAACTTGAATATTACCATCTTATTCATTTATATATGATCATCCATCAAACCGCAGGACCCCAACTTCAAAGGTAGAGAAATGTGGAGCATTTCCTAGACGCATCCTGACTGCAACAACTCTAAACAACTATCTTCACTTTATGAGCTCTAGAATATTCTGAGGTAGCCTTCAAGCCCTAAAATTAGGATCATACAACATTCACATGTGTCTCTGTCTAACTTCCAAACTGCAAGGCCATACCTTTAAATGTGGAGGAATGTGAAGCATTCTCCCAAGCTTCTTTGGTGCAACTTCCAGTGCCTTAGACTTCCTGAATCTTCCTTTTAAGATTTAAGCAATGCTTTTCATCAGTAAATAATGAATACAACATTTACCATACTAGAGACATTATTCACAATAACATGTAACAATAATCACAACTCTTTTCATCAAAGCATGAGTCTTCATGTTAGCACAACCTTTGTTAATGAATTTTAGAAGAAAGGGTACAACTATGTATAGATGATACTGATCCAATAAGTACACAACTTCCACCATCTTACCCTTTACTTCACAATTTCTTTGATCATCACACCTTTGTCTTCTTCTCGATTCATTAGAGCATATACTCATCCCTTTTCTTCTCTAAACATCACTAATCAGCACACCATATAAGAATATCATACTACAACAGTCATTACCTTTGTCAACTTCACTTTCAGCCTTCTTCATCACAACATGGTTGACAACACTCCTGAACCTCACACTATTGACATAAATGACAATACAAATGCAACAATCTCCCCCTTTTGCATTGATGGTAACACTTGACCTGATATGCAACTTGCTTCCCCTTTGACATCAAGGACAAAGGTCTGGTCTTCTTTTGTACTGATCTTCCTTTAGTTGGACCCTTGTCTGCATTCTTCTTTTACTACTTCTCACCTATCAGTTCTCGTTGACTGAAAAAATCTTGTTATCCTTCAACACCTCTTGCCTATCTGCTCCCTCTAAGAGGTAGCTACCATCAATCTAGGGATAAAAATGCCTTGAACTACCCCCCTGGACATATGCACCATCTATGCATCTAGTTAGGAGTGGTAACAACCCCTAACTTCTACCTAAGATACTCAAAAGTATCCTTAGAAAGTTCCTTGGTGAAGATGTCTGCAACTTGATCCTTTGTAGGAACATACTCCAATCTGACTTCTTGATCTACAACCTTCTCTCTCAAAAAGTGATACCTGATAGATATGTGCTTGGTTCTAGAATGCATCACTGGATTCTTTGAAATATTGATGGCACTTGTATTATCACAAAGAATAGGAATAGATTCATCATAGACAACCTTGATATCCTTCAATGTTTGCTTCATCCACAACACTTGGGTGCATCAAGTTGATGCAACTATATATTCTGCCTCTGCTGTTGATAAGGAGATTGAATATTGATTCTTGCTAATCCATGAGACCAATCTATCTTCCAAAAGGAAAGTTCCTCCACTAGTAGTTCTATCATCAACACTGCCAACCCAATCTACATCAGTGTAAGAACTTGGGGAAAAGTCACCACCCTTTTGATACCACAATCCATGTTCTAAAGTGCTCTTCAAGTATTTGAATATTCTCTTGACTGCCTTCACATGTGTTTCCTTAAGATCAACTTGAAACCTTACAACCAAACATACAACTTGCATAATGTTAGGCCTTGATGGTGTTAGGTATAGTAGGCCCCCAATCATAGACCTGTACTGAGTCTAATTAGCTTTAGGTGACTCATCATCTTTACTCAAGTGGAAATTAGTTGCCATAGGAGTACTCACAGGTTTGAAATCTTCCATTCGAAACTTCTTCAACATTTCTTTAACATATTTTGCTTGAGAGATAAAGATGCCATCATTTGATTGAGAAATTTAAAGTCCAGGAAAGAATGATATATCTCCTAACATAGACATTTCAAATTATATCTGCATCTTTCTTGTAAATGTCTTACACATTTCATCATATCCACAAAATATTATATCATCAACATACATAGTAACATTTAGAATTTATTCACCTTCAGTTTTGATGTAAAGGTTACTATCTGTATTACCTTTCTTGAAACCCTACTAGAGTTAGACTTGTCCAACCTTGCATACCAAGCCCTAGGGGCTTGTATGATACCATACAAATCCTTCTTGAGTCTACACACCATGATTGGGTCTTCTGATAACTAAATATCATTCCACTGCTCTATGTAGACGTCTTCTTTCAAGACACCATTCAGGAAAGTAGATTTGAAATCCATATAATATACCTTGAATCTCTTATGTACTACAAAATCAAGAATGATTTTGATTGCTTCCATTCTTTCCACCGAAGCAAATGTCTCCTCATAGACAACATCTGCAACTTGTGAATATACTTTGTAAACCAACCTTGCTTTGTTTGTGACCACTTCTTCATCTTCATTCAACTTATTTCTAAAAACCCATTTTGATCATATCACATTCTTATCTGCAGGCCTTGGTACCAACTCCCAAGTTTGATTCTTTTCTATCTGATTCAGTTCTTCTTCCATGGCTTGTATCTATCCTTCATTCTTGCTATCCTCATTAAAGTGTTTAGGTTCTATTCTTGATAGTAAAGCAAAGTTTACCTATTCATTTGTTCTTGCAAAACTTCTTCTTGTCTGAACTCCTTCATTCTTGTCTCCAATGATCCAGGATCTTCTGAATGATTCTTTTGGACATACTTGGCTGGAGTCTTAACAGTCTTATCCTGGGTTTCATAATTTTCTTCTTGACTTCTACTACTTCTTCTATGTAGATAGGTTCATCTAACCAATAGTCTTCTTGCTCATCAAAATTTTGATTTGACTCTTCATCCACTCTTACATTTGCACTCTCAACTATCTTTCTCAGTTTTTTATTGTAGCATTTGTAGGCTTTGCTATTAGTTGAGTGCCTAAGGAAAATACCTTCATCTTCTCTTGAGTCAAACTTTCCCAGACCTTCTTTATCTCTTTTGATGTAGAATTTTGTTCTAAAAACTTTGAAATACTTGAGTATTGCAGGTCTTCCATTCCAAAGATCATAAGGTGTCTTGTTATTGTACTTTCTTATCTATCCTCTATTAAGAATGTAGACTGTGGTATGAATTCCTTCTTTCCAATATATATCAAGCAGTTTGGCTTCACTCAACATTATCCTAGCCATTTCTTGGATAGTCCTATTCTTTCTTTTTCCAATGCCATTTTGTTAAGGGGTTCTAGCAGTTGCATAGTGCCTTTTGATTCCATATTCTTGACAAAATTCTATAAATTCATTTGATGTGAACTCACCACCTCTATCAAACCTTAAGCACTTGATTCTAGAATTCATTTCATTTTCAACAATAGACTTGAAGATATTGAATCTACTGAAAGATTTTGATTTTTCTTTCAAAATGGTAACCCATGTCATTCTAGATAAATTATCAATGAACAACATAAAATAAATCTCACCTTGTAGGCTTTTTGTCCTAGTTGCTCTACACAAGTCAGTATGAACCAGTTCCAAAGGCCTTGTAGTAGAATATTCCTTGGACCTGAAGGCTATATGTGTCTAGTTCCCAATCTAACATTTCTTGCATACGGTGCTTGCAGGCTTGGTGATCTTTGGCATGTCTCTTATTGCTTGCATGGAATTGATCTTCACAAGATTATCAAAATTGACATGCCCCATTCTCTTATGCCACAACCAACATTCATTTTTTTGTCCTAAGAGACAAGTCCTCTCATTAACCCCTTGCAAATTATACAAGTTTCCTTCTATCTTAAATCCTTCTACCACCAAATTTCTAGATTTTTTTGTTCACACTTGATCATGAAATGTGAGATTATATCCTTTGCTACATATTTGACTCATACTGAGAAGATTATGCTTGAGACTTTCTACATAAAGAACATCATGTGTCTGAGAGTTTCTATCAATGTTTATCACACTTTCTAGTGATCTTTGTAGAAGAGTTATCTCCAAACCTAACCAATCCACCATTCCACTTGCCAAGATTGATGAACTTGCTCTTATCACCAGTCATGTTGTAACATCAGAAAATGTCCCCTTGGGGGCTTTTCCCTCTTAAGGTTTAGCTCTCGGGTCTTTTATTTATATGTATGACATCTTGCATCATATTTTGACATCTTGATGAAATGAGCCCTAAGTTTGATGACAAATGGGACCTAAGGGGATCCCTTGAACCTAACCCTAACCAAAATAGGGAGGGGGGGAATTTTGCACCTGCGCCCTAGTCCTGTCCTATTTTGGGTCAGTCCCAAATTTTGTGTGTCGGCTTGTGACCGTTATTTAGGTCCTATTCTGACACAGTAAATTTGAATTATGAAATTCTTGGTGAGAGTGTTTGTAGTTGCATATATAAGCATGTTTAGGCATTCATTTGTAAACTAGATGATTACTAGCTAGCAATTTGGATTTCAAGTTTATGTGAAGGTGATTCAATGCATTCATTGTGTAGAAAGACCAGATTTGTGTTGCCTATGTGTTTGTATTTGCAGATTTGAACAATCATCTCCTCATGGCATGAAGAGATTCTTCCTCCCATGAGATCTTCACTACAAGGTGACATCATTTGTGTTTTCGAGCATTTATCATTTGGTTTTTGCCTCTGCCTCCAAGGGCATGCACTCTCTATTTGACAACAGTGTTTGGAAGACTTGAATGTCTCTCTGGGGCTTGACTGAGGCAAACCTCTAAACAGGTCACAACTCACTCCCAAAGTTTTCTTGATTACAGGTTACAGGTTGGAGATACAGGAAAAGTTAAGTTGCAGGAGGGCATTACAGAGTGTCAGATTCATAGATCTGAGTTGAAAATAGCACCCTGGACTTGGGCACTTGCTCTTTAGTCCTTTAGATTCCATGATGGGAAAATGTCTATGACAATAGGAACATGTTGCAGATTGAGCTTCTAGATCCTGACAAAAACCTAGGCATTGGACTTGGGTGCCCGCTCCTTAGTCCCCAACTATTCCACTTTCGAACTCTAAAAATAGGTGCAGAGTTATTTATCATTTTACATCTTTCTGTAGCAGCATTTTTTGATATTCATCCATTTGTTGTCGTATTTGCATAATTAGGGTTTTGATATATAATTGAGTATAATTGACAATAAAATCATACAAATCCAAGTTTCCCTACATCTCATAGTGACCTAGGGTATTATAGTACATGGAAGCTTGACCCTAGGTCCTTGAATGAAAGGGTGAAAGAAGGATACATACACTAAACTACCAAACACCAATCATCTAAATTCCACCCTTTCCATTTTGGTGAACCCGTGTTGTTGGACTTGTTTGCACCTTGTTGGGTGTTTTGCTTCAGATTTGCATTGATTTCATTCATTCATATTATCATTTTGTTGCAAGTATGGGCCTAACCGGTGTTGTCATTTATGTCAACATACTCATGTTGCATTGATGACAAGGATTGGATGAGCTATGTGCTAAGGATATTGAGAAAATTAGTCATATCAGGAAGAAAGAAGAATAGTGAAGATAGTAAGGTAAAGATCTAAGATAAGATGACTATCAGAGGATGCAGTTCAAAGGGTTTGTAGATATGAGTCTTAAGATGATCCAGTAAAGATTTCAGAGGTCCGCATGAAGATCTGAAGAAGTTATAGCCGCTCAAGTAAAACCGGTTCCGACAGGTGTTCAGAGGTGACAGAGTGACACAAATAGGTCCGGTGGGATCCGGAAATGCAATATCCTATTTTATGGATTTGGTGGAGTGTTTAGGGAGTCAATGTGAAGAAACAACTCAATTGGTTCATGGTTTGGAGGTCCGCAAGTATCTATTCCATTGTGACAGTGATGACAGTCTGTGTTCTTGAGGTTCTGGATGAAGGAGATAAGGATTTTAGTAAGCAGATGAAGTGTGGACATTCTTGGTGATTCAGGCAAGCTTGTGGTGGTCTTTGGATTGTGTCCAGTTCATGTTGGTGGTCCGCATTAGAGTTTGAGCTTGCAATTTGAGCTCGCAATTAAAGAATAACTTCTAGATGATGGTGTTCTTCTTAAGTTTGGCCGACTGGATGAATTACATATTTTGTGGATATTCCTGTAGTTGTTTGCCAACTTAGATGATTATTCCTAAGTCGATGTCTTGTATAAATAAGAATTTGTAAAGTCATTTCAAAGTGTGTCTTGTGGAGATGTGAGTGTGGTAGCGAGGAAGAGAGTGAAAGGCAGAGCAGAAGTTTATGGGCTTAAACAGAACTGATTCAAGCATGGTGAAGATGCTATTCTCCAGTTCAAGTTTGTGATACTTATTATCTTGTAGACAGTGTGTCTCTTGTAGGCAGTGAGCCTCTTGTGAGCAGTGTGCTCAGGCAGTGAGCCCTAATTAACATGTGCCATTTTGTTCTTTCTATTCTTCTAACATAGAATACAATCTTGGGTTAATCACCCCATGGTTTTTCCCTTAACCAGGTTTTCCACATCAAAATCTTGGTGTCTTATGTGTTGATATGTTTCTGCTCTTGATTCAATGCTTTATGTCTCCATGATTGATTTATTAATATGCTTCTAAATCACAAAGTGGATTTAAGTGTTTGACAACTGATTCACCCCCCCTCTCAGTTGTCTATCCTGAATCTAACAATTGGTATCAGAGCCAAGTTCCTCTAAAAGGAGCTTAACCACTTGAGGAGATCCAGGATGTCATCCTACAAGAAGGATAGTCTAAAGTTTGATGGAACCAATTTTAATCTTTGGAAAAGTTGCATGCAATGTCACTTGCAATGTATGGGAATGCAGTACTGGACCATGGCTACAACAAAGTATACGCCTCCTTAGAATGGCCCAAAATCTGCAAGTGAAATCACAGATACTGAAAACAATCTGCGAACTAAAGAAGCCCTTCTAAGCGCCTTGTCTGATTCAGACCTTACAAATGTTTTTGATCTACAAACTGCTTTTGAGATTTGGGAAAAACTGGAACTTCTGCATGAAGGAGACAAATATGTTAAATGTGCAAGGCTACAAAGTTTGAAAGGAAAATTTGAAAATCTAAAGATGAGAGAAGATGAAAATATCACTACCTTTATGCCAAGAGTAAATGAGCTTGTTTGTGGCATTAGATGTGCTGGTGGAGTTTTGGATGAAGATGAGATTATTGGCAAAGTTCTCAGATCCCTTCCTGCTTCTTATAAAATCAAGGTTGCTGCCATTGAAGAATTCAAAGCCCATTCAAGTGTCACAAGAGATCAATTGGTTGGTAAATTTGCCGCATTTGAAATGACCAAGTTTGGAGATATCCCCCCCAAGACTTAATATGCATTCAAAGCTAGTGCTTCAGTGAAAGGAAAACAAAGGTTTGATCCGGGAGAGAACTCATCAAGGAACCTATCATGGTATGAAAAAGAAAAAAGAGACATGGAAGAAGAAGAAGCAGAAACTACTCAGCTTGAAGCCCTTATTGCAAAGAGACTACCAATAGGATCTGGTATGTATGAAGGAAAACTACCTTTTAAGTGTTTTAACTACAATAAGATTGGTCATTTTGCCTCAAGGTGTCTGAAAAGATTTTCAAGACCAAATCCTAACAGATCAAGGTTCTAAAAGAATTGTTAATATGTTCATGAAGGGGATGATAATGAAGGAGTAACAGATGATGAATCAAAGACAGGAAACAAATCTGGAAGTGATTGGGTGTTTATTGCCATCAAGGAAGAAGATCCAATGCCCTCTGAATATGTCAATCATAAAGTTGTAGAAAGAGCTCTGGCTGCCCAAATTGAAGAAAAGGATGATTGGGTCATTGATAGTGGATGCTCTCACCATATGACTGGTGACAAAAATAAGTTCATAGATTTGGAAAGGTATGAAGGAGGAGTGGTAAAATTTGGAGATAATTCTGCTGGTAGAATCAGAGGTAGAGGAACTATTTCTTTTGATGGAAAGAACAAAACTGGTAATGTACTGTATGTTGAAGGATTAAAGCACAATCTTCTCAGTGTTGGACAGTTGGTGGACAAAGGCTATGATCTCTGATTCAAGAATGGAAAATGTCAGATCTTTGAAAGTTTTAGAATAGAGATTGCATCCGGTACTCAGACAAAAGGTAATATCTTCCATTTAGTTGGTACTGGTAAAAGTTGTCTATTGTGCAAATTGATCAGAGTTGGTAATGGCATAGGAGGATGTGTCATGTGAATTTTGATAATATCATCAAGATAAGCAACACTCAGGCTATAAGAGATCTTCTAAAATTGGTGAAACCTACAAATAGTTTGTGCAAAGAATGTCAGTTGGGGAAACAAAACAGAGTCTCATTCAAAAGAAAGGAACAATCTTCTACCGGATTATTGGACTTAGTTCATACTGATCTATGTGGTCCGACAAGAATAAGGAGTGTGCAAGGTGATAGATACTTCATGTTATTAATTGATGACCATTCCTAGATGATGTGGGTTACCTTCCTAAAAGAAAAATTAGAAGTTCTTGAGAAATTCAAAATATTCAAGGCTATGGTAGAGAATGAAACCAGATTAAAATTAAAATGTCTGAGGTCTGATAGAGGTGGGGAATTCACATCCAGTGAGTTCATAGAATTCTGTGAGAAACATGGAATAAAGAGACAATTGTCTGTTCCTAGGACTCCACAACAGAATGGAGTAGTGGAGAGAAAGAACCGGACCATCCAGGAAGCTTCTAGGACCATGATGATGGAAGCAAATGTTCCTCAGATCTATTGGAGAGAAGCTGTCAGCACTGCAGTCTACACTCTCAATTGAGTTCAAATCAGAAGCAATATCGGTAGGACTCCTTATGAACTTTGGTTTGGCATCACTCCTATTGTGAGGTATTTTAGAGTCTTTGGTAGCAAATGTTATGTTAAAAGAGATGAAGATTTAGGAAAGTTTGATGCTAGAAGTGATGAAGGAATATTCTTGGGTTACTCTACTCAAAGCAAATCATACCGGTGTTATAACAAGAGACTGAGAAAGATTATAGAAAGTACAAATGTTAAGGTTGATGAAGAAATTGAAAAACCTTCAAGGTTTTATGAATATGATGAAGATGATTAGAATGGTGTTTTGATTCAAGGAGCCCAAGCTCCTTCTGAAATTTAGAATCAACTAATCTGGTAAATCAGGAAGAAGAGATGAGTTATAATGAGCCTGATCAAGAATTAGAAGTGCAAGAAACTCCCAAAGTTCCTACGTATGTAAGACTGAACCACTCTGAAGATCAAATCATAGGTGATAAAAGCAAAGGTGTCCAAACAAGAAGGAGGATTGCTCAAGATTTAGATGAATATTATCTGATTTCAAAGATTGAACCTAAGACAATGAATGAAGCCTGCAATGATGATAGCTAGACTAAAGCAATGGAGGAAGAGTTGATGCAAATTGAGAAAAATCACACTTGGGATCTTGTTCCCAGACCTAAGAACAAGAATGTGATTGGTACTCAATGGGTCTTTCGGAATAAATTGAATGAAATTGGTGAAGTAATTAGAAATAAAGCTAGATTGGTCTATAAGGGTTACTCTCAAATAGAAGGAGTTGATTTTGAAGAAACTTTTGCTCTGGTGGCAAGAATTGAAGTAGTCAGATTATTTCTTGCCTTTGCTGCCTTCAAGGATTTCAAAGTATATCAGATGGATGTCAAGTCTACCTTCCTGAATGGTGACTTGGAAGAAGAAGTTTACATTGAGCAACTGGATGGATTTCAATTGTTTGATCATGGTGATATGGTCTACAAGTTGAAGAAAGAACTATATGGACTCAAGCAAGCTCCAAGAGCCTAGTATGAAAGATTGGATAAGAAACTTGTGAAGATTGGTTTCAATAAAGGTACTGCTGACATCAATTTGTACTTCAAAATTGATCATGAAAATATCTTGATTGTTGAAGTGTTTGTTGATGATATCATTTTTTGAGGAAGAGATAGTATGTGCAAAACCTTTGCAAATCAAATGAAAAGTGAATTTGAGATGTCCATGCTTGGGGAAATGAATTTCTTCTTGGTTCTGCAAATCATTCAAACTAAGAAAGGAATCTTCATTCCTCAGACCAAATATGTGAAAGAATTGTTGAAGAAATTTGGGATGGAAGAATCAAAACCAATGTGTACTCCCATGGCAACTGGATGTAAATTGAGCAAAGATGATGACTCTCCTAAGATTGATCAGAAAAAGTACAGGTCAATGATTGGAGGATTGTTGTATCTCACTCAAACCAGACCTGATATTATGAATGCTGTTGGTCTTGTTGCCAAATTCCAAGTTGATCCTAGAGAATCTCATGTCATGGAAATCAAGAGGATTTTTGGGTATCTAAAAGGGATAGTTGAGTATGGTTTGTGGTATCCTAGAGATCATAATTTCTCTCTTCATGCATAGACAGATGCGGATTGGGCAGGAGATGTGGATGACCGGAAGAGTACCAGTGGTGGAGCATTCTTTTTGGGAAAGAGATTGGTTTCTTGGCTGAGCAAGAAACAAGAGGCAATATCTTTGTCCACTACAGAAGTAGAATATATTGCAGCAGCAGGTAGTTGTACTCAAGTTTTGTGGATGAAGCAAATGCTAAGAGACATAAGGGTAGAGTATGAGGAGCCTATCATAATTTCTGTGATAACTCAAGTGCAATAAATATTTCTAAGAATCTGGTGTTGCACTCAAAGACTAAACATATATCTGTCAAGGTTCACTTTTTGAGAGAACAAGTGAACAAGAATGAAGTCAGATTGGAGTTTGTGCCTTCCAAGGATCAGATTGCAGACATCTTTACTAAACCTCTACCTAAGGACTCTTTTGAGTATCTCAGGGAGAAGTTAGGGGTTATTTCCCCTCCAATGATGAACTAAAATGCACTGATGTGCATCATTCAAGTGGATATCACAGTCATATCTTGTGATCTAGATTGATGATGGGGAACTGCTACTCAGGGGGAGCAACTGATATGATTATGAAGTGGTAGAATTGCAAGTATGTGCCCTTTGCCACTGGGGGAGAGAAGACATGTGAAAAAAAAGTCGTTGCTGATCAAAGGGGGAGCAGGAAAGGAAGAGAAGACATGTGAATGGTTGTTGCTGATAGGGGGAGTTGTGACACTAAGGAGAAGTTCTTGTCTTGATGGTTAAAACAGTTTTTCACATTATATGTTTCCGTCAATGACAAAGGGGGAGATTGTTACAAGTATGGGCCTAACCGGTGTTGTCATTGATGTCAACATACTCCTATTGCATTAATGACAAGGATTGGATGAGCTATGTGCTGAGGATATTGAGAAAATTAGTCATATCAGGAACAAAGAAGAACAGTGAAGACAATAAGGTAAAGATCTAAGATAAGATGACTATCAGAGGATGAGGTTCAAAGGGTTTGTAGATATGCGTCTTAAGATGATCCAGTAAAGATTTCAGAGGTCTGCATGAAGATCTGAAGAAGTTATGGCTTCTCAAGTAAAACTGGTTCTGACAGGTGTTTAGAGGTGACAGAGTGACACAGATAGGTCCGGTGGGATCTGAAAATGCAATATCCTAATTGCAGATTTGGTGGAGTGTTTAGGGAGTCAATTTGAAGAAACAAATCAATTGGTTCATGGTCTAGAGGTCTACAAGTATTTATTCCATTGTGACAGTGATGACCACTGTGTTCTTGAGGTTCCAGATGAAGGAGATAAGGATTTTAGTAAGCAGATGAAGTGTGGATGTTCTTGGTGATTCAGGCAAGCTTGTGGTGGTCTTTGGATTGTGTCCAATTCATGTTGGTGGTCTGCATTAGAGTTGGAGTTTGCAATTAAAGAATAACTTCTGGATGGTGGTGTTCTTCCTAAGTTTGGTTGACTGGATGAATTACACATCTTGTGGATATTCCTGTAGTTGTTTGCTGACTTAGATGATTATTCCTAAGTCGATGTCTTGTATAAATAAGAATTTGTAAAGTCATTTCAAAGTGTGTCTTATGGAGATGTGAGTGTGGTAGCGAGGAAGAGAGTGAAAGGTAGAGCAAAAGTTTATGGGCTTAAACGAAATTGATTCAAGCATGGTGAAGATGCTATTCTCCAGTTCAAGTTTGTGATACTTATTATCTTATAGACAGTGTGTCTCTTGTAGGCAGTGAGCCTCTTGTGAGCAGTGTACTCAGGAAGTGAGCCCTAATTGGCATGTGCCATTTTGTTCTTTCTATTCTTCTAATAGAGAATACAATCTTGGGTTAATCACCCCATGGCTTTTCCCTTAACCGGGTTTTTCACGTCAAAATCTTGGTGTCTTATGTGTTGATATGTTTCTGCTCTTGGTTCAATGCTTTATGTCTCCATGATTGATTTATCAATATGCTGCTAAATCACAAAGTGGATTTAAGTGTTTGACAACTGATTCACCCCCCCCGCCCTCTTAGTTGTTTGTCCTAAATCTAACACATTCATCTTATTGCATTTGAGAACTTACAAAAAAATTGAAAAATTGGAAAAAATTGAAAAAAATTGCATGCTAAGGGTTTCTATTTTGCATCAATTAATTTGAATTTCATCAAATTTCTATTTTTTGCATTCGTTTTGAGTTAAATTGTGAAAAAATATAAAAATTCAATAGATTGCATTGCATTTTCATCATAAAATTGCTAGGGTTTTGTTGAAAATTATGAATTTTGCATATAACCTAGTAATTTCAAAATCTAGGGTTTGTAGGTAAAATCTTGTTTCAGATTTTTCTACTGATCTAAGACACTCATTCAAATTTTCATTTTTCTGTAGTGTTGCATTTTAGTGTAAATTTATATTTAGATCTCAAAAATTTGCAATTTTACATAGAAAATTTCAACAAAAAAATAGCATTTTCATTAATTTTTCATTAGATTTGCACTTGCATTTTGCATCATAGGGCTTGGAAATCATTTTCAAATCTGAGTAAATTTAATTTTCACCATACATCATATTTCAAAATATTCATATAAAATTTTTACTAGATTTGGCCTTATCAACTCTCTAGATTTGCACTATAGGCATGTTGTAAAGAATATTTTTGCACTATTTGACTTACATTAGGGCTATTATCTACTTCCCCTCCTAAAATTCTTTACAACACCTTGTTATGGGCCTCTTGTATTGAAAATTTGGCAAAAAATTACACATTTCTGCTATATTTGCCCTAGGGTTTGACCTAGTTTGCACTCCAAGTGTGTTGTAAAAGATTTTATGCTTCTAGGTGACTAATACCATTGCTATACTTTTCTGTACCTCGTAAAATTCCTGTAATACCCCTCATTTTTTGTTTGAGATAGATATTAGTTTTCTATTGTTTTAGACAAGTTTGAGACAGTTAGTAGTTTTATATTGCACTTTGACCGTTGAGATTTTTGAGATGTTAGACTTATGTTTGATGTTTATTATGATCATGATGAACTATGTTTGACTGAGGTGGTTTTTGACATATGTTATGAGTTTTATGATGACATTATTGATATTTTAGCTCATGATGTATTTCAACATGTTTAGTTGATGGTTAGTTGGATTAGGTAGATTGATATAATCTTGGTTACGTAGTTGAATGTTATCTAATTTCTAGTTAGGGATGCATATGTTTATTGTCATGATTTCGGAGAAGGGACAGTGTAGTATTGCTCACTCCGAGCACCCTACAACACTACAAATCTCTAACTATGTGTATGTGTTATATATGTATATATATACTTGTATGCAACATAATGTTTTGATATAGGTTGCAGGTACCGGGCCTCGACTCCACCTGACTTAGTAGGTCTGAGTGGGCCCTTGCACCAATGGATAACGTTGATGGGAGATGACATGAGGTTTTTCCCCTAAGCTAGTTCAGTCTTCAGATTGTTGGTCGTCTAGTGGTGTGTGGGTTATTGTCGAGTTTTTTTGGTTAGTTAGCCTATGTGTATTTTGGTAATGCATAATATTATTTTTATAATGTTAGTAGCATGTCGTAAAACTTGAAATATTATTTAAGCAAATTTTGACATTGATTAAAATTAATTATTTTTAATGTTTTTAAAAGTATCTGAGTCATAAGTTTATTATGGTTATTTATAGAATAATACTAGTGAATAATTTAATGTGGTTAGTTGTCATTTATGACTCTAGATTGGGGAATCTCTGTTATAAGTAAAAATTTAAAATTCTTCTGGGAGGGGGATTCTCGGCAACAGATTGGAGATAGTGGGCATTTATGACTCTTGGCTATTTTGCTTCGAGGGGATTTTATTTGGGGGAGGAGTCATTCAGAGGGAGGGAGGAGGAAGAGAAGTTCTGCAGAAGGATTCAATTTTTAGAGCATGAAAAGTATGGGTATGTCAATATTGCTGTATAGTTAAATTCTGTGAATTTCTTTATTCTTGCCTATGTTGTGCTCTGAGAAATTAGAATTTTTTGTTGCCTAGTTTGCTCTCGAAGTTTTGGAAACTCTGAATCTGAGTCATCTTCCTAAACGTCCTAGCTCCTCAAAGGAAACTGATCCGTAATTCATCCTTCTTCAACTCTGTAATCATTCTGCGACTTGATGGATGCTCTTGCAGGATGATTCAACAATAGAGTTAGCCTGCAAAACCATCTCACTACAACACTTATCTCCTTCTTTGAAGGGATCAACTGTAATCTTTTCTCTGTAGTCCAATCAAGCATATGGATTCTTGTCATTTTGGGATTACCTTGATTTCAAAATCTCATCTCCCTTTTTCACCACTGATTCATTGCTTCACTTGAGCGTCAGATTTCTGATATAGTGCTTGTAGGACTCTGGGAATGTGAGCTCAAACTGCATGTCCCTCATGCATCCATGTCATTCTCCTTGAAGGATATAATCAAGTTCTTTTAGCAATCCCTTTGAAAAACTCTTTATCACTTAACCTGGTCCACCTTGTGAGGGAAAATCTTCAAGTTCCAATAGAAGTTTATTATGGTTCGATGCTCCTCACCATCACCCTCAGGGACTGTCGACCTGATGTAATCATTTTACATGAAGCTGTTGCCAAAACACATAGTGTTTCCTCTGTTTTGTGAGACCATGTCTATCCTTGGCAACATCCTATTGTTGCCCTAGTCTCATCGTGTCTCTCTCTATAGATGCTGAGCACCCAAACCAGTCCATCAGCTAAAGATTGAAGATGAATCATGACTCCTCTTGATAGCTTAATGGTGGTGGTATTCTAGATCTATGAAACCCTCGCCCTATTTGCGCCCTCATGATTCCCCTATGCTGATTTTGTTCAAACTTTCAAATCTCTGTAATTGATTTCCCCTTGGTCGCTGTCAGTGGTGGGTAATATAGGATATCTAAGTTAGAATGGTTGCAGATTCATACTTTCTTAGTAACCTTCCTTATTTTGTTATAGACCAGCAATAATCTAACATCTCGTTCTATGGAGTCATCAGGTAGTGTAGATGGCTATGTTTAGGATTGTAGATACCAATCTAAAAGTCTAACTTTCATTATTGCCCAATGTCCCTCAACCTGCCAGAGTAGGATCAGCCGTTGAGATTCTTCTAGACAATACTTCCTTATAAACATTCCCATATGAAGAGCCTAAGAAATTAGGTGGCTAAATATTAGTTACCATTAGTAAAATTTGGCTTTGTTGGCCACATCTAGTTTGAACTTATAGGAATATAGTACTCTTTCTCCGTGCTAGATTTGGGTAGATAGTGATCTTCTTCTAAGTGTTACCTAACTAGTTGAATAAGGTTTTGAAGAGATTAGAAAATTGGTATCACTAAAGTAATTAAACTAAGGATGATTTATTTTAAGAGCCAAATTCTATTATTTAGGGTGCGGAGTAGTTGAGTTTAATGTTTTTGGTTTTAATCTTTTGTAATAAGATTAATCATGGGGTTATTGGAAGAAGGTGTTAGAATAGAATATAATTTAATAAAAATTTTACCCTTGCCAATTGATGTCTTTACCGGTTATTTTCTTAAAATGGTCAAATTAAGATTATTCTAGAGTCAAATAAGGAGTTCAAAATAGTTCCATATAATTGTAGTCGTATTAATGATGTCTGTCATCATATTAATCTAATGATGTTTAACTATTATTCTTTCTTGAGTAGGTTTAGTGTCTTGTAAATTTCAGGCTTTGTTTATCCTATCAATAGCTTATTATTGTCGATAATGCATATCTATAGAAGTAAGTAAGATTGTTTTGGAAATGGGTTGTAATGTTGTATTAACCTTTTCATTGTAGTGTTTCATTTTTTTTAAACTTGTTCGGAAGCGGTATGTTGAGTCAATGTTATCATAGTATATGGTCATCCTTGGAACATCATTGTATATTATTATCGACATGTAATAATGATGAAATTGAGTTATTTTTCTTCTTTCTTTTCTTTGGCCCTGAGTCATATTGGTCTAAGGGAATGTCATAGTCATTTAAACCCTGGTTTCCATATCGGGAGATGTACTTTTGTATAGTGGTAAAGAGTTCAACTTACCGACTCTAGAGGTTTAACTGCTTGGGTTTCAATTTATTATTGTGTCATTCTATTCCAATGTTGTATTGATTTGAGATTTTGAAGTGGATGAGGGAAGTTTTATTGTTGAGGTTAAAGTTTGAATGGCCTATGTAATGTATTGGATTGTAAGAGATAGATGCTTTGTAGTCCCTTGTCCATGCATGTTATTAGTTTTTGGATGCTAGTTGTATGAAGGAGAGTGGCTTCCATGGTGGGGTCGGTGCCTAAAGTGGATGGTTGGATAACCCCATGGAAGTTGTAATCAAGTGATAACATAATAATTTATCTAGGTGGGTTGGGTAGTAATTCACATAACAAGATAAGTATGATACCTCACCCATGCCTTGAGTGCTCTCATAGGCTAAGGATGGGATGAGAACGCCTGGTTGGCAAGGTTGACCTCCTTGTCCCCATGAAAGGATGTGTCAACTCCGCATGTGTCACCCTATGGGGCTGGTGCCTATAGAGAGGTCGCCTGGATGACCATAGATGGGGGTAGGTTTCTAGTGAGAGATAGCCTGGATAACCCATGCTAGGACCATGCGATGACACTCTCCCTACTGCAACTTAGTTACTTTTTTTTTATCTTTGTTGTTGCCTCTGGAGTACTATATTGTCTTGTCTTGATGTGACTTGTCTTCATGATTGTCTTATCTTAATGATTGTCTTGATGAGTTGACTAGTCTTGTTGATTGGTGTAGTCTCAATTATCTATTTTATCTATGTCGAGTTGTCTTCTAGTATCCCTGGTCTTAGGGGGAACCTCATTGTTATATCCTAGCTTGGAGGGGTGGACCTTAGGGTTCCACATGGTTTGGTGGAAGAGCTTAATCCATTGGTTTTCTTGGATGTTATGGTTCGAGAACAATGTAGAAGTGTTTCTAGTTCTAGATTTGTTCTGCATCTTCAGAGTTGTAATATACATTCATAATTGTATTATATTTTAAACTGATGTGATCAGTCATGTAATCTTGTATTTGAACCTTTGTAATTATTTTTTCTCTGCAAATGAATGATGTAAATTCTCTTCTGTTGTATTATAATGTATATCACTTGTATTGTTTTGATTTCATGATTACCTGATGCAGTTATGTTCCCTAGAGGTGTTAGTTGTGCAACTTGATGAATGTTGTCAATAATGTAATGTTATCTTATGATTAATGCATTTACTTGGTTAATTTTTTTTTTAATGTGATTGTTGCATTTGTTAGTCTTACACTCTAGGGTTGCATGATGGGGCATCACATTTGGTATCAAAGCCAAGTTTAAACACTGGGTACTCTACTTATAACTGAGCCCATTATGTGACCTAGTGCTTAAAATTTGTAGATTAACTTCATCCCTGTTGTTTCCTTGTTTGTGTGTAATAAATGATCTTTGTTGTTGTAGGTAGATGCCTAGAGGTAGGGGTCGAGGTAATGGCAGAGGTCGGGGTCATGGGAGAGGTAATGGTGATAGACCTCCTCCCATTTCTCCTCATGAGAGTGCCCATGAAGGTGGGGGTCAGAATATGGAAGGTCAGGGTCAGCTTGAGGGAGCCCAGTTGTGACAGTTACTTGAGGAGGCCCTTGCCCATTTAGGCCCTAGATAGAAGGTTAAGTAGCCTAGAGGGGGTCAGGAGGTAGATCAACTGGAACCTAGGGAAAGAGAGAGATCACCTAGGTGGAGAGTGTTGACAGCTGAGCAGGAGGCCACACTAGCCAGTTATATGAGAGATCTTCTGAAGGCATGCCCTCCCACCTTCGACGGAGCTGGTAGTGGTCTAGAGGTAGATACTTAGTTATTAGATATAGATAGGTGTTTCGCCATGCATCCATATGGCAGCAACACCAAAGCTAGATGTACTATTTTGCATCTTTGAGGTTTTGCTTCGACTTGGTGGCGTTTAGAGGAGCAGAAGCTGCACTTGGACATTAGCACTGTTTCTTGGGAGTTCTTCTTAGAGAGATTCAGAGCCCATTTCCTATCTGATCATTGGAGGCAATGTCACGCAGATGAGTTCCATGAGATGAGGCAGATGGCCATGTCAGTTGAACAGTATGAGCACAAATTCTATGAGCTCAAGCAATATGCGAGTATCAGAGATAATGAGACTATGCTAGTGCAACATTTTATTAGGGGCTTGAATGCTTGGATCAGTGGAGGGGTTCATGTATTTGAACCTAAGACTATGGAGGTAGCAGTGGAGAAATCTTGGTTAGTGGAGGAGAATTTGGCTATGGCACTCGAAGGGCATACAGGTGTGCATATTGGCAGTGCACCTTCTTCAGGATTTGGTTCGCGTGGTGGGCTTACTCAGGCATCAGGATCTCATGCACCTTCAAAGGGTGGATGGCAGCAGCACTCTCAAACCAAACCAAAGAATTCTCAAACTCAGCAGGGTGTTAGATTTTAGAATAAGAAGAACTGAAGTTGGTAGCATTCTAGACAGGACCATGTTGATCACCCCACTTCGAGTACATAGTCCACATTAAGCAGGGGTAGTTTCCAATAGTCTAGTGCTTTCTAGGGTGGCGGTGGTTTTGGTAAAGGCACTGGGTGCTTCTCTTATGGTCAACAGGGCCATATTGCTAGACAGTGTCCTTAGAGGAGTACTTCAGGGTTTAGACATCGACTGGCGGTTTCAGAGCCAATGGTTGGTGATGCAGGCAAAATGCACAATCTTTGCAGTGGTTGATAACCATCAGGCAGAGCAGCAGGGAACCATGGTGGAGACTTCTAGTTTCATGTGAGGTATTGGTTTTTCTATTCTCTTTGATTCTGGTGCATCTGATTCATTCATATCTCCTTCTCTTGTGAAGCGTTGTGGCTTAGTGGCAACAAAGCAGGATGATAGGTGGCAGGTTGAGTTAGCTTCCGGGGCTAAGGTCGCAGTTGAGTCTCTAGTGCTTAGTTGTGAGTTGAGGATTGGCTCTCTATCTACTACAATAGACCTTCACATCCTACCCCTTGGTTCATATGATATAGTTTTGGGGATGGATTGGTTAGAGGCCCATCTGGCAGTGATCGATTGTCGGCATAAGTTTGTTAGTTGTGTGGATGATTCTGGTAGAGAGGTGGAGGTAGTAGGAGTTTAGAGACCTATTTCCCTACATATGATCTCCGCTATGTAGCTTAAGAGATGCATGCATCAGGGATGTCAACTTTTTGCATTGTCAGTTAGTGACTTGGAGATGGAGAGTTGAGAGGCATCTCTTGATGATCACCCACTTTTGAGGGAGTATGCTGATGTTTTTCCTTCTAAGATTCTGGGGATGCCATCTATGCGTGACATTGACTTCAGGATTGATCTTGTTCCTGGTGCAGAGACTATCTCACGAGCTCCATACAGGATGACTACTCAGGAGCTTAAGGAGCTCTGACTACAATTGGAGGAGTTGTTAGCCAAGGGATTCATTGTACCTAGTGTTTCTCCTTGGGGAGCACCTTTGATCTTTGTGAAAAAGAAGGATGGGTCTCTACGGCTATGTATTGACTATCGACAGCTCAATAAGGTGACAGTGAAAAATAGGTACCCTTGCCTCGGATCGATGATTTGTTTGACCAGATTAAGGGAGAAAAGGTGTTTTCTAAAATTGACCTTAAGTCAGGATATCACCAGTTGCGGATATTTGAGGTAGATATTCATAAAACAACATTTCACACCCGTTATGGACATTATGAGTTCATAGTAGTACCATTCGGGTTGACTAATGCACCTTCAGTTTTCACGAGCCTGATGAATGGTGTTTTCCACACTTATCTCGATAGGTTTGTCCTTGTATTTTTGGATGATATATTGATCTATTCGAGGACTATGGAGGAGCATGAGGAGCATTTGTGTTAGGTGTTGCAGTGTCTGAGAGAAAATCATCTCTATGCTAATTTATCGAAGTGCAAATTCTTTCAGACAGAGGTGAAGTATTTAGGTCATGTCATCTTTGGAGAGGGTATTGCGGTGGATCCTTTGAAGATCCAAGCTATTATGGACTGGCCTACACCTACTAATGTTTCTGAGGTCCGCAGTTTTATGGGATTGGTAGGTTACTATTACCATTTTTTTATGGAGTTTTCAAGGATTGCCCATCCTATTACTTCTCTTCAGAGAAAAGGGAAGAAGTTTGTTTGGTCAGAGCAGTGTCAGGCAACATTTCAGACCCTTAAGGAGCGATTGACTAGTGCACTTATTTTAGCAGTTCCTGATCCTACCGGGGACTTTATTGTGTGTACAGATGCTTCGTTGGAGGGTTTAGGAGTAGTTCTGATGCAGGATGGTCACGTGATTGCCTATGAGTCTCACAAACTCAAGGATCATGAATTAAACTATCCCACTCATGATCTGGAGTTAGCTACAGTTGTGGATGCCTTGGTGAGGTGGATGCATTTTCTCTTAGGGCATTGGTTTGAGTTGCATAGTGATCATTGTAGTTTGCAGTATATTTTCACGTAGCCAAACTTGAATGTGAGGCAAAGGTGATGGATGGAATTCTTGTGCGAGTATGATTTTGAGGTCAAGTATATTCAGGGCAAAGAGAATGTGGTAGCGGATGCTCTTAGTCGTCAGAGACATGAGATCTTAGCAGTCTCTCTCATAGATTATTTGAGAGGTCAGATTCTTGTAGTACTTCCAACCAACAGATGGTATCAGGAGGTGAAGTCTGAGGTTAAGTCAGGTAGACCTTTGGAGGGTAGATTTTTTGGTTACTCTCTTGAGCCAGATGGTCTTTTGCGACATTTGGGTCTTATCTATGTTCCTAGTTTGGAGGGTCTTCATACTCTAGTTTTGACTGAGGTACATTGGGCACCTTATTCTTCTCATCTGGGTGTCAAGAAGATGCATGCAGATCTTCGTCAGTTGTACTTTTGGAGTGGCATGAAGCGGGATATTGCTGATTTTGTGTCGAGATGTCTTGAGTGTCAGAGGGTGAAGGTGGAGCATCGCACCCTGCAGGTCTTTTGCAGCCTCATTTGATCCCAGAATAGAAATGGGACACCATTTCAATAGACTTCATTGTTGGTTTTCTGGCATCCTCCCATCAACATGATGCCATTATGGTCACTGTGGATAGGTTGACGAAGGTAGCTCACTTCTCTCCTGTCCGTTCTTCTTATAATGGTTCTATGGTGGCCAGAGTATTCATGGAGGACATAGTCAGACTTCATGGGATTCTTCGTATGATCATCTCTGATAGGGATCCAATATTTACTTTAGCCCTTTGGACTTCTCTACAACATGCCTTGGGGACACAGCTAAACTTTAGTTCTGTATACCATCCTGAGACTAATGGTCAGATTGAGAGGTTAATCAGGTTCTCAAGGATATGCTTAGGATGTATGTGATGGATCGGCAGAGCCGTTGGGAGGACTACCTATATCTGGTAGAGTTTGCTTATAATAATGGATATCATAGTTCTATCGGCATGTCTCCATTTCAGGCTTTGTATGGTCATACTTGTTGGACCCCACTGAGTTGGGATCATCTCGAGGATAGAGTTCTTCTAGGACCAGATATGCTTAGAGATATGAAGCAGCAGGTTGAGAGGATTAGAGAGCATCTGGTGATGGCGTAGGATAGACAGAAGAAGTATGCAGATGCTCATAGAGTCGATTGATAGTTTTCAGTTGGGGATCAGGTGTTCTTGCATGTGCAATTGTGAAAGAGTCTGATCCATTATGGAAAGGGCTCTAAGCTAGCACCATGCTTTGTTGGACCTTTTGAGGTGTTGGAGAGGATCCATCTTGTTGCTTATCATCTTGCTTTGCCACCCAGTCTTTCACACATCCATGATGTGTTTCATGTTTCTATACTTAGACCTTACTATCCAGATATTGCTCATGTTCTTGATTAGACTGCTTTACAGGTAGAGGATGAGCAGTTGGCTTTGGAGCCCGTAGGCATCCTACAACACAAGAGACTTGCTCTTAGGGGCAGAGATGTGGAGTAGGTTAGGGTCCAGTGGGATCCTAATGATGAGACTTTTGCTACTTGGGAGGATGCTTCCGGTATGAGAGAGTTCCTTACTTATTTGTAGGCTTCTAGGAGTAAGCCCGACTCTTGGGGGGAGGATGTAATGCCCCTCATTTTTGGTTTGAGACAGATATTAGTTTTCTATTGTTTTAGACAATTTTGAGACAGTTAGTAGTTTTATATTGCACTTTGACAGTTGAGATATTTGAGATGTTAGATTTATGTTTGATGTTTATTATGATCATGATGAACTATGTTTGACTAAGGTGGTTTTTGACATATGTTATGAGTTTTATGATGACATTATTGATATTTCAGCTCATGATGTATTTCAACATGTTTAGTTGATGGTTAGTTGTGTTAGTAATAATTTATGTTTGGGGTTTCAAGTCAGGTCTCTTCCCTAAAAATCCAAAAAGTTCTAATATTTTGGCCTCTGTAGATGTGAAAATGCAAGAAATCAGATTGGTGCGGGTCAAAATATGCAGTGGTGGGTCAAAATTCTCCATCGGCCCCTAAAAAATGTTAAAAACTAGGTCAAATGCATAAAAATGCATATTGGGTCATAGTTTTCAGTGTTTGTGAATGTTTCTAAGTGTGGCTAGATGGGTCTAATTATGCCAGCCATGGGACTGCCAAGTTTAAGCCCCAGTTTCTTGCTGCGCCTTTGTTTTTGATTGCTTCTCGTGGAGCGTGCCACGTGTCAGCAGTGGGGGCGGCTGCTTAAAGTTTCAAGAGTATGCGGGAGGCACCACGTGTCAGCTTCCACTGATGTTTCTTTAGAGTTTCTAAATGTTTCAAAGTGCCGCAGAAGGCACCACATGGAGGCACCCGAAAGACTCTAAATGTTTCACGGTCTCTGCCAGTGCTTCGAAGACCCTTTAAGTGTTTCTTTAGTGGGGGCAACACGGAGCTTGCCAAGTGTCGATCTCCACCAAGTTTCTGAATGACCCTATGTGTTTCCCAAAGGTAGCACAGATGATGACATGTGTCAGCTTCCGCATAAGTTTCAAACCGGAGCCTTAAAATTTCTATGCTTCGCGGATCCTGCCAAGTGTCAGCCTCCGTTGAAGTTTCAATAAGTTTCCAAGTAGGGGCGGAAGCGCCATGTGTCCCTAGTGGTTGCTACGGGAGCTGACACGCGGCAGCCTCCGCATTGTTTCTTTTTGCTTCAAGGATGAGCTGGAGGTTGTGGGCCCTGTTTCTTTATGTATCTCAAGTTTCAGTGTCGCGAGTTGTGACATGTGTCACGAGTGGAGGCCACTTCAGTCTATAGACACAATTTAATAAAGTATCGCGAGTCTCGACACATGGCTACTTCCACTGAAGTTTCTATAAAGTTTCTTTGAGTTTCATGAGGTCGCGGAAGGCGCCACGTGGCTACTTCCGCGGGTGTTTTAGAGAGTTTATTTGTGTGTTTCAAAGGGAGCGCGGAGCCCGCCATGTGTCTACCTCTGCGTGAGTCTCCAAGGGTTTCTTTGTGTTTCAAGGAAGGTGCGGAAGTCACCACCTGTCCCGATAGCTGATGCTACGGAGGCTGCCGCGTGTCCTTTTTGAGAAACAAATAGTAAAGTAAGCGATGGCCCAACGAAGGAAATATTCGGTGTCTGCGTGGTACGACCGGGTTGGCTTGTGACTTTTCAGCAATTTTTGGGGCTGTTTGATCTCGATGACTAGAGGATATATCGACGGCCAGGTTTTAAGCCTACAGCACAGGATTTTCCTAAGTATCTTCAACCGTTTTTGGCAGGAGAAACTTCTAAGGCGCGCCATTGCTACATTCCAGGGGCTACAAGTTGGTGAAACATTAATGGCAGTTTGTGCAGGAAGGCATGGGTCGAGTTGATGGGTCAACCACCTGATTTATGAAGAAAGTCCCTTAGCAACGGCCCTGATCCCAATCTCACCTACTCTGTCCTCTGTTTCTTGCTGCAGCATTTATTGTTTTGAGCGCCATTTTTCAGTGCAATGTATCTGGCAAATTTTTGGTGTGCCATGTAATTAATTTCCTGGGTCCATTCTCTTGCTATTTAAGCAGACTGTGTGACCCATTTAGAGGTTGTTGAAAATTGGACACATCTGGCTTTGTAGTAAGACAACTATTTTTGGTTGCTCTGTGCAAACAATCTTGTGAGTTTATGTATCTCCTGTTGTGTGTCTCATGCATGAATCTACTAATTTCATGATTGGTTTTATATGAGTAATGCTGTATCTGCATGTGTTTTGTTAATTCTATCTCCAGTGTTGCATGTATCCTTCTTTTGAATCTTGTTATCTAAGGGGTGTCTAGTATTCTAGAATATAGAATTCCTGTATTGAATGCTTGATCTTTCAACTTCTACTCAAGGGGTAGATTAAATTGTTTTCAGATTAAGTATTGGGAAAGATATACTGCAATAGGGATACCATAAGTAGAGATAACTTAACACTCTATTTTGGGAGGTATTTGTAAGGCAGATACCATAACATCCCCTTGATATCCAGTTTTAGTGTTCATACTGAACATTCACAGGTGTATGTCTACTGACTCCAAGCCCTGGATAGGCACCAATCTAGCTCTGTGTTGAGGTTATACACTAGGTCCAGGTTTGCATCCAAACATCAAATCAAATCATTTCATATCTTCAACCTGTTAGTTGTAGGAGTAGGATTAGGAACCCCCTACATACTCTCATACCCAACCAGACACATATGTCCAAGAATGTTGCCAACCTTGTGATCTATCATATAGATCTTGGTCCATACATGAGAGTATTCTACCTGCTATTGTCAAGTTAAATCTTTCTATCATTGAGCTAGTCAAGGTCACATCTTGAGTTATAGGGATACCCCCCTTGGTGCGACAGAACTAGAAGTGAAGGGAAGGTAGCTCACGCAACCTCCCGTAATCTGTTGGCCAAATCCGCCTATGCATTGGAGCTGGCAAACCCTCTGTAGATTTGGTAACCAACAAGTTGGATTATGTAGATTGATATAATCTTGGTTACATAGTTGAATGTTATCTAATTTCTAGTTAGGGATGCATATGTTTATTGTCATAATTTCAGAGAAGGGACAGTGTAGTATTTCTCACTCCGAGCACCCTACTATGCTGCAAATCTCTAACTCTATGTATGCTTTATATATATATATATATATACTTGTATGCAACATAATGTTTTGATACAGGTTGCAAGTACCAGGCCTCGACTCCACCTAACTTAGTAGGTCTGAGCGGGCCCTTGCACCAATGGATAACGTTGATGGGAGATAACATGAGGTTTTTCCCCTAAGTCAGTTCAGTCTTTAGATTGTTGGTCATCTAGTGGTGTGTGGGTTCTTGTCAAGTTTTTTGGTTAGTTAGCCTGTGTATTTTGGTAATGCATAATATTATTTTTATAATGTTAGTAGCATGTCGTAAAACTTGGAATATTATTTAAGTAAATTTTAATGTAGATTAAAATTAATTATTTTTAATGTTTTTAAAAGTATCCGAGTCATAAGTTTATTATGGTTATTTATAGAATAATACTAGTGAATAATTTAATGTGGTTAGTTGTCATTTATGATTCCAGATTGGGGAATCTCTATTATAAGTAAAAATTTAAAATTCTTCTGGGAGGGGAATTCTCAGAAACGGATTGGAGATAGTGGGCATTTATGACTATTAGCTATTTTGCTTTGGGGGGAATTTATTTGGGGGAGGAGTCATTCAGAGGGAGGGAGGAGCAAGAGAAGTTCTGCAGAAGGATTCAATTTTTGGAGTGTGAAAAGTACGGGTATGTCAATATTGCTGTATAGTTAAATTCTATGAATTTCTTTATTCTTGCCTATGTTGTGCTCTGAGAAATTAGAATTTGTTGTGCCCTAGTTTACTCTTGAAGTTTTGGAAACTCTAAATCTGAGTCATCTTCCTAAATGTCCTAGCTCCTTAAAGGAAACTGATACGTAATTCATCCTTCTTCAACTCTGTAATCATTCTGTGACTTGATGGATGCTCTTGCAAGATGATTCGACAATATAGTTAGCCTGCAAAACCATCTCACTACAACACTTATCTCTTTCTTCGAAGGGATCAATTGTAATCTTTGCTCTGTAGTCCAATCGAGCATATGGATTCTTGTCATTTTGGGATTACCTTGATTTCAAAATCTCATCTCCCTTTTCACCACCGATTCATTGCTTCACTTGAGCGTCAGATTTTTGATATAGTGCTTGTAGGACTGTGGGAATGTGAGCTTGAACCCCGTGTCCCTCATGCATCCCTGCCATTCTCCTTGAAGGATATAATCAAGTTCTTTTAGCAATCCCTTTGAAAACTCTTTATCACTTAACCTGGTCCACCTTGTGAGGGAAAATCTTCAAGCTCCAATAGAAGTTTATTATGGTTTGATGCTCCCAACCGTCAACCTTAGGGACTGTCGACCTGATGTAATCATTTTGCATGAAGCCACTGCCAAAACACGTAGTGTTTCCTCTATTTTGTGAGACCATGTCTATCCCTGGCGACATCCTGTTATTGCCCTGGTCTCGTCGTGTCTCTCTCTATAGATGTTGAGCACCCAAACTAGTTCGTCAACTGAAGATTGAAGATGAATCATGACTCCTCTTGATAGCTTAACGATGGTGGTATTATAGATCTATGAAACCCTCACCCTATTTATGCCCTCATGATTCCCCTATGACGATTTTGTTCAAACTTTTAAATCTTTGTAATTTGTCAGTGGTGGGTAATTTGGATATCTGAGTCGAAATGGTTGCAGATTCGTACTTTCTTAGTAACCTTCCTTATTTTGTTATAGACCAGCAATAATCTAACATCTCGTTCTGTGGAGTCATTGGGCAGTGTAGATGGCTATGTTTAGGATTGTAGATACCAATCTAAAAGTTTGACTTTCATTATTGCCCAATGTCCCTCAACCCGCTAGAGTAGGATTGGCCGTTGGGATTCTTCTAGACAGCACTTCCTTATAAACATTCCTGTATGAAGAGACTAAGAAATTAGGTGGCTAAATATTAATTACCATTAGTAAAATTTGGCTTTGTTGGCCACATCTAGTTTGAACTTATAGGAATATAGTACTCTTTCTCCATGCTAGATTTGGGTAGATAGTGATCTTCTTCTAAGTGTTACCTAACTAGTCAGATAAGGTTTTGAAGAGATTAGAAAATTGGTATCACTAAAGTAATTAAACTAAGGATGATTTATTTTAAGAGCCAAATTCTATTATTTAGGGTGCGGAGTGGTTGAGTTTAATGTTTTTGGTTTTAAGCTTTTGTAATAAGATTAATCATGGGGTTATTGGAAGAAGGTGTTAGAATAGAATATAATTTAATAAAAATTTACCCTTGCCAATTGATGTCTTTACCAGTTTTTTTTTATAATTAAGATTATTCTAGAGACAAATAAGGAGTTCAAAATAGTTCCATATAATTGTAGCATATTAATGATGTCTGTCATTGTATTAATCTAATGATGTTTAACTATTATTCTTTCTTGAGTAGGTTTAGTGTCTTGTAAATTTCGGGCTTTGTTTATCCTATCAGTAGCTCATTATTGTCGATAATGCATGTCTATAGAAGTAAGTAAGATTGTTTTGGAAATGGGTTGTAATGTTGTATTAACCTTTTCATTGTAGTGTTTCATTTTTTTAAAACTTGTTCAAAAGTGGTATGTTGAGTCAATGTTATCATAGTATAAGGTCGCCCTTGGAACACCATTGTATATTATTATCAACATGTAATAATGATGAAATTGAGTTAATTTTCTTCTTTCTTTTCTTTGGCCCTAAGTCATATTGGTCTAAGGGAATGTCATAGTCGTTTAAACCCTGGTTTCCATATCAGGAGATGTACTTTTGTATAGTAGTAAAGAGGTCAACTTACCAACTCTAGAGGTTTAACTACTTGGGCTTCAATTTGTTATTGTGTCATTTTGTTCCAATGTTGTATTGATTTGAGATTTTGAAGTGGATAAGGGAAGTTTTATTGTTGAGGTTAAAGTTTGAATGACCTATGTAATGTATTGGATTGTAAGAGATAGATGCCTTGTAGTCCCTTGTCCATGCATGTTATTAGTTTTTTGGATGCTAGTTGTATGAAGGAGAGTGGCTTCCATGGTGGGACTAGTTCCCAAAGTGGCTACCTGGATAACCCCATGGAAGTTTTAATCAACTGATAACCTAATAATTTATCTAGGTGGGTTGGGTAGTAATTCACATAACAAGATAAGTATGATGCCTCACCCATGCCTTGAGTGCTCTCATAGACTAAGGATGGGATGAGTAGGCCTAGTTGGATAGGTCGACCTCCTTGTCCCCATGAAAGGATGTGTTGGCTCCATATGTGTCACCCTATGGGGTCAGTGCCTATAGAGAGGTCTCCTGGATAGCCATAGATGGGGGCCAGTTTCTAGTGAGAGATAGCCTAGATAACCCATGCTAGGACCATGTGATGACACTCTCCCTACTACAACTTAGTTACTTCTTTTTTTAATCTTTGTTGTTGCATCTGGAGTACTATATTGTCTTGTCTTGATGTGACTTGTCTTCATGATTGTCTTGTCTTGATGAGTTGACTAGTATTGTTGATTGGTGTAGTCTAAATTATCTATTTTATCTGTGTCAAGTTGTCTTCTAGTATCCTTGGTCTTAGGAAGAACCTCATTGTTATCTCCTAGCTTGGAGGGGTGGACCTTAGTGTTCCACATGGTTGGGTGGAAGAGCTTAATCCATTGGTTTTCTTGGATGTTATAGTTCGAGAACAATGCAGAAGTGTTTCTAGTTCTAGATTTGTTCTGCATCTTCAGAGGTGTAATATACATTCATAATTGTATTATATTGTAAACCGATGTGATCGGTCATGTAATCTTGTATTTGAACCTTTGTAATTATTCATCTCTGCAAATGAATGATGTAAATTCTCTTCTGTTGTATTATAATGTATATCACTTTTATTGTTGTGATTTCATGATTACCTGATGCAGTTATGTTCCCTAGAGGTGTTAGTTGTGCAACTTGATGAATGTTGTCGATAATGTAATGTTATCTTATGATTAATGCATTTACTTGCTTCAAAAAAAAAAAATTTCTATGATTGTTGCATTTGTTAGTCTTACACTCTAGGGTTGCATGACAGGGCATCACAATTCCTTACAACATCTCTTTCATTAGGTCTTTGAATTGAAAAATTGTGAAAAATTACATATTTTAGGGCATTTTCACTAGATTTTAACTTGTCATCATCGTAGATTTGCATCAAGAGTGTGTTGTGAAGGATCTTATTGGTGTATTGGATTGATATCAGACATATTACTTGCTGCCCCTGATCAAAATTCTTACAACACCTTTTCTTTCAGTTATTTGCATTGAAAAAGTGCAAAAAATCAAGCATTTTAGGTCATTTTTGCATATAGTTTTGTACTTGTCTTTGTCATACTTTGGAAAATTTTTAAAAACTAATCTTGCATTAATTTGAACATATACAAATGGCCTCTAATTGCAACAACAACAATAGGTTCCCTTCTAGACCTTACATGAAGAGAAAGGTCCCTAAACCTAAAATTGTGTTTACACCTAATGATAGAACAATCATAGACACTGAAGGACCTCTCTACATCACTATAAAAATAATGGGAAACCCTATGGATGGAACACTTGTTGATCCTAATTTCATGACCAATTTTTCCACAGAAGAGTTCCTCTATTTACATAACTTGATGCAAGGATCTTATGACCCTTCGGACATGATCAAAATACATAAGGGAACCTTTGTAAATCCTTTGGGTAAGATATCATTGTTGGTAATTGTATTTGAGAAACATGTAGAACAATGGTTTGATGTTGTCCCTATTTCTGACCTCTTTCGCATTAAATTGGGACACCCTTGGTTAAAGGCTATGAAATCTATCCCTTCAACAATTCATAATTGTCTAAAATTTCCTTTTGATGGACATATAATTACTATCCCTCGCAATAAGTATAAACCTTTGGTTTCAAGAAAACATTGTACACTGGATTACTTTTGGGATAAATCTGAAATGAAACCAGAGCCACGAACAAACTTTAACTTCTTGAGTTATAGAAATTACAAAGCAAAACTATTACATCCAATGGACGGTTCCTCTATGTAAGAAACAACAAAAGACAAGAAACTCGCATTTGAAGAGAACCCTAGACCAAAAGGACAAGGTCCCTATGCTGAGGTTCCTCCCCCGCCATCCTTACAAGGATCGGGAGGTAATTTTTGACAACAAAAATTCCACCTCAACAAATGAGATTTGATCATGGTGCTTCCTCTTCTAAAATAAAAAACCGATGAAAGAGAAAATCCCTATCTTACAAGAGATAAGTGGTAAGACAAAAAGAAATAGAAAAGTGAGAGAAAGAAGAAGAAGAAGACAAGCTTATGCCATAAACCTTGCATCTCAACAAGAAAACATTGATCCAAACATTGAATTAAACAAAGATGATCCTAAGAATGAGCACTCTAAAGATAAAGACAAGAGTTGGGCTATGGTACCTTATGTCCCACTTTCCTCTACCAATTAGGAGTGGGAGGATGATGATGATTTACTTGATGACCGCTAGCCCAGGAGACCCTATAGGTAAGTATTTCTAACCCTTTGTCTCTCTCGTGATGTGTTTCCCTCGTGATGTGTTATGTGTTGTTCAGGTCTCCTGGGATGATCCCTGATTCTCTTGTAAGTTCTGGGATACCAGGAGACTGCCTCTGTTGTGACCTTCTTCTATTTGTATCATCATTCTTCTATATTACCTCTCTCTCTGATTTCATCATTGTGTGTTGTGTCTTACGGACATAGCGTTGTGGTTGGTGAATTGGGGGTACCCTCTTACATGACTATCCCTAAGACACTTGTTTCTCCTCTCTTATTTATTGTTTCCCTTCCTCTAGTGTTTCTACCTAGTAGGTGGATGACAAAAAACATTTATACTAATGCGGACCTAGTGTCCCTTTAGTGAGAAATCAAAAATTGGACTTAGTTCCTAATGTGACGATGGGGTTGTAATTAATTATCTGATGCTTGGCTAGTAGAAGCACTCGTGCTTTTTGCGTAGTGATTTTGATGATGTTTTTATCCATTTTACAAACCCTAACAATACTTCTACTCCACGCGCTTTGTTTGTCTTTGAATCTCGCCTTGGTGGTACTTGGTTAAGATATTTTCATGATATAGCCCCACGATTATCCTTGATCTCAGAATTTGTGGTATAACCTTGGCTCTTTGTGTGGTTAATCATATGCATTGATATTGTTGTTTATCATGATTTTGTAGACACTAACATGTTTCTTTCAAGGATGTGTTTGTGGGAACATTTGGCAATCATAAAGTACATGCCACCTCTGGGGGGCATGGGCTTTGCAAAAGTCTGTGTTCCCTTGTGTGTTTTCTTCCTACCTTAATGTGCTAGATATCGATACCTGATATCAAAAACCTTAAGGTGGGGGCATATATAATGTAAGCTATCTGTAGTGAATGTTAGCAATGTGCTTGTCCTCAGGTGCAGTTTAAAGACTAGTGTGATGAGTACTTCCTGCACTTTGAGTTTGTTTGCAATCAATCAATCAATCATTCATTTTAACCCCTCTACAAAGGCAGGGGTGGCGTATCTCTTGCGGAGAGTGTCCATCCTGTCATTTTCAAAAAGTCCTCATCAGGAGGTGGGGAGTGGTTCTGTGACTAACTCAACCCTTAAGTGTGTCTTTGGTGATTGTTGTGACAAAATCCAATCGTCGGTGTGTGCCTGTAATGTGCCTGAGATGGTGATGAACCTAGAAATAGGAACACTCCATCGCTTGTCTGCCATGTTTTCTTTGTGTCCTCAAAGTGTGTGTGTTTGGCGTGCTTGCTTTGTTTGGAATGTTTGTTGCCCCATACGCAGTCTAAAGACCAGCACAATGAGTGCTTCCTACATTTTGGGAGGTTTGATGTATTTTGCATGTGTGTTGCCCCATATATGCAGTTTAAACACTAGCACAATGAGTGCTTCCTACATTATGGGAGGTGTGTTTACTTTCCTATACTTGCATTTGCATTTCATATATATATGAGAAAAAGAAAAGAAAATAAATCATTCCTGTCTTCTATGCATTAATTGTCTTCTATGCATTCAGTGTATTCACCGTGTTTTGCATGATTGTAATTGTGTTCTCTGTGTTTTGCATGCCTGTCATTGTCTTCAATGTGTCTAGCGTCTCTTCTCTGTGCTTGGCATGTTTGCTATGTTTGTTGACCATACTTTAATGCATGTATTGCCCTCATTTTTATACATACATTAAAGTGCGGGCTAAATGTAACTTTGGAAAATGTCCCCTTGGAGGCTTTTCCCTCTTAAGGTTTAGCTCTCGGGTCTTTTATCTACATTTAGGACATCTCGCATCATATTTTGACATCTCGATTAAATGAGCCCTATGTTTCATGACAAATGGGACCTACGGGGATCCTTGAACCTAACCCTAACCAAAATAGAGGGGAGGACATGGGCACCTGTGCCCTAGTCCTACCCTATTTTGGGTCAGTCCCAAATTTTGTGTGTCAGCTTGTGACCCTTATTTAGGTCCTATGCCAACACGGTAAGTTTGAATTACAAAATTCTTGGAAGGAGTGTTTATAGTTGCATATATAAGCATGTTTAGGCATTCATTTGTAAACTAAATGATTACTAGCTAGCAATTTGGATTTTCAAGTTTATGCAAAGGTGATTCAAGGCATTTATTGTGTAGTAAGAGCAGATTTGTGTTGTCTATGTGTTTCTATTTGTAGATTTGAGCAATCATCTCTTCATGGCATGAAGAGCTTCTTCCTCCCATGAGATCTTCACTACAAGGTGGCATCATTTGCATTTTTAAACATTTATCATTTGGTTTTTGCCTTTGCCTCCAAGGGAACACACTCTCTATTTGACAATGGTGTTGAGAAGACTTGAATGTCTCTCTGGGGCTTGATTGAGGCAAGCCTCTAAACACCACAACCCCCTCCCAAAGTTTTCATGATTGCTAGTTATAGGTTGGAGATACAGGAAAACTAAAGTTGTAGGAGGGCATTCCAGAGTGTTGGATTTGTAGATCTGAGTTGAAAATAGCACCCTAGACTTGGGCGCCCGCTCTTTAGTCCTCTAGATTTTGTGATGGGAAAATCTCTATGATAGAAGGAATAGGTTGCAAACTGATTTTCTAGATCTTGACAAAAACCTAGGCATTGGACTTGGGCACCCGCTCCTTAGTCCCTGACTGTTCCACTTCTAAACTCTAAAAATAGGTGTACAATTATTTGTCATTTTACATCTTTCTGTGGAAGTATTTTCTGATATTCGTCCATTTTCTATCATATTTGCATAATTAGGGTTTTGATGTATAATTGAGTATAATTGACAATCAAATCATACAATTCCAAGTTTCCCTACATCTCATAGTGACCTAGGGCATGATAGTACATGGCAGCATGACCCTAGGTCCTTGAATGAAGGGTGAAAGGAGGATACATACACTAAACTACCAAACACCAATCATCCAAATTCTACCATTTACACATGTGATTTGTAGATCCACTGTCTATCACTCAGAGATGTGTTTGTCCTTGAGCATGAAATGTTGTTTGGACAATCATTGAGTTCTCAAATCCATTAATACTTTCTTTGTCTTACTCAGTAACATTAGTCATTTGAGATTTTAAATTTGTAAGACCATTCCTATAATACTAATGCAAAGAGTACAGATGGAAGTGGACAGCGGATCAAAACAAATTGAACCATTGAACCTCTTGTAACTTTGAACCTGTTGAACTCACTATCGGTGAGACCACATACCATCAGCGAGCTCAAATCCTATTATACCGACATACTGATCACCTTGATGACCCTTCGAACTACCATCGTCGGTGCGACTTAGATCATTGGCAGAACCTTATTCTCTTCTTCTGATGCACCGATGGGCTTCAACCATTGGTGTGAAATTCCTCGTCGGTGACCTCCAGTTTCACTAGGCCGATACACCGATGGATTTTTCCGTCGGTGTCACTCACTCTTTGTCACCCTGATTTGGATCTTAGACTGCAACTTTCGTTCAGCGGCTCGAACCTCCCTTCGGCCAGACTATCCTCATCGCTCTGAGTGAGGAATGATTTTCTGATGGCCTCTATCTCACTAATAATAGCTCCAACTCCTCCGATCAAACCCTAGCACATGGAGATGCTAGGCCATCTACTGTGCACAATCCTCAGTTTGGAACATTTGCACTGCCGAACAATGAAACAAAATAGGAAACAAATGAATATTGTACAATGAAGCCATTCCACTAATTTTGATAGAAATCTCACCAGTGGAATGCTTCACATCAACATTTTGCAACAACGAAAGTACAAAAAGGAAAAGAAAACTACAACTATGCAATTTATAATTACAAAGAATGAAAAACAAATTGACGACACATAATAGTTTAGTTTCTCCTTAACACAATGCACAATTACATTCGCACAATTACATTCAATCTCCTCTTCGATCTGATTGCAATATATCTGATCTTGTTCATTTCCCTAGTTTTTATAAACTCGCCAGAGGAACACCAATCCATTCCAAGCAGCTGGGAGACCGATTCCAAGTGGCTAGGAGAAAACTAACCGATTCCAAGTGGTTGGGATACCAACTGTCTTACCATTAACAATTTGACAAATGCAATCTACTTACTGGGGACTTACAAAGTTTGTTCTAGGTCTAGATACAAACAGAAATAACATGCATTAGTCAAATAGACCTTATTACAACACAAAACCTAATTTTCTAAACACAAATGAATTTAAATGCTTCAAGGAGGCCACCTTGTGTTAGGTGCTCCTACACCAAATATCTTGCTATGTGTCCAAACTTGTTGCAAATTTGACATACCACATTGGCATCCGCAAGAGAAGCCATAAATTTCTACTTACAAGATTTCTTTCATTCATTATAGATTATGATCAAATTTATTTCAGATAAAACAATAACCAAAGAAAACATCACTGAACCTATTCATGGAGAATTGCCTTGCATGAAGAGATCTTCCTTGAGGTAAGATGAGATCTGTACATTCTGTATCATCTGGACTTCCAATCTTTGCCTTCTTCAACTTCTATTTGAGTAATTGAATTTCTTTCTCAAGTTTTATACATTATTTTGTCTTAGCTTCAATCAGAGGTCTTTGTTCCTGATTCTCCTTCCTTGCACAATCCAAGGTTTCAAGAGATGAAACAATTACACCTTCAAAATTAGCTTCATATTCTTCTTCATAGATACAACCTTGTCTAAATCATCTAAGATCACCATGGACATGAATATAGTTTCTCCCTTATCCTCATCAGATGAGTAGTGATCTATTTCTTCTCCAGAGTTGTAGTCTTCTTTTGAAAGAAGGTTCCTCTTGAAATTGTTTCTCTTGAACCCCTTGATTCTACTTTCACTTTCTCCAAAAGGACATTTAGAGGCATAATGACCAATTCTACCACATTTGAAACATTTGAAATGTACCTTACCTTTATATTTTCCTGATCCTCTTTTCATCTTTCTTACAAAGTTTGCTTCTTCTTCCTCAACTTCATTGTATATATTAGATTTGCTCCTTCATTCTTCACAGTATTGAAATAAACTTCTTTTTGGCATGGACATATGACTTCATTTCTCATTTCATAGGTAGTGAGGGACCCACACAGTTCTACCATGATGAGTTTCTTCAAACCTTTGGCTTCTTCTATTATAGGAACTTTTGAATCTAATCTGTGAGAGAGAGATCTCAAGATTTTCTTTACAACCAATGATTCAGCTAAATATTCACCCATACTTCTAATTCCATTAACTGCTTCATCTACCTAGTGTAAGTAGCCATCTATGTTCTATTCTTCTTTCATCCTTAGATTCTCAAATACTATTTTGTAGGGTTGCAATTTGGTTTCCTTTATGGTGTCATCTCCTTCATAGAGACCTTTGAGCTTTTCCCATATCTCCTTTGATGTCTTTGTTGCAAGTATGTGCCTAATCGGTGTTGTCATTGATGTCAACATATCTTTGTTGTCATTGGTGTCAAATGTATCCTATTTTATTATTTATTTAGAAGCCTTGTATGTTGAGGACATTGAGAAAATTAGCCCCTCCAAAAGAATAAGAAAGGAAATAGTGAAGACAGTGAATTGTATAATAAAGAACAGTCTGGAAGATTGCTCCACATTTCTTGTAGATTGAAGATCTGGGTTTGTGGATTGGAAGTTATTTAGAGGAATGTATGAATATGATAAATCCTGAGTTTGAACCTCTGGTATGAAGAATTGAGTGAGTTTCATTCACCAGAGTAAAACTTGCTCTTTTTGATTATTCACTGGTGACAAGAGAAAGTATTTTTCTTTGCATTCATCTGCATTGAAGTATTTTTCTCTGTAGTTCTAGAGGGAAGTCTAGGATGATGATAAGTGCCTACAACTACACTGGTTCATGATTTGGTGGTCTGTAAGCTATCTTTCTTTTATGACAGTTGTAGATATTGAAGTTCATGTGCTTTAGTGTGAAGAATCTCATTGATAAAGTTGTTAGAGTTTGTGCGGTTGCTCCTGGTGATTCCAATGTGCTTTTTGATGCCTCCTGATTATGTTCCTACCTTTACATTGGTTAGTGTTAAGGAACTGAGATCCTAATTGAAGATTATCCCCAAATAACGTAGCGTGTAACCAGTCTTAGTCGACTTGGTTAATACCAGTGATTGTAGAGATCTATTGAAGATTGGAGAAGCATGTTGTGGCATGGAAGATCATGTTTGAGTCCTACCTAAGGCGTGGCATGATCCACATACATCTTTACTACACTTCCTTAGTATAATTTTGTATTAGGTCAAGACCTATTTTGTAAATGTTTGTATACCGACCTTGGAGATTGTTCCAATGGTTGATGAATGTAATGCTGACCTTGATGTACATTCCAAGGTTGATGAATGATATATATACTTGTAATTGAGTCATGAAAATAAATGTCCTTGTGAGAAAGATGTGAAGTTAAGTGAAGAAAGCAGAGGAGAATAGAGGAAGAGAATTGTGCTTCAATGGAACTGATTCAGACATGAAGTAGATGCTACTATCTCAGTTCAAATCCCTTGGTAATGAGACTCTTTGAGAAGTGAGCTCTGGGCAGTGAACCTTTGATTTTTAGTATTGTGCTTTACATAATAATCTTGTGGGTTAACCCCTACCATGGTTTTTCCCTTTATAGGGTTTTCCACGTAAAAATCTAGTGTCTATTGTGTATGATCTTGTAGTTGTGTTAGAATTCCTGATTCTAAGTTTTCATGTTCTAATCATAATAACAGTAAATAAGTGGAAGATGTTTTAAGATGCAGAAATTGTTCAAGTTTTGTGACAACTGATTCACCCCCCATCTTAGTTGTCTTGTGCATTTCAACAGTCTTACACTACACAACCTTGACTAACTCTGAACTATTAAAATTACTTAAGATTGTATTCTTGGCTTGGAATTATTTTCATGATCCTTCTTCACATCTGAATCTAAAATAGGATTACTGGGTTCAACATGATTAGTCATAATTGCTCTCCAAACATCATACCTTAGTGAGGTAAGATAGGCTTCCATCCTTACACTCTAGAAGTTATAGTTATTTCCATCAAACATCAAAGCTTTAGAAGATTAGAAGAAGACTCCTTTTGAGCCATGTGTTCTATTTTAAGATCTACCTTCAGCTATTAGGCTACACCAAGGAACTTAGATATGATACCAATTGTTAAAACATAAGGATATACTGAGAGGGGAGGGTTGAACCAATATATATTAAAACTTATCCCAATTTAACTTTGTCAACCACAACTTCTAACTAACTTAATTAGAAGATAAAAAAATTAAACCAATTAAAGAACAACACGTAACCACACAACCACAACACCAGATTTACATGGAAAACCAAAGAAGAGAAAAACCATGGTAAGCAAGCTGCTTGGATCTATTGTCCAAATCCAGTTTCACAAATAAAAACAAGACTACAATATTATTTATGGGCTACAAGCCAGAGGAAGTTACAACTCCCTAAAATGCAATACAACTTCACTTACAGAATGAGGCTACAACCTTTGTACATCACACTTGACAAATTCCATTCAGCAAGCACCTCCACAACAAACTTCACACTGAAACAAATCTTCAATTCCTTTGTACAAAAAGTTATGCTACCTTCAATACACTTCCATGAAAATGCTCACTTACTTTCACATTTGCATCAATATCCTCGCACACACTCACACACTGTTACATTCATCAACAAATAAGATCTTTCATTTATACTTTTCACAAATTTCAAAATCTTTCTCCCATGTTAGCCAAGATGAAACATGTATTCATGAAACGTGCAAGGCCACACCAAGTCAGTATCCAAAAGATGTAGAAAACCAATGTAGTTCAAGCCAAGTGATAAATAGGATCTATTCTTCATCAACACATTCTTCCAAGAAGGTGCACACTTCAAATCATCTAGTAGGAACATCAAAACACATGAAGTCGGCCCAACAAATACTCATTCTTCCACACAATAGCTCCATACCTAAAGTGGTACCGGAGGGATCAATTAACATCATGTGAATCATTACACAAGCAACAAAAAAATTACACAAACCTTCTCAGCCAATCCTTCTGTTGTTGGTGATGATGTTACTCACAAACATGAAATAAAAGTTACACAACAACCCTTATTTATCTTGAAAGATACGATGAATTCAAAGAATTCATGATCCCAAGTCTCCGTTGATTAGTTCATAATCTACTGACGTTACTCAGTGGTTGATGCGTGTTGCTGTTAATCATTTAGGGGCCTTACATTCTTCAGTAATTTCTGTAAAGTTCATCAGTATGAACTTACTCAAATAATGTGCCTACAGGTTGATATTTGCATGATTTCTACCATTATTTGCAAGTCTTTGCATGATATATTCAACACTACATGCGTTTAGCTCAAATATGCTAATGATATTCAGTTATCTATGGGATGTTAGCATATTTCTCTATTCTGCTTATTATTTATCATGATTTGCAGTTATGGAAGTGATTTAATGAAATTAAGAAAAAGAAATAACAAAGATAGGGTTTAAAGAGTGAGATTCCCAAAATTACTTGACTGAGATCACTGATCCACATAGATGTTCCGATACAATAATGAAGATAAGAAAACTAGAATCATACATCACCAGGACATTCCACAAATCTGCATGATCCAGTGCAAATCTTCAAAGGAAAAGTTAATGACAACATGCAATAAAATGAAAGCGCTTCTATTGAACACAACATTCACCAGTACATATCCAGAAATTAACTTGAAGACTAAGTAAAGTTTACAATCAGGATGTAATCTGAAGCTTCATCTCCATTCAGTATGCTTTAGAACAAGTATATTTACAATGATCTAAAGAAAGAACCTTGACATTTCAACAGTTCAGTCCTCATTAGTCTCAGTAATCCGATCTCTTATATGATATTGGCTTGGTCAGATTTAAAAATGATTGACCTCTCTCTTTGTAAAGTAAAGGGGCTCAATATATAGCTCTGATTATCACCAATACAGTTCCAAAACTCTAGTTAATCAATGGTCCACCCTTCAAGTGCAACATCAATCAGTGGAAAATAAATCCCTCCAAAAATCCTTGAGCAACATACCCATACTGGGCATAAGGATGCCCCTTGGAAACCCTAACGGTCACCAAAATAACTATTGTTCCTTTTAATAATGTTTCTTTCCTAATGATTTAAGCATCATCATTTAATAAACCAGCAGGGAGATAAAAAAATTACATTAAATCAGGTTCCAAATATGCAAACATAGATATCGGGCTATGACTATTTACAATTTCTAAGCAACTGCATATCTAAATGCATATACAACGTCAAGAATAGCTGAGTCAACCATCATTGACCAAAAACATGCTATCGGGCCTTAAAATAGATTCAAAATCCCTTCGCTTTGCTTTCCTGCCTTTTTCCTTGTATCTCGAGAATGCATACTCAATTCCTTGTATATCGGGCTTGTATATCTTAACATACAAGCATTCCGAACATACAAGGACCTTTTCATTTATAACTTTCTTTTTGGGTCCGAGTTGTACCTTTAACTTGTACCTTTTCGTTTGCATTTATCGCTTGTATGTATCGCTTGTATCTCTTCTTTGTTCATCGGCTTGTATCTTTCTTTCGATACAAGGCTTGATACATACAAATGCCTTTGTATGTCCCTTATGGACTTGTCGCCCTTTATAGACCGTAGTCTATTTGCCCTTTGGCTCCGCAATGTATAAAACACGATGTATCCCTTTTGATATACATTCGGGTTTTGATGCATGCTTTATACCATATTTTAATCCTCTTTGAATTCCGGCGCTTGTATGTATCAAGCAATGTATGTTTCAAAACATACATACAAGGCACGAAATATACAAGCATTTAACTCCTTTTAATAACCTCTCGAATCCGCAGCTTGTATATAATGCAATGTATATCGGCTTGTATCCGGAGATATACATTAAGTTAAGATACATTGCATTATCCCGATTTTAATCTGTTTTGAGTTCCAGCGCTTGTATGTATTTCAAAATGTATGTTTCCGAAGCATACATACAAGGCACAAAACATGCAACGATTATGCCACCTTTAATAAACCTTCGATTCCGTGCTATGCATACTTCGTAATGCATATTGGTTTGTATGTCACCGAAACATACAAGCCTGTATACATACAACAATTTAACCCTGTTTCATGATCCTTTCGGGTCCGCGGCTTGCATGTACAAATAAAACATTAGCCAAATGCATACAAGTATAAAAGCATACAAACAACTTTGTATATGTAACTCAATTTGTATATGCAACCCGATATACAAAAGACTTTGCATGCAAGCAACCCTGCATACAAAGGATATTGTATATGCAAGACATTGTATATACAAATGAATTTGTATATAAAACAAATAAACCCATTTAACAGTGCATTTACCAAAAAACACTCATAACTTGCAAAATATAGTGAATTTTAAGATGGTTCAAAAAGCAACCCCTATTCATTTTTGACAAGGAATTCACCTGTACTCTACTTTGGCACTAAATGTAATTTTTTCTCTATTTTCAACAAGGTTTGTATTATTCACTCCCCTTTTCCCTTTACCACCAAGCAGAACAACACACACAAGCAAAAAGCAACAACCACAGCAGGGGTCCTCATTTTGTTAAGGAGTAAAATGGGGCATGTTGTGAACATCACAACAACTAGCAACCAAACAAAACAATTAAATTAAAACCACTAAAGAAAACTAAATGAAATAAAGTCATAACTTCCAATTATCTTTTCTGCAAATCATTATCCAACTTGAGACTTAATGTATTCAATAAGGTGCATGGATTTTCCTTTCATTTTAAGTGGGTGCACGTGATTAATTATCCTCATCTTGAAAATCAGTTGAATAAACCAGTGACTGATATTAGCCTACATAGTTGATTTCATTCCCTCATAGCCAACCGGATAGAGCCTTGCTGCCAGTAGGTGTCCATAGCCTCGACAAGGTTATCATTACAATTCTCCTAAGTAGAGCCCCACTGCCAGTAAGCATCTATAGCCCCGGTAGAGTTACTTAGATGGCTTAATCTAGATTTTTAGTAAAATCCATTTTTTTTTTGTATTTGATAGAGATTCCATAAGATATTATAGTTTTAACTTCATGATGCAAGGAATGATCACTTGCTAAAATTAAGCTGAGAATTGTAATGGTAGCAAGGGTGAACTCAGATTTTTCACCTAATAACTAAACTGGTAAGTTCAACAAACCCAAGGATTTTAGGTGTGTCATTGTGAGAAACCTTCCTTGAATACTCAACCCACAGTTATTGAATACAAAATTTCACAAAGTTAAATAGCTTTCTACATTCATGACAGTCACAACAAGTTATGCATAAATTTCAAATAATTAACCTGAATGTTCTAAATTTTCTATTATTTTCAGTGGTTGTTAGTCTACTCCTGCATACTCTAAATCAAAATAAACATCCCTGCTGAGGAAACACAACAAAGCAAACAAAACAAATAGACTGTACAAACAACTATACAAAAATGTGCTCTATGATACACATGGCTGTCATGGCACCACTTCAGGCTTGAAAATAGTGTTTGAGAAACTGTCCATTAACTGGAAATGGAACATCCTCACTGGTTAAGGTCTTAAGCCTGTAGGTGCTAGCTCCTAAAATTTTAGAAATTTGAAAGGGGCCTATCCAGAGTTTATCAAACTTACCATGATCTCCTTTTCTCTCATGTGCTTTGTCCCACATCAAGACCAAATCTGAGATCCTGAAAGCCTTAATTCTGGCTCTCTTGTCAAACCAACGTTTGACAACAGCCTGATGTTTATAAAATTGTTCAATTGCTTCACTTATTTTTTCTTCTAGGTTCATCAATTGAAGCAACCTGACCTCTTGTTTATTATCTATGCCCAGGTATTCTTGTGCAAACTGCAATGTAGGAATCCTTAGGTTAACAGGGAGGATAGGATCCACCCCATATACTAGATGAAAAGGAGAATTTCCTAATGCAGCCTTATTCCTGGTTCTATCTACCCACAAGGCATATTTCAATAAAGTGTTCCACTCCCTTGGGTTCTTTTCTGTCAATTTCTTTATGATGTTCAATAGGTTCTTGTTTGTGGATTCTATTAATCCATTCCCTTGGAGATAGTAGTTTGAGGAGAATTTCAAGATGATCCCATGGTCGAAAGCCCAACTTGATAGTTTAATTGAAGCAAAGGTAGATCCATTATCACATACCAAAGCGTAGGGAACTCCATACCTGGTTACTATATTACTTTCCAAAAACCTGATGACATCCTCAGCATTACATGTCTTACTGTTGATAGCTTCAGTCCACCTGGTATAGTAATCAGTAATAGTTAAAACATACCTGTGGCCTAAAGATGATGGAGGGTTGATAGGTCCTATGAAGTCCATTCCCCATTGAGCAAATGGGTGCATCTCCATCACTAGTTACAAAGGTTGAGCAACATATTTTTCTTTGTTTATAGTAACCTAACACATATGATAACATTTGATGTGTTCAGCAGTATCTTTAAAAATAGTGGGCCAGTAATACCCTGCCCTGAGGATAGCATGAGTGGTAGCTAAAGATGATCCATGTGCGGTCCCAAACTTATCATGTAACTCTGCTAACACCTTGTCTACTTCTTGTCTTTCCAGGCATCTAAGGTATATCCCCTTGTAGTTTCTCTTGAAAAGGACTCCTCCTTTGATCATGTATTTCTATGACCTTATCTTTAAGGCTCTCCTTTGTGAGGCCTGCAATCTTAAGGTACATCTTTCAGTAATCAGGATGTGTTTGATGTCTAAGTACCATTCTCCATCATCCTTTGCATTTATAACATACTACTGGCTCATGATATTAGGATCAATTTCTGATATCATCTGGCTCAATGCTTGTCCTCTTACTAACTTCATGGGTGTTATGTCCATATCATACTCTTGGAGGACAGTGATCCATTTAGTTCTTTTCTCACCTGGTTCACTTTGTATTAAAAGCATCTTCACTGCGACATTAGGTACTACAACAATCACTTTACTTCTCAGAATGTAATGCTTGAATTTCTTGACTGCTCGAACCAGAGCAAGTGCCTATCTTTCAACTTTCATGTATCTGAGTTCTGCATCTCTGAAAGGGAAGCTCATGAAGGCTATAGGCTTTTCTTCTTTGGCCTTATTTCTCTATGTTAATACTGCTATAGATGTATGCTCTGACGCAAATGAGTAAATGTAAAAATCCTTGGTATAATATGGACTGATCAGAACTAGAGCATTAGATATGGCTTTCTTAATATCTTCAAAAGATGCTCTAGCTTCAGGTGTCCACTCAATTTTAGCATCCTTCTTGAGCATGGCATTCAAGGGTCTGACAATCTCTACAAAGCCAGTAATAAATTTCCTAACAAAATTAATCTTACCAAAGTAAGATTTGAGCTCCTTCTTGCTTCCAGGAAGCTGTATCTTCATGATTGATTCCACCCTGTTAGGATCAATGATGATCCCATTTTTTGTTATTAGGTGGCCTAATAGCTTCCCTGTGGTTATCCCAAATATGCACTTCTTAGGGCTCAAGGATATCCCATATTGCTCACACTTCTTCAGCACCTTTCTCAGGTCCTCTACATAGTTTCCTCTATCTTTAGAGAAAACCGTTAAGTCATCCATGTATATGACTATGCATTTACCAATCAAACCTCTGAAGGCTATATCCATTGCTCGCTGAAATGTTGCCCCAACATTTATTAATCCAAATGGCATGCGTCTGTAGGCGAAGATCCCCCACTTTGTGGTGAATGCGGTTTTTAATCTGTCAATTTTGTCCACCATCACTTGGTTATAACCAGAGAAACCGTCCAAGAATGACATCATCTTGGCACCATTCACAATTTGTAGGACTTCATCCAGAAAAGGCAAAGGATAATTATCCTTTTCAGAAGCTCTATTTAAGTTTTTGAAGTCTACACACAACCTAATGTCACCATTCTTTTTCCTTACTGGGACTAGGTTTGCCACCCATGTGGAATGTCTCACAGGAAACATGATCCTGGCATCAAGTAGCCTTTTAACCTCTTCAAAAATGATGGGCTCTAGTAAAGCATTGACAGGTCTTTGTTTTTGCCTAAAAGGCTTGGCATCTGGTTTCAAAGGTATAGTATGAGTGATGATCGATGTGTCATAAGTTTTTAACTCATCATAAGTCCAAGCAATGACATGGATATAATCTTTGAGAGCTTGGGTTATTCCTTCCAACTCCTCCTCTGTATAGACCTTCCCAATCATAATGTTTCTTTTTTTATCATCCTATCTAATGTTGACCTGTGAATATTCTCCTCCATCTGCTTTTGGGAGATCTTTCTGTTTTAGCATGTTGTCTAGATCAAATGCTCTTTCTAGCTCTATCATTCCCTTAGGAATCTTGTTACTAGGCAGCTCTAGGATTTCCTCTTCTTTCCAGACATGATCTTCTACATTTCTTTCATCTATGATCTGTGCATCAAAGATATCTCTGTTGGATATGAAGTCTAAAATATGCTGATCATCATCAAACACTTGAAGATTAGTTACATTATCTAGCACAAAAGGCACTAATACTAATTCAACTAAAAATATTTTCAAACCAGATATGGACAATGGTTCCAAAGTACTGGCAGCTTGGGCCTGGGCATCTGCCCTATGATTTTGCTCTCTAGGTATGTGGGTGATGTTGAATGCATCAAAATCTTCTATCAAGTCCCATACCCTATGTCTGTAATTGGACAGCCTTTTGTAATTGCAAGAGTATATACCTCTTACCTATCTCACAACTAATTCTGAGTCTCCATAGACATGCATAATTTTCACTTTCTTTCTTAATGAAAATAATATCCCATGAATAGAGCTTCATACTCTGTCACATTGTTCGTGCATGGGAATTGTAGTCTGTATGCTGCTAAGTAGGATTTTCCAGATGGATTGATAAGATCTATCCCTACTCCAGCCCCTTGTTTTGACTTGGATCCATCGAACTTGAGGATCCATGGCTTATCTTCAACTAAAGGTTTGTCTGGGCCTTCTTTCTTCGTTTTAGCTCTGGCAGCTGCACCATTTGATATCCATTTTAATTTTGGTGTCTCAGCTTTCTCAAATTTTACCTTATTTGCCTTATGTGAAGCTGATATTTCTTCTTTTCTCTTACCATCAAAAGGAGAATCTTTTGGACTAGGCAACATCTGCCTTTTCAGAATATGCAGACACAATGAACAAGTAATTTCTAAATGTGGTGCTTCATGTAACTTGCACCATCCCTCAATCAAAACATCCTATGGGGATCTTTGCTGTTGTGTCATCTTTTGAATCTCTTTCGATAAAAACTCTTTGAACTTGGACAGATTACTGCCCCTATCTTCATCAGATAACTCATAATCTGACTCTAATAAACAATCACTCCCTGGGGTGATTTTCTTCTTGCTTTTAGCATTACTCTTGTTGTATACCAGTATCTCTTCTGTCATCTGAATAAAACTTTCATCTTGATATGTGCATTCTCCTATTCCTGCAGAAGATAAACAAAAATTAGTTTCGCTATCCCTATCTGCAGAACTCACCGCGGATGATGATGAAGATGCTTCACTGTATGCTTGTTCCAACTCCAACATGTCTAAACAGGCACCACAAGTCCTTTTAGAATGCGCTTGATCATGCAACTTGCACCATCCAACAATTAGGATATCATGAATAGGCATTTTTAACAACTAACATCGTTGCACCTCTTTAAAAAAATGCATCTCAAAATTCTTGAAATGATCTACCTCTACTTCATTTTCAGGGTTACAATCAGATTCTAAAGTTATTTTATCATCTTGAGGGTCATCATTATGATTATGAATGTCAAACATCAGGATCTCCTCTATGTTGACGGTCTAGGGTCTGATGGAGTAAACTTCGGGTTCTACATCCACATACATGATTTCATTGGTTTTGTTATATTCAGTGATCATGTGTTTCATGCGAGGTTTAGCATCTATCCTTATTTGATTTGGTATCCCTCTCCAGGGCAACCACATATGACTGACATCAGTTGACATGTATCCATTAAGGGTTTTTGACCAGTCTCTACTGAGTAACATCCCATATGTATCAGGTATACCAACTACCTGAATATCAATATAGTGCTGATTTCTGGGATCTGATGCTAACTGCACATGAATGTGAGTTAGTTCTCCTACCACACTCACCTTTGTTTTGTCTAATTGTGTTACTTTCTTTAATGATTTAGTAGGATGTAACCCTAAAGCATTACATATGGATAGGGGCATTACATTGGTAGATGCTCTTGAGTCTACTAAGTAGTTGTGCAAATTTTTACCAAACATCCTTATGGTAAGGAGGAAAGGAGGTGACTCACTCTTGTCTTTGTATAGGGTCATGTGGGAAGTCTTTGCAACTTGAACAGTGGCTGGCACTTTATGTTTAACATTAACATCCCTAGCAGCATGATCTTTATTTCCAAACTGACCTGATGTATGACTATCCTCTTTTTGAGTAGGATCATCTAATGATTTAATGAAAACTTTCTTGATAGCAAGGGTTTTAAGCAGGTCTAATAATGACAGGCTGATTTTAATCTTTTTCATTTCATTTGCCAGATATGTAACCGATTTGTCAGATTCAGGAGGTAGATTACCAGTTTTTGGTGCTGTATTCTATGGTGCTAAGTACTAAGCATTGACTTTGGGAAATCCAGGGTTATTACTTGCCTTGGGATCAGGTGGAGTATTGAAATTGTTTGGAGGAGGCAAGGATGAGGTCAAAGGACTAGTAGGTCTATTTGAGTTATTCCTCAAGTTGTAATTATGCCTACCCTGAGGTTGCTATTGATAAGCATGTACCTCTTCATGCTCAATTGATGGCTCATTCTCACCCTCAAATGGAAAAACATAGTTGGATTCAAAAGCCATGGCTAATTCCTCACATGTTGAGGTATAAACCTAATGAGATGAAATTGTCTACTGATAAGGATGATGCATGAAGCTTTCTAGCACTAAGGTAGAATCATATTCACAGGGGACAATTTCATTTCCCTCTACATAAGGTGGATTTCCTAAAGTATTGGACACTTCAGTTTGGAATATACTAGCAACAATCCTGAATTGAGGACAATCTAGCTCCATATGAGCATTGGTGTTATGTATCCTACACCAGTTTGTAAGTGTTGCCTCTGCAAGGTTTACTCTAGTGGTCTGTTTAGGTTCACTAGGAGGCTGGTTATCTAGAGGTGATGGCAGAGAACCATTATTTGGCCTAGTGTTCCACACTCTAGGTTGTTTAGGAGGATTATTGTTGCCATTGTTATTGTAATTATTGTTGTACCCCCTATCAGGATAATTAGGTCTATCATTGGCATAACCTCTGTTCTAATTTGGTTGAGAATAGAAGTTCTGACTCCTCAGATGAGTGATCTCAGTGGTGAGTTTCCTTAACTATGCTGATATCTCCTTTGTTTCTTCTTTCTCTTCCTGAACCTTGGCCACTACATTCTTTGTTTGAGGCTTGAAAAAGGAAGATCCATTGTTATTGTTGGACTGTTCTACAACTTGAGGTACTTGTGTTTGTCTTGGATATTGTAACATCTGGCCATTTCCATTTGGTGGTGGCATGATACTGAGTGGAGGTATCTGCAAAGGGGTTGGCATCACAGTTGGTAGTATCATGGCTCCATTGGTCTATTGGTGAATAGGATATGTAGGATAACCAAGAAGTGTAGGGAAGGCAATATTTGGTGTGGGAGCAGGAGCCAATTGCTGACTGAATTTGATAGCTTCTTCAAAATCTCTTGCCAAAGTTGTTACACCAGGATGTGCTCTCCTGATAAACATGGAAGTCAAGGGATCTAAAGCTAAATAATAAATGCTCCTAGTAGCTTCATCTGCTATAGCATAAGGTGCTACTACCTTTGAGAGCATTTTTTGGAATCTTGCATTGAAGATAGCAATAGGTTCTCCTTCAAATCTCTTGATTGTGGCAAACAAATGATAATTCATTGAAGGATCTATAGGTGTTTTGAACCTATCCTTAAAGGTTTTTTCTAAGGCATCCCATGAATCAACTGAACCTTGACCAAGACTGATATACTAGTTATATGCCTCTTCCCCTAAGGAAAATGGAAATAACCTGCATAAAACATCTTGATGCTCAATTCTAGCCCTACAACAGGCTTCCTTGAAAATTCTGATGTGATCATCAGCATCCTGATATGGATGATACTTAGGACAAATTTTATTAGGATTCTTAGGTAGAGCATGATATGCATTAAAAGTTAGAGGTGACTCTGCAGCAAAGAATGACATTGGAACTGGTGGAGGTTGGACCTGAGGTATGACAGGTTGAGGCTGGACCTGAGGTGTGACAGGTGGTCCTGTAGGTGTTTGTAACCCGAGAGGAGTTATAGGAGCACGTTCTGGTGAAGCTCCTGATGCACTAGAACTAGGAGAGTGATGAATGTCTGTACAGTTCTATGTCTAAATCCCCTGATAGGTAATTCTTCAAAGAGTCCACTAGATCTAGACCTGGTATTTGGCCTGAGAGCCAGGATTTCTTAATTTTAAGGAAAAATGGCTGGTTTACTGTAAAGATCAGTTGAAACTCCCTAGCCAAGGCTGTATTTATGCTTAATTTTGAAAACTTCATAAATGATTAGTGTGCACAAACTTAAAACAACAAATCTTTGCATATAACTCGAAATACAGAGATGCTTGAGTGTTACCTTTCTGTCTGCATCATCAAATCGGACAAAAGCTTACTGATTCATGAGATGCCCTCCTTCTAGCACCAATTTGTTGTTGGTGATGATGTTACTCACAAACAAACATGAAATAAAAGTTACACAACAACCATTATTTATCTTGAAAGATACGATGAATTCAAAGAATTAATGATCCCAAGTCTCCGTTGATTAGTTCATAATCTACTAACGTTACTCAGTGGTTGATGTGTGTTGCTGTTAATCATTCAGGGGCCTTACATTCTTTAGTAATTTCTATAAAGTTCATCAATATGAACTTACTCAAATAATGTGCCTACATGTTGATATTTGCATGATTTCTACCATTATTTGCAAGTCTTTGCATGATATTTTCAACACTACATGCATTTAGCTCAAATATGCTAATGATATTTAGTTATCTATGGGATGTCAGCATATTTCTCTATTCTGCTTATTATTTATCATGATTTGTAGTTATGGAAGTGATTTAATGAAATTAAGAAAAAGAAATAACAAAGATAGGGTTTAAAGAATGAGATTCCCAAAATTACTTGACTGAGATCACTGATCCACATACATGTTCCGATATAGCAATGAAGAGAAGAAAATTAGAATCATACTTCACTAGAACATTCCACAAATCCACATGATCTAGTGCAAATCTTCAAAGGAAAAGTTTTAAATGAAAACATATAATAAAATGAAAGCGCTTCTATTGAACACAACATTCACCAGTACATATCTAGAAATTAACTTGAAGATTACATAAAGTTTACAATCAGGATGTAATTTGAAGCTTCATCTCCATTCAGTATACTTTAGAACAAGTATATTTACAATGATCTGAAGAAAGAACCTTGACATTTCAATAGTTCAGTCCTCATTAGTCTCAGTAATCTGATCTCTTATATGAAATTGGCTTAGTCAGATTTAAAAATGATTGACCTCTCTCTTTGTAAAGTAAAGGGGCTCAATATATAGCTCTGATTATCCCCAATACGGTTCCAAAACCCTAGTTAATCAATGGTCCACCCTTCAAGTGTAGCATCAATTGGTGGAAAATAAATCCTGCCAAGAATCCCTGAGTAGCATACCCATACTGGGCATAAGGATGCCCCTTGGAAACCCTAACAGTCACCAAAATAACTATTGTTCCTTTTAATAATGTTTCTTTCCACATGCATTCTCCTTCGCATTGAAAGCCTTTACTCCTCCTACTTTGTGATCTTTTGAGATCCGATCCACCTCTTGTGATGTCATCGCCATTAAAGCTCCATCTTTATATCTACCTGCATGCTGCCACTATGTTGGCAACTCTGCAATTTTCTAGCTATTTCGCTTTGCGACATACAACTGAACTCTAAATAATTCCAACATCCTGCAACAAACAAACAAGATTTAAGAATCATCATTTAATAAACCAGCAGGGAGATAAAAAAATAACATTAAATTAGGTTCCAAATGTGCAAACACAAATATCGGGCTATGAATATTTAGCATTTGTAAGCAACTGCATATCTAAATGCATATACAACATCAAGAATAGCTGAGTCAACCATCATTGACCAAAAACATGCTATCAGGCCTTAAAATGGATTCAAAATCCCTTTGCTTTGCTTTCCTGCCTTTTTCCTTGTATCTCGAGAATGCATACTCAATTCCTTGTATATCGGGCTTGTATATCTTAACATACAAGCATTCCAAACATACAAGGACCTTTTCATTTTTAACTTTCTATTTGGGTCTGAGTTGCATCTTTAACTTGTACCTTTTCTTTTGCATCAATCGCTTGTATGTATCGCTTGTATCTCTTCTTTGTTCATCGGCTTGTATCTTTCTTTTGATACAAGGCTTGATACATACAAACACCTTTGTATGTCCCTTTCGGACTTATCGCCCTTTATAGACCGCAGTCTATTTGCCCTTTGGCTCCACAATGTATAAAACACAATGTATCCCTTTTGATATACATTCGGGTTTTGATGCATGCTTTATACCGTATTTTAATCCTCTTTGAATTCCAGCGATTGTATGTATCAAGCAATGTATGTTTTGAAACATACATACAAGGCACTAAATATACAAGCATTTAACTCCTTTTAGTAACCTCTCGGATCCATGGCTCGTATATAATGCAATGTATATCGGCTTGTATGCGGAGATATACATTAAGTTAAGATACATTGCATTATCTTGATTTTAATCTGTTTTGAGTTCTGACGCTTGTATGTATTTCAAAATGTATGTTTCCGAAGCATACATACAAGGCACAAAACATGCAACAATTATGCCACCTTTAATAAACCTTTGATTCTGCACTATGCATACTTCGTAATGCATATTGGCTTGTATGTCACCGAAACATACAAGCCTGCATACATACAACAATTTAACCCTGTTTCATGATCCTTTCAGGTCTGCGGCTTGCATGTACAAATAAAACATTAGCCAAATGCATACAAGTATAAAAGCATACAAACAACTTTGTATATGCAACCCGATATACAAAAGACTTTGCATGCAAGCGACCCTGCATACAAAGGACATTGTATATGCAAGACGTTGTATATACAAACAAATTTGTATATACAAACAAACACACCCATTTAACAGTGCATTTACCAAAAAACACTCATACGATTAAATTATTTTCAACGTCTATTTTTTCTCTATTTTCAAAATTCAAACCCATTTAACTTTTTGTTGTATGTATCGAAATTCATTTTTTTTTTGTTGGATCAAGGACACGAATACCAAGAGGATAGATATTTTTCATAATTTTTTTTGGTAATATATTATTTTTCCGCATGTGCAGAATAGAGAGCTTGATTTTCGGTGAAAAACCTATGTTTATTTAAACTAAAAAATATTATAATAAAACCACATTATATTAAAATTATACTCTATAGAAATCTCATTTTGAGGACTATAATCCTCCAACTAGGTTTGTCAAGTTGGTTTCATTTTGATCCTCAACCTAAGCTTTGAAACCCAAAAATCTACATAAAATTGTAGTTGTAGAGGGGCAAAGGCAAAGTAAGGGGGTTCGAACGAATGGGGGTTTGAATGAACCCCCCATGACCCATTCGAATGAATGGGGGTTCGTTTAAACCCCCATTCATCGAACCCTATTAAAAAAATGTTTAAAAATCAATCCAGGGGGGTTCGATTGAACCTAGTCGGTTAAAAACGTTCGTTCGAACCCTTGGCTGACCAAATTGTTATTATTATTTTTAATAATGTTATATGCATATAAATATGAACTTTTTTTATATTTTTTCATATAACATTGCAAGATTAATTTGCATTATTATTCAGCAAGCAAGATTTTGGAGAAGAAAACTTTTGGTAGAGGATTTGAGAGAAGAAAACTTGAAGAAGAAAATGGGAAACAAAAAAAAGACAAAATAAGACTCAAAGAAAGCATTCAAAAGAAAGAGAACAAGAGATGTGCAAAATAAATTTTACAAGATACCATAGAAAGAAATAAGGTGTGTAGGCATATTTTATTTCCTATTTAATTTATGAGTTTTTAGCATGTAGTAGGATGTTATTTCTAGTTTTGAACATAAATACTAAGTGAATTTATATTTGTTTCAATTGAATGTGTATTAGGGTCCTTCATAGGTTTGCACATTAAGTAAATCATACTTGTATTAAATTTAATCATAAATTCCTCTCTCTCTCTTGAGTAGATCTTTTTAAAGCTTTTTCTTTGTATCTCTCTAGAGATCTCCTTAAATCTAGATAAGTCAAGTCTCTCTCTCTCTCTCTCTCTCTCTCTCCCCCTTGACTTGAGTAAGTCTTTTCAAATATTTTTCTTTCTCTCTCTGTCTTTTTTCTCTAAGGTCCTTTCTCTCTCTCTCTCTTGACAAGTACAAGTAGATTTTTAAAGCTATCTCTCTCTTGACTTAAGTCTTTTTAAAGCTCCTTCTTTCTCTCTTTATAGGACTTCTCTAGATAGGTCTTCTATCTCTCTCTTGACTTAAGTTTTTTTGAAGTTCTTTCTTTAGATCTCTCTTAAGTATTTTTTGTGTAGAACGAGATCAACAAGCAGAAAGTTCTCAAGTAGGAGTTGAGCCAAATTTAGATATTGCCAGGGAAAATGAGGTTGAAGAGCACATAGTTGAAGATAGGGAGGAGGTCCAAGTTTAAACGATGCATGTTGGAGAGGGGTCAAGATCACTTCCTTCTATTGGTATGGATGAGCATATAAATCTAGCTAAAGAGGTGAAGACAAAAATTTCAAGTTATAGAAATTTAGATCATTTACTTGAAATGGATGTGGAGAAAATGAAATATTATGCCAAACATGTTGGCAAGAGACACTACTTCACATGACAGGTGTTGTCATTGATGGCAACTTTGACTATTCCACTCATTGGCATAACATAACTTGTTCATACCAGAAGTCAGAATCAGAATTTATCTAAGTTCAGGTAGCCAGAAAAAGAGCATGTGACAGAGTCCGGTATCTTGGTTGGGATCTCTCTGGTGGTAAATCAGAGTATACTACAAATCTAAAAGAGTCATAAGGATTGTCAGGGCAATCTAAATCTAGAATTTTAACCTCCGATAATAAAAGATTCAAAAGTTATTTGCATCTGAGTATAGGGTTATAGTTTGACAGTAGAAGAACAGGCCGACATTGTAATTGATCTTAGTTCTAGATAAATGGAAGTTGTCAGTTGGATGATTTGTGATGATCAGTGATAGTGGCTGACATGATTGATGAATTGTGAATGCAAGTTTTGATTCACGTCACAAGTTATGCATAGATTTAGCTGACAGAGTAGAGTCTTCAACAAAGTTCTAAGTGTTCATAAAGCTGACTGAAAAGTGATTATATATCATGATACTTATATATATATAGCCGATGGATTTAAGTGGTTTTGGTGTGTGTTGTGTGTGGTGATGGAGTAAGTGCAAAAAGGGTAGATAGGAGTGCAAAAGAGAAGAGATCTAAGGTCTAGATTATGGAAGAATAGTAAATAGGGCAGAACAAAGATGAAGTGTGTAAGATCAGTATTTTGTGCTTAACCAGAACTGAATCCTTGCATTGGGAGATGCTACTCTTAAGTTCAAACAATCTGTAATCCTTTGTAATCATTCTTGTAGCTAGTGAGCCTCTCTTGAGCAGTGAGCCCGAAGGCATGTGCCTTCCCCTTTTGTAATACTTTTAACATAGTATAATCTTTGTGGGTTAACCCCCACCGTGGTTTTTCACTTAACCAGGTTTTAAAAATTCTTGGTGTCAAGTGTGTAATTTGTGTTTCTGCTCATATGTTATTGATTCATGATTTCATGATTATTATGATGATATGCTAATAAGTAAAAGAGAAGAATTATGTGCAATAAGTGTTGAAGTTTTGAGACAACTGATTCATCCACCTCTCAGTTGTCTGCCCTAATTCCAACAATTGGTATTAGAGCAAGGTTCCTTGGAAGAAGCCTAACAGCTTGAGGAAGATCTTGGAAGAAGTTTCAATGGGTTCACTCAAAGATCAACTTCAGTTGGCCCTAGAAGATCTTGATCAGTCTAAAGAAGACATAATTAATTTGAAAGATGAGCTTAAAGATGCTGATGATACCATTGAAATGCTAAAAGATAAATTAAAGAAATCATTGGAAAAAAGGAGGGAACTACTTCATCAATTATCTTATCTTACTAAAGAAAATGACATGAATGAGGCTTTGGCAGAAAAAGCAAAGGAATCTGAGAAGATGACAAAAGAAGTTTCTATTCTAAAACATGAGATGGAATCTGGGGTAATGAGGTTAACCAAAGAAATTGAGCAAAGGAAGAAGACTGAAGAATATCTGAATCAAACTCTAAAGAAAGAATTGAAGAATGCTACAGATTGGACATAATAGCTAGCCATCTAGAATCTGATCTACAAGAAAGCAGAGACAATGAAAGAGAACTTGAAAGGCAAATTGTCATTCTCAAACATGACCTAGAAGTTGCAAATGAATACAAGGAGAAGTTCAAAATAAGCTCAACTAAACTTGAAGCACTTCTTGAAGGACAGAAAAAGGTTGATGACAAGCATGGTCTTGGATATGAGAAAGGTGAAAGCTCCGGATCTGGACAAAGAAATTTTCAACCAAGAAATAGGAGAAACAAACCTAGAAGACCTCCGGTAAGACATCCTAATGCTCAAAGATATCCATCATTCAATGGAAATTGTTTTAATTACAATAAATTTGGTCATAAAGCTACTCAGTGCAGAAACAAAGTAAATCAAAGTGATCCATCCTTCTTCGGTCAATGCTTCAAGTGTAAGAGGTTTGGTCACAGATTTAATGAATGTAGAAGTATGATAATGAACAATCCTAACAATAGAGGAAATGACAATTCTTTCAATGGCTACTGTTTTGCTTGCAATTGATTTGGACACATGGCTAATCAGTGCAGATCAAGAGGAAATCAAGTATATAAGCAAAGAAATGCCGTGTGCTTTAATTGCAATAAATATGGTCATATTGCAAGACTCTGTAGAAATAGGATTAATGAAAGAAGAGGTTCGGTTAACAGAAAACCAGATGAGCAGAGACAAGACAAAGGTAAAGAAAAAGTTGATGTAAATGAGATCTAGAATAAAATGAGCAAGACATGGGTCAAGAAAACAATTGTGAATGATAGTAATAGATCCACACCGGAATCCGGTGCTGATAATTCATCTGGGAATTGAATTAGGAGCTTTGGCTCAGGGGAAGCTGCATTGAAAATCAAATTTCCCCAGCCAGTAAGTAGGTACCTAAATCTGGGACGATGAGAAAAGATATTTTGAATTGTTTCAAAACTTTTGGAAGGATTTCTGGAAGAAAAGATGTTGATATGGAAATTTACAAAGTGATTCATGAAGAATTGTTCAAGAAACAGAGTAACTGGATGAAGTTAGGGTAACACATTTATTACAATGCCAAATTAGGTTTTGCGGAGGATAAAAGGTCACTTGGTCATGCACTTGAATCACTTTGCATTCGAAGGAAAAAAGAAGAAGAGCATCTGAGCTGTAAATCTAGAGATTGAAGCATGAAGAGCGAATTCAACCGGCAATTGATCAACCCTAACCCCGCGGAAGAAAAAGGTACTTCTCTATAAAGTTTTGAATCTAAAATCTGTTGAGATGGCTACTCCTCTTGTTGTTGACATTACTAAAAGGTTCCATCCAAAATTTAAGAAATATCCTTACAAGTTAATTGAAATCAAACCGTTAGGTGCATTCTCTAGTGTCCCATACAGAGTACTACATGTTGAAGATATTAGGGCATACATCCACTATAATGTAGAAGAATTTGGGAATCTGAAGTTGCTTGAATTGTTTAAGAACCATCTAAAGGATGATAACTATCAACTGAAACTAGAATTTGAAACCCTGTAAAGCAAACATTTTCTTCAAGTGATTGAATTTCCAACGTTTGATGAAAGCGAATAGGTTTGATATGTGTTGAGTTGGATGCATGATGAATTTATATGGCTGCTAAAACCATTCAAGATCACCAAAGATGTTATAAGGATTGTGACTGGGTTGACTTCAACTAGTGGATTACCCATGTTAAAATTTGTGAAAAACCAAATTGTTACAGATGCAACCGGTGCAAAGTTTGACAAGAGAGAAATGACCATTAATGACATTATAGAACTAGATGTCAATTTTGCATCCATGGTGATTGGCTACAAGGTCTATCACTCCAGCAGGGAAAATTCTGTCTCTGAAATGACAATATATGCAGCCTATAGAATTTGTTGAAGGAGAATGCTGATTATGACCTATGTGAGCTACTACAAAATCAATTGAGTGAGAATCTGAGCAAAATAAAGAAAGATAATAATAATACTTTCAAATATGGTTCCTTGATTATATGTTTGTTCTTCTATTTTATGAATGAAGTGCCTGGAGTTCAAAATGTGCACTAGACAAATGACAGGCCAGTGGCATGGCAAATAAGGGATCACCTACTTAGCCTTGGTGATTCTGAACTTCAAAAAACATCTATTTGGGGTTACTTTAAAAACTTTTAGAGTATGATGCATGCTAGAGAGAGAATCCCTAAGTTAGTTGTGGAGAAATATGAGAATGCAATATGCTTTATGGTTGAAACTGATCAGTGCCTGATGGAGGCTATGGAAGCTAGAAAAGTATGGATAATGCCTATGGGATATGAGGTTGATGAGAGGATTTTGGACATGTATGCTCAACATCTTCTGAGAAAATTAAAAGACACCTTTGTGGAAAGGTTTGGAACATATAAGGAGATAAGTCTAAAATTGCATGTGGAGCTCAGACAACTAGAGACCAAAAGAAAAACGCAGAAGCAAGTTGAGATGTATGCTGAGAGTATTGGCATCACAAAAGAAGCTGTAAGAAAGAACAAAGAAAGGATTGAAGAGATGAAGAGAAGAACTGAGCAAGCTTTAGAAGAAAGGGCAGAAAGAGAGCCAGCAGCTGCTCCGGAAGTCCCACCTAGCTCTTCAAGAAAAACAAGAAGCTCTGCAACTGTCTCTGAGCAATCCAAGTCTATTCCCACTAGGACACTGGAAGCCACACCATCTGGTGAAGGAGGAAAGAGAAAGAAAACAAAGGCCACAAGAACCCACAAGAACACAAAAGATGATGAGGAGACAGAGATAGATGAAGAAGTTAAAAAGATGAGATCCAAGAAAGCCAAGACTTCAAAGGCTTCTGAGGACCAATCTTTTAGAAGCAAAAAGGTAAGTAAAAAGCAAGAAACTAGTAAGGTTGCTATGACAGTTGATGAAATTGTAAAAAAAATTACTGTTCATGGAAATCTAAGGCCTATCAAAGATTATTGTGATAATTTTGATCAAGCAAATAAGAAAATTTTGGAAGATGCCACCATCATGTACTTGAATAAATTCAATAGAGCTCCACTGGAAATTAAATTACAATAACTTCCTAAAAGTTTAAGGAAAATATTGGAGATGAGGAAGGAAGTAGCCAAGGCTAAAGATCTAGAACTCAAAGAATATGTCCTCTCCACTTTGTGTCTAGTAATGACCAAAAAAAAAAGTAGATAAAATACTCAAGGAAGTAAAATATGGTTTCAGAAGCAAGAAAAGGATGAACAAGCTAATGCTTGGGGAAGTTGAGGAAATTGCAAAAGAAATAGAGGAAATTCTGAGGAAGGCCCTAGATAAAGATAAATATTATATTGTTTCATAGGAACAAGTTGAGGAAGACAATCCTTCAGTTTTGGAACAAGAAGCTCTAAAAGAAGAGATTGACAAAGGAAATGATGATCAAGGTGATAATCTAGATCCTCTAGAACAAACCTGTGAGGAGACAGATGATGGGACCGATTCATCAATTCTAGATGTTGAAAAAGTAGACATCAGTGAGCAACAAACTGAAGTTGATGACTCCTTAGTTCCGAAAGAGGAACAACTAAACAAAGAAGACTCAGAGATGGTGGACAAAATTGATGATGCAGGAGATACTCTAATTCCACTTGATCAATCTGAAAAAGAAGATAATATTGCTACTACACAAAGCCCTCTGAAACAAGTAGCAAGTGATGAAGACAAAGAAAAGATTCCCCCTACAGATGATATAGAAAAAGGTGAAGTAGAGGAAGAGAAAGAAGAGGGTAAAGAAGACAAGGCATAAAAAGATGGTGCAAATGTTAATACATCCAAACAAAATAATCCTATCACTGAGAAAACCCAAGGAAAGGAAAGTGGTCCAGAAATTGTGGCAAGAGACACTACAGATGTAGTAAAGGGTTTTCTGAGTAAAGAGATACTAGAATTCAATGAACCAGAACTGATGCAAGGACCACTCAACCTGGATACTTTCTCTCCAGTCCAATTGATGAAGATAACATCTTTCACTCAAGCCAAGGCAAGAGAAAAGGTATTGAAATCGCACATAGAGGATAGTGAGCTGCTAGGCCTTGCAACCAGAGTATTGGAGAAGATAATGCCAACCTTCCAGAAGAATCTATCTGACTCTCCCTCTGAACATCTGAAGAATCTTGTAAATTTAGTAAGTACACATTTTGAGTCTTTTGAGAAGTCTGTAGAGACTAAAGTCAGGAATGAATTTTTGGATAAGAAATTTAGTGAAATAAAGAGCCTAATAGGGAATGATAGGATAATACTTGGTATCACTATAAAGAGTATTCAAAATGCTCTAAGTGATGGAGGTGATATTTACAAATTTTGTCTTTCTTGGCCCAAAGTTAGTGAGGATATTGAGAAGAAGATAAAGAAGCAAGAACAAAAATTGTCAAATCTATCTCAAAATTTTGATCCTCTAACATTTTCTCCTATAAGTCAAGAATGTCAAGTAATCATCTTGACTAATGAAATAAAGAAGCTTGTCAAAGAAAAAGGCAATATTTTGAAGAGAATGTGTGAGCTCCGGGGATTGATTACCCCAAGTTAGAAACAATGTTTAATGCATTATCAGAAGCTCAAACTGCAGTTTAGACAAATGATCCTTCAGATCTGACAAAGGCAGAAGCATATGCATTTCTATTGAGTGGACACATCTCAATTTTGGATGGCATGAAAAGAAGTTGGGCCTTTGAACTTGAGCAATTGAAAAATAGCTTTGCAGATATTCTCAAGTTCATGTAAATATAACTTAAGGATTGGTTGTACATATGCAGCACTATATACAAAATTTTTGAGAATTTTGGCTTGCGGACCCCATCCTTTGCCATTGATGTCAAAGGGGGAGTGAATAACAGTGAAAAATGAGGAATCTAGGAAAGGGGGAGCTCCAGAATCAGTGGAGAGCATAAGAGTATAAAGTAAGGGGGAGTAACACTTAGTCATTTTTCACTAAGTGTTCCCATCAATGCCAAAGGCAGAGATTGTTGGCAAGAGACACTACTTTGCATGACAGGTGTTGTCATTGATGGTAACTAAGACTATTCCACTCATCTGCATAACATAACTTGTTCATACTAGAAGTCAGAATCAGAATTTATCTAAGTTTGGGTAGCTAGAAATAGAGCATGTGACAGAGTCCAGTAGCTTGGTCTGAATCTATCCGATGGTAAACCAGAGTATGTTGCGAATCTGAAGGAGTCATAAGGATTGTCAAGGCAATCTAAATCCAGAATTTTAACCTCTAGTAATAAAGGATTCAAAATTTATTTGCATCTGAGTATAGGGTTATAGTTTGACAGTGTAGACAATAGAAGAACATGCCGACCTTGTAATTGATCTTAGTTTTAGATAAATGGAAGTTGTCAGTTGGATGATTTGTGATGATCAGTGATAGTGGTTGACATGATTGATGATTTTTGAATGTAAGTTTTGATCCACATTACAAGTTATGCATGGATTTAGTCAACAGAGCAGAGTCTTCAACAAAGTTCTAAGTGTTCTTGAATCCGACTGAAAAGTGATTGAATATCATGATGTATATATATATATATATATATATATATATATATATATATATAGCCGATGGATTTAAGTGATTTTGGTGTGTGTTGTGTGTGGTAATGGAGTAAGTGCAAAAAGGGCAGATAGGAGTGCGAAAGAGAAGAGATCTAAGGTCTGGATTATGGCAAAGCAGTAAACAGGGTAGAACAAAGATGAAGTGTGTAAGATTAGTATTTTGTGCTTAACCGGAACTAAATTCTTGCATTGGGAGATGCTACTCTTTAGTTCAAACAATCTGTAATCCTTTGTAATCATTCTTGTAGGCAGTGAGCCTCTCTTGAGAAGTGAGCTCTAGGCAGTGAGCCCGAAGGCATGTGCCTTCCCCTTTTGTAATACTTTTAACAGAGTATAATCTTTGTGTGTTAATCCCCACCGTGGTTTTTACCTTAACTGGGTTTCCACGTTAAAAATTCTTGGTGTCAAGTGTGTAATTTGTGTTTCTGCTCATTGTTATTGATTCATGCTTTCATGATTATTATGATGATTTGCTAATAAGTAAAAGAGAAGGATTATGTGCAATAAGTGTTGAAGTTTTGAGACAACTGATTCACCCCTCCTCTTAGTTGTCTACCCTAATTCCAACAAAACAACCTATAAATACTAGTAAGAGGTCAATGAATAAATTTGTAAAGGAAATAATCAATGCTCATTTCAATCATCTTGGTACACTTGGAAAAACCCAATTGTTATCACTTTTACTTCTATGTAATGAGTTGAAAGAGCCATTACAATTGTTGGGTGTAGATTCGACATTGAATAAGAGGAAAGCTTCATACGGCCTAGGAAAAGATATTGTTGAAAATGTAAAAAAAGGTTTAGATTATGTTGGGAAAGAATCTCTATCAATGGATATGGCCATTACAAGAAGAGTGATGTTGACAACTATTTTAAATAGAAAAATATCAAGAAAAAGAAAAATCTCTTCACTTTCTACTGAAATTAGTATTAGTAGAAAGACACTAACAAAATATGTGAAAAGGAGAAAGGTTTTGTGTGATAGTTTAGAAGGCAATTGGGCAATTATGTGTAGAGCTCCCTATTCTAACAGGATTGAAGATGTTGTTAGGAACTTGGTCTCAAATTTTTTGAATGATCATACTTGTCCATCATCAAATAGTAGAGATGCTATTAGATTGATTATGAACATCATACAAAACATTGGTTAGACATAATACAACATGAGATGTATGTGAAATTTTGTAATTCAAATCCTGATATAAAGATTGGGCAAACAATGTATGAAAGATTAAGGCCATATTATATGAAGATAAACAAGGCTTTTGAAACTTGTTGTCATTATCATATTGAATTTGATCTCTACTATTAGGTGTTTTGAAAGATGAGAGAAGAAAGTAATGGTTTTCATAATGCACCTCCTAAACATGTAAGTCTTTTCATAGAATCCATCTTATGTGATAATGCAATTGGTCAAATAAACTGCATAAAAGGACTTTGTGAATCATGTGAAAATTTGGCTAAATTACCTTTGAGAAACGAAGATACTGACCCAAAAAAGACAATAAATTGCAAGAGTTACAAGTATGTAAAGTTTCAAACAAATTTTAGGAAGTAATCCACAAGGTTAAACTATGTAGAAGAGGAGATACCTATTGAAACATTTATGGAAAGTTTTTGAAAATTGATACAACCGTACATACAACATGCCTTTTTTGCTAGGTGGCAAGCACAATAGTTTCAAACATTAAGAGATACTTTCCCACCTAGAACAATTCTATCAGTAGTCGACTTTGTAGAAAATTACTCTTTTGTACATCAAAAAGAGATTCAATCAGATTATTACTTTTCAAAGCAGATCACTATTATGGTGCATGTGTGTTATCGACATGCACAATTGAATTTGGATGGTGTTGACTAGTACAAATAATGAACGAGTCATTAAGAAATAATATCACTTTTATATTAGTGATGATAAAGAGCATGACACGCTTTTTATACAACATTACTTTACAAATTTTTTTGAGAATTTAGCAAGTAGGTGTGTAAAAATTGAAAAGCATTTTATATGGTTAGATGGATGTGCGGCACAATTCAAATCATCATGACTATTTTATGCACTATTTAGATATCATCGAAATTAGAAAATACAACATGTTTGGAGTTTCATTGAGAGTGGGCATGGAAAGGGTGAACATGATGGCGTAGGAGCTTGCATCAAACGTGCTCTAAGAAAGCATCAAATGAGTTATTTGAGAGATTGTATAGACAATGCACATGATGTTGTTGAATGGTGTAAGAAACACTTTGCATCAAATGAGGTCGGCACATCTTTAGGAATGAATCGATACATCCCACATAGAGTGTTTTGGGAGATATCCGGTATGTATATATAAATTTTACATAAATAAAAATTTTAAATTTTAAAATTAATTTATATATATATATATACATGTATGTTTGAATTTGTATTTAAGTTTAAATTTTAAATTTAGTAAATTCAATATTTTAAATTCAATTATGTTTGAATTCTTTTGCTTAACTACTCTTTCTCTTCTCAAGTCTGGTATTGGTTATGCTCCAAGTTGGGTTGGTCTGGACCTCTCCCAAATAGAGTATTGCAAGTTTTTCAAGGTTGGCCAACTTTATGCAAGAATTCAACTTTTTCTGCTCTTTGGATTGTTTCTCCTAGTTTAGTGATACAGAATCTATGGTTGGAATGGAACAATAGAATTTTTAGGAAAGTAGAGTGCTCTCTTGACCAAGTCATCCTTAAAATTGAAAAGTCAGTGGCGGAGGTTGTATATTCTCACTTACTATTGAAGGATGCTAGCTCTTTAGCATTTTCCTCTTGGGATGCACTCATGTTTAAATCTTGGAAGTTTTTGAAACTTCCCAATTCAAATTGCTTTGTGGGAAATAAGAAAGTGGATAGGAGTACCATACATTGGAAACCTTCTCTTGGGGATTTCATTAAATTAAACTTTGATGGTGCATGCAGAGGGAACCCGGGGTTGTCTGGAGTTAGTTGTGTGCTTAGATATTGTAAAGGTTTTATAATTAAGGCTTTGTCTCTTAGACTTGGATACTATTCTAATAATGAGGCTGAAGCTTTGGCCCTTGTTGTAGGTTTGAAACTTTCTTTAAACTATGGGGTTAAGAATATATTATAATTGAAGGCGATTATCTGAATATAGTGAATTCCATTAAAAAGAGGTCTTTCCCATTCTGTAAGATAGGGTATATCCTTCAAGGAGCTATGACTATTATGGAGTCCTTTGAATCTTTTCAAATTCTACATACTTATAGGGAAGGAAATAAATTAGTAGATTTGTTAGCCAATTGTGCTTGTGATCAGGAGAGGGAGTCAATTGAATGGGAGGCAGTCTCCTTGAGGAAGTTGGATGGCTTTGATAGAATTTTGGCAGAGGATCAAAAGATCATTGAATAAGAAGTTTTTGGGGTCAAGGAGATAGTTCTTGCCTTTCTGCAATTCTGTTTGGTTCAAAATTGATTAAAGTGTGAGATTTGAATTGGACAAGGAATCTTATCAGTCAATTGCTTTTGAAGAAAAGGGTTGCAAGGTCTCTATTTTTAGAGACAATTTTTTAAGCTAACCTTTATTTTTTGGCAAGTGCTAACTTTGGAGTAATCCTTGTGTTTATCCTTGCATTATTGTTCTATGGTCCAGGCGCTGGAAAATTCTTGTGTATGGAGAAAGTATTGTAATGATTACTCTCATTCATTTAATAAGGGATGCGGTGGCCTAAGGTGTTTTTAATCTCCAATGTATGTAATGATTGCGACGCATTCATCTCTCTCATGGCAACATTCATTATATTCTTTCTTCTCGGCTGCAAACATCACTTGCCTGCATTCATCTTGTGTTTCATTTGTTAGTGTAGGTTTTTATTTCCTAGATGGATTATTTATTTTTCCTATATTCCTAGGTTTTTCCTACACTTCTATTAATCTCGCTTAGGTTAATAAAGCATGTCTTATTAGGTGAGTAGTTGCGAGGTGTCACCTTCCTACATGTGAGCATCCATTAGCTATCTTGGGAAGATACTTTGCTATCTTTAGTCCGATAGATGGTTGCTCCTCATTGGTCGGTGTTGCCACCTCCTCTCTCTTCCTAGTCTATATAAGCATGCTACCTGGCTTGTATTTTGCATATTTTGCTTTTGCATCCTCTTAATGCTATTTTGCTTCTAGCATTTGCATTACTCTCTTGGAGACTAACTCTGTGTTGCTATTTTGATTTTGTATCATTTGCATTCATAGTTTTAATATCTATTTTTTGCACTAGTTTTCTGGGTTATTAATCTTTTCAGATTCTAACATGGTATCAGAGCTATTCTATGTGCAAGAGTAGATTTTAGTTTCCATATTTGAGAGATTCGGGGGGGGGGGGGGGGCTAATAAATCTTATTGTAGGTTTTTGAAAAACCTAGTATGCTCTTCTCTTGCATCTTCGGATGATCTTGAGAATCAGAAAAGTTTGACGGAAACTTTTTTTAATCTCTGGGGTTGGACATGTGTTTTATGAAATCTGGGTGATTGCAGTATTTCTGGTTATACTGGCAGTATTTCTGGCTGTTCCAACGCATCCAGGAGGCTTGAGAAAGTCAGATTTGGCTTTCGCTTCACCGAAATCAGAGATCGTCATACACAGTTGCGAAACCGGGGTTTCAAGCTCAAATCTGACAACCAGCTTGCATATTTGGTCCTTTGAATCAATATTGTAGGTTCCAGCATCTGATTCAGCCTTTGCATGTCATTTTTTGGTTGTTGGGGTCATTTTTTGTAGCTAAAGGCGTTCCATTTACACTGGAGCAACATCTTTTGTGCATTTGCAAGAAAAATGCCTTCTGGGTTTTGTTCGCAGCACAGCAAAACCATCTGGGTATCTTTCTGTTTTTGCATGTAGTCTGTATATTTTGCAAAAACGTGCTCAGAAAGCTACAGCAGGACCCCTCTCCGTTGGTAGCTGCAGTTCTGAAGACAGTTTTCAAATGCTCCGTTCTTGCTCATACGGACTCCTTTTCCCACGAAATTTTTTTTGATTTTGGCTATTTTTTTGTGCTCTATGTACTAGTGCAGTTTTTTTTTGATTTTGATGCCAAGATTTTTCAGAAATTGCAGATTCTCAGTCGTGACATTGCACGGTTCTCGTTTTGGGAACTTCGGAGGATCATAACTTTCACATACGACCTCGTATCGAGGCGATTCTTTTTTTGAAAGTGCATGATTTTTCGAGTAGATTGCAGTGGTGCTTTTTATTTCTCTAGATATTATGCCAAAGTTGTATTTTCAGCATATGCTCTTCATGAGGGTTTTGTAATGCATTGAAATCAAGACCACTTAGTATTTATTGCTAGTGGTAGTTGTAAACGCACTAATATAAAGTGCCAAATCATATTTTCTTGGGGGGGTTCTTTGATTGAGTGAAAAGGGGGGGTTGTCTTGGTTGGGTTCTCTTCTTTTCGACACTTCTTCTCTGCATTTCTTCATCATGGATCAAACAAATCTGCCTATCCTAACTCCATACAATTACTTTGAGTGGAAATCACGCATAACAATTCACTTAAGGAAAGCTGGATTAAATAGGATAACTATGGGACTTGAAACTGAACCTGCTAAAGATGAAGATAAGCCTAAGTGGTTTAACAAATGTGATGAGGCATATGGAACATTGTGTTTGTCTGTTTCTCCTGATTTGCTCTTTCACATTGAGTCTTTGAATACACCAAATGAAATCTGGACAAAGCTAGAAACATTATTTGGCACACAAGATTCAATGAGGGGTCATATGTTGGAAAATGAACTAATTAGTTTAAGTCCAGGCAATTTCAACACAATCCAGGATTTCTTCACCAAATTGAAATCACTAAGGCTGCAGTTAAAACAATGTGGAATTGAAAAGAAAGATGAACAACTGATTCTTAGTATTCTCTCTAAGCTAAGTTCAGAATATTCTGTGTTTGTTTCTACTTTCTATGCTACTAAGGGTGCACTTGGTACTCAATTCACCATGCCATCTTTAGATGATTTTGCTGTCAATCTCACTCGGGAACAGGACAAGCTAATCCAGATGGGCACTCTTAAGTCCTCTAAGTCACATGCCTTGGCTGCCAACCAAGGCACAAAAGAACAGAAAGGACAAAGTTGTAACAACAATAGTAAGGATAAGAAACAAAAGAATAGCAAGGAGAAGAAGGATCAGATAACGGTTGCTTCAAAAGCAACTAATGAGACCCAATATTCCAAGGGCGACAAGCCTAAGAAAGAGAGGGTCCAATGTGCCTATTGGAAAAGACCAGGTCATGATGAACATAAATGTCTGAAGAAACAAATTGATCACTTGACACACATTCTTGAGAAGAATAATATCAGTGTTCCTGAGTCTGTCAAACAGAGTTCTAATGAGGGGTCTAATAAGGCAAAAGAAAATAGCAAGGGAAAAGGAAAGGGCAAGGCCCTTGTTGCAGTTGCTTCTTCACCATCCACTTGGGTTCTTGATTCGGGTGCTTCGCACCACATGGCTTCATCTAAGGAAGAACTTGCATCCTTGGAGCTGTGTACTATGCCCTCTATTTTGATGGGTGATAACACTCCTGTTGAGGTGTGTGGGAGAGGGTCTGTTGATGTGGGGGATGGCACATTCCATGATGTTCTTTGTGTGCCCTCATTATCAACTAATCTCCTATCGGTATATCAGATCACTCACACAGGTTCAGGCAAGCGGGTTGAGTTCACTCCTGATTCAGTGGAGATTCGTGAGTTGCACAGTGATTCTACAGTGGCAGTTGGGAGAGCAGATCATCAGTCACGGCTCTATCTGTTTTCTCACTTTGTTCCTGATCCTCCTTCAACTGTTTTGCTCACTCATTCTAATGATGTGAGTAGATTATGGCATGAGCGGTTTGGCCATCTTAACTTCCGCTACTTGCAGCAGCTTAACCAGCAGAGCATGGTCACAGGGTTGCCTTCAGTTCAGTTTTTAGGTGGTGTTTGCCAAGGTTGCATTCTTGGTAAGCATCCTAAGGAAAATTTTGACAAAGGTAAGGCATGGAGAGCTTCACAGATACTGGAGTTAGTTCACAGTGATTTGGCTGGTCCATTTTAGCATCCTTCTTTCAGCAGGGCTAGATATGTCCTCACATTCATTGATGACTTCTCTCGAAATACTTGGGTGTACTTTCTCAAACAGAAGTCAGAGGTATTTGATCATTTTCAAGACTTCAAGACTTTTGTAGAGAAGCAATCTGGGAAAGCCATCAAAGTTTTGCGCACTGACAATGGTGGTGAGTATGTCAACCATCGGTTTGAGAGGTTTTGCACTTCAGAGGGGATTGATTTGCAGCATTCAGTTCCATACAATCCTCAGCAGAATGGTGTTGCAGAACGGAAGAATAGGTCCTTGAAGGAAATGGCGAACTGCATGATTCACTCCAGATCTCTTGCACCACAGTATTGGGCAGAGGCCATTAACTGTGCTTGTTATATCCAGAACCGTGTTCCTCACCGAGCCTTGAAGGGAGTCACTCCTTTTGAAGCTTGGAGCGGTCAGAAACCATCAGTTAAGCACTTTCGAGTTTTTGGTTCTCCTGCATGGGCCCACATTCCTACAGAGAAACGCAAGGCCTTGGATCCGCAGAGCAGACCTTGCATATTTGTAGGTTATCCTGATGGTGTGAAGGGTTATCAGTTGCTCCACCCTACTACACATGAGTTGTTCATCGAGAGGAGTGTTCAGTTTGAGGAGGGCTCTTCAAGCTCACTTTCTATCACTTCTCCAACTCCTTCTACTTTGACATTGGAGTCACTTGGGCTACATGACAGATCTTCTGATGAATCAGATTCACCTGAGCAGTCTTCTACCTCCACTTCTGATGCAGAGAGCAATTCAGAGGACTCACCTCCTTCCTCTCCTAGTCATCATTCAGAGGTTGATTCTTCTCCTCCAAATTCTCCATCTTCCGGTCCACTTTGGGCTAGACAGACCTTGCAGTCTGCAGGTGATTGGGTTGGGGATCCATCAGACACCAGGCGGACTCGTTCACAGTTCCAGGATGCTCCACATGTCTTCATTGCTACTGCCTCAGATCCACAGTCTTTTCATGAGGCTTCTGGTATTCCTGAGTGGGATACAGCTATGCAGGAGGAGTATAGTTCCTTAATGAGGAACCACACTTGGGATCTTGTCCCTCTTCCTAAGGGAAGAAGACTTGTTCGATGTAAGTGGATCTATCAAACAAAATTTGCAGCAGATGGGTTAGTTGACAAGTATAAGGCTCGCTTGGTCGCAAAAGGATTCTCCCAAGTTCCTGGGATTGACTACTCTGAGACTTTTGCGCCAGTTGCCCGAATGAATTCCATTCGACTTGTTCTTGCCATTGCTGCAGCTAATCATTGGGAAGTACACCAGATGGATGTGAAGAGTGCTTTTCTTCACGGTGACCTTTAGGAGGAGATCTACATGGAGCAGCCACAGGGGTTCCTTCAGGATTCTTCACTTGTGTGCCTTCTTCAGAAGTCTCTCTATGGCCTCAAACAGGCTCCTCGAGCCTGGTATGCCAAGATGGATTCCTTCCTTCTATTAGTTGGGTTCACTCGGTGCCATTCTGATCCCAATGTCTACATTCTGCAGCAGGATGATTCACTCCTATTTCTGGTTCTGTATGTTGATGACTTGCTGATCACAGGGAGTTCTTCATCCACCATTGGGGCTGTCAAAACTGCCCTTCATGACAGGTTTTTGATGACTGACTTGGGCTTGTTGCATTACTTTCTCGAGATTGAGATCTACCAGTCTTCTTCTGGGATCACCATCACACAGTCTAAGTATGCTCTAGATTTGCTCTCGAGGTTTCATATGGCTGACTGTAAGCCTGCTCTGACTCCCTTTCTTTTTGGAGTCAAACTTGAGGCTCAGTGTTCTTCTCCACTTGTTGATGGCACTTTGTACCGACAGCTTGTTGGGAGTCTCATTTATCTGACTCATACGAGACCTGACATTTCATATGCTGTAGGCATGGTCTCTCGATTCATGCAGGAGCCTCATGAGTTGCATTGGAAAGCAGCCAAGCGGATCCTTCACTACATTCAGGGTTCTCACAGTCTTGGGATTCACTATGCAGCGGGTATTGAGCTTGACTTGGTGGGCTACACAGATTCCGATTGGGCGGGCGATTCTCAGGATCGCAAGTCTACTTCAGGTTACAGCTTCTCACTTGGTTCAGGTCCTATTTGTTGGTCGAGCAAGAAGCAATCTGCTATTGCTCTATCTTCTACTAAGGCCGAGTATCGGGGGGCTGTGAATGCCTCTACTGAGGCCATTTGGCTTCAGAATCTTCTCACTGAGTTTGGTATCCAGATCAGACGGCCATCAGTCATATTTTGTGACAACCAGAGTGCCATTCAGATCTCACGGAATCCGGTCCATCATCAGCGGACAAAACACATAGAGGTTCACATGCACTACATCCGGGAGCTCATCCATGGCCATGTCATTGACCTTCGCTACTGTCCGACTTCCGAGCAGGTTGCTGATATCTTCACCAAACCCTTCACTGAGAGCAAGTTCCTTCATTTGCGAGCTTTGCTGGGGGTGTGGGATGCTTCATCTTCTGGGGGGGCTTCTTCTTCTCACTCGGAGTCTTGACTCTCTCTACTTTTGGGGGGGTCTCTTCTCTCTCTCTTTGGGGGGAATTTTATGTACATGGGTACCTCATCAGGCTTGCTTTGCCGGGACCCATTTCTCCATCCACCTAAGCTTCACTTATGGGGGGGTGTTAGTGTAGGTTTTTATTTCCTAGATGGATTATTTATTTTTCCTATATTCCTAGGTTTTTCCTACACTTCTATTAATCTCGCTTAGGTTAATAAAGCATGTCTTATTAGGTGAGTAGTTGCGAGGTGTCACCTTCCTACATGTGAGCATCCATTAGCTATCTTGGGAAGATACTTTGCTATCTTTAGTCCGATAGATGGTTGCTCCTCATTGGTCGGTGTTGCCACCTCCTCTCTCTTCCTAGTCTATATAAGCATGCTACCTGGCTTGTATTTTGCATCTTTTGCTTTTGCATCCTCTTAATGCTATTTTGCTTCTAGCATTTGCATTACTCTCTTGGAGACTAACTCTGTGTTGCTATTTTGATTTCATATCATTTGCATTCATAGTTTTAATATCTATTCTTTGCACTAGTTTTCTGGGTTATTAATCTTTTCAGATTCTAACATCATTATTATCTCGAAATTGCCTTTTATCTATTTCTCTTCATTGTTACCAAGAGGCCTTTGAGCTCTATGGGTTCCATTCACGAAAACAATTGTATTCATCTCACAATTTAGAAATGGGAAAAGCCTATTCAAGGGCTTCTAAGGGCAAATTCACTGGGTGAGATTTTCAAACTATATGAGGAAGATTTAGAAAAATCAATTGCTACTATCTATAGCTGAGGGATGTTCCACTTTCCAATGGCTATTTAACCTTCTCAAGTGGTTTTGCATTTTCTTTTGAATGTGATGGATCAAGTATTCAGAATGGGGACATGGTTAGAAACTTGGGCTGCATGTTTATCCAAGATTTCCTGTTTTCAGATGATCAATTCAACAAGGTATTGCAAAATTATGATCTCCATCTGGGTGTTGCACCTGTGGGGGGGATTTTCTTATTGAAGGACATTGTCTGCCATCTAGCTATGCACTACATTTACACTTCATTCCTACATGGCCTGCAGAACAATTGTATGATGTCTATCCACAATGGACTTCATTGTCATGCTCAAGAATTAGGAGATGAATTAGAAGATTCATCAAGGGAATTCTTTCAGGCCCTGCATCATCTACTTCACTTCCAACTACCTCCTCTACCCCCTGCTATTGATGTTGATGCTTTGAGTGAGCCTGCTCAGCAAGGTTTCATTTTCAAAGACCTGAATATGGAATCTTAATATGGTTTGTTAAGGGGTTTTGTTATGTAATTATTAGTATTACAATTGATGTATCTACTTATCTAGTTGGTTTTGGAGAGGGAGTATTCCTCTTTTGTTTTGTAAAGTCCTCTTCTCTACTCGCTATAAAAGATCTCTTTCTGTGTTGTAAGGGGGTGCTATGATATAATCTTTTGGTTGGGTTGTTTCTCCATGCTTACTTTGCTCAGTTCAAACTACTATAAGGGCATTTTGTATCTAATCTTTGTATCTTTTTCTTATTTGAATATAATATAGTTTAGGTGCTCTATACCTTTTTCCTTAAAAAAATATTTTAAATTATGAATTTCTATTAAATTTATATATATGTAATTTTTTAATAATTTTTATGTATCTAGGTGTGGATAGAAGATCGAAACATGGATGCAAGATGGTAGACAAAACAAGATCTTTGCATTGTGTCATGAGTATAGATGATCGCCCTGGATGGAAATTGTACAGGAGGGATTACTCTTATTTCTGTGAAGATTGTATTTTGGAAAACTTTGAGGCATGCAACAACCAACAACATGGATATGTTAGTGAATGGAATGTGGTGCAATTAATCATTTCTGACACATACAATGAAGATGAGGATGAAGGCTTTGAAGACATTCCTTTGATTTCAATTGATTATGACCATATTTCAGGATTGATTAGAAAAGGTATGTATGTATGTGTACACTTTGATAAATTTAATGTAAATTTACAACACATGTAGTTATTTATTTAGTTTAGTACTCTAATGAGTTAAATTTAATTATTATAATGTCTAGACAGATCTATTTTTTTTACAATTTTTGAACCATGTAAATTTGGTGTACTAGGAGATGTTTTTGCAATCATAGCAGAGCCTAGAGAAACATAGAAGGTGTTAGTTATTATTTAATGTGTTGCACAAAAGAGAGAAAGAAGCTAACACGACTTGAAACAAGTGATGAAATGGTGTTTCCCACAGGTGGGTCACATTTAAATTTATATAAACATGTACACATGTACATTAAACTTTACATTATATTATAATACTTGGGTTGAGTGAAAATGTTACGTGCACATGTCTTACTAAGTTGGTTCATGTTGTTTAATGTGCAGGTTCAGTTGTAGTGCAAGGGACATATCTCAAACAAGTCAAAATTGTTCAACATGGGATTCATTTTTTTGACTATCAACCTAAGAACAAGGTATATCAATATAGTCACCTAGTAATTGCTACCACCCTACATCTTCATCTAGTTCCACATGCACGTGGACGAAAAAATGGAGACCAGATAGTGATGATCATTAGAAAATATTACATGTTATTGAAGAGCAGGCTAAACCAGATGTTTGAATGAGAACTTATATCTAGTAACTTGTTTGAACTCCATGTTTTTAGTTACAGTTTATAAAATTAGTGAGATCTTGAAGATACACATTAGTGTAAGTTAAACTTAGAAGTACTATTTAATTCAAAGTACTTTTGTATTTAGTGTTCAACACTTTTTAAAACCTAGACATGAAGTACTATTTTTAATGTGGTCCACTTTTAAGGATGATACATGTGTACTATTTGATGTTTTGTATTGGCATCTGATGTTTGACTACATGTATTAAATTGGATGCATACATGTTGTGACTATGTGTGTCTAATTTATATTTCAATTTATTTTGATTTATTATTTTCACTAGATATATGATATATGCGATTTGATTATGTTATCCTAGAGTGAACAACATCATATATATTTAAACATAATTAATTGGAGACAATTTAGTTTGAGCAAATATGTTCTGTGTATCTTCCTCGTCTAACTTGATTCAAGTTATAATGAGATTTATTTTGTTGATACCTATGAATTTATCACTTGATCCAAATCAATGTCAATTAGATAGATCCATGTATTATAAATAAACTAGTAATTTGTGTGTGTTCTCATTAAATGTGTTTATTATATCTGCTAGTTTGCATTTGTATCTATTTATAGTTTATACATTTTCTTAATGAGGAGTTTTCATAATTTACCTGTCCATGCTTCTAGACATGTGTGAAAGAATATTTATATTTAATTATTATCTTGCATTTAACAAATTGTGACATTTTATCTCAAATTATGAATTGAACTATTATTTGAGCTTTATTCCTTAGCCAAATTGATTAAATCGTTAGTGTTAATTTATTGGGAAAAGAATGATTTTAATTGCAGCTATTTGTAAATGTGATTATAACAATAATGATTATTGAGGACTACAAATTGCAAATTTTTATGGATTGCAACACTAGTGCACTAGTGTCTAAATTGAACTTCTTTGAAATTTACTCTCCAAGTTCTCAAGTTGTAAAGTTCTAGGTTCTTATGTTTGTAAAGTCTAGTTCTCATATTATGTTTCTTTGAACTTTCAATTTTTCCTATTTTCCTAGATATCAACTCATTAATTTTTTCTTAAGGGAAAAACATGTAGTTTAATTAAAGACAAATGTACATAATTTAGATAAGGTTATGAATAATTTTGATTATCTATATTGAAATTATTAACAATAATACTTTTTTATTCTTATCATTATCTAGTGTGTACATTAGGTTGAAATATTAACATAACATTGGAATCAACTTTAACCATCATGCAAAAGGATAAAGAAGAAGTTTAGATTGCAAAAAGAAATGAGGGAAGAAATATCAAGACATCCACATGCATCAACAAAAGTACCACCATCACTACAAGGTAAAGGAACATTATACCATGTCAAACACATCATAATTTAAATATATATACATATGTACAAAGTTTCTCAAGTTTGATTCCAAAATTGTACATGCTTGTACATTAAAAATAGGTGAGAAGGGTGTATCTAATCACAACAAACTGTTCAACTATATAATGAAAATTATCATGGTGCTAGAGGAAATGTGTTTTGGAGATGTAGTGTTGTTTCAGTTATATGATTTGATAGTCTCAAGGTTAAAAACAATTGTCATAATGCAATTATCTAGATATGGATAAGTGGCACAATAGAATAGACAAAGAAAAGGATCTTCTAAAGAATCTCAAAGGATCTCATATGCCAAATTGTGAATAAGAACAATATGTCTAGATAAGGAATATGGCTACCAACTTGGATGTACTAAGACTAGCTCATGATTTACTAACACTGTAATGAGCATTGTTATCATGGAGGATCTAGGTTAAAAGAATTGTAGAAAAATATTTGCTTTTATGGTTGGAAGATGTATGCATGAGAGTTCAAATTTCATGAGAGAATTAGGCTAATTAGTTCTTAGCTCTTAGGAACTAGACCATATATAATTAGATAAAATGGTGTACATAGATGGATGTTTCCATGATAGAGGAAGATAAGAAGGAAAATGTAAAAGTGGAAGAGTAGTGAAAGGAGAAAAGACTAACTATTAGTTCACACCAAGTAAATACATACATTTTTAACATAACATTTTTAAATCATCAAATATATGTAATCAAGTCTTGGTGTAAATGTGTACATGTCAATATATCAAACATAAATCATCAAACATGTATGTAATCAAGTCCTAGAAATGTCAATATATCAAACATAAATCATCAAACATGTATGTAATCAAGTCCTAGAAATGACAATATATCAAACATAAATCATCAAACATCTATGTAATCAAGTGATGGGTGCATCGTCATTTCTACTACACTCAGACACTAATTTGGTGGAGTTCTCTCACACACAAACTCTCAGACACCAATCTACTATAGTCTTTTAATCAAATAGAGCACAAAAACTTATGTTATCATATCAAATCACTTGGATATTGAGATATTACCATTAATTCGTAACTAAAAATGTAACAGAAAATGAATGACACTAATAAAATGGACATAATGAAGCAATATTTTATTCATTTAGGTGATCTCATTCAAATTACAGAATTCATGATCCAACCAAGATCATTCTCTTTCTCCTCTCAGACCACTCAGCCTCTACAACACAGGACGATCCTCTTTTCTATTGACTTCGTCTACTTCTCAACTCTCTCACCTCTTGTTTTGCACGTCAACCACCTTCCCCTTTTAATCTTTCCCTTGGCCGTTTTTAAAATCATTTCATCCACTCCACCTCTCCATAACGGCCATGTTATTTCTTTCTTCTTTTTACCAATGACTGCACATTTTAAATTGATCGGTCTTCAAGATTGAAACTAATTTGCCCTTCCAAAATGGTCGAGCCTCAACCACTAGCCATGTGTCGAATTCGATGAAGAATTTGGGAACAATTATTTTCTTTTCCATGCATTAAGTACCTGACAAACAATGACAGGAAGCTGCAACCAACACCAAAAACAAACCAAAAAACCCCAAACTACAGAAACTGAAACAAAACACAAACCAAAATTAGAGGGCGAGTGATGCCACTACATCAGACTCCCCAGGTAGAAAAAAATTCATGAGCTCCTGCTCATGAGTTCTTTTACTGAATACTCATATTCAAACTTCTTTTTCTGCTTCTTTCAATTATTTTGCATCCCTTGCTGTAACTGCTCCAAATTTTCTCTATGCTTGCATGTTCTCTTTCTGAATTTCTCCATCTCCTTTTGCTTGCTATCCACCTTCTACTGATATCTTTGTCTTCCAATTTCTTTTTCATCATCATATTGCCACAATGTTGTTTCATCTTCACAATTTAATTAATCGGTATCATGCCAAAGGAAAATAAAACTTCATGGTTAATGAAAGTTACCTCATCAATCTTTACTTTCGCAATGTTATCTTTTAACAATAGATCATCTACATTTTCTTTCTCTTCTACAACCTCCTTCACTAAGTCTATACTCTCTCTTTCAAAATACTCTTTCAAACTGGACATTTCCTCTATTCCTAGATTCTCATTTGTAACCACAAATTTCTCCTCATTTGCACTACAGTTGTCATTGTTAGAAATGAAAACAGGAACAAAATCTTTTCCACCATCAGACTCAAAATTATTTTGAGCACCATCTTTCCTCAGATTATCAAAACAACCAAAAGACGAACTTGCTAAATTTGGAGAATTAATATTTTTACTAGTTTCTGTCACTTGATAATCTTCTTCCTTATCAAAATGTTCGTAGTCCTCATCAGCATCCTCTACATTCTTTCTGTTAATGTCTTCTATGTCTGTTGCTGGCTTGCTATCTTCTATTTTCTTATTTCCTACAATCACAATAGCATTAGGAAAATAATAGTTTTCCACTGCATCCATTTGACTTGGGATATTTTGCAATTCCTCAAATAGCTTTCTCTTCTCCACACTATCCCAATACCTATCCCAAGATGGTATTACAATGGGTCTCTGACTACAATCTTCATCCTCTTCACTGCTGCAATACTTTTCCAACTCACACTCTGCAATCAATCTTTTGTGCCTCCTTCTCTACCCTCTGTAGTTACAGGTCTCCTCTTTAATACAACAAATTCTCCTATGGTTTACTTGAGACACAACCACTTGACTCTTTTCCCACACCCACCAGTCCTTGCACAGGTTGCCTCACCATCGGCGCTCTACCCATGCACACAGAACCTTCTATGCTCTGATACCACTTGATGGGTGCATCGTCATTTCTACTACACTCAGACACTAATTTGGTGGAGTTCTCTCACACACAAACTCTCAGACACCAATCTGCTATAGTCTTTTAATCAAACAGAACACAACAACTTACGTTATCATATCAAATCACTTGGATATTGAGATATTACCATTAATTCATAACTAAAAATGTAACATAAAATGAATGACACCAATAAAATGGACATAGTGAAGCAATATTTTATTCATTCAGGTGATCTCATTCAAATTAAAGAATTCATGATCTGACCAGGATCGTTCTATTTCTCCTCTCAAACCACTCGGCCTCTACAACACATGATGACCCTCTTTTCTATTGACTCCATCTACTTCTCAACTCTCTCACCTCCTGCTCTGCACATCGGCCACCTTCCCCTTTGAATCTTGCCTTTGGGCCATTTTTTAAATCATTTCATCCACTCCACCTCTCCATAACGACTGTGTTATTTCTTTCTTCTTTTTACCAATGACTGCACATTTTAAATTGATAAGTCTTCAATACTGAAACTGATTCACCCTTCCAAAACAGTCGAGCCTCAACCACCAACCAGTTGTCAAATCCGGTGAAGAATTTGGGAACAATTATTTTCTTTTCCACACATTGAGTACCTAACGAACAACGACAGAAAGCTGCAACCAAAACCAAAAACACACCAAAAACCCCAAAGTACAAAAACTAAAACAAAACACAAACCAAAATTAGAGGGCGAGCGATGCCATTGCATCATCAAGTCCTGGAAATGTCAATATATCAAACATAAATCATCAAACATGTATGTAATCAAGTCCTATAAATGTTAATATATCAAACATAAATCATCAATCATATATGTAATCAAGTCCTGGAAATGTCAACATATCAAACATATATTTGGAAATGTCTAGATGCAACATCAAATGGAGGTCTCTAGGTGGCTACATAATCGTCGTGTTGACTCCTAGTCGAGCGACCCTCTGAATGAGAATCCTGCTCTGATGGATGTGCCGAGTCCTGGAGATAAAATCAAGTACAATGTGTTAAATACATTTTATCTAGATATATAGAACAATTTAAAAATGTATATGTAGTATTATAAATAGACCTATATCTATTTATATATACATGTAAAAAATTAAAAGTCACATGTCCACTGACAACAATATCATCAATAGAATCATGCTGATGTATATGATCTGACCTTAGGCTAGGAGTAACATGAGGTATCTCCATCTACAATATATATATATATATATATATATATATATATATATATATATATATATATATATATATAACAATGAAACAGCCCAAGACAGATATCAAGATAATTTTGATTTCAGAAGAGTTCCCTTTTTTCCCTTCCCCTGTTGGGGCCGAGATCTCCCATGAATATTAACTCGAAAAATTCCAAATGTGTAGATTAGATTGTGAGTTTCAATTCCATTTCCAGCAGACACTGAAAACCCAACCTTGATGTTCTCGGGAAGAAACTTTCGTAGGTCGATATCATAGGGTAAGATTGGGCTGTTCAGTTTAGAAACAACAACATGCGAATTAGGGTTAAATAAAAGAAACACTTGAAGTTGTGCCACCGTTCCATCATAATCAACCCATGCATCCCATTTTTCTCCATTGTTGAGAGTAACGTTCTTTCCGTATAGGCTATATACAGAAACATTTTTCTTGGATATAGGTGTGTAGACGTCAATTCCCACATGGTTATCATCGGGATCAAAAACATCGTGGAATGTGTCAAACTCACAGCAACAGTCAGAGTGTCTAATTCGTATCTAAAGAGACCGAGACATCTAACCCCAGAAGCCTCGAAAGATGGAAAGATGAAAGGTGCAAGAAAAAAGGTCAGTCCATCTCCAGTCCCATTATTAGCCTTGGCGATAATGAATTGGAAATGTGAGAGAAACTTGCCACAGCTTGAGAAGAATTATCCCACAAGGGAATTATGTCTGCATAAGTTGCCCAACCGAGGCTCGGATTCTTGTGGAAGTTGGTAAGCTCAATCAGGGCTTAAATTTGACAGTTGTATAGCTGTATTTAAAGATTTTAGTTGTAAAATACAATAAAAATAAATATTTGACTGTATTGATATACAAGTAATTTATTTTTGAAACTGTAAAAAAAACAATCAGTATGAAAATCAGACTATATATATATATATATCTTAGATTTGTTTTTTAATAGAATATATCCCAAATTTTTAGATTTGTTTTTATGAATATAATTATATATTCATTTTAAATATATATCTTTTAGATTTATTTTTAAATAGAATATATCCCAAATTTTTAGATTTGTTTTTTATGAATATAATTATATATTCATTTTAAATATATATCTTGTAGATTTGTTTTTTAATAGAATATATCCCAAATTTTTAGATTTGTTTTTTATGAATATAATTATATATTCATTTTAAATATATATCTTTTAGATTTGTTTTTTAATAGAATATATCCCAAATTTTTAGATTTATTTTTTATGAATTATATAATATATATTTTTTCCATTTATTTTTAAATTTTTTAATAAGAACTTCCCAAATAGATTTATTTTTTATAAAATATATTCATTCTAGTTTTTTGCTTTTATTTTTAAATTTTTTAAATAGAACTTCTATTATTTAAGAAATAGATTTGTTTTTTATAGAATATATTCATTCTAAATTTCTAGTTTTTTGTTTTTATTTTTAAATTTTTTAATAGGAACTTCTATTATTTAAATTTTGACGGGAATACTGAAGACTAAACTGTAGGAAAAAAATTCCTTGACAGGCAAGGTGGACTGTCAAATTTAAGCCCTGAGCTCAATAACGTTGTTATAAAAGGAAGCATCTGAGGACAGCTGGATACCCATTTCTGAAGGGAAGTTAAAGCTGATGGATCCTGCATATGCCCCGTAACTAAAACAAGAATAAGAAATAAAGAAGAAGAATAGGACCAGCGAAATTTCATGGAGGCTGTCCATCTGAACCGGTGTGTTGTACAAATGGATAACTTATCCATCTTCTTATAATAATCCTAGCCGAGGCTCTATTCCAGGCCGGCATTGACTTGGCTAATAGTAGGCCGTATACTATGTAGCACATCCATTAAAAAATATAAACCAGGGATCGGAATCTGGATATTTGTTTGCGGGTGAATGGGACAGAAAAGCTTCTCCATCCGCCCAATAACTGAAAGAGATGTCTTTAAAAGTTTTTTCATGTCCTCGAGAGATGATAGACCTGTCCAACAATAATAAAATTCAAGCGGGCTACTTACACGAGGGAAAAACACCCTTATCAATGAATCTCACGATGAGATTAGCGTTGAACTCAATGAATTGAAAACATAATTTGCAACGACGCAAACCTGGTTGAGGAGAAACCAATGAAAATATAGATAAAAAATAAATAAATAAATAAATTGGGCCAGGTGAATTTAAGGGAGATGAGCTATTTTACTGTTGTCTTATATAAATTGATAAGTTATTTCAAACAGAATCAATTCCCGGCAGATTTATTTGAGTTACATAGATAAATTTAATCAGTCTGACGACTTGTTTAGTCTTTTAGCTGAAATAAAAAACGAGAAAAAGAAACAAAAGAGACTGGGTTTATTGTATTTTAAATGATTTAAGGAAAAAAGCACAGAGGGGTGGGTTTCATTGCGCCCACCGTAAACAATTGGCACATTGTGTGCTAACTGTTTACCAAAATTTTTGACCTCTGAATTTGTCGATCCTTTGTACAGACTGTTTCATTCAACCTGTCTCCACTCTCTTGACCAATGCAATTGTCGCTTCATTTGTCGAAAGACTATTCCGTCAATTGATTTCGACCGGCCGGCTATCTTACAACGTGCCGGCTGGTTAATCTCTTCCGTTTTATTGAATTGAATCTTGTGTGACGTTTTTGTATTGGTTTAAGATAGACAAGTTTATTTGAATTAACATTAAGGAACTTATATAAACATGTGTTATGGTAACAAATGAAAAATTGGTCCTATCAAAGCATTTATATAAACTAAATGCTTAATCTAAATAAATGTGTTTAAGTTGTTGGAGTTTAAAGACAATAATTTAAGTGTTGTTTGAGGGATGCAGTTTTAATGATGAAAAGAGCACACTCCCACATTTCTTCTTTGTTTTGGATTTACTTTGAGTAGTCTATCCCTAATGCATTGACTAGTATAAGTTGGTGTATATATGCATAGAAATTAACAATAACCTTATCTTAGCCTCATTCCATCTCCATATATCTCAACGGTTTTAATTTGATTTATAATCTCCACTGTTGATCATCTTGGTTTAGGCTCACGAGTCTAGAAATGATTTGGATCATTTTTGTGCACACAAGGATTTGAGCCTTGAACATTTAAAATCAAATTTCTTAAATTGGTTCTTTGTCTCCCTCCCCTACTAGTCATCATGAGCTAACTAATACTCAAATTATTTCAAATTGCATGCTAGGGTGGTGTACGTAAAGACATGCCTTAATTCATTTTTCAAAATCTAGATCTAGATCAAGAGCATTCATGATACATCCATAGAGAGCATAACTAAAACATTAAAATTACATCATTTTCTTACATCATCTTAGGCATACTACATGCTTTCCTACTATCTTTAATATTTTTATAGTTGTTAGATTGGTTTTCTTAGAGGCTTGAACAAAGGAGAATAAACTGCTCTCTATTAGGTTCCAAAATGGTGTCTCTTGACACCACTTGAATTTAGACATAGGCACAATAAAGTGACGCAAAAGAAATTCTAGTTATCAAATTTTAGTAAGATCATATTCATGGGTGAGGTTTAGTTCTACCCACCATGTTCATTTTTAGAGGCAAGGAGTTCAATTACATAGACACAAAGTTTAATTTTGCATGTGCTAATAAAAAACAAAGCATATTCTATTTGATTTTCTAATGCCCCAAGCTTACGCCAGGGACATTAATGGAAAAAAAAAATGGGCTAACAAAATTTCCATGCTACAATCACAAAAAATACATGTTATAATGGAGACTCACACAACATGATGTCGCTTAATAGAATTGCATTGTAGTTAATGCACAAGGTCTATGAACATAAATATAAAACTACATGAGATGACCTATAACTAAATATTTTTGCAATAGATTGCATAAATAATAAAAACATTCACACATAGGATGGAACTCAATATTTCATTCAAATGTTTCCTTCAAACGCATTTTTCTTTAAATGATTACAAAGATTTGTTGGATTATTTGTTTATTTCAAAGGTTACAACGACTACACATATATTCTAAAGTGCCCAAATGCTAAAATACCCAACATGTATGTTGAAATTCTCCAAACTTGAAGTGCACATCTACAACCTCTATATGAAGCTACCCTCATGAATTTCTTGTCCTCAAAACTCTAGGAAATCAATGGGGTTTCATCCATTGATCTCTAAAACCCAAGTGATTTCTTCCTCAGATCCAATAGATGAACACAAGTTCTCAAACTATGTCAGGTTAGGGATTATTTGATAAAATGGTAAGAAAATGTACACTAATGAAGCTGCCTAAATTATATAGATTGAAGGCGTAGCTTGGGTTCCAAATTAATCTCACCTGGCCATGGTGAGAGAGAAAGACTCATGTACAAGAGTATAGGTCACCCATGCCTGCAAACAACATTTTAACATGGTTGTGTACCTAGAACTATACCCTCTACATTAGTAACCATATTCACTTGTACACAAACCATGTCCCTACGGAGTTAGAACATGTTGCAAGGAATTTGAAGTCTTCCTTGGTCTTATTATATCCATTTGAGGCCATTAATCATGTCCTAGGTTGTGTAGGGTAGTAGGTGGGGCTTATAAGTTTGAATGGTGGGGGTCTAAGGCTTTGCATGTTAAAGGGTGTAACAATAAGACAGAATAGGGAATTGTGAGTTGAGATGCTATTTAAATGATTTCCACTTGGTACTCGATGAAGGAAGGAGCAGGACTTGAGATTCAATGATAACAGATGTAGGAAGAAGTGAGGATCAATATTTGGTGATACCCAATGTCGGAAGGAGGGGGATTAGGATTCAAAGATACTCAATGTAAGAAGGAGTAGGGATATGGGTTTAGAGATACCCAATGCAAGAAATAAGAGGGATTGGAATTTAGAGATACCCAATGTAGGAAATGTAGAAATTAGGAACATTGAGTAAATGTGAGTACTGATTCGAGCCACCTAAGATGAACATAAGCATGCTCAGTCTACAAGAAGACAAGTATCGCAAACAATGGACAATTGGAATGCAAAATATGGGATGATGAATTAGCTTATAAGAGATAGTACATATAGGGCATAATCAACTAAAATAGTTGATCCAATAATAGAAAAAGCTCACTAAGAATAGTGGTTCCCTAAGAATAGGAAAAGCTACCACTTAACTTAGGCAAAGCTACTCTAGGCATGCCAAGTATAGCTTGAGGATAAACATAGATTGATGTGCACAGCTAAGTGATCTTAATATACACCAACACCCCCCCTTAAGCATAGCTTATGTAGGCTAAATGAAGATGGGTCCCAGCAACTAGGCCTAATTAGGTACCCAAGTACAATGCAATTGTTACACATATGGTTCCTAATATTGTCATTGATGTCAACACTATCACAAGCTTGTCATGAATGTCAACATTATCATGGAGGTGTGATGGAGTTCATGGTTGGATGTCATGTCCTATCTAGTAGAGAAGATACAGTTCATGGTTGGATGTCATGATGAATATAATGAGGTTACTGATGTTCATGATTGGATGTCATGCCTTGATCAGTACAAAGAAGAGTTGAGTATAAAGATACATTAATATGGGAATTAGAAGCACTAAGATGATCAAATGTGTTTCTAATGTTGAGAAGATGTTACTAGTGGCCTGATCCAAGTTTCATGATGTTTGGATTACTAGAAGAATGTTTTGTAGTTTGAAGACAGTGTTGAAGACAACTACTATACAAAAATAGAATGCTCCACATTCCTTTGGATTTGTAGATATGGCTATGTGGTTTGGAACTATGTTTAGAGTGTAGTGAAGGTCATAATCCCAAAGTTTCAAGTCGTTTGTCCTTTCTCTATGAAAGTTATGTATGATAGAGTATCGACATGTGTTCTGGCAGAGTACGCTAGTGTCTAAGGCATATTAGAATGCTCTGCATTCCTCTAAAAATGAATGGTTTCCTTTTCAATTTTGTGGACATGGTTATGGATGTGCATTAAACTCTTCCTTGCAGTTTCAAGGTTCTTGGTGGTCTGCAAGCTTAGTTTCTTAATGATAGTATGTTGCAATGTGTTCTGGATGATAGGTTGTTCTCAAAGTTCATGATTGAAGATGTGTTGCACAAAAAAATTGATCTGCGGAGATAAAGGAGTGTTTGTATATGTTGTATGAGTCCTATAGATTCATCTAGAAAAGTTTCATGAATATCTTTCTTGTTTCCAGTACCGCACAAGGTTTTCAAGTTGTTGTGGTCGTTATGCTTCAAGTTTCATATGTCTTTTTTTAAGGCTGTCCTATTTTCAAATAAGCGGACTGTGAAGATGTAATTCCTTGGTGTTTGATTTTGTGAAGGACATTTTGGACCTAATTAATCAAGGGTTGATGTCCTCAAGGCATGGGTCTTCTGTTGGTGTAGCATGTAGTCTTGTTTAGGACTTGTCCTCTACAAGTTTCATGATGTGTGTTGTCCGGTTGACTTGTAAATGTATTTTTCATGTTGTCTCTGGCCAACAAGCAATTTAATCAATGTAATATCTTGTATAAATTATAAATCAAATTGAGTTAGGCAAGGTGTGATTGCAAAGTGATTGATAAGGTTCACAAGAAAGAAAAAGAGGAGAATGAAATTGCATTATGATGTGCGATTAAAGGAGAAAGAGCAGACGTTGTAGATGCTATCCTGATTTATCTCAAAGACTTATATGTGATAACTTGATCAAGTGTAGAGTGTGCCTAACTAATCTAATCATCAGAAGGAAGTGTGAAGAGGTAGTATTGAAATAATCAAAGGTGTAAATTTCAATGTCAGTTTTCAAATAGTAGAAAGACTGTCATACTGTAATTTGTTCTAAATGTGTTCTCAATTTAGGGAGTAGTAGATTCCTTGGGAGTGACTCTAAAGCAAATGTTTTAGGGAGTAGTAGCTTCCTTGGGTTGTAGCCCTAAAACAAAGTTAACAGGGAGTAGTAGCTTCCTTAGGTTGTAGCCCTAAAATAAAGTTGTTATTTGAGATTCATATATTGTGAGTTAATCCTCACCATGGATTTTTTCTTCTTAGGTTTTCCTTGTATTTCTATTGTTATGTGTTGATGTGCATTGCATAAATATTTCATGCCTATGTTAATATTGTAATGCTTAAGTTTTAATCTTCTCCAGAGAATCTAAAGTTTGTTTAGATGCTAATTCACCCCCTCCTCTCAATATCCTAGTGTGTTCAATAGAAATCTCTCATAAAAACAAAGAATTAGAGAAAACCACGTGGGAAAAAACTCCCCTCCAAAGGAAGGAAAAAGATAAAAGAAGAGGACTAGGAAGCCTCCTCAAAGATCATAACTCTACACCAAGCCTAAAACCATGTCACTCTAACTATGATGATGCAGATATGACCCACCTAGGAGAGTAAAAGAGACTATGTAGCCTGGGCCCCACAATGAAGTAGCCCCTATGCAAAAAGAGGATGCTCGTGTATGAATGTTGAAAATGATCTGTTTCTAGCAAATGACATTTCTCCCCTTAGGAAGAAACAACTCTAATGATGAATGTTGAAGTAACTCCAACTCAAAGAAGCAAGGGGAGGTGGTAAGTCTCATGATGTACCTTGTCTCAAGACATTGCTCAAATGTCAGATCAGGCTGATGTCAAAATGAGTCACAATCAAATCAAGAGGCTCAAGCCTAACTAGAACAAGTGACCTCTCAAAATCATGTAAAAAATGATGAAGAGAAAGATCCAAATAACTTATGTATGTATGTGGAATGTCAATGCATGCCATGTGGCTACAAAGCAAATCCCATGAGATGTCCTATGAAGAATCATTGGAAGCCCTTAGTGAAGCCTCTCTAAACTCTATAGTAGTAGCAGGTGTATGTATATTGTCATCAAATAGAAGAATGAGATACTCTAAGGTGTCATCAAGATCCAATGTGAGACTCTACAAACAAGCAAGAGATGTCTGGTAGAAATGTGTCCCAATGAGGTGAATCCAGAAGACATAAGTGACTCTGCTATAGAGAATCACTGGAAGCTCTCAAAGAAGCAACACTGGACTCTGAAGTAGCAATACGTACTATAGGATATGGAATGTTCTCCAATGTAGATGGGGTATCAATATATATCAACCAAATAGACTAATCATCCCATGAGGGTGTGTCCACACATAAAAGGGAAACAAAAGTCTCAGTATCATCCACAAGAAAATCACTTTCAATATCTCCATACAACTATCAGATGATGGTCCAAGAAGTGAAAGGGCACTCAGTGTGCTCTATATGATGTAAAATATCTACATAAACAGTAAGACCTATTAGTTTGTAGACCATGCCTTTTTTGTTAAACCATTTATTCTTTTTCTTATAGTCACTTGGCTCAAGAATGAGTCCAAGGAGGTAGGGTAATTGATCTTGATAAAGACAATGATTCTTTATCCCTTGTTTCCAGGATAAATAATTCTTTGAGGTTAGTTTGACAATAGATGGGTGGAAATAAATACTTGAATCCATGATGAACCCACCCCCCCCGAATTAGAAACTTTATCCTAGTTCATTGATTACCAAATATTGTGTAATTCCCCAAACCAAAAATATGGAAGAAAGTGAGGAAGTTTATAAGACACAACACAAAGGATACCCCCCCTTGATTCAAAATTGGAAACCCCTTGAATTTGGCACTTTATCATGTAGTGTGTTAGGTCTAAGTGGGTTGATTAAAGTAGTACCCTAATACTTAGCCTTTTTACAAACTCACTTCAATTTTGGCACTCTAATGTTGCCTTTTACAAGAATTTGCTTAAATCTAGCACTAACAATTTCTAAAAAGTACCTCCAAAATTAGAGGGTTGAGGCTAAAACTAGCTTTAATAAAAAAAAAAACACCTCCATGAGAAAGAAAACCTCCTCCAAGATTTAGAAAAAAGTGTTTTAATCTAGAGAGGAAAACAAATCTAATTTTAAAAAAATTCCTCCAAATTTAAAATCAAAACACTTAAAAAAAGCACCTTTCAAAAATAGAACTTTGACCAGGTAAACTGAGCCCTTTCCATACCTTTTCTATGTGAGATTACACCTCAAGTGGGATTAATGTGTTGATAACTGAGAGGGGGGGGGTGAATAAGTTATCCTAATTGTTTCTTCTTTTGAACTTTCTTATTAAGCAAAGCAGCATTGAGTTAAACAAACAAACATTATCATGAAATGAGAAACACATGACACAGTATTTTTGACATGGAAACCCGGTTAAGGGAGAAAACCATGGGGTGATTAACCCAAAGATTATTCTCTGTTAGAAGAATAAGGAGTTACAAAAATGGCACTTGCCAATTAGGGCTCACTGCCCGAGCACACTGCTCACAAAGAGGCCCACTGCCTACAAGGAGACACACTGTCTACAAAGAATGTTATACAATACTTGAACTGATTGGAAGCACCTACATATGCTAGGGTTCAGTTCCGGTTAGGCTTAGTACACTGATCTGCTGCACTTCATCTTTCCTCTGTTCTTTATTCTGCTATCTTTTCACATACCGGATCTTTCTTACTACTTCTGCTCTGATCTGTACTTATTCGCATACACTATCACACAATCACCTCTTTCACAACTAAATCCATCCTCTATATATATCCGCACAAGTAATTTCATCACCTTTCTAGTCGGCATCCGGAACAGTCTGGTTTCTTACAAGCTCTGTTCTGTCGGCTGAATCCTTGCTCACCAAGCAATGCGGATCAAGCATATACTTGTAGATATCATTAGTCATGTTGGCCAAACATGATTCATGCCTTCACAACCTTTACCATCAACAGTAACATATCCGAAAAAGATTCTGATGCTCTGTCAGTCAGTTCTTCCTTCTGTTCTCATTGTCTTTCAGGAATCCGGTACTCAGCTATTCATATCTTTTTCTTTGTCCATCACCGGAGGCTAAATCCTTGGAATATACTACTCAAGGTAGTCCTCTTGACTTCCCCAAATCCACACTGCACCAAGACACTTCCTCTGAGAGGTCCGGACCAATCTGTTGGACCTTGCCACATGCTCTGTTCTTGTTCACCGGACCATAACAGTTCTTCATCCTGACTTCTAGTAGAGGCACACCATGACTTGCAGATATGTGGGATGACCTTTGTTGCCATCAATGACAACAACCATGAATCCATATAGTGTCTCTTGCCAACAATCTCCCCCTTTGGCATTGATGGCAATACTTAGTGAAAAAATGACTAAGTGTTTACACTATGCTCCCCCTTTGCTGATGCTCTATCTTTATATACAATTTCTGGAACTCCCCCTTAGTTGGATTCCTCATTTTTCACTGCTCCTCACTCCCCCTTTGACATCAATGGCAAAGGGTGAGGTCCGCACACCAAAATTTTCAAAAAATTTCTATACATAGCCGCATATTTACATACTCACATGAACTGAAGAATGTCTGCAAAAGATGTCTTCAGTTGGATCAGTTTTGTAGCCCAACTTTGCTTCATTCTATCCAAAATTGAAATGTGACCACTCAACAAAAATGCAAAAGCTTCTGCCCTCTTGAGATCTGTTGGATCATTTGTTTGGGCGGTAGTTTGAGCATCACTAATGGCCTCATGCATAGTTTCTAACTTAGGGATTATAATCCTTCTAAGTTCTCCCATCCGGTTAGTGATATTCTTCCTTTCCTTCTCAAAGTTCTTTATTGCATTTGTGATTGCAATAGTTTGACATTCTTGATTTACTATGGAAGAGAGTGGATCAAAACTTTGAGACAAACTTTGTAGTTTGTCCTGTTCCGCTTTTATTTTCTTATCTATTTCTACTGTTGCCTTTGACCAGGAGATACAAAATTTGTAAATATCACCGCCATCCTTAAGAGCATTTTCTAAGCTCTTTATTCCAATACTCATATTTCTCCTATCGTTAGAGATTAATCCTAATACTTCTGAAAATCTTTTATCCAAAAATTCCTTCCGGACCTTTTCTTCAGCTGATTTTTCTAGAGAATCAAAATGTGTATCAACACTGCTGACTAAGGTTTTGAGATTACCGGAAGAGGAGGCTGTCGGATCTATCTGGATTGATGGCATGATCTTTTCAAGCACTCCGGAAGCAGCCTCTAACAACTCACAGTCTTCCATATGAGACTTTAGGAGTTTTTCATTTGCCTTAGCATTTGCAAATGAAGCTATCTTCATTGTCTATACCGGAGAGAGAGAGTCAAAGTCGAATGGGCCTTTTAGAAGCTCCGGTTCATCAATCTCTAAAGTTTCTTGGCTTAGAAACTTTTGAACAGTTTGTGCAGTGTCTCTTGCCAGAGACAAATGTTTCTTTTCTTCTGCAGTTTTGTCCTTAGGAGTCTTATCTCCTTCCACATTCTTACCACTTACAGTTGTGGTTTTCTCTGTTGGATTCTTCTCTTTCTCTGTATCCTTGGTGCTGTCAACCTCTTTTTCTTTTTCTGCTGCTTCTTTCTCCTGTAATTTTTCTTCTTCTTGGGATCCGGAGACTGTAGGAGAAGCCGGAGAAGAGATGTTAGCCTGTTCTGGTGGCACTTCTTCCAGAGTAGATGATTCCAAGTCCGCAGCTGTTTCTGCACCTGAGTCCTCTGTAATAGGAATATTAAACCTTTTGTATGTATTCCGGAGGATCTCTTCAGTGTCCTTGGCTACTTTGTCTGTCTCACCAAGCATAAGCTAATTCATCCTTGCTTTGCTTCTGAATTCATCCTTGCAGTCCTTGAATACCATGTTCATGGTTTTGTGATCAATTGAGGGATATAGCTGAATAGCTATCTGCTCCCTGATCTCAAGGTCTTTTGCCATGGCATTGTTCTTTCTTATTTCTAGTTCCATCTCTAGGCTCTTTGGGATTTCAGAGATAATCTCAATAAAAGCTTTATTGTAGATGTTCAATTACCTTATTATAGCTTCCTGCAGGATCTTTTGATCTGCCTCATTGTAGTCATCATAGAATTCAGCCACCAGTTGAAGGTTCCCATCCACAGTGACTGATTTGACTACACTGTCTAGAGACAGGGTGGGCTTTTCAGAAAATTCTTCTGTCATTTCTTCCTTGTCTCGGCTAGAAGAGGGTTTACCGGATCCTTTCTTTTTCTGTTTCTTTATTTTTTTCACTCCCTCATCTGACTTAGTTTCTTCTTCATCCTTTTGGCTTTGATAAGCTCTTGAGGCTTTTGTCTTGGATCTCTTACCAGATCCCTGGACTTCTGGTTTTGAGCTTTTGGTTTTGATAGGTGTGGATCCTTTAGATGATCTGGTCTGGGTTGAGGATTCCACCGGAGCACTTTTCTTGCTTTTCTTTTCTGCCTCTTTCTTTTCTTCCTCAGATTTTCTTCTCTTTTCCTGGCTGGCATCAAGTGCCTCTTTTGAGATGCCTAGGCCTTGAGCAATATGCTCTACTTCTTTTCTCACCTTCCTCTTTATCTCAGGTTCCCTGAGTTCTACATGTATCTTTACACTCAGCTCCTCAAAGGTTCCAAACCTTTTTGCCTTTGGATCTTTGGGCTGAATTAGCATGTGTTGAACATGCAGCTCCACTATTTGTTCATCCACTTCATACCCCATGGGCATGATCCATACAGTTCTTGGTTCTACTGCCTCCATTAGACACTGATCTGTTTCTACCATGAAGCATACTGTGTCTTTGCACTTTTCAACAAGGGATTGGGGTATTCTTTCTCTTGCATGCATCATGCTTTGGAAGTTCTTGAAATATCCCCATAGAGCTGTATTTCTTGCTTTAGCATCCCCAAGTCCATGCAAATAGTCTCTGATTTGGATGGCAACCGGTCTGTCATTCTGCCATATCCATCCACTGGATCCGAGAAGCTCATTCATGTAGTAAAAGAAGAGACAAAGGATCAGATTGCCATACTTGAAGGAGTTTTTCTTGTCCTTCTTAATCTTCTACAGATTTTCAAAAAGTTGGTTTACAAGAAGCTCACACAAGTCATAGTCTGCATTCTCCTTTAACATTTGATAAGCTGTGTAGATTGCAGTTCCCGGTACTGAATTTTCCCTACTGGAGTGATAGATTTTGTAACCAATTATCATAGATGCAAATTTGACATCCGGTTTAGTGATCTCATCAACTGTCATAGCTCTCTTATCAAACTTGGATCCGGTTGCATCACTAACTGTCTGATTTTTGATAGACTTGAGAACAGGTAATCCACCGGATGAGTGCAGACCGGTTACAGCCCTAATTGCATCTTTGGTGATCTCGAAGGGCTTGTTCAACCATAGGAAGTTGTCATATACTCTACTTAGTACATACCGGACCCATTCATCTTCTTCAAAACAGGGGAAATGAATGCACTGTGCAAAGTGTTTGTCCCGGATGGCTTTGTACTGAGGTTTGATCTCGAAGGAGTCATCTATCAATTGTTTGTGATAGATATCCATCAGTTTTGATTCTCCAAAGTCTTCAAAATTTGCATGGATGTAAACCCTAATGTCTTCCATATGTAATACACCATGTGGAACACTAGAGAAGGCTCCTAGTGGATCTACCTCCAATGACTTGTATGGATGTTTCTTAAATTTAGGTCGGGGCCTGTCTGAGATTTTTACTATATTTGGAGTAGCCATAATTCAAAAGATTTGTAGCAAGATATCGGAGGTGAAAAATACCTTTTGTGTCTTCGGTTACATGGAGTGGCTGGATTGATTTCTGTATGTAATGACTTCGGCAGGAGATCTTCAGTGAACTTGATGAATTTTGTTGCAGAGCTCCGCTTTTTGCTTCTTCTTGGATGTGGAATGATCAAGTGATGGTTGAGAAATCCCTTATATCATTTCGCAAACCCTAATATCTATTTGCAATAAATGCTCCACCTATATTATTCCGGTTTACCTTATCCGGATAGCTTGGAGTATCCCGGATCAGTCCTGATCTATGAACATCATACGGATCTTTCAATCATGAATAAATCAAGGTGACATATTACAAGAACATCCTAAACGTTCTGTCCAGTCCGCAGAGTAAAATAATGTACTTCCGGATCTCTCCAGACCCTTTTGTAGTCCTCTGTCATTCCGGAGCATCTCCCGGAACAGGTCTTACTTGATCAATCACAACTTCTTTACATCTTCATGCGGACCTCTGAAATCTTGTCTGGATCATCTCAGGACTTATATCTTCAAACCCTTTACTCCGCATCTTGTGTCATATCCAGCATCACTTGATTGGCTGGGGGAACAGGATTTTCTTTGAGTCTCCCCCTGAGCCAGAGCTCACTTTTTAATTTCTGGAAGGAATATCAGCACCAGAATCTGGTGCGGATCCAGTTTCTGTATTCTCTAAACTTTTCTTTACCCAAATCTTGCTCATCTGATTCCTAACTTCATCCGCATTCATCTTTTGTTTACCCTTGTCTTGATTCTGATTATACACCGGACCTCTTTTGTCCTGATTCTTGCTTCTGCAGACTTTAGCATTATGACCGGACCTATTACAGATTTGGCAAATAACATTTCTTTGCATATTTGACTGATAACCTCTTGATCTGCATTGATTAGCCATATGACCTACTCTATTGCATGTAAAGCATCTACCTTTGAATGATTTGTTTACTTGCATATTTCTGCATTCATGAGACTTGTGTCCATACCTTTTGCAGTTAAAGCACTGTCCGGAGAAGGATGGATTAGTTTGATTCATTCTTTTTCTGCACTGATTAGCTTTGTGACCAAAGTGATTGTAGCTGTGGCAGTATCCATTGAAAGATGGATATCTTTGAGCATTGGGCTGTCTTACCGGAGGTCTTTCAAGCCTATTCCTTGGATTTTCTGATCCAAAATTCCTTTGACTGGATCCGGAGCTTTCTCCTTTCTCATATCCCAAACCGTACTTGTCATCTGTCTTCTTTTGACTTGCAAGAAGTACTTCAAGTTGGGCAGAACTTATCTTGAATTTATCTTTATATTCATTTGCTGTTTGAAGATCTCTTTTGAGAGAGACAATTTGATTCTCAAGTTTTTCTTCATTATCTTTGGCATCTTCAAGATCAGATTCAAGATGTCTGATAATCCTGTCCATCTGGTGGCATTCTTCTGATTTCTCTTTAAGAGATTGTCTTAGATTGTCTTCAACTTTTCTTTTTTCTTCAATCTCTTGAGTAAACTTTATAGTTCCTGATTCCATTTCATGTCTTAACATAATGACTTCTTTTGATAACTTTTCACATAACTTGGTTTTCTCAGTCAATTCTTCATTAGTATTGCTTTCTTCAGTTTGGCTTGCCAATTGTTGGAGCAGCTCCTTTCTCTTTTTCATAGAGAGACTTAATTTGTCTTTTAGTTCTCTCATGAATTCATTAGCCTGTTTGAGTCTTTCCTTTAATTCATTGACTTCAGAATTTGATTGTTCAAGATCCTCAAGGGCAGTCTTGAGTTGCTCCCTTAAACCATATGCATCCATTTGAATTCCCAGATCTTCCTCAAGCTGTTAGGCTCTATTAGGAGGAACCTTGCTCTGATACCAATTGTTGATAACTGAGAGGGGGGGGGGTGAATTAGTTATCCTAATTGTTTCTTCTTTTGAACTTTCTTATTAAGCAAAGCAGCATTGAGTTAAACAAACAAACATTATCATGAAATGAGAAACACATGACACAATATTTTTGACGTGGAAACCCGGTTAAGGGAGAAAACCATGGGGTGATTAACCCAAAGATTATTCTCTGTTAGAAGAATAAGGAGTTACAAAAATGGCTCACTGCCCGAGCACACTGCTCACAAAGAGGCCCACTGCCTACAAGGAGACACACTGTCTACAAAGAATGTTATACAATACTTGAACTGATTGGAAGCACCTACATATGCTAGGGTTCAGTTTTGGTTAGGCTTAGTACACTGATCTGCTGCACTTCATCTTTCCTCTGTTCTTTATTCTGCTATCTTTTCACATACCGGATCTTTCTTACTACTTCTGCTCTGATCTGTACTTATTCACATACACTATCACACAATCACCTCTTTCACAACTAAATCCATCCTCTATATATATCTGCACAAGTAATTTCATCACCTTTCTAGTCGGCATCTGGAACAGTCTGGTTTCTTACAAGCTCTGTTATGTCGGCTGAATCCTTGCTCACCAAGCAATGCAGATCAAGCATATACTTGTAGATATCATTAGTCATGTTGGCCAAACATGATTCATGCCTTCACAACCTTTACCATCAACAGTAACATATCCGGAAAAGATTCTGATGCTCTGTCAGTCAGTTCTTCCTTCTGTTCTCATTGTCTTTCAGGAATCCGGTACTCAGCTATTCATATCTTTTTCTTTGTCCATCACCGGAGGCTAAATCCTTGGAATATACTACTCAAGGTAGTCCTCTTGACTTCCCCAAATCCGCACTACACCAAGACACTTCCTCTGAGAGGTCTGGACCAATCTGTCGGACCTTGCCACATGCTCTGTTCTTGTTCACCGGACCATAACAGTTCTTCATCCTGACTTCCGGTAGAGGCACACCATGACTTGCGGATATGTGGGATGACCTTTGTTGCCATCAATGACAACAACCATGAATCCATATAGTGTCTCTTGCCAACATAATGACCTTACTAAACACCTTCAATCACTATGAGGAGCAATAGAGGAGGCATCCTGGAACCTCCTTAAATTTCATCCTTCAACAACACTATCAAGATCTCACAGAATTCAAGCCAACATCCACACAATCCCACTCTGATACCATGTAGAAATCATGAATATTGAGTGAATGCGAGTACCAATTCGAGCCACCCGAGATGAACACGAGCACGCTCAATCTACAAGAAAACAAGTATTACAAACAATGGACAAATAGAATGCAAAATATGGGATGATGAATTATCTTATAAGAGGTAGTACATATAGGGCAATAAAATAAGAATAGTCGAGCCAATAATAGAAAAATATCACTAAGAATAGTGGTTCTCCAAGAATAGGAAAAGCAACCACTTAACTTAGACAAATCTAATCTAGGTCTGCCAAGTATAGCTCAAGGTTAAACATAGACTGATGTGCACACCTAAGTAAGCTTAATATACACCAACATGAAAGAATAGGGATTGGGATACAAAGATACCCAATGCAAGAAGGAGAAAAGACCAAGATTTAGAGATATTGGATGCAAGAAGGAGCAAGGGTTAGGATTTGGTGATGGTCAATGTAGGAAGGAGTGGGGATTAGGATTTAAAAATACCCAATGCAGGAAGGGGTGGGGATCGAGGCTTAGGAAGATTAAGTCCTCTGGTACCAAAAAGTAAGGAGGGAAGAGGAAATCCATTTGCCCAAGTAGGGAGTAGGGTTGTGGGGGTGCAAGGGATGAAAGTAAGGCATGCTAGGAAAGGCCAGTTTGAAGGTCTAAAACATGGGGAACTAGGAAATCAAGGACTAAAGGGAAATGAAGGAAAGGGATGTTGACATGGGAAAGTCTAAATTTTTTATGGGTAAGAGAAAGCTAAGGTTTGGGAATGCGGAACATGAGGAAAATGCACCAAGGTAAGGTAAATCTTCAAAAACCATAATGTGAATAGCAAAATATGAAATTTAAACAATATTTCAAAAACAAATGCAAACCTTATTCCATACTAGCTCTACACCTCCATTAGAGCATAGAAATACAAAATGCAACGAATAACCAATAAAGTTACTCAACTTTTGATTCATATTGTACTAGCGTGGTAGATGTGCTCAAAGTGATTACAATGAGAAATGTGGATACTCGCACAAACAACATAACATTACACAAATGTAGGATGATGGGATGGATTATAGGTGGCTAGATTTATAGGCTTCTAGGAAGAGGAATCAATAGTGGTGATCTAGTGATTGATGAATGGTCCAAATTGAAGTAATTAAGTGGTTAAGAGATGGAAGGTGGAGAATAAATGGGTAAAAGCACAAACCCGTGTCACACTTTATAAAGGAATCGGCCAACATAAAAAAAAACATCTCAACTTCGACCACATAAAAGTGGTCTTTATGTTTTGAATTTCAAAATGATGTAAACTAAGAAAATGTAGATCTCTTGTTGAAGTTTATTAGTCTAATTTTTTATATTTTTTAAAAAATTGTTTTGATTTCTTTTTTATCAATTGAAGAGCAGATTTTGAAATGCTAAAAATTTGAAGAAAAAGTGACGTTCGGTTGATGTCAATAAACAAATAGAAAAAAATGCATTTTCCCTTGATTTTTTTTCCCCCAAATAGGTGACTTCATTATCTAGGGCATGGAAAAAAAAAATTTTGATCTATATTTTTCTCGTAATAACGTTTTAAAGTCAAACTTACCCAATTTTGATAGTTTTCAGTTAATGTAAACTATTGTTTAATTTTTTTTTCATTTTCAAAAAAAAAATTATACCCTTTTGAAGAGGATTGTCTCCTCTAGGGCATCATATATTTGCCAAATTTTAAAATGATGCTTTACTATTTTTTTTTTTAGTTTTTAATTAGGCTCTTTTTAAACTTCAACAACCTGCTTGCATTATTTTCAAATATTTATATCCTAAAATTACTCAAAATATAAAAATATATATATTTCCACATTTAGCACTCCGAGGTCTACAAAAAGGTATTTTTCTTTTAAAAAAAAAATTTAATTTTGATTGTAAAAATATTGAGCAGAAGTTGGAAGTTTGAGAAAGTATGAGAAAATGGTGACTTTGCTGTCTAATAGGATGCCACATAGACAGATTCGATCGAATGGGATTCTATCTAATGGGATTCGGCCGAATCCCATTTAGTCGAATCTACTCCTTTGTTTTTTTTTTTTTGAAATTTTTTTTTGGGCTTTTTTATTGTTTTTTAATTACTGAATTACAATAAATTTAAAAAAAAAGATTTCGAAGGGAAGAGTCATATTGAAAAACACAATGATGTGAAAATGTTTGTTTAATGCCTTTTTTTTAGCTTTTTTTAGCTTTTTTTATGTTTTTAGCTTTTTTAAATTAATAAATTATAAAAATTTGGAGAAAAAAGAACCACTGATTTCAATAAGGGAAAAGTCATATTCAAAAACACAATGATATGAAAGTGTTTTTTTAATGTTTTTTTTGGCTTTTTTAACTTTTTGGGGTTTTTTTAAATTATTAAATTATAGAAATTTGGAGAAAAAAGAACCACTGATTTCAACAGGGGCAGAGTTGTATTCTCAGGTACCATGCTCTAAAACGTGTAATTGATTAAAACTATTGATTTATTGTATTGAGACCTAGATCTTCAAAAAATAGAGGTTAAAGTCTTTGTACATGTGTTATTTTTGCATGCAGGTGAATTCAAATTTGATCAATTTGTGATGGGCAATAAAAGACAAGAAAAAGGTTGTATGATCGAAGAAGAGATACTACAAATGTTGATGAAGGAACATCTACTCAAGAACAACCCATAGAAATTGTTGATGACCAAGGAGTACAGGTACCAGAACAAATTGAAGGTGGTGATAGAAATTTTTTCCTTAAGATGGAAAATCTGATGGAGATGGATGAGGATTCTCTTTTCAAAAATATTTCATCTGAAGATATGGTACCTGAAAGCACAGTAAAATTACACTCTAAAAAAATATGGGACGAATTTTTTGAAAATAAGTCTATAATTGGAAGAGTACACTTATTTGCAAAGTTATTTAGGAAGAAAGAGATGACCCCTGTTTTAGAGTTGTTAGGGGTTGATAATAATAAAAAGTCATCAAGTTCATTAAAGTAAACAATAGTTAAAAACCTACAAGAAGCATTGAATTCTATTGAAAGCAAGAGTTGAGCTATTGATTTAAGTGCTACACGTAGAGCATTAATGATTGTAATTTCTAGTAAGAAATTATTACATAGAAGACAAGTTCAAGCAATTTCCCAATTACTCAATGTTTCTAGGAGAATTGTTCAAAGATATATTGCAAGGAGAAATAGATTGGATGGAAATGTTGAGAATAACTAGGTAAATATTTGTAGGGTTCCTCGAAAAGATAGAATCTCAGAAGATATAAAGGAACAAGTGATTGAATATTGGACCAGCCACTCTCATGTTTCTTCCAATAGAAGGGACACTATACAGATAAAAGGTGAAGATGGTACAAAAATTTCACATCCAAAACATTTTATAGATACAACACAAAGTGAACTTTTTGAAGCATTCAAGCAAGAATTTTCAGATGTGAAGATTTGTCAAAGGATGTTTGAGAGTCTACGACTAAGTTTTGTATGTATAAATAAGGTACGTGAGACTTGTTGTCGAAATCATGTTGAATTTCATCTACACCTACAGTCATATAAAAAAGCTATGGCAGTAATTAATCCAAATATAGTCATCCCTGGAAGTACAACACAATTTGTGAAAACTCTTCTATGTGAAAAATCAGAAGATTCAGATGAATTCAAAGTGCAGTGTATAAAAAATATATGTAATTATTGTGGAAATTTGAAGAATCTTGTACAGGTTGACAATATTGATCATTCGATGCAAGTTATGTGGAAGAGATTTGAATATGAGAAGTACTCAACAAAGTCAGGAGTTGAGAGCAGAAAAATTGTTCTCAAAGAGAGTGAATTGTCAAGCAATGAATTTATGAAAAAAATTTACAATATCATATATCCACATATTGAACATTGTCATGGTGCTAGATGGCAAGCTAAGCAATTTCGTGACTCAAAGAATTGCTTTCCACCAGGTTGTATTCTGTCTATTGTTGATTTCTCTGAGAACTATACATTTAGTCTTCAAAGTGAGATTCAAAGTCAATATTATCATTCGGAGCAAGTTAAAATATTTGTACAAGTTTGTTATAGGCATGCTGATGAACATGTGGATGGTGTAAAAAGTAGCAAAGATGAACGAATTATCATCAAAGAGGTTCACTTTTATATCAGTGATGATATAGGTCATGATAGAAGCTATGTAGCCCATTGTTTTGCAATATTTTTTGAAGACCTAAGATGATGTCAAATAGATGCTTCACAACATTGGATATGGTCTGATGGATGTGCTGGTAAGTGTTGATTTAATTATTTTTTAAAATTATATTATATTTATTTGTGTAATTAACTTGTAGACTTGAATTGTTTAGTTACTTAAATATGTTGTACCTCGATGTATATAGTTTTTTTTTTTTTAAATTTTGGTTTTAAATTTGAAATTGTTTGTAACTTCACAGGACAATTTAAGTCTACAAAAGCTTTTAATTGGTTAAGCCAACAACATATTAAACGGAATATTCAATTTTTGTGGAATTTCTATGAGTGGACATGGAAAATGAGAGCATGATGGAGCTAGAGCATGTGTGAAGTGTGCACTTCGACAACATGAACTTGCAGGTAATACAATATAGAATACAAATTTAAATTCTTAAATATATTTTAAATAAATTTAAACCTGTTAGGAAAAAAGTGTAGATCTCAATATATTACATGTGTTGAGAAGTGGAAGCTTAAGCCATTATGGAATTTAATGGTTTTGATATATATCCAATGTTGCAGATTTTCAATATTTCTCCTGTTGGATTTTTAAAAAAATCTAATTATGTTTTTCGAGATTGTCTTTTCCTTTCAACTAGAAAACCAAGCTTAACCTGACATTTCACCAACATGAACTTGCAGGTAATGCCATAAGGAATGCAAATGAAATTGTTGAATGGTGCAAAAGTCATTTTGCCATCCGTGACTCAATATACAACACACGCTATTTTTGGGAAGTTAAAGGTACATAAATATTTTGTTTTAAATTTCAATGTGTACATGAATTGAATTTTTAATTTTATACACTTTTTAATTAGATGATTGAAATTTAAACAGATATTGATCGATCAACTCTTACTAATTGTCAAACAATTAATGGTATTAGAAGTTTGCATCAAATGATGACAATAGGACATAGTAGGTCTCCTGTAATTCAAGTGAGAGAGAAATCATGTTTTTGTGCTGATTGCATTGAGAACAATGCAAATACTCTACAATGTGAGAATATTAGAGATGGGTATGTTTCAGAATGGGAAATAAAACAATTAGTGGCCATGTCGGACCCTTTTGAAGATAATGACATTGTAGATGTCTATAATCCTTTGTATTTAGCTGATTACAAACGTGTATCAGATTTAGTTGTTACAGGTAAATTTTTTAAATTTTTTAATTTGAATTTTAACTTGTACATTTGATTTATAATTTTAAACATTTTTAAATTAAATTTTAACTTGTACTACATGGTGTGTATAGGAGATATTTTTGTTGTTCTTGCAGATCTTGACAATACAGGAGGTGTAGATTACTATCTACTAAGATGTACGCAACCAAAATACAAATTGTCAAAATCAATGACATGGTGATGGACAAGAGTATCCAACTGGATCAGTGGTTGTTGAAGGCACCTACTATCAACAAACAAAGATAGATACAAATGGTATTATATTTATTGATTATATGCCAAGTCAAAAGGTTCTGCATTATAGTCACTTAGTTATAGCAACACGAATAAATCTTGAAACTTTACCAAAAAGAGGACGTGCCAAACAAAGGTGGAGGTTGCCTATTGAAGATCATGAAAAGATTTTAGAGATAATAAAAGATAGAGAGGATCTAGATTATATGTACCAAGAACTTTAAGCTATTTTTGTACATGTATATGTTTTCTATGACAATTTATTTTATGTTGAATTCAAATAATTTCATTCAATGTGGTGATACATTACTTTTTTCTTAATCATCGAAATAGATAGGTCATCAATTAATTGCAACTCACATGTTTCTTTTTCCTACTTTTTGGTGTTCAGATCTTACCTAATATTCAGGTCATCCTAAGATATTGTGATTCGATGAAATTATCTAGGCTATCCTCTATGGCTCATAAATTCTAGATATCATGGATGTCATGATAAAGTTATTGGCTATCTTATTTTATCTTAATGTAGCTTAATTGAATTGAGTTATTTTTGGATGTCCTGATAAAGTTTAGTTTTTAAGGCCTAATAAACTTATTTATAGGTTCAAAAATTCTACATGATTGAGTATGAGGCATGTGTGTAGTCATTTATGTGTTCACCAAGTTATTTGTCAAATCAACATGTTGGTGATTTGAGCTATTTTGTAATGACTCTATGGTATAAGCTTAGTTCTTGAGGGTAGGGAATGCCAATCTCAAGACCAATTTAGTTAAATAGCTTGTACAATTAGGCAAAGGATAGTTCAATCTTCAAACTTGTATAATTTCCTTTCTAGAATGAAAATGCAATTTAGCGTCTTACTAAAATTCTCTTTCATTTTAATCCAAGTATAATTTCACTTTTACTTCACAAATCTAATCAAGTAGAAATAATTCTTAGTTAATAATATTTAAGTAATAATTTTTGAGTGATAAAAAATTAAATTTACTCTTTTTTTATTCATGCATTTTACTTAGAAAACATCTATTAATGAAATATTACCTTTTCTAATTTATTTATTATTTAATTCATACATAACTCAAGCAAGGAAATCATCTAACCTTTAATTTTAGTCTTTAATAGCTTAATGTTAGTGATATATATATATATATATATATATATATATATATATATATATATATATATATATATATATATATATATATATATATATATATATATATATATAGATTGTTATACTTCTAGCTATTTCTTTTATCTAAATATCTAAATTCAATGTAATTGTGTCTATACAAGTGAATGAAATTTTATTGAGTTTGTTATGGATGGCATGGAGTTGGCTTTTGTTTCACATTTTCTTTCTTTTGGAGTAGTACATTGCACATGATCCAATTGTTATCATGTACTTATTATCATTTTAGATATAATAGACATGTAAAAAATGAAAAATAGGAATTTGTAATATGGTAAATGCACTATAATAGATATTACAAATATGTACATTACAAGGCTAAGTAAATGCATGTCTACTCTAATTAGTAGCATGGGATTAAGTTCCAATTTATAGCTCACTAGAAAACTAGTATACCAAACTAGTCACAACTTTCAAACAAGAGAGAAACTCATCATACAAAAATATCTCATGTTCTAGAAAGTTAAAAAGTAAAAATAGACCCTAAAATTTCCATTCCCAACCCAACTATGAAAATATACAATAAAAAATACAAGAAAACAAGAATACTAGACATAGCTATTCAAGTATTTATGCTAGTTAAGCTTTCCTCATTTAGTTATCCAAGGGATGTAGATTTACTTGAGGTGCATTAATGTCCCTAGGAAATTTAAAAAAAAATCCTATACTTAAGTGTTAAGGCTATCTAATTCCCCTTATAAACTTAGCATTTGAAGATGAAGACATAGAAATGCAAAATAACAAAAAGAAGGTTTCACATGCTTCAAAAGAAAAAGAATCTTGGTGTAGATCTTAGACCCAAAAATTATACCAAACCTTCTTACTAACCTCAAGTAGAATTAGCAACATTGATTTGGATAACTGGTGAAAGGAAAATCTTGATTTTATTTTCCTAATGAAACTAATTTGACACTTTTAGGAGGTTCCTAGAAGCACCTATTTCATTCAGTCTTGCAAAAAAACATAAAACCAATTCCCAAAATCAATAGTATACATTTTATAAAACCATAGAAACATTAAAGACTCCATTCCAAGTTATAATTTTATAATATTCTCTTTCCTAAGGTCATAGATAGAATATTAGGGTTTTGTATTAATCTCCCCACAATATGAATCCTATGGTTTTGGTTTCAAATTGACACATTCGAATTTAAGTCACAAAAAATGAATTATGTAGATTTGAATTCATTCAATTTCAATTTTCCCTATATTGAATTCACTAGCTTTTCCAAGGTTTGCATTCTCTAAAATCCTCGTTCACTTAATCGATTCAAACACAATTTTGATACAAAATCATTCACAAACACATTCATAGATTCATAAATATCTAATTATTTTTAATTTTAAAATGAAGCACTCGATCTAAACATTTCCATGTTAAGATACCAAGCTCTTCAACACCTAATTTGATAACCTTGTTTGTAGATGCTAAACCCTTGAATCCTTCAACAAGCATTGAAAATATTCTCTATCTCTAATATAATCCTTTGTGAGTGTTTGAATATCATAAGGAATGTGTGTTCTATTAATTTCTTATCTTTTATAAAATATCTCTTTCTAGAAAGCTCCCAAAACCATTATTTCAAGCCCTACTTAAAGATAATCATAAATCTATTCTCATACTTAAGAATACATAATTAAAATATTATTGTGGTTTGAGATCCACATTTTAGGGTTTCAAAATAGATGTTTAGTGTTTCAAACAGATTTTTTAGGGTTTCAAAATTCATGTATTAGAGTTTCAAATTTATATATTAGGGTTTCAATTTGACGTTTTATAGTTTCATATTAACATTTTAGGGTTTAATCTAGATCCAAAATTTGTTTATAAAACATTAAAAATATAGTGCATTTACCATATTAAACAAATTCCTATTTGTAATATCTATTAAATATAGTGCATTTACCATATTAAACAAATTCCTATTTGTAGAGACTATTATTGCATACTTTTATTCAAACTATCCTTTGTATTTTTAAATATAATATTCAAGGAGAATGTCTTGATATGAGAAAAAACTAAAAAAAGGTTGTTTAAAGAGGACTTGTATACAACTGGAATTTGAAATGAAAATCCTTGAGGGATGAAGTACCTATAGAATTGAATGTTACCACATTGCCAAAATGTTCAATTTGTATATAATATAAAATGTATATAATGTTCAAACCATAATATAAAATGTCAACCATAATATAAAATGTCAAACCATAATGTCAAATGTCAAACTAGATAATGTCAAACATAATAAGATCTAGATCAATCTCCCGGTCCATGTGTGGATCTACATCTCGATCTCTCTCTGGATCCTGATCCATCTGTGGATCCATGCCTCGATCTCTCTCCAGAACCCGATCCATGACTTGATGCACCTCCCTGCACAAGAAAGTACATGATTTAATTTAATGTACATGTGTATATATATGTAAAATCATCTTAAAGTTTTGTACTTTCAACATGTGTGAATTTATCATGTAATTTATATATATTATAAATGTACCTCAAATGTATCATGCATGAGATCCTCTGCATGCTCTAGATCTCTGAAGCACGACAAATTATCCCCTTGTTGCTATAAATTTTCAAATACAAGATTTCAATGAATAGTGAGAACTACTTTTAAGTCAAGTTTATTTAATATATACACATGTGAATTTGTAGAATGCAAAATATAGAAATTATTCAAGTACCTGCACATCCTGGAGCACTCTACCAATCCCACTAATCTCAGATGAATGAATGGTAACATTAGGAACATCTATATCTGAAGGTAAAGGACCAGTGCCAAAGAGAAGTGTGCTATATGTGCCATGTACATTAGGTGCAACCTGATGCTATGTGGGGGTTGTAGGCTGATCTGGAATATTCTATTCCTCTGAAGCTACCTCACCCTGACCTGACTGTCTACCAGTATGTCATCTAATATGAGCCGATATAGCATCTAAAGGAATACCATACTCATCACTGATAAACTGGTATGCTGATAGTAAATCAAGAATGGAAGCTGAAGCAACATTATGTACAATGGTGTCACTCATATGGGTCACATCTGATGGGGATGGTAGATCTACACGAATGTAGGGGTCATAATTTGCGGATGTAGCCTCAGTGGGAGGAAGGCCAATCCATGGACGTAGTAAGTATCTCCCTACATGATCAGATGACATCTGATCAACTTGAGTAGAAATGGTGGTCATCATGTCAAAAACCCTGGATCTAGTCGATGTGATTGCTGCATCTCCTGTTGCTGCTAATTCCAAACGTTTTGGAAGAACCAAAAGGTTTGGACCAACTAATGCCCTCTTATTTTTGGGCGGTGGCAAATTTGGACGTCTAAATTGAGGTTTATCAGCAAACCTCCCCTTGCCCTGTCCAACATGTGTAGGCATAGATGTGTAATCCACAGATAATCCTAAATGAAACTTAGCATATAATTGTTTGCAAAAATATAGTGGCAACTCATCATTATGAGGCCATCTATGATTAGCTGCCAAAAATCTAGGATATATAAATGGACCAACTAGCTGATCTGTACACCTAGTAACAATATAACCTCTAACTTTGTCTTTCCCAGTATAAAAAGGGAACATAGTATGCACATTATGTAATGAAACTCTATCAGAATAGTTTTGATATTCTCAGTGCCAGTAACAGTCCTAGCAAGGGACCTATAAAACTCCTCAGTGCTAATATCATCATATGGATTGTATGATTTTATTGTCTCAATCATATATCTAATCTCACACTGAATATTAACTAATCTATCTCTATTAGCCAAATTTTGGGGGTTCTGTATAGTTTGATCCAAACATTTCAAAGCATTATCTAATCTAGAAATGCTATCATTATAAAAATTATTCCTAGCCTTAGCTTTACGCTGAGACTGCGTGGAATGATGAGATCCCTGATCATCAGCCATATCTAGATAAAACTATGTAAAGAGATCTGCATTTAATTAAAACAAAAAAATAAAATATGTACAAGCATTTTTCTTTTAAGCATACAAAAATATAAAAATGCAACAAGTAGATCATCTAAATAGTAGATCATCTAAATAAACACAAATTTTAGATTTGCATGCAAAGGAAAAGGATTCAAAGATAAGCTTGGACAATTTACAAGATTCAACTTTTCATAACTATAATGGAAGAAATCTAATTAATGTATTATCAAATAAGGAGAATTGAAGTTTTCATAACTAGCCTAAATATTTATTGTGGATAGGTATTTAATATCTTCCACAACATCAAACCACAATTAATAATTGTAAAAATAACCTTTTCAATCAAATTATCACTTTCATTTATATATTTATAAATAATGATTACCACAACTTTGATGTTAGTACCAAATTAAAAAAAGATATATAAACACATCAATATAAAAGTGTATATTTAAAACAAACTTGACTCAAGATCATCATTAAATATTTAATACCAAATACCAAATTCCAAATTCCATACTTAGACACATTATTAAGCCCATCATAACCCACAATCACTTGTAAGTAATTAGAACTTTCATTATCTATTACTTAAATATATATTTTATAATACTATTCACTTTCAAAGTCTATAGATTAATTTAATATAAAGGTATTACACAATTAAAAATCTTATACACGAGTATGGCCTAAGGTAGTTCATGATCTTATTGTCGAGGCAAGATAAGGAAAAAAGAGGATGGTTCTTATAAGAATCCTTCACACCCATTAACCTATTGTATTCATTCACTTCACTACCATGTAATGTTGAGCTACTGAATATTGAACCTTATATGATAACATATTAAAATACTTAAAAAAATATATATCTATTTAAAAAGTCTAGTGTGTGGGGTAATCTATGTTCCCCATTCAACACTACTAAGGATATTCCCACAAGGTATGAACTTAGGTCCAAGTCCACCCAAATGCAATGCATAATTTTCTTTGTATTGATTTCTAATGGTCATAAAATAATGTTTTAACCTATCTCTATTAGTTGCTTGGGATTCGTTAGCATCTGACTTTGTGTCCATGATCCTTGAAAGGAAGAGAGGTCCATAATCAATTTCATGGGTCAATAAATGTAAGTTAGATTATATTAAAAGATGTCCCCTAGAGATTGGCAGAAGTAGTAGTTGAGGGAGCGACCTGAATATCGGTCAGTCATTCCTCAACTACCTCCTATTCCACACCATATCTCACCATCTCCCCGTACATTTAGTGAAGCCACAATTTCTTGTTCACTTGTTTGCCTGCAATTCACACACCAAACAGACAAATACCACTTACCCACAATGATGCCCGATCCTCCATGCATGTAGGAGCACCAGCAAAGATTCCATCCACCTTCCTGACATTCAAAACAAGCTTTCCTTTTTAATCTTCATCAGTTTTTCTAACACCCATATCAGTTTCTAGAGACTTTCTATTTATGGCATCTAATTGCTGTTATACTCAGTTTGGTTCTTCACTGATATGTATGGTCGGATTTATTAACACCACCTTGTATTGCAACTCATAAGCTTTTTCTGTGGGTAGTATCCTTTAGCCTCTTGATTAAATTATATTCATATTTCAGAAACCAGCCTCTTGATTGACATGTTATAAGATCAGTGTCTATGGTAATTTCTTGAATTTTTTTGCAAATAGCATTCTCCATAAATTTTCATTCTAGACATCTAATAAATTTATCAAATGCATGCCCAATACACAATCTTATGCCCTATTATATATACATGCTACAGTCTATTCTAGACTATGCAGAGAAGCTAATGGGAGAAAACAACCAATGGAGTAGAGGAAGAATATGATAGAAGTCTGCAGTTTCAAAGAGGCAGTCTTTTTGTGAGGTTACAACAGTCATCTTTTGTAAGGGATAGTCATTAGTCATAAATAATAATGGTAAAAAATAGAGACAGTGCTTTCAAACCCAACAACTAATGACAAGAGGTCCACAGGAGTAGTAAACGAACTTTGAGTGTTATTTCCAATGTTGAGCTCCACTTTATCAGGAAATGGAAGCTCTTGAGCTTCATTGACAATGCTCCAGTCATTGCCTCACCTCCAAAATTCACTTCAACTATCCTACTCTCTTCTTTGGTGGCACCTTGAAAGCCAATACTGGAATTGCAACTACTAATGGAGCGTTGTGGCTAAATTCTGAGCAAAAAAAATAGATTTATGCATAAGTCTTGGATAGGCCTCCAACAATGTCATTGAATTTATGGGCTACAAGTTTGGTCTTATTCTTCAACTCAAGGAAAATCTTAAGAACCTTATGTTAATGGGGATTCCAAGCTAATAATCCAATGCCTCTTTGGTGAACATGTGTTCAAATATATCCAATCACATCTTTTGTAAAATCAAGTCTCTAAGATCTTACACAATTTCAACTAGATTCACTAACAACATGTAATCGGTCATGCTTCATTTTCTTTTAGTTTTGAATGGATTTATTTTACAAGTTCAATTTAAAACACAATGAAATATCATATAATATATTGTTCTTTTAGTTTTTCCTTTTTTAAAACCCAAACAATTAAATTTCATTTATCTCATGAAGAACAGTAGAAGGCTTCGTGCAAATGCCAACAATGAGGTGCAGTCATGATAGCAAATCAGTTATGACAGTCATAAACAATGTGAACATTGATAAATGCATTAATATGGGAAGAATGGAGTTTCATGGGACAAGGTGTCAAAAGTAGTTGGGAATCCATGTAATAGGGAAGAGCGTGCAATGGAAGGGTTTGAGCTATTTTGAAGCTGGAAGGATGCATGAAATAGCAGTGTTAAAGAAGGAAAATGAATACATCTAAGGATGAGCAGAGTAAGAAAGGAATAAGAGCTTGCAAACTCAGTTTTGTAATAGATCTCCTAGATAACTTGACAATCTTTTGCAAGAACTAGAGAAGAATGTTAAGATGATGGTTGTCAACTGATTGTTCTTCTAAGCATTAAGGTAACCTCCATCATGGAGAAACCATGACAAGTCCATGACAGATTGAAACATAGTCATGAGCACTGCCAATATCCATAAGAAAGCATGATATAAGGGTTTTCAAGGGGAAATATGAAACATCTAAGATAGTGTAGGACATGGGCTGACAAAGATACTTTCTTGAGCCAGACTGTCATAGCTTTCAGGGGTAATGGGCCTAATTTTAAATAGTGTTTTAGTGTGAAGAAAACTATACCCTAATCATGGCCCGGCTAGGGTTTTAAAAAAAATTTCATTCCAATATAAATAGTGTTTTACTTTGCCCTAATTATGGACTATGGAAATCTGATGTCTATCAGTGTTTTACTGTGAAAAAATGTGCCCTAATCATGGCCCGACTAGGGTTTAAAAAAAAATTAATTAAAACATCAAATCTGTTCACAAGCACATAGACAGTGCTTCATAAAAATAATAAAAACCCTTAACATGTTTATCATTCAAATTTACAAATTTATATTTTGACAAACAAACAGTAAAAACTGCATGATGAAAATAAACAAATGCACATGATGATAATAACTGAAAAACGCACCGCAGAACATGATGATGATAATATATTAAAAATGCAACATAGTTATGAGAGTAAGATGAAGTCTTACGTGGGCTTTGTAGGCTCTAGGTATTCGGTAGAGTAGCATCCAGATGCAACCCACTCGACTGAAAACGCAACAATTGACAGCTACAGTTGTGTTTTTTACTTTTTTATATTTAACGGATTCAATCGAAAGGGACTCAGTCCATAACCACTCAACCGAATAAATGAAGCCACATCAGCGCCAAATATACGCCACGTCGGTACCAAGTCAATTCGGTCGAATCTCACTTGGCCGACTAGTACTCGACCTAAACTTACTCGATCGAAATTGTTCTTTTAGCTCAAAGTGTGACACTACTTTGTGCTTTTACCCAAATATAATTTTTTAATTCATATTTGGAATTATAAAAGATAGATATAAGATGACTGGTGAGGAATAAAAGAAATTTTAATTTATTTTATTCACTTTTTAGGTGGTTATGTCAGGGATTTAATTAATAATTGAATTGAATCATGTGAAGGGAAATGGATAGTATGACTTAGGAAAATGAATTAGGACTTAGGGAAAATTAGGATATAATTAGGATAAATGATGGAAAATAGGACCTGATATTTAATTAATTAAATTTAGTGAGTAATCAGGTCATAGGGATTAATTAGGGCAATTTAGAAAAAAATTGATTAGATTTGATTGGTTAAGAGATAATTCAAAGGACTTAGGGATAAATTAGGATAATCAAGTTCACTGATTAGGGAATCAAAGATTTGGTGATTTGGGTAATTGCATGGTTATTTTTGAGTGTCTACATTTTCCCCCTCTTTGAGATGATTTTGCAAATAAAAGAAGCAATGTCATTTCAAAGAAGAATAAAATATAGATTTGTAGGATGAAAAAGGATGGGGATTATAAAATTTGAAGGAGTGATGCCCCTTCAAGAGACTAGGTAGGATCAAAGAACCTCTCTTGAAGAGAGGAAGGAAGGACATTATGCCAATCAACATGAGTAACTTAGTGGTTGATATAGCATCTAATGTTATGCACTAGGGTATAAAGATTAGGGTGATGATGTGTCAAGTGGCATAAAGGATTGAATCACAAGCACAACAAATAAGAGGAAGCCCAATAGAGCACAAGGCTTTTTAAGACCTTGGTGGATATTGGGTGAAACAACCAATAAGAACAACACACAAAATGATAAGACCATGCACCATTTGACAACATTTGAGACGCACTAATATATAAGGGAATGTGGTAACCTTGAGAAGGTATGAAGAGGGATGGACCAAAAATAAATAACTTGATCAAAAGTAACATTCAATTGGCAAGATGGATTCATAACCAAAGATCAAGGAATATAAAGTGCACCAACAGGAGTTCAAATACTAGTGTAGTAAGCCCATAAGGCTAGATAGAGCTAGAGATGCTAGTCATGGCCAACTTCATTGACAATTTTATTAAGTATTTTGAGAAAGATCTTGTTGGTTGAATTGGCTTGACTATTACTTTGTGGATAATATGGAGAGGACCAGTGATGTTGGATATGGAAGCATTCAAAAAGAGTATAAAAGTCATGATTCTTAAAGGATTTTCTATTATTTGTTACAATGGCTATAGGAATTCCATAGTAGTGATTAGTATGATGGAGGATGAACTTGGAAATCTATTTTTTGATGGTGTAAGTGAGGGGGATGGCCTCAACCCACTTAGTAAAATACTTAGTGGTTACAATAATGAATTTATGGCCATGGAAAGAGGAAGGGTGAATCTTAACAACAAGATTACTTGGCCCCATTGGGAAAAGGGCCAAGGAGTAGTAATAGGTTGCAATGCTTGCAATGGTGCATGAATCAAGTCTCCATGATTTTGACAAGATAGACACCATTTTATGTACTAGAAAGCATCATGTTCCATATTAGGCCAGTAATAACCTATTCTTTGAAGCTTGTTAGCTAGGATCATCCCACTAGTATGGGCACCTTAGATACCATCATGAATCTCCTTAAGTGCAAGATTGGCATCTATTATATCTAGAAACCTCACTAAGGAACCATAAAATCCTCTTCAATATAGTGTATCACTAAGGATAGTAAAGTGAGGTGAGAATTGAATAAAGGTTTTACATTAGTTATGGGAGAGGTTTGGTGGCAAGCCTTGATCATGAAGGTAGGCATAAATATCATGGTAATAGGGTGACTCAGTACTAGCAAGCTCACGTACATGTTCAAATTCAAGAGCATCATATGTAGGCATTAATAAATGTTCAACTAAAAAATCACAACATTGATTTTTCTATGACATGTCTAAAAGTAATCCAATAGTCATCATGGCATCAGCTGCTCTATTGCTAGTATGAGATACTTGTTCAAATTGAATATTTACAAAATATTACTTGAAATTGTCAACCATTTATTTATAAGGGAGACATTTATCATCTCTTGTTTGGTATTCATCATTCACTTGTTTGATTATCAATTGTGAGTCCTCATAGACAAGGAGGTGTTGGATTTTCTATTGAATTGTTGCCTTAAGTCCTACAAGTAGGGCCTTATATTCAATGATATTATTTGTACATGGGAAGTCCAATATAAATTATTTTGGTATAAAGCCTCCATGTGGTGTGACAAATAAAATTTTAGCACATGCTCCATGACTTGTACAAGATCCATCAAATTACAATTTCCATGTAGATGGCTCCTCAACTATGAAGATAGATTCATCAAGAAAGTCTACAACTAATGGATGGTCATCTATAAAGGGGTGCCTTGGCTAGTTGATCTACAATCACTTGTCCCTTAATCACTTTTTGGTTCATGTACTTAGTGTCAAATTCACTTAATATCATGACCCATTCAGCCATACATCGTGTAAGAGAAGCTCTGGATAATAGGTACTTGACTAGATCAATTTTGGAAATAAGTTATGTTTTATACGTAGTGTATCAATTTTTGTGAGCAAAAGATAACTACTAAACATGCTCATTCCATTGATTTATAATTTAGATCATAATCCACTAATATTTGAATAATGTAATAAATTGCTCTCTCATGGCCCTCTTCATCATGTTGTGCCAAAAGTTCCCTCAAGGTAGTGGGTGTAAGTGATATGTATATGAGCACAAGATTATTTGGCATTGAAGCCATAAGAAATGGTGGAAATGTTAAGTATTCTTTGATCTTATCAAAAGCTAGTCGATAGGAGTCAGCCCATTGAAAATTAGTTTTCTTTTTGAAAAAAAAAAAATGGGTGGCATTTATTAGAAAGTTGTGCTATGAATCTTTTGATGGCTTGTAGTTTTCCTTCCAAATTGTGAAGTTGTTTTAGATTTAAAGGAGGTTGCATTTCCATGACAGTGGAAACCTTTGCAATATCTACCTCTAGTCCTCATTGAGAAACTATAAATCTTAAGAGTTTTCTTGATGTCACACCAAAAACATACTTCTTTAGATTAAGACAAAGGTTGCATTTTCTCAAGAAATTATATATTCATTCAAGGACATAAGGGTGTTCAATTTTTCTTGATTTTCCCAAAAGATCATCAACATATTCTTCAACAATGTCATGAAACATATCATGAAATATATAAAAATCATGGCCCTTTGATAAGTAGCTCTAGTATTTTAAATCCAAAAGGCATCACTTGATAACTACAGATACCCCAAGGAATTGTGAACGTAGTTTTATGTTGGGAAGAGGAAAATCATCTATTGGACATGCTTTATTAAGATCCCTAAAATTAGTACAGACACAAATTCATTTTAGCTTTTATTGATAGGAACAACATTAGAAATCCACAATTGGGTGAATGAAGCTAACATCTAATAGTTTCTACAATTCTTCTTTGACAAAAAGGGTAATTTTAGGATGTATTTTTTATAATTTTTTCTTTACTAGCTTAGCATCAGGATGGACCACCAAGTGATGAATAAGAAGGGAAGAATCCAATCCAATATTTTTATTAGAAGACTAAGCAAAAATATTAGATGTCCATAGGATTGATGGAAACTTTTGTTCTACAGATGTTAGAAAGATAGATATATATGTGATTTTTGGATTATCCTCTATTCCCAAGTTTACTTCCTTTGTCTTTCCAATCAAAACTAAAGAATGTTCTTGCCATGACTCTAGGGGTTCTCCAAGGTTGAATTCCTCATCTAATGATACCTCAGAGAGGTTTTGATCACTAGACACATCTTTATTTTCTACTTTTTTTGTGCCCGATAGCACATTAAAGAGGTTTTCTCTAGGGGACTTGGATTTTTTACATTTTTAATTTTTTTTTTAACTTTTAAACCTTTTTATGACTAAGTAACTCTTCCTATTCAAAAAAATGGGTTGTAGCATCAAGATTTATTTCAAATCCTTTCTTATGGTCTCCTTCAGGAATACCCTAATGAACTCCCAAGAATTCAACAATCACTTCATCATTTTGAAACATGTCTAATGATATAGGTTTTTTTTGGTCCCAATCCATTAGTTTGTTATATTTGAGAGGTAATTCAATGGTGCAAATGAAGTTTTCATGAAAAAGGTTGTTGATATCAAAATCATCAAGAGAGTCAGTGATGATCCGTCCCTTGGTGTTTTCAATATCATCGCGGGTTTCCACCACACTTATAGAAGATGTACTAGGTACATTAGTTTCCACACTAAGGAATATTGATTCATCTTTATATAACCAAGAACCAAAAGAATATTCAATACATTCTTTAGCCAATGTTCTGAAGACATGAACATTATAGGACTAGGTTGCTTAATTTCTAATGTCTTTTGATGAGGCTACTATTGAGGACAACCAAATGATCATGGAGATAGGAAGTTTACCAACATGAAAAATATTATGTAACTCATACTCTCTACATCCTATGTTAATGATCTTGATCTTAGTAGACTTGGGATTTTGGGATGATGAAGATGTATAAGAAAGGGTATCCGGATGAATGTATGAAGTTGAATATTTAACCTTAACACGGTTAGCGATATCCATACTAGGACAATGATGAGAATTACAATAGGAAGCCTCCATTGTTTTCAAATATGCAAAGGGTTGTGGATTAGCAAGAATGGTAACTTCCACACCATTATGAGGGAATTTTAGACATTTATGGTAGGTGGAGGGAATGAATTACATGGCATGGATTCATGGGTGGTTGAGGAGGAGGTTATAAGGGAGGTGAAGATTAACAACATGACAAACTATTTGATGTAAGATAGGCCCCACCTTAATAGGGAGAAAAATAGTTCCTTCTAACTCTCTTTGTACATTATCATTAGCCTTAATAGTAATTGTTGGCAAGAGAAGTAGAGTCACAGTCCAAAGTTTTAAGTCCAAGTTTCTTGCATGTTATATTTATACCTCAATGATTACAGTAATATAATAGTTAGAAGGTTTACAATAGGAAATGTCATCTAGGAAATTAACTAAATTGGGAATTCATAATACAAAATTTAAACATTCATTTTTCATTCGAACCATATATCCTTCTTCATATATATATATATATACAGTAAGAGAATAGTTAGAAGGTTTGCAATAGGAAATATCATCTAGGAACTTAACTAAATTGGGAATTCATAATACAAAATTTAAACATTCATTTTTCATTAGAACCATATATCCTTCTTCATATGTGTATGTGTGTGTGTGTGTGTGTGTGTGAACATCAGATGCATTTAATCTCTTCACTATTCTTCTTCCTATTCTACTTGTCTCTCTTCTACTTTTATTTCTAGTTTACTTTACACATATGATTACAATGGGATGTGTCCCTTACAATACATGAATTTTCCTATTAGGCCTAATCATCCTATTCTCCAAATCTCTTTTGTGGCCATGTGAGGTGGATTTTGGGTGCTTCTAGTTATGTGCTCTTTCCTTTGCCAACATCATCCCCCCCTTTGAAACTATGTCTTATCCTCATGACATGAAGATTGATTAATTTGTACACAAAATGGTTTTATAGATCTCCTTCAACTACTGAAATGTTATGTCCCATTAATTCTTTTCTTGTTGTAGCATTTTAATTTGAATGTTAACCTAAGTAAGGATCTTTTCTACCTTTGCTAGCATGGTTGGTATCTAGATTTGTTGGGCTATCTTCTTTGCATTTTTGAGAAATCCTGTGACATAAGAAAGTCTCAAGCTGACTACATCTCAGAGCTATTTGATTTGTGCTTTGATTACCTCTCTAATCATGTAGATATTGTAGCTAAGTGTGCATGCTCTCTATTTTTTCCCTTATTGTACCATCCATATCATACATTGCATCATGTGTACTAGCCACTTGTAATATCTAAATCTCCATCTCATCCATTTTACTCTTTAGTCCTTTTGTTAATGTGGGCCATTGTAGATAGAATTGATATAATATATTGATGTCATTGATCATGTTTTGTAGAGTATTAAAATGAGTCTCCAACTATTTATGGGCTGCCACACATTCATTTCTTTCATTATCCATTCTGTTTTTCTCAACCTCTACTAGTATGTTGGTTTGAATTATTGAATCATGGTTATACATCTTTGTTATCACACCATCCAATAGTTTCTTCAACTGTTGTCCTAATGGCCTTGTTGTATCTCTTTGTAGTTGTGGTACCCTACTCTAAATTGTATTTATTGTGTCCTCCAATTGTTCTATATTTTCCACATGCTTCTTCAAGATATCTTCCCTTATAGTACTATGGAATATATCCCCAAGATGAAGCTTTTGAAGGGGTGATATACTTGAGAGATCTACTTGTGTACCAGTCAGTGGAAATTGGAGTAGTTGTGGTGTTTCCATAGGTTGGATTTGCAAGTTTGTTTCACTAGAAAATCCTTTATGTGTTTCATGGGGGATGTGGAGGTTGAAGATGTAGCCTTGTCTAGTGATGGTGGTTTCTATAGAGTTTCTTGTTTTTCTTGTCCATCATAAAGGTCACTAGAATCATTATTTTCTTCCTCTTGTGCTTTTTCCTTTTCTTCCCTTAGTGCCACATAGGCCTATTTTATGATTCAATAGTCTCTTGTTCAATTTTATTTTTATCCTCATCACTGAGGCTCATTAGTCTGTCCAACCTCTATTTGGATCTTGATTCTTTAGCTTGTAATTGTATGCATTTTTACTTTTGCTCATTTGTTAGAGTTGGATCAATATATTTTATTTCTTTCTTTCTTATTTCTTCCTCTATCTTTGTATTTTTTCTCTTTTCTTTCTGATGGCAGACACAAGTTGATCTAGAAAGTTTTCGACGATATTGCCCAAGGTGTTTACATGGAAAAACCCTTTCAAGAAAAAAATCCACCAAGAAGAGAGGATAAAGCTTGTATTATCTTAAAAAATAGATATTACATACAATCCTTACTTTGTCCTCTTAGTCTTCACTCAGGTTCAACACCTGCAAATAGAGTTTTCAGTCTAACTCATTATGTTACATTTCTACCACCATAACCCCTACATTTGTAGCATTTTCACCTTCTAAATGGGGAATCCAAGTTGGTTATCATATAAAAATGCCTCACTTGGATAAATCCAAGAATTGAATGTATAAAATAATATTGATTGTAACTCCATAACTAACCTCTTATACATGGACAACTAATTTTTCCTTATGGACACCTAATTTTTCCTATCTTGCAAGGCAGTTGCCGTCCTCATGTGGAGGTGTTATAACCATCCAAAACAACACAAAAAGTGTCCAAAAAAACTTTAACCACCAAGATTCCCTTCTGATAAATGGTAATTTCATGTTAGTAAAAAATTAGTTACTGACCCCCAATAAAAATTAATAACTATACCAGTAAGTCCTCATGGTAAGTAATATTTACAACTAATGATGAATTCCTCATCCATTATGAATGATATAAAAATAATATTAGGAGTAATTAAATACATAGAATTCACAAGGTTTATGGCACCTTAATCCTAATAGATAGCGTTAGAGTAATTTTCCAATCATGGCACATGGCATGTACATTTCACTATAGTTAATTAATAACCTGAAGAAGAACTAGGATACTAGAACCAACTAGCTTAGGTTACTTAACAAAGAAGGTTGGATAGAAGAAACACATAGTTACCCAAAGTCACCATTTCCTTATCTTAGTTCCAACAAAATATGTAGGACACATTTTCTATGCTATCATTCATGTTCAAGATGAATGATATCAAGAGTGTGCATGATCTCCAACCTGGGGCTCTTCAGAAGTTGAAAACCATCACTCAAGACCAAGTCTTTCTCTTCAAATTCATGGAGGCCATAGCTAATACCTTATAGTATTAGTTTTAAGTCATATCAATACCTAGCAAGTTTTTAGGTAGTTATCTTTCTTGGCACATATTCTATTGTTTTAGAATACCCCATTATTTCAAGAATTCATGCACTTGGTCACCACAAATGATTTTGTCAATCATTAAAGGGTTATTCCAGTGTCTTCTTGGACAAACATGTTATCCTATACTTTTGATTACTATGCATTCATGGAAAACTTCCTTGCTCCCACCCTTGCTGACCTAAATTATGATGACGTCACCCATCCAAGCCCAAGATAACAAGTGCTCATGGAAAATAGAAAAGTGGCCTATGAATAGTACTTTAGATAACACTACACCATGATTAGATTATATGGATTCAAAGGGGAATCCTTATAGCTTCTAAAGTTCCTCACCAATAGGGTGCTCACAATAGAAGTTTCTTGCTAGGTGGATGCCATTAATTTTGAGTGGGGTGTAGGGATTAAAAATAAAACCTTCTACAATATCCCTTTCTCTTTTAAAGGGATAATAGTCAACAAGAGAGGCTCGCATACCCTCCTTTCATTCAAATTAGTAAACCTATGGTTGCAACTGATAGATGACTATTGGATCTATGATACAACTAGTTTTATAGCATACTGAGTGGTGAAGAACCAAAAAGTAAAATATGAATTTATCCATCAAAGCCAACCCATCATAGAGGCCAAAAGATGCCTAGTTGATGATTCTTCTAACTTCTATGTGGAGATCTATGAGATCATTGTAAAGTTGATTCCTCCATGGGAAGCCATCTATACTACACTTAACATATATGACCCAAGTAAGATCATGATGCATGACCTCCACAAGACCTTGAAGGACCATGGTTGGAGAGAAGAAAACAATAGGGGATATTAGAAGTACACACAAGATATAGCTAAGCTAGAGTGCACATATGGCCAAGTTGCCACTAACAAAACTTTGAGAAACTATGTGATAAGCAGCATGACTCCCCAACCTCAACCTATTATGTGAGAAACATATAAAGAGGACATACTTTGGGAGCTCAAGAATAAGAATGAGAAGAGGCTCAAATCTCACTTCTCACTAAAACTAGTAGTGGTTTGGTGGAAGAAGTTTCCTCACAAGTAAGTACCAAGCCATCCCTCATGGCCAATAGTCCTCCACTCTATTCAAAGATAGACATCATAAAACTTTCTCATTTGGATCAGATAGCTATGATGATTGGGAGCCTTAGGGTATTGTTTTAAGAGGCCTTTCAAGCTACTCAAGCATTTCTCTAGAAATAAATGAAGAGGTTTGAGAGATTAACTAGACAACAACACCCATCTAACCCACAAATAACATAAGACAAGTTGCATCCATATCAGAAAAGATGGTGGCCATAACATACACACTTGTGAACAAAGGCCTAGAGCCCACCACATCTATAAGACCAAAAAGGGAGAAGAGGAAGTTGGTGATGCAAAGGGGTTTCAACTCTAAAGAGGAATATACAAAAGTACTACTACAAGAATTACAACAAGGCATAGCACCTCTAGCTACCCTAACTACATAGGTAAGTATCTCTACCAATTTCTCTCCTCTTCCATCTATTCCCACATTCAGTCTCTAAGTGCCTCTAATTCAATATTTTCCCTCTATTCAGTAATTAGTTCAACCCCCTTTCTTTATTGAGGTAGCCCCTACTATTGGAGTCACTATGAAACCTTCTTCATTACTACAACCTTCTCTCTCTAATCTCCTTACAATTGCTAACTCAAGCCCCTCAAGAACTTCTACATCCTACTTTTAGCTGACCCCATTCTCTCCATCTACCCTCATTCTGAACTCCCCTTTAACTCCTAGAGAGATGATAGAACTAGCCCAATATATGGTAACATTCTTCTATAGCCTTCACCAAGGATCCCCATTTGTAGGTAGTTTCATCCAATCTCCCTTAGACCTACACCAATAGATGTTGACAACTAGGTAGGCCTATAAGGCTAAGATGGATAGCTAGAGGTGATGAGAAAATAGGGCCCATACACCTACATTAGATCATTATATGATCCTTCTTAGCAATCATTGATGATTACTCATATGAATCCTAAAATGGATAAGCCCCAAGACTTGATGCAATTGAGATATTATTCAATGTATGTTGCGGGGATGATCCTATTTGAAGCACAACTAAAGGATAGGGTGGAACTAATGGAGGAGACCTAGTAGTTAGTCACTACCAAATTCCTCAAGCTCAATGGGAATCTTGAAAAGAGAGAGACTGAGTTAGTGAGGACCATAGACACCATGAATTAGCCTAGGGTGCAACTTAAGGCACATTATCAAGAGATTCAAAAGTTCAATAAAGAGATTTAGGTTTGGCTCTTAGTTGACCAACTATAGGGAGAACAAACTAAGCTAATTATTCTATGGTGCTTTCATAATGAGATAAGACTAAGCTCATCATAGAAGGGCACCACTAGAGACTACTAAAGGTAGAGGAATCAAAGTAAGCAAGAGTGGTAAAAACCATAGAGTTGCATAGAAGGTTGACTGAATTGATGGACATAAATGCACATAATATATAAATAATTCAACAACTATAGGATATTTAATTGGCTAAGTAATCAACTAGAGTCATGGCCCTGGTGAAAGAACTATATGCATCATACTAGGAAAGGATTGCATTGACAACTACATAGCTTAGCTCAGATCTAAAATTCATAGCCTCTACACAAACTCTTAATACAAAGGTGAAATCTAAATTGGATGAAGCTCTCCTCTCACTATCTCCTAAGGTATCCCAAGAAAATTCCTTGGTTGAGAAACTCTATGGTATAACGGATGAACGCCTAATTGCAACATGTGTTGATAATAGAAGAGTCACCATAGTCAAAGTCAATAATAGTCTAGGTAGAAATAAAACCAATCTAAATTGCAAGGCCCAATTAGCTACTTTAAAGTGGGTTGTGCAAGGAATGGGGGGCACATGGTCTCACTAGTATAATAGGGTCTTTGCTCCCCATTCTAGGATGATAACAAAGTACTAAGAGAAGAAGAATTCAAGATAATGCTCATAAATAAATATGTAGACCAGACATCATTTTTGGGTTGGGTTCATACACTAAGAATTATAGAGATAAAGGTAGTTCTCTATCCTTTAGCATAGATGGAATTCCATGTCAAATCCACTATGGAGCATCTCACATAGAAAAATTATTGATTTAGACAAGGCCTTTAAGGCCTCTAAGAAGAAAGGCCATTCAATTGACATGTAATGGGCATCACTTCAATGCACCCTAGAAAAATTATAAGTACTCCCTTTTTGCAAGTACTCAATTTTGAATTTTGATTTTTGGATGTGCTTTAGTGCTAAAAAACTAGCATCTAGATTCTTCCTCGCATGTGAGGATCCCTTGAGAGGTCACTAGAACTGTAGAACTTCACTCTTTGTTTACCCCTTTGGGACCTTATCTTCCACAGGAACTTTATTTCATTCATGACTTTCTCTTTGAAGCTAAGCATTTTCCCCTTTCATCCTAGTTTGTAATTAGTTGTGGAATGTTTTCAAAGTTTTTCTATGCTTTATTGCAAATTTTACAATTCATCTAATAGATTAGAATTTACTTTATTACATTATTTTTCCCTTTTCCTTCATTCAATTTGAATTAAATTCATTGAATATCATAAGAAGAACTGACTACTTAATCTTGGAGGTCACCTTATGAATTGCATCCCACACTCTTAAGATTTCCCATGTTGGTATAGAGGAGCATGAAAGTCCAAGTTTGAATATCAACAGGTCTATAGAAGGGTTTCAAAAGGGCTTGAAGGCTCATGCTCGAAGAAAAGTTAGTGGTCAGCAAAGGTGGAAAGAAGGCTATGGAGGACATTGGAAGCACAAAAGGAGTTCTATCAAGTTGTAGAATGCCAAGAAGAGATATATTTAATGCCACATGGGTCATGAGCTAGATCACTAGATCATCATCGGACTACCATGTTGGCCTATACGATTTTGGGCACTTATAGTCTCATGTTGTGACCATGTACATAAAACCCCTTAACTTAAATTTGACAACCATTTACATGTCAAATAATTATTATTTAATAATAAACATAATATTAATATTAATAAACATAATAGATATCTTACATACATCTATCTAAAAAATGTCAAGTTATTTTATTTTACTTTAGAACTGTTTTATTTACTAGATACATATATGGACACATAAATTTAAATTTTTAGTGAAGAATTACTTTATTTTATGTATATACAAACAATTATTTTTTTAATTGAAGAGCTATTTTATTTTTCAATAGTAATGCCATAAATCATGGAAACCATGCCCAAATTTTCATAGAGATAAACCAAAACAAATTATTCATTTTAACGTTTACTTAAGACTTATTTTATTTTCTATAGAAATATCATTTTTAATATCTATCTAAAGTATTTAATAGATTCATGTATACATAAACAAGTAAGTAGATATTTAAGAAAAGACAGACACTATTTTAACATTTACTCAAGAACTAAAACTAAAACTATACAATTACTAATATAACCCACATAATTAAAAAGTTAACATAAAAATATATAATATTTGCTACACCTTTCAAAATAAAAACAAAACAAAAGAATTGCAAAAATAATGAATAGTGGCTTTTCCAAGAGTAAAATTAAAAGTTACATATAAATGATACCAATAAAATAAAATAAATATAAATACAATAAAATTTATATGTCTATGTAGAGTAAATAAAATAATTTTAAAGTAAAATAAAATCACTCTAAAATAACTTCAAATTAAAGTTTTGGATATATTTAATGGATATATTAAGATATCTATATTATATTAGTTTATTAATCTAAATTTAAATATTTTAAATTAAGTATATACATCTTATATTTTTTAATTTTTTTAAAAAGGTGCAATACCCATAGCAGAAATATTATAGGCTGAATTAGAAAGTACAAAGGGGGGCCCAAAATGGACAATACAACACAATGATCGACAGAACATCCATCCATGCTTGTAAGGAAGCGTCCAACGAACAACAAATGAAAGAGGCGATTGATAAGGGGAGAAAAAGAAAGGACCCCGGATGAAGGGCCATAATCTAAAAGTTCTAACCACAGACACAACCACATAAGATTCCCAAAGTGGCTAACAACATCCCGAGAAGCCACACAAGATTTTAATTAGCCGATAGGCTTTTATATGTGAGAATTATAGTGCTCTGAATTGTCTCAGGCCATAAAAAATTTATACCGAAAAATTTTCTAAACTCATCGGTTGTTCCTATCGGCATATTCCTTGAACCTCCTATGAGTGCAATGTAGCCTTTGAATAGTTGACAACCTCCACTCAGAGCCATCGCTCCCTCTCCCACCGCTCCCACTTGAAGCCATCCAACTCATTCATCCATTCTACTTCCTCCACCTGGTTCAGTGCCTCCATCCTCATCGGCACTACCATCCGTGCCACCTCCCAACCAGGCCTGCCAATTGTAGCACTAGGAAACTACCAACCACACTACTTCCACTACAAACCCAAGGTCCCCGGCCAACCTACCTCTAGAGACGAAGTTAGAGGCTACTCCTTATACGTCCCACAACCTTCTTCAATGCCCCACAATACTTGGGGAATAGGTGGACGTGCAAATCGCCAGATGTAGGCCAACCGCTTCTAGAGCTGCGCCAAAGGGCTTCCGAAGCCTCCCGCTCCTAAGAAACTCAAGACCCATCAAATGGTCAAATGCCACCACCAACTCCAACAACCATGTCCTTATCATCTCTTAGATCGACACCTCCATCCTCTCCAGCACTGCCACCAGTGCTTCCTCAAAAAAGCCACTAACCCCATGTCCCCATGGGGCTGTCTAAGTTAATTTTCTACTTAAATTTAAGCAGCTAGAGTGGCCCTATACAAATTTATAATTGTGAGAAAAGAATAATATAGAATCTTTCCTATTTTTGTGGAGCAGCTACTCCTTAAGAATTACAAATAAACTGTGAAAAAAAGGGGGGTTGGAAAAAGGAGCCACTACATAATGAAAAATATGCCATGTGGCTGCATATATTTCCTTCCCTTTTTTTAAAAAAAAATCTTTTAAATTAATATAGTTAAAATAATTTTGTTTTCTTTTTTATATAATAAAAAACTCCAAATTAAGATAATTGCTTAAAAGAAGTAGAAAAATAAAGTTTCATGGGGTCACTGGCTCCACAAATGTCTCCTAAAAAAATTGAGCAGTGACCAGTAGCCAAAATAAGTTAAGCAGCAGCATGGGGACATGCCCTAAGCCCCCCGCCAGGGTTGATTCTTGCTGCAGGGTTGTCGTCAGCTCTAATGTCAACTCCAATATGCTCCCGCACGACGCCATCACCTCCCAAATGGGAAATGTGCTTGCTCTTTCATCAAAACTTCCTGACGACCACCTCCTATTCCAAGCCTGACAACTCCCCCATCTCCGACACAATCACCAATGTCACCTTTCTAACAACTCCAGGACCACCACTAGGTCCAAGTCCTCTTAGAAATCCTCATATTGGCCAGTGCCTTTCTTAGCCAAAGAGCTCCAACATCGTCACCACCAACCTCTACGCCTTACAATACACTGCCATTGCAGACCAAAGAGATCTCAAAGACTAGGTCCCAAAACCGTCAGTGCCTCCTCCAACACTACTGCCACCAAATAAAGAAGGCCGCTCTTAGCCTTCTCCACCCGAGCACTCTACTTAAATATCATCCATTTCAATGGTCAAACAATCAATAGCCATTTTACACCTCATTCACAATAAAAAGTGGTAAATATTTGTCCTATTTTTATTGGCCAAAATTAACCTTTGACCATTGAAATGGGTGATCTTTAAGAATAGCCCCACCGGAGCCACCCCAGAGCCTTCCTACTTGGTAAAAGATGCAACCCAGCCATTTGAGTCATTGTCGCCATCTCCCTCTTGGCCATCCTCACTGCTTACCACTAGTCCGCTCTCGCTCCCACTCGCCATCAACTTTTTTTTAAAAAAAAAATTGAATTAAAGGAAATTTAATTTTTCCTCTACACATAAAGTTACCACGAGTAATCATAATGTAAATGAATTAAAAAACGAAAATTAGTAGACCATGCAGTTTATAACATAGGGTGGTGCCCGTTGGTCCCGTTTACTAAATCAGTCAAACCATCGCGGAAGTTCTAATCTATCCCATAATACGAGGAATTTTTTAATGTTTTCTTAAAGTTCACGCAATAATAGAGAAAGGGGCGTGAATACGAGGATTTGAGGTATGCAAGATAATAATATTGAATGAATGTGCATGAATGTTCTAATTATATGGTGTTGATGATATCATGATGTAAATATATTATTTGACATAGATATATTATAGCGATGGAAATGTAAACTGAGGAAAAGAACGAAGGTAGTATAATTTATGGTCTTACAAAAAATCTTCTTGATTCACTAGTTCTTTTGAGAATTTGAGCCTAGTTGGAGTGATAGTGCAATGACACAAAGCTGCTTCAAAGTAAAAGAATGCAAGGGTTCTAAAAATTTAAGGGGAAAATGAAAACTTTTGAACCAAAAATATGTTACTTTCATGTTTTTTCCAAAAAAGGAGATTTGAAATGATCATTGAGAAAAAGTTAGTCTTGGCTAGCATCCAATTACAAACAACTAATAGAAAATTCAAAAGGTTTGAACAAGTCAACTTGCAACCAGTATTCTTCACTTCTTAAAGTGATTGTGTTGGAAAACAACTAGTCCACTTGAAGACTCTAAAGAACAAGTATTGTTCATCTTTGAACCTTCAAAATATAAGGTTTGATGAAGGGCTTAAAAAAAATTCACCAAAGAGCAAACCAAAAAAAAATCAATAGAAAGATAACATTTGTTTTCTAGACTAAACAATTTATTATATAGACAACAATTATTGCATAGTTTCTTTAATGGTCATATAGATGACAACTTAGCCTCATACCTATATGAGAACTTGTTTTGAAATATCTTGAGCAAAGTGAGTGACTATGTTTTAGTTTTTGTTGAATATAAACTTTGGGTCAATCCCATGATATGTTTGTGTAGATGTTGTAATTCAAATGTTTAGGCAAATATTCTCTCAAAATTTCTAGTCACTTCCAGTATAAGTATAAGTCTTATATGTGTGAGTGTTAGTGTTGATGGATGGTGAAATTCTATAGAATGTATTACATGGATACTATCTTACCTTATAGAATTACTCTTCAATTTCAAAATTTATCTCCATCACTTCTAATCTTGTAGGTGTTTTTTTTTCCGCATAAATTTTGGTTTGATCCTTATAGAGCTATTGTTAAAGCCTATGACAAAAAAGACAAGGCCATTCTTGGAAAGACACTAGAGCTAGGTTCTAAAGATTCTACTATTGCAACAACTTTTCTGATTAAAACTCATAATTAATGAACTATTGCTTAACATATATTTGTGTATGCTGATATTTTGGTTTGTTTTTAACTGGGGTTTATTGGGGAGCATAATTATGTTTTTGTTTGAGAAAAAAGGTGTGAGGCACCCATACGAAATTTATTAATATTAAAAGGCAGGGGGCACGAAGAGAATCCTAGGTTAGGCAGAGATAGACACAAGGGCCACCAAATGGTTGCCAATGATAGCGAAGACCATAGTTCCATACAGTCATACAATTTAATATCAAGCATTGGAAAGTGATATGCAAATAAAGCCATCAAAGCAATCAACAAGTGCTTCCAATGTGGCTATCTAATGGCACGAGGGCCCAAAAACTCGCCACCAAAGAAATCTGCATAAGGATATTGCAAACATAACCCGGACACATGAATAATAACATTCAGCTTACACACCGAAGAACGACTTGTTGTGATGACAGAGAAGGACAAGAAATTGTCTATTCAAAATTTGTATATGTTAGAGGAATAAATGCCAAGATTTGAACCTGGCAGGCTGACCAACTCCATTGTCTAAGTTCGTAGCCGCTACCACAACCAACCCCAACAAGATCTCCACCTAGTCCATGCCATGTCGGCTCTCAATCCTACCCAAGATCCGATTGTCATTTCTAGATGATAAAAAAATCAAATAACTACACCAGCACCTATGCAGTCAAGTTCTGAGGAAAAACACCAACTAGAACCTATGCTAGTAACAACGCCAAGTCCACCACCAGTTCTACGTCCCCATCACCTTCTCCACTTCTAGCGCCGCAACATCAACACTCTCAGGAACACACTCGGAGACTACCACCTGTCCCAACACCCACACCATCATGTAAACTCTGCTTACACCTTCATCAAGTCCAGGGCCAACACCATACTATCAATAAAACTCTCTCCATTTACGCCCTTTTCGAATTCAACACCAATGGCACCTCCATCGATGCAAACACCCTACACCAACAACATCAAAAACACCAAAACTCCCTGCGGGAGTACTCACATGGAAACCACTATCTCCTTCACCAACGCCTTAAAGGAGTAAACCGACGTTCATACAGATCCAGAAACCGTCACCAGTCCACCAATGACCCATGGCCCTTACCAACACCTACCATGACAACTCCACTAGAAAAGGCACTGCCAGCTCCACCTCCACGATCAGGGGCTCCACTAAAATCTGTGACCTCCCTCCGAACCACTACTATGTAATCTACCTCTAGACAAGAGTCTTTTTACCCCCATCTGGGTCTTCATCGTCCAAATCATTGCCATCACCATCATCTTCTTTAGTCACCTCAACTCCGCTCTAGCTCTCACTTCTAGTTGCGATCATTGGAGCATGAGTATTAAGGCTATTCTTAAACATCATCCAATTCAATAATCAAAGATTAATTTTGGCCGATAAAAATAAGACATAATATTCACCACTTTTTGGTATGGATAATATGTGAAATTACTATTGATTGTTTGACCATTCAACAAGATGGTGTTTAATTAGAGTGCTTAAAGCTTAGGATACTTACAAAATTTGGATAAATGCTTCAATTAATATAATTTTATTTATTTGCTGATCTAATGAGGAAAGCTATGTAAATTTTTATCTTTTACAATTTCAAATTATGAGATGCACATTAATAGAAAGGTAATAACCACATCTAAATGAAAGAAAAATGCTTACAACACAAGATATATGTGGGGAAAACCCTTACGGGTGAAAAATCCCACACTCCAAACCCTGTACAATGTATTATCAAATCAAAGGCTGATTACAACACACTTGCAATGCAAGTTCTTCTAGGAGCACACAAATGTTGAATACTAGAGTAATTCTAGTAGCATAATGGTACCTGCAAATGAACCATACATCTCCAACTCCAAGCACCTATATATATAGAGAAATACTAAGGATGGAGGTAGCTTCTAGAGCAAGCCACAAAATAATCTCATCCAAATCCATATGGCCCAATTTCCAAAGCCATACAACATACAAAAGGAACTTGTCAAAGATTCCCTTTCATCCCTTATAACCCCCATACTTGGGCACCCCAAATTTTTTCAAAATAGGTATGACAGATGCTCTTACACCATCATTAAATTTGTCATATATGACAACACTTAGAGCTATAAGAGAATCTATCATAACTGACTATTAATAAATAATTCTCTTACAACTTGTCATAGTCAAGCTTGGACACCCACCTTCTCCATGCAAACATGCTTCTTAACACTTGTCACACCTATCATAGAATCTCTATTTTTGACTCTTACACAACCCACAAGATGCCGACACATGGCAATTAATGCCACTTCAAAATGGGATGCCTACATTTTCAAATGTTGACTTGACCATCCAAGTCACCTTCCAAGTGGGATGACATGTCAACATGCCACCTCACACTAAGTGACAAAACCGGATGACCAATATTGAATACAATATAGGCAATTAAATAAATATACAATCAAATAATAAATGCTAGGAAATTCCAAAGGTTGAGACACCTCAATTCCCAACATTCTCCCACTTGTTGAACACCGTGCAAGAGCCAATAGAATGATAAGATTTAACTATTAGGGGCTAGAGGCCCATAGACTTTGAACTCCATCTGAACTTCTCTGTGCTCACAGGTTTTGTCAAGGAATCTACAACATTCATCAAAGTGTCAACTTTCTCCAAGTTGACCTTCCCATCCTCTAACATGTCATGAAAAAAATGGTACTAGACATCAACATGCTTAGTCCTCGCATGGAAAGTAGGATTCTTCGCCAAACATATGGCACTCTGACTGTCACAACAAATGGTAATCTTCCCTACATCAAACACAACATCATAACACAATTTCTTAAGCCAAATGGCTTTCTTACAAACACGAGTTGCTGCCATGTACTTTGCTTCAGTAGTGGACAAAGTGACCACAGGTTGCTGCTTACTCATCCAACTAATAACACCACCAAACATAGTGAACACATAAGAACTGGTGGATCTCTTGCTGTCAATGTCTCCTACCCAATCTGAATCCACAAATCCTCGAATAAAAAGTGAATGCTAAGGTCCTGCAAGATAACCATGCAAACAAAGAGAATACTCAAAAGTACACTACAAATATCTGAACACTCTCTTCACCACATCCCAATGTACCTGTCCAGGATTAGCCATAAACTGACTAAGGACTCCCACTACTTGGGCAATGTATGGTCTTGTACAGACCATAGCATGTACATCAAGATACCAACTACACTAGCATAAGGAACTCTTCTTATATCCTCTATCTTAGAAGGAGACTTTGGACAATCAACAACAGATAACTTTGTCCCAATCATAATAGGAACATTCAATGGTCTACAATCTTCCATGATAAATCTCTCCAACATGGTGTTCACATAGTTACTTTGGCCTAACCAAAGTTTTCTATTAGCTACGTCTCTTCTGATTTCCATTCCAAGAATGTACCTGGCTGCCCCTAGATCTTTCATCTCAAATTGTGCTGACAACTAAGACTTCAAATCAAAAATTGAATTGGGTACGTTTATCACGAAGTTAATAAAGTGAATGATGGTAACCTTGGGTAGAGCTTGGATAGATGGAGATGTTGGAAAAGAAAGGAAAATTTACTTGTTCAGATACAAAACCTTCTTGGAAAGGAGCAAGGTCTTGCCCTTGGTCTCTCATGTTTGCAATTTTATTCCCCACTATCCCCTAGCCTATGGGGTACATTAGGTGCAAATGGGATCTCGGTTTGATTGCCACTTGGCTTTGAGGAATAGTTGTTTGGGTGGTGTGATGACTTATTGCCAACTCAGATAGGTCAAAAGATGGGCCTACCACCGTATGACAGATAGCCACCTTGTCAGCATGATGTGAAGGCCTGAGGTGGGGTTCCACATGGCCAAGCACATGAGCAATGGGGGTATTAACTTGACTAGCCTTCATAGAACTCATAATCATGACCAATTAAATAGTATCAATTATGAAAGGAAAGGGAGTACCCATTCACATATTGTGAATTTAAGAAAGTACGTCACCCCTAGCTGGTGAAGGGACACTCTACTCATTAATTTGAGTACAAATATTGGTTTGCAGGATATTATCTATATTTTGAAAATTTCTAAGTTAACCAGTGCTAACTTGATTTCTAGATTGTTTGTGAAAAATAGTTGCAATTTGAGAATGGGGAGAGATACGACTCGTACTGAGCCTAAATCTTGTGAAGAGTTCAAGCGTAATGAGACCCTCTAACACATATGCCAGGAGGGCAGGGTGGATTCCTATCTAGAATGCTTGTAAGGGTACGACGAAAACCTTTCTATGCAGTTTCTGCAGCTGTTTGAGGGTAGACGAGTCAAGGTGGGTGGTGTGGGGTTTGAAATTATAGAGGAAGTTATCGAGATGGTGATGGGCATGCCAACCAATGGTATCAAACATAAGAAAATGAGCAAAGTTTTTGATCATGATGGTATGACCTTATTCCTGAAGAAAGGTGAGGTCTTACATGGCTTACAAGGAGGGTTTGATAGACGAATGCTGCTGAAACCTTGGGACAAAGTGTGCCACATGATCATCAAATACTTCACACTTGAAGGTAGATTCTGACGCTTTTTACACTCATTTTTCTCTGTTAAACCATTTCTATCATAGAAAGTTGATTAGTTTTCCTTTTTACTTGTTGTTGTCCCTTGAAGCCTTGATTGTGTCTGCTATTGGTTAGCATGCCATTGACCCTAACAAGCCCCTTATCTCGCTCCATCAAGGGCTCATTTTTAGGCTTTACAAATTTCATTTGGTCCTCTGTCCCCCTAAGGCCCTCATGGTTACTCATGTCGACCCTCCATTGCCGCCCAGTTTAAACCCTGACAAGATTAGCCCAATGATAATTATAGAAATCACCCCAAAGCAATATACCTAATCCCTCAAGTCTGGTAAGAAGAAACTTGCGACTGGTAAAAACCCCAAGCCTAAGACTAGTGACTAGACCCCTAAGACCATATCCAAGGTGTCTGCTAAAAGAAAGATTATCTCTGGTGACTCCTCCCATAAGACTCCTCAAAAGAAGATGGAGGATTTGGAGAGGGGTAGTGTCTTGGATAGTGATGATAGGACTAAAACTAAAATTTTGGAGGTGGAGGATGTTGGATCTGAGGAAGGTGATGATGGGAGTGATAGTACCAAAGATGAGGAGTTTACCTTGCCTAAAAGTAAACCCTGGGTGTCGTCGACTAGAAGGTCAACTAGGCTTACTACAAAACCTAGTCCCGCTCTTCAAAAGCAGCTAATTACTGAGTCGGTGGAGGGAGAGGTGGACTTGGGGGGTGTGGACATGACTGGTAACAAAAACAACAAAGATGAGACAGTGAAGGGAGATGTTGATTTGATGGGTGTGGACAATACTAGCAACAAAGAAAACAAAGATGAGATAGTGGAGGTTGTGGCTGATGATGGCCCTAGTAACTTTTCAGAGCTTAATGTCCAGGGGTTTGACTCCATGAGTTCTGAGAAAGTGGTACAAGATACTGCCAAGAAAAATAGGGGTGCTGAGAATACCATTAAGGATAGGAAGATGGAAGCCCTCACTAGTAGAATGTCTGAGTTGGAGAGGAAGTTTAAAATTCTGGCAAGGTTCATTGCAAAATTCATGCACTAGTTGGCCACCACTCTTGCGGTCCTTTAGGACATTGAGCTTACTAGACATGGGATAAAAGATAAAGAGCTGAAGGAGTACAAAGATCTTTACCAATTCCTGATAGAAGATTGGGAGCAGTTGTTCAATTAGCCTTAGGGGCTTTTCTATGCTTTCTATTGTTTGTCTACTATTGATCTTTTGTCTGTCTTCTATGTTTGGGTCTGTGGATTTTTGGTTGTTCCTTTTTGCCTAGGTCTGTGTCTTTTTTATGGATCTTTAGTGCACCTTTATGGTTGAATTGTAATACTCTGACCGGCACCCTTTTTTGTTGCTTACTTTATCAAAAACATATCATCAACATACAATACAATAATGAGATGCGATCGTTGTCAAACTTTTAATAAACACAATGATCTGATTTTGATCTTATAAATCCTAAACTCAACACAAAGGAATCAAAATTTTGGTACACAACATCCTAAGAGATTGCTTTAAACCATTAAATGACTTTTTCAACTTGCAAACCAGATTTTCTTTACCTTTTAGCACGTAGTGCTCTAACTATGGCATATAGATTTTTTCCTCCATGTCACTATGAAAGAAAATTGTCTTCACATCCATCTATTCAACTTCTAAATCAATATGCTGCAACAAGTGATAACAAGAATCTAATAGATGTCATCTTTGCAATGGGAGAGAAAATCTCACCATAATCTATTCCCTCAACCTAGAAATAACCCTTCATGACCAACCTTGCCTTAAACTTCTCAACACTGCCATCTAAACCAAACTTCTTGAACACCCATTTGCATCCAACAGGTTTACGTCCATTGGGAAAGGGAACCAGATCCCAAGTATTATTTTTCTTCAAGGAAGCCATCTCTTCTTCCACAGCCTCTTTCTAGGAATCTATATCAATCATAACCATAGCCTCCCTTATGGTCCTAGGCTCATTAGTGTTACAAATCAAAGAAAAATACAAGTGGAATCGTGCAATGAATAACCAAACCTATCAGGTTGTCGCCTTATCCACATGGACCTCCTCAAAAGTTGAGGTTGATGTTCTTCTTCTTCTTCTTCTTCTTCTTGTGAGCTTTCAGAGCTACTAGAGCTCTCCTCCTCATTAGGTCCAATAGATGTCTTCGATTCAACTTTATCAGGGGTGGAAGGAAGTTGAACCACATTCTCTTTCTTCTCTTCTTTCTCTAGGTATAGGTCAATAGAAGAAGGACTGAGCTCTTTGAAGATCACACGTCTGCTATATAGAACTCTCTCGGTCACTGGATCCCAAATCTTGTACCCTTTCACACCGATGGCATAACCGATGAAGATACACTTAATCACCTTGTTCTCTAACTTAGACCACTTCTCCTTAGGCACATGTGCATATGCCTTGTTACCCAATTTTTGAGCTTGGAAAAATTTAAAATTTTAGTGCTGGTGCAGTATTTATTGTACTAGAGCAGAATGTGTTTGCAGAGGGCTTTAGGAGATCTTCTCATTCCAGGTAACTAGTTTCCAGGAAAAAAGTGTCATTTCCATCAAGTTATAAAATTTATCTCCTTTCCTTTGCTGGGTGGTGTTCAGAAATTATGGAGTATAAAATATTTTCTTAAATATAAATTTTCCTAAGGTTGGAAAATTAATTAGAGACCGGAGGCTCATTGTAAAGGATTCTGACATTTTTATCTTTTCTGCCCTATGCAAAGAGAAGAATTGTATGTAAATGAAACTAGGAGATTTTGAGATGTTATTCTATTTTTTGTAAAGAGTTGTTCCTATGTTTGTAGTTTCTTTGAGATTGGTTTTTCTTATGTTAAATCAATTCTTACCATATCAGTTATTCCTTTTAATAGTTCTTGATGTGTAGGTTTTGGGATACCTTGTGCTCTCTTTTCATTTATTTTCCCTTCCCTTTGAGAGATCCAATTGTATTCATACATCTGCAATTTGATTTATCTTCCTTTCTCCTTTCTTTCTTTTGCTGCCTTTTCTACTTTCTGGTTAAAAGCACACATGATTTTCATTCATTGCACATCATTAGAAGGTAGATACACCTTGTAAAATAAGTAGAGAGTCATTGCAAATATCATTGCAATTGACTCAAGAGTCAACTATTGGTTCTATTGTCATTTATGTGGGTGCAAGAATATAAAGTTAAGTGACAAATCTATATACCAATATATTTTTGGTGACTCTACTAGGGATTTGAACTTGGAGTATTGGTGTTCTAATTCCTCAAAAATTTGAAGACCTACCTCCCCAAGGACGGAGGTTTGGCGATTCTACGAAGCGAAAAGTACTCAGAAGAATTTTATCCCAACAAAGACTCTTGCTTGATTTATTTTTTAGATTTGCATTATGGCATTGGTTTCCCCTTAGCCATGGGGAAATCATTTTGGATCTCTTTCTTTTCTGCAATATTCACCTCTACTTGAAGGATCAAGAAAATATTTCCCAAAGTTCAATGGAGACAATACTCAAGATGGAGAGGATCATATTTTGTCATTCATTGTTGCATGGGAGATTTTAGGGGTAAGTGAAGAAAGGGGTAAGTGAAGAAATTATTTTTGTTCGATTATTCATTGAATCTCTTGTTGGGTCTACTACCAGTTGGTTTTAGAATTTAGAAGATGGATGCATAACTAACTAGGATACATTAAAGAATAAGTTTTTTGAAAGATATAAACCAATGGTGGATGAAGGTGCATTATTGTGTTAGTTTTTCCAGATCTAGAAGAAAGAAGATGAGCCCATTATAGATTTTGTGGATCGGTATACAGGTAAAAGAAAGAAGTTGGGTCCACATGTAGGGGAAGTCGCACGGGTAAAAATAATTCTTGACATGAACGTGTACCTATTTTAAAGAAATGGGTACCTGTTAAGGAATGGGCACCCAAACCTAAACGGGTACCCATTTAGTAATGGGTGCCCAAGCCTAAATAGGTACTTGTTAGTAAACGGGCATGTGTTATAGAATGGGTACCCATTTCTAAATAGGTACCCATTTCAAAAATGTATATAATTTAAAAAAAAAACCCCTGCAGGCTCATTTTCTTCCACAGGCCGACAGGGACAATGACATATGAGAATGGGTACGCGTTGTTGTAGCCCCTACTATCACAAATCCAGTGTGTTTTTTGCCTACTCACCTCCTCTTGCCACCTCATCAGTTCTAAAGATTTCCAGGTTGGTTTCTTTCTTCTTTTTTATGCATTTTTTTTTATGATTGTAGGTTTATATTGAAAAATTAGGGTTTAAGTAAAATTATGCTATGTATGCTTTGATAAACCCTAAAAATATGTTACTATAAACCCTAAAACTATGATCAATAAACAATTATAAACCCTAAAATCGTGATCAATAAACAATTATAAACCCTAAAACTGTGATCAATAAACCCTAGAAAACTAAATTATAAACCCTAAAACTAAACTTCAAAGTATAAACCCTAAAACTATGAACTTTATAAATCCTAGAAAACTAAACTATAAACCCTAATAATATGAACTTGATAAACCTTAAAACTAAATTATAAACCTTAAAACTTGAGACACAGTACCTATTACATCCTAACCATGACTTGTTATAGAAACAATAAGTAACATATCTCATAAGGATGAAAATAACATGATCTATGCACAGATAATCAATCATTAGTAACTTATCTATTTCTTCATTAAACTTTTTCCATTCCCTACTGCCATTAGCATTTGTCCAGTAATTAGCCACCAAACCACCATACCTCTTTGTCATAACTTCTTCCAACCTAGCACAAGGATGACCAACATTTATTGAAGGAGAACTTAGGATCTAACCTAGTCTTCCAAAAACATAGAAATAGTATAAGGATAGGGGTTTGTTTGTTTTGGATTCATTATTCACTTGCATGTTTGGAGTTAGAGAGCTAGAATAGAAGATGAAAAGTTGAAGATAGTATTGTTCTTGAGTTAGATTTATTGTTTTAGAAATAATATTATAAGATTTGGAATGCTTTTAGAGATTGTATAAGGGGAATGTTGTGTTTGGAGAAACAATAAAGAACTTTGTTCAAATCTTCTTTTAGATTTAGATCTTAAAGTCTTGAGATAATATTCTTTGTTTTAGGGGATACAAATAAATTACCATAAAATAAGCCCTTACTGAAAGTTACCATAACTTTTAAATACTTTCAATGTTTACAACATCCAGGCCTAATAGATATAGGAGTGCTTACAACTCAACTCTTGATAGGGTGGGATGATAACCATGCATAGGTATTTCAGTGGAAATGCTCTCTATGTGGTTTATGGATGCCATATTATCCTCTTGAAGTACCTCAATCCTTAAATCCATCACCAAACATTCTTAGAACCTTATTCATACATGAAAGCACTCATTCTAAACTAACACTTAAGCCTTGAGCACTATGAGACATCAGGAACAACACTCTTTAGTCCTCCTTTAATTTGAATTTTCCAAGGTCATGATGTTCACAAAAATGCTATGTTTTCCCACATGGATCTCATGGAACCCTTTCCTTTCAACAATGACCCTTGTCTTACATATGACAACCCTTTCTCAATGGAACTAACTTCACTAGTTATGACAATCATCTAAATGAGAATGTTTATATATGACAACATTATGGGTAAGATAGTCCATTTGCACATAATAAGAAAAGATCATGGCCACACTCCCTCATGTCTACAAATGGTGTTGAGGCATGATATAATTATAGAAAATCTCCTAACTCAATTCACAATCCCCAAACCTTCCAAATAGCTACCTTGGTATGACTTGTATAGGGTTCCATGGATACTCAATCACCAAAATTTCATGGATTTTCTAAAGGCAATCAAATTTAAAGCTATCCAAATCACCTTATCAAAACCTTATACTCTAGAATCCATGACCATCTCTAGCCTAACCTTTTGCCTATTCTCATGATAACCTTTTCTTTCATTTACTCCTAGGGTTTTTTCTTTAAATATATAGTATAATAGTGACCTTTATTGGTATGGTAGTGAGTGATACTTCTATGATGCATAATAACATCACTGATCCAACAATAATACCCTACTAGAATGGTTGATAGATGCATGAAATAAATTTACTCATCTACAACAGACCCTAATAATTTTCCACTCCTATACTTATTTTTTGCTCATAAGCTTCATCAATTCAGCTACATGTCAAATTCATATAGGCATCCATCTTCTCAATCATAACCCTTCTATCCTCCACTATACATCACACAAAATAACTTATCATAGTATCAATGTGCTTAGTTTGCATGCTAAACATGTAGGTTTCTTTACAAATGATCTAATTTAGCTTTGATAAATCCTAGGTAAGTTGTACATAACATATGAATTAAAATTTTAATAATGTACATCTTGGGGTACTTATTTGATGTTTCATCTCAAATCTTTAATGTGTTTATTAAAACTATTTTAATTTCAATTTTTTTTGAAAGTAAATGTCTCTTGAGTCAAATTTAGTAAAAGCATAGTACTATCAACAATTAGGTCCATATTTTTCTTAACTGGTTGAACTTGTGCATAATTTTCAAGTATTAATCTTTCTATTCATGGATATTTTAAACTTACATTTCCAGATATTAGATTAAGTTTATTTCTAGATATTTGTTTGTAAGTTTCAATATGGATATATTTGTCAGTAAATTTGTAAGTTTTTTATATGATATATTTGGAAATCTAGGTGACATGGATCCAATGGAAGACCAAGGGGTGGATTAATTTTTAATAGATGAAATTATTTTACAAAACCCCCCACCCCATCCACCTGAAAACCCCCCACCCACTCCACCTCCAACCCCCCCACCCACTCCACCTAATGAGGATGAATTGCAACAAAGCATTAATGAAAATATTAATGTAACTGAGGAAAACATTAATATTATTAATAATCAGCCTCACTTGATTCCCCCACATGTAGTATGGTTTTTATCCTCAATGCAAACCATTATTTATTTTGTTAGGTATATTGATGCAGACCTAGATAGATTCCACCGTTGGTGAGAGGAGAGGTGTCAATTTATGCAGATGGTCTTTCATATAAAGACATCCTTGATATTCACATTACCAAACAAACATTAGCCCCATTTTTTGTTCACCCACAACTAATCAACCTATACTTGCAACAAAAAAGGATATCAATTAAGTGGTGTAGGCTGTAGGAGTACAATCAACACTGAGAAGGGGGGTGAATCAGTGTTGATATAAAAACCAAATTTTATCACTTTCTCAAAATTGTCAAAGAGGTTTATCACAAATTGAACTAATTACTTGAACAATCAATCATCAAATCTTCAATCACATAAATCACATATGGTAAATGAAGCTATGCAAGACATCAAGACATGAGATTATGATGCAAGGATATTAATGAGTAGAAAACCCTCTTGGGGTAGAACAACCACTCAAAATACCTCACTGGCTTAAGTATGAAAAACTTCTTTACAAGGCCTCACTGGCTGATATATGTGTCTCACTGATAAATGAAAGGTCTCATTGACCTACAAGCCTCACTGGCTAATTAGAAAGTCTCACTGACTTTTCACAATCACTTTGAGTGCACATATAAAATTTATCAGGGGATTACCCTGTTTCAATCAAGTACAAAATATTTATATCTCCCCTTTTGACTTTCACAAGAAATTCACTACAAGAGTATTTTCTTCAACCTCTGCAAAAAGGAATCAATTTATGTCTTCTTTTGATATTAATAAAATCACCAAATCACCTTTCAATCTCTATAGAAATTTAATTGTATCTCTACAAGGACATCAATCATCTCTGCAACTCTATTGGGCTTCTTTGCACAAACATATGCCATCTTTACAAACACATAATTCATCTCTCTACAACATTCCTGAAGCCATCTCTGCAATCAAATTAATCTTTCACCCACTTTGTTTTCTCTGCAAAAACATTACCTCTGCCATACAAATTCTCCTTTAAAAACTATACCATCCTTTTCAATTTCAACAAAAAACCATGCAGACTAAAATTATATATTCATCATGCTCAAATCACTGATAAAATCACCTTAGATTATTTCTCTGATTGAATATATCAAGTTACTAATCTTATCTGCAAGAAAAGTTATAAAGCCATGATTTGTGGCTTTTTAAACCACAAAAACCATCAAATTCAATACCAATATGTGACTGTTGGACTCCAACTGAAGTTTAAAAGGCAACCTTACAATGTAATGTCCCGCCAATCTACCTTTTGAATCATCACCGTTAGATCTGTTCACCCACCAAGGTTTTAAGAACGACACCTGATGACCAAGAACCCTAGGGTATCAGGGCCAGTCACCACATGAGCCCGAACCCTTGAGAACATAACTTTAAGTGATTTTTAACCTTTTCTCCGGTCAACTTTCAAACATAACATAAAGGAATGATGTTTAATCAAGGGTTTTTTAAAAATGACTTAGGGTTATATTTAGAGCTTGTAAAATAGAGTCTTTTAGGGTTTAGATCTTAGGTGATAGTTCATTCGGGATATTTCAGAGACCCTAGCATCAAGAGATATTTCAGAGACCTCAGAGATGACATAAGAAAGATATTAAAGTATGAACTTAGCTTAGCTTTGGATTTTAAGGTGCTAAAGTCATATCATGAATTTGGTATTTGACAAAACCCTAACACATATTTAGATACAATTTGACTATGAAAAGACATACCACTATCAAGGAGACTCTGTTTGTGGCATAGTGATATCTAAGATATGTTGACTCTATAAGTATAACCCTTGATAAAAGTAGAGGCTCATATGATAGACAATCACCTCGTTAAAAACAACCAACTCTCCAATATATTTCATGTTGTTATCCATGTTGTTGTGTTACAAATCAATTCTTGTCTGCACTAGATCATGACTATATCCAATCAGTCCAATATGAATTCTAGTATGAAAACTAATAGCCTTTGAGTCATGATGAGTACTCATATTATGAGAACTTGATTTTCCTATGATGAAAACATCATGAAGTAAGACATAAAATTCTCATAAATCTGATCATCAACTTAATATGAAACCTCATTTGATACCAAAAATCCTGAACCTCTCTGATCACACCATGAAGATCAAGAAACCATTAGCCTAATCACACCATGAAGACAACTAACTCTTTTTGACAGCAATGAAAAGACAACTAACAAAGCCAATGCAACAAACCTCCCCCTTTATCTTTGACATTGATGGCAAAACAAAGTTGCAATGCAACCACCTGTCTCCCCCTTTTTGATACTTAATGTCAAAGACAAATATGAATGATATTGATTGGTAAAATAATAGCCTGATCACAGAACTACAAAACTATATATCTGATTTAGATGACATACCTATGAAGTATAGATGACCTATTGTGATACCCATGAAGTATTGATTGGCAATATAAATGTCCTGTCCTCTCTGACATAAGGTGCCCTGTTTACTCTATAACAAACCATCTATAAACCACTGTCACTATATGAAATGTCATTGACAAAGAGACCACTGTTTGCACTTGAATGTTAAGATGAGACATGAAATCACTGTCTATATACAACTGTAAGACAATCATACTATACTCAACTATCATGATATCTTTCCCAAATTATGCACTATTTTCACTGTCAATATGAGAAAATAAGGTAGATTGAAACAATCTATGATACAATCATACAATATGTGATACAATCATTAGAAACAACTGCTCCTTATTGAAATGACATGATATCTTCCTCAAGAAACATGAACCTTCTTGAAACAAACCCTAATTCTTTAGAAACAATAGAATCCTCTGTATTGATCATGACAAATATGATCAGAGATTTTCACTGCATTAAAAACATGACCACCCTACATTGTACTTGAAGAAAGATAACACTGAATTGTCTCTGAACTTGTCACCATGAAGAATAAAGCTTGACACTTATAAAAAGATATGAAGAACAAACCTTATCACTAATCAAGGTTTATCAATGATCCTATGATCCTGATTTGATCTGATGCAGACATGATGGACATGAGAAATAACTTTGCTATGAAAGGACATAATCTGGATATGAAACTTGGCATGAATTCCTTGTTGCAACAATGATCAACTAATGAACGTACCACACTAATGATGCAATCAATAACATACAACACTGATCACTGTCACTGTACTACATCAATGTATGTAATAGGCATTGATCAATGTAAGACACCTTGATATATCTGATGCTCTGTTTCCTCTGACATGAGATGTTCTCTTTTCTATGTAACATAACATCACTAATTGCTTTGTCTTCTAACAAAACATACAGTCCTCTACAACTAAAAATATAGTTCTCTACTTTGTCTTGTTCCTCTTCTCTGTCTGATACCATTTGAAGATGATAAAATATAAGTTAACAGTCATAGACATAGAAGATCTTTGTCTTCCTTGCAGGTTCTTTCACAGTCTTGCTGTCCTTCATCCTCAAGGATCCTTTGAATATGAACTTCCCTACAACAAAAATTGATTGCATTGCAAGCATAGCATCAACTGACTACATGATGAGCAAAACCAATGTCAAGGATAATATGCATTGCCACAGTATAACCCACAAGAACCAGATCTATCTCAAGCCTTTAAGACTTGTGAAGCCTACTCTTTTTGATTGATCTGCTCTTACCAAAACATCTATTGTCCTTTATACTATTGTGACAATTCATATTCTCTCCCATGATGTGGCAATAGAAATAACATGAATTAAATACACTTGTCCTGATTGAAAACGCAGTCCTGTCTGCCTTGGCAAAAATAACTTATCATTTGAATGAACAAGTTCAAACACTTAATCAATATAGACATATCAAGCCTCTTATCCATACATTGAAGATGAGCTAATCCAATTATATACAAGAATTATACCTAACTGTCTTGAACCTTTAGATCTCAGGTTTTTACTGACCTATACCACTGGTTATTTCAACTATCCCCAAAACTTATTTTTATTGAACTGCCACTATCAAACTACTCAACATTCAACCCTGCTATTCAGACAAAGATGACAAGTAATAGAGAGACTGCAAAACTACAATCAATTCAAAGAACATTGTCACCAACATCAACCCATAACACAACCTAGTCTACCTTTCTTGAAGCATAATAAACCTTATCAATTGATCATGAAGATGACTGCAACATCAAGAAACTCTTGATCCCTACTATAAGCACACCTCACTTTTCTAGCAGACCCTTATCACTGTATGAACTCTAGATGATTACCAAGCCCTGATATAATCATTGATGTTGAAGCCTATTTGTTTTATGACAGACAACTGAGAGGGGGGTGAATCAGTTGTCACAAAACTTTCTTTTCTTTAAACACTTAAATCCTTCTTATGTTTCAACAATATAATAATAATTCAATCATGGAAGCATAATGCAATAATTCAAGAGCAGAAACACATTAACACATATGACACCAAAATTTTAATGTGGAAAACCTGGTTAAGGGAAAAACCATGGGGTGACTAACCCAAGATTGTATTCTCTGTTAAAAGAATAAGAAAAATGGCACTTGCCAATTAGGTCTCACTGCCTGAGCACACTGCTCACAAGAGGCCCACTACCTACAGGAGACACACTGTCTACAGAATGATAATATAAATATTACATACTTGAACTAGAAATTAGCATCTTCACCATGCTTGAGATAGTTCCATTTAAGCTCAACACTTCTGCTCTACTTTTCACTCTTCTTCTCTCTACCACTCTCTCATCATCACCACAGATACTTTGAAATGACTTCACAAATCTTATTTATACAAGACATCAACTTGGGGATAAACATCCAAGTCATCACAACACATACTTCATTTTATTGCAGAGCAATTACACAAATACAACTTGACTTATTACAAAACTTCATGCATATCACCGCACTGTCAGCCACACATATCTGGGACTTCAATCTTCTTTGAGGATCATGCCATGCTTTGCATAACATATTCAAGATCATCTGCAAGATGTGTAAACATCTGGTCGGCCATGATTAGGGAGAACACCATCACCCAAGAGTAAATCTTCAATTACGAGCTCAATCTTTAATGCGGACCGCCAACACGAACTGGACACAGTCTAGAGACTCCCACAAACTTGCCTAAATCACCAAGAGCATCCACACCACTTTTGCTTACTGAAATCATTCGCATCTTCATCTGGAACCTCAAGAACATAGTCTATCATCACTTTCACATTAGAATAAATGCTTGCGTACTTCTAGACTATGAACCGGTTGAGTTGTCAATTCACATTAGCTTCCTAAACATTCCACCAAATCCGCAGAACAAGATATTTCATTTCCAGATCTCACTGAACCTATCTGTGTCACTCTTTCACCTCTGAACAACTGCCAGAACCAGTTTTACTCATATGGCTATAAGTTCTTCAAATCTTCATGCAAACCTCTCAAATCTTGACTGGCTCATCTTTAGACAAATATCTACAAACCCTTTGATACGCATTCTCTGATCTTCATCTATCTTGGATCTTCACTTCATAGAGATTCATTGTTCTTCTCTATTTCTGATAGGACTAATTTTCTCAATATCTTTAGCACACAGCTCATCCAATCCTTGACATCAATGCAATAGGAGTATGTTGACATCAATAACAACACCGGTTTTGCCCATACTCACAACAATATCCCCCTTAGTCATTGATGGCAACATATGATGTGAAAAACTATTTTAATCATCAAGACAAGAACTTCTCCTCACTAACTGACATAGCTCCCCCTATCAACAACAATTGCTCCCCCTTTGATCAGCAACCACTTTTGTTTTTCACATGTCTTCTCTACTCCTTTGACATCAATGGCAAAGGGCACATACTTGCATCAATCAGAATCATACAGATTGCTCCCCCTGAGTAGCATCTTGCTATCATCAATCTGGACCACAAGATATGACTGTAAGATCCACTGGATTGATGCACATTAGTGCATCTTAATTCAGAATTGGAGGGGTAATAACCCCTAACTTCTCCCTGAGATAATCAAAAGAGTCCTTAGGTAGAGGTTTAGTAAAAATGTCTGCAACCTGATCCTTAGAGGGCACAAACTCCAATCTGACTTCATTCTTGTTCACTTGCTCTCTCAAAAAGTGAAATTTGATGGATATATGTTTTGTCTTTGAATGCAATACCAGATTTTTTGATATATTTATTGTACTTGAGTTATCACAGAAGATTGTGATAGGTTCCTCATACTCCACTCTAATGTCTCTTAGCATTTGCTTCATCCACAACATTTGAGTGCAACTACCTACTACTGCAATATATTCTTCTTCTGCAGTGGACAGAGATATTGCCTCTTGTTTCTTGCTCAGCCAAGAAACCAATCTTTTCCCCCAAAAAGAATGCACCACCACTAGTACTCTTCTGGTCATCCACATCTCCTGCCCAATCTGCATCTGTATATGCATGAAAAGAGAAATCATGATCCCTAGGATACCATAAACCATACTCAACTATTCCCTTTAGATATATGAGAATTATCTTGATTGCCATGACATGAGATTCTCTAGGATCAGCTTGGAATCTGGCAATAAGACCAACAACATTCATAATGTTAGGTCTAGTTTGAGTAAGATACATTAGTCCTCCAATCATTGACCTATACTTTTTCTGATTAGCCTTAGGAGATTCATCATCTTTGCTTAGTTTACATCCAGTTGTCATGGGAGTATTCATGGGTTTTGAATCTTCCATCCCAAATTTCTTCAACAATTCTTTCACATATTTGGTTTGAGATATGAAGATTCCTTTCTTTGTTTGAGTGATTTACAGACCCAAGAAAAAATTTATTTCCCCAAACATAGACATCTCAAATTCACTTTTCATTTGAATTGCAAAAGTCTTGCACATACTATCTCTTCCTCCAAAAATGATATCATCAACAAATACTTCAACAATCAAGATATTTTCATGTTCAATCTTGAAGTATAAGTTACTGTCAGCAGTACCTTTGTTGAAGCCAATCTTCAAAAGATGTTTATCCAGCTTTACATACTAGGCTCTTGGGACTTGTTTGAGTCCATATAGTGCTTTTTTCAACTTGCAGACCATATCACCATGCCCAGACAATTGAAATCCATCCAGTTTCTCAATGTATACTTCTTCTTCCAAGTCACCATTCAGGAAGGCAGACTTGACATCCATCTGATATACTTTGAAATCCTTAAAGGCAGCAAAGCAAGAAATAATCTGATTGCTTCAATTCTTGCCACCGGAGCAAAAGTTTCTTCAAAATCAACTCCTTCTACTTGAGAATAACCCTTGCAAACTAGTTTGGCTTTGTTTTTGACTACTTCACCATCTTCATTCAGTTTGTTCCGGAAGGCCCATTTGGTTCCAATCACATTTTTGTTTCTAGGTCTAGGAACAAGATCCCAAGTGTGATTTTTCTCAATCTGCATCAACTCTTCCTCCATTGCTTTGGCCCAGCTTTCATCATTGCATGCTTCACTTACTATTTTTGGTTCAATCTTTGAAATCAAACAATACTTTTCTGAATCTTGAGCAATCTTTCTTCTTGTTTGAACACCTTTGCTTCTATCACCTATGATCTGGTCGTTAGAATGATTCAGTCTTACATACCTGGGAGTTTTGGGAATTTCTTGCACTTCTATTTCTTGGACAGGTTCATTCAAGCTTATCTCTTTTTCCTGTATTTCAGGATTCTCCGGATCAGTCTGGATCTAAATTTCAAAAGGTACTTGAACTTCTTAAACTAAAACATCATTCTGATCATCTTCTTCATATTCATAAAACCTTGAGGGTTTTTCAATGCCTTCATCAACTTTCACATTCGTACTTTCTAAAATCTTTCTCAATCTCTTGTTATAATGCCGGTATGCTTTTCTTTGAGTAGAATAACCCAAGAATATTCTGTCATCACTTCTAGCATCAAATTTTCCAAGGTCTTCATCTCTTTTAATATAACATTTGCTACCAAAGACTCTGAAATACTTCATAGTAGGAGTGATACCAAACCAGAGTTCATAAGGGGTCTTACCAGTATTGCTTCTAATTTGTACATGATTAAGTGTATAGACAATAGTGCTTATAGCTTCTCTCTAGTAGATCTAAGGAACATTTGCTTCCATCATCATGGTTCTAGATGCTTCTTGGATGGTCCAGTTCTTTCTCTCCACTACTCCATTCTATTGTGGAGTCATTGGAGCAGATAATTGTCTTTTTATCACATGTTTCTCACAGAATTCTATGAACTCTCCAGATGTGAATTCTCCACCTTTATCAGACCTAAGACATTTTATGTTTAATCTGGTTTCATTCTCTACCATAGCCTTGAATACTTTGAATTTCTCAAGAGCCCTAGATTTCTCTTTCTGGAAAGTCACCCACATCATCCGAGAATAGTCATCAATTAGTAACATGAAATATCTATCACCTTGCGAACTCCTAATTCTTGTCAGTCCACATAGATCAGTATGTACTAAGTCCAACAATCTGGTAGAAGATTGTTCCTTACTTTTGAATGTGACTATGCTTTTCTTACCCAACTGACATTCTTTGCACAAACTATTAGTAGGTTTCACTAGTCTTGGAAGATCTCTTATAGCCTGAGTATTGCTTATCTTGATGATGTTATCAAAATTTATGACACATTCTCCTATGCCACAACCAACTCTGATCAATTTGAACAAATAAACAACTTTTTCCAGTAGCAACCAAGTGGAAGATGTTACCTTTTGTTTGAGTACCAGATGCAATCTCTGGTCCAAAACTTTCAAATATTTTACATTTACTATTTTTGAATCAGAGATCATAGCCTTTGTCTACCAACTACCCAACACTGAGAAGATTGTGCTTCAAGCCTTCAACATATAGTACATCACTGGTTTTATTCTTTCCATCAAAAGAAATAGTTCCTCTGCCTCTGATTTTGCCAGCAGAATTATCACCAAATTTTACAACTCCTTCATATCTTTCCAGATCTATGAACTTATTTTTTTCACCAATCATATGGTGGGAGCATCCACTGTCAATGACCCATTCATCCTTTTCTTCAACTTGAGCAGCCAGAGCTCTTTCTACATGTTTATGACTGACAGATTCAGTGGGAATTAGATCTTCTTCCTTGATGGCAAGAAACACCTAGTCACTTCTGGATTTGTTTCCTATTTCTGATTCATCATCTGTTACTCCTTCGTCATCATCATCTTCATGAACATAGTAACATTTCTTTTGGAATCTTGATCTATTTGGATTTGTCCTTGAAAATCTTTCTAGACACCTTGAAGCAAAATTACCAATCTTGTTGCAGTTGAAACATTTGAAGGGCAATTTTCCTTCATACTTACCAGATCCTCTTGGCAGTCTTTTTGCAATAAGGGCTTCAAGTTGAGCAGCTTCTGCCTCATCTTCTTCCAGATATTTTCTTTCTTTTTCATACCATGATAATTTCTTTGAGGATTTCTCTCCTGAATCATACCTTTGTTTACCTTTTACAAAGGCACTAGCTTTGAATGCAGATTCAGTCTTGGGGGTGCATCTCCAAACTCAGCCAATTCAAATGCAAGCAATTTTCCAACCAGTTGATCGCTTGTGATATTTGATAAATATCTAAATTCTTCAATAGCAGCAACCTTGTGTTTGTAAGTAGGAGGTAAAGATCTGAGAACTTTGGCAACAATCTCATCTTCATCCAAGGTTCCACCAGCACACCTAATGCCACAAACAAGCTCATTTACTTTTGCCATAAATGTAGTGATATTCTCACCTTCATTCATCTTCAGGTTTTTAAAATTTCCTTTCAAACTTTGTAGCTTGCACATTTAACATATTTGTCTCCTTCATGCAGAAGTTCCAGCTTTGCCCAAATCTCATGTGGTTTTTAAATCCATAACATTTGTCAGCTCTAAATCAGATAAGGCACTTAGTAAGGCTTCTTTAGCTTGAAGATTATCTTCAGCATCTCTGATTTCATCTACATTTGTTGGACCATTCTTTGGAGGAACATACTTCTTTGAAGTTATGGTCTAATATTGCATTCCCATACATTGCAAGTGACATTCCATGGGGCTTTTCCAAAGAGTGTAATTAGTTCCATCAAACCTCAGACTATCCTTCTTGTAGGAAGACATCCTGGATCTCTTCAAATGATTAAGCTCCTTTTAGAGGAACTTGGCTCTGATACCAATTGTTGGTTTTACGACAGACAACTGAGAGGGGGGTGAATCAGTTGTCACAAAACTTTCTTTTCTTTAAACACTTAAATCCTTCTTATGTTTCAAAAGTATAATAATAATTCAATCATGGAAGCATAATGCAATAATTCAAGAGCAAAAACACATTAACACATATGACACCAAAATTTTAACATGGAAAACCCATTAAGGGAAAAACCACGGGGTGACTAACCCAAGATTATATTTTCTGTTAAAAGAATAAGAAAAATGTCACTTGCTAATTAGGGTTCACTGGCCGAACACACTGCTCAAAAGAGGCCAACTGCCTACATGAGACACACTGTCTATAGAATGATAATATAAATATTACATACTTGAACTAGAAATTAACATCTTCACCATGCTTGAGACAGTTCCATTTAAGCTCAACACTTCTGCTTTGCTTTTTGCTCTTCTCCTCTCTACCACTCTCTCATCATCACCATAGATACTTTGAAATGACTTCACAAATCTTATTTATACAAGACATCGACTTGGGGATAAACATCCAAGTTAGCACAACACATACTTCATTTTATTGCAGAGCAATTACACAAATACAACTTGACTTATTACAAAACTTCATGCATATCACCGCATTGTCAGCCACACATATCTGGGACTTCAATCTTCTTTGAGGATCACACCATGCTTTACATAACATCTTCAAGATCATCTGCAAGATGTGTAAACATCTGGTCGGCTATGATTAGGGAGAACACCATCACCCGAGAGTAAATCTTCAATTACGATCTCAATGTTCAATGCAAACCGCCAACACGAACTAGACATAGTCTAGAGACTCCCACAAACTTGCCTAAATCATCAAGAGCATCCACACCACTTCTGCTTACTAAAATCATTTGCATCTTCATCCAGAACCTCAAGAACATAGTCTGTCATCACTGTCACATTAGAATAAATGCTTGCGGACCTCCAGACTACAAACTAGTTGAGTTGTCAATTCACATTAGCTTCTTAAACATTCCACCAAATCCGCAGAACAAGATATTTCATTTTTGGATCTCACCGGACCTATCTATGTGACTTTGTCACCTCTGAATAGCTGCCAGAACCAGTTTTACTCATATGGCCATAACTTCTTCAAATCTTTATGCAGACCTCTCAAATCTTGACTGGATCATCTTTCGAAAAATATCTACAAACCCTTTGATACGCATTCTCTGATCTTCATCTATCTGGGATCTTCACTTCATAGAGCTTCATTGTTCTTCTCTATTTCTGATAGGACTAATTTTCTCAATATCCTCAGCACACAGCTCATCCAATCCTTGACATCAATGCAACAGGAGTATGTTGACATCAATGACAACACCGGTTAGGCCCATGCTTGCAACAAATCCATGATTAACAAGATAAGGTGATCCAACACTATTATGATATAAACAAGTCTTCAAGATCACTGTTTCCTTCTCTAACTATCAGAGAATAATGCATGAACAAGAACCATTGTTAAAGAAAAAATACAGTCATACTATCAGTAATTGCCATTACACTATTACATTCCCTTCAAGAGTATGAGTATGCAATTTATGATGTTTGTAGCTCCTGTGGACAAAGTACCTTTGAAATAATCATAGAAACATAATTATAAGACTACTAAATCATCAACCTTACTGTCAAACTAGACCAATACCAATCTTACCAATTTCAAATCAAGAATCCAAGAAACAATCAACACCATTGATAAGCATGATGAACACCAAGAGATACTGCACCTCATGAAGACTACTTATCACACTATTCAACTTCCAACCTTTGTAAAACCAAATGAAGAGACATATGCAATGAAATGTCTTCTTCCATATTCAACCTCTTGAAACTTATTGGGGATAATTGATAGAACATTGACAACTCCCCCTAACTTCATGCTATCTGTTATGCAACTGATGAAGTGACTTGTGCAAGATACACAAGTTTAGAATTTATCTTCTCTTGGCTTTGTTTTATTCTCCAAACATTTTCAACCTCTTTTTTTTTCAAACCTTTTAAACTAGGTGATGCAATTCTTCCATACATTCTGCAACTATGTGCTTTGTGACCAAGAGAGTTGCACAAATAACAAACTATATTGCAATCATAATCAAATGACTGATAATACCTTTTTGACATTCTTTGAGTACTTATGTTATGATTCCATGTATGAACATACCTTTCATGCATTTTGCAGTTTCTTTGTATATGACCAACATTATTGCACTTGTAACATACAAGATTAGTATTCCTTATTGAAACAAATTGACTTCTTTTGCAATTAACTACTTTGTGTCCAAAGTTATTATAGGTATAACAATAACCATTAAATGAATAATTATACCTGTACATATATGCTTGTCTTACTAAAGTAGATCTTCTAAAATTTCTTCTTTGATTATGCATTACAAACTCATCTTTAGTTTTCTTCTCAGCTTCACACTTCTTTTTACCTTCAGGGGCAGCAACGTGATGATTTAAATCAATTTTTCTTCTTGGAGTTTCTCTGACTTTGGAACACTCTCCTTCTTCATAACCAAGTTCAGTAGTGTCCTTATGATGCTTTCTGTTTTCCCAACATCTCATGCAACTTGTTTGAGCTTTCTTCAAACTCCTGATATTTCTTGGACAAAATCTTGAGACCTTCATAACCTTTTCTTCGATTGATAATTTCACTCTCTAATTTCAGATTTTCAATTCTTTTAACCTCAAGGTCAGATTTTGATACATCAGCTATCCTCTTAGCTTCCTCAACCTTTGTCTTCAAATTGATAATCAAATTGTCTGATTCACTAATTTGTGTCCTTAAATTTACAATCTGAATTCTTGCATCTTCAAGATCAGAGAGTGCTTTATCTTTGAAGTCTTTTTTTTGTTGTAGTTGTAACTCTAGTCTTTGATTCTCCTTTTTATATTTATTGAGTTCACTTATAGGATATATGAGCTCTCCTTCAACATAAACCTCACATTCTTGTTCATCATCATTTATAATGTAATCTTCTTCTTCTGAATTTGATTGGACCTCATCTTCTTCATGTGAAAGTCTCCTATCATTGTCACATTCCTCAGACACCAAGTTGACCTCTTTTTCAATTGCATCACCTTGATAAATTTTTCTCAATTCCTTCCACATAACCTGAGATGTATCACAATACATAACTTTGCAAGAAACTTCATTAGATAATCTAGATAAAATAGCCTTCTTTGCAATGTCATTGTATTCATAAGCCTCTTTATTACTTGTATCATCAGGTGATAGAGAGGAAATAAAATAACCATTCTCAATAGACATCCATACACCATATCTTGATGAAAATAGATGGGCTTGCATCCTAAAATACCAAACAGAGAAGTTTGCACCATCAAAGAAAGGAACATCTTGTGAAACATTTTGTATATCGACTGATTGTATACCAAAATCTGAATTTGATATAGACTACACCTTTTGATCAGAATGAGACTTGACATTTCTCATATTCTTATTTATTTTGCACTTACCCATGGTACTCCACCCTCAAGACCTACCCAAGCCAATTAGACTTCTATAGGGAACCTAGGCTCTGATACCAATTGTAGGAGTACAATCAACACTAAGAGGGGGTGAATTAGTGTTGATATAAAAACCAAAATTTATCACTTTCTCAAAATTATCAAAGAGGTTTATCACAAATTGACCTAATTACTTGAACACTCAATCATCAAATGTTCAACCAGATAAATCACATATGGTAAATGAAGCTATGCAAGACATCAAGACATGAGATTATGACACAAGGAGATTAACAAGTGGAAAACCCTCCTGGGGTAGAAAAACCACTCAAAATGCCTCACTGGTTTAAGTATGAAAAACTTCTTTACAAGGCCTCACTAGCTGATATATGTGTCTCACTGACAAATGAAAGGTCTCATTGACCTACAAGCCTCACTGGCTAATCAGAAAGTCTCACTGACTTTTCACAATCACTTTGAGTGCACATATAAAATTTATTAGGGGATTACCCTGTTTCAATCAAGTACAAAAACCTTATATCCCCCCTTTTGACTTTCACAAGAAATTCACTACAAGAGTATGTTCTTCAACCTCTGCAAAAAGGAATCAATTTATGTCTTCTTTTGATATTAATCAAATCACCAAATCACCTTTCAATCTCTGTACAAATTCAATTGTATCTCTGCAAGGACATCAATCATCTCTGCAACTCTATTGGGCTTCTTTGCACAAACATATGCCATCTTTATAAACACATAATTCATCTCTGCAACAATTTAAATCATCTATGCAACATTTTTGAAACCATCTCTGCAATCAAATTAATCTTTCACCCACTTTGTTTTCTTTGCAAAAACATTACCTCTGCCATACAAATTCTCCTTTAAAAACTATACCATCCTTTTCAATTTCAACAAAAAACCATGTAGACTAAAATTATATCTTCATCAAGCTCGAATCACTAATAAAATCACCATAGATTGTTTCTCTAATTGAATATATCAAGTTACTAATCTTATCTGCAAGAAAAGTTATAAAGCCATTATTTGTGGCTTTTTAAACCACATAAACCGTCAAATTCAATACTAATCTACGGCTGTTGGACTCCAATTGAAGTTTAAAAGGCAACCTTGTGATGTAATCTCCTGCCAATTTGCATTTTGAATCGTCACCGTTAGATCTGTTCACCTACCAAGGTTTTAAGAACGACACCTGATGACTGGGCACCCTAGGACATCAGGGCTAGTCACCACATGAGCCCGAACCCTTGAGAACATAACTTTAAGTGTTTTTAACCTTTTCTCCTAGTCAACTTTCAAACATCACATAAAGGAATGATGTTTAATCAAGTTTTTTTTTTAAATGACTTAGGGTTATATTTAAATCTTGTAAAATAGAGTCTTTTAGGGTTTAGATCTTAGGTGATAGTTCATTAGGGATATTTCGGAGATCCTAGCATCAAGAGATATTTTAGAGACCTCAAAGATGACATAAGAAAGATATTAAAGTATGAAATTAACTTAGCTTTAAATTTTAAGGTACTAAAGTCATATCATGAATTTGGTATTTGACAAAACCCTAACACATATTTAGATACAATTTGACTATGAAAAGACATACCACTATCAAGGAGACTTTGTCTATGGCACAGTGATACCTAAGATATGTTGACTCTATAAGTATAACCCTTGATAAAAGTAGAGGCTCATATGATAGACAATCACCTGGTAGAAAAAAACCAACTCTCCAATATATTTTGTGTTGTTATCCATGTTATTGTGCTACAAATCAATTCTTGTCTGCACTAGATCATGACTATATCCAATTAGTCCAATATGAAGTCTAGTATGAAAACCAATAGCCTTTGAGTCACGATGAGTACTAATACTATGAGAGCATGATTTTCCTATGATGAAAACCTCATGAAGTAAGACATAAACTTCTCATAAATCTGATCATCAACTTGATATGAAACCTCATTTTATACCAGAACCCTTGAACCTCTTTGATCACACCATGAAGATCAGGGAACCATTACCCTGCTCACACCATTAAGACAACTAACTATTTTTGACATCAATGACAAGACAACTAACAAATCCAGTGCAACATAGGCATGAGGCGAGCTTGATACATTTTTGGGAATGATGGTGGATGGTGTTTGATTACCCACCACATGCTAATTTTGAGGTACCACTATATTTTTTGAGAAAATTATGGGTGGAGTTTCAATTGGGTCAAAAACCCAATTATTTTGATATTAGACCATTCCAGGGTGTTGGTGGTGGCATGCCACAACACAGGCCAGGGGTACGAATTGATCCCAATCAATCCATTCCTACTTCTCCTATGGTTTCTCCTATTTTGCCCATGATTCCTGCACCCATTCAGTACCAAATAGTGGTGTCGACATTAGGGTCATTGAGTAGACTCTCAGGTAATCTCATTGAACAAGCTACCCACATGTCAACTGAATTCAGTGGTGGAGAGCATCATGGAGGAGTTGATGCATCTCATCATAGAGCCTCACACATGTCAGGGGCACATTTGTGTTAGAATTGCAATCAACCATGTTATGGTCTTGCTCCTACATCCACATCAGATGCAGCTACAGGAGATGTGTAGTCATACAAGTGGATCTACTATATTCATATGATCATCCTACATAGGTAAATGGAGGTCACATTTTATTTTGTTTCAAGTGCTTAATTTGAATGTACCAAAATTTATATTTAATCATGAATTAAATTTATATATTGTGAACTATTTGGTGTAGATCTCAAGTCGCTCCAGGGCCTCAGCACAATTTGATACACTGAGTTTTGCATTGGCAGCTGCAGAGACTGACATACCTTATGGGGTAAACCAATATATATTAACCCTAAAACCATATACATATCTAGTTCTAGTTTAAATTTTCTTCAAAACTTAGATATTATATTTAAATTAACAAGTGTATAGTTAAATTTAACTCTAATATACATGTATGTGAAACATTTTTCGTGCAGCGAGGAGGTCATGTGGTAGTTTCCATGTCTAACCGACCACCTGAAGGTGTTGCTTGCAGTGCTCCTCCATCATCATCTATTATTCTTGAGTATTCCCTAGTGTGTGTTTTAAAAAATTGTACTAAATTTGTACTTTGCTTTTTTGAGTTTATAGAAATTGATATATGCCCATATATGTAAGTGTAGGATGAGAGTAGTTCCATTAGGATAGCCACTAGTTAGGATACTGATCAAGGACAATTTTATGAGTCATCCACGTATTTTCAGGTCCTAAACTTTGCTAAATTTTCTAGGTCTTTATATGCTATATAATATGGTTACATGTTTCGGTAAATATTCTAACCTAGATTTCAAACTTGCTTTATTTGAATTTCTAGGGATTAGCATCTTAGGCTTTTGGTCTAGAATCTGAAACAACTATACCACCTAGACAACAAAATGTGGGAGAAGATGAGCTTGATCACACGGTAATTTATGCACACTTTAAAGCCTAGATTTAAATATTTAATTTCATATTTTTTATGAATTAAATCAAGTTTGGATGCTAACCCAATTATTGAGTGCTAAATATTTGAATATCTAGGAATTAGTACGGTCAAATCCAGAAGCATTGTTACAATTACAGGAATTAGCAGCTGAGATTTTTGGTTCAGGACCAATAGTTATACGATCACCTGGGGAAAAAAATGTGGGAGGTGATGTCCAACATCATACAGTAAGTTATGCATACATTAGTCTATATGTAAATATTTAATGAGTATTTTATAAATTAAATTAAATTAAATGAAATTATGAAATTTAAATTTCATATGCACATGTATGTGTCATGTTTTTAAAATTTTTATCTAATTTCAAGTTTCTTTCTCTTCTGTATAGCATAAGGTAGATCCATCTATTTCATGAGGAAGAAAGAGGCCTCTTTTAGATTTGAACTTGAGTGATGATCATAGGACATAGATATATTTATTTCATGGACTACACGATGCATTGTTTTATATATATGCCACTAGGGTCCTATGACTATATATGTTGAATTTGATATTTCATGGACTTAGAGATATTTCAGTATTTCATGAACTATGATTTGTATTTAATATTTATATGTTGACTATGAGTAGATGTTTTAGTACATTTCATGGGTCATACCTATATTTTAGTATTTCATGGACTTATCTATGGATCTACATGTGTATATATATTATTGAATATATGATTGTACATTTTAGTATGTTAGATCTAGTATGTTTATGCTTTATTGTTCACTTCTAGATTATATTATCGAGACATGTTAGAATCTCTAGTACATTTTTGAATTTAAAATGAAAAACTATCTAATTTGTTTAAAATAGTTCTAGTATGCATGAATATCCATGTATTTTTCTATGTATGGATGGACCATGAATTTTCTATGTACCATGCTAACATAAAACTTTTTGTTGTAGACCCTCCTTTGGACCCTTTCAATATTTCTTATGATGTATCCTTAAGTGATTGCACATAATACATTTGTATACATATAAATATTAAGAAAATACACGGTTTATACATACACGAGGATGTATCTAATGATATATTCATGATGATAATAATACACTTCTCAAACCAATCAAATTTAAAATTCAATACATAAGATAAGCCTAAGTACTCTAATCTTATACCACACAAGGCTAAGTACTATGGCTTATTATTTATCCCATGTTTGTTGTGTTTATCAATTCTCATTTTCACCTTCTATATTTGGACTCATGCTTTGTTTCCCCACTTCAAGGGTATCTTTGTTAAATTGCTCTTATTATTAGTAACTATGCTTTCTTGTGTGTCATGTTTAGCTCCTACATACCCAAATATTAATATAAAACCATAGACATTGAGGCCCAATTTTCCTATGTGCTAATGCACATGAAAATCCAATGGCACAATAAAAATAAATAAGGATCAATAATGTGGGCCTAAAGAGGCCAAAGGAAAGATACATGTTGCCTCAATTTGCCCTTTATCATAATAATCTTAAAATAAAAATAAGAATGCAGGAGTTCACAAGACAATACAAAGACTTAGGCATGAAGTAAATATTTTAAAGGTTTCACATGTGCTAATATAACTAAGATAGGCTACCAAAGACGTTGAATATGATAACATAGGGGTTTGATATGAACATTACAACTAGGGGAAATCATATGAGAAGCCTATATATACAAATGAATATTTTAAAGTGATAATAAACAAGGCCATTAAGCAACTACTGTGGGCAACAAATCATATTTAAAACCAAAATTAAAGAAGTGAACCTTTTGAATTTTCAAGAGTGGATCACAAATTCAAAAAGAATTAGGGAATGTTGTGCAAGCCATAACAAGCTAGGATGATACACCACTAGAAGGAACCATCATTTAGAGTAAATGTCATAAAGGATATCCATGCAAAATGGGGCATCCACTAATTTATGATGTAAGATGTGATATTGCATGTATTCGTAGTTACATCTACAAGTACATATCTAGTAAGTGTAAGATTTTTCCTAGCTATATGTGCATCAAGTGATAAAAATCTTGTTGGTATTTCATGATCCTCAATATGAGAATCATAAAATATTTCATGATCCTCAATATGAGAATCATAAAATATTTCATTTTCATTAGTATCCATGTTAGGGTTTAGATGAGAATGGCTTTGCAAAGAAAGATTAGGGTTTCAAGTAGATTGTGGCATAATCAACACAATATGGCTACTATAGAGAGAAAGATGAAGCAATATAAAACACTCACAAATGTAAAAATTAGAAAATCAATAAGAGATCAAATCTGAAAATTAAACCCTAGGGGAAATTTGAGGGTGTGTAGCATGAAAACCTAAAGTTATACAAAGCAATTATAAAGATCTAAAACCTAAAGTTATAAAGAAGGATATAGCTTAATCTCAAAACCTAGGGGGCATAGAAAATTGTCAGGCTGAACAATAAGTGTGAAGGAGTAAAATCCATTTTACATAAAAATATCATAAAAAGAGTCTCAAATTTAAAAATATAGATTAGGAGAAAAATAATAATGAACCAATAGCACCACTATACATAGAGCTCCAAAAATTATGCAATTTGAATTTGAAAGAATATATTGAAGACATAAAATATCAAGATACAATGCAACTATAGTGCTCATGATGAATCATATGAGTATCTATACAATTAGCTCATTGGTCCATTATTAGTTTGACAAGACTACAAAATTGACCTAGCATTTACATTATGATAAAATCTTGTAGTGGTAATCATGGAAAAATTTACTTGTAGGGTACACCTACAAAAAATAATGAATGTACAATTAAATGAGAATGAAAGAATATATATACCAAAAACACAAAACATTGATGCAATATGTAACTAGATAACACAAAGGTTGGCTTAAGGGGATGTAAGAGAATGTATTAAGGGGAGCTAAGAGGATGTCTTAAAGGGATGTAAGAGGATGGCTTATGGGGAGCTAAGAGGATGTCTTAAGGGGATACATAAGAGGATGGCTTTAGGGGATGTAAGAGGATGGCTTAAGGGGAGATGTACATGAGTCAATTTACAAAATAAATAAGATAAAACCTAATGGCTTCAGGGGATGTAAGAGGATGGCTTAAGGGGAGCTAAGAGGATGTCTTAAGGGGATACATAAGAGGATGGCTTAGGGGATGTAAGAGGATGGCTTAAGGGGAGATGTACATGAGTCAATTTACAAATTAAATAAGATAAAATCTGATGGCTTAAGGGGATGTAAGAGGATGGAAATGTTACCTAATGCGTTCACATTTTAGTTGAAGAATACAAAATTGACCTCACATATTTGTATGGTGAAAACTTCTATTGACAATCATCCAAATATCTACTTGTAGGGTACACCTGCAAAAATAATGTTCAAATGTACAAGTAAATTAACTGTATGTTTACACAAGTCGATACAAATTTTAAAATAAAGGGAATAATATAGAAGGTGAAATAAGAATGAAAGAATATATACCAAAAATACAAAACATTGATGCAATATGTAACTAGATAACATGTTGAATATGAAATATACAAGTATATATACAATTACCTAATGCGTTTACTTTTAGTTGAAGACTACAAAATTAACCTCACATATTTGTATGGTGAAAACTTCTATTGACAATCATCCAAATATCTACTTGTAGGGTACACCTACACAAAATAATGTTAAAATGTACAAGTAAATTAACTATATGTGTACATGAGTCGATACAAATTTTAAGATAAAAGGAATAATATAGAAGGTGAAATGAGAATGAAAGAATATATACAAAAAACACAAAACATTGATGCAATATGTAACTAGATAACATGTTGAATATGAAATATACAAGTATATATACTATTACCTAATGCGTTTACTTTTAGTTGAAGACTACAAAATTGACCTCACAGATTTGTATAGTGAAAACTTCTATTGACAATCATCCAAATATCTACTTGTAGGGTACACCTACAAAAATAATGTTCAAATGTACAAGTAAATTAACTATATATTTACACGAGTCAATACAAATTTTAAGATAAAGGGAATAATATAGAAAGTGAAGTGAGAATGAAAGAATATATACCAAAAACATGAAACATACCTAGAAATTTATTCCATTGTACCATCTGTATCCTCTTTTTTTTGTAATGCATATATAATTAACTGATGTTCTTCCATAGAAAGTGTCCATAACTATTTATTAGCAGGTTTCCCTTGATATCTGACTAGCTTTATATTTTTTACCACAACCAAATGTGAGTAGTGTATGATCTTCTTATGTGTTTAATAATCTTCAAATGCAGGCAAACCATTCTTTCTTATTAGATATTTTCATAGCAAGGTGCCAACAACAACCACAGAACCTGTTGGATACTCATAGTTATCATCATCTTCTCTAGGATGTAACAACTTTTGTTTTGTCTCAACACATCGAGCCAACCAATACTCGGTTTCCTCTTCATTTCCCTTAGATGCAACAACAACATACACGTCCTGCAAAAAAAATTATTTAATTCAATAAAGTGTGTTATGTATCTAAATCACATAAATATGTACATGCATACATATATAATTAATTATATAGATTACAAAAAAATGCAATAAAAAAACATTGAAAATTAAAGTACCTTCTTGTACAAGGTCTAAAACACAATCATAGTCATTTGATGCAACCACTTGATTATCATCATCAATTGTTGTTTCAAGTTGATCATGTATTTCTGTAGGTGTCAATGATCTTTGTTTCCATTCTTCAACCTATTTTATATTTTCACATGCTCCCCAATCACTTGTAATACAAAATTGACAAAAACATGCAAGCTTCATAGTCCATATAGTCCATGTGCTTTCATTTGAACTCTTAAATGAATGCCATTTTGTTGATCTAGTTATTGTCTCACAATCAAGTTGAGTAGGAATATTCTCTTCTTCAACTAACCAAAATAATCGTCGAATTGTAGAGTTCTCACTTGATTCCATAGATAATTTTTCATTACACCAATCCACAATTGCACGTGCATCTCTAAATTTTGCTGCATCCTGAAATTTTAGTTGCTCTCTAGTAAGAGCTCTTTTCACACATGCTCCAACTCCATCATGTTCTCCTTTACCTGTCCAGCTTCAAATAAACTCCACATATGTTGGATATTGTTTTCTTTGTGCTCCCTACACAGCCAATAAAATATTCTTGCATTTTTGAATTACCTTGTACAGTTATCTAACCATTTGAAATGTTGTGTCATTTGGATTTCTCTTTCTTTTAAACTTTCATAAATTTTTTTGAAACAATATTGCACAAACTCTGAAGAGTGTAACTGATTATCACTCAAATAGAAATGATACTCCCTCAAAAATTTTCTATTATCTTCTGTACTATCATCTGCATGTCTGTATACAATATGAGCAAAGATGGCCACCTGCACTAAATTATAATACTGAGATTGAATTTCCTCTTGTGGAGCAAGAGTATAATTTTTTGCAAAGTCAACCATTGATAGGATAGTTCCAATTGAAAATATATTTTTATATGTATGAAAGTGTCCATCAAGCCACCGAGCATATTGGGAGTGTTTGAAATATTTGGATACAATATTATCCTTAAAATCTTTGATGAATGCATGCACACAAATTTTTTCCATGACTAACTCGTAACGCTTTCCAAATTTTCCATCCTCTAAAGAATATTCAACATTCTTGAATCTTTTGACATCCACTAATTATTGTCCAAATTCATGTGAAATATTTTCATGCATACATTCTCCTAACAATGAAAAGTTGCCACATCTATTGTATTGTCCAGAAATACATGCTTTTGAATAAAATAAGTTTCCATTAGATGTCTCACGAAACAAACCTGATATAAACTCCTTAATTGTTTAAGGTGGCATATTAATACCACATTCCTAAATAATTTTGTTAGTATGCAAAGTAGAACATATATATTGAAAAACATTGTAGTAATAATGAAATTGCACATGAGTTTTACAACAACAAGAGATCTGTTGTTTATTAATTTTCACATACCAAGGTTTACATTTCTTGAAAGATCTTTGACTTATGGCAATATTAAATGGTACTAACATTGAATCATCTAAGAATTTTTTAATACAATTCAGTTTGAGTCATGTCTAATAGATGTTTTGGATGAGGATTACGAATTTTGGACCCCACTCTTAATTTTAAAACATCTCTAATATTAGATGATACCCTTGTATTATCATGCCAATATTTTTTAATTAAAGATTTGATTTCACTATTTAATCTCATGTCATACCTTGGGAGTCTACCACTAAAACTCCAACATTGGTTAATTGGATAATTTTAAATAGATTCTATTCTCTTTGTTGCTCTTCTCAAAGTTTTAGGATTTATATTTAGAAATTCACTAGTCTTACTTATCGTTCTTTTATTCAAAAATGATCTATTGACTAAAGTAGTTGTTATAGCTCTTTGTGCTGCATTGCTACCTTTAGTTTGACTCTTTTTATCAATAGAATCAATAGCATTAGCAACACTAGATAAAACATTTTTCATTGATTCATCTTTCTTTTTAGGTTTTACAAAAATACCTAACTTTTTCATTACTTTTCGCAATTTCCACATTTTCATCAAATGCATCATGAGTTGACATTGAAATCTAAGAGTTTTTATATAAAACAACATTCTATATAATTTATTTGCATGGGTTGTCATTTGTCAATAGGAAATCTTACCAGGAAGATTATCCAAGACATTTCTTTCAATCTCAAAAAAAAAATTATTTTCACTCATATAAGGGATTTCATTCTCATTTTGTCTTCCCATATTTTTAGTAGCATGATTGAGCTCATCATGGTATATCTAGCTTCATTTAATAAACTAATTCGATCAATATCATTGATAGGTGGGTTTGAAGACATACTTGAATTTGTTCCTATAGCCACATTTTCCATATCATTGAAACTTGGCTTTGAAGACATACCTGGATTTGTTTGTATAGTCACATTTTCCATATCATTGAAAGTTGGGTTTAAAGACATACATGTATTTGTTTCTATAGTTATATTTTAGTTCAAATTTGCCATTTCCACATTTGCATCATCTACATTCATCCCATCCTTTATAGTCTCTTGAATGTCTTTCTCCTTAATAGTCATGGAACTAGATGCTTCAATATTCTTCATCTCTTGAATCCTTCTTCTTCTATCTCTTTGCCTTTTTGCTTCCTTCTCTTTATTTGCTTCAATTTCTTGAGGTGTCATGACCCTCCTTTGTTTTTTTTTTACGTTGATTTGATCTCATGATTACCAAACCCTCTTGATAAAATAACAAATGATATTTAATCCAATTTTAGATTGATGTACTTCTTTGAAATTTTGAAGTACAACTAGATGTAAATCCTTTGTTGCATAGATTTTGATGTAAAAGTAGATGTAAAAACCAAAACCCTCTTTTTTTATTCCTCTTGAAAATAGCTCTCGCACTTGATTCCACCTACAAATTGTTCATATGATTGATTCATTTCAAAATCTGAATAGAATATGATATGCCAAGAGATTCCACAATACACTTATAAGTAAAAAAATGCAGAAAATATCGCTATCGGCCTGTACATCAAACTTGCAAGTTGCAGGGATACAGTCATAGTACATTTTTCCTTGATGATGGGAAATAATAGATATAAAAGAAAAAGGTACCCGTTCATAAAAATAACAGGTACCCATTCGTAAAAATAACGGATACCCGTTTTATAATAGGTACCTGTTATATAATGTGTACCTGTTTTAGAACAGATACCTGTTCTAAGAAATTTGAAATGGCTGATTGCCTTTTCCCTTGCCTTTGGTTTGGTTTTAGGCTTGGGAAAGGCATGGGTACCCGACCTTGAGATTTGGACCTGCAACTTTTTTCTTAAGTACAGAACAAGAGAAAAGACTGAGTTTACCTATATGGCTGACGACATTTTTTTTCTGAATTTCTTTACAAAATTAAAACTCATTACAGATGACAGTGTCTAGTTTTCAAATATGTAATTTTTTATATTGGACTTGTTTTTCTATTTATTATTTAATTTATGAGCAAACTGGTCCAAAAACTTGAAATGATAGGTGTTTGCATTTTTTTAATAATTTTTAATTTTTAAAGTTTTTTTTTTAAATTATATGTCATCAATATACACATCATTCTTTACACAATGAAAAAAAAATCATTTTATGATTAGTTTTGCTCAACTTATGTTGGCCATACACGAGGGGTTTTCATAAACAACAATTAGGGCCAATAAAAAATTAATAAAAAAAATATTTGGAAAAAAATTATAAAAAATATCCTCATGAAACTTCATTGTACTACACATCTTTTCATAAAAGGATTTAAAAACATACTTTTATTTAGGTCAAATTATGTTGGTCATACATGTGCATGGTATGGTTAAAAAAATGATTTTTAAACAGTTGTTTTTAGAAATGCCCATTGAAAATCAATTTGTATTATCTGGGTATTAAAATAAATTACATATTTGGAAACTTAACTCTGAGTACTACATTTCATATTACTAAGTTTTTAAAGATTTAATCTTTAAGTGCCTCAAATGTTTAGGTCAAATGTGACAAATTCTGAAAATCAGGGAAAACATTTCTACTTTTTGGCCAAAAAGTGGACCTAACTTCTTGCATTGACCCATACCTGGCTGCTAAAAAGATACCTTCTTCCATTCAACCAAGTAAGCAAATCCAGCTCAGTATTTTATTTCTTTATTGTATCCCAATGTTCAGTTTTTCTTAAAATGGAGTAAAATAGATGATTTTGGGCTTGCAACACAAGAGGCTATCAAAATTGAAGATGATTTGATTTTAAGTGGTCTGTGGGAAGCAAATAAAATTATGAAGCATATTTCAAATGAACCCATGAAGAAATCTATCATGCAAAAATGAAGTTATCAACCTGTAGATTTCTAACACGTACATAGCCTCCTTCTATTGAATGCTTTATTCTCACTATTTTTGATCCAAAGCATTTTTTTAGAGATGAGATAAACAATGTAGGAATTAAACCTCATGTGGAAAGGAGAGCTCAAGCTTATAGTTTACATTATGAGGAAGATAATAATGAATCTGAAGGTTCCTCAAGTGATGAAGAAGATATAAAACCTTTCCATGATGTGAATTGTACAAAGGAGAATGCAAATGATGCTATTTTAACATCCTTGTCTACCACATAAATGGAAGCATTCACCTTTACCAGCAATGAAGAACAACTTGAGGCTACAAAACATAAACATAAGGTATCAAATATCTTTTCTCCAAGTTGCATGCAAGCTGAGTATGAAGTTTTGAGTTTCTTGAACTAGATAATGCGGAAGTGTGGCTGCAAAAAGAGGTTAGAAATGATTTTGTCTTTGAGTCCTTTCATTTTGAAAATTTGGATGTGAAAAATTTTAAACAAAAATTGGAGAATGATGTTACAAGTAGTCATGATAGTTTTGATAAGGGGGGGTGATTATATCAGACATGTAGTTTATAGATGAGGATGATCAAGTGAATCATAAAATTGTTGGGTCAACTCCTATTGAAAAGAATGAAAGTATGTTATTTGAAAATCATTTTTAAGTCAATAGGGATGTTATTTACAGTATCGACTTTCTACCTATTTCAACAAAGAATAATCCATATTCAGTTTCACTTTATATGCATATGGCTAAAGATTGGTCTTTTGGTGATTCAATTGGTTATTTCCAGGCATGGGATATCAATTTGTCTTCCACAGGTAGAAATGATTATGTGCAAGAACCTATTGAGGAAATTTTAGAGGTCTATAATGCAAAGTGGTTGTTTGGTTTTGACACATCATTCAGGAAGTTGTTTTGCTGTATAAATCTCAAATCTATGTCTATGATCATGAGATGGCTTATGAGTCTGCAAGTGCTTCACAAGTACATCTTTCTTTTCCGTAAAGGCATTTATTTTTTGGAACCAGTTATTAGATTTGCATAGTATTTTTGGGTAGTTGGAGTGTGTTGTACCTAGTTTGGGTACATTGGAGTTTTGGTTTGCTTTCCATTTCTATTGTGTGTTGTTGTTTTGGTTTTGCTATTGGTTTTGGCTCAAGTTTTCTGTAGTTACTCTTCATGAATTTATTGGAAAGTGAATTTATTGGCCCAATGGATAGGTACTGGTCCTTCTCAGAGATCTTGGAGTTGTCTACTTTTTGGGACGAAAGAAGTCCCTAATTAGAGCCTGTTGTTACCCAATTTTTCAGCTTGAAAAATTTTAAACTTTTAGTACTGGTGTGGTATTTATTTTACTAGAGTAGAATGTGTTTGCAGAGGGCTTTTGGATATCTTCTCATTCCAGGTAACTAGTTTTGTCATTTCCATCAAGTTATAAAATTTATCTCCTTTCCTTTTTCAGGTGGTGTTAAGAAATTATGGAGTATAAAATATTTGCTTAAATATAAAATTTTCCTAAGGTTGGGAAATTAATCAATGATTGGAGGCTCATTGTAAAGGATTCCAACATTTTTATCTTTTTTTCCCTGCGCAAAGAGGAGAACCGTATGTAATGGAAAATAAGAGACTTTGAGCTGCTATTCTATTTTTAATAAAGAGTTGTTGTTCGTATGTTCACAATTTCTTTGAGATTGGTTTTTCTTATGTTAAATCAATTCTTACTATATCAGTTATTCCTTTTGATAGTTCTTGATGTGCAGTTTCTGGAAGACCTTGTACTCTCTTTTCATTTCTTTTCTCTTCCCTTTGAGAGATCCAATTGTATTCATACATTTGCAATTTGATTTCTCTTGCTTTCTCTTTTCTTTCTTTGCTGCCTTTTTTGCTTTCTGGTTAAAAGTACACATGATTTTAATTCATTGTATATGATTAGAAGGTAGCCATGTCTTATAAAATAAGTAGAGAGTTGAATTACAAATATCATTACAATTGACTCAATTGTTGGTTCTTTTTCATTTATGTGGGTGTGAGAATACAAAGTTAAGTGATAAATTTGTATACCAACATGCCTCACAACCAAATACTCGAATGTGTCTCAATGAAGGCCTTTTACTAGACAAAACGTCTATAAGTGTCTTATCAATGAGTGCCGATGTAGGAGACCTATTGACTAGGTAACAAGTGGTAGCAACAACTTCAGCCTATAACTTTTTTTCAAGGCCAACTCCACTTAGCATACTCCTAGCCCTCTCCATCAAAGTTTTGTTCATCCTCTTTGCAACTCCACTCTATTGAGGGGTATATGGAGTTGTCTTGTGTCTCTCAATACCATGTTCTTTACAGAAATTATTGAAATTTGTTGAACAAAACTCACCACCATTGTTATTCCTCAAATATTTAATCTTTCTATCTTTTTGATTCAGTATGAGAGATTTGAACTCTTTGAATCTTGCAAAGAATTTAGATTTACTTCTAAGGAAATACACCCATGTCCTTCTACTGTAATCATCAATGAATGAAACAAAGTACATAGATTTTGAAATTGAAGGAACATTAATAGGACCAAATACATTAGAATGAATCAAGTCCAAAACCTCAGAAGATTTGTGACAACTGGAATAAAATTAAACACAATTTTGCTTTCCATAAATGTAATGTTCACAAAATTTGAACTCATGGTTACAATCATTCATACCCTCAACGATGTTTTTATTTCTTAGGGTCCTCAAACTCTTTTCACCATTGTGACCATAACATGCCTTTGGTGCCATAACATCATCTTCCTAGTAGGAAGTTTCATCTCCATAGAATGAGCACCCTTAGGTACCTAGAAAACATGACCATTAGAAGTAGATACAATAATCCTCTTTGCTGTTGGTTCCAACAGTGAGGATGAAGAATATGAAGTTCTCTTCGTCAAATTAGAGGTACTATTGCATTGAACCACGCATGCATCAAGATGAAACAACTGAACAACCTTAGCTAGAACCATAGATCCTCTAGTCATCTTGCATCCTCCATTCAAGAAAACAACCTACATACCCACATCATTCAATTTACTTATAGATAACAAGTTCCATGCCAAACCAAGGATATGCAGAATACCATTGATCCCCTTCACTCGTCTATTAGGGAATCAAATCAAGACTCTTCCATGACTAACAATATTCAAGTGAGAGTCATCACCCAAGTACACCTTCCCACCATCATATTCTTCATACTTCAAACACCAACCCCAATGAGAGGTCATGTCAAAATATGCACCAGAGTCAATAAGACACACATCTTTCAATGCATGAATTGCCAAGGTAGTGATAAATGCTTCTCCATCATCCTACGATGACTTATCAGAATCAGAATCATAGTTCTTCTTCTTTTTCTTCTTCTCCTCCTTGCAATCCTTGTGGAAGTGACCAGGTTTGCCACAGTTCCAACATAGAGCCTTGGACTTTCCGGGAGACTTGGATCTCCTACAAGATTTGGATCTTCCTTTTTTTTCTTTCTTCTTGTCCTTTTTCTTTCCCTTCTTTTTAGATTTACCATGAACCACAAGAGCCTCCTTGGCTGATTCATAAGACTTTCTCTGCATCTCTTTAGGCAACAACAAAGAAACTACTTCATCCATCTTGAAGGTGGTAGTGGTATTCCCAATGGCCATAACAAGGTGGTCCCATGAATCTAGTAAGGAACATAGTAATGTCATACATCGATCCTTCTCCTCCATCTTAACACCAACACAGGTCAACTGGGAAATAAACATATTGAATGTATTCAAGTGATTAGCAATAGATCCTCCATCATTCATCCTTAGAGAATATAGTTACTTTCGTAGGAATAACTTGTTCACTAGGGATTTAAACTAATAAACATCTCCAAGTTTCTTCGAAAGATCTTTTACAGTCTTCTCTTCATGGATATTTAGGAGCACTAAATCAATCAAATAGAGCCTTATCTGGCTCTTAGCCTTCTAATCCATTAGATCCCAATCTTCTTGTTTCATGCCCAATGGAATGGATCCAGATACTGCAAGCCATAAATCTCTATCCATGAATAAGTCCTCCATCTTGAGTTTCCACAACCCAAAGTTGCCTCCATTAAACTTCTCTATGTCAAACCTCCCAGATGTGCTCTCCATCACTTTCCTATAACAAAGGTTTCAAAATCATCTACACAAGCTCCCACTCAAATGAAGATTAGCTAAAAAAATCCTCTACCCAAAAAACTAGAACCAAAGGTGATCAGGCTCTAATACCAACTGAAAGGAAGCAACATATGCTAAAATGCTTCCTACATTGATATAATGAGGAAGGTTATCCAAATTTTTATCTTTTACAATTACAAATTATGAGATGTACTTTAATAGAAAGGTAATAACCACATCCAAATGCAAGAACAATGCTTATACAACACAAGATATACGTAGGGAAACCCCTTATAGGTGAAAAACCCCACACTCTAACACCTGCACAATGTATTATCAAATCAAAGGCTGACTACAACACACTTGCAATGCATGTTCTTCCAAGAGTACACAAATGTAGAATACTAGAGTAATTTTGGAAGTATAATTGTACCTACAAATGAACTATACATCTCCAACTCCAAGCACCTATATATATAGAGAAATAGTAAGGATGGAGGTAGCTTTTAGAGTAAGCCACAAAAAAATCTCATCCAAATCCATATGGCCCAATTTCTAAGGCCATAAGACATGAAAAAGACACTTGTCAAAGATTCCCTTTCATCCCTTACAACCCCCATATTTGGGAACCCAAAATTTGCCCAAAAATAGGTATGACAGATGCTCTTACACTGCCATAAAATATCTCATATATGACAACACTTGTAGTTGTAAGAGAATATATCATAACTGACTATTAAAAACTATTCTATTACAAATTGTCATAGTCAAACTTGGGCACCTTGACACTTGTCACACCTGTAATAGATTCTCTATTTTTAGCTCTTACATGTCATAGAATACATCATATGTCATAACCTCTTACACAACCCACAAGATGTTGACACACAGAAATTAATGCCACCTCAAAATGGGATGCCTATATTTTCAAATGTTGACTTGACCATCCAAGTCACCTTCCAAGTGGGATGACATGTCAACATGCCACCTCACACTAAGTGACAAAACTAGATGACCAATATCAAATACAATATAAGAAATTAAATAAATATACAATCAAATAATAAATGCTAGGAAATTGTAAAGGTTGAGACACCTTAATTCCTAATAGCATCAACAAAACCTTATCACAGATGTGAGGTTGCAAGTTTCCAAACCATTGTACATCAACATCTGAAAGAGAATAATGTATTTGTGAGAAGAGGGCTTGATAATGCCCAATGAAATCAATCAATTTCTTCTTCACTCCTTGATTGCAATGAACCAATTCAACCAAGGAGGCTTGAGGTCCAATGTATGCTTGGAAGTGTTGTAGAAATTGATTGATAAGCTGTTGGAAAGAATTTATTGAATTCGCGAGTAGAGAGCAAAATCAATCCAAGGTCGTATCTTTAAGTGACTGAGGAAAGAGTTTATCTAGGATAGCATCATCAAAGAGGAAATCACTGCACAAAGTTGTAAAGGCCGACACATGACTATTAGGATCCCCCTTCCCATTATACTTATCAAAACAGGGGGTTTCAAATTTCTTAGGAATCGGTGTTTTTAGGATGGTAAATGACTATGGACTAATATGGATGTAGTAGGATGGAATAGAAGCCTGAGATGGACCTTGATTCATGATTTCCATTTGTTGCTGTAAGGAGCTGACATTCTGTAAAATCTGGTTAATGGTGGGATCAAGTTGCAGAATAGCTTGAGATTGTGTAGGATTGGAATAGTCAAGGCTAGGAATAGGTGATGACAATGTGTGATTAGAATTTTGGTAAGTGACATTTGATGGAGATTGACTGACAATAAGAGATAAGACATTTGAAATAGCATTATGATATGTAAAGGGGACATCACTATAGTTGTGTACATGATTCCCACTTGGAATTCTAAGACTTGTGTTAGCACTACTACTAGGATGTGCAGTGGTGGTGAGAATAGAAGAAATATATGTTGATGTAGAAGATGTTGGTATGGGTAACGACATTTGTGTCCCTATTTGTTTTTGAGAGGACACATTAGTGATGACTTCTGCACAACTAGCTGACAACATAACATTGTTATCCACTATGTGAGATAAGCTACGTAAAACCTCTATACCTTCTTGATCTTCTAGTAACAAATTTATGAGACCTTCTAGAAGAGGCACAACTTTCTCAACTAAGTTTTCCATGCCCACAAATTGCTGAAAACAAGACAACTCAACGTCTAGCTTCTGAATTTGTGTTTCAGGTGTTGAACTGTACCAGATAGTTGAGAGGGGGGAGTGAATCACTTATCTCCAAAACTTTAGCCTCTTATGAACATTATCTCATCAAAATCTTGATTACTGTTATTCAGATTTAACAATGAAAGCATGAATTGAAAAACTTAACACAATAATACAATTAACACATGAGACACCATATTTTTTACTTGGAAAACCCTATGAGGGAAAAACCATGGTGAGTGTTATCCCATAGAAATATATGTTGTAACAATACTGAGAAATAGAGGCTCACTTCCCAAAATGCTCACTGCAAATGTTAAGGCTCATTGCCAAGATTGACTCATTGCCAAGGGGTGGCTCACTGCCAAGGGGTGGCTCACTTCGAAGATTGGTGAATTGATTTAATAGCATCTACTCCATGCCTAGGTTTAGTTCCATTTAAGCATAATATATCTCCTATTCTCTGTTTTTTTACACCTTCTAACTTATCTTCTCATTTTCACACCTCCATGCATTTTTCACAACTACATTACATGTTTTTATACAACTCATCAACCTTGGAATGTACATCAAGGTTGGCATCACATTCATCAACCATTGGAGCAATCTCCAAGGTCGGCATTACAAACGTACATAGAAAATAGGTCTAGACCTAATACAAAAGATTAGCTAAGGGAAAGATGCAAAGATGTATCTTGATCACATCACGCCTTACCTGGGATTCAAACACAATCCTTCATGCCACAACACACTACTAAAATTTTCAATGCATCTCTGCAATTAGTGAAAGCAACCAAGATGGCCAAGACTGGTGTTCACATTAAGACTTTCAAGAATAGTCTTTATCTTCAATCCAAATTACTCTTTACGGACCAATCCAAAAGTAGGAACATGATCAGGAGACATCCACAAGCACATTGAAATCATTAGAAACAACCACACAACCTCTAACCACTCTGTCAAAAAGATTCTTCAAACTGGAGCTCATAAACAACACTGCCACCTACTGTCATAAGGAAAAGATCATTTGTGGACCACCAAATCATGAACCATTAAAGTTAAAGGCACATAACATCATATCAGAGTTAACTCTAGAACCAAAGATCAAAATACTTCAATGCGGAGGAATGTGGAGCATAATACATTCTCCCTATCACTAGTGAATACTTAGAAAAAACAACTTTTACTTTGGTGAGCATAACTCACTCAAATCTTCATACCAGAGGCTCAAAGTTGGAATGTAGCATCTTTAGACATGCCTATAAATAACTTCCAATCCACAAACAAAGATATTCATTCTACAAGAAATGCAGAGCAATCAATTGGACTATTCTTTTGTAGACAAAGATATTTTGCAACATACTGTTTCTACCGAAGGAGTAAATTTTCTCAATATCCTTAATATCAGGGTTTCCAACACTTACATAGGTAAATACAAAGCATCTAACTCATTACAAGTAACCATCAAAACAAGAACACAAAATCGACACCAATGATAACATTGATATGTTGACATTAATGACAACACCAATTAGGCACATACTTGCAACATCAAGTACATGAGCCACGAGGCTATCTATGTCTATAGAGTCATGAGAATTTTGGACTTCAAATATCATAAGTAAAGTAGGCATATGATCTAAAGGTGATGAGTTCCCATGTGTAAGTAAGTTAGCAAGACCAGATTCTGATGTGGGAACATCAGAGCTATTTAAAGCACTAGAACCCATGAACCTATAACTTCTCCTTCCAAGGATGTTAGATTCAGGACACTGGATCACAAAACTCATAAAAGACTTCATGAGCTTTATGACACACAAAGTGCACTTATAGAAGAAGGTGCTGATAAGATGGAAATGTGGATGATGTGATAGAAGAAAGAGTTTTGTTTTCACTTTCTAGATAAAGTAATGTTTCCAAATGATTAACTATATGTCACAAACATATGCAAGGAATATCCAATCAAATCAACAAGCAATCAAAGAAATGAAGATGTATAAGTGCTTGCTATCTAGATAAACCTTTTACTAATAAGATTTGGAACAACAAGTAGATCAGATCTAAATAAATAGGTTTGCAAGAGTTCAAAAGTTCTTAGGTTCACCCAAATTGTTTAATTTTGGTAACCCTTACTATAGAGATCTATAAGTGTGTTGCTTTCTAAATTAAATCTGAGATAAAAGGATGTGTGAAACATAAACATATATTTAGATTCATCAACTAATTAAACATAGGTATAGATCCTATCAAAGAAGGATAAGTGTAACACATTAGGTTCATCAGAATTTTTGATGGAAAAGAGAGAGACCTAATTAGTCATGTTTTAAACTAAGCCTCTCAATTTTCTTTTTGTGAATCAAACATTGGAACACAAACTAAGCTTGGCTATAATCTTGGAGGAGAGCTAAGCTATAGGATGGTGGTTCTATTCTTTTGTTGTAGATATAAGAGATTTGAGAGGAAGTGACCTAGATCTAGGGTTTTATAATGAAAATATGCCAAAAATAGATAAATTATACCTTACAGATCTAAAGACCCAGGAAACTAGATATGGAATGAGTAGAGTAGAGTTGTTAGAGGTTACTACTGGAAATTAGGGTAGATTTTAGAAGACAAAGTTTACTGAGCACAAGTGTCCTAGGGTTTCAGGCCCTCCAAAAGGGGTTTCTAAGAGTCATGGCTTATATTTGTCAATCTACTTCCGAATCTTCCATACCTACTCCCAATCTTCCAGAATCTACATAAACACAAAGGGGAAAAGGTTTGGGTCATTTTAGGGGCTTGCCTTAGTCAAACCACATAAATGGTGTTTCCACCACCACAACATCCAAGATGATGATGAGAGAGCACGTGTCCTTGGAGGAAAAAGGCAAAATCAATAAGAAAAGCAATGCTGTAATAAAGTACCTTTACCACAACACAAACTCTAGTGGGATGACTCAAGATCACCATAAGGATGGAGATTAAGGAACGATATTCCCTTAGAATATGCAATGAATGCTAGAAACCTGCAATGGAGAGCATCACATAATCTACATAATCTTCACAATAGAACTTTCATCACTTGCATAACACTTTTGATCATATCAATTCCTTAATATCTTTCATCTAATTCAAATGGGAGGAATAAACTTCTTTATATATGCATATCAACTCATTTTTGGGAAAACCTTTCGAGAAAAGCCGATAAGGTGCAACACTCAGAGTAACAAGGCTGACATCTAAGGCCACTCAAACTTTATTTTTGTAAATGTCCAGGACACTAGTGCTTGGGTGCTAGAGTCCAAGTGTTTAAGGTCCTTTTATGGCTTGTACCTAGATAATGACACCTCAAACCAGTCTATGCTTCAGAATCTAGTCTTCTCTCAACATGATTTTGTATATCAGTCCAAAAGGTTGCTAAACCTAGTGTCAATTGCTGGTGTCAATAATTTATGACATAACAAACACATTCATTGTAATCAAACGTTGTAGAATATCCATTTTTAATGAGTTTTCATATGCTCTACAAATTACATGTCAACTTAGGTACATACAAGACATCATGAACGTACCTTTTTTGACCTTGTTTTGTTTTGATTGCAATTGTTTCCTTACCTCTAACTTCAACTTCCTTGTCATTACCAAGCCACACTTGGGTTTTAATTGACTCATTCATATTTACAAAGATATTTTTATTCCCTATCATGTGACTATTGCATCCACTATTAAGAACCCATACATTTTTAGAATCTTCCTTTGTAGCATTACATGCAAAAATAAATTATTTTCCTATTCTTGTTTTACTTTAGAAAAGCTCGCACATTGCTTATTCTTTTTCCAATACTCTTGTTCATAATAGCCATTTTTTTTGCGATAATGACATTGAACATGTGACTTGTCATGGTTTTGATTGCCTCTTTCATTGTCATTTAAATTTCTTCCTTTATCATAACTATTATAAACTCTACATTGTCCATTGCTAGTTCCTCTATTAAAATTACTAGTTCATCCTCTACCCTAAACCTTCCTTTTCCATTATAAGATCCCTCTTTTGATCCTTTTCCCTTGTTTTTTGAGATACTTATCTTTGGTTCAAAGGCCTACTCAATTAATTTTTTAGTAGACCTATTCATTCTTTGCTCATGGGTTTGAAGCAAACCCGTACGCTTATTCATAGATAGGAGACACCTCAAAACATTTTCTACAATCTTTTGATTAGATAATTTTTCTTCATAAGTTATGATTTGATTAACCAAACTCATCACATAGTAAAAACTCCTACATAAGTTCAAAATCTTTCATGAGTATGTTTTCAAAATATCTTCAGAGCATTTGAAGTTTAATTATTTTCACTTTCTTAGTTCCCTGATATGCATCCTGCAATGAATCCCATGCTTGTTTTGATTTTGTAGTTGTAACTATATGTGGGAAAATAGATTCATGTATAGACTATTGAATTATGAAGAGGGCTTTCCAATCTCTTTTCTATTCTTCTTTAATTGGTTTCTTTGTGCTTGATTTAGAGCTGGAAGAGCTTGAGCATCTGAAAGCTCAGTATAACAATTTTTAATTAACTCCCACAAATCTTGTGAAATGAGTAGGGTTTTCATTTTTATACTTCAAAAAGCATAGTTTTCTCCTTTGAACACAAGCATTTGAGGCTGGGATATATTTAAAATGCTACTGACTACTGTATTTCTCACAAAATTAGAGATTCAACTAACCTTTACTCTTCACAATTTTTTTTTTAAATTTTGCCTTCTACAGATAAAATTCACCACCTGGAATAAACTCTCACCTCTCTGCTGAGAATAAAACTATTCACCCAAAAACAACTATCTGCTCTGATACTAGAAGTTGGCTTTGGAAGATAAGACCAGTAACTAAACTAAACATTTCTTATGATAAAACAATAAAAATTAACGAAATAGTTATACAAACATTTATTTAAAAATGCTGCAGCAATATGAAATTTCCATTAATAAAAGTATGATACAAATAGATTAAAAATTATGATCTCCTTCCAAACAAAAATATTGGTTCAAAATACCTTATCTGGCAGCTATAGCGGGGTCTAATTATAAGGTAGATAACATATAGTCTACATAGAATAAACAGATTTCCCTGAAAAGAAAAACAAACCTACAGATAATAATGCAGTCCACCCAGCCCACCAAAATCAAAAGAAGCCAAATAAATTGATAAGAATAACTCCAAAATATAGAATGAAAATTACATAGAATTCTACATTGGTTGAAGAAAAAACATGCTACGGTGGAAGCCCCAAAAAGAATGTTAGAGCAACACCAAAGATTGCCAACAGCTGAAAAACTAGGAAACAACAACATATTTACAAGAGAGGGAAAAAGAAAGATAGCTATAAACCAAAAATTATTGCTAGGAAATACGTGGCACCCAAAATAATGTGGTGACTACTTAAGTATTAACACCTTCAGGGTTCTGCTAAGAAATCAGCTACAAACTATGAATTCCTTGTTCCATGAAGAATCTAATGAAATGAGAACCTCGATCCAACAAAAAGGATGTTTCAGATGCTTCTGCAGCTATTCAATAATTTGAGACATGGTAACCTTAACGACAGAAAAGTCCCAAAGAAAAGGATAACCAAATTAACATAAACCAAAACTCCTCTCATAAACCATAACAAAGTAGGGGATCCCTGCTATGGAAGGGACTCTGCAATAATGCTACCTCCATACTTCATAATAGTTCTGCTAACACAGTTGTGGATGCCTTGACAGCCTTAGGAACTAGCACTTTAACCTTGAAAACAACCTACAGTCATCACAACCAATTATACCTTTATTTAGTGCTCTTGGAAGCTTTACATAGAAATCATTTTACTAGAATAATGCTAGAAATATAAACAGTACCTTTAAATTCCCTCCAACGAGCACATAGTTTCATCAACTGTTGATGTTGATAATGATGTCATATCAGGAGGACGGTGATCATACATAGGTACAGGAAACTCTAGAGGAACATGAGGCACCTCAGCTCCCCTTTTCAATATACCCACCACTTGTTCCATCCGCAATCTGGCATTTTGATCAGGATGCGAACACAACAATCCCACTTTCATAAGTCTTTCCATTTCCTCCTCATTGAAATGTCCACCTAGCTTCTCATCTACTGCATCAAGAATCTTGTGCTGGCCATACAAGTGCCAAACCCATTCCACCACTCTGGAATTGTATTCATTCAAGCTCCGGTCTATCGGTCACCTTCCACATCCAATTTCCAGAGCAAGCGCTCCAAAGTTGAAAACATCAGACTCTCGAGTGGCCTTTCCCGTTGTTACGGATTCTGGTGGAATGTATCCCATTGTTCCTGCTACCACTGTGGTATGACCTTCCTTTTCTCGTTTCACTTCTCTGGCAAGCCCAAAATCCCTCAGCTTCGCTTTGAAATTTGAATCGAGCATGACATTACTGGCCTTTATGTCTCTATGTATAACAATTTCATATCGATCCTCGTGAAGATAAACCAGAGAGGAGGCCACGTCACAGGCTATACTGTATCTTCGATCCCAATTCAAAGTAGGCTCTGCTTTCTCAAATAGATATTTGTCAAGGCTACCATTTGAAAGCAATTCATAGACCAGAAGAAAATCATCTTTTCGATGGCACCACCCAAGAAACTTGACAAGATTGTGGTGTGTAGGTTTACTGTTTATTATCACTTCTTATATGTACTGATTCTTACCTTGTTTGGCCATTGGAGATACTCTTTTTACAGCCACAGCTTCGTTTGTGTGAGGCAAAGTGCCTCTGTATACCCATCTGAAGCCGCCGCCTCCAATCTTTTGAGTGTCGCTGAAGTTGTTGGTAGCGGCCATGAGATTAGCATACAAAAACTTACGAGCACATTGAGTAGCCATGCCAAGCCATTCGTCCAGCTTCTCATCGCTTTCTTCACCTTTGGGCTGATTTTTTCTGGAGTTGATATACAGCATGCCTCTAACGAAGATTAAACCGGATATAAGAATGAAACAGACCAAGAGAGATGTCAAGATAAATTTTCTTTCAGAAGACTTACTTTTTGTCCCTTGATCAGAAGAGTTCGTTTTTGTCCCTTGAACTGTTGGGGCCGAGGTATTCCATGAATATTGACTCAAAAAATTCCAAATGTGTACAGTGTGAGTTTCGACTCCCTTTCCTGTGGACGCTGAAAACCCTACCTTGATGTTGTCGAGAAGAATCTTTCGTAGGTTGATATTATAGACCAAGATTGGGATCTGCGGTTTAGAAACATCAGCAGTAGAATTAAGGTTAAATGAAAGAAACACTTGAAGCTGCGCCACTGTGCCGTTATAATCCACCCATGCATCCCATTTTTTTCCATTCCTGAGAGTAAAGTGGTTTCCGAATAGGTGATATACAGAAACGGTTTGGTTGGTTATCTAGCTGTTGATGTCAATTCCCACATGGTTATCGTCAAGGTCGTAAGATTGATTCTGGAATGTGTCGAACTCCACAGCAACAATCTGAGTCTCTGAACTTGTATCTGATCCTGGTTTAAAGAGACCGAGCCATTCGCCTCCATCAGCCATGGAAGATTGAAAGTCAAAAGGTGCAAGGAAGAAGGCCAGTCCATCTCCACTCCCACCACGATCATTATTAACCTTAGAGATAGTGAATTGGAAATGGGTAGAAAAACTTGCCACAGCTTGAGAAGAATTATCCCACAACGGAATTGTGTCCGTATAAGTTGCCCACCCGATGCTCGGTTGCTTGCTTGAATTGGTAAGCTCAATAATGTCGTTAGAAAAGGAAGCATCTGAGGACAGCTGGAGACCTGTTTCGGACGGGAAATTAAAGCTAACGGATCCTTCATATGCCCCGTAACTGAAACAAGAGTAAGAAATAAAGAAGAAGAAAAATAAGGCCAGCGAAATTTCATGGAGGCTGTCCATCTGAACCGGCGTCTTTTACAAATGGATAACTTATCCGTCTTGTTATAAGAAGCACAGAGGAGGCTCTAATCCAGGCCGGCATTGACTTGGCTAATAGTAAATAATTGAGAGAGAAGTAAATAATTAAAAATAAATAAATAAATTGGGCGAGCTGAATTTAAGCGAGATAAGCCATTTCCTGTTGTCTTATATAAATGGATAACTTACTCCAAACAGGATCAATTCCCAGCAGATTTACTTGAGTTGCATGAATGAATAAATTTAATCAGTCTGGACTCTGACCACTTGTTTAGCCTTTTAGTTGTAAGAAAAAAACTGAAAAAAGAAACAAAAGAGATACCATTTACTGTTGTCTTCTATAAATGGATTACTTATTCCAAAGGGGACCAATTCTTAATTGACATGATTAAATTTAATCACTTTGACCACTTGATTAGTTTTTTTAGCTGAAAGAAAAAAACAGGAAAAAGAAACAAAAGAGATAAGACATTTACTATTGTCTTTTTTATAAATGGATAACTAACTCCAAAGAGGACCAATTTTGGGCGGATTTACTTAAGTTACTTGAATAAATTAAAAAAATTTATTAAGTCCCACCACTTGTATAATATTTTTAGATGAAGGAAAAAGGAAAAAGAAACAAAAGAGAGGGCTTCATTGTATTTTAAATTATTAAAAACAAAGGCACAAAAGAGCAGGGTTCATTGAATTAAATCTTGCGTGACCTTTTCTTATTGGTTTAAGATAAACAAATTTATTTGAATTAAGATGAAGGAACTTATATCAGCATGTGTTACGATACCAAATGAAAAATTGGTCTTAAAGCATTTATAAAAACTAAATGCTTAATCTACATAAATATGTTAAACATGAAAAATTGGTCTCATCACAGTATTTATATAAATTAAATGTTTAATATACATAAATATGTTAAAGTTGTTGGAGTTCAAGGACAATATTCAAAGTGTTGTTTGAGGGATGTAGTTTTAATGGTGAAAAGAGCACACTCCACACATTTCTTCTTTGTTTTGGACTTATTTTGGGTTATGTGTCCCTAATGCATTAACTAGTGTGTAATTGATGCATGTTTGCATAGAAATTAACAAACAACCTATTCTTAGCCTCATTCCATCTCCATATATCTCAAGGGTTCTAACATGATCTATAATCTCCATTGTTGATCATCTTGGTTTAGATTCATGGGTGTAGAATTGACTTGGATCATTTTTGTGCACACATGGACCTGAACATCAAACATTTAAAACCAAATTTCTTAAATTCATTCCTTGTCCCCTTCCCTTACTAGTCATCATGAACAAACTAATACCCAAATTATTTCAAATTGCATGCTAGTGTGGTGTATGTAAAGACATGACTTAATTGATTTTTTTTTTTTATAGATCTAGATCATAGAGCATTCATAATACATCCATAAAGAGCATAACTAAAACATTAAAATTACATAATCTACTTACATCATCTTAGTCATACTACATGCTTTCCCATTATATTTATTATTTTCGTAGTTTTTAGGTTGGTTTTCTTGGAGGCTCAATTGACCATAGGAGAATAAGCCCTTGTCTATTAGGTTCTATATGGTGTCTCTTGACACCACTCCAATTTAGACATAGGTACAACAAGGTGATGCAAGAGAAATTTCAATTGTCAAACTTTAGCAAGATCATATGCTCATCAAGTTCATTTTTGTAGGCAAGGAGTTTAGTTACATAGACACAAAGTTCAATTTTGCACATGCTAATCTAAACCAAAGCATATTCCAATTGAGTTTCTAATGCCCCAAGCTTATGCCAAGGACATTATTGGAAAAAAAATGGGCCAACAAAATTTTAATGCTACAATTTCAAAAAATACATGTTACAATGCACACTCAATAAATATGATGTCGATTAGTAGAATGACATTACAGTTAATGCACAAGGTTTATGAACACAAATATAAAATACATGAAATGGCCTATAGCTAAATATTTTGGCAATAGACATACATATGCTGGAACTTGATATTTCATTCAAACATTTCCTTCAAATACATTTCTTCTTTAAATGATTACAAAGATTTGTTCAAATATTTTTTGATTACAAAGATTACAACAATTACAAATATATTCTAAAAATATGAAATGCTAAAATACCAAAAATATATGTTGAAATCCTCCAAACTTGAAGTGTAGATCTACAACCTCCATATGAAGCTACCCTCATGGATTCAAAGGGTTCATACCCTCCAAACTCTAAGAAACTAATGGGGTTCCATCCATTAATCTCTATTTAACCTAAGTGATAAAAAGCACCATCTTGTACAATGGTGGCAAAAAAGGAGGTGCCAAGAACTTGTCAATATAGAAAAGTCCCTTTTCCTGATTGCATCCATCATGTAGCACTGATAAGATAAAGATTAGATGAACATACCAACCCTCTAATCTGCACTTCAAGTTTGGAGGATTTCAACATATATTTTGGGTATTTTAGCATTTGGGTATTTAGAATATATTTGTAATCATTGTAATATTTATAATAAAAAAAATATTCAAACAAATCTTTGTAATCATTTAAAGACAAAATGTATTTGAAGGAAATATTTGAATGAAGTATCAAGTTCCAACCCTATCTGTGAATATTTTTATTGTTTATAAAATTTATTTCCAAAATATTTAGCTATAGGCCATCTCATGTAGTTGTGCATTAACTCTAATGTCATTCTACTAAGCGACATCAGATTGTGTGAGTGTGCACTGTAACATGTAATTTTTGAAATTGTAGCATGAAGATTTTGTTGGCTCATTTTTTGTCCATTAATGTCCTTGGCATAAGCTTGGGGCATTAGAAAATCAATTGGAATATGCCTTGGTTTAGATTAGCATGTGCAAAATTAAACTTTGTGTCTGTGTAACTAAACTCCTTGCCTACAAAAATGAATTTGCTGAGCATATGATCTTGCTAAAATTTGATAACTGAAATTTCTCTTGCATTACCTTGTTGTACCTATGTCTAAATTGGAGTGGTGTCAAGAGACACCATATGGAACCTAATAGACAAGGGTTTGTTCTCCTATGATCAATTGAGCCTCTAAGAAAACAAATCTAACAACCATGAAAAATATTGAATATAGCGAGAAAGCATGTAGTATAACTAAGATGATGTAAGAAAATGATGTAGTTTTAATTTTTTAGTTATGCTCTTTATGGGTGTATTATCAATGCTTTTTGATCTAGATCTAGATTTAAAAAATAAACTAAGTCTTAGTTTCTTCGATTTGAGTAGCCATGTTAATTTATTGTATCTAAGGATCAATGGTATTAGAAGCATGCATGAAATTATGACAACAGGAGGTAGCAATCCTTATGTAATTAATGTGAGAAAAATTATGTTTTTTGTGTTGATTGCATCGAGGACAATGCAAATATTGTTCAATGTGAGAATATCAGAGATGCGTATGTTTCATGATGGGAAATGAAACAATTAATATCAATGCCTCCTTTTGAAGAAAATGATAATTTCGATGTCTACGATCCTCTATATTCAATTGATTATGAACGTGTGTCTGATTTAGTTGTTACAGGTATGTATTTAATTGATTAACTTAAAATTGATTTATATATTCTATGTACAAGTAAGTTTGATTCAAGCATGTTTATATATATTTAAATTTATATATATTAAAAATATATTTACAACTTTCGTAAACTTTACATGGTGTGTGTACTTGAGATATTTTTGCTATTGTTGCAGATCCTGACAATGTGGAAGGTTTAGATTACTATCTACTAAGGTGTACGTAACCAAAAAGCAAATTGGTGGAATCGATGACAAATGGTGATGGACAAGAGTATCCCATTGGATCAGTCATTATTGAAGGTACATATTATCAACAAATAAAGATAGATAGACATGGTATTATATTTGTTGATTATATGCCAAGACAAAAGGCTCTACATTATAATCACTTAGTTATAACAACAAAAATAAATTTAGAAACTTTACCTAAAAGAGGACATGCCAAACAAAAGTAGAGGTTGCTTATTGAAGATCATGAAAAGATTTTAGAGATAATTAAAGATAGAAAGGATCTAGATTATATGTACCAGGAGCTTTATTGTTTTTTGTATATATGTACATACATATGATTGGATATATATATACTCAAACTTTTAATAGATCTATCTAGATATCTATATTGATTGGACATGTGACATTATTTAGAATGGGTTTTTTTCAAAGGCCTGGTCATTTATTTATGTCCAATTGTATTTAAATTTGTTCCATGTGGAATTCATAATGTACATGTTAGATAATATATAAGCTTTCAATACAAAACCTAGTGACTTTAGATCATATATTTTGCTGTTAAATTCTTTTAAAAAATCAGTATCACTCATACCTAAATACTGACAAAACTTAAATCTAATCTTCATCTTCTGCCTCATTCTCAACAATGTTGAAATAGTGTAGCTCATATATGGTGCAGGAGCACCAACGGCTCAATGCAGCCTATACATAGCATTTTTGATTTGTCAATTTTGAGTTTGCAGCATGTGGTTTTGTTTTAGGAGCTTTTCAGTTTTCTTAAAATGCATTAGCAGGAGAAGCCTTTACTTTTGATCGGCCTATCAGCCCAAGTGAAATACAAGTCAAAGAATGTATGTTTGAAGGTGTTCAGCATTGGTTCAACCGATATGCATTGGTCACTTTGTTGGAGGTTTGAACTTCATCCGTTGGGTTCAACGGTTCAACAGTTCAGTAGCATCAGTTCATAGGTTCAATGGTTCAACTGGTTTGGTTCAACGGTTCAACAGTTTGGCAGCATCAGTTCATAGGTTCAATGGTTCAACAGGTTCAATTCAACGGTTCAATAGTTCGGCAACATTAGTTCATAGGTTCAATGGTTCAACAGGTTCATCAATATGGAATAGTGAAGTTGAAATCGGCATGAGAATTGTTATCGATGAGCGAAAAGAAAGCTACACCGATGGTTAAGGTCTAGTCGATAATAGTTATATCGGTGTAAGAAGTATGATCGGGAGAGATGATAAAAGGCTAACTGATAGACATTGTTTGGGCGATGGAAAGTTTATGAAATTCAAAGGCATCGGTGAGAAAGTAACTATCAGACAACGAGGATTAACTTATGTCGATAGTCATCAGTTTTGCCGATAGAATATGTCGAAGAGACATCATGGTAAGTCTTTCCGCCAACCAAGAAAATGTAGAGTTAAACCGGGCAGTTAGAATATGAACCGGTCTGGAAACTAAACCATCCTGTAATGGACATGAGCTAATCTATATGATGTAGCATTCTTTCTGTAAGGGGAAGAGGAGAAAGATTTTGGGGTTGAGAAGCATTTTGATGTAAGAAATAGTTTTGAATAAAAATCCAATTCATCAGTTCGACCAATTTGTGTATTTTTGTACAGTTTTCAGTTTGTTATTCTAAAGTAGATTAGTCATTTCTTTTTCTGCAATTTTGTTCTCTTTTGTAAACCATGACTCTGTATTGATGTTCCTCAAGTTCCTCTGTATAGTATGGAGGCCATCAAACAGAGTCATGCTTTTTGTTTGTTTTTCTTTTGTGCGGTGGTCAGATTGTCAACTAGAGGCAATGCATGCTTGTTCTAGGCAAGCTCAGTAAGGAGTCCGGCTAGATAGACAAGTAGGAGAATAGACTTGTAGGGGTGGAAAACAAAGATGAAGAAAGTGAGCACCAAGCAGTCAAGACCCTTGAATAGAGAGAGAAGGGTGGACAATGGGCTTAGAAAAGTTATGTGCCATTGAGGCAGTATCTTGTAAGCAGTGAGGATAAGGTATGCATCCCACACCAAGTAGAGTGATAGATTTTTCTATCTCTACAAAGAGTTGAGGAATTTAGCTGACATTTTTGTGTAGAAAGATGTCATGAGCACTTGAATTGGTAGAGAGGCTAGAGTTGTCCAGAGTCTTGAATTGATTCAAGATAGGTAGAATTGACATTCTAGAGTCCCTCCCTATCAAATTGGTATCAGAGCAGTAAGATTTGGGTTATTCCTAGATTGGAATAGACAGGTTGTATGTCATATACTAGTGAATCTGTAAGTTCAGTAAAAACGATGGTGACTAATGCAGAGTTAGCAAAGAAGGTTGAGGATCAAGAAGAGGAGAATAGGCTCCTACAGGAAAGATTGGCAGCAATGGAAAGTAGACTAGGTATAATGATGGAGAAGACTGAAGAAGTCAGGCAAAAGGCAAACAAGGAAAAAGGTGTGTCTATAGAAGATCAAGAGCCCACACTTGATCCTAAGTTGGAAGAAGAACCATTCTTGAAAGCTTTGAAAGCAATGAGTGGTAAAACATTGGAAGGAGTACCACTTTTCAGTGGGAAAATGGACCCAGATTTGGTCATGGAGTGGATAGAAGGACTTGAAAATCACTTTGAATGTGATGGTGTAAGCAAGGCACATAAAGTAAAGGTGGCCAAATCCAGACTCAGGGGAGCTGCCTTAACCTGGTGGAAATTTGTGTAGACTGAAAGAGCAAAAGAAGATAAGAAACCCATAGGTACTTGGAAGGGAATGGTAGCTAAAATCAAAGAAGCATATATGCCAGAAGATTATGAAATACAGCTGCACAGGAAGAGACAGAATCAGCGACAGAAGGAATTAGATGTCAGTGCATACACTGAAGAATTCCAAAAGCTATGCTTAAGGTCCAAAGTAATGGAGGATGAAAGCATAAAGGTAGCAAGGTACCTTAACGGTCTGAAGTGGAATATACAAGAAGAAATCAGTTTGTTGTGTCCTACAATAGTGCACAAATGCTATCAGCTGGCACTGAAAGTGGAGGAAAAGAACAAGAGGAAACAAGACTCAAATAGCAGAGGAAGAGGAAGAGGCAGAGATATCAGAGGACACAGAGGAAGTTTTGGTGGAAGGAATGCTGACAATAGATCCCAAGAAGAATCAAAACTCACAGAGCAGAGTGGGGAGTCGAGTGGTAGAGGAAACCACAAAGGAAGAGGATCTAACAGAGGAAGGTCAGGAGGATCAGGCAGAGGATCCTATTTCACCACCATGAAGTGTTACAACTGTGGTAATCTAGGTCATCCAGCGTATAGGTGTCCAGAAAAGGCCACATCCTCTTCTCAAGGAGGTGATAAGAGAAATCACACTGTCCAAGATAATACATCTAGTAGCCAGTCACCTGAGGTCAATCTGAACTCAGAAGATGGAGAGAACCTAATGATAAGGGGAACCTTGATGAAGGAACCAGTAAAGTCTGAACCAAGCCAGAGGAGAGCACTATTCAGAATCAAATGCAAGATTTTGAATAAGATATGTAAAATTATCATAGACTCAGGATCTACTGATAATATTATTTCTGATGAGGCGGTTAAGAAACTGAATTTGAAAAGAATAACTCATGCAAACCCATATAGAGTCACATGGTTGAATAAGGGTCAACATGTGGTAGTGAATGAACAAAGTTGGGTAGAGTTTAGTATAGGTGGCTATAAGGATAAGGTATTATGTGATATACTACCCATGGATGCATGCCATCTCTTATTGGGCACAGCATGGCAGTATGACCGAAAGGCAATACACGATGGTGAGAAGAATGCCTATTTTTTTAGAAGGATGGTGTCACCTATAAGATTCAGTCATTGGAGGATGAAGATGTAGTTTAGAGAAAGAGTCCTAATATCTTGGTTGTGAGTGGAAAAGAGTTTCTGAGTACTCTTAAGGAGGATGGTATTGGTTATGCCATCATAGTAAAACCCAAAGAAGGACAGCAAGATAAGAAGACAGAGATTCCCAAAGAGGTGCAGCCTATACTAGATAAGTATAAAGGCATAATCAGTGATGGTACATGAGCCACATTGCCTCCATAGAGAGCAATAAGCCATCAAATAGACCTGATTCCAGGGGCATCTTTGCCAAACAAGGCACCTTACAAGATGACTCCAGATCAGCACAAAGAGATTGACAGACAAGTGCAGGAGTTGCTAGATCAAGGATTTATCAGGAAGAGTATTAGTCCTTGTGTAGTACCCACAGTGTTGGCACCGAAGAAAGGAGGATCATGGAGATTATGCACAGATGCCAGAGCCATAAACAAAATAACTATAAGGTATAGATTTCCAATTCCTAGAATTGAAGATCTCATGGACTGTATTGGAAAAGCAAAGTACTTCACCAAGATAGACCTGAAGAGTGGTTACCACCAAATAAGAATCAAGGAAGGAGACGAGTGGAAGACAGCCTTCAAGACCACAAAAGGACTGTATGAGTGGCTTGTTATGCCATTCGGTCTATCAAATGCACCTAGAACCTTTATGAGACTCATGAATGAAGTCCTAAAGGATTATATTGGTAAATTAATAGTTGTTTTTCAGATGATATTCAAATTTTTAGTCAGACCAAGGAAGAACATCTAGAACATGTTTATACTATTTTGCAAAAATTACATGATGAACAACTAACCATCAATCTGGAGAAGTGTGAATTCATGAAGCAGGAATTTGTATACCTTGGTTTTGTGGTGTCCTAGGGAGAATTGAAGATGGACAAGTCAAAGGTAGAGGCAATCTTGAGCTAGCCTACTCCCAGAGCAACCACAGAGCTGAGAAGTTTCCATGGCTTAGCCCAGTTTTACAGAAAGTTTATCAAAAATTTCTATGGGATATGTGCACCCATGTTGGATACAATTAAGGGTGGAATGAAAGTAAAATTCAGATGGACACCAGCTGCAGATAGAAGTTTTGAATGGTTGAAGAAAGAGGTAGCAACACAACCTGTACTATCACTGCCTAGTTTTGATAAGCTATTTACTATTGAATGTGATGCAAGTAACATAGCTATAGGAGCAGTGTTAAATCAGGAGGATAGACCTGTAGCCTTTTTTAGTGAGAGGCTGAATAAGCAAAGAGTAAGTACTCTTCGTATGACTTAGAGTTGTATGCTCTAGTCCAAGCACTTAGGAAGTGGAGACATTATCTCCTACCTAAGGAATTTGTTGTCTACACAGATAACCAAGCCCTGAGTTTTCTGAACTCACAGGATAAGTTGAGCAGCAGACATATCAGGTGGATGGAGTACCTGCAATCCTACACTTTTATAATTAAGCATAAGAAGGGGCAGCTCAACAAAGTTGCAGATGCTTTGAGCAGGAGGTTGCTCATAGTGCAGGAAGTGCAGTTGAAGAGCATTGGAGTTGAAGACTTCAAGGATCTCTATAGAGATGATGAAGACTTTGCTGAGGCATATAAGGTATGTCAAGATTTTGAGAATCACTTTCACAGTGAGTGTGCAGATTTCACCTTACAGCAGGGATTGCTATTCAAAGGTGGACAATTATGTGTGCCAAGGGGATCTATGAGAGAAAATCTCATACAGGAGAAGCACAATGGCAGTCTGAGTGGCCATTTTGGTCTGAACAAAACACTGGAGCTAGTCCAAAGGTTCTATTATTGGCCAAGGATGCACAGAGACATCAGAAGGTATGTAGAGTAGTGTATCATATGTCAGAAGGCCAAGGGAACCACTTCAAATGCAGGACTGTACCAACCCTTGCCCATTCCTTCCAGGCCATGGGAATGTGTAAGTATGGATTTTGTAGTTGGTTTACCTAAGACTAAGACTGGTTATGATAGCATATATGTAGTTGTGGACAGGTTTAGCAAGATGAGTCATTTCATTCCCTGTAAAGTGACTCATGATGCCAGTCATATAGCACACTTGTTTTTCAGAGAAGTGATAAGGATTCATGGACTTCCAGCAAGCATTGTGTCTGACAGAGATGCTAAGTTCATGGGGTATTTCTGAAAAACTTAGTGGCAGAGATTAGGGACAAATTTATCTTTTAGCTCAGCATACCATCCACAAACAGATGGTAAGACAGAGGTGGTAAACTGGACACTGGGTAACCTATTAAGATGTATAACCAAGTAATATGGGCAGAGCTGGGATCAAGTCATTCATCAGGCAGAATTTGCCTATAATGATAGTGTGAATAGGACTACTGGTAAGAGTCCATTCAAAATAGTCTATGGAATGCACCCCAAAGGTGTATGTGAGCTCAGGAATATGGGAAACATGAAGAACAGAAGTGGTCATGCAGAGGATTTTGCACAATCCATGAAAGAAGTACATGAACAGGTGAAGAAAACCTTGACAGAAAACACACAGAAGATCAAGGACAAAGTAGATGCCCATAGGAAGGACATCCATTTTGAAGTTGGTGATCTCGTTATGGTGCACCTGAACAAAGCCATACTGCAAAAGGTAATGCCAACCAAACTGCAAATGTGAAGAATTGGTCCTTGCAGATTACTAAACAAGTATGGTAATAATGCATACAAGATTGAATTGCCAGAAGACCCGACAATCTCACCAGTATTTAATGTTCAAGACCTGGTGCAATACAGGGGTCCTCAGTTAGTAGCAAATGGATCCATTTCAGAGAAGGAATAGACAGTCAAAGATGTGACTTTGCCACTAAAACCCAAACTATAGGTAGAGAGAATACTGGATTCAAGAGTACAGAAGCAAACCAGACATGGTGTCTACATGGAGCATTTGGTCAAATGGAAGCAGTTGCCTGAAGCAGAAGCTACCTGGGTTGCAGAGTCAGAATTCAAAAAGAGGGGCATTGATTTTGTCTCATTGTTACTGGAGGTGACCTAGCTTCTTTCCGCACAGGGGGAGTATGGTGCAGGAGCACCAAGGGCTCAATGTAGCCTGTACATAGCATTTTTGATTTATCAATTTTGGGTTTGCAGCATGTGGATTTGTTTTAGGAGCTTTTTAGTTTTCTTAAAATGCATTGGTGGGAGAAGCCTTTCCTTTTGATCGGCCTATCGGCCCAAGTGAAATACAAGTCAAAGAATGTATGTTTGAAGGTGTTCAGCATTGGTTCAACTGATATGCATTGGTCACTTTGTTGAAGGTTTGAACTTCGTCTATCGGGTTCAATGGTTCAACAGTTCGACAGCATCAGTTCATAGGTTTAATGGTTCAACAGGTTCGGTTCAACGGTTCAACAGTTCGGCAGCATCAGTTCATAGGTTCAATAGTTCAACAGGTTTGGTTCAATGGTTCATCAGTTCGGTAGCATCAGTTCATAGGTTCAATGGTTCAACAGGTTCATCAATATGGAATGGTGAAGTTGAAATCGACATGAGAATCGTTATCGGTGAGCTAAAAGAAAGCTACACCAATGGTTAAGGTCTAGTCGATAATAGTTATATCGGTGTAAGAAGTATGATCGGGAGAGATGATAAAAGTCTGACTGATAGACATTGTTTGGGCGATGGAAAGTTTATGAAATTCAAAGGCATCGGTGAGAAAGTAACTATCGGACAACGAGGATTAACTTATGCCGATAGTCATCAATTTTGCCAATAGAATATGTCAGAGAGACATCATGGTAAGTCTTGCCACCAACCAAGAAAATGCAGAGTTAAACCGGGCAGTTAGAATACGAACCAGTCTGGAAACTAAACCATCCTATAATGGACATGAGCTAATCTATATGATGTAGCATTCTTTCTGTAAGGGGAAGAGGAGAAAGATTTTGGGGTTAAGAAGCATTTTGATGTAAGAAATAGTTTTGAATAAAAATCCAATTCATCAGTTCGACCAATTTGTGTGTTTTTGTACAATTTTTAGTTTGTTATTCTGAAGTAGATTAGTCATTTCTTTTTCTACAATTTTGTTCTCTTTTGCAAACCATGACTCTGTATTGATGTTCCTCAAGTTCCTCTGTTAAGTATGGAGGCCATCAAACAGAGTCATGCTTTTTGTTTGTTTTTCTTTTGTGGGGTGGTCAGATTGTCGACTAGAGGCAATACATGCTTGTTCTAGGCAAGCTCAGTAAGGAGTCCGACTAGATAGACAAGTAGGAGTATAGACTTGCAGGGGTGGAAAATAGAGACAAAGAAAGTGAGCACCAAGCAGTCAAGACCCTTGAATAGAGAGAGAAGGGTGGACAACGGGCTCAAAAAAGTTATGTGCCATTGAGGCAGTATCTTGGAAGCAGTGAGGATAAGGTATGTGTCCCACACCAAGTAGACTGATAGAGTTTTCCATCTCTGCAAAGAGTTGAGGAATTTAGCTGACATTTTTGTGTAGAAAGATGTCATGAGCACTTGAATTGGTAGAGAGGCTAGAGTTGTCCAGCGTCTTGAATTGATTCAAGATAGGTAGAATTGACATTCTAGAGTCCCTCCCTATCAAATTGGTATAAGAGCAGTAAGAATTGGGTTATTCCTAGATTGGAATAGATGGGTTGTATGTCATCAACCAGTGAATCTGTAAGTTCAGTAAAAATGATGGTGACTAATGCAGAGTTAGCAAAGAAGGTTGAGGATCAAGAAGAGGAGAATAGGGTCCTACAGGAAAGATTGGCAGCAATGGAAAGTAAACTGGGTATAATGATGGAGAAGACTGAAGAAGTCAGGCAAAAGGTAAACAAGGAAAAGGTGTGTCTATAGAAGATGAAGAGCCCACACCTGATCCTAAGTTGGAAGAAGAACCATTCTTGAAAGCTTTGAAAGCAATGAGTGGTAAAACATTGGAAGGAGTACCACTTTTCAGTGGGAAAATGGACCCAGATTTGGTCATGGAGTGGATAGAAGGACTTGAAAATCACTTTGAATGTGATGGTGTAAGTGAGGCACATAAAGTAAAGGTGGCCAAATCCAGACTCAGGGGAGCTGCCTTAACCTAGTGGAAATTTGTGTAGACTGAAAGAGCAAAAGAAGATAAGAAGCCCATAGGTACTTGGAAGGGAATGGTAGCTAAAATCAAAGAAGCATATATGCCAGAAGATTATGAAATACAGCTGCACAGGAAGAGACAGAATCAGCGACAGAAGGAATTAGATGTCAGTGCATACACTGAAGAATTCCAAAAGCTATGCTTAAGGTCCAAAGTAATGGAGGATGAAAGCATAAAGGTAGCAAGGTACCTTAACGGTCTGAAGTGGAATATACAAGAAGAAATCAGTTTGTTGTGTCCTACAATAGTGCACAAATGCTATTAGCTAGCACTGAAAGTGGAGGAAAAGAACAAGAGGAAACAAGACTCAAATAGCAGAGGAAGAGGAAGAGGCAGAGAGAACAGAGGACACAGAGGAAGTTTTGGTGGAAGGAATGCTAACAATAGATCCCAAGAAGAATCAAAACTCACAAAGCAGAGTGGGGAGTCGAGTGGTAGAGGAAACCACAGAGGAAGAGGATCTAACAGAGGAAGGTTAGGAGGATCAGGCAAAGGATCCTATTTCACCACCATGAAGTGTTACAACTGTGGTAATCTAGGTCATCCAGCGTATAGGTGTCCAGAAAAGGCCACATCCTCTTCTCAAGGAGGTGATAAGAGAAATCACTATGTCCAAGATAATACATCCAGTAGCCAGTCACCTAAGGTCAGTCTGAACTCAGAAGATGGAGAGAACCTAATGATAAGGAGAACCTTGATGAAGGAACCAGTAAAGTCTAAACGAAGCCAGAGGAGAGCACTATTCAGAATCAAATGCAAGATTTTGAATAAGGTATGTAAAATTATCATAGACTCAGGATCTACTGATAATATTATTTCTGATGAGGTGGTTAAGAAACTGAATTTGAAAAGAATAACTCATGCAAACCCATATAGAGTCACATGGTTGAATGAGGGTCAACATGTGGTAGTGAATGAACAAAATTGGGTAGAGTTTAGTATAGGTGGCTATAAAGATAAGGTATTATGTGATATACTACCCATGGATGCATGCCATCTCTTATTGGGCACACCATGGCAGTATGACCGAAAGGCAATACACGATGGTGAGAAGAATGCCTATTCTTTTTAGAAGGATGGTGTCACCTATAAGATTCAGTCATTAGAGGATGAAGATGCAGTTTAGACAAAGAGTCCTAATATCTTGGTTGTGAGTGGAAAAGAGTTTCTGAGTACTCTTAAGGAGGATGGTATTGGTTATGCCATCATAGTAAAACCAAAAGAAGGACAGCAGGATCAAAAGACAGAGATTCCCAAAGAGGTGCAACCTATACTGGATAAGTATAAAGGCATAATCAGTGATGGTACATGAGCCACATTGCCTCCATAGAGAGCAATAAGCCATCAAATAGACCTGATTCCAGGGGCATCTTTGCCAAACAAGGCACCTTACAAGATGACTCTAGATCAGGACAAAGAGATTGCCAGGCAAGTGCAGGAGTTGCTAGATCAAGGATTTATCAGGAAGAGTATTAGTCCTTGTGCAGTACCCACAGTGTTGGCACTGAAGAAAGGAGGATCATGGAGATTATGCACAGATGCTAGAGCCATAAACAAAATAACTATAAGGTATAGATTTCCAATTTTGAGAATTGAAGATCTCATGGACTGTATTGGAAAAGCAAAGTACTTCACCAAGATAGACCTGAAGAGTGGTTACCACCAAATAAGAATCAAGGAAGGAGATGAGTGGAAGACAACCTTCAAGACCATAGAAGGACTGTATGAGTGGCTTGTTATGCCATTCGGTCTATCAAATGCACCTAGCACCTTTATGAGACTCATGAATGAAGTCCTAAAGGATTATATTGGTAAATTCATAGTTGTTTTTCTAGATGATATTCTAATTTTTAGTCAGACCAAGGAAGAACATCTAGAACATGTAAATACTGTTTTGCAAAAATTACATGATGAACAAATAACCATCAATTTGGAGAAGTGTGAATTCATGAAGCAGGAATTGGTATACCTTGGTTTTGTGGTGTCCTAGGGAGAATTGAAGATGGACAAGTCAAAGGTAGAGGCAATCTTGAGCTGGCCTACTCCCAGAGCAACCACAGAGGTGAGAAGTTTCCATGGCTTAGCCCAGTTTTAGAGAAAGTTTATTAGAAATTTCAATGGGATATGTGCCCCCATGTTGGATACAATTAAGTGTGGAATGAAAGCAAAATTCAGATGGACACCAGCTGTAGATAGAAGTTTTGAATGGTTGAAGAAAGAGGTAGCAACACAACCTGTACTATTGCTGCCTAGTTTTGATAAGCTATTTACTATTGAATGTGATGCAAGTAACATAGCTATAGGAGCAGTGTTAAATCAGGAGGATAGACCTGTAGCCTTTTTTAGTGAGAGGCTGAATGAAACAAAGAGTAAGTACTTTTCGTATGACTTAGAGTTGTATGCTCTAGTCCAAGCACTTAGGAAGTGGAGACATTATCTCCTACCTAAGGAATTTGTTGTCTACACAGATAACCAAGCCCTGAGTTTTCTGAACTCATAGGAAATGTTGAGCAGCAGACATATCAAGTGGATGGAGTACCTGCAATCCTACACTTTTATAATTAAGCATAAGAAGGGGTAGCTCAACAAAGTTGCAGATGCTTTGAGCAGGAGGTTACTCACAGTGCAGGAAGTGCAGTTGAAGAGCATTGGAGTTGAAGACTTCAAGGATCTCTATAGAGATGATGAAGACTTTGTTGAGGCATACAAGGTATGTCAAGATTTTGAGAATCACTTTCACAGTGAGTTTGCAGATTTCACCTTATAGTAGGGATTACTATTCAAAGGTGGACAATTATGTGTGCGAAGGGGATCTATAAGAGAAAATCTCATACAGGAGAAGCACAATGGTAGTCTGAGTGGCCATTTGGTCTGAACAAAACACTAGAGCTAGTCCAAAGGTTCTATTATTAGCCGAGGATGCACAGAGACATCAGAAGGTATGTAGAGTAGTGTATCGTATGTCAGAAGGCTAAGGGAAGCACTTCAAATGCAGGACTGTACCAACCCTTGCCCATTTCTTCCAGGCCATGGGAATGTGTAAGTATGGATTTTGTAGTTAGTTTACCTAAGACTAAGACTGGTTATGATAGCATATATGTAGTTGTGGATAGGTTTAGCAAGATGAGTCATTTCGTTCGCTGTAAAGTGACTCATGATGCTAGTCATATAGCACACTTGTTTTTCAGAGAAGTGATAAGGATTCATGGACTTCTAGCAAGCATTGTGTCTGACAGAGATGCTAAGTTCATGGGGCATTTTTGGAAAACTTTGTGGTAGAGATTAGGGACAAATTTATCTTTCAGCTCAGCATACCATCCACAAACAGATGGTCAGATAGAGGTGGTAAACCAGACATTGGGTAACCTATTAAGATGTATAACCAAGTAATATGGGCAGAGCTGGGATCAAGTCATTCATTAGGCAGAATTTGCCTATAATGATAGTGTGAATAGGACTACTGGTAAGATTCCATTCGAAATAGTCTATGAAATGCACCCCAGAGGTGTATGTGAGCTCATGAATATGGGAAACACGGAGAACAGAAGTGGTCATGCAGAGGATTTTGCACAATCCATGAAAGAAGTACATGAATAGGTGAAGAAAACATTGACAGAAAACACACAGAAGATCAAGGACAAAGTAGATGCCCATAGGAAGGACATCCATTTTGAAGTTGGTGATCTCGTTATGGTGCAACTGAACAAAGGCAGATTGTAGAAGGGAATGCCAACCAAACTGTAAATGCAAAGAATTGGTCCTTGCAGAATCTTGAACAAGTATGGTAACAATGCACACAGGATTGAATTGCTAGAAGACCTGGCAATCTCTCCAGTATTTAATGTTCAAGACCTGGTGCAATACAGGGGTCCTCAGTCAATAGCAAATGGATCCATTTCAGAGAAGGAATAGATAGTCAAAGATGTGACTTTGCCACTAAAACCCAAACTACAGGCAGAGAGAATACTGGATTCAAGAGTACAGTGATGGTGATAGTTTGTCATTGATGTCAAAAGGTATTGAGAAAGTTGTTCATGATCATGCATTTCATAGTTGTTCACATAGTATTGAAGGATGTTGTCAGTTGGGATTGAATTGATAAATGGATGATAATATTACAAGTGTTTGATAACATTCATGTACCAAACATGCTTACTATATTGGTGTTTGTAGTGCTTACAGGATCACATGAATACATTGATGTTACTTTATTACAGTTGGAAGGAAATAGAATTGATAGTAAGAGTTTCTTGTTTCAGGATGAAATTGATCATAAGTTTGGAAATGTGATGTCATACAGTTGAGGTCACAGGTTGTGCTCAAGATAGTGGGATCTTGCTTTATGTTATGTTTACATGATACTTGTTGATGGTTGAAGTCCATTTTTCTAATGTCTCCATGTTGCATGAACAAGATGCAAAGTGTAGGGTGTGCTTATATCATCTTCACAAGTTGATATGTTTAATGCATAAGATCAGGTGTCTTGTTATGTTTGGTGTAGATCTCTCTTCACTCATATCAAATCTTGAGCAGGATTGAGAAGTTGATCTTCATAATACTCATATCTTCACTTGAATGAATTCAGGGATTGAATAACTATGCTTCAAAGAGTTATCAAATGAAGTGGTCAAAGGTTCTCAAAGATATCAATGATATAGTCAATTTTTCATTATTCAAGGTGTGATTGAAGCTTGAGACAAATGAAATGGAGTTGTTGTTCTTTCACCTCTCACATTCTACATGATCCTGCTGATTAGAAACTCTGATATACTCCTACATGTCTTCATAAGCTTGTAAATTCTCAAAAATTACTAAGTCACTAAAATCCCATTCTTGCCCATTGTGTGGTATATGCTCTTTTGTTTTTAAATAGTCATTGACGTTTTATCACAGGTTTAATTACTTAAAAAAACCTGCTAAAGGGCTCTTTTAGCATATATGTCACCGGCCCCTTCCTCTAGCAGACCGGTATCATAGGTGGATCAGTGAGCGCATGGTAAGTGATAACCACATTTGTTTTATTAAAAGCTCGACATTAGGAATGATTTTGCAAAGTGGGAGATCGACATTAGAAATGTTTTTGTCTTGAAGTTTCCTTTTGAAAGGAAAAGTCTTCTCTTCGGTGTAAAAGCTTTATTGTATAAAGCATAAAATGCATTTAGAAAAGGCACGATTTATGCCTTAAGATTTAAAAAAAAATAATTGATTATTTTATATTGGAAACCATGTTAAGGAGGTGCATATTTTGTGTAAAGCATCATAATTAGAAAATTCTTATTTTCCATCGAATAATATGGAGATGAAAATGGTTTTCACAAGGAGATTTTTTTTACTTTTTCTAAATGTGAGAAGAGATAATTTTTATGGTAATTTTTGAAGAGATTTTTTTGGTGATTTTGGAATCAGTAAAGGTGATTTTTTTTTAAGAAGAGAATTGAAGATATTGAAGAATTTTTTTTAGAGGCAAATTAAGTTTGGAGATACAGAGAGGATGAAAGATTTTTTTGCAGATAAAAAAAAAGTTGAAGGACATTCAATGCAAAGGCAAAATAATTTTTTGAAGTCTTATGAAAGGATTATGAAGATAATATGAAAGATTTTCTTGTGAGAAAATAAATGAAGATTTATTTATTTATTTGCAATTAGAGAATGAGAATGTGTTTTTTGCAGGAATATGAATCAAAATTTGAGCAGATTGAAGGGAATTTCAAAATGAAATATTTTTATGACAAGACAATTTGGTATTATCTTACAGATTGAGGAGATGATTTTATTGAAGGAATATGAAAAGTGTCCCTCTGAACTTGTTTATTACTTCCAGTGAAGATTCAGTTTGCTAGTGAGGCCTTGTATTAGCCAGTGAGGCTTGTAGGTTAGTGAGACCTATTTGTTTACCAGTGAGGTATATTAGTGTTGGAAGTGGGTGCTTCTGTTGGTATTGGAGTTGGTGCTCCTAGATACAATTTGTATTGCCAGTGAGGCATGTTTTTCAGTTAAGCCAGTGAGGCAATTCTGGAGTGGTTTTTCTACCCCTGGAGGGCTTTCCACTCGTGCAATTCTTGTGTCTTGATCTTCTTTCTGTGGTTGTATGTTTTACTCATGAGTTTTTGTTTTTCATTCTGAGTTATGTGCACACGTATTTGAGAAATCAATGATATCTCTCTCTCCTTGTACTCTGCAAGTTAAAGTTTTTAAAAAGATTAGAAATTTCACACAACACTGATTCACCCCGCCTCTTAGTGTTGTCCTTGACTCCTACAATTGTTATCAGAGCCAGTTTCCCTCTTGTAGCTTAATCAGCTTGGGTAGGTCCTGTGTGTGGAGTTCAATGGGTAAGTGCAGGAGAAATAAGAACATGAGAAATGTTAAGATTCATTCTGGTCAAAAGACACAAAAGACATCATTCATATCAAATCCATATGTTAATAAAGATGTTCTCCATGTTAAGTCTGATATTATCTTAGAAGAAAAGGCTTCAGATGTTCCTCAGTTTGATGGTTCAAATTTTTCAGTTTGGTATGTTAGAAATGTTAGAATGCAAGTGTATTTATCCTCCTTAGGATATGATGTTTTAATGTCAGTTGAGAATTGTAATTCTGGAAATAACAAAGAAGCTCTTGAATGTAATGATATTGCAAAGAAGGCTATATTATCTGCTCTATCTAATGATGTTATTTATAAATTTATGGATTGTGTTACAGCTCAAGATATGTGGAGGAGATTGAAAATAATTTACCAAGATAATGATAAAAAAGAGGACACTCTGGTGTGTGAAGAGAGTGGCATTGAAAGGCAATCACATGAAGAAGTTGAGACCCAATCAAATTTAGAAGATGATGATGATCAGGATTATGATGAACAAGACTGTGAGATTGATCTGGAAGGAGAGCTCATATATGCTCTAACTGAACTCAAGAATTATAAGAAGGAAAACAAGAAATTAATGTTGTAATTGCAGCAAGAAAGAGTTTTAAAAGACAAAGCTCTTACAGATCTTGAAGATACTAGAACCCTGATTGTAGACTTGAAGAATCAAGCAAGTGAATCAAACAAATTGATTGTCAGTTTGAAATCAGAAATTGAAGAAGCTAAGAGGATAGCTGATGTCTCAATATCTAACCTTGAAGTTGCAAGGATTGAGAATCTAAAACTAGAGAGTGATATTATCAATCTAAGAAAAGAGTATGATGGCCTCAAAGCTTTATCTAAGAAGTATAAGGAGTTTGAAGAAAGCACAAGCAAGCTATATAAGATGCTTGGTAAACAAAAACTATATGGAGACACTACTGGACTTGGTTTTGAAGAAGGAGAATGTTCAAAAGCTAGAGAGACTCCCAGAAAGAAGATTGATTTGAATGTTGTCACTAAAAACAAAATGCATTATCAAAGAAAAAGAAATGCTCCTGTTAGACAAGCATACATGTACAGGTATAACTATTCTTTTAATGGTTTTTGTTATACTTGTAATCAATTTGGGCACAAATTAGTTAGTTGCAGAAGAAATACTGATACTATTTGTTATAAGTGCAATAATGTTGGACACATACAAAGAAATTGCAAAATGCATAGAAGGTATAATCCTACAGAGAAGCTTAATATCAGTGCTCAAAGGTATTATCAGTCATTTGGTTATGATTATAACATAGTTTGTTATAATTGCAATTCTTTTGGTCATAAAGCTCATAGTTGCAGAAAAGGATCATCTAATTTGATAGGTTGGAAATGGAAAGAGGCAGAAAAGGTTTGGAGAAAGAAAGCACCTATAAAAGTGTGGAAGCAAAAATAGAATCATGAGAAGGTAAATCCCAAACTTGTGCATCCACCACAAGTTACATCATCAGTTGCATAACAGATAGCATGATGTGAGGGGGAGTTGTTCTTGTCTTATCACTTTTCCCCAAGAAGTTAAAGGAGGAGTTCAATTGATGTTTATCAACTTGATGATCTTGTTTTGTTTAACTTGCTTATCTGATAATGATATGAAGTTTTTGATGATATTGAGTTTCAATGTATGTCAGGTATGTTAGGTGTATGTTAGGTGTTCATAATCAGTGACATGTTTACTGGATCATATTTGATATTTACATGATTAAGTTGACATATGCTTCAGTTAAGGTGTTCTCAAGGAACTCTCATCTGCATTTGGTGTTACAGGAAGTACTTTATGGTTAAATTAATTCATGTTGATTGCAATATATACCAGGATTGACATTGTTGCAAAGTGTTGTTACAGGAAGAGTTTGATGGTGAAAGTTGTGCAATCTTGAGTGTTCTTAAGAAGTTCTCTTGAGATGTTAGCGTGTGTTGGTTGAGGAAGTTGCAAATGAAAGAAGTCAATTGATTTGTTTTTGCAAAGGTATTGATAATGGTTGTCAGATTTGACAATGTGTTATAAAAAGATGTACAGGAACAACAGGATGGTCTTCATTCTTTTCATGTCAAAAAGGATGTGCAAGAATAGATTGGTTGCAGAATAAATGTTCATGATCATTGGTATAATAATTTGACATGTTCTTCCTCATTAATATGGTTTAGAAAGGTTTGGTGGTTTCAGGTATGAGCTTCAAGTTATGATAATCTAGAGTTTCTTATGACATTGATGGTGAATTTTGTATCAGAGGCAAGTAAAGGTCTTATAAAAAATGGTCATCTTGGCATCTTGTGTTGAGAACTGTGTGATAAGGAGTCTTCATTTTTTTTCTGCAAATTTGTTCATCAAAGAGTATTGGTATGTTTATGATTTCTTTGCAAAAGTGTTCAGAAGGTTGAATATCAGTAATTGGATAGTATACTTCAGGTTGATATGTTGCTTCAGGACTATTTCAGGAAGTGGATCAGTGCTGAGTTGAGTTGAGTTATATTGTTTATTCTTGTCAGTATTCACCAGTGGTATTTATGAACAGTGATTTGTTTGTGATCTTTAACACAGGGGAGGCAAATAGATTCATTGGAGATTTGTCATGTGGGTCAAAAAGTGTTGTTAATTGAAGAAGGATTGTTGTTTTGAAAGTTTGTCTTTCAATCACATGTGATGTCATCCAGAGTGTGTTATTCTTCATTTTTAGACTGGTATTGTGCATCAGATGTAAGTTTCATGTTTTTTTTTCCTCAAGTTTAAAAAGTTGATGTTCAGGAAAAGTTTAGCAAATTTGCATTCAGTGCCTTCAATACTTTGAAAGACAAGTGGTATCAAGATTTTGGTAAGTGGTTCTAAATTTTTGGTTGAAGATAACAAGTTAACAGGAGTTTATGTCTTCAAATCCCTCATAAAGCAATGTGTTTGTAAATGTTATGATCAAGCTTTAACATCTTTCAGTGGAGTTATTTTCACAGGGGGAGAAAATTTTTTAGTCTTTGTCATCAGATGTCAAAAAGGGGGAGAAAGAAAAATTGCATTAGGTGGTTTTGCCATCAATGACAAAGGGGGAGATTGATGGTGATAGTTTGTCATTGATGTCAAAAGGTATTGAGAAAGTTGTTCATGATCATGCATTTCACAGTTGTTCACATAGTATTGAAGGATGTTGTTAGTTGGGATTGAATTGATAAATGGATGATAATATTACAAGTGTTTGATAACATTCATGTACCAATCATGCTTACTATATTGGTGTTTAAAGTGCTTACAGAATCACATGAATACATTGATGTTACTTTATTACAGTTGGAAGGAAATAGAATTGATAGTAAGAGTTTCTTGTTTCAGGATGAAATTGATCATAAGTTTGGAAATGTGATGTCATACAGTTGAGGTCACAGGTTGTGCTCAAGATAGTGGGATCTTGCTTTATGTTATGTTTACATGATACTTGTTGATGGTTGAAGTCCATTTTTCTAATGTCTCCATGTTGCATGAACAAGATGCAAAGTGTAGGTTGTACTTATATCATCTTCACAAGTTGATATGTTTAATGCATAAGATCAGGTGCCTTGTTATGTTTGGTGTAGAGCTCTCTTCACTCATATCAAATCTTGAGCAGGATTGAGAAGTTGATCTTCATAATACTCATATCTTCAATTGAATGAATTCAGGGATTGAATAACTATGCTTCAAAGAGTTGTCAAATGAAGTGGTCAAAGGTTCTCAAAGATATCAATGATATAGTCAATTTTTCATTATTCAAGGTGTGATTGAGGCTTCAGACAAATGAAGTGGAGTTGTTCTTTCACCTCTCACATTCTACATGATCCTGCTGATTAGAAACTCTGATATACTCCTACATGTCTTCATAAGCTTGTAAATTCTCAAAAATTACTAAGACACTAAAATCCCATTCTTGCCCATTGTGTGGTATATGCTCTTTTGTTTTTAAATAGTCATTGACTTTCTATCACATGTTTAATTACTTAAAAAAACCTGCTAAAGGGCTCTTTTAGCATATATGTCACCGGCCCCTTCCTCTAGCAAACCGGTATCATAGGTGGATCAATGAGCGCATGGTAAGTGATAACCACATTTATTTTATTAAAAGCTCGACATTAGGAATGATTTTGCAAAGTGGGAGATTGACATTAGAAATCTTTTTGTCTTGAAGTTTCCTTTCGAAAGTAAAAGTCTTCTCTTCGGTGTAAAAGCTTTATTGTATAAAGCATAAAATGCATTTAGAAAAGGCACGATTTATGCCTTAAGATAAAAAAAAAAAACAATTGATTATATTATATTGGAAACCATGTTAAGGAGGTGCATATTTTGTGTAAAGCATCATAATTAGAAAATTCTTATTTTCCATCGAATAATATGGAGATGAAAATGGTTTTCACAAGGAGATTTTTTTTGCTTTTTCTAAATGTGAGAAGAGATTTTTTTAATGGTAATTTTTGAAGAGATTTTTTTGGTGATTTTGGAATCAGTAAAGGTGATTTTTATTTAAGAAGAGAATTGAAGATATTGAAGAATTTTTTCAGAGGCAAATTAAGTTTGGAGATACAGAGAGGATGAAAGATTTTTTTGCAGATAAAAAAAAAGTTGAAGGACATTCAATGCAAAGGCAAAATAATTTTTTAAAGTCTTATGAAAGGATTATGAAGATAATATGAAAGATTTTCTTGTGAGAAAATAAATGAAGATTTATTTATTTATTTGCAATTAGAGAATGAGAATGTGTTTTTTGCAGGAATATGAATCAAAATTTGAGCAGATTGAAGGGAATTTCAAAATGAAATATTTTTATGACAAGACAATTTGGTATTATCTTACAGATTGAGGAGATGATTTTATTGAAGGAATATGAAAAGATCTTGCAGATGGATTAGCGTTTGGATTTCTTGATGTTTTTATTATTGCAAATAAAAGGGTTTTTGATTTACAGAGAGAATGTGAAATGTTTTGTTTGCAGAGAAGATGTAAATGATTATAAATATATAATAGTTTTGCAGGTGGATTAATAAGATTGAGTGAGAGATGTTGTGTAGATCAATGATGAACTGACAGGGATCAAATACAGATATAGAGATTGACAAGATGATCAGAAAGACAATATGCTATTGCAATGACAATCAGGTGCATGAATCATGAATTTGATTGATCAAGACATTGAAATTAGTAAGACAGAGATGAAACATACAGAGTATGCAATGTGGTTGAGAGGATCCAGAAAAAGGATTGATTTTGAATAGAATGGCCATTTGACAGACATATTTTTTTATTGAATGAAACAGAGTGTCCCTCTGAACTTGTTTATTACTTCCAGTGAAGATTCAGTTTGCCAGTGAGGCCTTGTATTAGCCAGTGAGGCTTGTAGGTTAGTGAGACCTATTTGTTTACCAGTGAGGTATATTAGTGTTGGAAGTGGGTGCTTCTGTTGGTATTGGAGTTGGTGCTCCTAGATACAATTTGTATTGCCAGTGAGGCATGTTTTTCAGTTAAGCCAGTGAGGCAATTCTGGAGTGGTTTTTCTACCCCTGGAGGGTTTTCCACTCGTGCAATTCTTGTGTCTTGATCTTCTTTCTGTGGTTGTATGTTTTACTCATGAGTTTTTGTTTTTCATTCTCAGTTATGTGCACATGTATTTGAGAAATCAATGATAGCTCTCTCTCCTTGTACTCTGCAAGTTAAAGTTTTTAAAAAGATTAGAAATTTCACACAACACTGATTCACCCCCCCTCTCAGTGTTGTCCTTGACTCCTACATATAGAAGCAAACCAGACATGGTGTCTACATGGAGCATTTGGTCAAATGGAAGTAGTTGCCTGAAGCAGAAGCTACCTGGGTTGCAGAGTCAGAATTCAAAAAGAGGGGCATTGATTTTGTCTCATTGTCACCAGAGGTGACCTAGCTTCTTTCCGCATAGGGGGAGTATGGTGCAGGAGCACCAAGGGCTCAATGCAGCCTATACATAGCATTTTTGATTTGTCAATTTTGGATTTACAGCATGTGGTTTTGTTTTAGGAGCTTTTTAGTTTTCTTAAAATGCATTGGTGGGAGAAGCCTTTACTTTTGATTGGCCTATTGGCCCAAGTGAAAAACAAGTCAAAGAATGTATGTTTGAAGGTGTTCGGCATTAGTTCAACCAATATGCATTGGTCACTTTGTTGAAGGTTTGAACTTCATCCGTCAGGTTCAACTATTCAATAGTTCGGCAGCATCAGTTCATAGGTTCAATGGTTCAACAGGTTCGGTTCAACGGTTCAACAGTTTAGCAGCATCAGTTCATAGGTTCAATGGTTCAACAGGTTCGGTTCAACGGTTCAACAGTTCGGCAGCATCAATTCATAGGTTCAATGGTTCAACAGGTTCATCAATATGGAATGGTGAAGTTGAAATCAGCATGAGAATCGTTATCGGTGAGCGAAAAGAAAGCTAGACCAATGGTTAAGGTCTAGCTGATAATAGTTATATCAGCGTAAGAAGTATGATCAGGAGAGATGATAAAAGTCTGACCAATAGACATTGTTTGGGCGATGGAAAGTTTACGAAATTCAAAGGCATCAATGAGAAAGTAACTATCGGACAACGAGGATTAACTTATGGTGATAGTCATCAGTTTTGCTGATAGAATATGTCAGAGAGACATCATGGTAAGTCTTGCCGCCAACCAAGAAAATGCAGAGTTGAACCGGGCAGTTAGAATACGAACCGGTCTAGAAACTAAACCGTCTTGTAATGGACATGAGCTAATCTATATGATGTAGCATTCTTTCTGTAAGGGGAAGAGGAGAAAGATTTTGGGGTTGAGAAGCATTTTGATGTAAGAAACAGTTTTGAATAAAAATCCAATTCATCAGTTCGACCAATTTGTGTATTTTTGTACAGTTTTTAGTTTGTTATTCTAAAGTAGATTAGTCATTTCTTTTTCTGCAATTTTGTTCTCTTTTGCAAACCATGACTCTGTATTGATGTTCCTCAAGTTCCTCTGTACAGTATGGAGGCCATCAAATAGAGTCATGCTTTTTGTTTGTTTTTCTTTTGTGGGGTGGTCGGATTGTCGACTAGAGGCAATGCATGCTTGTTCTAGGCGAGCTCAGTAAGGAGTCTGGCTAGATAGACAAGTAGGAGAATAGACTTGCAGGGGTGGAAAATAGAGATGAAGATAGTGAGCACCAAGCAGTCAAGACCCTTGAACAGAGAGAGAAGGGTGGACAACGGGCTCAGAAAAGTTATGTGCCATTGAGGCAATATCTTGGAAGCAGTGAGGATAAGGTATGCATCCCACACCAAGTAGAGTGATAGATTTTTCCATCTCTGCAAAGAGTTGAGGAATTTAGCTGACATTTTTGTGTAGAAAGATGTCATGAGCACTTGAATTGGTAGAGAGGCTAGAGTTGTCCAGCGTCTTGAATTGATTCAAGATAGGTAGAATTGACATTCTAGAGTCCCTCCCTATCAGTATACATTGCGATCCTTATTGGAAGCTATCACTTGTAGCCAATCCCTGACATTATCCTTATTGGAATGTATAGGCATGTTTTAATTTCTTTTCTTTCATTTAGAGTACCAACCATGATTTTCTATGTATGACATTTATAAGAGAATTGTAGCAGCTAACTCTTTATAGTTTAAAACATTAGTATCACTCATACCTAAATACTGATAAAATTTAAATCTAATCTTCATCTTCTTCCTCATTCTCAGCAATGTTGAAATAGCATAGCTCGTATACATTTCATTCCTTATTGGAAGCTATCACTCGCAGCTAATCTTTGACATTATCCTTATTGGAGTGTATCAATGCATGCTGTAATTTCTTTTCTTTCATTTAGAGTAGCAACAATGATTTGGTATGTTACTTACGTTTATCATTTTGTGAATTGTTCTTGTATGGATTCTCTAAATAGTGGGGCACTTTAAATTTTGGAATTGAGTTCAAGAGAGAAGTTGAGTGCAACTTATACTATTTGTATGTGTTGAAAGTGATTCATATAAATTTAGATTATTGTTATTAGTATGATAGTGATATTTAAGGATATTGATTGTTATTTTCATATAGGTTTTTTTCTTGGTATGTGGATAGGAGACTTGTGTGTGCAAGTCTGGTGATTTTGTTTTGAGTAGCCCGATGAACATTTATGTTAGTTTCTAGCTTGTTGAGTTTTATGAGGTCTATCACTTGGTTTGAAGGATCTGATGGGGATTATTATTTGGTAATGTAAGCAATACTCTTTAGGTTGTATGAAATGTGTTTATTTAAACTTTTGAAGGGTTGTATTGGATAATGCATTATTGGCATAAAGTTGTTATATAGACTTGAACAATCTTGTCAATGATATATTAAAAGTCATTATAAACCAAAAAAAATACTCATGTTATACATTGTTCAAGTCTTATAACATACATTTTTTTAGGTCACTTGCAAAATTTTTTGAGTGTTTGAGCCCATTAGAATAGTTATAAGAAGTGATCAAGAGGTAAAGACACTCAATCCTTAAAATTTTTAAATAATTTAGAAAACTTTCACTAGTGCCTCTAGGATCACTAAACTAGCATCCCTACCTTAGCATCTAAACTTAATGGTCTTGTATCTTTGACACTATGTCTAACAAATCTAAGAACCTAATAATATTCTATTATAGGTCATGGAACTGTTTCCCATATACTAGCAGTAGTACATTTACCCTAGGGTAGGTGAGCCCCTACCCTAGTACTAGCACAACTATTTTAAAATTAGAATTGTCAAGAACTGTATTGAAGTAGCTCCTAATTAGCACGTTATACATTTTCTATAACACCATCTATCACCAAGCTCATTTGTACCCTCTACTTTCTAGTTTTCTAACTCTAGTCTTAATAAAAAAAATTAATCATTTTTATCTCCTGAATTGTGTTTCCAAATATATGTTTTCTACCACTCGCTCCTATGTGGTTATATTAGATCAAATATAGTCATATTTACACACTCATTTACAAAATATTAAATGTCTTTGTTTGATCTAATTTTTCAAACACCTTAAGAAAGAAGAAACTTTGTTTTTCTATCTTCCAACTATAGGGTTTATGCTAAACTATGGGCATCAAAAGGTATAAAAGATTTCAAATATATATATGTAATAATGGTAAATTGATTATCGGGGATGATGTAGAATCTAGATATTCAATCCTTTACTCTTAGAAAAGAACATTTTATATTCTTTGTAAAGTTTTATACAACGTGAAATTTCCTATCAATGTGAGGTTCAATACTAAAATATTGGATGATATAAGATGGATTGATGGATCTTTCCTATCCAAGGTGTCTCCTTAAAGGATATATCTTATGTTATCTAACAAATATCTTATGTCACTTCATAGTATTTAACCAAGCACCATTCACAACTTTAATTTTTAAAAATTATTTGATTAAAAAATTTACATGTTGACATTAGGAAAACAAAATAATCACATTATTATTATTTTTTAAAATTTTAATTGGTTGAAAGCTAGCATGAAAGGAACTAATAAGATAGACAATAGAACGCATATTTTTAGAAATAATTAGAATCAAAGTTAAAAATGAAAATCCCATAGGAATTACCTAGTCTACTTGCTAATTAGAAGGTAGAGATATAGATACTGTATTTTTTTTTGCCAATAATTGAAATATATCAACCTTGATTTACAAAATAGAAGGTAGAGATATAACAAGTGTCCTTTCACCAATAATTGAAAAATATCAACCTTGACCTACCCATATATTAATTAAAAATTCTAAAAATTTGACTATTTGAAATAACTCTAAATATTATAATATGATAAAATAACCTTGTTTTTAAAATTCCTTTTTAATAGAACTATTGTTAAATAAATCTTACATTAGTATAAATATGTAACCTTCCAAATTGTTTTCAAACGACCCTCCATTCATCACTGCTTCCTTCAAAATTTCTCTAATACTCCCAACATTACTCCTAAGTTTTCTCCCCTTTTGTCCATCTATATAATATCAGATAGTTATATCTTGAAACATTCAGATATAATATCATGGACTATGGAAAGCTGATGTGTACTATATATTAAAATTAATGTTAAGTCATAATATGATACCATAGAAAATTTGACTATAATAATTAATTGGGAATTGAGAGAGAGTTGGGAATTAAAAGTTGGTACTTGATAGTGATTAAAAATTTAAGCTAAATATATTTTGAACTTTATGATGCTTAAGATTAGGTTGTGCCTTTGATTTAGTGTGTTTATCCTTCATTTTATATACTTTATAAATTAATACAATTTGATTAGTTAAGAATATTATTTTAATTTTGAAAAAAATTTTATAAATTAGATTTTAAGTTAGAGACAATAATTAATTAATTGCATTTGAAGATTGAGTATTAAATTTTTTTAATGGAGATGTGGTTTTAGAAAAAAATTGTGCTAGACATTAATTCTAGATCATTGTATAGGATTGTTTTCACAAATTATTATTATTGAAATGTTGAAAAAATTAAGGGGAAGTTGGGTAAAAGTAATAAAATATATATTTATTTCTAAAGAAATTAGTACATGGGGAATGAAGTAATAATGCATTATCCAATGGGGAAAGTGATCTCAAATACTCATGTAATACTCTTAATACATGTTATATAGACTTTAACAATCTTGTCAGTGATATATTAGAAGTCATTATAAACCAAAAAAAAAGAATAATTCAAAGTTTTCTTAAATTTTATTAGCCATATAAAAACATGTGACAAAACTATCAAATTCAATGTAGTGGACACACCAATAAGCTTGACAATATATTATAAAAAACTATAAAAAATTATATATTTTAATTCACAAGATTCAATAGATATAAATTAAATTAAATTATTCATCATTTTTAAAAGTTGTTACACAACATAATTTATCTATTTTTCCATACATTCCCAAATATTTTATAAAAACTATTCCTATCAATGACTAGAGTGTTGACATCATTTCTCAATCATTAATAGTTCATCACATCTACAAGTAAATTTATATGCATCTACAAGTAAACTGATATACACATTTAAACTATAAGTTAAAACTTGATTTTATCCAAATTAAGACCCGTATATTTAAAGGAAAACATCCATACATATCTATATAACTAAACATCTAAATGTGCATATATACATATCATATATATAAAGTCTAAATAACATAAAGTCTAACTGCAACATGTAAATGCAACAACATAACATCAAGTCTAACTATAATATAACATTGCCTCTAACTGCAATATAACATGTAAACTCAATATAACATCAAGTCTAACTGCAACATCACATGAGAATTCAGGAAAACATAACAAAGAACACGAATACATCTAACTGCACAACATCCTGACTCCCGCCTCCTATGGGCGGAATGGGCCTCGCTCAACCTAGGACTAGAATGATGAGCTGAGCCCTGTACTGATCCCCATCTCGATCCCTTTCCTAAACCATGTGTATCTAATCCCATCTATCTATGAACATATGAGTGATGTGTAGATCCTTGAACATAAAAATTATCTCTATTAACTTAAATATATATATATATATATATATATATTAAAAAATATGGAATCTCAAGTATAGATGTTCAAATTTTAAATGTATAATTAAATACTAAATACCTCGCATCCAGCCTTAACTACATCCACTATTTGCTACACAGTGTCATGTCCTAGCACCTCTCTTGTTAGTCCCTAATGTAAGATTGATTAAGAGTCAACACATGCATGATGCACAAGACTAAATTTTATAAAATTTAAATATATAAATTATTTATTTTAAAAAAATTACACTAGAGATTAAACACAAAATTTAAAATATATACCTCATCATTAGCAACCTATGTAGCTCCATGGATGACCCTCCCAATCCTACTAATCTCAAATAAATCAAGGGTCATCGCAATGTTATCCTCAAACAAAAGTCCATGGAATGATTCTGGTGCATAAGGTGGCACAATACCAGCATCAGGCTGTGATGGAGTCTACTGTGAAGGCACTATGTCAGTCATATGTGTAGCTCGCTGATCACTGTGCTAACTAAAAAATGTGGACACAGTCGCGAGTGGGATCTCATACTCTGAACTGACAAACTGATATGCAAAAAGTAGATCCTGTGTTAGACATGTACTCAATCTGCATAAAGCACTCCCTCCAAAAGTCTATGCCACATCACGTGGTGAAACTATGTCATCATGTATGTAAGGATCATAACTAGTGGAAGTTGAATCAACTGATCCTATGTTGGTGTGTGGAAGTAACATATATCTACCAACATGATCAACATCACTAGCAATAGAACCTAAACTCTCAAAAATACACTGTCTCGATGATGCAATTGTTGCCTCAGCTAATTGTCCTATATTCAACCTTTTGGGAAGTACCAAAATGTTGGGACCCACTAATGCCCTCTTATCTTCAGGCAGATCCTGATTAGGACATCATAATTTCTCTGAAAACCTCCCATAACCCTGTCTCGCATGTCGAGGGATAGATGTGAAATCAACATCAAGTCGTAAATGAACAATAAAAAATAATTATTTGTAAAAATATAATGGCAACTCATCATTGTGTGGCCATCTATGATGTGGTGCTAACCATTTAGGATATATAAGTGGTGCAGTAGTTCAACATTTGTACACCTGGTGACAAAATAGCCCCAAACTCTATCATGTCTGTGATAATGTGGAAACATACTATGCACCATATCTAATGAAACGACCCTATTAACTACTGGCCATTTCACTGTCCCAGTAACAGTCTAGCAAGTGACACATAAAAATCCTCAATACTAAAATTATCATAAGGATTGTATGATTTGACTATGTCAATCATATGAGAAAACTCTACTCTAGTCCCCACCAACCTATCTCTATTAGACAGGTTTGGTGTACTATGGATCGTCTGATCTAAATGTGTCAAATCATTATTGAGTCTATCAAGAGTGGCATCATATAACTCACTCCTAACACTATGTGCATCACCACTATTATGCTCACTATTATTCTCACTATTATGACCATCACTATGATGAGATGCCATGTCAGATGCCATGTATGTGCAAATTTCTGCATTTTAAAAAATTTGAACATACATTTAATTTATAAAATGAATTTATATGTATTTAATTTTTACATTTAAATTAAAAAAAACTAAAAACATTTAAAATCTAAGAATTAAATACACATGAACATTCTACACATTTAAAATAGTTACAAAACTATATAAACATTTAAAATTAAAAAATTAAATACATTCAATCTAAACAATTATATTAAATCAAGACGTGCAACAAGGAGTATAAAACATGAAATAGACTACGTGTTCTTACTTATACTAAATTAGTTATTGTGGGTCACATACACCAAGGCAAGTAGGTTTCAAGTATGTGTGCACATATTTCAAATACATCTAGCCAAGTTTAGATTTTTCAAACTAATAATGTAGTTAGATTTTAGATCTTGAACAATAATGCAAGTTTTATTGAAATAAATGTAAATACAAAACTCACCAATCTATTTCTATAATGGTAAAGCTATCCTTTTGAATTGAAATACATTAAAGTTCAAATTTCCCATTTTCAACAAATAGATTTTTCCTATTGAAATGAATGTAAATTTGAGAAGACCAAGTAAATGCAAATGACTATATTTCGGGTTTTCAATGGTTTTTGGATGGACAAAAGTGCAATCCTATCACATGTATAATGTTGTTAGGAGAATGACAAAGTTAATTATTTCAGTTGCCTCAGCTACTCATGGTGGTTATACATTTACTGATCATGGCATACTTGATGTAGTTAGCCATTTTAAGCATATCTTAATCTATCCAGATATGATGTTGGAGGCCATGCCTTCTACGCATTTGAGTTTGGTTTCAAGATTTGTTGGGGATACCAATATATACACTTTTTGGTGATTCCATGTAACACTTAGTAGATGATACATTGTTGATACTAATGTTGATAGATATGATCCATGTTGCAAAGATCTAGAACACCATGATGATCCTCTTATAAGCAAAGAGGTATAAATTAAGACCTTTGTATTTAATTAAATGTCTAGATATTTTTAATTTTTACTAATTTTTAAAACATGTGTTTTTGTGGACACAAGGGTTATTTGGGAATGTTCCTATTAGATAGAGTGGCATTGTACATCACCATGATTTAGATTAGGATAGGGTTCAACAAGTGAGATAATACAAGTGTACATTTTTATTTTTTTGTAATAAATATTTAAAAATCAAGTACATGTTATTTACATACATACATATGTGCTTACATGTACACACACATGTGCATGTAGGATGGTTCACACCAACACTTAGGGGATAGCAGTTTACACTCTAAAGCTTGCTCTTCTAGGAGGCAGACCTTATCATTGTAGATTTAGGAAATGAGAATCTATATATTGTATGGTGTTTTTATATTTGATACACATGAACATTGCATAATTTTAAGGATCATTATATATACATTCATATATGGTACATATTTGATCTATTTGATATGTTCATGGATCTTGTATATTTATTTTTCCTAACTATATTTTATACTTTAAAAAGTTATGAATTCCACTGATCTAATATTAGATTAGATTAGTTAACTAAATAGTTTCTTATATTTATTAATTTATAACCTTTATATCAAATTTCATATTTAAATTTAATTATTTTATATCAATTTAATTAATAATTTTATAAATTTAGTGGGAGGCTGGGTGGGAGCCTTGCCACCTTAGCAGGGGTGGCAAGGCCAAGATTGTAGAGTAGGTAATCATGGTGGGGAATGGAGAGCAGTTGGCATGAGCAAAAGGGACATTGGCATTCATTTCATTTAGTGCCAAGCTTGGCATTAGTTGGCAATCCATCCCCTTTAGCATCGAGAAGCTTCAGACAGTGTGGAAAGGATATTAGCGCAGGTGGTGTTTTCTTATTGCATTCTCCTCTTCGTTCATTGACAAATGCCTTCACATTTTGTAGCCATAGTCTCAACAGAGTCCATTCGTTGTGGGGGGATGGATACTCCAGTTAGATTAACTAGCAGGAAGAGGCAAATGGCCTTCCTTGATGTCATCACCGACCTTCGTCTGCAGAGAATGCTTCATAGGTTTGACAAATTAATGGTGGGCGCTGTGAAGATGTTACTAGGTAGAGCTTTCTTGGAGAATGACAAACGCTATCGGGTTGATACAGATATTTCATCTCGGGTCTTAGCTATGCTGCTTGAATTGGGGACGGGTAAAAAAGAGGCAGATTCCTTAATGAAGGGCATCTTCAATCTGGAGCATTTAGGGGATTTGGAGATGTCTCTGTAGGTGGCTAGCCTTGGGGTTGGTATTCCGCATCCAAAAGACTGGATACTCCTCGATGACCTCGGCACAGTAATCAAGATCTTCCCTTTCATCTTGGACATCAGGGGCTTCGATCTGGTGTTGCTAAAGGACCAGGCAGCAGTGGCAGTGGGCTTCATCAAAAGGGTTCAGGGTCTGGAGGAGGTTGAAGGCTTTCAATGGATGGAAGACTTCAGCATGAAATTAGTAGAGTATGTCAGTAATTAGAATTTGTTTGTCACCTTTGCTTCATTTTGTATAGCAGGAGCAAAGCTATGATATTCTAAGATAGTGTTAGTCTCCTCTGGTTGTTAGTAGCTGTGACCCTGCGTGGTCTACTTTCCTATTCTTTTAGTTTGAAAAGGTTGATAGATAGACTCAGACTGTCAGCCATGGAAAGGCTAATGAAAATGTAACTTTTTTGATATCTTTTAATATAGTATTACAATTACGAATAAAAAAAAATAATTTTATAAATTTAATTAATTTTTATAAGTGTATTAATCTATAAATTTAATATCCATTTAACTAATTTATAAATTTTATATCAATTTTCATGTGTAATAGATGGAAAAATTGGTGTTGGTAAGTTAACATCTTGTCCTCTTCCTAACCTTTTATGTGTATGCCCCACTAAATTATGATCGTGTGAATTGAGGGCTACATGAATGTAGCGCATAGGAGAGACATGGACCATATGGATAGAAGGATGATTAGGGATGATCATTAGAAGTCATTTCTAAGTATGTATTATCCTCACGTGAATTAAGGCTAGAGATATATGCGATAAAAGCATGGGCCACATTCATGAAGGAAGTGTACAAAGGAAGCAAGATGAATCAAACCCTTGTAACGCTCTACCACTCAAGTATAATCTAAACTCATTAGTCAATAAATATCATCTAAATTTTCATAATTAGCAAGTGAATGACTTTACATGTAAGTGGTATTGGTAGATCCATCATAGTCATCGTGCAATAGTTCATCACTAAGTCTCATAATATATTTATGTAATGTAGGATGAGACATTTAAAAGTATTAATGAAGGGTACATGAGAAGATTATGAATTATAATTAAGGGAAAAGTTTTTTTTTAAAAGAAAAAGTGGCAAATCCACTAAAATATATTAATATATATAAGAAAAAGTTACAAAAGCCTGATTTGACGAGGCATATCGGTAGGAAAGAATCAGGCAAAGAAAACATCCAGTTATAGCCTTTTAAAAATAGCCTAACTATTACATAAACGACTCAAAAATAAGTCTGACCATATAAAGATCAAAGATATTACAAGATTGACCTTTTCTATCAAAAAATGCCTATTACAATGGTCTTAAGAAAAGTTGACCATGAATTTGACAAGATATCGCCCAAGTACATCATAAGCAAGAAATACCCAAAAAAGGAAAAAAACTTTTAGTTAACAGATAATAGTCCTTCAACAATGAAGCCATGCTATCAAAGGTTCACTTCAGCTTCTTCTGCCGGCTATGGAGGAGGAGGAGGAGGATTATAATATAGCAGAAAAGAAAGGGCATTGAAAACCTTAGAAGCATCTTCTACCAATTGTCTCCCCAATTCTCTTCTATGACAGTGGATGTAGTTTTGAAATGACACAACACAATTATTTTGGAGGTTGTGTAGCATAGAATTGAAAAGACAATGAAGGGTAGGTCAACGGAAGATTTCCCTGTGATCAAACAAACCACCAACAAGAGCATAACCCATATACAAATCGTAATCCTCTATAGCTTCATTGAAAATTTCCACAGGAAAATAAATATCTTGAACAAATAGAATGCCCAAATTACTTACCATAGCAATACTTTGTAATAAATCCATAGCATTTGAAAGGAAGTGCGAAATGGCTTGGGACGGATAGATAGTTTTAGGAAAATGAAAAACTTGCATACCACAAACCTGAACGATGGCTCTTTCCATAGAAACTTCATAAATTTTAAAAACTTCTGATAAGGAATTTGGATTGAGGAGACCTAAAGAAGGTCGTTCCCAATTTCAGACTAGCATGAAAACTCTTCTATTTCTTTGAACTGTGCCCATGATTAAAAAACAACTCTTGGATCCTGAAAAACCAGGTTAGAAAGCTACAGCAAAAACAAAGCTTGCAAATGATAGAAACTATCGTACGAAAGGGGAATATAAAGGAAATGAGCCTCAAGGTTAAGAGAATGTAATTATTGATGACAAGATATACCGTTATGTGAAATTTGCCACATTGCATGCAAAAATAAATGCAAGCGTACTACACAGAGAATGTAGCTGTCCTTATCCCGAGAAGTGACGACAGCCAGCAACAAGTCTTTTAAACTTAAAAGCAACTAAAAATATGCCAAAAAATCTGGGATAAACGACAAGATAAAAATAGTTCTAACTTTAGGGGCTAGGACAAAACACTCAATTAAATTTACTCCCAGCTTACCATTTAATACTTTGCATGACAACTATCTAACTTAGTCTTTCCTTAGCTAAAATGTAAGAAATACCAGGAAGCAGAAAAATGGAAGTAGAATCCCATTCCTTATTAGAATCATTTAGACAAAAAGCATGATTTGCTAAAAAATCCGCTAACATATTTCCTTCCCTATACATATGAATTATTTTGAAAGATTGAAAATGGTCAAGCAACTTCCTCCCATATTGTAAAATGTAATCAATTTTCCAATTTGGAGAAGATTTGAGACTAAAGGCCCTTATAATATTTAAAGAATCCCCTTCCACAATGATATTAGTAATTTCATATTTCAACGCAAGATTAACACCTGCTACAAGTGCCAAAGCCTCTGCCTCATTATTTAAACAAAAACCAAGCTTTACTGAGAAGGCTTTAAGATCTGATCCCTTATGATCTCTAAGGACACAGCCAGCACAAGAGGCACCAGGATTACCCCTACTTGCACCATCAAAGTTTAATTTTACATAAGACACAGGTAGAGGAATCCACTTAACAAAACTTCTATCTACTTTACTACCATTACCAAAACAAATGGAATTAGACAAAAGTAAAAACTTCCAATTTTTTAACATTAAATCATCCCAAGATGAAAAAACTAAAGAACCAGATTTTCTAAAAAGAAGAGAAGCTGAGATTACATTAAATCAAGGGATAAGTTATTATTATGTAGAACAAGATTATGCAAAAGACTATCACAAGTGTACATAGATTCACCATAAATATAGAAGAATGGTCATCACTATACTCATCATGATGTATGAAATAGGGTAATTAATTCAAATTAGATGAATCTATGGACATAGGGATAACATGACATTTAAAGAATGTATCATCAAGAGGTATGCTAATTTGTCATACATAAGTAAGGGGTGTGGTAGAATCACATAATAATATTTTGCTAAATAGATGTTCATTGTTATCACAAGGAAGAGGATCATTATGAAGTGTGTGGGTAAATGCCATAAATATCTCTAATAGGAGAGGGTAAGCACCAACATATCCAATGGAGGGAAAAGATAACAATGGTAAAATAACACATCCATAAAGAGCACACTCACATCCATATGACTAGACCTACTTTAGATGAATATTGAAGATAATTAAACAATCCTTCTTTTGTTCTATCTATAAATAAGCAATCATAAAGTTATAACTCTAAAATATTAACCAACATCTTATAGTGAAAATTATATTTAAATTTTTAACATATGATTTATACCATTTATTAAGATTAAAGAATGTTCTATGACTATTTTTGTATTTATGCAACAAGAAATCCACATTCATATTCTATACATTACTACATCTCATCTCAGGAATTCAAAATTTAAACTAACAAAACTATAAGCTATAAATCTAATCAAATTTTGAGAAACTACAACATAATAATACTCTAAAAATTAAAAACATCTCTTCTTAGTTGATACATTATTACTTGTTAAACTAGGATGCTGATGTAGAGAGCCATTAATCATGTGTGAGAGCCAAAGATTCAAAATAACTAGAAAAATAAAAGTCTTCTATTCACCAACTCTACTGCTACAATGAGAGAAAACTCTCTTATATCCAAGAAAAACAAAAAAACTTAAAAATTACCTTTTTTGGCAGATTTTGACAATTGTCAAATTTTGCCATTTTAGGTAATTTCACATGCATATCTTTGAGAGTCCAATTTTTTTCCCAAAAACATCCTAAAACTAAGGTAGGATGAATTTCCAACTAACATCCTAAATTCAAAACATGAGTTTCGAGTTATTAACAAAAACAACTTTTAAAAAATTAGGAAAAAACACTAAATTGTCATTTTGAGGGACAAGATGAAAGTTTCAAGCCCCAAAAAAGTGTCAAAATAGGGACCAACTCACTAGGGTTGGTTGGGAATCCACATGCCACCTCATAACGTATCCACCTAGAAAATTTCATCCCAAACGGACATCCAAGTCAAAAGTTATGACCTTCGGAAGTCCCTGCATCATTCTCCTCTGGTTGAAAAGAATGTAGCTCTTGCAAGTGAGTGTCTTTGAACTGCTGCCACTTGATTGGATCTAACCTCTACACTTCCCACTCTATAATCCACATGCTATCTATTGGTGGGAAGGTACCTGTTGTAATGCCCTTGCCGAGTGTAGATAGTTTTCTTATCAAGAACCTGTGCAATCTTTTTCTTCTTCTTATGGGGAATGTGGTGGTGCCATGCCACTTCTGGTTGACTATCTTCAACATCATCCTCACCATGGAATGCATATAAATCAAAAATATTAAACACAGGAGAAATATCTAGATCATCTGGTAAACTGACCTCATATGCATTATCATTGATCTTCTTTGTAATTTTGCAAGGACCAATTTTCCTGTACTTCAATTTGTGGTATGTTCTAGTAGGAAACCTCTCTTTTCTCAAATATACCATCACTAAGCCACCTTTATTGAATGTCTGATGTCACGTACTAGCATCCACTATATTCATGTACCTCTCATTACTGTCCTGCAACTTCTGTCTCACATCTTGCTGCAACTGTTGAAGGTGTTCTGCAAATGCTTCCCCATCATCACTGACTCTATATTTTGTTGGTAGCTGTACCAAATCTAGAACACCCTTAGGATTCCTTCCATACACAATCTGGAAAGGGGACTTTCCTGTTTATCTGTTAACAAAACTATTATAGGCAAATTCAGCTTGGGGTAATGTCATGTCCCATTGTTTTGGCTTTTCTCCAAATTTCTCAGACTCTGATTGACTACCCCTATTTTCCCATCTATTTGAGGATGATAGGCACTACTAAACTGTAACTGGGTCCCCATCTTCTTCCATAAAGTCCTCCATAAATGACTGAGGAATTTTGTATCCTTATCAGAGGTAGTAGTCTTTGGAACACCATGTAGTCAAACAACTTCTGAAAAAAATAAATCTGCTACCCTCATTGCATCATTAGTTTTCTTACAAGTAATAAAATGAATAATCTTAGAGAACCTATCAACAACTACAAAAATGGAGTCATTACCTCGTTGGGTGTGTGGAAGTCCCAACACAAAGTCCATGCTCAAATCTGTCCATGGTGTAGTTGGTACTAGTAATGGCATATACAACCCTGTATTTTGTGAATGTCCCTTAGCCACTTGGCAGATCTTGTACCTTGTTACATACCTAGTTATATCCCTTTTCATCTTTAGCCAATAATATTTATCTTCTATCAAGGCTATTGTCTTGTCCTTTCCAAAATGTCCATCCAACCGTGCTACTATGAAATTCTCTGATAATGTTTTCCCTCATACAGTTAGCTGGTATGCATAGATGTTTTCCTTTAAATAGATACCTATCTTGCATAAAATATTCACCCCTAAAGTGATCCAAGTTACTAGATACTTGTGCCTTCAATTGTTCCACAATATCCCAAAAATCATCATCAGACTCATACAAATTTTTGATGGCATCAAAACCAATCACCTCAGTTTCTATTGTGGTCAAAAGTGCAACATGCCTACTTAACGCATCTGCAACCTGATTTTGTTTTTCAAACTTATGCTTCAACACAAAATTGTAACCTTGCAAGAAAGAGACCCACTTGGCATGCCTACTATTCAACTTTTTCTATGTGTTCAAGTATCTCAATGCAATATGATCTGTAAACAATACAAACACCTGGGGAACTAGATAATGTCTCCAATGCCTCAATACTTGAACAATTGCATAAAATTCCAAATCATAAGTAGAATAATTCTTTCTCACTTCATTCAGCTTTTCACTAATGAAAGCTATAGGTTTTCCTATTTGGCTAAGTACAACACCTATTCCCACATGGGAGGCATCACATTCTACTTCAAATACCTTATCAAAATTTGGCAATGCAAGTATAGGTGCTTCTGTTACCTTTTGCTTCAAGTACTTAAAACTCTCCTTAGCATCCTTGGTCCATACAAACTCCTTTCCTTTGGTGCAATCTGTTATAGGAGCTATAATACTACTGAAATTTTGAATGAACTTTCGATAGAAGATGGCCAAGTCATGAAAACTTCTTACCTCTGTGATGTTGCTTGGACTAGGCCATTCTAGAATTACCCTGACCTTTTCTAGATCCATTCTAACACTATCTTTAGAAATGACAAAGCCTAAAAAGACCAAACTGTCCTGCATGAACTGACACTTCTTCAAATTGGCATAGAGCTGCTCCTTCCTTAACACACCAAAGATGATCCTCAAGTGTTATAGGTGCTCTTCTTTGCTGTTACTAAATACCAAAATATCATCAAAATAAACTACCACAAACTTACCAATGTAAGGTCGTAGTATAGTGTTCATCAATCTCATAAATGTGCTAGGTGCATTTGATAACCCGAATGGCATAACCATCCACTCATATAATTCATTTCTAGTCTTAAAGGCCATATTCCACTCATCCCCTTCTCAGATCCGGATTTGGTCATAGCCACTTCGTAGGTCAATCTTGCTGAAATATTTGGCTCCTACAAGGACATCCATCATGTCCTCCATACGAGGTATAGGAAACTGATGCTTAATGGTAATCTTATTAATTGCTCTACTATTAGTGTACATCCTCCATGTTCCATCTTTTTTTGGGGTCAACAATGTAGGTACAACACATGGGCTCATGCTCTCTCTCACCACACCTTTACTTATGAGTTCGGTTACTTGCTTATTCAACTTTGCATGTTGTGTTGGATTCATCCTATAAGCTGCTTGGTTGGGTAGAGTTTCTCCTAGAATCAAATCAATATGATGCTGAATATCTCTCTTTGGTGGTAGACCATGAGGTAAGTCATCATGCACAACATCAACAAATTCTTCTAATAGCTTTGCTACTTTTGGGGGTACTGAAATGTCTTCCTCTTCACCTTTTTCACTACAAATGCATAACAACACCCTGTCACCTTCATTTCTTTAACAAGATCTCTTTTGGACAACATGGTCTCACCTTATCCATCATCCTTGAGAGGCAACAAAATCACCTTAGAGCCATCTTTCCAAAATGTGTGTGTTTTTCTCTCCATCATGCATAACTTTTCTATCATACTGCCATGACCTTCCCAATGACACATGACAGACATCAATTGGGACAACATCACACCATATCTAATCTTGATAGATCTTCCCTATGCTAAACTTAATTAGGCATCTTTTATCAATAGTGACTTCATTTTCCTTTTTAAACCATGCAATGCAGTATGGATGAGGATGTTTTTCATAGTGTAAATTCAATTTTTCTACTATTTCTTTAGAAACCATATTTTCACAACTACCTCCATCAATAATAACTTGACATACCTTGCCACCTGAAGTGCATCTGGTTTTGAAGATATTAGTTCAAAGCCATGAACCATCATAGCTTTTGTCTTGTGTTTTCTCCTTCTTTGGAATCACCATTGCTCTTCTCATCATGAGACTTTCTCCCACATCTAGTCTAGAACCTCTAGTTCCGTCCCTTCCACTTCATGCTGCGTTTGAATCAGGTTCACCCTAGGTTGTCCTACTTGATTTTTTTCTTGCATGTTATAATTTGAGCATTCAAATGCTCTATGACCTTCTTCTCCACATCTGAAACAAGTGAAAGGCCTTCTCTGGTTTTCCCATCCTCTACTGCTTCCATAACCTCTACCTCTTTGAAATCCCCTTCCTCATTCTTGATTTAGAGGATCTTGTCGAGTGTCTACTTGTTTTTCCAATCCATGGGATGACTCTCCCCTACCATAATTTGAACCTCCTCGAAATGGGGTTGATTTACCCCTCTTCCTCATCTATTCCTCTGATGGCATTGTCTATTTTGTTTTACTTTAGCCTTTAGAGCCAATTGGTAAGCCTCTTCCATACCATTGAGTCGATGCATGCTCAATTCATCTTGAATAGAGAATTTCATGCCATTCACATATCTAGCAACATTCTATTCATTAGTTTCTTGATGCTCTACACATATAGACAACGTATAACACCCATTTGTATAATCTTATAGAGAAGAGAGGTTTTGCTTTAAATATTGAAACCTACAAAAAAGGGTTTGTGCATAATCTATGGGCAAAAAGTTTTCTCTCAACTTTTTCTCCATTTTATTCCATATCGTAATCTTATCCTTGCCTTTCCTTGTTCATTCCTTTTGAAGATGATCCCTCCAAATCATTGCATGACCCTTTAATTTGGTGCATGAGAATTTCACCTGATTTTCCTCTGTCATGGATTTCCCTTCAAAAAATTTTCTCATGTCATTCAACCACTCTATCAACTCCTCTAGTTTAAGACTACTTGCATAATCTAAAACATCAACTTTGACCCCTTCATTTTGCCCTTCTAAGGCCCTGAGCATCCTCTCTTCAAAACTCATGCCTTCTAATTCTTCTTCTTGATGTTTTGTATATTGATTTGCACCTCCTCGACCTATCTCTTCATCATATTCGTCTCCTCCTCTACCTAATCTTTGGTTTTCCATCCGTGTTGTAAGTTCTTCTACTTGCCTTTGTAGGTTTTGCATTTCTCTATGCATCTGGGCAAGACCGCCTCTTCCTCTTCCTCTCCCAGCCATCTTCTCGCTCTGATACCAGATGATGTAGCCAACAACATACACTCAATAGAATTGTGCCATTAATCATGTGTGAGAGCCAAAGATTCAAAATATTTGGAAAAATAAAAGTCTTCTATTCACCAACTCTACTGCTACAATGAGAGAAAACTCTATTATATCCAAGAAAAACTAAAAAACTAAAAAATTACCTTTTTTGGCAGATTTTGCCATTTTAGGTAATTTCACATGCATATCTTTGAGAGTCGAGTTTTTTCCCAAAAACTTCCTAAAACTAAGGTAGGATGAATTGCCAACTAATATCCTAAATTTGAAACATGAGTTTCGAGTTATTAACAAAAACAACTTTTAAAAAATAGGAAAAAACACTAAATTGCCATTTTGAGGGCCAAGATGAAAGTTTCAAGCCTCGAAAAAGTGCCAAAATGGGGACCAACCCACTAGAGTTGATTGATAATCCACATGCCACCTCATAACACATCCACCTGTAAAATTTCAGCCCAAACGGACATCTGAGTCAAGAGTTATGACCTCCAGAAGTCCCTGCATCAGAGGTCCTTAAATCATATTGGTTAACCTACTTAATTCAAGGCATTTTTATTATTTTTAAAAATGAATTGACAAGGATGTGGGACAGGTGTAGATCTTATTTCTATGGAAATAACATCATAAAAAAATTTAATTTTTTTAATATAGAATTAAAAAAACCATTTATTACTAATTAAACTTATAAAAAATATCTCACTAATTATTCATTTTAATTTTTATAAAGTCATAAGTGTGTCAAGGATGAATGTGGCATATGTGATGAAAGATAAAAACATGTCAAAATTTGAGATAAATGTATGCAAAGAAACCAAGGAATACATGCATTTTGTCAAACACAAAGGACAACTTATCCACCCAATTTCTTACTACAAATTGGAAGATCTGCATTCAAACTTTATTTACTCTCAATTGGAAACCCCTACTAACTGCTTCTAGTTATGATTCTATCCATCCATCATCCTATATGAATTTGACAATTTGTCCAAAATCTCTCCTTTCATATGATACAGTCTTTTTAAAGTTTCAATTGTATTTTATAGTAAAAATGCCTAAATACGGCTATACAGTTCTTTAAAAAGACTAGGTATAGCTATATGTAGTCATTTTTATAAAGACCAGGTATAGTTGTATGTAGTCATTTTTCAAAAGACCAGGTATCATATCGTAGGACAAAAGACTATATCATATGAAATGAGAGATTTTGGACAAACTGTCAAAATTTATATAGGATGAGGGATGGACAGAATCAAAACTATGGATAAGTTTTGGAATTTTACTCTAATTTAGCATAACAACAATAATTTTGATTCTATCAATCCCTCATGCTATATGAATTTTGACAGTTTGTCCAAAATTTCTTCTTTCATATGATACAATCTTTTAAAATTTCAATTGTATTTTATAGTAAAAATGTCTAAATACAGCTATACAGTTCTTTAAAAAGACCAGGTATAGCTGTATGTAGTCATTTTTAAAAATACTAGGTACATAGCTGTATGTAGTCATTTTTAAAAAGACCAAGTATCATATCGAAGGAGAAAAGACTATATCATATGAAAGGAGAGATTTTGAACAAACTGTAAAAATTCATATAGGATTTTGTAGTTGGCAAGTAGAATTAGGGTTTTGCGTTCTTCCTCTGTGGGATGGAATCATTCTCTGTAACACATTCACAAAACTGTGAGACATTCCTAGCATGCATACGATAATCTTGTGTATATTACAATTAGGGGTTATGCACATCTCTGAAGGTGGGTATAGTTTATATATCCAAATGGTGCACGTGGGTGTTATGGAACTTTGTAGTGTTGGAACAATGGAGTTGTAGTGATGGTACCTGGAGGTGGCAATGCAGTGGAGTTGAATAACGCTGGCTACCTATTGTGGGCTTGCTATCCATTGTGGTTTTGCTATCCGCTGTGGGCTCTAGGCAGAACAATTGAAAACTACATCAATTCGGATGAAAATGACATTTTCACCCTTTTATTATTTTTAATTTCTATGGTTACGCTTAAATTGTAACCGAGCGTAAACGTACCACCTGATAAGGTTCCACCAGGAAATGTACAACTATGTAGGCACCACATAGCCGTAATGTCGTTTTAGGCATAACAAAACCGGGCGTAAATAAATCATGCATAAACAATCTGCTCAGAATTATTTATTTAGCTAAAAGTGTGACACACTATTGTGCTTTTACCCTCTATTCGAGTGGGATGTTGTGTTCATAGGGATTTGTCAAGATTTTTATTTAATACTAGAATAGGGTAAGGTATGTGCTGGATATCTTAAAATGAGATAGTGTTGAGATCGAGAAATCTACTTGGGCTCTCTTGTTATAGAAATAGGTGTTGTGATTGAATTTTACGCTGGTGAAGACCTACAGTTGTAAATCATTGATGAAACAGCAACACCTCCATTTCCTCTTCTTGTAGCCTTGGAAAGATTTCCAAAGATTTCCCATTAAGATCAAGAGTACTATAGAGTTGGCTAAGTTAAGATGATCAAGATGCTAATTGAGATGGCTATCGAGGGGTAGAGGTGTCTATATTTTTTCTATAAATCGAGTCCCCTTGTGTCCATTGGTTTTAGTTTTCCTTTGTCAGAAAAAAGATTAGTTATATGTTCCATTCTGCTACAATGTGTTTACCACCTTATAATTTGGGGAATGTTTCTTTTTTTTCTTGGTTACTACTTTATGCATATAGAGTCAAGTAAGGGAGAGCATTTTCCTATGGTATGGGTGGTTTAGGAAAATTTCATGGAGCAAAGTGGAGAGCATTGAACTCCTATCATGCCCTGGTTTCCCTTTGTTCTTATCCTAGTGAGGGATTTGGTTTCGTGCTTAGAAACTCCAATGACTCCATGCTATTGCAAGTTTCTAGGTAGGGCTTGGTGGAAGAGAGGTGTCATTATTCCCTCTTCCCCTCCCTCAGGATGATGGGTTCTAATAGAGCAAAAACTCCATTTAGTGGAGTACTGTCCATCAGGATGAAACAAGCGGAAGTAGAGGGGCAAGTTATGATTGATGCTGCTTCCTTTGTGGTTGGGAGTTTGACACCATCAGGGTCAGCTCTGTGTGGCTTCCACATACAACCTAAGAATTGATGTGGGAGGGGACTTCCTATTGAAAGATGGGGAGTCTGTAGGAGTCCAAGATAACACTGAGAGGGGGGGTGAATCAGTGTTGTATAAATTTTTACAACTTATTATAACTTTTAATTTACAAGACTCAGAGAGAGCAAGTCATCAATAAACTATTATACATGTATGTACAAGTATGATAATGAAAATTGTGAACATGACCACATAGAGATAAATCTAAACATAGAGGTGTAACGCCATAAAATGTCCCCTTGGGGGCTTTTCCCTCATAAAGTTTAGCTCCTAGGTCTTTAGCATGCATTTAGGACATTCTAATTCATATTTTAACACCCCAATGGAATGAGACCTAGGTTCCTTTGCAAATAGGACCTAGGTAGACCCCTTGAGTTGTACCCTGCCCAAAATAGGGTGGAGGACTTGGGCGCCCGCGCCCTAGTCTTACCCTATTTTGGGCCAGCCCCAAATTCTAGGTGTCGGTTAGTGACCGTTATTAGGTTCCTTTGCTGACAGGGTAAGTTTGATTTTTAAAATCTTGGCGGAAATGCTTGTAGTTGCATATAAAAGCATGTTTAGGCATTCATTTGTAAACTAGATGGCAATTGTGATGTTCAAGTGTTCTCAAGGTGATTCAAGGCTTTCTATTATGTTGCAAGAGCAAACTTGTGTGTTTTGTGTGTTGATATTTGCAGATTTGAACATCAATCTCCTCATGGCATGAATAACATCTTCCTCCATGAGAGCTTCACTACAAGGTGACATATCATTGTGTTTTTATCATTGATTCCTTTAGTTTTTGGCCTCTGCCTCACAAGGGCACGCCCTCTTTATCTAACAACAATGCTCAGAGACATAAGTGTCCTCCGAGGTTTTACGGAGGCAAACCTCTAAACACCACAACCCCCAAACCAAGTATTATGATTGTAGGTTACAGGTGTCACATCCAAGAAAAGTGGAGTTGAAGGAAGGTAGGGTAGACATCAAGGATTTAGGATCTAAAGGAAAGATGGACAAAGGAGCACTTCCAGGACTAGGGCGCTCACTCCAGTGTCCACAGACAGATTCCAGAAAATAGAAGTTACAGGGCTGATCAATGTCTGAATGAGGTCCAGATTCCCCAAAAAGGTAGGTACCTTGGACTTGGGCACCCACTCTAGTGTCCCCAACTGTTCCTCTTCAGAACCCTAAAAATAGGTACTCTATAATTTGGTATTTTACTCCCGTCTGCAAGAGCTTTTTCTGTAATTCGTTAATTTGTTGTCATATTTGTATAATTAGGGTTTTAATGGTCAATTAGACATAAGAGAAGGAAAAATTGATAATTAATTCCCTAATCCAAGTTTCCCTACATCTACAAGTGACCTAGGGTATGATAGTGCTCACCACTTGACCCTAGATCCTTTAATGTTAGGGTGAAAGGAGGATTTTAACATCTAAACCACAAAAGATTAACAAATCCAATTTTTCCCTAAACATTTTTGTGAACCTATGTTTGTGGACTTAAATTGCAACTTGCTGAGTGTTTGTCTTTATATTTAGTGTGATTTCATTCATTCATTTGGTCAGTTACTTTATTACATTGAGAAAATTTTAAAAAAATTAAAAAATTAGAAAAATACAAAAAAATGCATTGTTTGGCTTACTAAATTGCATCAATTCTTCCTAAATTTTTCTAATTCATGATTTTTGCATCAGATCTGATAAAAAATATATAAAAATACAAAAATTAAAAAACTTTCTTTGCATTGCTAGGGTTTTGTGGAAATTTTGTCAATTTTTTATAACCTAGTAATTCCAAAATCTAGGGTTTGTAGGCAAAATCTTTTATCATTTTTTTATACTTATTTTAGAGGCTCATTCAAATTTGAATTTGGCTATAGTCTTGCATTTTAGTGTGAATTTGCATTTATATTTAAATTATTTGCAATTTTGCATAGAAAATTTTAACAAAAACTAGCAATTTTGGTGCATTTTCATTAAATTTGCATGGGCATTTTGCATGATTAAGCTTGAAAATAATTTTCAGATCTGAGAGTATTTAGTTTCCATCATAAATCAAACCTTAAAACATTCAAATAGATTTTTGTCCCAAGATTTCAAACCTAGGGCTTCAAAAATGATAATTTTCTCTAAATTTGGCCTTATCGACTATCCAAACTTGCACTACAAGTGCATTGTGAAAGATATTTTCACATTAATTTTCTGTCATCAGGGTTATAATTTTCTGCCCCTCCTAAAAATCTTCACAACACCCTTTTATCGGGCTCTTGTGGTGAAAATTCGGTGAAAAACTACACATTTTGGTTATTTTTGCCCTAGGGTTTGACCTAGTTTGCACTCCAAACGTGTTGTGAACAATTTTTTGGATTGAGGTGACTGATATTATTGATATTATTCTCTGTACCTCCTGAAATTCCTTACAACACCTCCTTTGCTAAATCTTGGAATGGAAAAACCGTGAAAAATAGCCTTTTTTTGCTATATTTTCACTAGGGTTTACCTTAAGTGACACTAAAGACATGATGTGTTCGATATTTTAGCATCAAGAGATTATTATTACTGATATTATTCATTTTCCATCATCATTTTCCTCACAACACCCTTTGTTATGCTCTCTTGCATTGAATTTTGGTGGAAAAAGTGCCTATTTTGACATATTTTCACTATAATCAACTTGGCATTATCTTAAATTTGCATCAAGAGTGTGTTGAGAGTGAAGTTATTGATGTTTTGGAATGATATCAGACTTATAAACTTCTCCCCTTAATTGAAATCCTTATAACACCCTTTGGTTCATTCATTTGCATTTGGAAAAGTACAAAAAATCAAGGATTTTAGGCTATTTTTGCTCTTGTCTTTTGCACCAATTTTGAAAAGCGTTCAAAATATGATTTTACATTCATTTGGAGAAATATAATATGGTTACTTCTTTGGAAGAATTATTTTCATACATAATAGACATGGATCATTTCTCCAAATTCACTGATAAACATCCTCAAGTTTTGAAACAAATAGCACACATTCATGATGTGGATCTCTCTATGTGCTCCACATATGAAATCCTTTGTTATAGATTTACAAACTTCATGGGAATATACCCTTGGATATTGGATGATCTCACTAAATTCATGATCAATAATACATATACTAGTGATGATCTTAAAATGTTGGATGAAGCCTTGTATGATTTTATGGGAAATTCTACTATGGCACGTATTGATAAAACATGTGATGATAACTTTGGTTTACCTTATGATCCCTCTCCAAAGGTGATTCCCCATAATGAGGACACTTTGATGAAATAGGATGATTTCATTGACACATCTATTAACATCACATCATCAAGTCTTCATTCTAATGCTCACTCTAGCTAAGATGAAGTGTTAGCAAATGAAGAGCCATCACCAGTTTTCCAGTCCACTGTTCTCCCTAGCCAAGAGGAAGCATTAGTGAATGAAGAACTAACTTCAAAAAAGAGCATTCCATGGGTAGATGAGTAGATTTCATCTAATATCAATCAAAACTTTATGCATAAAACCTCTATGGATCATCCTAGAAACCTTGTTCCTTTAGTTGATTGTTCACACACCTTGGATATCACTAAAGAGAAGACAATTAGTTTCCTTCCATCGATTGAAAATTTAGGTTACTTGGAACTTACTAAGGATCTAAAAACATCAATTACCCCTTGGGACATCACTAGAGACAAAAGTATTGATAATTGTCCTCACAACACCATACCTTTCTCACATTCTGATGTTCTTTTCTCAAAAGGTCTAAGGTCTTCTACATTAAAGATCTCTTGGGTAGAGGCTGAAATCACTCCAGCGAAATTCATTCTTCCATCTCTCAAGAGGATCTTGCATACAATTCAACAAGAAAATACTCCACCTAATATTGAGTCAAATCAAGAGGAATTTAAGACTGAACAAAAGAATAATGACAAAAATATGGCAATGGTACCTTACACACCTTTTCTCTCTAACATTTGTGATTGGAAAGAAGATGATTTGATTATTGATGACTCCTAATATGAAGACCCTACATGTAAGTATCTCTAACCCTTTTATCTCTCTCGTTATGTGCTTCCCTCGTGATGTGTTATGTGTTGTTTAGGCCTCCTGAGATGACCTCGAATTCTCCTGTAAGGTTTGAGATACTAGGAGACTGCCTCTGTTGTGACCTTCCTCTATTTGTATCATCATTCTTCTAAAATCATCTCTCTCTCTCTAATTTCATGGTTGTGTGTTGTGTCTTACGGACATAGTGTCATTGTTGGTGACTTGGGAGTAGCCTCCTACGTGACTCTCCCTAAAATCTCTTATTTATTGTTTCCCTTCCTCTAGTGTTTCCATCTAGCGGGCGGATGACAACAAACATTTATACTGATGCAGACCTAGTGTCCCTTTCAAGAGCAATAAAAAATTGGACATAGTTCCTAATATGACGATGGGGTTGTATATCTTATCTGATGCTTGGCTAGTGGAAGCACTCGTGCTTTCCGGGTAGTGAATTTTATGATATTTCTATTACATTTACAAACATTAACAATACTGTTCCTCTATGCACCTTTGTTTGCCTCTGAATCTAGCCTTGGTGGTATTCAATTCAGAGAGCTTCATGATATAGCCCTACGGTTTTCCTCGAACTCAGAATTTGTGGTATAACCTTGGCTCTTTGTGTGGTTAATCATATGCATTGATGTTGTTGTTTATCATGATATTGTAGACACTAACATGTTTCTTGTAGGGATGTATTTGTGGGAACATTTGGCGATCGTAAAGTACATGTCACCTCTGGGGGGCATGGGCTTTGCCAAATTTGGTGTTCCCTTGTGTTTTTTTGTCCTACCTTAATGTGCTTGATATCGATAAGTGATATCAACCACCTTAAGGTGGGGGAATATAAGGTAAGCTGTCTGTTATAGATGTTAGCAATGTGTTTGACATTAGATGCATAGATGTGCACCCCAGAGTAGTGCATCGTGCATCCTGCATGTGTTTGCAATCAATCAATCAATCATGTAATCCCTCTACAGAGGTGGGATATCACTCATATCCTTTTTCTTAAGCCCTCTGCGGAGGCGGGGATGGTGTATTTCGCAGAGCAGATTGCATCATCCTATCATTTTCAAAAGTCCTTTGTGGAGGTGCAGACTGGTTCTGTGACTAACCCAACCCTTAAGCATGTCTTCGATGATTGTTGTTTTGAAGTGCAATCATCGGTGTGTACTTGTAATGTGGCTGAGATGGTGTTGGACCTAGAAATAGGTACACTCCATCACTTGTCTGCCATGTTTTCTCTGTGTCTTCAAGTGTGCATGTTTTGGCGTGCTTGTTTTGTATGGCATTTTTGTTGCCCCATATGCATAGACCAGTGCCTATGAGTAGTGCTTCATGCATTTTGGGAGTTTTTTGTATGTATTGCATGTGTGTTGCCCCATATGCAGAGACCATCGCCTTTGAGTAGTGCTTCCTGTATTTTGGGATGTTTGTTTACTTTCCAGTACTTGCATTTGCATTTCATATATATGAGAAAAAGAAAAGAAAAGATATCATTTTTGTCTTCCATGCATTAATTGTTTGCTCTATGTTCTGCATGACTATAACTATCTTCTCCGTGTTTTGCGTGCTTGTTAGTGTTTTCTATGTGATTGGCGTGTCTTTTCAGTGTTTGATGTGTTTGCTGTGTTTGTGACCTTACTTTAATGCACGTATGGGCCTCGCATTTATACATACATTAAAGTGGGGGCTAAATGTAATGTCAGAAAATGTCTCCTTGGGGGCTTTTCCCTTATAAGGTTTAGCTCCCAGGTCTTTAGCTTGCATTTAGGACATTTTAGTTCATATTTTAACACCCCGATGGAATGAGACCTAGGTTCCTTGGCAAATAGGACAATATTCAAATGTTGGCTAAGGAATGTAGTTTTAATGGTGAAAAGAGTACACTCTACACATTTCTTCTTTGTTTTGGATTTATTTTGGGTAATGTGTTCCTAATACATTGACTAGTGTGTAATTGATGTATATCTATGTAGAAATTAATACACAACCTTTTCATAGTCTCATTCCATCTCCATATATCTCAAGGGTTCTAAAATGATCTATAATTTCCATTGTTGATCATATTGGTTTAGATTCATGGGTGTAGAATTGACTTGGATAATTTTTCTACACACATGGATCTGAACATCAAACCTTTAAAATCAAACTTTTTAAATTGATTCCTTGTCCCCTTCCCTTACTAGTGTAACATCAGAAAATGTCCCCTTGGAGGCTTTTCCCTCATAAGGTTTAGCTACCGGGTCTTTAGCATGCATTTAGGACATTTTAGTTCATATTTTAACACTCCGATGGAATGAGACCTAGGTTCATTGGCAAATAGGACCTAGGAGGACCCCTTGAGCTATACCCTACCCAAAATAGGGGGGAGGACTTGGGTGCCCGCACCCTAGTCCTGCCTTATTTTGGGGCAACCCCAATTTCTGGGTGTCAGTTAGTGACCGTTATTAGGGCCCTTTGTCGACACGGTAAGTTTGATTTTTAAAATCTTGGCGAGAATTATTGTAGTTGCATATAAAAGCATGTTTAGGCATTCATTTGTAAACTAGATGGCAATTGTGATGTTCAAGTGTTCTCAAGGTGATTCAAAACTTTCTATTGTGTTGCAAGAGCAAACTTGTATGTTTTGTGTGTTGATATTTGCAGATTTGAGCATCAATCTCCTCATGGTATGAAGAGCATCTTCCTCCATGAGAGATTCACTACAAGGTGACATATCATTGTGTTTTTATCATTGATTCCTTTGGTTTTTGGCCTTTGCCTCACAAGGATATGCCCTCTTTATCTGACAACAGTGTTTGGTGACTTAAGTGTCCTCTGGCATTTGACTGAGGCAAACCTCTAAACACCACAACCCCCAAACTAAGTCTTGTGATTGCAGGTTACATGTGTCGTATCCAGGAAAAGTGGAGTTGTAGGGAGGTAGGGAAGACATTAGGGATTTAGGATCTGAAGGAAAGATGGAAAAAGGATTACTTCCAGGACTAGGGTGCTTTCTCCAGTGTCCTCCGTAGACAGATTCCAGAAAATAGAAGTTACAGGGCTGATCAATGTCTGAACGAGGTCCAAATTCCTCGAAAAGGCTGGTACCTTGGACTTGGGTACCCAATCCAGTGTCCCCGATTGTTCTGCTTCAAAACCCCAAAAATAGGTACTTTGTAATTTGGTATTTTACTCCCGTCTGCAAGAGCTTTTTCTGTAATTCGTTAATTTATTGTCGTATTTGCATAATTAGGGTTTTAAAGGTTAATTGGACATAAGAGAAGGAAAAATTGATAATTAATTCCCTAATCCAAGTTTCCCTACATCTACAAGTGGCCTAGGGTATGATAGTGCTTGCCACTCAACCCTAGATCCTTCAATGTTAGGGTGAAAGGAGGATTTTAACATCTAAACCACAAAAGATTAACAAATCCAATTTTACCCTAAACAAGAGGCAAACACACACATAGAGGCATATCAGTAACACAAGAATTATTGGAGTGGAAAACCCTCCCGGGGTAGAAAAACCACTCAAAACCACCTCATTGGCTTAAGCAAAAATCTCATTGGGTACAATGTTTAGAAGCACCAACTTCAAGGAGCACCAACCCCTAATACATTTAGAAGCACCAACTTCAAGGAGCACCAACCCCTAATTCATTTAGAAGCACAAAATTCAAGGAGCACCAATCCCTAATACATATCATCAACAAACATCAAACCTAGTGTGCAAGATATGATTGCAAGTCAATCTGATTTGCACCATTTCAAATCCTCATTCATCTCTTTTACAATTTTCTCATAGATGCATTTTTATCACACCCTTTATTCATCACATACACAATATTACCTTCTCATCTATCTTTTTTTACTTCAAGAGGATTTTCAAAATATATTTAACCCTATATGTTGATCCACACAACAACAACAATGATGTTCCATGACCTTTCATATTTTGTCTTCTCTGCATATTCATTTCAATCCTTGATATTCTTATATCTACAAATAGAATGGTCTCTTCAATTTCTCTATCCTTCAAATGAATTTCACTATGCATAAAACCTTTCATATTCTTCTCTTTGCAAAAGAAATTCAATCACCTGCATATAATTCTTCTTCCAAAAAAATAATCTTCATAAAGCCTTTCCCCTGCAAACAAAATACCCTTTCATTTGCATAACCAAAAAATCAATATTAATCCCATTCAATTTTCCTCCTCTTTGTAAAAACCCCTTCAACTTCTTCATCTTTGAAAAAACCATCTCCAAACAAAAAATTAGATCATAAAAAATTAAATCTTCAAAATCAACCCCCATTCAAATTCTCTTCATATTCTTCTTCATAAAATCTTCTTCGACAATCTCCAAACCTTTCATATTCCAAAACACATTTATGCAAATAATAAAGCTTAAAAAAATTGTCAATCATTTTTCTCAAACAAATCATCTGTATTAATAAAAATTTGCCCTCCTTGTCTTCTCTTGCCTTGAAGAAAAATGATAAAAAAAAATAGAATGAATCTTTTAATAATATGCCCCTGTAAAAAAAATCAAAAGACTTCTTGCAAAAATGGCATATAACCTTCATTCTATTCTAGATCATATGAATGACATTAAGAGCCCCCAATAAAATAGGAGATAAAAAACAAATAAAGTTTCTAAAATAAATAAAGCCATAAATGGCTTAATCATTAGGCTCCAAGCATATTCAATGCTTTTCTAAAACCATGGTCTTCATATTGTATTTCGATGCCTTATGAAAATCATTCTTTTCATAAATATTTCGATGTTCAAAAATTGAGCTCCCCACTTTACTAAAGCATATTCAACACTTTATATGAATCATGCCATACTTTTTATAATGAATCATGCTCTCCTAAGGGTCTTTGAAGACTTTGACACCCAATTTAAATATAAAGAAATTCGAAGCCCACATTGACTCTTAACATGTCGAGAAGGTAAACAAACTGAAAGAGGCCGGTGATAAGATGTGTAAATACCCCTTTGATAGGTACCTTAAGTGATGTGACCACTATCTTGTCCACTGTATGAAAACATCAACCAGATGAAAAATGTGCTTGAAACAAACTGTGTAAAATCCCATGTGATGATAATTCAAAGCACACAAATGAAGACAAATAAAGTTCTTCTTGAGCCATGATGATGACTTGATATGAGTGAAGTGAGCTTTAATATAAACATAGCAATATCTTAATTAGGTCAGTTCTAATGAGGCAATTACACCTGAAATGTGCAACACCAATTAGGTCAGCACTAAACACTTGTTTGGTGGAAATAAGTGAAAGTGAAGCATGTCAAGGGTTAACTAGGACTCAAATCTGTATCACCAAGATGCTCATCACATCCACAATCCACGACGTACCTCTGTAAATGGTGCTAGTAAGTCAAAATAGCCAAACTTGAGCTAATGACCACATCCACACTTCTCCAAGTCCAAAAACATCATGCAGACTAGAGAGAGATGCTCTACAACATTCACACACCTTTCCAGAATACTCAACATTATCAGAAACTTCTACAACACTACCACAACTACTTGAAACAAAGAATGTCTTCATTATGCACATCAAGACATACTGCTATTGATCACCAACACAAGAATTGAACTTGCGGAGCACCCCAACACTAGAAACTTCAAGGGAAAGTAGATATATCCATTATAATGACATCCCCAGATTTGCAGGACAAGAAACCTCAATGCAGACAAATACAAAGCATTCTCATTTCTCCCAGACAACCTTCTTCATAGTCAAATACTCTGTCAAACATATCTTCTACTTCCACATGATCTAGAACCTAAAACTCTAGATATAACACCTCTAAACACATCTGATCAATAATTCCAAACTGTACAAGCGTATCTTCAATTATGGAGAAATGCAGAGCACAAGATTGAACACACCTCTATCACACTACACACCTTTTTATTCAAAATTTCTCAAAAGCACTTGGAAACCAAGTGAACCATCTACTAGATGTTGACATCAATGACAACACCAGCAAGTTTCCAACAATCTCTCCCTTTGTCATTGATGGCAACACCAGATTTTTGAAAACCCATCAAGATCCACAACAATCAATCAACAACCCTGCAGTCAGTAATGCTCCCCATGATAGAAGCAACTCTTACTCTTCACACACCTCTCTGCACAATGGTTTTTTTGAAAAATTCAACTCTCTACCCCTTTGACATCAATGGCAAAGGGCAATAGCTACAACACCAGCAAGTACCTGCATTATCTCCACTACTCTCACTTTTCTACACTCTCCCCCTTAAGGTCATAAGATATGCTCCATCTGACTACACCAACCAATAGTATTACTACCTACTCCCCTTGAGAGGAAGCCTTCAACATTAGTCTAGGACCAACAATGTATCTTGAAATGCTTCTTGGACAAATGCACACGCTTATGCATCTAGTTAAAAGGAGGGGTAATAACCCCTAACTTCTGTTGAAGATACTCAAAAGTATCCTTAGGAAGAGTCTTTGTAAAGATATGTACAACTTGATCCTTGGTAGGCACATATTCAAACTTCACCTCTTCTCTACAACCTTTTCTCTTAGGAAGTAATACCAGATTGAGATATGCTTTTCTCTTTAATGCATTACTAGATTCTTTGAAATGTGGATAGCACTTGTATTGTCACATAGGATAGGAATAGGTCCATCATACGACACTTTGATATCCTTCAATGTTTTCTTCATCCACAACACCTGTGTGTAACAAGATGTTGTTGGCAAGAGATACGATATGTATTCATGGTTGTTGTCATTGATGGCAACAAAGGTCATCCCACATATCTGCAAGTCATGGTGTGTCTCTACCGGAAGTCAGAATGAAGATTGTTGTGGTCCAGTGAACAAGAACAGAGCATGTGGCAAGGTCTGATAGATTGGTCCTTATCTCTCAGAGGAAGTGTCTTGGTACAGTGCGGATTTGAGGAAGTCAAGAGGACTACCTTGAGTAGTATATTCCAAGGATTTAGCCTCCGGTGATGGACAAGGAAAAAGATATGAATAGTTGAGTACCAGATTCCTGAGAGACAGTGAGAACAGAGGAAGAACTGACTGACAGAGCATCAGACTATTTTTTGGATGTGCTACTGTTGATGGTAAAGATTAGGAAGGCATGAATCATGTTTGGCCAACATGATTAATGACATCTACAAGTATATGCTTGATCCGCATTACTTGATATGCAAGGATTCAGCCGACAGAACAGAGTTTGTGAGAAGATAGACTATTCTAGGTGCCGACTAGAACGATAATGAAATCACTAGTGCGGATATAAATAGAGGATGGATTTTGTTGTGAGAAGGTGTGTGGTGTGATGACATATGTGAATAAGTGCAGAGCAGAGCAGAGGTAATAAGAAAGATCCGGTATGTGAAAGGAAAGAAGAATAAAGAGCAGAGGGAAGATGAAGTGCAGCAGATCAGTATACTGAGCCTAATCGGAACTGAACTCCAGCATATGTAGATGCTTCCAATCAGTTCAAGTATTGTATAAACATTCTTTTGTAGATAGTGTGCCTCTTTGTGAGTAGTGTGCTCAGGTAGTGAGCCCTAATTGGCAAGTGCCATTTTTGTAATTCCTTATTCTTCTAACAGAGAATAATCTTTGGGTTAATCACCTCGTGGTTTTCTCCCTTAACCGGGTTTCCATGTCAAAACTACTGTGTCATGTGTTTCTCATTTCATGGTAATGTTTGTTTGTTTGATTCAATGATGCTTTGATTAATAAGAAAGTTCAAAAGAAGAAATAATTAGGATAACTGATTCACCCCCCCTCTCAGTTATCAACAATTGGTATTAGAGCTAAGTTCCTCCTAATAAAGCCTAACAGCTTGAGGAAGATCTGGGAGTTCAAATGGATGCATATGGTTTAAGGGAGCAACTCAAGACTGCCCTTGAGGATCTTGAACAGTCAAACTCTAAAGTCAATGAATTAAAGGAAAGACTCAAACAGGTTGATGAATTCATGAGAGAACTAAAGGACAAATTAAGTCTCTCTATGAAAAAGAGAAAGGAGCTGCTCCAACAATTGGCAAGACAAAGTGAAGAAAGCAATACAAATGAAGAATTGACTGAGAAAACCAAGTTATGTGAAAAGTTATCAAAAGAAGTCATTATGTTAAGACATGAAATGGAATCAGGAACTATAAAGTTTACTCAAGAGATTGAAGAAAAAAGAAAAATTGAAGACAATCTAAGACAATCTCTTAAAGAGAAATCAGAAGAATGCCACCAGATGGACAGGATTATCAGACATCTTGAATCTGATCTTGAAGATGCCAAAGATAATGAAGAAAAACTTGAGGATCAAATTGTCTCTCTCAAAAGAGATCTTCAAACAACAAATGAATATAAAGAAAAATTCAAGATAAGTTCTGCCCAACTTGAAGTACTTCTTGGAAGTCAAAAGAGGATAGATGACAAGTATGGTTTGGGATATGAGAAAGGAGAAAGCTCCGGATCCAGTCAAAAGAATTTTGGATCAAAAAATCCAAGGAATAGGCCTAGAAGACCTTCGGTAAGACAGCCCAATGCTCAAAGATATCCATCCTTCAATGGATACTTCCACAGCTGCAATCACTTTGGTCACAAAGCTAATCAGTGCAGGAAGAGAATGAATCAGACTAATTCATCCTTCTCCGGACAGTGCTTTAACTGCAAAAGGTATGGACACAAGTCTCATGAATGCAGAAATATGCAAATAAACTAATCATTCAATGGTAGATGCTTTGCATGCAATAGAGTAGGTCATATGGCTAATCAATGCATATCAAGAGGTTATCAGTCAAATATGCAAAGAAATGTTATTTGCCAAATCTATAATAGGTCCGGTCATAATGCAAAAGTCTGCAGAAGCAAGAACCAGGACAAAAGAGGTCCGGTATATAATCAAAATCAAGACAAGGGTAAACAAAAGATGAATGTGGATGAAGTTAGGAATCAGATGAACAAGATTTGGGTGAAGAAAAGTTCAGAGAATGTAGAGGTTGGATCCACACCAGACTCTGGTGCTGATATTTCTTCTGGAAATTAAAAAGTGAGCTCTGGCTCAGGGGAAGACTCAAAGAAAATCCTGTTCCCCCAACCAATCAAGTGGTGCCGGATGTGGCACAAGATGCGGAGTAAAGGGTTTAAAGATATATGTCTTGAGATGATCCAGATAAGATTTTAGAGGTCCGCATGAAGATGTAAAGAAGTTGTGATCGATCAAGTAAGACCTATTCCGGGAGATGCTCCAGAATGACAGAAGATTACAAAAGGGTCCGGAGAGATCCGGAAGTGCATTGTCTTATTCTGTGGATTGGACAGAGTGTTTGGGATATTCTTGTAATGTGTCATCTTGATTTGTTCATGATTGGAAGATCCGCATGATGTTCATAGATCAGGACTGATCCGGTACTCCAAGCTATCCGGATAAGGCAAACTGGAATAATGTAGGTCGAGCATTTATTGCCATCAGATATTAGGGTTTGCGGAGCAATATAAGGGATTTCTCATAAAATCACTTGCTCATTCTGCACTCAAGAAGAAGTGAAAAGTGGAGCTCTACAAGAAGATTCATCAAGCTCACCAAAGATCTCCTGCCGAAGTCATTACATACAGAAATCAATCCAACCACTCCATGTAACCAAAGACGCATAAGGTATTTTCCATTTTCGATATCTTGCTACAAATCTTTTGAGAAATGGCTACTCCAAATATAGTAAAAATCTCAGATAGGCCCCAACTTGAATTTAAGAAACATCCATACAAGTCATTGGAGGTAGATCCCTTAGGAGCATTCTCTAGTGTTCCTCATGGCGTTTTACACACAGAAGATGTTAGGGTTTACATACATGCAAGCATTAAGGAATTCGAGGAATTCAAATTGAGAGATCTCTATCACAAATAACTGATAGACAATGCTTTTGAGCTTAAACCAGAGTATAAGGGTATCCAGAAGAAACAGTTTGATCAATTCATTCATTTCCCCTGCTTTGAAGAAGATGAATGGGTATGGTATGTATTGAGCAGGATGCATGACAACTTCCTATGGCTGGATAGACCTTGCAAGATCACAAAAGATGCAATTAGGGTAGTAACTGGTCTATACTCTTTCGGAGGGATACCTATCCTCAAATCTGTCAAAAATAACATTGTAACTGAGGCCACCGGATCAAAATTTGATAAGAGGGCAATGACCATTGAAGATATTTCTGATCCAGATATCAAGTATGCATCCATGATAATAGGATACAAGATCTATCACTCCAGTAGGGAGAATTCTGTATCCGAAATTGCAGTATATACTGCCTATGAAATGCTAAGGAAGAATGCAGATTATGATCTCTGTGAACTTCTCTTAAGCTAATTAATGGAAAATATACAGAAAATCAAGAAGGACAAAAAGAATTCTTTTAAGTATGGTACTCTTATATTATGTCTATTTTTCTACTTCATGAATGAGCTGCCCAGATCAAGTGGATGGGCATGGCAGAATGACAAACCTGTTGCAGTCCAGATAAGAGATTATTTACATGGGCTTGGGGATGCCAAAGCAAGAAATGCAGCCCTATGGGGATACTTCAAAAACTTCCAGAGCACGATGCAAGCAAGAGAAAGAATTCCCCAGTCTCTTGTTGAAAAATACAAAGACTTAGTTTGCTTTATGGTGGATACTGATTAGTGCCTAATGGAGGCAGTGGAGCCAAGGACTATCTGGATCATGCCCATGGGGTATGAGGTTGATGAACATATTGTAGAACTGCATGTTCAACACATGCTTAGTCAACCAAAAGATCCAAAGGCAGAAAGGTTCGGAACCTTTGAGGAGCTGAGTGTGAAGATCCATGTGGAACTCAGGGAACCTGAGATAAAGAGGAAAGTGAGAAAAGAAGTAGAGCATATTGCTTAAGGCCTAGGCATTCCAAAGGAGGCACTTGATGCCAACTGGGAAAAGAGAAGAAAGGCTGAGGAAGAAAAGAAAGAGGCAGAAAAGAAAAGCAAGAAAAGTGCTCCGGTGGAAACCTCAACTCGGACCAGATCATCAAAAGGATCTACACCTGTTAGAACCAAAAGCTCAAAACCAGAAGTCCAGGCATCCGGTAAAAGATCTAAGACAAAAGCCTCAAGAGCTTATGAAAGCCAAAAGGATGAAGAGGAAACTGAGTCAGATGAGGGAGTAAAAGAAATAAAGAAGCAGAAGAAGAAAGGATCTGGTAAACCCTCCACAGGCCAAGACAAGGAAGAAATGGCAGAAGTAGTTGTTGAAAAGCCCACCCTATCTCTAGAGAGTGTAATCAAGTTAGTCATGGTGGATGGAAACCTTCAACCAATGACTGAATTCTATGATGACTACAATGAGGCTGACCAAAAGATTCTGCAGGAAGCCATAGTCAAGTATCTGAACATATACAATAAGGCTTTCATTGAGATCATATCTCTAATTCCTAAAAGCCTAGAAAAGGAATTAGAAATAAGAAAGAATAATGCTCAGGCAAAAGATCTTGAGATCCGAGAGCAGATAGCTATTCAGTTATATCCTCAAATTGATCCCAAAACAATGAACATAATATTCAAAGACTGCAAAGATGAGTTCAGGAGTAAAGCAAGAATGAATCAACTCATGCTTGGTGAGACTGACAAGGTGGCCATAGAGACAGAAGAGATCTTCCGGAAGGCCTTCAAAAGGTTTAATCTTCCTGTTGTAGAGGACTTAGGTGCAGAAATAGCTGTGGACTTGGAATCATCTGCTCTGAAAGAAGTGCCTCTTGAACAGAGTAACATCTCTCCTCCAGTTTCCCCTACAGTCTCCAGATCCCAAGAGAAATTACAGGAGAAAGAAGCAACAATAAAAGAAAAAGAGTTTGACAGCACCAAGGATGCAGAGAAAGAGAAGATTCCAACAGAGAAAACCACAACTGAAAGTGGTAAGAATGTGGAAGGAGAAAAGACTCCAAAGGACAAAACTACAGAAGAAAAGAAACATCTGTCTCCGGCAAGAGACACTGCACAAACTGTTCAAAAATTTCTGAGCCAAGAAACAATAGAGATTGTTGAACCGGAGCTTCTAAAAGGCCCATTCGACTTTGACTCTCTCTCTCCAGTACAGACAATGAAGATAGCTTCATTTGCAAATGCTAAGGCAAATGAAAAACTCCTAAAGTCTCATATGGAAGACTGTGAGTTGATAGAGGCTGCTTCTGGAGTGCTTGAAAAGATTATGCCATCAGTCCAGATAGATCCAATAGCCTCCTCTTCTGGTAATCTCAAAACCTTAGTCAACAATGTTGATACACATTTTGATTCCCTAGAAAAATTAGCTGAAGAAAAGGTCTGGAAGGAATTTTTGGATAAAAGATTTTCAGAAGTACTAGGATTAATCTCTAATGATAGGAGAAATATGAGTATTGGAATAAAGAGCTTAGAAAATGCTCTTAAGGATGGTGGTGACATTTACAAATTTTGTATCTCCTGGTCAAAGGCAACAGTAGAAATTGATAAGAAAATAAAAGAGGAACAGGACAAACTACAAAGTTTATCTCAAAGTTTTGATCCTCTCTCTTCCTCCATAGTGAATCAAGAATGTCAAACTATTGCAATCACAAATGCAATAAAGAACTTTGAGAAGGAAAGGAAGAATATAACTAACCGGATGGGAGAACTTAGAAGGATTATAATCCCTAAGTTAGAAACTATGCATGAAGCCATCAGTGATGCTTAGACTACCGCCCAAAAAAATGATCCGACAGATCTCAAAAGGGCAGAAGCTTTTGCATTTTTGTTAAGTGGTCACATTTCAATTTTGGATAGAATGAAGCAAAGCTGGGCTATAGAACTGGTCCAATTGAAGACATCCTTTGCAGACATTCTTCAGTTTATGTGAGTATGTAAATATGCGGCTATGTATAGTAAATCTTTGAAAATTTTGGTGTGCGGACCCTACCCTTTGCCATTGCTGTCAAAGGGGGAGTGAGGAGCAATGAAAAATGAGGAATCCAACTAAGGGGGAGTTCCAGAAATTGTATATAAAGATAGAGCATCAGCCAAGGGCGAGCACAGTGTAAACACTTAGTCATTTTTCACTAAGTGTTGCCATCAATGCCAAAGGGGGAGATTGTTGGCAAGAGACACTATATGTATTCATGGTTGTTGTCATTGATGGCAACAAAGGTCATCCCACATATCCGTAAGTCATGGTGTGTCTCTACCGGAAGTCAGAATGAAGATTGTTGTGGTCCGGTGAACAAGAACAGAGCATGTGGCAAGGTCCGACAGATTGGTCCTTATCTCTCAGAGGAAGTGTCTTGGTGTAGTGTGGATTTGGGGAAGTCAAGAGGACTACCTTGAGTAGTATATTCCAAGGATTTAGCCTCCGGTGATGGACAAGGAAAAAGATATGAATAGTTGAGTACCGGATTCCTAAGAGATAGTGAGAACAGAGGAAGAACTGACTGACAGAGCATCAGACTATTTTTCGGATGCGCTACTGTTGATGGTAAAGATTAGAAAGGCATGAATCATGTTTGGCCGACATGATTAATGACATCTACAAGTATATGCTTGATCCGCATTACTTGATATGCAAGGATTCAGCCGACAGAACAGAGTTTGTGAGAAGATAGACTATTCCGGGTGCCGACTAGAAAGATAATGAAATCACTAGTGCGGATATAAATAGAGGATGGATTTTGTTGTGAGAAGGTGTGTGGTGTGATGACATATGTGAATAAGTGCAGAGCAGAGCAGAGGTAATAAGAAAGATCCGGTATGTGAAAGGAAAGAAGAATAAAGAGCAGAGGGAAGATGAAGTGCAGCAGATCAGTATACTGAGCCTAACCAGAACTGAACTCCAGCATATGTAGATGCTTCCAATCAGTTCAAGTATTGTATAAACATTCTTTTGTAGACAGTGTGTCTCCTTGTAGGCAGTGTGCCTCTTTGTGAGCAGTGTGCTCGAGCAGTGAGCCCTAATTGGCAAGTGCCATTTTTGTAATTCCTTATTCTTCTAACAGAGAATAATCTTTGGGTTAATCACCCCATGGTTTTCTCCCTTAACCAGGTTTCCACATCAAAACTACTATGTCATGTGTTTCTCATTTCATGGTAATGTTTGTTTGTTTGATTCAATGATGCTTTGATTAATAAGAAAGTTCAAAAGAAGAAATAATTAGGATAACTGATTCACCCCCCCCCCTTCTCAGTTATCAACAGATGTTGTTGTGATGTATTCTACCTCTACAGTAGATACTTCTCAAATAGCCACTTTACATCTACCATAAAAATCTTCTATTCTTGGCTCTTACAATTTTTATTTTTTATATCTTATCATGCAAGGTTGAGACACTATTTTTATTTTTTAATTTTTTGTTTTGTTTTGGAAGCATTTTTTCTAACATTCTCCCACTTTTTGAAGACCTTGTAAGAGACTATAGAAAATAGGTAACTAGTTTTGGGGGACCAAACGTCCCATTAAATCTAAACACCATCTAAACTTCTCTATGCTCACAAGATTTGTTAATGCATAGATGCAACATTCACCAAAGTTTCTATTTTCTCTAGCTTCATCTTATCGTCCTTGACCATATGTCTCACGAAGTGGTACTATACATCAATGTGCTTGGCCTTGTCATGAAATGTTGGGTTTTTCACTAAGGAGATTGCCCTCTAACTATCACATTATACTATCACTACACTTTGTTTGAATTTTATATCCAAATATAATATTTTGAGCCAAACAAATTCCTTATAGGCATGAGTAGTTACCATATACTCTGCCTCTATGGTGGACAAAGTGAGCATAACCTATTGTAGAAACTAGAAGGATCTTTGGCTGATTGGCTATACTATATTGAGCCACTTAAGTCAAACAAAGGCACACTACAACCTACAACAAAGATCAAAAACACAAATGCAAAATAAGCACACAAAATTGGGTGAAAGAAAAAGCTTAATGAATGAATGAGTTAACTCACAATATATATATATATATATGTATATATATGTATATATATGTATATATATGTATATATATATATATATAATAGTCATCTAAATTTAGTGGAAACTAAATATAAAAAATAGACATGCAGCCACTTAATTAAGACTAGCTAAAAATGTTGTGACCAAAATAACTGAGGTTAAAGATCGACTCCTACTCAACTAGTACTCCTAAGAAAGCTTAACTCCTATGTGTAATTATCTATGTGCATGTAAATTCATGAGATACTATACACTAACACCCCCCTTAATCATAGCTTAGGTGGGTACAAAAAGAGAAACATTTGGGTCTTGACTACTAGGCCTGATCAGGTACCCAAGTACAATGTAATTATCATAAAGTAGAGAAAGGGAGAATACCAAATGGGAAAAAGCTCCTTTCCAAAAATAGTGAAAATAAAATGAAGAGGACTAGAATTCCCCCTCGAAGATGATAACTCTTCACCAAGTTTGAAACCATGTCACTCTGACTAAAAAGATGCAGACAAGACCCCCCATAAGAGAGAGAAAGAGACTATGTAGCCCCCCAAATGAAGTAGCCCATGTGCCAAAAGAGAAATCTTGTGTATGAATGTTGAAAATGATCCATTTGTGGAAAATGACATTTCTCCCTTTAGGAAGAAACAACTCCAATGGTGAAAGCTAAAGTAGCTCGAACTCAAAGAAGAAAGGTGAGGTGGGAAGTCTCATGATGTACCTTGTCCTAGAACATTGCTCAAATGTCTCCATGTTGATGTCAAAATGAGTCACAAACAAATCAGGAGTCCTAAGCCTAACTGAAATAAGCAACCTCTCCAAATCATGTAAAAAATGAAGAGCATGATCTAAAGAACTGATGTATGAATGTGGAGTGTCAATGCATGCCATGTGCATACAAACCAAATCCCACGAGATGTCCTACTACAAAGAATATTTGGAAGCCCTTAGCAAAGCTTTTTTAAACTCTGTAGTAGCAATAGGTGCAAGGACAAAAGAATTCTCATCAAAGAGATTGACAAAATCCTCCAAAGTGTCATCTTGATCTGAAATGTGAGACTCTACAAACAAGAAATAGATGTCTGGTATAAGTGTGTTCTAATGAACTGAATCTAGAAAATGACCTTCCTACAAAGAATCATTGGAAGATCTTGAAGAAGCAACTCTAAACTTTGAAGAAGAGGCATAGAAAGCATGTTCCCTACTCTAATAATCTAACCAAGTATGTCTACCATCTGCTAAATTCCCCACCCAAGTGCTTGCACTATGAAGTGACTGCCTAGCCTAAAGAGATTTGGATGTAGGCAAGTCAAGTTTTGAATCCTCATCCTCTAAAACATATCTAGAAATGGATGGAGATGACACCCATCACTATCTTTACCGTCTAAATTGGAATAAAAAGAAAACTTTGCCTCAAGAATCTACTGTGGATGGTCAAAAGGAGAAATATCAGGGCAAAGTGAGAGAAGGTGTATAACCTAGCATGGTGATCTACCCTTCCCAAAGCCACTAAATTGTTGTTGTGCAACTCTTTGATCTCAATTGAATCTAGAGAAAGCTCAACTTTCATGCCCTTCCCTATGTGAGTAATCTGGTACAATAATAGGAGATTAGTTGAAAGTGAAGGTACACTTAGAACAGTTGTGAATGTTCCACCTTCAACTTAAACAAACCCTCTCCCTGCAATTGTTGCTCAAAGTGTCGTTACCCAAAGTGATAGTAGGCATGTTATAAGGCTCTATGGAAGAAAACTCAAAATGTGAAGAACCCATATGGTGCAAAGCTCCCGAGTCAATGATCCAAGATTGAGATGATGAAGATGCTACTACAACTAGTGCTTTTCCCTTAATTTTCTCTTTACCTTTTTCCTTTTCCTTAGTAGGTTCTCAGGCTGATAATGACCTTGATAGATTTAGGTACACCTATGTTGTGCTTCTTAAGAAGATGTGTGAGGTAGTCTATCTGCTACTTCATACATACATTCTCACCATGCTCAAGTTTCTTGCAATATGCACACTTAACCTTCTCTTTCTTAGGTTTTCCTTGATTAGAAAATTTTGTGTTGGATTTGGAGGGATCAGATTTATGTTCTTTCTTGATCTCTTTGCATTTTTTATTCTTCTCCCCATTATTGTTTGAATCATTATGTTCTCCATTCCCAACAAAGAGAGCTTGAGGTTTTGATGTCTTCAAGGTGCCCATGTGTATTAACTTATCCTGCTCCCTAGTTAAGTCTGCAATGAAGCCGTCTAATTAACTTCAATTTGAATCCATGTTGTGAATTAGTTGTTGCATAATTTTGAAACATGGAAATGAAAATTGTAGAGATTATGCAGAAGTGAACAAGACACAACACAAATACACCCCCTTGATTCAATTTTTTATATTCCCCCTAAATTGTGGCACTTAATGATTTAAGTGCATAAACAAGTCTAATTGGGACAAAAATGACACTTTATAGAAATAGTGAAAAAAGTTCTCAATGGATTAGGCTAAAAAAACAAGCATTCTCAAAAAATGGTGCTCTTTATATGAGTCACCAATTAAAAGTTACAATTACTTTTCTATTTTAGCCTATCTTACCTATATTGTACTTAATTAAAAATATTTTTAGGTGCCTTTCAAGAGAAAAATAAAAAATAAAAAGAAAAATCACTACCTTGAATAAAATTGACACCCTTCATAAATCAATTTAGCCCCCTCTCTATAGAAACAAATTGCCCCTCTGCGTAGAAACAACTCACCCAAAATCTTGGATATTTTGGGGCTGATTATTAGAGGACAAGGTTGATCAAATCAACCTTCAAATGCCTTGTAGAAATTCCCCTTTCCCTTTCAAATGCATTTACACAAAATACCCCAAAATTAGGGGTTTCCTTTTCCCATATAATGCCAAAAATAGTCACCTTCTAGTAGAGTTGAAAACAAATAGGTGTGATAGGGGTTTTGGGCGCCTAAGTTGACTAGACTAGAAGAGAGAATAGATGCTACTACTAGGGTTTCCTCTAGAATAATTTCAACATCCTCTATCTCTTTTCTATGGTCAAATCAACCCCCTTCTATGTGAAGATCATCCTTCCTCTACTCAAATCGAGTTGTCTATGGGAAATCGATCTTTCATTTAGATCAGATAGCTCAAGATCGACTCCTACTCCAGGTCAACAAATCAAGGAAAATAAAAATGAGCCTACATTGTAAGGATGCCTAAGCTCTATCTAATAACTCTAATGATAGATATATTGATGTTTCTATGATATAACTTTATCAAGAATATTTTGGAGATGGATCAAATAATTATTTAGTTAAATTATGAGTATAGATTTTATTTTGAATCTCTCTTTTGAAATGATATTAGACTAGTTGATCTTCAACAAAATTATTATGCTAATTATTATTATAAGTTGGATTTCTCTAATTGTTGGGAAAAAAAGATTTCAGTTATATATCAAAGAGACATTAACGATAAAGGAGAATCTAGGAAGATAAACAAAGTATGAGATTTGCATTTTTTATCATTTACTTTATTTAGGTATACAAATACTTTATGTGCCTTGTTTACAATTATGTTTCTTCCACATTTGCAGGCATTTGTGTAAGTACCATTATACATTTTATTTGAGTCTATTTGTAATTCTATTTCACTATAGAAATAATTTTATATATAATTATCTAATGCAGGAGCATTCGGGCTCAGAAGCAATCTTGCATCAACCAAAAAAATATTTTATTTCTTTTACCATTTTGTTTGTCTTGTAGATTTCTAATCAACATCATACACAAACTTTAGGATAATAAAATAAATATTTTAATTCTCCAACAATCCAAGGAAAAGACAAGGCAATTTGTATATGGACAAAATCCTAGTCACCTACATGTTAGAAGACAAAGATTGGATAGTGAAGAGTCTTTAAGCATCCAAGTCATGAAGGAAAGAAACAAAGGAAATCCCAAGAGTCACATTTCTTGAAATTGGACACCACAAGAAAGAAGAGGAATACCAAGAGTCATTGGAGCCCAAAAAAGAAAGATGAAACTTGGCAAATGAGATATTATAAGTAGATGGAAGTTTGGCTCCAAAGAGGATGGGAAAAATAAGACAAGAGCGCAAGTTTATTTATAATTTTGCAGGTCATCAAGAGAACGTCCATAGGTGATGTTGTAGATGTTGACTTTAGGACAGACAACTGAGAGGGGGGGTAAATCAGTTGTCACCAAAATCCTATTTATTAGACACTTAAAACTTTCTTATATTTCAACAGTATATCAATGATTTAATCATGGAAGCATAATGCAGTAATTCAAAATAAAAAACACATATAACACCAACATTTTAACATGGAAAACCCGGTTAAGGGAAAAACCACAGGGTGACTAACCCAAGATTGTATTCTTTGTTACAAGAATATGAAAAATGGCACTTGCCAATTAGGGCTCACTGCCCGAGCACATTGCTCACAAGAGGCCCACTGCCTACAGGAGACACACTATCTATAGAAGAGTATAAGTATTACATACTTGAACTAAAGATTAGCATCTTTACTATGCTTGAGTTAGTTCCATTAAGCTCAACACCTCTGCTCTGCATTTTTACTCCTCTTCACTACTACTTTCTCATCATACCCACATATACTTTTGAATGACTTCGCAATTCTTATTTATACATGACATCGACTTTCGAATGATCATCAAAGTCGACACAACACATAATTTATTTTATTACAGAGAAATTACAAAAATACAACTTGACTTGTTACAAAAACTTCATGCACATCACTACATTGTCAGCCACACATAGCTGAGACTTTAATCTTCTTCAAGGAACATGCCATGCTTCACAAAACATCTTCAAGATCATCCATAACATGTGCAAATCATCTGATCAACCAAGATCAGGAAGAACACCATCACCCGAAGGTAAATCTTCAATTATGAGCTCAATCATCAATGTGGACAGCCAACATGAACTGGACACAATCTAGAGGTCACCCCCACAAGCTTGCTTGAATCATCAAGAACATCTACATCACTTCTGCTTACTGTAATCATTCACATCTTCATCCAGAACCTTAAGAACATAGTCGGTAATCACTACCACATTAGAAGGATTGCTTGTGGACCTCCAAACCACGAACCAATTGAGTTGTCAATTCACATTAATCTTCCAAACATGCCACCAGATACGCAGAACATGATATTGTATTTCCAGATCTCACCGGACCTATTTGTGTCACTCTGTCACCTCTGAACAATTGCTAGAACTGGTTTTACTCTTATGGCCATAACTCCATATTTTCATGTGGATCTTTCAAATCTTGTCTGGATCATCTTCAGACACAAATATACAAACCCTTTGATGCGTATACTCTGATCTTCAACTGCCTGGAACCTTTACTTCATAGAACTTCACTGTCTTCACTATTCTTCTCTATTTCTGATAGGGCTAATTTTCTCAATATCCTCAGTACACAACTCATCCAATCAATGCAACAGGAGTATGTTGACATCCATGACAACACTAGTTAGGCCCATACTTGCAACAATCTCCCCCTTTGTCATTGATGGCAACATATGATGTGAAAAACTGTTTTAACTATCAAGACAAGAACTTCTCCTCACTGACTGACATAGCTCCCCCTCTCACCAGCAACCATTCACATGTCTTCTCTTCCTTTAATGCCCCCCCTTTGATCAACAACCACTTTTGTTTTTCATATGTCTTCTCTCCCCCTTTGACATCAATGGCAAAGGGCACATACTTGCAACTCATTTTTTAGAATTATAGACTGTCCCCCCTAAGTAGTGGCCACCCTACATTAATCTAGATCACAAGATATGACTGTGGGATCCATCAGACTGATGCACATCAGGGCACCTTAATTTAGAAACGAAGGGGTAATAACCCCTAACTTCTCCCTGAGATACTCAAAAGTGTCCTTAGGTAGAGGTTTGGTAAAAATGTCTGCAATCTGATCCTTTGAGGGCACAAACTCCAATCTAACTTCATTCTTGTTCACCTGCTCTCTCAAAAAGTGGAACTTGATGGATATATGTTTTGTCTTTGAATGCAACATTGGATTTTTTGATATGTTTATTACACTTGAGTTATCACAGAATATTGTGATAGGTTCATCATATTCTACTTTGATGTCTCTTAATATTTGCTTCATCCATAGTACTTGAGTGCAACTTCCTGCTGCTGCAATATACTCTGCTTCTGCAGTGGACAGAGATACTGCCTCTTGTTTCTTGCTTAGCCAAGAAACCAATCTTTTCCCCAAAAAGAATGCACCACCACTGGTACTCTTCCGGTCATCCACATCTCTTGCCCAATCAGCATCTGTTTATGCATGAAGGGAGAAATCCTGATCCTTAGGATACCATAATCCATACTCAATTGTTCCCTTTAAATACCTAAGAATTCTCTTGATTGCCATAACATGAGATTCTCTAAGATCAACTTGAAATCTAGCAACAAGACCAACAACATTCATAATGTCAGGTCTAGTTTGAGTGAGATCGAACAATCCTCCAATCATAGACCTATATTTTTTCTGATCAGCTTTAGGAGATTCATCATCTTTACTCAACTTACATCTAGTAGCCACAGGAGTATTCATTGACTTTGAATCTTCTATCCCAATTTTCTTCAACAATTCTTTCACATATTTGGTCTGTGATATGAAGATCCCTTTCTTTGTTTGAGTGATTTGCAGACCCAAGAAGAAATTCATTTCCCCAAACATAGACATCTCAAATTCACATTTCATTTGATTTGTAAAAGTTTTGCACATACTACCCTTCCCTCCAAAAATAATTTCATCAACAAATTCTTCAACAATCAAGATATTTTCATGATCAATCTTAAAATATAGATTAATGTCAGTAGTACCTTTGTTGAAACTAATTTTTAGAAGATGTTTGTCCAATCTTTCATACTAGGCTCTTGGGGCTTGTTTGAGTCCATACAATGCCTTCTTCAATTTGCATACCATATCTCCATGATCAGACAATTGAAATCCATCCGGTTGCTCAAGATATACCTCTTCTTCTAGATCATCATTTAGGAAATCAGATTTGACATCCATCTGATATACATTGAAATATCTGAAGGTAGCAAAGGCAAGAAATAATCTAACTGCTTCAATCCTTGCTATCGGAGAAAAAGTTTCTTCAAAGTCAACTCCTTCTACTTGAGAATAACCCTTACAGACCAATCTGGCTTTGTTCCTTACTACCTCACCTTCTTCATTCAGTTTATTCTGGAAGACCCACTTAGTCCCAATCACATTTTTGTCCTTAGGTCTGGGAACAAGATCCCAAGTGTGATTCTTTTCGATCTGCATCAATCCTTCTTTCATAGTTTTAACCCAATTTTCATCATTGCATGCTTCATTTACAATTTTTGGTTCAATTTTTAAAATCAAACAATACTTCACTAAGTCTTGAGCAATATTTCTTCTTGTTTGAACACCTTTACTTCTATCTCCTATGATTTGGTCTTCAGAATGATTCAGTCTTACATACCTAGGAGTTTTGGGATTCACTTGCACTTCTAATTCTTGGATAGGTTCATCCAAGCCTGTCTCTTCTTCTTGAATTTCTAGATTCCCCAGATCAGTCTAAATTTGAACTAGAGTTTGGACTTGTTCTCCTTGGTCTAAGATATCATTTTGGTCATCTACTTCATACTCATAGTATCTTGAGGGATTTTCCATACCTTCATCAACCTTCACATTTGTACTTTCTACAATCTTTCTTAATCTCTTGTTATAACACCGGTAAGCTTTGCTTTGAGTAGAATAACCCAAGAATATTCCTTCATCACTCCTAGCATCAAACTTGAAAAGGTCTTCATCTCTTTTGATATAACATTTTCTACCAAACTCTGAAATACTTCACAGTAGGGGTGATGCCAAACCAGAGTTCATAAGGAGTCTTACCAGTATTACCTCTAATTTAAACTTGATTAAGAGTATACATAGTAGTGCTTACAGCTTCTCTCTAATAGATCTGAAGAACATTTGCTTCCATCATCATGGTCCTAGAGGCTTCCTGGATGGTCTGGTTCTTCCTCTCCACTACTCCATTCTTCTTTGGAGTCCTTGGAGCAGATAACTATCTCTTTATCCCATGTTTCTCACAGAATTATATGAACTCTCCAGATGTGAATTCTCCACCTCTATCAGATCTAAGACATTTTATGTTTATGCCAATTCATTTTCTACCATAGATGTGAATATTTTGAATTTCTCAAGTGCTTCAGATTTCTCTTTTAAGAATGTCTCCCACATCATCTAGGAGTGGTCATCAATCAACAACATGAAATATCTATGACCTTGCAGACTCTTGATTCTTACCGGACCACATAGATCAATGTGCACTAAGTCCAATAATCCAGTTGAAGTTTGTTCCTTACTTGTGAATGAGATTCTATTCTTCTTACCTAACTGACATTCTTTGCACAAACTGTTAACTAGTTTCACCAGTCTTGGAAGATCTCTTACAGCCTGAGTGTTTCTTATCTTAATGATATTATCAAAATTCACATGACACATTCTCCTATGCCACAACCAACTCCAATCAATTTGAACAAATAAGCAACTTTTTCCAGTACCAAGTGAAAGATGTTACCTTTTGTTTGTGTACCAGATGCAATCTTAGTTCCAGATCTTTCAAAGATCTTGCATTTTCCATTTTTGAAATGGAGATCATAGCCTTTGTCTACCAATTGCCCAATACTGAGAAGATTATACTTTAAACCTTCAACATGTAGAACATCACTAGTTTTGTTCTTTCCATCAAAAGAAATGGTTCCTCTGCCTCTAATTCTGCCAGCAGAATTATCTCCAAACATTACAACTGCACCTTCATATCTTTCCAGGTTTAAGAACTTATTCTTATCACCACTCATATGGTGAGAGCATCCACTATCAATGACCCATTCATCCTTTTCTTCCACCTGAGCAGCTAGAGCCCTTTCTACCATCTTATGATTGACAGATTCAATAGGCATTGGATCTTCTTCCTTGATGGCAATAAACACCCAGCCACTTCTAGATTTGTTTCCTATCTCAGCTTCATCATCTGTTACTCCTTCATCATCATCTTCTTGAACATAGTAACACTTCTTTTAGAATCTTGATCTATTAGGGTTTTGCCTTGAAAATCTTTCCTAACATCTTGAGGTAAAATGACCAATCTTGTTGTAGTTGAAACATTTGAAAGGCAATTTTCCTTCATACTTACCAGATCCTCTTGGCAGTCTTTTTGTAATAAGGGCTTCAAGTTGTGCAATTTCTAACTCATCTTCTTCTAGATCTTTTCTTGCTTTATCATACCATGTTGATTTCTTTGAGGAACTTTCTCTTGGGTCATATCTTTGTTTACCTTTTGTAGAGCTACTAGCTTTGAATGTAGATTCAGTCTTGGGGAGAGCATCTCCAAACTCAGTCAGCTCAAATGTAGCTATCTTCCCAACCAATTGATCCCTTGTAATATTTGTTAATGATCTGAATTCCTCAATAGCAACAACCTTGTGTTTGTAGGCAGGAGGCAAGGATCTGAGAACTTTGGCAATAATCTCATCTTCATCCAATGTTCCACCAGCACATCTAATGCCACAAACAAGCTCATTTACCTTTAGTATAAATGTAGTGATATTCTCATCTTCACTCATCTTTAGGTTTTTGAACATTCCTTTTAGACTTTGTAGCTTGGCACATTTAACATTTTTGTCTCCTTCATGTAGAATCTCCAGTTTTGTCCAAATTTCATAAGTAGTTTTTAATCCCATAACATTTGTTAGCTCTGTATCAGACAAGGCACTTAGTAGGGCTTCTTTAACCTGAAGATTATTTTCAGCATTTCTAATTTCATCTAGAGTTGTTGGACCATTCTTTGGGGGAATATACTCATTTGTAGTCATGTTCCAATATTGCTCTCCCATGCATTGCAAGTGATATTGCATGCAGTTTCTCCAAAGAGTGTAGTTTGTTTCATCAAACCTTGGACTGTCCTTCTTGTAGGATGACATCTTGGATCTCCTCAAGCAGTTAAGCTTCTTGTAGAGGAACTGAATCTGATACCAATTATTGACTTAAGGACAGACAACTGAGAGGGGGGCTGAATCTGTTGTCACCAAAATCCTACTTTTCAGATACTTAAAACTTTCTTATATTTCAACAGTATATCAAGGATTTAATCATGGAAGCATAATGCAATAATTCAAATGTAAAAACACATATAACACCAAGATTTTAACATGGAAAACCCAGTTAAGGGAAAAACCATGTGGTGACTAACCCAAGATTGTATTCTCTATTAAAAGAATATGGAAAGTGGCACTTACCAATTATGGCTCACTGCCCAAGCACACTACTCACAAGAGGCCCACTGCCTACAGGAGACACACTATCTATAGAAGAGTATAAGTATTACATACTTGAATTGGAGATTAGGATCTTTACTATGCTTGAGTTAGTTCCATTAAGCTCAACACCTGAGCTCTGCTTTTTCGTTCCTCTTCACTACTACTTTCTCATCATACCCACAGATACTTTTGAAAGACTCTACAATTCTTATTTATACATGACATCAGCTTTGGAATGATCTTCAAAGTCGGCACAACACATACTTTATTTTATTACAGAGAAATTACAAAAATACAACTTTACTTGTAACAAAACCTTCACGTGCATCACTACATTGTCAGCTACACATAGCTGGGACTTCAATCTTCTTCGAGGAACATGCCATGCTTCGCAAAACATCTTCAAGATCATCTATAACATGCACAAATCATCCAGTCAGCCAAGATCAGGCAGAACACCATCACCTGAAGGTAAATCTTCAATTATGAGCTCAATCTTCAATGTAGACTACCAACATGAACTAGACACAATCTAGAGACCCCCACAAGCTTGCTTGAATCATCAAGAACATCTGCATCACTTCTGCTTACTATAATCATTCACATCTTCATCTGGAACCTTAAGAACATAGTCAGTCATCACTGCCACATTAGAAGGATTGCTTGTGGACCTCCAAACCACGAACCAATTGAGTTTCAATTCACATTAGCCTTCTAAACATGCCACTAGATCCACAAAACATGATATTGTATTTCCTGATCTCACCAGACCTATTTGTGCCACTCAGTCACCTCTGAACAATTGCTAGAACTGGTTTTACTCTTATGGCCATAACTCCATATTTTCATGCGGATCTTTGAAATCTTGTCTAGACAATCTTCAGACACAAATATACAAACCCTTTGATGCGCATACTCTAATCTTCAACTAGCTGGAATCTTTACTTCATAGAACTTCACTGTCTTCACTATTCTTCTCTATTTCTGATAGGGCTAATTTTCTCAATATCCTAAGCACACAACTCATCCAATCAATGCAACCAGAGTATGTTGACATCAATGAAAACACCAATTAGGCCCATACTTGCAACATAAGATAATTCTCCAAGAGAAATACTTCCATTTTGATGAGGCAAAGAAATTGAATGTCCACGTTGACTTGTTAGGTGAAAATCTAGGATTTTGTTGGTAGTTTACTTTGTTGAAATGAATTATATTCCTTACATAAGAGTGTTATCTAAATTTACATATTTTATTTATTGGAATAGGTATGATTAGATAATCCTTCATATATTTAATTGCATGCTAAAATCAGATTGAATCAAGAATATGCATGTAGTGCAAGAAGGTCAAATTAAAACCCTTATGTTGATTAGTTTATAAGAACAATTGTTAGATCATACATCTATATATTGTATAGTTATTTGAATGACAAAATTAAAATAAAATAACAAATATTTGATCTTTTAGTGTTTTTATAGTTCATTATAAACATAGGGAATACTTTTGAGAAATCAAATCATTTTCTTTTCATGATAAATGGTCAAGCTCAGATTCTTTTATAAGCATGGAGGTACTTAAATGGATTCTTAGAATAAGAGTTGGTAGAGTTAAGATATTGTGTGTGTATATATAATGTGTACATATCATACATATATATAAAGTGTATACTTCCTCAACGTATTCATTCTATAAATATATTTATATTAAATATGTAATCATATTATAAATGTTTTCATTGTATTATTTAAGTGGATCAAAAACACATTCATAAATGTTTAACTATTGTAGTACAAATTTATGTCATATCAATTAGATTTAGAGATTTCATATTGATGAATGAGAGAGATAACTATTGTGTTAGGAATTATTTCACATTTCTAAATAAATGATTTTTATTTGTGGTTCCTCTTAAAGTACTTTTCTAATTGTTTTATGGGCTTTAATCCCCTTACTCTTACCTTTCCAAAACATCTTGAATTTTAAAATTCCACTAAGAAACAAGAAAGTTAATGACAAATTTACTACTGGGTGATTTTTTTATGACAAGACCATTTTTATTCAATTATTTCATTTATTCTTATTCTTAACTTTTTTTTCAATTCATTAAATTAAATTTGAGATTAGATAGGAGACTAATTTAATTTATATAAATACATTTCCTTTGTAATACATTATTTATATTATGTTTAGTATTGTTGTTTTTAGACAAATGAATAAAGTGTGTTTGTATTGGTAACAAGGGTAAGGGATAGATTTGAATTTGATAGAAGATAATAAGAAGATTCCATTATTGGTTGTATCAAATCTTGAACAAGGAATTTGTTGGATTATATAGTTGTATTGGATATTGAAGGATCAATAGAAGTTAGATTGTATTTTAAGGAATGTAAATTATTTCATAGGTCTTGATTCTTAGTAAATAAATTGTTATTATTATTATGTTTTAGGTGACCCTTATACCCTCAATCACATAATTTATACAATCATGAGACCCAAGGTTTGTCTATGGTTAGTTAGCTAGTTGCATATAAACCAATTATCATGTGATGGCCAAGCTTTAAATCAATTTTGTCATGTTACCTTTCCCTCTAATGGTGTGGTATCCTTCTTATGACTTGAAAAAGAGAGCTTATAATTCTTATCACGAATCTAGTTTTCTAAGGTCGGTAATATTGCTTTCATGGGTCTATGTATTTAAGTCAACCTTGCGGTTGCAAGTCAAGTTGTCCCGAACTACGAAGGCTCTGTGCATACGTAAGCAAGGCCATCCTTGATGAGCTCGAGGCATAAGTCTTGACCCTTAGGTCCTATTCATTTTCATATTATTCTGAAGTGTAATTCTTTTGACTGAAAGGACTAATTGTGTATCTAGTTAAATTGCATATGTCTTGGTTTCATAGAACAATTGGGATTTTTAATGACAATGCAAGGTAAAGAAAAGAGAACTATGGTAAGAGAATGAAACTTTATCTTCTATCTTATTTATGGATGAATTCCTTAAAAGGATTGTATGTTTAGTTTCTAGAAATGGTCCATTATATCTTTCACTATATATAAACATTACTATGTGTAGACATTGAAAATTGTCTAGGTCTTGTTTACACATGACCTTGTATGTCTTTGCCCTAGGTCCTAGTTACACAACACATTGTCGATATGAACTTGTATGTGTTCCCTTAAGTCCTAGTTCATCCCACTTAATCCCATTTATCACTACATCCTAGTTCATCTTAATCACATTGGTCCAACTTAATCACCTTCTTGATTAATTAAATAAACCCGCTTTATTGAATTAATCCCACTTGATCACATTCCCAATTAATTAAATAAATCTCATTTATTTAATTAATTGCACCTAGTCACATGTCTCACATAATTCAAATTAAAATTTTGAATTATTCCCTCACCTCTCATAACATTGCAACACATGTCACATGTCTCATCTCCCACTTAATACCCCTTCACATGTGCAAGCTAATTCAAATAAAATATTTGAATTAGATACCTTTCATTCTCCTTCACACACTTGTCATATGCCTATGCTTTCTTGATGTGCAAGGAAACCTAATCAATCCTAGCCATCCATATCACCTAAACTCTAAGCGATCTTGTCCATCCATTCTAACTAGGTCTTTCCTATAAACTTATCCTTCTCTAAGCCATTTTGAGGGGCAAGGATCTTGAGTACTGTTATGCTACCAAAATCTTGAGCAACCAACATTCAACCATATCCATCAATCTCTCTCTTGCATCCATTTCCATCTCCATCTTTCATCTTTCATCATATTGCATCCATCATCTTGCACGTAATCAATCAAGTCGTCATCTTGTGCATATCATTTGAGGCATATTGAGGATTTGGGTTTGGGTAATGCATGTCTTTGTTTCATCATTTTAGCTAATCCAAATTTTTAGTATACACTATGTATTGATACATTATGATTATGTTAACATTTTGATGTAATTGGATAATTAATCTCATAGTTGATGTCAACAAGTTTGAGGTTTCTTTAAGATAGTGTAATGCCCACTCAGGAAATTAACAATAAATAAAACAATATATATTAATTTATCAAAGAGATAATGGAAGAAATATGATTAAAGGAGAAAATTCTCTAAACTCTAACTTAATAAAATTGAAATTAAACATAAGTTTACTAATATTCATCATAAATGAAATTTAAGATACAAAATTTTCTTATACTATTAAATATGTAATCACAGTAAATGTCATGTGATCATCCATTCACATGAAAATAATTTCTTAACTCCAGTACCTTGCACGGTTAACAGACCTATAATTGCACAACTAAATGTAAATATTAGCTCCACAAAGTTCATCAATAAATATATCAGGTATCAAATTATACGAGCCTAAAGGCCCTAAGAGGCCAACCTAATGTATTGGGGGCTCATGATGGCCTTGCCTATGTATGCGAAGTGCAGAGACTTCATAGTTTGGGGCTTGATCTTGCAACCACAAAATGGTTTCATACCATAATGATAATAGACAACCAAATAAATAGATAGCCTTGTCAATAAGGTGTGATGGGTTGAAAAACATTCTTATTCCTTAACTAGACAAATTCACAACTAAAAACCTTTACAATCCCAAAATAAAGTAAAGTATTCAACCTAAATCAATACATGCTAAGTGAAAAACATATTAAATATACCAATCATCTACTTTTGTTAACAATTAGGAAGATACCTTTTACAAAAAAATTCATCAAGATCCTTAGTGAGCGACAAGTAAGAAGAGAAGTTAACCAATTAACCAATTACCTAACATAAACATTATTGAAGATTAGATATGATCTATTTCAATCTGACTATTAATCAATTTAAGTTATTTAATGAATTGCAACTACCAAATAGAATAATAATTACTAACTCAAAAAAAAATAGTCTCAATTGGATTGATTCAAAAACAACATCTCTACAAGGATTATCAAATATTAACAAGAGTCTATGGAAATAATTTAACCAAGAATTTGTTTTAAACAATAGTCAATAGATAACATTCTACTCCAGTCAATTGTAACATGTTTACTAACCAAATTATATCGATTGTTCAAAATCAACAACTTGCAAAGACTCATATGTCTTAAAATTCAAATATGGTAAAATAAAATCCAGAACCTAAATCTATATTCCAATTTTAATGTTTATTATATATTAAAATCCACAAGAGGTTTTATTAAATTTTCTTTAACTAAAATCCTACTAAATTAATTGAACAAGATTGCATGCTTCTAAACTAAAGAAATAATACTCTAAATCGATCCTAAATTCACCTTTGAACTGGTAACAAAATTGAAGATATCAAAGGCAATGGAGCTAGAATTAGTTCTTATACCATCCTATCACTAATTAAAAGTAGTGATTAAGTTTCAGGTAGAAATATACATATCAATTCTGAGGAAAATATGCCCCAGAGGAACATCCATTTGTTTCAAATTGGAGATCAAATGAGATTAAATTAAACTGAAATGTGCAACTTTCCCACAAAAATAATATAAAAGTTTGTTCATTTTGAACTATTAAGATATACATAAAAGAAAGATGATAAACTGCAGGTAGATAAACATGAAAGAAGATAAATAATAGATGAATAATAGCCAACATGTAGTGAAGTTGATCTTTGAATAAATAAATATGAATGAACATTTATGAAAACATAACGGAAGGAGATTTGATTAAAAGTGATTGCCGCAAGTGCCCATGGAGACATACATACAAAATGTGGAATCATAGATGTCGTATGTGGACTGTTGCAAGGTCCTGAAGTAGAAAGAGATCCCTTATACTACAATGATGGCAGAACTCACACAAAATACCATGAAGGAATGTGCTCTCATGGTACGTAATGATTGCATGATTTACATTACAGGAATAAACACCATTTGAATTTGCCGATTCAACTTAAGAAAACTTCTGCTAAATATAATGGTTATGAGCTCTTATGGTGCCTTAGTGGAAGCTTTGTATCATTCTCTAGATAGACATTATAAAATAAAAGGAAGCTTGGAGACAGCATGTAAACTATTTGACCGAATTCCTACAATGACAAAAGAATATGCAGAAAAAGGATGTGTTGATAGGTAATAGAAATTACTAATTAAGGAGAGATTATTGGATTAATTAGATTGCTTAAAGAATGTTAAGACTTTAAGAGACTTATCGAAATAATTCAGACTTTAGTGATGAAGGAAAAAGACTTAATTCTAATACTTTTAGCTAATTACAAGAGAAAACTAATCATGAGATTATTGCATATACTATTCTTAAAAGCACTTCTAACCTGGTCATCAACTAGAAAGAAGCAAACTTTCTCATTTAGCCATTCCTAACTGAATGTTAATGACTATAAAAAAAAAAAAAAGACTATTCAATTATAAATGATGAGTCGACGCCCTTACTATAATGAAAGATAATGCATATTTAATGAGTTTCTGATTATAATCAAACAACTCCAAAAACAATGATCAGTTACAGAAATTCTAAATAAAGACTATATTTCATAAGATGATCAGGAAACCATTATTATGAAACAACACCTGTGAGCTAGGTGCATGCCGCCACGTAGGTTTAATGGATGAAAGTTGTGCATACTTCCATCACAGTTGTAACCCTTTTTGTATTATACCTACTGTTGATCATATAATGTACATGGTAGACACTCTTGCCCAAGCGGGCTATCTAGAGAGCACCCTGAACATTTTCATTAAAAAATGCGAGCTAAACATGCGGTGATTGTGTGGATATGCTTTCTTGGTGCAAAAGAATATAGATTAGGAGTATTTACAATGATGTTTCTTTTACACTCAAACTGTTTGATTTAATGCCTCAAAAAGATATCTCTCAGAATGTAAAAGTGAAGTTTACAATTGTTCGACAAAATGCATCTAAGAGATGTCATCCCATGGAATGCAAAGATTATACTCATAGGAGATTCAAGGAATACACCAATAAGGACAACCGACGAGTTTGGAAAAAATTATGCCATAAACTATATTACTCACTATAATGTCAAAAAATGTCCCCTTGGGGGCTTTTCGCTCAAAAGGTTTAGCTCCCAGGTCTCTAGTGTCCATTTAGGACATCTTGCATCATAATTCAACATCCTGATGGAATGAACCCTAGGTATCATGACAAATGGGGCCTAGGGGGACCCCTTGAACCTAACCCTACCAAAAAATAGGTGGGAGGACTTGGGTCCCCGCGCCCTAGTCCTACCTTATTTTGGGTCAGGTCCAAATTTCTAGTGTCAGTTTATGACTGTTATTTGGTCCCTAGGCTAACACGGTAAGTTTAAATTTATGAAATCTTGGTGGGAATGTTTGTAGTTGCATGTAAAAGCATGCTTAGGCATTCATTTGTAAACTAGAGCATTATTAGATGATTACTAGCAAGCTATTATGTTCTAAAGGTGATTCAAGGCTTTCATTGTGTTGCAAGAGTAGATTTGAGCATCCATCTCCTCATGGCATGAAGAGATTCTTCCTCCCATGAGATCTTCACTACAAGGTGATATCATTTGTGATTATTGAGCATTTATCATTTGGTTTTTGCCTCTGCCTCCTTAGGCACACACTCTCTATCTAACAATGGTGTTCGGAAGACTTGAATGTCTCTCCAGGGCTTAACTGAGGCAAGCCTCTAAACACCACAACCCCCTCCTAAAGTTTTCATGATTGCAGGTTATAGGTTGGAGTTGTAGACAAAGTGAAGTTGAAGGAGGGTACAATAGAGTGTCATAATTGTAGATCAGTGAAAGAAACAACTCCTTGGACTAGGGCACCCTCTCATTAGTCCTTAAAGTTTTGCAATGGAAAAAATCTCTGGTACAATAAATACAGGTTACAAACCTTATTTCAAAATCTCGACAAAAAGCAGGGCACTAGAATTGGGCACCCATTCTTTAGTCCCTAAATTTTCCATCTCTAAACCCTAAAAATAGGTGCACAATTATTTGTCATTTTACATATTTTTGGAGAAACATTTTCTATAATTCATCTGTTTACTTTCGTATTTGCATAATTAGGGTTTTAAGGTACAATTGAGCATAAGAGAAGGAAATTGTCAATCTAATCATAAAAATCTAAGTTTCCCTATTTCCATAGTGACCTAGGGTAGGATAGTACATTGCAACTTGACCCTAGGTCCTTGAATGTAAGGGTGAAAGAAGGATATACACCAAAACAACCAAAAACTAAACTATCCAAATTCCACCTTTACATTTTGGTGAAACCGTGTTATTGGACTTGTTTTCACCTTGTTGAGTGTTGTGATTCATATTTTCATTTATTTCATTCATTCATATAGTCATTCATCTTATTGCGTTGGAAAATTTAAAAAAAAATTGAAAAATTAGAAAAATTGAAAAAAATGCATGCTAGGGTTTTGCATGTTGCACCAATTAATTTGAATTTCATCAAATTTATGATTTTTGCATTAGATTTAATTTAAATTACAAAATTTAAATATCTTGCATTGCATTTTCATCATAAAATTGCTAAGGTTTTGTTGAAAATTGTGAATTTTGCATATAACCTAGTAATTCCAAAATCTAGGGTTTGTAGGTAAAATCTTGTTTCAGATTTTTCTATTAATTTTAGATTTTTCTATTAATTTTAGAGACTCATTCAAATTTTTATTTGGATTTAGTCTTTCATTTTGGAACAAATTTGCATATAGATTTTTAAAATTTGCATTTTTGTATAGAAAAAGTCAACAAAAAACTAGCATTTTCATTGATTTTTCATTAGATTTGCACTTGCATTTTGCATGTTAGGGTTTGAAAATCATTTTCAGATCTGAGTATATTTAATTTTAATCATATATCAGGTTGCAAAACATTCATATAGCATTTTGTGTCAAGATCTCAAACCTAGGGCTTCAAAAACATTGATTTTCACTAGATTTGGCCTTATCGACTCTCTAAATTTGCACCATAGGCGTGTTGTGAACCTGGATATTTTTGCACTAATTAGTTTTTATCAGGGTAATAATTTTATTCCCCTCCTAAAAATCTTCACAACACCTTCTTATTGGGCTCTTGTATTGAAAATTTTGTGAAAACCCACACTTTTTTGCTATTTTGCCCCTAGGGTTTGGCCTAGTTTGCACTCCAAGTGTGTTGTAACAAATTTTATGGATTGAGGTGACTGATAAAATCAATATTATTTGTTTCACATACTAAAATTATTTACAACACCTCATTTGCTATGTCTTGGAATTGAAAAACTGTGAAAAATTATTTATTTTTGCTATATTTTCACTAGGGTTTGACCTTGAGTGGCACTAAAAGTGTGTGGTGTAGCATTAAGAGGCTGCTATTACTGATATAATTTTCTTTCCATAATCATTTTCATCACAACACCCTTTGTCATGCTCTTTTGCATTGAGATTTGGTGAAAAATCACATGTTTTAGTGTATTTTCACTAGGTTTTGGCCTATCATCATCTTAGATTTGCATCAAGAGTGTGTTGTAAAGGATATTAATTTTGTATTGGACTAATATTAGACATATTATTTTCTCTCCCTGATCAAAATCCTTACAACACCTCTCCTTTCATATATTTGCATTGAAAAAGTACAAAAAATAAAGCATTTTAGGTCATTTTTGCATATAATTTTGCACTTGTCTATTGCATAAATTTTGAAAAGATTTTAAAATATGATTTTACATTGATTTGAAAACATATATCATGGATACTCCTTTTTATTCATCTTTGGAAACATTATGTGCATCATTTAATAGTGATGACTTCAATAAGTTAGACGAAGCACTAAATGACTTTATTGGACATTCCACTATGACACCTATTGCTAAAACATGTGATGATGACATAGAAAATGATTACTCCTATGAAGATGTATTAGCACAAAAGGATGAAGTTATTGACACATTCTTGAACATCACCCTACCCTCTTTGGACAATGAAACATAAATGGATAAAGGGCTCCCTCTGAAGGACTCTTCATGGGTAGAAAAATCATATTCACCTAAGGATCATATGGTGCATGAAAACCCATTAGATCTTACACCTTTGATTGAAAACTTGAGAACCTTTGATCAGGAGACTATGGATAGCTCTAGTCTGACTAACAACATCATGCCTTCCTCTCATCCCACTGCTCTCCTTGGCCAAGATGTAGCATTAGTGGATGAGAAAAGGTCTCTCACATTAAATCCTTTAAGGATGGATGTTGGGTGCAATCAAGAGGGACACAATGTTAATTCAATAATCGTTAATATACTTTGTAGAAATATTCTTAAGATGATTGTTAGAGGGGCACTTAGTGCACCCTCTTGCTTAAGGCCAATGTTCACTATCCAAGGTGCTCAACAACCACCTAGACGTCCCGATCACTTCTATGACTATGCAAAGTAAATTGCTCAAAGAAATTAGGGTGTCTAAAATGTAATTGCTCATACATGCAACACTCGTAATAACAAGCAAAGTCAGCAAGCACCGCATGTGCATGTCTCTCTTCCATGTTCTCAACCTATGCTCCCTCCACCACCTTGTCTTACTCATAAAAGTGGTCAAGAGTATGATCTTGTTGAACAACTTTGTGCTACTCTGACTAAGTTCTCTCTTTGGGATTTCATAGAAACATCACCTACATACCATGGAATGCTCCAAGAAGCTTTACAAAAGGTGATTGTACCACTTACTATTAAGCCTAATGATGTAGTAGTTGTATTGGATAGTATGCATGTGACAAAAATATATATTCTCTTTTAACCATAGGAATCACTGTCAATTGAAGTTCAAAACCAATATGATCCTCTTATAATCTTTGTCACAATAAACAAAACATTGGTTACGAGAGTTATGATTGATAATGGATCAGCTCTTAATGTTTGTGGCATTGAATTATTACATACGATTAAGTTTGATACATCTGCCATCAAGCCATAAATGTTAAGTATCCATAGTTTTGACAATGTTGGATGACAATCCATAGGCACTATAACTTTACCTATACCAGTGGGACCTATGATTATGCCTACCTTGATTCATGTCATGCCTTGTTCATTATCTTACAACATGATTCTTGGTAGACCTTGGATTCATACATTGGGGGCAGTCCCTTCCACCTTGCATTGTTCAATCAAATTTATAGCCAAAGGTAAACTTCATACTATTCATGCTGATCCTGAACCAGATAACTATTTACACATTGAAGAGCAAAAACTAGTTTATAATCATATGAGCTTAAACAGCTTACGAGTTGATTCATCAATGCCTCTAGCTACAAATAATGTTATGCAAGACTCTAGAACATCCAATGCCCTCTTTGGTGATGATTAGGGCCCATTGGATTTTAATTCTTACAGTATAGGGGAATATGAAATTAATAGCCTTGACACATCAAAAGTAGCATCAATCTCACCAAAGCAATCTTTTTAGCACCTAAGAAACCTAAAGTCCCCTTGGTAGAAAATAAAAACAATACTCTCACTTATACCACAAATTATAGGACCTATGAGGCTTCACCATCTTCTAAGGAAATGACATCCCTTTATGGTTGAGAATTTAAAATCCTTTATAACAATTGTGAATTTGTAGGTAAGGGATGTGGTGTAAATCAACAAGGGATTCGAGTACCTATAGAATCTGCTTCAACACATTACTCAAGTAGTATTCGATATAATCCTTTTAAAGAAAAGAAAGCCTCCCATTGCCCTAAACTCAATGTTAATTCAACAAGATCAAAACAACATGAAAGATATCCTAGATATGTATGTTCTTAACGATGGTACCCTAACAGGTAAGTATTTCTAACTCTTTATCTCTCTCGTGATGTGCTTCCCCCATGATGTGTTATATGTTGTTTAGGCCTCTTGGGATGACCCCTGATTCTCTTGTAAGGTCCAAGATACCAGGAGATCGCCTCTATTGTGACCTTCATCTATTTGTATCATCATTCTTCTATATTGCCTCTCTCTCTGATTTCATTGTTGTGTGTTGTGTCTTACAGACATAGCATTGCGGTTGGTGACCTGAGGCCACCCTCCTATGTGATTGTCCCTAAGACACTTGTTTCTCCTCTCTTATTTATTGTTTCCCTTCCTCTACTATTTCTATCTAGCGGGTAGATGACAAAAAACATTTATACTGATGTGGACCTAGCGCCCCTTTCACGAGAAATCAGAAATTGGACTTAGTTCCTAATATGATGATGGGGTTGTATATCTCATTTGATGCTTGTCTAGTGGAAGCACCCATGCTTTCCGCATAGTGAATTTGATGATGTTTTATCTCGTTTACAAACCTTAATGATATTGATGCTCTGCGCACTTTGTTTGTCTTTGAATCTAGCCTTGGTGGTACTTGATTTGGAGATCTTCATGATATAGCCCCACGGTTATCCTCAAACTCCAAATTTGTAGTATAATCTTGGCTCTTTGTGTGGTTAATCATATGAATTGATGCTATTGTTTATCATGATTATGGATATTAACACGTTTCTTGTAGGGATGTGTTTGTGGGAACATTTGGCAATCGTAAAGTACATGTCACCTCTAGGGGGCATGGGCTTTGCGAAAGTCTATGTTTCCTTGTGTGTTTTCTTCCTACCTTAACGTGCTTGATATCGATGCATGATATCAACCACCTTAAGGTGGGGGCATATATAAGGTAACCTATCTATTCTAGATGGTAGTAAAGTGTGTTTGAACAATCTTAAAATCTGTTTCATATACCTCCTTTTCACCGTAAGGCATCTTTGTGATGCGGGTGGGTTTGTATACTTTTGAGCTCATACCTCCTTTTCATCATAAGGCATATCCGTGATGCAGGTGGGGCTGTATTCCATGCTTCCTTTTCACTGTAAGGCGTCTTCATGATGCGGGTGGGGTTGCATTTTCAAAAGTCCTCTACAGAGGCGGGGAGCGGTTTTGTGACTAACTGGTGCAGGGGCACACATAGGTCTAAAAGGCCAATTCAAATTGTTTTCTTGTCATGTTTTTCAATAAGGTCTTGAAGACCATCTTGTTGCATTGTAATAAGATTGAAGACCATTTCAAGTTGATTTCAAGTTGTTCTCATGTTGATGTATGGCATGGTGCCAAAGGTTATAAGCATACATAAGCATACAAGTCTACTTAGGGACAGTCATAGAGGAGTTTTGTGATTTGATAGCCAATCATGGCATGTAGAAAACATATCAAGGAGTTTGAATGCCTTGTCAAAGGCTCATCAATCTTGTAAAAGGAGTTTGAACACTTTGTAAACACTCCTTAATCATGTAAACAAAGATGTAGTTGTAGAAAGAGATAAAACAAGGTAGTTCAGTGGTTGTAGGATAGTTTGTGACCTCCCACCATCCTCAAAATGCCTCCAAATTAGTTGATGATTGACCACAAGCTTGAAAAATGTTGATGCTCATATTCATCGCAATGTATGAAGTGATTTGAAGGAGAATAAAATAAGAAGATCTAGTTTTCTGCTCATTTATGTGTATTTGCTCCTGCTTCTGCCCATACTCTGTACCTGTACGGTCAATTTGTAACCCACCATGATGCTTATATGAGAGAGGGGTGAGTTAAGTTTCTTTTGCATTTTGTTTGGTGTCTTGAAACCTTTCTATTGTAGAGTTATAAATATTTTTATGAGATTTGATAGTTAAACCCTACCTTAGGGTATCTAATAGAAATCATGTGTTTTCACACCATTCCACTGATTTGAATCCTTCTTGATCAGTGGAATGGGCTTGTTCATGTTTTTTTAATGTTTCATGAGAAGTTTTTGGGCAGCGAACTGATTTTGAGGGAGATTGCTTGAAGTAACCTAATAAAACCATGTGTTAGGTGTCAAGAAGAGGAACAACATAGTCTATATTTGCCACAGTCAACTGTGAGGCCTTCAAACCCTTGAAATCCATAGTTTTACCATTTATGTGAGATGCCTAATTGGTTTAGAAAGTTCTATGACCCCATTGAAGGGTACTTGCTTTGTTAATTAGGGCTAATTGGGGCTCCTTGCACTAGGTCTGTCCTATTGAAAGTACCACATGTTCCAAAATAACCCATAGCAAGTTCTTAGTATATTGTTAGGCTTCCAAAAGGGTACCTCAAATAATGTTGATCTAGTTTTGAAAGTGTCTGGATTGCAAGTAATCTTCTAACAGAGCTAAAAATAGGCCTACAAGGAGATATGATAGTTTGTGAAGGAACTGCCATGTGTACAAACCTAAGACATCATTGAATGGGTTGTATAGAGTCTGTAGGGTATAAAAAGGCCCTCCACATGTCTGCCTCCAAGAAAGTAAGTTTTGGATGTCATAGCACAAGTGATCATTGGTTTAGGACTGTCAAACTTCATCAAAACTGCATTGCTCTCCCTTGTCCTCTACACCATATTGGTATCAGAGCCATAAAAGGTTATGTTATTTGGTTGTGAGAAAGGTTTTGGTGTATGTCAGAAGAGGAGAGTGAAGGAGAGGCTAGCATCACGCCTCCAAAAGGGATGACCACCGAGGTGGCCAAAAAGTTCCAAGAGATGGAAGAGAAGATCAAGGATGGGTTCAAGGAAGCACTCCAGGCTGAGTTGAAGGCAATAAGGAAAGGGAAGAGATTGGATGAAGATTCTGATGGAAAAGAGAACACAGGAGAAGAAGAAGAGGAGCCCCAAAAGTAGGAGGCAGATATACCTGCTGATCAAAAGTATTTCCTAGAAGCCATCAAGTCCATCGGCAAGGATTCCTCAAAGGTCAGATGGAGATCCCAATGTTTAGTGGGAAGATGGATGTTGATGAAGTTATGGAGTGGATTGAGGCCCTAAACAACTATTTTGAGTACAAGGAGGTACTTGAGAACAAGAGGGTAAAGTTTTCCAAAACAAAACTAAAAGGTGCTACCCTCACATGGTGGAATTACACCCAAGGTGAGAGAGTGAAGAGTGGGAGAAGTATGATCATTTCTTGGAGCAGAATGTTGGAGAGGATCAAATCCTAGTTTCTACTAGTAGATTATGAGGTATAGATTTACAAGAAGATGCAAAATCTCAAGCAAAGGGACATGGATGTGTCCACGTACATGGAAGAGTTTCATAAACTCTCTCTTAGATGTGGGCGTGTAGAAGATGAGAAGGGAAAAGTTGCAAGGTACATCAATGGTCTGAAATTTAGTATACAAGAGGAGATCAACATCTTGACCCCTGAGACAGTGGATAAATGTTTCCAAATGGCAATGAGGGCTGAGGAAAAGTTGAAGAGAAAAGGTGAGCAGCAAAATAGAGGTAGAGGGGGTAGAACTTTCAGAGGTAGGGGCGGTTTTGGGGAAAGAAACCAATTTCAAAGAAGTCAAGGTGAGTCTAGTTCCCAAGAACAAAGTGGAGAATTAGGTTCAAGAGGAGGCTTTAGAGGAAGGAGACCCAATGGAGGGGTAGGTTTGGTGGACCAGGCAGAGGTCCTAGTGTCTTCATAAGGAGATACTTCAATTGTAATCAAGTAGGGCACACCATGAATAAGTGTCTTGAAAAAGTCTCAAGCTCTCATGGAGGAGAGAGAAGGAACCAGTTGATTCAAGAGGAAGATTGTCAAAGTGTTAACTCTCCAATTGGAAGTGCAGCCCCAGTCCATGATGGAGAAAGCTTGATGATAAGGAGAACCATGTTGAAGGTGCCTCAAACACAAGAACCCCCTCAAAGGAAGATGTTGTTCAAAGCCACATGCAAGGCCTATGGTAAGATATGCAAGGTAATTGTCGATTCAGGTTCAACTAAAAATTTGGTTTCAATAGAAATGGTAGACAAGTTGAAATTGAAAAGACTTCATCATGCTAACCCTTATAAGGTGTCATGGTTGAGTAAGGGGCAGCAAGTCTTAGTTGATGAACAATCTTGGGTAGAGTTTGAGATAGAGGAGTATAGGGACAAGATCTTGTGTGATATAATCCCCATGGATGCTTTCCATTTTTTGTTAGGACATCCTTGGGAGTATGATGTGTAGTCCCAACATGATGGGAAGTCGAACTCTTTTATCATAACCAAGAATGATAGGAAGTATAGAATGGATCCTTTGCCGGATGAGAGTGTGGATAAGAATATTGGGTCAAGTGTCATGATAATAAGTGGGAGAGAGTTTCTTATCACCCTAAAGGAGGAAGGAACCCAAGGGTATGATGTGATTTTGAAGCCTAAAAATAGTCCTGATTTGCATGGTCCTAGCAAGGAAGAAGTCCCCAAGGAGGTGCAACAGTTGTTAGAGAAGTACAAGGGGATCATGGTAGAAGAGATGCCTAATGCATTGCCACCTATTAGGGACATAAGCCATCATATTAACTTCATACCAGGGTCTACATTGACAAACAAAGCAGCCTATAAGATGACATCATCTCAAAATGAAGAGATTGCCAAGAAAGTGCAAGATTTGTTGGATAAGGGTTTGGTGAGAAATAGCCTTAGTCCATGTGCTTTCCCAACAATCCTAGCCCCTAAAAAGGATGGTAAGTGGAGACTTTGTATAGATTCTAGGACAATCAATAAGATTACCATAAGATATAGGTTCCCAATGCCTAGAATTGAAGATTTAATGGACTGTTTGGGAGGGGCTTGGTATTTTTCCAAGATTGATCTTAAGAGTGGGTATCATCAAATCCAGATAAGGTAAGGGGATGAATGGAAGACTGCCTTTAAGACAAATGAGGGTCTTTATGAGTGGTTGGTGATGCCATTTGGCCTATCCAATGCCCCAAGTACTTTTATGTGTCTCATGAATGAGGTGTTGAGGGATTTCATTGGCAAATTTGTTGTGGTATATCTTGATGACATTCTTGTGTTTAGTAGGACAAAGGAAGAGCACTTGCAGCACGTGGACCTAGTTTTGAAGAAATTACATGATGAGAAGTTGATGATTAACATGGAGAAGAGTGTCTTCATGAAGGAAGAACTCACCTACCTTGGTTTTGTCATCTCCCAAGGTAATTTGAAGATGGATCCAGCAAAGGTGGAGGATATTTTGTCTTAGCCAACTCCCAAAACAGTAGGTGATGTGAGAAGTTTTCATGGATTGGCAACATTTTATAGGAAGTTCATCAAAGGTTTCAGCCACATATGTGCACCCATCCTAGATACCATCAAATGAGGACAAAAATGTAAGTTTTCTTGGACCAAGACAACTAATGAATCATTTGAAATTCTAAAAAAGAGGTAGCACAACAACCTATTCTCATTTTGCTTGATTTTAATAAGTTGTTCACGGTGGAATGTGATGCTAGTAACCTTGCTATAGGGGTTGTCTTGAGTCAAGAGGGCAGACCAGTTGCTTTCTTTAGTGAGAAACTAAATGATGCTAAGAGAAAGTATTCTACCTATGACTTGGAGTTGTATGCAATGGTACAAGCCTTGAAGAAATGGAGGCATTATCTTTTGCCTAAAGAATTCATTGTTTACACTGACAATCATGCTCTTAGTTTTCTAAATTCACAGGAGAAACTCAGTCACAAGCACATGAAATGGGTTGAACAACTTCAAGCATATACCTTTTCCATCAAGCACAAGAAGGGACAGGCCAATAAAGTGGTAGATGCATTGAGTAGAAGGGTGTGCATGGTTCAAGAAATTGATTCCCTAAAACAAATGTACAAGCATGATGAGGATTTCAAGGAGGTCTATGAAGTTTGCTCTCAATTTTCAGACTCCTATCATACTGATTTTTTTGAATTTTTGTTGCAGTAGGGGTTATTGTTCAAAGGAAGCCAATTGTGTGTTCTTAGGTGTTCCATGAGGGAGAACATCATAAAGGAGAAACATTGTGGCAGTCTAGGAGGCCACTTTGGTCTAGATAAAACACTTGAACAGGTGAAGAGATTCTATTTTTGGCCAAAATTGCAATCAGATGTTAGAAATTTTGTTGAATCTTGTACCATATTCCAAAGGGCTAAGGGAACATCATCAAACACTAGTCTATATCAACCACTTCCTATTCCTCATAGGCCATGGGAGAGTATTAGCATGGATTTTGTTTTGGATCTTCCTAGGACTCAAAGAGGTTTTGATAGCATTTTTGTTGTGGTGGATAGGTTTAGTAAGATGGCTCACTTTTTGCCATGTAAATGCACTAATGATGCTTCCCATATTGCTGGTTTGTTCTTCAAAGAAATTGTTAGGATACATGGTTTGCCTCTCAACATTGTGACTGACAGGGATCCAAAGTTTGTGCGCTACTTTTGGCATACTTTGTGGAAAAGGTTGGGTACTCAATTGTCTTTCACTTCAGCCTATCACCCTCAGACTGATGGCCAAACTGAGGTGGTGAATAGGTCATTGGGAAATCTTCTTAGATGTCTCACAAAGTAGCATGGAGAGGCATGGGATATGATCATCCCTCAAGCAGAATTTACCTATAATGAGTCTACCAATAGAAGCACATGGAGAAGTCCATTTGAAGTTGTTTATGGGATTCATCCAAGATGGATTCTTGAACTAAGGGATCTACATGGATTGGAGAGAAGGAGTGCTCAAGGAGAAGACTTTGCATTGGCCATGAAGGACATCCATGATAGAGTGAGAGAGACTCTCCAAAAGAACACTAAAAAGTACAAGGAGAAAGCCAATGAGAGGAAGAGAGATGTGCAGTACAAGGTAGGAGACTTGGTGATGGCACACTTGAAGAAAGAAAGACTTCCAAAGGGGCAGCCAACAAAACTCCTCATGAAGAAGATTGGTCCTTACTAGATTGTGCACAAGTTTGGGCCTAATGCCTACGAGATTGAACTTCCTCAAGGCTTGGCTATATCTCCCATCTTCAATGTTTTAGATTTATTTCCCTACAAAGGTGATAATGTTGTAGGTCTAGATGCAAGTTTGGCAGCACAAGAGGATGAAGAATGGATTAAGGACCTACCACCTAGCCAACCATTGAAGTTGGAAAGCATATTGGGCACCAAGGTGATCAAGAAAACTAGAAAGAATACCTATAAAGAGTACCTTGTCAAATGGAGTGGCCTGCCTGCTAAAGATGCCACTTGGATGAGTGAAGAAGACATTTTGAAGCATGGGACCACTATTTCTGATCTAGTTCCTCAAGGGACTTGAGTTTTTCCCACCCCGAGAGTATGGTGTAGGGGTACACATAGGTCTAAAAGGCCTATTCAAATTGTTTTCTTGTCATGTTTTTCAATAAGGTCTTGAAGACCATCTTGTTGCATTGTAATAAGGTTGAAGACCATTTCAAGTTGATGTCAAGTTGTTCTCATGTTGATGTATGGCATGGTGCCAAAGGTTGTAAGCATACATAAGCATACAAGTCTGCTTAGGGATAGTCATAGAGGAGTCTTGTGATTTGATAGCCAATCATGGCATGTAGGAAACATATCAAGGAGTTTGAATTCCTTGTCAAAGGCTCATCAATCTTGTAAAAGGAGTTTGAATATTTTGTAAACACTCCTTAATCATGTAAACAAAGATGTAGTTGCAGAAAGAGACAAAACAAGGCAGTTCAGTGGTTGCAAGATAGTTTGTGACATCCCACCATCCTCAAACTGCCTCCAAATCAGTTGATGATCGACCATAGGCTTGACAAAGGTCGATGCTCATGTTCATTGCATTGTATGAAGTGATTTGAAGGAGAATAAAACAAGAAGATCTAATTTTTTGCTCATTTTTGTATATTTGCTCCTGCTTCTGCCTGTACGCATACCTGTATGGTCGAGTTGTAATCCACCATGATGCATGTATGAGAGAGGGGTGAGTTAATTTTCTTTTGCATTTTGTTTGGTGTCTTGAAACCTTTCTAATGCAGAGTTATAAACGTTTTTTTGAGATTTGATAGTTAAACCCAACCTTAGGGTTTTTGACAGAAATCATGTGTTTTCACACCATTCTACTAATTTGAATCCTTCTTGGTTAGTGGAATGGGATTGTTCATGTTTGTTTTAATGTGATTTTGAGGGAGATTTCTTGAAGTAACCTAACAAAACCATGTGTTAGGTGTCAAGAAGAGGAACATCATAGTCTATATTTGCCACAGTCGACTGTGAGGCCTTAAAACCCTTGAAACCCATAGTTTTACCATGTATGTGAGATGCCTAATTGGTTCAGAAAGTTATGTAACCTCATTGAAGGGTACTTGCTTTGTTAATTAGGGCTAATTGGGGCTCCTTGCACTAGGTCTGTCCTATTGAAAGTATCACATGTTCCAAAACAACCCATAGCAAGTTCTTAGTATGTTGTTAGGCTTCCAAAATGCTACCTCAAACAATGTTGATATGGTTTTGAAAGCATCTGGATTGCAAGTAATCTTCTGACAGAGCTAAAAATAGGCCTACAAGGAGATAGGACAGTTTGTGAAGGAACTGCCATGTGTGCAGACCTAAGACATCATTGAATGGGTTGTATAGAGTATATAGGGTATAAAATGCCCTCCACATGTCTACCTCCAAGAAAGTAAGTGTTTGATGTCATATCACAAGTGATCATTGGTTTAGGATTGTTAAACTTCATCAAAACTGCATTGCTCTCCCTTGTCCTCTACATCACTAACTCAACCATTAAGCATGTCTTTGGTGATTGTTGTGGCAAATCCCAATCATTGGTGTGTACCTTTAATGTCCCTAAGATGGTGCTAAACCTAGTAATAGGGACACTCCATTGCTTGTCTACTGTGTTTTCTCTGTGTCTTCAGAGTGTGTGTGTTTGGTGAGCTTGCTTTGTTTGGCATGTTTGCTGCCCCATATGTAGTCTAAAGACCTGCGCGATGAGTGCATCCTACATTTTGGGAGGTTTGCTGTGTCTTGCATGTTTGTTTCCGCATATACAGTTTAAAGACCTACACGATGATTGCATCATGTATTATGGGAGGTTTGTTTATTTTCCTGTACTTGCATTTGCATTTCATATATATGAGAAAAAGAAAAGAAAAGAAATCATCTCTATCTTCCATGCATTAATGTGTCTTTTATGCATTTACTATATCCTTCATGTTTTGCATGACTGTAACTGTCTTCTCCATGTTTTTGCATGCCTGTCATTGTCTTTAATGTGCTTGGCGTGTCTTCTTCGTGCTTGGCATGTTTGTTGTGCTTGTTGACCATACTTTAATTCATGTATTGGTTTCACATTTATACATACATTAAAGGGAGGGATAAATGTAATTTTAGAAAATGTCCCCTTGGGGGCTTTTCCTTCAAAAGGTTTAGCTCCCAGGTCTCTAGTGTGCATTTAGGACATCTTACATCATTATTCAACATCCCGATGGAATGAACCCTCGGTATCATGACAAATGGGGCCTAGAGGACCCCTTAAACCTAACCCTACCCAAAATAGGGGGGAGGACTTGGGTACCCATGCCCTAGTCCTACCCTATTTTGGGTCAGGCCCAAATTTCTAGTGTTGGTTTATGATCATTATTTGGTCCCTAGGCCGACACGATAATTCAAGGCTTTCATTGTGTTGCAAGAGCAGATTTGTGTTGTCTATGTGTTTTTATTTGTAGATTTGAGCATCCATTTCCTCATGGCGTGAAGATCTTCTTCCTCCCATGAGATCTTCACTACAAGGTGATATCATTTGGTTTTTGCCTTTGCCTCCCTAGACACGCACTCTCTATCTAACAATGGTGTTCACTAGACTTGAATGTCCCTCCAGGGCTTGACTAAGGCAAGCCTCTAAACACCACAACCCCCTCCCAAAGTTTCATGATTATAGGTTACAGGTTGGAGTTGCAGACAAAGTGAAGTTGCAAGAGGGTATAATAGAGTGTTAGAATTATAGATTAGTGAAAGAAACAACTCCCTGGACTAGGTCACCCACTCATTAGTCCTCGAAGTTCTACAATGGTAAAATCTTTGGTACAATAGATACAAGTTGTAGACCTTATTTCCAGATCTCAACAAAAGGCAGGGCATTGGACTTGGATGCTCGCTCTTTAGTCCCTAACTTTTTTGTCTCCAAACCCCCAAAATAGGTGCACAATTATTTGTCATTTTACATCTTTCTATAGAAGTATTTTCTATAATTCATCCATTTACTGTCGTATTTGCATAATTAGGGTTTTAAGGTACAATTGAACATAAGAGAAGGAAATTGTCAATATAATCATAAAAATCCAAGTTTCCCTACATCTCATAGTGACCTAGGGTAGCATAGTACATTGCAACTCAACCCTAGGTCCTTGAATGTAAGGGTGAAAGGAGGATATACACCAAAACTACCAAAAACTAAACTATCCAAATTCCACCTTTACAGTCACATACTAAAAACCTATTAGCTAACTAGAATGAGATACACATTAGGCATTGGTTAAGAAAGTTCTATCTAGAAACTTACATGGTTACCAAAACTAGATATAGAAATATGCAAGATTAAAAACATACAGAGCCATGACCTCAACGTAATTTGTAAGGGAAGATGTACTCCAAGATGTAATTCAATAGGATTTAAAGAAACTGCAATTGCCTAATGCACAATGAAGGAATACAAGCAGTTATGCAGAATACAACAAAGAAATGTCAGTTTGGAATGCAATGATTGCAGGATATGTATAAAATGGGACATCATCTCATAATTTCCAGTGATTCTAGGTTACACAAAATAGATACATTGGGTGGAAAAATAGATGAAACATTTGTATGCAAATGGGGTATGCAGCAAGAATAGAAGAATGCACCATAATAATTGCAGGGCGATAAATATAAAGTCCTAAGAAAATTTTAACAAAAATATAAAATATAAAGATGCATGGAGAATAATAAACAATCTCATTAGTCATAGTAAAGGCTTTTGCAATGATGAATGGTGTTCTCAAACATGCAAGTGAAGCTTAAACCATATTACAGAGATTGAGGCAAAGAAAGCCTCAAAGAAGTATCATCTCAAATTAGAGATTCCAGGGTGCATACAAAATGGATCGTATATACTCTAGGTAAGCATAAAACCAAATTCAATATTCTTGTGAAAGATAATTCTATCTACACCTAATGGTGCTTGAAAACAAGATATGGACATTGATCAAATGAATAAAGAATCCAAAGTACTTCGTGTGACATACATATGAAATATGTTATGCCTTCACCACTGAGATGGCTAAGATCATTAGCTTTTCTCATAATCATTTTCTTAAATTTTAGAAGGCTATTTAATTAGCTAGAGTCAAGTCTTTGTGAGCACTAGTATAGAGGTAGAGCGCAACAACTTCATCCCCCAGTCCAGGATCATAGCCTGCTAAGTTATGTATTTTCTGCCTCCAAATACAATGTGTATATGGCAAAAAGAGCCTTCACCTCCCCTGTTACTTCCCACTTCCTATTTTTAAAACTGATCATCTTTAACTATTTGTCTTCCAAGAGGGTGACTCTTCATCTTGCATTCCGGTAACATAGTTTTCTTGAAAAGTTAAAAATAGGTTAAAAGCAACTCTAAAATATAATTTTCATGAATAAACAAATACCCTATTACTCAATATTGATTTCTAATATAACCTATATCACAACTTGATAACCAAGTTTATTAAATACATAAGATATTGTTGGGTAATGATTAGGCCTTACAAATAGAATTGTTGCTGATTTCTCTCATGATTAGGTATATTTGTACAATGGGTGTCATGATTGTGATTGGGTTTGTAACATGCATTGATGAATATAGTCATTCTATTGCTATGCCAATTTATCTATGTTGAACCTATGCTTCAAATTTTAAGGTTTAGCTATGATGTATCAAAACAACTGCCCTACTAAGATAATTCTATGAGATAGGTTAATGATTGTAAGTTTAGTTGTTGTTATGAATATCATAGTACATGCATTTTAAAACTAATTTTTTCTGAGTTGGTTAATCAATTATAGATAATTGGGTGTGTGTGTGTGTTCATTGAGCACTCAAGTGTAACAACTTGGGTATGACATCCACTAGGAAGGAATAACGCCTCAAGAGAATCACCCTTCTACAAATTGCCTTGTTGAATGGTGAAACATAAATCAGCCTTATGTGCTTGTAATTTGTACCTCCATCAATGGAAAATCAACATATGAAGAATCAACCTCATGTACACCAATTGGCTTTTCCTTCGATTGACCTCCTCATGCAAAAAAATCTAAGCACATAAGAAACCAAATAGAATTTGAATGCAAAGGTGTTTTTGAACAAAAAATTTATAGATAATATTGAATAGATAATCAAGGAAACTAAAATGGATCTGATACCATGTAAAAACTGGTAGAATCTTTTGCTAATTGGCTCTACCAAATTGATCCATAGAAGTCGAGAAAAGGCACATCTCAACCTATAAAAAAGATCAAAAATATAAATGCAAAAAAAAAGAACATGAAAATGGGTGAAGGTAAAAGTTCAATTAATGAATGAATTAACTCACAATCTGAAGTACATATATATGCCACTAGAGTCATCTAAATTTAGTGGAGCCCAAATTTAAAAAAAAGGCATGCAACCACCTAATTAAGACTAGATAAAAATGGTGTAACCAAAATAACATGAGGCTAAAGATGGAATCCTACTCAACTAGTATTCCTAAGAAAGCTTAACTCTTATATGTAATTATCCATGTGCATGTAAATGCAAGAGATATTAATATACACTAACATCTATCACTTGTTCATCCAACTATTTGCACCACCAAATAATGTAAACACATAGGTACTGGTGGATCTTATATTATCAACATCACTAGCCCAGTCTAAATCCAAATAGCCTCTTATGTCCAAGGAATTATGGCCTCTTGTTCCATGAAAACATATAGATTACTATGAGGTACCGTACAAATATCTGAAGACTCTCATTATTATATCTTAGTGTTCTCTTCCTAGATTGGACATGTATTGAGAAAGAAGTCTCATTGCTCAGGCAATGTCTGGCCTTATATCGAGTATAGAAAACATTAAGCTACCAACTACACTCTTGTATGGTACTTGACTCATGTCTTCCATTTCTGATGGGGATGTAGGAAAATGTGAGATAGAAAGCTTCGTTCCCATTGTAATAAGAACACATAATGGTCTAAAATGCTGCATATTAAATCTTCTTAGAATATTATCCACATACTTACTCTAGTCTAACTAAATCTTTATATTTTGTCTATCTCTACTAATCTCCATCCTGAGAATGTATCTTGCTGCACCAATGGCCATTCATTTCAAACTTTGTGGAGAGCTGAGATTTTAATTCTACAACCAAACCCTTTCCTTTGCCAATAAATAACATGACATCAATGTATAAAACAATAACCAAGAAATGATCACCAATAGAGTTGAAATGCACATAGTGATCAAGTTTAGACTACAAAAATCTCAAACTCAACACATATGTATCAGACTTCTGGTACCACATCCTAAGACTCTATTTTAAACCATATAGGGATTTTTTAACTTAAATACCAAATGACTTTTACCTTTCATCACATAGTTCTATGGCTATGTCATATAAATATCTTCCTCCAAATCACCTTGAAGGAATGTTGTTTTCAAACCCATTTTCTTAATCTCTAGATCATAAATAATTGCAATAGAAAGTAAAAAATGAATGGATGCCATTTTAGCTATAGGAGAAAATATCTCACCATAATCAACTCCCTGAACTTGGGAGTAACCCTTTACAACAAACCATACTTTGTACTTCTCAATGTTTCCATCTAAATCTATTTTCTTTTTGAACACCCATTTGCAAGCAATGAGCTTGCATCCTTTAGCAATGGTATAAGGTTCAATGTATTATTATTTTTAAGAGCTTTCATCTCTTCATGCGTGGCTATTTTCCAAGACTCTACATCATTCATAAAAGTATCCTCTTCTATAGATAACGGTTCACCAACATTAGCATTAAAAACAAATATATATCTCTAGTCATTAGGAGAATACTCATACCTTTCTTGTGGTTGTCTATGCCTAGTAGACATTGAAACAAGCTGAGGTTTACATTCTGCTTCTTCCTTTGATGATTTAGAACTTGTAGATCTTTCCTCAACTTCTTATCTTTCTAAAGGGCCTTGACTCAACTTTCTTAGGCATTGGTGAAAATTGAATCACAAAGACTTTCTTTTCTTCTTTATGTTCTAGAGCTATTGCATTGTAATAGATGGAGTAGTTTCTCTAAAAATAACACTTCTAGTGTGAATGGGGTTGTGCTTGAATGGGAAAGGCCATAAGGTTCTCATGATGGAGATCTAAGTTCGGATCCCCCAAGTAACATATGTGGCTTATGCGGCTTCTAAGTGGATTATGTAGTTTCTATGTTGTATATGTTGATGGGGAGGAGGTCCCCCTTGTGACCTCCACGATTACGATTAAAATAAATAAATAATACTTTAGAATAAATTACCTTTCATGCAACAAGATCCCAAATCTTGTATCCTTTCACACCATAATTGTATTCGATGAAGATACATTTTTAATAGCCTTGTCAGGTAAAAGCACAAAGTAGTGTCACACTTTGAGCTAAAAGAATAATTTTGATCGAGTGGTTTTAGGTCAAGTAGTAGTTGACCTAGTAGGATTCAATTGAATCGACTTCGCACCGACGTGGCGTGTATTTGGCGCCGATGTGGCTGCATTTATTTAGTCGAGTGGTTATGGGTCGAGTACCTTTCGATCGAATCCATCAAACATAAAAAAAGCAAAAAACAAAGCTGTGGTGGTCATTTGTGTGTTTTTGGTCGAGTGGGTTGCGTGTGGATGCTACTCTACCGAATACCTGGAACCTACAAAGCCCGCGTAAGACTTTTTTTGTTCTCATAACTGTACATTGCATTTTTAGTTTAAGACTTTTTTTCTCTATTCTGCACTACATTTATTTTAGTCATTATCATGATTGCATTTGTTTATTTTGTAAATTCGAATGATATTTACATGTTAGGGTTTTTATTGTTTTTGTGAAGCACCATTATCTATGTGCTTGTGAACAGATTTTTTTGTTTTAATTAAATTTATTTAAAACCCTAGTTGGGCCATGATTATGGCACATTTTTTCATAATAAAACACTAAACACTGATAGACATCTAATTTCCACAGTCCATAATTAGGGCAGAGTAAAACACAATTTATATTGGAATGAAATTATTTTTTAAAACCCTCGTCGGACCATGATTAGGGCAGAGTTTTCTTAACGTTAGAACCTTATTTTTCCTTTCAACATTTTAATGTGCTCTACATTCAAGTGACCTTCCATCTTGAAGTAATATTAAAGATTCCTGATATGCATAATCCTAGAGGCACTGTTCATCTCATTGCAATGGTTTCTCAGTTGCTGCTTAAGCTTAATCAGTAAGTCCTAAATTTTGAGAAGGATGCATCATAGAATCCATTAGATGAAATAAGGTTTATAGATAATTATGAATTATCATTAAGTACAATTCACTACCTGCATTTTAATGCAGTGCACCAATAAATACACCATACTTTCATGAAACTCCATTAGAAGATGCATCTAGCACTAGTGTTTTTATCCTCCATTAGGAGCAGAGCTTGTGCTTATCATGTTTTGCTTGGCTTCTCATGATTATAACTCTTCTCTTGGGAACCAATTGACACCTCTTAATTATTTGAGTTAGTCCTCTAGTTTATTTCTTTCCTGTAGGACACTTGTCAGCCTAACTTGTGCATGTTCAAAGTCTATATAGTATAGTTTATTTCCTTGTTTTATAGACTCTTGAATATAGATGTTAATATCCCATTATCCTAATCTTGTGTACATTTGAATTAGTGTCATCTTTTTGTTTTGATCTTAGTGAGATTTAATATTGCATAATCTTTGTTAAATCTAACATATCAATGGTGTCCTAAACTACATTTTTGTATCTTTTTAGCCTCTAGTTTTTTGCTATGTATGATCCTTTCACTTTTTATATAATAACCTATGAATCTCCATAAACCTTTAAGTAGTTGATGCCATGCTTCAACGTAATAATCAGTCCCAAAATTATTGCTTCATGCTTAGCACTATATTATTAGTGCATTGAAAAGTTTCTTACTAAAAATTTGAAATGCTTTAAATTAGACAAATTTATGATAAGTCTTGTGCACCAAAACCCTCTTTTGAGAATGCATTGAAAAAAAGGTTGATAAATAATTAGGCATATAAAAATAAGCTTGAGGACATAAGGTGCAATCAACTAGATCTACTACATCATCATAATATGCTATGAAATGGTTAGGTTGAGTTTTAGAATATAGAACTCCATTCTTATATTTCTTAGGATCCACAATAATGTGTAGCATTTCCTTCTCTCTACATATGTTGACATTCCCACCATGCAATGAGATGGTGGCAAATGATAAATCCATCTATATTTTGCTTGCAATAGATGCAACCCAATTTTGTGACAAAAACATTACCCATAGGGAAATGAACTATAATGGTTCCCATTAGAATGGATTCACATGGATATGTAGCCAATTGAAGCTCAACACTATTGATAATGCCAATAACATGTACATCTCTTGAAACCATTGCAAACAATTTCCCATAAGACTTAGAGATCTTGAGGCATAGTTCATTTACAATTTCAAGACACATTTAACATTACTAGAAGCACCATAGTGAAACATGTAATAGTGTACTAGTCATCCACTAGTTAGAAAAGAAGTAAAGAAAGGGTCTATGTTTATTTGAACCTCCACAAATGATGTGCTTAGGTAATCTCAATGTTTTCTTGTGCATTTACATTAACTAGGGGTCACTAGAATAGCTATTCGATTAACAAACATGTGGTGAGGGAATGGTCAAGTACACTAATGCTCTAATTTTATGTTTAGGAATCATAAACAACTCAATTAGTGGAAATTCTATCATTATTTGATGTAGAAGATATATTATATCAATCAGGACATGTAAGTAGGAAATAGACTTGATTTAGATATTATGATAGAGTGTGCATCTAGTACATATTGCAACACTTGATTTTTTTCCCTAATTTCCTTTTGTTTGCATAAGGAGTTCATATTTACTCATACCCATTTTCTCTTGTTGAACTTGTTTCTTCACTCATAGACATTTTCATTTGCACTAGATTATGTTTTGAAGGATCAACATTAATTGAAGGGACTTGTTCTTTCTTAGTATTTCCACATGTATCTTTTGCATTAAATGATTTTTTGATTAAGGGTTCTTTTATTTTCTTGAGTCTTTATTTGTGCAATATTTATTTCAACCTCTACATTAGCTTTTTTTTTTCCTTTATCATCATTAGGATTAGAAGTATATGATTTAACAACAACCTTTGAGTTGGGAGAAATGCCTATTTGCCTATTTCTAAAATAATAGTCACTTCAAACTTGTACAACCATGACTTGTACTAAAGCCTACATAATATCTTTAGATAAAGGTCATGCCCTTTTGCATCTCTTTTTCATGAGAACCTTGATATGGAGATTGTCATGTCTAGGTATTTTATATTGGTCGTAATAACTGATATGATCATAGTCATTGATTTCTTCATTAGCAAAACAAGCATCATATTCACTTTGGTCAAACTTTTCAACATAATCACATGTATATACCTCCTCATAATTTTTAGGTTCATACTCTTATTCATAAAGTTCTTCTTAATCCCTTGCTTCTTCCTTCTCTAAAGTGGGATACGAGACAACATAAATCAATAGTTCACTTTCTAGGATAGGGGATTGGCTGCTAACTCTAGCTGGTACAAGGAATAGAGGTGCTGAAAAAGCTCACACTAATTCACCTCTTTTTACATATTGATATCATCCTTTCTCAATGTGTTAGGAGTATCTCTTTCATGTACTCAATGATTTCATTTTCTTTGTGCTAATTATTTTCCACATGGAATAGGTTTCGTAGACCAATCATTATTTTGGTTGGCTTCTCACGATTATAACTCTTCTCTTGGGAACCAATTGACACAAGTCTTAATAATTTGTTCTACAAACTGAACGTTGTCCATGAAGCATTTCTTCTTCTCTTTGTTTTCTATGAATGATTATAACTGTTGAGATGCTTTTATTCTTTCAACATGTTAATATCCTCTGCAATTAAGTCCCTTTTTCCATCTTGAAGTAGTAGATTAAATTTCTGATATGCAAAATACTGGAGGCATCTTTCATCTCATAAAACCTCTCCAACGGGTTTTAGCTCATGCATTCATTACATAATGATTTCATAGTTGTAGCTTATCTTAGATTGATGTTGATTATCCTTAACTTTTAGAAGGAGGCTATGAAGAATACATCAAGTGATCAAATGGGATTTATAGATAATTATCTTCAATTACATTTCATTGTCTACATATTAATGCAATGCAACCAATGAATACAACATTTTTTAAGGAATATCAGAAGCTACACCTAGCACAAGTGTTTTGTCCTCTGTCAAGGAGCAGAGCTCATGCTTATCATGCTTTTCTTAGCTTCTCACAATTGTAACTTTCTTTTACCTGGGAACCAATTGACACCTAATAATTTGTTCTTAAAACTAAATATTGTCCGTGCAATATTCCATCTTCTATTTATTTTCTACGCATGACTTTGACCATGAACCTCAATAGGCATGCAATCTTTTAGGTACCAGAAAGCTTGGATTCTTTTTTTTGGTTACGTTTCTTTAATGATGTCTAGTATGATAGGAGCCTCTTCTGAGCATCATTTGATCATGAGAGGCATCAAGAACTACAGTTTCTGTGGAGTTTGAAGAATTGTTCTCCTTTGATTTTGTAGGATGGATATAAGTAGAAGGCTTGAAGTGTTTGATTATTTCTCACCTTAGACATTAGAGATCTACATGTAGTGCATATTCTTACCCAACTTGGATATTAGAGATCTAGGTGTAGTGTATCTTCTTACTCACCTTGGATATGAAAGATCTAGGTGTAGTATGTCTCCAAGATTCACCTTTAGCTATTAGAGATATAAGGTGGATAACCATGCCATGCAAGCCTTCGACTACCATTGTAATCCTTCCTTTTGGAATCATATATGATTCATCATGTGTTAATAAAACCATGACCAAGTGTGTTTCTTCATTTCCACTTGAGTGATTGTATTTTGTGTATGCTATTCATAGCTCATTCCCATAATCAAGAGGGGTGGGCCTTTGGGTTTAACATGTTGAGTGGCAGACTCCCCATTGTTGGTTTATGGAATGGAGTCATGATGATTAATTGTGGAGCTTGAGGATCTCATTAGAGCTACAGAGGTCTCACTTACAACTTGGAAGAATTTTGTAGCTTTCATTTATTAATTTTTGTATTTTTTTATTGAGAAAAGTTGTAAAATGGTAATTATTGTTCTTACGGAATTGAAATTATGTAATGATGATTGAAGCTATGAGTTAGCAATCCCCTTTGTAATATCATTTTTTTTGGGGTACTTTCTTTCTAAAATAACTCTTCAGGCAATCCCCATAACATAATTGTTATAAGTTCATTATTTGGAAGAGCAACTGTTCAATATGGTTTAGCACTTTGTCAAAATCACCTAACATAATTATCATTAAGTACAATTCATTGCCTGCATTTGGTAATGAATATTTAATGATGATCATGAGTCAAGTTTGTTTTAAATATACACTTTTAATCTATGAAATGTAAGTATAATTCCAAATTTCAATCTATGAAATGTCAATGAACATAATTGTTGGTAACTACAATTCTCTTTATTTGATAATACATTAATTAGATTTCTTCCATTATAGTTATGAAAACCATTATATACTTATGAAAAGTTGAATCTTGTAAATTGTCCAACCTTATCTTTGAATCCTTTTCCTTTGCATGCAAATCTAAACTTTGTGTTTATTTAGATGATCTACATGTTGCATTTTTATATTTTTATATGCTTAAAAGAAAAATGCTTGTACATATTTAATTTTTTTGTTTAAATTAAATGGAGATCTCTTTACATAGTTTTATCTAGATATGGCTGATGATCAGGGATCTCATCATTCCACGTAGTCTCAGCATGAAGCTGAGGCTAGGAATAATTTTTATAATGATAGCATTTCTAGATTAGATAATGCTTTGAAATGTTTGGATCAAACTATACAGAACCCCCAAAATTTGGTTAATAGAGATAGATTAGTTAATATTCGGTGCAAGATTAGACATATGATTGAGACAATAAAATCATACAATCCATATGTTGATATTAGCACTGAGGAGTTTTATAGGTCCCTTGCTAGGACTGTTACTAGCACTAAGAATATCAAAACTATTTATGATAGAGTTTCATTATATAATGTGCATACTATGTTCCCTTTTTATACTGAGAAAGGCAAAGTTAGAGGTTATACTGTTACCAGGTGTACAAATCCACTAGTTGGTCCATTTATATATCCTAGATTTTTGGCATCCAATCATAGATGGCCTCATAATGACGAGTTGCCACTATATTTTTGCAAACAATTATATGCTGAGTTTCATTTAGGATTATCTGTGGATTACACATCTATGCCTGCACATGCTAGATAGGGCAAGGGGAGGTTTGCTGATAAACCTCAATTTAGACATCCAAATTTGCCACCGCCTGAAAATAAGAGGGCATTAGTTGGTCCAAACCTTTTGGTTCTTCCAAAACGTTTGGAATTAGCAGCAGCAGGAGATGCAACAATTGCACTGATTAGATCCAGGCTTTTTGATAGGATGACCACCATTGCTACTCAAGTTGATCAGATGTCATCTGATCATGTAGGGAGATACTTACTACGTCCATGGATTGGCCTTCCTCCCACTGAGGCTACATGCGTGAATTATGACCCCTACATTCGTACAGATCTGCCATCCCCATTAGATGTGACCCATATGAGTGACACCATTGTACATAATGGTGCTTTAGCTTCCATTCTTGATTTACTATCAGCATACCAGTTTATCAGTGATGAGTATGGTATTCCTTTGGATGCTGTATCGGCTCATATTAGACGACATACTGGTAGACAGTCAGATCAAGGTGAGGTAGTTTCAAAGGACCAGAATATTCTAGATCAGCCTACAACCCCCACACAGCATTAGGTTGCACCTAATGTACATGGCACATATAGCACACTTCTCTTTGGCACTAGTCCTTTACCTTCAGATATAGGTGTTCCTAATGTTACCATTCATTCATCTGAGATTAGTGGGATTGGTAGAGTGCTCCAGGATGTGTAGGTACTTGAATAATTTCTATATTTTGCATTCTACAAATTCACATGTGTATATATTAAATAAACTTGACTTAAAAGTAGCTCTCACTATTCATTAAAATCTTGTATTTGAAAATTTATAGCAACAAGGGGATAATTTGTCATGCTTCGGAGATCTAGAGCATGTAGAGGATCCCGTGCATGATACATTTGAGGTACATTTATAATATATATAAATTACATGATAAATTCACACATGTTGAAAGTACAAAACTTTAAGATGATTTTACATATATATACACATGTACATTAAATTAAATTATGTACTTCCTTGTGCAGGGAGGTGCATCAGGTCATGGATCGACTTCCGGAGAGAGATCAAGGCATGGATCCACACATGGATCAGGATCCAGAGAGAGATCGAGATGTAGATCCACACATGGATCGGCAGATTGATCTAGATCTTATTATGTTTGACATTATCTAGTTTGACATTTGACATTATGGTTTGACATTTTATATTATGGTTTGACATTTTATATTATGGTTTGAACATTATATACATTTTATATTATATACAAATTGAACATTTTGGCAATGTGGTAACATTCAATTCTATAGGTACTTAGTCCCTCAATGATTTTCATTTCAAATTCCAGTTGTATGCAAGTCCTCTTTAAACAACCTTTTTTTAATTTTTTCTCATATCAAGACATTCTCCTTGAATTGTATTATATTTAAAACTACAAAGGATAGTTTGAATGAGAGTATGCAATAATAGTCTCTACTACAACAAGATCTAATTTGTGCAATTTGGAAGCAAATAGGGAATCACTACTCTAATTAGACATCACTACATTAGGATTTGAATAAATAATAAATTTGATTCATGAGCAAATCATAAATGATTCTTGTTTAATCCTTGCATGCCAAGAAATACATTAGATTTAAATAAATAATTGGAAAAGATAAAATTATTGTTCTAAAAGTAGTTAACAAATCTCTTTCTCAATAATTGTTATGTGCTTTGTGATTCCAATTCATGTCTTTTGCAAATTTGGTTCATGTTTGTGGCTCATAGCTAGCCTTGTAAGACATTCATTGTATTCTTGATCATAGGGATTAAATATCACTAGAAATAGGAATTTGTAATATCTAAAATGATAAAAAATGAAAAATGGATGATATATGCTTCCAAATTAGAGCAGACATTCATTTACTTATTTGTAATATAATAGAGGCCAATGTTTTATAATAGATATTGCAAATAGGAGTTTTTTTAATATGGTAAATGCACTATATTTTAATGTTTTATAAACAAATTTTGGATGTAGATTAAACCCTAAAATGTTAATATGAAACCATAAAACGTCAAATTGAAACCCTAATATATAAATTTGAAACTCTAATACATGAATTTTAAAACCCTAAAAAATATGTTTGAAACACTATTTACATCTATTTTGAAACCCTAAAATGTGGATGTCAAACCACAATAATATTTTAATTGTGTATTCTTAAGTATGAGAATAGATTTATGATTATCTTTAAGTAGGGCTTGAAATTATGGTTTTGGGAGCTTTCTAGAAAGAGATATTTTATAAAAGATGAGAAATTAATAGAACACATAGTGATATACCTCTTTATCCCTTCACCCCACCCTCAGATATTCATCACTATGGCTCCTTTTAAGGTATCTTCCTTGACAGTTTACATGAATGAATATGCAATTTTGAATTATTCTTATCATATAGATCACATTAATATAGATCTATTCTCGATATACTTGTGACCTTCTATGTTAGGCATATGCATGTGTTTTCTATGGATTTGCATATGCATCGTGTCTTATCTTTTATATCCTTCATTAAGTTGGTTAGTGCCTACCCTCTTATGTTATAGATACAAGTGATAGTTATGCATACTTTCCATAAGGATTTTATGCCTTATGATTACATTAAACATCCATGTACAAAGAATCTACCATGTGATCCCACACCTCTTTTACTTATGCATAACATTGTACACTTTTTCATGATACATTTGTTACATGTCATGCTATCACTATGCCCATGTAGATTGATATAATTTCAATGCATTATCCCCTTTCATACATAATACTGTGCATAGTGATGATCATATTTCCCTTGTTGAATCTATGAATTCTTGTGATAGTATTTCATCTTATCTTTCCTTACATGATGATAGCTTATACATAAATGACAATTTACTAACTTCTCAAGTACACCCCATTGATGCTTCACTACCTTGCTCTACCTTGTATGATGATATTCTAAGCCTTAGTGAAGAACTATTGCATGATGACTATGATGGATCCAATGATACATATTTACATGTGAAATCATTCTTGCTTGACTCCTCACATAGTAGAGATTTACAAGGGTTTGACTCCTCTTGTTTTCTTACACTCCCTTTATGACTTTGGCCTATGCTTTCATTATATAATTTTTGGTCCCTAACTCACATATAAGGATAACATAAATTTGGAAATGACCTCTCATGATTTATTTCTTGACCAAATTTCTACCAACATGGATTAAATGTCTCATATAACTTACTTTCATGGAACCCTAGATTCACATGATTATAACTTAGTGGGGCAAACACTCCAAAGGTTAGGAAGGGGATGAGATGTCAACTACCACCACCTATCCTACCAACTAAAAAACTTATTTAACCTCCTAGGCCTCAATGCACATCTAAAATAAAGGAGTATGACATTATTCAACAAATTCCAACAATCGAAGCCAAGATATGCATGCCTATGGGACCCAATATGCACATCATTTTATTATAGATATAATGAAAAAATCCATAGAGAAGATTTAATTTGGGTACAACACTACTCCACAATTAGTTAAATCTTTTATTAAGTATATTTACCACAAGAAAAAAAGGCTATATCATTTGATGATAAGGAGATTCCACCTAAGGATGTCCTATTTTTAGGGAATGAAAATTTTAGGGTCTATTTTTACTTTTTAACTTTCTAGAACATGAGTTATTTTTGTATGATGAGTTTATCTCTTGTTTGAAAGTTACATGACTAGTTCGGTATACTGGTTTTTTAGTGAGATATAAATTGGAACTTAATCCCATGCTACTAATTAGAGTAGATGTATGCATTTACCTAGCCTTGTAATGTACTTATTTGTAATATCTATTATACTGCATCTACCATATTACAAATTCCTATTTTTCATTTTTTACATGTCTAAATTATATCTAAAATGATAATAAGTACATGATAACAATTATATCATGTGCAATGTACTACTCCAAAAGAAAGAAAATGTGAAGCAAAGGCCAACTCCATGCCATCCATAACAAACTAAATAAAATTTCATTCACTTGTATAGACACAATTACATTGAATTTAGATATTTAGATAAAAGAAATATCTATCTAAGTATAACAATATATACATCACTAACATTAATTTATTACAGACTAAAATTAAAGGTTAGATGATTTCCTTGCTTAAGTTATGTATGAATTAAATAATAAATAAGTTAGAAAAGCTAATATTTCATTAATAGATGTTTTCTAAGTAAAATGCATGATTAAAAAAAGAGTAAATTTAATTTATTATCACTCAAAAATTATTACTTAAATATTATTAACTAAGATTTATTTTTACTTGATTAAATTTTTGAAGTAAAAATGAAATTATACTTGGATTAAAATGAAAGAGAATTTTAGTAAGATGCCCAATTACACAAGTTTGAAGATTGAACTATCCTTTGGCTAATTGTACAAGCTATTTAACTAAATTGGTCTTGAGATTGGCATTCCCTACCCTCAAGAACTAAGCTTATACCATAATGTCATTACAAAATAACTCAGATCACCAACATGTTGATTTAACAAATAATTTGGTGAACACATAAATGACTACACACATGCATCATACTCAATCATGTCTAAAATTTTTGAACCTATAAAATAGTTTATTAGGCCTTAAAAACTAAACTTTATCATGACATCCAAAAATAACTCAATTCAATTAAGCTACATTAAGATAAAATAAGATAGCCAATAACTTTATCATGACATCCATGACATCTAGAATTTACGAGCCATAGAGGATAGCTTAGATAATTTCATTGAATCACAATATCTTAGGATGTCCTGAATATTAGGTAAGATCTGAACACTAAAATGTAGGAAAAAGAAACATATGAGCTGCAATTAATTGATGACCTATCTATTTTGATGATTAAGAAAAAAGTAATGTATTATACATTGAATGAAATTATTTGAATTCAACATAAAATAAATTGTCATAAAAAATATATACATGTACAAAAATAGCTTAAAGTTTTTGGTACATATAATCTGGATCCTCTCTATCTTTTATTATCTCTAAAATACTTTCATGATCTTCAATAGGCAACCTCCACCTTTGTTTGGCACGTCCTCTTTTTGGTAAAGTTTCAAGATTTATTCGTGTTGCTATAACTAAGTGACTATAATGCAGAACCTTTTGACTTGGCATATAATCAATAAATATAATACCATTTGTATCTATCTTTGTTTGTTGATAGTATGTGCCTTCAACAACGACTGATCCAGTTGGATACTCTTGTCCATCACCATCTGTCATTGATTCTGACAATTTGCATTTTGGTTGCATACATCTTAGTAGATAGTAATCTACACCTTCTGTATTGTCAGGATCTACAAGAACAACAAAAATATCTCCTGTACACACCATGTAGTACAAGTTAAAATTTAATTTAAAAATTTAAAAAATTATAAATCAAATGTACAAGTTAAAATTCAATTTAAAAATTTAAAAAATTTACCTGTAACAACTAAATTTGATACACATTCGTAATTAGATGAATACAAAGGATTATAGACATCTACAATGTCATTATCTTCAAAAGGGTCCGATATGGCCACTAATTGTTTCATTTCCCATTCTAAAACATACCCATCTCTAATATTCTCATAGTAGAGTATTTGCATTGTTCTCAATGCAATCAACACAAAAACATGATTTTTCTCACTTGAATTATAGGAGGCCTTCTATGTCCTAGTGTCATGATTTGATGCAAACTTCTAATACCACTAATTGTTTGACAATTAGTAAGAGTTGATCGATCAATATCTATTTAAATTTCAATCATCCAATTAAAAAGCGTATAAAATTGAAAATTCAATTCATGTACACACATTGAAATTCAAAACAATATATTTATGTACATTTAACTTCCCAAAAATAGCATGTGTTGTATATTGAGTCACGGACGGCAAAATGACTTTTGCACCATTCAACAATTTCATTTGCATTCCTTATGGCATTACCTGCAAGTTCATGTTGGTGAAATTTTAGGTTAAGCTCAGTTTTCTAGTTGAAAGGAAAAGACAATCTCAAAAAATATAATTAGATTTTTAAAAAAATCCAACAAGAGAAATATTGAAAATCTGCAACATTGGATATATATCAAAACCATTAAATTGCATAATGGCTTAAGCTTCCACTTCTCAACACATGCAATAAATTGAGATCTACACTTTTTTCCTAATAGGTTTAAATTTATTTAAAATATATTTAAAAATTTAAATTTGTATTCCATATTGTATTACCTACAAGTTTATATTGTCAAAGTGCATGCTTCACACATGCTCCAGCTCCATCATGCTCTCCTTTTCCATGTCCACTCTCATAGAAATTCCACAAAAATTGAATGTTCCATTTAATATGTTGTTGGCTTAACCAATTAAAAGCTTTTGCAGACTTAAATTGTCCTGTGAAGTTACAAACAATTTCAAATTTAAAACTAAAATTAAAAAAAAAGAAAAACTATATACATCAAGGTACAACATATTTAAGTAACTGAATAATTCAAGTCTACAAGTTAATTACACAAATAAATATAATATAATTTTAAAAAATAATTAAATCAACACTTACCAGCACATCCATCAGACCATATCCAATGTTTTGAAGCATCTCTTTGACGTCGTCTTAGGTCTTCAAAAAATATTGCAAAACAATGGGCTACATAGCTTCTATCATGACCTATATCATCACTGATATAAAAGTGAACTTTTTTGATGATAATTCGTTCATCTTTGCTACTTTGTACACCATCCATATGTTCTTCAGCATGCCTATAACAAACTTGTACAAATATTGCAACTTGCTCTGAATGATAATATTGAATTTGAATCTCACTTTAGGGACTAAATGTATAGTTCTCAGAGAAATCAACAATAGACAGAATACAACTTGGTGGAAAGCAATTCTTTGAGTCACGAAATTGCTTAGCTTGCCATCTAGCACCATGCCAATGTTCAATATGTGGATATATGATATTGCAATTTTTTTTTCATAAACTCATTGCTTGATAATTCACTCTCTTTGAGAACATTTTTTCTGCTCTCAACTCCTAACTTTGTTGAGTACTTCTCATATTCAAATCTCTTCCACATAACTTGCATCGAATGATCAATATTGTCAACCTATACAAGATTCTTCAAATTTTCACAATCATTACATATATTTTTTATACACTGCACTTTGAATTCATTTGAATCTTCTAATTTTTCACATAGAAGAGTTTTCACAAATTGTGTTGTACTTGCAGGGATGACTATATTTGGATTAATTACTACCATAGATTTTTTATATGATTGTAGGTGTAGATGAAATTCAACATAATTTCAACAATAACAAGTCTCACATACCTTATTTATACGTATAAAACTTGGTCATAGACTCTCAAACATCCTTTGACAAATCTTCACATCTAAAAATTCTTGCTTGAATGCTTCAAAAAGTTTACTTTGTGTTGTATCTATAAAATGTTTTGGATGTGAAATTTTTGTACCATCTTCACCTTTTATCTGTATAGTGTCCCTTCTATTGGAAGAAACACGAGAGTGGCTGGTCCAATATTCAATCACCTGTTCCTTTACATCTTCTGAGATTCTATCTTTTCGGGGAACCCTGCAAATATTTACCCAATTATTCTCAACATTTCCATCCAATCTATTTTTCCTTGCAATATATCTTTGAATAGTTCTCCTAGAAACATTGAGTAATTGGGAAATTGCTTGAACTTGTCTTTTATGTGATAATTTCTTACTAGAAATTACAGTCATTAATGCTCTATGTGTAGCACTTAAATTAATAGCTCGACTCTTGCTTTCAATAGAATTCAATGCTTCTTGTAGGTTTTCAACTATTGTTTGCTTGAATGAACCTGATGACTTTTTCTTATTATCAACCCCTAACAACTTGAAAATAGGGGTCATCTCTTTCTTCCTAAATAACTTTGCAAATAACTGTGCTCTTCGAATTATAGACTTATTTTCAAAAAATTCATCCCATATTTTTTTTAGTGTAATTTTACTGTGCTTTCAGGTACCATATCTTTAGATGAAATATTTTTGAAAAGAGAATCCTCATCCATCTCCATCAGATTTTCCATACCAAGGAAAAGATTTCTATCACCACCTTCAATTTGTTCTGGTACCTGTACTCCTTGGTTATCAACAATTTCCATGGGTTGTTCTTGAGTAGATGTTCCTTCATCGACATTTCTAGTATCTCTTCTTCAATCATACAACCTTTTTCTTGTCTTTTTATTGCCCATCACAAATTGATCAAATTTGAATTCACCTACATGCAAAAATAAAACATGTACAAAGACTTTAACCTCTATTTTTTGAAGATCTAGGTCTACATTCAATAAATCAATGGTTTTAATCAATTACATGTTTTAGAGCATGGTACCTGAGAATACAACTTTGCCCCTGTTGAAATCAGTGGTTCTTTTTTCTCCAAATTTCTTTAATTTAATAATTTAAAAAAAATCCAAAAAGTTAAAAAAGCCAAAAAAAGTATTAAAAAAACACTTTTAGATCATTGTGTTTTTGAATATGACTTTGCCCTTGTTGAAATCAGTGGTTTTTTTCTCTCCAAATTTTTATAATTTATTCATTTAAAAAAGCTAAAAAAAAAATAAAAATAAAAAAGCCAAAAAAATAAAAAAAGCCAAGAAAAGGTATTAAACAAACACTTTCACATCATTGTGTTTTTCAATATGACTCTTCCATTTGAAATCTTTTTTTTTTAATTTATTGTAATTTAGTAATTAAAAAACAATAAAAAGCCACAAATTTCTTCCAAAATAAAATCAAAGGAGTAGATTCGACCAAATGGGATTCAGCCGAATCCCATTAGATAGAATACCATTCGCTCGAATCTATTTATGTGGCATCCTAGTAGGCAGCAAAATCACCATTTTCTCATACTTTCTCAAACTTCCAACTTCTACCCAATATTTTTACAATCAAAATTAATATTTTTTAAAAAAGAAAAATACCCTTTTGTATAGCTCAAAGTGCTGAATGTGGAAATATATATATATATTTATATTTTGAGTAATTTTAGGATATAAATATTTGAAAATAATGCAAGCATGTTATTCAAGTTCAAAAAGAGGCTGATTTGATACTTAAAAAAAATAGTAAAACATTATTTTAAAATTTGGCAAATATATGATGCCCTAGAGGATACAATCCTCTTCAAAAGGGTATAATTTGTTTTTTGAAAATGAAAAAAAAATTAAACAATAGTTGACGTTAACTGAAAACTATCAAAATCAGGTAAGTTTGACTTTAAAACTTTATTACGAGAAAAATATAGATCAAAAATTCTTTTTCTTTTTTCCATGCCCTAGATAATGAAGTCACCTATTTTAGGAAAAAAAAATCAGGGGAAAATGTATTTTTTTTCTATTTGTTTATTGATGTCAACTGAACGTCACTTTTTCTTCAAATTTTCAGCATTTCAAAATATGCTCTTGAATTGATAAAAAAAAAAATCAAAATTTTTTTTTAAAAAATCTAAAAAATTAGACTAATAAAGTTCAACAAGAGATCTACATTTTCTTAGTTTACATCATTTTGAAATTTAAAACATAAAGACCACTTTTGGGTAAGTGCAAGAAGATGGGGGGCCAAAAAGGGGTCTTAAGTGGCCACTTTTTTTCTGAAATCAGGAAATACTGGCCTTGGATGAGAAATTGAGCATAGTTACACTTAAAATTTGGAGATGCAACCAAAATAATGTTCGTAGTGCTCCGAGTCTACTTTCTAAACTACTATTTTGTTTTGAAAATAGCATAGATTAAGGGGTTCAAAAGAGGGAGCCACAGAAATTAATGTTGTTTCTATCAAAAAAACATGACATAGCATGTTTTGTGGCTCCCTCAAAAGGTCAACTTTTTTTTGGTATTTTTAAAATCACTTCAGTGAGAAATTAGATAATAGCATGTAGTTTATGCCCAATTTTTCTGATAATTTTTTGATGAATATTTGATTTTTTACTAATTTTTAAAGTGGACACATCCTAAAAAATAGAATTTTGGTCGTGCTACCCCTATAAATTTTGAAAACTAATTGAAAATCATTTTTTTATTTTTTTAATATTTGTAGAATGGAGTCTAGTTTCTAAATATGTAATTTTTTTGAAATTTGAATGAATAGTTATTTTACAATGAAAAAAAGACCAAACAGTGGTTTTTTCCTAAAAATGGACACACAAACAAAAGAAATTAAAGATGAAAGGCTTAACATTGTTAAAATGTGAAAAAAATTACATCGTCAAATAGCTAAGAGAAAGCCTAACATTACCCATGTGTTTGATTTGTTCAACCTTGAAACACGTGCAAATCTGAGGGTTAGCACGAACGAAATTATGTGAAATTTTGAAGAATATAGAAAAACATGTCTGTGACTGTTCGTAAGGCACTCCAAGCCTTTGGGTTGGAAATCCAAAGAAAATCCCAAGCCCAAGGCTTGGGATTCCCAAAGCAAGAAATAACGCGCTCGTGTTATGTTTTGCCTTGCATTTTTCTTTCCCGCAAGTCTGTCTTTTGCCATGTTTGACATAACGCGAGCGCATTATAACGCGCTCGCATTATGTCCCACTCAAATTTTTTTACGTTCAAGGCTATTAATCATGAGGGTTAAGGCATAAGGGATAGAGTTGGAGGGTTTACGGATAAGGGATTAGCGTTTAAGGTATACAATCGAGCCCGTTGAGGGTCTAGGAATAGGGATAGCGTTTAAGGTTTAGGGATGAGGGATGACAGATTACGGTTGAGGGTCGAGGGATCAAAGTTAAGGGTTGAGGGATTAGGGTTTGACATTAAGGGTTGAGGGTTGAGGTTCAAGGGTCAAGGGTTTAGGGATAGGGTTTAGGGTCGAGGGATTAGGGTTAAAGTAGAGTGTGGAGGGTGTAAGGATTAGGGATAGGGTTGGAGGGTTTAGGGATAAGGGATTAGGGTTTAAGGTATAGTATCGAGTCTGTTGAGAGTTTAGGAATAGGGATAGCATTTAGGGATTAGGGATGAGGGATTATAGTTAAGGGATGATGGATTAGGGTTGAGGGTTGAGGGATTAGGGTTTAGGGATAAGGTTTAGGGTTGTGGGTTGAGAGATTAGGGTTTAAGGTATAGTGTTGAGGGTTGAGGGTTGAGGGTTTAGGATTAGGGTTTAGGGTTGATGGATTAGCATTTAATGTCGAGGTTAGGGTTAGAGTGTCGAGGGTAGAGGGATTAGGGATAGGGTTTAGGGTTGAAGGTTTAAGGATTAAGGGTTGAGGCTTTAGGGATGAGGGTTTAAGGCTTAAGATATAGTGTCAAGTGTTGAGGGTGTAGGGATAGGGTTTAAGTTTTAAGGGTTAAGGGTTGAGGGATATGGATTAGGGTTTAAGGTATAGTGTTGAGGGTCGAGGGATCAGAGTTAAGGGTTGAGGGATTAGGGTTTGACATTGAGGGTTGAGGGTTGAGGTTCGAGGGTCAAGGGTTTAGGGATAGGGTTGAGGGTCGAGGAATTAGGGTTAAAGTAGAGTGTGGAGGGTATAAGGATTAGGGATAGGGTTGGAGGGTTTAGGGATAAGGGATTAGGGTTTAAGGTATAGTATCGATTCTGTTGAGGGTGTAGGAATAAGGATAGCATTTAGGGTTTAGGGATGAAGGATTAGAGTTGGGGGATGACAAATTAGGGTTGAGGGTTGAGGGATTAGGGTTTAGGGATAAGGTTTAGGGTTGAGGGATTAGGGATTAGGGTTTAAGGTATAGTGTTGAGGGTTTAGGGATAGGGTTTAAGGTTGAGGGATTAGGATTTGACGTTGAGGGTTGAGGGTTTAGGGTTTAGGGTTAGGGTTGAGAGATGAGGGATCAGAGTTAAGGGTTGAGGGAATAGGGTTTGACGTTGAGGGTTTAGGGTTGAGGTTCGAGGGTCAAGGGTTTAGGGATAGGGTTGCGGTTGAAGGGATTAGGGTTAAAGTAGAGTGTGGAGGGTGTAAGGATTAGGGATAGGGTTGGAGGGTTTAGGGATAAGGGATTAGAGTTTAAGGTATAGTATCGAGTCTGTTGAGGGTTTAGGAATAGGGATAGCATTTAGGGTTTAGGGATGAGGGATTAGAGTTGAGGGATGAGGGATTAGGGTTGAGGGTTGAGGGATTAGGGTTTAGGGATAAGTTTTAGGGTTGAGGGTTGAGGGATTAGGGTTTAAGGTATAGTGTTGAGGGTTGATGGTTTAGGGATAGGGTTTAGGTTTGAGGGATTAGGGTTGATGAATTAGGGTTTAATGTTGAGAGTCGAGGGTTGAGGGTTGAGGGTTGAGGTTGAGGGATAGGGTTAATGGTCAAGGGATTAGGGTTAAATAAGAGTGTTGATGGTAGAGGGATTAGGGTTTAAGGTATAGTATCGAGCCTGTTGAGGGTCTAGGAATAGGGATAGCGTTTAGGGTTTAGGAATAAGGGATTAGAGTTGAGGGATGACGGATGACAGATTAGGGTTGAGGGTTGAGGGATTAGGGTTTAGGGACAAGGTTTAGGGTTAGGGTTTAGGCATAGGGTTTAGGGTTGAGGGATTAGAGTGAAGGGTTGAGGGATTAGAATTTGGCATTGAGGGTTTAGGGTTTAGGATCAGGGTTGAAGGTTGAGGGATCAGAGTTAAGGGTTGAGGGATTAGGGTTTGATGTTGAGGGTTGAGGGTTGAGGTTCGAGGGTCAAGGGTTTAGGGATAGGGTTGAGGGTCAAGGAATTAGGGTTACAGTAGAGTGTGGAGGGTATAAGGATTAGGGATAGGGTTGGAGGGTTTAGGGATAAGGGATTAGAGTTTAAGGTATAGTATCGAGTCTGTTGAGGGTTTAGGAATAGGGATAGCATTTAGGCTTTAGGGATGAGGGATTAGAGTTGAGGGATGAGGGATTAGGGTTTAGGGATAAGGTTTAGGGTTGAGGGTTGAGGGATTAGGGTTTAAGGTATAGTGTTGAGGGTTGATGGTTTAGGGATAGGGTTTAGGTTTGAGGGATTAGGGTTTAGGGTTGATGAATTAGGGTTTAATGCTGAGAGTTGAGGGTTGAGGGTTGAGGGTTGAGGTTGAGGGATAGGGTTAATGGTCAAGGGTTTAGGGTTAAATAAGAGTGTCGATGGTAGAGGGATTAGGGTTTAAGGTATAGTATCGAGCCTGTTGAGGGTCTAGGAATAGGGATAGCGTTTAGGGTTTAGGAATGAGGGATTAGAGTTGAGGGATGACGGATGATAGATTAGGGTTGAGGGTTGAGGGATTAGGGTTTAAGGTATAGTGTTGAGGGCTTAGGGATAGGGTTTAGGGTTGAGGGATTAGAGTGAAGGGTTGAGGGATTAGAATTTGGCATTGAGGGTTTAGGGTTTAGGATCAGGGTTGAAGGTCGAGGGATCAGAGTTAAGGGTTGAGGGATTAGGGTTTGATGTTGAGGGTTGAGGGTTGAGGTTCAAGGGTCAAGGGTTTAGGGATAGGGTTGAGGGTCGAGGAATTAGGGTTAAAGTAGAGTGTGGAGGGTGTAAGGATTAGGGATAGGGTTGGAGGGTTTAGGGATAAGGCATTAGAGTTTAAGGTATAGTATTGAGTCTGTTGAGGGTTTAGGAATAGGGATAGCATTTAGGGTTTAGGGATGAGGGATTAGAGTTGAGGGATGAGGGATTAGGGTTGAGGGTTGAGGGATTAGGGTTTAGGGTTTAGGGATAAGGTTTAGGGTTGAGGGTCGAGGGATTAGGGTTTAAGGTATAGTTTTGAGGGTTGATGGTTTAGGGATAGGGTTTAGGTTTGAGGGATTAGGGTTTAGGGTTAATGAATTAGGGTTTAATGTTGATAGTTGAGGGTTGAGGTTGAGGGATAGGGTTAATGGTCAAGGGATTAGGATTAAATAAGAGTGTCGATGGTAGAGGGATTAGGGTTTAAGGTATAGTATCGAGCCTGTTGAGGTTCTAGGAATAGGGATAGTGTTTAGGGTTTAGGAATGAGGGATTAGAGTTGAGGGATGACGGATGACAGATTAGGGTTGAGGGTTGAGGGATTAGGGTTTAGGGACAAGGTTTAGGGTTAGGGTTGAGGGATTAGGGTTTAAGGTATAGTGTTGAGGGTTTAGGGATAGGGTTTAGGGTTGAGGGATTAGAGTGAAGGGTTGAGGGATTAGAATTTGGTGTTGAGGGTTTAGGGTTTAGGATCAGGGTTGAAGGTCGAGGGATCAGAGTTAAGGGTTGAGGGATTAGGGTTTGATGTTGAGGGTTGAGGGTTGAGGTTCGAGGGTCAAGGGTTTAGGGATAGGGTTGAGGGTCGAGGAATTACAGTTAAAGTAGAGTGTGGAGGGTATAAGGATTAGGGATAGGGTTGGAGGGTTTAGGGATAAGGCATTAGAGTTTAAGGTATAGTATCGAGTCTGTTGAGGGTTTAGGAATAGGGATAGCATTTAGGGTTTAGGGATGAGGGATTAGAGTTGAGGGATGAGGGATTAGGGAGGGTTGAGGGATTAGGGTTTAGGGATAAGGTTTAGGGTTGAGGGTTGAGGGATTAGGGTTTAAGTTATAGTGTTGAGGGTTGATGGTTTAGGGATAGGGTTTAGGTTTGAGGGATTAGGGTTTAGGGTTGATGAATTAGGGTTTAATGTTGAGAGTTGAGGGTTGAGGGTTGAGGTTGAGGGATAGGGTTAATGGTCAAGGGATTAGGATTAAATAAGAGTGTCGATGGTAGAGGGATTAGGGTTTAAGGTATAGTATCGAGCCTGTTGAGGGTCTAGGAATAGGGATAGTGTTTAGGGTTTAGGAATGAGGGATTAGAGTTGAGGGATGACGGATGACAGATTAGGGTTGAGGGTTGAGGGATTAGGGTTTGATGTTGAGGGTTGAGGGTTTAGGGTTAGGGTTGAGAGATGAGGGATCAGAGTTAAGGGTTGAGGGATTAGGGTTTGACGTCGAGGGCTGAGGTTCAAGGGTCAAGGGTTTAGGGATAGGGTTGAGGTTGAAGGGATTAGGGTTTAAGGTATAGTGTTGAGGGTTGATGGATCAGAGTTAAGGGTTGAGGGATTAGGGTTGAGGGTTGTAAGGATTAGGGATAGGGTTGGAGGGTTGACGGATTAGGGTTGAGGGATTAGGATTTGATGTTGAGGGTTGAGGGATTAGGATTTGACGTTGAGGGTTGAGGGTTTAGCGATAGGGTTGAGGGTTGAGGGTCAAGGGATCAAAGTTGAGGGTTTAGGGATTAGGGATCTATAGTAGGACAAAACGTGAGTGCGTTATAACGCGCTTGTGTTATAATGCGCTCGCATTTTGTATTTCTACTGAAATGGTAAAAAAGTGGTTACCCCCATGATCCAGGCCCACATGCTCTATTTTCTTACTGATTCTGCACGTGCTCTGACAAAAAAGAAGTGCTTTCATGCTATTGGGAAGTTCACATGCACATTTGACACATTGTACCACCTTTGCATGATCTTTCCACCACCTTTTCTACTTTGCCAACTTGAGAAGGAGGAAATAACATAGTTTTCAAACCAAGTTTGATATATATCTATTCAAGTTTCAATTTTTGTAGTATTGCAATGTTAATTGTGATTCAATTTTAAGAATTTAACATTGAAAAAGAAGCAAGTGGTGAAAAAGTCAAATTGTTGAGGAGTTTGATGCAAGAAGATAAAAACACTACATAATTGGGTACTCTCTCCATTCAAATCTTCATTTTTAGGTATGTCAAGTCTTTACATGCATGTTCTTTACATTTTCCTTATTTCGGATTGAATTACTTTATCATGCTTTATCATACATGTTTAAAATAGACACATTCCCAATCAAGAAAGCAACCTACAATCTCACATGATGCCATGTATATTTTCTACACTTGGGCTCTTTAATAATTATGTGTAATAAACAAACCTTAGTTCATACCATGATGTCAAACTATACAAGAATAAATCCTTACAACATAAAAAAAATACAATCCCACTATTATCATGTATTCATTTCTTAGGAACTAATATTGGTCTCTTTATCATGCTATAGATAAATTCTCCATCATGCCGAGGAAACGATCAAGAATTAAACCAACACAGGAAGAGATAGAAGCTAAGAATGCAAAGAAAGTAATGGCTATGAGGGAACTTCGTGAGAAGAGGAAATTGGACACGATAAATGAAGACATACCAATTGAAGAGGAACCACAACCATCACGAAGAGATATGGTATTGGCAGCACAAAGAGAACGAATGCAAAAACTTCGTGGTACGAGAGATTTGAATACCATAGTTGGAGACACATCCTTTACCGCAAGTGAACATGTAGGGACACCATCTACCACATCTCAAGTTGAGAGTACATCATCACTCACATGTGATGGAGGTACGCTATCATTCCCACCTCAACCTCAAGGTATGTCATCTATTCCATCTTCGATCAAAGGTATGCCATCTAACCCATCTCATTTAAATATTGATGAAATTCCTAATGTTGAGATAAATCTACCTAACTTGACACCACCTAGAATTTTGCATAGAAAGCCAAAGTATTTGATTGATATTGATGAGAATATTTTGCAGCCAATGGAAGGTAAGATTCCAAAACACACTTGTAGAAGATATGCTAATAAGATTTGGAGATTGTTATTTGAAAAGTTAAATGAGACTGCAAGATGTCAACTATTCGTTGAAATGATGCAAAGTATAAAGTATAGGTCTATCATGAAGATTCTTGGGTTGAGAACATCAGAGGCTTCAAGTGAAAAATCTATTGTCAAGAATCTAATGAGTGCGTATGAGAGTGTGGGTAACACCTCACGCACAAAAGATAGTAATGCAACACGGCGTGTGATTACATCGACTATAGTAAGTAGTCAAACGAGGAAAGCTCGTCTCATTAGAAAGACAAGTCAAGAATTGAGAATTAATAGGAAAACTTTATCAAGAGCCGTTGGAAGACGCCAAAGAATTGAGGACACTAATGCCAATGAATTATGGGCATTTTCAGGGAGACTACCATGAAAAGATAAACCAATTGTTGAAGCATTGAGATCACTAATTGAAGACTTTTGGAAGAATTACACAAGGGTATCTCCGAATCAAAGGGATGTGGTAAGAAGGAGAATTGGTAGTCAGAACCGTGAGCCACATCCAAAGCATTTTTTGGATGAGACTCAAACACAGTTTTATGGTAAATTTCTAGAGAAGTATCCTCAAATTAAAATTTGTCAAAAATATTTTGAAATGCTAAAACCTTTCTATGTTAAGATAAATCACACACGCACTACTTGTTGTTGTAGATTACATATTGAATTTTCTAACCATTTTGATGCTTATAGGTCTATATGTTTAGATATGCATACTAACAATGATTTGCAGGGTTGTGCCATATGTGCCCCACCAACATCTTCAAGAGACTTCATATCAAGAATTTTATGTGAAAGAGAGGAAGGTCAAATATTCTACAAGAAATTATGCTTGGATGGCACATGTTATCGTTGCGGTGGCTTGCAACATTTGCCAATATGTGAACATATGGAAATAACACATGCGGTTGGAAATGAACTAGTAGAGTTTGGCAAGTATAAAATAGTGGCATACAATACAAAAGATGGTAAAGAAGCAAAGAGGTGTGAATTAGTTATTGAAAAGATTCCAGTGTATCAGTTTATGCCTATATTTCGTGACAGCATAGTGTATGAGTATGCAAGACATGCCCATAGAGCTCGATGGTTGGACTTGCAATTCAAGTTATGCAAGGACACATTTCCGATTGGTAGCATTGTTTCAGTCGTCGACTTTGCAGAGAACTACAGTCTACAGCCACAGCGTGAGGTGCAATCACAATATTACAACTCCACACAGGTTTCTATATTTGTGCACATCGCATTCATTCATGCGAATGATAGTACAGAGGATGACAGAAAGATCATAAGGGAGTATAATTTCTATATTAGTGATGATCGCACGCATTCTACAGAGTTCATGAAAGGTTGCTTTCAGGTGTTCTACAATGATTTGGCTAGAAGGGGCATATCATTCAGTCAGCATATCATATGGTCAGATAATTGTGCATCACAATTCAAGAACTCGCAAAATTTCTATTGGCTGAGTAGGAGGCATAATTTTACAGGTATTCAACATATGTGGTACTTTTGTGAGGCCGGGCATGGAAAGGGGGAGCATGATGGTGCAGGAGCATGTATCAAAAGAGCCATAGCACGGGAACAGTTAAAGTATAAAGACAATGCAAAGTTGACAGATGCAAAATCGATTGTCGAGTGGTGTAATGCTTCCATGGGTCCAGGTAATGAAGGTAAGTCTTTAGTTCGTAGATTTTTTTGGTTGATAGATGATACTAACATTGCACCATATGAGGATTGTTGTACACTGACAGGATCAAATGAGATGCACTCTTTCAGAAGCTCAATTGTAGGTTCATGGAGTATCCATACATGAAAGATGTCATGCTTTTGTTCTTCCTATACAATTCAAGTCTGGGATGAGTGCGAGTCAAAGGAGTGGGTTGGTGAATGGCAGTTAAGTTATCTTAGCCCACTTGACACATATCAACCCCTGACGGCACTGGAACTAACACAGATGGAATCGTCAGTTGACTTTGACCACATATCAGATTTAGTTCAACCAGGTAATATAGGGCACGTATATGCATCTAATTTCATCTAGTTCAACCAGGTAATGTCATCTTACTTTGTAGTGTTTTTGTAATGTTGACTAATTTCATCTAATTTGCTACACATATCAATGTAGGACACGTATATACAGTTATTGCAGATGAAGATAATGAAGAGGGAACAGATTATTACTTATGTCGTTGTGTTGAGGCCAAAAAGAAATTGGAGGCCCCTGTTACAGATGGAGAAAACATCGAATACCCTACAGGATCAATGGTTATTACTGGAACATGGCTTAGAAGGTACCCACATAAGAGTGTTAATATTTGGCTATTTAAGGACTTTGACATGCATCGAAAGATTCTTCATTACTCGAACCTTGTCGTGGCATCCAATGTTCATTTGATAAAGTATCGGGGTAGACCTTTGAACAAAATATTGTGGAAGGTGCGTGAGTCTGACCATGAAGCAATACTTGACACAATAAAGAGTAGAGCAGATCCGGATGGTTCATTGGATTAATTTGTAAGTATTCACATTGATTTTGTAAAGTTATGTTACATTGAGTTGTAAGTATGCACATTAATTTGTAAGGTTTGTCTTTTTTTATTTCCTCCTGCATTTTTACACATATGTACACATTTTTACATCATCATGTTATGCATTTTTGGTGTCCTGCTCCTGATGCGACCAAACTCATAACTCACCCTACTAGACACCATTTGATGATCTCTCCAACACTTTGGATCCAGGGCGCCCAATCATGATGATGACCTATATACCATTCTCCCAAGGTGCTCAAACCTTCCTTGAACTCCAATTATTCAATCCAGGGCGCTCAACTACCTCCTCAAGGCACTCTATCTCAAGTATCATTACTCTTCTTAAAGACCTAGGCACACATTGTGGGGTATTATACTCAACAAGTTTATGCTCATTATGAAGACTCCAATTATCAAGGTTCACTTCAACTTTCAAAGGCACATTTTGGACTCCAAAGGCGTTAGGTTAAAGCCACTAGGGCACTAGATACCAAAGGGGGCAAGGTGTCAGAACCTTTTTTAAGATGTAAGAAAATCTCCTCAAGGCACAGTTAGAGGCACTCCAAACCATACGAAGGTGCTAATATCCACTCTAGGTAGTGTATTAAGTCAGGATGAAAGCCTATTCACTCTAGGCGCCTGTTTTTGACCAAATCACACATGTGCCCAAATCACACATCACCCCATCAGATTGGGGACCCCCTCTTTTCTTGCTCAGGTGCTTTGCATAGGAGTTGTTATGTATCATTTTGGCCAAGGTTTTCTGGAGCAGTGAAGACATTAGGAAGGGGATGATCATTTGGATAGTTTTGAATGCTTTATTTCTCCTTGTTTAAACTAGGCGCTCACTGAGGATTGGAGTAGCCTTTGCACCCTCACATCATGTTAATTGGCATTTCAGAGGCAATCATAGTATAGGAAGATTTGCGCCTTGAAGAAGAGAGTTATCTGGTGAGCGCTTAGGAGTTCTGGCGCCTAGGGGAAAGGTATAGGTAGAGTGCCTTCAGACTTTGACAGTGAAGTGCCTTAAGGAGTTGGATGATGTTTTTGCCTAGAGTGGAGATGATGTTTTTAGCGCCTTAAGGATGATGATGGAGTGCCTTGGAGTCAGGTTAGTCTGGAGCACCTTAAGAAGGTAAAGCACTTCAAATGTAAACACAAGTGTTTTGAGCGCCCTAATGCGAAGTTGTCTTGGCACCATAAGTTGTTCAAACCAAGATATGTGCCTTGGATAGTTGCAAAGACCTAATTTAGCACCCAAGGTTGGAAGACTCTTTGTGAGCGCCCAGTGTTTGAAATCTCTTTGTGTTTGGTGCATTAAAATGATTTTGGCACCTAAGTAGTATTGAAACACTCAACTGAGCGCCTAAAGCCCATGAGAGAAGTGATATGCGCCTTGATAGGAATATCATGGAAGATGAGTTTACTGAATGGCGCCTTGAATGACTTGGTTGATTAAGTGTTTTAGCACCTAGATATGGGATGAATCATTGAGCGCCTTTGGTTGAGATGATGTCAGCACCTTTGAGATTATAACACCTTGGAGTCAAGTTCGAAGGAGCACCTTGAGAAGGTAAAACACTTCAAATGTTTTCAAGGAATTGGAGAAGTCACTTAGTGCCTAGAAGGAATTCCAGAGCAAGAGGGTTGGAGCGCCTTGAGCTTCAAGTCAGATATGCGCCTAGACCTCTACCCTTTAGCAAGTTGAAGCCTTCTGAGCCTTGACAAAGTGAGAATGCCTTATAGTGAATATGCACCTTGGGCAAGGTTGAATACAAAGTTGAGGAGTATATCATAATGAGTAAGTGCACTGTAGGGTTAGATGATAAAGACTAGCACCTTGAGTGTCTTGGTCAAAATTTTGACGTGAGAAGTCTTGCAAGATCAAACCCTGGAGTGCGCCTTGGAGAGAACCTATTGATCCTTTTCTTTGACAAGATTTGGGCGCCAGAATGATCCATAATAAATGGAATGTATCTACACCAATTTTGCACCTTTAGGGAAGTGATGCTGTCCAGATGAGTTTTGAGTCCCTTTGAGTGTTGAGATTGTTAGAGATAGGTGCCTTGATGAATGAAATGCGCCTTGAAGACCATGTGCGCCTAGAGAAGATAAGTGCCTAGTTGAGATAAAGAGGTGTTTCTAGTGCCTAGGGAAGAAGAGAGGTAAGTTCAGGGAGATAAGTGCGCCTAAGAGTTTTAGCACCCTCAATCAAATTGCACCTTTTTGCCTTGGAGAATATAAGGTGAGGATTTGAGTTGAAAGTTTGAGAAAGTAGATTAAGCGCCCTATGTTGGAGGAATCAAGTTGGATAAGCACTTGAAGAACTTGCATTAAGTGTTTTAGTGCCTTGGTATGGTTTGGAGCGCCTTGTTGAGGACATACCCTGATTTAATCCGAGATAGAGCGCCCTAGAATTGAATATGTGCCTTGTTGGAGGAATATATGCACCTTGTTGGAGAAAAATATGCACCTTGAATGAGAGTTTGTGTGCCTTAACCAAGAATGATGATTGAAGTCACAATCTCATGTTTGTGCGCCTAGGTCTAGAAGCAAGATTTGAGCGCCTTAGGATAGGGTTTTTTGCACCTTGTCTTGGAGAGTGAATTTGTGCCTTGGATGATGTTGAAGCGCCTTGGGATGAAATGCGCCCAAACTTATAGAGGGCCTTCAGTGAGGGAGTTGAAGAGAGTGCTTAGAGGAAGGATAGCCTTAAGATCAAACTAAGTACTTAGAAACCTAAGATTAGCACCTTATTTGAAGTTATACACCTATTCTGGCACCAGAGAGTGAGTTTGAGTGTGAAGAAGTGAATGTCTGTGCCTTGAAGGGGATACAAAGGGAAGATGATGCACCTTCATGGGTTGATGATGGAAATTTGCGCTTTGGAGCTAAATGTGCGCCTTGAATCTAAATGATATTTAAGTGCTTAGAGGTAAATAGGGGCGCCTTTGAGAATTCTTTGTGCTTTAAGGAATGGATTGTGGCGCTTTGGACTAAGGTAAGTCCTAAGCACTTCCAATGATTTTAAGGAGCGCATTGAAGGAGATAGTACCTAGAGAAAAAAAGATGTCAAGTTTTAACACCTTGGAAGAAATTCCAGATAGTGGCGCCTTCATAGGGTTTTCTAAGTTGGCGCCTTGGTTTGGGATGATCATGCTAAGAAAGAAAATGTGCCTTCAGCAAGGTCACATCAAGTCCAACATGTCAATACTCTTCATCACTAACGTCATGTTGAAATTTCAAGGCATCTATCCATTCAAGTTCTCCGAGGAATATCTTGCAAGTGTACTTCATCAATGATAGACATTCATCCATTCGATTTTCAAGATCTCTCAATCTTCAAAGTTTGAAAGTCCACAACTCCAAGAGGGTCACTCCAAGGGTTGTCATGAAGGATCACTTCATCTTCATCTTATCATCAAGCAAGGCTTCATCCAGTCCTAGAGAGATCTCTACTTCATGTCATCATCATCTACTCTTACATGAAGATAACAACATCACATCTCTCTTATTATTCAAAGTAGATTAGAAGGCGGAACATCATGGAGTTAGGCGCTTATAGGTATCCAAACTTCTCTTTTGGGCGCCCTTAATATGAAGGACAATCCATTTTGGTGCCCTCTTTGGAGAAGTCCATACACTTTGGTGTGGAAATAATTTCAAATCTGGCATCCAATTCTGGCATCCAGAAATCAAATCTAAGTAAGGCACTCTTTCCATTTGCAACTATGACGTTCATCCATGCAACAAGCAAGGTGATGCTCCCTTGTGATATTGTGAGGTGTTGACATTCAGTTGACATCATTGAGTTTGATTGAGTTGATCAAGTGTAGACGCCATTGTAAACATCAAGGCTTCAAGGCCTTTCTTTTGTATCTCCATTGAATAAGTTGTAACTTCATGCTATTGAAAGCATTATCCATGTAATAAGACATTGCAAGTTGATTGAGTCAAATAACTAGACAAGTACCCAACTCTAAGGTTGATTCATTCAAATAGTTATCTTTGATGTATATCTTTGTGTTGTATAGCAAGTAAAATTGTTTAAGTAAGGAAAAATTTTCGTAGAACTAGTTGGGTATCTTACACCATGCCTATCCATCAAACATCACAATGCAATCAAAATCCTAACAACATGCCCATGATCCAAGATCAAGTGCAATCATGCAAAGATATTATCAATCACAAGCCTATTAAGAATGAACTAAAGTCTTCTAGTACCATACTTTTCCATCAAACACCATCATGTAATCCATGGCCTATCAAGCCTATCAAAGAAAATACAAACATCCTATGTAATACAATTGGACTTTAAATATTTGAAGTAGCCATCTACAAATATCCATTCAAAAGTGGATTTATAATGCAAGTATGGACGCCATCAATAAAAAAGATTTGTATTAACCAAATATCCATATAGGCATACATCAATATCTGTCGATATAAGTATAACATATATACAAAATAGCCATATAGGCTTACAAGAATGCCATATAGGCATACAATGTCAACTATGTACAATACAAAATATATGTCCACAAATGCCATATAGGCATACAACAGAGGAACACAATAAAAAGTCATTCCCCTCTGGCTGGTGAAGAGAATAAATCACGAGCAGCCTTTGATCTTCTAGGGGATGGAGACATGCATGTGGGTGGTCTACTGCGAACCTGAGGGCTACTCCTCCTATTTAGTTCTTCCTGCACCTTTACCTGTTACAAAAAAAAGTATAGACATTAATATATAGAAATTACATGTTATAAAAAATGAAACATTTAACAAAATAATCACTTACCGCTAACATATAATCTGTCTCCTCACTTGCCTCAGTAGCAGGAATAGGCCCTGGTGATGTCATGTCCTATAGAAACTAGATGTCCAGATAGAAATTAAACTTCAAATCAATAATCTTTGATTTTTCAAAAATAGACAACTATAACAATGAATGTAAATTGAAATTTACTAATTTGCCTCATACCCCTGTCAATGCCATAGAGCTATGAATCGCAGAGGCCACACCTTGCTCCATTGCCCTATGAACATGGGGAGGTGTATCCGCAGCCTGCATCATCTGGAAATAAAACAACATTATTCAATTACGGAAACTATAATAGTGATGCAAATCATGGCTCCTAACATTCACACACGTTCATCTAAACATGGAAGTACACACAATAAAACACACAAATCACATACAAAAATTTAGTAAGTACAATTCATTCATTAAACTATTTATTTTATTACCTCCGTAAAGCTTTGAAGTCCACCACCACTGACAGGTGTTGCCATGAAATCTACAGTGTTAACCTATTCAACATCCAAAATCAGAAATTAGAATACCATTCATATAACGATGCTATTCACATGTAATATTTATAATTGTTTACTAGTTACATACCTCGACAGTAGATGATCTAGTGAAAAATGTAGGTGGAGAACCACTGAAAACTGCATCGACGCTATGACCCTGAAATTTCATTAAAATCATCAATTTAAATTAGTTAATCTTGTATTTCAAAAATGAAATTTATAAATTAAATTCAATAAACTTGCTAATATTTACCTGAGTATCAAGGCCGAAAGTCTCACTCAGGAGGGTATCTGTCATCACCATCTACTCAGCTGCAGATGTAGCCTGTGCACCTGCGTCTTGACTGTCCATGGGGTCATAACCACAGGCTGACCCGCAAGCCTGGCAAGTATGCAGTGGGACCCTACTCCTCGCACTATCTCCCAACCCACTCTGTGTTGCAGGATCGGCATGCTCTATGATGCTCTGGGTCAAGGCACTAATCGACCTCAGTGTATCGACCTCAACACTCTCCTTCACAATGGAAGGGATAGAAACATGCTCATGGGCTGGTCTACTGATTACTCGTCTCACTACCCGCTATGGGTCAAGACATGCCCCTGGTCTATCCTGTGCTAAGCCCCCACCTCTACCCTGGAAGTCCCGCATATCAAAATAGTTTGGCACTTTATTGAGGACAAACTTGCAGTAGAGTTTCCTCAAAAAGTATTGTGGGACCTCATTATTATTGCATGGAGGATGGTCAAAAACCATCCACCACCTCTGCCCGAAATTGTCCCTTATCACTTGGTTGTTGCACCAATGGATAGGGAACCTCTTGCATGTAAGGGGTGGAGGTTGATTTGTTTGTGGGTTTGTGAAAATTGAACACAAGTCTAATTTTGTAATTTGTAATTTTTTGACATCTTGTTATGACAATTTATCTGCATAGTAATCTCTAAACTCTCTCTTTTTATCGGTCCAACTAGTTATTTGCTTGCTAATTGAATTTACATTTGATAATATAGACTCAAGAGATTCGGCAAGCGTGGACCTATGCAAGGTTGAAGTGGAAGGATCTTTCAACCTTGCAATTATATCTTCAATTTGTTTTTTGTTGTTTTCAATTTCCCCCATTATATTATCTTGGGTTCCAGGGGCATGTCGAGGAATGAATGGAGGAGGTTGTTGTTCTGCAGGTATTTCCTCCTCAGGATTTTGTGGATTTTGAGGAGGAGGAGGAGGAGGAGGAGGTGCATTAACATTTCCTACAATTAACAAAATATAGATCAAAAATCAACAAAAACCTACCTATTTAAGAAGAAATTCAAACAAAAAAATAAAGATAACTCACCCCTTTGGTGTGCTCGACGTCGCGGCGACATTTTGGCGATGAATCGACAAGCTTTTTGTGTTGATTGGCATTTTGTAGAACGCGAGCGCATTTTTGGGGGTTTTGAAGCCGCGGGCAGAGGAGAAAATAAGGAAAAATGAAATAAAATGACGTTTTTTTTTAATTTATGGTAGGTTATAATGCGAGCGCGTTATAATGCGCTCGCATTATGACTTCAATTTTTTTGAAAATTTTTTGGCCACTTTTTGGCCCCCCATCTTCTTGCACTTACCCTTTTATGTGGTCGAAGTTGAGATGTTTTTTTGATGTTGGTCGATTCCTTTATAAAGTGTGACATAGGTTTGTGCTTTTACCCTGTCATCCAATTTCGTTCACTTCTCCTTTAGCACATGTGCATATGCCTCACAACCAAAAACTCACAGATATCTAAGTGAAGGATTGTTGCTCAACCATGCCTTTATTGACATCTTATTAACAAGAGTTGATGTAGGAGACTTGTTTATCTGGTAGCAGGCAGTGGCTACTACTTTGGCCCACAAATTTTATTCTAATCTACCACCACTCAATATACTCCTATCCTTCTACATCAAGGTCCTATTCATTCTCTCTATAAATCCATTCTCTTGTAGAGAATATAGAGTTGTCTTCTAACTCTAGATATTGTAATCATTACAGAATGTTTCAAACTCATTGAAGAAAAAATCACCACCATTATCTATCCTCAAGCATCTAATCTTCCTTTTAGTTTGCAACTCAACTATTGCTTTAAATTCTTTGAAACGATTAAAAATATCAACTTTACTGTTAAGGAAATAAATATATGTCCTCCTATTGAAATCATTAATAGAAGAAATGTAATAAACTAATTTACTATAGAAGGAGAATTAACCAGTCCAAATACATCTGAATGGATAAGATCAAAAATACTAGAAGACTTATGGAACTTGAGTAGAACTGAATGCAATTTTGTTTACCATAAATATAATGCTTGAAAAAGTTAAATTGAAGATTACAGTCATCCCATCCATTGAAACAGTTTTGTTTCCATCCATAGACCCTTCCCTCCTATATGGCCAAGTCTTTGGTGCCATAACATGGTCTTCTCTGTAGGCAAGTTTATCTTAGTAGATAGAGCACCCTTGGGTACTCAAAAGCCACAGCCATCTATTGAAGATGAAACCATCTTTTTTTGGAAAAGTAGTCTATGACTTAATCTTAAGTGCTATTGCCCTCAACTGTGCATACATCAAGTTGGTACAATGTACCCAATCTACTTCCTGTTTCTATCATGATAGCACCTCTCACCATTTTCACATCTACTTCAAAAAAGTGCACATACACACCCACATTTATTATCTTGCTAACATATAATCAATTTCCTATTAGTCTCATGATATGCAAGACACCATCAAATCATCTAACTCTACCATTAGAAAATTTCACATGAATACTTCCATGGCCAACACTATCAAGAAAAAGAATTATCACCCAAATAGACCTTATCACCATCACATTTTTAATACTTACTAAATCTATTTATGTTAGAATCCATGTGGAAAGATGCACCTAAGTCAATCAAACATGCAGTACCACCTACACGAGTGGCCAAGGCTATAATAAAAATGTCTCTATCTTCCTTTTTGAACTCCTAATCAAGATCTTACTTCTTCTTTTTATTCTCTTCTTTATAGTCCTTTTGGAAGTGTGTAGATTTTCCACAGTTTTAGAATATCACTTTGGACTTAGTAGGAGATTTTGATCTCCCCTTATTCTTGAACTTAGAATGGCCATGTTGCTTCTCATTCTTGCCTCATTTTTTAGTCTTCCTCAAACACTCAAAGCCTCTTTAGAATTTATAGAGAAGGTTTTCCTTCTCATTTCCTTAGAGAGTAGAGAACCAACAACATCCTCCATCTTCAAAGTGATTGAAGTGCTCTCTATGACCATGACTAGGCTATCCCATGAGTTCCATAATGAACATAACAAAGTTTGGTACTTTTCTTCTTCATCCATCTTAACCGCAACTAAGGTCAACTGAGTCACCAACATATTGAAAGTTTTTAAATGCTTAGAAATTAATCCACCTTCTTCCATTCTCAAGGAATACAACTACTTGCTCAAGAAAATCTTATTTACTAGATATTTAGATTGATATATCTCACCCATCTTCTTCCATAGCTTCTTCAAAGTGGGTTCTTTGTGAACATTTATTAGAATTGAGTCTGCAAGGGATAGTCTTATGAGACTTTAGCTTTTCTATCCATTACATCATATCTTGCAACCAAATTTGGATTTGTAGGCCTTTGGACATTATCATCCACTACATCCCATAGATATCTAGAAATCAATAGATCTTGTTAGAACAAAAGGATATACTGAGAGGGGGGTGAATTAATATATACTAAAACTTATCCCAATTTAACTTTGTGAATCAAAACTTCTAATTGGCTTAATGAGAAGATCAAAACATTAAACCAATGAAAGCACAACACATAACCACACAACCACAACACTGGATTTACGTGGAAAACCCAAGAAGGGAAAAACCATAGTGAGAAAGCTGCTTGGATCTGTTGGTGATTGTTTTGATGCAATCATAACAATAAGTTAAAATTCACGTATAATGAACTGAAACTATACTTGAAAGATAAGATGGAATCGTTTAAGATTCACTTAATCCCAAGTCTACAATGGTCCTGTTGGTCAAATTCAGTTGGTCAATGTGAAGCTGTAATGTTCAAGGGGCCTTACGTAGTTTAGGGTTTCTTTGTGGTTTACTGGACTCAAAGTATGCAAAAAGATCATAGATATCAACAAGTGTTTTGTTCATTTGCAAACAAGTGTTACTATGCTGCAAAGCTTGAAAATGTATTCTTGAATTATTGCAACCTTCCTCTTTATATATTTATGAAAACTTGTCTACTTTTAACTCTGTTGTTCATGCTTCTTCAAATATGAGACAAATTTCCTTCAAATTTCTACGTTTTCAGCTAAATATTTCAGATGGGTTGGGAAAAGTTAGAAAGATCTAATTTAAACCTCATTTACTCTATGGAAGGATCTAATTGTTCTGTTATGCACTATGTAAATCATACAGCAATTTGATCAAATCCATAGTAAAAAACCTTAAATGTAAGTTCTGAGCATTTTCACAAACATACATTTAAAATTGCAAGCTCTCAAAGAAAATATTTCAAAACACAAAGAAGAGCAGGAGAACACTCTGAAGATAGATGTAGAACTCCAGATTCTATTGTATTAGAAACAAACAGTCATACATGATTTACAATGTTGGAATGACTCTTAGTTTCATTGATCAAACTACAGAGAACTTACAAGCTTTACAGATACAATAAGGAAGCCATATGTTCCACACACTCCTTACTGCAAACAAACAGGCGACCTCCTTCTTCTACTTCTAATCTAAACTAAGCTAACTTGCTGTGTTTTCCTAAAATCCCTGTTGTAAATATTACAATGTATTAAGGCACAATATATAGACTTTTTGATTCTCCTTAATACAACCCAAAACCCTAATGGTTAAGCAAAGGTTCAAACCTTAGGTTACAACAATGAATGCAAGCGAACCAATTTCCCAAAAATATCTCCAAATATGTGTCAAATCTGGGTGAAAATATGCCCCTTTCTGAAACCCTAGTAGCTCAAAAGTAAATTTTGCAACCTACTTGTCATTACATTTTATCTGCATTTAGGTCTTCTCATTGATGTCTCTTGACTTTCTACACTTCATCCTTATCTTCTCTTTGCTTCTGAAATCAGATTCTCCTTCCAGGACGTCATCGCCATTAAGTTTTAGCTTCTTCCTTAGCTGCAAACCTACAAAAATAGACCAACAATAAGTACCATTGATTATTAAACAATGAGAAACAAAATACCGATTAGATCCAAGTGGGGCTGAGCCAAAATCATGGCTATCATGTCAAAACCTACAAAAAATGCATTCATACTGCGCAACTGTGTCAAAAACTTATCGGGTCAACCATCGCGGACCAAAAATGATGCAAATGCAGGGTCAAAAGTGTGTCAAAACTATAAAACCCTATCGCTAAATGTTTCCCGCCTATCGGCGCCCAAAAACCACATCATTAGCGGGCCCTAAAAAATGCCCACCGACCTCCTATGTCTGGCCGAAAAATGGCCCTTTATATTCCTTTATTAGAAACGGTGCCCTCAGAGAGTGACACGTGGCGCGTTCCACATGAGGGGCTTATGAAACTCTATCCGGAAGGCGATGCATGGCAGCTTTCACGGGACTCTTAAGATACTAAAAAATTGTTGCAAAACTGCCCCAGGGACACCTTGATTACCTTTTGAAACTCTTACTCCCACGTGAGACACGTGTCACTACCTGCGTGCTCCATTTAAAATCTACAAGGGCTGTTGAAACTACTGTGGAATGAGACACTTGTCACATTCCACACTCCCGTAAAAAAAAGTTGAGACACTTAGAAACCTTTGCTGGGACCTGTGAAGCCTGCAGGAGATGACACTTGTCGGCCTCCACGCCGCTGTGAGGGACTTTCGAAACTCATGAACCTCTCGCGGAAAGTGACACTTGTCACTCTCCGTGCGTCCGTTGCAACTTTTAGAAACTATCAGGGCACTTTTGAAACTGTTGGCGGAAGGCGCCATGTGGCATCTTCTGCGCAGCTGTTGAAACTTTAAGGGGCTTGGTGGGTCATACTTCGGAGTGTGACACTTGTCACACTCTGCAGGATCCTAAAAACCTATTTGAAACTTTAGAGGGACATGCAGAGAGTGACACTTGTCACACTCTGCGGAGCTCCTGAAACTTTAAGAAACTATTGAGGATCATGTAGAGTGTGACACTTGTCACACTCCGCGGAGCTTTGGAAACTTGTTTGAAACTGCCGTGAAACTTTTTGAAACCGTCGCGGAAGGCGCCACGTGGTGTCTTCCGCACAACTCTTTGAAACACCTTAGAAACTTTTAAGAAACATTTGAAAGGACCTGCAGAGAGTGACACGTGTCACGCTCCGTGCTGCTCGTGAAACTTTAAGGAACTTTTCGAAGGGACCCTGTGGAGAGTGACACTTGGCGTGCTCCACGAAGGCATTGAAACTGCTTGGAAACCACTGCAGAAGGCACCACGTGGTGTCTTCCACGAAACTGTTGAAACTTTAAGAAACTATTAGGGGCTCTGCAGAGAGTGACAAATGGCAGTCTCCGCGCAACTATGTGAAACAAAAGGGACACTCCACGGGAGTTAGAAACTATAAGGAAACAATCACAAAAGGCAACACATGGTGTCTTCTGCGCAACACTTGAAATTGTTTAGAAACCTTCGGAAACTTTTGGAGACCGGCGGACTTTTTTAAATTTAAAAGGGGCTATTGCGGAAGGTGACAAGTGGCACCTTCCACGCAACACTGGAAACTCTTTGAAACTCTTGCGAAACTCATGCAGAATGTGACACTTGGCATGCTCCGCATAGCCGCTGAAACACTTAGGAACATTTTAATGAAACATTTGAAACTTTGAATTATTTAAACTTAATAGTGCATTTTACCAAAATGGGCATAACTTGAAAAATATGGCAAATTTTAAAACGGTTCAAAAAGCAACCCTAGCTCATTTTTGACAAGGAATCAAACCATACCATGTACTGGCACTCAAAATGCATTTTCTCACTAATTTTATCAAAGTTTACAAATTTCACTCTCTTTTCCCTTACCACCAAGGACTGACCCACAAAAATAGAAGAAAAAGCAAAGCCACAGTAGGGGTCCCTATTTTGCTAAGGAGTAAAATGGGGCATGTTGTGAACATCACAACAGGATCTACTGTCCAAATCTAGGTTCATAAATAAAAACAAGATTACAATATTATTTATGGGATACAACCCAAAGGAAGTTGTAACTCCCTAAAATGCAATACAAAATAACTTAAAGAATGAGCCGACAACCTTTGTACATCACACTTGACAAATTTCATTAATCAACCACCTCCGTATCAAACTTCACACTGAAACAAATCTTTAATTCCTTTGCACAACAAGTTTTGCTACCTTCAACACACTTCCACGCACATGCTCACTTACTTTCACATTTGCATCAATATCCTCACACACACTCACAAACTCTTACATTCATCAACAAATACGATCTTTCATTTATACCTTTCACAAATTTTAAAATCGTTCTCCCATGTTGGCCAAGATGAAACATGTATTCATGAAATGTGTAAGGCCACACCAAGTCAGCATCCAAAAGATGTAGAAAACCAACGTGGTTCAAGAAAAGTGATAAACATGACCTAATATTCATCAACACATTCTTCCAAGAAGGCACACACTTCAAATCATCTAGCAGGAACATCCAAACACATGAAGTTGGCCCAACAAACACTTATTCTTCCACACAATAGCTCCAGACCTAAAGTGGTACCAGTGGGATCAATTGACATCATGCAAATCATCACACAAGCAAAATAAGAGTTACACAAACCTTCTCAACCAATCCTTCGTCTAAAATATATGTTTTCTTTCTGGCACAAACAATCAGAAACTGAGTCTAGTATCACAAACAAATGCTAACCACACAATCTTGGGATAGAGCATTGAAAAACCAATTTACAATGCAGTTCAACACCTAAAACCTAAACTAAACCATCAAATTGAATATTTGAACTCATCCTCCATACACCAAAGCCAAAAGATGAACTGTGGTGAAATGTGTTGGGTTCTGCTTTCTTCTCCAGGCAGTCTTAGTCAACAACAAGATATGTCTTTGTTCTGTTGACACCAGAGAATCTCTAAAGTACACCTTAGAAACTAAATTTTAGATATTACCATCTTATTAATTTGTATATGAACGACCTTCACACCACAGGACCCCAACTTCAAAGGCAAAGAAATGTGGAGCATTTCTGAGACGCATCCTGACTGGAACAACTCTGAACAACTATCTTCACTTTATGAGCTTGAACATCTTCTGAGGTAACCTTCAAGCCCTGAAATCAGGAACATACAATCTTCAAATGTGTCTCTGTCTAACTTCCAAACTGCAAGGCCATACCTTTAAATGCAGAGGAATGCAAAGCATTCTTGTGAGCTTCTTTGGTGCAACTTCCAGTGCCTTAGACTTCATGAATCTTCCTTTTAATATTTAATCAATGCTTTTTATTAGTAAAAAATGAATACAACATTTACCATACCAGAGACATTATTCACAACAACATGCAACAATAATCATCTCTTTTCATCAAAACATGAGTCTTCATGTTAGCATGTGCAACCTTTGTTAATGAACTTTAGAAGAAAGGGTACAACTGTGTATAGATGATATTGATCTAATCAATACATGACTTCCATCATCTTAACTTTTACTTCACAACTTCTCTAATCATCACACCTTTGTCTTCTATATTCATTACAACATATACTCATCCCTTTGCTTCTCTGAACATCACTGATCAACACACCATATCAACACATCATACCACTACAGTCATTACCTTTGTCAACTTCACTTTCAGCCTTCTTTATCAAAACATGGCTGATAACACTCCTGAACCTCACACTGTTGACATCAATTACAACACAAATGCAATAATCTCCCCCTTTTGCATTGATGGTAACACTTGACCTGATATGCAAATTTCTCCCCCTTTGACATCAAGGACAAAGGTCTGGTCTTATTTTGTAGTGATCTTCCTTGTAGCTCCCTCTATTTACATTCTTCTTGATTCTTCTTTTACCACTTCTCACCTGTTAGTTCCTTCTGACTGAACAAATCTTGTTATCTTTCAACACCTCTTGCCTACCTTCTCCCTCTGAGAGGTAGCTACCATCAATCTAGGTATAAAAATATGTCTTGAACTGCTCCCCTTGGATAGATGCACCATCTATGCATCTAGTTAGAAGAAGGAGGGGCAACAACCCCTAACTTCTGTCTAAGATACTCAAAAGTATCCTTAGAAAGTTCCTTGGTGAAGATGTTTGCAACTTGATCCTTTGTAGGCACATACCCCAATCTGACTTCAATCTAACTTCTTGATCTGTAACCTTCTCCCTTAGAAAGTGATACCTGATAGATATGTGCTTAGTTCTAGAATGCATCACCAAATTCTTTGAAATATTGATGGTACTTGTATTATCACAAAGAATAGAAATAAGTTCATCATATACAACCTTGATATCCTTCAATTTTTGCTTCATCCACAACACTTGGGGGTAGCAAGCAACTACAACTATGGATTCTACCTCTGTTGTTGATAAGGACATTGAATCCTAATTCTTGCTAATCCATGAGTCCAATCTGTCTCCCAAAAGGAAAGCTCCTCCACTAGTAGTTCTTCTATCATCAACACTGCCAGTCCAATCTACATCAGTATAAGAACTTAGGGAAAAGTCATCACCCTTTTGATACCACAATCCATGTTTTGGAGTGCTCTTCATGTATCTAAATAGTCTCTTGACTATGTTCACATGTGTTTCCTTAGGATCAACTTGAAACCTTACAATCAAACACACAACTTGCATAATGTAAGGCCTTGATGTTGTTAGGTATAGGAGGTCCCCAATCATAGACATGTACTAAGTCTAATTAGCTTCAAGTGACTCATCATCTTTACTCAAGTGGAAATCAGTTGCCATATGAGTACTCATAGGTTTGCAATCTCCCATTCCAAACTTCTTCAACATTTCCTTAACATACTTTGCTTGAGAGATAAAGATGCCATCATTTGATTGAGAAATTTGAAGTCCAAGAAAGAATGATAGCTCTCCTAACATAGACATTTCAAATTATTTCTACATCTCTCCTACAAACTTCTTACACATCTCATCATATCCTAAAAACATTATATCATCAACATACACAACAAAAATTAGAATTTGTTCACCTTCAGTTTTGATGTAAAGGTTACTATCTGTAGTAACTTTCTTGAAACCCTGCTAGAATAAGTACTTGTACAACCTTGCATACCAAGCCCTAGGGGCTTGTTTGAGACCATACAAAGCCTTCTTGAGTCTACACACCATACTTAGGTCTTTTGATAACTGAAAACCATTTGGCTTCTCTATGTAGACCTCTTCTTTCAGGTCACCATTCAGGAAAGTAGATATGACATCCATCTGATATACCTTGAATCCCTTATGTACTGCAAAAGAAAGAACCATTTTGATTGCTTCCATTCTTTCCACCGGATCAAATGTCTTATCATAGTCAACATTTTCAACTTGTGAATATCCTTTGCAAACAAAGCTTGCTTTTTTGTGACCACTTCTCCATCTTCATTCAACTTGTTCCTAAAAACCCATTTTGTTCCAATCACATTCTTATCTATAGGCCTTGGTACCAACTCCCAAGTCTGATTCTTTTCTATCTAATCAAGTTCTTCTTCCATGGCTTGTATCCATCCTTCATCCTTGCTATCCTCATTAAAGTTTTTGGGTTCTATTCTTGATAGTAAAGGAAAGTTTACTTGTTCATTTGTTCTTGCAAATCTTCATCTTGTCTAAACTCCTTCATTCTTTTCTCCAATGGTCCAGGATCTTCTGAATGATTCTTTTGGACATACTTGGCTGGAGTCTTAATAGTCTTCTCCTAGGTTTCATCATTTTCTTCTTGACTTCTGCTACTTCTTCTGACATAGATAGGTTCATCTAACCAACAGTCCTCTTGCTCATCTAAATTTTGATGTGACTCTTCATCCACTCTTACATTTGCACTCTCAACTATCTTCCTCAGTCTTTTATTGTAGCACTTGTAGGCTTTGTTGGTAGTTGAATACCTAAGGAAAATACCTTCATCTTCTTTCGAGTCAAACTTTCCTAGACCTTCTTTATCTCTTCTGATGTTGCATTTTCTTCCAAAAACTTTGAAATACTTGACTGTTGCATTCCATTCCAAATCTCATAAGGTGTCTTGGTGTTGTGTTTTCTTATTTGTCCTCTGTTAAGAATGTAGACTGTAGTATGAATTGCTTCTTTCCACATATATCAAGCAGTTTGGCTTCACTCAACATTGTCCTAGCCATTTCTTGGATAGTCCTATTCTTTCTTTCTACAACACCATTTTGTTGAGGGGTTCTAGCTACTGCATAGTGTCTTTTGATTCCATATTCTTGACAAAAGTCTACAAATTCATTTGATGTGAACTCACCATCTCTATCAGAACTTAAGCATTTGATTCTAGCATTCATTTCATTTTCAACCATAGACTTGAAGATCTTGAATCTACTGAAAGATTTTGATTTTTCTTTCAAAAATGTAACCCATGTCATTCTAGAGAAATTATCAATGAGCAACATTAAATACATCTCACCTTGTAGGCTTTTTGTTCTAGTTGGTCCGCACAAGTTAGTATGAACTAGTTCCAAAGGCCTTGTAGTAGAATATTCCTTGGACATGAAGGTTATCCGTGTCTAATTCCCAATCTATCATTCCTTGCATATGGTGCTTGCAAGCTTGGTAATCTTTGGCATGTCCCTTATTGCTTGCATGGAACTGATCTTCACAAGATTGTCAAAGTTGACATGCCCCATTCTCTTATGCCACAACCAACATTTTTTTTTTCCTAATAGACAAGTCGTCTCATTAACCCCTTTCAGATTATACAAATTACCTTCTATCTTAAATCCTTCTACTACCAAATTTCTAGATTTTTCTCTTCTTCAATTTCACACCCTTGATCATGAAATGTCAGATTATATCCTTTGCTACACATTTGACTCATACTAAGAAGATTATGCTTGAGACTTTCTACATAAAGAACATCATGTGTTTGAGACTTTCCATCAATTCTTATCGCACCTTTTCTAGTGATCTTTGCAGAAGAGTTATCTCCAAACCTAACCAATCCACCATTCCACTTGCTAAGATTGATGAACTTGCTCTTATCATCAATCATGTGATTTGTACATCCACTGTCTATCACTTAGAGATTTGTTTGTCCTTGAGCATGAAATGTTGTTTGGACAATCATTGAGTTCTCAAGTCCATTGTTACTTTCCTTGTCTTGCTCAGTGACATTTGTCATCTGAGATTCTAAATTTGCAAGACCATTCCTACAATACCTTCCTATGTGTCCAAACTTGTTGCAAATTTGACATACCACATTGGAATCCACAAGAGAAGCAAGATAATTTCTACTTACAAGATTTCTTTCATTCATTACAAACTTGTAATCCATAGCCTTATGACCAAATTTATTACAAATAAAATAATAACCAAAGAAAACATGATTGAACCTGTTCATGGAGAATTGTCTTGCATGGAGAGATCTTCCTTGAGGAAAGATTAGATCTGTACATTCTGTATCATCTAGACTTCCAAGATTTGCCTTCTTCAACTTCTGTTTGAGTAACTAAATTTCTTTCTCAAGTTTTATACATTATTTTGTCCTAGCTTCAATCATAGGTCTTTGTTCCTGATTCTCCTTCCTTGCATAATCCATGTTTTCAAGAGAAGAAACAAATCCACCTTCAAAATCAACTTCACATTCTTCTTCATCTATGACCTTGTCTAAATCATCTAAGATCACCATGGATATGAATATATTTTCTCCTCTATCCTCATCAAATGAGTGGTGATTTACGTCTTCTCCAGAGTTGTAGTCTTCTTTTGAAAGAAGGTTCCTCTTGAAATTATTTCTCTTGAACTCCTTGCTTCTACTTTCACTTTCTCCAAAAGGACATTTAGAGGCACAATGACCAATTCTACCACATTTGAAACATTTGAAAGGTATCTTATCTTTATATTTTCCTGATCCTCTTTTCAGCTTTCTTACAAAGTTTGCTTCTTCTTCCTTAGCTTTGTTGTATATATTAGATGCTCCTTCATGTTCTTCACAGTATTGAAAGCAACTTCTTTTTGGCATGGACCTATGACTTCATTTAGGCAGTGAGGGACCCAAACAGTTCTACCATGGTGAGTTTCTTCAAATATTTAGCTTCTTCTATTTCAAATTTTTTTGAATCTAATATGTGAGGGAGAGATCTCGAGACTTTCTTTACAACCAATGATTCAGCTAAATCTTCACCCATACTTCTAATTCCATTGACTGCTTCATCTACCTGGTGTAAGTAGTCAGCTATGTTCTCTTCTTCTTTCATCCTTAGATTCTTAAATACTAATTTGTAGGATTGCAATTTAGTTTTCCTTTATAGTGTCATTTCCTTCATAGAGGCCTTTAATTTTTTTCCATATCTCCTTTGCTTTCGTGCACTGTACAACCTTGACCAGCTCTAAACTATTAAAATTACTTAAGATTACATTCTTGGCTTTGAAATTATTTTCATGATCCTTCTTCACATCTGAATCTAAAATGGGACAACTTGTTTCAACATAATCAGTTGTAATTTCTCTCCAAACATCATACCCTAGTGAGGTACAATAGACTTCCATCCTTACACTCCATAAGTCATAGTTATTTCCATCAAACATCGATGCTTTAGAAGAAGACTCCTTTTGAGCTATGTGTTCTATTCTAAGATCTACCTTCATCTGTTAGGCTGCACCAAGGAACTTAGCTCTGATACCAATTGTTAGAACACAAGAATATACTGAGAGTGGAGGGGGGTGAATCAATATATGTTAAAACTTATACCAATTTAACTTTGTCAACCACAACTTCTAACTAACTTAATTAGAAGATCAAAAATTTAAACCAATTAAAGAACAACACATAAGCACACAAACACAACACTAGATTTACATGGAAAAAACACGGTGAGAAAGATGCTTGGATCTACTGTCGAAATCTAGCCTCATAAATAAAAACAAGACTATAGTATTATTTATGGGCTACAAGCCAGAGGAAGTTGCAACTCCCTAAAATGCAATACACCATCACTTACAGAATGAGGCTACAACCTTTGTACATCACACTTGACAAATTTCATTCAGCAACCACCTTCACAACAAACTTCACACTGAAACAATCTTCAATTCTTCTGCACAACAAGTTTTGCTACCTTCAACACACTTCCATTCAAATGCTCACTTACTTTTACATTCGCATCAATATCCTCGCACACACTCACACACTCTTACATTCGTCAGCAAACAAGATCTTTCATTTATACCTTTCGTAAATTTCAAAATCTTTCTCCCATGCTAGCCAAGATGAAACATGTATTCATGAAACGTGCAAGGTCACACAAAGTCGCCATCCAAAAGATGTAGAAAACCAATGTAGTTCAAGTCAAGTGATAACCAAGATCTATTCTTCATCAACACACTCTTCCAAGCAGGTGCACACTTCAAATCATCTAGTGGGAACATCAAAACACATGAAGTCGGCCCAGCAAACACTTATTCTTCCACACAATAGCTCCAAACCTAAAGCGGTACCAAAGGGATAAATTAAAATCATGTGCATCATCACACAAGTAACATAAGACTTACACAAACCTTCTCAACCAATTCTTCCTCTGAAATATATGGTTTCTTTCTGGCACAAGCAATTAGAAACTGAGACTGGTATCACAAATGAACACTAAACACAGTCTTGGGATAGAGAATTGAAAAACCAACTTGCAGTGCACTTCAACACCTAAAACTTGAACTAATCCATCAAATTGAATATCTGAACTCATCCTCTAGGTAGTCTTGGTCAGCAGTAAGATATGTCTTTGTTCTATTGATAGTGGAGAACCCCTATAGTACACCTTAGCAATTGAAACTTGAATATTACCATCTTCTCAATTATTAATGATCATCCTTCAAACCACAGGACCCCAACTTTAAAGGCAAAGAAATGCAGAGCATTTTCCAGATGCATCCTTATTGCAAAACTCTGAACAACTGTCTTCACTTTGCGAGCTCTAGAATATTTTGAGGTAACCTTCAAGCCCTGAAATCAGGAACATACAACCTTCACACCGGTCTCTATCTAACTTCCAAACTGCAAGGCCATACCTTTAAATGTGGAGGAATGTAGAGCATTCTCCCGAGCTTCTTTGTTGCAACTTCTAGTGCCTTAGACTTCCTAAATCTTCCTTTTAAGATTTAAGAAATGCTTTTCATCAGGAAACAATGAATACAACATTTACCATACCAAAGACATTATTCACAACAACATGCAACAATAATCACAACTCTTTTTTTTTATCAAAACACGAGTCTTCATGTTAGCACAACCTTTGTTAATGAACTTCAGAAGAAAGAGTACAACTGTGTACAGATGATACTAATCCAATCAGTACATGACTTCCATCATCTTATCCTTTACTTCACAACTTCTTTGATCATCACACCTTTGTCTTCTTCTCTGTTCATTATAGCATATACTCATCCCTTTGCTTCTCTGAACATCACTGATTAGCAAACCATATCAGCACATCATACCACTGTAGTCATTACCTCTATTAACTTCAGTTTCAACCTTCTTCATCACAACACTATTGAAAACACTCCTAAACCTCACACTGTTGACATCAATGACAACACAAATGCAATAGATCTTCCATATTCAACTTCCACATTTCAAAATTCATGATAGGAAATTTCTCTAGCTCAATTTTCCTATATGTGCTAACCATCTCTACTATCATATAATACATAATATGAAATTCTCTACATAATATTTCACTCAAAACTTGATTAGCTCAAAAAATCCTATGCCCAACAAATAGAACCAAAATTGGTCAGGCTTTGATACAACTTGTAAGGAAGCAAAGGTGTGCATAAAAGATTCTTATGCTAACTTTGAGAGGAGTGTTATGAAAATTTCAAATCAACTATTACAAAGCTTTCAAGAAATACATATGAAATAGCATAAACAAAATAATAATAAAAGATAACATCATGATTTACGTGGGAAAAAACCTTTCGGAAAAAAACCCACTCTCCAAAACCTACACAATGTATTATGAAATCTTGAAACAAATTACAACATACTTGCAATGCAAGTTCTTTCAAGAGTCTTCTCCTCAACTCAATCTTGGAGGAACTTTAACATTATACATACTTGCAAACTAAACTCGCCAACAAATGACTATCTAAAACCACCAATATATATAAAATTACATTGCAAGATACTTCTCAAAATGGACACTTTACACTTATTGTAAAACTCAAGTCTATTCTTGACTCTTACTATATTTTTAATTTATAAATATTTTTAATTGATCTTTATTTTTAATCTTATCATACAAAGTTGACACTTTTTATTTTTTGTTTTGTTTTTAAAATGCTTTTTCTAACAACCCCCATACTTCATAATAGTTCTACTAACACAATCGTGGATGCCCTGACAATCTTATGAACCACTACATTAATTGTGAAAATAACTCGTAGTCATCATAGAGAATTTATCTACACCTGTATACCTTTGTGTGGTGCTCTTGGCAGCTTTACTTAAAAATATTTTACTAGAATAATGCTACAAATATAAACACTACCTTTATATTCTTTTCAACGAGCACACAATTTCATCAACTATCAATGTTGACGATGAGGTGATATCAGGAGGAAGATGGTGATTATACAGAGGTACAGGAAACTCTAGAGGAACATGAGGCAACTTAGCTCCCCATTTTAATATACTCACCACTTGTTGATAACTAAGAGGGGGTGAATCAGTTATCTTAATTATTTCAGCTTTCTGAACTTTCTTAATAATAATGCAACATCAATTCAAACAAGCAAACATAACCATGAAATAGAAATACACATGACACAATATTTTTGATGTGGAAACTCTGTTAAGGGAGAAAACCACGGGGTGATTAACCCAAGATTGTATTCTCTGTTAGAAGAATGGAAGTACAAAATGACAGTTGGCAATTAGGGCTCATTGCCTGAGCACACTGCTCACAAGAGGCACACTGCCTACAAGAGACACACTGTCTACAATTTATAAAGAGTGTAATACAATACTTGAACTAATAAGGAGCATCAACATATGCTGGAGTTCAGTTTTGGTTAGGCTCTGTATACTGATTTGCTGCACTTCATCTTTCTTCTTCTTTTATGCTGCTCTTCTTTTACATTCTAGATCTTCCTTTCTACTTTTATTCAGCTCTATTGCTTTTCTTCACACTTCACTAACAACCACAACACTTCAATCTATCTTAATATATATCCGCACAAATGATTTCATCACCTTTCTAGTCAGTGCCCGGAATAGTCAATATTTTGCCTAAACTCTGATCTGTCGGCTGAATCCTTTCTTACCAAGTAATGCAGATCAAGGATATACTTGTGGAAATCATTAATCATGTCAGCCAAACATAATTCATGCCTTCATAACCTTTACCAACATCAGTAACACATCCAGAATAATGTCTGATGTTCTGCCAGTCAGTTCTTCCTCTGTTCACACTATCACTTGGGAACCCGATACTCAAGCATTCATATCTCTTTATCCTTTCCACATTGGAGGCTCAAACCTTGGAATCTATCAGTCAAGATACTCCTCTTGACTTCCCCAAATCCAAACTTCACTGAGATAGTTCTACTGAGAGATCCAGACCTGTCTGTCGGACCTTACTGACTGCTATGTTCTTGCTTACCAGACCTCAACACTTCTTCAATCTGACTTCCAGTGAGGACTTATCATGCATTGCGGATGTGTGGGATAACCTTTATTTCCATCACTGACAACATTCATGAATCCATATAGTGTCTCTTGCCAACAATCTCCCCCTTTGGCATTGATGGCAACACTTAGTGAAAAATGACTAAGTGTTTACACTATACTCCCCCTTGGCTAATGCTCTATTTTTATATACATTTTCTGCAGCTCCCCCTTAGTTGGATTCCTCATTTTTCACTGCTCTTCACTCCCCCTTTGACATCAATGGCAAAGGATAGGGTCCGTATATGAAAACTTTGAAAAATTCAACTATACTTGGCCGCATAAGTATATACATATGGCATACTTACATATACTAAAGTATGTTTGCAAAAGTTGTTTTCAATTGAATGAATTCTGTAGCCCAACTTTGCTTCATTCTATCCAAAATTGATATATGGCCGCTCAATAGGAATGCAAACGCATCTACCCTTTTTAGATCTATTGGATCATTGGTCTGGGCTATGATTTGAGCTTCACTTATGGCCTCATGCATGGCCTCTAACTTAGGGATAATGATCCTTCTAAGTTCACCCATCCAGCTAATTATATTCTTCCTTTCCTTCTCAAAATTTTTTATTGCATTTGTGATTGCAATAGACTGACTCTCTTGATTTACTATGGAGGATGAGAGAGGATCAAAACTTTAAGACAGACTTAATAGTTTATCCTCTTGTTCTTTTACTTTCCTCTCAATATCTTTGGTCACTGTGGGCCAAGATAAGCAAAATTTATACATATTTCTGCCATCTTTAAGAGCATTTTCCAATCTCTTTATCCCAATATCCATAACTTTCCTATCATTTGTTATCAGACCCTGTACTTCAGAAAATCTCTTATCCAAAAACTCCTTCTGGACCTTTTCTTCAACTGACTTTTCTAGAGAATCAAAATGTGTGCTAACACTGTTGACTAGAGTTTTGAGATTACCAGAAGTGGAGGCTATGGGATCCTTCTGAAACGATGGCATAATCTTTTCAAGCACTCTAGAAGCAGTTTCTATCAACTCACAGTCTTCCATGTGAGACTTCAGGAGTTTTTCTTTAACCTTTGCATTAGCAAATGAAGCTATCTTCATTGTCTGTACCAGAGAAAGAGAATCAAAATTAAATGGTCCTTGTAAAAGCTCCGGTTCATCAATCTCCATTGTTTCTTTGTTCAAGAATTCTTGGACAGTTTTTGCAGTGTCTCTTGTCGGAGATAGATGTTTCTTCTCTTCCGCATTCTTAGAGCTGTCTCTTGAAGCTTTCTCTCCTTCTACATTCTTACCACTAGCAGTTGTGGTCTTCTCTGTTGAAGTCTTCTCTCCTTCTGCAGCCTTCGTACTGTCATCTTCTTTTTCCTTCACTTCTACTTCTTTCTCCTGTATTCTTTCTTCTCATGTAGATTTGGAGACTGTAGGGGAAACTAGAGGAGAAATGTTAGTTTGTTCAAGGCCCACCTCTTCTGTCATTTTCTCAGTACATTCTTCTGCAACATTTGTAGTCGAGGGATCAGTACCCAAGTCCTCTATAACAGGAAGATTAAATCTTTTGAAGGCCTTCCGAAGGATCTCTTCTGTGCCCTTGGCTACCTTGTCAGTCTCACCAAGCATAAGTTGATTCATCCTTGCTTTTCTTCTGAACTCATCCTTACAATCTTTGAATACCATATTCATTGTCTTGGGGTCGATTGAAGGATATAGCTGAATTGCTATCTGTTCCTAGATTTCTAGGTCTTTGGCTTGGGCATTGTTCTTTCTTATTTCTAGTTCCTTCTCCAAGCTTTTGGGGATTAGAGATATAATTTCAATGAATGCTTTTTTGTAGATATTTAGGTACCTGACTGTGGCATCTTGTAATATCTTCTGATCTACTTCACCATAATCATCATAGAACTCAACCATTGGCTGAAGATTTCCGTCCACTATGACTAATTTGATTATGCCATCAATGTGAAGAGTGGGGTTTTCAACATATTCCTCTGTCTTTCTTCTTCCTTCTGTTTGGTAGAGGGTTGCCCGATGTTTTCTTCTTTTTCTTTATTTTCCTGATTTCTTCATCAGATTCAGTCTCCTCTTCATCCCTTTGACTGGCATAAGCTCTTGTAGCTTTTGTCTTTGTTCTTTTCTCTCCTTTGCTGGATGATTGTGCTTCCAGTTCTGATGTCCTTGAGCCTTTGGCAGTGGTAGGTGCAGATCTCTTTGATGATCTGGTCCAGGTGGAAAGTTTTGCCAGAGCACTTTCCTCATTTTTCTTTTCTGCCTTCTTCTTCTCTTCCTCAGCCCTTTCCATCTTTTTCCTGTGGGCATCAAGTGCCTCCTTTGAGATGCTAAGGCCTTTGGCAACATTTTCTACTTCTTTTCTCACCTTCCTCTTGATCTCTAGTTCTTTGAGTTCCACATGAATCTTTACACTCAGCTCCTCAAAGGTTCCAAACTTTTTTGCCTTTGGATCCTTTGGCTGACTTAGCATGTGTTGAACATGTAGCTCCACAATTTGTTCATCAACTTCATACCCCATGGGCATGATCCATACAGTTCTTGGTTCTACTACCTCCATTAGACACTGATCAGTCTCTACCATAAAACATACTGTGTCTTTGTATTTCTCAACAGGAAACTGGGGAATCCTTTCTCTTGCTTGCATCATGTTCTGAAAATTCTTGAAATATCCCCACAGGGCTATATTTCTTGCTTTAGCATCCCCAAGTTCATGCAAGTAATCTCTAATCTGAATTGCTACCGGTTTGTCATTTTGCCATAGCCATCCATTTGATCTGGGCAGCTCATTCATGAAGTAGAAAAATAGGCATAATATTAGTCCACCATATTTAAAGGAGTTCTTGTCCTTTTTGATCTTCTGTATGTTTTCCATTAATTGGCTCAAAAGAAGTTCACAGAGATCATATTCTGCATTCTTTCTCAGCATCTCATAGGCAGTATATACTACAGTTCCAGATATTGAATTCTCCCTACTAGAGTGATATATCTTGTATCCTATTATCATAGATGCAAACTTGATATCCGGGTTAGTAATATCTTCAATGGTCATTGCCCTCTTATTAAATTTTGATCCAGTGGCCTCAGTTACAATGTTGTTTTTAACAAATTTGAGGACATGAATTCCTCTAGAGGAGTGTAAGCTAGTTATTGCCCTAATTGCTTCCTTGGTGATTTTGCAAGGTCTGTTAAGCCATAGAAAGTTGTCATGTACCCTACTCAACACATATCAGACCCATTCATCTTCTTCAAAGTAGGGGAAATGAATGAACTGATCAAAATATTTCTCCTGGATGCCCTTATATTCTGGTTTAAGCTCAAAAGCATCGTCTATCAATTATTTGTGATAGATATCTCTTAGTTTGAATTCCCCAAACTCTTCAACATTTGCGTGTATGTAAACCCTAATATCTTCTGTGTGTAAAACACCATGTGGAACACTAGAGAAGGCTCCTAGGGGATCTACCTCCAAGGATTTGTATGGATGCTTCTTAAATATGGGGCGAGGTCTATCAGAAATCTTTACTATATTCAGAGTAGCCATCATCAAGGAATCTTACTGAGAGATATCAAGAATGAAGAATACCTTTTACGCTGTTTAGGGCACACACGATGAAATCCAGATTGAGTTGTATGAAGAATCGTCTTGATATTTGGGAGAAGACGTTACAGAGCTCCTTTTCTCTTTTCTTTGAATGTGAGTGTACAAATGATGAGTGAATGAACTCTTTTATTTATGAGAAGCCCTAATTTTCATTCTGCAATAAATGCGCAACCTAACTCATTCCAGTTTGCCTTGTTTGTCTTATTCAGAGACAAAACTTTTCCGGATCGCTAAGACAGATTTTGAAGTTATTCTAGGAGAGTAGTGATAATCTATCTTTCTTTCATTAGTCATTTGATCTATTTGCAGATCAAGACACCATAGTTTGAATCAAACTAGACCAAACTTGTAAGGAATCTATTTTTACCAGAAGACTATTTTACCAGATCAATTCTGGTAGGATTAGATTCTTCAAATCTTCTTGCGGATCTCTCAAATCTTTACCATACCCGTTTTAGATGTTTCTTGTATGACCCCTTTTAATCCGCAGCTCTCCTTGTGCCAATTCCGGCACCAATTGACTGGCTGGGGGAACAAGGTTTTCTTTGTGTCTCCCCCTGGGCTAGAGCTCACCTTTTAATTTCTGGAAGGAATATCAGCACTAGAGTCTGGTGCGGATCCATCCCCTACATTCTCTGTACTTTTCTTCACGCAAATCTTGTTCATCTCACTTCAAACTTCATCTGCATTTACTTTTTGTTTTCCCTTATCTTGATTCTGATTATAAGATACTGAACCTCTTTTATGCTAATTCTTGCTTCTACAGAATTTTGCTATATGACCGGATCTATTGCAAATTTGGAAAACAACATTTCTTTGCATATTTGATTGATATCCTCTTAATCTGCATTGATTAGCCATATGACCCATTCTATTGCATGCAAAGCATCTACCATTGAATGAATTGTTCATTTGCATATTTCTGCATTCATGAGATTTGTGACCATACCTTTTGCAGTTGAAGCACTGTCCGGAGAAGGATGTATTATTCTGATTCATTCTCCTTCTGCACTGATTAGCTTTATGACCAAAGTTACTGCAGTTGTGGTAGTATCCATTGAAGGATGGATATCTTTGAGCATTAGGCTGCCTTATCAGAGGACTTCTAGGTTTATTCCTTAGATTTTCTGATCTAAACTTCTTCTGATCATATTTGGAGCTTTCTTCTTTCTCATATCCCAAACCACACTTGTCATCGACCCTCTTTTAGCTTTGAAGAAGAACATCAAGTTGGGCAGAACTTATCTTGAATTTCTCTTTATATTCATTTGCTGTTTGAAGATCCCTTTTGAGAGAGACAATTTGATCCTCAAGTTTTTCTTCATTATCTTTAGCATCTTCAAGATCAGATTCAAGATGTCTGATAATTCTATCCATCTTGTGGCAATCTTCTGATTTCTCCTTGAGAGATTGTCTTAGATTATCCTTAGTTTTTCTTTTCTCTTCAATCTCTTGGGTAAACTTTATAACTCCTGATTCCATTTCATGTCTTACCATAATGATTTCTTTTGATAACTTTTCACATAACTTAGTTTTTTCCTTCAGATCTTCATTTGCATCATTTGCTTCACCTTGACTTGCCAATTGCTGAAGTAGCTCCTTTCTTTTTTTCATAGAGAGACTTAATTTGTCTTTTAGTTCTCTCATGAAATCATTAGCCTGTTTGAGTCTTCCTTTAATTCATTGACTTCAGAGTTTGACTGCTCAAGATCATCAAGGGCAGTCTTGAGTTGCTCCCTTAAACCATATGCATCCATTTGGATTACTAGATCTTCCTCAAGTTGTTAGACTCTGTTTAGGAGGAACTTGGCTTTGATACCAATTGTTGATAACTGGGAGGGGGGGTGAATCAGTTATCTTAATTATTTCAGCTTTCTGAACTTTCTTAATAATAATGCAACATCAATTCAAACAAGCAAACATAACCATGAAATAGAAATACACATGACACAATATTTTTGACGTGGAAACTCTGTTAAGGGAGAAAACCATGGGGTGATTAACCCAAGATTGTATTCTCTGTTAGAAGAATGGAAGTACAAAATGACACTTGCCAATTAGGGCTCACTTCCCGAGCACACTGCTCACAAGAGGCACACTGCCTACAAGAGACACACTGTCTACAATTTATAAAGAGTGTAATACAATACTTGAACTGATAAGGAGCATCAACATATGCTGGAGTTTAGTTTTGGTTAGGCTCTGTATATTGATCTGCTGCACTTCATCTTTCTTCTTCTTTTATGCTGCTCTTCTTTTACATACTAGATCTTCCTTTCTGCTTTTATTCAGCTCTACTGCTTTTCTTTGCACTTCGCTAACAACCACAACACTTCTCATAACTAAATCTATCTTGTATATATATCCATACAAGTGATTTCATCACCTTTCTAGTTAGTGCCCGAGATAGTCAATATTTTGCCTAAACTCTGATCTGTTGGCTGAATCCTTGCTCACAAAGTAATGCAGATCAATGATATACTTGTGGAAATCATTAATCATGTTGGCCAAACATAATTCATGCCTTCATAACCTTTACCAACATCAGTAACACATCTGAGATAATGTCTAATGTTCTTCCAGTCAGTTCTTCTTCTGTTCACATTGTCACTTGGGAACCTGATACTCAAGCATTCATATCTCTTTATCCTTTCCACACTGGAGGCTCAAACCTTGGAATCTATCAATCAAGATACTCCTCTTGACTTCCCCAAATTTGCACTTCACTGAGATCCTTCTACTAAGAGATCCGGACCTGTCTATCAGACCTTATTGACTACTCTGTTCTTGCTTACAAGACATCAACACTTCTTCAATCTAACTTCCGGTGAAGACTTATCATGCATTGCGGATGTGTGGGATAACCTTTGTTGCCATCAATGACAACATTCATGAATCCGTATAGTGTCTCTTGCCAACACTTGTTCCATTCACAATCTGGTAATTAGATCAGGATGCAAACACAACAATCCTACTTTCATCAGTCATTCCATTTCCTCCTCATTGAAATTTCTACCTAGTTTCTCATCTGTTGCATCAAGAATCCTATGTTGGCCATACAAGTGCCAAACCCATTCCTCCACTCTAGAATTGTATTTAATCAAGCTATGATCTAATGGTCACCTTCCACATGCAATTTCTAGAACAAGCACTGCAAAGTTGTATACGTCAGACTCTCGAGTGACCTTTCCCAATGTTACACATTTTGGAGCAATGTACCCCATTGTTCTTGCTACCACCATGTTATGACCTCCCTTTTCTCATTTCACCATTCTAACAAGCCCAAAATCTCCCAGCTTCACTTTAAAATTTGAATCCAGCATGACATTGTTTGGCTTAATATCTCTATGCACAACATTTTCATGCTAATCATCATGAAGATAAACTAGAGAGGAGGCTACATCACAGGCTATACTATATCTTCAATCCCAATTCAGAGTAGCCTCCACCTTCCCAAATAGATATTTATCAAGGCTTCCATGTGAGAGAAATTCATAGGCAAGAAGAAAGTCATGTTTTTTATGGCACCACCCTAGAAATATGACAAGATTGTGGTGTGTAAGCTTACTATTTATTATCACTTCTGACATGTACTGATTCTTGTTCATGTTATTATAGTGGCGCGAGATTTAGCCAGGCTAACTCAATGAAAACTCACAAATGAAGAGACACCAAAACATATGAAGAGACACCAAAGCATATGAAGAGACACCGACGCATATCAAGAATGACCTTGATTTGTATATATACATCAATTAAATGACTTTATTTATCTCTCCAGCAGCAGATCTTCATTTTCATTAGCAGCAGACTAATCTTCAAGGAGAAACATATTCATTTGTATCTTTGCATCTAGAAGATGTTCTATTATTCATTGTATCAAATTTAGCCTTGTGTTGGGCCTGAGTTGTAAGCAGATTTCTGCTCTTATTCCTTCAATTAAATATAAGAAATATGTTTTCTAGGTTTTTCTCCCTCAAGTAGGAGGGTTTTCCCAGGGTACCTACTGTGTTTATTGTCTTATGTGTTGCATTTTCTGATTGCTTACATTTCTGATCCTAAAAACTAACATGGTATCAGAGCAGGTCTAAGAAAAGATATGATTAGATTTGTTTAAGTAGTTAACTTTTCATCTAAGTTTGCAAATTATTTCAGACCTAAGGGCAGATCTTTGAAGGAGAATTTGTGCAGAAAAGAAGATGGTGAATGCATGACATCTAGCGTTCTGGTGGGGATGGACATAGCCATTTCAGACGGCATGGACGTGCTCTCACTCTCTCTCGGCGAAAATTTTGTGTAATTTTATGTGGATTGGATTGTAATTGGGGCCTTCTGTGTGATGGAGAGAGGCATTTTCGTGAGTTGTGCGGTAGGAAACAACAGGCTAGGGGGAGCCTTCTGATCTTTACAATGTTGCACCCTAGATCATGACTATGGGCGCTAGCTCCATGGAGAGACACTTTGTTGCGAATGTTAATCTTGGAGATGAAACAATTCTTTATGGTGAGTCACTATTCCATGCCATGAATAGCTAGACCTCAGAATTGAGCCTTGTGCAAGGAGACTCGTGTGGTAATAGTACTCTAATTTTAAACCTGATGAAAGGAAACGTTGTGGTGTGCACATGAGACAATCCTGCTGATCTAGTGGAATAGGGAGAAGCTTGTGGTGTGCACATGACACATTTTTAGAGTAAACGATGATGAGGCTAATAATTACACTGCTTCCAGCCATGTGGTGTCACTTTCCTCCTCTTAGCCATTACAATTTGAGATAAACTTGAGGCAATTCGACCAAGAAAGTCTGAAGGAATTGAGCAAGAGGCTTCTGAAAAAAAGTTCCCTGGAAAAGAGAAGACAACAACCATGCCATTGCCAGTGTAGTTTTACAGAGAAGATCTGGCATGGTTAAATAGGAGAGCAGAATGATGAATAAAGTGAAGGGCGATACATGGTTGCTGGTGTTGGGAGTTGATAGGATGGGGAAACAAAAGATATCTCAAGCTCTGGCCAAAATCATCTATGGATCCCTAGATAAGCTCATTTGCCTTGTGAATCCCTGGTCTCAGGCTCAAATCGACCTAGAGCCTTTTTGATCTTAGCCTGAGAGGGAAAACATACTTAGACAGGCTTACTCAGGAAATCACTAACAATCCCCATAGCATGTTGTGGTGTCACTTTCCTCCTCTCGCCCCTTGGTTATAAGGCAGGACTTGCCCTGGAAGCCTATATGAATTCTACAAAGACCCCCATGGCCGCCATTCATTTAGAGGGCACCGTCTTTGGCTCCACTAACAATATTTCAGGTATGACAAGTATGGTCACTTTACTCAATTGCATATCCTAGCAGTGGGAGCTCAAGGGATGCATAAAGTGGCAAATAGAGGCCAAGGCTATTGAGTTTTTTGTTTCTACAGCAGATCACAATAAAGATATAAGTATTTTATGTGTGTATCTTTGAATAATGATGTAGCTAATTCATGCACTAACATTAGGAATAGTGAATCACGTATGCTTCTAGCATTGGTCTGGTTATTTATCTTTGGGATAGTTTGATTCTATGAACTATTAGTAATCTCTCTCAAATGCTTCCAGAACGGATCAAAGAGCAAAGGATGATGAGAGGAAGATCTTGAGGCATCCTGTGAGGAAGACATGCTGGCTGGAGAAATGAACAATCTTGGAGTCATAGCTTGTAGCCATGGGACTAAGTTGGTGGCACATCTCTCAAAGGGACAAGGTTGGGTCAGCCTTGGATGAGGAGTTTGCATCAGCAAAGAAGATTGAGAAAGATGAAGACACTAAACAACGGAGAACCCTTTCAGATTGTCATTGTGATCAGCTACTTCGAAGAGGAGGAAATGACATTCAGAAGGAGTTAAATTCTGAGAATTCAAGGCACGAGTTGAGAGCATGTCTGGGAAAAGGACTAAGGTGGAGGGGAGTTCACTTCTAGAGGATTTCCTTGCAATCTTTGAGGTAGGGATCAAGAGGGAGTTCTGTGACTCACTAAGAAGAAGTGAAGGTTGTAGTGCTTGCAAGACCTCTTCAGCTACTAAGAACAGAATTGAACAAGGCTATCAATTTGAATTTGACATTGGTAGCTCCGCAAACCTATTTAGAATAGGGTGATCTGGGATAAGATCAAGGAGGATAGTCCTAAACTCTGGCAATTTAGTAGTGCCGGAGGCATGCATTGAAAACTGTTCCTCTAAGGCAAGCATTGCAGGCAATCTTGGACAAGGAGCTCAGAAGGTTGATGCAAGTACTTGGAGCTTTAGAGGGAGTCACATCATCATGAAGATTCCTTGTAGTGTATATTTCTCTGTGATAGAGAAGTATGAGGTGAAAGCCCTTATAGTGTATATTTCTCTGTGATGGAGAAGTATGAGGTGAAAGCCCTTGTAGTGTATATGTCTCTGTGACAGAAAAGTATGAGGTGAAAGCCCTTGTAGTGTATATTTCTTTGTGACAGAGAAGTATGAGGTGCGAGCCCTTGTCTATCTCTGAGACGGAGATGTGGTTCTTTCCACCCTCTGAGAGTAGCCATGGTGGACGTCATGTTGAGTGACTCCATGATGACGTATTTTTTCCACTAATGGGAGTAGCCATTGTGGACATCATGTTGAGAGACTTCGTGATGATTCTCTTGTACTTGTGTTTATCCACCCTCTGAGAGTAGCCATGGTGGACATCATGTTAAGAGACTCCATGACGACATCAGGTTGAGTGACTCCGTGATGGGCACTTGTGCACATCTTTCTTTCCACTCATGAGAGTAGCCATGGTGGACATCATCTTGAGTGACTCTATGATGATATTACGTTGAGAGACTTCGTGATAAATTCTTCTCACTAATGGGTGTAGCCATTGTGGATGTCATGTTGAGAGACTCCATGACATGGATATCTAGAAAGATATCTCCCTAGCTAAGAGGGAGTGTTGATGTTATTGTAGTAGCGGGAGATTTACCTAGGTCGACTCAATGAAAAGTCACATATGAAGAGATACCAAAGCATATGAAGAGACACCGACGCATATGAAGAGTCACCTTGATTTGTATATAGACATCATTAAATTCACTTCATTTATCTCTCCAGCAGCAGATCTTCATTTCCATTAGCAGCGGACTGATCTTTAAGGAGAAACATATTCATTTGTATCTTTGCATCTAGAAGAGGTGCTATTATTCATTGTATCAAATTCAGCCTTGTGTTGGGCCTGAGTTGTAAGCAGATTTCTACTCTTATTCCTTCACTATATAAGAGATATATTTGCTAGGTTTTTCTCCCTTGAGTAGGAGGGTTTTCTCAGGGTATCTGCTGTGTTTATTGTCTTATGTGTTGCATTTTCTGATTGCTTACATTTCTGATCCTAAAAACTAACAATTCTTACCTTGCTCGGTTATTGGAGATACTCTTTCTACATCCACAACTTTGTTTGGTAGGTAAAGTGCCTCTATATACACTTCCGAAGCCACCGCCTCCAATCTTATAAGGATTGCTGAAATTGTTGGTAGCGGCGCTGAGATCAACATAGGAAAACTTACGAGCACATTGAGCAGCCCTGCCAAATTCGTCCAACTTCTCATCGCTTTTCTCGCCTTTGCGCTGGTTTTCTCTGTCGATATACAGCTTGCCTCCAACGAAGATTATTAAACCGCATATAACAATGAAATAGCCCAACACAGATATCAAGATAATTTTTCTTTCAGAAGAGTTCCTCTTTTTCCCTTGACCTGTTGGGGCCGAGATCTCCCATGAATATTGACTCGAAAAATTCCAAATGTGTACAGTGTGAGTTTCAATTCCATTTCCAGCGGACACTGAAAACCCAACCTTGACGTTCTCGAGAAGAAACTTTCGTAGGTCGATATCATAGACGAAGATTGGGCTGTGCGGTTTAGAAACAACAGCAGTAGAATTAGGGTTAAATAAAAGAAACACTCGAAGCTGCACCACCGTGCCATCATAATCCACCCAAGCATCCCATTTTTCTCCATTGTTGAGAGTAACGTTTTTCCCGTATAGGCTATATACAAAAACGGTTTTGTTGGACATCGGCGTGAAGACGTCAATTCCCACATGGTTATCATCAGGATCGAAAACATCGTGGAATGTGTCGAACTCCACAGCAACAGTCGGAGTGTCTATTGCGGGCATAAAGAGACCGAGATATCTAGTCAGGCTGTTCTTAAATGTCATCTACTTCAATAGTCAAAGGTCAATTTTGACCAATAAAAATAAGACAAATATTTAACACTTTTTATTGTGAATGAGGTGTAAAATTACTATTGATTGTTTGACCATTGAAGTGGATGATATTTAAGTAGAGTGATCTGGCCCCAAAAGCCATGGAAGATTGAAAGGAAAAAGGTGCAAGGAAAAATGTCAGTCCATCTCCAATCCCATTATTAGCCTTGGCGATAATGAATTGGAAATGTGTAGAGAAACTTGCCACAGCTTGAGAAGAATTACCCTACAAGGGAATTATGTCTGCATAAGTTGCCCAACCGAGGCTCCGTTTCCTGCTGGAATTGGTAAGCTCAATTACGTCGTTATAAAAGGAAGCATCTGAGGACAGCTGGACACCCGTTATTGAAGGGAAGTTAAAGTTGATGGATCCTGCATATGCCCCGTAACTAAAACAAGAGTAAGAAATAAAGAAGAAGAATAGAACCAGCGAAATTTTCACGGAAGCTGTCCATCTCAACTGGCGTGTTGTACAAATGCATAACTTATCCATCTTCTTATAATAATCCTAGCCGAGGCTCTATACCAGGCCGGCATTGACTTGACTAATAGTAGGCCGTATACTATGTAGCACATCCATTAAAAAATATAAACCAGGGATCGGAATCTGTATATGTGTTTGCGGGCGAATTGAACAGACAAGCTTCTCCATCCGCCGAATAACTGAAAGAGAAGTCTTCATACATTTCTTCTTGTCCTCGAGAGATGATAGACCTGTCCAACAATAATAAAACTCAAGCGGGCTACTTACACGAGGGAAAAACACCGTTATCCATGAATCTCACGATGAGATCAGCGTTGAACTCAATGAATTGAAAATATAATTTGCAACGAGGCAAACCTGGTTGATGAGAAACCAATAAAAATATAGATAAAAAATAAACAAATAAATAAATTGGGCCAGGGGAATTTAAGGGAGATGAGCCATTTTACTGTTGTCTTACATAAATGGATAATTTATTCCAAACAGGATGATCAATTCCCGGCGGATTTTCTTGAGTTACATGAATAAATTTAATCAGTCTCAGCACTTGTTTAATCTTTTAGCTGAATTAACAAACGAAAAAAAGAAACAAAAAAGACGGGTTTATTGTATTTTAGATCGTTAAGAAAATAAGGCACAAAAGAGTGGGGTTCATTGAATTGAATCTTGCGTGGCGTTTTTTCTTCTTGGTTTAAGTTAAACGAGTTTATTTGAATTGAGATTAAGGAACTTATATAAACATGTGTTATGATACCAAATCAAAAATTGGTCTTGTCAAAGCATTTATGTAAACTAAATGCTTAATCTAAGTAAATGTGTTAAAGTTGTTGGAGTTCAAAAGGACAATATTCTAAGTGTTAGTTTGAGGGATGTAGTTTTAATGGTGAAAAGAGCACACTCCACACATTTCTTCTTTGTTTTGGATTTACTTTGAGTAGTTTATCCCTAATGCATTGACTAATATAAGTTGGTGTACATTTGCATAGAAATTAACAAATAACCTTATCTTAGCCTCATTCCATCTCCATGTATCTCAAGGGTTCTGATTTGATTTATAATCTCCACTGTTGATCATCTTGGTTTAGGTTCATGAGTTTAGAAATGACTTGGATCATTTTTGTGCACACAAGGATTTGAACAATCAAATTTCTTAAATTGGTTCTTTGTCTCCCTCCCCTACTAGTCATAAGATCCAATGTAAAAGAAGGGTCTTCAAGTTTGGGGTTCAATTTAGCAAGTCCACTTGGTGGGTGGGTCCAAACCTCATCACAATTCTACTGGTCCTTAGGAAATGGACAATAATGTTATAGGTGTGAGTGACATTAATAGTTTGAGGACTATTAAGGATTTCCCCTCCATTCCTCCCTCTATTGTGCTTAAGGACTCAATTTCAGTTACAAATTGTAAGAAGATTTTATGTGGGCTTTAAAAAGTCAAGTAGAGATTTGGAGTGCATTAAGACCAAGTTTAGTTACAAATTTAGTGACAAATTTGTTTTTGAGTGCATTAAGACCAAGTTGGATTTAATTTTAGAAGCTTCTAAAGATTATATCAAGTGCCCAAGTATTGGGATGGAGGATTCTATTTCATCACCTAAGGAGTATGAGTGGATTGAAGTGAAGAAGAAGAAGAAAATACCTTATAAAAGTATACACTCAATGACTCAAAGATCCTCCATTTTGAACTAATTAATGTTTTCGTTAAAATTTGATCTTGCTAATAAAAACATGAGGAGTGGGCTTTTTTAATGTGATAAGATCTAGTAAACTATAAGTTACGAGAATCCCACACTTTAACACTTTTTCAGCCCTTAAATACCTAACCTAGATTTATTAACAAAACAAAAAAGAACTAGATGACCGAATAGTAAACATAAAATTTTTAATGTTTTTAAAATTTAATAAAATTTCTTAATAAATTTAATGTAAATTAAATATTGATAAAAATCAAGCAACCATGGGTGAAGCCCTAAAGAGCAATGTGTCATTCTTTCTATGATATTGCCCCCTTTGATATTCAGTGGGTAGTCCAATTGAAAGAAATCCTAAAATATTAAAGACTTTTAAACCTTAACATGTTTAAAGGTAATAAACAATTATATAAAACTATATACTAAAATAAAATTGAAGAATCAATCATTAACTGGAAGTTTGAGTTGGACTGTAGTATGGATGTGCAAGTGTTTTTTATTTTTAATATAAATTAATATTATAGAGTGCACTTTATGCTTTATTTTTCTTGCTGTTCTTTGGGCTTTTTATAGTAAAATAAAGTAGAGTACATGAATGAAGTGTGGGCCTAAATTTGATGGTCGACCTTGGCTGTCATCTAATTTGTTTATGACAGTTATCTATTCAAAGGCACCCTTCAAATACTATGACATATTTTAATATAAGTAAAATTATATATAAGCCAAATATATATATCATCACAATTCTATATAAATTTTGATAGTCTATCCAAAATCTCTCCTTTCATGTGATACAATTTTTTAGAATCTTGATTATATTTTACCGTAAAAATCTCTAAATACGACCATACGGCCATCAAATTTAGGCCTTGAATGAAGCAACAACAAGACTACAAAGAAATAAATAAAAGAACACAAGCCAGGGACCCAAAGAAGAAACAATGTGCTTACATGGCCAACTTACCACCATAGAAACAACCAAAACAACATATTTCAAGGGACTAAACATGATTACACAAAGTAGGCAAAAGCCAACTAAATACAGAGTATGAAGCAAAAGTAAAAGAACATTTCAACATATTTTCAAGTTTTCTCCATCTGGAAAAGACCACCTTGGTCATAGGAAGCAAATACTGAAGGCATTCTAAACCACTTGGCTAAAACAAAGGATTAATAAAATAATTTTTAAGCAATATTGAGAAGAGAAAACTATGAAGCCCTGCAGAGAATTGGCTGCCCGTTCAACATCAAACATAAACTACAAGTTTACAATCACAAAGGTTACACCCCTGTAAGGAACTGCCATAGCATGCTGAAGAATTCCTTGTTCTAACCCAATCATAACCGGTTTCCTAAAATGAGTAGAAATAGTTGCATATATCCTTCAATCTGTAGTTTAGAGGATAATTTTTGGTATTACACAAGAAACAAAGCTTATTTAAACCACATTATCCCTCCCCAAGAAAGCCAAACAATACAAAATCACTATACACTGAGGATCAAAAACCATGTTTAGAATGATGAGAAAAATAGATGTGTATGCTATCCATAAAAAATGTGATATGTAAAAGACATGCTAAGAAAAACTAGAGGCAAGGGCTTCCTCTAAGAAATTAGATACAAACTATGCATTGTCTTGTTCCATGAAGAATCCATGCTATGAAAAACTAGAGGCAAGGGCTTCCTCTAATAAATCTGATGCAAACTATGCATTGCCTTGTTCCATGAAGAATCCGCTGAAATGAGAACCTCTTGGTGGTACTTGCCTAGGTTTTAGGGTTTTTGAGTCAATTTCATAAGAACTTTCCTTATTTTCCTTAAAACCCTAAGTCTTAGGGTCGAGACTTTGCTTTATGTTCTATTTTGTTGTTGACCACTTAGCCTAGGTTCTCGGTCAGTTAAGATGCAAACTTATGTGTTTTATGGCATGTGGTGACTGGCCCTGAGTCTTGAGTTACCTTTTATAACCTATCAAGTCGTGTGCGTCATAAGGTTCTAGTCTTATATCCTTGAAGGGGTCCAAAGGTGCAACTTGGCTAAATATCGCAAGCCCACACACCACTAAAGGTGACATCATATTTGCACCATAGGGCTGCGAGATGAAGACAGGTGTTAAAATATCATAGATTATAGCCATAGGATCGACAAAGCTTTTGAATGAAGAATAAGGTGCCATGTGTCGAAGGAATGAATGAAGTAGTGGGGCCGCAGGTATTAAAGATCAGATGGTAGGGCATCCTTATATGAGAATCTTTTTAGCAGGAAAGATTCTTTGTACTACTGTAGGATGGTGATACGTAGCCAGTTCTTGGAGGAAAGAAGAAGGCTTATGTAGTAGAGATCCACGTGGAATCTTTAGCGCACCCTGTAGAGCCAAAAGGAGGTGGCCCACTTTCTACTACGCGACTACAAAATAACACCACGTGGCCATGTAAGATGTAAAATTGAAGTGTCAGCAAAAAGGGCATGTCTAAGATGGAATAATCTGATTGGTTGGTGACTTTTCATGCAAAAGGCTTAGATTTTTTTAATTTGGTGGTTAATCGAGGATCGTCGATCTCACAACATGAAGTTTGCATCAATTGTTGGAATTTGAATTCTTTTGTGTAATCATTGGAAGGCACCCTTGCATCATGAATTTGCAGTAATGGTGGAAAAGACACGCATTTATACAGCCCGCCCTAGATTGCAAGTTTAGTTAAAATCAAAAGTTAGGGTTTTCTTAACACTTTCATAGGTACAAGAAAAGATTCCTGCAAGCAGTGAGTAGTTGGATGAGAAGATATTATGAATTTGAGTTTCTACCACAAAAACCAGTAAGTTCTTCTCACTTGCTATATTTATTTGAGTTGAATTGCTGCCTTGTTGAAGGAATTTTGAGCATTCTTAGAGGAAAAGAAATAAAAAACCCTAGTTTGGCGTAGTATTGTTCCAAAGATAGGTTAGGCAAACCAACCTTCAACTTCCAAGAGGGGTCTAGATGAAGACTTAATGATTCAGTCTCTTGGGTCTTCAAGGAGGCCATTGAATGTATATGGTCCAGGTGGGCCAAATGATAGACTATTGGATTTATGTTCTGGATGCCAAGATGCTATGTTGATGGAGATAGGGCAGAACTTGTTCAAACACTGGTATGATAGGAGGGATTACAAAGCCCCTATGTGCAATGTGTGGGGTTTGGATTTGGCGAAGTTGGCGTGCCCCAATGTATTCAAAAACCCTGACCTTGTAAGGGCTGCTGCACAAAGATATGATCCTACTCCAGGGTTGTTAGGGTAGGAAATAATGAAATAATGATCAGGATGACATAGGCATTCGTCATGAAGGTGTTTGGCCTAAACCCTACTACCAACAAGAGTATGTTAGACTTAGGGCATAAAACTGAGAGGGGGGGTGAATCAGTTGTACGAAACTTTCTCTTTTTAAACACTTGAATCTTCTTTAGTGATTAGCATAATATTAATCATGAACCATAACGCTTTCAAATCAAAAGTAGAAACATATCAACACACATGACACCAAGATTTTGATGTGGAAAACCTGGTTAAGGGAAAAACCACGGGGTGATTAACCCAATAATGTATTCTCTGTTAGAAGAATAGAAAGAACAAAATAGTACATGCCAATTAGGGCTCACTGCCTGAGCACACTGCTCACAAGAGGCTCACTGCCTACAAGAGACACATTGTCTACAAAGGAATAAGTATCACCTTTATGAATTGGAGAATAGCATTTTCAGCATGCTTGAATCAGTTCCATTTAAGCCCAATACTTCTGCTCTGCCTTTCGCACTTCTCTTCGGTACCACACACTCATCACCGCAAGACACACTACAAAATAAATTCACAATCCCTTATTTATACAAGGCATCGACTTAGGAACAATCATCTAAGTTGGCAAACACCTACAAGAACATCCGCAAGACGTGTAATACATCCGATCGGCCAGTCTCAAGAAGAACACCAATATCTGCGGTTATTCTTCAAATGCAAACTCTAACTTCAATGCGGACCATCAACATTAACTGGACATGATCCAACAATCATCATAACCTTCCCTGAATCACCAAAAACATCCGTACTTCATCATCCTACTGGAATTCTTCTCTCCTTCATCCAGAGCTACAAGAACACAGTCTGTCATCACTGTCACAAATGAATAGGCTCTTCCGGACCTTCAACCCATGAACTAATCTAGTTGATACTTCACAGGGACGTCCTCAACACTCCCTCAGATCCGTAGAACGGGATAATGAAATACCAGATCTCACCGGACCTATCTATGGCCCTCTGTCACCTCTGAACACCTGTCGGAACCGGTTCTACTTGAGTGACCATAACTTCTTCAGATCTTCATGTGGACCTCTGAAATTTTAACTGGAGCATTTGAAGACTTATATCTACAAACCCTTTAAACCGTATCCTCTGATCCTCAACCTATTGAGTACTTTTACCTTCTTGTCATCATTGTTCTTCACTATTCCTGATTAAGACTTATTTTCTCAATATCCTCAGCACACAGCTCATCTAATCCTTCTCGTTAACGCAACATGAGTATGTTGACATCAATGACAACACTGGTTAGGCCCATACTTGCAACAATCTCCCCCTTTGTCATTGATGGCAACATATGATGTGAAAAACTATCAAGACAAGAACTTCTCCTTGCTGTTACAACTCCCCCTAATAGCAACAACTATTCACATGTCTTCTCTTCCTTTATTGCTCCCCCTTTGATCAGCAACCACTTGTTTTTCACATGTCTTCTCTCTCCCTTTGACATCAATGGCAAAGGGCTCATACTTGTAACTTCACTACTTCATAACATACCAGCTGCTCCCCCTGAGTAGCAACTCCCTTATCATCAATCTGGATCACAAGATATGACTGTGATATCCACTGAATTGATGCACATCAGTGCATCCTAGTTCATCACCGGAGGGGCAATAACCCCTAACTTCTCCCTGAGATACTCAAAAGAGTCCTTGGGAAGAGGTTTAGTAAAAATATCTACAAGCTGATCCTTGGAGGGCACATACTCCAATCTGACTTCACCCTTGTTCACTTGCTCTCTCAGAAAGTGAAACTTGATAGATTTATGCTTAGTCTTAGAATGCAACACCGGATTCTTAGAAATATTTATTGCACTTGAATTATCATAGAAAATTGTGATAGGCTCCTCATATTCTACTTGAATATCTCTTAGCATCTGCTTCATCCACAAAACTTGAGTGCAACTTCCTGCTGTTGCAATGTATTCTGCTTCAGTTGTAGATAGGAATATTGCCTCTTGTTTCTTTCTTAGCCAAGAAACCAACCTTTTTCTAAAAAAGAATGCTCCTCCAATTATACTCTTCCTATCATCCACATCTCCTGCCCAATCTGCATCTGTATATGCATGGAGAGAAAAATTATGATCTCTAGGATACAACAGACCATACTCAACTATTCCTTTTAAGTACCTAAAAATTATTTTGATTGCCATGACATGAGATTCTCTGGGATCAGCCTGGAATCTCGCCACAAGACCAACAACCTGCATTATATCTGGTCTAGTTTAAGTGAGATACAATAATCCTCCAATCATTGATCTATACTTTGTCTGATTTGTCTTAGGAGAGTCATCATCTTTGCTCAACTTACATCCGGTTGCCATGGGAGTGTTCATTGGCTTTGAATCTTCCATTCCAAATTTTCTCAACAATTCTTTCACATACTTGGTCTGAGAGATAAAGATTCCTTTCTTTGTCTAAGTAATTTGTAGACCCAAGAAGAAATTCATTTCACCAAGCATTGACATTTCAAACTCACTTTTCATTTGATTTGTAAAGGTTTTACACATACTATCTCTTCCTTTAAAGATGATATCATCAACAAATACTTCAACAATCAAGATGTTTTCATGATCAATTTTGAAATATAGGTTACTATCAGCAGTACCTTTGTTGAAACCAATATTCAAAAGATGTTTGTCCAATCTTTCATACCATGCTCTTGGGGTTTGCTTTAGACCATACAGTGCTTTCTTTAATTTGCAGACCATATCACCATGCTCAGATAACTGAAATCCATCTGGTTGTTCAATGTACACTTCTTCTTCTAAGTCACCATTCAGGAAAGCAGATTTGACATCCATCTGATACACCTTGAAATCCTTGAAGGCAGCAAATGCAAGAAATAATCTAACTGCTTCAATTCCTGCCACTGGAGAAAAGGTTTCTTCAAAATCAATTCCTTCTATTTGAGAGTAGCCTTTGTAGACCAATCTAGCTTTATTTATGATTACTTCACCAACTTCATTTAGTTTGTTCCAGAAGACCCATTTGGTTCCAATCACATTCTTGTTTCTAGGTCTGGGAACAAGATCCCAAGTGTGATTTTTCTCAATTTGCATCAACTCTTCCTCCATTGCTTTGGTCCAATTTTCATCATTGCAGGCTTCATTTATTGTCTTAGGTTCAATCTTTGAAATCAGACAATAATCATCTAAATTTTGAGTAATTTTCCTTCTAGTTTGCACACCTTTGCTTTTGTCACCTATGATATGATCTTCAGAGTGGTTCAGTCTTACATACCTTAGAACTTTGGGAGTTTCTTGCACTTATGCTTCTTGATCGGGCTCATTTAGACCTATCTCTTCTTCCTGATTTACTAGATCAGTCTGAATTTGACTTTCAAGAGAGGATTGAGCTCCTTGAACCAGAACACCATTCTGATCATCTTCATCATACTCATAAAACTTTGAGGGTTTCTCTATTCCCTCATCAACCTTCACATTTGTACTTTCTATCATCTTTCTTAGTCTCTTGTTATAACACCGGTATGCTTTGCTTTGAGTAGAGTAACCCAAGAATATTCCTTCATCACTTCTAGCATCAAACTTGCCTAAATCTTCATCTCTTTTGATGTAACACTTTCTACCAAGACTTTGAAATATCTTACAGTAGGAGTAATGCCAAACCAGAGTTCATAAGGGGTCTTACCGGTATGGCTTCTAATTTGAACTCGATTAAGAGTATAAACTGCAGTGTTGACAACTTCTCTCCAATAGATCTGAGGAACATTTGCTTCCATCATCATAGTCCTAGATGCTTCCAGATGGTCTAGTTCTTTCTCTCCACTACTCCATTCTGCTGTAGAGTCCTCGGAGCTGACAACTGTCTCTTAATTCCATGTTTCTCATAGAATTCTATGAACTCATCGGATGTGAATTCTCCACCTTTATCAGACCTCAGACATTTCAACTTTATTCTTGTTTCATTCTCTACCATAGCCTTGAATATTTTGAATTTCTCAAGAGCTTCTGATTTCTCCTTTAGAAAGGTTACCCACATCATCCGGGAATAGTCATCTATTAGCAGCATGAAGTATCTATCACCTCGAATACTTTTGGTTCTTGCTGGACCACAAAGATCAATGTGAACAAAGTCCAATAGTCTGGTAGAAGACAGTTCCTTGCTTTTGAATGTGACTCTGCTCATCTTACCCAACTGACATTCCTTTCATAAGTTGTTAGTAGGTTTCACCAATTTTGGAAGATCTCTTATAGCCTACATATTGCTTATCTTGATGATATTATCAAAATTCACATGACACATCCTTTTATGCCATAACCAACTCTGATTAACTTGAACAAATAAGCAGCTTTTACCAGTACCAACCAAGTGGAAGATATTACCTTTAGTTTGAGTACCAGATGCAATCTCTATTCTGGATCTTTCAAAGATTTTGCATTTTCCATCCTTGAATCGGAGATCATAGCCTTTGTCCACCAACTGTCCAACACTGAGAAGATTGTGCTTCAAACCTTCAACATATAGTACATTACCAGTTTTGTTTCTTCCATTAAAAGAAATAGTTCCTCTTCCTCTGATTCTACTAGCAGAATTATCACCAAACTTCACCACTCCTCCTTCATACCTTTCCAAATCTATGAACTTATTCTTGTCACCTGTCATGTGGTGAGAGAAACTACTGTCAATGACCCAATCATTCTTTTCTTCAACTTGGGCAGCCAGAGCTCTTTCTACAACTTTATGATTGATAGATATAGAGGATATTGGTTCTTCTTCCTTGATGGCAATAAACACCCATTCACTTCCAGATTTGTTTCCTGTCTCTGATTCATCATCTGTTACTCCTTCATTATCATCTTCTTCATGAACATAGTAACAATTCTTTTAGAACCTTGATCTGTTAGGATTTGGCTTTGAAAATCTTTCCAGACATTTTGAGGCAAAATGACCAATCTTATTGCAGTTAAAATACTTAAAAGGCAATTTTCCTTCATACTTACTAGATCCTCTTGGCAGTCTCTTTACAATGAGGGCTTCAAGTTGAGCAGTTTCTACTTCTTCTTCTTCCAGGTCTTTTCTTGCTTTTTCATACCATGACAATTTCCTTGATGAGTTCTCTCCCAGATCAAATCCTTGTTTACCTTTCACAGAGGCACTGGCTTTGAATGTAGATTCAGTTTTGGGGGGATCATCTCCAAATTTGGTCATTTCAAAAGCAGCCAGTTTGCCAGCCAATTGGTCTCTTGTGACAGTTGTATGGGCTCTGAATTCATCAATGGCAGCAACCTTGATTTTGTAAGAGGTAGGAAGGGATTTGAGAATCTTACCAACAATCTCATTTTCATCCAAGACTCCACCAGAATTTCTAATTCCACAAACCAGCTCATTCACTCTTGGCATAAAAGTGGTATTATTTTCATCATCTCTAATCTTCAATTTTTCAACGTTCCCTTTTAAACTCTGTAACCTTGTACATTTAACATACTCATCTCCTTCATGCAGAAGTTCCAATTTAATCCAGATCTCATAGGTAGTTGGTAGGTCAATAACATTTGAGAGCTCTGAGTCAATTAATGTGCTTAGATTAGCCTCTTTGATCTGCAGGTTGTTTTCAGCATCTATGATTTCATTTAGGGTTGTCGGACCACCTTGTGGAGGTACATACGCTTTTGTGACCATGGACTAGTACACCTTTCCCATACACTGCAAGTGACATTTCATGCGACCTTTCCAAAGAGAAAAGTTGGTTCCATCAAACTTCAGACTATCCTTCTTTTATGACACCATCCTGGATCTCCTCAAGCAGTTAAGCTCCTTTTAGAGGAACTTAGCTCTGATACCAATTGTTAGACTTAGGGCATACAATTGAGAGGGGGGGTGAATCAGTTGTACGAAACTTTCTCTTTTTAAACACTTGAATCTTCTTTAGTGATTAGCATAATATTAATTATGAACCATAATGCTTTCAAATTAAAAGTAGAAACATATCAACACACATGACACCAAGATTTTGACGTGGAAAACCTGGTTAAGGGAAAAACCATGGGGTGATTAACCCAAGAATGTATTCTCTGTTAGAAGAATAGAAAGAACAAAATGGCACATGCCAATTAGGGCTCACTGCCCAAGCACACTGCTCACAAGAGGCTCACTGCCTACAAGAGACAGACTATCTACAAAGGAATAAGTATCACCTTTATGAACTGGAGAATAGCATCTGCAGCATGCTTGAATCAGTTCCATTTAAGCCCAATACTTCTGCTCTGTCTTTCGCACTTCTCTTCAGTACCACACACTCATCACCACAAGACACACTACAAAATGAATTCACAATCCCTTATTTATACAAGGCATTGACTTAGGAACAATCATCTAAGTCGGCAAACACCTATAAGAACATGTGCAAGACGTGTAATACATCTGGTCAGCCAGTCTCAAGAAGAACACCAATATCCATGGTTATTCTTCAAATGCAAACTCTAACTTCAATGCGGACCATCAACATTAACTGGACATGATCCAATGATCATCATAACCTTCCCTGAATCACCAAAAATATCTGCACTTCATCATCCTATTGGAATTCTTCTCTCCTTCATTCGAAGCTACAAGAACATAGTCTGTCATCACTATCACAAATGAATAGGCTCTTCTAGACCTTCAACCCACGAACTAATCTAGTTGATACTTCACAGGGACATCCTCAACACTCCCTCAGATCCGCATAACGGGATAATGAAATACCGGATCTCATCGGACCTATCTGTGGCCCTTTGTCACCTCTGAACACCTGCTAGAACTGGTTCTACTTGAGTGACCATAACTTCTTCAAATCTTCATGCGAACCTCTAAAATCTTGACTAGAGCATCTGAAGACTTATATCTACAAACCCTTTAAACCGCATCCTCTGATCCTCAACCTATTGAGGACTTTTACCTTCTTGTCATCACTATTCTTCATTGTTCCTGATTAAGACTTATTTTCTCAATATCCTCAGCACACAGCTCATCTAATCCTTCTCATTAGCGCAACATGAGTTTGTTGACATCAATGACAACACCGGTTAGGCCCATACTTGCAACAGAGTATTAATTTTTCCATTCTAAAAGATGAATAGAAGAAGGCCCGACGTGCATACAGAGCCTTAAAATGCCTAAGCACAGAGAAAGGGTGATTGACGAGAAATTGATTAGAATTTTATATAGTGAGGAGGAACCTTTTGATGTTTCTCAATTCATGTGTTATTTAGCAAAAAACTTACTACACTCCATGCCAAGTGCTAGGGAAAGATTCATTGGATAAAATTCCAGTTCCTATAATGGTGTTGGTTGTAGACATGTACAAGACATTTCAACAACTATGGGATTTAATTATGCTACCTATGTAGCAGACAAGATGCATGATCAATTACTAAAGATTAAGTAGAACCTTAGTGTTGTAGATGCAAAGGTAGAATTTAGGTGGTATTCTATTTTGTGCCATATGTTTTTGTATGCTAGATGAGGGTTGTGGTATCAGGCTCTTTATGTGAGGGAACAAGAACAGGATGGTACTCTTCTCCCTGTCTAATTATGGACCCATTTGATGGATATGCACTATGAAAGTGTAGATTATGTGATTTTTGAAGAGCATTTTGTGAGAAGGCTGCTAAACTTTTTGGAGCCTGGAGGTGAAAGAATTCTAATGGATGTGTTGGATTTTCAAAGACCATTTGATAGAACCCCTGACCTGGGAATTCAACATAATTAGGGAGATTGGTTCCTCCACACCCATACTAATTACATTAAGGTTTCTGGAAGCAAAGTTGCCCCACATATACTGCCAAAATATGTGCCTAGGAGGATTGCATACTTTGAGGTTATCTGGCAGTTGAATGAGTCAAATGAGGAGCCCCTGAGACTACATAAGAAAGGGTCATTTTTTCATATTGCCACCAAGTTTTGTGATTTCTGAGCTACAAACAAGGATGCTCTAGATCAGATTGATTTAGTGTTGAGAGTTTACAAGATGGAGTTAGAAGACCCAAGAAAATTTGAGCCAGAAGGTTTTATCAACCAAGTGAGACTCAGTATCATGAGGCCATAGCTCCTCCATCAGGTTGTGTTTGAGAAAGATGTGATAAGAAATTGCTCCACCATGGATGAAATTCAATTACTGAGGAAGAGGTGGCAGACAGTGATGGAAGGGGAGCTCGATGAGAACAAATCTGAATCCTCCATATCTCAGGGCTTTTGTAGAGGAGAGAGACCAAATAATAAGGATTCAAAAAATTTTAGCTAATGCAAAAACTTTGATTGAGGAGGCCCGTACAGGTGAAGAGAGACCAACATATAGAAGAGACCATATCTGCTTTAAGTGTCAATATTTGATTGAAACAAAGATTTATCATATTGATATTGATGTAAGGGAATATCCCCTAGGTTTAGCAGAGCCTAAAGTGTAGAGGAGAATAAGCAATTGTCTCATGTTCTTTGGCCACTGACTTGAGAGTCCTGAACATAAAAGATGGCAACTTTTTAGGGAAACTCAGCCCATTAGTTGAGAACAATAACACCTCCAACAAACAAAAAGGATGTATTAGATCCTTCTATAGTTCCTCAATATTCTGAGACATGGTACCTTCCATGATAGAAAAGTATGAAAGAAAAAGGACAAATAAATTAACAGGAACAAAAACTCCACTCACAAACCATACTAGAGTAGGGATCCCAGCTATTGAAGGGACCCTACACTAGCATTGCCTCCATACTTCATAATAGTTCTACTAACATAGTCATGGATGCCGTGACATCCTTAGGAATGAACACTTTAACCTTGAAAACAACCCTCAATCATCACAAACAATTTATCTGCACGTGTATACCTTTGTTTTGTGCTCTTGGCAACTTTACATAGAAATCATTTTATTGGAATATTGTTATAAATATAAACTGCTATAAATATAAACACTACCTTTAAATTCCTCTGAGGGAGCACACAATTTCATCAAGTGTGGATGTTGATGATGAGGTCATACCAGGAGGAGGACATTGATCATGCACAGGTACAGGAAACTCTAGAGGAATATGAGGCAACTCAGATCCCCTTTTCAATATATCTAGCACATGTTCAATCTGCAATCTAGCATTTGGATTGGGATGTGAACACAAGAATCCCAATTCCATAAGCCATTCCATTTCCTTCTCATTGAAATTTTCATCCAATTTCTCATCTGTTGCATCAAGAATCATGTTCTGGCCATACAAGTGCCAAACCCATTCAAGGACTCTAAAATTGTATTCAATCAAGTTCCCATCTGTTGGTTGCCTTTCACATGCAATTTCCAGAGGGAGCACTCCAAAGCTAAACACATCAGATTCTCAAGTGGCCTTTTCTGTTGTTATAGATTCTGGTGCAATGTACCTAATTATTCCTGCTACCACTGTGGTATGACCTCCCTTTTCTCGTTCCACCAATTTAGCAAGCCCAAAATCCCCCAGCTTCACTTTGAAATTTGAATCCAACATGACATTACTGGGTTTTATTTATCTATGCATAACACTTTCATGGTGATCCTCATGAAGGTAACTAGAGAGGATGCTACATCATAGACTATACTATATCATCGATCCCAATTCAAAGTAGCTTCCATTTGAGAGCAATTCGTAGAACAGAAGCAAATTGTCTCTTCGATGGCACCACCCCAGAAAATTGACAAGATTGTGGTGTGTAAGATTACTGTTTATTACAATTTCAGATACGTACTGATTCTTACCTTGCTTGGAGCTCAGAGATACTCTTTTTACAACCCTCAACTTTGTTTATGCTAGGCAAAGTGCCTCTATATACACTTTTGAAGCCACCACCTCCAATCTTTTGAGCATCGTTGAAGTTGTTGGTAGCAGCCCTGAGATCAGCATATGAAAATTTACTAACGAGCACATTCAGCTGCCCTACCAAGCCATTCATCTAGCGTCTCATCGCTTTCCTCACCTTTTGGTTGAGATTCTCTGACACTATGCTTGCCTTTACACTGGTTTTTTCTGGTGTTGATATACAACAAGCTTTCAACCAAGATTAAACTACATAAGACAACGAAACAAACAAAGACAGATATAAAAATAATTTTTTTTCTAAAGAGTTTCTTTTTTCTCTGGAAGAATTTCTTCCTTGTGTTTGATTTGTTGGGGCCGATATATCCCACGAATATTGACTGGAAAAGTTCCAAAAGTGCAACGGGTGACCTTTAATACCATTTCCGATGGACGCTGAAAAGCCAACCTTGATATATTGAGGAAGAATGTCACGCAGAATGATATCATAACTCAAGATTGGTTCTGTCGGTTTATTAATAGCAACAGTAGAATTAGGGTTAAATAAAAGAAACACTCGAAGCTGTGCCACCATGCCATCATAATCCACTCATGCGTCCCATTTTTCTCAGTTCTTGAGAGTAACATCTTTTCCATATAGGCTCTATACAGAAACACTTTTTTCGATTTCATCCTGTTGATGCCAATTCCCACATGATTATCATCTGGATCGTAAGGAATATTTTGGAATGTATCGAACTCCATAGCCACAATATGATTCAATGAATTTCCATCTGTTGCGGCTTTAAACAGGCCAAGCATTTCGCTCGTAAGGCCGTCCAAACTTTAAAGTCTGAAGGGGCAAAGAAGAAAGCCAGTCTATCTCCACTCAAACTACTATCACCAAACATAGAGATCTTGAATTGAAAATACGTAGAGAAATTGGCCATAGCTTTTGAAGAGTTGTCCCATAGAGGAATTGAGTGGTTATAACATGCATAGTCATAGCTGTTTGTCTTGTTGTAGTTGGATTGACTATTGGTAAGCTGTATCACGTCCCTAAAAGGGGAAGCATCTGCCGATAGCTAGATATCCATTTGCGGAGGGTAATTGAAACTAATAGCTCTTTCACCTGCGCCATAGCTAAAAAGAGAGTAAAGCATCTGCCGATAGCTAGAATACCGTTTGCGGAGGGTAATTGAAACTAATAGCTCTTTCACCTGTGCCGTAGCTGAAAAGAGAGTAAGAAATAAAGAAGAAGAAGAAGAAGAAGAAGAAGAAGAATGGAGCTAGAGTAATTTCATAGAGAATAGCCATCTGAACCGGTTGTTGGCGGGTGAAGTCCAACTGTTTTTTGGACATCTGTTACACTGTCTTCTGACAGCTCTTTTCTCCTACAGATGCTCTTCTTGGCAGATGTTACATCTATTTCTGCAGATGCTCCTCTTGGTAGGAGTTACAAAAATTATTGGAAGAAGTGTATTCTATGTGTTCTATATATATATGCAGTTGTGTGAGAAAACAGTGTGTGAATAAGAAAACAACTTCTGTAACAAAGTATATCTGGTGAAGTTTAAATATATGAGATCCCCTACATCTTTTGTGGATGTAGCCATTAGACATGGTGAACCACGTTAAAATTCTGAGTTCCTCTTTTGTATGAATGGTTTATTCATTCTATTGTTTTCTTTTGTAGTCTTTTTTCATTTGCTCTTCGTATTTTGTAACTTACAATTGGTATCAGAGCTCTGGTTAAGTAGCTCAGCCAAGAAGCTCATTTGTGAAGCTTGTTTAAAAACTAGCGAAGTTTTGTCAAATCATGGATGATGCAGACAAATGGAAGATAGAGAAGTTCTCGGGACAGAACTTCAGTTTATGGAAGCTCCAGATTCACGCTTTGCTGATTTAGATGAAGATTGGGATATCTTAGACCAGAAAGCAGCTGCAACTATCATTCTATCACTGTCCAACAATGTCCTCGTCAACGTTGCTACGAAGACAACAATTAAACAAATTTGGGACAAGCTATGTGACATGTATGAGAGGGCTTCAACAACGAATTGGGTGTTCCTATTGAAGAAACTGATAAAATTGAAAATGAAAGAAGGTAACAATATGTTGAATCATTTAAATGAATTTAATATTGTTATTAGTTAATTACTTTATGTGGATGTTAATATTGATGAAGAAATGAAATCTGTGTTGTTGTTGTGCTCTCTTCCTGATAGTTGGGACAGTGTGATCATGACTAGATAAGCAATTTGGTATCTAGTCAAAGTCAATCCAAAGAAGGGGAAGATAAGAAAAAACAAGCAATGCTACAGTATGATGATGTAGCAGCCACTCTTCTCAATGAAACTATGAGAAGAGGGAAAAACAAAATAAATGGCGACACCTTGACTGCTGTAAGTACTGACAATAGAGGAAGGGGTTAAGATAGACATAAATAAAAATAGAGGAAGATCAAAGTCCAGAACCAGAAATGGAGAATGTTGGTTTTGTGGCAAGCCATGTCATAGAAAAAGGAACTGTTGGAGCTACAAAAAGGCACAAGAAAAGGTGTACAGTAATGAAGCCAACACAACATGCCAAGAAGATGCAGGTGTTCTTATTTTAACTGAAGAAGAAGTTCCAACAAATGTTTGGGTGCTTGATTTAGGCTCATCATTTAATGTCACTCCATGCAAGGAATATTTCAAAAATCTATAACTTGGTGACCTCGGTAAGGTTTTTCTTGGTAACAATGAATCTTGTGATGTTGGAATAGGGAATATTTCATTGAAATTGAAAAAATGGATATACTTGGTTATTAAATGATGTTAGATATGTTCCCCAGCTCCAACAAAATGTAATCTTGGCTGGGTAGTTGGGTTCTGAAGGTTGTGAGATTAGTTTTGAATCCAATAGATGCAAGGTTAAAAAGGGGGCCTTGGTAATTGCAAGGAGTAGCAAATTAAGCACCCTATATGTCATAGAGAGTCATGCTGAAGTGGGAGTTGTTCATCCTATTTCAGATTCGTCATTGTGGATTGCCAAGCAAAGGTCTTTGGATCAATTAGATGTTGATTCTGTTATTAATAATTTTCTTAGTATGTTTGATAGTTTTGGGGATCAATTAGATGATGGTGTGCAGGTTGATGCCATAGAACCTGGGGCAGATGAAATTAATGGCGATGTGAATGAAAATTTGAAGGTAATTAAAGATGTGCTTGTTTGTAATAGTGATCAGAGTGACAGTTTGGAGTCGGTTTGTAATGCTGCTAATAACAGAAATTGTGCATCTGAAAATATGTCAACCAATATGGAAGACAGAGCAGCTAAATCTAAGAATACTACGGTCAAATTTGGCACTGAATTTGGTGGAATTGCTAGAATTGTTGTATCTCTGATTTTATTTTTGTTTATTTGTTGTAGATTTTTGTGTTTTGTGTTTGGAGGGGTGGATGAGCAGTTTGATAGAGGATTTGCTTCTGATACGAAAGTGATTTCGGCCGATGCATTAACCAAGATTGTACGACAAGAGAAGTTTGATCTCTATAGATCTTATCTTAGTCTCATTCAGATGTGACAATAGCCCTAAAGCAGGGGACATCTCTGATCTCTGTTTGCAGCTGTGGTTGAACTTCAAGTGGGATATTGTTGGCGGGTGAAGTCCAACTGTTTCTTGGACATCTGTTACACTATCTTTTGATAGCTCTTTTCTCTTGTAGATGCTCTTCTTGGCAAACGTTACATCTATTTCTATGGATGCTCCTCTTGGTAGGAGTTACAAAAAACATTGGAAGAAGTGTATTCTGTGTGTTTTATATATATACATAGTTGTGTGAGAAAACTGTGTGTGAATAAAAAATAGCTTCTGTAACAAAGTATATCTAGTGAAGTTTAAATATATGAGATCCCCTGCATCTTTTGTGGATGTAGCTATTAGACATGGTGAACCACGTTAAAATTCTGAGTTCCTCTTTTGTATGAATGGTTTATTCATTTTGTTGTTTTCTTTTGTAGTCTTTTTCCATTTGTTCTGTGTATTCTGTAACTTACACCAGTGTCATGTACAAATGAATAATTTATTCATGATGTTATAAGTAGCACAGATGAGGATCTATTCTAGGATGGCATTGGCTTGACTAATAGTAGGCTATAATATAAGCCAGGGATCAAAATCTTGATATTTGTTTGCAGGTGAATTAAACATAAGAGCATCTACCACATTACTGAAAGAAAACTAATTAATTAAAAATAAATAAATAAACTGGGCTCCTTGAATTTTAGGGAGACAAGACATTTACTATCTGTCTTATATAAATGGATATGTATTCCAAAGCATCTACTTAAATATCATCCATTTTAATGGTCACATTCAATAGTAATTTTACACCTCATTTACAACAAAAAGTGGTAAATATTTGTCCAATTTTTATTCATCAAAATTAACGTTTGACCGTTGAAGTGGATGATATTTAAGAATAGTCATTCCAAAGAGGATCAATTCTTGGCAGATTTACTTGAGTTACATGAACACATTTTTTAAGTCTCGCCACTCGTTTAGTGTTTTAGTTGAAAGAACAAAGGAAAAAAAGGGTAGGGCTTTATTGTATTTTAGATTAAAAAAACATGCACAAAAGAGAGAGGTCCATTGAATTGAATCTTGTGTGACCTTTTTATTTTATTGTTTTAAGATAACATGTTTATTTGAATGAGGATTAAGGGGCTTATATCAACATGTGTTAGGAGATCAAATGAAAATTTAGTCTTATCAAAGTATTTATAGAAACTAAATTCTTAATCTACATAAATATATTCAAGTTGTTGGTGTTATTTGAGAAATGTTTCAATGGTGAAAAGATCACACTTCACATATTTCCTCTGTTTTTTTTTTTTTTTTTACTTTGGGTAGTGTCCCTAATGCATTGATTAGTGTGTATGTTGGTGTACATTTGCATAGAAATTGACAAATAATTTTTATCCTAACTTCATTCAATTTTCATACATCTCAAGAGTTCTAACTTGACTTGTAATCTCCACTATTGATCATCTTGGTTTAAATTCAATTGCATAAAATTGACATGGATCATCTTTGTGCACACATGGATCTAAACCTCGAACATTTAAAATTAAATTTCATAAATTGGTTGTGTGTCCCCCTCCCTTACTAACTTCATTATGAGCTAACTAAAACACAAGTTTTTTCAAATTGCATTTTATGGTGGTCTATGTAAGGACATGTCTTAATTCATTATTATTATTATTATTATTGTTATTATTATCTAGATGCAGACCAAAGAGAATTCATGATACATCTTTAGAGAGAATAACTAGAACATTAAAATTACATCATCTGGTTACGTCATCTTAAGCATACTGCATGCTTTCCTACTATCTTCAATATTTTTCATAGTTGTTAGATTGGTTTTCTTAGAGGCTTGACCAAAGGAGAATAAACACTTGTTTATTAGGTTTCCAAATAGAATCTCTTGACACCACTCCAATTTAGACATAGGTAGAACAACATGATGTAAGGGAAATTTTAGTTATCAAATTTCAGTAAGATCAAATTTATGAGTGATGTTTAGTTCTACCCGCCATGTTCATTTCTATAGGCAAGAAGTTCAATTGTGTAGGCCCAAATCTTAATTTTGCATGTGCTAATCTAAACTAAATCATATTCCAATTAATTTTCTAATGCCCTAAGCATATACCAAGGACATTAGTGGAAAAACAATGGGTTAACATGATTGTCACACTACATGTTACAATGCACACTCACACACTATGATGTTACCTAATAGAACGACATTCCAACTAGTGCATAAGGCAACATTTCCTCATACATCTTTGCACAAGGTCTATGAACCCAAATACAAAAATTACATGAGATGACATGTAGGAAATATTTTGGTAATAGATTGCATAAATAATAAAATATTCACACATAGGTTGGAACTAGATATTTCATACAAATATTTCTTTCAAATAATTTCTACTTCAAATGTTTACAAAGATTTGTTGGAATATTTGTTGATTAAAAAGATTACAATAATTACAAATACATTTTCAAAATACCCAAAATGTATGCTAAAATTCTCCAAACTTGAACTATAGATGCAACCTCCATATGAAGCTATCCTTAGGAATTCAAAGGGTTTCCATCCTTTGTACTCTAAGAAACCAATGAGGTTTTGTTTACTAATCCCTAGAACCTAAGGGATTTCATCCTTAGATCCAATAGATGAACACAAGTTCTCAAACTATGACAAATAATAGGGTTTATTTGATAAAATGGGAAGAAAAGATGTATACTAATGAAGCTATATTAATTATATACAAATTCAAGGCCTATATTGGGGCCTAAAATCCCATACCAAAATCTATATCAATTGTTTTCATGAGAGAGAAAGGGTCTTTTGCAAGAGTATAGGTCACCCATGCCTGCCACCAACATTTGTACATGGTTGTGTACCTAAAACTATGCCCTCTACGTCAACAACTATTTGCACTTGTACACAAACCATGTGTCCTTAAGGGGCCCACATGTGCTAAAAGACATTTGAAAGTCTTCCTTGGTCTTATCTCCTACATTTGAAGCTATTGATGGTGTCCTAGGTTGTGCAGGGTGGTAGTTAAGATTTTTAATTTGACTGGTGCGCTCCAAGGGCTCACATACTGAAGGGTGTAACGACAAGATGGACTAGGGAATTGGGACTCAATATGCCATTCATATTATTTTCAATTGGTACACTAGAATTAATATTTCTAAAGTTTTGAAGTTGAGGGTTTGGGGAGTGGGATGTAAGGATGATAGGATGTAAGTGGAAGTAAAGGTTCATATGCTTGAGAAGGAGGAAGAATAGGAATTGGGATTCAATAATACTCAATTCAAGAAGGAGCAAGGATCAAGATTTTGCAACACCTAATGTAGTAAGGAGCAGAGATTAGGATTTAGTGATACTTGATGGAAGAAAGAGTAGAGATTAGGATTTGGTGATACTTTATATAGGAAGGAGCAAGGATCAATATTTAATGGAACCCGATGTAGGAAGGAGGGCAAATGCACCAAATTGGGGGACAAAAGAGCAGCCAATCACTAGTTTTTACAATAACATGATCGCATAATGTTCAAGTAGCCATAACACAATCATGTTAAGGCTTGGTAAATATGAATCCATAACACAATTTCATTAAATAATGTGATCACATTATATTCATTAACACTCGATGTAGGAAGAAGGGTGAGTGTACCAAATTGGGGGGTTAAAAAGTAGCCAAATCACTAATTTTTGTAATAACATGATTGCATTATGTTCAAATAGCCATAGCACAATTATGTTAAGCATTGGTAAATACCAAGCCATGATGTGATCTCATTATATAATGTTATTATGTTATATAATGTGATCATATTTATATTATTTATAAAAAGAATAGAAAATAGACTGATTTAGCTGTAGTTGACAAGCAAAACCTAAGCATGTCAAGAGTGGAAAAACCCATTTGTGTTTTGGTCATTTGACAGTATTGCAAATACCATGCCAATATTTTTCCAATGCTATGTTAAAGAAGAGGTAAGTAGACAAGATTTGTATTTTCTTTATCAAATCTTGTTTGCATTTTCATAAATTTGACTATTTAAGAATATAATTCTTATATTTTGTTATTTTATACTATCTCCTTTAAACCCTATCTTGAAACCTAATTTAGATGAAGAAATACCTGAAGAGAATCCCATATTACCCAAATCTCTTTCAACACTTTTGATAAAACCTAGACAAATCCAAGAGGATTTAATAGGTCATTTAGAATAAAACAAAATTCAAATTGTAGAATTATTTTTAACACTGAAGGCATCAAAAGAAAACCTCAACCATGCATCAGTTGTTTCATCATTGGAAGTAATGATGAAGTAAGCTGACTTAGTGATGAGTCAAATCCATGAATTAATGGAAAAATCATAAAGGTTCATGTTTGTCAATTTTATGAGACAAAGTTATCGTACAATGAAGTGAGAAAAGGAGATAACAAAAGCCCAAATTCGTTGTCTTTTTATGATCTAAGAACCAATGTACCTATTATTGTGACTTCAAAGAGATTTTCTATGCATTGGTACAATCATGATTATATAAAAAAATATTTTTGGAATAGGTGGTGGATGGTCTTTGATCAACCTCCTCATAACAACCATGAGGTGCCACTATATTTTTTGAGAAAACTTTACTATGAGTTTTTCTTTCATGAAATTCCAATTATTTTGAAATGAGGGAGTATTATGGTAGAGGTGGTAGATCTACCAAGATAGACTAGGAGCTCATCGAGTAGCAAACCATCAATAAAGACTGCTAGCACAAGAATCTATACATCATGTGATGGTGCCATCAGTCATCAAGCGGACTATGGAGAGGTAGACTCTCCATGTGATTGCTAGCCTCATAGACACCTTTATATAGCATGGAATGCAAATGTCCTAGTTTTGTGGTTTAGTAGATGATCATACATCAATACCATCTAATTCTAGTGCTCTTATCTCCTACTTATGCTATAGATGCTATCATTTTTCTTTGGAATGGATTGTGATGCATAGGGTGTAGAGGGTGTCACCTCCCATGTGGGCACTCATTGTCATTGTACATGTATTGTGAGCATAGAGGGTGGTCAAGTAGTACAGGGTGGTAAATTAAATAATATGGTGGTCAATGATGTGATATTACATGATTTGTTTGGTGATCACATAGAGGTATTTTTATATGAATTTATAAGATATATTTTACATTTTATACTTAAAATTTTAACATTGAAATTAATTAAATTAATCATAAAATTGAATTAAAATTGTAGATTTATTATATAATTCAGGGTCTAATGCCATAGTGTTGTATGACATTGACCACTACTCTTTTGATTTTTGTTGTCCCATCTATGTCAAAGGTAAAGTTCTAACATATCACAATTGATTAGTAGTTAGTTTATATTTAGAATAATGTTGAACATTTGTCAATACAATTTTTTGAATAGGTAGGCATTACACTGGTCATCTAGCATGCTTGATCATAGTGGTAGTTGTGAAATTGGATTTACTGAGGTACATTATAGCACATTTTAAATTTTTATTTTGCAAAATCTAATGTTATTGTTAATGTGTATTTGAATTTCTCAATTAAATATATTATTGTTTATTTATTTGATGAGTTCAACTATCACACCTCTTGGTATACATGAAAAATTGGATCTTAGTGTTGTTGTTGCAATTTCATTCTCAGTGTCTCTAACATCAGTATGAGTGGCAATGTATATATTTAATGATAATTATTTTTTCTTAATTGACATCATTAGGTATTTACAAATAATTTATACATACTACTTTTGTTATACTATAGATTGATACAAACACTCTAGTTCGAGGACATACCTCTCTTGATGATGTTGAGCATCACAAGAAAGAATAGCTAGACTACCAATATGTTATAAGTGTGTTTATTATTTTCATGTCATTTAAAAATAATATTTTTTAGTTATAGAGTTTGACATAGTATCTAATTTTATAATTTATATATACAAGTTGAGGTGCAATATAGTGAGGGGTGCAAGAGATTGAAAAAATGTAAGACACAACAACTAATTCAAGGGATCAAGGTTCACTTTCTAGTTGGGTAAAGAGAGGCCTAATGTTTCATTAATAGTCTTTACTACATAGACAAATCCTTTGTATGCTTATATGACACATTTCTAACAATTTGTATGCTAAATATTGATGACATTTTGTAGTCTAAGAGACAATGTTGGCCTCATAGCATTGTATGACATTTTGATGACATCATGTATAGTTTCATGATCTTATTGAGATAAATATATAGAAATAATTTATACGTATTCATAGCTTAAATAGTTTGAATAATACTCATTATTTAGGGTGATCATGAATGGTTTAAATTTTTATATAATATTTAGGTACAAATTAACAATGAAAGAAATGAAAATTTTTTAATTTATCTATTGACTCTTATGTGAAATATTATTTTAACTCGAATGCAATGTATCTTCCCCTCTATCTATCTCTTAATCTCCCCCCCTCTCTCCCCTCTTTCTCTTTCTTCTTTCTCTCCCTCCCTCCCTCCCTATCTACCTGTAACTCTATTTGTACCCTCTTTATCTCTCATGGTCTCCCTCTTCCTCTCCTATCTCCCTCTACTATCTCTATTTCCCTCCCCTATCTCTACCTCCATGTCCATCTCTCATTTACTCTTATGAGAAATGACATACAACAATAGCTTGACCAAAGATAGCTTCTTTCAGCTCAACTTAAACATTTATTTGGTTTTAAATATAATATAATCTCCAAGAAGTAAAGTAGAGAAAAACCCATTCAAAAATTAGAAATTTCCTTTAATATATGCACCTAGAGTCAATACCATTGTCAACTTTGGTAAATCTAATACTTAAGCATATTTTATCTAATTGGGATCCATGAATATTGTTAGACCTAACCAATGGATTAACATTAGTTTTAATCTTGATATAAGGATGTGATTCAACTATTGTCTATCTAAGTGCAATGGGAGGAGACACTTTCACGTATGTTGCATAACCTTGGGGTACACATGGTGGAGTCTCACACATGGTCCTGAATGCATTTCAATGGTTCTCCAAGGGCCTAGTGGGTTCTAGTAAATAATATGGAATACACCTCAGATGATTCTTCACTTCTTAAAAGACATCAAGCATACCTTAGATATAAACCAAATGAGTCAAATTGTTGTTATATGGAGCCTAATCAGACTCAGAGGATAAATTTTCCCCACTTTTATCAGCGCAGCTTCCCCCCAAATTATTTAACGGGGGAGTGCATGGGGTTAAATTTTCCCCACTTTTATAAAGTCATCGAGAGTTATTTCTTCTATTGACTGACATAAAAATCCCTAATTTTTTGTAATCGAAATAAGGCTTGATAAAAATGGCTAAGGGTTAGGGTTTCCGTTGATATTGTATGGTAGCATTTGCAGTGGTATTGAGTTGCAGGGATTGCTGGTTGTAATCAGTTTTGATTTACTAGATAATAATATTGGACTCTCTATTGGTGGATGAAGCCCGAGTTTTGGTGAACCATGTTAAAAACTTGTCTCTCGTTGTTATTATTTCTGTGTATTTTTATTCCTCTGTTTAATCTTTTTTTTTTGCATTTAATTGATATCTTCTGTCGGCTAACCCTAACACAAATTTTAGGTTTAAGGAGATCTAAAGTAAATATTAGGTGTGATATACCTCACAACTCAGTTGAACCCTTCAATCACAACATCACTAAGTTATTATCCCTTTGAATAAGTGTACAACAAAAGATGCAAATATTAAATACTTGTCATCTATTGCCACAATGAGGAAATAAAAGTAGAAGTTAGTTAAGACTTGGGTGAATACCTTTGAATCACTAATGTAATATGAGAGACATGTGCCTTGATCTTACATTAGGATTTTGGCCACATGACACAATCTCTCTCTCTCATGAGGTTTCACTTGAAGATGCTCTAGGTCCAAACGAAATAGTCCTAGGTGTCACAAACTCTTATAATTACTTCATCAAAGTTTGCCATGTTTTTTCTTTTAGGTCTCTTAAGAGATTTTGCTAGAACTATGTAGCCTAAAAGGATTGAGACACCTTGGGAATTAAATGAGGCCTCCCCTAGAATTTACCCACACACCCCAATGTTTTGGCACCATCTATTTGGTTGCATGAGGTGAGCAATGAAAATACGAGTCTAGGTAGCATTACATTGAATGCCAATGAGGTCTTGTGCAAGAATGAATTCACTAATAGCATGGTCAAAAAATTAGGAGTTGATAGAAAATTATATGGGTTATAGTATAGATAGACTCAACATCTACCTATAGGCTAAAATAGAACATTCCTAGGTGCCATGGATTCTAAGAATTGCTCTGTCAAAGTTTGGCATGTTTTTGTTCTTAGAGCTCTTAAAAGGCTTTGCTTGAATTATGTAGCCCAGAATGATTAGAATAACTCAAGAATAAAGTGATGGCTCCTCTAGAATTCTCCTACCACCCTAATGTGTTAGAACTATCCATTTGGTCTCACAAGATGAAGAATGAAAAATATGACTCTTGGCACCATTACACTAAACATGAATGAAACATTTTACAACAATGCCTTCATTGTGGGCATGGTCAAACAATTTGGATCTAAAAAAAATCAAAATAGTTTATAGTAAATAGACCCAACATTTCACTATAATTCTAAACAAAACATTCCTAGGTGTCACGAACCCTGAGAATCACTTTGTCAAAATTTGAGAAATTTTTGCTCTTAGGGCTCTTAGGAGACTTTGCCAGAACTATGTAGCTTGGAAGAATTAAGACACCTCAAGAATGAAATGAGGGATACTTTAGCATTCAAATACCCACTCTAATATCTTGGCACCACCCATTTATTCCCATGATGTGTAGAACAAAAAATGTGACTCTAGGAATCATTACATTGAATCTCAATAACATATTTTGCAAGAATGCATTTGTTGTTAGTTTGGTTGAATGGTTAGGAGTTGACAGAAAATAAAACAAGTTATATTAGACAAACCTAGCATCTATTTGTAGGTATAAATAGAACATTTCCTAGTTGCCATGAACCTTGAGAATAACTCTGTCAAACTTTAGCACTTTTTTTCTTAGGGATCTTAAGAGAGTTTAATGGAATGATGTAGCCTACAAGGATTGAGACACCCGGGGACTAAACAAGGCCTCCTCTAGCATTCAACTACCCACCTTAATGTGCTAGAGACATTCATTCAATTCCATGAGGTAAAGAATGAAAATTGATTCTAGACAACATTACACTTAACATGAATGAGGCATTTTGTAAGAATGCATTCATTGTTGGCATAGTCAAATAGTTCAAATGGAGTTGATATAAATGAAGACAAGTTATTGTAGATAGACTCCACATCCATCTATATGTGTAAATAAAACATTCCTAAGTGCCATGGATTTTGAGAATTGTGCCATCAAAGTTTTGCCACCTTTTTCTCCTAGGGTTCTTAAAAGATTTTATTAGAATTATGTATCTTAGAGGGTTCAAGACACTTGGGGGACAAAATGAGGTCTTCTATAGCACTCATGCACCAAAGCCAACATCTTGGCACCATTGGTTTAGTCTCATGAGTTGAAGAACAGAAAATGTGACTTTAGGTAGCATTAGACTGAACATCAATGTGGTATTTTGCAAGAATGCATGATTCCTTGTTGACATAGTCAAATATTTTGGCATTGATGAAAACTAAGGTAGGTTTTTGTAGATGCACTTGACATCCATTTGTAGGTACAAATAGAACATTTATAGGTTCCACACAATTTTCAAGAATTACTCTGTCAAAGTTTTACCCATTTTTTCTCTTTGGGATCTTAAGAGACTTTGCAAAAATCACGTATCCTAGAAAGATCAAGACACTTGGAGAATAAAATAAGAAATTATCTAGCATTCACCCAACCACCCAAATGTGTTAGGATTATCATTTTGGTCCCACAAGGTGAAGAAAAAAATGTGACTCTAAGCATCACTACACTAAACATGAATGAGGCATTTTGCAAGAATACATTCATTGTTGGCATGATCAAATCATCTGGAGTTGAAAAAAATGATATAGGTTATTGCAAATAGAACCCAAACTCATCTGTTGATGTAAACATAACATTCCTAGGTGCCATGGATTCTAAAAGTCATTCCATCAAAGTTTGACTATTTTGTGGTCTCAGGGCTATTAAGAGACTTTACTAAAATCGTGTAGCCTAGAAGGATCGAGACACTTAGTGAATGTAATGAGGCCTTCTCTAGCATTCAACCACCCATACAAACATATTGGAACCATCAGTTCAATCCCACAAGATGAAGAAAAAAAATTGACATTGGGCACCATTACACTTAATGTAAATGGTGTATTTTGTATGAATGTATTCATTGTTGGCATGGCTAAACAATTTAGAGTTGAAAAAACTAAGAAACATTTTTATAGATAGACCCCACATCCTTATGTAGGTTAAAAAAAAAACATTCTTAGGTTCCATTGATCCCAAGAATCAATCTAGATCAAAGTTTGGCCCCTTTTGCTCTTTAGGCTCTTAAGTGACTTTGCTATTATCATGTAGTCTAGAAGAATTGAGACACTTGTTGGATGAAATGAAATTTTCTTTACGATTCATCCACACACCCAAATGTGTTAGTGCCATTGACTTAGTACCATTAGGTAAAGAACACTAAGAAGATATTTTGCAACAATGCATTCATTGTTGACACGATCAAACAATTCAATGGAATTGACAAAAATTGAGATAGGTTATTGTAGATATACCTGCTATCTAGTTGTAAGATTGGTTATGAGAAACATGAAGGCGTGTCTCTATTTCCCATTTTAATGGGAGAAATATCATTTCTATCATGAACAACCATTTTTAAGCATGGCATGACATTTCCAAGTTAAAATATAGATTTAAAGAAATTAAAGTAAATAAATGTTGAAACATTTTTGTCCATTGAACATTTCTGCCCATCCCACATTTTGTATTTTCCATTTTAAAAATTCCACTAAGCTGCATTTTAAAAAGGACAAGGAAAACTCCATTTTCTTCTATTCATTATGGTACTTCTTGTTTAAAAAACTTTAAAAGTTTCATTTTTTGGGGGGCTAAAGATTGTGGAATGTCTAAGTATGAATTTGTTTTATTTTTTAAATGATTTTTTAATTTTTTTAAAGGATATTTTGTTAAGTGTCTTTTTTAATTTTTTACTATTAATTATATTATTTTTTAGGCAAACACTTTTGACTGAAGCTATGAACTGGGTACATGAAACAACAGAATACATGCAATGCAACATTCAATGATAATGTGTCTTCAGGAGATTTGATCCTTAGTCTCCATCATGATAATCAAGTGACCCCACCACTTGAGCACACCCCACACTTTTTACTATAAATTATAATTAAAACTAAATTACATGATACTTTTTTAGAATTTTTGTTTTTTCCAAAATAAATTTAGAAACTTGATTTACATTTAAATGTTTTTATATATCCATCCATTTCTTATTCGTAACCTTTAAATATTCCATTTTCTGTCACATTGCCATTGTTGTTGCTATTTTTATTTCTCATTTCTTGTAACATAGGTTGTAAGTCCTGTTGGTGTCAACCACTAAGCCCAAGATCACAACCTGCAAATAAGTCTTCACGGATGAGAGAAACAACACAAGGCTATTTTACTAGAGATTAAAATATTGAATGAGATGATTTACATAATGTACAATAGTGCCTTATAAAGGCAAGAAATATGTGACAGGTGAGAAAACTACCCAGTACAGGAAAAACCACCCTAAGGGATAACCTAATTATCCCTATGTTAAACTTAAGACACTAAGACCTCCCCTTAAGTACAAACTTAGGGAGAATTATTATGCAATATGGGTCCCAGCTACACAACCATGTTAGGTACCCATTTACAAAGAAAAAAAGAAATCTCTCACAAATGGAGAAAATGAGAAAAACCCTATGGGAAAAAACCCCTCCCCAAAAGAGAGAAAATAAAAACAAGATGCATGGATGGAGGACTCAATAATACCCCCCAAGGACTACATACACCATGTATATACAATCAATGACCCCCCATAAGAGGGAAAGAGAGAGACTATGTAGCCCCCCACAATGTGTAATTACCTGCAAAAATGGTAAGTGCTTGAAGGAAAAACATGATCCAATGTCGACAAACAACTTGTCTTCCTTTTGGAAGAAACAAAACAAAGTACAAATGCAAGAATGCTTCTCATTCTAGATAGGAATTAGCAAATGAAATCCAAATGTAGGATGAAAATATATTTAAAATTTGCTCATGTGTCACCATGACCTTGGAAGATGATGCCACGAACCAATCAGGAACATGTCTAAGCTCAATAGAAGGTGACAAACAAGGTACCACTAGAGACTGATTTTAAACATTCTCTAGGGACTGAGATGGGGTGACAATAGTTGTACCATAACTATCATCAAATAGGAGGGATATACCCTCAAATTGATCTTCCCAGTTAGAATATTAGATTCTACAAATAATGAACCAATGTTTGATAAATAAGAATCCCAATCAGGAAGACAATGTGGTACTGGTTGTGATGAATCACTGGATGTGCTCAATGAATCATCAACACAAAATGAATGGTCCTGCTGAACAGGAATGATAGGAGCATCAATCAATGACTCTTCATAATGAATCATTGAAGGTGAAGGTACATCAACTATCCCTGATGGAGAAGAAGGAGCATCTGAAGAACTCTCGTCATCCTCATCTGAAGATTCAAAGTATTCCAAAACTTTAAACTCCTACATATTAGCATGATCATAGGGTATCCTGTCTGAAAAATGAAGAGGCACAAGACAATTTGAAATAGGATCATTTGGGAATAGCTAAGTATCAGGATCTCCATATATTTCCCAAATTTTAGTCCAAAGATAATGTGGATACTCAAATGATCAATAGTATTCAAAGTGGCATCATCAATATGCATTGCAATAACTCTTAGGACATGATACCTTTTGCAATAACATGCAAATTTCTTACTATCAATACCAGGAAGCGGAACGAGATTATATAAATATGGTAAAAGATGAAGCCATCTCAAGTACTCCAATGTACCATCTCTCCATTGTTTAAAGTTCCCTATTTTCAAAATGATTAGAGAAGGGTGAAATGAAAAACCCATAATGACAAGATAATTCTCTGAGTTTAAAAAGACATGAAACCTTCAAATCAACAAAATTAGGTAGATTTACATACCACATGAAAGCCACCATTTGGAAAGTGAAAACAACCCATGAGTAACAGAGTCCTCAAGCACCACACATGCAAGTTCCTAGTCACCACTTCTCATAGCAGCATGCGCGGGTATGAGGCTCCAACCCATGTGAGTGTTTGCTCACAATTAGTGAATGCAATGTTAAGCTATTTCAATAGCCAAAAAAATTGCAATGCAAGCAATGTGGGACTAAATCCTAGTCCAAAATGCTCATTTCAACACTCCAAATGGACCGACCACTCATCTAGGGATTAAAACCCTAAAAACCAAATATTTAAATGAAACTTTATAATGTATAAAGTTTGATCCAAATCTGCTAGAAGTGCTGTACCAAAAAATATCCCTACAAAAATCTTTTTGACATATCTTGAATCAGCTAATTAATGGCTTATTGCTACAAAATGCCTCCAATCATATGTCTCAATTCTCTCCACCTGAACTGGAAGCCAAGGACTTGTGAATATCTCCACTAAGCCCTTCAGGCTGAATACACCAAACAAAAACCAAAAATATTATACAAGACAGTGTACACGCACTCCATGTTCTCTGAATTAAATCCACACCTTCTTTACATGCTATGCAAAAATCTCACACCACAAAAAAGAGAGAACTTCAGAGGGGTTGTACACCTTCACTCAGCCTCCATAGACTGCCAACAAATCACTTCACAAAAATGCCTCTTCAAATTGAAAGTGAACCAGATATTTGTATCCTCCAATGAAGAAAATCACACAAATGATATTCAATTGCATTTGCCAGCCACAAAAGAAAGAAGAATAATCGATCATGAGCCAACTTTGAAATTTAATAAATTTCAAATGCTGAAAACACTTCAGCAAATAAATGGTCTCAAAACAACTTTGATGAAAACTCTCAATGGAGGAAGAAGGCGTGGGGTGAAGGCTCTGATACCATGTTGTTGTTAACCACTGAGCCCATGATCACAACTTGCAAATAAATCTTCAAAGATGAGAGAAGCAACACAAGGCTATTTCACCAAAGATAAAAATATTGAATGAGATGATTTACATAATGTACAATAGTGCCTTATAAAGGTAATAAATATGTGATGGGTGAGAAAACTACCCAATATGGGAAAAAACAACCCTAAGGGAAAAACTAATTATCCCTATTCTAAACTTAACACACTAACAAGTCCAAACAAAACATTCTTAGGTGTCATAAATTCTAAGAATTGCTCGATCAAAGTTTGACCCCTTTTTCTCTTACGGTTCTTATCAAACTTTGACATAATCATGTACTCCAAAAGGATTGAGACACTTGGGGAATGAAATGAGGAATTCTCTAGCATTCACATACCCATCCCAACATGTTGGTACCATACCAGAGCAACACATCTTAAAAGACTAAACATGATTACACAAAGGAGGCAAAAGATGGAACCAAATATATTTTGAAGTTTATGCATCTAGAAGGAACCCCCTTCATCACAAAAAGAAAATGAAAAAAAAAATGTGAACCACATAGACTACAAGTATACGAACACAAAGTTTATACCCCTATTAGGAACTGCTATAACATGCTGAACAATTCCTTGTTCTGACACAATCATAACCAATTTCCTAAAATGAGTAGAAACAATCACATATATCCTTCAACCTACATTTTAAAAGAAAGTTTTGGGCATTACATTAGAAATAATGGAGAGTAAAATGTTTTTATTGATATATTTTGAAATGATACAATGCAAATTTATATAGGGACGATGCAATTGCAGTTTACATAATTGTTGATGCAGTTTGTATAACTACTTTATAACTGCAACATGGATGATGTAATTAATGTAATACCAACATTTCCCCCCTTTTTACATTGTTCCTGCAATAGTACCAAGGGGCCCCCCCTTAATGCTAAAATACTCAACAAAGCTGATTACATAGTATGAATAAATATTTTAAAGAATATTTTCTCCCAAAGAATAAATCCTGAACCAAGCGAGGCTCCATCATGCTGTCTCATCTACCCTCAGAAAGGTGTAGCTTCGAGCTATGTTCTTGAGCTCTTTAGTCCCAAGCTCTCAAATCACAGAGTCTTGAATTATTCGACAATGAACCCTAAGAGATACGACAGATCTCTGCCATTGTCTAGTGACCGCGAAAGGGTATAATTCTCGATCATATACTCTTTGAAGCTCGGTTGACACCAAATCCCAAACCTGTCTCCAAAACAAAATCTTCAAAAAAAATACATCCTTCAATTCCGTCGGCATCAACAAAGAAAAGCAAAACAACCAAAACCAAAAATGCTTCTCATGCAAAGCATCATCTCAAAGCAAGAAGCTAACTTGAGATGATGGAAAATCCTCCATTCTCTGATGTTGCTTGCCTCAATATGATGTGGTTACACTCTATCCATTTGCATTAGACTCTTCAATAGCACAAGCATGCAAGTCTCTCAAATTTCTATCATGGATGGCATCGGAACCACAAACATAATGTGTGAACATTTTCAAATGTTAAAAAATAATGATGTTGATTTTGACCAATAATGGACCCATTCACTACTCAACCTTATATCTCCAAAATCAAAACACATTAACCTTATTCCTCCAATTTTTCAACTATTTTCCTTTTTTTTTTTTTAATATCAAATAAGCAAAAATAAATTCAGACTCCACTACTTATATCTCCCTTTCACACTTTGATTTTATGAAATATCCTAAGACTGCTTCTTTCTTCACATCTCCTCTACTATGCACAAGGACATGGAATCTTAACTACATAAAATATATTTATCCTTCACCTTTTGAAAACTTAACTACTTGTGCCTTCAATACATAACAAAATGTAGAAAGCTTCCTTTATTTCTTCATATCATTTGAGTGTTTGAATCATTAACATCTCACAACCAACTTGCATGTATAGTGTTAAGCTCCCTAACCTATTAAAGAATTTTATTTTTACTCCCTCAAAAATAATTCTTTAAAACTTGACAATAATTTGATAGAGAATACCTATGTGCCAGGTTTAGATTCCCACTAGCCAAATTGCCCACTAAATAGGCTAAAGCAATAACCGCCTATAGAGAAATCAGGATCCTAGGAATGCAATCTCTTAATAAAGGAGGAAGGCTCGTAGCAATGCATTTGGCAACAACACAGATCATTGTTTGTTGCTTCTCTTCCCAAATGTTTTAGACTTAAATTTTTCATGGCTTAAGAAATTTTGATCATCTTCAACTTCTTTTGGACTTTTGTTGGAACGACTTATTATTGGCTCAAGCATCCCACAAAATAATGGAAGAATCATAACCTACACTACAAAATTCCTATGGATTGGAGGGGCAAAACTACATGTCCTCAAATTAGCTTCTAGAATTGCATTTAAATGTCTCTCTTCTACACTTGACTCTTTTCCCTTCACACGTAGTAATATCAACATCCACACACTTTAATCTCAGCAATGCCAAGATCTACACTAGTGCTAGCAGAACTAGACATTTTTCAAATATTCCAACACCCTCAGAATATCTTCACACAACTCTTCAATCGAATCATACCACTTCACACAGACTTCAATCCCTTCACATGGCTTCACAAAGAGATTGCACCAGGATAGGATCAAATGAGTGCTTTGATACCAAACAATGGAGAGTAAAATGTTTTTTATTGATATATTTTGAAATGATACAATGCAGATTTATACAGGGATGATGCAGTTGCCGTTTACATAACTATCAATGCAGTTTGTATAACTACTTTAAAATTGCAACATGGATGATGTAATCAATGTAATACCAACAAGAAACAAATCTTATCTAAACTACATTATCTCTCCCAAAGAAAGCCAAACATTACATAACTAGTATATACCTAGGATAAAAAAGTATGTTTAGAACTAGGATTAAAACAGACCTATATTCTATCCATAAAAATGGTGTTATGTAAAAGGCATGCTAATAAAAAATAGAGAAAAGGGATTCTTCTAAGAAATCATATACAAATGATGCATTCCCTTGTTCAATGATGAATCCATTGAAATGAGAACCTCCAACCAATATAAAGGATTTATCAAGTGCTTCTGCAATTGATCAATATCTTGAGACATGGTACCATCCGTCATAAAAAAATTCCTAAAGAAGAGGACAAACAAATTATCAAGAACAAAAACTCCTCTCATAAACCATAATAGAGGACAAGATCCCATGTAAGGGGCTTTGCAACAATCTTGGCTCCAAACTTCATAATAGTTTTTATAACACAATCATGGATGCCTTGACAACCTTGTTGGTAAAATGTCTCAACCTTTATTTTTACATATTATTATTTAATTATATTTTTACAATTTGTAATTATCACTTAGTTGTCATGAAAGTTGCTAAAAAAAACTATGACACCTTGTAAGGTATTTTCTAGTATTCATATTAAAAAGAGCATGAAAAAAGAGAAAGATAAATGGGAACTTGGCTAAGATAAGGAATATCTTTTAGTTTGCATGTGCACACTAAAAGGTGGAAAAAATCACAAGTTTGAAGAGGAAGTTTATTATGTAATTCCTCTTGATTTTGTGTTGTGATTTTTACATGGATAAGAATGCTTAAATTAACTAGTCATTCTAGGATATGTTTTTATAAACCATTCATGATTTGTAGTTTTTCTTATTCCTATATATTAAGTAAAGGAGATATAAGTGTGAGGAAGTGATGTAGATTTGTTTCTAGAACTTATACTTTAATCTCCAACAAGCCTGTGTTCTATCTTAACCTTTGGTTATGAACAAATTCAACAACAAACAACTACAATACAAATATACTAGAACAACTATACTATAGCCAAGAGGAAATACATAGAAAATTAAATTTTATTATATCAATAACTAAGAACTAGAGTATAGACACAACAAATGAAGCTAGCAATTTGAACCTCATATCGCTATGCCATGTTTCACAAAGTCTCCTAAGTGATGTTCCTATTTTCTCCCTCTTCTAAACTCTATCCTATGTCTAACTAGAAAATAGAAATAAACTCTCTAAAAACTTCTATCCCAGCATCTATTGCTAGCATATTTCCCTTTAATTTTGAATGACCCTTTAAAAAGAAAAAGACTTAGACAACTTCTACAAAGAAGACTAGATTGAAACAAACTACCAAACGAAATACTATTATTAGTAGGACAAAAATCCTAAAAAACTAAACCACAACTCAACAATAGGTCATGGGAAGGAGATGTGAAGATGCTTTACATCATCCTCCCCTTCTCTTAGAAAATTTGAACCTCCTAGTTCTAGTCCCTAGGGTGATGTTGTTTGACTGTAATTAAGCAAGTTAGCTTCGGTGATGTAACAGTTGTAAGAATCTGACATGCCTTCCCACTTGACAAAATACAACTTATATGACATGAATCGAGTACCCACCAATTTGGTATCCAACATTCATTCAACCTGCTCTCTTTTCTTCTTAGGTAAGTGCTTTGTCCAATGATCATTTTCTTTCTCATTTTACTTATTCCAAATGATCACCATTTTCTCCAATTGAGTAGGAATAAAGGTTAGAAAAATTAAAGGTAGGATTGATGTCCAAGTCTTCAGAAAAATCAATTAGGTAGGCATTCTCATTTATCTTCTTTATAATTTTGCATGACCTGATTTCTTAGGCTTTAACTTGTTGTACACACATTGGGGATAGCTCTTCTTGCGTAGATGTACTATCACCATCTCTCGTTCCTAACAAATATTCTCCTTTGACATAAGTTGACATTCTTCTTATATTGTTCATTCATGAACTACAATTTATGTCTAACTTGTGGATGTATCTTACGAATATTCTCTACAAAATCTGTAGCTTCTTGGATGATATTTGAGTTTATTGGAAAATCAATTAAGTCCACAATCCCTTTAGGATTTATGCCATACATAATTTCAAATGCATACTTAGTTGTGGACCTATTTATGCTATAATTATAGGAAAACTTAGCTTGGTGTATTACCAAATTCAATTATCAAGGGTTATCCCCTACTAAACACATCAATAAATTTCCTAGGATTCTATTCACAACCTTGGTTTGACCATTAGTTTGGGGGTGGTATGTTGAACTAAATTGCAACATGCTATCCAACTTCCTCCTCAAGAATCTCCAAAAGTGGCTTATAAATTTGGTGTCCATGTCACTAGTTATAGTTTTCGGAATAACATGCAACCTCACAACTTCCCTCAAGAACAAATGTGCCACTTGACTTGCATCATTTGTCTTCTTACAAGGTATGAAATGAGCCATTTTAGAAAAATGGTCCACCACTACATACATTGAATTATGGACCCTTTAGGTTCATGGTAGCCCCAAAACAAAATCCATTGAAATATCAATCCATGGTTCACTTGGCATAGGTAAGGGCATATATAGACCTATATTTTGACATCCTCCTTTATCTATTTGACACACCCTACAAATAGCGCCAAACTTGTCCACATCTCTTCTCATATTAGGCCAAAAGAATTTCTCACTTACTAATCCAAAAAAGTTCTCTTCCAAAGTGTCCACCTAACCAATTTGAGTGCATCTCTCTCACAAGATTTTATCTCCTCGATCAAAGGGGAATGTGAAATAGAGACTCCTTAAATAAAAATCCATCCAATAATAGGAAGTCTTCAAATGGATAGATACTTGTATGGTCTTGACCACTTAAAATTGCATAAATGCTACAAAAATATGGATCATTAGCATATTTACCCTTCATTTCTTTGAATCCAACCAGCCCATCACTCATTACAACCAATAAATGATGCCTTCTACTTAAGGCATTAGCCACTACATTGGTTTATCCACTCTTATATTGTACAACAAATGTATATGCCAGCAAGAATGAATCCCATTTTGCATGTTTGTGGGACAACTTACCTTGCGAATTTATGTACTTCAAGGATTGATTATTAGTCCTCAAAATGAATTCCCTATTCAGAAGATAATGCCTCCAATATTTTAATGTATGTACCACAACATATAATTTATTATCATAAGTGGTATACCTCTTTTAAGCTTCATTTCATTTCTAAATGAAAAAAAGTCATAGGTTTTCCTTCTTGGCTAAGGACTCCTCACATAGCTATCCTTGAAGCATCACACTCAACTATAAAAATATTTCTCAAAATATTGTATAACAAGAATAAGTTCTTTAGTAACCTTTTTTTGAGCTATTCAAAACTCACATCAACTATCTTGGTCCTAGGAAAGACCTTCCCTTTCATGCAATCAATTAATGGTGTACTTATGCCCCTGAAATTTCTAATGAATCTCTTATAAAAATTCACTAACCCCTGGAAGCTTTTCACCTTAGTAATACTTTGAGGAGTAGGCCACTCAATAATAGCCTTAACTTTGTCTAGATGCATGTTCAATCCATCTGTTGAAATAACACTCCCCCAAAAAACTAGCTTATCTTTATAAAACTCACCCTTCTCATGGTTGATAAATAACCTTTCATCTCTGAGTATGTCAAGCACCACTCTCAAATATTCTAAATGTTCATCCACAGTTTTATTGAAAATTAAGATATCATCAAAATAAAATTTGATAAATTTACCATTGTATAATCTAAAAACCTAGTTCATGGTGCACATGAAGGTAGCTGGAGCATTAGGCAATCTGAATGACATCACTACCCACTCAAATAATCCATCCTTGGTTTTGAAGGATATCTTCCACTCATCACCTTCATGAATCTAAATTTGATGGTATCCACTTCTAAGGTCGATCTTAGAGAAGACTTTGGCACCATACAAGCAATCTAATAAGTCATCCATTATGGGTAGAAAATATCGGTACTTCACAGTGATTATGTTAATGGATCTAGAATCCATACATAATCTCTATCTTCCCCCCTTCTTAGGAGAGAGTAAGGAAGGTGTGGCACATGGACTCATTCTTTCTCATACAAACCCCTTTTTATTAATTCAATTATTTGTCTCCTCATTTTCTTATTTTCTAGAGAAGGCAACCTATAAGAAGCTTGGTTTAGAAGTTTGGCACCCAAAATTAGATCAATTTGGTGGGTAACACCTCTAGAAGGAGAAAAACCAGATGGTAGATAAAATCTAAATATTGTTGCAACAATGTTCGCACCTGCAATGTGATTGTTTTGTGATCTAATTTCTTCTTTTCTAGAGGGTACAATAGATAAATAAATCTCTCCCTTAGATTCCCTATACAACTCTTTCCATCCCACTATAAATAAAGACAAAACTTCTATTTTAGTTTCTCCTTCTCCTTTAAAAGGTTTGAACAAATGGAGTTTACCTTCATGCTATATCTCAAAAGTGTTTTCTCTACCATGGTATATCACATTTATATCATATAGCCAAGGTCTACCTAATAACTAGTGGCAAGCATTCATTGGCACTAGATCACATGAGACCTTGTTTTCATATGGACCAATTTTGAAGTCAACTAGACAAGATTGGTTCATAAGCACACTATGATCCTTTTTCAACCAAGAAATTTTATAAGGATTGAATTTTGTAATATAAACAAGATGTAATTTTTGCACCATTTTTGTACTTACCAAGTTATCTATAGACCCCCCATATACAATAATATTGCACACTTCATATTTTTAGTTGCATTATGTCTAAAACACATTATTTCTTCTCCAATCAACTATGGGGGTTTCATTGCCACCAGCTATCAAGGTCTCACCCATTTCTGTTTTAACTTCATCTATCAACAGTTCTTATTTTTCTTCTTCCTAATCCACTATCACTCTCTTGGGGTTTTGAGGGTTGTCTATAGCCTTGTGGATATGAGCATCAACATGTCTAATGTATACACAATGATCTTCTTCACTTCTAACAAAGCCTAATTTCAAAACAAATGAATCAAATTTTTGTTACCGCATTCTGGGGGATAATTTTAAACCATAAAGAGGCCTTTCTAACTTATATACCCAATGTTCCTTCCCTTTTACCTCAAAACTTGTACGCTTTTGCATATAAATTTGTTCTTCCAGATCTCCATGCAAAAATGCAGTCTTAACATCCATTTTCTTAATTTCAAAATCATAGGCTATAACAATGGATAAAATAAATCTAATAGAAGATAATTTAGGAACAAGAGAAACAATTTCACTGAAATTGACTCCCTCTCTCTAGGAGTATTCCTTGGCTACTAGTCTACCCTTGTACTTCTATAATGAACCATTTGTTCCAAACTTCTTCTTGAAGACCCACTTACATCCTATGACCTTTATTACTTTGGGAAAACATACAAGATCCTAAAGGCCATCATCTCCGCCTGCATGGCTAGCTTCCAAGACTCACTATCATCTACATGAATAGCTTCCATGTAGGATCTAGGTTCATCGTCAGTACTCAATAAAGAAAATACACAACAAAAATCTAGTGGGCTATATCTATCAACTGAATTCCATTGTCTTGTGGATCTTCTCAAGGGAGGAGTAAGAGATTCTTCCTCTTATTCTTCTATGTGCTCAACTTATTTTGTAACAACATAGTCTTCCTCATTTAAACTTTCACTTAAATCTTCTTCTTCTTCTCCATCCCCTAATCCATCATTTTGTTCTTCCTGATGTGCATTTTCCTGTTGTAAATCAAAATGCACTATCCACTTCCTTTCTTTTTGTTTTGGTTGTACATGATCAAAAATAGCTCTAAGTTCCCTAAAAATTACATCTCTAGAAAAAATAAATTTTTTGGTTAAAGGATCCCAAAGTTTATAACCTTTTACATTCTCACCATATCCAATAAAGATGAACTTCTGTGCTTTTGGATCCAACTTAGATTTCTTTTCCTTAGGTACATGAATAAAAGCCTCACAACCAAAAACCCTTAAATGTGAAACATAAGGTTTCTTATCTATCCACACTTCATAAGGTGTTGAATCAAGAGCCTTACAAGGAGATTTTTTTAACAAGTAACAAGCGGTACTCACAACTTCTTCCCAAAAGAATTTATCCAACTATGTATCACTTAACACACTTCTGGTTCTTTCCATTATTGTTTAGTTCATCCTTTCTACAACACCATTTTGTTGTGGTGTATATGGATTTGTCTTTTGTCTTATGATACTTGCATGCTTACAGAACTCATCAAATCCCTTAGAGCAATATTCCCCTCCATTGTCAGATCTCAATATTTTTATCTTAATTCTTGATTTGTTCTCTATTAAGACTTTATACTCCTTAAACTTAGTGAAAACTTCAGATTTATGCTTCACAAAATTAATCCATGTGAATATGGATACATCATCAATGAAGGTAAAAAAATAATGAGATTTCCCAATAGAATCATTATCCACAGGTCCAAACACATCTTAATGAATAATTTCTAAGTTCTCTTTTGTTGTATTGCTTCCTAAAGGAATCAAATTTATTTTCTGTTTACAAAACACACAATGCTCACAAAAACCAAAGTGCTCATAAAAATAGGAGAAACCATCCAACAACTTTTTATTCATAATTGTTTTTAAAAAAAAATCACTTGTGTGGCCCAATCTGCGATGCCAAAACATACATGTAATTTGAGTAATTTCAGTTGCATTAGTTGATCTTCAAACTATAGTGGCCTCAAGCCTAAATAGAGTTCCAATACTTGTTCCACTGGCTACCACCAAGCTTCCTCTCACCAATCCGCAACCATGCTTATTAAATGTTACATGTATTCCTGAATCATTCAACTTTGAAATGGAAATAAGATTTCTAGCCAATCCAAGAATATGTAAAACACCAGGGAGGGTTTTAATCCTCCCATCACTTAAACACAACTATACCTTTCCCTGTCCAACGATCATATATGTAGAGTTGCCCCAATGTAAACATTGTACCTCGATCATATTTATCATATGTGGGGAACCATTCCTCATGAGGAGTCATATGATATGAGCAATCTGATTCAATCAATCATTGTTCATTAGACATAACATTACATGTAGAAAGTAAAACATGATCACGTCCATTTGAGGACTTTTCAGTAGAGGGATCCCATTGTTTCTTTGGATTTTTGCATTCTTTCTTCACATGCCCCCTCATACTATAGTTCCAACACTTAATTCTGTTCTTCTTCCCAGGAGTTTTAGACTGACTTTGATTCCCTAGGTCCCTTATGATCTCCTTTTGGTCCTCTTTCCTTAGATCTTCCTTGACATTAAGACCATCCACTGAGCTATACATAGCCTTCTTCCTCATTTCCTGTGATAACAGAGTTGTAACAAGGGCATCCATCTTTGGATCTTTGAGGTTAGCAGTGATAGCAGGAATGAAATTCTCCTAAGACTCAAGCAAAGGACAAAGAAGCATAATACACTTATCTTCCTCATCTATTTGAACATCCACAAAAGCTAACTAAATTAGAATCAAATTAAATGTATTCAAGTGCTCAACAATCGAATCAACCTCCTTCATTTTAATAGAAAATAAATTTCTTTTGAGATATAATTTATTTACTAGGCTCTTGGCTTGACATATTTCACCCAACTACTTCCATAATGCATGTGTAGTCTTCTTACCAGAGACATTCAGTAGGATGGAGTCTGTAATGCATACCCAGATTGTACCTTGCGCCTTTTTGTCCATCTTGTCCCACTCATCTTGAATGATAGTATTGGGTTTCTTCTCTTTTGTCACAGCCAACCATTGATCTCTTTCTTCAAGGAGATCCTTTATTTTTAGCTTCCACAACTAATAACCTATTCCATTGAATTTTTATATGTCCGATCGGGATGAGGATGCAACCATGGCTTCTACACAAATCTACAAAATAAAATCAACCAGAACTCGCACTACAAGTCAAAAAGCCCTCACACTTCCACCCAAGACACAAAACTGGCCAGGTTATGATACCAAATGTTAGAAATGAAGGTGAACAACTATAGAATGGAAATTTGATTACAACTGTAACTATTAATCTAACACAAATAAATAACAGAACAGGAGATCAAACACATAACATAGTTTTTACATGGAGAAACCCTTACAGCAAAAAATCCACACAAGAAGAGAAGCACCAGTCTGTATTAACTTCAATAGAGTTTACAATACAACACTATCAATTTCCTCTTAGGTCTTCAATCCAGTAGCGCCTATAATACTCATACACTGCCATAATAGAATGCCCTCTTAAAAAGAGTGTTTCCTTGTTGGGAAAAGAACCCTATCATAACCTCTACTATTAGATCTGCAACCTAATGATGAATGGTCCAAATTGACTTTGAAATTACAATATTTTCTAGGGTAATTTTCTAAAAAAATTCTCTTTGGGGGTGTTTCCCCGAACCCTTGCCAGGGGGGCTAGGAAGATGTCATTGCCCTCTAGACCCCCCGACGATAGTAGTTGGGAGGAAGCCATCCTACACCCTCGTCGGGTACAATCATCCTATTGTCAAGCAAGTATGCACCATGCTAAGCTCATAGAAAGTTAGCTACCTATTGAAATATGGAAACCCTCCCAAATTGTGGGTGATCTATTTCAGGAGGGAATCTCTAGAGTGAGTTGGTTCTTCTTATAATTTTCCTAATCTAATTGACTTGCAAGGAAAAAGGGATAGGAGCATATGCTGAAAATAAATGAATTTTAGTCTAACCTTTAAGACTAAACCTCCTAACAGATCTTACTCACAAATAGATTATTGAACTTTGGCCTTCACAACACTCTGATCATTTAACTCATAAATATTTCACATCAAGGTCTGGTAGAAACAACATGCAACTTGAATTAAATAAAGACTCTGCAAAAAAAATCACAAGCTAAGACAAAACAAAGGATAAATATTAATCACAATGCAATATCAGACTAACTTGCAAATGATTGGACAAAATGTGAAGGAAAGTTGCTGCTCAATAACTGAAGGAATAATGAGTACAATGAAACATGAATAGAATGCTCTCAGTGTGAGAGGAAGACTTTGGTATCTCTGCACTGTGATCTCTACCAAAACTCTGACTAGAACTGGGATTGCTAAAAAGAAAGTATAACTCTACCATATATGCTCTCAAATCAATTTCCCCTTGAAATTTGGAAAAAAGCTCCTAAAAATAGATCTGAAAAATCCATTTTTGAGCTCACAGAAAAAGCTAAAAATAAAGCTCCTCAACTATCTCCAAATAGTTGCCAAATCTGTCCAAAAGACTCTCCAATGTGACCCCACCAAAAATATGCTTTCCTCTACCCATGAGATCTCAAATTTTGTCTTATCTGCCTCCAAATAAAAACAAATCCAAAAAATGAAAATTTGATTTTTCCTATTAGCCTAACTGCCTAAAAATAGTTAAGTTTTAAAAGCAATTTATAAATTATTGCTTTAAAACTAACTTTACAATGCTTGGTAGTTTGATTTTATTCCCTATTCGATTTGATTTACAAAAGAAAAACAAATCCCTATGGCTTATAATTTCACCATTCATAGTTACAGTGCTTGGTTTTTCAACAAAAAAATCATAAAAATAATATCAAGGGATCATATGATATCTGCAAAAAATAAAGAGCCCTGTTGGCTTATCTGCACATGAGTTGGCAATCTCCATGGTATGTAGACTTGTCTCACATCATAAAGGATGATTGCATATTATCCTATGGCATGCAGTTCACACTATCTTCAAGGACTATGGCATATGATATGTTACAAGGTAACTTAAGTGTTTAAAAGCATTGGATATTTTGAGGGAGCCATGCCCGACCTCACTAGGTCATTAGACTTAGGCACCATGGTTGTAATGACTTAATACCACGAAGGTATTAATCTGAACTACAAAAAATGAAAAGAATGTGACAAAATGTCAACATTCAATTAGGGCTTGATGAAACCCTAATAACAAAGCATCACACACCCTATCTTATCGGGCTCATTTGTAACTTCACTTTTTTGACAACAAGGGCATTGGCTGATAATGAAACCCTTAGTGTTTCAAGCTCGAAACACTGCATTTCTTGCATTTCTTGGGCTTGAACTCCATGAATCTCCTACAGAAATGAAGGTAAAAAGGTTTATTGATGCATATACACTCTTTGTTCTTTATTTCCTTTCATTGTGCTTTGAATCTCTAAGGTGAAAAGGCTCATGGATCCGCGGCCTGTGTGTACTTTCTGATGAGCTTGTTTACTTTTGTTTCCTTGTTACTCTTTCTTCTGTATATTAGCCTCCAATGAAACCCTACTGAGAAAGCAAAATGAAGAAAAAGAAAGAATATTTTCTCTACACCTTCATACACTACTTTCATATACAAGTAAGCTTCATTTTTATCACTGTATTTTCATTTTCATAACATCTTGTAGCTCTTGAGGGTTTGAAAAATTCACAGCCATATGTTCTCATTTCACTTTTTGTAGCTTTATTCTCTAAACAAAACAAAATTGGTTTTAAGTCTTTTGAAGGAAAAAATGTTTTCTTCTGGCCGTGGCTGTAGCTTTGAACCTTACCATCTGATATGTATTTGTTGTTGTGTCATGGGTTATGGCTAGCAAGGTATACCTCTTCATATTTTTGTAATTCCATTCTAGCCATTTGATGAAGATCTACAGTTTTCTCCATTTTAAGGTTCAAAACCCTAGGGTTTGGATCAAGAGAAGCTTCATTTCTACTTACCTATGCACATATAATTGATGTTTAAGATGCAAATTCTCCTGTATCAAAGGAGATCGACTCATACATTACACCATTCAAAATGAGGTCATGGTTGTCTATGTCTTCATCACTCAAAATTACTATGTATCTGCATTTCTGTATCTTGCATTTCCACTTTGATCTGTCTGCTGATTAGAACATACTCTTCTCATGGTTTGAAACCTTTATTTGGGCAGTGTATAAGATTGTATGGCTCTAATGATCGAGATGAAAATATAAGCTTTTCTTGTGCACAAGATGTTATATCTCAAACATATATACCTCACTCATGTAGCATATACATGTTGACATACAAGATGGTCATCAATTAACTATCCCTTTGAATCTTTGGTTGAAATTTTTGATACACATAGACCTAAAATGGCTTGACAACCTATAGCATACCTATGATGTCTCAAACAAAAGCATGATAACACTGTTGAATGATGACACCATGGCATTATTTCTTCATCATACAAATGTATAAATTGATTACTATTCAGGACTTGATGTGATAAGATTCCAGTTGATCTACAATGCTCTCTTGACTAGCTATTCCAACTCACTATTCTAGATGACATGCTTATGATAGAAGATTGAAAAGATATCTCTATCATTTATGAACAAACTTTATTGATGAAGTGCTTTTGTACTAGAATTGAATGTTGTACTTTCTGCAGATTGGACATGAACAACTATATTTGACTCTTCTTGTTATTATGACAGCCACTTGGAATCATTAGGACTATCTCATGAATGAGCTACTACCCCTGTGGACAGTGTAGCTCCTGTTGTTCCGTTGCCTTTCTTTTGTAGCACTATTTACTAGAACTTATTTGTCTCTCCATGATGCAACTGTTCTCATACTCTAAAAGTAATAGTTCCTTGTTTCAACATGAAAAATAAATAACAACAAATGATGTTCCAAGTTTTGTTGTTTAGTTGATTTAGGCTATGTGATGCAATCTACATTCTATTCCACTATTGTGGCATGGTAATAGGCTGATCCATAGATGCACTTATGATACTATTTATTCAAATCATGCATACAAATGATATCTATTTCTGATGTCATGCTATCATCAAACGATTATGTACTATTGCCTCATATTATTCATTGGCAACTTCTGACATTCAACTAATGCAATGTACTTTGATGTTCTCATTTTTCTCTGATGCATAAAAATACCATCAAAGATATACAAGTGAAATACCTGAACTGTATTTTTCCAATAACAGCTAAAATAATGATGACAACTGTCATATGCTTTGGATGTAGTCCCTTTAGTCCAGTTCATTTTTATGGTTGCATTTTATTTTTTGAACTATAATCATGACTATGTCTTGAAACAGAACTCAATCCATATGATTGCTTTTGTTATTCTATCAGTTGTCATGTAAATGCGAATAATGATTCTTTTCTTTTCCATTCATCCCTTCTAAGATTAAGGGGAAGAAACATATTGGGATCAACCCTTGTGGGAGGCCACTTGACACCACATGCTGAATGTCTTCAATCAGCTACATGACTTATCCTATACCTGCACATGAAACAAATAGATTAGAATAAAACAATGAAGTTCCATGTTTGTTTCTTTCTTAGTTCCTTCTGCATGTGGATGATGATCATTGATCAATGCACTATAAACAAAGTATTATGCATGTTCTGATAGGATATAGGGTTTTCAGAACTGAAGCTCTAACAGGACCCTGCCACATTTTTGCAGGTTTATGTCAAAGATCAGGAGCAAGATAGGAGACAACTTCGAAGATCGACAATGCCTAAGGAAATGATGGCTATGAACTTATTTTTCCTCTTCATTAGATGCATAGTATTTTATTTATATCTGCATATGTTCAGCTATAAGCCATGACTTGTGTGGGACATCTGATATGTCATTATTTCTTTCAATGCAATGTTTATCCTTTTATGTATTTCATCTTGTAAATGAATAATCATTGTGATGAATGAAATACTTATCTCTATTGAATGTTCTACAAATGCAATGAATGATCTGAAATATTTTCCTCCCTTTTGAAGAACTGAACTACATTTAACACTGAAACATAATAACTATGCAACTAACTCATAACAGAAGAATGTTAACCCTCACTCAAAAAATGAATTTGTCACATCTACTCAGCTAATTTTGAGCTGTGGTAAAAAATGGTATCATTTCTAGCGACTTCTGCTATATGCTTGCCTGCTAAGCATTTGATCAATTACCTTGGACATCCATTGGGCATTGAGTCATACTTTGTCCTTCTCAAACTTAGAAATCATTACAATTCAGCTCTCTAGCAGTCCAAATAGCAACAAAATAACTGAAAACAAACACACAACTGAATGCAAACTAACAGGCCCTGATGGCCAAAACAAAATGCTGAAAACAAATGTGCATGAACACTTATTAACTGCATCACTACTCTACTATTTACAAAAGAAGTATTTATCTTGAGAGGCAATGCTTGAGGTGTATCCCATTAACTGGGATAAACAACAGCTCTCCACTTAACTTAGACAACTAAAATGCATTGTTTTCTTTGCACTCTGTGATAACATAAGGCCCATCCCAAATTGCATCAAATTTGGAATGCTTTCCAGGTTTGCTCCATAGTTCATTCTATTTGAACACCAAATCACCAACAATAAAGTTCCTTAGTCTTTCCCTCTTATCAAATGCATTCTTCATTTGATTTTGATGCATATCAAGTTTTCTTAAGGCCTCTTTCCTTGTTTCTTCTAGCTCAATGAGATGAGCTACCCTGACTACTAAAGGTTGTTCCTCTAGCAACTCAAGTTCTTTGATGAAAGTCAATGTAGGTAATTCAACTAAAACAGGTAATTTAGCCTCTTTTCCATAAGTAAGTACATATGGAGAATGAGTATCTCTCTTGGGTGTAATTCTCTCAGTCCAAAGAGCCAACTTTAACTTCTTGTACCATGTCCTCTGGTCGTCTTCAATAGTCTTCTTGATGATCCTTATCAAATTTTTGTTGGTAGATTTGGCCTGCCCATTACCCTATGGGTAATAGTTAGAAGAAGTATTCAAATAGATATTATTTCTAACAGACCAATCTAAAATTCTCAATCCAATGAAAGCTAAACCATTATCTTTGATGATTGAATCTGGTGTTCTAAATCTCGATACCAGATCCTGATAAAAATTTAGGACAACACATCCATTTGCCTCTTTTAAGGCAACAACCTCAGTCCACTTGGTGAAATAGTCTATGGCAGTCAAGATCCACTTGTGGCTTGCACTTGAAGGTGGGTTTATTGGTCCTATGAAATCTAGCCCCCATTTTGCAAATGCCTATTCAACTTTAATAGGATGCAAGGGTAAGGTAGCAAGCCTTTGCTTACTTGCAAATAATGAACACTTCTCACATCTTCTCACCCAAGAAAAAGAATCATTAAACAAATCAGGCTAGTAATAACTAGTTTACATAATCTTCAAAGCAGTTGTCCTAGCTGCAAAGTGACTTCCTGAAGGTCCATTATGAAATTCCTCTAATAGCTTGTCAACTTGATCAGGTCCAATACATCTTAAAAATATACCATTAAAATCTCTCCTATATAAAATACCATCAATGATAGCATAAGGAGTAGCTTGTACCCTGAAATACCTTCTTCCTGCCCTATCCAAACCTTTGGGGCATTGAACGGACTATAAATTATGCATCATCTTCTACACCTAGCTGGTTGTATAAGGGTTGGTACAGAGGCTGGTTCATTATTGTTTAGTACTATCCTCTTCATGTTCTTGATTGTGCTCTTCACTTTTAGCAAGCTATTCACATAAGCCCTTGCCTCTAATTAGCTTGGTCACTTTGATATCAACATCAAATTCCATAACTTTGGTTATCCAACCAGCCCTCTTATCATTTATATCTCTGTTTAATAAGAAACTCTTGACAGTGGGGTGAGCAACCTTTAGGTGAATTCTATTATTAGATAGCATGTGTCTAAATTTCTTGAGGCTCCTAACAACAATAAAAATATGTTTTTCCACAAAAGAATACTTTACCTTGTAGTCGTGCAATACTTGGCTGAAAAATGCCACTGGCTACTCTAAACCTTCATCATTTTGATGACATAACATTGTGGAAGTGGTGTCAGCTCCTCCAAAGTCATACAAAATAAAATCCCTCTAATAATTAGGATTAATGAGGGTAGGAGTAGCAGTGAGGGCTTCCTTAATCTGCTTGAAGCTTCCTTTTCCCTCCTTAGTCTAGATGAATGGTACATTCTTCTTCAACATGGTAGTGAGAGGTTGTAACAAAGCTGCAATGTTTGGAATAAGTCTCCTAACAAAGTTAATTCTACCAAGAAAGCTATACAAGCCTTTCTTATGTGCAAGCAGTGGTAAATCTAGAATGGCTAAAACTCTTTCAGGGTTAATAGAAATACCTTGTTTTGAAACAATATGGTCGAGAAGTTTACCTTCATGAATTAAAAATATGCACTTTTGGGAGTTCAATGAAACTCCAAACTCCCTGCACCTCTGAAAAATCTGCTTCAAGTGGTCAAAATGATCATTAGCATCTTTGGAAAAATAGTCATGTCATCTAAATATACCAGCACTATTCTGTTCATAAGGCCATGGAAGGCCATATCCATTGCCCTCTGAAAGGTTGCCCCTACATTGGACAAACCAAATTGCATTTTCTGATAGGCCATAGTACCCCACTTAGTTGTGAGTACAGTTTTATATTGGTCCTCTTCTTTGACTAGGATTTGGTTGTAGCCAGAGTAACCATCTAACAAGGAATACCTATCAGAACTTGAAATAGTTTGAAATATTTGTTCCATGGAAGGAAGAGGGTAGTGGTCTTTCAATGAGGCCTGATTTAGATCACGAAAATTGACACAAAGTTGGATTTCTCCATTCTTTTTTCTGACTGGGACCAAATTGGAAACCCATGAGGTATGCTTTATTGGGAATATGATACCGCTCTCTATTAGTTTATTCAACTCAGCCTTCATTAAATGTTCAAGTTTTGGATTGAGGGGTATTTTTTTTGCTTAACAGGCTTGGCATTAGGCCCTAATTTGATGGTATGCTAGGCCAAACTAGGATCAAACCCTCTTAAATCTTTGTATTGCCATGCACAAACATCAGAAATATCTTGACATAATTGAATAAATGACTGCTGCTCTTCTTTAGTATATACCTTTCCAAGTTTCAACAGCTTGTGCTTGAAAATTTCTATGGTTTCATAGTGTTCTTGCTTGACTGTCATGCTGTACTTGTCTTTTCTAAACTAATCATCTATGTTAAACATTGATTCTAATGTAACCAATCCCTTGGGCAGCTTATTGGACTTCAATTGTATAATCTAATCTTGAAATTGCTGCTGATATTTATGCTAATTATCAGCTATAAATTTAGCTTCTGCACTTAAAAAACTTAAAATCTACTCGTCACTATCAAACACTTGCTGGGAAACACTATTGTTATGTATAGAAGGCCTAACAACCACTTTGAAATACCACGCTATATTTCAATTTTCTGAATCTGATTAGGAATCTCAAATTGAGATCCGAGAGATGCAATCTTATCTGCATACTTATTTTGGTTTCTAGGAATCGAAATCAGATTAAAAGAATCAATAAAATCAATTGAATCCCATACTCTATGCTTGTATTTCTTGAGAAGGTCATTTTTAGTAACATTCAGATTCCTAACCTAATTAACAATCAATTCAGAATCACCATAAACTTGAATAGATTTGATACCTTTTTTCTGAGCCCAATCTAAACCATGGATTAGGGCCTCATATTCATCCACATTATTTGTGCAGCTGAAAGTAAACCTTAAGGATGCATAATATTTGTCCCTATCAGGTGAGATCAACACATTACCTACACCAGCACCTGTCTTGGTCCTCGATCCGTTAAAGTATAGCTTCCAAAGTTGATCCTCTTGTTGTTTTGACTAACTTTGTTTCTTAATCAGATTAGGAATTACTGCATCAGGTTCCTATATCATATAGATGCCTAATCCTACCTCATCCGCATGATGAAAAGGGTCACTTTCATGATCTTCAGTTGCCTAATCATCTAAGTTTATGTCTTCTATAGGTGCATTGGGATCTAGGCTCATGGGTTCATCCTGCTACCCGCGGGTGATGTATAGATTAGCATTTATTGGGTTGGGAACATAGGGCTCAATATGGTCATTTGCAAGTGGTTTAGGTTGTATGGTTACTTTTGTACCATACCTTGTTCTAAAGAACAAGCAGGACCAATCAAAGGATAGAAACCCACCTTTCTTGTGAACTCCCTAGACAGGCACAATGCAAAGTTAGGTGGCAGATCAATGACGTAAATGTCCTAATGGATGGAAAAAATAGGACAAGCATGCAATGTAAGTGGCAGATTTTTTATTATTCTAGCAGTACTAAGTGCAGACCCATCTAATTGAACTACTCCTTTTGCAAGGGGCTCATAAATCAATCCTAATGAATTAGCTACACTTTTGGGCATGACTAAACTACTTGCTTCTGAGTCTACCATGCAGTTATGAACAAGTTTATCACCAATAATGAGACTTAGATAGAAAGGAGGAGATTTTACCTCATTTACTGGCTATGAACTCTTGATTTCTGGGTTGTTTGCAAGTACAATTTTGGCCTTTTCTTGATTAAAATGTTCAGAAATTGAAAGTTTAGCCAATGCCTCTTGCAGCAAATTCTTCTGGCCAGGAATGCGTAAGACATCCATAACTAACATACTTACTGTAGCTTTCTTGAGATGATCAACTATGTTGAAAGAATAGGATTTACCTTTTGCTGTCCTTTTACAGTAGCATCATCAATCTGCCTTTGTGTAGACTGTTGTTGTACTTTTGGCTGATCCTTTACTAGTACAATTTTATCCTTTTGCAGAATTTGTACTTTTTGTTGTGGTACAAGGGTAGTTTGTGATGGAAAGACTTGATTTTTATTCTTCACGGGCTGTTGTTGTACCACTGTAGCTTGCTAGTTAATATCCGCAGCTCTCTGTTTTGATCTCGTGTTGGTTGAAACAATTGTACATTACTAATTTTGACCATGAAGGTAGTTTATACCACAAAAATCAAACTCTTGCCAATTCATTAAGGCCACATTAGCATTATTTTGCTAAGCTAAAACTTCACCAGAAACAGCTTCTGAACTTGCATAGCTATTCTGAACCAAGATTGTCTAATTTCTTATTCCATTCATGCACATAGCTTGATTATGTAATTGTTGACTAGGATAACACCAGTCACTATCTTGAGCCAAGTTATTCTGTGTGGGTACAAGCTCCCTCGAGGTGCTCACAGTATTTGGGTTGTAAGTTTGGAAGAGTTGAGGGTTGTAGTTTCTTCTCTGACCCTAAGGATTAGCCTGAAAAGGCTACCTAGACTGCTGATTGGATTGATACAAAGCTTGATAAGGCTTAGTTTCTTGGCCAATCTACTTTTTAATGTTAACAAATTCATTACCAAAAGTTTTATCCATGGACTAAATCATGCCTTGCAACTCTTGGATTTCTTGGAGATGAGCTGGGGTAGGGTTTTCCTGGGCTGCAGGCTGATGGGTTATTGCCGAAAAAGGTGGGACAGTAGCCAAAGGAGGCACTTCTATTGGCACAGATGGCTAGATTTTTAGGAAAATGGGTAAGGGAGGTCTCGGGGCCATTTTCCCTACTTGGATGAGGCAGTTTTCTTCTCTAACACCAACTTCAAAAGAATCTGGGAGGGTAGTTCCTCCCATAGACTGAATCATTATAGAAATTTCACTGTTCAAATCTTTATTAAGATAAAACAAAAATAGTAGGGTTTTTATCGTTGCGGGAATCCTATCCTAGGTTCTCTGAAATCGGTAATTGAAATCAGCCATGTGTTCGTGGGGTGCCCTTTTGATGGTGCTTAGCTGCTCTAGCAATGAGAGATGATTAGATTTGTCTTCAAAGTGCTTGTGCAATCCGTCTCCTAGTAGATCCCACAATGTTATTGAATTTTCAGCAAGTCCTCTTAACCACTGGAAGGATTTCCCTTTTAATGATGCAGCCAAAATTGTGATGGCCACATTTTCTTGGGTGACATTTTGTATGGAACAAAGGGTTGCCACATCGTGAATGTGCTCAGCAGCTGTAGTTTGATCTTCTCTAGTGAAATATGGAAGTCCTTAAAGGGCTACAACTATAATATCATCACGCTGAGCAAGTTGCAGTGGGTTGCCTCTGTTAAAAGTGGGAAATGCGTACTACCTAGCCATTATGGGTATTCGAACTATCAGCACCAGACTTCTACTTCTTCATGTTGAAGTTGGAGGTGTTGATTTTGATCTCCTTGTTGAATCGATTGCTCTGCTTGCTGATCTACCTCTCCTTCTTGGCAGGGACAACTATAAGTATTCAAAAGGTTTAGAATTGGATCTAGTTTTTATAAGCTGATAACACTAATCTACATGCAAGACCAGAGAAAATGAGTTGCTAGGTATACTGTAAAACCCTCCAAAGGTTGGAATACTACTGCATATACCATAACAATAGCTATGAGAGTACAAAACTTCTCTAAAATCACTCTCAAAGTCCCACCGGGTGTGCTAAAAACTATTGTCAATCAAGTTTGCACCTTGCTAAGCTCATAGAAACTTAGCTACCCGTTGAAACATGGAAACCCTCCTAGATTGTGGGTGATCTATTTCGAGAGGGAATCTCTAGAGTGAGTTGGTTCTCCTTATGATTTTCTTAATCTAATTGACTTGCAAGGAAAAAGGGATAGGAGGATATGCTGAAAAGAAATGAATTCTAGTCTAACCCTTAAGATTGAACCTCCTAACAGATCTTACTCACAAACAGATTATTGAACTTTGGCCTTCACAACACTATGATCATTTAACTCATAAATATTTCATATGAATGTCTGGTAGACACAATATGCAACCTAAATTAAATAAAGACTTTGCAAAAAAATCACAAGCTAAGACAAAACAAAGGATAAATATTGATCACAATGCAATATCAGACTAACTTGCAAATGATTGGACAAAATGTGAAGGAAAGCTACTGCTTAATAACTGAAGGAATAATGAGTACAATGAAAGATGAATACAACACTCTCAGTGTGAGAGGAAGACTCTGGTATCTTTGCACTCTGATCTCTATGAAAACTCTGACTGGAACTGGGACTGCTGAAAAAAAAGTATAACTCTGCCATATATGCTCTGAAATCAATCTCCCCCTGAAAGCTAGAAAAAAGCTCCTAAAAATAGATCTTAAAATCCATTTTCGAGCTAACAGAGAAAGCTAAAAATAAAGCTCCTCAACTGTTTCCAAACAACTGCCAAATCTGTCCAAAAGACTCTCTAATGTGACCCCACCAAAAATATGCTTTCCTCTGCCCATGAGATCTCAAATTTTCTCTTATCTGCCTCCAAATAAAAACAACTATATATATATATATTATTTGTCCTATTAGCCTAACTACCTAAAAATAGTTAAGTTTTAAAAGTAATTTATAAATGATTGCTTTAAAACTAACTTTACAATGCTTGGTAGTTTTATTGTATTCCCTATTCGATTTGATTTAGAAAAGCAAAACAAATCCCTATGGCTTATAATTTTTCCATTCATAGGTACAATGCTTGATTTTTCAACAAAAAAATCATAAAAATAATATCAAGGGATCATATGATATTTGCAAAAAATAAAGAGCCATGTTGGCTTATCTGCACACGAGTTGGTGATCTCCATGGTATGTAGACTTGTCTCACATCAAAAAGGATGATTGCATATTATTCTATGGCATGAAGTTCACCCTATCTTCAAGGACTATGGCATAGGATATGTTACAAGGTGACTCAAGTGTTTAAAAGCATTGGATAGTTTGAGGGAGCTATGCTCAATCTCACTAAGTCATAAGACTTAGGCACCATGTTTGTAATGACTTAATACCATCAAAGGTATTAATTTGAGCAACAAAAAATGAAAAGAATGTGACAAAATGTCAACATTCAATTAGGGCTTGATAAAACCCTAATAACAAAACATCACATACCCTATCTTATGAGGCTCATTTGCAACTTCACTTTTTTGACAACAAGAGTGCTGGCTAACAATGAAACCCTTAGGGCTTCAAGCTTGAAACATAGCATTTCTGGCATTTCCTGGGCTCGAACTTCATGAATCTACTACAGAAATGAAGCTAAAGGGTTTACTGATGCATATACACTCTTTTTCTTTGTTTCCTTTCATTTTTCTTTGAATCTCTAAGGTGAAAAGGCTCATGGAGCTGCAGTCTGCGTGCACTTTCTGATGAGCTCGTTTACTTTTGTTTCCTTGTCACTCTTTCTTCTGTATATTGGCTACCAATGAAACCCTACTGAGAAAGGAAAATGAAGCAAAAGAAAGAATATTTGCTCTGCACCTTCTTACACTACTTTCATATACAGGTAAGCTTCATTTTTATGACTATATTTTCATTTTCATAGCATCCTGTAGCTCCTAAGGGTTTGAAAAATTCATGGCCATATCTTCTCATTTCACTTTCTGTAGCTTTATTCTCTAAACAAAACAAAATGTGTTTTGAGTTATTTGAAGGAAAAAATATATTTTTCTGGCTGCAGCTATAGTTTTGAACCTTACCATCTGATATGTATTTGTTTTTGTGTCATGGGTTGTGGCTAGTAAGGTATACCTCTACATATTCTTCTCATTCCATTCTAGCCATTTGATGAAGGTCTACAATTTTCTCCATTTTAAGGTTTGAAACCCTAGTATTTGGATCACGAGAAGCTTCATTTCTACTTACCTATGCACATATACTTAATGTTTAAGATGCAAATTCTCCTATATCAAAGGAGTTGGACTCATACCATGCACCATTCAAAATGAGGACGTGGTTGTCTATGTCTTCATGACTTGAAATTACTATATATCTGCATTTCTGTATCTTGCATTTTCCACTTTGATCTATTTGCTGATAAGAACATACTCTTCTCATGGTTTGAAACCTTCATTTGGGCAGTGTATAAGATTGTATGGCTCTAATGATAAGGATGCAAATATAAGCTTTTCCTATGCACAAGATGTTATATCTCAGACATATATATCTCATTCCTGTAGCATATACATGTTGACATACAAGATGGTCATCAATTAACTGTCCTTTTGAATCTTTGTGGTTGATGAAATCTTTGATACACATAGACCTGAAATGGCTTGACAACTTGTCGCATACCTATGATGTCTCAAATAAAAGCATGATAACACTTTTGAATGATGACACCATGACATTATTTCTTCATCATACAAATGTATGAATTGATTATTGTTCACGACTTTATGTGATAAGATGCTTGTTGATCTGCAATGCTCTATTGACTAGCTATTCCAACTCACTGTTCCAGATGACATGCTTCTGATGGAAGATTGAAAAGATATCTCTATCATTTATGAACAAACTTTATTGACGAAGTGCTTTTATACTAGAATAGAATGTTGCACTTTCTACAAATTGGACATGAACAAATATATTTGACTTTTCTTGTTATTATGATAGTCACTTGGAATCATTAGGACTATCTCATGAATGAGATACTACCCCATGTGGACAGTGTAGCTCTTATTGTTCCATTGCCTTTCTTTTGTAGCACTATTTACTAGAACTTATTTGTCTCTCCATGATGCAATTGTTCTCATACTCTAAAAGTAATAGTTCCTTGTTTCAACATGAAAAAGAAATAGCAGCAAATGTTGTTCCAAGTTTTGTTGTTTACTTGATTTAGTCTATGTGATGCAATCTACATTCTATTCCACTATTGTGGCATGGCAACAGGCTGATCCATATATGCACTTATGATACTATTTATTCAAATCATGCATACAAATGATATATGTTTCTGATGTCATGCTATCATCAAATGATTATGTATTGTTGCCTCATATTATCCACTGGCAACTTCTGACATTCAACTAATGCAATGTACTTAGATGTTCTCATTTTTCTCTAATGCATAAAAATACCATGAAAGATATACAAGTGAAATACCTAAACTCCATTTTTCCAATAATACCTGAAATAATGATGACATCTGTACTGTGCATTGGATGTAGTCCCTTTAGTTCAGTTCATTTTTATGGTTACATTTTATTTCTTGAACTGTAATCATGACTATGTCCTGAAACAAAACTCAATGCATATGATTGCCTTTTTTATTCCATCAGTTGTCATGTAAATGTGAATAATGATTCTATCCTTTTCCATTCATCCCTTCTGAGATTAAGGGGAAGTAGCATACTAGGCTCAACTCTTGTGGGAGCCCACTTGACACTACATGCTAAATGTCTTCAATTAGCTACATGACTTATCCTATACCTGCACATGAAACAAATAGATTAGAATAGAACAATGAAGTTCCATGATTATTTCTTTCTCAGTTCCTTCTGCATGTGGATGATGATCATTGATCAATGCACTACAAACAAAGTATTATGCCTCTTTTGATAGGATATAGGGTTTTCATAACCGGAGCTCTAACAGGACCCTCCCACATTTTTGCAGGTTCATGTCGAAGATCAGGAGCAAGATAGGAGACAACTTCGAAGATTGACAACCCCTAAGGCAATGATGGCTATGACCTTCCTTTTCCTCTTCATTAGATGCATAGTATTTTCTTTATATCTGCATATGTTCAGCTATAACCCCCAGCTTGTGTTGGACATATGATATGTCATTATTTCTTTCAATGCAATGTTTATCCTTTTATGTATTTCATTGTGTAAATGAATAATTATTGTGATGAATGAAATACTTATCTCTCTTGAATGTTCTGCAATGCAATGAACGATCTAAAACCTTTTCCTCCCTTTTGAACAACTAAACTGCATTTAACACTGAAACATAATAACTATGCAACCAACTCATGTAATAGAATAATGTTAACCCTCACTCAAAAAAATGAATTTGTCACATCTACTCAACCAATTTTGAGCTGTGGTAAAAAATGGTAACAGATCCAAAATGCAGTTGAAACAAGATCTCTACTTGGTGAATACTTCATCTCTTATGAATGGTTTACAAACAATATTAGGAGTAATTAAATACATAGGATCTACAAGGTTAATGGTACCTTAATTTCCTAATAATTTCCATTAGTAATTTGATGTGGCCTAGGTATGTAATAATTTTCCCTCTCTATAATGGTATGAATTCCTAGGGTTTTTAGGTGTGTTAGCATGTATTCCCAGGACCAAGGTAAACCTATTTGGTAACCAGGTAAACCCTAGTTTTGTGTGAATTGCCCTTCTATTTGCAAACATGAGTCATACGTCAGCCCGTGGTGGTTAGATTAAACATGATTTATCCCAAGACATCATAGATTAGCTCCCAGATTTGTCTAAAAAGTATAAGCATGCCCACAGCATGGGGGAATTGACTAATAAGATTTATGATTTCCATGGGTACATCATGGATGCAATTTTTCTAGTAGAGGGGTGGGAATTGTTTGAATTTGGTTATTACTGCTCCTCCCAAGATAGGCCTATTTCAAATATCTAGTGGTTAGATTTAGGCAAGCTAGTGGTTTGTAATGTTTTTTTTATCAATGTTGACCTAGTCCAACCAGTCTACAGAATCTATGATCTAAACACTCAAATCTTGTCAAACTATGAAGGGAAAAAATATTTTACTTATGCAAAGAATTTATTATAGAGGTATTTAATTTGAATCCCTTGAAAAATATTGAAATTAACTTTAAATAACTAAATAAACAATACAACAGAAATATGGACATATCTGGATTGCCTCTTCACAAGCCAAGGAGCTTGGGGAATCATGTCAAACTTGGTGATCATGAGATAGATCCTTATAGGTCTGGCATGTTTGAGGATTATTTTGTAAAGACATACTATGCCCTATGTCAAGTGTTTGGGTTGGATTTTATCCCTTTGATACTAATTCCCCTATTAGTAATAATTGTGGACATCCAAGATAGATTTTAGAATAGGAAGTTTGACTATGCCACAATTTATTTGGCTAACTAAATTCATAAGTATTTAGTTGCATACAGACAGTCTAGTAAAACCCTGTACTTGAAAGATATTCCTTGCTATGTCACATATTGTTGCATTGTGGTAAGAATTATTGGTGTGAAGAATTGCAAATATAGCGTTAGACTAAAGATAATGATCCCATGCATGTTCAGGGAAGAGTTCATCTGTGGGACTCATATTTTAACAATGCAAATTATTTGGTTTTTGAAGAGCATTTTGTTCAAAGGATCTTGGGATTACCAGTGCATGAGAAGCCAAGACATTCAAAGGAAATCATGGATTTCCTAAGGCCATATGAGAGAAAACCTAATGGTGTTGTGGATCATAATCAAGGTGCCCAGTTTTTATATCCAGAGGGGACATGGATTAGGGTATATAGAGAAATGTTAAGCCTCATCTCTTGCCCATGAAAGTGCCTTACAGAATTGCATTTCTAGAAATTATGTGGAAAATGAATAAGTCAGACAAAACTCATTTGAGGTTGAATACAAATAAATCTTTTCTTCCTACAAAGATTTCATTTTCTAGTTTTCTAGTTATTGCTAAAGAAGGCCTAGAGGTATATTTATCAAAGTTACAAGAATACAGATTGAAAGTTCCTAACCAAAGGAATTATGACCCCAAGAATTTCATTAACATAATAAGGAAGGAAAAGCATAGGTCATAGTTTGAACATTGTTTTTATGATAAATAGGATTTGATGATAAATTGTCTTTCTGATAATGAAGTAAAGCAAAGAAGAGATGATTGGATTCTCATTGGCTTGGGAGAAAGATAGAGGAAGCTTAAAAACTTTGAGTACCCTGGAGATTTCAAGGAAGTATCTGATCCCTTTCTTAGGATGTAGAGAATGCTTGAGCATGTAGAAGAGATCAAACTTATGGTCAAGAAGAAAACTGGTAAACCATAGTCACCTGGGAAATTGTATCCACAAGAGGAGGAAGTTGAAGAGTTATCTTGTCCACAAACCAAATAATTGGCAGAAGAAGCATGGAGGGAGTTGCTTGTTCCTAAACAACTTATTATAGATCAACCTTTGGTTGATCACTCTTTAAGAAACCCCTCCTGAAAAAAGATATAAAATCCTGGCGAATCTTCCATTTTTTTGGAAAAAAATATTAATTTCTATTGGCAAATCTTTCCTTTTTTTGAAAAAAAATTTAATTTTATTGGCAATTTTTTTAAATCACTAGAAATTTGTAGAAAATCCTGGCGAATCTTGATAAAAAATAGGAAAATTCATTAATTACCATGGAAAATTATTCCTAAAAACAAATTAAATTCCTATGGAAAAGTAAAGGCCTAAAGGTGGCAATGATTGACTAGTTTAAGGTGTAGTGCTCATGTCGATAATTCCTTAATTCCTTAATATTTTAAATAAAACATTGAATATTTTAAATTGGCCCTAAATTATTTTTCACCACCATTAATTTTATCTATAATCTAATGGTTTTGGTTCTATTCCATTGACCAAAATGTATCCATGGAACTCTAATGCCCATGGGGCCTAAAATTGCTTTTTGGATGTTGATCTTAATGAATATCAATGGCCCAAAAGCAATTTTGGGCCGCATGGGCATTGGAGCTCCATGGGTACATTTTGGCCCACGAAATTTAACCCTAGTTGTTAGATTATAAATTGAGATCAATTGCCCAAATAGAATTTTAAACTTGATGGGCATTGGATCTCCATGGGTACATTTTAATCCATGGAATACAACTGTAGTTGTTAGATTATAAATAAAATCAATGATGGTGATTAAAAATTGGTGATATGTCCCTAAGGTAACCAATAATTATATAATATTATTATTGAATTAATTTCATTTTCTACTAAAACTTATAAAATTGAGGCAAATCTGATCTAATTAGGGATCGAATATTGTGGCAAATTTTTGAGTTTAAAATTTTAATAAAATAAATATTCTGGCGATTTAACTAGGACCAAAATAAAATTTTGTAAAAATGTGGCAATTTAGGTCACCTTATAGCTTGTACTATTAGCACAATTTTGAATCCCCAATTTCAACTATTATCCAATTGGTGAATATTAGCCACTAAAAAAATCAATGGTTCAGGAGATCTAGCTCAACCTTGATGAGGTTCAACAAATTTTCAAATTACCAAATAGAAACAAAATTCAAATGGTTTCTCTAACTAGAACTCTGCGAAGTCTAGTAGAGATTAATGTAGTAGTGCAGGATGTTAGAACACTGGCTTGTAGAGATATCCTATTTGATGATAAGTGTGTTAAATCAAAGGAATTCAAAGTTCTACTGACAAAGAAGAAATTAGAGATATATTTGTAGACATTAAATGAAGAGAAGTGAAAGGTCAGTGAGGAAGAAAAGATGGAGGTAGCTCAAAGGTTTTTAAACAAAATTGACATGGATGTGAGCAATATCACCCCTGAGGAAGGAAGGAGATTGGTGAAAGAAAGTGGATTTTTCCTTCTACCAGGATGGGACATTTCATCAACCATTTCTATAGATACCATCAGAAGCTAGGACCACATTGAAGTTGAGGTAATGATAAAGGATCAAGCCAAGGAATTATTTGGGAAAGCTTTCAATGCTAATCATGAAGCCTTGGCAATTTGGGAAATGGATCCAAATGAAAACAAACCTCAAGTGGTGAAATATTTTAATGAGGTCACTAGGAAATTAATTGTGAGGAGGTTATCTAATACTTCTGCCCCTTAGGCTGCATTATTGGTGGTAAATATAGCTAGGTTCAGTGAGGCTATAGCAAGAAAACTACACGTAGATTTTGATAAGTAGAAGGAGGACTATGTGAAGTTGTTGCATGAATATAATAAACCCATGGCACTCATTCCTCTTGTAGAAATTGAAATGGGGTCACTAACCTCTACATTTAGTCTTAAGGGATCATCTAGACACGAAGGGGATTCTATTGTTGTTACTGAATTACAAGAGAAGTTAAGGAGAAGAAACAATATGATTGACAAAATTAAGGAAGATAATAGAAATGAACAATATTTTTTTATAAGTAATTTCTTGTGTCACCAAATGAGTAAAGTACTGCATAGATTTGAAGATCCTTGGATTTTCTATAACAATTTAGAAAGGGCTCTTGATAGCCACATCACCAAGTGAGGTCTAGAGGAAATCTTGAGTACATGGACTCTTAAGATCTAGTGGTCAATCACATCTACAATAGTGCTATCTTGGATCCTGATGTGATAAATGGAGTGAGAGGTACGTATGAAGTCAATGCTTTTCTAAATGAGATATCTTCTTTTCAAAATAAACTTGATGTGGTATTAAAGGATAAACTAAATATTTTCAAATCTCTTGAAAAATGTTCCATGCTACCAGTACTTGCAAATGATGGCATAAAAAAATCACTATTTGAGTAGGAAGTAGATTTTAACAATATTATTCCTCCTTTAGTCAAATCAATTGCTACTGTAGGTGAGATTGATCATGTACATTGCAACAAAAAGTTGGAAAGATTACTCAAATTAGAATATCGCCTCAATAGTTTCATAAAGGAAACAAAAGTGATACTAGATGCCAAGTATGCAACCCACATCAACAAAGTAAAAAATGTTTTAAAACACAACTAGACATCAAAACAAGAGTATGCTATATGGGTACAAAGGTACATTGTGTGATCAAGGGTCTGTGGCATCATTAGTACTTTTGAAATCTTTTTGAAGATGATATGTTGTTTAGTTGATATGTGCTGACATTTTGAGGGGCATGTTTGATGATCTAAGGAGCAATTATGGAAATGCAGAGGATAAGAAACCAAGCCTGAGGTAGATGTTTCACCATTTTTTTACAAAAAGACATCATGTTTTCACTTTAAGGCATATATCTTCAATTTCAGTATATTGCGGTAGTTGATTATTTTTCCATTTTTAGAACGACATCCATTTTTGTCAATGGATTTTTGGTTTTTTTTTTCTCCAATTGTGTACTTTTAGAAGCATAGAAATAGAGGAGCCTTCCTTAGGATTGGGAAGATTCAAAAATTAGGTTTCTTAGTTCTTCTATCCATGTTGGTTTTGAGGAGAAAAGTTTATTAATTGTAGATAGAAAGTTTGGTCTGCTATGGTAGCCTACTCGCTTCTTCACCCTCCTCAAGTGACTAGGACCTATAGTAGCCTTCTCTTCACTGCTAGGCCTCTACAACTACCTATGTCTACTTAGTTTGAGATGAGGGAAGTTGCTAATTTACAGTGGCCAACTCTTATTGATGGAGTCAAAGAAGATAGGTAGGCATCACCTTTCTTCTTATTCACCTCTACCTTCTTAGTGAGCAGCAGTTGCTAACTTAGCTTTGGTAGGTGAAGAATATGAGACTTGGGTGGTCCTAAAGTGCTCAACTATCCAATCCCCATCATCATGATAGCAAGAAGTGGGTTTTAGTTTTGAAAATTGCGTTAAGGTTGTTCCAAAGGCACATGCTTTCTGCTCTTCATAGGAAAATAATGTTTAAGCATGTGTCACTCTTTGATAGATTGTAAGAATCTCCCTTATTTTATAAATTGGGTGTGCTTCGTATGAAAAAGGGTTGGAAAATCTTTGGGATATGGTAGTTTTTCTTTCTATAGTTTGAATCTAAAAAATATCAGAATAGGTTCATTTTATAGGAGTCCGGTATAATGTATTTTCTGTGACTAAATATGATAACAAAATGTAAGTTTTGTGCATCTCATCTCCAATTTGTATTGTAAATTGCATTTGAGAATTAATAATCACGAATTCTTTATTTCTCTCATGGCACATTTGTTGTTATGTACTATTGTTGTGTATTAGTTTTTAATCAAGGAGTGGAGTAATTATTTTACATAGAGTAGTAAATTCATTTACAAATGAATGTATAACTAAGTACAAGATGCAGATTATTTGTCATTATTAGGTCAATGTTAATGTTGAGACATTAATATCTTTTAAAGGTAAATTGATTATTATTTTCTGTTATGTCAGAAAAAGTAACCTTGGGGGCTTTTTCCTCTTAAGGTTTAGCTCCCAATTCCTTTAGAATGCATTTAGGACATCTTGCATGTTAATTTGACATCCTGATGAGAAAACCCTAAAGTTTCATGGCAAATGGGACTCAAGTGATGCACTTAACATAAATCCTGCCTGAAATAGGGGGGAGGACTTGGACACATGCACCCTAGTCCTACCCTATTTTAGGTCAGGACCAATTTCAAAGTGTCATTTTATGACTGTTATTTAGGTCCTATGCCGACGGTAAGTTTGAATTATGAAATTCTTAGCAGGAATCTTTGTAGTTGCATATATAAGCATGATTAGTGATTCATTTGTAAACTAGATGGCATTTTTTTTTCATGAGATTATGTGAAAGTGATTCAAAGCATTCATTGTGTTGCAGAGAAGAATTTTATGTTATTATTGTGTTTGTATTTGTAGATTTGGCATCCATGTCCTCATGGCATGAAGAGCATCTTCCTTCCATGAGATCCTCACTACAAGGTGATATCAATTATGTTTTCTATCATTTATCATTTAGATTGTGCCTCTATCCCATAGGGATACGCACTCTTTATCTAACAATGGTATTCAAAAGACTTGAATGTCTCTCCAGGGCTTGACTGAGGCAAACCTCTAAACACCACAACCCCTAACCCATTTTTTTGTGATTGCAAGTTATAGGCTGTGAAAGCCAAAAATTGGAGTTGTAGGAGAGCAGTGTAGACTGTTGGAATTGCAGATCAAATAAGGAAACATGGCCCTAGACTCGGATTCCCACTCATTAGTCCTCTGGATCCTGTAACAGGAAAATCTCTGAAACAGTAGGAATAGGTTGCAGAGAAGGTTTCTAGATCTCGACAAAAACTGTGGCATTGGACAAGGGTACCCACTCATTAGTCCCCAACTTTTCCATTTTCTGAACGTTAAAATCTGGTATGCATTTGATTGTCATTTGATATCTCTGTATGCGATCATTTTCCGTAATTTGTCTGTTTGTTCACGAATTCATATAATTATGGTTTTGAGCATATTTGGGCTTAATTGAACAACAAAATCATACAATTCCAATCTTCCCCTATGTTCCAAGTGATAGGAGATCTATAGTAGACTTTCTACTCAATTGAATGTCCTTGAATGTTTAGTGGTGAAAGGAGGATCAACACAAACCATCAAAAACAAACCCTCTTCATATTTTACCCTAAACAGTTTCTAGTGAAACATCATTGTAGAGAAAATATAGTGTGTCGACTCTATTTTTCCCAGGAGAGACATGGTCTTAGATCTAACTTATCCCCCAACCACAAATATATACTTTAAAATGAGAAATCCATGTATAAAATATATTGTTGGTAATATTTATTGTCTTCACACCGAGTTTTAGAGTTTATAAGGAAATGATCGTAATGGGTTTAATCAATCTTTGTTTTCTTTATATAATAAGTATGAATTTCAAAATCTATTGAACATTGTTGCATTAATGTTTTTATCATCTAGGTACAGTGTTAAAGGGGTACCCACCAAGGCATTACAGAGCCTAAAGTGCAGAGGAGAAATAGTACACCACATGTCTCCTGTTCATTGGCCAACTTCTATAGAAGTCTTAATCATAAGTCTGAGTATCCTTTAGAGACTAGTGAGGTATATTTTAGGGAACCAACACCTTGGACAAGGACTCAAGCTTGAAGAAGGACTAGATGGAAAATATGGTGAGCTCGGTGAAGGTAATGCAATAGGACTTGAGCTTCCGCTAAGGACAATAGAAGATGGAATATCTTATTCCACATCAATATTTTTTTTTCTTGATTCAAATTTCCATTCCATTGCCAAGCTTAATTTTGGAAATAATAACATCTTGACTAACAATCAACGTCTTAGATATTGGATTCTACAATTAGTAACCCTTTGTCTCCTCACTATAGCTAATGAAAATGCACTTCTCACTCTTATCATCAATTTTTTGTCTTTTTTATTCAGCTATGTGAGCATAAGCAATGCATCAAAAAACATTAAGATGTGATTCACCAAGTTTCTACCACACCGTGCCTCATAAGGTGTCATATTTCTTACACTTTTTGTTGGACATCTATTCAACAAATAGGTAGATGTAGCAACAAATTCATCCGAAAAAGTATCTGGTAAACCCTTGCCTTTTTATAATGCTTCTAGCAATCTCCACAATAGTGTAGTTTTTGCATTTGGCAACTCCATTTTGTTGAGGGGTGTAGCTAGAAGTCAATTGCCTTTAAATTCCAGTATTTTTACAAAAATATTGAAATTCGTTAGAGGTGAATTCTCCCCCTCTATAGATATACATAGGATTTTGATAGGACAATCAGTTTGTTTGTCCACACTAGCCTTAAATTGTTGAAATTTATTAAAGGCTTCTAATTTTTCTTTGATGAAATAAACCCAAGTTCTCCTATTAAATCATCCACAAAAGTGAAAAAAATCTATTTTTATTGAGAAACAAAGTCTGTACTAGAGCACAAATATCAACATCTACCAATTCAAGTGGTACTTTTGCTCTCCAAGTTCTTCTTGTCAAAAAGGAATCTTGATGTTGCTTGTGAACAATGCAACCTTTGTAAATTTGATCATCTTGTTTGATAAGTGGAAGTCCTCACACCATTTTATTCTAAAAAGGAAATTTTATTCCTCTAAAATTTAAACTTCCATATCTTATATGCCATAACAAGACTCATCCATAAAAGAAGTATTAAGAAATTGAGTTTCACTATATGCAAGTCTTAGAGGGAATATCTTATTTTGTAGCATGCCAACCTTCACTACTATCTGATTACTCTTTTTTTGTCATACATAACACATTCATTGTAATCAAATGTTGCAGAATATCCCTTTTTAATGAGTTGTCTAATGCTTTACAAATTGCATGTCAACTCGGGCACATACAAGACATCACGAATGTACCTTTTTTGACCTTGTTTTGTTTTGGTTGCAATTGTTCCCTTACCTCTAACTTCAACTTCCTTGTCATCACTAAGCCACACTTGGGTTTTAATTGACTCATCCATATTTACAAAGATATTTTTATTCCCTATCATGTGACTACTGCATCCACTATCAAGAACCCCTACATTTTTAGAATCTTCCTTTGTAGTATTACATGCAAAAAATAATTTTTTTTTCTATTCATCTTTTTCTTTAGAAAAGTTTGCACGTTGTTTGTTCTTTTTCCAATACAATTGTTCATAATAGCCATTTTTTTGCAATAATGACACTAAACATGTGACTTGTCATGGTTTTGATTGCCTCTTTCATTATCATTGAAATTTCTTCCTTTATCATAACTATTATAACCTCTACCATGTCCATTGTTAGTTCCTCTACTAAAATTACTAGTTCATCCTCTTCCTCTAAACCTTCCTTTTCCATTATAAGATCCCTCTTTTGATCCTTTTTGGGATTGTTTCTTGAGATACTTATCTTTGTTTCAAAGGCATGTTCAATTAATTTTTTAGTAGACCTATTCATTCTTTGCTCATGGGTTTGAAGTATTCACAGATAGGAGACATCTCAAAAAAAAAATCTACAATCTTTTGATTAGATAAATTTTCTCCATAAGTTATGATATGATTAACCAAACTCATCACACCGGTAAAAAACTCCTACATAGGTTCAAAATATTTCATGAATATGTTTTCAAAATCTTTTCAAAGCATTTGAAGTTTAATTGTTTTCACTTTCTTAGTTCCCTGATATGCATCCTGCAATGAATCCCATGCTTGTTTTGATTTTGTAGTTGTAGCTATATGTGGGAAAATAGATTCATGTACAACCTATTGAATTATGAAGAGGGCATTTAAATCTCTTTTTCTATTCTTCTTTAATGAATGACATGCTTGTTTTGATTTTGCAGTTGTAGCTATATGTGGGAAAATAGATTGATATACAGCCTATTGAATTATGAAGAGGGCAATTGAATCTCTTTTTCTATTCTTCTTTAATTGAGCATCTACAAGCTTAGTATAACCACATTCAATTAACTCCCACAAATTTTGTGAAATGAGCAGGGTTTTCATTTTTATACTTCAAAAATCATAGTTTTCTGCTTTGAGCACAAGTGTTTGAGGCTGGAATAGATGTAAACTACTATTGGCTACCATATTTTTGAAAAAAAAATAAGAATTTCAACTAACCTTGACTCATCACAAACTTTGAATTTTTTTAATTTTACCTTCTCCAGATAAAATTCACCACCTAGAATAAATTCTAACCTCTCTGCTGAGAATAAAACTATTCACCTAGAAACAACTAACTACTCTAATACTATAAGTTGGTTTTGGAAGATAAGATCAATAACAAAACTAAACATTTCTCATGATAAAACAATACAAATTAAGGAAATAGTTATACAAACATGTATTTAAAATGCTGCAACAATATGAAATTTTCATTAATAAAAATATGATACAAATAGATTAAAAATTATGATCTCCTTCCAAACAAAAATACTAGTTCAAAATACCTTATATGGCAGCTGGCATATAGTTTGAATAGAACAAACAAATTTCTTAGAAAAGAAAAACAAACCTACAGGTAATAATGCACTCCACCTAGCCCACCAAAATTAGAAGAAGCCAAATAAAATGATAAGAACAATTCCATAATATAAAATGAAAATTATGTAGCATTCTACACTGGTTGAAGAGCAAACAACATACTGCGATGGAAGCCCCAAAAATAATGTTAGAGCAATGTCAAAGATAGCCAACAACTAGAAAAACAAGGAAACACCAATGTATTTACAAGAGAGGGGAAAAGAAAGACAACTAGAAACCAAAAATGGTTGGTGGGAAATATGTGGCACCCAAATAATGTGGTGACCACTTCTTAAGTATTAACACCTTCAGGCTTTTGCTAAGAAATCAAATACAAACTATACATTCCCTTGTTCCATGAAGAATTTGATGAAATGAGAACATCGAACCAATAGAAAGGATGGATGCTTCTACGGTTGTTCAATAATCTGAGACATGGTAACCTTAATGACATAAAAGTCCTAAAGAAAAGCCTGACAAAGAAATTACAGGAACAAAAACTCCTCTCATAAACCATAAGAGAGCAGGGGATCCCTACTATTGAAGGGACTCTGCAACAATGTTACCTCCATACTTCATAATAGTTCTGCTAACACAGTCGTGGATGCCATGACAACCTTAGGAACCAACACTTTAACCTTGAAAACAACCCGTAGTCATCACAGACAATTTATCTGCACATGCATACCTTTATTTGGTGCTCTTGGCTGTTTTACATATAAATATTTTACTAGAATACTGCTAGAAATATAAACACTACCTTTGAATTCCCTCTAGCGAGCACACAGTTTCATCAATTATCGATATTGATGATGATGTGATATCAGGCGGAGGACGGTGATCATACACAGGTACAGGAAACTCTAGAGGAACATGAGGCAACTCAACTCCCCTTTTCAATATGTCCACCACTTGTTCCATCCGCAATCTGGTATTTGGATCGGGATGCGAACACAACAATCCTACTTTCATAAGTCGTTCCATTTCCTCCTCATTGAAATTACCACCCAGTTTCTTATCTGCTGCATCAAGAATCCTGTGCTGGCCATACAAGTGCCAAACCCATTCCACCACTCTAGAATTGTATTCATTCAAGTTCTCGTCTGTCGGTCGCCTTCCACATCCAATTTCCAAAGCAAGTGCTCCAAAGCTAAAAACGTCAGACTCTCGAGTGGCCTTTCCTGTTGTTACGGATTCTGGTGCAATATATCCCATTGTTCCTGCTACCACTGTGGTATGACCTCCCTTTTCTCGTTTCACTGCTCTAGCAAGCCCAAAATCCCCTAGTTTTGCTTTGAAATTTGAATCCAGCATGACATTGCTGGCCTTTATGTCTCTGTGTATAACACTTTCATGCCGATCGTCATGAAGATAAACCAGAGAGGAGGCCACATCAGAGGCTATACTGTATCTTTGATCCCAGTTTAGAGCAGGCTCTACTTTCTCGAATAGATACTTGTCAAGGCTACCATTTGAGAGCAATTCGTAAACCAGAAGAAAATCATCTTTTCGATGGCACCACCCTAAAAACCGGACAAGATTGTGGTGTGTAAGTTTACTGTTTATTATCACTTCTGATACGTACTGATTCTTACCTTGCTCGGCTGTTGGAGATACTCTTTTTACAGCCACAGTTTCGTTTGTGTCGGGAAAAGTGCCTCTGTATACCCATCCGAAACCGCCGCATCCAATCTTTTGAGCATCGCTGAAGTTGTTGGTAGCCGCGATGAGATCAGCATACAAAAACTTATGAGCACATTGAACAGCCCTGCCAAGCCATTCGTCTAGCTTCTCATCACTTTCTTCATCTTTTGTTTGAGATTCTCTGACGCTACCCTCGCCTTTGCGCTGGTTTATTCTAGCGTTGATATACAGCATGCCTCTAACGAAGATTAAACCGCATATAAGAATGAAACAAGACAAGAGAGATGTCAAGATAACTGTTTTTTCAGAATAATTTCTTTTTGTCCCTTGATCAGAAGAATTCCTTGTTGTCCCTTGACCTGTTGGGGCAGAGATGTTCCATGAATATTGACTCGAAAAATTCCAAACATGTACAGTGTGAGTTTCTATTTGCATTCCAGTGGACGCTGAAAACCCAACCTTGACGTTCTCGGGAAGAAACTTTCGTAGGTCGATATCATGGACCAAGATTGGGCTCTTCGGTTTAGAAACAGCAGCAGGAGAATTAGGGTTTAGAAACACTCGAAGCTGCGCCACCGTGCCATCATAATCCACCCATGCATCCCATTTTTCTCCATTGTTGAGAGTACCGTCCTTCCCGAATAGGCTATATACAGAAACGGTTTTGTTGGATATCTGGCTATTGACGTCAATTCCCACATGGTTATCATCCGGATCATAAGGTTGATTCTGGAATGTGTCGAACTCCACAGCAACAATCTGAGTCTCTGAACTTGTATCTGATCCGGGTTTAAAGAGACCGAGCCATTCTCCCCCAACAGCCTCAGAAGATTGAAAAGCAGAAGGTGCAAGGAAGAAGGCCAGTCCATCTCCAGTCCCATCATGATCATTAACCTTAGCGATATTGAATTGGAAATGCGTAGAGAAACTTGCCACAGCTTCAGAAGAATTATCCCACAACGGAATTATATCCGTATAGGTTGCCCACCCGAGGCTCGGTTCCCTGCTGGAATTGGTAAGCTCAATTACTTCGTTATAAAAGGAAGCATCGGAGGACAGCTGGACACCCGTTTTGGAAGGGAAATTAAAGCTGATAGATCCTTCATATGCCCCGTAACTGAAACAAGAGTAAGAAATGAAGAAGAAGAAGAAGAAGAATAGGGCCAGCGAAATTTGTTGGAGACTGTCCATTTGAACCAGCGTCTTGTACAAATGGATAACTTATCCATCTTGTTATAAGAATCCCAGGCCGGCATTGACTTGTACATCCATTAAAAAATATGTAGCACATCCATTAAAAAATATAAACCATGGATCGGAATCTGGATATCTGTTTGCCGACGAATTTTACATAAAAGCTTTTCTATCCGCCCAATAACTGAAAGAAAAGTCTTTATACGTTTCTTCTTGTCCTCGAGAGATGATAGACCAGTCCAACAAGAATAAAATTCAAGCAGGCTACTTAGACGAGGGAAAAGGCAGCCTTATCGATGAATCTCACGATGAGATCAGCGTTGAACTCAATGAATTGAAAGCATAATTTGCAACGAGGCAAATCTGGTTGATGAGAAACCAATGAAAATATAGATTAAAAATAAATAAATAAATTGGACCGGCTGAATTTAAAGGAGTTAACCCATTTACTGTTGTCTTATATAAATGGATAACTTATTCCAGCCATGACCAATTCCCGGCGGATTTACTTGACTTACATGAACAAATTTAATCAGTCTCACAACTTGCTTAGTCTTTTAGCTGAAAGAAAAAACGAAAAAAACAAACAAAAGAGACGGATTATTTGTATTTTAATTGATTAAAAAAAAAGACACAAAAGAGTGGGGTTCATCGAATTGAATCTTATCCTACGTGACCTTTTTTATTGGTTTAAGATAAACAAGTTTGAATTAGAATTAAGGAACTTAGATCAACATGTGTTACGACACTAAATGAAAAAAAAAAGTCTTATCAAAGCATTTATATAAATTAAATGCTTAATCTAGATAGATATGTTAAAATGGTTAGACTTTAAGGACAATATTAAGAGGGATTTAGTTTTAATAGTGAAAAGAGCAAATTCCTTATATTTCTTTTTTGTTTTGGATTTATTTTGGGTTGTGTCTTCCTAATGTAATGACTAGTGTAATCAATGTATATTTGAATAGAAATTAACAAATAACCTTTTCTTAGCTTCATTCAATCTCCATATATCTTAAGGGTTGTAACCTGATCTATAATCTCCATTGTTGATCATCTTGGTTTAGATTCATGGGTCTAGAATTGACTTGGATCATTTTTGTGGTGCCCATGGATCTGATCATCGAACATTTAAAGTTAAATTTCTTAAATTGGTTCTTGTTAGTGTATATTTTACCTCACATGGGTAAATAAGCATGTCGTAAGGCTACTTTTGCGGCTTGTGTGGTGACTTGGAGAGTTTGACAAAACTCTCCACTTGATGTTTTGTCACTCTTACACCACTTGGTGGAAACCTTCTTCCACCTCTTGTTGAGTATTGAAGTCGACTTCTAAGTCTACTCAACCTCTCTCATCTATATGTACTTGCTATTGTGCATAGTTTATCTATTGCAATTTTATTGCTTTCACTCTATTTTTGTGACCAACTATTGCTTAGTCGATTCTGGCTTCTTTCAATTCCTTGTCCCCCTCCCTTGCTAGTCAACACGAACTAAACTCAAATTATTTCAAATCGCATGCTAGTGTGGTGTATATAAAGATGTGCCTTAATTCATTTTTTTAAATCTTGATCTAGATCGAAGAGCATTCATGATACATACATAGAGATCATTACTAAAACATAAAAATTACATCATATTCTTACTTCATCTTAGGCATACTACATGCTTTCCTACTATCTTCAATATTTTTCATAGTTGTTAGATTGATTTTCTTAGAGGCTTGACCAAAGTAGAATAAACCCTTGTCTATTAGTTTCCATATGGCATCTCTTGATGCCACTCCAATTTAGACATAGGTAAATCTCGAAAATCCATAGAAGCAAAAGGATTGGTAAAATGGGAAAGCCAAGGATGAAGGAAAGACATGATAGCATAAGAAAACCTGAAACTCCAGTCAAGGCTAGAAAGTGACCTAAATTAAATCAATTGAAAGGGGGAAATTAATAAGAACTTGATTAGAATAATCAAGAAAATTGGGGTAGAACAATAAAGGGAATGGAACCAAAACCTAAAATTAGCCTTATGGGTTTATCAGATCACCCCAAAGAAAATAATCAAGACCTCCCCATATGGACAAATGTATGGCAAGGATGTTATTTTGCTAATGTCAATAGAACTCCTAGCTCTACAATTGATTGTGCAACTAGCAATAGAAGAAAATGGAGCTATGGAAAGTTAGGATGGTTGAACTATTAAAATTAGAGAAGAGGGAATCTACTAAGGATTTGATGGCCTAACATTAATTGATAGTCAAATGTTTGTTTGACAAGCGCTCCTCAGAGCCCAATTTTAAGGTAGGATGCTCTATGCTCAAATGGGGAGAAAGAGCAACTAAACTAGGGCAACATTCAAAATTTGATTCCTTATAGAATGGCTCATACACAACTAAAGCATGTAAAGATTATAACTATTTCAACCTTACGGATGAAGTGGGACAGCTCCTCAATATATCCATCAATAGGATATACCTTCAACATCACAAATAAGGTATACAATGCTCTTGATGCACATATATATGATAGTTTACTTTTAGTTGTGTGTTTCACATTCTTTTGGAGGTTTTTCATTGCTCTTTTTATGGTCTTTTGACAATGTGGGCATTGTTTTATTTTAAATTTTCCCATGAAAATTTGAAATCTTTGTAATAGAAATAAACATGAAGTGTCCGATAGGTTTTTCCAAGTACAATTCACAATATTCTATAAAATAGTCCCTTAAGCATTGGGGACCATGCCACCTACTTCACATCCTTTACTATTTCAGGGGACCGTGCCACCTACAAGCTCTATTCCAGGCCAACATTGACTTAGCTAATAGTAGGCCAGCATTGACTTGGATTAGATTATGGATATCTGTTTGCAAGCAAATTGAACATAAGAGTTTCTGCATGTGCCGAATAACTAACATAAAAGTAAATAATTAAAAATAAATAAATAAATTGGGTGAGTTGATAAGCCATTTACTATTGTCTTATATAAATGGATAATTTACTCCAAAGAAGGACTAATTCCCAATGGATTTAGTTGAGTTACATGAACAAATTTAATCAGTCTCACCATGTGTTTAGTCTTTTAGCTAAAAGAAAAAACTAACAAAAGAAACAAAAGAGATGGGTTTATTATATTTTAAATGATTTTAAAAAAAAGCCACCAAAGAGTGGGGAAGGACAATATTCAAGTGGGGAAGGAAAATATTCAAATGTTGGCTAAGGGGTGTAGCTTTAATGGTGAAAAGAGCACATGTTAGGAACTACATGCAGAAGATATCAATTAAATGCAAATAAAGATGAATCAGATGAATGAAAATACACAGAAATAATAACAGTGAGAGACAATTTTTAATGTGGTTTACACAAACTCAGGCTACATCCACCAATATAGAGTCCAATATTATTATCTAGTAAATCAAACTAATTACAACCAACAATCCTTGCAACTCAATACCATTGCAAATGCTACAATACAATATCAACAGAAACCCTAACCCTTAGCCATTTTTATCAAGACTTATGTTGGTTACAAAATAGGTTTTTTTATGTCAGCTAATAGAAAAAATAACTCCCAATGCCTTTATAAAAGTGGGTTAAATTTAACCTCTGAGTCTGATTAGGCTCCATATAACAATAGCACACTCTACACATTTCTTCTTTGTTTTGGATCTATTTTGGGTAGTGTGTCCCTAATGTATTGACTAGTGTGTAATTGATGTATATTTATGTATAAATTAACAAACAACATTTTCATAGCCTCATTCCATCTCCATATATCTCAAGGGTTCTAACATGATCTATAATCTCCAGTGTTGATTATCTTGGTTTAGATTCATGGGTGTAGAACTGACTTGGATGATTTTTGTGCACACATGGATCTAAACAACAAACATTTAAAATCAAATTTCCTAAATTGGTTCCTTGTCCCCTTCCCTTACTAGTCATCATGAACTAACTAATACTCAAATTATTTCAGATTGCATGCTAATGTGGTGTATGTAAAGACATGACTTAATTCATTTTTTTATCTAGATCTAGATCAAAGAGCATTCATAATACATCCATAAAGATAATAACTAAAACATTAACATTACATCGTCTTAGTCACACTACATGCTTTCTCTCTATATTCAATATCTTTCATAGTTGTTAGATTGGTTTTCCTAGAGGCTGAATTGACCATAGGAGAATAAACCCTTGTCTATTAGGTTCCATATGGTGTCTCTTGATACCACTCAAATTTATACATAGGTACAACAATGTGATGCAAGAGAAATTTCAATTATCAAATTTTAGCAAGATCATATGCTCACCAAGTTCATTTTTGTAGGCAAGGAGTTTAGTTACACAGACACAAAGTTTAATTTCACATGTGCTAATCTAAACCAAAGCATATTCCAATTGACTTTCGAATGCCCCAAGCTTATGCAAAGGACATTAATGGACAAAAAATGGGCCAACAAAATTTTCATGCTACAATTTCAAAAAATACATGTTACAATGCACACTCACACAATATGATTTTGCTTAGTAGAATGGCATTATAGTTAATGCACAAGGTCTATGAACACAAATATAAACTACAAGAAATGACCTATAGCTAAATATTTTGGCAATAGATTTCATAAACAATAAAAAAATTCACATTTAGGTTGGAACTTGATATTTAATTTAGATATTTCCTTCAAATACATTTCTTGTTTAAATGATTACAAATATTTGTTAGAATTTTTTTTTATTAAAAGGATTACAATGATTACAAAAAATACAAATATATTCTAAAATACCCAAAATGTATGTTGAAATCCTCCAAACTTGAAGTGCAGATCTACAACCTCCATATGAAGCTACCCTCATGAATTCAAAGGGTTCATATCCTCCAAACACTAAGAAACCAATGGGGTTCCATCCATTTATCTCTATAACGCAAGTGATTTGATCCTTGAATACAATATATGAACATAGCTACACTAAAACAATGATAGATTAGGGTTTATTGTATAAAATGGTATAAAAAAACATACACTTATGAAGTTGCCTAAATTATATATAGATTTAAGGCATAGCTTGGGGTCCAAATCCATCTCAAGTTATCTTGACAAGAGAGAAAGAGTTGTCTACATGAGTATAGGTCACCAATGCCTATTAATTGTTGCAAGTATGGGCCTAATCGGTGTTGTCATTCATGTCAACATACTCCTATTGCATTGATTAAAAGGATTGGATGAACTGAGTGCTGAGGATATTGAGAAAATTAGTCCTAATCAGGAACAGAGAATAGTGAAGACAGTAAGGTAAAAGTCCTAGATAAGATGAGGATCAGAGGATGCGGTTAAAAAGGTTTGTATATATGTGTCTTAAGGTGATCCAGTAAATATTTTAGAGGTCCGCATGAAGATCTGAAGAAGTTGTGGCCGTTCAAGTAAAACCGGTTCTGGCAGGTGTTTAGAGGTGATAGAGTGACACAGATAGGTCCGGTGAGATCCGGAAATGCATTATCCTATTCTGCAGATTTGAGGGAGCGTTGAGGAAGTCCTTGTGAAGTATCAACTCGATTGGTTCATGGTTTGAAGGTTTGCAAGAATCTATTCCTTTGTGATAGTGGTGACAGACTGTGTTCTTGAGGTTTCATATGAAGGAGAGAAAGATTTCAGTATGAAGAGGAAGTGTGGATGTTCTTAGTGATTCAGGCAATCTTGTGGAGGTCTTTGGATCGTGTCCAGATTGTGTTGGTGGTCTGCATTGGAGTTGGAGCTCGCAATTGAAGAAGAACCTCTGGATGATGGTGTTCTTCTTGAGACTAGTCGACCGAATGAGTTACACATCTTGCAGATGTTCTTGTAGATGTTTTCTGACTTAGATGACTATTCCTAAGTCGATGTCTTGTATATATATGAAGTTGTAAAGTCTTTTCATAGGGTGTCTTGTGGAGATGAGAGTGTGGTAGCGAGGAGGAAAGTGAAAGGCAGAGCAGAAGTATTGGGCTTAAATGGAACTGATTCAAGCATGGTGAATATGCTATTCTCTAGTTCATGTATGTGATACTTATTACTTTGTAGACAGTGTGTCTCTTGTAGGCAGTGAGCCTCTTGTGAGCAGTGTGCTCAGGGAGTGAGCCTCTTGTGAGCAGTGTACTCAAGCAGTGAGCCCTAATTGGCATGTGCCATTTTGTTCTTTCTATTCTTCTAACAAAGAATACAATCTTGGGTTAATCACCCCGTGGTTTTTCCCTTAACTAGGTTTTCCACATCAAAATCTTGGTGTCTTATGTGTTGATGTGTTTCTGCTTTTGATTTAATGCATTATGTTTCCATGATTGATTTATTGATATACTGTGAAATCACTAAGAGGATTTAAGTGTGTAATTGGAAAGAAAGTTTTAGACAACTGATTCAACCCCCCCTCTCAGTTGTCTTCCCTAAGACTAACAATTGGTATCAGAGCCAAGTTGCTCTAAAAGGAGCTTAACCGCTTGAGGAGATCTAGGATGTCATCCTACAAGAAGGATACTCTGAAGTTCGATGGAACCAATTTTAATCTCTAGAAAAGTCACATGAAATGTCACTTGTAATGTATGGGAATGCAGTACTAGAACACGGCTTCAATAAAGTATACTCCTCCTCAGGGTGGTCTGAAATCCCCAAATGAAATCACAGATGTTGAAAACAATCTGAGGACTATAGAAGCTCTTCTAAGCACACTATCTGATTCAGATCTTTCAAATGTTGTTGACCTACCAACTGCTTTTGAGATTTGGCAAAAACTGGAACTTTTGCATGAAGGAGACAAGTATGTTCAATGTGCAAGGTTACAAAGTCTGAAAGGGAAATTTGAAAATCTGAAGATGAGAGATGATGAAAATATTACTACTTTTATGCCAAGAGCAAATGAGATTGTTTGTGGAATTAGAAATGTTGGTGGAGTCTTGGATGAAGATGAGATTGTTGGCAAAATTCTCAGATCCCTCCCTGCTTCATACAAAATCAAGGCTGCTGCCATTGAAGAATTCAAAGCCCATACAACTGTCACAAGAGATCAATTGGTGGCAAATTGGCTGCATTTGAAATGACTGAGTTTGGAGATGCCCCCCCAAGATTGAATCAACATTCAAAGCTAGGGCCTCTGTAAAAGGTAAACAAAGGTTTGATTCGAGAGAGAACTCTTCAAGGAAACTATCATGGTATGAAAAAGCAAGAAAAGCCCTGGAAGAAGAAGAAGCTAAAACTACTCAACTTGAAGCCCTTATTGCAAAAAGACTGCCAAGAGGATTTGGTAAGTATGAAGGAAAATTACCTTTTAAGTGTTTTAACTGCAATAAGATTGGTCATTTTGCCTCAAAGTGTCTGGAAATATTTTCAAGGCCAAATCCTAACAGATCAAGGTTCCAAAAGAACTGTTACTATGTTCATGAGGAAGATGATAATGAAGGAGTAACAGATGATGAATCAGAGATAGGAAACAAATCCAGAAGTGATTAGGTGTTTATTGCCATCAAGGAAGAAGAACCTTTGTCCTATGAATCTATCAATCATAAAGTTGTAGAAAGAGCTCTGGCTGCCCAAGTTGAAGAAAAGGATGATTGGGTCATTGACAGTGGATGCTCTCACCATATGACAGGTGACAAAAATAAGTTCATAGATTTGGAAAGGTATGAAGGAGGAGTGGTAAAGTTTGGTGATAATTCTATTGGTAGAATCAGAGGAAGAGGAACTATTTCTTTTGATGGAAGGAACAAAACCAGTAATGTACTGTATGTTGAAGGATTGAAGCACAATCTTCTCAGTGTTGGATAATTGGTAGACAAAGGCTATGATCTCTGATTCAAGAATGGAAAATGCAAGATCTTTGAAAGTTCTGGAACAGAGATTGCATCCGGTACTCAGACAAAAGGTAATATCTTCCATTTAGTTGGTACTGGAAAAAGTTGCTTATTTGTTCAAGTTGATTAGAGTTGGTTATGGCATAGGAGAATGTGTCATGTAAATTTTGATAATATCATCAAGATAAGCAACACTCAGGCTATAAGAGATCTTCCAAAATTGGTGAAACCTATAAATAGTTTGTGCAAAAAATGTCAGTTGGGAAAACAAAGCAGAGTCTCATTTAAAAGCAAAGAGCAATCTTCTATCAGACTATTGGACTTGGTTCATACCGATCTATGTGGTCTGGCAAGAATCAAAAGTGTGCAAGGTGATAGATACTTCATGTTACTAATCGATGACTATTCCAGGATGATGTGGGTAACTTTTCTAAAAGAGAAATTAGAAGCTCTTGAGAAATTCAAAATATTCAAGTCTATGGTAGAGAACGAAACTAGATTAAAATTGAAATGTCTGAGGTCTGATAGAGGTGGAGAATTCACATCCGATGAGTTCATAGAATTCTATGAGAAACATGGAATAAAGAGACAGTTGTCTGCTCCTAGTACTCCATAGCAGAATGGAGTAGTTGAAAGAAAGAACCGAACCATCCAGGAAGCATCTAGGACAATGATGATGGAAGAAAATGTTCCTCAGAGCTATTGGAGAGAAGTTGTTAGCACTGTAGTCTATACTCTCAATTGAGTTCAAATCAGAAGCAATACCGGTAAGACTCCTTATGAACTTTGGTTTGGCATCACTCCTACTGTGAGGTAATTTAGAGTCTTTGGTAGCAAATGTTACATCAAAAGAGATGAAGATCTAGGAAAGTTTGATGCTAGAAGTGATGAAGGAATATTCTTGGGTTACTTTACTCAAAGCAAAGCATACCAGTGTTATAACAAGAGACTGAGAAAGATGATAGAAAGTACAAATGTGAAGGCTGATGAAGGAATTGAAAAACCCTCAAGATTTTATGAATATGATGAAGATGATCAGAATGGTGTTCTGACTCAAGGAGCCCAATCCTCTTCTGAGATTCAGATCCAGATTGATCTGATAAATCAGGAAGAAGAGATAAGTTTGAATGAGCCTAATCAAGAAGCAAAAGTGCAAGAAACTCCCAAAGTGCCTAGGTATGTAAGACTGAACCACTCTAAAGATCAGATCATAGGTGATAAAAGCAAAGGTGTACAAACAAGGAGAATTGCTCAAAATTCAGATGAGTATTGTCTGATTTCAAAGATTGAACCTAAGACAGTGAATGAATCTTGCAATGATGAAAACTGGACTAAAGCAATGGAGGAGGAGCTGATGCAAATTGAGAAAAATCACACTTGGGATCTTGTTCCCAGACCTAGAAACAAAAATGTGATTGGAACAAACTGAATGAAGTTGGTGAAGTAATCGGAAATAAATCCAGATTGGTCTGCAAGGGTTACTCTCAAATAGAAGGAGTTGATTTTGAAGAAACTTTTGCTCCGGTGGCAAGAATTGAAGCAGTCAGATTATTTCTTGCTTTTGCTACTTTCAAGGATTTCAAGGTATATCAGATGGATGTCAAGTCTGCCTTCCTAAATGGTGACTTGGAAGAAGTGTACATTGAGCAACCGGATGGGTTTCAATTGTCTGATCATGATGATATGGTTTGCAAGTTGAAGAAAGGACTGTATGGACTGAAGCAAGCCCCAAGAGCCTAGTATGAAAGATTGGATAAGCATCTTTTAAAGATTGTTTTTAACAAAGGTATTGCTGATAGTAATTTCTATTTCAAAATTGATCATGAAAACATCTTGATTGTTGAAGTGTTTGTTGATGATATCATTTTTAGAGGAAGAGATAGTATGTGTAAAACTTTTACAAATCAAATGAAAAGTAAATTTGAGATGTCCATGCTTGGGGAAATAAATTTCTTCTTAGGTCTACAAATCACTCAAATAAAGAAAGGAATCTTCATTTCTCAGACCAAATATGTGAAAGAATTGTTGAAGAAATTTGGGATGGAAGACTCAAAACCAATGAATACTCCCATGGCAACCGAATGTAAATTGAGCAAAGATGATGACTCTCCTAAGGCTGATCAGACAAAGTATAGGTCAATGATTGGAGGATTATTGTATCTCACTCAAACTAGACCTGACATTATGAATGTTGTTGGTCTTGTTGCTAGATTTTAGGCTGATCCTAGAGAATCTCATGTCATGGCAATCAAAAGGATTTTTAGATATCTAAAAGGGATAGTTGAGTATGGATTGTGGTATCCTAGAGATCATGATTTTTCTCTTCATGCATCTACAAATGCGGATTGGGCAGGAGATGTGGATGACCAGAAGAGTACCAGTGGTGGAGCATTCTTCTTGGGGAAGAGATTGGTTTCTTGGCTAAGCAAGAAACAAGAGGCAATATCTCTATCCACAACTGAAGCAAAATATATTGTAGCAGCAGGTAGTTGTACTCAGGTTTTGTGGATGAAGCAAATGCTAAGAGACATAAGAGTGGAGTATGAGGAGCCTATCACAATCTTCTGTGATAATTAAAGTGCAATAAATATATCTAAGAATCCGGTGTTGCATTCAAAGACTAAGCATATATCTATCAAGTTTCACATCCTAAGAGAGCAAGTGAACAATAATGAAGTCAGATTGGAGTTTGTGCCTTCCAAGGATCAAATTGCAGATATCTTTACTAAACCTCTACCTAAGGACTCTTTTGAGTATCTCAGGGAGAAGTTAGGGGTTATTGCCCCTCAGGTGATGAACTAAGGTGCATTATTGTGCATCAGTCCAGTGGATATCACAGTCATATCTTGTGATTCGGATTGATGATGGGGAGCTGCTACTCAGGGGGAGTAGCTGGTATGATTCTTAAATGGTGGAATTGCAGGTATGTGCCCTTTGCCATTGATGTCAAAGGGGGAGAGAAGACATGTGAAAAACAAGTGGTGGCTAATCAAAGGGGGAGCAGTAAAGAAAGAAAAGACAAGTGAATGGTTGTTGGTGATAGGGGGAGCTATGTCAGTAAAGAAAAGATCTTGTCTTGATGGTCAAAATAGTTTTTCATATCATATGTTGCCATCAATGACAAAGGGGGAGATTGTTGCAAGTATGGGCCTAACCGATGTTGTCATTGATGTCAACATACTCCTGTTGCGTTGATGAAAAGGATTAGATGAGCTGAGTGCTAAGGATATTAAGAAAATTAGTCCTAATCAAGAAGAGAGAAGAACAGTGAAGACAGTAAGGTAAAAGTGCCAGATAAGATGAGGATCAGAGGATGCAGTTTAAAGGGTTTGTATATATGTGTCTTAAGGTGATCCAGTAAAGATTTTAGAGGTCCACATGAAGATTTGAAGAAGTTGTGGCCGTTCAAGTAAAACCAGTTCCGACAGGGGTTTAGAGGTGACAGAGTGACACAGATAGGTCCGGTGAGATCCAAAAATGCATTATCCTATTTTGCAGATTTGAGGGAGTGTTGAGGAAGTCCTTGTGAAGTGTTAACTCAATTGGTTCATGGTTTGAAGGTCCACAAGCATCTATTCCTTTGTGACAGTGGTGACAGACTGTGTTCTTGAGGTTCTGGATGAAGGAGAGAAGGATTTCAGTATGAAGAGGAAGTCCGGATGTTCTTGGTGATTCAAGCAATCTTGTGGAGGTCTTTGGATCATGTCCAGATCATGTTGGTGGTCCGCATTGGAGTTGGAGCTCACAATTGAAGAGGAACCTCCGGATGATGGTGTTCTTCCTGAGACTAGTCGACTGGATGAGTTACACATCTTGTGTATGTTCTTGTAGATGTTTGTCGACTTAGATGATTATTCCTAAGTCGATGTCTTGTATATATATAAAGTTGTAAAGTCTTTTCATAGGGTTTCTTCTGGAGATGAGAGTGTGGTAGTGAGGAGGAAAGCGAAAGGTAGAGCAGAAGTATTAGGCTTAAATGGAACTGATTCAAGCATGGTGAAGATGCTATTCTCCAGTTCATGTATGTGATACTTATTACTTTGTAGATAGTGTGTCTCTTGTAGGCAGTGAGCCTCTTGTGAGCAATGTGCTCAGGCAGTGAGCCCTAATTGGCATGTGCCATTTTGTTCTTTCTATTCTTCTAACAGAGTATACAATCTTGGGTTAATCACCCAGTGGTTTTTCCCTTAACCAGGTTTTCCATGTCAAAATCTTGGTGTCTTATGTGTTGATGTGTTTCTACTCTTGATTTAATGCATTATCTTTCCATGATTGATTTATTGATACACTGTGAAATCACTAAGAGGATTTAAGTGTGTAATTGGAAAGAAAGTTTTAGACAACTGATTCACCCCCCCTCTCAGTTGTTTGCCCTAAGACTAACATTAATAACATCTTCACATGGTCGTGTACATGAAACCATACCCTCTACATTAGTAACCATCCACATTTGTACACAAACCATGTCTCTAATAGATCCACAATTGTTGAAAGGTATTTGAAAGTCTTTCTTAGTCTTATTGTATCCATTTGAGACAATTAATTACATCATAGGTTGTGTAGGGTAATAGGTAGGGTTTATTAGTTAGAATGGTGGGGGTCCAATGGTTAACATGTTGAAGAGTGCAACAATAAGATGGGCTTAGCAATTGGGACTCAAGATGTTGTTCAACTAATTGCCACTTAGTACCCGATGTAGGAAGGAGCAAGGATTGAGATTTGGTGGTGCCTAATGTAGCAAGGAGTGGGGATCAGTATACAGTGACACTTGATGCAGGGAGGAGGGGTGTTAAGATTCATAGATACTTGATGTAGGAAGGAGTAGGGATTGGGATTCATAAGTACTTGTTACAAGAAAGAATGAGAATTGGAATTTAGAGATACCTGATCCAAGAAATAACAAGGATTGGGATTTAGAGATACTTGATGTAAGAAGGAGAAGAGATCAGGATTTAGAGATACTTTATGTAAGAAGGAGAAGAGTTCAAGATTTGGTGATAGCCAGTGTAGGAGGGATTGGGGATTAGGATTCAAAGATGCCCAATGTAGGAAGGGGTGGGGATCAAGGCATGGGTAGATCAATTCCTCTAGTACTAGAAAGCAAGGAGGGAATGGGAAATGTAATAGGCCACTAGATAGAAGGGAGTGGGGTTGTGGGGTTGTAGGGGTTAAAAGTAAGCTAGTAAAGGAATGCTTGAAGGTCTAAAACATGGGGAAGTAGGTAATAAAGGACTTAAAATAAATGAAGGAAAATGGATGTAAACACGAGAAAGTCTAAAATTCTGATGGGTAAGATAAGGCTGAGGTTGAGGAATGGGGAACGTAAGGAAAAGGCACCAAGGAAAGGCAAATATTGAAAAACCAATAAGGTAAAGGATTAGTAAAATGGGGAAGAAATGAATGAAGGAAATACATGATAGTATGAGAAACCATGAAACTCCACTCAAGGCTAGAAAGTGACCTGAATTAGATCAATTGAAAAGGGGACATTACACTACATCATTGGAAGATGAACACATTCATGAGACAAATTCATCATAATGAGAGATAGGGAGATGGATAATCTCCAATATGGATAATAGAGTATGAAATCTCCCATTGTGGACACAACAACAAAGAACGAATAGAAGGGAACAATTACAAGGCCTTGAGAAAGGAATCACAAACCTACAAACATTCTTTAGTTTAGAAACAAGCATAAAAGTATGTACTCACATACAACCAAAGAATTAATTCATAATAAAGTTATACATTCTTTCAAACTTCTATAAGTGGTTGGTTGCAAGGGAGATATTTCAACTTTCCTAGGTCTTGTGAGAGACTAACCAATGACACAAGTATACGTTAAAATAGACAAAATGAATATGAGAAAATAAAATCTCATCAAACCAAGAAGATGGGAGGAAAGAGTATACCCTAAGTTTCAATATTTTTTTTTTTAAATAACATTTATTATTCATTGTGACAGAGCCACCCCTTTTGAATAGAAATATGATTTCCCCTTTTGAGTAGGAATGGCCCAAGTGTTTTTCAAAATCATCAATTTTTTGCATAGGATCACCTCTTGTGGCAAAACAGGTGACTTGGAGAAAGGGACAATGTTTAAGAGAATAGTTGGTGTATACAAGTAAATGTAAGCATATACAAATAAACTAAGCTAAGCCTAACCTATTCAATTTACAAATACATGAAACTTCAAGATAAGGCATAAAAGAACTTGCAATAAAAGGATGAAAGCATAAATATAATTCTCACCCAAAAGTTCCCTTGTTTGACTAAGCTATTGTGGTTGTGTCCCAAAGATAGTTGTAGTTGAGCTTCATAATATGTTAAGTGTTCAAATTGGTAGCATAACATTACATTCAATACTTATATTTAAAATGGCTTTGTGAGGGGAGCCAATTAGAGATTTTTGGATGGGTGGATGAAGGGATATGATTGAATGAAAAGATCAATGGATGAGAATGATTGAGAGGATTGGGTTGATTAGGATCCTCCAAGTATCACATTTTGGGAGGTTGTCATTGAAGGTTCCAAAATTCAAGAAAGATCAAGCATAGAGGATTGTCTTGGAGAAATTAGGTGGTGGAAATCCAAAATGTAGATTTTTGGAAGGATGTAGTGTTTAGGAACTTGTGAAAAAATTACCTTGATTAATCTCATTTTAGATTGTGCAAATGTTTATGGAAGGATAATGATTTGATTTTGAGAACCAATGATAAATGGACAAAATATAAAAATTAAATAAATATTTGAATTTATTTAATTTTTGGAGATGGTAATGAAGAACTTAGATAAATACATATTTGAATTTATTTACTTAAGATTAGACTATAGATGAAGGATTGATTAATTAATTCTAAAGGAATAGTGGAAATATTAGTTAAATAAAAAATATTTACTTTATTTATATTTAAAGAGATGTTGGATAATTAATTAAAGAAATAGGATTTATTTAATTAACTATAGAAAAATAATCAGGTGATGACTGAAATGGAGATTATTTGATTTTATGTGTTTAGATTTTTCTCCTCTTTGAAATTGCATTAAAGTAATGTCATTTCAAAGAGAAAATAAAAATATAGCACTTTGGAAAAATGATTAATTAGGATGAGGGGATGATTCCTCTTCAAGAGTTTAGTTAGGTGAAAAGAGTTTGAGTGAGCTCTCAAAAGAAGAATGATGTAGAGCATCTAGGATAGCAGTCTCTTCAAAAACTTCAAGTGGAACTGTTCTCTAGGTTCATTGTTTTACTAAAGGTTCAAGCTTATCCTAATGAAAGGCTTTACCACAACACCTTGTACATGCTCATGATATAAAGGGGAGTAGACCTCAGAACACATCTCAAAGACTCCTAACTCCATCACACCTTTCACCATCTCCACTGTGTAGGGTTTGTAGGACAGCAATCCTCATTGACTGTCATAACACCACTGCTCCATTAGAGAGACAGTCACAATATCCTTCTAGGATGATCTCTATTGGGACAAACCCTAAACTCATTCAACCAGCCAAACTAACAACATGGCACTCACATCTAATGCCTTCATTGGCAAATCAAAAACACACTGAATTTACCTAGTTTCTTCCTTGAGGTGATTATCTTCAAAGATGACTGTCAGAGACAGATGTAGGCAGAAAGAATAGGTTTCATGGAGGATCTTGCTCTATCCTCTATCTCATGATCCTTGCAGGACCTAGAACACCTTGCATTAGCAGCAATGATTTACATTTCATGGGGTTTCTGCCTCCACAGTCGGTGGTCTCCATCAATTTACTGTTGTTCTCTTCTCCAAGTCTCAACACAAGACTTCTGTAGGGTCATCTACATGACCAACTCAGTCTAATCTATCCTCCTGCCTCCACATTCCTCACAAGACCTTGCCCCAACTATCATACAACTCATTCCTCTGACTAGGGACAGAAAGGATCAAAGGAATGAGGAGAATACCATCAGGTTACTCAGAAGAACCCTAACCTAGGTTTTCAGACCCACTTTTAGAGAAGAGAGAAATACAGGAATATAAAGGGGTGTCAAGAGCCCAAACCAATTGTAAAAGATAGGTAATTCAACAACCTAACCAACCATCATAGACTCCAATCACTACTTAGCCATACAGGTACAGACAACATAGGAAAACAATGATTTTCTGATAGAAACAACAATTTTAAGAGCAGTTTAGAGAAAATAACGTTTTCTTTCACCTAGTTCTATGTCAAGTCTCCATACAATGCACAAATCAAAGCCACTTCAACCCTTTAACCATCCCATACATGTATGAGCCATGACTATTCCATACAAACTCAGGTACAGCTGGGAAAAGAAGAAAAAACGTAGAAAAGGCAGGAAAAACAGTTGTTCTTGTTATTTCTTACAAAACCATGGAATGAATCCTTGCAAATGAAGCCTAGTAGGTATATATCAACCTCCGACATTGCATGAAATCGAATGAGAGTGGTTGGGGTACCAGAAACTTCCCCCACCATCGAGCTTTTTATGATTTTTAACTGCAGCATTAAAATGCCTATTTTTTAGTAACTATCCACTTTCTTTTTTTGGACTATAACGACTGTTTTTTTGCTAAGAGTGCTTTTGTAATACTTGGTTAACCTTTGGACAAGGTACTATCCCACCTCCTAACCTTAGACATGCCATTAAAGGCTTACAAACATGGAAACTTAATGACTATCCTATATGCCTCAACAAAGGATAACATAATTTACTCTCGTAACTGCATATTACTACATGACTATCCTCCCTAGGACTACAACAAGAGAATAGATTCTTTTAGACATTTGGACATAGTTCGATTACAAACATGGAATTGAGCCTTATTACAACATGAAAATGGTCTCAAGGACCTTTTTAAACAAAACAACTACTTAAAAATCAAACAAAACCTTGACGTCTTGGTGCTCCTGCACCATACTCCCCGGCATACTGAAAACTCTTGTCCCAAGAGTTATGGGATCTGCTCCAACCATTCTTCCAACTTGTTGGGATGTTCCTCTGACTAGGAAACATGAATTCTCCAAGAGTAATCTTTCTCCTTCTCCAACCTGCATGGGTTCTGTAAATAGTGTTAGAACCATAAAACCTGTTTTGATGTCCTTGTCTAGGACCTTGTTGCTGCAATACTTCTGATCTTCTCAACTTGAGGTTCTGAGTTATTCCTCTCTGTACTATCTTCTATTTGTCTTCCTTCTTTTTCCTCCCTATAGGGCACTCAATATCTCCAACCGTGACATAACTCAAGTCCCAAACCTGCTGCTCTTTAGGACTGTCATCCACCTTCTACTGCAACTGTTCCTGTTGCTTCCCATCATCCTTAACCTGCACATTCAACTATAGTTTCTCTCCAAAACAAATAGTAACATGTTCCTTCTTATCTTCACAAGGTAAAGGCATCAGTTTAAACTTCTTACCATCTTTATACACCACATAGTTATTAGTATAACCATCATGAATTGTCCTTCTCAAATGCTGCCATGGCCTACCCAAAATTATATGCCCACATGTCATGGAAATAACATCACACAAAACATAGTCTTGATATGGACAAATTGTAAAATCTACATATGCCTTCTTAGTAACCCTTACTTGTTGTTCTTGACTCACCCAAGTGACATTGTAAGGACTAGGATGATCAAAAGTTTTCAATCCCAACTTATGCACCATTTCCCAAGAAACTAGATTATCATGAGAACCTAAGTCTACAATCAACTTGCATATCTTTCCATGGCTTAAACAATTAGTTCTAAAAATAGATACCTTTGGTGGTTGCTGCATTTTACCTTTCTCCAACCATCACTGGAGAGGCTGACGACATTTTTGGTTCTTCTGGCTTCTCCTCCTCTTGTGCCAAGTGAACTCTTCTATCCTTGCTCTTATCAGCGTCATCCTTCTTAGGACATTTGAAGGATGTGTGTCCCACTTCATTGCAGTGATAACATCTACCTGTAAACACTCCTCTTCCTGATCCAAATCTACCTCTACCTCTGAAATCTGCACTTTGTCCTTGTCTGAAATCAGCACCTTGTCCTTGTGCCTTGCTCATGTCTTCTTGACTTTCACTAACTTGCTTTGTATTGAAAGATCCTCTACCTCTAGAAGTATTGCCTCTGCCTCTGGCTGACTTATCTTGTCTTCTTTTCAGTTTCTCTTCCACTCTAACTACCATCTGATAACAGTCTTCCACACTCCTTGGATTTGCCAACACCAACTCATCCTGCATGTTAAATCTCAAACCACCAATATACCTAGCAACTTTTTGCACTTCAGTTTCATTTTGACTAGACCTTATACTCAGCTTATAAAACTCTTCAGTGTATGTCTTAACATTCATTTCCTTTTGCCTTAAACCTTGAAGCTTCTTAAACATTTGAACTTCATAATCTTTAGGCAAGAATTTACCTTTGATTTTTGCTACCATCTTGTCCCATGAGACAATCTTTGCCTTTCCTTTCTTTCTTCTCTCTATCTGCTGATAATCCCACCATAACAAAGAATGACCTGTCATCTTGGTCTTTGCAATCTTCACTTTCTGACCCTCAGGAACTTCTTTACACTCAAAGTGATTGTCCAATGCTGCAATCCAATCTAACAACTCTTCATCAAAGAAATAGATCAAAAAATATGATACATGAGGAAAAATAAGGAGCAATGGAAGAAGAAAGGGAAAATGGGCCCAAAAGTGAAGAAATGGGGTGAAAAGGAGTGAAGACGGGTGAAAATTTTGATTAGGGTTTGGGGGTGTATAAATACACCTCGGTGGGGTGAAAATAATTCATTTTCACTTTCATCCTTAGAAGAATTTGGAGGTTAGAAGAGGAGTACTAAGTAAATAGTGAATGTAGCAGTCCATGATCATTGAGTGGAGTAGGTTTAGATGTATAGGTGGCGTATAGGCATAGGGGCATTGGTATGTAGGATCTCTCCTACCTTTAGGTCATTTTTAGGTGTAGTTATGGCTAGTTAAAAAGGAAAAAGAAAGCAAGAACATGTGCCAATTTGTGAAAATCATGATTTCGCATGTGTGTACCATGAAATAGTGTGCGTGTGGCATGGATTAGTGCATGTAGAGTGTTTTGGTGAATGCATGCGATATATCAACGCATGTGTCATGAAGTAGTACATGCTTGAAAAATTATTCATTTCTACATGTTAGTGTGCTCGTCATGGATTAGTGTGTGGTTGGGGTGTTTTAATGCATGTGTCCCAATGTAATACATGCATGGAAAAGTGGTGTGTGCACTGAAAAAGTGGTGCATGCATCTAGAATAGAAGATTTGGCTAAGTCTTACATGGATTTTGGTTGGATGCAAGAGCAATAGTTGTCCTTGGTTTCATGAGAGAGGAGGTTGAGGGTTCTCTAGCTTAAAGAGAATTGGGAGGAGCATGGCTGGGGATGCCTCACACATGTGGGGTTATTATACATTGCTTAGATGCTTGTGATTTGAGCATATAGGGTCATGTTGATGGGCCTAATAGAGAGGTGGTGTGGTGAGATGAGCACCTTTCACCTACTGACACGTGAGATCACCATCATGCTAGAGGATGTGTGGCATATCTTAAAGATTCTAATCAAGGGGTGCTAAATGTACTGCAAGGCTCAAGATTTAGATGTAATATTAATTCAATTATTTGGCAAGGACTCTCCCTTAATTTGAATTCTTGTGAGGGTATGGTAGAGGAGCTACCACTATTCATGGTGGCTCTTGTCAATGGCATATTATTGCATGATGTGATTCTTCTTGATTAGCATGCTAGAGTGTGTAAATGAATGCATGTTGATGAGTGTGTCTTTACATGGGGAGGTTGTGTGCATGCATATCTCTATAAGAATCTCCACCTTATCCTATATAGGTAGGGGAAGAGCATAACATCAGGGACACTTCTATAGATTTGAGTGTGGGAGCACATCATAGTGCTTTAGCCAATAGGAGATAGTGATGTATAGTGGGAGGGAGGGCCCTATGTATTTTATTGGGGTGGTAGGAGGAGATATAGACATGTAGGGTTTGTGTTGTAATGGCACCATGTATTGGAAGATATGGATGAGGTTATCTAAAGCCCCTATTTGCAGTGTGAGTAGTAGGAATAGGATACATAGGTGATGTTGTTTGTGTAGACCCTAGTTTATATCATTGAGCACTACCACCACATCACACAGGTATTGACCTGACTAGGTTTTGAGGTAGGTTGGGGTATGATAGGAATTGCCTATAAAGGATGTGCATGTGTTTGTGTGAGTAGCATGTGAGGAAGGTAGATGGGGGCCAAATATTGAACATATATAGGCAAGTCTAGATTGTTTGCACCTAGTATGGGTGCCTTAGGATCTAAGACCAAGGATGGAGGATGTAGGCATCACTTAGGATTATAGGACCTAGTGGGATGCAAGAAGACCACCTTGACTTACAATTCCATGATAGATAGATGTCTAAGCGTGGACTGGGATGGAAATATTGATGGTCCATAAGGGATTCCACTAGTAGGAAAGGAGAGGATAGAGACAAAGAGTGAAATTACAACCAATATAACCAAAAACATAGGTACCACCACATAAGGATACTTAGTAGATACCACCTCTAGGAGGTGATAGATAGGGATAAAGAGGATAGATGCCAGTAGTGTAGCCACCATAACAATGATAGGAACCATAAGGACCTCCTCTAGGAGGAGATGAACAAGGTGTGGATCAAGAGGCCATGGATGTTGATGCCCCTAAGATTTAGGGCCCATAAAATGATGGATGGTAGGATATGGTAGATGATCTTAGGGTTAGACTAGGGAAATCACTATCAAAGAACAATGCTTTTAGGTAGGTTGGGATTAGGCTAGGATTTACAAGGATGCATTGTAGGCTAAGAAGGATGGTCTCTATACTAAGAGAGATAGTTTAGTGATGGAGATATATGGTCTACAGGAGCAACTATAGAGATCTTAGGTTGATGTGCAGAGATTGAGACAATAACATGATTAGGTGTGGGAAATAGTGACTGCAATAGGGTTAAGATTGCTAGTTGAAATTATGAGCAGGGAAGTAGTAGAAGCAGTATGAGATGGGAGGGAGGTGATGTATTATCACTCTCTATGAGTGGATAGTGCTAGTTGATTAGAGGGCTTCCTATTTTATTGAGCACACATAGAGCTAGTCAATTGGATTAGGTATATCAAGTAGATTAGTATCAATGGTCATGTAGGCACCATCTCCACTACCTCTTGGAGGAGGAGGAGCTCCTTCAAGGTCCCATGTAGATAGTGTGAGGTAGGCCTAGGTCCATTTTGATGTATTACTTTTTGTGATGTATATTTATGACATTTTATATATTCTTAGTGGAGCATGACGTACCCCTTTGTTGATGATGCTATATATGATATGATAGGTATACCATGTTTTTGAGTTTGATTTTGATGAGATATGTGATGCTTATATATCGATATTCAATGTGAATTTATTTTATTTATGTTATATGATAATCATGGGTTTACATATACATATGTGGCGGATGATTTGCTATATGATTTTTATATTGATGATTATGTGATGGTTATGGATTTATCTGTTTGATTTGATTTATGTGATGTTTTATTGAAGTGATGATGCAATTTGACATGATTTATAGATGGTAAACACATGGATATGATACAATTTATAATATTAGATGATTTGATTATATGATGGATATGTGAAGCATGATTTATGATATATAGATATATGGATAGATTAGATGGTAGAATAGATGATTGAATTTGATAAACAAATGATACACATGATGATGTATGTATGATTTGGATATGATGATAATATAATGATGTATACATGATTTTTTATATGAATATAATGGATATATACCTATATATGTGATGGCTGTAAATTTGATGTAAATGTTTTTGCTCATGCTATAAATGTGCTAGAGGAAAATGATCATGAATTGATGTTTAATCAAATAGTCAACTAGTCAAATAATTAATCAAGTATTCAAATTGAACATTTAAAACCATAATTAATCAAGGTTAGTGGACATGATTTGCAATGGCTAAGGAAATGGATAATAATAATGGATAATGTTTATGGATAATTTGATGATTGGTTGATATTGAAAGCATGTTTTATGTTTATATGTAGTGATCACTTATTTTGATATAGCATGAGATGTTATGCACTAGGGTATAAAGACCAAGGTGATAATCTATCTCATGCATAGGACTAACTTTGCAAGCAACAAACAAAAGGATGCCTTAACACATCATAAGAAATTTTATGACCTTAGTGGGTACTATGACGTGATAACCAATAGGTAGAAGGATAACCTAGAACATCAAAAGGTGTTTGATGGCCTTGATGGGATTTGTGATGGGACAACTAAGAAAACATGAAACATGAAAATGACTCATGACTCTATATACACCATTCAAGATTCACCATGATGTAAAGGATCACGATGATCTTGTGCTAGGATAAAAAGATAAACAAAGATAAAAAACCACAAGTGTTACCTTATTCCAAAATGTTGAAACAATGATGGTGACATTAAAATTGGTGATGAGGATGCCTGATTTAGGGAAGGATATATTCCATGAAGGTAAAGGATGAGATCAATGTTCCCCGATGTTGGGAACAATATATCCTATAAAGGAAAAGAGTGGTACAATGAATTTTACGATGGAAAATTATTTGAATGCTACATTTTATTGAGTCTACATTAAAATATTTATTGGAGTGTTTAAGTTTGATGTTTGAAGTGAAAAACCTATAGGTAAAAGACTTGTGGACTTGCAGGTTCATGAAGCTCAGAACTAGGAAGGAGACTCATCCAAATCCATGCTAATTAAGTAATGGGGATAATTCTAAGATCCTTTTCTAAAGAAAGGTACAATTAATTATTTCTAGAATATGATAAAGTCAATGGGATAAATATGGATTGATGAAAGAGAGGTATAAGCATGGTAGATTATTAGATAGTTAGGACATGGTAGGAATATTTAGGAAATGGTATGAAGAGGACCTGATAGATAATGGAATCCAACTCATACATATGATGCCTATGAGTAGGTTTCCACCATGGTACTTGTCCAAGGTGCCACAAAGAGTGGTTTTCACCATAGGATGATTTAATTCTTTTTACTTTTTCTATTTCTTTTAACTTTTGATTTCTTTTGATAATTTCTTTTAGTTATTCAGATTTTTCTAATTAGGATATTCTATAGCCTAGGCATGGAATCATTTAAGATGGATAATATTAAGAGTTTCATTGAGCTCATAACCATATAGAATAGCCAATTGATAGCCACTTGAAACATACTTAGTGATGAAAACATAAGGACCTAGCCAATTATGCTCAAATTTACCTTTCTTTACTCGGTCCTAAAGGTTCTTCTAATTTTCTTTTGGCACAAGGTCACCATTCTAAAATTTACAAGCCCTAAAATTATTGTTGTACCTTCTTTAGAGATGATTTTGATAAGCCTATAAGTGATTTAGGGCATTGAGGCTCATCAAGTAGATCTAGGTCATGGAGGCATGCAACCTAATACTCCTCATCATCAATAAGGTCACACAATGAGTTGAAGAGTTTGTGAGTTCAATCCCAATAAACAAGATAGATTTAGAGTTGAATACTAAGGAGTATGAAGTAGTATTAGTGGGTGTGCAAATACTAGTGTGATAGGCCTATAGGTCAGGATTGATATGGAGGTGACAATCATGTCTAACATCATTGATAGTCTTTTTTAAAATTTGGAGTATTGTTTTGTTACTTTCCTTAGCTTGACCATTGCTTTGGGGATAATATGGAGTGGACCAACAAAGTTGGATGTAGAAGCACTCACAAAGGGCACAAAATTCATGGTGTTTGAAGGATTTACAATTATTGGTAACAATTATAGAGGGGATGCTATAGTGGAAAATGAGGTAATGGAGGATGAACATAGATATTTGGGTTCCTATAGTGAAGGTGAGGGGAATAATGTCACCCCAATTAGTGAAGTATTTGATTGTGTTGATAATTAATTTTTGGCCACTACATGAGGAGGGATAGATCTTGTGAATGAGATTTAGGCCCTAATGAGAAAAGGGCCAAGGAGTAGTGATAGGTTGGAACTCCTGTGATGGGGCATGGATCAAATTTTCATGTTGTTGATAGGATAGGAACTATTTGACATACTAACATGCATTATGTTCCATAGTAAGCCAATAGTAACCTATTATGGGAAGCTTCTTTGCTAGAACCAGACCACTCATATGGGAATTGCAGATACCATCATGGAATTGTTTAAGCACAAGATTAGAATTGTAGATAATTATTTTTCATCCATCACTTTGAGGCAATTTATGGTTAATATTTTACATTTCTTTCCTTTTCTTCTTCAATGCATTTCATCACCAAGTAGAGAGATCACTGACTTCCTTTTGATTTATTTGGTTCTATGCAAGATACATAATTTTCAAATATTTTTGTAGATTTTAGTTCCAATGATATCATCAATACATAGGTTTGCATCATTGATCATTTTGAAGATCATATGGTGTGCATGAAATTTAAAATTTGTTATTTATGACAATTGATCTTTGTTATGCTATTGGTCAATAATGAACACATCATCATAAGAGAGTCCTAGTTTGGTAGAGTGGAAAAGAGATGATTGGGAGTCATAGAAGTGTTGATATTTTTTGCACCAATCTCCAACATGTGCAAAATTTCAATTATTGTTAAAAAATTTCTTGAAATGATGGATGGAAAAGGGAGTAGAATGAGAATTTCAAACTGCCTAAAGAAAGGAAGCGAGATTGATCTAGTAGTCTGGAAGATGAAGACAAGGATGAAGGAAAATATGAAGCCAATGATGCAGATGAATGGTGCTTACTGTATGAGGACAAGGATGACTCTCGCTTGAATCTGTAGCCAAAGGCACAATGGACTATGTCTTAGTCGAGGAAGGTGTCATCAAGAAAGGAAGTCACAAGTGCTGAAGATGTAGGGTTTGGTAGGGTGTTGAGAAGGGGCTTTCTCTCCCCCTTAGTGTCTAACTGATGTGTCTATGTGGAGGTGGTTGCAACCTCTCCTATGGGCTACGTATTGATGGATTATGGTAAGGCTATGATTTCCAATATTGGGGATGCTTCAAGTGTCAACAACATGGAGAGCCACCTCATAGACATGGTGGTGGCTTTTACTATAAAGACCCATGATTTTCCCCTTTGGTTGAATCTAAAGAACCACTAGGCATGAAGGATGGCCTTGGAGTAGAGATTGATGGGTTCATTTGTTCACATTTTTGACCAAATCTCCATAGATTATGTTGGCTTTCTCTAGGAAGAACCCCTCTAACTCTCAACATGAGGAGGTCATGGTGTAGACCCTAGACTGGGTGATGGACTGAGCCATTTCTAGGATGAAGCATACCCTTTGTGGGAAATTACTTGTAGATAGACCCAACATAAATGTCTTTAAGGCTTGGGCCAAGTGAAATTGAAAGATTTATGGTCAAGTTAAAATTGCAACTTTGAGGAATGGAGTCTTCTTGATCTCTTTCTCATCCTTGTAAGACTGTGTTAAGATCATGTATAGCTCTTAGTTTTTGGGTAGATCGAGCCTTTTTCTAAAAAAATATGCATTGGTCTTCAATATAAATAAGGAGTGCATTATTTTAGCCCATGTTTGGGTTAGGCTTCCTTGCATACCATGGAGTATTGGGAAGAGGAAGTACTGGCTGGTATTGCGAGCTTGTTTGGTTAGCTCATTGTTATTGATGTTGTGACCAAGTTTTGGAAGTGGCTATTGTATTCTAGATTTTTTTTTAATGCTAAGATGGATTTCACTCTCCCTTCAATTGTTAACTTGTCCTTAAAATTTGGGGAATGGACACAAGAAATTGTCTATGAAGAGTCTCCATTAATGTGCCAAAAATACCAAAAGTCATAAATTTAAGCACTGGATGTCCCAACTTTATGAAGATGGTTCACTCTGGGAAGAAAAAAATAGTTTTTTTATAGCTCAACCCTTAGTGCTGGAGGTTGTATTGCATCATGTTGTTGAAAGTTTTGATGGGAAGGATCCTAAGCTTGTTGGTACTCCACTAATTTTTTATAAGGACATAAGGATGTCAACTTCAGGTGATAGGGATCTTGATATTGGAAGGACCAAAAAAGGAAAAAAGGATATGAAGAACCCAAGCTCAAATTATTTTGTAAGATTTGGTGGGTTTGTCCAAATCTCTTTCGATCATTTTGTATCTAGGCCACCATGATTTGTACTAGTTTGTTCTTTTTTCCCTATTGTTAGGGGAAGCCTAGTTTGTTGTTGTTTGGCTTGATTTGTGTTGTTCCTTAGTGTTGTGTGGGCATCCTTAATGTGTCTTATCTTTTTGTTGTAATAGGGTGGGGCCCTTTCAAAATCCATTTCTAGTTCATAGCTTTGGTAGAAAAAAAATTACCCCTTATCAATAAAAAACATTTCAATTGTTGTTATCCTAACAACTTGAAATCATTGCACCATTGGATAGAATATATCAAGTTGGAATTGAGGTGGGTCCCAAGTTTAATTTTTTTGCTAAGAGAAAAAGGAAGTGTAGAATAGCCAGTATTGTCTTCTGTGTGTCTTCATGGTACTCCTCCAAAATATGTTAATACAATAGGTTATCATCATTGCACCATTGGTAGAGAGATGACATGGAAGATAAAGAGGTTGGACCATTTTATTCTAAATCAAAATAAATAATGATTTATGTTCTTAGTCATGGAACCATTGATTATTTTGTAAGATCAATGGTGCCCACATCTCCCAAAATGTTGTGAATCTAACAACTCCAAGGAGTTTCACTAATGGTCATTTTTTATACCTAATCACATATATGGCCAACCACAAAAGGGAGTGGGTAAAGCATATAAAGGTACACACAAGGAACATGTGGCACCATGGCACTCCTCATAGAAATGTTATAATTGACACATATTTGTCATTATACAATTGGTTGAAAATAAATTAGGTACAATAAAGGAAAGCCCTTCAGATCTATTAGATATGATTCATAGAGATACCTATCAGATGTCAAAGATTGAATAAGCATTAAAAATGAAAATACATGTCAATTTCATTATTCTAAAGTGGTGCTTTCTGTGCCCTTTTATTCAATTGTGCTAAGTTTTAGAATTTATTTCAAATTGTAATAGATTTCTCTTTTGGACATATAAGGGTATAAATATATATGTTATGCTCTGTATTAGGGATATTTTTGGTAAAATATAAATTCTAAAAAGGGAATCATGCTCTGTGTTCTTTGGGCCACCAAGGGGGATTGTAGTACTTATTATAATATAGTATTTCCTAAGCTTTTGTAAAAGGTGACTATTCATTTTTGGCCTTTCACATGGTTTTAATAAGTTTAGACTTATATAAATCCCTTCACCTTCTTGTGCCAAATCATGGTTCTTTTCATCATGTTATAGTTCATTATTTCAAATTATTTCAGGCCTTAATTTGTATATGTGACTCTCTATAATCAGATCTTTTATTTATCATTGGTAATGGAGATGATGAATTTATCTTTTCCACTATTCCAAGGTAGTTAGTACCATGAATAGTGTATAAATATAATTCTCATATGTTTTACATTTTGGATAAGTGGGGAGGAAGGCAAGCATTGGCAAAAAGCATCACATTGGTTCTTACACAAAAGATTCAATCAATAGCTGATCTAAAATTCACCTACAAGGTTGTTTGGGCTAATAAAAATCAAAGAGAAGCTATACTTCACACTAATTTGACCACAATCATACAATGCCATGAGGCTGGAATAGAATATATAGAGATGTGAAGAGAAATTAGGGAAAGTAAATTAAATTTTCTCATATAATTTAATATTTATATAGATTTTACAGATGCATTGGATGCCTAAAAGGAGATTGATCTTTTGATTGATGCTTTCTTTAATTGGTTTCAAACTATGCTATTGCAAGATGTCTTTTTGTTTCTTCTCTTTGAGGATGAGAGAAAACTTATCTTAAATTATGGACCTTGCCAATTTATAAATCTTGGTTTTGTTGTTGAGAGTTATTGGGAAATACAAGTAATGAGACAAAATAATACTGGGCAATAAATTGTCCTCATACTTTAGTTGATGGTATTAATCTTATGATAGTAAAGGACTATATTGGTAGTCTGGTTAAGTATACTAACAACTACTCTCCAGGGACATCTTTGTAGTATAGAGTTGGACATAACCAAGACAATGAGAGAAGCATCACTTGGTGTAGAATTTTTAATTCTTAATTATATCAAAGTGTCACAACATAAGCTAATTACATCACAAGGTCAATCAACATCTAGCAATTACAAATCAACAAGGTTGATTTGGGATCTTGGAAACTCCAAGATCATCGTAGCTTTGGATTGCTTGAGGACAAGAAATCTTTTGGAAGGGTGGACTCTAATGTCCTATTTTCAAAACAAAGCCATCACTAAAGGAAATTTAAAAAAAATAAGAAATTATCTTCCAATAGTTTGACATGAAATGCACTCTATTATACGGAAGCCTTCCACTATAAGTTAAGTTTGAAGCAGTTGAAAAATTCCTAAAAGATGGCAAGATTAAAAAAGGTGTGTTGGTAGCCACAGATGCTATTGAAATGAGCCTCAATCTTCCAATAAGATGAGTGGTTTTTACAAAGACATAAAAATATGACAGAAATCTTTGTAGTTATGTGAAGATTCCGTTAGTGAAATAGATTGCTAGAAGAGTTGGTCGAGGCAGTGAAAATCATGGACCCTAGAAACCTGAAATATTTAAATAAATGTGTTGAAGCTCCTACTCAATCCATCAAAAAACTTGTTTGGACTTGGAGCCAAAAATATTGCCCATCCTTGAGCATCATTGCAGAAAGTTAGGGGAATTCAAACCCTAGGATTTTGTTAATTATCTTCAAAGCATTGGGAATTGTTTACTTCTTATTGAAAATTCTTACAAACCTTTGTTTCACTTGAGATCATTTAAAAAAAAATCCTAGAGTGTGGCCAATCAGAATGCACTCGAGTTTTTATTTCCATGCATAACCCTATCTAACTTCTTCAAGCTTTGGAACTTCCCTAATCACAACTCTATTGTTCTTTCTTGGATGAGAAACATGTTTTTGAGTTCTACATAATGTAGATTAAAGCATCATAAGTACAGTGACTTCCTTTATAAAATGGATGAAGATAATTGTGAAAGTGTATATGGCCTTTTAAGGGCTTATAAATATCTATATAACCAGTTTTGCTAGCAACTATATCTCATGATTCATTATGATCACCTCCTAGAACTAGAGATGGAGATTGAGACACTTATTTGAGAGAGAAAATAAGAGTGAAGGATTTGGGTCTGACTAAGGTAGGCATGATGTTGGGAATCATGAATATTTGAATTACAATTGATGTTACACCAGCCTGATGAATATTATCAATATCATCCCATAAGTGGGCTGACCAACTTGAGCCATAAATATTTATTGAATAAAGAAGAAATTGGTGATGACTTCAATGGATTTATCATATTTCATTCAAGCGATTGTTTCACTTAATATTAATAATGTCAAGGATACCTAGGATTTCCTTAGGAAAGCACCATTATAAAAAAAGAAATTAAGATTAAAGTTTAGTTTTAGAAAAGGTCAAAAGGCATGTGAAGAGGTGTGTCTCCTGAAGAAATAAGATATATAAGAGAGATCAATCAAGGAGGAGAATTATATATCAATTATGAATACATAAAATATATTTTCCTTGTGTAATGCAAAAAGTAAATATTCAAAACTATGAGAATGGAACCCCTCATGAATTAAATAATTAAGGACAAAAACCCTTAATTGCCATTATTGAGTTAGGGATGAAAACCCCTGATTTAGGCAAATCAAAAAACACTTAAAAATAGACATTAAAAGAGAAAATCATTATAGTTTGGAGAAGATAAATAGTGGATATAAGGATAAGTTTATTTCTACAAAAGAAATACATTCTAAATATTAATTATGAATTACATTAAACTAGTGCAACTACAATTTTTAGATTGATTTCATGTTTACAATGTATTTTACAATTATTATTGTAAGCTAGGGTTATTATATTTTAAGAAATAAGGAAATTCTTGAATGGGACATCACAAGTCACCTCCCCCCACAAAATGATTAGTGTTAAAACATAGGCCCCTCCCAAAAAAATAGACAAGGAAAAAATTACAATTGTGCATGTTTGGAAGTCAAATCATCTGACTATAACACATGGTGATTTTTACATTTAAAAAAAAAAAAGGCTTACCAAAACTAATTTTTACTTGTACTAATGAGTTCCTTGCAAAATTCTTATAATTTAAAAAAAAAATTGTGAATTTTTGATAAACAGGGTGAAAGTTATGACTCATCAAAAATTGCATGAAACCATTGACTTTAGAGGCCAAAAAACAACTCAAATAGAGTGAATTTTTGGCTTTGCTAGGGTTTTACTTGGCTCCCTCATGTGCATGTTGTAGACACCTAAAATTGACCATGCCTTGTCGATACATCATTTGAGACACCTGATGAGACATTTTGCCCTTTCCATCACCGAATTAGTTAAATAAAACATATTTATTTAACTAATCCCATTTATCCCATCCTAACCCCATTTTAATCCCTCTAGCCAATTAATTAAATAAATTATATTTATTTAATTATTTTCCACTTTTCCTTCATCTAATTGATTAAATAAATTATATTTAATTAATTTCCACTTTTCCCTCATCCAATTAATTAAATAAATTATATTTATTTAATTAATGAATTCCACATCATCCCTCATCCAAATTAATTAAATAAATTAAAGATATATTTAATTAATGTATTCCACATCATTCCTTTCTAAAATTAAATAATTTTACTATTTAATGTCTAGTGCTATATCAAACTATATGATTGCTCACTTTATTACAACATAACATATCATTCATCTCTTTCATCCATCCCTTGTCTTTCATCTTCCATCTCCTTATCCATACTTTATCATTTGATTCATTTCAAGAGCATACCTGTGTTCTTCCAACCCACCTATCCTCTCAAGGGGACATCATAATATCTTTACATCATCATCATATCCTTACATCATCATCCCATTTCTTCATCCATTCCTCTTTGTCACTCTTCAAAGTGACTCGGAAATCTTTTTCCATCCATCCATACCTTATCTTCTTTGAAATGATGTTATTTCTCTTAGTCACAACACCATCTCAAAGAGGGGCAAAATGTAGACATCTAAAATTGACCATGCCTTGTCGATACATCATTTGAGACACCTGATGAGATGTTTTCTCCTTTCAATCACCCAATTAGTTAAATAAATCATATTTATTTAACTAATTCCATTTATCCCATCCTAACCCCATCTTTAATCCCTCTAGCCAATTAATTAAATAAATTATATTTAATTAATTTCCACTTTTCCCTCATCCATTTAATTAAATAAATTATATATATATAATTAATGTATTCCACATCACCCCCCATCCAAATTAATTAAATAAATTAAAGATTTATTTAATTAATACATTCCACGTCATTCCTTTCCAAAATTAAATAATTTTATTATTTAATTCTACCTTTGTTTCTATCTCCACATTTGTCTCCATGTATGGTGGAAGCCATTTGACTTTAATTCCTTTCATTCAACCTACATGAGACACTTGTCAAATGACTACAACTCCTTGTATCATTTAATCCTAGCGATCCATTCCTAATCTAATCCTAGTCATTCATTCATATCACCCATCTCATATAAATAAAGCTTCACCCAAGCCATTTGGACATCCACATTTCAAGTATCCTTATGTTGTCAAAATATCATTAGAGCCTTTGCACCATTCATCCCATGCCATTATTATGCTACTGAAATAGTGAGCAACCAACATTCCTCCTATTCACAATCCTTCAAGATCTTGCATGCTTATGTGAGGTTGAGAAGAGCAATAGAGATCAATCAACCGTAGTGTGGAGATTTGGGTTTGCATTTAATTTGTTTTTCATTTTCATGCTATCTTGTGCTCTATTGTGCTTGTTAGGGTTTGATACTTTGTTGTTTATGCATAATTGTTAGAATCTAAAAAGATTATTAACCCAGAAAACTAGTGCAAAGAATAGATATCTAAACTATGAATGCAAATGATACGAAATCAAAATAGCAACACAGAGTTAGTCTCCAAGAGAGTAATGCAAATGCTAGAAGTAAAATAGCATTAAGAGGATGAAAAAGCAAAAGATGCAAAATACAAGCCAGGTAGCATACTTATATAGGCTAGGAAGAGAGAGGAGGTGGCAACACCGACCAATGACGAGCAACCATCTATCGGACTAAAGATAGCAAAGTATCTTCCCAATATAGCTAATGGATGCTCACATGTAGGAAGGTGACACCTCACAACCACTCACCTAATAAGACATGCTTTATTAACCTAAGCGAGATTAATAGAAGTGTAGGAAAAACCTAAGAATATAGGAAAAATAAATAACCCATCTAGGAAATAAAAACCTACACTAACACCCCCCCATAAGCGAAGCTTAGGTGGATGTAGAAATGGGTCCTGGCAAATCAATCCTGATGAGGTACCCATGTACATAAAATTCCCCCCCAAAGAGAGAGAGAAGAGAGACCCCCCCAAAAGTAGAGAGAGTCAAGACTCTGAGTGAGTGGAAGAAGCCCCCCCAAAAGATGAAGCATCCCAAACCCCCAGCAAAGCTTGCAAATGAAGGAACTTGCTCTTTGTGAAGAGTTTGGTGAAGATATCAGCAACCTGCTCAAAAGTCAGACAGTAGCGAAGGTCGATGACGTGGCCATGGATGAGCTCCCGGATGTAGTGCATGTGAACCTCTATGTGTTTGGTCCGCTGATGATGGACCGGATTCCGTGAGATCTGAATGGCACTTTGGTTGTCACAAAATATGACTGATGGCCGTTTGATCTGGATGCCAAACTCAGTGAGAAGATTCTGAAGCCAAATGGCCTCAGTAGAGGCATTCACAGCCCCCCGATACTCAGCCTCAGTAGAAGATAAAGCAATAGCAGATTGCTTCTTGCTCGACCAACAAACATGACCTGAACCAAGTGAGAAGCTGTAACCTGAAGTAGACTTGTGATCCTGAGAATCGCCCACCCAATCTGAATCTGTGTAGCCCACCAAGTCAAGCTCAATGCCCGCTGCATAGTGAATCCCAAAACTGTGAGTATCCTGAATGGATCCACTTGGCTGCTTTCCAGTGTAGCTCATGAGGCTCCTGCATGAATCGAGAGACCATGCCTACAGCATATGAAATGTCAGGTCTCGTATGAGTCAGATAAATGAGACTCCCAACAAGTTGTCGGTACAAAGTGCCATCAACAAGTGGAGAAGAACACTGAGCCTCAAGATTGACTCCAGAAAGAAAGGGAGTCAGAGCAGGCTTACATTCAGCATATGAAACCTCGAGAGCAAATCTAGAGCATACTTGGACTGTGTGATGGTGATCCCGGAAGAAGAATGGTAGATCTCAATCCTGAGAAAGTAATGCAACAAGCCCAAGTCAGTCATCGAAAACCTGTCATGAAGGGCAGTTTTGACAGCCCCAATGGTGGATGAAGAACTCCCTGTGATCAACAAGTCATCAACATACAGAACCAGAAATAGGAGTGAATCATCCTGCTGCAGAATGTAGACATTGGGATCAGAATGGCACCAAGTGAACCCAATTGATAGAAGGAAGGAATCAATCTTGGCATACCAGGCTCGAGGAGCCTGTTTGAACTCATGTGTAGTAGGGTGGAGCAACCGATAACTCTTCACACCATCAGGATAACCTACAAATATGCAAGGTCTGCTATGCGGATCCAAGGCCTTGCGTTTCTCTGTAGGAATGTGGGCCCATGCAGGAGAACCAAAAACTTGAAAGTGCTTAACTGATGGTTTTTGACCGCTCCAAGCTTCAAAAGGAGTGACTCCCTTCAAGGCTCGGTGAGGAACATGGTTCTGGATATAACAAGCACAGTTAATGGCCTCTGCCCAATACTATGGTGTAAGAGATCTGGAGTGAATCATGCAGTTCACCATTTCCTTCAAGGACCTATTCTTCCATTCTGCAACACCATTATGTTGAGGATTGTATGGAACTGAATGCTACAAATCAATCCCCTCTGAAGTGCAAAACCTCTCAAACCGATGGTTGACATACCACCATTGTCAGTACACAAAACTTTGATGGCTTTCCCAGATTGCTTCTCTACAAAAGTCTTGAAGTCCTAAAAATGATCAAATACCTCTGACTTCTATTTGAGAAAGTACACCCAAGTATTTCGAGAAAAGTCATCAATGAATGTGAGGACATATCTAGCCTTGCTGAAAGAAGGATGCTAAAATGGACCAGCCAAATCACTGTGAACTAACTCTAGTATCTGTGAAGCTCTCCATACCTTACCTTTGTCAAACTTTTCCTTAGGATGCTTACCAAGAAGGCAACCTTGGCAAACACCACCTGAAAACTGAACTGAAGGCAACCCTGTGACCATGCTCTGCTAGTTGAGCTGCTGCAAGTAGCGGAAGTTAAGATGGCCAAACCACACATGCCATAATCTACTCACATCATTAGAATGAGTGAGCAAAATAGTCGAAGGAGGACCAGGAACAAAGTGAGAAAATAGATAGAGCCATGACTAATGATCTGCTCTCCCAACTGCAACTGTAGAACCACTGTGCAACTCACGAATCTCCACTAAATTAGGAGTGAACTCAACCCGCTTGCCTGAACCTGTGTGAGTGATCTAGTATACCGATAGGAGATTAGTTGATAATGAGGGCACACAAAGAACATCATGGAATGTGCCATCCCCTACATCAACAGACCCTCTCCCACACACCTCAACAGGAGTGTTATCACCCATCAAAACAGAAGGCATAGTACATGGCTCCAAGGATGCAAGTTCTTCCTTAGATGAAGCCATGTGGTACAAAGCACCTGAATCAAGAACCCAAGTGGATGGAGAAGAAGCAACTACAACAAGGGCCTTACCCTTTCCTTTTCCCTTGCTATTTTCTTTTTCCTTATTAGACCCCTCATTAGAACTCTGTTTGACAGACTCAGGAACACTGATATTATTCTTCTCAAGAATGTGTGTCAAGTGATCAACTTGTTTCTTCAGACATTTATGTTCATCATGACCGGGTCTTTTACAATAGGCACATTGGACCCTCTCTTTCTTAGGCTTGTCACCCTTGGAATATTGGGTCTCATTAGTTGCTTTTGAAGCAACCGTTATCTGATCCTTCTTTTCCTTGCTATTCTTTTGTTTCTTATCCTTACTATTGTTGTTACTACTTTGTCCTTTTTGTTCTTTTGTGCCTTGGTTGGCAGCCAAGGCATGTGACTTAGAGGACTTAAGAGTGCCCATCTGAATTAGCTTGTCTTGTTCCCGAGTGAGATTGACAACAAAATCATCTAAAGATGGCATGGTGAATTGAGTACCAAGTGCACCCTTAGTAGCATAGAAAGTAGAAACAAACACAGAATATTCTGAACTTAGCTTAGAGAGAATACTAAGAATCAGTTGTTCATCTTTCTTTTCAATTCCACATTGTTTTAACTGCAGCCTTAGTGATTTCAATTTGGTGAAGAAATCTTGGATTGTGTTGAAATTCCCTGGACTTAAACTAATTAGTTCATTTTCCAACATATGACCCCTCATTGAATCTTGTGTGCCAAATAGTGTTTCTAGCTTTGTCCAGATTTCATTTGGTGTATTCAAAGACTCAATGTGAAAGAGCAAATTAGGAGAAACAGACAAACACAATGTTCCATATGCCTCATCACATTTGTTAAACCACCTAGGCTTATCTTCATCTTTAGCAAGTTCAGTTTCAAGTCCCATAGTTATCCTATTTAATCCAGCTTTCCTTAAGTGAATTATCATACGTGATTTCCACTCAAAGTAATTGTATGGAGTTAGGATAGGTAGATTTGTTTGATCCATGATGAAGAAATGTAGAGAAGAAGTGTCGAAAAGAAGAGAACCCAACCAAGACAACCCCCCCCTTTTCACTCAATCAAAGAACCCCCCTAAGAAAATATGATTTGGTATTTTATATTAGTACGTTTACAACTACCACTAGCAATAAATACTAAGTGGTCTTGATTTCAATGCATTACAAAACCCTCATGAAGAGCATATGCTGAAAATACAACTTTGGCACAATATCTAGAGAAATAAACAACACAACTGCAATCTACTCGAAAAATCATGCACTTTCAAAAAAAGAATCGCCTTGATACGAGGTCGTATGTGAAAGTTATGATCCTCTGAAGTTCCCAAAACGAGAACCGTGCAATGTCACGGCTGAGAATCTACAATTTTTGAAAAATCTTGGCATCAAAATCAAAAAACAACTGCACTAGTGCATAGAGCACGAAAAAATAGCTGAAATCAAAAAAAAAAATCGTGGGAAAAGGAGTCCGTATGAGAAAGAACGGAGCATTTGAAAACTGTCTTCAAAACTGCAGCTGCCAACAGAGAGGGGTCCTGCTATAGCTTTCTGAGTACGTTTCTGCAAAATATACAGACTGCATGCAAAAACAGAAAGATACCCAGATGGTTTTTCTGTGCTGCGAACAAAACCTAGAAGGCGTTTTTCTTGCAAATGCACAGAAGATGTTGCTCCAGTGTAAATAGAACGCCTTTAGCTACAAAAAATGACCCCAACAACCAAAAAATAACACACAAAGATTGAATCAGATGCTGGAACCTACAATATTGATTCAAAAGACCAAATATGCAAGGTGGTTGTCAAATTTGAGCTCGAAACCCCGGTTCCGCAACTGTGTATGACGATCTCTGATTTCGGTGAAACAAAAGCCAAATCTGACTTTCTGAAGCCTCCTGGACATGTTGGAACAACCGGATATGCTGCCAGTATAACCAAAAATGCTGCAATCACCCAGATTTCATAAAACACATGTGCAACCCCAGAGATTAAAAAAATTTCCGTCAAACTTTTCTAATTCTCAAGATCATCCGAAGATGCAAGAGAAGAGCATACTGGGTTCTTCAAAAAACTATAATAAGATTTATCAAGCCCCCCCAAATCTCTCAAATATGGAAACTAAAATCTACTCTTGCACATAGAATAGCTCTGATACTATGTTAGAATCTGAAAAGATTATTAACCCAGAAAACTAGTGCAAAGAATAGATATGTAAACTATGAATGCAAATGATACGAAATCAAAATAGCAACACAGAGTTAGTCTCCATGAGAGTAATGCAAATGCTAGAAGCAAAATAGCATTAAGAGGATGCAAAAGCAAAAGATGCAAAATACAAGCCATGTAGCATGCTTATATAGGCTAGGAAGAGAGAGGAGGTGGCAACACCGACCAATGAGGAGCAACCATCTATCGGACTAAAGATAGCAAAGTATCTTCCCAAGATAGCTAATGGATGCTCACATGTAGGAAGGTGACACCTTGCAACCACTCACCTAATAAGACATGCTTTATTAACCTAAGCGAGATTAATAAAAGTGTAGGAAAAACCTAGGAATATAGGAAAAATAAATAACCCATCTAGGAAATAAAAACCTACACTAAGAATAATAACCCTGATTTTTAACCCTAGCTACATTTGACACACCCAGTGGGATATTTTCCTTAAATTTGCATTTCTACTAGCTTGTTTTTTTGTAGGTTTAATTCACTTTTTTATGCAGATCTGCCAGTTTTTGGACAAAACCCTAGATTTTAAAAATTTTGTCATATCTTTGAAATGGATATGAATTTTTCTACAAGATTTTCACAAAAAAATTTGCATCATCTAAGGAAGCTACAGTAGATAAATTGTGGTCTTATAACCATTTGTCTAGGAGTTATCATGATTTTATATTTTTTCATAAAATCAACTTTCTGGGCATAAATAGGCAATTTTTTCAGACATTTTTACATTTTTAGGAATCTCTTGAAATTAAAATGGGGGTATGTGTTTTACATAATTTTGAGGTCATCTATGGTGCAAACAAATCAGATCTTTGTCTGTTGTAGGTTTTTCACATATCCGCATTTCTGGACGCAAATCAGGGAATTTTTCTAACTTCTTTATATTTTTGGAAAGCACTCAGAAAATTAGTAGGGGTCTCTTCTTTGATTTTTTATTTTTCAGATTAAAATGTCTTCAAATAATCAAATCTAATTCAGCTATGTTAAAAAAATGTATCTGAAATTGCAATTTTCTGATGACGTTTTTTTTGTGGCTACATTATAATATCTTTTTCTGATTTTGTAGGTGATCATATGGAGATGTAGCAGCATTAGAATTATTCATACATAGCAGATTTGGAGTGAAAATTTTAGGAGCATTCATTTCATCTTTCATCTCTCATCTCAATCAATCTTGTTTGCAAACACATTTTGGGATTAAAATGAACATCTTGTTTGCTATCACACATTTGGATTTGGGCATCTTAAAACAAATCTTTTCTTCATTCACATCAAAATTGGGCATAAAATGAACTAGTGTCGGTATACACCTAAAATTGGCTCATGTCAAATTAAATAAATATTTTAATATTTATCTTAATTCTTATTCTTCTATAAATTAAATAAATATTCTAAATTTATTTAATTGGTTCCGTATCCCATAAGTAAATAAAAATCAATTTAATTAATTAAATCCCCTAATTCTTCTAATGTCTCACATAATTAAATAATCTTACATTATTTAATTAATCCTAAATTCCTCTATCCTAAGTCCTAATTTTATAATTCTACCTCACATTTCCACCTCACCTTGTTGCACATGTAATTAAATATTTTAATATTTAATAAGCTAATATTCCCTCACCCACATGTCCTATTTATCCTTCAATCAAAATTAGTTAACTCATCAATCAAATCTATTAACTAATTAGTCAATTGGGTTCACTAGTCAATCTATTCTGTTGACTCCCGAATCAACCCTATTAACTGTTCAATCATCTTAGTTAACCCCTCAATCTATTATGTTAACTCCCATAAGTCATGAGGAAGGCTTGGACAATTCTCCTATCCTAATTCGTGCATATTCCCTCAAGCTCCCTCAAATGTACATCTTGTTGTTATATGGAGCCTAATCAGACTCGGAGGTTAAATTTACCCCACTTTTATAAGCGCGGTTTCCCCGCAAATTATTTAACGAGGTCAAGGGACAGCGCCCCTTGTGGGGGTTTGGGGGTCAGTGCCGCCAAGACGGGGTCAAGGGGCAATGCCCCTAAAACCTCAAACAGTTTTTATTATTTTATAAAGGTGTCAGAAGTTATTTTTTCTATTGGCCGACATAAAAAAAACCCTATTTTGTAACTGACATAAGGCTTGATAAAAACAGCTAAGGGTTAGGGTTTCTGTTGATGTATTGTAGCATTTTGCAGTGGTATTGAGTTGCAAGGATTGCTAGTTGTAATCTCTTTGATTTATTGGATAATAATATTGGATTCTTTGTTGGTGGATGTAGGCTAAGTTTGGGTGAACCAAGTTAAAACTTGTCTCTCACTGTTAATTATTTCTATGTATTTTCATTCCTCTATTTAATCTTTATTTGCATTTAATTGATATCTTATGCCAGCTAACCCTAATTAGTGGTATTAGAGCGGGTTGCATTTGATTATCATTTGTAGAAAGGTCTCATGGTTGAGTGGGAGCAATGGCGGACGAGGGTAAATTGAAGGTAGATAAATTAAATGGGTAGAACTATCAGTTATGGAAGATGCAGATGGAAGATTATCTCTATCAAAAGGATTTATGGAGGTCGTTGGAAGCAGTAGCCAAGAAACTGGCAACAATGACTAATGAGGATTGGGAACTTATAGATAGAAAGGCACTGGGAACCATTCAGTTGTGCCTGGCACCATCTATCACATTCAATATAATAGGAGCAAAGACAACAAGTGAATTGATGAAAGCTTTGGCTAAATTGTATGAAAAACCTTTAGCCTCAAATAAGGTATTTCTCATGAAGTATTTGTTTAATCTGAAAATGATTGAAGGTGGATCTATGAAAGATCATTTAAATAAGTTTAATACAACTACCAGTCAGTTAACTTTTGTAAAAGTCAAATTTGATGAAGAGGTGAGGGTTGTCTTGGTTTTATGTTCTTTGCCAGAAAGCTAGAATAGCTTGGTAATGGTTGTAAGTAACTCTGTCATTGGTTCAAATACTTTAAAATTTGATGATTTTGTTGGTGTTGTCCTTAGTGAGGAAATGCAACGGAAAAGCTCAGGACGGTCCACATTAGGTAGTGTTTTGAATGTAGAAAGTACGGTAGATCAAAGGAGAGAGGAAAAGGTTCTAGAGGTCATGGGAAGTCATGAGAAAAATAAAAGGACAAGAGATCCCAATCTAGAGGATAGAAGGATTGTTGGTACTGTGGGAAACCAGGTCATCTGAAGAAAGATTTGTGGTCTTGGAAAAATAAAGAAGGAGACAAACAAGAAGGCAATAAGGAGGCAAATGTGGTAAGTAATAAATCTGAAGATGATGCTTTGATTCTTTCCCTAGATAATGTTGATGATTCATGGGTTATAGATTCAGGGGCCTCATTTCATGTTATTCCCCATAGAAGTTATTTTCTTGATTATGTCCAAGGGGATTTTGGGTTGGTTTATATGGGAGATAATGAACCCTGTCAGATTGTTGGAAAGGGAAGAATCAAAATTAAGTTGCAAGATGGGAATCATTGGCTACTATAAGAGGTAAGGCACATTCCAAGGCTGAGTAGGAATTTAATTTCAATAGGGCAACTAGCTGATGAAGGGTGCATTATTACATTTACTGATAAAAATTGGAAGGTTTCAAGAGGTTCCTTAGTAGTAACAAAAGGTGTGAAAGTAGGCACCTTATATCTTTGTACAGGTCATACTGTTCCTTCTACTTTAGCTGTTGTAGAGAAAAAATAAACAGGTTCAGGAACAGTTGCTGCAAGTTCACAGGAAGAGACTGAGATGGTTGTTGTAGGTTCTGAGACAACACTGTGGCATAACAGACTTGGGCATATGAGTGAAAAAGGTATGAAGGTAATTCATTATAAGAAAGTTTTTCCAGGTCTGAAATGTATTAATATGGATTTCTGTGAAAGTTGTGTGTATGTCAAACAAAAGAGAGTTAGTTTTCTCAAGGATGGGAAGCAAAAGAAAGATGAAAAGTTGGAGCTTGTGCATACATATGTATGGGGATCTACTCATGTATCTTCTCTTGGTTTCTCTCGATATTATGTTACATTCATAGATGATGCAACTAGGAAGGTTTGGATTTATTTTCTCAAGAAGAAATTTGATGTATTTGAAACATTTAAGAAATGGAGAAGCTTGGTTGAGAATGAGACAGGTAAAAGATTAAAATGTCTCAAATTTGACAATGGTGCTGAGTATTGCAGCAAAGAATTTCAGGATTATTGTTCCTTTAATCGAATCTGTAGGCAGAAAATAGTTCCAGGGACTCCACAGGAGAATGGAGTGGCTGAGCGCATGAATAGGACAATAATGGAGCATGCAAGGACCATGAGATTGCATGCTTGGTTGCCTTTAAACATGTGGGCAGAGGTTGTCAACACTGTTGTATATTTAATTAACAATGGTCCTTCAGTTCCTTTGGGCTATGGTATTCCAGAGGAAGCATCGACAGTTAAGAAGGTGAGTTATTCTTTTCTCAAAACCTTTGGATGTGAAGCATTTACACATGTAGATTTTGAAAATAGAACCAGGCTGGATGGAAAATCAAAAAAGTATACCTTTGTTGGATATGGCATTAATGAATTTGGTTATAGGCTTTAGGATTTTGAAAATCAAAAAATTGTGAGAAGCATAGATGTTGTATTCAATGAGAAGGTGTTGTACAAAGATCAATTGCAGTAGCATGAGAAGAAAGAAAAGGATTATGCAGTGCTGGATGATACTCCAAATAGTGATGTTCCAGTGGTTCCTCATGCTCCGCAACAACAACAAGAAATACCACAAACTCCAGTGAATGTTAGACGATCAACAAGGCTAAGTATACCTCCTAAAAGGTTTTCACTCTCTTTGTATTCTATTTTGTTAATAGACACTAGTGAACTGGAAGGGTATAATGAAGCTATGTAGGTGGATACAAAGGTTCAGTGGGTGCTTGCAATGAAAGAAGAAATAGACTCCTTGCTCAAAAATCAGGCTTGGGAATTATGTAAGTTGCCTGCAAGTAAAAAAGTTTTACCAAACAAATGGGTTTATAGGCTGAAAGAGGAAGATGGAGGTAAGAAAAAATTTAAATCCAAGTTAGTTGTAAAAGGATTTGCACAGAAAAAGGGCATTGATTTTGATGAGATTTTTTCTCCAGTTGTTAAGATGACTTCTATTCATACTGTTTTAACTATTGTGGCTGCTAAAGATTTGCATTTCAAATGGCTAGATGTGAAAACTTCCTTTCTCCATGGTGATTTGGAGGAGGAGATATATATGGAACAAACCCAAGGATTTGAGGTCAACAGTAAGGAGAAACTGGTGTGCAAATTGAAGAAGAGTTTATATGGCTTGAAACAAGCACCTCGGCAATGGTATTTGAAATTTGATAGTTTTATGGATGAGCAAGGCTACAATCAGTGTAATTCTGACTATTGTGTTTATTTTAAGAGGTTGGATAATGATAGCTACATTATTTTATGTTTATATGTTGATGACATGCTTGTAGCTAGTTTTAACATGGATCACATAAAAGAGCTAAAACAACAGTTATCATAGTCATTTGCTATGAAGGATTTGGGGGTAGCAAAATAAATCCTTGGTATGAAAATTTGCAAAGATAGGAAGAACAAAAAATTGTCTCTATCGCAAGTTGATTATGTTGAAAAGGTATTGCAGAGACTCCATATGGCAAATGCAAAAGCTGTCAGCACACCTTTGCCTAGTCATATGAAATTGACTAAGGAGATGTGTCCTAAGACACAAGAGGAGGAAGAAAAAATGGCCAAGGTACCATATACTTTAGCTGTAGGAAGTTTAATGTACACCATGGTATGCACGGGACCAGATATTGCACATGCTATAGGAGTCATAAGCAGGTATATGAGTCATCCCGGATTGGAGCATTAGAATGTAGTAAAATGGATTCTCAAATATTTGAGAGGTACATCTAATAAACACTTATGTTTTGGGGGCTCTAATACTGATTTAGCAGGTTATGTAGACTCAGATTTGATAGGCGATATTGTTACTAGGTAGAGTACTATAAGTTATGTCTTTACTGTAGGTGGGACAACAGTGAGTTGGATCTCACGGTTACAAAAGGTGGTTGCTTTATCCACCACGGAGGCAAAGTATGCAACTAAAACAGAGGCAAGCAAGGAGATGATATAGCTGCAATCTTTCATGGAAGAATTGAGCAAACAACAGGTTAATACTTATTTTTTTGCGCACAACCAGAGTGCCATACATCTTGCAAAGAATTTTGCCTTGCATTCAAAGACCAAACACATATAGATAAGGTATCACTTCATCTGGCCGATGTTAGATGATGGATAGTTAAGGTTGGAAAAGATATATACAGATGAAAATCTAGCGGATATGTTTACGAAGGCAGTAACAAGGGAGAAGTTGAACTTATTTTTAGCTTTGGTTGGTCTTTAAGACTGAGGAAAAAAAAAAATAGAACAGCTTATTTCCAGTGGGAGCTATAGGCTTAGTAGTTTTATGATTAGTCTCCAAGTAGGAAATGATATGGTTTGGAGTCTAATTAGTCTCCAAGTGGGAGATTGTTGTTATATGGAGCCTAATCAGACTTAGAGGTTAAATTTACCCCACTTTTATCAGTGTGGTTTCCCCCCAAATTATTTAACAAGGTCAAGGGGTAGTGCCCCTTGCGGGGGTTTGGGGGCAGTGCCCCCAAGATGGGGTCAAGGAGCAGTGCCCCTAAAACCTCAAACAGTTTTTGTTATTTTATAAAGGTGTCAGGAGTTAAATTTTCTATTGGCCGACATAAAAAACCCTATTTTGTAATCGACATAAGGCTTGATAAAAGCGGCTAAGGGTTAGGGTTTCTATTGATGTATTGTAGTATTTTGCAGCGGTATTAAGTTACAAGGATTGCTGGTTGTAATTAGTTTGATTTACTAGATAATAATATTGGAGTCTTTGTTGGTTGTTGTAGCCTGAGTTTTGGTGAACCACGTTAAAACTTGTCTCTCGCTATTAATTATTTCTGTGTATTTTCATTCATCTGTTTAATCTTTATTTGTATTTAATTGATATCTTCTACTAGCTAACCCTAATATGTTGTTGTTATATGGAGCCTAATCAGACTCAGAGGTTAAATTTACCCCACTTTTATCAACGTGGTTTCCCTCCAAATTATTTAACGAGGTCAAGGGGCAACGCCCCTGAATCCTCAAATGGTTTTTATTATTTTATAAAGGTGTCAAGAGTTATATTTCCTATTGGCAGACATAAAAAACCCTATTGTGTAACCGACATAAGGCTTGATAAAAGTGGCTAAGGGTTAGGGTTTTTGTTGATATATTGTAGCATTTTGCAGTAGTATTGAGTTGCAAGGATTATTGGTTGTAATCGGTTTGATTTACTAGATAATAATATTAGAATATCTATTGGTGGATGTAGCCCAAGTTTGGGTGAACCATGTTAAAACTTGTCTCTCATTGTTAATTATTTCTGTGTATTTGCATTCCTCTATTTAATCTTTATTTACATTTAATTGATATCTTCTGCCGGCTAACCCTAATAAGTGGTATTAGAGTGGGTTGTGTTTGATTATCATCTGCAGGAAGGTCTCATGGTTGAGTGGGAGCAAAGGTGGATGAGGGTAAAATGAAGGTAGATAAATTCAATGGGTAGAACTATTAGTTATGGAAGATGCAGATGGAGGATTATCTCTATCAGAAGCATTTATGGAGGCCATTGGAAGGAGCAGCCAAGAAATCAGCAGCAATGACTGATGAGGATTGGGAACTTCTGGATAGAAAGGCACTGGGAACCATTCGGTTGTGCCTAACACCATCTGTGGCATTCAATATAACAGAAGCAAAGACAACAAGTGAATTGATGAAAGCTTTCGCTAAATTGTATGAAAAACATTTAGCCTCAAATAAGGTATTTCTTAAGAAGCGTTTGTTTAATCTAAAAATGATTGAAGGTGCATCTATGACAGATCATTTAAATGAGTTTAATACGATTACTAGTCAGTTAACTTCTGTAAAAGTGAAATTTGATGAAGAGGTGAGGGCTCTCTTGGTTTTATGTTCTTTGCTAGAAGCTGGAATAGCTTGGTAATGGCTGTAAGTAACTCTATGTCTGGTTCAAATACTTTGAAATTTGATGATGTTGTTGGTGTTATCCTTAGCGAAGAAATGCAATGAAAAATATCAGGAGGTCATGAGGAAAATCAAAGGACAAGAGATCCCAATCTAGAGGATAGAAGGATTGTTGGTACTGTGGGAAACCAGGTCATCTAAAGAAAGATTGCTGGTCTCGGAAGAATAAAGAAGGAGACAAACAAGAAGGCAATAAGGATGCAAATTTGGTAAGTAATAAATCTGAAGATGATGGTTTGATTCTTTCCCTACATAATGTTGATGATTCATGGGTTTTATATTCGAGGGCCTCATTTCATGCTACGCCCCATAGAAGTTATTTTCTTGATTATGTCCAAGGGGATTTTGGGCTAGTTTATTTGGGAGATAATGAACCCTATTAGATTGTTGGAAAGGGAAGAATCAAGATTAAGTTGCAAAATGTGAATCATTGGCTACTACAAGAGGTAAGGCACATTTCAAGGCTGAGTAGGAATTTAATTTCAGCAGGGCAGCTAGCTGATAAAGGTTGCATTATTACATTTACTGATAAAAATTGGAAGGTTTCAAGAGATGCCTTAATAGTAGCAAAAGGTGTGAATGTAGGCACCTTATATCTTTGTACAGGTCATATTGTTCCTTCTACTTTAGTTGTTGTAGAGAAAAAAATAAAAAGGTTCAGGAATAGTTGTTGTAGCTTCACAAGAAGAGACTGAAACATCTGTTGTAGGTTCTGAGACAACACTATGGTATAAGAGACTTAGGCATATGTGTTAAAAAGGTATGAAGGTACTTCATTCTAAGAAAGTTTTACCAGGTCTAAAATGTATTAATATGGATTTCTGTGAAAGTTATGTGTATGTCAAACAAAAGAGAGTTAGTTTTCTCAAGGATGGGAAGCAAAAGAAAGATGAAAAGTTGGAGCTTGTGCATATATATATATGGGGACTAGCTCATGTATATTCTCTTGGTGGCTCTCGGTATTATGTTACATTCATAGATGATGCAACTAGGAAGGTTTGGATTTATTTCCTCAGATAGAAATCTGATGTATTTAAAATATTTAAGAAATGGAGAAGCTTGGTTGAGAATGAGACAGGTAAAAGATTAAAATGTCTCAGATCTAACAATGGTGGTAAGTATTGCAACAAAGAGTTTGAGGATTATTGTTCCTTTAATGGAATCTGTAGGTAGTAAATAGTTCCAAGTACTCCACAGGAGAATGGAGTGGTTGAGCTCATGAATAGGACAATAATGGAGTGTGCAAGGACCATGAGATTGCATGTTGGGGTGCCTTTAAACATGTGGGTAGAGGCTATCAACACTATTGTATATTTAATTAACAGAGGTCCTTTAGTTCCTTTGGGTTGTGATATTCCAGAGGAAGCATGCATAGGTAAGCAGATGAGTTATTCTCATCTAAAAACCTTTGGATGTGAAGCATTTGCACATGTAGATTCTAAAAATAGAACCAAATTGGAAGCAAAATTTAAAAAGTGTACCTTCATTGGATATGGCATTGATGAATTTGGTTATAGGCTTTGGGATTTTGAAAATCAGAAAATTGTGAGAAGAAGAGATGTTGTATTCATTTAGAAGGTGTTGTACAAAGATCAGTTGTGGCAGCATGAGAAGAAAGAAATGGATTATGTGGTGTTGGATGATACTCTAAATAGTGATGTTCCAGTGGTTCCTCACGCTCTACAACAGCAACAAGAAATACCACAAACTCTAGTGAATGTTAGACGATCAAGAAGGCTAAGTAGATCTCCTAAAAGGTTTTCTCCCTCTTTGTATTATATTTTGTTAATAGATGCTAGAGAACTGGAAGTATATAATGAAACTATGCAGGTGGATACAAAGGTTCAGTGGGTGCTCGCAATGAAAGAAGAAATGGACTCCTTGCTAAAAAATCAGACTTGAGAATTATGTAAGTTGCCTGCAGGTAAAAAGGCTTTACCAAACAAATGGGTTTATAGGCTGAAAGAGGAAGATGGAGGTAAGAAAAGATTTAAATCTAGGTTAGTTGTAAAATGATTTGCATAGAAAAAGGGCATTGATTTTGATGAGATTTTTTCGTTGGTTGTTAAGATGACTTCTATTCGTACTGTTTTAAGTATTGTGGTTGCTGAAGATTTGCATTTGGAATAGCTAGATATGAAAACTATCTTTCTCCATGGTAATTTGGAGGAGGAGATATAGATGGAACAACCCCAAGGATTTGAGGTCAACAGTAAGGAGAAATTGGTGTGCATATTGAAGAAGAGTTTATATGGCTTGAAACAAGCACCTCGGCAATGGTATTTAAAATTTGATAGTTTTATGGATGAGCAAGGCTACAGTAGGTGTAATTCTAACCATTGTGTTTATTTTAAGAGGTTAGATAATGGCAGCTACATTATTTTATGTTTATATGTTGATGACATGCTTGTAGTTGGGTCTAACTTGGATCATATAAGAGTGCTAAAATAGTAGTTAGCACAGTCATTTGCTATGAAGGATTTGGGGGCAGCAAAGTAAATCCTTGGAATGAAAATTTGCAGAGATAGGAAGAATAGAAAATTGACTTTATCTCAGGATGATTATGTTGAAAAGATGTTGCACATATTCCATATGGAGAAGGCAAAAGTTGTCATCACACATTTGCCTAGTCATTTGAAATTGACTAAGGAGATGTTTCCTAAGACACAAGAGGAGGAAGAAAAAATGTCCAAGGTACCATATGCTTCAGCTTTAGGAAGTTTAATGTAGTCATGGTATGCACGAGACCAGATATTGCACATGATGTAGGAGTCATAAGCAGGTATATGAGTCATCCTGGATTGGAGCATTGGAATGTGGTAAAATAGATTCTCAAATATTTGAGAGGTACATTCAATAAACACTTATGTTTCGGGGGCTCTAATACTAATTTAGTAGGTTATGTAGACTCAGATTTGGTAGGGGATATTGATACCAGGTGGACTACTATAGGTTATGTCTTTACTGTAGGTGGGATTGCAGTGAGTTGGATCTCACGGTTGTAAAAGGTGGTTGCTTTATCCACCATGGAGGCAGAGTATGTAGCTGCAACAGAGGAAAGCAAGGAGATGATATGGCTACAATCTTTCATGGAAGAATTGGGCAAACAACAGGCTAATAGTTATTTATTTATGGACAGCCAGAGTGTCATACATCTTGCAAATAATTCTACCTTGCATTCAAAGACCAAACACATAAAGCTAAGGTATCACCTCATCCGGTCAGTGTTAGATGATGGACAGTTAAGGCTGGAAAAGATACATAGAGATAAAAATCCAATGGATATGTTTATGAAGGCAGTGACAAGGGAGAAGTTGAGCTTCTCTTCAGCTTTGGTTGGTCTTCAAGACTAAAAAAAAAATAGAACAGCAGAGTTCAGGGTGCTTATTTCCAATGGGAGCTACAGGGTCAGCGGTGTTATGATCAGCCTCCAAGTGGGAGATGATATGGTGTGGAGTCTGATCAGTCTCCAAATGAGAGATTGTTGTTATATGGAGCCTAATAGATTTGGAGGTTAAATTTAACCCATTTTTATCAGTGTGGTTTCCCCCAAATTATTTAACAAGGTCAAGGGGTAGCACCCCTTTAGGGTGTTTGGGGGTAGTGCCCCCAAGATGGGTCAAGGGGTAGTGCCCTTGAAACCTCAAACAGTTTTTATTATTTTATAAAGGCGTCAGGAGTTATTTTTTCTATTGGCTGACATAAAAAACCCTATATTGTAACTGACATAAGGCTTGATAAAAGAGGCTAAGGGTTAGGGCTTTTGTTGATGTATTGTAGCATTTTGTAGTAGTATTGAGTTGCAAGGATTACTGGTTGTAATCAATTTGATTTACTGGATAATAATATTGGACTCTTTGTTGGTGGATGTAGCCCGAGTTTGGGTGAACCATGTTTAAACTTGTCTCTCGCTGTTAATTATTTATGTGTATTTTATTAGTCAATTGGGTTCACTGGTCAATCCATTTTGTTGACTCCCTAATCAACCCAGTTAACTGATCAATCATCTCAGTTAACCCTTCAATCTATTCTATTAACTCCCATAACTCATGAGGAAGGCTTGGACACTTGTCCTCTCCTGATTCATGCACATTCCCTCAAGCTTCCTCAAATGTACACCTCATAGGTAATTCCTCCAGTCATAGATCTATTGACAATTGGATTTGGTCTTCCCTTAGCCTATATAAACAAGGTCCTCATACTCATTTCATAATCCACTCAAGCTTAAGCAATTTTACTATGCAGTAATCATATCAGTGTTCCTTTAGCAAAGTTATCATTGCATTTGCATTATCAATCCATTATCAGCACCATGTCTCCATTACAAATCACCCATCTCCATTATAGTTGCATTGTAGTTTAGTCTCCTTGGCATTCCATATCACAGCTATTTTGTTCTTGTCATCTTCAAACAGCAAGGAAGTTTACACTTCTGAGAGCTCCGTTACCATCAAAATCAAGAGCAAATAGGTGAATAATGGAAGCATAGAGGTAAAACGGTCTTCAAAGGTATATTCTCTGTTTACTTATATTTACATCAATTTCCATTGGGTTATTGGATGATTAGTTGTTTAATTCTATTGTTCACATTTTCTAATAACATTTCTGATGGTTGTTTAATGCTACTAACCTAGTAGAGCAAATTCACCAACTACAAGGATGGAGTGAGATAGACTCCAATGAATATGAATGGGATAGTCTCTCAAAATTGTCTTGTGATGAAAAAGATATTGATGTGGTCCATGAGTATGACCCTACCCCTACAACTCTTGAGCAACAAAGTTCATGGACTGGACCTCTAGAGTTCGATCTGCATAATAATGATAGTGAGATTCGTGAGGGAAGAATGATACCAAACTTGACAAATCAACTTGTGGAGAGTACCATCGTAGGTATCATCAATGCTTACAATAACCACATTAACTCCTCCATCTTGACTATCACTACTCTCGAACTAGACCATTCAGATGACCCATTACCACTATTGTATCCAGAACTCATAGATTGGGATTTGTAAGACTCTACCCCTGAGCTAGATACTTTTCAGAATGATGAGGCCATCAATGATTTTCTAGAACTTAGAGACCATATACTCGCATGGGATCACAAAGCTGGCTATGCCATAGAACTCAATGACAGGGCTTATTTTGGAGAGAGTGCCAAGCCTTTCAATCTCAAAAATGTAAAAATGAAAGATCTAACTGTGAAAACTGCTCTACGGTAGTGTTAGATCGTGAAAATAGTAAAAATATGGACATATCTAATGATGATAACCTCTTTGAGGCATTGAAGGATGAAAGGATTGACCCTCTCCCCAATCTAACACATCAGGAGAGATCCTCAATCTTGATGGAACCAATAGAACAAATCAACAGTAGCACTGGTGAAAATCCAAGGATGCTTCATATGGCACAATCTCTAACTACACAACAGAAGCCTGAGTTCTCAAAATTATTGAAAAAGAAATAAATCAACTTTGCTTGGTCATACATGGATATGCCGGGTCTTAATTCAAACTTCATAATGCATCACTTATCGCCATCTTCGGGAGCCAAGCCAGTTAAACAAAAACTCAAGAAGATGCACTTGCATATCGTACTAATGGTAAAAGAAGAACTCAAGAAGCTGCTAGATGTCAGATTTATCAGACCAATAGACTATCCAGAGTGGATTTCAAATATAGGGCCTGTCACCAAACTAGATGGAAGAGTTCAACTATGTAATGACTTTAGGGATCTGAACAAGGCTTGTCCCAAAGATGACTTCCCCCTACCTAACATCGACACCATTGTAGACCTCACAGTAGGACACACCATGTTGTCTTTAATGGATGGATTCTCTGGATATAACCAAATCAAGATAGTGCCAGAGGATCAACATAAAACTACATTCACAAGTCCATGGGGTAACTATTGTTGGTGCGTCATGCCATTCGGGCTAAGGAATGTAGGGGCAACATATCAGTGGGAAATGAGAACAATCTTTCATGACATGATGCATACCATCATGGAAGATTACATTGATGACATTCTAGCCAAATCAAAAACCTGAGAAGGGCATCTGCAAGTACTAGATAAGATCTTCACAAGATTGGAGTAGTTTAATGTGTGCCTCAACCCGAAGAAATGCATATTCAAAGTCACATCTAGCAAGCTTCTTAGATACATCGTGTTTTCCAATGGAATCGAAGTAGACCCAGCTAAGGTAAAATCCATCATGGAAATGTCACCCCCCAAAAATCTCAGTCAGGTTACGGTCTCTACAGGGAAAGCTACAATCTATCAAAAGGTTCATCTCTCAACTGGCAAATAAGTGTCATCCATTCACACATCTCCTTCATAAGAACATTCCCTTCAAGTGGGATGACTCATGTGAACAAGCTTTTCAACATTTAAAGGAGTATTTGATGAATCCACCTATCTTAATGCTGCCAATTCAGGGCAAGCCATTGCTACTATACATTTCAGCCACACCAACAGCTCTTTGAGCTCTACTAGCACAATAGAATCACAAAGGTAAAGAGAAAGCAATCTACTACATCATCCAAACACTAGTAGGCTACGAGCTACAATATACACCAATAGAAAGAGCATGCCTCGTTGTTGTCTTTGCTTCACAAAAATGGAGACATTGCATGCTATCACATTCCATCAAGCTAGTAGCTAAGATCGATCCATTGAAATACTTGCTCAACAAAGCTACCCTAACAGGTAGAATATCAAAATGGGTCATGATACTCAGTGAATTTGACATTTAGTATGTAGACATACAAGCAATAAAGGGGCAAGTAATTGCAGATCAGCTAGCAGATGCACCTTTAATAGATGACAACCCATTGAGCTTTGAATTTCCATATGAGTCCATCTTTCACATAACAACAAAAACCTAGAAACTCTACTTTGATAGCTCATATACTCAGCATGGGTCTGGGACAAGTATCTTGTTGATCATACCTAATGGAGGCACCATTCCAAAGTCATACAGACTACTCTTTCCATGCACTAATAATGTGGTGGAGTACAAGGCCCTAATGATTGGCATCAAGATGGCAGTAGAATGGAAAATCACATAGCTTCATGTGTATGGCGACTCGCAACTTGTCATCAACCAAGTGAATGTCGACTATCAAACAAAGGATGAGATGTTAATACCATACAAATGTATGGTAGGTGACTTCAAAGACTACTTTGTTGTGATCTTTTTTCAGCAGATACCTAGGCTAGAGAACAAAGTAGCAGACGCCATGGCAAGGATTGCATCTCTCCTGGATATCCCTGAAAACCAATCACATTATGAGTTCTTGGTAGAGCTAGTGTCCCATCCTGCATATGACACCCCCAAATCTGACATAATTTGCCACATTGTAGGAGTGGATTCTCCCCTATATGGAAAAGTATTTGCCTGTCTAAAAGAGAACACCCTACCACCTGATCTCTCAAGTAATCAAAAGTGAACCTTCATTCGACAAGCATCCCGTTATGCCACTATTGTCAACACCATGTATCGATGAGGTCTCGATAGTACTCTCCTTAGGTGTCTCAATAGCGAGGAATATCAAAACGCCCTGAGCAAAGTACATGAAGCTATATGAGGGACCAACTCTAGTGGTCCTACGTTGGCTAAGAAACTCATTTGTATGGGATACTACTGGCCTATTATGGAAAAATATTCATATCATTTTGTAAAAAGATGCAACAAATGCCAGATCCATGGGAACTTGATACATGCACCAGCATAGGAGCTGCAGCTATTAATGACTCCTTGCCATTTTGTCAATGGGGACTCAACTTAGTAGGCAAGATCCATCCACCATCATCCAATGGCAATAAATTCATCATAACCACCACTGAGTACTTTACAAAGTGGATTGAAGTCGTACCCCTCACCAATGTCATGGGCAAACAAATTGCCTCTTTCATCCTGAACTACATCATTTGCCGCTATGGTATCCCTTTATCCATTATCATAGATAATGGACAACAATTCAAAAACCAGGATGTCAAAGAACTGTGTGACAAATTCCACATCCAACACCACTTTTCCACCCCATATTACCCCCAAGGAAATGGCCAGGCAGATACATCAAATAAAACAATCTTAAAAATCATGAAAAAGACTATCAATGATGCCAGCCGTGATTGGCACATCTAAATAAATCCTGCACTGTGGGCCTACTATACAAGTATCTACACACCCACAGGTGCAATGCCATATTCCCTCATCTATGGCTCTGAAGCCATCTTACCCATTGAAGTCGAGATCCCCTCCTTGAGAGTGTCGTTCAAAGGCCTCATTACTGATGAAGAGTACAGAGCTTCTAGACTTCAAGAGTTAGAGTTGCTCGAAGAAAGAAGACAACATGCATTTAACCATCTCAAGGCTTATCAACAAAGGATGTCCAAGAGTTACAATAATAGAGTTAAACCTCGGGTAGTTCAAGTTGGTGACCTACTCCTCAGAGAGAATCCCAGGGATTAGAAAGATAGAGAGAAGAAAGGTAAGTTCGAACCCAACTGGCTGGGTCCTTTTGTCATCATTGTTGCCTATGGATCAGGTGGCTACCAATTGGCTACATCAGAAGGTGAACTATTTGATGATCCAATCAACAACATGCATCTCCACAAGTTCTACATCTAAACCCCAATGCAAGGGAGTCAAAAATAGAAAAAAAAATCAAAACATGGAAACATAGTAAAAACAAAAAAAAAATGGAAAAATAGCAAAAAAAAGAAAAGGAAAAACAACAAAAAAATCGTCCTCTGGTGAAAACCTAGTGAATAGGTGCTTTGGATAGATACCATGATGAAAACCTGGCAAAAAGGCATCATGTGTATTTTACTTTTGTGCAAATAAAAGAAAGTGGTGAAAACTTGGTAAACAAGTGCTACTTGTGATAAAACTATTTGATTAGGTCCAAACAACTGAGAGGGGGGGGGGGTGAATCAGTTGTCCCACAATTTAAACTTTTCTACCTTAAATCTTCCTTTATAACTTATAATTAAATTAGTGATGTAAACATTTCAGCATCAATCAATAACACATGAGTAGAAACATAACCGGCACACATGACACCAAGATTTTTGACATTGAAACCCAGTTAAGGGAAAAACCACGGTGGGGCTTAACCCACAAAGATTAATACCCTATTAAAAGTATTTTTACAAATGGGAATGCACATGCATTCGGGTTCACTGCCCAAAGCTCACTGCTCAAATGGAGGCTCACTGCCTAGAGAAAGATTACAAGAGAATAAAAGAGATTTTGAACTGATAAATAGCATCTACCCATGCAAGAGTTTCAGTTCCATTTAACTACAAAAAATGATCTTACACATTTCATCTTTACTTGTTCTTCTCACTTCTCTGCCTTCATTCACACCTTAGATTTTCTGCTCTTCTCGCATTCTCACCTTGTTTGGACACACACCAAAAACATCAAATTCGATCGGCTATATATATGTGCAACATGATCTACAATCATTTTACTAGTCAGCTTCAAGAACATTTTGTTGAGTACTCTGCTCTGTCAGCTAGATTCACACATAATATGAGATGCGGACCAAAACTTGCACTCACAAATCATCACTCGTGTTGGCTACCATCACTGGTTTTCACCAATTGCCCAATAAACAACTTCTATACATCCAGAATTAAGATCATTCATAGGGTCGGCCTGCTCTTCTTCTGTTTGTTTTGTCAAACTAAAACCCGATACTCAGAATCTAATATCTTTTGAGTCCTGCATCATAGAAGGACAAAACTCTAGATTTAGAGTGTCTTGACAATGTTTACAACTACTTTAGATCTGAAGAAAACCATGCCTTTCCACCAAAGAGATCCGGACCAAGATACCGGACCCTGTCACCTGCTGTGTTCCTGACTGCCCAAACTTAGACAAATTCTGATTTTGACTTCTGGTGTGAACAAGTTGTGTTATACAAATGATTGGTATGATCTTAGTTGTCATCAATAACAACACCTATCAAAGAGAACCAGTGTCTCTTCCCAACAATCTCCCCCTTTGGCATTGATGGCAACACTTAGTGAGAAATGACTAAGTGTCAGAATAACTCCCCCTTTGCTTGTGCTCCATATTGTTGTTCATACTTCTTTCCAATGCTCCCCCTTTGTTGTATTCCTCATTTTTCACTTCTCTTCACTCCCCCTTTGACATCAATGGCAAAAGGTGGGGTTCACAAGCCAAAATTCTCCAAAAAATTTGTGTATAATGCTGCATATGTACAAGTAATCATTAGGTTCTATTCACATGAACTTGAGAATGTCTGCAAAGCTAGTTTTTATTTGCACAAGTTCAGAAGCCCAAGTACTCTTCATTCCATCCAAAATTGAGATGTGCCCACTCAACAAAAATGAATATGGTTCTACCTTTGATAGATCTGATGGATCACTAGTTTGAATTGCAGTCTGAGCTTCAAATAGGGCATTATACATTGTCTCTAACTTAGGGACAATTAATCCCTAGAGCTCACACATTCTCTTCATAATGTTACCTTTTTCTTTAACAAGTTTCTTTATCTCATCAGTCAAGCTAATTACTTGACATTCCTGGCTTATGGGTGAAATAGTTAGAGGATCAAAATTATTGGATAGATTTGACAATTTCAGTTCTTGTTCCTTTATCTTCTTTTCAATATCCTTGTATATCAAAAAATTTGGATTTGTAAATAGAAATGATCAAACAATTGAAATGCATAACCTAAACCCAAATAATTCAATACCTCGAAGATGCAAGATGAGCTCGATTGATTGATCGCTTTGTTGTGTTGATTGCTCGATTCCGCAGCATAACGTTGATAAGGATGCAAGCTAGATGGATTGAAGATGATGGATGAGGACTTGAGATGAAAATTCAGCAGAGTGAGGTTGCATGAAGAAGAATCCTAAAAATCTTCCCCTCTAATGGCTCAAGAGAGGCTTGTTTTATAGGAAAGGCTTGGTTCCAATGGATGGCTAGGATCTATTAGGGCTTTAGATGAAATGGATCGATAGGATTGAGTTAGGTTTCCTTGCACATCAAGAAATTGTAGTCAATTGACATGTGGCAAAGGAGGATAAAGCTTAGGTGTGCTTGTGTAGATAAATACTAAAATTAGGTCCATTAGTTGTGCATGTGAAAGATAAAAGTTGTAACACATGATTGACTAGACAAGTGTTGGAATGTGATGAAAGATGAGTGTTTAATTCAAATAAAATATTTGAATTAGTTGGGATATGAGTTGGAAATTAATTAAATAAATAAGATTTATTTAATTAATTGAGAAGTTGAATAGGATGAGATAAGATATGATGTGGAAATTAATTAAATAAATAAAATTTATTTAATTAATTGGGATGGGGATAAGATAAATGGGATTATGCATGTGAAATTAATTAAATAAATAAAATTTATTTAATTAATTGGCTAAGTAGGATGAGGATGGGATTGAATGAGATTTTAATTAAATAAATAAAATTTATTTAATTAATTGGCTTAATGGATTAAGTGGGATTAAGAGTGGGATTTAGGACAAAATGCTACATGATGTCTAGGATAATGTTTTTGTCAAGGTGTTGCAAGACATGGACAAAGTTGGGACAAATTTGGGTGTCTACAATCCTCACTTACTTTGGGCCAGGATAGAAAAAATTTATATATCTCACTTCCATCACTTAGGGCATTTTGAACACTCTTTATATTAATAGCAAGTATAGTCCTATCATACCTTATCAGAATCTTAAGTTCACTAAATCTCTTATCCAAAAACTCATTTATGACTTTTGTCTCTACAGACTTCTCAAAGGACTCAAAATGAGTGTTTATAGAACTTGCAAGATTTTTCAGATGTCTGGAGGGGGAATCAAATGGACTCTTATGGTAGGAAGGCATTAACTTTTCCAAAATTCCAGTTGCAAGCCCCAATAGCTTAGTATCCTCCATGTGGAACTTTAATATCTTTTCTCTAGCCTTTACTTGGGTGAATGATGCTATTTTCATTAATTGAATTGGAGAGAGAGCACCTGGATTGGCTAAACCTTGGAGTAGTTTAGGCTCATCAAGCTCAATCATTTCTTTTTCAAGAAGACTTTTCACTACATCTGTAGTGTCTCTTGCAATATTTTCTGAACCATCCTTTTGTTCATCAGATTTCTCAGCATCTTCTTTAGGTGCTTCAACATTTTCACCATCTTCTTCTACTTTGTCTTTCTTTCCTTTTTCTTCCTCTTTCTCTACTTTACTTTTCTCTGTGTTCTTTATAGAGGGACGCTTTCTTGTTTGTTCACCACTTGCTACCTAATCCGGAGGGCTCTGTGTAGCAGTAAAATGCTCTTCTTTTCCAGAATGATCAGGTGGAGGATTCACTCCTACATCAACTATTTTGTCTATCATATCTATGTCCTCTTGATTGACTTATTCCTCTTCCTGAAGTTCTCCAACATTCAGATCTGATGAATCAAATCTAGGATTAGTCTCTTCATAGGTTAACTCCAGTGGATCTAAATTAACACCTTGGTCATCAATTCTTTTGTTAATCTATTCTTCTGGAGCTTCGTGTTTCAGAATTGGAGGATTGACTGCTTCTACTTGTTTCTCTAAAATAATATAATATTTATCTTTGTCTAACACCTTTCTCAAGATTTCTTTTGTTTCTTTTACAATTTCCTCAGTTTCACCAAGCATTAGTTTGTTCATTCGGACCTTACTTCTGAATTTATCTTTAACTTCTCTAAGGATTTTATCTACTTCTCTTCTAGTCATTATAGGACACAAAGTGGAGAGAACATACTCTCTGAGTTCTATGTATTTATCCTTGGCTGCTTCTTTCCTCATTTCCAATTGTTTCCTTAAACTTTTAGGAAGTTCTTGTAAAATTTCCAAGAGGGCTGTATTAAATTTATTCAAATATATGATAATGGCATCTTCCAAAAATTTCTTATTTGCTTGATCAAAATTATCATAGTAAATTCTGATAGGCTTTAAATTTCCATGAACAGTGATTATTTTTACAATTTCATCAATAGTCATAGCGACCTTACCAGTTGCTTGCTTTTTACTGGCCTTATTGCTTCCAGAAGGCTGGTCTTTAGAAATCTTTGAAGTTCTAGCTTTCTTGGATCTTATTTCTTTCACTTCTTCATTTGTCTCTATCTCCTCATCATCTTTTGTGCTCTTGTGGGTTCTTGTGGCCTTGGTTTTCTTTCTTTTCCCTCCTTCACCGGATGGATTGGCTTCTGGCTTCTCAGTGGAAGTGGACTTGAGTTGCTCAGCAAGATTTGTAGAACTCCTTGTCTTCCTTAAGGAGCTTGGTGGGACTTCTAGAGCGACTGCCGGCTCATTTTCTGCTTTTTCTTCTATAGTCTATTCAATGCTTTTCTTCATCTTTTCAATCCTTTCTATGTTCTTCTTTACTACCTCCTTGGTTAGGCCAATGCTCTCAACATACCTTTCAACTTGTCTCTGTACTTTCCTCTTGGTCTCCGGCTATCTAAGCTCCACATGCAATTTTAAACTTAGTTCCTTGTAGGTTCCAAACCTTTCCACAGAGGTATCTTTAGGTGTTCTTAGAAGATACTAAGCATACATATCCAAAACTCTTCCATCCACCTCATAACCCATAGGCATTATCCAAACTGTCCTTGGTTCTACAGCTTCCATCAAGAACTGATCTGTGTCAACGATGAAACATATGTGGTTTTCATACTTCTCCACAATTGATGTAGGGATTCTCTCCCTTGCTTGCATTAAACTCTGAAAGTTTTTGAAGTAGCCCCAAATGGCAGTCTTTTGGGCTTGGGAGTCACCAAGACTAAGAAGGTGATCTCTTATTTCCCATGCTACTGGTCTGTCAGTTGTCCAATGCACACCTTGAATTCTAGGTACTTCATTCATAAAATAGAAGAATAAGCATATAATCAAGGAAGCATATTTGAAGGTATCTTTCTTATCTTTCTTTATTTTACTTAGAATCTCAATCAACTAATTTTGTAGAAGTTCACAGATATCATAATCAACATTTTCTTTTAACATTTTATAGGCTGCATATATTTCAGTTCTGGACATAGAATTTTCTCTACTGGAGTGGTAAATCTTGTACCCAATCACCATGGAGGCAAATTTAACATCCAGTTCTATGATATCATTGATGGTCATTTCCCTTCTATCAAACTTGGCTCTGGTCACATCAATCACTGTCTGGTTTTTCACAACTTTTAGCATGGGTAATCCACCGAAGGAGTTTAACCCAGTTACAATCTTGATAACATCCTTTGTAATCTTGAATGGTTTCAATAGCCATATGAACTCATTATGTATTCAGCTTAAGATGTATCAAACCCATTCATTTTCATCAAATATCATAAACCTAATGACTTGCAGAAAATGTTTGCTTTCTAGGGCTTTGTATTCTAGTTTCAATTTGTGGCTATCATTCATTAAGTGGTTGTTAAGAAAATCCAATAGTTTCAGGTTTCCAAATTCATCCATGTTATAGTGGACGTATGCCCTAATATCCTCAACATGCAGTATGCCATGTGGAACCCCAGAGAATGTGCCTAACGGTTCAACTTCAACTGATTTGTATTGATTCTTCTTAAATATTGGTCGGGGCCTTTTAGTTACATCAATAGCTAGAGGTGTAGCCATTTGCAGAAATTGAGAACTCAAGAGATTTCGCAGAAAATAGAAAATACCTTGTTATGCAGATTAGGGTTTTTTCTTGGAAATCCTTTTCTCGCTTCCAAATCTTGAGAATTCTTAGCTCTAAGATCATCCACTTCTTTCTTCTTGTTTTCTCCTCATGCAAAGTGTTCCAAATAAGGAATGAATGACCTATTTAAGCTCCGCAGCACCTAATTTGCCTTTGTGATAAATGCTCTACCCTAGCACATCTGGTTGCTCTATTTTTGAATAGTCTTTCATGAATTGCTCTGTAATTTTCCATAATCACTTCCCTTCTTCTGGAAATCCTTCCAAATGTTCTAAATCAATTCAAGGTACCTTTTCTCATTGTGCCAGATCCAGGACTCACTTATTGGCTGGGAGAATTTGATTTACAATGCTGTTCCCCTTGAGCCAAGGCTCCCAAATCAATTCTTAGAGGAATTTTTAGCACTGGATTCCGATGCGAATCCATTACTATTATTCATAATTGTTTTCTTGACCCATATCTTGTTTATTTCATTCTGAGTCTCATTCACATCAATTTTTTCTTTGCCTTTGTCTTGTCTCTGCTCATCCAGTTTTCTTTTTACCAGACCTCTTCTTCCATTGTTCCTACTTCTGCAGAATCTTGTAATATGACCAGATTTATTGCAATTAAAGCACACAACATTTCCTTTCTTATAAACTTGATTTCCTCTTGATCTACATTGAATAGCCATATGTCCAAACCCATTGTAAACAAAAAAATAACCATTGAAGGAATTGCCAATTCCTCTATTGTTAGCATTATTCATACTTATGCATTCATTTGATTTATGACCATACCTCTTACACTTGAAGTATTGACCAAAGAAGGATGGACCATTTTGATTTACTTTGCTTTTGCACTGAGTAGCTTTATGACCAAATTTATTACAATTGAAACAATTTACATTGAATGATGGATATATTTGAGCATTAGGCTATCTTACCAGAGGTTTTCTAGTTCTGTTTCTCCCATTCCTTGATTGAAGATTGCTTTGTCCGAATCCAGAGCTTTTACCTTTTTCATATCCAAGACCATGCTTGTCATCAGCCTTTTTCTATCCTTCAAGTAGTGCTTCAAGTTTAGTTAAGCTTATCTTGAACTTCTCTTTATATTCATTTGCAACTACTAGGTCATGTCTGAGAATGACAATTTGCCTTTCAAGTTCTCTCTCATTGTCTCTACTTTCTTATAGATCAGACTCTAGATGGCTAGCTATTCTATCCAATTTGCAACATTCTTCAGTTCTTTCTTTTAATTTTTGATTCAAATCTTATTCAATTTTCTTCCTATCTTCACTTTCTTTGGTTTACCTCATCACCCTAGATTCCATTTCAATTTTTAGAACAACTTCTTTTGACAGCTTCTCACATTCCTTTGTCTTTTCTTCCAAAGCTTCATTCATGCCATTTTCTTCAGGTAAACTGGATAGCTGAGGAAGTAGCTCCTTTTTTCTTTGCATAGATTTCTTTAATTTACCTTTTAGCATTTCAATGGTATCATCAGCATCTTTAAGTTCACCTCTCAGATTACTAATTTCTTTTTTAGACTGAAGAAGCTTTTCTAGGCCCAACTGAAGTTGATCTTTGAGTGAACCCATTTAAAACTTCTTCCAAGATCTTTTTCTCAAGCTGTTAAGCTTCTCAAAGGAACCTTGCTCTGATACCAATTGTTGGATTAGGTCCAAACAACTGAGAGGGGGGAGGGGGTGAATCAGTTGTCCCACAATTTAAACTTTTCTACCTTAAATCTTCTTTTATAACTTATAATTAAATTAGTGATGTAAACATTTCAGCATCAATCGATAACACATGAGCAGAAACATAAAAAGCACACATGACACCAAGATTTTTGACATGGAAAACTGGTTGAGGTAAAAACCATAGTGGGGGTTAACACACAAAGATTAATACCCTGTTAAAAGTATTTTTACAAATGGAAATGCACATGCATTTGGGATCACTGCCCAGAGCTCACTACTCAATTGGAGGCTTACTGCCTATAGAAAGATTACAAGAGAATAACAGAGATTTTGAACTGATAAATAACATCTACCCATGCAAGAGTTTCAGTTCCAGTTAACGACAAAAACTGATCTTACACATTTCATCTTTACTTGCTCTTCTCACTACTCTGCCTTCATTCACACCTTAGATTTTCTACTCTTCTCACATTTTCACCTTGTTCGTACACACACCAAAAACATCTAATTCCATCAGCTATATATGTCTGCAACATGATCTACAATCATTTTACCAGTCAGCTTCAAGAACATTTTGTTGAGTACTCTACTCTGTCGGCTAGATCCATACATAATATGAGATGCGGACCAAAACTTACACTCACAAATCATCACTCATGTCAGCTACCATCACTAGTCATCACTAATTAGCCAATAAAAAATTCTATACATCCAGAATTAAGATCATTCATAGGGTCAGCCTTCTCTTCTTCTATCTGTCCTATCAAACTAAAACCTGATACTCAGAAGCTAATATATTTTGAGTCCTTCATCACCGAAGGGCAAAACTTTAGATTTAGAGTGTCTTGACAATGCTTACAACTACTTTAGATCGGCAACAAACCATGCCTTTCCACCGAAGAGATCCAGACCAAGATACCGGACCCTGTCACCTGCTCTGTCCTTGACTGTCCAGACTTAGACAAATTCTAATTTTGACTTCCAATGTGAACAAGTTGTGTTATGCGGATGATTGGGATGATCATAGTTGCCATCAATGACAACACCTATCAAAGAGAAGCAATGTCTCTTGCCAACAAAACCACCTCCTCCATCTTTTTCGACCTTGTTCCTCATCCATCCCCCCTAACCACATCCACCCAATCGCATCAAGATGCATACCATGGCTTGTTGTTCACTCATCTTTATCATTTTCTTCCATTGGGCTGCCAATCTAGACTTGCATCCATCTTGTCATCCATCCTCAACCACTCCATTGAACCATTGTCAAACTATGTCACCTCTGAGCTATCACATAGGCAAGGCCATCATTGATGGACCCTCGAGGCTCCTTTCCCATCCATTCCATCTCGTGTCACCCATCCTTTTGCCCATCTGAATCCGTACCATTACCCATCGCCTAGGTCCTAGGTCCACATAGTCCACACCCCCAACTACGTTGCATCTGTGTCATCATGTAGGCAAGGCCATTTATCAATAAGCCCTTGAGGCACTAGGTCAGTCCCTTAGGGCCCATTTCTTCATGTCTATTGTCAATTCGTCCATAATAAATCAAATCTTTCCTTGACTGGGGGCAAATCCTTGACCTAGTTGGATAATTGGATTCTAGAATCTCACAAACCTCAGAGGATAACAATAAGGATCGCGATACTATCACCAGACATCAAGCACTAGACCTATGCCAAGACACTTTTTAACAAAATTCTTGACACAAGAACTAGACCTATGCCAAGACATAATGAGTCTCAACCACTATGATGATTTTATCTGTTTTTGTTGTAAGAAAACATAACTATGGCAAGAAATTTTGTGTTTATAAAAAGGTTAAGTTGCAGAGTCTTCATTTTTGTTATTATGTCTTTCTATGCTACTCAAGGATGTCAAAAACTAGAGGAGCTATGATGGGGGCATAATTATCTTATTTATTTTTTGTTTGTGGATCAATCTTTAGTAATGTGACGACTTGGTCTAACGACATGATCAACAAAAGATCATTGAAGACGTTCTAAGTCTGAACATGAAATAGGGAAATCCATGTCTATTGACATGCAAGGCATACTTAGGTCATCTAGATTCAACTTTGACTAGATGCTTGTATTAACTTGCTATATCAAAATCCATGTAAGTAATACTTGGGTCATCATGGTTTAATTATACCTAGATGCTTGTATTTTCTTACAACATAATAAAAGCTTAGTGATGAAATAAAGTACTTCAAAAAATTGTATACGAAGATGACAAAATCCACTTCCATACATATCAAATTGCATTTCATTCCATAATAAATCTTTTCCAAGTGTCAAAAGATCCAAGTCCTTTCTGACAGTTTATCCAATTGTATCTTCTAGTTATCCATGTGATCCATTCATCCTTGTCTAATCAATCTAAGCAATGATCCAAATGCAAGTCTGTCCTTAATCCATACCAATCGAGTATGGTCAATCTTGTCAAATTATCCAATCGCAATCAATGGTCTTGATCCTAATTTGGTCATGAACCAAATCAATAAATCATCATCATCAGTGGGATATATCTTTCCTGCATTTGTGTTGATCTAGGGATATATCGTTCCCCGCAATGAAAAACATTATTGTCGATCGTTATCGATTAATAATTGGTTTATAGCTGGACAAGGGCAATACCTTGTTTTTTCTTGTATCAATTGTGCATACTTGCTTTCTTGCTTGTGTGTTATCATTTTATCTTGCATAACGTTTCATTCAGCTCTTTCATTCCATAGTCTATCTTCTAGGTCAACCAATTTCTTCACCTGTCTATCTAGTCAACCTATTGTTCAGCCTATCTCATCATGAGATTGTCCATCATCCTGTCAATTTCTTCTCATCCAATCTCCCGAGGGGCATCCTAACATCATGACCTGTACCAAGGACAAACTAGGGCATGTATCAATCACAGAAAATTTTTAATTCTTTGAAACAATGTGATAAAACACATTGCGTCAAAGAGGGGCAAAATATATACACCTAAAATTGTCTCATGTCGAATTAAGTAAATATTTTAATATTTATCTTAATTCTTATTCTTCTATCAATTAAATAAATATTCTAAATTTATTTAATTGGTTCCTTATCCCATAATTAAATAAAAATCAATTTATTTAATTAAATCCCCTAATTTTTCTAATGTCTCACATAATTAAATAATCTTACATTATTTAATTAATCCTAAATTCCTCTACCCTAAGTCCTAATTTCATAATTCCACCTCACCTTTCCGCCTCACCTTGTTGCACATGTAATTAAATATTTTAATAGTTAATTAGCTAATATTCCCTCACCTACATGTCCTATTTATCCTCCATTCAAAATTAGTTAACTCATCAATCAAATCTATTAACTAATTAGTCAACTGGGTTCACTGGTCAATCTATTCTGTTGACTCCCCAATAAACCCAGTTAACTGATCAATCATCTTAGTTAACCACTCAATCTATTCTATTAACTCCCATAACTCATGAGGAAGGCTTGGACACTTGTCCTCTCCTTATTCGCACACATTCCCTCAAGCTTCCTCAAACATACACCTCACAGGTAATTCCTCTAGTCATGGATCTATTAAGACTTGGAGTTGGTCTTCCCTCAGCCTATATAAACAAGGTCCTCATACCAATTTCAGAATCCACTCAAGCTTAAGCAATCTTACTCTGCAGGAATCATATCAACGTACCTTTGGCAAAGTTATCATTGCATTTGCATTATCAATCCATTAGCATCACCATGTCTCCATTACAAATCACCCATCTCCATTATTGTTGCATTGTAGTTTAGTCTCCATTGCGCATTCCATATCACAGCCATTATGTTCTTGTCATCTTCAAATAGCAAGGAAGTGCACACTTCTGAGAGCTCCATTACCATCGAGATCAACTGCAGATAGGCGAACAATGGAAGCATAGAGGTAAAATGGTATTTGAAGGTATATTCTTTGTTTACTTGTATTTACATCAATTTCCATTGGGTTATTGGATGATTAGTTGTTTAATGCTATTGTTTACATTTTCTGATAATAGTGTCTTCCAATCACACATCTTGACTTGGGGTTAATTTGGTGAATTTACATGTGATCAGTGGTGTGTATGCTCTTCTCATGCGCTTCATGTGATCTTGAGAATCAAAAACACCTCTTATCCATTCACTTTCACATGACACATCTCATTTTCTAAAGGGAAATTAACAAGTGCGAGTGTGAATCAAGAGTGTGTGTGTGCGTGTGTGTATGCTTTCTCTTCACACCATAAGGTGACCTTGGAGATCAAAAACATCTCACTTGGTTCACTTTTGTCATACCCATCTTAGGAGACCTACTTGGAGACACACCACTCCAAGGAACGACCTCAACTAAGGTGTGAATCTAAAGACACCGTCCTTGGAAGTCAAAATCTTGTCACTCTTGGCTAAGCCCCAAATAACTTTATACCTTTGGGAAGTGAAGGTGAAGGGTGTAGGAGTCAAGGACAACACTGAGAGGGGGGGTGAATCAGTGTTGTGTGAAATTTCTAATCTTTTTACAAACTTTAACTTGCAGAGTACAGGGAGAGAGAGCTATCATTGATTTCTCACATACATGTGCACATAACTGAGAATGAAAAACAAAAACTTATGAGTAAAACATATATCCACAGAGAGAAGATCAAGACACAAGAATTGCACGAGTGGAAAACCCTCCAGGGGTAGAAAAACCACTCCAGAATTGCCTCACTGGCTTAATTGAAAAACATGCCTCACTGGCAATACAAATTGTCTCACTGACAAATATTAAGGTCACACTGACCTATAAGCCTCACTGGCTAATACAATGCCTCACTGGCATACTGTTTAGAAGCACCAGCTTCAAGGAGCACCAACCCCTATTACAGAACAAACTGAAAACACAAATTCAAAGGGTTTCTCTGTTTCAATACATAACATTTATTCTCTCTGTCAAATGACCATTCCCAAATCATAAACAAACTCAGATATTTCAATACTATATCATGATCCACTCTACAACACCAACACTGCTTGATTCTCAACAACACTTCACAACACTGTATGTTTCATCTCTATCCTTGTTCATCAACACTCCCTGTCAATGTACTTTTAAAACCATTATATACAAATTCTGAATATCTTTTCGTATTCCTTTCCTTTGCAAAAATCCTCTTCATATTTTCTTCAATGTCTCAAAAAAAATCTTTTCATTTTCTCTTCTCTGTAAACATCTTACAAAAATAATATCTGTACAATAAAAATCCATCTGCAAGAAAAAAAATCTAATTTACAATATTATGAAATCTTAAATAATGTTAATCAGTGCCCTGTAAAATAAAGACTATTCTTGTATCCTCTTTTTGTCCTGCAACAAATTACATTTCTTCAAAATAAAATCATTTTCTTTTCAATTTCCATCTTGAATAAATCTTCATATTCCATTTCTCAAAACAAATCATCTGTAAAAAAAATTTCCTTAAAAGCTTCCAAGCTTTTACATTCAAAATCCTTGAGCTTCTTCTTCTTCTCAATCTGCAAGAGTATCTTCAATCTCTCTTTGGATTTCCTTTGTATGAAGACAAGGAAAAAATAAAATCATCTTAACACTTAAAAAATCTTCCACAAAAATTTGTTTATCTTCTCTTCAAAAATGATCCTTCATATCCAAAAAAAATTCACCAATTTTCTTAAAAGAAAATCTCCTCAAAAAAATCTTGATGTTTGTCTCTTTACAAAAAACTCTTCATAAAAATCTCCTTATTAGAAACAAACTCCTTATATTCATGACAAAAAAAAAATATCAACCAAAAATTTGAAGGCAATTACTAAATTTTAAAAAGAAACTTTTAAACTTATGTTCGGGCTTTCTATAAACTCCTCACAAAATTTTAAAGGAGGAAAGATAGCTTTTTCCTAAACCATCGGCCTCATACAAACTGTTTCCTTTTTAAACTTTTGGCGGTGTTGAGTTCAAATTCAAACATATTGAATCCTGCCCACTTCATAGCCTTTGATAAGCTTTTGCCCGCTAATGTGGAAGACTTGCTCTATCGGTAAAAAGAGCAAAAAGGGGCCGGTGACTGTATGTTATGGAGACCCTTTGATAAGTCACTTTAAGTGACTTTACCTTCTATAGGGAGTCACTCTTTAAAAACAAAAATGTAAATAAAACAGTGAGGAGTATAATTTAGAAGATATTTAGGATTTAGAAGGTATAGAATTTAGGTTATACAAAATCCTAAAAAATAATACCACCAACATATATCAAGTCTAAAATATGTCATCTAAATTTCTTGATCCCCTGATAGTAATAACAAGCTAAAGATTCCTTTTAGCACTCTTTTGATCACTTAACCACTGGTCTCAACATAAGATATGATATCACCTTAACACAATGAAAGATAACCCTTGAACATAGAAGCATAAACCTTGCCCTGAAAGCATGAAGATCACTGAATACTTTGTTTTGGAGAATACCAATATAACTGATTACACAAAATACCAAATTCATTAAAAATCAACTTCACAACACTGATCCTTTAACAAGTATGTACCTCTACACTGCATAACCAAACATGATATGTACTTGCCAACCAAATTGAAGATCAATACTATGTCTTGTCATGACCAACATATGATGAGGATGAACTCTCATGAACAACATAACCTCCACTGAAGTAATATCAATTATGAAGATAATTTCCTTGCTTGAACAAGTATCTTTTGAAGACATCAGGCATCTTGTGAAAACATCCTGGTACATGATCAACACACTTATCTTGATTGAATGAACAACTCCTGATTATGCAAGATCAAACCTGTGAAGTATCAAACCATTCTCTACATCTCAAACATATGAAGACATCATGATGAATACCTCATTAACAATCTCCTCAAACATATGAAGACATCATGATGAATACCTCATTAACCATCTCCTGAACACTTTTGATATCAATGACAACCTAACACCATCAATCTCCCCCTTTGTCATTGATGGCAAAACCACCTGATGCAATTTTTCTTTCTCCCCCTTTTTGACATCTTATGACAGACAATTATCTCCCCCTTATCATCCTTCATACCAACTAAGAATTGAAATACCACTTAAGACACTGATTATTTTTGCAATTTGCCGTCCAAAACTTTTCCTAAGAGCTCTGATCTCTTTCCATGTTCATCTGCATATTGAACAACCATAAAAACCTGAGAGCAACAAGACATCAAACAATCATGTAAGGCATATTAAACCAAGCACCAAACCACTGTTACAAGCTGCCCATAGACTGCACTATACCACTTCTAATCACAACACAAATTTGTAGATGAAGATGAAACACTGACATCAATAAATCCTCAAATTACTTCCTTTAACAAACTCTTGAAACAACACTTTTTAACTTGAAATAACAAATCTTCAAGATTTCCCATGTGATGAAGTTCACAAACAATCACTGCTTAGAATTACCACTGGTGAATACTGACAAGAATAAACAACATAACTCAACTCAACACTGAACCACTTCCTGAAATAGTCCTGAAGCAACATATCACACATGAAGACTCCTTATCACACAGTTCTCAACAAAAGATGCCAAGATGACCATTTTTTTTTATAAGACCTTTACTTGCCTCTAAGACAAGATTCATCATCAATGTCATAAGAAACTCTAGATTATCATAACTTGAAGCTCATACCTGAAACCATCAAACCTTTCTAAACCATATTAATGAGGAAGAACATGTCAAATTATTATACCAATGATCATGAACATTTTATTCTGCAACCAATCTATTCTTGCACATCCTTTTTGACATGAAAAGAATGAAGATCATCCTGCTATTCCTGCACATCTTTTTACAATACATTGTCAAATCTGACAACCATTATCAATACCTTTGCAAAAACAAATCAATTGACTTCTTCCATTTGCAACTTCCTCAACCAACACATGCTAACATCTCAAGAGAACTTCTTGAGAATACTCAAGATTGCACAACTTTCACCATCAAACTCTTCCTGTAACAACACTTTGCAACAATGTCAATCCTAGTATATATTGCAATCAACATGAATTAATTTAACCATCAAGTACTTCGTGTAACACCAAATGCAGATGAGAGTTCCTTGAGAACACCTTAACTGAAGCATATGTCAACTTAATCATGTAAATATCAAATATGATCTAGTAAATATGTCACTAATTATGAACACCTAACATACACCTGACATATTTGACATACACTGAAACTCAATATCATTAGAAACTTCATATCATTATCAGATAAGCAAGTTAAACAAAACAAGATCATCAAGTTGATAAACATCAATTGAACTCCTTCTTTAACTTCTTGGGGAAAAATGATAAGACAAGAACAACTCCCCCTCACATCATGCTATCTGTTATGCAACTGATGATGTAACTTGTGGTGGATGCACAAGTTTGGGATTTACCTTCTCATAATTCTGTTTTTGCTTCCACACTTTTACAGGTGCTTTCTTTCTCCAAACCTTTTCTGCCTCTTTCCATTTCCAACCTATCAAATTAGATGATCCTTTTCTGCAACTATGAGCTTTATGACCAAAAGAATTGCAATTATAACAAACTATGTTATAATCATAACCAAATGACTGATAATACCTTTGAGCACTGATATTAAGCTTCTCTGTAGGATTATACCTTCTATGCATTTTGCAATTTCTTTGTATGTGTCCAACATTATTGCACTTATAACAAACAGTATCAGTATTTCTTCTGCAACTAACTGATTTGTGCCCAAATTGATTACAAGTATAACAAAAACCATTAAAAGAATAGTTATACCTATACATGTATGCTTGTCTAACAGGAACATTTCTTTTTCTTTGATTTATGCATTTTGTTTTCAGTGACAACATTCAAATCAATCTTCTTTCTGGGAGTCTCTCTAGCTTTTGAACATTCTCCTTCTTCAAAACCAAGTCCAGTAGTGTCTCCATATAGTTTTTGTTTACCAAGCATCTTATGTAGCTTGCTTGTGCTTTCTTCAAACTCCTTATACTTCTTAGATAAAGCTTTGAGACCATCATACTCTTTTCTCAGATTGATAATATCACTCTCTAGTTTTAGATTCTCAATCCTTGCAGCTTCAAGGTTAGATATTGAGACATCAGCTATCCTCTTAGCTTCTTCAATTTCTGATTTCAAACTGACAATCAATTTGTTTGATTCACTTGCTTGATTCTTCAAGTCTATAATCAGTTTCTAGTATCTTCAAGATCTGTAAAAGCTTTGTCTTTTAAAACTCTTTCTTGCTGCAATTGCAACATTAATTTCTTGTTCTCCTTCTTATAATTCTTGAGCTCACTCAGAGCATATATGAGCTCTCCTTCCAAATCAATCTCACAATCTTGTTCATTATAATCCTGATCATTATCATCTTCTAAATTTGATTGGGTCTCAACTTCTTCATGTAATTGCCTTTCATTTCCACTTTCTTGACACACCAGAGTGTCCTCTTCTTTATCATTACCTTGGTAGATTCTTTTCAATCTCCTCCACATATCCTGAGCTGTAACACAATCCATAACTTTACAAATAACATCATTAGACAGTGCAGATAATATAGCCTTCTTTGCAATATCATTACATTCAAGAGCTTCTTTGTTATTTGCAGAATTATTCTCAACTGACATTAAAACATCATATCCTAAGGAGGATAAATACACTTGCATTTTAACATACCAAACTAAAAAATTTGAACCATCAAACTGAGGAACAGTTGAAAAATTTTCTTCTAAGACAATATCAGATTCAACTTGGAGAACAACTTTATCAACTGACTTTTTATCAAAAACTGGATTTGATATGGATGATTTCTTTTGTATCTTTTGACCAGAAAGAATCTTAGCATTTATCATGTTCTTATTTCTTCTACACTTACCCATTGAACTCCACATACAGGACCTACCCAAGCTGATTAAGCTGCAGAAGGGAAACTGGCTCTGATACCAATTGTAGGAGTCAAGGACAACACTGAGAGGGGGGGTGAATCAGTGTTGTGTGAAATTTCTAATCTTTTTACAAACTTTAACTTGCAGAGTACAGGGAGAGAGAGCTATCATTGATTTCTCACATACATGTGCACATAACTGAGAATGAAAAATAAAAACTTATGAGTAAAACATATATCCACAGAGAGAAGATCAAGACACAAGAATTGCACGAGTGGAAAACCCTCCAGGGGTAGAAAAACCACTCCAGAATTGCCTCACTAGCTTAACTGAAAAACATGCCTCACTGGCAATACAAATTGTCTCACTGACAAATATTAAGGTCACACTGACCTATAAGCCTCACTGGCATACTGTTTAGAAGCACCAGCTTCAAGGAGCACCAACCCCTATTACAAAACAAACTGAAAACACAAATTCAGAGGGTTTCTCTGTTTCAATACATAACATTTATTCTCTCTGTCAAATGACCATTCCCAAATCATAAACAAACTCAGATATTTCAATACTATATCATGATCCACTCTACAACACCAACACTGCTTGATTCTCAACAACACTTCACAACATTGTATGTTTCATCTCTATCCTTCTTCATCAACACTCCCTGTCAATGTACTTTTAAAACCATTATATACAAATTCTAAATATCTTTTCGTATTCCTTTCCTTTGCAAAAATCCTCTTCATATTTTCTTCAATGTCTCAAAAAAAATCTTTTCATTTTCTCTTCTCTGTAAACATCTTACAAAAATAATATCTGTACAATAAAAATCCATCTGCAAGAAAAAAAATCTAATTTACAATATTATGAAATCTTAAATAATGTTAATCAGTGCCCTGTAAAATAAAGACTATTCTTGTATCCTCTTTTTGTCCTGCAACAAATTACATTTCTTCAAAATAAAATCATTTTCTTTTCAATTTCCATCTTGAATAAATCTTCATATTCCATTTCTCAAAACAAATCATCTGTAAAAAAAATTCCTTAAAAGCTTCCAAGCTTTTACATTCAAAATCCTTGAGCTTCTTCTTCTTCTCAATCTGCAAGAGTATCTTCAATCTCTCTTTGGATTTCCTTTGTATGAAGACAAGGAAAAAATAAAATCATCTTAACACTTAAAAAATCTTCCACAAAAATTTGTTTATCTTCTCTTCAAAAATGATCCTTCATATCCAAAAAAAATTCACCAATTTTCTTAAAAGAAAATCTCCTCAAAAAACTCTTGATGTTTGTCTCTTTACAAAAAACTCTTCATAAAAATCTCCTTATTAGAAACAAACTCCTTATATTCATGACAAAAAAAAATATCAATCAAAAATTTGAAGGCAATTACTAAATTTTAAAAAGAAACTTTTAAACTTAGGTTCGGGCTTTCTATAAACTCCTCACAAAATTTTAAAGGAGGAAAGATAGCTTTTTCCTAAACCATCGGCCTCATACAAACTGTTTCCTTTTTAAACTTTTGGCGGTGTTGAGTTCAAATTCAAACATATTGAATCCCGCCCACTTCATAGCCTTTGATAAGCTTTTGCCGGCTAATGTGGAAGACTTGCTCTATCGGTAAAAAGAGCAAAAAGGGGCCGGTGACTGTATGTTATGGAGACCCTTTGATAAGTCACTTTAAGTGACTTTACCTTCTATAGGGAGTCACTGTTTAAAAACAAAAATGTAAATAAAATAGTGAGGAGTATAATTTAGAAGATATTTAGGATTTAGAAGGTATAGAATTTAGGTTATACAAAATCCTAAAAAATAATACCACCAACATATATCAAGTCTGAAATATGTCATCTAAATTTCTTGATCCCCTGATAGTAATAACAAGCTAAAGATTCCTTTTAGCACTCTTTTGATCACTTAACCACTGGTCTCAACATAAGATATGATATCACCTTAACACAATGAAAGATAACCCTTGAACATAGAAGCATAAACCTTGCCCTAAAAGCATGAAGATCACTGAATACTTTGTTTTGGAGAATACCAATATAACTGATTACACAAAATACCAAATTCATTAAAAATCAACTTCACAGCACTGATCCTTTAACAAGTATGTACCTCTACACTGCATAACCAAACATGATATGTACTTGCCAACCAAATTGAAGATCAATACTATGTCTTGTCATGACCAACATATGATGAGGATGAACTCTCATGAACAACATAACCTCCACTGAAGTAATATCAATTATGAAGATAATTTCCTTGCTTGAACAAGCATCTTTTGAAGACATCAGGCATCTTGTGAAAACATCCTGATACATGATCAACACACTTATCTTGATTGAATGAACAACTCCTGATTATGCAAGATCAAACCTGTGAAGTATCAAACCATTCTCTGCATCTCAAACATATGAAGACATCATGATGAATACCTCATTAACCATCTCCTCAAACATATGAAGACATCATGATGAATACCTCATTAACCATCTCCTGAACACTTTTGACATCAATGACAACCTAACACCATCAAAGGGTGGGTTACCCCTTTCTCTCAGCTTTGTGGCAGGATTTCACTTTCATTGTATTTCCTTAGTCAACGTTGTACAACCTAGAGTAAGACTCAATTGGCCATACCCACTTGACTAGTCTTAGGGCTTGTTTATGTGTATTCTTCAAGTGCTTGCTTAATCATCACATTTTTCAACATTTTAAATTTAAACTTGCTTATGTGTCTTGCGTGAGTGATTCATGTGTCATTTGTTTGAATATTACCAAATCAAGCTATAAACACCAAACACATAAAGACAAGTCATTCTAAACTTTCTTTCCATCACATTCACTCCAAATCAAGTCATCCAAATCAAATTGTAATCATCATCATCCTCTTTCTAATTTAATCAATCATTATCCCAATCATTCCACATCATGATAATCCTAGTCAAGTACTTGCCAAAAGGGTCTTAATCCTTAAACACATGTGTGACATCATGCCAACGTTAAAAGACCTAGTACCCCAATTCCAAGACATCTTCCAAGCACTTTACCAAGCACCACAACCCCTAGACCAACAAACCATACAAAGGCTCCATGTCATCATCCAACAACTTCAACTTCAAACAAGCCAATCACCTCAAATACAACACCTCATAGCCCAAGCCCAACACTTCATGGCCACTTCTCAATCAAAAGCCCAAAAAACACATCCCCTATCCATTCAATGTCAATCAATTCTACCTCATTCTTATGTGTCATCCCCCTTCATTTCATACCAACCTAATCCATCCACATGTCAAATCAATTCCCCATCAATGTACCCCATTTCATACCAACCTAATACATCCACATGTCAAATCAATTCTGCATCACCTTATCTCACTTCATACCAATCTAATCCATCCACATGTCAAATCAATTCCACATCAACTTATCCCACTTCATATCAACCTAGTCCATCCACCTATCAAGTCAATGCCACATCAACTTATCCCACACCTTCCCATGTCAATGCCACATCAACATGTCAATTCACATTACAATAAGAACTTGTGAGCCCAAGTCCACCTTGGCAACAAGATTGAATGCTCTCAACTTCATATCAACCCCAAGATCTTTTATCTACATATCCCACCATTTCACCTAACCAACAAGACTATCAATGTTCTCACAACAAGAGCAAGAAATCCTAATGTAGCAACACCTAATTACCTTTGACAGGGGAGATACTAATCTAGATTATGTATCATATGAGTATCGTCAATCACAATCCACCCAAATGCCAATCCATGAGCCTACTAGTCCTATCTTGACACCACCATGTGATCACACTCGTAATCCATTGATTCACCACTCTTCTAATCCATCAATCCCTTCATTCCCTTCATCACCATGTTCCTTCAATCCTCCACCAAAGGATCCCTTGGAGATAATCGTACACCAATTGGTCCAAGAAAATTTGATTGAGCTACCACCAATAAAAACCTTTGGAGAAATCCACTTTAAACCCCCTTGCTATAATGAAAAAATTATTATGCATACCATAGGGTTAGGGGCCACATGACACTCAATTGTGCCACACTTAAGAGATTGATCAAAAACCTCATCAAGTGTGCTAAGATTAATCCCATTGATCCAAATCCTAATCCATCCAATCCCATTATCCCTCTATCCAATCCAAATCCCAATCCATCCAATCCCATTATCCCTTCATCTAATCAAAATCCTAATATGTCCAATATCATTATGCCTCCACCTAATCATATTCCTAAGCCTACAACACCATCCACCATTATTGTCCATCCACTATATTATCCATCCACCTATACACATGCAAAAGATGTGATTCAATGGCTACTAGAAAGGAATAGACCATCCCTATGTCAAACACCCACTCATGAGCCTATCAAAGAATCTCCCAACATCATGCCTATTCCTACAACCCCATCATGTGCTCCATAACGCATTGAGCCTATATTGAAGAGTCTCCAACTATAAGTCCAAGTCAAGACCCATCATGCCCTCATGTCGATAACCCTTAAGAGCATGTCAAGCCTATCCATGAGCCTTCCACTTTCAATCAAGCAACCCAAGAGTTGTGTCAAGAACATAATCCAAAGCATGTGGAAACATCAAGCCCTAGTTCTATTCAAGATCAAATCCCTTCCATTTCACTCATCCATAACATTTATCTTTTCCATGATCAAGATATTACCTATGAAGAAGCTATCCTTGATAAACTTGATCCTATACCTATCCATGAGCAAGAAATCCAAATCCAACCCATCCATAACATATATCTTTTCCATAATCAAGATATTATCTATGATAAAGAAGCTATCCATGAGAACCTTGATCCTATCCACAATCCCATAACTATCCATGAGCAAGATATCCAAATTTCTCCAATCCATCCTCCATCTAGCCCCATCCATAATCTACAAACATCCACTTGTCATGATGAGACACTTGGCTCCCAAGTAAACATAGATGATCAAACCAATAGCTTGGATCATAATGAACATAATCAAGGTCCTAATCATCCTTCCACATCCACTATCAACCACGTTGCAAATTTGCCATCATATGCACTTGGTCTTACCACCCTCATTCATGAATGTTCTTCCTTAGGGAACAACAACCTTTGTCCTCCACCTCACCTTCTCCACTCAATAATGAACTCGTGTCTAATGCTCAAAATACACCTAGTCCCATAGTCCATTGCGTACTCAAAAACATGAACTACCAAGGTAAAGGCTTATGCCTTCATGAATAAGGTATTTTGGAGCCCATCCATGTCAAGGTCCCTCCATGCTAATATGGCCTAGGATACACACCCCAAGGTAAACAATCTAAAGATGTTGGTAATTCCTCCATGCATCCTGAGTCCACAACTTTCCATCACAAACCACAACATATACCCAAAACATATGTGGCCATTCCACCTCCACCATCCTACAAATGTCAAAAGCATGTGACCACACACCTTCCACCATCCAAATTACCTCCATTTCTTCCAAATCCTAATTTCCCTCCATCAACTTTACCTCCACTCATTCCAACTTCTACTATCCCTCCATCCACTTTGCCTCCACTTCTACCAACGCCTAATTATCCACTTATCCATAAGTCCGCTAAAAATCCTCATCATGACCAACAAATGCACATATTGTCTAAGCATGAAGCTTCCACTCATTCCACCCATCCCATGGGATTCCAAAATTAACATTTGGATGCCTCTATCCATAAAGTCAAAAATAATACAAATCCTCATGCCTTAGGACATCAAAGCAAAAGGTTAAAGTAAAGTACATTCACAAAGCTTCGTAAGCCCATACCTCGAAAAGAAAAGGCCAAAACTAAAATGGTTTGGGTCCCTAATCAAAAAGAAAGAAAATCAAATGAGGCATCCACATCTCAAAAATCCCAACCATCCCCTTCCAATCCAAAATTCCCATTCCATTCAAAAATTCCAAAAATCCCACAAGCAAAACAAAAATCATAAAAATACTAAGTCTATGTGGGTACCTAAATGCTTACATTACCCATTTCCTAAGCAAACATCTCCATTGCTTCCTACACCTCCTTCCAATCAAAAGCTCCAATATTTCTCACAGTGTGTGCAACTGTGGGTCATGGTTCCATTCCATTCCACAACATTTCCACATACATCCATCACCCCATGATTCAACTATTATCCTACATATCTTCCCCATCATCCTATCCCTATGGTCCATGATTTTACATAAGCCTTTTATCCATTCTTTCCCATAAACCTTACATAATCCACCTCAAAATCCACTAGCCTACCCTACCATAAACCTTATAATCCACTATCCTTCCATACATAATCCACATCATAATCCACCATCCCCCCTCCATCCTTGCATGAACCTTTCATAATTCACATTAAAATTTATTATCTACTTACTGCATCTCCCTCTCATGAAATCCCCTACCAACATCTATGAGCATGATAAGACTTGACATGGTCCATGTGATGACATTCATCTCTAATGGTATTATCACCTTTCATGGAACTAGACACTTGAGTCCCTCCTATCCATATTCCCCATCTCCCATTCAAAAAGTAAAAAAAAAAAAGAAAAAAGAACAGAAAAAATCAAAAAAGTAAAGAGAAATCCCTTTGTCCAATGGTGAAAACCACCCTTGGTGGTGCCTTGGTACCATGATGAAAACCTGGCAAACAAGCATCATGTGTAGGTTGATCTTCTATGTCACTTACACTTGGGGGCACATTGTCTCATTCAAACTATTTCTCCCATCATACCATTATCATATCCTATCCTACCATCCTTATCCATTACACCCATATACCTATTCTGTTGACTCCATTCATCCTCCTTTCCTCCTTTTGATATTGATTATGGGGGCAAAATGTTAAAATATTCTTTTGGTTGTCTCTTGATATACCTCATCCTTTCAAACCAATCCTATCATCATCTTATTGTCATAAGTTTTGTCATGTAAAATCCTAAGAATTATACCTAGAATGGGGCATGTTATTCCTATGAAACATAATCTTTGGAGATCACATCCTAGCTCCATTATGAGGCATACATCCATCCACTATAGCATATCCTTGTATCTATCCATTTATAATGAACTTTCCATTCCATGGCCTATCCCCTTATCCACCCATCTATCATGAGTCTTCCATCCCATTCATCTATCATGAGCCTTCCATCCCATTTACTATCACCTATCCTTTTATCCATCCAATCCTACCTCCATCCTTGCATGTAGACTTGGTCTTCCCTTTTCATTGGTGTCTAGCATAAAGGCTATCAAAATTGTCATCCAATGCTATGTCAAAACATGTCTAAAAATCCAAAAAAAATCAAAAACTCCCAAAAATCCAAAAAATTAAAATATTCCCAAAAAATTAAAAAAAATTCAAATATTCCCAAAAATCCAAAAAAATCAAAATATCCCAAAAATACAAAAAAATCAAAACATGTCAAAAATCCAAAAAAATCAAAATATCCCAAAAATACAAAAAAATCAAAACATGTCAAAAATCCAAAAAAAAATAAAACATTTCAAAAATACATAAAAATCAAATATCCAACAAAAATCCAAGCAATAAAATCCAATCAATCCATCAAATCAGTCAATCAAATAAATCCATCAAGTCAATATGATCTTAAAATCCAATCAATCCAATCATCACAATCAAATCTATCAAATCAATCCATCAAATCATCACATCAACCTCAAATCAATCAAATCAAATCAAATCATCATCATCAATCTTTCAAATCAATTCTTCCAATCAAATCATCATCATCAATCCTTCAAATCAATTCTTCCAATCAATCACATTCATTCATATCAATTCTTCCAATCAATCACATTCATTCATATCAATCCAATTCATTCAAATCAATCCATATACAAATAATCCCAAATCCATAACAATTAAGTCAATCAATCTTGTCAAATTATCCAATCACATCCTTTGGTCTTGATCCTAATCTTGTCGTAAACCAAATCAATCAATCGTCATCAATGGGATATATTGTTACCATATCCTTGTGTTGATCTAGGGATATATGGTTCCCCACAATGACAACACTATCATCATCAATCATTATCAATTAATCATTGGTTTACAGCTTGACAGGGGCAATACCTTTTTTTTTAATCATTTGTGCATGCTTGCTTGTTTTCTTGTGTGTGTTATCATTTTATCTTGCATTTGTATCAAATCCGAATCATTCTAGCTAATATTCATATCCTATATATGTTGGAATAGCTTTTTCCATTAACCTTCACATCTAAGGTCATATCATACATTTTGTGTATTAGGACTTTAATGCTCTAAGTTTTCTTCCTCATATGTTTAGACAAGGTTGTATTACGTGGGGTGCACAAGACACATTGCACCCTGGTCTTTATACCTTGGTGCTTAATGTCTAGTGCTATATCAAACTATATGATTGCTCACTTTATTACAGCATAACATATCATTCATCTCTTTCATCCATCCCTTGTCTTTCATCTTCCATCTCCTTATCCATCCTTTATCATTTGATTCATTTCGAGAGCATACCTGTGTTCTTCCAACCCGCCTATCCTCTCAAGGGGACATCATAATATCTTTACATCATCATCATATCCTTACATCATCATCCCATTTCTTCATCCATTCCTCTTTGTCACTCTTCAAAGTGACTCAGAAATCTTTTTCCATCCATCCATACCTTATCTTCTTTGAAATGATGTTATTTCTCTTAGTCACAACACCATCTCAAAGAGGGGCAAAATGTAGACACCTAAAATTGACCATGCCTTGTCGATACATCATTTGAGACACGTGATGAGACATTTTCTCCTTTCAATCAACCAATTAGTTAAATAAATCATATTTATTTAACTAATTCCATTTATCCCATCCTAACCCCATCTTTAATCCCTCTAGCCAATTAATTAAATAAATTATATTTAATTAATTTCCACTTTTCCCTCATCCATTTAATTAAATAAATTATATATATTTAATTAATGTATTCCACATCACCCCTCATCCAAATTAATTAAATAAATTAAAGATTTATTTAATTAATGCATTCCACGTCATTCCTTTCCAAAATTAAATAATTTTATTATTTAATTCTACCTTTGTTTCTATCTCCACATTTGTCTCCATGTATGGTGGAAGCCATTTGACTTTAATTCCTTTCATTCAACCTACATGAGACACTTGTCAAATGACTACAACTCCTTGTATCATTTAATCCTAGTGATCCATTCCTAATCTAATCCTAGTCATTCATTCATATCACCCATCTCATATAAATAAAGCTTCACCCAAGCCATTTGGACATCCACATTTCAAGTATCCTTATGTTGTCAAAATATCAATGAACGACTAGGAGATTTGGGTTTGCATTTAATTTGTTTTTCATTTTCATGTTATCTTGTGCTCTATTATGCTTGTTAGGGTTTGATATTTTGTTGTTTATGCATAATAACCCTGATTTTTAACCCTAGCTACACATGTCATATTGTAGTTCTCTGCATGAGATTCCTTGTGTTATCCTGCATTTATTGTGGTGCATTATCATTCACTAAAGCTAAGGGCATTTCCCCCCCTTTTAATGGCCTTATCATTTCATTCCTTCATAACTGCTACTACTAGAGTTGAAGGTTTGATGGTGAACAACAATGGTTCCTCCACCCAAGTGCCCAAATTTTTTTTTTCCCAAGGTGTTTCATGAGGTATATCCACTAAATCACCTCCTAATAATATGCTTCTAATTCTGGAGTTTGATAATACCTATAAATGGATTTAAAATTTTACCTTGGTTGGGTATTTTGTGGGTAGAGTTCTCCTTAGAAGTGTGCTTCATGACTTGGTTATCTGGACCTAGTCCCCACATAGGATCTTCTTGGAGGCTATAAAAAACCTCACTAAGGGGTTTTTTCTTTTTCACTTTTTTGAGGCTAATCATGTTGAAGCTGTCAGGTCTCTCGAGGCCCATGGCAAGTCCACTCATCTCTCCTTATTTTTAAACCATGGACTCAAGACTTCTTTGTCTTTGATGAAAAGTCCATTTGCATACCCATTTGGGTGGAATTCCCTGGCATACCCTTGCCATGTTGGAACTTTCTCAACCAAATAGCTTCTTCTTTAGGTATTGTTGTTTGTTTAGAACCTGAGAAGTTCTATTCAACTTGTCCCTAGTGACACATTTGTGTTGAGGTTGATCTCTCCAAAGACCTCAAAGATTTCATGCATATTTAGATAGGTCAAACCCATTACTCTCAATGGGTTATGTAAATCAATTTACCCAACACTTACTATCGATACCGATGATCTGATCAAAAGATATGAGATTGTCCTTTAGCCACACAGCAGCCAAAGCCCTTTGCTTAGCCTACTTTTAGGCTGACACCTCCAACAAAAGAAGATGAAGGGTGGTATATCGTTGCTAGCCACAAGGATAAAAATGCTAGTAGATCCAAACCCTCAGCTAAGCCGATAGGCCTGGGGAGTTCAACTCTAGCTATTGGGGTTTTGATGTTGTCTACTTCAAAGCTAGCTTCCAATGGTGCATTGAGTGTGGTGAAAGTTTCAAAGGCTCCGCCAGTGACTTCAATTATGTCTTGACTGCTAGTTTTCATAGCCTAATAGTCCTCTCCCCCTCTTATTGGATAGAGGAGGTCTCGTAGCCCATCTAGGTGATTGGAGGAAGGTGAATACATGTATTACACACCTAGCAACTAGTGTCTCTCAGCTTCCAAATTAGGAGCTTTTAGGAGGTGGTGTTGCAAAATAGAAATAGTTATCCTTCCCCTGATAGGCTGGATAGTGAGGACATGCCCCTCGACGATCGTTAAATGAATTATATTTCCTAGAATGTGTGAGGTCTTAATGACGTCCCTTAGAAATACTTTGTTCATGATTTTCATTCAAAGTTCCTTGGTTTAGAAGTTTTCTACCTCCAGGATGTTAAAATTTCAGGATTTTTGCTATCTACAACTATTACCATTTTTCACTTACAGCTCAAAATTGGTAGAGATGGTACAACAAGTTCATTTTTAAAGTGAAGGTTTTAACATTTTTCTGCTATGTTTTTTTTGCATAATCTAAGGTACATGTGGAGTTCAGTTTTCATTGTCATGACATATAAAAGAATTTTAGATCATCATTCATTTGCAGAAGGGTGTATAAGAGATAAGTTATTTCATTTCACTACAATGATTATTCATTTTTACAAATGAAATACATAAATGAAGTAAACATTGCATTGAATGAAAGAATGGTAGATCAAATGTCCCACAAAAGCTATGGGAATAGCTGAACAAGTGCAAATATAAGAAATACATTATGCATCTAAAGATAGAAGAGAGAAGGATCATAGCCATCATTGCCTTTAGTGTCTTTGGTTTTTGAGGTTGCTTTTTGTCCTAGATCCTGATCTCCAATAAGATCCTGAAGAAAATTGGAAAAAAACTTGTTAGAGCTCTGGTTATGAGTTCCCTATGGCCTATTAGAAGATGTATAATACATTGCCTATAATGCACTAGATCAGATATACACCATTCACATACAGAGGAACTACAAATGAAACAATCATTGAACTTCATTGTTTTATCTAATCTATTTGTTTCATGTGCATGTATAGGATAAGTCATGTAGCTATTTGAAGACAAATCAACATGTGGTGTCAAGTGGGCTCCCACAAGGGTTGAGCCCAGCATGCTGCTCTTTAATCTCAAAGGGGTTGGAATGGAATAGGGATCATTATTCATATTTCTTAAATTGAATCACTAAACTGAAGGAGTATCAAATCAATCAGGTGCATTGGTTTTGAGAACATGACACATTCATGACTGCAGTTCAAAGAATGAAGTGAAACCATAAGGGTGAACTGAACTCACTTAGTACAATATCTAATGCATGAGAGCATCTGGCATTATTTGTATAGTAGAAATTAAAGGAGTGAGAGTTATAAATGAGAATTGAGACAGCTCAATGATGTCTAAAACTGAGTACAGAACAATAATGATCAAAACAGAATAATCAAGTCTAGATCATGTGTACAGATGGAGCTCAACTCTCACCAAATTTCTTTTTCCATTATGAAGGAAAATTTTGTTGTTCTTGTCTCAAGAATGACAAGAAGTGGGTCATATTTTCCTCTGTTTATCATAAACATTATAGATCCATGTATGGGACAGCCAGAACATCAGGTACAATCTCAACATTTGTATGCTAAATAATTTCCAATGGACATCATTCAGTAATGTATGACTGTTTTAGTCATATGATAGCATGAGAATAGTATCAAGTATATGCATGATTGAACAATTGAAGAATGCAGGTGGATAGCCATAGTGATATAACTACAATATATACATAGTGCATATTGCCTTTGATTGTCAAAATAGTAATTGCAATTTGTATTCAGGAGATTCCATCATACATTATAATCAGAATATGAGTGCATTCAATATGTTACAATGACATGGACTACAGATTAGATCACATATTACATATTGAAAAGAGCATTGCCAAGTATATGAAGAGATCAAAATGCACCTCACTAAAAATGGTGGTAATACTGAAGCTTCGACATCCATAGTCATCTACAGGAGGTGAATACATTATCATCACAGTTGCAACAAATCAAGTAAGCAAACATCATATGATTGCAGATTGAATAAACCCACATCAATCAAATGTATTGCCTTAGATATATCATTGCATAAGTCTCAAGGAGCAATTACCAACATGATATAATAAACTAAGATAATAGCTTTGATTGATATATTTCAAGAAAGGGGGATCTCAGTGTCTATATAATGCTACAACAAGGAGCAATGAAACATTTATATGCTATATGGGAGTAGATTTCTTAACACCATCTACTACCATGTTATAGGAAAAGAGCATCTACAGGAGAAAACAAATAAGTCTAGTCTAGTTTTGCATACACATAAAAAGGAAAAACCACATTTAGAAAATAATGGAGGATGCCATAGAAGCCATGGCTTTGACACAAAATAAGGAGCCCGTGATAGATACAGAATGATAGAAAGTTTCTAAACTCATATAAGCAAAGAATACTCAGAGATTCAAAGAAAGTCGTGGCTTGTAAGTCGACAGATATTCTTTTCTTATGGAAAAATAAAACCCATATGAAATTTTTAGTCACAAGTTCCAAATGCAAGCAATGTTTATATAGCCGCTACCTTATAGGAAGAGGAACACTCACGAAATAAAGAAATGGGTATATGCAAAGCTGCGGCCATACAGAAGCAAACCCACATGAAAATAAATGTTTCAATGCATCTTCTTACACAAATACCAAAACTCTATTGAGAAGCTTCAGATTTGAAAGAAAATGAGTTTCTTTTTAGTCCATTCAAGTACAGTCATGACTTAGGAATGATAGAAAATGTAATACATATTGCTTCTAGTGAGAGCATTAGAGCCTGAGTCACATAGGGGTTTTGGATACTAAACATGGAGATTCAAAAGATGTATAGTAGAGTCGCAGCCTTCAATAAAAGAAGTGTACTTGAGTTTTGATGCATTTCCATATCAAAACCCTTGTCAGTTTAAACTAAGAAAGTTCCAAGAAAATGAAAGCTTTTGAATATAGAAATAATGAACAGGGTTGTGGCATAGGAGGTTACCTTCTTCTTTTTGTGAGTGGATATAGTTGTGAAATCTGCAAGTTTTATCCTTTTTGTGTCACCTCAGTGGGTTCAAAAGGTATCATTCATGGTGGTCCATATAGTGGGACAAATGGCAGAGGAAAAACACAATGAAATATATCATAAACAACCATTATGACCATGGCCATAAGCCCATATATCAGTGATGGAAATACAAAGAACATGTTTAATACTGCCTGATAAACATTTACCTCTGTTCCTACAAGAGAAGCATGTAGATTTTGTTCAAAAATTGCAGAAAGTTAAGGGTTTTATCTTTCAAACCCTAATCATTCTTGGCAGCACAGAGAGCTTTGTTTTCTAAAAGAGGGCGAAGTTTGTTTTGTGTTAGGGTTTCCAATGGAGCCCTAACTCAAATATGAATTTTGATCACATTTGTTTATTTTTTCTAAGTTGAAACTAATACCCACGTGGGGGTATTATGTCTCTTTTGACAAAGTTAATGGTTAGGCTATATGCCTTAAGTCCCCAATGGTCCCTTTACCATTTGAAGACAAAACAAATCAATGATACCCTTCTTGCAGGCCAAATGGAGATTAAGCCTTATAGGCTTTTATTTTTTACAAACTATTCAATAGGTGCACTTCATTTTTTATGATTTTTATAGAAAAATCAAAGTATATTGTGCTTGACTTATAGAGTCAAAGGCTTTGTATAACTTTTGTAATATTTTATCAACAAGCCAAATCCAAAAATAAAACTGCAAATATTGTAAAGTTTTGTTTTAAAGCAATAATTTATAAATTGCTTTAAAATAAAAGCTATTTTATGCAATTAAAACAAATAAAGCAAATAAAATATTCTTTTCTAGATTTTCTTTCTTCTGGGCGAATTAGATAGATATGGACAAAAATAAGGGTAGATATGGATGAGATAAAGCATGTTTTATTGGTGATTTTGGTGGGACCCCTTTGTGGATGAGTTTGGAGATGTTTTCTTCTATTTTGGAGTAGATATCAGGGCTTTTTGACAACTTTTTAGGGAGAGCTTAGATTTGGAGATTCATCTTTTTTCGTTTGCAGATAAGAGATCATTTCATAGGATATATGGTAGATGGTTAGTTATTTCTATGTAGTTGGAGTTCTAGTCAGAGTTAGAGTTTTAGAGATCATAACTTAGATTTTTAGAGTTGTACTCTAGTTTCTTGTCCTCATTATTCCTTCCAATTTATAGAGTAGCAGTTTTCCTTCCTATTTGTCTACTTATTTGCAAAGTTGATTTGATACTGCATTGTGATAGTCATTTATCATTTGTTTTGTCTTGAATTTTATGATGGGTATGCAAGTTTATTATTTAATTTAGGTTACATGTTGTGTTCTCATGAACCTTCATGAGAAATATTAATGAATTAAGTATAAATCAAGGGGTTGTGAGAGTTAAGTTCTGTGGACTGATTGTGGGTAAGATTTGGTAGGAGTTTAAGTATTGGTGCATCACCTTAGGAGTTAGTTTCAGTTGTTTATTTCATTTTGAGTTATCATTCTATCCCTTTTCCTAGAAAGTTATTTATATTAGGAAAATCATAAGGAGAACCAGCTCACTCTAGAGATTAACTCTCAACATAGATTACCCATAATCTAAGAGTATTTCCATATTGCAACAGGGTAGCTAAGTTTATCTTTGCTAAGGGTGCAATCCTAATTGCCAACAATTTTTGGCACGCTCAGTGGGACTCTGAAAGTATTTTTAGAGAATTTTTTCAATCCTCAAAGTTGATGTTCTAGTAGATGTAGCAACATTTGAGCCTTTGGAGGCTTTTTACAATATACCTAGCGACTCATTTTCTGTAGTCTTACATGCAGATTAGTGTTTCCATCTTATGAAAACTAGATCTAGTTATGATGCATTTGACTATTTACAGCTATCTCCGCCAAGAAGAAGAGGTAGATCAACAAGAAGAGGGAGATGGATTGCACAAGCACTTTGAAGACAAATCTGATCATCTCTCATTGCTGGAGCAGTTGAGCACCATGGTGGATTTTAATTAATGATTTCAGAGCACTTGGGATAGAATCCCCATGTTGATGGGTGTTTTAGCACTCAACAACGTAGGTATGATTGTTGGTATCACACCTCTCTTAAAAAAGGTATCCTATCCAAGATAGGACTACCCTAAGGAGAATACAACTAGGCCTTAGCTTACTTTGAATGACTTAGTGGTATGTCTAGTTGTGCCAACAAGAGGTCTTACATAAAATGTAGGGTTTATGGAACATGACAACAGTATGTATGCAGAAACCCTATGATACTTTCAGTAGATTTGTAACGTAGATGCTGCTTATAACCTAACCTAAAAAACTTGATATAAATAAAATGCAAAAGGAAAGGAGAGAAGGGATAAGAGATCCTAAGTGACAGTCACAATGGGGTAAAATGTTGTAGATAGACAAATACTTTCAATAAACCATTCCTCATTTCACCAGGATAGGAAACCCACAATGTTGCAAGAAATGATGCAATCTTCAAAGGATCCTTATGATTTTCAAATTGCATTCACTCATTAAACACTTGGACAATGGCGCAGCTTAACTAGTGGAATGCAACTGAACTATATTCAATGACAAGGCCTAGGCTAACTATACACATCAACTTACCATTAGTAAGCACTAATAGTATGGACCAAAGCATGCATCAGATATCTTAGCATTTACCCATTAGTGCAAAAGCACAACTAATTGAATTTAGATTGATATGCACAACTAATTGAATTTAGATTGATATGAACCATGAAAACCAAAGAGGATAACACAAGAACACAAATTCCTAGCAACCTGCAAAACTTGCTTTGTATTGATCACAATTTGGCAGAGTCTCAGCAATTCAGTATCTAATCTTACTTACAAATGATAGAAAAGGATGGCCCTTTTATAGACAAGGCACCATACCAAGTTTTTCAATGGACGGTGGAGACTAACTCAACACCAACGGTCCAGATTACATGGCATTTAATGAAGTACAATAGTTTGTTACATTTTCGGATTTGCATTTGTCCTTTAGGAAAAATACAAAATACAACTTGCAAATACATTGAATCTGGACAAAATGGATACCCATTTGGTTGTACATGATGAAAAATCAATTTTCAAGACCTAATAAAGCCAAAAAAGAGTCACATGACAATTGAAAATTTGAGCTGATGTGGATTCACGCGATTCCAAGTGTTGACTAGATCAAAAGGAGTATTTTGGTGAAGGTATATGCAACTAGATGCCTACTAGACTGATTCTTGATGACTGGATTGTTGGGACAGTTGTATGCATGTCTTGGTGATCTAGTCTAGGGTCATTTGAGTAGTATTTTTGGGAAAATATTGAAAATATAATTCTTGGTATTTTCTATATCGTAGTAAATTACATTTTCAGAGGCCTTCAGAGTGGAATGGAGGCTTGAAACTTTAATGCTATGCAACCAAGTAGCTCAAACTAGATAATTGGTTTATCATATCTTTCAAATGAGTCTAAGAAGTCTAAATTCTGATAAAATAGCTACGAGTTATGGCCCCGGGATTGGATCACTTGGACATTAGACTGGATCTACAGGAACAACAATGAAGTAGACTTGACCTTTTATGTCTTTAGCTCCTGTAGCTCATCTCCATCATTTTGGACATCATACTGACTTCATTTTGCATGTGCAATAGGAATTTGGTTGATAGAATGTCGATTCTGTAGTTCTGGGTTAGCATTGCACCTCTTGTGTGTTCACCTTCCAAGATGGCTCCAGTTGTCTCCTTTATCCTCTTAGACCTACAATCAACGAGGCAAAACATCAATTTCATCTTAACAAGTTATTTTCTATCATTTTGAATCAAAATATGCCCATTTGCAATCATGGATCAGTCAAAAACAACTCATTGCCAATGTTGCTTCCTTATAGTCCTCTTCACAAATCCAGTGATTTTTGCATGATTTTCTAAGTTTGTTACCATTTCCAGTACCCATTTGGCCTATATATTGATTTAGGAAGTTTTTGTAGTCATTTGAATCCATTTGGGGACTTCTATTGCATGTTTTTATAACATTTTCTGCAAAAACCAAGATTTTTGGGGGTCGTAGACTTTTCATGTGCAGTAGCATTAATTGTCGTAAAACATGCCAAAAATCTACACAAACTTGGTAAAATGTTCATCATGATGTGATAACTAGATACGTAATTCAAATCCACTAAGAAAATCCAATTTACTCCTTGAAAAACTCAATTTTTAGGGTAAAATACCAAAAAGCATTGATTTTGGGGGTCACTGACTTAGCGGGGATTTCACCTCCAACTGACCTAGCGGGCATTTCACCTCCAACTAACCTAGTGGACATTTCACCTCCAACTGACCTAGCAGAGATTTCACCTCCTGCTGACCTAGCGGGGATTTTGGTTTGGACTGACTAATTGAATAGGTCAGTCAGTGCGCTTTTTAGCGCCTGTTCGTGGTGAGTGGTTTTAGCGCAAAATGGGTTTGGCACAGATTTTGACTTGCACTGACTTAGCATGGGTTTTGGCTTCTGCTACACAAAGTCAGTTGGGGATAATTTTGGGGCAAGTTGGTAGGGTGCTTTTCTAGTGCAAATCTCCTTAGCAGGGAATTTAAGTGCAAGTGGATCAGTGAAGGTTTTAGACACGATAGGATATGTGTAGTGAGCACATTTTTTAGTGCTAGTCTATGAGGAAGGATTTTAGTGCTATAGGAGCTATTTTTAGCGCAAAGTGCAGTTGAGGTTGTTTTTAGTGCTAGATTTTGAATTTCTCAGGGTGAAAGTATGTGAACCCCTTATTGAAATCTTGTGGAATTTGACATAATTTTGTAACTCTAAGACCTAAAAGCTAGGAATTTCAACTTGACACATCCTGCAATAGCAATTTCAAAGGCAATATCCAGTGACATGAGATTTTGGAGCAAAATACAATAACACCTAATTTCAGTGCAGAAAGCAACAAATGGCTATCTTTTTAGCACAAGACCACCAAGACACCCCCAAATGACATCAAATCACCCCAATAATGCAAAATACTCAAATCTATAACAAATCATGCACTCTAAACACAAATTCACCTTCTCATCATCATAATAACAAAGGTTGAGACTCCAAGCCAAAGCAAAAGAGGGGGCCTCTATTTGGCAAAATGGGGCATTTGTGGAAGGCACAACAAATGGTGACTCTACTAGAGAAATGCTCTAGAACATTTCTAAGATAAACGTCAGTTTCAAACCCAGAATCTCTGTCTTTCGCACATGCTAGACAAGAAGACATGATATCCTATCAAAGAAGCAAAGTTTAATAACCAAGTGCAGCCATCTATATCTTGAAAATCTGAGTGTGTGCAATTGCGTTAATTCCCATCCCTAAGCAACCAAGCTCATCCCAGATCCTTTATATTGAGCTACGTGGTTAGTACACACCTCATGAACTACCTGGACATTGCCCTACTGCCAGCGAGCGTCTATAGCCCCAACTGGTTTGTCTCAGAATTCCACTCAAGTAGAGCCCTACTACCGGTCAAGCGTCCATTGCCCCGGTAGAGGTTACTTGATTGTCCATCTAACTGAGTTACAATGTGTGATTATGATTTTCTAATTTTTCTTTCCCTTTTCTTAATTTCTTGATATTACATTGAGCTCAGATTTGGTAGAGTACAATGCAGTACTACTACCCTTTTAACACATGCTTTTTGAAGGCACAAGCTACATTGATATCTCAGCTAGCTGGGTGTGGACTCCTAATGGCGGCAAAGGTGGACTTTAGATTTTTCACTTAATGCAAGATCACAAAGACTCACTTAGGAACTTTAGGATCACTTAAGAGTGTGAAAGATATATGGTTAGAAAATACCTCAGGTGCATTGACTAATGATTCCTTTCCAATGAATAGACATCATACTTCCTGGTGCAACAACGGAACCCATAGTAAGACCCAAGCGAAAACCTAGGCTTCTCAAAGAAATATTACAAATTAATTACCCAACAAAGAAGCACTTGCAAGTCTACACAACTGTCACCACATTCGAGAAATAGAGAACCCAAGCAAAGTAAGTGTGGAGGTGAAAAGCAAGGCAAACAAACAACTAACCCAAACAAAGCAAATTACTCTAACCAAAGCAAGATAGGCAGAAAGAAACAACTAACAACTAATAACTACCAATAGCTAACAACTAAGAAAAGCAACAACAAAAAGCAAAGATTAACTAGAACATCAAGAAACTAACTAAAACCTAACTAGAAACAAACAAGACTATGTACAAAAGCTTTGGGTAGAAAGTATTTACACTCCCTCGTGACTTATTTCTTAGGACATTTAGGAGTAACAGGGTGCAGGTCAATGTTCTAAGTCTAGAAAATTCATCTTTGTACTCTGAAAAAGTGAGGTAGAGGCATGTTAGGTTCATGTTCAGGGTACCAGTCATGTAGGATCAACAGTTGGGGCAACTTATTAGGGCCATGATCAATCCAGATGCAAGTTGTCTTACCTAAATCACCATAATCAAATTGATAATTGGAACTAAGTGGAGAAAGGGAAGATACAACCTAATTTGTAGTACCATCAGTCGGACATGTAAGTTCATCACCTTCCTACATCATACCACTAACTTTTTCATCTTTAGGAGATCTCAGCTCATGGTTAATCATGTCACGTACATCAGATGCCTCTAGAGCACTGAATGCTATAGCAACCTCCTAAGAAAATAGGAAGTCCAGACAACTTTTTTCAGGATGTGGATCATCTGGATGAATTCTACATGAATTGGTCAAAGCAAAGTCTAACATATGCAATGAATTTCTATGTAGTAACATGTCCTTGCTCATTGTTGACACCAACTCAATGATGTGATCAAGTGATTGACATGAAAATTCTTCGAATCCATCATCTTGCATGACTATTTGATTTTTAGTCACGAATTACAGACTTTTTCTCTCATCCGTAATTACTAAGTCAGCATCAACCACGTGGAGATCTTCTTTATTGCAGGTGTAAATAGGATCAACATGGGGAACAAATGATACACTTGAATCCACTTCACCAAAATCAGTCATATGCTCTAAAATAACTTCCTCTGTGCTAATCAGCAACCTACCTATTTAGACTGTCCTTCCATCATCTGGAGCAACAACAAGGTCTCCTTCTTGCATAACAGGATTCACAATGTCAATGTTGCCTTAGAGTGGTGCATCATCCCGCTCTTATTCATCTAACTCAGCTAGAGATTCTATTGGAGTGATTGTATTAGCCTGATATGATTGATCATGATGATATAGTGGGCTGATACAATCAAGATCTTGATCATTTTTCACTGGATAATCTAATTGTGGCTCAAGTATGTCAGTTGGAACAATTTTCTGTATTGCTATCCATGACTGTTCTTCATTTGGAGGAATGATTTCCTTTTGTTTTTGCACATATATGATCTAATCATACTACTGTCCCAACTCAGAATTATCAGCAGTCTGAAATGGACTCCTATTCTGCACCTCTGTAGCAGTAAATTCAATCTTAGGACCTGATGTCTATGAAACATTTGATTGCTAATCTCCATCCTCAGTTTGACCATTCATCAAGTCTAATTCATCATCTACCTTATCCACATCTTCAGTAACAGAAATGTGACCCTATATACTGCCCTGTTCATTGCCTTGTAGACAAAGTTTTAACCAATTTGGGAGAACATATCCTATGGCTAGCTTGTCTGACTGAGAAAGAGATTTTATCTAACCGTGGATCTAGTATTCATTAGTTGGGTAACTTACAGACCATATGTATTCCTTACCATCCTCATTTGGATATGTATTTTGATGATCTTGAGGGACTTCAATTTTTTCAATATGCAGATTACCCTTTTGACTATGATCTCTTATGAATGGATTCATAGGTCTTGTAGAATCAATTCTTTGGGTGCTTTCAACTGAGACATGACTGCATGCATATGCATCCATCTGTAGTGTAGCTCCTCCATGCATTGCCTTGCCCTGAATATATTTGTTGTGCACATCTCCCACTTCAGGCTTGTAAATTTCAAAGATAGCAAGTAGTCCTTTTAAGTGCAGATCTAACCTTTGGAGGAAGGTCAAACAATCTATTTTGTCATGTAGCTCTCCGGGATGTACAATGCAGACCTAAGGTGAACTAAAATCAATCAATGTAAATGGAGGATATTTTTCTCTTATCTTCCTATCTAACACTTCTTTGAAAAGTGCGATATCAACTTGGAAGTTCTCTTCATGATATGACTGCTGAGATGGTCCTTTGAAGAATGAAGAGATTTCATGACTGAAACCATTATGTGTACGCATTGGAACTGAATCTCCTAAATAGTCAATTCATTTTAGCATGTGTAATGAACTAATAAAATTGAAAGCCCACATAAAATCTTTGTTCTTCCCTCCTAGCGCCAATTCTGTTGATGGGTGTTTTAGCACTCAACAACGCAGGTATGATTGCTAGTATCACACATCTCTTGAAAAAGGTATCCTATCCAAGATAGGACTACCCCAAGGATAATACAGATGGATCTTAGCTTGCTTGGAATGACTCAGTGGTATTTCTAGTTGTGCCAACAAGGGGTCTTACATAAAATGCAAGGTTTATCAAACATGACAATAGTATGTATGCAGAAACCCTATGATACTTTCAGCAAATTTGTAACATGGATGTTGCTTATAACCTAACCTAATAAACTTGATATAAATAAAATGCAAAAGGAAAGGAGAGAAGGGACAAGAGATCCTAAGTGACAGTCACAACGGGTTAAAATGCTGTAGATAGACAAATACTTTCAATAAACCATTCCACATTTAACCAAGATAGGAAACCCACAATGTTGCAAGAAATGATGCAATCATTAAAGGATCCTTATGATATTCAAATTGCATTCACTCATTAAACACCTAGACAATGGCGCAGCTTAACTAGTGGAATGCAACCGAACTATATTCAATGACAGGGCCCAAGCTAACTATACACAACAACTTACCATCAGAAAGCACTAATAGTATGGACCAAAACATTCATCAGATATCTTAACATTTACCCATCATTGCAAAAAAACAACTAATTGAATTCAGATTGATATGATCCATGAAAACCAAAGAGGATAACACAAGAACACAAATTCCTAGCAACCTGCAAAACTTACTTTGTATAGGAACCATACCAATTTTTCAATGGATGGTGGAGATTAACTCAACAACAATGGTCTAGATTACATGGCATTTAATGAAGTATAGCAGTTTGTTACACTTTTAGATTTGCATTTGTCCTTTAGGAAAAAGACAAAATGCATCTTGCAAATACATTGAATCTAGACAAAATAGACACCCATTTGGTTGTATATGATGAAAAGTTAATTTTTAAGGCCTAATAAAGCCAAAATAGACTCACATGACATTTGAAAACTTAAGCTAATGTGGATTCACAGGATTCTAAGTGCTGACTAGATCAAAAGGAGTATTTTGGTGAAGGTATATGCAACTAGATTCTTGATGACTGGACTGCTAGGACAGCTATATGCATGTCTTGGTGATCCAGTCCAGGGTCATTTGAGTGGTATTTTTGGGAAAATATCAAAAATATAATTCTTGGTATTTCCTACATCATAGTAAATTGCATTTTTGAAGGCCTTAAGAACAGAATGGGGGCTCAATACTTTAACACTAAGAAACTGAGTAGTGCAAACTAGATAATTAGTTTAGCTTTCCAATGAGTCCAAGAAGTCTAAATTCTGATAAAATTGCTAGGAGTTATGACCCTGGGACTGGATCATTTGGACATTGGACTGGATCTGTAGGGATAACAATGAAGTAGACTTGATCTTTTATATCTTTAGCTCTTGTATCTCATCACCATCATCTTGGACATCATACTAACTTCTTTTTACATGTGTAATAGCAATTTGGTTGATAGAATGTTGATTCTGCAGTTTTGGGTCAGCACTGCACCTCTTGTGTGTTCACCTTCCAAGATGGCTCCAATTGGCTCCTTTATCCTCTTAGACATGCAATCAACAAGTAAAAGCATCAATTTCATCTTAACAAGTTATTTTCCATCATTTTGAATTAAAATATGCCCATCTACAGTCATGGATTAGTCAAAAACAACTCATTGCCAATGTTGCTTCTTTATAGTCCTCTTTACAAATCAAGTGTTTTTTGCATGATTTTCTAAGTTTTTTACCATTTTCAAGTACCCACTTGGCCTATATATTGATTTAGGAATTTTTTTTGGTCATTTGGGGACTTTTATTTGATGTTTTTATAGCCTTTTCTGTAAAAAATGAGATTTTTGGGGGTCACGGACTTTTCATGTGCAGTAGCATTAATTATCGTAAAACATGCTAAAAATCCACACAAACTTGGTAAAATATTCATCATGATGTGACAAATAGATACACAATTCAAATCCATCAAGAAAATCCAATTTGCTCCTTGAAAAACTCAATTTTCAGGCCAAAATACCAAAAAACGCTGATTTTGGGGGTCACTAACTTGGCGGGGATTTCATCTCCAACTGACCTAGCGGGGATTTTGGTTTGGACTGACTAATTGAATAGGTCAGTTAGTGTACCTTTTAGCATGGGTCTGTGGCAAGTGGTTTTAGTGCAAAATGGGTTCGGCACAAATTTTGACTTGGATTGACTTAGCACAGGTTTTGGCTTCTACTGCACAAAGTCAGTTGGGGATGATTTCGGTGCAATTTGGTAGGGTGCTTTTCTAGAGAAAATCTCCTTAGCGGGGAATTTAAGTGCAAGTGGATCGGTGGAGGTTTTGGACCTGATAGGATATGTGTAGTGAGCACATTTATTAGCGCTAGTCTATGAGGAAGGATTTTAGCACTAAGGTTGGTAGGGGCTATTTTTAGCACAAATTGCAGTTGAGGTCATTTTTAGCGCTAGATTTTGAATTTCTTAGGGTGAAAGTATGTGAGCCCCTTAGTGAAATCTTGTGGAATTTGACATGATTTTGCAACTCTAAGACCTGGAAGCTAGGAATTTCAACTTGACACATCCTACAGTAGCAATTTCAAAGGCAATATCTAGTGACATGAAATTTTGGAACAAAATATAGTAACACCCAATTTCAGTGTAGAAAGCAACAAATGGCTATTTTTTGAGTACAAGACCACCCAAGACACCTCCAAATGACATCAAATCACCCCAATCATGCAAAATACTCACATTTGTAACAAATCATGCACTCTAAGCACAAATTCATCTTCTTATCATCATAAGTAACAAAGGTTGAGACTCCAAGCCAAAGCAAAAGAGGGGCTCTCCATTTGGCAAAATGGGGCGTGTGTGCAAGTCACAACACTTGGCAATGGTAAAGCCTCTTCCAAAGCATGCATTTTTGTTTTATCTTAAATTTTTGAACAGTGAAATTTTTTTAATGATCCAATCTATGGGTGGATCCACCCTTCCAGATTCTTTTGAAATTGTTGTTAGAGGAGAAAACTGCCTCATTCAAGTAGGGAAGATAGCCCCAAGGCCTCCTTTACACATTTTTCCAAAAATCCAGCCACCTGTGCCCATGGCAGTTCCCCATTTGGTTGTTGTCCTAGCTGTTCCAATAATAGGAAACCAAGCCGTAGCCGAAGAAGCCACTATTCCAATCTAAGAATGCCAAGTGCTTAATAACACACTAAAAACCATTGCAAATGAGTTGGTAAGTTTCAAGAAGAAAAGTGGTCAGGAGTATATGCCTTACCAAGCCCCATATCAGCCTGATTAGTAGAATAGGCAACCTGTCCATGCTAATCCTCAGGGTTAAAGAAAAAATTACAACCATTGACCTTTGCAATCTTACAATCCTAATGCTGCCAGCACTTAAAAGGAGCTTGTACCCACTTAGAACAACTTAGCTCAAGATAGTGACTGGTGTTATCCATGTCACCAACCCCATAATCAAGTTGCATGTACAAATGGTGTAAAAAAATAGGCTCTTATGGTGCAAAATAGTTATGCAAGTTCAAAAACTATTTCTGGTGAAGTTTCAGCTCAACAAAATAATGTTGATGTGGTCTTAATGAACTGGTAAGAAACTAATCTCTACAGTATAAGTTATCCTCAAGGCCAAAATTAGCAAAATACACCTATTTTAGCCAACATAAGGTCAAAGCAAAGGGCTGTTGCAGATCTTGATCAGCAAGTTGCAGTTGTATAGCAGCAGCCTGCGAGAGATAAATTTTAGACTTTTCCATCACAAGCTACCCCTATAGCATAGTAAAAAGTGCAAATTCTGCAAAGAGATCAAATTGTACCAAGAAAAGATCAGTCCAAAGTACAATCACAGCCTTCACAAAGGCAGAATAATGTTGCTACTATTAAAGGATAGAAAAAGGTAAATCATGTTTCTTTCAATATAGTATATTATCTTAAGAAAGCTACAGAATCTTTGACAAGAGGCATTGGCTAAACTATCAATTTCTGATTGTTCTAATCAAGAAAAAGCCAAAGTTGTACTTGCCAACAACTCACAAATTAAGGGTGGACAATCAGTAAATGAGGTAAAACCTCCTCCTTTTTATCGAAGTCTGATTATTGGTGACAAGCTTGTTCATAACTGCATGATAGATTATGGAGCAAGCAATTCTGTCATGCCCAAGAGTATAGCTGACTCATTAGGATTGGTCTATGAGCCCCTTTCAAAAGGAGTGGTCTAGTTAGATGGGTCTGTTGTTAATACTACAGGGATAATTAGAAATCTGCCACTTACACTGCATGCTTGTCCTAATTTTGCCATCCATTAGGACATTTATATCATTGATCTACCACCTAGCTTTGTTATATGCCTTTGTAGAGAGTTTACTACCAAATTGGGTGGGTTTTTATCTTCTAATTGGTCCCACTTGTTTTTTAGAACAAGATATAGTACGAAAGTAACCATACAGTCTGAACCACTTGCAAAGGATCATGTCGAGCCCTATGTCCCTAGCCCAATAAATGCTAACCTCTACATCACCCATGGGCAGTAGGATCAATCCATGAGCCCAGATCCCAGTGCACCTACAGAAGATATAAATTTAGATGACTAGGTAGATGAAGATCATGAAGAAGACCCTTTTTGTCACACTGATGAGGTAGGATTAGGCATTTATATGATACTGGAACTTGATGGAGTGATTCCTAATTTGATTAAGGGCCAAAGTGAATCTGAACAGCAAGGAAATTATCTTTGGAAGTTGTACTTTGAGGGATCAAGGAACAAAATAGGAGCTGGTGGAGGGACTATGTTAGTTTTGGAGACAAGTACTATGCAGCATTAAGGTTTACTTTGAGCTGCACGAACAATGTGGCTGAGTATGAGGCCCTGATTCATGGCTTGGAATGGGCTCGAAAAATATGTATAAAATGTTTACAAGTTTATGGTGATTCTAAGCTGATTGTAAACCAAGTTAGGAATATGAATGTTACTAAAAATGATCTACTCAAAAAGTACAAGTATCAAGTTTGGGATTCGATTGAATTTTTTGATGTATTTAATCTGTTTTCAATTCCTAGAAACCAAAATAAGTATGCAGATAAGCTTGCTGCTTTGGGATCTTAGCTTGAGATTTCGGATCAGATTCCTAACATAGAGGTACAACCATATGTAAAATTGGTTGTTAGACCATCTGTACCTGACAATAGTGTTTCTTGGCAAGTGTTTTATAGCGGTGAGAAAATCTTGAGTTTTTTTAGTGTAGAAGCTAAATTTGCAGCTGATAACCAGCATAAGTACCAGTAGCAATTTGATAATCAGATTGTACAACCAAGATCTGACAAGCTGCCCAAGGGATTAGTGACACTAGAATCAGTGTTTAATTCAGATGATTAGTTCAGTAAAGACAAGTGTGGCATGACGGTGAAGCAAGATCACTATGAGACAATGGAGATATTCAAGGATAAACTTCTGAAGCTGGGAAAGGTATGTACTAAATATTAACAACTATCTTTTGTTCAGTTATGTCAAGAGTTTTCTGATGTTTTTTTATTGGAATATAAGGATTTAAGGGGGTTTGATCATGGTTTATCCCAACATACCATTGAATTAGAGCTTAATGCTAAGCCTGTTAGGCAGAAGCAAAGACCCCTTAACCCAAAACTTGAGCATCTAATGAAAGATGAGCTAAACAAGTTGATTAAGAGTAGCTTAATATTCCCAATTAAGCATACATCCTAGGTCTCCAACTTAGTACCACTTAGGAAGAAGAACAGGGAGATTCAACTTTGTGTTGGTTTCCATGATCTAACTCAGGCTTCATTAAAAGATCACTACCCCCTTCCTTCAATGGAACAAATATTGCAAATTGTTTCTAGTTCTAAAAGATTTTCTTTGCTGGATGGATACTCAGGCTATAATTAGATTCTGGTCAAGGAGGAAGACCAATATAAAAGTGCATTTACAACTAAATGGGGTACCATGGCCTACAGGAAGATGCCATTCGGTTTGTCCAATGTAGGGGCAACCTTCCAGGGGGCAATGGATATGGCCTTCCATGGCCTTATGAACATAATAGTGTTGGTATATTTAGATGACATAATAGTTTTTTCAAAAGAGTCTAATGATCATTTTGACCACTTGAAGTAGATTTTCCAGAGATGCAAAGAGTTTGGAGTTTCCCTGAATCCAAAGAAGTGCATATTTTCAGCTCATGAAGGTAAACTCCTTGGCCATACTATTTCAAAGAACAGTGTTTCTATTGATCCCGAAAGAGTGTTTGCAATTCTGGATTTACCGCTGCATGCAAATAAGAAAGGCTTGCAGATCTTTCTTGGTAGGATTAATTTAGTGAGGAGATTTATTCCAAACATTGCTATTTTGTTACAACCCCTCACTGCCATGCTAAAGAAGAACATACCTTTCACTTGGACTAAGGAAGGAAAAGTAAGCTTCGAGTAGATCAAAGAAGCTCTCCTAGCTGCCCCTACCCTCATTAATCCTAATTATGAGAGGGATTTTGTTTTATATACTTTTGGAGGTACATATACCATTTCAACAATGTTATGCCAGCAAAATGATGAAGGCTTGGAGCAACTAGTGACATTTTTCAGCCAAGTATTACATGATTATGAGGTAAAGTAATCTTTTGTTGAGAAGCATGTTTTTTCTATTGTTAGAAGCCTCAAGAATTTCAGACATATGCTATCCAATAACAGAATTCATTTGATGGTTGCCACCCAACTGTTAAGAGCTTTTTACATAACAGAGATGTAAATGATAAGAGGGCTAGTTGGATAACCAAGGTTATGGAATTTGATGTTGATATTAAGGTAACTAAGTTGATTAGGGGCAAAGGCTTATGCAAGCAGCTTGCTGGAAATGAAGGGCACAACCAAGAACATGTAGAGAATGGAGAAAAAATATTGAATAATAGTGAACCAACTGTTGTTCCATCTCTTGGAAATAGCTAGGTACAACAGATGATACACTATCTACAGACTAGTCAATGCCCTGAAGATTTGGATAGGGTAGGAAGAAGGTATTTTAGGTTACAAGATACTCCTTATGCTATTATTCAAGGTGTTTTGTACAGAAAAGATTTTAATGGTGTATTTCTAAGATGTATTGAATCAGATCAAGTTGATAGACTGTTAGAAGAGTTTCACAATGGACCTTTAGGAGGTCACTTTGCATCAAGGACAACTACCTTGAAGATTATGCAAGCTGGTTATTACTGGCCTAATTTGTTTAAGGATGCATTTGCCTGGGTAAGAAGGTGTGAAAAATGCTCATTATTTGTAGGTAAGCAAAGGTTTGCAGCCTTACCTCTGCATCCTATCAAAGTTGAGCAGCCATTTGCAAAATGGGGTCTTGATTTCATAGGACCAACAAACCCACCTTCAAGCATAGGCCACAAGTGGATTTTGACTGCTACAGACTATTTCACCAAGTGGACTGAGACTGTTTCTTTAAAATAAGTAAATGAATTTGTTGTTTTAGGTTTCTATCAGGATTTGGTATCAAGATTTGGTACACCAGATTTGATTATTTCTGACAATGGTTTAGCTTTTATTGGTTTGAGGATTTCAGATTGGTTTGTCAAAAATAACATCTTTTTGAATACTTCTTCTAACTATCACCCACAGGGTAATAGGCAGGTGAAATCCACCAATAAGAACTCGATAAGGATCATCAAAAAGACTATTGAAGACAACTAGAGAACATGGCACAAGAAGTTGAAGTTAGCTCTTTGGGCTAACTAGATCACTCCCAAGAGGGCTACTGGTTGTTCTGCATATGTACTTACTTATGGTAAGGAGGCTAGATTGTCTGTTTCAGTTGAATTAACAACTTTGAATTTCATTAAAGAACTTGAACTACTAGCGGAACAACCTTTAGTGGTAAGGCTAGCTCAGCATATGGAATTAGAAGAGACCAGAAAGGAATCCTTGTAGAAGCTTGAAATCTATCAAGCTCAGATGAAGAGTTCTTTTGATAAGAGGGAAAGACCGAGAAGCTTCATTGTTGGTGATTTAATGGAATGAACTGAGAAGCAGACCTGGAAAGCATTCCAAGTTTGATGCAATTTGGGACATGGGCCTTATGTAATCACAGAGTGCAAAGAAAACAATGCATTTTAGTTATCCAAGTTGAGTGGAGAGGTGTTGTCTATCCCAGTTAATAGGATCCACCTCAAACATTGCCTCTGAAGATAAGTATTACCTTGTATCATAGTAGAGTAGTGTTGTAGTTAATAAGTGCTCATGCACATTTACTTTCAGCATTTTTGTTTCCTTAAGTGCTACTGCACAAGTTTTCTAGCCACCAGGGCCTTTTTGTTTGTTTTCAGTTTGGTTTGTTTTTTGTTTGCTGTTGTTGTTTAGATTGGTTGAAGTGCTAAGTTTCAATGTTTTCTAAGTTTGAGAAGAGCAGAGTATGACTCAATGTCTAATGGATAGTTTAAGGCAACTGGTCCTGATGCATAGCAGGCAACCATGTAGTAGAAGTTGCTAGAAATGTTACCATTTTTCACATACAACTCAAAATTGGTAGAGCTAGTACATCAAGTTCATTTTTAAAGTGAAGGTTTTAACATTTTTTTGCTATGTTGTTTTTTGCATAATCTAAGGTACATGTGGAGTTCAGTTTTCATTGTCATGACAGAGAAAAGAATTTTAGATCATCATTCATTCGTAGAAGGGTGTATAAGAGATAAGTTATTTCATTTCACTACAATGATTATTCATTTTTTACAAATGAAATACATAAATGAAGTGAACATTGCATTGAATGAAAGAATGATAGATCAAATGTCCCACACAAGCCATGTGAATAGCTAAACAAGTGCAAATATAAGAAATACATTATGCATCTAAAGATAGAAGAGAGAAGGATCATAGCCATCATTGCCTTTAGTGTCTTCAGTTTTTGAGGTTGCTTTCTATCCTAGATCTTGATCTCCAACAAGAGCCTACAAAAAATTAGAAAAAACCTATTAGAGAAATAGTTATGAGTTCCCTATGGCATATCAGAAGAGGAATAATACATTGCCTATAATGCACTAAATCAGATATACATCATTCACATATAGAGGAACTAAAAATGAAACAATCACTAAACTTCATTGTTTTATCTAATCTGTTTGTTTCATGTACAGGTATAGGATAAGTCATGTAGCTATTTGAAGACAAATCAACATGTGGTGTCAAGTGGGCTCCCACAAGGGTTGAGCCCAACATGCTACCCGTTAATCTCAAAGGGGTTGGAATGGAATAGCGATCATTATTCATATTACTTAAATTGAATAACTAAAATAAAGGAGTATCAAATCAATCAGGTGTATTGGTTTTGAGAACAGGACACATTCATGACCGTAGTTCAAAGAATGAAGTGAAACCATAAGGGTGAACTGAACTCACATAGGACGGTATCTAATGCATGAGAGCATCTGGCATTATTGCTACAGTAGCAATTGAAGGAGTGAGAGTTATAAATGAGCATTCTGACAACTCAATGATGTCTAGAATTGAGTATAGAACAATAATGATCAAAATAGGATAATCAAGTAGATCATGTGTACAGATGGAGCTCAACTCTCATCTAATTTATTTTTCCATTATGAAGGAAAATTTTGTTGTTCCTATCTCAGGAGTGACAAGAAGTGGGTCATATTTGCCTCTGTTTATCATAAACATCATAGATTCATGCTGGGATAGCCAGAACATCAGGTACAATCTCAACATTTGTATGCTAAATAATTGCCAATGGACAACATCATTCAATAATGTATGACTATCTTAGTCATATGATAGCATGAGAATAGTATCAGGTATATGCATGATTAAACAATTGAAGAATGCAGGTGGATATCCATAGTGATATAACTGTAAGATATACATAGTGCATATTACCTTTGATTGTCAAAATGGTAGTTGCAGTTTGTATTCAAGAGATTCCACCATACATTATGATCAAAATATGAGTGCATTCAATATGTTACAATGACATGGACTGTAGATTAGATCATGTATTATAGATTGAAAAGAGCATTGCCAAGTATATGAAGAGATCAAAATGCACCTCACCAAAAATGGTGGTAATACTGAAGCTTCAACATCCATAGTCATCTACAGGAGGTGAATACATTATCATCATAGTTGCAGAAAATAAAGTAAGGAAACATCATATGATTGCAGATTGAATAAAGCCACATCAATCAAATGTATTGCCTCAGATATATCATTGCATAAGTCTCAAGGAGAAATTACCAACATGATAGAATCAGCTAAGAGAACAGCTTTGATCGATATATTTCAAGAGGGATCTCAGTGTCTATATAATGCTATAGCAATGAGCAATGAAACATTTATATCCTATCTGGGAGTAGATTTCTTAACACCATATGCTACCATGTTATAGGAAAAAGAGCATCTATAGGAGAAAACAAATAAGTTTGGACTAGTTTTGCATACACAGAAAAAGGAAAAACCACATTCAGAAAATAATGGAGGATGCCATAGAAGCCACAACTTTGACACAAAATAAGGAGCTTGTGGTAGATACAGAATGATAGAAAGTTTCTAAACTCATATAACCAAAGAATACTTAGAGATTCAAATAAAGTTGTGGCCTGTAAGTTGACAAATATTCTATTCTTATGGAAAAATAAAACCCATATGAAATTTGTATTCATAGGTTCCAAATGCAAGCAATGTTTATATAGCCACTGCCTTACAGGAAGAGGAACACTCAGGAAATAAAGAAATGGGTATATGCAAAGCTACGGCCACATAGAAGCGAACCCACATGAAAAATAAATGTTTCAATGCATCTGCTTGTACACAAATACTAAAATTCTATTGAGAAGCTTCAGATTTGAAAGAAAATGAGTTTCTTTTTAGTCCATTCAAGCACATCCACGACTCAAGAATGATAGAAAATGTAATAAATATTGCTGCCAGTTAGAGCATTAGAGCTTGAGTCACATAGTGGTTATGGATACTAAACATGGAGATTCAAATGATATAGTAGAGGAGCGGCCTTCAATAAAAGAAGTGTACAAGTTTTGATGCATTTCTATATCAAAACCCTTATCGGTTTAAACTAAGAAAGTTCCAAGAAAATGAAAGCTTTTCAATATAGAAATAATGAATAGTGTCGCGGCATAGGAGATTACCCTCTTCTTTTTGTGAGTGGATATAGCTGTGAAAGCCGCAAGTTTTATCCTTTTTGTGTCGCCCCAGTGGGTTCAAAAGGTATCATTCATGGCAGCCCATACAATAGGACAAATGGCAGATGAAAAACACAATGAAATATATCAGAAATAACCATTATGACCATAGCCATAAGCCCATATATCAGTGATGGAAATACAAAGAACATGTTTAATACTGATTGATAAACATTTACCTCTATTCCTACAAGAGAATCATGAAGATTTTGTTCAGAAATTGCAGAAAGTCAAGGTTTTGTCTTTCAAACCCTAATCATTCTTGGTGGTGCAAAGAGCTTTGTTTTCCAAAAGAGCAAGTGCAAAATGAGCCCAAAAAACTAGGGCAAAGTTTGTTTTGTGTTAGGGTTTTCAATGGATCCCTAACTAGAATATGAATTTTGATCACATTTGTTTATTTTTCTAAGTTGTAACTAATACTCGTAGGGGGTATTATGTCTCTTTTGACAAGGTTGATGGTTAGGCTATATGCCTTAAGTCCCCAATGGTCCCTTTTCCATTTGAAGACAAAACAAATCAATGATACCCTTCTTCCAGGCCGAATCAAAATTAAGCCTTATACACTTTTATTTTTTACAAACTATTCAATAGGTGCTCTTCACTTTTTATGATTTATAGAGAAATCAAAGTATATTGTGCTTGACTTATAGAGTCAAAGGCTTTGTATAACTTTTGTAATATTTTATCAACAAGCCAAATCAAAAAATAAAACTGCAAATATTGTAAAGTTTATTTTTAAAGAAATAATTTATAAATTGCTTTAAAATAAAAGCTATTTTATGCAGTTAAAACAAATAAAGTAAATCAAATATTCTTTTCTAGATTTGCTTTCTTCTAGGAAACTTGGACAGATATGGACAAAAATAAGGGCAGATATGGATGAGATAAAGCATGTTTTATTGACATTTTTGGTGGGACCCCTTTGGGGATGAGTTTGGAGATGTTTTCTTCTATTTTGGAGCAGATATCAGGGTTTTTTGATAGCTTTTTAGGGAGAGCTCAAATTTGGAGATTCAACTTTTTTCCTTTGTAGATTAGAGAGATCATTTCATAGGATATATGGTAGATGGTTAGTTCTTTCTATGCAGTTGGAGTTCCAGTCAGAGTTAGAGTTTTAGAGATCAGAGTTCAACTTTTTAGAGTCTTCCTCTTACACTTAGAGTTGTACTCTAGTTTCTTGTACTCATTATTCCTTCCAGTTTATAAAGTAGCAGTTTTCCTTCCTATTTGTCCACTTATTTGCAAAGTTGATTTGATACTGCATTGTTATAGTCATTTATCTTTTGTTTTGTCTTGAATTTTGTGATGGGTATGCAAGTTTATTTTTTAATTCAGGTTGCATGTTGTGTTCTCATGAACCTTCATGTGAAATATTAATGAATTAAGTATAAATCAAGGGGTTGTTAGAGTTAAGTTATGTGGACTGATTGTTGGTAAGATCTTGTAGGAGTTTAAGTATTGGTGCATCACCTTAGGAGTTAGTTTCTGTTGTTTATTTCATTTTCAGTTATCCTTCTATCCCTTTCCCCAGAAAGTTATTTAGATTAGGAAAATCATAAGGAGAACTAGATCACTCTAGAGATTCACTCTCAACATAGATTACCCACAATCTGAGAGTGTTTCCATGTTGCAACAGGATAGCTAAGTTTATCTTTGCTAAGGGTGCAATCCTGATTGCCAACAACAACATGCCATGTGACTTGACCATCTAGCCATGTTTTTTATAGTGACCATGAAGCTAGTCATGGTGGAGTTGTCACCTTTCTCTTATTTTTATATGGAGCCCAATCATACTCGAAGGTTAAATTTTCCCCACTTTTGTCAATGCAGTTTCTCCCCAAAGTATTTAATGGGCGAGTGCAAGCCCCTCCTGTAGGAATTGGGGGCTTATCCCCCCACCAGGGACCGGACAACAGAGCCCACAATGGGGTCGGGGACAATGCCCCCAATGGGGTTTGCACCCCCTGGCCAGGGGCTCGAGGGCAGTGCACCCGAAGCAAAAATTGCCTATTACTTTATAAAGTCATCAACAATTATTTTTCTATTGGCCTACATATAAAACCCTATCTTTGTAACTAACATAAGTCATGATATAAATGTATGGGGAAGGAAAAAAGGATTAAGGGGTTAGACTTTCCATTGATATTGTATTGTAGCATATTGCAGCGATATTGAGTTGCAAGAGATTGTCAATTGTAATCAATTCTATCTTTTGCTGGATAATAATATTGTACTTTTTGTTGGTGGATGTAGCCCTAGTTTGGGTGAGCCACACTAAAATTATCTCTCGCTATTTTATTTCTATGTATTTTCATTCCTCTATTTTATCTCTAATTATCTACATTTAATTGATATCTTCTACCTACTATTCCTAATAAGTGGTATCAAAGTAGGTTGTGTTTGATTATCGTCTGCACGTAGGTCTCACGATTGAGTGGGAGTCTCATAGTTAAGTGGGAGTAATGATAGACAATGGTAAATTGAAGGTAGGTAAATTCAATCGGAAGAACTCTCAGTTATGGAAGATGCAGATGGAGGATTATCTCTATCAAAAAGATTTATGGAGGCCGTTGCGAGGGAAATCCAAGAAATCAGCAGTAATGATTGATGAGGATTAGGAACTTCTAGACCAAAAGGCACTAGGAAGCATTCATTTGTGCTTGGCACCATTGGTGGCATTCAATATTTCAAAAGTCAAGACAACGGACGAGTTGATGCAAACATTAGCAAAGTTATATGAAAAGCCTTCCGCTTTGAATAAGGTATTTCTTACAAAGCATTTATTTAATATGACAATGTAGAAGGTGGATTGGTTACTAATCATTTAAATGAGTTTAACACAGTTACTAGTCAATTGACTTACACAAATGTAAATTTCGATGAAGTTAGAGGTCTCTTGATATTATGTTCTCTGCCTGAAAGCTAGAATAGTTTGGTAATGGTGGTTAGTAACTTTGTTTCTAGTTTGAATACATTGAAATTTGATGATGTTGTTGGTGTTATTCTGAGTGAGGAAGTTCGTAGGAAAAGATCAGGTGGATCCACATTAGGTACTATTTTGAATGCAGAAAGCAGAAGCAGATCAAAGGAGAGAGGAAAAGGTTCTGGAGGTCATGGGAAGTCACGAGGAAAATCAAAGGACAAGAGGTCCCAATCAAGAGGAAAGAAGGATTGCTAGTACTATGGGAAACTAGGTCATTTGAAGAAAGATTGCTGGTCTCAAAAGAATACGGAAGGAGACAAACAAGAAGGCAATAAGGAGGCAAATGTGGTAAGTAATAAATCTAAGATGATGCTTTGATTCTTTCCCTAGATAATGCTGATGATTCATGGGTTTTAGATTCAAGAGCCTCATTTCATGGTATGCCCCATAGAATTTATTTTCTTGATTATGTCCAAGGAGATTTTTGGGTTGGTTTATTTAGGAGATAATGAACCCTGCCAGATTGTTGGAAAGAGAAGAATCATGATTAAGTTGTAGAATAGGAATCATTGGCTACTATAAGAGGTAAGGCATGTTCCAAGGTTGAGTAGAAATTTAATTTCAGCAGGACAATTATGTGATGAAGGTTGCTTAGTTACTTTTAGTGATAAATATTGGAAGGTTACAAAATGTATCTTAATAGTAAAAAAAAGGTGTGAAAGTAGGCACCTTAAATCTTTGTACAGGTCATACTGTTCCTTCTACTTTAGTTGTTGCAGAGAAAAATCAAATAGGTTTACGAATAATTATTGTGAGTCCTAAGACAACATTGTGGCATAATAGACTTGTACATATGAGTAAAAAATGTATGAAGGTACTTCATTATAAGAAAGTTTTGTCAGGTTTGAAATGTATTAATATGGATTTCTATGAAATTTGTGTGTATGGAAAACAAAAGAGAGTTAGTTTTCTCAAGGATGGGAAGCAAAAGAAAGATGAAAAGTTGGAACTTGTGCATACAGATGTATGGGGACTAGATCAGGTATCTTATCTCAATGGCTCTCATTATTATGTTGCATTCATAGATGATGCAACTAGGAAGGTTTGGATTTATTTTCTTAGGCATAAATCTGATGTATTTGAAACATTTAAGAAATATAGAAGCTTGTTTGAGAATGAGATGGGTAAAAGATTAAAATGTCTCAGATCTGATAATGGTGGTGAGTATTGTAGAAAATAATTTGAGGATTATTGTTCCATTAATGGAATTTGTAGGCAGAAAATGGTTCCAAAGACTCCCCAAGAAAATGGAGTGGCTAAGCGCATGAATCGGACAATAATGGAGTGTGCAAAGAGAATGAGATTGCATTTTAGGATATCTTTAAACATGTGGGTAGAGGCTATCAATATTGTTGTATATTTAATCAATAGAGGTCCTTCAGTTCCTTTGCGCTATGGTATTCCAAAAGAAGCATGGACAGGTAAAAAGGTGAGTTATTCTTTTCTCAAAACCTTCAGATGTGAAGCATTTGCACATGTAGATTCTGAAAATAGAACCAAGCTAGATGCAAAATCAAAAAAGTGTATCTTCGTTGGATATAACATTGATGAATTTGGTTATAGGAATTGGGATTTTGAAAATCTAAAAATTGTGAGAAGCTTGCATGTTGTATTTAATGAGAAGGTGTTGTACAAAGATTAGTTGGAGCCACATGAGAAGAAAGAAAAGGATTGTGTGGTGCTGGATGATAGTCTAGACAATGATGTTCCAATGGTTCTTCATGCTCCACAACAACAATAGAAAATACCACAAACTCTAGTGAATGTTAGATGGTCAACAAGGATAATTAGACCTCCTGAAAGGTTTTCTCCCTCTTTGTATTCTATTTTATTAATAGATGCTGGTGAACCTGATGGATATGATGAATCTATGTAGGTGGATACAAAGGTTCAGTGGGAGCATGCAATGGAAGAAGAAATGGACTCCTTTCTAGAAAATTAGACTTGGGAATTATGTAAGTTGACTGTAGGTAAATGGGCTTTACCAAACAAATGTGTTTATAGGATGAAAGAGGAAGATGGAGGAAAGAATAGATTTAAAGCTAGGTTAGTTGTAAAGGATTTGCACAGAAAAAAGGGCATTGATTTTGATGAGATTTTTTCTCTGGTTGTTAAGATGACTTCTATTCATATTGTTTTAAGTATTGTGGCTGCTAAAGATTTGCATTTGGAATAGCTAGATGTGAAAGCCACTTTTCTCCATGGTGATTTGGAGTAGGACATATATGTTGATAACTGAGAGGGGGGTGAATCAGTTATCTTGATTAATTTAACTTTCTGTTGTTCTTTAGCCAAAAACACATAAGCTTAAATGAAAGTAGAAATAAACTTAGTACACATGACACAATATTTTTGACGTGGAAACCTTGTTAAGGGAGAAAACCACAGGGTGATTAACCTAACAATGTATTCTCTGTTAGAAGAATAGAATAGTACAAAATGGCACTTGCTAATTAGGGCTCATTGCCTACAAGAGACTCACTGTCTACAAGGTATAAGGTGACAAGAAACTTGAACTGATGAGAAGCATCCACACATGCAGAAGTTTAGTTTCGGTTAGGCTCAATACACTGATCTGCTGCACTTCATTCTACCTCTTCTTTGTTGTTGCTGTCCTGTCACATTGCGGATCTATCTTACTATCTTCACACTGCTCTTCTGCTTTTCTTCACACTTCTCAACACACAACTCACCTTCACATCCAAATCCATCTGGTATATATATCCGCACCAATGATTTCAACACCTTTCTAGTCGGCATCCGAAATAATCAATATTTACCTCAACTCTGAATTGTCAGCTGAATCTTTGCATACCAAGTAATGTGGATCAAAGAGATGCTTGTAGAAGTCATCAATCACGTCGGTCAATCATGAATGATACCTTAGGAAACTTAATCACCATCAATATCACATCCGGATTAAGGTCTAATGCTCTGCCGGCTAGGTCTTCCTCTGTCCACTTTGCCAATCAGGAACCCATCATTCAAGTGCTCATAACTCTTCACACTTCTATCACTGGAGGCTAAATCCTTGGAATATATTAGTCAAGGTACTCCTCTTGACTTCCCCAAATCCACACTTTACTGAGATACTTCCTCTGAGAGATCGAGACCTGACTGTCGGACCTTGCTGCCTGCTCTGTTCTTGCTTATTAGATCACAACACTTCTTCAATCTGACTTCTGGAAAAGACACACTATGTCCTGTAGATGTGTGGGATGGACTTTGTTGCCATCAATGACAATACTAATGAAACCACACAGTGTATCTTGCCAACAATCTCCCCCTTTGGCATTGATGGCAACACTTAGTGAAAAATGACTAAGTGTCACACTATACTCCCCCTTGGCTAATGCTCTGTTCTTATGAATATTTTATGGAGCTCCCTCTTAGCTGGATTCCTCATTTTTCACTGTTCCTCACTCCCCCTTTGACATCAATGGCAAAGGGTGGGGTCCACACACCAAAATTTGTAAAATTCAATCTATACTTAATCGCATAAGTATATTATCTGGTTATACTTTACATATACTTTAGTATATCTGCAAAAGTGTTTTTCAATTGTACAAGTTCTGTTGCCCAACTTAGCTTCATCCTGTCCAAAATTGAGATGTGACCACTCAACAGGAATGCAAAAGCTTCTGCCTTCTTGAGATCTGTCAGATCACTGGTCTAGGCTGTAGTCTGAGCATCACTTAGGGCCTCATGCATGGCCTCTAACTTAGGGATAATGATCCCTCTAAGTTCACTCAACCTATTTATTCTATTTCTCTTCTCCTTCTCAAGCTTCTTAATTTCATTCAAGACTGCAATAGTCTGACATTCTTGATTTATTATGGAAGTGGTAAGAGGATCAAAATTCTGAGATAGTTTTGTTAATTTATCCTCCTATTCTTTCACTTTCTTCTCAATCTCCACTGTTACTTTGGACCATGATAAACAAAATTTATACATTTCCCTACCATCTTTAAGAGCATTTTCTAAGCTCTTTATCCCTACATCCATATTTCTCCTATCATTGGTTATTAGTCCTTGTACTTCGGAGAATCTCTTTTCCAAAAACTCCTTCCAGACTTTATCTTCTGCTGACTTTTCTAAGGAATCAAAATGTGTGCTCACACTATTTACTAGAGATTTGAGATTACTGGATGAGGAGGCTGAGGGATCCTTCTGAAAAGGTGGCATAATCTTTTCTAGTACACCAAATGCAATTTCTATGAGCTTGCAGTCCTCCATGTGAGACTTTAGAAGTTTTTCTTTTGCCTTTACTGAAGTAAAGGATGCCAGCTTCATGGTTTGAACTGGGGAGAGGGAGTCAAAATTGAACGGTCCTTGAAGAAGTTCCAGTTCATCAAATTCCATCATCTCCTTGGTCAAGAATTCTTCAACTACTTCTGCTGTGTCTCTTGCTAGTGACAGGGTTTTCTCCCCTTCTGTAGTCTTACCACTATCATTTGTGTCCTTATCTGTTGGAGTTTTCCCTCCTTCTGCAGCCTTGCTACTGTCATCTTCTTTTTCCTTTTCCTCTGCTTCTTGACTGATCTTTGTTGGGAATTAAGGTGTCTCAACCTTGGTAATTCTCTGCATTTGTAATGTTTGTATTTATTATTCATTGCCTAAGTTGTAAATAATTGGAAATTCCACTTTGTCATATTGTGGGATGTGGCACGGTGATGTGTTAATCCTACATGGATTATGACAACTTGCTATTTTGTCCTCATATGAGGAGATAGGCATCCCACTTAGTGGTAGGAATATTTTGCCATGTGTTGGCATCTTCTATGTTGTGTAAGGAATGTTTGACCGAAATGATTATGATGGATTCCTATGACAAATCTATGACATGTAAGAGTCGAGAATAGAAGGTTGTAAGATAGGTAACGACATGTGTCATGTAGTATCTTTGAATGAGGCATATTTGGGCACCCCAAGGTGGAATATAATGTGTTGTAAGAGAATATGCTATTTATAGCATGTGTATGATAGATTCTCTTACAGCTGTAAGTTGTAACCACTATGACGAATTCTATGACAATCGTAAGTGTCCTAAGAGCATCTGTCATAGCCCATTTTGGAAATAGGCAACCTCTTTGGGATGGGAGCTGTGGACAAGTGCCAGACACATTCTATAATATTGACCAAGTGTCCCTAGGCATGGGTTTTGGTCCAAGATGCCATATTGGATGCCCATTCCAAGAAAGGTCCCAAATTGCCTTGTATGTTCTATTTAAACAGGTGCTTGGATATGGATTTTGTATCACAGGTTTACAGGTACTGTTATGCTACCGGATTGACTCCAGAAACGAGTGTCAAAGACAATTGAAGCTTGCATTACAAGTGTATTGTAAACATTCTTTCAGATTTGTTAATACATTGTGCAGGTTTCTGAGTGTGGGGTTTTTCACCCGATAAGGGTTTTCCCCACCGTAAATCTTTGTCTCTCTTCTTCTGTCTACATTCTGGTTCTTCTGTTTTGTTGCAATATCTCATGTTAATGGTTTAACATTGCTGTAATAGTTAGGATAAATCTAAATTTGCATAGCCCTCTCCTCAATAGATTAGTGTAGGAAGTATTTTCCGCACACCTAGCTTCGTTTCAATCTTCTCTTCCACTCTTTCTTCTCCTTTGGATCCGGAGTCTGCAGGTGAAACTGGATGAGAGATATTTGCTTCTTCTTGGACTTCCTCTTCTAGAATAGAGGAATCTAAATCCTTGGCGTTTTGTTCACCTATCTCCTTTGCCTCTTCTGCCATTGTCTCAGTAGATTCTTCTTTGTCATCCATGACAGAGGGTTCATCACCTAAGTCCTCTATAATAGGAAGGTTGAATCTTTTATATGCATTCTGGAGGATCAATTCTGTCTCTTTTGCTACTTTGTCAGTTTCTCCGAGCATAAGCTGATTCATTCTAGCTTTGCTCCAGAACTCATCCTTGCAATCTTTGAAGATCATATTCATTTGCTTCAGAGTGATTGAAGAAAGGAGCTGAATGGCTATCTGTTCACGGATCTCAAGATCCTTTGCCCTAGCATTATTCTTTCTTATCTCTAATTCCATCTCTAGGCTTTTGGGAATGAGAGATATGATTTCAATAAAAGCCTTATTGTATATGTTCAAGTACTTAACTGTGGCTTCCTCCAAGATCTTTCTATCTGCATCATTATATGCATCATAGAATTCTGTTATTGGTTGCAGGTTCCCATCCATAGTAACTGCTTTAACTACATCATCTAAGGATAGAGTGGGCCTTTCAACAAATTCTTCTGCCATCTCTTCCTTGTCTTGACCTGTATAAGATTCACCAGATCATTTCTTCTTCTTCTTCATTTTCTTTACCTCCTCATCTGACTCAGTTTCTTCATCATCCTTCTGACTGATGTAAGACCTTGTGGCCTTTGTCTTAGTTCTTTTGTCTGCTTTACTAGATGATTTTGCTTCCGGTTTAGATGCCTTTGAGATTTTAGCAATTGCAGGTGCAGAGCTCTTAGAAGATCTGGTCCGGGAGGGGGCTTTTACCGGAGCACTTTCTTTTTCTGCTTTTTCTTTTTATTTTTTTGCTCTTTCTATCTTTTCTTTGTGGGCATCAAGTGCCTCTTTTGAGATTCCATGCCTCTTGGCAACTTCTTCAACTTCCCTTCTCACTTTCCTCTTGATTTCAGGCTATCTAAGTTCCACATGAACTTTTACATTCAGCTCTTGGAAGGTTCCAAACCTTTCTGCCTTAGGGTCTTTGGGCTGGCTCAGCAGATGTTGGACATGTAGCTCTACAATTTTCTCATCTACTTCATATCCCATTGGCATGATCTAGACTATCCATGGCTCCACTGCCTCCATTAGGCATTGATTAGTGTCTACCATGAAACACACTATATCTTTATACTTCTCAACCAATGATTGGGGAATTCTTTCTCTAGTTTGCATCATATTTTGAAAATTCTTGAAGTAACCCCACAGAGCTGTATTTCTTGCCTTAGCATCCCCAAGCCCATGCAAGTAATCTCTGATTTGAATTGCAACAAGTTTGTCATTCTACCATACCCAACCACTGGATCTGGGTAGCTCATTCATAAAGTAGAAAAATAAACACAATATCAGTCCACCATATTTAAAAGAGTTCTTTTTGTCCTTCTTTATCTTCTATAAGTTTTCCATTAGTTGGCTCAAAAGGAGTTCACAGAGATCATAATCTGCATTCTTTCTTAGCATCTCATAAGCAGTATACACAGCAATTCTAGATACTGAATTCTCCCTGCTGGAGTGATATATCTTATAGCCAATTATCATAGATGCAAACTTGATATCTGGATCAGTGATATCTTCTATGGTCATTACTCTCTTATCAAATTTTGATCTGGTGGCCTTAGTCACAGTTTGGTTTTTGATAGATTTGAGAACAGGTAACCCTCCGGAAGAGTGTAAACTGGTTACTGCCCTAATTGCATCCTTGGTAATCTTGAATGGTCTATTCAACCATAAGAAGTTATCATGCACTCTATTCAACACATACCGGACCCACTCATCTTCTTCAAAACAAGGGAAATGGATGTACTGACTGAAATGTTTATCCTGGATGGTCTTATACTAAGGTTTTAGTTCAAATGAATCATCTATCAATTCCTTGTGGTAGATGTCCATCAGCTTGGATTTACCAAAGTCTTCAATGTTTGCATGAATGTAAACCCTAACGTCTTCTACATGCAAAACCCCATGCGGAATGCTGGAAAATGCCCCTAAGGGATCCACGTCTAGAGATTTGTAGGGTTGTTTCTTAAATTTGGAGTGAGGCCTATCAGAGATCTTTACAACATTCAAATAGTCATCTTAAAGATTCAGAGAAAGTTTGATCAAGAGTGAAAACTACCTTTTTACGCTTCTAGGTTTCACGGGATGAGTTGGATCAGGTTGCTGGAAGAATTATCTTCTGTGATTGATCTTTGAGAGACTTGAGACAATTTGTTTGTAGAGCTCTTTTTCTCTTCTTCTCGAGTGTGAATGTGTAAATGACGATCAAATGAACCCTTTTATCTTTGAGCAAACCCTAATTCCACATCGCAATAAATGCACAACTTAAGTTATTCTGGTTGCTCTGTTCTCCTTGTCCTGAGAGATTTTTCTGGATCACTAAGATGCACTTAAAGTTACTCTTGGTGGATATTAGCAATCTATCTACCTTTTACAATCATTCTATTTAGCCTCAGATCAAGATACCTCAAATTCAAATCATGCCAGATCTAACTGTGAAAATTCTATTTTTACTAAATGACTATTTAATCAGATCAAACTTGGAAGATTAACTTGTTCAAAACTTCTTGCGGATCTTTCATCTCTTTACCAAAGCTTATTTAGATGTTCCTTTGTGAACCCTTTAATCTGCAACTTTCCTTGTGCCAATTCTGGCACCAATTAACTGGCTGGGGGCAGATGTTTTTCCTTGTGTCTCCCCCTGAGCCAGAGCTCACTTTTTAATTTTTGGAAGGAATATTAGCACCAGATTCTAGTACGGGTCCATCCCCTACATTCTCTGTACTTCTCTTCACCCAAATCTTGTTTATTTCACTTTTAACTTCATCCACATTCACTTTTCCTTTTCCTTTGTCGTGATTCTGATTATGATGCACCGGACCCCTTTTGTCCTGATTCTTGCTTCTACAGAATTTGGCAATATGACCGGATCTATTGAAATTGTGGAAAACAACATTTCTTTCCATATTTGAATGATATCCTCTTGATCTGCATTGATTAGCCATATGTCCCATTCTATTGCATGCAAAGCATCTACCATTGAATGAATTATTCATTTGCATATTTTTGCATTCATGAGATTTGTGACCATACCTTTTGTAGTTGAAACACTATCCGGAGAAGGATGTATTAGTCTGATTTATTCTCTTTCTGTACTAATTACCTTTATGACCAAAGTTATTGCAGTTGTGACAGTATCCATTGAAGGATGGATATCTTTGAGCATTAGGTTTCCTTACTATTGGTGTGAACAGGGTTATCACCTAACCGGTTTACCCTAGTGTGGATAATTCATCTTATATTACTATTTACTAGTTAAATAATATTCACACATCACACATGTTAAGTTGACTTAGTGAGTCTACTAGATGTCTAGTTGTGTGTAGTTGTGTGTTGAGTTGTTGATAGTTGGAGTGAGTTGTCTTATCCTCCACATGTGCAATTAGCTATCATCCTCTAGTTGGCACATGTTGGAATATCTCCACTTTCCACTCCACCTTCCACTCCACCTTCTAGCTCTCACCTTGCCTTTATAAGCAAAGCTCTCTTCATGTATTATGTAATCAATCCAAATTATAATCCTTCTTTTGCATTCAATGATAGAATAGCATTATTCTCTCAGTTGATTTCTCTTGTACTTTCATGAAGTCCTAGATCCTGGGTGGCTCCAATCATAGCCAACTCTAACATGGTATCAGAGCTGTAGGAAGAATCACTTTGTGTTAGTCAATTTTTGAGAGATCTTGAGTGCAATTCATGGTGGATCTTGATAGTTGAGTATGCTCTTCTCTTGCATCAATTGATGACCTAGAGAATCAGAAAAACTTGATAGAATACCAGTTTTGTGAGGGTTTCCCCTTCTTACCCTTGTATTGCAGGTGCATTTTGGTGCATGTTGTTGCAAATCAGACTTCACCATTGCATCCGGAGCAGCCGAAATAGTCAAGATCGCCTTTCATTTTGTCCAAATCTGACATCGGAGGCAAAATTGACAAGGGTTTCAATTTGGGGCTCTTTGGCGTGATCCGGGGGGTATCTGTAATTTTGGAGTAGTCTGGGCAAAAATTGACCCAGCGATCGCGCTCAGGTCACTCAAAAACCTATGGATCGACTGTAAAATCGTCCAAATCAAACAAAATTGAGCCAAAAGGCAAAAATTTTTTGCTCTCGGCCATACGGAATCTTTGCAAAGAATTGACAATATTCTCCTCCAGGTAATTTGTTTATATGCTGGAGTATCTCTGCTACATTTCTTTGGCAGTCACATCTTAAAAATCTCTGGCAGTTAATAGATTTCATCGACCCTCGTGGTTATGAGATCTCATACCACTCGACGGTCAATTTGCTGCTGCATTTAACAAACACCGGCGTCTATCAAATTTCCTCGGCTGTCATAAGCATCGCAACCGGCTGGTGGATTCCTTCAATAGGTAGCCATAAATCCTCAACGGTACCCTACATTTCAACCAATCTCTATTGGTGGATCTTCACAGTCTTCGCGGGCATTCAAAGATCGTAGGCAGAAAATTTTCTAAACTTCGTCGATTGTTCCTATCAGTGGATTCATTCCTCCCAACGATCTCTGCATTCAACATTCCTAGCAGTTCATCACAGTAGATCAGGGAATAAATTCCCAGTGCAGATCTAAACTCACGGTGGCAATTTCGGGCATATCTAGCGGTTGTTTCAAACATCTATCGGCAAACTTCAATAGACCATCGGTCCAAAGATCGGCCAGCGGTCTTAATTGCCACATCTGGTGGTCTCTCCCCACAAGATCCACACTTGCTAGTAGGCCTAAACAAATCGGTGGCCTTTGCAGATCATTCAAACCAGTTTGGCGGTCCTGGCCACATCTTATGCCAAGAATTGTCTAAACTCGTCAGTTGTTCTCCATTTCCAGTGAACACAAATTTGCTGATTGGTGGAAATACCCTCGGCAGCAATCACAGTGGATGGCATTTTATATCATAGATCTGCAGCTTCTCTCAGTCGACAGGCTTAAAGAGCCCAGATTCGTCATTTCAATAGGCATCTAAGCCATTTCATTTGGCAGTGGCAGTCTAAAGTCTGTCGATGGTGATCATATGCGGTTAAGTCTCTCCAAACTGTGAAGAGATCTGATTGTCTCATGCCATTTATGCCAGAAGAATTTCTAAACTATCGGTTGGTCTTATCAACATATTCCTTTTATCGGCGATAACAATCAACACCGGCGGCCAGTAAACCACTTTGTGCAGCCCGAAAACTAGTTTCCTGCCTCTTTCGGCAGTTTTCCATCAAAAGGCAGTTTCACTCATACTCAAAAGGTGGTTCCCGTCATTTTTCAGTAGTTTCACAGCTCAGAAGTAGTTTCTCGATTACATCCAGGCAGCTTTTGCCTTATCACTAGTGTTTTTACATAGTCAACGGCATTTTTGACCCGTACAAATGGTGGTTTCACCAGCAGATAGTGGTTTTATGATAAGCAGACTGGTTTTCTACTCAAAAGGTGGTTTCCCATCATTTTCTACTTTTTCAGGAAAGAGGCATTTTTTTCCGCCAAAAAGGAATATTCAGAGAATATTCCCTACTGACATCATCATTGCGTCAGCGACAGGGGCCATTTTTGCCCCTCAAAGCCCTAAACTAGGGCTTTTTTTCATTTTTGTATAACTTTTGCCCACGGGGGTGAAATCAGGCAAACGAGATATCGTTGGAAAGCTGATAGAGAGAACTTCACAGTTGTGTCAGTATTTTTCTGAAATTCTACTACAGGTGACTGTTACAGCAGTTTGAAGACAAATCTTCATTTTTTGCTTCCGAGCTCACAACTTCTTGCCACGATCTCCATTTTTCGCGATTCTTGCAGCATCGGAAAGGTATTCAGGAGCTCTTCAAATTCATCTATGCACTTTTCTCAAATTCTGCTCCAAGTTTATTTTATTTCATTTGTCAATTTTTTGACCTTTGAGTGATAACTTGGGCATTTTGGCACTTGAGGAAGTGAAACTTGTTTTGAAGGGATCTATTTGCTGTGGTTAATCATTGTGAGCAATTGTAATCTCCCTTGAATCTCTGATTTAAGATATTTTGATACTTTCCCATTCTTGGTCCCTTGAGGATGATTGTAAATCACACTAAGTATAAAGTGCCACAATCATTCATTTTTTGGGGGGTGATCTCTTTGATTGAGTAACAGGGGGTGTCTTGTGTTCTTTTTGTACTCTTGCATCATGGATTCACACAAACTTTCTCTACTCACACCATATAACTATCATGAGTGGAAAACTAAAATGGAGATTCATTTAAGAAGTTTGAAAATTCATAGAGTAACAATGGGTATAGAAATTGAACCAACTGTAGCTACAGAAAAGAGAAAGTGGTATAATAGATGTGATCAAGCCTATGGAACACTATGCTTGTCTATCTCTCCTGATCTTCTTTTTCATATTGAATCTTGTAAAACACCTAATGAAGTGTGGACTACCTTAGAAAATCTCTTTGGTAAACAAGATACTATGAGAGGTTTCAAATTGGACAATGAATTAATTGGTTTGAATCCAACCGATTTTGCAAGCATCCAAGACTTCTTCACAAAACTAAAATCACTTAGATTGCAGCTCAAGCAATGTGGAATTGAGAAAGAGGACACTCAATTGATTCTTTCAATCCTTGCCAAGCTTGGTCCTGATTATTCAGTTTTTGTTTCTACCTTCTATGCTACAATGGATGCACTTGGGAAAGCTTTCACAATGCCTTCACTTGATGAGTTTGCTGCATCACTCACAAGGGAGCAAGCTAAGTTAGTACACATGGGCAAATTGAAGTCACCTAAACCTCAAGCACTTCTTGCTAATCAAGGTTCTAAGGATCAAAAGGCTTCAACTAGCAATGACAAGAAACAGAAACCTAAGGATTTCAAGATCAGTGAGCAAGCAAAGGAATCAACCAAATCACCTAAGTCCTCATCCTCTCCCAAGGAGGAATCATCTATGAAGGAGAGACCAAAGTGTGCATATTGCAAAAAACTAGGACATGATGAGCATAAGTGTTATGAGAAGAAAATTGATGAGTTGACTCACATTATTCAAAAGCACAATATCCAAATGCCATCATCATCACCTAGTCCAACCTCTTCTTCGACACCATCATCATCTACACATATAGGGACAGTAGACATTGCAAATGGGATAGACAAAGGAAAAGGAAAAGCATTCTTTGCATCAACAAGTCTACAGTCAGAGAGATGGCTTCTTGATTCTGAAGCTTCTCACCATATGGCATCTTCACAGGGGATGTTCTCTTCATTTGAGTCATGCACTTCGACACCTATCTTGATGGGTAACAATACATACATTCATACATCTGGTAAAGGAACTATTGATGTTGGAGAGGGTACTTTCAACAATGTGTTGTGTGTACCTTCCTTGATATCCAATCTCCTTTCCATCTATCAGATTACTCATTGTGGTGTAGGCAAGACAGTTGAGTTCACTCCTGATTTAGTGATCATTCAAGACTTGGAGAGTAGAGATATCATTGCAGTTGGGATGGCTGATCATGCATCTCACTTATATACCTTCTCCCATTTTGTTTCTTCTGATTATGTAGATCCATTGATGGCTATTCACACTCATGTATCAAGTGTGAATCATGTTTCTGAGGAGAAGTTTGGTCACTTGAACCTTGGTGTTCTTTCATCTACATTGGTTCATGAGACTAGTGCTGAGCTTCCATCACCTCAACCTCCTACTTCTTCAGAGATCAACATCGACATGGGTTCATCTACTTCAGTTGAGCAGGATCCTTCAGGTCTTTCAGACACAGCTTTGTGGGATACTTTCTTGGCAGGTATATCAGACTTGTTTTGTGAGTCTCATATTGCAGATTTGGAGGACACACTTGATGGGATATCTCTCCTCTTTGATGACAGTTATAGCACAACTGTTATCCCATCTACTTCGTCCTTGGAGGTTGTTCTTCATCAATCTACACAGGATTTTGGATTGGACACACATCATTGCATTGTGGTATTCCTTGATTTTGACATGTGGACATTTCAACAGTCTTCAGAGGCATACATCATGAGGCTTTTTCCCTCATTCCTTGAGATGGAGTTTCTTCGACATCAGCCTTTGGCCTTTATTCTTCCTAAGGGGAGAAATGTTGTTTGCAGGTACAGGACACTTTCTAGCGTTCATCTTTAGACATTCTTCATCGGCACAGGAGCTACTTCATTGTGGGGGGGACCTATAGTCTCACACTTGCTCTCCTATGGGGGGTATTTGATTATACATATGTGATAGAAGTTGTCCTTGGGGGGTCATGTTGAGTCCTTCCTACTATCACTTCTTCTTTCACATTCATTGTTTCTGCATTCTCACTTTTGGAGAGGAGTTTTGTCCCATGAGGTTTTCTCCTTTTCTCCACTTGAGATTTGTTTGTACATGGGTACCTAACATGGCCTAGTAGCCGGGACCCATCCATCATTTCATCTTGCTTTAGTCAACTACTCCCTAAGTTGCACTTAAGGGGGGGTGTTGGTGTGAATAGGGTTATCACCTAACCAGTTTACCCTAGTGTGGATAATTCATCTTATTTTACTATTTACTAGTTAAATAATATTCACACATCACACATGTTAAGTTGACTTAGTGAGTCTACTAGATGTCTAGTTGTGTCTAGTTGTGTGTTGAGTTGTTGATAGTTGGAGTGAGTTGTCTTATCCTCCACATGTGCAATTAGCTATCATCCTCTAATTGGCACATGTTGTTGGAATATCTCCACTTTCCACTCCACCTTCCACTCCACCTTCTAGCTCTCACCTTGCCTTTATAAGCAAGGCTCTCTTCATGTATTATGTAATCAATCCAAATTATAATCCTTCTTTTGCATTCAACGATAGAATAGCATTATTCTCTCAGTTGATTTCTCTTGTGCTTTCATGAAGTCCTAGATCCTGGGTGGCTCCAATCATAGCCAACTCTAACACTTACCGGAGGTCTTCTAGGCTTGTTCCTTAGATTTCCTGATCCAAAATTCTTCTGACCGAATCCAGAGCTTTCACCTTTCTCATATCCCAAGCCACACTTATCATCTACCCTCTTTTGGCTTTCAAGAAGGACTTCAAGTTGAGCAGAACTTATCTTGAATTTCTCTTTGTATTCATTTTTTGTTTGAAGATCCTTTTTAAGAGTGTCAATTTGACCCTCAAGTTTTTCTTCATTATCTCTAGCATCTTCAAGATTAGATTCAAGATGTCTAATTATTCTATCCATCTTGTGGCAGTCTTCTGATTTCTTCTTAAGAGATTGTCTTAGATCATCTTCAGTTTTTCTTTTCTCTTCAATTTCTTGAGTGAATTTTATAACTCCTAATTCCATTTCATGTCTTAACACAATGATCTCTTTTGATAACTTTTCACATAACTTGGTTTTCTCCTTTAGGTCTTCATTTGTATCATTGGCTTCACCTTGACTTGCCAATTGCTAAAGTAGATCCTTTCTCTTTTTCATAGAGATACTCAGTTTCCCTTTTAGTTCATTTATGAAATCATCAACCTGTTTGAGTCTTTCCTTCAATTCATTGACTTTGGAGTTAGATTGCTCAAGATCATCTAGGGAAGACTGAAATTGTTCCCTCATACCATACACATCCATTTGACTTCCCTGATCTTCCTCAAGCTGTTAGGCTCTATTTAGAGGAAATTGGCTCTGATACCAATTGTTGATAACTAAGAGGGGGGTGAATCAGTTATCTTGACTAATTTAACTTTCTGTTCTTCTTTAGCCAAAAACACATAAGCTTAAATGAAAGCAGAAATAAACTCAGTACACATGACACAATATTTTTGACATGGAAACCCTGTTAAGGGAGAAAACCACGGGGTGATTAACCCAAGAATGTATTCTTTGTTAGAAGAATAGAATAGTACAAAATGGCACTTGCCAATTAGGGCTCACTGCCCGAGCACACTGCTCACAAAAGGCTCACTGCCTACAAGAGACTCATTGTCTACAAGGTATAAGGTGACAAGAAACTTGAACTGATGAGAATCATCCACACATGCTAAAGTTCAGTTCCAGTTAGGCTCAATACACTGATCTGCTGCACTTCATTCTACCTCTTCTTTGCTGTTGTTGTCCTGTCACATTCCGAATCTGTCTTACTGTCTTCACACTGCTCTTCTTCTTTTCTTCATACTTCTTAACACACAACTCACCTTCACATCCAAATCCATCTGGTATATATATCCGCACCAATGATTTCAACACCTTACTAGTCGGCATCCGGAATAGTTAATATTTTCCTCAACTCTGAACTGTCGGCTGAATCTTTGCATACCAAGTAATGCGGATCAAAGAGATGCTTGTAGAAGTCATTAATCATGTCAGTCAATCATGAATGATACCTTAGGAAACTTAATCACCATCAATATCACATCTAGATTAAGGTCTGATGCTCTGCCAGTTAGGTCTTCCTCTGTCTACTCTACCAATCAGGAACCCATCACTCAACTGCTCATAACTCTTCACACTTCTATCACTGGAGGCTAAATCCTTGGAATATATCAGTCAAGGTACTCCTCTTGACTTCCCCAAATCTGTACTTTAATGAGATACTTCCTCTAAGAGATCTGGACCTGACTGTCGGACCTTGCTGCCTGCTCTGTTCTTGCTTACCGAACCACAACACTTCTTCAATCTGACTTCCAGAAAAGACACACCATGTCCTACGAATGTGTGGGATGGGCTTTGTTGCCATCAATGACAATACTAATGAACCACACAGTATCCCTTGCCAACAATATATATGGAACAGCCCCAAGGATTTGAGCTCACAGGTAAGGAGAAATTGGTGTCCAGATTGAAGAAGAGTTTATATGGCTTGAAACAAGCACCTTGGCAATGGTACTTGAAATTTGATAGTTTTATCACTAAGAAAGGCTATAGCTGATGTAAATCTAACCATAGTGTTTATTTTAAGAGGTTGTATAATGACAACTACATTATTTTATATTTATGTGTTGATGACATGTTTGTAACGGGGTCTAACATGGATCACATAACTGATTTGCTAAGAAGGATTTGGGAGTAGTGAAACAAATCCTTGGTATGAGAATTTGCAGAGATAGGAAGAATAGAAAATTGACTCTATCTCAGGCTGATTATGTTGAAAAGGTGTTCCAAAGATTCCATATGGAGAATGCAAAAGCTGTCACAACACCTTCACCTAGTCCTTTGAAATTGACTAAGGAGATGTGTCCAAAGACACAAGAGGAGGAACACAAAATGTCCAAGGTACCATATGCTTCAGCTGTAGGAAGTTTAATGTATGCCATGGTATGCATGAGACCGGATATTGCACATGTTGTAGGAATTGTAAGTAGGTATATGAGTAATCTTAGATTGGAGAATTGGAATGAGGTAAAATAGATTCTCAAGTATTTGAGAGGTACATCCAATACACATTTATGTTTTGGGGGCTCTAATATTGATTTAAAAGGCTATGTGGACTCAGATTTGGCAATGTTTATTGATATCAAGTGGAGTACTTTAGGTTATGTCTTTATTGTAGGTGAGACAGTGGTGATTTGGATCTCAAGGTTGCAAAAGGTGGTTGCTTTATCCACCAAAGAAGTAAAGTATGTAGCTACAATAGAGGCAAGCAAGGAGATGATATGGATTCAATTTTTCATGGAAGAATTGAGCAATCAACTAGCTAATAGTTATTTGTTTATGGACAACTAGAGTGCCATCCATCTTGCAAAGAATTCTACATTGCATTCAAAGACCAAACACATACAGCTGAGGTATCACTTCATCCAGTCAGTGTTGGAGGATGGATAGTTAAGGATGGAAAAGATACATATATATGTCAATCCAGTAGATATGTTTATGAAGGCGGTGACAAGGGAGGAGATGAACTCCCCTTTAGCTTCGACTGGCCTTCAAGATTGAAAATAAGAAAATCAAAATGGTAGGGTCCAGGGTGCTTATTTCTAGTGGGATCTATAGGGGCAGCAGTGTTATGAATAGTCTCCAAGTGGGAGTTGATATGGTGTGGACTCTGATCAGTCTCCAAGTGGGTGATTGTTGTTATAAGGAGCCCAATTAGACTCAGAGGTTAAATTTTCCCCACTCTTGTCAGCATGGTTTATGCCCAAAGTATTTAATGGGGGAGTGCAGGGGGCAAAGCCTCTCCTATGGGGCCTAGGGGGTTATCCCTTTGGTAGGGGCCCATGGGCGGAGCCCATGATGGGCGTTACTGCGCCTGGTTGGGGGCTCGAGGGCAATTCTCCTGAAGCAAAAATTACCTATTATTTTATACATGCATTAATAGTTATTTTTCTATTGGCTGACATATGAAACCCTATCTTTGTAACTAACATAAGTATTCATAAAAATGAATGGAGAAGGAAAAAGGCTTAAGGGGTTAGGGTTTCCATTGATATTGTATTGTAACATACTAAAACAATATTGAGTTGCAAGAGATTGCTAGTTGTAACCTGTTATATTTTTTGCTAGATAATAATATTGGACTCTCTGTTTGTAGATGTAGCCTAAGTTTGGGTGACCCATATTAAAATTGTCTCTCACTATTTTATTTCTATGTATTTTCATTCCTCTGTTTAATCTGTGATTATCTTCATTTAATTGATATCTTCTATCTGCTATTCCTAACATCTCTCACCCACGTGGCATCACCTCCTAGTTGATCATGGATGTGACCCACCAACCATGTCTTGTGGACTCTTTTCAGTGTTGACAATCATTACTTTGGGGTCATTAATTTTTATGATTTTAATGATATCATAGAGAGATCTTCCCTTTGGCGCTGATTAAAAGTTCAATGTCAGTTGTCACATGGGTTTTGTGCAGAGATTTCAATATAATTGAGATGGCTATGATAAATGTGGCACTTTGCCAATGCATTGGACAACTATCAAAAGAGTGGCATGGTTTTATATGCATAATAAATTGGGTCTTTTTGATCCCAACATTGGTCACTGCCTTTTTAATATGCAATGGTATGCTTGGAGTAATTTGTGTGTTGGACCTGATAGGGTCATAAAGAGGATTGATAGAGCTATGATATCCACTCAATCTATATTACCACTACCATATTTTATTCCTTGCTAGTAGAACTGTTGGTAGATGCGGTCTTGTCGGATCATTTTCTAATCTGTTTCCTTATTGAGTGGCAACTTTCAAAAATGAAACTATAGAAATGTCAATTTTTTTCTAAACATTTCTCTCCTCAATCACAAATCCACATCAACACACATTCAACATGTTTTGAATCTCGCCCCACACCCTTTACATGGCGTGGGATGGATTTCTTTGTAGAATGATACTGTCACCTGTACTTCATGGTTTATCCATATTTATGGGAGTCAACTTGCCCAATTTCATACTGCTCATATGAATCCACCACTCATGAGCTCTACCTCACCACCACCACAATGGAGGCTCATCTATTTTCCTCCACCACCTAGCTCCAATAGGCTTAGCTGAGAAAAGAAAAATAAAATAGAGCTGCTCATTCAACTTGAGGAGTGCAAATCAAAGCTAGTATTAACTGGCTTAAGTTTGGGGATAGAGTTTCTAAGGAGTTTTTCCAAGACCTTAGAGCTTGTCACTCCTCTCAATCTGTTAAACATATCTGCAAGGGTCAAAAACTTCTTTAAGAGCTTCCTGATATATTGCAAGCCTTTGTTCGTCATTATGAATAAGTGTTTGCAACTCAAGATGTTACTCTTGTTGGGCAGTTTGCTTTGCAATAGTGTCTTTCAGTTGTTCCTTACCAGCTTTCAAATTCCCAGCATATTGTTTGTGACCATGTTTTCACTCAAGGTGACCTTAAGGCAATAGTCTTTTCTATGGCCAATGACAAAGCCCCTAGTTTAGATGGCTTTCCTTGCAAATTTTATAAGGCATTTTGGGACATTGTGGGTAGTGACCTGCATAATGTTTATCTTGAAGCCATGTAAACTAGTTCATTAGGCTCTCTTATAAACAAAAGAAATATCAAATTGATACCTAAAGTTGGTAATCCCAAGGATATCAATAATTAGAGGCAAATCACATTGTTGAATGTCTCCTACGAGATCATTGGTAAAGTGCTGGTCTTCAAACTCCACTCGATGTTGCCTCTCATTGTTTAACCTAAACAGATGGGCTTCATTAAGTCCAAGTTTATTTGAGTAACATCATTGTAGATTGGGAAGGTATGGAGTGGGCTCGTCATTCTTAGCAGCCTACTATGTTTATCAAGATTGATTTTACTAAGGCATGTGATCACATTGAGTGGCCTTTCATTCTTGCAATACTATAGGCCCTCAGATTTGGTCCTCATTTTATTCACATGGTCCAAATGTTGTTTATAGATGCATCTACTTGTATCACCATTTGTAGCCGTCAATCTGATTCCTTTGGTCTTTTTAGATCCATCAGACAAGGTTTCCCCCTTACTCATGCCCTTTATGTTTTAGATGCACAAGGCTTTGGCTATTTGTTAGCTCAAGTTGTTTCCCAATCCCATGCTAAGGGGATTGTCCTTGCTAACTCAACCCAACAGCTGGTCAATGGACATTTTGTAGATGATTATTTTCTTACTCTCAAGTGCTGCCACAATAATGGGTTACACTTTCTGGGACATCCTATTTTTTGCTAAAATCACATATTTTTAGAAAATATAATTATTTAAGCCTTGAAATGTTCTATTTAAAGGATTTTAATTGAAGAGGGTTTTATCAAACCCCCTTAGATCAAACCCACTTGGATAGAACCCCGTTAGTTTTAAACCATACCTATAATGGAGTCTCCTCTACACTTATCAAAATGCTAATAAAAAACCACTTTTAATTTACCTTTTGGGGGATCAAATGAATTCATTTAAAATTTCTGTTTTGTAAGTATGTAGTCCTTATTATAAGCTTCCCAAAAAGTATAATTTTAAATATATTTAATTTTATTATTATATTCATTTTTTATTTCTTGTGAATGTAGGTTTTTAAATTGACATCAAGGTCTTTGTTTCATACATATGAAAAAATAGGAAAATATAGAAAAAAATTCTAAAAAATACATGTCCTCTAGGTATTGATGCCTTTATTCCAACAAAAAAAAAATTAAATTCCAATACATACAAAAAAGTATGCTCTTTATAGTACACCTATGTCTAAATTGTAGTTGGTTTGACTTCAAAACTTAATTTAAAAAAAATTATTCAATAAAATATTACGAAGTCAAATGCATCCTCTAGATATTGTACTTACAAATCTAAATTTGAAAAAATTAGAATTTTATCCTTCATAGAAAAAAGTTGTGGTTTATAGTACACATCACTCTTTAAAAATGGTGTTTACTATTAAAAACTAGTTATCGAAGGAGACGGAAAAATAAATGCAATTTGATTCCAAAAATTAAAAAATTATTTAGAATCTATAGACAAAATGTCACAAATCACTAGTTTGCACCATCTTCACATTCCTCATGGTTCAGTAGCTATAGGTGTCCGAAAGTGAAGATTTAGTTCAAGAGGTTCACTTCAATGTCAAGTTTGACCAAAAAGTGTAACCCAGTATTGTGGGATCACCCTCTCATTGAGGAAGAGGAGAACGTCAATCAAGCCTTGCAATGCCTGGATATGTTTTGCTAGGCCTCTAGCTCCAGTATCTAATGGCAGAAAATATTATGCTATAGACAATCTTTCCTTCCTAAACCAAGTTGGCTAGATGCTTTCAGATTGAAATGGATTGACCATGGGGAAATTTTCCATTTTTTGGGCATTCCCTTTGCCTTTCAATCCTCCCCCTTGGAGTTGTGGCAAGTTGTTATTGCAAGAATTGAAAAGAAATTATAGTATTGGATTACCAAGCCTTTGTATTTGGCAGGTAAGTTTCAAGTTTGTTCAAAAAGTTTAGCTACCATGCATGTATTTTATTCTTGATCCTGGGTCCCTTCAAAGACCTCTTATTTGAAAATTGAAAAGATTTTTAGATCCTTTTTGTGGGCTTCCCATGATGTCTCACAAGGTTTTCACCAAGTTGCGTGGGAATCTTGTTGCCTCCCTCGTGAGGCTGGAGGTATTGGCTTGATTTTCATTCATTGTCAAGGCAGTGCCTTGAATTCTAAATGGATCATTCAAGCCCTTCAAGGCAATGAAGCCTAGAAAATTCTTGTTAGACACTACATTTGTACTGGCACTCGCACAGGTCATCCGACAAGGAAATGTTTGGATCTATGGACCCTTCTCACTATGAGAGAACATATTTCCATTCAAGGTACTTTTGTTATCAAAATCATTTTGAAATCTTTTGAAGCCCTCAAACCTTGGCTTTGATGGGTTGGAGATCATTGTCATAATGGTTTATCCATTAACCATCAATCCATTTGGTGGTTTCTTATTCTCAGCAATCAAGATCAGCCACTTGCTAAGCTACCTTGGGTTCATGACTTTGAATTTTTTAAACATGGGATATGTGTTCTACTTGTCTGTTTGCATTGTGCCACCAAAAATTTCTTATCTTGGCCCAAGTTCAAATAGAAATTCAGGCTTTTTAACACTGATCAAGAGACTTACTAGGTTGTCATTGATGTTATTGCTCCTTAGCTGATACATAAATTGGGAGTTAGATCTCTCAATCAATGGTGGAAAGACTGGAAATGGCACCCAAACACTCCTTTTAGGAGTTACAAACCTTACAAAGGTTACTCTCAGTTGTCTCCACATTTAAATATGGTAGAGCAATTGGCCCTATCTTCCCCATAATTTTTCTCAGATCTGGCATGATTTCAAGGTGTAAATTCCATTTAAGATTTGGAAGGATAGAAATGCTATTATTTTCAATCATTGTTTTACTGATAAGAATTTTTATTTATACACTAAAGTTATCATTTGTTCTAATGATCTATTGTAGATTCATGTGTAAGATAGCAAAGTTTCACTTGAAGTCACTCATCTCATGGAGTTGCTCGACAGTTGGGGTAATGCCCCTTGCATTGTTGCCTAGGTTCCACATGAATCCTCCTCTCGAGGGCATCACTGTGGTCGTAGTCATTCCTGTCGACATGACCAAGGTGACTGTGGTAGTAACAGTGGTGATCATGGTGACTGTGGATCTCATTCCTATGGCCCTCAATCTCTAGGGATTTTTCTGCCTGTGGAGAATAGTCTCAGCCTTCCAGATCGTCATCTCCTAGGCAGGATTTTGGCTAGCTTGACATAAGAAAATTTTCTTTAGTTGAAACTTGCCATTTCTTTGGCCCATGCTCAACCTCCTAAGGAGAATGAAGATGCTACTACTACTCTCGATGGCTTAGAGCCTATATATGATACCACCCTCAGGGATTTTTGGGAGAAACCTGCTGAGATGGATCCTCCTCCCTCTGCTAGTGTTTCTCTTGTTGCTTAGAGTTCATCAGGCTGTGCCCTTTGTTATTTTGTTTGCCTTTGTATTTAGCTATTATTTGCCTTTAAGGATTTGAGACTTTGTGGGTGTGCTTTTTAACCACCCTACCACTTTTTTGTGAATATTATACTATTTATTGATCCAATATACGTTAAATAGGAAATATTCATAAAAAACAACTCAAACAATACAATTTGCAAAATGTCTCAATATCACTTTGTCAATGATGGAACCAACTTTCCATCGGCTATTGGAATGTGAAAAAATGCCTCCCTAGGTGCAAGTTATGGCCAAAAGAACAAAACAACATCCTTTGGCAAGTTGTGAACACTTGGCGGTATGTCTGGGAATAAATGTTATCCTTGGTAGTTTGGGGGTAGTTACAATAGTTGCAACAAAAAAATGTTATAGTGACAATAAAATGTCACTTTTAGCAAAATGCTACTATGACTACATATGTTGGCAAGTTAGATTAACATAAAATGTAAAGGTTGATGGTTAATAAACCATGACATAAAATGTTAAGATAACATTCATTGTTAACACTAAATATCAATATAAAGATGAATGTTAACATGTGCTCGCTAGTGATCTAACTCTAGTGTTAGAAAGTAAAGTGGCATTGAATATTTTTAATAAACATTTTACAATATTGATAAATCCATCAATGTTGACAAAAATCAAGCCAAATAACAAATATTGAACCTGCACCTTCACCGTGACCAGCAACCAAAAAACATGACTTGTAGGTTTGGAAACCTCAATCACTATGAATTGCAAACCACAAAGGAGACTACATGTGGATGAGAGATTGCTACCTCAAGAAGGAAACAACAACTGCCCACGTCCAAGAAGTTTTGGTGAAGGATGAACTGGTTACCACGCTCAATAGAAAACCACAACCTTGTTGTTGTGAAGACCTTGAGTGGATCTTTTGACAGTGACCATAAGGCCTACATAAAAGAAACAACCAGGGACTAGTGATGAATAACAAGAGACTGCCAATTTAAAGTCATGTGATGATTGTGGTGAGGATGCTGGGTACACTCTATTTAAATATCATCCACTTCAATGATCAAACAATCAATAGCAATTTTACACCTCATTCACAATAAAAAGTGATAAATATTTGTCTTATTTTTATTGGCCAAAACTAACCTTTGACTATTGTAGTGGACGATATTTAAGAATGATATTTAAGAATAGCCTGCTAGATACTGTACCCTAGCCTAAACTTTGAAGACTTTGACAAATAGTTAGCGGTGACGATATGATGGAGACTACGTCATTGGAGAAGACTGTGACCTAGTTTTGAACACAAACAACAACCATGAATGAAGAATGACAACTAGTTTGGAGAATGTCGACCTCTAATTGCATAAACTGTTGCCAGAAACACTATGGAGCTTCACCAAAGCCTTAACCATGGAGATCTTCGACCCTCAACTAGAAACCCTTGTGATTTTTGGAGGGAAATTGAATATTGATCAGGCCCAATGCAAAGAAGGAGCCCAAAATATTGTTGGTGTAAATGTAGCCCAATCCTCTCACGATAGTGTAACGGTTCTCCACTCCTCCCTCTAATTACCGGCTTTCCCACGTTGAGGAAAATATTTATATTTGTTGTAGGTCTTTTATGCTTCGACCTTTGCATGTCTTCTTTTCTCATGATGAGATTAATAAATGTCTATTGATAGACTGTGGTAGTAGTGGAGTGGTAGTAGTGGAGTATGTGTATTTGCTGTAGCAACAACAATGAGAAGAATATATTAATGAGCTGTTGTAGATGTGATATATAAAGTTGTAGATATTTTTGTATTATTAGTATTGATTCTGGTGTAATTCATAGAACAATCCCCTGATCACTGTGGATGTAGCCAATTGGTGAACCACGTTGAAAAATTTTGTATTTTGTCTCTTGCATTATTTTCTGAGTTTATTTTTTCTGTGTTTGTTTCATCTATTCTTTGCTCAACAATTGGTATTAAAGCTTTGGTGAAGAAGCTTGACAAAGAAGCTTAGTGCTGAAGCTAGTTGGAGATCGGTGAAGAATTTTTTGGAAGAATGTACGAAGTAGACAAGTGGAAAATTGAAAAGTTTTTGGGACAAAACTTTAGTTTATGGAAGCTCCAGATTCGCGCTTTGCCGATTCAGAAGGATCTTGCCATTGCACTGCAAGGGAAGTTTAAGAAGCCAAAGAAGATGTCAGATGAAGACTGGGATATCTTAGACCAAAAAGCAACTACAACTATCATTCTATCATTGTCGAGTAATGTCCTCTTCAACGTTGCCATGGAGACAACAACTAAACAAATTTGGGACAAGCTATGTGACATGTACAAAAGGGCATCAGCAATGAATCGAATGTTCCTATTGAAGAAACTGGTAAACTTGAAAATGAAAGAAGGTAACAACATGTCAAATCATTTAAATGAATTTAATATTGTTATCAATCAATTACTTTCTGTTGATGTTAATATTGAAGAAGAAATGAGAGCCATGTTGTTGTTGTGCTCTCTTCCTAATGGCTAGGACAGTGTGATCATGACCATAAGCAATTTGGTATCTAGTAAAAGTAGATCTGAAGAAGGGAAGGATAAGAAAAAATAAACAATGCTGTAGTATGATGATGTAGCAGCCACTCTTCTCAATGAAGATATGAGAAGAGGGCAAAACAAAATAAATGGTGATTCCTTGACTGTCGTAAGTACTGACAATAGAGGAAGGGGTCAAGACAGAGGTAGAAATAACAACAGAGGAAGATCAAAGTCTAGAACCAGAAATGGAGAATGTTAGTTGTGGCAAGCCAGGTCACACAAAAAGGAACTGTTGGAACTACAAAAATGCACAAGAAAAGGTGAGCAGTAACAAATCCAACACAACATGCCAAGAAGATGCAGGAGTTCTTATTTTATTTGAAGAAGAAATTCCAATGAATGTTTGGGTTCTTGATTCAGGCTCATCATTTCATGTCACTCCATGTAAGGAATATTTCAAAAATCTACAAATTGGTGACTTCGGTAAGGTCTTTTTTTGGTAACAATGAATCTTGTGATATTGTTGGAATAGGGGATATTTCATTGAAATTAAAAAATGGATATACTTGGTTGTTACGTGATGTTAGATATGTTCCCCATCTCAAACAAAATGTAATCTTGGCTAGGCAATTGGGTTCTCAAGGTTGTGAGATTAGTTTTGAATCCAATAGATGCAAGGTTAAAAAGAGGGCCTTTGTAATTGCAAGGGGTATCAAATTAGGCACCCTGTATGTCATAGAGAATCATGATGAAGTGGGAGTTGTTAATCCTACTTCAAATTCGTCATTTTGGACTACCAAGCAAAGGTCTTTGGATCAAATAGATGTTGATTCTATTATTAATAATTTTCTTAGTATGTTTGATAGTGACAGTTTTGGGGATCAGTTAGATGATGGTGAGTAGGTTGATGCCATAGAACCTGGAGCAGATGAAATTAATGGTGATTTGAAGGTGATTGAAGATGAGCCCATTTGTAATGGTGACCAGAGTGAAAGTTTGGAGTCAGTTTGTAATACTGCTGGTAACAAAAATTGTCCATCTAAAAATATGTCGACCAATATGGAAGACGGAGCAGCTAAATCTAAGAAGACTACCATCAAAGTTGGCAGTGAATTTGGTGGAATTTCCAGAATTGTTGTATCTCTAATTTTATTTTTATTTATCTACTATATATTTTTATGTTTTGTGCTTGGAGGCGTTGTTGCAGGTGAAACAGGCTTTAAATTTGGTATTGATCCAAATTTGGATCTAGAATTGCCTCTAGCTCTCAGGAAGAATTTGGATCTAAAATTTGGTGTTGTTTAGCCAGTAAGACAAATAGAATATAAAGAAGGAATTCAGTCACTGGACAACTAGAGCATTTAGGGCACGAATGAGGTTAATATTGAAGTATATATGAATGATGATGGTATGGATCAGGTGTATGCTAATGAGGAAGATTTAAGGACTGCAAAAATGGAAGCAAAGCATTGGAAGGATGAATTAGAAGATGCTGATACTGAAATGAATGAATGGGTAGATGAGCATTTTGATAAGGTGAGAGGCAAGCCACGGGATAGGCCTATCGAGTTTTCAAAATAATGATCACATTGGAAGTGCAGGGGATTTCTCGGTGCAGCTCTTGTAGCTCGGATTGGACTGCAAGTAGGAGTTTGTTGGTGTAAATGTAGCCCAATCCTCTCACGATAGTGTAACAGTTCTCCACTCCCTCTAGTTACTAGCTTTCCCATGTTGAGGATAATATTTGTATTTGTTGCGAGTCTTTTATGCTTCGACCTCTGCATGTCTTGTTTTCTCACGATGAGATTAATAAATATCTATTGATAGACTATGGTAGTAGTGGAGTGGTAGTAGTGGATTATGTGTATTTGTTGTAGCAACCACAGTGAGACGAATATATTATTGAGCTGTTGTAGATGTGATATATAAAGCTGCAGATATTTTTGTATTATTATTATTGATTCTGGTGTAATTCAGAGAGCAATCCCTTGCTCAGTGTGGATGTAGCCAATTGGTGAACCACGTTAAAATTTTTTTGTCTTTTGTCTCTTGCATTATTTTCTGAGTTTAATTTTTCTATGTTTGTTTCATCTATTTTTCGCTCAACAACTCTGGGCCTGGAGTCATCTGAAGATTGCAGGTGGGCAGTGTGAAGCCAAAGCAGGTAACTTTGGATGGAGACCAAGGCTTGACCTTTCCAGTGGTAACCGTGACAAACACCTCATACCAGGAGCCCAATGTCGGTCGTGGAGTCGACCCAAAGAGTGAAGACCAAATGCCATTTATTTCACCTGCTCAAGTTTATAGAGGTTAAAACTGTGCAGGTATTCTTAGCGGTGCGGGTGCTTGAAGATCTGAAAACACAAATCGAAGAACAAAAAATGCCCGATTCAAAACAATTGAAACCCTCCGCTTTGAACATTTTACCAAATAAAAAACTACAAAAAAGCTCTAGATTCACTGAAAAATAAATAGATTTAGCAAACCCTCGACAAAACCCACGAACTAGGTGACAAAAATCAAGCCAAACATCAAATTTCGCCTTAAACTGTCAATGAAATCTGCAAATACTCTGATTTGCAAAAAGAAATTGCATTTCGAATGGAAAAATTTTGTACTATTTCGTATGGTGTCATATAGGCCAAGGGCTGGGGAAAAACAAAGTTCGATAGTTGTTTTTTTTTTACTATCTCCGCCCTTCCGGACTCAATTTTGACCTCTGTTTGGTAATACGACACTTCTAACTAGGCTAGGTGTAGATTCACTCAAATAAGGGAAAGGTTTTGCTATCATGGCTCTAATACTATGTTTGGGTTTCCAAGATGAACTGAGATATACTTCTACAAGCTATGAGCATATAAAAAGACAAATTGATATTTTCAAAAGTTGATTAAAACGTACAATAGAGCCTTACATATATAGGCAAGGTAGAGGAGGTAGGAAGATAGGACACAATGACTGACTACCCCTCCAAACATGCAACACTTGTGGACTCAAATGACATATTTTTGAGCAAGTGCCAAGTATGCATGCACTAGGTGTATCAAAAAGCGAGGAAACTTGTATCAACCATATGAGGTGAGAAAAAAGATTAAAAGTCCCTAAGTGGAGACTTAACTAGTGTAAACATGACTCTCCTAGGTAAGTTAAAAGCTAACTAGTTTGATAATGTCCCTATTTTCACTAACAAATAATGCATTTATTGTAGGTGCTTTTGGAGTTTAAGATTTTCCCTCATGAGGGTTTTTCAAGGGTACATATTGTGTCAACTTGATGGCATGTTTATCTATTCTTTTAGATGTTGGATTCTAAATAGTTGTTTGCATACTTTTTTGTCTTGGGGTTATATGGAAATAGTTTATTATGGCTACAAATTTCTGTTTGAGTTGAAGGGTCAGATTCATATGTTAGACAAATTTTTTGAGAAAATGAATATTACAGTAGTCAACAATAGGTAGCTAGGTCGGAATATAATGTTTTGATTTTTGAAAACTTATGGGACGCTAGCATGTCATACATATGTCTACACGTCATGTTTCTATCCTAAAGAAATTACTTCAAATTTAGCATGTGGTTTAGAAGAAAGAATTAACATAGAATGATCCCTAAAACATGCTACAGGAATGAATACAAAGTGATCCCAAATATAACATTAAATTATCAGGGTAGACAATTTTCTTTATTACAATAGTATCTTCACTTGTTTATATGTGGAGATGAACGTTACAAAGGAGTTTCCTAAAAAAATTGCTCTAAAAGTTGGTGATAGAATGTCAAGGCGACTAATAGATTATGAAAAACTAACTTTTTGATGCAAGAGGTGTTTCACCTATGGGTATCTTACCTCCTAATGTAAAAGAAAGGTCTTAAAGTCTATGGTTGAATTTGACAAGTCCACTTGGTCAGTGGGGTCCAAACCTCACCACCAGTTTATTGCTCCTTAGGAAATGGACTATAATGGCATAGGTGTGAGTGACACTAATTGTTTGAGGACTATTAAGAACTCCCCCTCCATCCCTTCTTATATCATGCTTAAGGACTCAAGTTCAATTACAAATTTTGAGAAGATTTTATGTGGGCTTGAATGAGTCAAGTGGATTCCCAATCCTTTTGTTTTAGAGTGCATTAAGACCAAGTTGGACTTGGTTTTGGAAGATACTAAAGATTATGGAAAGTGCCCAAGTATGAGGATGGAGGATTATATTTCATTACCTAAGGAGTAGGAGTGGATTGAGGTGAAGAAGAAGAAGAAAGTACCTTATAAATGTACACACTTGATGACTCAAAGATCATCCATTTTGAAGTAATTGATGTCTTGGTTAAAATTTGTTCTTGCTAATAAAAACATGAGGAATGGGCCTTTTTAATACCTTTTTTAGGTGGCCCCTAAATAACTAACCTAGCTATATTAACTAAACAAAAAAGAATTGCTTCCTAAATTAGTAGAGGACTAATTAGTAAAAATAAAAAATTTTAAAGTTTTTGAATGAATTTAACAAAGACATCAACATCCTCATTTGTGGTTTCAATATTGATAAGTGAAATCATACTAGAAGAGAAGGAAACCAGGTTGTTGCTTTCTTGGCTAAATTAGCTTCTAGCTAGAATGACTTCAAGGTTGTTATTGAAATAATCAAGATTGCCTTGTCTAGGACTTGAGCATTCTTCTGAGCTTTATTATTGCTATTTATTTTAAGTGGTTTTTCTTATTCTAATTTTCTTAACAAAAAGGAAAAAAATTACTTCCAACACTCAACGCATGTACAATCTTTAGGGAAACAAGTGCTTATATACTTTTTAATGGGGTTTGAAGGGTTCCTCCTCTCTTGATTTTCTATTTTTAGTCCATCTAAATTTTCTAGATTTTCTAGAATTGGTATGCTAGTTAAAAGACTATTAGCAATCTTACAATATGTTTTAGACCTTGACATTTCTAAATGTGATATGCAATTATAAAAAGAGCTTTGGACTATATATGAAAATAAAAGGAAGTATCAATGATTAACTACAAGTTTGAGTTGCACTGTAGTATGGATTTATAAGTTTATTTTTTTATTTTTAATGTATATGAATTTTATGTAGTGTACATTATATTTTATTTTTCTATTTTGTTGTACTCATTTTTTGGCCGATAGGCCATTATATATGTGCACGCATCTTATAACTACAAAAACTTTGGTAGTCCAAAACTAAAAAAAATGGTTGTCCAAATTTTTTTAAAAAATTGGTCATCTATATAAAATAAGTATTAAAAACATGCAATTTATGCCATATAAAATAAGTGTTATTATAATTTCTGTTATATAATTTTGGGTAAGTACCCTTAGACTTCCCGAACTTTCTGGGCTATGCCCATATGATAGTTATTTTAGGGTGTGCCTTTATACCACCCAACCCATTTTTTGTGGAAGTGTACTACTTATCTTTTGATTAATAGATAATATCACATTTTCATAAAAAAAAGTGTTAAAAAAATACTATTGTGTAGCTACTTGTGTACATTTTTTGTCATCTAAATAACATTTGTAAGGGATAAAAGAGAAATGGAAGGTGTATGATTGGCATCCTCAAATGCATGCATTCATTTTCCTCAAGCATAGCACAAGGACTATAATGGTGTTTCAGTGGGGTTTATTTTTGGATTGTTTTGAGGCTTTAGTGTTTCTCGGGTTAGAAGCCTTTTTTCATCTATTCTTAGTGGCTACATTTTTAATTCATTTTTCTATTTTGGTGTGTCTAGGGCATGCAATCATGGTAGGGATGTTAGTTGAAGGAACCCAGTTTGATGATAATCATTTTGATGCCAAGAATCATGAATTTTATGGCTTTTTGATTTATTAAGCTCTCTGAATCTTTTGTCTTACCTATTTTTCTAGCTATTAATAAATCAAAGTATGTTGATGGTGATTGTTATTTAAACCCTACAAAATGAGGGTGAATCTCCATTTGCAAGTTATGACGAAATACATGACATTGTTCATTCCATGGGGTTGTATGAAAATTTGCTCCATGGCATCTATGCCTACAATAGGTGTCTTCAACTATTGCAATAATTACATTCTTTTTAAAAAAAATCATATTTACATTAGAAACCATAGAAACTATTGTAATGAATTCAATTGTATATCATATTCAACTACAATTTAGGGCTCACCAAAAAGAGCAGAATTGACAGATTATCAAGGTTTACCTCCTTGTAATAAGTTATTTTTGGGAAGTAGCTATTAACTAATAGCTTAGTGGAGATTAATTATACATTTGTGGTGGCCAAAATTAGCATTCTCTTAAGTAATTAAATTTCAGTAAGGTGACTCAGAAAATAGGCATTCCATCTTTATAAATCAAGAAGTGGTGATTTAGATGGCATCAAAGACCCTTAGGAAAAAATTAAAAATACAAGTTTCAGTTGGGTGGGAAGTCAATAGCCTAGAATCATTGATGTTCTAGTTCACCTTAAGGGGACTGGAATTATTTTGTAATATTTACAATCTCAGTGTTGTTTCTTAGTTATACTTGTTTTGTGGTTGCCTTTTTTGACAGACAAGGTTTTTGTTTTGGTAAGATTATGATTTTTTTCTATGTTGTCCTTTTGGTTTGAATAGTTATATGAGGTCAATTCTATTGAAGGGGCATGAGAGTCCTTTGACATTTCTCAAGTACAATAGAGATGAGGACTTGTTATTCTCATGTTCGAAGGATCACACACTCAATGTGTGGTATTCTTACAATGACAAATGCATTGGTATGTATCATGGCCACAATAGTGCTATCTGGTGCTGGTTTGTCTCAAGTAAGCTTTTTCCCTCAATATTTCCATTTTTTAAGGTTTATGTTTTTAATGATCTTTTGAAATAATGATTTTTTTCAAAGAGTGACAAAGCATCAAGATGTATATTGATCATAAAGTGGATTACATAGAAGCATATACAAAAAATCCATAGAGTCTTTAATGGATGACTAGTTAAATACATATAGAACCACCACAACCTATAAAACTATGCATAAAATAGTAAAAATGAGCACACAAGCTCAAAGAAACTGATAGGAATGAACAAAAACAACAAAACGAGACCATCCAACCAAAAACATAAGATCTAGGCCACCAACCAACATCACACTCATGGCCGAACAACACCCTTAAGACCACCCATGCAGCTATCTGCCACTCATTTCCATTGGGCCTGTCACCTCGCTTGCCTCGGCCACACCGTTCGCCTCGGCCCCTAACTCATCGTCTTTAGACTGAGACTACTCCTCCTCAAAATCAAACTCTGCTACTCTTGCATCCAGGTCCCTCGAGAGATGAGGGGCCATATTTGATGCATGCAGGCACAAAAAATGTATGACCACAAACACCTATTTACACTACACCCTCATTCACTTTGGCACTGAGAAGGCATGGCCCTTGATGGTCTTCTCGAGATGGAAAATACAACTACAACCCAGCCCTCTCTATTTTGATTTATACAGACATTCTATGGCCCTAGAGGAACATAAACGATGGATAGGGAAGAGACCACCAAGCCACATGTCCCCAACCATGATATCATAATTGCACAGGGCCTATTCTAGCAATCCAAATTAAAAAGATGCTTGTTCACCATACTCATTGTGATGGGAAGCACATAATTAGCTTCAAGAGTAATGTCCAGGAGGTTGACAAGAACATCGAGACCATATCTGACCACCTCACTTCCCTTTCTGACTAACCATTAAGCCAAACCTAATTACAAATGTGTCGAATTGAAAAGTAAGTGAGCAAACAATCAATCACAAATATTTGACTTAAATCAAATATTGTCATCAGACCCTTAATAATCGGCTCCCAATTGAATGGTTGAAAGGAAATCTTGAAGTTTGCCACTTTGCCCTGCATTAAAACTGCACTGATGCACAAGACCACTAACCAAAGCACCCACAGGAGAAGGGTCTAGGAAAGAGCGCACAAAAAAATGGTTGGAGAATGATGAGAGTGATGGACAAAACTGTGGATCGGGACTTAGGGTCAAATTGCTATAAAAGTTTTACATTAACTTCCTCAGTTTGTTCCTAAAATGTCAATTCGGGGATCATAGACTTGTGAAAGGTATTATGGCTATCTGCCGAAGGGATGAAGATAATGAGCTAAGTGTAGATGAAATGCAACTATGAAAGTAAATATATTGCAAATCAAATAGGTCTGGCAATAGGAACTGTCACTTCCTGGTGATAGGAATTGCAAAGAAATTACTATAGGAACTACTACGGACTTCTAAAATAACAGTTTGATTCAAAGTTTATACTTTGATCCCAAAATGCACAAAAATAGATAAGTGAATTCAAGCAACCTATAAATGCTATGAACGAAATGAATTAAACACAAGCTTCAATGATAAACAAGGTTTAATGATAAACACACTAAGAAATCTTACAACTAAAATCACACGTAGCAGGAATTGAAATAAACTAATGCATACCACACAACTGAAAATAAAAGATCATCGGGTAATCTTGGAGTGGGCCCTGCCTCCTCAATATATCTGGTGATAGAATACAAATCTCTTCTACACTACTTCGATCATGAAAAACATTATTCTATTTATCAAAAATATTACAAAGTCTGCACACAATATCCTGCTACAGAAATCTGCTGCTTCCACTCAAGTCTATAATAATCTGCCTTGATGTTTACAGTCGACCATATATATATATAGAAGTTGGAATTTAACAAACAACAACTAATTAATAGAAAATAACTATTTGCTTTGGCCCATGGCCAACAAAAGATAATATACGTGAAACCTTGGTCATGCATTCTTCTCTATTTTCTGCTAGCCACAAATAGATGGTGAAAATAAGAGATCAAGACTTTCAGTTTCTTTTGCACAAGTGGTGACATATTAAAAAATGTCTTGTTATAACAACAGCCAATAATAGAAAATAAGAAGATCTACAGGTTCCTTCAATATACTAACAAGCACATCTTCCTGTTGAAATTAGGGCAGACAACTGAGAAGGGGGGTGAATCAGTTGTCACAAAACTTTTATCTTTTGCTGCATTTAATCTTCTTTACCACTTATTAATAGATTAATGATATAATCATGAAAGCATGAATCAACAACACATGAGAAGAAACATAATCAACACACATAAAACCATGATTTTTATGTGGAAACCCAGTTAAGGGAAAAACCACGGTGGGGGTTAACCCACAAGATTTATTGTCTATTAAAAGAATAGAAAAATGGGAAAGCACTTGCCTTCGGGTGTACTGCCAAAAGTTCAATGCTCAAAGGAGGCTCACTACCTACAAGAACATTCACAATGTTAACACTGAAAGGTTGAACTGAGAAATAACATCTTCTTCATGAAAGGTTTAGTTCTATTGAAGCGCACAACACCTCTACTCTGCTCCCACTCACTTCCTCGCTACATCTACATCTTCGCTTACATCTCCACATTTCCATGACTTCACAACACTTATTTATACATGTCATTGACTTTGGAATGAACATCAAAGTTAGACTTACAATCATCTATCTGGATCATTCTCCAAGATAGACATTACAAGCAATTACAATCACAAGACTTAAAATGCTTCATGCAAACCATCACACTATCATCCAAACATAGCTAGGACTTGAATCTTCCTTGAACAACACACCATGCTCTATAGAACTATTCTTAGATCATCTGCAACATGCACCAAGCATCTGGTTGGCCAAGACTAGAAAGAACAACAGCTCCCAAGGAGAACTTCAACCATGAGCTCAATCCTTAATGTAGACCACCAACATAATAGGCACATGATCCAAAGACCACCACAAGCACAATGAAATCAAAAACAACAACTGCATCACCTCAAATCACTAGAAACACTTGCATCTTCATCTAGGAACTTAAGAACACTAACTGTCATGACTGTCACACTAGAAAGATTGCTTGTGGACCTCCAAACCACAAACCACTTGAGTTGAGGACACACACCAACATCCCAAACATACCTCTAGATCCACAGACCATAATATTCCAATACAGAGTAATCTAGACCAAGTTTATGTCACTCTGTTACTTCTAAACAACTGCAAAACTTGGTTCTACTCAGATGGCCATAAATTTACCAATCCTCCATGTGGACCTCTCAAATATTGACTGGGGCAACTTTAGACAATCCTCTACACAACCCTTTGGTCAATAGACTTTGATCTTCGTCTTACTAGAATTGCTAAACAATCTACTTTACTGAACTACATTATCTTCACTGTCTCTGACAAAGAGATATGTTGACATCAATGACAACACATCATATGCACATATTTGCAACAATCTCCCTCTTTGTCATTGATGGCAACATATTATGTGAAAAACTGATTCAACTATCAAGACAAGAACTTCTCCTCCTTTCTCTTATCACACCTACAACCACTATCTTCACTGCTCCCCCTTTCACCAACAACTACTCACTTCCATGCAAGTTTTTCACATGACTTCTCTCACCCTTTGACATCAATGGAAAATGATACAGAGTGGAACGCAACGGAGGCAACCTAACAGGAAGGAGCTGCCAACAATACAAACAACCTGATAAAAATGTCTATCGGCTGAACATCATCATCATATTTCCTAACACCAACAGCATCATCACATTTCAACAGCATCATCATATTTCGGATGATCACAAATATCCTCCTGTCGACTACTATTTACCTCCTCCCTTTGTCGCCTATCATCATCATCATGATAATCAATGGGCGCAAACATCCTCCGGTTGCACTGTTCATCGGGTGCCAAATACAAGCGGCATCATCATGATATTCAATATCACCTTCGTCAGCAGGATATCCAAATATCCGGTTGCTCCAATATCCTGATGACGTTGCACTTCAACAACTTGCCTTCGATGCTCCACTGCCCGACAATACAAGCAACAGCATCATGATATTGTTTATCCGGTTCCTCGAAACCTCCTGATGATGCTAATACAACTTCCTGCCTTCGCCGATACTTAACCACTTAGCGACAACAGTATAAACTCGCATTGAGGGATTTCTGAATATCCTGATGACGATGACGTCATATCCTGATGACGATGATGTCACACATCATCCTGATGCACTCTTCAACACTTAGCCAAAAAAACTTAACTTTCACACCCGCATCCGTTAGCGATACGCGGATGATGAACTTCTCTGAGAGATGATCCTGACTGCGATATATACACTGAGTATATATCCAACTCAAAACATCATGATGCACCTGCAACATGCAAACTTCAACAACTTCACGACCCGATCCTGATGGCGATGGATTCGCAGATGATGATGCGGCTCGTTCCGACTGGAAACGCACATGCAGACTCCTGTGTATCCTTCCACTGCATGTAAACACTCCAAACCACTCTATTTCACAAAGATCATGTGACGACCGGGCCAGATCACCTTCAAACCAAAATCTAACAACTTATCTTCTAGACCTAGCACATGAGGATGCTAGGCTGATTCACAGCATGCTCTTAACAGATCTCCTGAACAATGCAATGCATAAACAGAAAACACAAATGCAAACTAAACTATGATACAGGACCATTCCATCGATTTGCAGGATCAACCGGTGGAAGGGTTGAAAGTGCCCATTAACTTGCAAACAAAAAAGAAATCAAAACAGATACGACTGATACAACCAGATAATGCAAAGATGAGATCTTATTCAGTTGAAATTCAAATGTCCTGAATACAGCTTCACAATGTCTGAACTGCTCTCCTGAATCTCAACTCAACACAACACCAGCACATCTAGCAACATCAATATCAAACTCAATGATCAATCCGAACTATCAAATGAACTCAATCTCCCTAAACCCTAACAGATCGAAGGTATATATAACAAATCCTTCGAGTACTACCAACTTCACTTCCCAGCGGCTGGGAGCTTCCAAGCGGCTGGGAGAGAGGACAACTCAGACTATCTTATCCCGATCTCTAACTGCCTACACATACTCCTAGGCTGAACTAATACATAGCATCGGTCCAATGGACCTTATTACATGATAAAGTCAAACATACTAAAAATAGGCTATCCTGTCATCATACTGATAATTATCCTATATCCTGATCATGTACGTCATCATGCGGACCTATATCCTGATCATGTGCGGGTGCTCCTGCACCATACTCCCCAAAAGAAGAAATCTCAAGTCCACTTGAGATGAGAGTATCAAGGTCGGCACCATGTTTCTGTATCTGTTCTGCAGTCATCCATACTGCTTCAGAAGTCGGCTGTCCCTTCCAAGAGACGAGGTACTCCAAGTACTTCTTGTTCCTGGTCTGTTTGACCACTCTAGTGTCCAAAATCTGTTGTAGCTGTGGGGGATCATGTTGAGGAATGTCTTCAGCAACTGTATCCTGTAGGATATCCTGATCTGCATCTGGATTAGCCTTGTATGGAGTTAAGTCACATACATTGAAGATAGGAGATAAACCGAGATCAGGTGGGAGTTGGATCTCATAAGCATTTTGTCCATGCTTTTGCAAAATCTGACATGGTCCAACTTTCTTTTGCATGAGCTTAGTATACTTCCCCTTAGGAAGCCTGTCTTTCTTCAAGTGAACCCAAACCAAATCTCCAACAGCAAATTGAACATCCTTCTTCTTCTTGTCAGCATATTCCTTATATTTCAAAGTGGTTTGCTGGAGTTGGGTCTTAACCTGATCATGAACTTCTTTGATTGCTTCAGCAAAAGCTTCTCCATCTGCACTAACAGGATCTGCTGTAGGTAACTCTCGCAACTCTAAAATACCTCTGGGATGCATTCCATACACTACCTGAAAAGGCAATTTTCCTGTGCTCCTGTTGACAGTATCATTATATGAAAACTCAGCTTGAGACAGAATATTGTCCCACTTCTCTCCATGCTGTTTTGTTAAGCATCTAAGTAGATTCCCCAAGGAACGGTTCACTACCTCAGTTTGTCCATCCGTTTGAGGATGATATGCAGAGGAAAAAGATAAATTGGTTCCCAATTTCCTCCAAAGGGTTCTCCAGAAGTGACCCACAAACTTCACATCTCTGTCTGAAACTATGCTCAAAGGCAACCCATGAATTCTGACAATTTCCCTGAAGAATAAATCTGCAATATATGAGGCATCTGCAGTGGTTTTGCATGGCAAGAAATGGGCCATCTTACTGAATCTATCCACTACAACAAAGACACTGTCAAATCCTCTCCTGGTCCTTGGCAAACCTAAAACAAAATCCATACTGATGCTTTCCCATGGTCTGGAAGGAATGGGTAAGGGCTGATATAACCCTGCATTAGTTGACCTGCCTTTAGCCTTTTGACAAATTACACAGGTTTCTACAAATTTCCTGACATCTGACTGCAACTTAGGCCAGAAATAATGCCTCCTGACCAGATCAAGAGTCTTGTCTAGACCAAAATGACCTGCCATGGCTCCACAATGTTTCTCCTTGATTATATTCAACCTCATAGAACACCTTGGGATACACAACTGTCCACCCTTAAACAGCAATCCATCCTGGATCAAGAATTCAGAGAACTCAGCATGGTATTTTTCCCCAAAAGAAGTACAGACCTGATATATCTCTCCAAAATCAGCATCAGACTCATACATGGTCTTGAGTGAATCAATACCAACACTCTCTAACTGAATCTGATTGACTGTAAGAACTCTTCTGCTCAAAGCATCTGCAACTTTGTTCTTAACCCCTTTCTTATGCTTCAAGGTAAAAGTGAAAGCCTGTAGTGTTTCTACCCACTTCATATGTCTGTGGTTCAGCTTCTCTTGGCTGTTGATGAAACTCAAAGCTTGATTATCTATGAAGACTATGAACTCCTTTGGCAACAGATAATGCCTCCATTTCTTTAGGGACTGAACTAAAGCATACATTTCCAGATCATATGATGAATACCTTTTCTTAGCATCATTGAGCTTTTCACTGAAGAATGCAATTGGTCTACCCTCTTGACTGAGTACTGCTCCAATGGCCATGTGACTGGCATCACACTCTACCTGAAAGATCTTATTGAAATCTGGAAGTGCAAGGACTAGCTGCTATGCCACCTTCCTCTTCAATGCCTCAAAGGAATCATCTGCTCCTTGAGTCCAAACAAACCTGCACTTCTGTCCTCCTTTTATGGTATCCAACATGGGTGCACAAATATGACTGAACCCTCTGATGAACTTTCTGTAGAAGGTTGCTAACCCATGGAAACTTCTGACTTCATTCATGGTCTGTGGAGTTGGCCAATTCAATATGGCACTCACCTTCTCCTTATCCATCTGCAGCTTTCCTTGTGAGATGACAAAACCTAAATAGGTGATCTCCTGTTTCATGAACAGACACTTGTCCAAGTTTATCATCAGCTTCTCTTCATGTAGCCTCTTGAGAACCAGATCTATATGCCTGAGATGTTCTTCTCTGGTGTTACTGAAAATCAGAATGTCATCTAAATAGACTATGACAAACTTACCAATGAATTCCTTCAGAACCTCATTCATCAGCCTCATGAAAGTACTAGGGGCATTAGACAAACCAAATGGCATAACCTTCCATTCATACAATCCTTCATTTGTTTTGAATGCTGTCTTCCACTCATCACCTGGTCTAATCCTAATCTGATGGTATCCACTCTTCAAATCTATTTTGGTAAAGTACTTAGCATTTCCCAAACAATCAAGTAAATCCTCAATTCTAGGGATTGGAAACCTATACCTGATTGTGATCTTGTTGATGGCTCTGGAATCTGTGCAAAGTCTCCAAGTGCCTTCCTTCTTAGGTGCTAGTACAGCTGGTACTGCACATGGGCTCAAACTCTTCCCAATCAGACCTGAATTCATCAATTCTTCAATCTGCCTGGCTACTTCTGCATTCTGTTCTGGGGTAAGCTTATAAGCTGCTTTATTTGGAAGTGTAGACCCTGGAATCAAGTCTATGCAATGACTGATATCTCTGATAGGTGGTAGGGATCTTGGCATTCCCTCTGAGATAACACCTTTGTACTTATCCAATAACTCTTGGACAGCTGGGTCTATCAACCTTGGCTTCTTCTCTGTCTTGGCTTCTTGCTGTTGGTTCTTATTCACACTCAGACATGGGATTAGGGCATATGCAACTGCACCTTCTGCTGCTACTTCTTTCATGAACTGTTTGCCTTCCATCAGCATGACCTTCACTTCTTTGCCTTTAGACTTCTCCTCTTTCTCCTTCAATGGGAATAGTGTTACATCTTTACCATCTTTAGTGATCTTATAGGTGTTTTTAACACCATCATGCTATGCCTTCAGATCATATTGCCATGGTCTTCCAAACAAAAGGTTGCAAGCATCCATCTTGGTGATATCAAACAACAACTTATCCTTATATCCGCCAATCTGAAACTCTACCCAAGCCTGCTCTTCTACAGTTGTCTGCTGACCTTGAGTAAGCCATGAGACTTTATAGGGAGATGGGTGAGGTAATCTCTTAAGCTTCAGCTTCACCACCATCTCTTCAGACACAAAGTTCTCAGTAGAACCAGAATCAATCAAAACTTTACAAGCCTTACCTCCTGCTTTGCAAGTGGTTCTGAAAAGAGACTTTCTCTGAGGGGCTTCTTTATCAGGTACCTTCATGGTAGTTACTGTTCTTCTCATCATCAGGGACTCTCCACTTTCTGGATATCCATAATTCTCAGGACCATTCACACTCTGAAAATCATTAGAGCTTGTCCTGCTTTGATTATCAGGTTCATTGACCAGATTTGTCCTCCTTTCTCCTGCTGAGCTAGTGGCCTTGTCTGGACATCTACTGGCTATATGGCCTTCTTTGTTACAGTTGTAACACATGATGGATCCTCTGCCCTGGGATCTTCCTCTGAAGGGTCTTCTACCTCTGAAGTTTCCTTGCTGACTGAAATTCTCTCTCTGATTCTGACCATTGTTGTTCTTGCTATTGTCCTGACTGGACTCTCCTTGATATCCCTGTCCATGTCCTCTGCCTCTGAAAGGACTTCTTCCACCTCTTTGTTGTCTTCCTCTTCCTCTATTGTTTTGATCTTGTTTTCTCTTCAGCTTTTCTTCCACTTTTAGTACCAACTGAAAACTTTTCTGCACTGTATCTGGGTTATGCAGACTGAGATCTTCCTGAATATTAAACCTCAGTCCATTAAGGTATCTGGCTACCTTTTCCTCTTCACTTTCTTTCACCTTTGTCTTCATACAGAGTTTCATGAACTCTTCTGTATATGAGCTGACATCTAGCTCCTTCTGCTTCAGGTTCTGCTTCCTCTTGTGTAACTGGATACTGTAATCCAAAGGAATATAAGCCTCCTTTACCAATTCCATCATCTTCTTCCATGTGGCAACTCTACGTTTTCCCTCCTGCACTCTATCATCCTGAACAAAGTTCCACCATGTCAAGGCAGCTTCTTTCATCTTTGACTGTGCTATCTTCACTCTCTGCTGTTCTGGTATCTCCTCTGTCACAAAAAAATTGTTCAAACAATCTATCCATTCCATTACTGAATCAGGGTCCATCTTACCTATAAATACTGGCAAATCCAGCTTCACATCCATGGTTCTCCTCTCCATGGCCTTGAGGGCATTCAACAGTGGTCTCTGGTCTGCAGGAACGACCTCCTCGCTCCAATTAGGGATCTCTTCTTCTTCCCTATCTTCTTCTCTACCAGAACCTACTCTGCTCCTCAACTTTGCTAACTCATCTTTCAACTCCTGATTCTGAGCCTTCACGGCCTTGCTTTCTGCAATCTGTTTCTTCACCAGAACTGCCAACTCAGCGTTAGTCATCTTTGTTGGAAACTCAGATGTTCCTTCTTCGTCTGACATCCTGCTTATCCTTTCCAGAAGATCCTAACCTTTGCTCTGATACCACTATGATGCAGAGTGGAACGCAACGGAGGCAACCTAACAGGAAGGAGCTGCCAACAATACAAACAACCTGATAAAAATGTCTATCGGCTGAACATCATCATCATATTTCCTAACACCAACAGCATCATCACATTTCAACAGCATCATCATATTTTGGATGATCACAAATATCCTCCTGTCGACTACTATTTACCTCCTCCCTTTGTCGCCTATCATCATCATCATGATAATCAACAGGCGCAAACATCCTCCGGTTGCACTGTTCATCGGGTGCCAAATACAAGCGGCATCATCATGATATTCAATATCACCTTCGTCAGCAGGATATCCAAATATCCGGTTGCTCCAATATCCTGATGACGTTGCACTTCAACAACTTGCCTTCGATGCTCCACTGCCCGACAATACAAGCAACAGCATCATGATATTGTTTATCCGGTTCCTCGAAACCTCCTGATGATGCTAATACAACTTCCTGCCTTCGCCGATACTTAACCACTTAGCGACAACAGTATAAACTCGCATTGAGGGATTTCTGAATATCCTGATGACGATGATGTCATATCCTGATGACGATGACGTCACACATCATCCTGATGCACTCTTCAACACTTAGCCAAAAAAACTTAACTTTCACACCCGCATCCGTTAGCGATACGCGGATGATGAACTTCTCCGAGAGATGATCCTGACTGCGATATATACACTGAGTATATATCCAACTCAAAACATCATGATGCACCTGCAACATGCAAACTTCAACAACTTCACGACCCGATCCTGATGGCGATGGATTCGCAGATGATGATGCGGCTCGTTCCGACTGGAAACGCACATGCAGACTCCTGTGTATCCTTCCACTGCATGTAAACACTCCAAACCACTCTATTTCACAAAGATCATGTGACGACCGGACCGGATCACCTTCAAACCAAAATCTAACAACTTATCTTCTAGACCTAGCACATGAGGATGCTAGGCTGATTCACAGCATGCTCTTAACAGATCTCCTGAACAATGCAATGCATAAACAGAAAACACAAATGCAAACTAAACTATGATACAGGACCATTCCACCGATTTGCAGGATCAACCGGTGGAAGGGTTGAAAGTGCCCATTAACTTGCAAACAGAAAAGAAATCAAAACAGATACGACTGATACAACCAGATAATGCAAAGATGAGATCTTATTTAGTTGAAATTCAAATGTCCTGAATACAGCTTCACAATGTCTGAACTGCTCTCCTGAATCTCAACTCAACACAATACCAGCACATCTAGCAACATCAATATCAAACTCAATGATCAATCCGAACTATCAAATGAACTCAATCTCCCTAAACCCTAACAGATCGAAGGTATATATAACAAATCCTTCGAGTACTACCAACTTCACTTCCCAGCGGCTGGGAGCTTCCAAGCGGCTGGGAGAGAGGACAACTCAGACTATCTTATCCCGATCTCTAACTGCCTACACATACTCCTAGGCTGAACTAATACATAGCATCCGTCCAATGGACCTTATTACATGATAAAGTCAAACATACTAAAAATAGGCTATCCTGTCATCATACTGATAATTATCCTATATCCTGATCATGTACGTCATCATGCGGACCTATATCCTGATCATGTGCGGGTGCTCCTGCACCAGAAAAGGGCACATATTTGCAATCATCTCTCACCCTTTTTGTTTCTTAGACAAGACCAAACTGAACTCAAAACATACTGACTACTCCCCCTGAGTAGTATCCCCTTAACACCAATCCGGATCACAAGATATGACTATGAGTTCCACGGGATTGATGCACACTAGTGCACCTTAGTTTTGAATAGGAGGGGTAATCACCCCTAGCTTCCCTCTGAGATACTCAAAAGTGTCCTTAGATAGAGGCTTAGTGAAGATATACGCAATTTGATCCTTTGATGGAACAAACTCCAATTTGACTTCATTCTCATTTACCTTCTCTCTCAAAAAGTGAAGGTTGATAGATATGTGTTTTGTTTTTGAATGCAACACTGGGTTCTTTGAGATGTTTATTGCACTTGAATTATCACAGAAGATTGTAACAAGCTATTCAAACATAGTTCTGATATCCTTCAACATTTGCTTCATCCAAAAAACTTGAGTACAATTACTTGCTGCTGCTATATACTCTCCCTCTGCAGTAGACAGAGATATTGCCTCCTGCTTTTTGCTCAACCAAGAAACCAATCTCTTTCCCAAGAAAAATGCACCACCACTAGTACTCTTCATGTCATCCACCATTCCTGCCCAACCAGCATCTATATATGCATGAAGAGTGAAACCATCATCCTTAGGATACCATAAGCCTTAATCAGATGTTCCGTTCAGATATCTGAAAATTCTTTTGATTGCTACAACATGAGATTCTCTAGGATCAGCTTGAAATCTAGCAACAAGGCCAACTGCATTCATAATATCAAGTCTGGTATGAGTCAGATAAAGTAGTCCTCTAATCATTGATCTATACCTTTTCTGGTCTGCCTTAAGGGAATCATCATCTTTACTCAACTTGCATCTGGTTATCATAGAAGTACTCACTAGTTTTGAATCCTTCATTCCAATCTTTTTCAACAACTCTTTTACATACTTAGACTGAGCTATGAAGATGCCCTTATCTGACTGAATGATTTGCAGACCCAAGAAGAAATTCATTTCGCCAACCATGGACATCTTAAATTCACTTTGCATCTCATCAACAAATTTTTTACACATGCTCTCATTTCCACCAAAGATGATATCATCAACAAATACCTCAACAATCAAGATGTGTTCATGATCAATTTTGAAATAAAGATTACTATCAGTTGTGCCTTTGCTAAAACCTAACTTTAGCAGATACTTATCTAATCTTGTATACCAGGCTCTTGGGCCTTGTTTAGTCCATACAATGCTTTCCTTAACCTGTAGATCATATCTCCTTGATTAGACAACTGGAATCCTTCCGGTTGCTCAATGTAGACTTCTTCTTCCAAATCTCCATTTAGGAATGCTGACTTGACATCCATCTGGTAAACTTTGCAATCTTTGTAAGCAACATTTAGGCAAGAAATAATCTAACTTCTTTGATTCTTGCCACCGGAGCATAACTTTCTTCAAAATCAATTCCCTCTACCTAAGAATATCCTTTGCACACCAAACTTTCTTTGTTTCTCAAAACTTCACCATTTTCATTCAATTTATTCCGGAAGACCCATTTAGTTCCAATTACATTTTTGTTTTTAGGTCTAGGAACAAGATCCCAAGTATGATTCTTTTCAATTTGCATTAATTCTTCTTCCATTGCTTTTACCCAACTTTCATCATTACAGGCTTCATTCACTAATTTTTGTTCAACCTTTGAAATTAGACAATACTCTTCTTGTTCTTCAGCAATTTCTCTTCTAGTTTGAACACCTTTATTTCTATCTCCTATAATCTAATCTTCAGAATGATTCAACCCTACATACCTGGAAGTTTTTGGATTATCTTGAAATTTTAATTCTTGAATGTGTTCCTCGGTATTTGCACTGGCTTCTTGAGTCACTAGATTCTCCAGATCAATTTGAGGACTTTCATTTTGATCATCTGATTCATATCCACATGACTTGGAAGGTCTTTCCTTGCTTTCATCATTCTTGACATTCACACTTTCAACAATCCTTTTTAATCTCTTGTTAAAGCACTGGTATGCTTTGCTTTGGTTAGAATAACCTAGAACTATTCCTTCATCGCACCTTGAATCAAACTTGCCTAGATCTTCATCTCTTTTGATATAACATTTACTACCAAAAACTCTGAAGTATTTCACAGTAGGAGCATTACCAAACCACAGTTCATAAGGGGTTTTACCAGTATTACCTTTGATCTGCACCCAGTTAAGAGTGTAGATAGCAGTACTCACAACCTCTCTCCAATAGACATGTGGAACATTTGCTTCCATCATCATGGTTGTAGCAACCTCTTGAATAGTCTAGTTCTTTCTCTCCACAACTCCATTCTACTAAGGAGTTCTAGGAGCAGATAACTATCTTATTATTCCATGCTTTTCACAAAATGCATTAAACTCACCAGAGGTAAACTCTCCACCTCTCTCAGATCTCAAACATTTTATCTTCACACCAATCTCATTCTCCACCCTAGCCTTGAACACCTTGAATATGTCAAGAGCCTCTTATTTCTCTCTCAAGAAAGTGACCCACATCATCCGGGAGTAATCATTAATTAGCAACATAAAGTATCTATCTCCTTGTAAACTCCTAACTCTGGCAGGACCACACAAATCAATGTGCACAAGTTCCAACAATCCACTTGAAAATTGTTCTTTACTTTTGAATGTAGTTCTGCCATGTTTTCCCAACTAACATTCCTTACACATTCTATTAGTAGGTTTTACAAGCTTTGGAAGATCTCTCATAGCCTAAATAGTACTTATCTTGACAATATTATCAAAGTTTACATGACGCATTCTCCTATGCCATAACTAACTCTAATCAATCTGAGCAATCAAACAACTTTTACTAGTACCACTTAAATGAAAGATATTACCTCTAGTCTATGTACCAGATGCAATCTTAGTTCCAGAGCTTTCCAAGATTTTGCATTTTCCATCCTTGAATCAGAGATCATACCCTTTGTCAACCAATTGTCCAACACTCAGAAGATTATGCTTCAACCCTTCTACATACAAAACATCATTAGTGTTATTCTTACCATCAAGAGAGATGGATCCTCTGCCATGGATTCTACCAGTTGAATTGTCTCCAAACTTCACAATTCCACCTTCATACCTTTCCATACTTACAAACTTACTCTTATCACCTATCATATGATGTGAACATCCAATTTCAATCACCCATTCATCCTTTTCTTCAACCTAGGCATCCAAGGCACTTTCCACATTCACACAGCTAGCAGATTCAGTAGGCACTGAAACTTCTTCTTTGATAGCAATGAACACCCATTCATTTCCAGAGATACTTCCCTTATTAGATTCATCATCTATAACTCCTTCATTAGTAGCTTCTTGGACATAGTAGCATTTCTTCTGAAACCTAGGTCTATTAGGGTTTGGCTTTGAAACCCTCTCCGGACATCTTAAAGCAAAATGACCAATCTTATTGCAAGCAAAAGATTTGAAAGGCAACTTTCCTTCATACTTGCCGGATCCTCTTGGTAATCTTTTGGCAATAAGGGCTTCAAGTTCTTCAAGCTCTGATTCATCTTCTTCAAGTTCCTTCCTTGCCTTCTCATATCTGGTTAGTCTTCTTGAAGATCTTTCACCTAGACCAAATCTTTGCTTCCTGGAAACACTGGCCTTAAAAGCAGATTCTGATTTAGGAAGAGAATCACCAAACTCACTTATTTCAAATGTTGAAAGATTGCCAACCAACTAATCCCTTGTAACAGTTATCACAGCCCTGATCTCCTCAATAGTAGCAATATTATGCTACTATGAAGTAGGTAAGGATCTGAGTACCTTGGCAACAATATCTAATTCTTCTAGTATTCCACCAGCACTCCTGATATTGCTCACAAGTTCATTCACTTTTTGAATATAGGAAGTGATGTTTTCATCTTCACTCATCCTCAAACATTCATATTTACCCTTCAGGATTTGTATCTTAGCACATTTGATATATGCATCACCTTCATACAGAGTTTCCAACTTCTTCTAGATTTCATGAGCAATTTTCAATTCCTGAACATTTGTAATTTCTGTATCAGTTAGGGCACTCAACAATGCTTCTTTAGCTCAAATGTTGTATTCAACTTCTTTGAATTCATCTGGAGTTGAAGGGCCTTTCTCTGGAGGCTTATACTCATCCTTAGTTATAAACCAATAAGGATCACCCATACATTGTAAATAACACTCCATCTGATTCTTCCAAAGAGAGTAATTTGTTCCATCAAATCTTGGACTATCCTTCTTGTATGTCAACATCTTCAATCTCCTCAAGCAGTCAAGCTTCTTTGAGAGGAATCAGCTCTGATGCCAATTGTTGAAATTAGGGTAGACAACTGAGAGGGGGGGTGAATCAGTTGTCACAAAACTTTTATCTTTTGTTGCATTTAATCTTCTTTACCACTTATTACCATATTAATGATATAACCATGAAAGCATGAATCAACAACACATGAGAAGAAACATAATCAACACACATAACACCAGGATTTTTAACTGGAAACCCAATTAAGGGAAAGACCACGATGGGGGTTAATCCACAAGATTCATTTCTATTAAAAGAATAAAAAAATGGGAAGGCACTTGCCTTCGGGTGCACTGCCCAGAGCTCACTACTCAAAGGAGGTTCACTTCCTACAAGAACATTCACAATGTTAACACTGAAAGGTTGAACTAAGAAACAACATCTTCTTCATGCAAGGTTTAGTTCCATTGAAGTGCACAACACCTCTGCTCTGCTCCCACTCACTTCCTCACTACATCCGTATCTTCGCTTACATGCCCACATTTCCTTGACTTCACAACACTTATTTATACATGTCATCGACTTTGTAATGAACATCAAAGTTAGCCTTACAATCATCTATCTAGATCATTCTCTAAGATAGGCATTACAAGCAATTACAATCACAAGAGTTAAAATACTTCATGTGAACCATCACACTATCAGCCAAACATAGCTGGGACTTGAATCTTCCTCAAACAACATGCCACGCTCCATAGAACTCTTCTTAGATCATCTGCAACATGCCCCAAGCATCTGGTTGGCTAGGACTAGAAAGAACAGCAGCACCCAAGGAGAAATCTTCAACCATGAGTTCAATCCTCAATGTAGACCACCAACACAATAGGCACACGATCCAGAGACCACCACAAGCACAATGAAATCAACAAGAACAACCACATCACCTAAAATCACTAGAAACACTTGCATCTTCATCCGAGAACTTAAGAACACTAACTACCATGACTATCACACTAGAAAGATTGCTTACGGACCTCCAAACCACAAACCACTTGAGTTGAGGACACACACCAACATCCCAAACATACATCTAGATCCACAGACCATAATATTCCAATGCGGAGCAATCTGGACCAAGTTTGTGTCACTCTATTACTTCTGAACAACTGCAAAACCCGGTTGTACTCAGATGGCCATAACTTCACCAATCCTCCATGCAGACCTCTCAAATCATGACTGGAGCAAATTCAGACAATCCTCTACATAACCCTTTGGTCCACAGACTCTGATCTTCATATTACTGGAAATGCTGAGCAATCTACTTTACTAGATTGCATTGTCTTCACTGTCTCTGACAAAGAGATATGTTCACATCAATGACAACACATCATATGCACATATTTGCAACACTTCCACCATGATTCTCTCCATCATCCACATGTTTTGATAGCTATAATTGAAGAGGATGATAAAAATACTTTGTGGTACCTTGGGCATTAGTCACAGACTATTATGTTATAACAACAAATAGAAATAGGAAGTATGTGAGTTTTCTCCAACTATAAAATACATTCAAATTCAATAATATCACAGGTTCTTGAGATATTTTAGCTCAGGTACATAGTCAACATTAATTCCACCTTGAAGGCTAGTGTCATTTTTTGAAAATTGGACAAAAATAAATTGCTGGTAATACACAATTCATAACCATTGAGTGACAGGAAGTGTGCATGCTATATTTTCCAAGCTTCAAATAATAACATTTACTAGTAAAGACAATCAATAATAAATTCCATATATTTATCCAAAAACTATATTAAATATCACATATATATATTTAATCATATGCAGTGTAAATGATAAAATGATATGAAAATGGAACAGAAATGGGATGGAGAAATGGTTATGAAAGTGCATGAAATAGGCTAGAATATAGCATAAAATAGGACGTAAATGGCTCTCATCAGAGAGAACTGAAAGACATACTTCCCTTTTAAAAACCATGTTGGTTGAACAAAAATAAATGCACCCTGGTGCGAATTAATCCTCATATCATATCCGTAATCTTAGGTTATCCTAGCACCACCTTCAGCTGAAAGAAATGTCAAAACCCTAATTAAGGAGTGGGGGATATTAAGATTAATATTGTCCCAGAGCGATAAACAAAGGATAAAGAACCAAGGCAGGTCACTTGAAATTAAAGTCTTGTAGGCAGGCCAATAGGAAGAAAACTCCCCCAGGAAATGGGAGGGTACCAAGGGGCCATGTATCCTATATGTGTCGATGTTTGAGAGAAGAAAACTTAGTTGGCCATGGGTGAACTTGGGGTGGGAGCCTTCTAGAGATCCTTGAAACCCTATGATGTTAGTGAATGTTAAACCTACATAGTGACACCATATTCCATGTAAAACGCGGAAAACCTCCATCGCTTGAAAAAAGGGTCATAATGACATGCCTGATGGGAACCTGTGAGGACCGCCCTTTTTACTACTGTTGTTATGACTATTTACAGTACTGTATTGTTACTTTCATATTTGTGGGATAGCAGTTCCCAAAATTTGTCAAACTATTTAACTTTATTATGTTTTCAGAAAAACTAATTGGGTGATGTTTGGATAAGTTACTTTTCAGAAAAATGAATTAGGTGATGATGGAAAATTGTAATATGATTTTTAATTATGTTAAATTGTACTAGGGCATGAGAATGCATGTGTTATTTAAGTTGCTTCGGCTATGATGAATTTATGTGGTTACTGATCTTGTAATTGAGTGTGCAGGGACTACTAATCAAACCACAGATTTCGGAGATCATTCCACACCTTGTTATTTGTTATTCCCTGTTAAGCCGATCTGGTTCCACGAGGAACCAAGATCTCTTTGTGTTTGATGTCATGATGTACTGTGGTCTTTCGTATGGTCGAGTGGGTTAGGTTACCCTCATGTAACATTATTTTTTTTATAAGTAAGTGTTGTAAAGAGATTGAATTTGAAATTTCTATTTTTTTATTTAAATTATGAGGCCCTTTTTCTTGTGCTTTACCTTGACCTGGGGTGTCTTGTATGGGTTAAAATTGACCTTGGGTTCTACCCCATGGGTCCAGGGGCCCATTTGACATGGGTAACCCTTGAGTAACCTCCATCTAGTCAACTTAACCTTCCCCTGAAGTTAAGTGGCGAAAATTGGAGGTAGGAGGGGACATGATGGGTTGTACCAACACTCAACCCATCCCCTCTACTTTTCCCTAGATAAGAGATGCCATCCATTAGTGAAAGTCACCTCTTCTTTAGTAAGATTCCCCCATGTACTATGGGGACACCCATGTGAAGAAAGGAGAAAGAGGCATGGGTCACCTGTCTTGTTCCCATTTAACTCTTTTTTTTATTTCTCCCATGAGAAAGTGGAGTCACATGAGAGGAATAAGGAGTACCCTTGGGAATGGAGAGTGACATAAGCCACCTGAACAGAATAGTGGTTTTTGGGAAGGGTGAGGAGGTGACAAGTGTCACTTCCCCATTTCTCAAAATTAGAAGGAAAGAGAATTTTGGGTTATTTATTTTCAAATTTTGGGATGAGAGGGAGTTAGTTGAATTTTGGGGGAAAAACTTTGATTTTGGCCTTACCAAAAATAGAGAAGTTAGTTTGGAAGATAGAGAAGGGAGAGGGAGTTGGTGGCTAAGGTTGGAAGTGAACTCTGTGGACTCTGCAACAACTTCATTCCAGGAGGGCTTTGCAAGGTTGGTCTGAATTTTACCTTTGTTTTGGTAGAACTGAAATGTGCATGAAATGTGTGTGAAATATGTGTTAAATTTGTTTTCTGTGGGGTTCTTGTCGGGTTGTTTGACAGAGCGTCTCCCACTTGGGAGAAATGCTCATCAAGTTTGGGGTAGGGGAGGAGAGATCCTCCTCGGGTGCATACTTGTTTCCATCCTTTGGGATGTTGAAAGCCTTAAGGGCATGTATCTGTGACTGTATTTTTGACTTGAGAGTCATATACAGATTTCTTACAAATTGTGATCACACTTGGTTGAGACCAAGAGAAATTTATATTAGTTCATTTATCTGTCAGGGTGACACTCTGGAGTCGAGTGTGTCCACTCTCCTGCCCCTTATGAAACTCACTGTAGTTGAGTTTCCGTATTGTGTACAATACCCACGGGTGTATGTGTGCTTTGGGATTGTTGTTGTTTCTGTTGTGAAGTGGAGTGTTTGAGTACCCAGGTGTGAGTATGGTCTCCCTAGCTCGGGGGTGACCCTCTTGCGGGTCTACGGTAGGGAGGAGAGCTAGACGAGTGGTCTTTTCTTCTTGTTTGTCTTTGATACGCAGGTTTTTCTCTTGGAGCTTCTGGTTGGCTATTTATGAAGAAACAGTTCATCTTCTTGTCATGAGAATTAGGCCTGGTTCATTTCATAGAGATGAAGAGAGAACACCTCTCTTGTTATTGTTGTAAACAAATGATATTCTGGGAGTGAAGAAAATCACCTCCCTGATCTTGTTATTATTGGACTTTTATTGGTTGTCATAAGTTTTCAGTGGTATACTGTTTGGGAGGAGAAAGTTCATATCTGGGAAGTTGGTATTCATGATTGAGAAGCTGTAATATGAATGTACTTAAATTTTAAGTTGATGTTTACAAACTTTGTTCAATAGCAATTTTTTGTGTTTCAAGTATTACTGAAAGGAACAAGTTCGTTTATGCAATTTAATCTGAGTTGTTTACATTTGAAAGTTTGGAATTGCTTCACTGAAATGCTAATTTTCTTTATAGTTCAATGTTAAAATGGAAAAGACAGTTTTAAATATTGGAGTTATTCTCATGGAATCTGATAATTTAGAGGAAATCTAGCATGTAAATATATAATCTGTTTGTAATTTTACGAAGTCTTAAATGTTTATGAAAATGGAAAATTATACTTATAATAAGGGGATAGCTAGTTACCATTTCTATCAATTAAGTAAAATTGGGATATATATATATATATATATATATATATATATATATATATATATATAAATATATAATTGTTATGACAATTTCTTATAACAGGTTGATTTGGAGAAAATGCATAAAGTAGTGAAATTGAGAAATTTAGGAATAGTTAAGCATATATAAGAATATTTTTATATATAAATAAATTTAAATATATGTATATATATAGATATATATATATATTTCATATTTTGAGTAATTATCATTTTCTAGAATAATAGAGAAATTGAAAGTAAATTATCATTTTTATGAGATTGACTGATAAATATCAATATAAAAATAGATATATATATGTATATATATATATATATGAAATATATATATATATATATATATATCTCTAATTATATAATCATTGATAAATATAAATATATATATATATATATATGAATATATATATATATATATATATATAAATATATATTTTATTGTTGAGAGAAATCAACAAATAGCACATATGAATGGCGGTCCAAATTTAAGCCGCGGATAGAAAAAAAAAACACAGTCGCTATTTACAATGGGCGGTGGGGAGAAAACCCCACCGCAGGTTTTTTGTTACATTTGGAGGTGTGGAGTGGGGCGGAGCCCCACCCACACCCCACGTCGTGGGAATGTGGGTGGGGCTCCGCCCCACTCCACATCTCCCCCCCCAATCCCTTATACCTCCCGCGGCCTGCACAGGCCCGCCGCTCTGCGGCCACCCCGACCCTGCTTCTCTGTCACAGCGGCCACCGCCGCCCATGGCCGCCGTCGGCTGTGTCATCTAATGCAATAAAATGTTAGGGCTTGGGCCCTAACATATGATTGGTTTATTTAAATATAAATACAGTTTTTATATAACTCTATATATAGGCATATATATATTCTATATATGTCTATGTATATAGCTATATATATAATATAATAATGATTATATATCTATCTTATATAGATATATAAATCGTGGTAAACCAATTTCGTCCTATGCATAGACATTAAAATAAATATATTATATATATATGTATATATATAATTATATATATATGTATATATATATATAGATATATATATATATATCATATCGATAGGAGTAAATCTATGAACCATTTTGTTGGACCCTCGTTTAAAATCGTTATAAACTATGTCTCATGGATATAGAGAAAAAAAAAATATATAACAATTATATTCTCACAGTAGATGTTATTAAGTGTTGAACACAACAACCAAAGAAGATATATTACCATGAACAGAGTTTTATAAAGTGGTGAACCACCTACATCTATTGACAACGTCATACGAGTCACAATCAGTGTATGAATCGTAATTAAGAGTAACAGTAACAACAGTAATTCTAAACAAGAGAAAATAAAATTATAATGTAAAAGAGAGTTTAGGAATATTCAGTGATACTCTGGAAAGAGTTTCTCAGAAGTTTCAACTATTAATGTACTAATAATCACCCGGAAAATGAAGAGGAAAATTACACAACTCCTTGCTCAAAAGAACACTGGAAATAAACTTAAGAAGCCACCACTGACAATCCATGTGGCCATATTAATCTCAACTGTAGCAAACGATCTCATATGTAAACCTGTAAGAGGTTCCAAAGAAGAAAAAAACTAAACATTGGAAAACACAGAGGAGAAAATGCGCGACATTTCTCACACGGGATAAGAGAACTAAGTTGACGGACCCTTCTGCCAAATTTACTTAGGAACAAGTTGACTAAGTATATATGAAGAGGAGGAACCTAGATCGGGGAAGATTAGGAGACCGAGTCCAGCGAAATAGTAAACCAGCCTTTGTGACCTAGATCATCCTGAAATTAGGTTTAATATCAACAATAGCTGCAGTAATAACCCTGATTGACGTAAATCATGAAGAAAGGTCAGGATGCACATAAAGAAAGCATAGAAAATGAAAGAGAGAGAAAGACCGAAATATAAACACACTAAATGAACTAAGAAATAGTTAAGGTAAGGGCGATAAAGATATAATCAAAATTAAGAACTTGCGAAAAGGGAAGAGAGGGCAACCAAACCGCCTTGTTGAAAATGCTAAGTCATAGGAGAAGTATGTTTCAGGAAACAAGAGAGGAGACAGACAACCATGCCTGGCTGAAAAATGACTAAATAGGGAGATCACTAGCCGGTTTAGTCGGAACAAGGCGTCGTGGGAAGTGGATCCTCTATCAGCGAACCATGTGCGTAAATGAGTGCAGCGTAATTCCCACTAACGCCGTAAGGCATTATGCTACCGAACATTGCCGAGGGTTCGATTTAAGAACTTTGGTAATCTCACTCTTGCAATGACGTTAGTAGCGTTGTATAGACCCTCTTGTGGATCTATATGCTTCTGGATGCACGCAATTGTACTTGTATTCCGCCGAAGAGTGTAACGTTTCGCCATGAGAGAACACCGTTGAGCATGTGTACGCATGCGAAGGGGTTTTTTAGGACAGTGTGAGAAAAGTTTTTCATATCTCGTGTCATAACCACATGACAGATGTGGCTATGACATGTGCGATGTGTGTTGTGACCACATGGAAAATGTGGGCATGACATTTGGTATCAGAGCCCAGTTTGTAAACACTGGGCGTATTTGGGCACGTTATTATTCCGCAACTTTGGCTAATTAGTTTCTACCTTGTTTTGTAGGATGCCTCCCCGACGTGTTCGACGAGCGCGATCACGCCACACAGCGTCAGTCGAGGTGCACAGCGATTCCTCAGCTGAGGGACTGGCACCCGCAGATTCAGCAGCACCACCTGCACCACCTGTACCACAAGCACCACTAGTACCACAGGCGACACCAGTATCGGATATAGGTCCACAGATCTTACAGGCACTACAGACTATGCTAGACAGGTTACCACCAGTGATTCCTGAGCCACGTATAGAGCCTCGTGTTGATCCGCGAGAGGAGCCACGTGCCGAGTCACGTATTGAGCCACGTATGGAGCCCCGCGTTGATCCACTAGAGGTGCTACGTGTGGAGCCCTTCGTTGAGATTCCCGACACAACAGTAGAGGAGGTAGGGTCGGCCTCCCGAGCACGGAGCAGGAGTCCTCTGAGACTTTTGAGACAAGAACAGGTTCAGCAGGGAGTATATGAAGATGGTGTGGAAGAGCCACTTGGGAGACTTAGAGACAGAGGGGACCCTATCAGAGATCTACTGAGGCTCAACCCACCCACCTTCGCAGGAGCTACAGAGGGAGCTGTGGCCGAGGCTTGGCTAATTAGCCTAGACAGGTGTTTCGCATTGCGACCGTATGGGAGCAACACGAAAGCACGAGTGGCAGTTCATCTTCTTAGGGATGCAGCAGCCACCTGGTGGCGCACAGAGGAGTGCAAGCGCCGACTCTCCGTGGATACACTTACATGGGACACCTTCATTGAGCGCTTCAATGCGCGATATTTGTCCGAACATTATAGACAACGCAGAATCGATGAGTTTCATGATCTACAGCAGAGGGGACTCACCGTTACTCAGTATGAGAGCCGATTTATAGAGCTTTCTCGTTACGCGGAATACCTCCATGACAAGAAAATCTTAATACACAAATTCATCAGGGGGCTAAATCACGGGATAGCAGGACCAGTTCGTATGGCAAATCCCCAAACCATGAGCGAGGCTGTTGAAAAGGCCCTTATATCAGAGGAAATTCAGGGACGAGGACAGAATTCACGCCCACAGTACCAGGAACGGAATCCCCAACAACAGCAAAATTTCTGAAGGCCTCAAAACACAACACAGAGAGGAGGATATAATCCTTCATCATTACCTCCTAGGCCTCCACAGCAATAGCAACATCAGCAAAAAATCCAAATTTCAACAGAGGGGACAGGGAGGACAGAACCGTGGATGGCAGCAGCAGGGACCACGCAGGGATCAGAGACAGCAGGGTTCATCGGCAGGACCCGCAAGGTCCCAGCAGTCTTACAGAGGCTCACAGGGATCCACCGGACGGACCAGGCAACAACAATCGGGCAGAACACAGTCAGGGCAGTTACAGGTTAGAGGACCATGTTCTGTATGTGGTGGGGCAGGGCATCTGGCTAGAGAGTGTCCGCAGGGATTTACTGCAGGGGGTCAGCCCCGATCAGGAGGGTCTGAGCAGACCGTAGGTGACGTGGGCAGATCTCACCACATGTTTGCAGCGATTGATAACCGCCAGGCCGATTTCCAGGCTTCTGTCATCGAGGCAGCAGGTACGATTAGAGACTTTCCCATCTCGATCCTTTTTGACTCAGGAGCTACTAACTCCTTTTTGTCTACATCGTTAGTGGAGCGTTGCAGGTTGGTGGCTTCTAGGCAAGACATTAGGTGGGAAGTTGAGTTGGCCTCAGGGGCCAGGATGTCAGTAGATACCTTGGTTAAAGACTGTGAGATCACATTGGGACCCTTCACCACAACATGCGACCTTAGGATTATGCCATTAGGGTCTTACGGAGTAGTTCTGGGTATGGATTGGCTTGCGGCACATAGAGCCAAGCTTGATTGTCGCCAGAGAACGATTAGCTGTTTAGACGATCATGGTTCGTCGGTTGAGATAGTGGGCATTCAAAAGCCCACGGCGGTTCGTATGATATCCGCACAACAACTTAAGCGCTGTATGCGGAAGGGATGTCAGATGTTTGCCATCACAGTCAGTGATAGAGCAGAGGATGAACCTGAGGCTACTTTAGATGATCACCCTATCCTTAGAGAGTTTGCCGATGTATTCCCGCCAGAATTACCTGGTATGCCTCCACGTAGAGAAGTGGACTTCCACATCGACTTAGTGCCAGGTGCAGAGCCGATATCCCGCGCACCCTATAGAATGACGACCCATGAACTCACAGAACTTAAGCTGCAGTTGGAAGAATTACTTGAGAAGGGACACATCCGACCTAGCGTTTCACCATGGGGCGCACCAGTGATCTTCGTGAAGAAGAAGGATGGGTCTCTTCGTCTATGCATGGACTACAGGCAGTTGAACAAGGTGACGGTGAAGAATCGTTATCCTCTACCTAGGATTGACGACCTTTTTGATCAGATGCAGGGAGCCAGAGTGTTCTCGAAAATCGATCTAAAATCTGGGTATCATCAATTGCGCATCACGGAGTCAGATATTCATAAAACTGCTTTTCGAACCAGATATGGCCATTATGAATTCACAGTGGTACCTTTCAGGTTGACGAATGCTCCTGCAGTATTCATGAGTCTCATGAACGGGGTGTTCCGTACATACCTAGACCGGTTCGTGATCATATTCCTAGATGACATTCTGATTTATTCACGGACTGTGGAGGAGCATGTAGAGCACTTGCGTCAAGTTTTGCAGCAATTACGAGGGCAGCAACTTTATGGCAACTTGGTGAAGTGTGCCTTCTTCAGGACAGAGGTGCAGTATTTGGGACACATTTTATCAGGCGATGGCATCTCCGTAGATCCATCTAAAATTAGAGCAATCCAGGAGTGGCCGGCACCCACGAATGTGACAGAGGTCAGAAGCTTTATGGGGTTAGCCGGGTATTATCATCGGTTTGTCGAAGGTTTCTCCAGGATAGCACATCCCATTACTTCCCTTCAGCGAAAAGGGAAGGGTTTCACTTGGACCGAGCAGTGTGAAAAGGCTTTTGGAGTCCTCAAAGAGCGTCTTACGAGCGCTCCTATTTTAGCAGTTCCAAATCCTTCAGAAGAGTTTGTAGTTTGCACGGATGCATCATTAGAAGGTTTGGGAGCCGTGGTTATGCAGGATGGTCGAGCGATCGCATACGAATCGCGGAAACTAAAGACACATGAGTTAAACTATCCTACGCACGACTTAGAGCTTGCAGCTGTTGTTCATGCCTTGGTTCGCTGGAGACACTTTCTCTTAGGGCGACGCTTTGAACTCCATTCAGACCATCATAGTTTGCAGTATATTTTTACACAGCCTAATTTGAACGCCTGCCAACGGCGTTGGATGGAATTCCTATGCGAATATGACTTCGATGTCCATTATATCAAAGGGAAGGAGAACGTGGTCGCTGATGCTTTGAGTCGAAGATGTCACGAGATCCAGACCCTGACCTTGAAGATGGACTTGAAGGATCGCATCTTACAGCATCTGCCGGAGGACGAATGGTTTCTTGAAGTGCAGCAGGCAGTACTAAATCAGAAGGCCCTTGAGGGCAAATTTACAGGATATACCCTTGATTCAGATGGTATGCTTCGACATCAGCAACGCATCTATGTACCCCATGCGGGTAATCTTCGTACAGTAATCCTATCAGAAGCTCATAGAGCACCCTACGCAGCACACCCAGGAGTGAAGAAGATGCATGCTGATTTACGACAGCTTTATCATTGGGCTGGGATGAGGCGTGACATTGCTGAATTTGTTGCTCATTGCCTGGAATGTCAGAGGGTCAAGGCCGAACATCAGCATCCAGCAGGACTGTTGTACCCTCACGCGATACCTAAATGGAAATGGGATACCATTTCTATGGATTTTATCGTTGGTCTACCTATGTCATCGCGTCGCCATGATGCTATTATGGTGACAGTTGACAAGCTGACCAAAGTGGCGCATTTTTCACCAATTTGTACAACATACAATGCACCATCAGTGGCAAAGGTGTTTCTTGATCAGATTGTTAGACTTCATGGGGTACCTCGCCGCATTATATCTGACAGAGACTCCGTATTCACTTCATCGTTCTGGAAAGCCTTACATCAGGCGTTGGGCACACAGCTCAACTTCAGTTCCGCATATCATCCGGAAACCGACGGACAAACAGAGAGAGTTAACCAGGTGTTAGAAGACATGCTTCGCATGTATGTGATGGACCACCAGTCTAGATGGGAGGAGTACCTGTATCTAGTTGAGTTCGCCTACAATAATGGGCATCATAGCTCGTTGGGTATGCCTCCTTTCCAGGCATTATATGGCAGACCATGCAGAACACCTCTGAGTTGGGATCGTATAGAGGACAGAACAGTCATCGGTCCAGAGATAGTTCAAAATATGGAACTGCAAGTTAAACAGATAAGACAGAGGCTTCTGGAAGCACAGGACAGGCAAAAAAAGTATGCCGATGCTAAAAGGACAGACCGAAGCTTCTCTGTGGGGGAAAGAGTATTTTTGAGAGTGCGGCCGCACAAAAGTCCAATCCGTTACGGAAAAGGCTCTAAACTCGCACCTTGATTTGTAGGACCTTTCGAAATCTTGGAGCGGATAGGACCAGTAGCCTATCGTCTAGCCTTGCCACCTAGCCTGTCACGTATCCACGATGTATTTCATGTATCAGTTTTACGTCAATATATTTCTGACTTATCTCATGTGTTGGATTGGAGTGCTCTTCAGGTAGAGGCAGACGGACAACTGGCGTTGGAGCCAATTCGCATATTGGCTCGTCGAACGCTGGCCCTTCGAGGTCGAGAGCTGGACCAGGTTAGAGTCCAATGGGACTTATACGACGAAGTCACTGCAACATGGGAAGATGCAGAGAGATTGAAGACCCTGTATCCTCACCTTTTTGACGACTTCCAGGAGGAAGTACCGTCTTAGGGGGAGAGGATGTGAGGACCGCCCTTTTTACTACTGTTGTTATGACTATTTACAGTACTGTATTGTTACTTTCATATTTGTGGGATAGCAGTTCCCGAAATTTGTCAAACTATTTAACTTTATTATGTTTTCAGAAAAACTAATTGGGTGATGTTTGGATAAGTTACTTTTCAGAAAAATGAATTAGGTGATGATGGAAAATTGTAATATGATTTTTAATTATGTTAAATTGTACTAGGGCATGAGAATGCATGTGTTATTTAAGTTGCTTCGGCTATGATGAATTTATGTGGTTACTGATCTTGTAATTGAGTGTGCAGGGACTACTAATCAAACCACAGATTTCGGAGATCATTCCACACCTTGTTATTTGTTATTCCCTGTTAAGCCGATCTGGTTCCACGAGGAACCAAGATCTCTTTGTGTTTGATGTCATGATGTACTGTGGTCTTTCGTATGGTCGAGTGGGTTAGGTTACCCTCATGTAACATTATTTTTTTTATAAGTAAGTGTTGTAAAGAGATTGAATTTGAAATTTCTATTTTTTTATTTAAATTATGAGGCCCTTTTTCTTGTGCTTTACCTTGACCTGGGGTGTCTTGTATGGGTTAAAATTGACCCTGGGTTCTACCCCATGGGTCCAGGGGCCCATTTGACATAGGTAACCCTTGAGTAACCTCCATCTAGTCAACTTAACCTTCCCCTGAAGTTAAGTGGCGAAAATTGGAGGTAGGAGGGGACATGATGGGTTGTACCAACACTCAACCCATCCCCTCTACTTTTCCCTAGATAAGAGATGCCATCCATTAGTGAAAGTCACCTCTTCTTTAGTAAGATTCCCCCATGTACTATGGGGACACCCATGTGAAGAAAGGAGAAAGAGGCATGGGTCACCTGTCTTGTTCCCATTTAACTCTTTTTTTCATTTCTCCCATGAGAAAGTGGAGTCACATGAGAGGAATAAGGAGTACCCTTGGGAATGGAGAGTGACATAAGCCACCTGGACAGAATAGTGGTTTTTGGGAAGGGTGAGGAGGTGACAAGTGTCACTTCCCCATTTCTCAAAATTAGAAGGAAAGAGAATTTTGGGTTATTTATTTTCAAATTTTGGGATGAGAGGGAGTTAGTTGAATTTTGGGGGAAAAACTTTGATTTTGGCCTTACCAAAAATAGAGAAGTTAGTTTGGAAGATAGAGAAGGGAGAGGGAGTTGGTGGCTAAGGTTGGAAGTGAACTCTGTGGACTCTGCAACAACTTCATTCCAGGAGGGCTTTGCAAGGTTGGTCTAAATTTTACCTTTGTTTTGGTAGAACTGAAATGTGCATGAAATGTGTGTGAAATATGTGTTAAATTTGTTTTCTGTGGGGTTCTTGTCGGGTTGTTTGACAGAGCGTCTCCCACTTGGGAGAAATGCTCATCAAGTTTGGGGTAGGGGAGGAGAGATCCTCCTCGGGTGCATACTTGTTTCCATCCTTTGGGATGTTGAAAGCCTTGAGGGCATGTATCTGTGACTGTATTTTTGACTTGAGAGTCATATATAGATTTCTTACAAATTGTGATCACACTTGGTTGAGACCAAGAGAAATTTATATTAGTTCATTTATCTGTCAGGGTGACACTCTGGAGTCGAGTGTGTCCACTCTCCTGCCCCTTATGAAACTCACTGTAGTTGAGTTTCCGTATTGTGTAAAATACCCACGGGTGTATGTGTGCTTTGGGATTGTTGTTGTTTCTGTTGTGAAGTGGAGTGTTTGAGTACCCAGGTGTGAGTATGGTCTCCCTAGCTCGGGGGTGACCCTCTTGCGGGTCTACGGTAGGGAGGAGAGCTAGACGAGTGGTCTTTTCTTCTTGTTTGTCTTTGATACGCAGGTTTTTCTCTTGGAGCTTCTGGTTGGCTATTTATGAAGAAACAGTTCATCTTCTTGTCATGAGAATTAGGCCTGGTTCATTTCATAGAGATGAAGAGAGAACACCTCTCTTGTTATTGTTGTAAACTAATGATATTCTGGGAGTGAAGAAAATCACCTCCCTGATCTTGTTATTATTGGACTTTTATTGGTTGTCATAAGTTTTCAGTGGTATACTGTTTGGGAGGAGAAAGTTCATATCTGGGAAGTTGGTATTCATGATTGAGAAGCTGTAATATGAATGTACTTAAATTTTAAGTTGATGTTTACAAACTTTGTTCAATAGCAATTTTTTGTGTTTCAAGTATTACTGAAAGGAACAAGTTCATTTTTGCAATTTAATCTGAGTTGTTTACATTTGAAAGTTTGGAATTGCTTCACTGAAATGCTAATTTTCTTTATAGTTCAATGTTAAAATGGAAAAGACAGTTTTAAATATTGGAGTTATTCTCATGGAATCTGATAATTTAGAGGAAATCTAGCATGTAAATATATAATCTGTTTGTAATTTTACGAAGTCTTAAATGTTTATGAAAATGGAAAATTATACTTATAATAAGGGGATAGCTAGTTACCATTTCTATCAATTAAGTAAAATTGGGATATATATATATATATATATATATATATAATTGTTATGACAATTTCTTATAACAGGTTGATTTGGAGAAAATGCATAAAGTAGTGAAATTGAGAAATTTAGGAATAGTTAAGCATATATAAGAATATTTTTATATATAAATAAATTTAAATATATGTATATTTATAGATATATATATATATATTTCATATTTTGAGTAATTATCATTTTCTAGAATAATAGAGAAATTGAAAGTAAATTATCATTTTTATGAGATTGACTGATAAATATCAATATAAAAATAGATATATATATATGTATATATATATATATATATATGAAATATATATATATATATATATATATATATATATATATCTCTAATTATATAATCATTGATAAATATAAATATATATATATATATATATATATTTATATATGAATATATATATATATATATAAATATATATTTTATTGTTGAGAGAAATCAACGAATAGCACATATGAATGGCGGTCCAAATTTAAGCCGCGGATAGAAAAAAAAAAACACAGTCGCTATTTACAATGGGCGGTGGGGAGAAAACCCCACCGCAGGTTTTTTGTTACATTTGGAGGTGTGGAGTGGGGCGGAGCCCCACCCACACCCCACGTCGTGGGAATGTGGGTGGGGCTCCGCCCCACTCCACATCTCCCCCCCCAATCCCTTATACCTCCCGCGGCCTGCACAGGCCCGCCGCTCTGCGGCCACCCCGACCCTGCTTCTCTGTCACAGCGGCCACCGCCGCCCATGGCCGCCGTCGGCTGTGTCATCTAATGCAATAAAATGTTAGGGCTTGGGCCCTAACATATGATTGGTTTATTTAAATATAAATACAGTTTTTATATAACTCTATATATAGGCATATATATATTCTATATATGTCTATGTATATAGCTATATATATAATATAATAATGATTATATATCTATCTATATCTATATATTTATATAGATATATAAATTGTGGTAAACCAATTTCGTCCTATGCATAGACATTAAAATAAATATATTATATATATATATCATATCGATAGGAGTAAATCTATGAACCATTTTGTTGGACCCTCGTTTAAAATCGTTATAAACTATGTCTCATGGATATAGAGAAAAAAAAAATATATAACAATTATATTCTCACAGTAGATGTTATTAAGTGTTGAACACAACAACCAAAGAAGATATATTACCATGAACAGAGTTTTATAAAGTGGTGAACCACCTACATCTATTGACAACGTCATACGAGTCACAATCAGTGTATGAATCGTAATTAAGAGTAACAGTAACAACAGTAATTCTAAACAAGAGGAAATAAAATTATAATGTAAAAGAGAGTTTAGGAATATTTAGTGATACTCTGGAAAGAGTTTCTCGGAAGTTTCAACTATTAATGTACTAATAATCACCCGGAAAATGAAGAGGAAAATTACACAACTCCTTGCTCAAAAGAACACTGGAAATAAACTTAAGAAGCCACCACTGACAATCCATGTGGCCATATTAATCTCAACTGTAGCAAACGATCTCATATGTAAACCTGTAAGAGGTTCCGAAGAAGAAAAAAACTAAACATTGGAAAACACAGAGGAGAAAATGCGCGACATTTCTCACACGGGATAAGAGAACTAAGTTGACGGACCCTTCTGCCAAATTTACTTAGGAACAAGTTGACTAAGTATATACGAAGAGGAGGAACCTAGATCGGGGAAGATTAGGAGACCGAGTCCAGCGAAATAGTAAACCAGCCTTTGTGACCTAGATCATCCTGAAATTAGGTTTAATATCAACAATAGCTGCAGTAATAACCCTGATTGACGTAAATCATGAAGAAAGGTCAGGATGCACATAAAGAAAGCATAGAAAATGAAAGAGAGAGAGAGACCAAAATATAAACACACTAAATGAACTAAGAAATAGTTAAGGTAAGGGCGATAAAGATATAATCAAAATTAAGAACTTCCGAAAAGGGAAGAGAGGGCAACCAAACCGCCTTGTTGAAAATGCTAAGTCATAGGAGAAGTATGTTTCAGGAAACAAGAGAGGAGACAGACAACCGTGCCTGGCTGAAAAATGACTAAATAGGGAGATCACTAGCCGGTTTATCGGAACAAGGCATCGTGGGAAGTGGATCCTCTATCAGCGAACCACGTGCGTAAATGAGTGCAGCGTAATTCCCACTAACGCCGTAAGGCATTATGCTACCGAACATTGCCGAGGGTTCGATTTAAGAACTTTGGTAATCTCACTCTTGCAATGACGTTAGCAGCGTTGTATAGACCCTCTTGTGGATCTATATGCTTCTGGATGCACGTAATTGTACTTGTATTCCGCCGAAGAGTGTAACGTTTCGCCATGAGAGAACACCGTTGAGCATGTGTACGCATGCGAAGGGGTTTTTTAGGACAGTGTGAGAAAAGTTTTTCATATCTCGTGTCATAACCACATGACAGATGTGGCTATGACACGTGCGATGTGTGTTGTGACCACATGGAAAATGTGGGCATGACAGAACCCTTAACCTGTCAACCATGTGTTTGCTTAGTCGCTACCTAGATTTTTCCACCCCCGCCAACCCCATCCATCCTCAGACTACCCAATCCTGGCTAAGTTGCGCTACCAAATTCTTTGGAGATTAAGGACTTCAGGATCTCCAGCTCCAAGGGATCAGACTGCTATAAAACCCATTCCTATTTCATCTGATCGATCACTAGGTTAGCTAGATAGTCATCCACTCTGTTGCCTTCCCTATAGCAATGGGAAATGTGATAAGAGTTGAAATACTCCAATATTTTCTATGCCTACTCTAGAAAATAACTAATAAACCAATTCTCCACCTTCCTATTCTTCAGGGCTGTGATAATGATCATGGAATCCCCTTTAATCCCAATGTGTTTATAGCCATCATCCAAAGCTAGTTGAAGCCCCTATACTAGAGCCAATACCTCCACTAAATTATTAGTTCCTTCTATCAATTTAGCCGCCTTGTCTACTAACAATTTTCCTTCCTCATTCCTAATGATGCATCCAATGCTTGAAAGCCAAAGATTGCCCTGACAAGAACTATAAAAATTAATTTTGACATAGGGTTGTGTTGGTAGATGCCACTTAATTCAAGTCCTATCAATTCTCCTTGTAGTATCTTGTGAAGATGATCCACTAGTCCTCCCATCCAAAAATTTCTAGCTCTTGACCATAAGACCATCCCAATTCGTCCACTTTACATCCTTGACTTGTGACCTTCTAAGCTTATCATTGATTTACTTTGAGATGAAGATCTCTAAGTCAACACATAACTCATCAGCTGACTTTACCTTGTTTCTAAAAATCCTACGATTCCTCTCTTTCCAAATTGTCTAGATCATCAAGGAAGGACTGATGATCAATAAGTTCTGAAAGGTTGCATCTTGGTTCATCAGGAGCCAGCCTTTAAACCACTAAATCAAGGTATTTGGGAGAGGTGTCATCCAATTCAGTTGTCTCATAAGTCATTTCTAGTAGTTATGGCTACATCCACATGTAACAAATAGATGGTCTGTAGTTTCATTAGTCTCTTGACATAGACACAATTAAAGGTGGTTCCCAATGTCAACATTTCATTCCTGTCTCCTGTGAGAATCTTTCTCTAGAGAGCTAACCATGTGAACATGCCGGCTTTGGGTAGGATTGGATATTCCCAACACAAGTGCGTGGGCCAATCTACCTTATTTATAGAAGAAAGAGACCTATATCCAAAGGAATATTTATACCTTCCTGAGCCATCCACTTTCCAGACCAACTCATCATCCTTGGGATTGAAGAAAACTACTCATTTGTCTAAAATACTCTTCACAAAAATATTCTGATTGGTTGGAAAGTTACACTTATCGAAGCTTTTCCAAACAGCTCTTGGGGGACAGCTGGTTCTATGCATGACGAAGTAGTTCTCAAGATTAATACCACAAAAGTTTTTAAGGTAAGTTTAGTCTCCTTCAGAACCCCCGTAGAGGCCAACTTCGGCCACCCATTCCAAGAGTCTATTGCAAGTATTTGCCTAATCGGTGTTGTCATTGATGTCAACATATATGTATTGTCATTTGTGTCAACTATGCCCTTATTTTGTTACTTGCTTGTAGATGTTGAGGATATTGAGAAAATTAGCTCATCCAGTAAAAAATAGTGAGTTGCAATGGAAACAGTGCATTACATATAGAAGAATAGCCCAGAAGAATGCTCCACATTTCCTATACAATGAATATCTTTTCCTACAGATTGGAAGTGATTTAGAATCCTGAAGATATTATATTACAAGTTTGAGACTCTGGAATGAAGATTTGAGTAAGTTATGTTCACCAGTGCGAAACCTACTTTTCATGTATGTTTAGTGGTGACAGGGAGAAAGTGTTATGCTCTGCATTCCTCTGCATTGAAGTATTTTGGTCTATGGTTTTGAAATCAAGTTTGTGATGATGTTAAGTGCCTTCAATTGCAATGGTTCATGATTTGGTGGTCTACAAGCTATCTTTTACTTATGACAGTGGCTGACAATGTTGTTCTTGTGCTCCATTTGAAGAATCTTATTGACAGAGTGGTTAGAGGTTGTGTTGTTGTTTTTGGTGATTACAATGTTCTTTTGGATGTCTCCTAATCATGTTCCTACCTTTAGATTGGTCTACAAAGAGAAAATTAGATTGATAATGAAGAATGTTCTTAGGAGACCTAGTACTCTCATTAGTCTTGGTTGACCTGGCTGAATTCATTATTTGCAGATATGCACCGAAGATTGTAGAAGCATGTCATGGCATGGAGGATTGTGTTTGAGTCCCAGCTAAGGCGTGCTATGATCCACATACATCTTTACATCTTTTCCTTAGCTAATTTGTATTATGTCTAGACCTATTTCATGTATGTTTGTAATGCTGACCTTGGAGATTGATCCAATGGTTGATGAATGTAATGCCGACATTGATGTACATTCCAAGGTTGATGAATTGTATAAAAGCATGTAATATAGTTACAAAAGAGCGTGTGTGTTGTGAATATAAAGAGATAAGTGCGAAGGTGTGAAAGAGAAGAGCAAAGGAGTCATATTGTGCTTCAATAGACTTGAACCCTAGCATGTAGTAGATGCTATTCAATCAGTTCACCATTTTGGTAGTGAGCCACCCCTCATCAGTGAGCCACCCTTACGCAGTGAGCCATTCTTTGTTGTGAGCATTTTGGGTAGTGATCCCTGTAAGTAGTGAGCCTTTGTTTTTTGGTATTGCTATAACTTATATGTTCTTGTGGGCTAACAACCACCATGGTTTTTCCCTTTTAGGATTTTCCACATAAAAATCTTGTGTCTACTATGTTGGATGTGTGATTGTAATTAAGTTAATGGTTTCATGCTTTCATGGTTATACATCATTATGAATAATAAAGTAGTTGATGATTTGATATGCATGTGAAGTAAAGTTTTTGTGACAACTCATTCACCCCCCATCTCTAAGTTGTCTAGTGTATTTCAACAATTGGTATCAGAGCGGGTTCCTCAGAAGAAAGACTAACAACTTGAGGAAGATCTAGGATGTCTTATAAGAAGGAAGCTCCACAATTTGATGGGAGAAATTATGCTCTTTGGAAGGTATGAATGAAAATCCATCTCCTTTGTCTTGGTTATAAAGTATGGAAGGCTACAGAATCAGAATATACCATACCTCAAAATGGTTTGATGACTGAAGATGAAATCAAAGAATATGAGTTGAACATAAGAGCCATGGATGCCTTGTTAAGTGCTTGGACTGACACTGAGTTGATAAAAGTCATGGACCTAGAAACTGCTAATGAGGTTTGGGAGAAGTTGAAGAATATGTATGAAGGATATGATTCTGTAAAGGAAGCTAAAATTTAGGGCCTAAAAGCTAAATATGAAATCTTGAAGATGAATGAAGATGAAAACATTATAACCTTCATGCAAAGGGTTAATGAACTTGTCAATGGAATAAAAGGAATGGGAGGAACCATTGGTGCTAACGAAGTTGTGATGAAAATTCTTAGATCACTACCAAAGTCCTATAGCCACAAGGTAGCTGCTATTGAAGAATTTATGACTGTGAAAACTATTGACAAAGACCAGTTACTTGGAAATATTACAACCTTTGAGATGAGAGAATTTGGTGATGCCCTACTAAAAGTTGAATCATCTTTTAAAGCCAGTACTTCAGAAAAGATTTCCAAAGCTGAGAAATACAAGGTGGATGATGACTTTGATAAAATTGAAGCTAACTTTGTTGACAGGTTGCAAAGAGGCTCCAACAAGTTCAAAGGTAAATTACCTTTCAAGTGTTTCTCTTGTGGTAAAGTAGGTCATTATGCTTCCAGATGTCCTGAATGAATTGAAAGAAATAAGAAAAGATATCAAAGTAGGCCTAGAGTTCCAAAGAAATGCTACTATATCAGAGATTTTGATGATGAAGGTATCACTGATGATGAATCTCATGATGCTAGTACTAGTGCAAATGAATGTCTGTTTATTGCTATTAAAGAAGATCCTATGTCTACTAAATCTACTAGCTATGTGAAGGAAGAAAAACCAGTGGAAGAAAGTACTTTGGCTATTCAAGTTGAGAAAGATAAAGATGAATAGATTATTGATAGTGGATGCTCACATCACATGACCGGTGACAAAAGTAAGTTTGTAAGTTTGGAAAAGTATGATGGAGGACTGGTTAGGTTTGGAGATAATGCAGCCGGTAAGATTTGTGGAAAAGGATATATTTCATTTGATGGAAAGCATAATATTGATAATGTCCTATATGTGAAGGGTTTGAAGCATAATCTTTTGAGTGTTGGTCAGATGTGTGACAAAGGATATGATCTAAGATTCAAAGATAATGGATGCAAAATCATGGAAAGCTCCAGAACTATGATTACTACCAGTAAGAAGACAAAAGATAACATCTATCAATTAAGAGGAACTAAATTAATGATTACTATTTATTGGACCAGGTAGATGAGAGTTGGTTGTGGCATAGAAGGATGTGTCATATAAAATTTGATAATTTGATAAAGATAAGATCAGGTCAGACTGTGAGAGATTTACCAAAACTTGTGAAACCCTCCAATACAATTTGTAAGGAATGTCAATTAGGGAAGAAGACAAGAACAAGCTTCAAGAACAAAGAGAAATTTTCTACTGGTCTGTTGGATCTAGTGCATACAGATCTCTATGTTCCTACAAGAGTAAGAAGTCGACAAGGTGACATGTACTTCATGTTGCTTATTGATGATTATTCTAGAATGACTTGGGTTACTTTTCTCAGAGACAAATCAGAAGTCCTAGAGAAGTTCAAATCTTTCAAGGCAATGGTTGAGAATGAAATAGAGTTGAAGATCAAATGCTTAAGGTCTGATAGAGGAGGTGAGTTCACATCAAATGAATTCAACATTTTCTATGAAGAGCATGGGATAAAGAGATAGATGTCTACACCTAGAACTCCTCAGTAGAATGGAGTTGTGGAAAGGAAAAATAGGACTATTCAGGAGGATGCTAGGACAATGATGAAGGAAGTAGATCTACCAAAAGTCTTTTGGAAAGAGGCTATTCATACTATTGTCTACATTCAAAATAGAGTTCAAGTGAAAGGTAATGGTACTTAAACTCCCTATGAATTGTGGTATGGAAGAATTCCTACAATAACATATTTCAAAATCTTTGGAAGCAAATGTTATATCAGGAGAGATGAAGACCTAGGAAAGTTTGATACAAGGTGTGATGAAGGAATCTTCCTTGGATACTCTACCAAGAGTAAGGCCTACCGGTGCTACAACAAAAGGCTCAAAAAGATTGTTGAGAGTGCAAATGTGAAGGTGGATGAAGGCAAGCAAAGAATATCAAACCTGAGTTGCTATGAACCAGATGAACCTGTGACTATAATGAATGAAGAAAAAGATGAGCAAGAAGATAGTCAAGATGAAGAAGAGGCTCCCCAAAATGTTGTCAAGACTCCTAGGTATGTAAGGATCAATCATTCTAAAGATCAAATTATAGGTGACAAAAATAAAGGTGTGCTGACAAGGAAAAGAGATGCAGAAGAACAAGTGAAATATTGTTTGCTTTCAAAGGTTGAACCTATTGGGAATTAAGGTGTCTCAACCTTGGTAATTGCTTGTATTATTTCATTGTATTTATTTATTTATTGCCTATTGTATAATTTGGATGCAAGTCCTATGTTGTCATATTGTGGGAGTTGGTACGGTTATGTGTCATCCTACATGGCATATGACCACATGTAAATTTGTCCTCACATGAGGAGATAGGCATCCCACTTAGTGGTAGGAATATTTTTCCATGTGTCAATATCTTGGAATGTGTGTAAGGGAATATTGACTGAAATGATCATGACAAATTCCTATGACAAAGTTATGACATGTAAGAGTCAGAAATAGAAGATCCTATGACAGGTATGGACATGTGTTGAGAAACATCTTTGAAAAAGGCATCATTGGGTGCCCCAAGGTGGACTATGAAATATTGTAAGAGAATATGTTATTTATAGCCTATGTATGACAGATTCTCTTACAGCTGTAAGTTATGACAACTATGACAGATTCTATGATGGTTGTAAGAGTTGTAAGAGCATCTGTCATAGCCCATTTTAGAAATAGGCAACCTCCTTGGGATGGGGTGACTTGAGAAGTGTCAAGGACATCCTACAGTATTGGACAAGTGTCCATAGGCATGGGTTTTGGGCCATAAGGCCATGTTGGACTCCCCTCTCAATGTGGAGCCATTTTTGCCTTATACTTTATAAACAAATGCTTTGGAGAGGTGATGCATTATGTGATTGATAGGTACTATTATGCTACCGGATCATCTCCAGATATGAGTGTTGAAGACTCCTGCAAGAGCATTGGCTCTGTGACTCTACTGTAACCTTCACTATTTAGAGAATACATTTGAGCTATGTTTTGGAGTGTGGGGTTTTTCACCTGATAAGGGTTCACCCCACGTATATCTTGTGTCTCTCTTCTTCTGTCTTACATTCTTGTGTATGTGTTTGCTGTAATATCTCTGTTAGTGGGTTAACATAATCTATAATTGTAAAGATAAAATTGAATTTGCACTTTCCTCCCCTCATTAGATTAGTGTAGGAAGTGATTTCTGCACACCTAGCTTCCTTTTAGTTGGTATCAGAGCCTGGCCAGTTTTGGTTCTAGCTACTAGGTAGGGATTTTTTGAGCTAATTTTAGGTTTAGTGGGAGTTTGTGTAGAGTATTCTGTATCTTGTTGTAGGAAGGAGATGGCAACCACATTTGGAAGATTAGAGGTGGAGAAATTTAATGGCACTAATTTCAAGTTGTGGAAACTCAAGATGGAAGACCTGCTTGTTGATCGTGACCTATGGGAAACTGTATCCAGTGTAAAACCTATAGCAATGTCACAAGTTGATTGGGACCTCAAAGATCGAAAGGCTAAGGGTCTCATAAGAATCTGTCTAGCTAACTCTATCCTGTTGAATGTCCATGAGGAGAAGAGCACGAAAGACCTTTGGAAGAAGCTGGGTGATGTTTATCAGTCTAAGTCCTTGGTGAACAAGCTCTTTCTAAAAAAGAAATCATTTGCTTTGAAGATGGAAGATAGAGGATCTGTTGTGGACCATATGAATGCTTTCAACATGATCGTTGCACAGTTGACATCTATGGGTGTGAAAATGGAGGAGAAGGATCGGTGTATGACCCTGCTTTGATCTTTGCCAGATTCGTGGGATCATCTTGTCATGGCTATTGAAAGTACCACTACCACCTTCAAGATGGCAGATGTGGTGTCTTCATTGTTATCTGAAGAGATGCAGAGAAAGTCTTTTGACGCAGCCAAAGAGGCTCTTGCAGTTCATGGAAGACCCAAAGAGAAAGGGAAGAAGAAGGACAAGAAAGGTGAAAAGGGCAGCTCCAAATTCCATGGGAGATCCAAATCTCCTGGAAAGTCCAAGGTTCTTTGTTGGAACTATGGGAAAATTGAGCATTTCTAAAAGGAATGCAAAGAGGAGAAGAAAAAGAAGTAGAAGAATGCTCCTGATTCAGATTCTGACAAGTCATAAGATGATGGTGATGCCTTCATTACAGCCCTGGCCACCCATGCATCTGATGATGTGTGGTTGATTGACTCTGGTGCATCATTCCACATGACCTCGCATCAAGACTAGTTTATGAAATATGAAGAGTTCAATTATGGAAGGGTATACCTGGGGGACAATTTTCATCTGAAGATTGTTGGTTGTGGAAGAGTTTCAATCCAATTCCCTAATGGACGAGTGAAGGGGATCACTGGGGTTATGCACATCCTAGGCCTAGCATGGAACCTACTTTCTATAAGTATGTTGAATGATGTAGGTGTGTAGGTTGTCTTTTTGAAGGATGGATGCAAGATGACTAGAGGATCTATGGTGCTTCCAAAGGGTACTCAGAGAGGTACTCTATTTCAGCTGAAGGCATGCACTTCATAGTGTAATAGTTCTTTTGACTCAAAGAAAAGAGATGCAATCACTTCATCCCCACCATCTGAACGAGCAGTAAAGAAATTTGTTGTAACTAGTTCTGATGGTAGTGCACATGTTTTGGAAGTTAAACTTCCTATTGAAAAGATGATATTATGGCATTTGAGATATGGCCACATTGGTGAGAAGGGTCTTAGAACCCTAAAAAATAAAAACCTCATTGAGGGGTTAAATGATTATAATCACAAGTTCAACTTTTACGAACATTGTGTATATGGAAAGCAAAACCGTGTTCAATTTTACTCTAGTTCTCACAAGTCTTCTAGTGTATTGGATCTTATTCATTCTGATGTGTTTGGTCCTATTAATGTTCCATCGATTTCCAAATCTATATATTTTGTATCTTTTTTAGATGATTATAGTAGGACATGGGTTTATTTTATCAGAAGCAAGATTGAAGTCTTTAGTCGGTTTAAAGAGTTTAAAGACTTTGTTGAAAATCAAACTAGTAAAAAGATTAAGTGTTTGAGAACTGACAATGGTGGTGAGTTTTGTTTAGCAGAGTTTGATAAGTTCTGTAAAGAGCAAGGGATTGAAAGACACAAGACAACTCCATTTACCCTGCAGCAAAATAGAGTTGCAAAGAGGATGAACAAGACATTGATGGAGAAGGCTAGGAGTATGCTTAGTGGAGCAAGCCTCAAACAAAAGTTTTGGGATGAAGCTGTAGCCACTGCTTGCTATCTAGTAAATAGAACTTCTACATCAGCTATTGTTGGTAAGACACCTATGGAGGTATGGTCTGGTAAGAAGCCTTTAGTTAGACATCTTTGTGTTCTTGGTTGTGAGGCATATGCACATGTGCCTAGGGAGAAATGATCTAAATTGGAAAACAAGGCCATTAAATGTATTTTCATTGGCTATGGTGTCAGTGTGAAAGCATACAAGCTTTGTGATCGTGTGGCTAAAAAAGTGTTGTATAGCAGAAGTGTTATCTTCAGAGAGCTAACACCTTCTTTCATTGTTCTATAGCCAGAATAGATAGAAAAGAACAAGGATGCAGTTTAGTTTCCTTCTACCCATGAGAAGACTAAACATCTAGACCCTGTGAGACGTGATGATGAGGAGACTCTAGCAGCTCTGAAAGCTCAGAAGAACAAGTAGAACCTCAACCTCAGTCATTGAGGAGGTCTACAAGAATGAGAAAGCAACTTGATAGGTTTGGTTATTCATTACTTGATTCTAGTTGTCCTTTTACTTTACTTACTAACATTGATGAGCCTAAAACTATGAAAGAGGTTATGAGCATTAAAGATGTAGGTTCCTGGAAGGAGGCCATGGAAGATGAGATGGCTTCTTTAGAAAAGAATAAAACGTGGGACTTGGTGCCTTTGCCTGAAGGACGGAAACCCGTTCAATGTAAATGGGTGTTCAAGAAGAAATTTGGTGCAGATGGCAGTGTTGAAAAGTACAAGGCTAGATTGGTTACGAAGGGGTACTCACAAGTGGAGGGAATTGATTATGGTTAAATTTTCTCTCCTGTTGCAAAGTTGACATCCATTCAATTACTGTTATCTCTTGCAACTGCTTATGATTTGGAGGTAGAATAGATGGATGTGAAGACAACATTCCTTCATGGTGATTTGGAGGAAGAGATTTACATGTCACAGCCAGAGCATTACATAGAGAAAGGTAAAGAAAATTTGGTTTGCAAGTTAAATAAGTCTTTGTATTGTTTGAAGCAGTCTCCTAGGATGTGGTACTTGAAGTTTGATGCCTTTGTGTTGTCGATTGGATATCTGAGATCAAAATTAGATCATTGTGTGTATTACAAATTTAACAATGATCACATTCTCATTATTGCATTGTATGTTGACGATATGTTGTTGATTGGGAATGGTAAGAATATGATTTTTTATTTGAAGTCTCAGTTGTCAGTATAGTTTGAGATGAAAAATCCTGGGGTAGCCAGTTACATTCTGGGAATGGAAATTAGAAGAGACAGAGCTAACAAAAAACTTTGGTTAAGCTAGAGTAAGTATGTGAAGACCATGTTGGATAGGTTCAACATGGCAGATTGTAGACCATTGTGTATTCCTGTTTCATTGGAGACAAAGTTGTCTGTTAATGATTGTCCAATATCTCCTAGTGAGGTGGAGGACATGAGCAGAGTACCTTATGCTAGTGTTGTTGGTAGTTTGATGTATGCTATGGTCTACACAAGACCAGACATTTCCCAAGTAGTAGGAGTCCTTAGTTGATTTATGGCTAATCCTAGACGGGTACATTGCGATGCAGTTAAGTGAATGTTCAGATATTTGAGGGGTACTTCTGAGTATTCCATATGCTATCATGGTAATGTTACAGGACCTTCGCATTTAGTTTGTATTCATGGATTTGTGGATTCTAATTGGGCAGGTGACATTGATAGCAAGAGATCCACCAGTGCCTATGTGTTCACTATGTTTGGTGGTGCAATTAGTTGGATGAGTAAGCGACAACTTGTGGTTGCTTTGTCCATGACAGAAGCTGAGTACATGGAAGCAACTCATGCTTGCAAGGAAGCCATTTGGCTTAAGAGATTGTGTTTAGATATTGGTGTTAATGCAGGACAAATCATGATTTGTTGTGACAATCAAAGTGTGATTTGCCTTGCGAAGAATCCAACTTTCCATGCTAGAACAAAGCATATTGATGTATAGTTTCACTTCATGTGAGACATGGTAGAGGATGGGAAGGTAAATTTGGAGAAGGTAGATACTTTGAAGAATGTTGCAGATGCATTGACAAAGCTAGTGGGCACAGAGAAGTTCAGATGATGTTCGAAGTCTATGGGCCTCTTGGCCTATAGCAGTTAAATCCTATTATTTCTATTGGCTCTTACAAGGTGTTTGACAAGTACGAGAATGTTGGGAATTAAGGTGTCTCAACCTTGGTAATTCCTTGTATTTATTTATTTATTGCCTATTGTATAATTTGGATGCGAGTCCTATGTTGTCATATTGTGGGAGTTGGCACAGTGATGTGTCATCCTACATGGGATATGACCACATGTAAACTTGTCCTCACATGAGGAGATAGGCATCCCACTTAGTGGTAGGAATATTTTTCCATGTGTCAGCATCTTGGAATGTGTGTAAGGGAATATTGACTGAAACGGTCATGACAGATTCCTATGACAAAGTTATGACATGTAAGAGTTGGAAATAGAAGATCCTATGATAGGTATGGACATGTGTCGAGAAGCATCTTTGAAAAAGTCATCTTTGGGCACCCCAAGTTGGACTATGACATGTTGTAAGAAAATATGCTATTTATAGCCTGTGTATGATAGATTCGCTTATAGTTGTAAGTTATGACAGATTCTATGACGGTTGTAAGAGTCGTAAGAGCATCTGTCATAGCCCATTTTGGAAATAGGTGACCTTCTTGGGATGGGGTGACTTGACAAGTGTCAAGGACATCCTACATTGTTGGACAAGTGTCCATAGGCATGGGTTTTGGGCCATGAGGCCATGTTGGATGCCCATCTCAATGTGGAGCTATTTTTACCTTGTATGTTCTTTATAAACAGGTGCTTTAGAGAGGTGATGCATTATGTGATTGACAGGTACTGTTATGCTACCAGATCATCTCCAAATACGAGTGTCAAAGACTCCTGCAAGAGCATTAGTTTTGTGACTATATTGTAACCTTCATTGTTTACAGAATAAATTTGAGCTGTGTTTTGGTGTGTGGAGTTTTTCACCTGATAAGGGTTTTCCCCATGTATATCTTATGTCTCTCTTCTTTTATCTTACAAGCTTGTGTATGTGTTTGCTGCAATATCTCTATTAGTGGGTTTACATAATCTGTAACTGTAAAGAAAAAATTGAATTTGCACTCTTCCCCTCATTAGATTAGTATAGGAAGTGATTTCTACACACCTAGCTTCCTTTCAGAACCAAAGACTGTGAATGCAACATGCAATGATGAAAGCTAGGTAAAATCAATTGAGGAAGAACTAATGCAGATAGAAAAGAATGATACTTGGGAATTAGTTCCTAGACTTGCTGAAAAAAATGTTATAGGAACCAAATGGGTTTTTAGAAATAAGCTAAATGAGGATGGAGAAGTTGTAAGGAATAGGGAAAGGCTTGTGTGCAAAGGATATTCTTAGATTGAAGGAATAGATTTTCAAGAGACTTTTACTCTAGTAGCTCAGATTAACGTAATTAGAATATTTCTAGCATTTGCAGCCCACAAATATTTCAAAGTGTATCAGATGGATGTGAAGTCTGCATTTTTGAATGGTGAGCTAGAAGAGGAAGTTTACATTTAGCAACCAGAAGGATTTAAGTTATTAGACCAAGGTGATTTTGTGTGCAAGTTGAAGAAAGCTTTGTATGGACTCAAGCAAGCTCCTAGAGCCTAGTATGCAAGGTTGGATAAGTACCTATTGCAGTTGGGGTTCAATAAAGGTACTACTAATAGCAATCTTTATTTCAAGATTAATGGTGATCAAATTTTGATTGTTGAAGTCTTTGTTGATGATATCATCTTTGGAGGCAATGAAGGTATGTGTATGAAATTTGTTGGTGAAATGCAAAAAGAGTTTGAGATGTCCATGTTTGGTGAAATGAATTTCTTTCTAGGTTTACAAATCAATCAATTAGATAAAGGAATCTTCATATCTTAGTCTAAGTATGTGTAAGAGTTGTTGAAGAAGTTTGGGATGGAAGACTCTATACTGGTCTGTACTCCCATGGTGACTAGCTGCAAGTTGAGTAAAACTGATGAATCACCTAAGGATGATTAGGAAAAATACAGATCCATGACTTGAGGATTGCTTTATCTAACTCAAACCAAACCTGATATTATGCATGCAGTTTATCTTTTTGCAAGGTTTCAAGTAGATCTAAGAGAATCATATGTGATGGCAGTTAAAAGAATCCTAAGGTATTTAAAAGGTACTCTAGGTCATGGCTTGTGGTACCCAAAGGACAATGATTTCACTCTCAGTGCTTATACGGATGCATATTGGGCTGGAGATGTTGATGATAGAAAGAGTACAAGTGGAGGTGCTTTCTTCTTAGATAATAGATTGGTTTCATGGCTAAGAAAGAAACAAGATTCAATCTCTTTATCAACTGCAGAAGCAGAGTATATTGTAGCAACATGTTTTTGCACTCAAGTATTATGGATGAAGCATACTTTGAATGATATAAGAGTGGTGTATGAAGATCCAATTACAATCTTTTGTGATAATACAAGTGCCATAAACATTTCAAAGAATCTAGTGATGTACTCAAGAACAAAGCACATATCAATAAGGTATCATTTTTTGAGAGAGAAGGTGAGAGAGAATGAAGTAAAGTTGGAATATGTGTCCACAAAGTATCAGATTGCCAAAATTTTACTAAGCCTCTGCCTAAAGATACCTTTGAGTATCTCAGAGAAAAGTTAGGGGTCATCACCCCTCCTACTATGAACTAAGATGCATAGGAGTGCATCAATCCAGTGGTGTGCAAAGTGTCATTCTTTGATCTTGATTGATGTCTTGAGGGCTACCTCTCACGGGGAGTAGCTAGATGTTTCTGATAAAGTAAGTGTTGATAACAAAGAAAGTTTAGTGGATTAGAGCACCAGCATGCAAGAAGGTGCCCTTTGCCATTAATGTCAAAGGGGGAGAGAAATCATATGAAAAAATCAGGGGGAGAAATAGTGCAGATGTGTAAAAAGAAAGGGGGAGCATCTTGTCTTGATGGTCGTTAAGTTTTTCACATCATATGTTGCCATCAATGACAAAGGGGGAGATTGTTCCAAGTATGTGCCTAATCAATGTTTTCATTGATGTCAAAATATATGTGTTGTCATTTGTGTCAACTGTGTGCTCATTTTGCTACTTGCTTGTAGATGTTGAAGATATTGAGAAAATTAGCTCATCCGATAAAAATAATGAGTTGCAGTGGAAACAAAATATTACATACAGAAGAACAATCCAGAAGAATGCTCTGCATATCCTGTATAATGAATATCTTTGCTCGCGGATTGAAAGTGATTTAGAATCCTCTCTAAAAATATTATATTACAAGTTTGAGCCTTTAGAATGAAGATTTGAGTAAGTTATGTTCACCCATGTGAAAACTACTTTTCCTGTATGTTTAGTGGTGACAGGGAGAAAGTGTTATGCTCTGCATTCCTTGCATTGAAGTACTTTGGTCTGTGGTACTTAAATCAAGTATGTGATGATATTAAATGCCTTCAACTGTAATGGTTCATGATTTAGTGGTCCACAAGCTATCTTTTACTTATGACAGTGGCTAACAGTGTTGTTCCTGTGCTCTGATTTAAAGAATCTTATTGACAAAGTGGCTAGAGATTGTGCAGTTGTTCTTGGTGATTACAATGTGCTTGTGGATGTCTCTTGATCATGTTCCTACCTTTGGATTGGTCCGCAAATAGAAAATTGGATCGAGAATGAAGAATGTTCTTAGCAAACCTAGTACTCTCATGAGTCTTGGTTGACTTGGTTGAATTCATTATTTACGGAGATGCATCGAAGATTGTAGAAGCATGTCATGGCATGGAGGATTGTTTTTGAGTCCTAGTTAAGACGTGGCATGATCCACATAAATCTTTACATCTTTTCCTTAGATAATTTGTATTAGGTCCAGACCTATTTCATGTATGTTTGTAATTCTGACCTTGGAGATTGATCCAATGGTTGATGAACATAATGCTGACCTTGATGTACATTCCAAGGTCGATGAATTGTATAAAAGCATGTAATGTAGTAGCGAAAGATTGTGTGTGTTGTGAATATGAAGAGATAAGTGCGAAGGTGTGAAAGAGTAGAGTAGAGGAGTCATATTGTGCTTAAATGGAACTAAACCATGGCATAGAGTAGATGCTATTCAATGATTTCACCATTTTGGTAGTGAGCCACCCCTCCACACTGAGCCACCTTAGGCAATGAGTCATTCTTTGCAGTGAGCATTTTGGGTAGTGAGCCTTGTAGGCAGTGAGCCTTTGTTTTTCTGTATTGCTATAACTTATATATTCTTGTGGGCTAACACCCACCATGGTTTCTGCCTTTTAGGGTTTTAGACATAAAAATCTGGTGTCTACTGTGTTTGATGCGTGATTGTAATTAAGTTAATGGTTTCATGCTTTCATGGTTAAATCTAATTATGAATAATAAAGTTGTTGATGTTATGATATGCATGTAAAACAAAGTTTTTGTGACAACTGATTCACTCCCCCTCTTAGTGGTCTGGTGTATTTTAATAGAGTCATCCCAGAACAACACCTTCCTGCCATTGAAAACCATCCAAGTGAGTGATGGGAGAATTACCTTTCTACACCTGATAAAAAAATTCCAGGTTGAAGAGTCCTTTGGAGGATTTGCAATAGTGAAAATTCTAGTAGGATCTGGGCTATCAAGATATTTCTTCCGTAGTAACTTCACCCATTTCATATGTGGGATTTTGTACATTTTCCAAGCCATCTTAGTGCCTAAGGCCAAATTCTGCAATTCCTAATCAAGTACGCTAGCTTCCCCCTAGTCTTTTGGTTTACACACCTTTTCCAAAGAAATCAAGTGAATTTTCCTTGAGTCGGTAGCTTCTTACCAGAGGAATTTTCTGCACAATTTACCTAGCTCTTCTAGAACACCTTTAGGAACCTGAAGAGTTCACATCATATAAGTGGGAATGGATGACAAAGCTGCCTTAACTAGAGTTATCCTACCCATGAGAGATAACCACCTCCCTTTCCATGCACTCACCTGATTGCTTAAATTCTTAATTATCCCATTCCATAGGGATTTCTTATGTCAGCCATTAAACAAAGGAATACCCAGATAGTTAGTTGGAGGAATTTCAACTTTGAAGCTAAAAAGGTTTGCAAGATTTTTCTGCCTATCCTCTCCAATGTTAAATCTAGAAAAAAATTCAACTTCTCATTTATTCTCTGGCTAGAGACCCCACAATAAGAGTTGAGAACCTCATTGATAGCTAAAGCTTCCTCCTGTTGGCTCTCCCAAAAGGAATGGTGTCATCTATTGTTATATGGAGCCTAATTAGACTCAGAGGTTAAATTTTCCCCACTTTTATCAGCGCGATTTCCCCCCAAATTCCTACGGGGTCAAGGGGCAACACCCCTTGCGGGGGTTTGGGGGCAGCGCCCCCGAAACCTCACACGATTTTTTATTATTTTATAAAGCACCGGGAGTTAATTTTTTCATTGATTGACATAAGAAAACCCTATTTTTGTAACCGACAAAAAGCTTGATAAAAAGTAGCTAAGGGTTAGGGTTTTTATATTGTATTGTAGCATTTTGCAGCAGTATTGAGTTGCAGGGTTGCTGATTGTAATCAGTTTGATTTACTAGATAATAATATTGGACTCTCTATTTGGTGGATGTAGCCTGAGTTTGGGTGAACCACGTTAAAACTTGTCTCTCGTTGTTATTATTTCTGTGTATTTCCATTTCTCTATTTAATCTTTATTTGCATTTAATTGATATCTTCTGCCGGCTAAACCTAACAAGTGGTATCAGAGCGGGTTGTGTTCGATTATCATCTGCAGGAAAGTCTCACGGTTGAGTGGGAGCAATGGCGGACGAGGGTAAAACGAAGGTTGATAAATTCAATGGGCAGAACTATCAATTTTGGAAGATGTAGATGGAGGATTACCTCTATCAAAAGGATTTATGGAGGTCGTTGGAAGGAGTAGCCAAGAAACCAGCAACAATGTCTGATGAGGATTGGAATCTTCTTGATAGAAAAGCACTGGGAACCATTTGGTTGTGCCTGGCACCGTCGGTGGCATTCAATATAACTGAAGCGAAGACAACAGATGGTCTGATGAAAGCTTTGGCAAAATTGTATGAAAAACCCTCAGCCTCAAATAAGGTATTTCTCATGAAGCAGTTGTTTAATTTGAAAATGGTTGAAGGTGGATCTGTGACAGGTCATTTAAATGAATTTAATACGATTATCAGTCAATTGACTTCTGCAAATGTAAAATTTGATGAAGTTAGAGCTCTCTTGATATTATGTTCATTGCCTGAAAGCTAGGATAGTTTGGTAATGGCGGTTAGTAACTCTGTTTCTGGTTCAAATACCCTAAAATTTGATGATGTTGTTGGTGTTATTCTGAGTGAGGAAATTCGTAAGAAAAGCTTAGGTGGATCCAAATCAGGAAGTGTTTTGAATGCAGAAAGCAGGGGCAGATCAAAGGAGAGAGGAAAAGGTTCTGGTGGTCATGGGAAGTCACGAGGAAAATCAAAGGACAAAAGATCCCAAACCAGAGGACAGAAGGATTGCTGGTATTGTGGAAAACCAGGTCATCTGAAGAAAGATTGCTGGTCTCGGAAGAACAAAGAAGGAGACAAACAAGAAGGCAATAAGGAAGCAAATGTGGTAAGTAATAAATCTGAAGATGACGCTTTGATTCTTTCCCTAGATAATGCTGATGATTCATGGGTTTTAGATTCAGGGGCCTCATTTCATGCTACGCCCCATAGAAGTTATTTTCTTGATTATGTCTAAGGGGATTTTGGGCTGGTTTATTTGGGAGATAACGAACCCTGTCAGATTGTTGGAAAGGGAAGAATCAAGATTAAGTTGCAGAATGGGAATCATTGGCTACTACAAGAGGTAAGGCATGTTCCAAGGCTCAGTAGGAATTTAATTTCAGCAGGGCAGCTAACTGAACAAGGTTGCACTGTTACATTTACTAATAAAAATTGGAAGGTTTCAAAAGGTGCCTTAGTAGTAGCAAAAGGTGTGAAAGTAGGAACCTTGTATCTTTGTACAGGTCATACTGTTCCTTCTACTTTAGCTGTTACAGAGAAAAAATAAACAGGTTCAGGAACAGTTGTTACAGGTTTGCAGGAAGAGACTGGAAAAGTTGCTGCAGGTTCTGAGACAACACTGTGACATAACAGACTTGGGCATATGAGTGAAAAAGGTATGAAGGTACTTCATTCTAAGAAAGTTTTACCAGGTCTGAAATGTATTAATATGGATTTCTGTGAAAGTTGTGTGTATGGAAAATAAAAGAGAGTCAGTTTTCTCAAGGATGGGAAGCAAAAGAAAAATGAAAAGTTGGAGCTTGTGCATACAGATGTATGGGGACTAGCTCAGGTATCTTCTCTCGGTGGCTCTCGGTATTATGTTACATTCATAGATGATGCAACTAGGAAGGTCAGGATTTATTTTCTTAGACAGAAATCTGATGTATTTGAAACATTTAAGAAATGGAGAATCTTGGTTGAGAATGAGATGGGTAAAAGATTAAAATGTCTCAGATCTGATAATGGCGGTGAGTATTGTAGCAAAGAATTTGAAGATTATTGTTCCTTTAATGGAATTCGTAGGCAGAAAATGGTTCCAGGGACTCCATAGGAAAATGGAGTGGTTGAACACATGAATAGGACAATAATGGATTGTGCAAGGACCATGAGATTGCATGCTAGACTGCCTTTAAACATGTGGGCAGAGGCTGTCAACACTGTTGTATATTTAATTAACAGAGGTCCTTCAGTTCCTTTGGGCTGTGGTATTCCAGAGGAAGCATGGACAGGGAAGCAGGTGAGTTATTCTTTTTTGAAAACCTTCGGCTGTGAAGCATTTGCACATATAGATTCTGAAAATAGAACCAAGCTAGATACGAAATCAAAAAAATGTACCTTCGTTGGATATGGCATTGATGAATTTGGTTATAGGCTTTGGGATTTTAAAAATCAAAAAATTGTGAGAAGCAGGGATGTTATATTCAATGAGAAGGTGTTGTACAAAGATCAGTTGTAGCAGCATGAGAAGAAAGAAAAGGATTATGTGGTGCTGGATGATACTCCAAATAGTGATGTTCCAGTGGTTCCTCATGCTCCGCAACAGCAACCAGAAATACCACAAACTCCAGTGAATGTTAGACGGTCCACAAGGATAAGTAGACCTCCTGAAAGGTTTTCTCCCTCTTTGTATTCTATTTTGTTAACAGATGCTGGTGAACTAGAAGGGTATGATGAAGCTATGCAGGTGGATACACAGGTTCAGTGGGAGCTTGCAATGAAAGAAGAAATGGACTCCTTGCTGAAAAATCAGATTTGGGAATTATGTAAGTTACCTGTAGGTAAAAAGGCTTTACCAAATAAATGGGTTTACAGGCTAAAAGAGGAAGATGGAGGTACGAAAAGATTTAAGGCCAGGTTAGTTGTAAAAGGCTTTGCACAGATAAAGGGCATTGATTTTGATGAGATATTCTCTCCGGTTGTCAAGATGACTTCTATTCGTATTGTTTTAAGTATTGTGGCTGCTGAAGATTTACATTTAGAACAACTAGATGTTAAAACTGCCTTTCTCCATGGTGATTTGGAGGAGGAGATCTATATGGAACAGCCCCAAGGATTTGAGGTCAAAGGTAAGGAGAAACTAGTGTGCAGATTGAAGAAGAGTTTGTATGGCCTGAAACAAGCACCTCGGCAATGGTATTTGAAATTTGACAGTTTTATGGCTGAGCAAGGCTATAACAGGTGTAATTCTGACCATTGTGTTTATTTTAAGAGGTTAGCTAATGACAGCTACATTATTTTATGTTTATATGTTGATGACATGCTTGTAGCTGGGTCTAACATGGATCACATAAGAGAGTTAAAACAGCAGTTGGCACAGTCATTTGATATGAAGGATTTGGGGGCAGCACAACAAATCCTTGGTATAAAAATTTGTAGAGATAGGTAGAACAAAAATTTAACTCTATCTTAGGTTGCTTATGTTGAAAAGGTGTTGCAGAGATTCCACATGGAGAATGCAAAAGCTATCAGCACACCTTTGCCTAGTCATTTGAAATTGACTAAGGACATGTGTCCTAAGACACAAGAGGAGGAAGAGAAAATGTCCAAGGTACCATATGCTTCAGCTGTAGGTAGTTTAATGTATGCCATGGTATGCACGTAACTAGATATTGCACATGCTATAGGAGTCGTTAGTCGGTATATGAGTCATCCCGGATTAGAGCATTGGAATGCAGTAAAATAGATTCTCAGGTATTTGAGAGGTACATCCAATAAACACTTATGTTTTGGGGGCTCTAATATTGTTTTAGCAGGCTATGTAGACTCAGATTTGGCAGGAGATATTGATACTAGGCAGAGTACTATAGGTTATGTCTTTACTGTAGGTGGAATAGCAGTGAGTTGGATTTCTAGGTTGCAAAAGGTGGTTGTTTTATCCACCACAGAGGCAGAATATGTAGCTGCAACAGAGGCAAGCAAGGAGATGATATGGTTGCAATCTTTCATGAATGAATTGGGCACACAACAGGTTAACAGTTATTTGTTTACGGATAGCCAGAGTGCCATACATCTTGCAAAGAATTTTGCCTTGCATTCAAAGACCAAACATATATAGTTGAGGTATCACTTCATTCGGTCGGTGTTGGATGATGGACAGTTACAGCTGGCAAAGATACATACAGATGACAATCCAGCTAATATGTTTACAAAGGCAGTGACAAGGGAGAAGCTGAGCTCCTCTTCAGCTTCGGTTGGTCTTCTAGACTGAACATAACAAAAATAGAACAGCCGAGTCCAGGGTGCTTATTTCCAGTGGGAGCTACAGGGTCAGTGGTGTTATGATCAGTCTCCAAGTGGGAGATGATATGGTGTGGAGTTTGATCAATCTTCAAGTGGGAGATTGTTGTTATATGGAGCCTAATCAGAATCAGAGGTTAAATTTTCCCCACTTTTATCAGCGTGGTTTCCGCCCAAATTCCTACCGGGTCAAGGGGCAGCGCCCCTTGTGGGGGTTTGGGGGCAGCGCCCCCAAGACGAGGTTTTGGGGGCAGCGCCCTCGAAACCTCACATAGTTTTTTATTATTTTATAAAGCACCGAGAGTTAATTTTTTCATTGACTGACATAAGAAAACCATATTTTTGTAACCGACAAAAAGCTTGATAAAAAGTGGCTAAGGGTTAGGGTTTTTATATTATATTGTAGCATTTTGCAGCGGTATTGAGTTGCAGGGATTGCTGATTGTAATCGGTTTGATTTACTGGATAATAATATTGGACTCTCTGTTTGGTGGATGTAGCCCGAGTTTGGGTGAACCACGTTAAAACTTGTCTCTCGTTGTTATTATTTTTGTGTATTTCCATTTCTCTGTTTAATCTTTATTTGCATTTAATTGATATCTTTTGCCGGCTAACCCTAACATCATCTACAAATAAGGCGTGGGTAACAGGTTCAGATGTTGACTTCAATTTGACCCCTAACCATTTTCTGGATGCCCTTGCCTCTTGGATAGACCAGGTGAGGGCTTCCTTCAATAAAATGAATAGGTAGGGGGATATGGGGTCCCCTTTCCTTAACCCCCTAGAGACCTCAAAGGGGGAGGACTTTGATCCATTGACAAGCACTGAACAACAAGAGCCTATAACACAAGATGAGATTCACTTAATCTAATGTTGAGAGAAACCTAACTACTTGAGGACATGGAATAGGAAATTCCAATTCACCATGTTGTAGGCTTTAGCCATGTCCAACTTCAACACCATGATACTCTTTCTTTCCTACTTGATCAAATGGAGAACTTTATGGGTCAGGATTGCACCTTCCACCATCTCTCTACCTGGGATGAAATCACCTTTTTCATCATATATGATCTCTGAAAGTAACACTGCAAGTCTCATTGCTTTTACCTTGCAAATCACCTTATATAAAGTTGGGAAGGGATATGGGTCTAAAATCTGTCAATTCCAATGGTGTCTTGACATTAGGGAGGAGCACAATAGATTTCTTTTTCATGGCTTTTAACACTCTGCAAAACTTCCTAGACTCTTTGACTGCTAAGAGAATGTCTCTTCCTCTGAAGTCCCAGCAGTTCTAGAAGAACAGCCCCGACCAAACTATCCGGACCTGGGGCCTTTTCACCGTCCATGGTGAACACAACCGCTCTAATCTCGTCCAAAGAAAATTCCTTTAGAAGTTCTCTATTATGCTTCACTATAACCTTTCTACTCAGCCTAAAATTACCGAAACCATTATGACATTAGCACCCCAAATTTGACATAAGTTTCTTAATAAAATCTCTCGCTTCATCCTTTATAACGACCGAGTCACTAACCATAGTACCATCCTCTTTCCTAAGACAATTAATCTTATTCATCTGCCTTCGAATCTTGGTTGACAAATGGAAGAAGTTTGTGTTGCAATTATCTTCTTTGAGTCACGTTTCTCTTGACTTTTTCCTCAAAAAGACCTCTTCCCCGAGGAGGTTTTCTTCTAACTCCAACCTGAGAATTTTCTCCTTCTTAAATCTATCTACATCCATCCCCCATTTAATTGTATCATGTTCAATGCTGGATAATTCTTTGAGGGTCCTCTCATTTTCTGAGAAAATATTCTTAATGTGATTTCTATTCTAGTTAGAGATCTAGCCTTTAACAAATTCCAATTTATTAGCTAGCTGGAACATATGTGACCCCTTGATGAAAGGCACATTGTTGAGACATGGACCAACTAGGACTCGAACCTAGGACCTTCCATACACTGCTGGAGTGCTCTACCACTGAGCTACTGGCCCCTCTTGGACCAGTCCATCATCAGTCCAGGTGTGGTTTATTTCCAACACCAACACCCCCCCTTAAGCCACACCTCTCGTGTTCTTGGGGTTCCTAGCCTGGGCCTGGCTCTGATACCATGTTGAGACATGGACTAGCTAGGACTCAAACCTAGGACCTTCCATACGATGTTGGAGTGCTCTACCACTAAGCTACTGGCCCCTCTTGGACTAGTCCATCATTGGTCCAGGTGTGGGGGTAAGTGCAAGAAGATGGGGGGCCAAAAAAGGGTCTTAAGTGGTCACTTTTTTTTTGAAATCAGGAAATTCTAGCCTTGGATGAGAAATTGAGCATAGTTACACTCAAAATTTGGAGATGCAACCAAAACAATGTTTGTAGTTCTCCGAGTCTACTTTCTAAACTACTATTTTTTTTTAAATGGCATAGATTAAGGGGTTCAAAAGAGGGAGCCACAGAAATTGGTGTTGTTTCTGTCAAAAAAACTTAACATAGCATGTTTTGTGGCTCCCTGAAAAGGTCAACTTTTTTTTGGTATTTTTAAAATTGCTTTGGTGAGAAATTAGCTAATAGCATGTAGTTTATGCCTGATTTTTCTGATTATTTTTTGATGAATATTTGATTTTTTACTAATTTTCAAAGTGGACACATCCTAAAAAATAGAATTTTGGCCGTGCTACCCCTATAAATTCTGAAAACTAATTGAAAATCATTTTTTTCTTTTTTTAATATTTTTAGAATGGAGTCTAGTTTCTAAATATGTAATTTTTTTGAAATTTCAAAGAATATTTAATTTACAATGAAAAAAAGACCAAACAGTGGTTTTTGCCCAAAAATAGACACACAAACAAAAGAAATTAAAGATGAAAGGCTTAACATTGTTAAAATGTGAAAAAAATCACATCGTCAAATAGCTAAGAGAAAGCCTAACATTACCTAGGTGTTCAATTTGTTTGACCTTGAAACACGTGCAAATCTGAGGGTTAGCATGAACAAAATTATGTGAAATCCTGAAGAATATGGAAAAACACGTCTGTGACTGTTCATAAGGCACTCCAAACCTTTGGGTTGGAAATCCAAAGAAAATCCCAAGCCCAAGGCTTGGGATTCCCAAAGAAAGACATAACGTGAGCACGTTATAACGCGCTCGCGTTATGTTTTGCTTTGCATTTTTCCTTTTCCGCAAGTCTGTTGTTTGTCATGTTTGACATAACGCGAGCGCATTATAACGCGCTCGCGTTATGTTCCCCTTAAATTTTTTTATGTTCAAGGCTATTAATCATGAGGGTTAAGGGATAAGGGATAGGGTTGGAGGGTTTAGGGATAAGGGATTAGGGTTTAAGGTATAGTATCGAGCCCGTCGAGGGTCTAGGAATAGGGATAGCATTTAGGGTTTAGGGATGAGGGATTAGAGTTGAGGGATGACGGATTAGGGTTGAGGGATTAGGGTTTAGGGATAAGGTTTAGGGTTAGGGTTGAGGGATTAGGGTTTAAGGTATAGTGTTGAGGGTTTAGGGATAGGGTTTAGGGTTGAGGGATTAGAGTGAAGGGTTGAGGGTTGAGGGTTGAGGGTTTAGGGTTTAGGGATAGGGTTGAGGGTCGAGGGATCAGAGTTAAGGGTTGAGGGATTAGGGTTTGATGTTGAGGGTTGAGGGTTGAGAGTTTAGGGATAGCGTTTAGGGTTGATGGATTAGGGTTTAGGGTTGACAGATTAGAATTTAATATTGAGGTTAGGGTTAGAGTGTCGAGGGTAGAGAGATTAGGGATAGGGTTTAGGGTTGAAGGATTAAGGATTGAGGGTTGAGGCTTTAGGGATGAGGGTTTAAGGCTTAAGATATAGTGTCAAGCGTTGAGGGTGTAGGGATAGGGTTTAAGTTTTAAGGGTTAAAGGTTGAGGGATAGGGATTAGGGTTTAAGGTATAGTGTTGAGGGTTGATGGTTTAGGGATAGGGTTTAGGTTTGAGGGATTAGGGTTTAGGGTTGATGAATTAGGGTTTAATGTTGAGAGTTGAGGGTTGAGGGTTGAGAGTTGAGGTTGAGGGATAGGGTTAATGGTCAAGGGATTAGGGTTAAATAAAAGTGTCGAGGGTAGAGGGATTAGGGTATAAGGTATAGTATTGAGCTCGTTGGGGGTCTAGGAATAGGGATAGCATTTAGGGTTTAGGGATGAGGGATTAGATTTGAGCGATGACAGATGATGGATTAGGGTTTAGGGTTGAGGGATTAGGGTTTAGGGATAAGGTTTAGGATTAGGGTTGAGGGATTAGGGTTTAAGGTATAGTGTTGAGGGTTTAGGGATAGGGTTTAGGGTTGAGGGATTAGAGTGAAGGGTTGAGGGATTAGGTAAAGTAGAGTGTGGAGGGTGTAAGGATTAGGGATAAGATTGGAGGGTTTAGGGATAAGGGATTAGGGTTTAAGGTATAGTATCGAGTTTGTTGAGGCTTTATGAATAGGGATAGCATTTAGGGTTTAGGGATGAGGGATTAGAGTTGAGGGATGATGGATTGGGGTTGAGGGTTGAAGGATTAGGGTTTAGGGATAAGGTTTAGGGTTGAGGGATGTGGGATTAGGGTTTAAGGTATAGTGTTGAGGGTTTAGGGATAGGGTTTAGGGTTGAGGGATTAGAGTGAATGGTTGAGGGATTAGGATTTGACGTTGAGGGTTTAGGGTTTAGGGTTTAGGGTTTAGGGATAGGGTTGAGGGTCGAGGGATTAGAGTTAAGGGTTCAGGGATTAGGGTTTGACGTTGAGGGTTGAGGGTTGAGGTTCGAGGGTCAAGGGTTTAGGGATAGGGTTGAGGGTTGAGGGATTAGGGTCAAAGTAGAGTGTGGAGGGTGTAAGGATTAGGGATAGGGTTGGAGGGTTTAGGGATAAGGGATTAGGGTTTAAGGTATAGTATCAAGTCTATTTAGGGTTTAGGGATAGGGATAGCATTTAGGGTTTAGGGATGAGGGATTAGAGTTGAGGGATGACAAATTAGGGTTGAGGGTTGAGGGATTAGGGTTTAGGGATAAGGTTTAGGGTTGAGGGCTGAGGGATTAGGGTTTAAGGTATAGTGTTGAGGGTTTAGAGTTGAGGGATTAGAGTGAAGGGTTGATGGATTAGGATTTGACATTGAGGGTTGAGGGTTTAGGTTTTAGGGTTTAGGGATAGGGTTGAGGGTCGAGGGATCAGAGTTAAGGGTTGAGGTTTGAGGGTCAAGGGTTTAGGGATAGGGTTGAGGGTCGAGGGATTAGGGTTAAAGTAGAGTGTGGAGGGTATAAGGATTAGGGATAGGGTTGGAGGGTTTAGGGATAAGGGATTAGGGTCTAAGGTATAGTATTGAGTCTGTTGAGGGTTTAGGAATAGGGATAGCATTTAGGGTTTAGGGATGAGGGATTAGAGTTGAGGGATGACGGATTAGGGTTGAGAGTTGACGGATTAGGGTTTAGGGATAAGCTTTAGGGTTGAGAGCTAAGGGATTAGGGTTTAAGGTATAGTGTTGAGGGTTTAGGGATAGGGTTTAGGGTTGAGGGATTAGAGGGAAGGGTTGAGGGATTAGGATTTGACGTTGAGGGTTGAGGGTTTAGGGATAGGGTTGAGGGTCGAGGGATCAAAGTTAAGGGTTGAGGGATTAGGGTTTGACATTGAGGGTTGAGGGTTGAGGTTCGAGGGTCAAGGGTTTAGGGATAGGGTTAAGGGTCGAGGGTCGAGGGATTAGGGTTAAAGTAGAGTGTGGAGGGTGTAAGGATTAGGGATGGGGTTGGAGGGTTTAGGGATAAGGGATTAGGGTTTAAGGTATAGTATCAAGTATGTTGAGGGTTTAGGAATAGGGATAGCATTTAGGGTTTAAAGATAAGGGATTAGAGTTGAGGGATGACGGATTAGGGTTGAGGATTGAGGGATTAGGGTTTAGGGATAAGGTTTAGGGTTGAGGGATGAGGGATTAGGGTTTAAGGTATAGTGTTGAGGGTTTAGGGTTTAGGGTTGAGGGATGAGTGATTAGGGTTTAAGGTATAGTGTTGAGGGTTTAGGGATAGGGTTTAGGGTTGAGGGATTAGAGTGAAGGGTTGAGGGATTAGGATTTGACATTGAGGGTTGAGGGTTTAGGGTTTAGGGTTTAGGGATAGGGTTGAGGGTCGAGGGATCAGAGTTAAGGGTTGAGGGTTGAGGGATTAGAGTTAAGGGTTGAGGGATTATGGTTTGACATTGAGGGTTGAGGGTTGAGGGTTGCGGTTTGAGGGTCAAGGGTTTAGGGATAGGGTTGAGGGTCGAGGGATTAGGGTTAAAGTAGAGTGTGGAGGGTGTAAGGATTAGGGATAGGGTTGGAGGGTTTAGGGATAAGGGATGTGATCAATGCAAAGGATGTGATCAATCTATAGCAGGACAAAATGCAAGCGCATTATAACGCAAGCACGTTATAACGTGCTCCCATTTTGTCTTGCTATAGAAACAGTAAAAAAGTGTTGACCCCCATGATCCAGGCGCACATGCTCTATTGTCATACTGATTCTGCACGTGCTCCGTCAAAAAGGAAGTGCTTTCATGCTATTGGGAAGTTCACATGCACATTTACACATTGTACCACCTTTGCATGATCTTTCCACCACCTTTTTTGCTTTGCCAACTTGAGAAGGAGGAAATAACATAGTTTTCACACCAAGTTTGATATATATCTATTCAAGTTTCAAATTTTGTAGTGTTGCAATGTTAATTGTGATTCAATTTTAGGAATTTAACATCATAGATTGGTTAATAGTATTATTGTTAGTAATTATATTTGAGTGTTATTCAATTTAACATTGAAAAGGAAGCAAGTGGTGAAAAACTCAAATTGTTGAGGAGTTTGATGCAAGAAGAAAAAAACACTACATAATTGGGTACTCTCTCCATTCGAATCTTCATTTTTTAGGTATGTCAAGTCTTTACATGCATGTTCTTTACATTTTCCTTATTTCAGATTGAATTACTTTATCATCCTTTATCATACATGTCTAAAATAGACACATTCCCAATCAAGAAAGCAGCCTACAATCTCACATGATGCCATGTATATTTTCTACACTTGGGCTCTTTAATAATTATGTGTAATAAACAGACCTTAACATACCATGATGTCAAACTAAACAAGAATAAATCCTTACAACATAATAAAAATACAATCCCACTATTATCTTGTATTCATTTCTTAGGAACTAATATTGGTCTCTTTATCATGCTACAGACAAATTCTCTGTCATGCCGAGGAAACCATCAAGAATTAAACCAACACAGGAAGAGATAGAAGCTAAGAATGCAAAGAAAGTAGTGGCTATGAGGGAACTTCATGAGAAGAGGAAATTAGACATGATAAATGAAGACATACCAATTGAAGAGGAACCACAACCATTACAAAGAGATATGGTATTGGCGGCACAAAGAGAACGAATGCAAAAACTTCGTGGTACGAGAGATTTGAATACCATAGTTGGAGACACGTCCTCTACCACAAGTCAACATGTAGGGACACCATCTACCACATCTCAAGTTGAGAATACATCATCACTCACATGTGATGAAGGAGGTATGCCATCGTTCCCACCTCAACTTCAAGGTATGTCATCTATTCCATCTTCGATCGAAGGTATGCCATCTAACCCATCTCATTTAAATATTGATGAAATTCTTAATGTTGAGATGAATTTACCTAACTTAACACCATCTAGAATTTTGCATAGAAAGCCAAAGTATTTGATTGATATTGATGAGAATATTTTGCAACCAATGGAAGGTAAGATTCCAAAACGCACTTGTAGAAGATATGCTAATAAGATTTGGAGATTGTTCTTTGAAAAGTTAAATGAGACTGCAAGATGTCAACTATTCATTGAAATGATGCGAAGTACAAAGTATAGGTCTATCATGAAGATTCTTGGGTTGAGAACATCAGAGGCTTCAAGTGAAAAATCTATTGTCAAGAATCTAATGAGTGCGTATGAGAGTGTGGGTAACACCTCACGCACAAAAGATAGTAATACAACACAGCATGTGATTACATCGACTATAGTAAGTAGTCAAACGAGGAAAGCTTGTCTCATTAGAAAGACAAGTCAAGAATTGAGAATTAATAGGAAAACTTTATCAAGAGCCATTGGAAGACGCCAAAGAATTGAGGACACTAATGCCAATGAATTATGGGCATTCTCGGGGAGACTACCACGAAAAGATAAACCATTGTTGAAGCATTGAGATCACTAATTGAAGACTTTTGGAAGAATTACACAAGGGTATCTCCGAATCAAAGGGATGTGGTAAGAAGGAGAATCGGTAGTCAGAACTGCGAGCCACATCCAAAGCATTTTTTGGATGAGACTCAAACACAGTTTTATGGTAAATTTCTAGAGAAGTACCCTCAAATTAAAATTTGTCAAAGATATTTTGAAATGCTAAAACCTTTCTATGTTAAGATAAATCACACATGCACTACTTGTTGTTGTAGATTACATATTGAATTTTCTAACCATTTTGATACTTATAGGTCTATATGTTTAGATATGCATACTAACAATGATTTGTAGGGTTGTGCCATATGTGCCCCACCAACATCTTCAAGAGATTTCATATCAAGAATTGTATGTGAAAGAGAGCAAGGTCAAATGTTCTACAAGAAATTATGCTTGGATGGCACATGTCATCGTTGCGGTGGCTTGCAACATTTGCCAATATGTGAACATATGGAAAGAACGCATGTGGTTGGAAATGAACTAGTAGAGTTTGGCAAGTATAAAATAGTGGCATACAATACAAAAGATGGTAAAGAAGCAAAGAGGTGTGAATTGGTTATTGAAAAGATTCTAGTGTATCAGTTTATGCCTATATTTCATGACAATATAGTGTATGAGTATGCAAGACATGCCCATAGAGCTCGATGGTTGGACTTGCAATTCAAGTTATGCAAGGACACATTTCTGGTTGGTAGCATTGTTTCAGTCATCAACTTTGCAGAGAACTACAGTCTACAGCCACAACGTGAGGTGCAATCACAATATTACAACTCCACACAGGTTTCTATATTTGTGCACATCTCATTCATTCATGCGAATGATAGTATAGAGGATGACACAAAGATCATAAGGGAGTATAATTTCTATATTAGTGATGATCGCACACATTCTACGAAGTTCGTACAAGGTTGCTTTCAGGTGTTCTACAATGATTTGGCTAGAAGGGGCATATCGTTCAGCCAACATATCATATGGTTGGATAACTGTGCGTCACAATTCAAGAACTCACAGAATTTCTATTGGCTGAGTAGGAGGCATAATTTTACAGGTATTCAGCATATGTGGAACTTTTGTGAGGCCGGGCATGGAAAGGGGGAGCATGATGGTGCAGGAGCATGTATCAAAAGAGCCATAGCACGAGAAGAGTTAAAGTATAAAGACAATGCAAATTTGACAGATGCAAAATTGATTGTCGAGTGGTGTAATGCTTCCATGGGTCCAGGTAATGAAGGTAAGTCTTCAGTTCGTAGATTTTTTTGGTTGATAGATGATACTAACATTGCGCCATATGAGGACTGTTGTACACTGATAGGATCAAATGAGATGCTCTTTCAGAAGCTCAATTGTAGGTTCATGGAGTATCCATACATGAAAGATGTCATGCTTTTGTTCTTCCTGTACAATTCAAGTCTGGGATGAGTGCAAGTCAAATGGAGTGGGTTGATGAATGGCAGTTAAGTTATCTTAGCCCACTTGATACCTATCGACCCCCGATGGCACTAGAACTAACACAGATGGAATCATCAGTTGACTTTGACCACATATCAAATTTAGTTCAACTAGGTAATATAGGGCACGTATATGCATCTAATTTCATCTAGTTCAACCAGGTAATGTCATCTTACTTTGTAGTATTTTTGTAATGTTGACTAATTTCATCTAATTTGCTACACATATCAATGTAGGGCACGTATATGCAATTATTGCAGATGAAGATAATGAAGAGGGAACAAATTATTACTTATGTCGTTGTGTTGAGGCCAAAAAGAAATTGGAGGCCCCTGTTACAGATGGAGAAAACATCGAATACCCTACAGGCTCAGTGGTTATTACTGGAACATGGCTTAGAAGGTACCCACATAAGAGTGTTAATATTTGGCTATTTTAGGACTTTGACACGCATTAGAAGATTCTTCATTACTCGAACCTTGTCGTGGCATCCAATGTTCATTTGATAAAGTATCGGGGTAGACCTTTGAACAAAATCTTGTGGAAGGTGCATGAGTCTAACCATGAAGCAATACTTAACACAATAAAGAGTAGAGAAGACCTGGATGGTTCATTGGATTAATTTGTAAGTATTCACATTGATTTTGTAAAGTCATGTTACATTGAGTTGTAGGTATGCACATTAATTTGTAAGGTTTGTCTTTTTTTTATTTTCTCCTGCATTTTTACACATATACACATTTTTACATCATCATGTTATGCATTTTTGGTGTCCTTCTCCTAATGTGACCAAACTCATAAGTCAGCCTACTTCCTCTATACACCATTTGATGATCTCTCCAACACTCTAGATCTAGGGTGCCCAATCATGATGATGACCTATATACCATTCTCCCAAGGCGCTCTTAATGAATGAAAAGAAGACCAAGGGTGCCCAAGGTTAATAGACATATTTCTTTCAATTTTGATGATCCCAACTCTTGCAAAATGACATCCACTTTCATGCCTTTAGATCTTCCTTCACATATAGGGCGCCACATCAAGTTAAAAAATTTACATAAGGGCACCAAAATGGATAAGGACCGCCTAGATCTCTATAATGTACATTGGGCACCAAAATCAAGGTGATTTTAAGTCACTTTGAGTCATTTGGGGTTAGTTTGAGTCTTTGAGTCATGTTGCAAAAAAGTGTTAATGTTGTCAAGTTGCATAAAGCAACTTTTGTATTTTTGGTGTCCTACTCCTCATGTGACCAAACCGATTATTCCAACACATCCAGATGGGTACATTTACGCTAGGCATGGTCCTATTTTTTACCCAAACATGTTGAAACAGTCCGAGCTACATTGTACCGATGATATCCCTGAAGAGTCCAAAGTGCAAAAAGGAAGCAATCTTTGACGAGATATTACTCAAAAATTGTGTCACTTAGAAACATTCCGTTTGAGGAAACACCATCACATAGAGTACCTCTACAATAACCTCTCTCAATTTTTTATATCTCTGAGACATTTTCCCATGGTGAAAGGTTTTCTGCTGCCCCAAAAATTGTCAGAAGGAGGCAGTGTAAAGTTGCAAAGGGGTGTAACTTTCGTCCTGCTCCTAATGCGACCAAACTGACTATTCCAATGCATTCATATGGGTACATTTACGCTAGGCATGGTCCTTTTTTTCACCCAAACATGTCAAAATAGTCTGAGCTACATTGTACCGAGGATATCTCTGAAGAGTCCAAAGTGCAAAAAGGTAGCAATCTTTGACGAGATGTTACTCAAAAACCGTGTCACTTAGAAACATTATGTCTAAGGAAATGCTATCATGTAGAGTGCCTCTACAATAACCTCTCTTAGTTTTTTATATCTCTGAGACATTTGCCCGTGGTGAAAGGTTTTCTGCTGCCCCAAAAATCGTCAGAAGGAGGCAGTGTAAAGTTGTAAAGGGATGTAATTTTTGTCCTGCTCCTGATGCGACCAAACTGACTATTCCAATGCATCTGTATGGGTACATTTACACTAGGCATGGTTCTTATTTTTACCCAAACATATCGAAACAGTCCGAGCTACATTGTACCGATGATATCCCTGAAGAGTCCAAAGTGCAAAAAGGTAGTAATCTTTGACGAGATGTTACTCAAAAATTGTGTCACTTAGAAACATTCTGTCTAAGGTAATGCCATCACGTAGAGTGCCTCTACAATAATCTTTCTCAATTTTTTATATCTCTGAGACATTTGCCCATGGTGAAAGGTTTTCTGCTGCGCCAAAAATCGTTAGGAGGTAGTGTAAAGTTGGAAAGGGGTGTAACTTTCATCCTACTCCTAATGCAACCAAACTAACTATTCCAACACATCCGTATGGGTACATTTACACTAGGCATGGTCCTATTTTTCACCCAAACATGTTGAAACAGTCTGAGCTACATTGTACCGACGATATCCCTGAAGAGTCCAAAGTGCAAAAAGGTAGCAATCTTTGATGAGATGTTACTTAAAAACTATGTCACTTAGAAACATTTCGTCTGAGGAAACACGATCACATAGAGTGCCTCTACAATAACCTCTCTCAGTTTTTTATATATCTCAGACATTTGCCCGTGGTGAAAGGTTTTCTACTGCCCCAAAAATTGTTAGAAGGAGGCAGTGTATTAAGTCAGGATGAAAGCCTATTCACTCTAGGTGCCAATCTCAAGTTACACAATCATGAATGGGCACCTAGAGCAATAAGGTGCTACATCATGGTTCCAGGACTTTCAAATGGCACCCAAGCATGTAGGAGGAATTTTCAAGGAGCCAGAATGTTTTTGAAACTCTAAGGAACTAGTCCAAAGACTCTATGGCACCATCTTGATACCATTAAGTCAACTTTGGAACTCAAACATATTAAAACAAGGTCTAGGAAGCTAGGCGCCATCTCTTGCCAGTTCAACCTCTCAGATGCGCCAACATTGGAAAGACTCTTAATGAGCACCTAAGTTTGAATTGATCTTGTGATTGAAAGTTTGGTGATGTATTGGTGCAAGATGATCTTCAATTGAAGCAATCTAAGTTCCAAGAAGGGTTTAGAAGTTATCAACCTCTTCAATAAGTTAGGTGCACTTTACAAGCTTTCTTACCAAAGAGTTGCACCTCATTAAGACAAGGCACATCTTAACCTCCGGGACTTTTCCAAAGAAGCGCTTCAGTTTATTAGCACCTTTGGACCTTGTTTTGCATTCTGAAAGAGAAGGCGCACTTTGGAGGCATTTCTAACCCAGATTGATGCCTAGGTATAGTCATCTCTCTGGAGCATTACAATGTGTTTTAAAATGAAGGAGGACATTTCATAAGTTGGGGAATTGATCACTGAAGACCTTGGAGTGTTTGAATTACTTTAAGCAAGAAGGCACATTTCCATGGAGTAGCATACTCTAGATAGCGCCTAATGCCATCAAGGCGCAATTCCACCCTCACTTTGGTGCCTATTATCAAGAAGGGGCATTGGGCATTCCTTGAACAGTTTTGAGCATTTGAAGTTTGTGAAATCACCAAGGAATGTTGGGTCGATACACCGATGGATTTCAACCGTCGATGTGACCCCCTTCATCGACGAATCTCTCAACTGCTCTTCCGATGCACCGATGGGATTATCTTTCGATACACCGATGTCTTCGACTTTGAACCACACTCGTCGGCAAGACAGACCACTATTGGCGAAGCCTAACCAAGGTCTGCCGATACGCTGATACGACCAACTCTTGATGTTGATACAAGGTTCTTTTGAAGGCAAAGGGCACCTAGGCTTATGGGGCTCAATTTGATGTATTTATTGAAAGCTCAAGGTGAATTGATGCTTATTGAAAATGCCACTTAGTCCTTCATTTGCATTATAGGCACCATTTCCTATTGACTTATATACTCCTCCTCATGCTAGGGTGCCATAATGAAGTGATGTAGACAATAGGTGCGCTTCACTTACTAGAGGCTTGTTCTCCTTCCACCTTAGGTGCACTTTTATGGTCGAACGGGTGTCAATGAGCGCCTTGTCTTAAATGAATTCTCTCTCTAAGTTGGGTGCCCTTTTGAGGCTTTATGAGTTGCAAATTGCGCCTTAACCCTTCATGATTGTTGCTCAATGTTTGAATGTTTAAGAAAGTCTCCTTTAGGCGCTCATCTTAATGACTTTTTCTCAAGGCGCAATCATCCTAATGACTTGGATATTCATCCTAGTGTTTCAGGATATTAGGCTACCAGACTTAGTCATTTTTAGGATCTCAAACATAAAGAATAACATGATGATTCATTTTTTTGTATTGCATATAGTTGACATTCTATCCTACTCAAAGAATATTAATATTTTTTGTTCAACATAATGATTTTTTTTTTTTAAATACAACTTTTATCTTTTAGTTCCAAAATGAGGTTTAGGTGATACTTGAATAACAATAGCTAGCTTATTGGATCAACAAACATCCTATGTAATATAATTGGACTTTAAATATTTGAAGTAGCCATCTACAAATATCCATTCAAACGTGGATTTATAATGCAAGTATGGACGCCATCAATAAAAAAGATTTGTATTAACCAAATATCCATATAGGCATACATCAATATCTGTCGATATAAGTATAACATATATACAAAATAGCCATATAGGCTTACAAGAATGCCATATAGGCATACAATGTCAACTATATACAATACAAAATATATGTCCACAAATGCCATATAGGCATACAACAAAGGAACGCAATAAAAAGTCATTCCCCTCTGGTTGGTGAAGAGAATAGATCACGAGCAGCCTTTGATCTTCTAGGGGATGGAGACGCGCATGTGGGTGGTCTACTACGAACCTGAGGATTGCTCCTCCTATTTAGTTCTTCCTGCATCTTTACTTGTTACAATAAAAAGTATAGACATTAATATATAGAAATTACATGTTATAAAAAATGAAACATTTAACAAAATAATCACTTACCACTAACATATAATCTGTCTCTTCACTTGCCTTAGTAGCAGGAATAGGCCATGGTGATGTCATGTCCTATAGAAACCATCCAGATAGAAATTAAACTTCAAATCAATAATATTTTGATTTTTCAAAAATAGACAACTATAACAATGAATGTAAATTGAAATTTACTAATCTGCCTCATACCCCTGTCAATGCCATGGAGCTATGAATCGTAGAGGCCACACCCTGCTCCATTGCCTTATGAACATGGGGAGGTGTCTCCACAGCCTGCATCATTTGGAAATAAAACAACATTATTCAATTACAAAAACTATAATAGTGATGTAAATTATGGCTCCTAACATACACACATGTTCATCTAAACATGGAAGTACACACAATAAAGCACACAAGTCACATACAAAAATCTAGTAGGTACAATTCATTCATTAAACTATTTATTTTATTACCTCTGTAAAGCTTTGAAGTCCACCACCGCTGGCAGGTGTTGCCGTGAAATCTACATTATTAATCTATTCAACATCCAAAATTAGATATTAGAATACCATTCATATAACGATGCTATTCACATGTAATATTTATAATTGTTTACTAGTTACATACCCCGACAGTAGATGATCTAGTGTAAAATGCAGGTGGAGAACCACTGAAAACTGCATCGACGTTATGACCCTGAAATTTTATTAAAATTATCAATTTAAATTAGTTAATCTTGCATTTCAAAAATGAAATTTAATAAATTAAATTTAATAAACTTGCTAATATTTACCTGAGTATCAAGGCTGAAAGTCTCACTCAGGAGGGTATCTGTCATCACCATCTGCTCAGCTACAGATATAGCCTATGCACCTGCGTCCTGACTATCCATGGGGTCATAACCACAGGCTAACCCGCTAGCCTGACAAGCATGGGGTGGGACCCTACTCCTCGCACTATCTCCCAACCCACTCTGTGCTGCAGGACCGGGATGCTCTATGATGCTCTGGGTCAAGGCACTAATGGACTGAAGTGTATTGACCTCAACACTCTCCTTCACAATGGAAGGGATAGAAACATGCTCATGGGCTGATCTGCTGATTACTTGTCTCACTACCCACTATGGGTCAAGATGTGCCCCTAGTCTATCTTGTGCTGATCCCCCACCTCTACCCTGGAAGTCTCGCATATCAAAATAGTTTGGCACTTTATTGAGGACAAACTCACAGTAGAGTTTCCTCAAAAAGTATTGCGAGACCTCATTATTATTGCATAGAGGATGGTCAAAAACCCATCCACCACCTCTACCCAAAATTGTCCCTTATCACTTGGTTGTTGTACCAATGGATAGGGAACCTCTTGCATGTAATGGGTGGAGGTTGATTTGTTTGTGGGTTTGTGAAAATCGAACACAAGTCTAATTTTGTGATTTGTAATTTTTTCACATCTTGGTATGACAGCTTGTCTACATAATAATCTCTAAACTCTCTCCTCTTATCCATCCAACTAGTTATTTGCTTGCTAATTGACTCTACATTTGATAACATAGATTCAAGAGATTCAGCAAGCGTGGACCTATGCAAGGTTGAAATGGAAGGATCTTTCAACCTTGCAATTATATCTTCAATTTCTTTTTTGTTATTTTTAATTTGCCCCATTATATTTTCTTGTGTTCTAGGGGCATGTCAAGGAATGGATGGAGGAGGTTGTTCTGCAGGTATTTCCTCCTCAGGATTTTGTGGATTTTGAGGAGGAGGAGGTGCATTAACATTTCCTAACAATTAATGAAATATACATCAAAAAACAACTCAAACCTACCTATTTAGAAGCAAATTCAAACAAAAAAACAAATAAAACTCACTTCTTTGACGTGCTCGACGTCGTGGTGGCATTTTGGTGATGAATCAACAAGATTTTGGTGTTGAATTGTCTTTTCCAAAACGTGAGCGTGCTTCCTAGGGTTTGCAAGTGGCAGGGATAGAGGAGAAAAACAAAAATGAAATGAAATGACAAGACTTTTTTTTAATTTATAGTAGTTAATAATGCGCTCGCGTTATAACACGAGCATGTTATGGTTTAGTTTTGATGAGCCTTAGGCTCGTCATTACCAACCCGTAACGCAAGCACGTTATAACACGCTTGCGTTATGTATTAATTTTTTTTTAAAACCATTTGGCCACTTTTTGGCCCCCCATCTTTTTGCACTTACCCGTGGCTTATTTCCAACACCAACACACATCCTACCACCATTTTTTAACCAAAGTTAAAAAGTTAGGATCTCTCAGTCACATTTCCTAAAATTTGAAGAACCTTCTTGGGGTTTTGCTATCGTCTCCCACTGTAAGAGTCATAGGGAAATGATCTGATCCTGAGAATGGGAGAATATATGATCTAATAGATAAAAATCCTATCAAACACTGGTAAGAAATGTAGAACCTATCCAATCTCTCTGCTATCCTACAAAAAACCTAACGCATGTTAGTCCACATAAACTTACCATTGGACAGCCTGCAGTCTATGAGATTGTTGACTTCCACAAATTCCTTGAAATCTTCCTAAACTTGTGAGGGTGATGAGATTTCTCCCAACTTCTCCAAATCATTGAGGACCACATTGAAATCCCCCTATAACTACCATCTCATTTTTCAAGAAATATAGAAGTCTAGAAAGATTTCTCCATAGTTGAGCCTTCTGGACTATTCTTGCTGGAACATACATGCATAATATCTATAGATCCTTAACACCAATGATCCTGGGGAATTTCCCGATGATCCAGTTCTCCCTATTTCCTACCACTTCTAAAGGAAAAAGGGTGTTTTTCCAAAGAATAGCCAAACCACCCAAGGTTCCACATGCTACATGTAACATTGATTCCTAGGAATTCCAACTTTTGAAGCAAACTTAACCAAAATCCAAATAAAGCTTAGTTTCTTGGAACAAAACAATATCTACTCCTGCACTCTGATGTTGGAACTTGATCAAGCACCCCTTGTTAGGGGTGTTTATGCCCCAAAAATTCCATAATAAGAACTTCATTGCTCTTGAGGGGAGCAGTCAACTCCCCTCTTTTCCATTTTTGAAACATCAGTGGTCGAAATCTTCTTGGCTACTACACACTAGGATTTTATCTTCCTTTGTCTTAAGCTCCTTTTGGATGGACTATCTTTGAGGTCCTTTTGCACCATTGTAGTCTGCTTTATGCCCAATATTTGAGTATTTGGACCATTATTGTCCTTTTGCAAAACCTCATCAAGCAATTCATCAAAAATATTGGTTGCTACCTTCACCAAGGCTTCCACAAACATGTCTTGAAGTCTGACAACATAATTTTCTAGGCTTCCTGGCTTATCCTTTGTTTGTAGAAATGTATATACTTGGTAGGAACATCTTCTACAAACTTTTTCTCATCCACGTCTTCCGCTTGCCTCTCAACCCCCTCCTCAGGTATTACTCCCTCAAGATTTTCCTGAAAAACTGGCTCCTCCTCCCATGAATTCCTTTGGACATCCCCTGGAGAAGGAGTGCCATTAGCCACCTGAGCCTGGTCATTCTTGAGTGCCACCTCCACCAGAATTTCATCATCCAAAAGTGTTGGCATATTACCCTCCATATAGCCCTCGACTCCTTTTTAGCTAGGGCCTTTTCTGGAGCATTAGGTGAACCTGGCTCCCTCTCTTCAAGCCTAAGTGTCTTTAATGAAACCAAATCCTGATTGAGAGGAACCTCTATGAAAATATCTTGTTCCCATATACCTGTCGTAGATTTTATCTAGATTTTTTGAGGGAGTTCTACATCTACCTTCATCACTATCCATAGTCTAGTCATCAAACCCCATCCCACTTCTCTGCTAGCCTCAATCTCTAGACAAGTCCCAAGTGATTCACCATTTTTTTCTCAATATCTTTGTAGAACTATATTACAAGGGTAAATTCGAGACTTATATCCATAGAGGGAGGAAAGGGACTATTTCTTTCTCAGTAGAGAAGTTAGCCTTCCATTCTTGATAGAAAATAAAGGTTTCCCCAAACTTCCATAAGGAGGTATTCAGGATCTTGTTCCTTTCCTCATGACTGGCAGATATAACAACAAAAAACCCCTTCCCTGGATATTCTACTTCCTCCATATGGCCCCAAGAGACCTCGACCAACTCACGAACGTCTGCATTAAAAAAATGGGGAGATAAAATCTTACCTATTAAAGCCCGTTCCTTGAGAACAATGAATCGATCCTCCATGGTGTCTCTTTAGATATGGATGGAAACCGATATGAGCTACCATCTGGTGACCCTTGGGATGGTTTGTTTGGGCTTAAAATTCTTGCTTTCCCTCCACTGCGGAGCACCCCCTCTTGGCCTCACAGAATCCTTGTGTCTTCCAAAGGTACACCTTGACTGGCTACCCTATTTGTGGTGAACCTAGGATAACGTGGCTGACCATTCCTGCTCCCCTTATTCCTCTGTGAGTTCTAGAACTCTACCTCCCATGCTAGGAAGGGGGCCTTCCATTTGCCACAGGGATCTACTACAAAGCTTACTCGTTTGCCAGTACTTCCTTTGTTAGAGAAAGCCATGGGTACAGAGCAAAAAAAGCCTGGGCCTCATCCACATTATTCCAAGAGGACCCATAATCCCTTTTAGATGCATGGGGCACATAAAAACTTCTTCCCCGTCTGTGAAACCTTCTCCTAACATTCATATTTTCTAGTCTAGTTATGTTTGTTTCTACTCAAGAGTGGTCTAATCCCTTAGGTTTTATGATAGTACAAAAAATTGAAAAAGCAGGAGGAGCAATTTTTGTATGTTTCTTGAAACAATGATTTTAAGACTAAAAAACCTTGTAATGAAATAATGTAATCAAGTTTCTTGATCCATCATCAGGATGAGCGAGTCATGTGTTAAAGAATGTAGGCCTCCATATATAGATAACTAAGCATAGATACATGAGAGCTACTTGGTTGGTTTTTTTATTAGAAAAAAATAACTGTAGGGTTAGGGACACTACATCCAAACAAATATAAAATTAAGTGAAAATATCAGCTACAACTTCTCATCATAGTGATGTGCCAAGAATGGACTCTAAGGTTCCTAACATAGTTAGCTCTGTTAAATATACATGAGCTTGTGGGGTTTAGTTCCTATGTCTTGGTAGTGCTAGGCATTTAGAATAAGAGTCATGGTTGGTAATTTTCATCAATAAAGTCTATGATAGCAGGTGGTGTAGGATGGAGTTGTTGGGTTTTTTTGAATAGTAATAGAGAGTCTTTAAAAGGATCATGGTCTATAGGATTTAATTCTATAATTCTGTTTAATGTGTGGTCTTTAAGGTTTGGGGTTGAGCTAAATAGAGAATGAATGGTGCACTAAAAGAAATCATTGAAATCTTTATATCAAAGGTCCATGGTCTTTGGTTTCATGTGGTGGACAACATCGGTAGTTGTGTCTTGATTATTGATTGTAGACAAAGATAAGTAGTTGCATGTTGTTATTGTTTTGGAAAAATAAAAAGTTTGTAAGTAGAATATGTTAGTGTAGAAATATTAACAATATTACTTATTATTTAAATAAGTAACTAATTACGAATTGGAGTAATTTGATTATGAATAAGGTAGTTGTACATATAGGGTAGAGAGGTTGAGTCAACCTAGGAGTTGACAACAACACTCAACTAGAGGTGGAAGAAAGAGTGTCAACAAGTTGCATGGAGAGTTGTATTAGACTCTCCAAGTAGACACCTAACCACCTAAGGTGGCTTAAAGCCATGTGGGGAATATACACATAATTACTTATTTAAATAATAAGTAATAGTGTTAATATTCCTACACTAACACCCCCCTTTAAGCACAGCTTAGGTGGGCACAATAAATATGGGTCTCAGCAACTAGGCCTGATCAGGTACCAATGTACAAATACATCTCTCATAAGGTGGAGAAAGAATGAAAACCCAGTGGGAAAAAAAACTTTCCTCCAAAAGAGAGAGACAAAGAAAGTGTATCGGACACGAATCGATGGAAGTACACTTGACACAATACAAATGAAAGTAATAGTCTAGCAATATTTGCAAGATCCATGTGTGGAATGTTGATTGCATGCCATATGGCTACAATTCAAATCCAATGTGAAGTCCTTTTAAGATTATGTGGAAGCCTTATGTGATGCAACTCTGATAATCTGTAGAAGCAAATGAACTAATATCAATCTTCTGCTATGATGAATCTCTGGAAGTCCTTGAAGAATTAACTTTGGATGCACATGTAGCATTAGGTGATAGTGATGTTGTAGTGGAAGTGTTCTTGATACATCTCAATGTAAGTGTACTTGAGACATCTCAATACATTGCGGAAAAAGTGTTGAAAAATGATGAAGTAGTAGTGGAAGTGATCTTTGACATAACTCAAAAATGCTCTTTACACACCTCTATGAACCCCCCCATTATTCAATATTTTTATCCCAATATTATTTTGTTGTTTGAGAAACTTCCCTATGACTCAATATTTTTATACCCCCCCTGAATTTGACACTTTATAATGATAGTGCATTAAACAAGGCTAATTAGAATGAAAATGGTACTTTATAATGATAGTACAAAATCATTTCCAATAGATTAGTCTCAAAAAATTATTCACTTTCTAAAAACACAACACTCAAATTTGAGTGACCAATGAAAAGATACCATTCTTTTTCAAGTTTTTAACTTGTTGTACAAAGAAGGAATTTTTTTTTGAGATAAATTGGGACAATTCCCAAATTGTCTCGACATAGCTTTATCGGTGTTCGAACCAACTTCTCTTCGACCATAAATATACCCAATTTCGCCTCCGTCGGAAAAAGTTATGGCAAAATGAAAAAAGCCCCTCTTTGCACACACCAATGAAAGACTAGGGTCTTCCGAGGCAAACTTTTTTTAGAAAATGCAACTTTTGAGATTAAAGCTTTAGAATGAAATGTAAATTTTGGTGGTTTGTTGACCACTAATTGTTACAATTACATATTATGTTGGCAATTTTTGTTTGGGCAGTTTGTTAACTAACTTCGAAGAGTTAGCATGTTGTTATTGGTGTAAAATTTCTGCTTTGGCATAAACTTGATGTCTTTGTTATTTATCTTGATGTAAAATGCTGTCTGTGGTAGTTTATCTTACTGATAGCAGGCAACAACTTTTGTGGTTACATAGATTATTGAGGTTTATGTTAGTGGTTACAAATAATAAGTAATATTAAATGTTACTAGCATAAATGAAGATACTACATAGTGTGCTTGTTATATGCTTGAAACCCTACCATTAAACTATTACAAACTGTGGTAGGCTTGTCAAAAAACCAATAACCAAACTAATATCAAAGATAATAAAAACATACAGCCTCACACCAGAGAAAGAAACTAAATAGTGATAGCAAAGAAGAATGTGTGAAACCCTAAGGTTGAACTCAGAATGGCGACCATGAGCGTGAAACCTGGTAAAACTGCCCAAGTCGAGCTATGAATGTCAACCTTCAAGTTTTGGTAGTGGCTCTGCAATAAATGTTGATCTTGAAGCTTTGGTTTTAGAGATAAAAACCATGACTGGTAACAAACTGGGGTGGCGACCCTGTGATGAAGACTTTGACTGCGAGCCTTGCATGAAACTTTCCAAATGCTGGCGACGGTGTGAATGGCGACTTGGCTGTGGGTCTTTTCCAAGGGCGACACAGACCTGGGAAAAACCTTTCCAACATTCTTTGCTTCGTGGGTCATTTCGCTGAGAAGAAACCCCAACTATAGTCAAGTCTCCACACTGTCATTTGATTTGGAGTCCGCTGTGGAATACATCGAGTAATTCACAGGCATCTCCACCATTGATTTGCAAGGAAGACCATTGAAATGATGATAGCCGCCACAGGAAGTGCAAATGCGCTATTAAAGGGCTCAAACCCTTGGTCGGTGGCTGTAAACAAATGCCTCAAAAATGCCTCCGACAGTCCAGAGGCACAACCCTTTCAAACAAAGCACAGGCCTTTCTAAAGGGTGCGACCCTTTTGAATAGGCCGTGGCACCTTTTTAGACAGGGCGCAGCTCTTTTGACAGCTCTAGGCGTGAGGAATGATGTCCTACGACTGGCAAAACCAGAACAGTGACCTTGAAACTGCAAAGAATGACTCAGATAGGCCAAAATGGGCCCAAAATAGAGGATGAAACCTTCTAACAGAAATTCCCAAATCTGAACAGGCACCACCACACAGGCTGTGAGGCTAAAAAACAATCACCTTGTTGAAAAATTCGCCAAAACCACAAATAGAGGCCTGAAAATGTCGATTTTGCAAAAAAAAATTGTATTTTCAACAATAATCTATGAATGAAAACTTGCAAAATGTCAAATTTCAAAAAAAAATATTTGCATTTTTTACAAAAAATTATGTCAAATAGGAGATTTTTGCTTCCAAACGAACCAACAAGCTAATTAGTGTAGCTCTGACATCATGTTAGAAATAAGATCGACTAACGCATTGCTGATTATGAATTGAAGTAATTTAATTATGAACAAAGTAGTTATACATATAATAGGGTAGAGAGGTTGAGTCAACTTAGGAGTCGATTTCAACACTCAACTAGAGGTGGAAGAAAGAATGTCGATGAGTGGCTTTGAGAGTTGTATTGGACTCTCCAAGTAGACACCTAACCACCTAAGGTAGCTTAAAGCCATGTGGGGAATAATAAGTGATAGTGTTAATATTCCCCACATGGTTTTAAGACACCTTAGGTGGTTAGGTGTCTATTTGGAGAGTCCAATACAACTCTCCAAGCAAATCATTGACACTCTTTCTTTCACCTCTAGTTGAGTGTTGAAGTCGACTCCTAAGTCAAGTTAACCTCTCTACCCTATATGTACAGCTACCTTGTTGATAATCAAATTACTCCAATTTGTAATCAGCAATGCATTAGTCAATCTTGTTTCTAACAGAATCTGCTCTGAGTTGTAAATTTTATAAATTTAAAATATGAATCTAATAGCTGTTCATCTGGTGTATTTGAGTTTGTGGACTCGTTATGTTTTGTTCATGGTGAATTTCTGAAGTAGAGCATATGATTGCTAAAACCTAAGATACTGTGCAGCTACAGGATTCACATTCCCTATGTACTAGATAATATTACTACTTGAATTGCGTCTAAAGATAAATATTATATAGATTTGTTTTGTATCATTAAATTTCTATGTTATGAATTACATGTAGTTACAAATTATCTCGTCTCCTAAAGTACTTCTACAATTTTCTACTTGATTCAAGTGTTGATCCTCTTTCTACAACAACTCCACTACAAAGTATGACTATAAGAAGTCAATGATATATTTAGTATTTGACATCCAAGAAGAACATAGGAATTTCAAAACTTTGACTTACCCACATTCATGAATGGAGTGGTTCGCAAAAAACTAATTAGAATTCCATTAAACATTGAGTAATGCCAATTATACTTTTAAAATCACATGGATTTTACTTTAGATGATTTGCAAAAACTAAAGTGCAATGCAAACTCTTGCAAGAGAATATTAATCATGTGAAGTAGTTTTTCAAGTTCTTAAATATATCAATTTCTCTTTTTTCAGTAATGTTTATTTCTTCATGTTTTAAGTTCTCTATTTTCCAAATTCCCAATCATTAATGATGATCCCTAATGAAATAAACTTGCAAGTGCACTTGATCTATGTAACCATTGGAACATAAGCATGGATTCAACAATTAAAGTAAGTTGAAATTTTTTAATGTTTCATTGTTTTTGTTGGGTATTCCATTCAATGCCATATCATTAATAGACCCACAAAAAATTTAAAAAGTGTCATACTCACAAAAAAATATGAAAAGAAATGTTTTAGGTGGAAAGGGATAGATGGGTTCAACTCTACAACTCGAACACCACTTTACTGTAATGGAACTATAACAAAGGGATATGCAAAATCTTGCAAAAATCTATAATTTTCTTGGGTTTTGGAAGCAAGCCACTTTGTAAGTAGCATTTTAAAAGACTTCTTGATTTTTGGTAAGAATGGAGTGCATTAGAGTTAAAAATAATTATGAAATGGGTGTGGATTTGATGATGCTTGATAGTCATTAATTTGCATTTTACCAATAAAATCCTTGTAATTTGCCTTCTTTCTAGTTGTTATAATAATTATCCAATTAACATAAACTTTACAGATGGAGATGAAATGACAAGTTTTATATAACTTTTAAAAGTACAAGGTACTATCAAATGGGCCATAGGCACAAATATTTATAGGCCTATGGCTAAATAGTTTATATTTTTATTTTTACTAGAAAGTCATTGCAAATAGTAGTTGGTGGACAAGGTTATAAATACTATATAAAATTCCCTTTTTTTTGTAAATAAAAATAATGGAATGATATTAAATTAATAACTACATGAATTGAATCATGAGTGAACCATTAAAGGACTAAGTCATAAACAATCAATTAGGGAACTATGGCTTCTAATTTAGCCAAGAATAAGTGGCGAATCTACTAGTGCCTTCTAAGCAACCAAGACATTAAGTGAACTAGAGTACCTAAATAATGTAGGATAATAGAAAATCCATGTTACAAAATTCCCTCTTGATAGACACATATTTATAGCCATATTGTTAAATAGTGTACTTTTTATTTTTTGGAAAAATTATTAGATTTCGTACTTGGTGAATAAGGCTATAAATTTTTGTTTATGAGCAATTTGATAGCACTTTTAGACAAGTGTGTCACCAAACTAGTAGCTTGAAGTGTAGCAATTTCCATGCTAAGACTTGGGTAGTGGCATCCACCTTAGAGTGCTAGAGAGCAATAGGGCTAAGTGATAATATCTTTAAACTAGAGACTAAAACCTTCAAATAGGGTATTCTAGTAACTCCAAATCTAATCAACAACGTGGAATAGTAGCTACAATAGAACTAACATTTTCTCAATGCATGATTTCAAGGGACTATAACCTTCATGTCAAAATTTAGCCTGAAGTGGGTAAATCCTTCTTGATAATTGTAGGTGGATGAGATATTATCTCGGGGTGAAATGGTATAAAATTACAATGGCTTGATAAAACTATGCCATCTAAAAATGCTATCATAAATAGTAGTATTTGCTACAACTTTGATATATGATGATCCCCAAAGAAATAAACTTGCAGGCGCACTTGATCTGTGCAACCATTGGCACAAAAACATGGGTTCAACAATTAAAGTAAGTGGAAATTTTACAATAATTCATTGTTTTTGTTGGGTATTCCATCAATTTCATATCATTGCATACCAACAAAATTTTTAAGTGTCAATACATTAGGTGAACCATAGTACCTAAATAATGTAGGATAATAAAAAATCCATGTTACTTCTGGTTTATTCCCCTATTGTTTTTTATTAGTTCAGTTGGAAAAGAGGGTCCAGATCCCTTTAACAAAATGGCCCCTAGGGCATCAAACCATTAGAATGTCAGAAACAACAGATGAACAGCACAGTAACAACAGACCAAAAAACTAATCAAAAACCATTGAAACAACAATAAACAACCAAAAAATAGCAGAAAACAAGAGACTATGGGTTGTCAGTCGCTCCAAACTTAGCAAGGAAGTCCACCATCTCCTTATAGTCACCCAAGCTGTCGATCCCCACTTGTTTGACCTTATCATCCATGTCATTGACTACAGCAAAGATGGAAGCAGCCCGATGTAGTGCTTTGGCCGCAAATTCAGCCATAACCTTCCATTTTTTCTACATAGTATCCATTCTCTTCTAGAGCCTTTGAATATCCTCTACATTCTTGTCACACAAAACACAACTCCCCTTCTTGCCCTGATCCACAACATCCTTCACAGTATATTTACCAACAGTAGCCCTCGCAGTATCCTCCTAACCCTCTGAGCTACTTTCATTCATCAGGGCAAAGTGGCTGGTGCCCTCAACCTTATGTACAGACTCTGTTGAGGTTTCATCCCCACCTTCCTCCATCTCTTCCACAAACTCAAAGTCTTCAGAAACCTCCACACCCGAAGTGTTCACCAACAGTTTCCCAGCAATCTGTTTGGATTGACGAATGCTTAGGAGAGCAGTCCCACCACCTTCATTGCTGTCCTTCGGTTCCATCCCAGTCTCTAGTTCCACTATCTTCATAGAAGCATCCACAACAGTAACACCCTTGCCTTCCCCTATGTTTTTTCTTCAGGGTAGTCTCCGTTTCCTCAACCTCCACCCTATCTCTTTTGACTTTCTTGCTTTCTAACGCCAGGGTGGTGTACTTCTATTTCTTATTTTTAACAGTAATATGGGTTTCAACAAGGTTCCCTTCCACCACACGGGGGCCACCTTTAATCTTGGGGGTCCCTGTGCAAATCTTCACTTTGCCCTTACTCCCATGGGATGCGCTCGGTTGTGGTTCCTCAAGGATCTTAACTTGGATTTGCTTAGGCAGACACAAGGCAAGATAGAAGTGATATAGCCTCAAAATAAGACCTTGGTGAATAGGAACAATGGGGTGGTTGGCATTCTTAGCCTTGAGCTCCCTAACAGACTTAACATAATTGTCCAATGAAGAGAGTAAAAAGAAAGGAAAGATAATCTCAACCTTATTCCTGAAATGATTTAGAAAAGCAAAGTGGTAGTGATAGTATACCCGAAATCTTCTTTCCAGCGTGAAAAATTTCATTATCATTAAGCAGATTTGATTCCATGGCTCCGGCAGCTTCTCCCTCTCAAACCCTCCATGAAGTTTCACAGGCACCTCGCCCTCATGAAAGAAGTTTATTCCCCTATTGTTAACTTTATTATTGCTATTTATTTTAAGTGGTTTTTCTTATTCCAAATTTCTTAACCAAAAAAAAAAAATACTTCCAACACTGAGAGCATATACGATCTTTAGGGAAACAAGTGCTTATACAATTTTTTATGCGGTTTGAAGGGTTCCTCCACTCTTGTTGTTTTCCTCTTTTCAGTCCATCTAATTTTTCTAGATTTTCCAAAATTGGTAATGCCATGAATCTTTTAAAGATTAAAAGACTTACTTTGTGATATGTTATTTATAATATATATTTTTGATTAGTATAATTTTTAGAAAATAAAAATATCTTTTAAAATAAGTTAAAAGACTACTAGCAATCCTAAACTATCTTTTAGACCTCGACATTTCTAAATGTGATATGCAATTATGAAAAGAGCTTTGGATTATATAATTAAAATAAAAAGAAGTATCAATCATTAACTAGAAGGTTGAGTTATACTACAGTATGGATTTGTAAGTTTATTTGTTTATTTTTAATGTATATGAATTTTATATAGTGTACATTATATTTTATTTTTCTATTTTATTGTACTCATTTTTAAAAATAGAAACAAAACAGACTATAATGAATCAAGCAACAACAAGGCTATGAAAAATAAACAGACAAGACAAGCTACAGGCCCAAACAAGAAACAATGCACTTACAGGGCCCACTTATCACCACAGGAAAAACTAAAACCACATATCGTAATGGACTGAACATGATTACACAAAGGAGGCAAAAGTGAACCAAATACAAAGTATAGAGCAAACATAAAAGAACATCTCCAACATATTTGGAAGCTTCAGCATCTTGAAGACACCCCCTCGGTCATAGAAAGCAAACACATAAGACATTGTGAACCACATAGAATGCAAGTCTATGAACACAAAGGTTATACCCTTGTCAAGAACTGCCATAGCATGCTAAAGAATTCCTTGGACTAACCCAATCATAACTGATTTCTTGAAATGAGTAGAAACAATCGCATATATCCTTCAACCTCCACTTTAAAGGGAAGTTTTGGGTATTACACAAGAAACAAGGCTTATCTGAATCATATAGTGTATCCCTAAGCAAGCCAAAGAATACATAACCACATTTAGAACCAGGAAAAAAAACATAGCAGTATTTTATCCATAAAAAAGGGTCATATGTAAAAAGCATGTTGATAAAAACTAGAGACAAGGGCTTCCTCTAAGAAATGAGATACAAACTATGTAGTCCCTTATTCCATGATGAATCCGCTAAAATGAGAACCTCCAACCAATGACAAAAAAGTCTCAAAGAAAAGGACAAAGAAATTAGTAGGAACAAAAACTCCTCTCACAAGCCATAACAGAGCAGGGGATCCCTGCTATGGAAGGGACTCTGCAACAACATTACCTCTAGACATCATAATAGTTCTGCTAACACAATGATGGATGCCATGAAAGCCTTAGGAACCACCACTTTAACCTTGAAAACAACCTATCTGCACATGTATACCTTTGTGTGGTGCTCTTGCCAACTTTACTTAAAAATTATTTTACTAGAATACTCTTACAAATATAAACACTACCTCTAAATTCCTTTCAGTGAGCACATAGTTTTATCAACTGTCGATGTTTACGATGAGGTGATATCAGGAGGAGGACGATAATCATACATAGGTACAGGAAACTCTAGAGGAACATGAGGCAACTCGCCTCCCTTTTTCAATATATCCACCACTTGTTCCATCCGCAATCTGGCATTCGGATTGGGATGTGAGCACAACAATCCCACTTTCATAAGCCGCTCCATTTCCTCCTCATTGAAATTTCCAGCCAATTTCTTATCTGCTGCATCAAGAATCTTGTGTTGGCCATACAAGTGCCAAACCCATTCCACCACTCTAAAATTGTATTCATTCAAGCTCAAGTCTGTCGGTCGCCTTCCACATCCAATTTCAAGAGCGAGCGCTCCAAAGCTATATACGTCGGACTCTCGAGTGGCCTTTCCCATTGTTACAGATTCTGGTGCAATGTACCCCATTGTCCCTGCTACCACCATGGTATGACCTTCCTTTTCTCGTTTCACCACTCTAGCAAGCCCAAAATCCCCTAACTTCGCTTGGAAATTTGAATCCAACATGACATTGCTGGCCTTTATATCTCTGTGCACAACACTTTCATGTCGATCCTCGTGAAGATAAACCAAAGAGGATGCTACATCAGAGGCTATACTGTATCTTCGATCCCAATTAAGAGTAGGCTCCGCCTTCCCAAAAAGATATTTGTCAAGGCTTCCATTTGAGAGAAATTCGTAAACCAGAAGAAAATTATTTTTTCGATGGCACCACCCTAAAAACCTCACAAGATTGTGGCGTGTAAGCTTACTATTTATTATCACTTCTGATATGAACTGATTCTTACCTTGCTCAGCCATTTAAGATACTCTTTTTATAGCCACAACTTCGTTTGTGCTAGGCAAAGTGCCTCTGTATACATTTCTAAAGCCGCCCCCTCCAATCTTTTGAGCATCGCTAAAATTGTTAGTAGCGGCGCTGAGGTCAGCATACAAAAACTTACGAGCACATTGAGCAGCCCTGTCAAGCGATTCGTCCAGCTTCTCATCGATACCCTCGCCTTGGCACTGGTTTTTTCTGGCGTTGATATACAACATGCTTCCAACGAAGATTAAACCGCATATAACAATGAAACAGGCCAAGACAGATATCAAGATAATTTCTTTTTCAGAAGAGTTTCCTTTTGGGGCCGATATATCCCATGAATATTGACTCGAAAAATTCCAAACGTGTACACTGTGAGTTTGATCAATCCCCATTCCAGTGGACGCTGAAAACCCAACTCTGACGTTCTCGGGAAGAAACTTTCGTAGGTCGACATTACGGACCAAGATAGGGCTCTTGGGTTTAGAAACAGCAGCAGTAGAATTAGGGTTAAATGAAAGAAACACTCGAAGCTTCGCCACCGTGCCATCATAATCCACCCATGCATCCCATTTTTCTCCATTGTTGAGAGTAACGTCCTTTCCGTATAGACTATATACAGAAACGTTTTTCTTGGATATGTGCGTGTTGACGTCAATTCCCACGTGATTATCATCGGGATCGAAACTGTTCTGCAATGTGTCGAACTCCACAGCAACAGTACGAGTATGTCCTTTTCTTTTAAAGAGACCGAGCCATGCTCCCCCAGAAGCCTCGGAAGATTGGAAGGCGAGAGGTGCAAGGAAAAAGGTCAGACCACTTCCACCCCGTTTATCATTATCAGCCTTCGCCATAATGAATTGGAAATGCGTAGTGAAATTTGCCACAGCTTGAGAAGAATTATCCCACAAGGGAATTATGTCCCTATAAGTTGCCCACCCAAGGCTCGGATACCTGCTAGAATTGGTAAGCTCAATAATGTTATTATAAATGGAAGCATCGGAGGACAGCTCGACACCCGTTTCGGAAGGGAAATTAAAGGTGATGGGTTCTTCATATGCCCCGTAACTGAAACGAGAGTAAGAAATGAAGAAGAAGAATAGGGCCAGCGAAATTTGATGGAGACTGTCCATCTGAACCATCGTCCTGTACAAATGGAAAACTTATCCATCTTGTTATATGAATCCCAGCCGAGGCTCTATTCTAGGACGGCATTGAGTTGGCTAATAGTAGGCCGTACTATTTAGCACATCTATTAAAACATATAAACCAAGGATCGGAATCTGGATATCTGTTTGCGGGTTTCTCCATCCGGCCAATAACTGAAAGAAAAGTCTTTATACGTTTCTTCTTGTCCTCGAGACATGGTAGACCAGTCCAAGAAGAATGAAATTCAAGCGGGCTACTTAAACGAGGGAAAAACACCCTTATCTATGAATCTCACGACGAGATCAGCGTTGCACTCAATGAATTGAAAACATAATTTGCAACGAGGCAAACCTGGTTGAATAGAAACCAATGGAAATATAGATTAAAAACTAGCACTTGCACCCATAGGAAGTTCAAGGAATACGCCGATAGGAACAACCGACAAGTTTAGAAAATTTTCTGGCATTGGGCCGGCTAGATTTAATGGAGATGAGCCATTGACTGTTGTCTTATATAATGGATAACTTATTCCAGACATGATCAATTCACGGCGGATTTACTTGAGTTATATGAATAAATTTAATCAGTCTCACAACTTGCTTAGTCTTTTAACTGAGAAAAAAGGAAAAAAAGAAACAAAAGAGATGGATTATTTGTATTTTAAATGATTAGAAGAAAAAAGGCACAAAAGAGTGGGTTTCTTCGAATTGAATCTTCCGTGACCTTTTTTTTATTGATTTAAGATAAACAAGTTTGAATTAGAATTAAGGAGCTTATATCAACATGTGTTACGACACCAAACGAAAAAAATGTCTTGTCAACGGATTTATATGAATTAAATGTTTAATCTACATAAATATGTTAAAATTGTTAAGAGTTTAAGGACAATATTCAAGTGTTGTAGGAGGGATTTAGTTTTAATAGTGAAAAGAGCACACTCCTCTCATTTTTTTTGTTTTGGACTTATTTTAGGTAGTGTGTTCCTAATGTATTGACTAGTGTGTAATCTGTGTATATTTGAATAGAAATTAACAAATAATTTTTTCTTAGTCTCATTCCATCTCCATATATTTTAAGGGTTCTAACCTGGTCTATAATCTCCATTGTTGATCATCTTGGTTTAGATTCATGGGTGTAGAATTGACTTGGATCATTTTTGTGCACCCATGGATCTGATCATTGAACATTTAGAGTCAAATTTCTTAAATTGGTTCCTTGCCCCCTCCCATACTAGTTATCATGAACTAACTAATACTCAAAATATTTCAAATCGCATGTTAGTGTAGCGTATCTAAAAATGTGTCTTAATTCATTTTTTAATCTAGATCTAGATCAAAGAGCATTCATGATACATCCATAGAGAGCACAGTAAAACATAAAAATTACATCATCTACTTACTTCATCTTAGGCATACTACATGCTTTCCTACTATCTTCAATATTTTTCATAGTTGTTAGATTGATTTTCTTAGAGGCTTGACTAATAGAGAATAAACCCTTGTCTATTAGGTTCCATATGGTATCTCTTGATGTCACTCCAATTTAGACATAGGTACTATAAGGTGATATGAGAGAAATTTAAATTATCAAATTTTAGCAAGATCATATGTCCACCAAGTTCATTTTTGTAGGCGAGCAATTTAGTTACATAGACACAAAGTGTAATTTTACATGTGTTAAATATGAACCATTTAAGCATATTCCAATTGACTTTATAATGCCCCGAGCTTATGCCAAGGACATTAATGAACAAAAAATGGCCAACAAAATTTTCATGCTACAATTTTAAAAAATTCATGTTACAATGCACACTCACACAATATGGTGTCACTTAATAGAATGCCATTATAGTCAATACACAAGATCTATGAACATAAATATAAAACTAAATGAGATGACCTAATAGCTAAGCATTTTGGTAATAGATTGCATAAACAATAAAAATATTCACACATAGGCGGATCAACCCACAATATTCTGTCCCACTTTCTGGCCAAAGTGGGACATTGAAATCAACATTTTAAACCAAATTTTCACTTTCTGAAACCAATAGCAACTAATCTGTTAATAATTTGAAGATGATGTGAACTAGTGATTTTTGAGATTTTGTATGTAGATTCTAAATATATATTTAAAAAAAATTAAGATATAATTTGTGAATTTTTTTAAATAACTTTTAATAACTTTTTTTTTATAGTTAACAATATTTTTAAAAAGTAACATTTATACCATACAACATAACTTTTTTATATGAAGGACAAAATTATAAATTTTTAAACATAGATTTGTAACATCAATATCTATTGCACATATATATTGTCATAATTTTTTGTTGCATATTTTTTAATTAATTTTTAAAGTGAGATTAATTGTAATTCAGACATAGGTTTATACCATACACCATAACTTTTTATGTATGTATCCAAATTAATTTTTTTTTTTTCTCAAAGAAGGACATCAATACTTAGTGTGAAGACATTTTTTAGAATCTTTTCTCTATTTTTTATTTTTTTTCTCTTGTGTGGAATAGAGACATCAATGTTTAGTGAAAAACTATGTTCACTAGAAAATATAAAGTAAATATAATAATAAATGAAATATATTAAATATCATACTTTTTGGAAGGTTTATAATAATGGATACATACTTACAAAATATAATCTCTAAATGGGCTCATTTGGTCTCCCAAAAGATGAAGCAAAATTAGTTTTTTGTCAGCATTTTGATAGGTGTAGATGAGACTCCATTAAGGGTTTGATTTTAGACTAGGGGTTATTTCCAAGGGGGTTTTATCTATGGGGTTTTTATCTAACCACCTTCAATTGAACCCCTTTAGATGGAACCCATCAAGGCTTAAATAATTATTTTTAAAAAAAATTATGTGATTTCCAACAAAAATTAGGATGTCCCATAAGTGGGACACACTATTGTGGTGGTAGACATGCTAGAACTCGATATTTCATTAAAATACATTTTTCTTTAAATGATTATAAAGATTTGTTGGAATATTTACTGATTACAAAGATTACACTAATTGTGAATATATTCTTAAAATACCTAAATACGACAATACCATAAATGTATGCTGAAACCCTCCAAACTTGAAGTTTAGATCTACAACCTTTTTATGAAGCTACTCTCATGAATTCTAAGGGTTCGTATCCTCCAAACTCTAAGAAACCAATGTGGTTTCGTCTATTAATCTCTGTAATCTAAGTGATTTGATCCTTAGATACAATAGATGAACATAAGTGCTCAAGCTATGATAGATTAGGCTTTATTTGATAAAATAGTAAGATAAAATGTACATTGATGAAGTTGCCCAAATTCTATATAGATTGAAGGCATAGATTAGGGCCTAAATTCATTTCAAGTGGTCTTCGATAGAGAGAAAGAGTTATCTACAATAGTATAGGTCACACATGCCTATCAACAACATCTTCACATGGTCGTGTACCTAAAACCATACCCTCTACATTAGTAATCATCTACGTTTCTATGAAAACCATGTCTCTAAGTGGTCCAAACATGTTAAAAGGTATTTGAAAGTCTTCCTCAACCTTATCATATCCATATAAGACCATTGATCATGTTCTAGGTTATGTAGGGTAGTGGGTGGAGTTTAGTAGTTTGAATGGTGGAGGTCTAAGGGTTCACATGTTGAAGGGTGCAACAACAAGATGTAGTAGGGAATTGGGAGTCAAGATGTTATTCAAATGATTTTCACTTAGTACCTAATGTAGGAAGGAGTAGGGATTAAGATGTGATGATACCTACTTTAGGAAGGAAGATGGATTAGTATTTAGTGATACTCGATGCAGGAAATAGGGGGATTAGGATTGAAGGATACTTGATGTAGGAAGGAGTAGGGATTGGGATTCATAGGTACTTGTTCCAAGAAAGAGTAAGGATTAGAATTTAGAGATACCTGATGTAAGAAAGAGCAAGGATTGGGATTTAGAGATACTTGATGTAAGAAGGAGAAAAGATCAAACTTTGGATATACTAGATGTAGGAAGGAGTAGGGGATACGATTTGGTGATATCCAATGTAGGATGGAGAGGGGATTAGGATTTAGAGATACCCAATGTAGAAAGGGTTGAGGATTAGGGACCGGTGTATCAAGTCCTCTGGTACTAGAAAGCAATGAGAGAATGGGTAATGTAATAGCCCACCAAATAGAATAGAGTAGGGTTGTGTGGTGTGGGAGATGAAGGTAAGATGTGCTAGTAAAGGAAAGTTTGAAGGCATAAAACATGGGCAAGTAGTGAATCAAGGACTTAAGGGAAATGGAAGGAAAGGGATGTCGACATGGGAAAGTCTAAAATTCTAATGGTTAAGACAAACATAAGGTTTAAAATGGGGAATGTGAGGAAAATGAATCAAGGAAAGGTAAATCTTGAAAACCCATAGAAGGAAAAGGATTGGGAAAATGAGAAAGCCAAAGATGAAGGAAATACATGATAGAATGAGGAAAACTAAAACTCCACTCAAGACTAGAAAGTGACCTAAATTAAATCAATTGAAAGAGGAAAATTAATAAGAAGTTGATTAGAATAATCAAGAAAATTGGGGTTGAACAATAGAGGGAATGGAACAAAAACCTAAAATTAGCCTTATGGGTTGATCAGATCACCCCAAAGAAAATAATAAATACCTCCCCATATGCACAAGGTATGGCAAGGATGTTATTTTTCTAATATCAACAGAACTTCTAGCTCTACAATTGATCATGTAGCTCTAGCAATAGAAGAAAATGGAGCTATGGAAAGTTTGGATGGTGGAACTATTAAAATTAGAGGAGAAGAGGGAATCTACTAAGCATTTGATGGCCTAACATTAATTGATAGTTAAATGAACTGGTTTGACAAGAAACTCCTCAGAGCCTAGTTTTATGGTAGGGGCTCTTTGCTCAAATGGGAAGAAAGAGAAACTAAACTAGGGCAATATTAAAAATTTGATTCCCTATGGAGTGTCTCATACACCACTGTAGCATGGAAATATCATACCTATTTTGTCCTTATGAATGAAGTGGGAGAGCTTCTCAATATATCCATCAATAAGATATATCTTATTAAGAAATGGTGAACAAACATACACAAAATTAAACCATTATAGAATAATAGAGTATTGTCTTCAGATGATTTTACAATGCAGTACATTGGCTTTTAAAAGCCTTGTTATTCCTGTATATAACTTCTTACAGGAAAGTAACTTCCCCAAACCTAACTTATAAACTAACATTTATTTAATATGCATAAACTAACAATGTAATATTATATACTATTATGCCAACATTCCCCCCCTTATTACATTGTTCCCGCAAAAGTACTAGGGGACCACCCCTGAATGCTAACATACTCAACAAAGCTGATTACATAATATGAATACATATTTTATAGAAGATCTTCTCCCAAAGAACAAATCCTGAACCAAGTGAGGCTCCATCATGCTGTCTTGTCTACCCTTAGAAAGGTGTAGCTTCAAGCTGTGTTCTTGAGCTCTTTAGTCCCAAGCTCTCAAATCACAGAGTCTTGAATTATTTGACAATGGACCCTAAGAAATACGACAGATCTCTGCCATGTTGTCTAGTGACAGCGAAAGGGTATAATTCAAGATCATATACTCTTTGAAGTTCACTGGACAACAATCCATATTGAGCTCAACACCAAACCCCAAACCTGTCTCCAAAACAAAATCTTCACAAAACATACATTCTTCAAATCTGTCAGCTCCATTAGCATCAACAAAGAAAAACAAAACAACTAAAACTAAAAATGCTTCTCATGCAAAGCATCATCCCAAAGTGAGAAGCTAACTTGAGATGATTGAAAATCCTCCATCCTCTGATGCCGCCTGCCTCCAATTTGATGTGGTTACACTTTATCCAACTGATGTTACATATGAGCCTTTGAAAACTCTATCAGGTGTAGTATAAATGGCCCCAAGAGCACAACCAATGTTTGATGTAGCCATGATAAAATAACTCCAATGTTTTCCACCATATTACTCCAAAAGCAAAAAATAAATTCTTTAAATATTTTAAATGCCCTTAAAAAAAGGAAACTACTTATGTCTCCCTTTCATAAAATTAAATATCTTCATAAAAATTCTACTACTTATGTCTCCCCACTTTTCTTTCTTTTTAAAATAATACTCTTTAAAAGATGAAAAATCTCTTCCTTTTTAAAAAGTTTTCTTTTTAACTTTTTCCCAAGAAAGGTAAAAACTTTTCAATGTTTGTTTTAAACTTCATGAAACATAAACTTATTTTAATTCTCACGTAAGGTAAAAACTTTTCAATATTTGTTTTAACCTTCATGAAACATAAACTTATTTTACTTCTCATGTATGTCTTTTACCCATCAACACATCTTTGTTTCTTTTCACATTGGCTCACATTTCATAAAGCATAACATTAATAAATTTCAGTCAATTTTTAAACTCACCCGAGGAATGTCTTCTATATGCTGAAATAATATATTCACAAGATGTTTCTTTCTTTCATATGGGCAAACACTTTAACTGCTTTCACCAAACTTCTGTGCTTGGCATTTATGTAAATAAACTTGTTTTAACTCCCTGCATAGTCTTTCAAAATGCCTCATAATGAATGCCAGATGCCTTTGACAAATGCCTTATCAAATCTTCAAGGCTTCAGAGGAATATTCAATGCTTGACAATAGTTAATGCAGCAATTAAAAAAAATGCTTAAATCTAAAAATTGTAGCAGCCAGCATCAAAATTCAATACTCCATAATTTAAAAATAATGGCACAAATCAGTCAAATTTACTCTTCCAAACATTGGACATCCTTTCAAAAATTCCAATACTTTAATAGTGTGCAGCACTAGAAGTTCAACACCAAAATAAAATAGCAAACAAAGAGGATAATACTCTCCCCATAAGTAGCCTTCACTTCAATAGTTCTCCTAGTAGACACATCATCTGCAGCAAACATCTCTCTACGTTGCAGACATAACTGTCTTCTTCAAGACCATTTTTCAATCATAGGCACAGAGATATAATCAATGCTCTAATACCATATTAAGAAATGGTGAGCAAACATACATAAAATTAAACCATTATAGAATAATATAGTATTGTCTTTAGATGATTTTACAATGCAGTACATTGGCTTTTAAAAGCCTTGTTATTCCTGTATATAACTTCTTACGGGAAAGTAACTTCCCAAAACCTAACTTATAAACTAACATTTATTTAATATGCATAAACTAACAATGTAATATTATATACTATTATGCCAACATATCTTAAACATCACAAATAAGGCATATATTGCTTTTGATGCACATATGTATGATAGTTTACTTTTAATTGTGTTTTTCACCTTCTTTTGGAGGTTTTTCATTGCTCTTTTTATGGTCTTTTGATCATGTGGTGATTGTTTTATTTTAAATTTTCCCATGAAAATTTGAAATCTTTGTAATAGAAATAAAGATGTAGTGTTCCATAGGTTTTTCCAAGTATAAATCACAATATTCTATAAAACAGTCCCTTAAGCATCCGAGACCATGCCACCTACTTCACATCCTTTACTATTGTAGTAAGATCTTAATGCTAGAGGCTCTTGAATCTAGTGAAAATTTCTTTGAGAATTAGTAACTACACCTATTCAGGAATTTAATGTATATCATCAGTAAAAAAAAGGCCATTGTGTGAATAATTAACCAAAAGAGGGTAGTTGGAAGGTTATCATTGTTATTCATGTTCTGACAAGTTCTAATAACAAGATTGTGTACCTAACAAAGGTGCAAAATAGTGAGATGACACTACATAACATGACTATGCAAGCAAGGAAAATAAAGGTTGAAACTTGTGAGCTCATGTCAATCTATGGTCATGTACTATTTAATGTTGGAATGTTTAGATCTAAAAAAAAAATTCTACAAAAGGGAGCTAGTTGTTTTATTCTATGTTTATTGAAACCTCAAGATCAAAAGCTTTTATGTTTAATTACTCTCATTTCTACCATTCTTATGTACTATATTAATCATCAAGGATAATTTTTTGAGTGATTGTTGTGAGAGGATACCAAAAAAGTAAGCATGCTCAAGAGGGAAAGGAGAACCAAGCCTCAGCCTCATGTTGACCTTCCAACTAAAATACAAAATAGAAAATCATATGCTTTAACTCTAGCTCAACCAAGGATAGATCCCTAGTTGGGAACATCAAGACAACAAAAATGGGAAAATCTTTTGACCCATCAATAGTGATCAACATTGTTTTCTTAAAGAGTGTATAACACCCATACTTGTATTATAGAAAAAGTAAAGAGATAGTGCTCAATATTGGTGATAATATTTTTTATCCTATTTTATCAAAGCACATAAAATATTTAAGGGAAGGAGCTCATGCAAGGATTCTTGAGAGGATCTGAGAGGGTGAACATTGAACTTTTATAATCAGAGTTTGGATTTCTACCTTGGTGTAGTACATGGTTCTACAAATGCATTCATGTCTTGAACTTGTACATATGTGGTTCAAATGTTATGATGCCAAGAATGGGATCATTCAAGGAAAAACCATCCAAGTGATAGTGAGTGCCACTAATGTTAGAGAGATATTGCAAATTCCTCACTCAATAGAGGCCTTCCATTATAGCTTTAATAACTTGAAGGAGACTTGAGATATGAGGAAAAACTAAATGGAGTTCCTATTGGTGGGTGTTTTTGCACACAACAACTTAGATAAAGTACCAAATATCTTATCTCTCCTAAAAGGAATAAAATCCCAATGAATAAAAAATTGACTACCCCAAGGTCTCTCTTAGCTAGGTCTTGGTCTTACAACATAACTCAATGTTCAATGTATTTGTTGTTTCAATTAAGATGCCTTACATGAATCTGGATAAATTCTCAATAAACAAGGTTGAATTACACATAAACCAATTAGTTTTCAAATTTAGCAATGTGCAAACAAACTGATCCAAACATATTTTTCTATTAAATGTATCACTTCAACCTATCATCAAGAATATATCAACTTGCATTCATGAAATATCTTTACAATATCTATATGCAAGTTTGAAAGTCATATATTAATTAGATCTAATAAAAAAAGTACAAAAGCAAGGGTGTCCAGAGGAAGGTTAGATAATTCCTAAGGATAACTATAGGAATGATTAACTATTTTAGATAGACAGACCCCAAATAAACAAATCTCTACTTAATTAGATGGCTCACAATGATGTAGAGATAGTGCAATCTCCAAAGGGAATGAAGTATCTTCAAATTATGAAAGGATTTCATTAAATACCCAATATCTGACACAATTTAATGAACTTCTACAATTGAACTAAAGTGAATTGTGTTCATACTAACCATGCATTGTAAGTTATAATCAGCAATTTACTAATGGTATAAACATAAGAGATCCATCAAATATTAGACGTAATTAATCACAAATGCAACTAAAAATTAAGTAAAAAGGGTGAAAAGGAACCATGAGACCAATTTTGCAATCAACTAAACAACCCAGCTAACAATAGCAAATGAATGTCTATTTATGTTGATTCAACAAAATATCATAGTCTCAACAATTCTACTTTTTTCAGCCCTTCCTAACTTGTACAAGAGAGAGTGGTGACCTTTATATAGGGGAGGCAAGAGAAATTTGTATACAAAGAGTGGTGAGGATTAATCCAACACCAATGGTCAAGATTTCATGAGCATTTAATGTTTGTGGTAGAGTACCAAATTTCATCCATCTTCAACTATTTCTTAATTGAATGGTTGCAATTTTATTTTTGACCATTTCACTTTAAAAAAAAGACAAATTTACAATTTTTAATGCAAGTAAAATAAGACAAAACACTTCAACCCACTAATTATTCTACTAAGCACTTCTTCTACCTGACTGGGGCATCAACATCTCTAATCCAATCAGTTTTCTTCATATCATATTCTTCTAAACCAAATTCTTCTTCTATTAAACATAACACTATGTTTTAAACTTCTTTGAAATGATGTTACTTCGCAACACCATCTCAAAGAGGGGAAAAATGTAAACACCTAAAATTCACCTCACTCCTAGACATCATTATTCTCTTTCCATACTTTCACATTAATCAAATGATTCTTAATTATTTGATTAAATTCATCTATCTTTATTAAAATAATTCTACCTTATTCTTCCACATTAATTAAATAATTATTAATTATTTAATTAAGTTAATTTTCCCACTTCCTAGCATTAATAAAATAGTTCTACAATTATTTAATTAATCCTTTCTTTTCTCTAATATTGATTAAATAATTTATAATTATTTAATTAATTAAATCACAATCCAATATTAATTAAATAAATCAAATGTTTATTTAATTAATAAATCATAATAATACCTCATTCTCAATTTCTTTCCTTTTTTTAAACTCACGTCTATTTCTAATTAATTAGATAATCTTCTCGTATCCTATCTTGCCTTCTTATGGATTTATTTATTTTTAAATAAAAATCAAATCCCTTTGCTCTTTCAAATCTTATCTTCTATCTGATTTGTTTCATCTTTTGTCACAAAAAGCAAAAAACAAACCTGTATCTCCAAAATCAAATCCTTTTCTCTCCATCAAAAATCCATGAATAAGACTTTCTCCAAACCAAATGGGGAACTTCATCTGATATAAACTTATGTTGTTGAAATCATTCCTCCATTTTCACTCATCAAGGTTATGCTATTAAGTTATGCAATCCACATACATACTTGAATAGAAGGAGCAAATCCATCAGATTTTGGGTGCTCTTCGATACGCTCAATTAGTGAGGTAAACTTGCATTGAAAGAAGGTATACTTGTTTATTTGATTTACTCTCTCTAATTATTCCTCTTATGCAATTTTTTATGTTCACAACAACTATTAAGGAAAAAGGTTATGGACACATCTCTATACATAGAGAAGCTATAGTAGTAACATAATCATGTTGCACATGCTAGAGTATAATATAGTAGAAGGTAGTAAGAGATAAGATATAGAATCAAAAGATACACATAGAAATGTATGCGTAGATGAGATATGATATGTGATACATAAGACAATTGAATATATGAGAAGCTTTTAGAGATATAATTTGTATGTTATGAATGAGTGTATGTGTATGTATTCCTTTGTTCAATTTGTAATCTTACCACATATATTTTGATTCTCTTCCGTATTTAGATCACACTAGAGTGAAACACAACTCTAACATAGAAATAATGTAGATCACTAGTTTGCATTCTTGGTAATAGTGCAGCAACTTAGAAAGACTTGAATCTATATGATATTCAGTTGTACAACAATCTTTAGTTGGTGTACAACTACTCTTCACTTATTGTGCAACTATATTTCATTACTACATAAGACTTTACTTGTTGTGTAAATAAAGAATACAACACAACAATTGGAGACTTAGATTTATAAGAACCATCCATAAGTTTTTGAATCCATTATTTAGTTGTTGCACAATCATTTAAAAGCTTGTTTCCTATATTTGGGTATTATACTATGTTAGGATTTTTGCTTACCAATCTGAGACTTCAATTAGTTTGCAACACTCTTTAGTTGGTGTGCAACAAATTGTTTCTTGTTACACAACTCCTTTTCATAATTACACATGTCTTTAACATAATGACCTAAATTATCATACAAAAAGTCATAATTATTACTGTAAATGTGTTTGGAAGCATAGGTCACTAAGACAAATACAAATGCTTTTACTAGCTTGAGAAATGCTCACATGGAACAATTTATGTTGAAATGTGTTACACTTCTATTTTATAAAAACCAAATTTTAAACAATATAATATGAATTAATTAATACGATATAATCTGAAATTAGTGTGATATAACCTAAAATTATGAAAGAAAACCATCATTTCCTACATAAATTTATATGTATTTGTGTAAAAGATAACTACTAATGCTTTTATTGGCTTGATAAATGCTCATATGGAACAATTTATGTTCAAATGTGTTACACTTCATGTCTATAAACACCAAATTTTAAACAATATAATCTGAATTTAATTAATGCGATATAATATGAAATTAGTGAGATATAATCTAAAATTAGGAAAGAAAACCATCACTTCATACATAAATACATATACATGTGTGCAAAAATCAATTTAGATCCCAGTTTTGATAAACTCTTCTGCACATTTTGATAAATTTTATGAAAACAATAACTACCACTTCTTCAATGTCTAGGGATAAAAATGAAATTTTATATTTTTCTAGTGGCTAATTTCACTTCCAATGCCATCAAAACTCTTTCTAAAATGTGCGGATTGATGATTAAAAAATGTCTGTAGAACAAAACCATTATATAAAACCTTGACTTGAAGAATCTATAAATTAAAAAAATACAATAGTATAATGCCTTAGAGGCCCTTAAAAGGGAGGTGTAGTAAAATATACAAATTGCTTGCCAAGTGAGTATTGTGTTTATTTCAAATGAATGGATAAATAGGGGTTTTGTGTAGAGAGAAGCTGAGCATGGCCATGCAATGTTAACACTTCTCGATGTGGTTGAATTATTTCTCTTCATTTGTGACTCAAAGCTTTGCATCAATCCTAATCCTAGAGTTGCTATAAAATATAAAGGATTCCCAAATTGTGTGAGGCACCTGAGTCTATTATCCATGATGGAGATGAAGATGTTGTAGAAACTAATCTTTTGCCTTTTGATTTCCCTTTTTCCTTAGTAATTTCTTGGGTCAATGAAGATTCTTTGATGGAATCGAGTAGCCCTATAATATTATTTTTCTTGAGAATATGAGAGAGGTGCTCTATTTGTTTCATCATGTATTGATGTTCATCATACCCAAATTTTTTACAAAAGGCACACTTAACTTTCTCTATAGTGGGTTTCCCCTATTGAAAAAAGTTGGCATTTTTGGAGTTGTCAGATTTGTGTTTTTTCTTAGCTTCCTTGTTCTTCTTAGTGTTCTTTTTCTTCCCTTTTGAAGGTTGTTGCTTCTCATTCCCCAGAATTAGGGCTTGAGGTTTTGTTGAGTTTAATGCGCCCATTTGAATTAACTTGTTTTTCTCCCTTGTGAGGTTGGAAATAATGTTATCAAGTGTGGGAATTTACCATGAGGCTTCAAGAGCCCGTTTGGTAGAGTAAAACGTTTAGACAAAAATTGAAAATTCTAGACCTAATTTAGATACTACAGAGAGAACTAACTAATCCTCTTTCTTTACTATTCCACAATATTTTAATTGCAACCTTAAGGATTTAAATTTGGTGAAGTAGTCCTCTAGAGTTGTGAAATTCCTAGGATTAAGACCTTTGAGTTCATTTTCTAACTCATGACTCTTAAGTTCATCAAATTTACCAAATAGCTTATTGAGGACTTCCCAAATTCTATTTGTGTTTTCAAGGCCTCAACATGGGATAGGAATTTAGGAGACAAGTTTAAAAATAAAAAGCCAAAGGTTTGGTCACAATTATTGAAATACTTTTCTTTGTCCTTAGCTGCATTAGGTTCTTTTTTTGTTCCCATAGTCACCCTAAATAATCCTTTTTTCTTAAGTACAAGTGTTACCTTTAACTTCCAATAATGATAGTTGAAAGGTGTTAGGGGTGATATTCTTACATTAGAATCCATAGAAAAGACTTTAGTTTGTTACAATTTGTGTAGAAATGCAACAATAGAAGAAAGTATAAGTGCAAAAGTGAAGAGGAAGACAACACACATGCACTACACGAGGAAGTGTGAAAGTGAACACACAATAGCCCCCTCAATTATTTTGTTCCCCCTAAATGTGGAACTTTATAAAGTTAGTGCTTTAAACTAGCCCAATTGGCACTTTATAAAGTTAGTGCGATAATGCGACCAATGGATTCGTAGTGAAAAATAAAGCACTTTTACAAAAAAAAAACACTCAAATATGAGGTACCGAGCAAAAGTTATGAAGCTTTGAAATTTTTTCCTTTGGTTGAAAAATACTAAAATTGTCTTCTCCAAAAAATAAATTCAAAAAATTTACAAATTCTTGAGATGAGAGGGGAAAAAGTTGCTTTCCTTAAGCCCCCTTGGGCTAGTCGTGACCCAAAAAGTTGTAGAAATTTTACAAATTTTTGAAATGACAGGGAAATAAATTGCTTTCCTTAAGCCCCCTTGGACTGACCATGACCAAGGGTTGAAAAAGCATGTGACTAGGGGATTAAGTTTGAGATGGGTTCCATTTGACAGTTTTATGAGGGGAAAGAGGGATCACAAGTTTGAGAAGGGGTACGCACCTCCAAATGAGCGCACAAGTCACAGGTTTGAGAAGGGGCACACACCTCCAAATGAGCCTGCAACCTCTTCTCATAGGCAAGCATATGAACCTTCTTTGAGGCCCATGACCTTTGAGATTTAAGCCTATGGCCTTCTTCAGGGAATAGCCTTACAACACAGGCAACCCATGTCTGCACCTCCATAATCAACTTTCTTGGTGACCTCCACTCTCTTGTGAATAAAATTTTAATTCCACCCTTCAAACCCTCCACTGATGTGTAGGTTGAAGTAACTGCAGAGAAATTTGTCCACACAAAGAGCACATAGATCAAACAAAAAAAGATCAATGCAATTAGTACAATGATCTTACGACCTATCCGCATCCAGCTCCTGCTCTAATACCATAAAGGATTCCCAAATGAACAAGAAGATGAAAGCACAAGCATATAAGATAAACACAACATAACACAGGATGTGTGCTAGAAGTTGAGTCCACTTTCCAAAAAGTGGAAGTGTTTTCCCTGATTTTCAGAATATTTGTCACATTTGACCTAAAAATTTGAAGCACTTAAAGATTGAATCTTAAAAAAGTCATGAATATGAAATGTAGTATTCAGAGTCTAGTTTCCAAATATGTAATTTATTTTAATACCCAGATGATACAAATTAATTTTCAATAGGCATGTCTAAAAACCACTATTTAAAAGTTACTTTTTTTTACCATACCATGCAAGTGTACGTTAACCATATTTTGACCTAAATAATTGTATTTTTTTAAATCCTTTTGGGAAAAGATCTATAACACACTGAAGATTGTTGAAGATATTTTTTTGTAATTTTTTTAAAATATTTTTTTAATTAATTTTTTATTGGTTGTAATTGTTGTTTTGAAAATCCCTTGTGTATGTCATACATAAGATGACCTAAACCTATCCTTTTTTATTTTTTGAATTGAAAATAATTGTCTGAAGATTGTTGACCTATAATTGTTTTTCAAAAAAATATATTAATAAAAAATTATTAAAATAATAAGAAAACCTGATATTTCAAGTTTATGGACCAGTTTCATAAAAAAATATTTGAAACATAGAAAAATAATCAAATTGTAAAAAAAATTACATATTTAGAATCTACATAATCTCATTTATAATGGGTTTTAATTTCGTCAAAAAAATCTACAAAAAACATCTTCACATATATGTCCAAAGTCACCCATTTCTAGTGACACTAACATGACCTTCAACTTGTAGGTCAAAATAGGTCCAAAGCCAAGGGTCAGGTTCCCAAGCATTTTCTCGACCTGAAACCCATAGCAGAAACTACACCTAGATTTCAAATTTTAAGAAACGAGATCCCACTTTAGAAAAGAGATCCCATTTCCTAAACAAGATCTTGTTTTGTTTTTTATTAATTCCAATGATGTAAAATAAAATGGGATCTCATTTAGGATATGGGATCCCATAGCAAATGGGATCTAGTATCCTAAACAGGATCCCATTCCATAAACAAGATCCTGTTTAGTTTTTGACCATTTTTTTAAATTTACTGATAAAAAAGTACTATCAAGACTGCAACTTGCATCTTACATGACTCTATATGACCGACAATAAATTTTTCTATAATATTTTTATCAAATCTTGTCTATTATATGCTCTTGAACTTGTAGGTTCATTTGAATTTTGGAAGGAGGGAACATTGGGACAATTTTGAATTGGAATTGTGTTCATTTTCTACACATTTGAGGGAGGAATAAAAATGGACTTTTACAATTGAAAGTCATTTGTACTTCAAAATTTTGTAATCATGGGGTTGTATCATCATCAAAAGAGGAAATATAGGTAGGTATTGACAGTTGAAAAAATTCAAGCAAATAGAGAGGAGGAAAAATGACAATGAGATAGAAGAATGCGGATTTGAGCAATGAATAATGTTGAAGCATCCGATTCCATGACTAATGAAGATAAAAACATTGAAGAGACCATTTATGTAGATGATACAAATTTGCAAGAGGTGAATGTGGAAAATAATTCAATTATAGAAACTAATCCTAGTATATCTTCAAATCCACCTTTCAATGCTATGGAGAAAGTGACAATATGCATGAATTTAGGTACATCTTCAAATCCACCTTTGAATGATATGGAAAAGGTGATTATATATGATATTTGTATTGATAATTTAAAAGAAGCTGGATATAACAATATTGAGATTGATTTAATTCGTAGACAAGTTGTAAAAACAAATATTGAAAATGAGATCCCTTGCATTGGTAAAAATGAAAATCTTTTTGTTGTTGAAAATGAAAATCCTTGTGTTCAAGGTGAAAAATAAAATTCTTTTGTTGTTGAAAATGAAAATCCTTGTGTTGTTGAAAATAAAAATATTTTTTTAAAAATTGAAAGTATTGTTTTGGATAATCTTCCTCGTAAGATTTCTTGGAGACAAATAAGAATGTATCCCAATAGATTATACAAACAATTTTGTATTGAAAAAGACTATCATTTCAATGTCAACTCATGATGCAATTGATGAGACTATGGAAAATGAGAAAAGTAATGAAAAAGTTAGGCATTTTTGTGAAACCAAAAAGAAAAGCTGAATCACTTAAACATGCTATACGTGTTGTTGCTAGTCCCATTGAATCTAATGGAAAGAAGAGTCGATCTAAAGAGAAGAATGTGGCACGATGAGCTATAACAACTATTATAGTTAATAAAAACAACTTTCAATAAAACAATGTTAGAAACATTAGTGGAATTCTAAACATACATCTTAAAACATTGGTAAGAGTGGCAAAGAAAAGAGAAAGTATAGAAAACGATCCAGTCAACCAATGTTAGAGTTTTAGTGGTCGACTCCCAATGTCTGACATGAAATTGAATAGTAAAATCAAATCTTTGGTTGAAAAATATTGGCATTATAATACTAGGGTATCACCTAATGCTAGAGATGTTTTGAAATTAAGAGTGGGGTCCGAAATTTGTGTTCCTCATCCAAAACACCTATTAGACACAACTCAAACCGAATTTTATAGAAAATTTTTAGATGATTCAGTGTTACATAGAAATATTACCATAAGTCAAAGATCATTTAAAAAATGTAAACCTTAGTATGTTGAAATTAATAAGCACTGAATCTCTTGTTGTTGTAAAACACATGTGCAATTTCGTTATTATTATGATTTTTTTTATATATACATTGTACTTTACATACTAACATGATTAAAAAGGAATGTGATATTAATATGCCACCTGAAACAATCAAGGAGTTTATAGTAGGTTTCTTTTGTGAAGGATCTAATGGGCATTTATTATATTTAAGTTCATGTATTTCTGGACAATGCAGTAGTTGTGGTAATCTTTCATTCTTAGGAGTTTGTATGCATGAAAGTGTTGAAAATAATTTTGGACAACAATTAGTGGATGTAAAAAGTCTTAAGAATGTTGAAAATTCTTTAAAGGATGGAAAATTTGGAAAGCATTGTGATTTAATTACAAAAAAAATTAGTGTACATGCATTCATATCAGAATTTAAGAGTAAGATTGTACAAAAATATGTCAAACACTCTCAACATGCTTGATGGCTTGATGGAAAATTTCACACATGTAGAAACACATTTCCAATTGGAACTAAACTATCAGTGGTTGATTTTGCAAAAAAATATACTCTTGCTCCACAAGAGGAAATCCAATCATAATATTACAATTAAGTGCAGGTGGCTATGTTTGTTCATATTGTATATAGGCATGCAGATGACAGTATAGAGGATGATAGAAATTTTTTTAGGGAATATCATTTCTATTTGAGAAACAATCGGTTACACTCGCCAGAGTTTGTTCAATATTGCTTCAATATATTTTATACAAATTTAAGAGAAAAAGGAATCCAAATGACAGAACATCTCATATGGTCACATAATTGTATGGGACAATTCAAGAATGCTCGAATATTTTATTGGTTAAGTAGGGTTCAAATGGAAAATTATGTCTAACATATGTGGAGTTTTTTTTAAGTTGGACATGGTAAAGGAGAACATGATGGAGCTGGTGCATGTGTTAAAAGAATTCTTGCTAGAGAGCAATTGAAATTTGAGGATGCAGTAAAATTTAAAGATGCACGTGTGATTGTGGATTGGTGCAATGAAAATTTATCTATAGGATCAAGTGAGTACACTATAGTTTGATGATTCTTTTGGTTGGTTGAAGAAGAGAAAATTCTACCTAGACTTGATTGTGAGACAATCAGTGGATCTACTAAATGGCATTCATTTAAGAGTTTGAATACAAGCACATGGACTATATGGACAAGGGAGCTTGCATGTTTTTGTCAGTTTTGTATTTCAGGAGATTGGGAAGCATGTGAGAATACATGATGGGTTGAAGAGTGGAAGGAAAGATCTTTGACACCTGCACAAACACATGATAAATATGAAACAATAATTGAAGACAATGATCAAGTGTTTGCATCGGATGACTATGATTGTGTTTTAGACCATGTACAAGAAGGTAATTTAATTCAATTTATTTCATTTTATTTCACTTTATTGTACTATTTTGTAATATATTTAATTATATATGGATGCAAGTATGTACAAATTGGTCAAATTATATGTCACACAAGTTATTGAATTAAATTTTGTTTGCAGGACATGTGTATGCTGTTGTTGCACCTAAGGAGAATGAAGAACAAACAAAATATTGGTTTCCTCGATGTGTGGAGACTAAACATAAGTTAATAGAACCTCGAGAAGATGATGATGACATTTATTATCCAACAGGTTCGGTGATGATTGTTGGAACTTGGCTACGAAAATACCTAACAAGGAAGAATGGTTTTCTTGCATTCAAAGATTATGAGACACATTTAAGAAGATTATACACTACTCGCATTTGGTGGTGGCAACAAATATAAAACTAGTGAGGTATCATGGAAGACCTACTAATAAAGATCCATGGATAAGTTCTATGGAAGAGCATTAGACAATCATAGACACATTGCAAAAGAGAAAGGATGCAGATGGTACAATGGAATAAATTTTTAGGTATGTATATATAGTTGTATATATTTAATCGATAGTTAATATAGTTGAATTAAGTCATCCCCTTAGCTCCCCTTAAGCCATCCTCTTACCTACACTTAATCAATTTCCTATAAATATAGAACTAATTTTCTCCCCTTACACCCCCTCACTTACATCCCCTTAAGCCATCCTCTTACATCTCCTTAAGTCATCATCTTAGCTCCCCTTAATCCATCCTCTTACCTACCCTTACATTCATTATTTTTACAAGTCCCCTACAAGTCTAGAGAATATGCATGATTGTATTGATGAACATTTGTAGATTCTTTCATTCTCATTTGACCTTCTATATATTATTCTCTTTATCTTAAAATTTGTATCAACTCATATATATATTACTTACATTGATTATTTTGCAGGTGTACCCTACAAGTAGATTTTTGCATGATTGTCACTACAAGTTTTGACCATACAAATTTGCTAGGTCAAATTTGTAGTCTTCAACTTAAAATGAATGCATTAGGTAATTGTATATGTACTCATATCTTTCATATCGCATGTTATCTAGTTACATATTGCATCAATGTTTTGTGTTTCTGATATATTCTTTCATTCTCATTTCACCTTCTATATTATTTCCTTTATCTTAAAATTTGTATTGACTCATGTATTTTATGCTTATATACACAATTAAAATTTGTTTATTGTCATTTTGTATCCTTAAGCCATCATCACATTCATCACATACTTTGAGACAAAAAAGAGAGGATGCAGATTCAACCTACAACATGGAATACTTGTAAATACAGGTAAGTATGTATAGTGGTTGTATGCCATCTTGCTGATTGTATCGATGAACATTTGTATATTCTTTCATTCTCATTTCACATTCTATATTATTTTCTTTAACTTAGAATTTGTAGGGAGTCATCTATCTATAGTTAATTTACGTACATTCATTATTTTTGCAGGTGTACCCTACAAGTAGATTTTTGCATGATTGTCACTACATGTTTTCACCATACAAATTTTTTAGATCAATTTTGTAGTCTTTAACTAAAAGTGAATGCATTAGGTAATTATATATATACTCATATATTTCATATCACATGTTATCTAGTTACATATTGCATCAATGTTTTGTTTTTTTGATATATTCTTTCATTCTCATTTCACCTTCTATATTATTTCTTTTATCTTAAAATTTGTATCAACTCATGTATTCTATGCTTATATACACAATTAAAATTTATTTATTGTCATTTTGTATCCTTAAGCCATCATCACATTCATCACATACTTTGAGACAAAAAAGAGAGGATGCATATTCAACCTACAACATGAAATACTTGTAAATACATGTAAGTATATATAGTTTTATATATAAATTTAAATACATGTTTTGATGATATATTGTTATTGCTTATATACATAGTTAAAATTCATTGATTGTCATTTTGATATCAGGTGGCGTGAAGAGGCTACATTTTGATGATCTACCATAAGTTTTGGATTTCCTTGAGATGGCATAGCCACGTTCTGTAAATATTGTTTTGAGTTACCATATATGCCAAATTTGTATATGTACATACATGATTACTCTACACTTTTATATATAAAAATAAATATTTGATATATTTTGTTCATTATGTGCATGTTTTCCTACTTTGAAACTTATTAAAAATTGAATGTATAATCAATTTGTCATGTATATTATTGTTAAACTTGGTTGCCTTGGGCAACTTCAAATTTATATATATTCTAATTAATTATATCAATTGTGATTGAACATGAGACATACTTTGAATTCTTTGATCCCCTTAAGACATCATTTCTCATAATCACTTTGTCATGTATATTACTGTTAAATTTGGTTGCCTTGGGCAACTTCACCAAATTTATATATTCTAATTAATTATATCAATTGTGATTTAACATGAGACATACTTTGAATTCTTTCGGGCCCTTAAGACATCCTATTAGGACCCTTTAAGCCATTATTTCTCCTAGGATCCCTTAATTCATATATATGCTAATTAATTATATCAATTGTGATTGAACATGAGACATACTTTGAACTCTTTGATCCCCTTAAGCAAATTTTGTATTCTTCGATCCCCTTAAGCATATTTTGAATTCTTGTATATTGTTGACTTTCATGAGCATGAATAGCATCAAAAGTAATACATGTATAGCATCTAAAGTAATGATATATAGCATGTGCTTCACATTTGTATAATTCCTTATTCCTATTCTAATACTATAAAATGTTTTGATTGCATGAATCAAATTTGTAAAGTAAAAATATTTGAAATGCTTATGTTTTTGCTAACTTGTGAATATTTTATTATTGTTATCACTACTACAAGTAATTAAATTTCATAAATCTAACTATGTGTAAATGTACAACAATAGTCCATAAAATACTGAAATTAATAAAGTCCATGAAACAATATATAATATCCATGAAAATACTAAACCACATATAGATCTAGTCCACATGTGAAATACTGAAATACAGAAACATGTACTACATATAGAGTCCATGAAATATTGAAAAATATATAGATCTAGTCCATGAAATACCGAAATATTGAAACATGTATAAAGAGTATGTATGTAACATGTACCAAAACATATGTAGAGTCGGTGGAATGTACTAAAACATGAAATGTACTAAAACATATATATGTCTAACTCCTATCATCCCTATAATCAAGAAACCTCTTCACTCCATGCAGATAGGATGATCTAAATCAATTTGAACAAGACAAAAATTTACTTGAAATTGGATTTAAAATATTTAAAAATGATAATTTAATTCATTTTAATTTATAAAATCATAAAAAATACCATATCAAGCTACTCATCTCCTCTGTCGACCTACTCTGCATGCTCTGCTACTTGACCTATCTCATGCAATAGAAGAAAAAGAATTTAACACATGTCAACATATATTCTATTTAAATTTACTCTAAGTTCACAATGTATATTATAATTGACTTTAAATAATCTAAAATTTAAATTATACTGTATGAGGTTTCTCATCTCCTCTGTCATCTTGCTCTGCATGTACTATTGTAGGTAGTATGGCATCAGCAAGATGAAACATGTCAATAGGTCCTACAATGTCATTTATAAAGCACATGTGTACAAATTAGGTCAAAACATATATATTCACTTATTTATGCAAATTTTGTTTTAATCTATTTAAAAGACATACATATTGCACATACACAGATAAATTTTCAACCACCTAAAATGTAGCTAGCTCCTGAAATTGATTTGGACCATCCAGGTGTGCTGCAATACCCATCCTCATTGTTGTGTCAACCTACATAGACATATATTTTTAATATATATAAATAGATGTGCGTTTGATATAGTGAATTAAAAATATAAAAATCTAAGTATAGTTTTTTAAAATAGTATACATACAAGTGGCTCATGTGAGACACTCGACAATGGAGGAGCGCACAACACACCCTCTGGAGGATCCGATGTGGAAGTTGGATTACTTCCTTGAACTAGCATAGGTATTTAACACATGTTCAGGATTGAATTACAAATTAAAATCAAGTTATTAAAATTATTTAATATATATTTAAAAAATCAATCAAAATACCCCAAATGGGTGACCGACATGAACAGGTGTCGATGCAAGATAAAATCGATCAAAAGAACTTGTTGTGCATGTTGCCATCGTCTACACCAAAAAATATGATTGTTAAAATATTCCAATTTAATTGATCTATATGTTCATTAAAAACACGTTCTTGAAATTGTTATAAATTCAAAATGTGTACCTATATATATACCTATGTTGAATGATCAGTGGGGTGATTCTCAGCAATTAGAAAATCAACAAATGAACCAATATCATTAGATGTTGCACGTGCAGTTGAAGTGGGTGTTGCCTGATTACGTCCACATTGTAATTGATTGCAACTCGTAAACATATGAGGCATCGACACATGTGGAGTGGTACTAGGACCAACTATACCATTAGCTCCTCCACAAGCTCGCCCACTAACCCTAGCTACCATCACAGAAGTCTACTAGTTGAGGCTAGCCGAGAGCGCCCTTAATGCTCCTAGTACAGATACCCTCGCATGATCCTCGATGGGTGCAAGAATGGCAGTAGAATGAGGGTCGACAAGAGGTTGAGCACAGGTCATTGGGTATCAACTTGTACCCCTAACCTCTATTGTGGCATGCCACTACCAATACCCTAGAATGATCTAAAATAAAAATGATTAGGCTTCCTATTCATCACAAACTCTACATATAATTTTTTAAAAAAATATCAAGGAACTTCACAATTAGCATGAGGTGGAAAATTAAATAGCATCCACCATTGATCCCAAAAATTGGTAAACATCTCTGCATGTATACACCACCTAATTGATATTCTTTTCTTGTTTGGGGGAATTGTTTCATTGATGATGGGGTACCCAAAATATTGAGCTAAATGGGATTCGTAATTTTCAAATCTAGGATCTCCCTATAAGAGAGGCCATAAGCATAAAACTGGTGCCTCTTGTCTCTCCATTTAATCAAAAAGTGTCCAAGTCCACATTAATGGACCTAACAAAATCTACAATGTTTTGCATCAAGTGAGGTGGCATAAATTATTCATTTTGAATGGCATTGACTTTTTCTTCGATGGAACTGATATTTTCATTAATTCTAGCTCACAAGCGAGCCTCATCAAATCCAGGTGGGGTGGAGGTGGGGGATTTTGAGGTGGAGATGGAGGTGGATCATGGTGTTCAGGTGATGGAGGTAGAGATGGCACATTGAGCAAATCCTCAACATCAAAGTGAATATCCATGATATAAAATTATGAAATTGGATATATACATAAATATACAAACAGGTACAAAATTAACTTTCAAGAATCTCTATATATAAATTATTAATAAACATATCAAAGACTAGATATTATACATGTTGAGAAATTAAAAGAAATATTTAAAAATTAAATGTACATGACTACATTTAAAAGAAAAATTAGGATCTACATACACATACATATATCATTCAACTTGAGCATACATACAAATTTCAAAATTTAAGAGATTCTAGTTCTATGTAATTTAAATACATGTACATACTAAACAATAAATTGAAAAACATGTATATAAAAAAAGGTAAATTTCTAACAAAATGTATAAGGCTCATTTACGTCTAAGGCATATAAAATTTTGTGGCTTTCAATACATACTTTAAAGTGTTTACAAGGAATATTGAAGTCTTCCCTTAAATCCTATTTTATTAAATCCCCTTAATCAACATGTCATATTTTCTAGATCCATAAACCATGCTAATGGAAAAATTTTATCTTAAGTTGATCAAGTTTAATATATATATCTTTAACAATTTTGTAAAAACTTCAAGCATCTAACATTATATAAATTGATCAAATGTGAATGATCAATTTTCAACTATTATTAGTGTTGCAAGTATGAGGTTAACCAGTGTTGTCATTGATGTCAACATACTCATATTGCATTGATAAGAAGGATTGGATGAGCTGTGTGCTGAGGTTATTGAGGAAACTTGTCTCCATCAGGAACAGTAAAGAATAGTGATGAGAAGAAGGCAAATGTACTCAATCAGTTGAGTATCAAAGGATACAAATTAAAGGGTTTGTAGATATGAGTCTTGAGATGTTCCAGTTAAGATTTTAGAGGTCCGTATAAAGATCTGAAGAAGTTATGACTATTTGTGTGGAACCGGTTCCGGCAGGTGTTCAGAGGTGACAGAGAGTCACAGAAAGGTCTGGTGAGATCCAAAATTGCATTATCTCACTCTATGGATTGGAGATAGTGTTTAAGAGGTTAGTGTGAAGTGACAAATAGATTTGTGAGTGATTTGGAGGTCCAGAAGCACCTTTTGCATTATGACAGTGGTGACCGACTATGTTCTTGAAGTACTGGATGAAGAAGAGAAGAATTTCGGTAAGCTGATGAAGTACGGATGTTCTTGGTGATTTAGGGAAGGTTATGATGATCATTGGATTATGTCCAGTTCATGTTGGCAGTCCGCATTGAAGTTAGAGTTTGGATTTGATGTAATGACCACCGTTTGTTGGTGTTCTTCCAGAGACAGGCCGACCAGATGTATTACACGCCTTGCGAATGATCTTGTAGATGTTTGCCGAATTAGATTATTGTTCCTAAGTTGATGCCTTGTATAAATAAGGGTTTGTGAATTCATTTGGTAGTGTGTCTTGTGTGGATGAGTGTGGCATAGCGAAGAGAAGTGCGAAAGATAGAGCAAGGGTTTTTGGGCTTAAATGGAACTGATCCAGACATGGTAATGATGTCATTCTCTAGTTCAAGTTTGTGATTCTTATCACTTTGTAGACAGTGTGTCTCTTTGTAGGCAGTGTGCCTCTTGTGAGTAGTGTGCTCGGGTAGTGAGCCCTAATTGGCAGGTGCCATCTTTTTCTTCTAACAGAGAATAATCCTTGGGTTAATCACCCTGTGGTTTTTCCCTTAATTGGGTTTTCCACGTCAAAATCTTGGTGTTCAATGTGTTGATGTTTATCTGCTCTGATGTTTATGCTTTATGCTTTCATGAATGATTAATTGCTATTCTAATGAATAACAAAATGGATCTAAATGTTTGAGTTGTAAGAAAAGATAAGGATAACTGATTCACCCCCCCTCTCAGTTATCAACAATTGGTATCAGAGCCAAGTTCCTCTGAAAAGAGCTTAACTGCTTGAGGAGATCCAGGATGTCGTCATATAAGAAGGACAGTCTGAAGTTTGATGGAACCAACCTCACTCTTTGGAAAGGCCGCATGAAATGTCACTTGGAGTGTATGGGAAAGGCGTACTTATCCATGGTCATAAAAGAATATAAACCTCCACAAGGTGGTCTGACAACTATGAATGAAATCACAGATGCTGAAAACAATCTATGGACCAGAGAAGCTCTTCTAAGCGCTTTGACTGACTCAAAACTCTCAAATGTTATTAACCTACCAACTGCATATGAGATCTGGATTAAACTGAAACTTCTGCATGAAGGAGATGAGTTCGTTAAGAGTGCAAGATTGCAAAGTCTTCAAGGGAAATTTGAAAGATTGAATATGAGAGATGTTGAAAATATCACTACCTTTATGCCAATAGGAAATGAGCTGGTATGTGGAATCAGGAATGCTGGTGGAGTGTTGGATGAAAATGAGATTGTTTGCAAAATTCTCAAATCCCTTCCTGCTGCCTACAAAATCAAGGTTACTGCCATTGATGAATTCAGAGCTCATACAACTGTCACAAGAGAGCAATTGGTTGGCAAACTAGCTGCATTTGAAATGACTGAGTTTGGAGATGATCCCCCCAAAATTGAATCTGCATTCAAAGCCAGTGCCTATGTGAAAGGAAAACAAAGATTTGACCCAGGAGAAAACTCTTCAAGGAAGTTGTCATGGTATGATCAAGCAAGAAAAGACATGGAAGAGGAAGAAGCAGAAATAGCTCAACTTGAAGCCCTCATTGCAAGGAGACTGCCAAGAGGATCTGATAAGTATGAAGGAAAACTACCTTTTAAATGTTTCAACTACAATAAGATTGGTCACTTTGCCTCAAGATGTCCGGAAAGATCTACCCAGTCAAATACTAACAGACAAAGGTTTCAAAAGAATTGTTATTATGTTCATGAAGAAGCTGATAATGAAGGAGTAATAGATGATGAATCAGAGATAGGAGACAAATCTAGAAATGAATGGGTGCTTATTGCTATCAAGGAAGAAGATCCAATATCTATCAATCATAAGGTTGAAGAAAGAGCTTTGGCTGCCCAAGTTGAAGAAAAGGATGATTGGGTTATTGATAGTGGATGCTCTCACCACATGACAGGTGATAAGAACAAGTTCTTAGATTTGGAAAGGTATGAAGGAGGAGTTGTAAAGTTTGGTGATAATTCAACTGGTAGAATCAGAGGAAGAGGAACTATTTCTTTTAATGGAATAAACAAAACTGGTAATGTGCTCTATGTTGAAGGTCTGAAGCATAACCTTCTCAGTGTGGGACAGTTGGTGGATAAAGGTTATGATCTCCGGTTTAAGGATATAAAATCTTAGAAAGATCCAGAACAGAGATTACATCCAGTACTCAAACTAAAGGTAATATCTTTCACTTGGTTGGTGCTGATAAAAGTTGTCTGCTTGTTCAAGTTGATCAGAGATGGTTATGGCATAGAAGGATGTGTCATGTAAATTTTGATAACATCATTAAGATAAGCAATACTCAAGCTATTAGAGATCTTCCAAAATTGGTAAAACCTACAAATGGTTTGTGCAAAGAGTGTCAGCTAGGTAAACAGAGCAGAGTTTCATTCAAAAGCAAAGATCAGTCCTCTACCGGATTATTGGAATTAGTTCATACTGATCTATGTGGTCCAACAAGAGTCAAGAGTATGCAAGGTGATAGATACTTCATGTTACTAATTGATGATTATTCCCGGATAATGTGGGTCACCTTTCTAAAAGAGAAGTCAGAAGCCTTTGAAAAGTTTAAAATCTTCAAAACTATGGTAGAGAATCAAACCGGATTAAAACTAAAGTGTCTGAGGTCTGATAGAGGTGGTGAATTCACATCCGGTGAGTTCATAGACTTTTGTGAGAAGCATGTTATAAAGAGACAGTTGTCTGCTCCTAGGACTCCATAGCAGAATGGAGTAGTTGAGAGAAAGAACCGGACCATCCAGGAAGCCTCCAGGACAATGATGTTGGAAGCAAATATTCCTCAGATGTTTTGGAGAGAAGCTGTCAGCACTGCAGTCTACACTCTCAATCGAGTTCAAATCAGAGGCAATACTGGTAAGACCCCCTATGAACTTTGGTTTGGCATCACTCCTACTATGAAATATTTCAGAGTATTTGGTAGCAAATGTTACATTAGAAGAGATGAAGATCTAGGAAAGTTTCATGCTAGAAGTGATGAAGGAATTTTCTTAGGTTACTCCACTCAAAGCAAAGCATACCGGTGTTACAATAAGAGACTGAGAAAGATGATAGAAAGTACTAATGTGAAAGTTGATGAAGGAATTGAGAAGCCCTCAAGATTTTATGAGTATGATGAAGATGATCAAGATGGTGCTCAGGTTCAAGGAGCTCAATCCTCTCTGGTAAGTCAAAGTCAGATTGATCTGGTAAATCAAGAAAAAGAGATAGGTCTAAATGAGCCTGATCAAGAAGCAGAAGTACAAGAAGCTGCAAAAGTTCCAAGGTATGTAAGACTGAACCACTCTGAAGATCAGATCATAGGTGACAAAAGAAAAGGTGTGCAAACTAGAAGAAATGTTGCTCAAAATCTGGATGAATGTTGTTTGATTTCAAAGATTGAACCTAAAACAATAAATGAAGCTTGCAATGATGAAAATTGGACCAAAGCAATGGAAGAAGAGTTGATGCAAATAGAGAAAAATCACACTTGGGATCTTGTTTCTATACCTAGTAACAAAAATGTGATTGGAACCAAATGGGTCTTCCGGAACAAACTAAATGAAGTTGGCGAAGTAATCAGGAATAAAGCCAGATTAGTCTGCAAAGGCTACTCTCAAATAGAAGGGATTGATTTTGAGGAAACCTTTGCTCCGGTGGCAAGAATTGAAGCAGTCAGACTATTTCTTCCATTTGCTGCATTCAAAGATTTCAAAGTGTATCAGATGGATGTCAAATCTACTTTCCTGAATGGTGATCTAGAAGAAGAGGTGTACATTTAACAACTAGATGGATTTTAGTTATCTGAGCATGGTGATATGGTCTGCAAATTGAAGAAGGCACTGTATGGTCTAAAGCAAGCTCCAAGAGCATGGTATGAAAGGCTGGACAAACATCTTTTGAAGATTGGTTTCAACAAAGGTACTATTGAGAGTAATCTATATTTCAAAATTGATCATGAAAACATCTTGATTGTTGAAGTATTTGTAGATGATATCATTTTTAGAGGAAGAGATAGTATGTGTAAAACTTTTGCAAACCAAATGAAAAGTGAGTTTGAAATGTCAATGCTCGGTGAAATAAATTTCTTCTTGGGTCTGCAAATTACTCAGACAAAGAAAGGAATCTTTATCTCTCAGACCAAGTATGTGAAAGAGCTATTGAAGAAATTTAGAATGGAAGATTCAAAGCCAATGAACACTCCTATGGCTACCAAATGTAAGTTGAGCAAAGATGATGACTCTCCTAAGATAGATCAGATAAAGTACAGATCAATGATTGGTGGATTACTATATCTCACTCAGACTAGACCAGATATAATGCAGGCAGTTGGTCTTGTGGCAAGATTCCAGGCTGATCCCAGAGAATCTCATGTTATGGCAATTAAAACAATTTTTAGGTACTTGAAAGGAACAGTTGAGTATGGCCTATGGTATCCCCGAGATCATGACTTTTCTCTTCATGCATATACAGATGCAGATTGGGCAGGAGATGTGAATGATAGGAAGAGTACAAGTGGAGGAGCATTCTTTTTGGGAAAAAGGTTGGTTTCTTGGCTAAGTAAGAAACAAGAAGCTATATCACTGTCTACAACAGAAGCAGAATACATTGCAGCAGTAGATAGTTGCACTCAACTTTTGTGGATGAAGCAAATGCTAAGAGACATTCAAGTTGAATATGAGGAGCCTATCACAATTTTCTGTGATAATTCAAGTGCAATCAATATCTCTAAGAATCTAATATTACATTCTATGACCAAGCATATATCTATCAAATTTCACTTTTTGAGAGAACAAGTGAACAAGGGTGAAGTCAGATTGGAGTATGTGCCCTCCAAAGATCAGCATGCAGATATTTTTACTAAACCTCTTCCCAAGGACTCTTTTGAGTATCTCAGGGAGAAGTTAGGGGTCATGGCCCCTCCAGTGATGAGCTAGGATGCACTGATGTGCATCAGTCTAGTGGATATCACATTCATATCTTGTGATCCGGATTGATGATGGGGAGCCGATACTAAGGGGGAGTAGCTGGTATGATTTTGATGTGTTAAAATTGTAAGTATGAGCCCTTTGCCATTGATGTCAAAGGAGGAGAGAAGAAATGTGAAAAACAAGTGGTTGATGATCAAAAGGGGAGCAGTAAAGGAAGAGAAGACATGTGAAGAGTTGTTGCTGATAGGGGGAGCTGTGACAGAAAGGAGAAGTTCTTGTCTTGATGGTTTTTCACATCATATGTTGCCATCAATGACAAAGGGGGAGATTGTTGCAAGTATGAGGTTAACCAGTGTTGTCATTGATGTCAACATACTCATATTGCATTAATAAGAAGGATTGGATGAGCTGTGTGCTGAGGTTATTGAGGAAACTTGTCTCCATCAGGAACAGTAAAGAACAGTGATGAGAAGAAGGCAAATGTACTCAATCGGTTGAGTATTAAAGGATATGGATTAAAGGGTTTGTAGATATGAGTCTTGAGATGTTCCAGTTAAGATTTCAGAGGTGCACATAAAGATCTGAAGAAGTTATGGCTATTTGTGTGGAACTGGTTCCGGCAGGTGTTCAGAGGTGACAGAGGGTCACAGAAAGGTCCGGTGAGATCCAAAATTGCATTATCTCACTCTGCAGATTGGAGATAGTGTTTAAGAGGTCAATGTGAAGTGACAAATAGATTTGTGAGTGATTTGGAGGTCTAGAAGCACCTTTTGCATTATGACAGTGGTGACAGAATGTGTTCTTGAAGTTCCGGATGAAGAAGAGAAGAATTTCGGTAAGCTGATGAAGTGCGGATGTTCTTGGTGATTCAGGGAAGGTTATGATGATCGTTGGATCACGTCTAGTTCATGTTGGCAGTCCGCATTGAAGTTAGAGTTTGGATTTGATGTAATGACCACCGTTTGTTGGTGTTCTTCTGGAGACAGGCCGACCGGATGTATTACACGCCTTGTGAATGATCTTGTAGATGTTTGCCAACTTAGATTATTGTTCCTAAGTCGATGCCTTGTATAAATAAAGGTTTGTGAATTCATTTTGTAGTGTGTCTTGTGTGGATGAGTGTGGCATAGCGAAGAGAAGTGCGAAAGACAGAGCAAGGGTTTTTGGGCTTAAATGGAACTGATCCGGACATGGTAATGATGTCATTCTCTAGTTCAAGTTTGTGATTCTTATCACTTTGTAGACAGTGTGTCTCTTTGTAGGCATTGTGCCTCTTGTGAGCAGTGTGCTCGGGCAGTGAGCCCTAATTGGCAGGTGCCATCTTTTTCTTATTCTTCTAATAGAGAATAATCCTTGGTTTAATCACCCCGTGGTTTTTCCCTTAACCGGGTTTTCCACGTCAAAATCTTGGTGTTCAATGTGTTGATGTTTATCTGCTCTAATGTTTATAGTTTATGCTTTCATGAATGATTAATTGCTATGCTAATGAATAACAAAGTGGATCTGAATGTTTGAGTTGTAAGAAAAGATAAGGATAACTGATTCACCCCCCCCTCTCAGTTATCAATAATTAGTGGCTTAAGGGGATTAATGAGTATATTTCAAGTTGTAGGTCATCTACATCCTCTTAGATCATCCCTTAACAATGTGTAAATTTCAAGGGTCCATTAGTGCAATTATTAGTGGCTTAAGGGTATTTTATGATCATCCCTTGACAATGAGATGTGGTTTGTCTGCCTTTGAAAAATAAATAATTGTTAATGTGATGTGAAATCTAGTTTTGTAGGGTGACATTTTGATGAACTATTGTTGTAGGTTAATTATTGGTTGTTTCAATCTCCTACCTATAATTAATTGATAGTAAACTTTTCATTTTCCATATCCTATTTTTTAAAATGTATTTAGAACATAATTAATAACATATGATGGCCTCCTATTGTTAATTAATAACTATAAACTTACCATTTTGAAGAGATATTATTGATTTCTATTCATTTATGTCTAAGGCATATAAAACTTTGTGGATTGATATAAAATGAGTAGATTTTAAGTTGTACCATCTATGTATCCTCCTAGGACATGCCTTAAGCAATTTTACTTAAATCCCCTTAATCCACATGTAATATTTCCTAGGTCCATAAACCGTTAACCCTAAACCCTAAACTGTTAACAAGCAATTTTACTTAAATCCCCTTAATCCACATGTAATATTTCCTAGGTCCATAAACCGTTAACCCTAAACCCTAAACCGTTAACCCTAAACCCTAAACCCTAATCCCTAAACCCTTAACCCTAAACCCTAAACTATTAACCCTTAACCCTAAACTCGTAACCCTTAACCCTAAACCTTAAACTCTTAACCCTTAACCCTTAAACCTAAACCCTAACCCTTAACTATAAACCCTAAGCCTTAAGCCTTAACCCGAAACCCTTAACCCTTAACCCTTAACCCCTAACCCTTAACCCTTAACCATAAACCCTAAACCCCAAACCCTTAACTTTAAACCCTAAACCCTTAACCCTAAACCCTAAACCCTAAACCCTAAACCCTAAACCCTAAACCCTAAATCCTTAACAATCTACATCCTCTTAGGACGAGCCTTAAGCAATTTTATTAAATCCCTTTAATCCATGTCATCTTTCCTAGGTCCATAAACCATGCTAATTGAATGATTTTGTCTTAAGTTGACAAAGTTTAATATATATATCTTTAGCAATTTTGTAAAAACTTCAAGCATCTAACATTATACAAATTGATCAAATGTGAATGATCAATTTTCAACTATTGTTAGTGGCTTAAGGGGATTAATGAGTAGATTTCAAGTTGTAGTTCATCTACATCCTCTTAGATCATCCCTTGACAATGAGTAGATTTCAAGGGGATTAGTGCTATTATTAGTGGCTTAAGGGGATTTTATGATCATCCCTTGACAATGACATGTGGGTTGTCTACCTTTGAACAAGAAATAATTGTTAATGTGATGTGAAATCTAGTTTTGTAGGGCCACATTTTGAGGAGCTATTGTTGTAGGGCCACAATTTTAAATTCCTACTCAAGTTTCTCAATTCCTTCCCTATACGCTAGAGCATCCCTTGCCACATAGAGGTCCTTCGATTCTATTGATTTTATCCTTCATTTCTATTCCCCCCATAATCTACTTATTCATATCTAGAATCATTCCCATATCTAAAACATTCCTTCATCTACCTCCTTAAGCAATTGGCTATCATTAAGGTGTTGATTGCACCATTAAAATATAAAATTTCACATTTATCCTATTACTCTCAATGAAATACCATTTTATGATTTTGTTTGAACCATTGAGACTTTAAAATAATAATCTATATTAGAATGGATTAATTCTACCAACTGATTCGAATCCTCCAAACTCTCAAGGTCCTCACAAGTAAGAATTAAAATTATAGATTGGGTGGTAGGGATTAGACACACTAGAGAAGATATATATGAGATAAATTATATGATGAGAATTAAATTTATAGATATGCCCTAAGAATTAAATCACTGAAACCAAATTGTGGATTTTGCAAATAGGGTAGCTATATTTTGAATGTTCACTCAAGAGTAAAAGTCATTTAATTACATGAAGATAGCTATATTTGGAATGTTCGCTCTTAGTCAAAGTTATTAATATCTAGTATTATTTTGATGACTGTTGCATATTTAGGATGAATGTTTCCTTATCTAGTAAATACAATTATAGGTAGATTTATATTCAAGTCTAAAAAGATATGATTCCTAGAGTGGATACAACTTTTATAAATACATTATAGTTTCTCATTTAGGATGAAATTTGGTTAGCCATGGATTGACATTTTATTTCTATAATTCAAATTGAATCACATGGATATATTGCATTAATGACATGGAATAAAATATCTCACATGAAGATTAAATATGTAAATTTCTAGGTAAACTTAATCCCCTTAAGCCATTTGAGAAGGATAAAATCAATTAACAATCATATTTTATGAGGGAGTATTAGATGCTCCATTATCAATATGATTTAATGCTAACATACTCCTAGATCATGGTTTCTATAAATTTTATTCTTCTATCTTGGATCTAATGTTGGATCCTAATGATATGGACTAGGTATATGTAGGGAACAATAAGATTATGGCAATGTGTGATTCTAATTTTATATTTTAATGTGAAACTAAGTAATTAGTCTATAGGTTTGACTAATTTGTATCTAATTCATCATTTGACATAGCTAGAAACCTCATAGGGATTACGATTATAAAAAAGGAATATATACTTGGAGTTGCACCTAAAGGAGGTTCAAGGATTACATCGATAGAAAACTATATGTACATGTTAATATGTTAGAGAGTAGGTGTTGTGCATGAGTACATATGGATGCCATGTGCTGCAAATTATAATTGTATTCAGGACTAGATTAAACAATTAATAATAAGTGCTAAATAATGCAATGAAATAAACTTAGACAAATCTAGATTTTTTTCTCAAAGAAATTGAGTATTATCTGATTTCAAAATATTTGCATATAGATTTAAAACATAAAACAATTTGCAAATGGAAAAACTTGTTTTTCTCTTTAGCATTAAATGGTAACTAAAACTTGTTTTTTAGTTTGCAAGCATGATTGAATCTCATTTTAGGGTTCATATTTTTGCTTGAAGGGTAAATATTTTTGTTTCAATTTAGTTTAGGATCTTTTTTGTGTGTGTAGGGTAATTGTTTTTAGTTTCAATTGAATGTATAGTTTATACAATTTTGCAGGAAGATTCAAACCAAATTTAAAACCTAATTTACAACAATACAGAAAATAAACTTAAAGTACAAATTAAAAAATACAAAAAATGAAAAAAAAGGGGAAAAAATCACTGACTTGGAGTTTTAGATGGCTGGAAATAGTGCTCTACAACTCAGGATCCCATTCTGGTTCTCCTTTGATTGTTGCTAAAAAATGAGCTCGCAGGCATTTTTTAAAAAAATAATAGTTTTCTGAAATGGGATCCCGTTTCTTGGTCCTAGGTTTGGGATCCCGCTACAGAATGAGATCCCATTTTGAATTTAGGCTCAGGATCTTGATCCATAATGGGATCCAGTTTTGTACATAACGGGATCCTGTTTTGGTTTGCCTAATTTCAAGTTTTTTCCTAAGTCTGAAACTTCCACGAGAAGTGGACTCAACTTTGTACTCTTACCCCAGTGCAACATAACAATAATCATTAGCCCAAAGGTGAGTACAAATAGGTTTGGAAAAGGAAGTCATGAGTTGAGGAAAGGACTCCTCAACCACAAGTGGATGGTGAGTTGCCTCCCAAGAAACTAGCATGAGGTTGCTAGTTGGTTGGCAACTCGTCGACACCTTTATCAAGTTTCCCAATAACCTTGACACCTTAATGAGGCATGTCTCAAGGACACATAAAGTGGATGCCTAACTACGCTTAAGCCTATAGTGTATGCAAAATAAATATATATAGTAACAAAATATACCAAGTGCTTATCGAGTAAGTGTTATGTTGAAATGAAATGAATAGTTAAGCTAAGCCCATTTTGTGCACAGAGAAGTTGTAGGCGTAAGTAGGAAGAATGATTGCTAGAAGGGTTTTTGTATATCAGTAGAGCTCTGAATTTACATGTATTTAAATTAATTCTTAATTATTGTTAGAATGTATCAAGAATGGGTGGGGTAATTTGTATATTAGCGGAGCTCTAAGTTTGCATGCATATATATTAATTCCTTATTACTTTCAACACGTATGAACAATGATCAGGGTTCATATATCAACAGAGCCTAGAGTTTGCACATATATAAATTAATTCACCATTACTAGTAGCACAAATGATGTCTAACATGCCATAGGTTGCGGAAGCAGGTACATAGTTTGTAACAAAAGTATAGACCACATAGGAATAATTCAATTATGCTGGAAAGTGTCTACTTGGAGGTTGGTTTCTTTTTTGGAGTAGATTCTTCATCTTTCATGGAACTTTGAATCCATCTCCTTTATACATATTCTTAGAGAGTGGAATGATGCATGACCGATTGTCTAGCTAAATAGGCCTCAAATGTTGATGGCAACTACCATGTTATAGAATGGGGTCCTTGTCTTCTGCAATTCATATTTTCTGTAGCTCATTGATAATGATTTGTTTTGATAGTTCTGGTCTATAATTTCTTTATGTCTCGTGATTTGTTGGTTCTTGGAGGTTGTGGGTTTGTGGTAAACCTCCTTAGATTTTTGTCCTTCAAATTTTTAGACTTTAATGATAGCTGATACCATTTGGAAGTCCTTTTGTAATATTTTCTTCTATTTCTGTTAATTTATTTTTTTTAACCCAAAAAATTCTAACCATGCAATGCTAATCTTAACTACCATGGGATTGGTAGAGAGAACAATGCTTCCTATTTGAACAAGGAAGACACTGAAAACATTTCCTAATAGAAGTACAATGAGTAGTAGAAGTACATCGAGTTCGAGCGCTAATAAAGCTTAGCTTGCATCATTTCTTCATTACACTCCTCCTAGGCTCCTTCCCATTCCCACGAAGAGAAACATCTCCAGGGTCTCATGCAAAATTTTCTCTGATTGATTATTTAGTTAGGTGGAAGATTAACTCAATATATTTTAAATTGAACCACTAGAAGCCTACTAATAGTTTGCAAAAACTTTAGTTTTAATCACCAGGGTTGACAATTAAATGCTAGCAAGATGAAAAAGATATGACATCCAAGTGCCATCAACAACCCCTTAATCTCATGTCCTCATGCGGCTATTTAAGTTATTTCTCTTCTTAAATTTAAGCAGTTAGAGTGGTCCAATGGAAATTTACAATTATGGGAAAAGTATAATATAGAATCTTTCCCTATTTTAGTGGAGTAGCTACTGTTTAGGAATTGTAAATAAGCTGGCCAAAATAAGGCACTACTGTTTAGTATCAGAGATGGTTATTATTTTTTGGGTTATAGATATTGGCTTTGAGATCTGTCTAATGATTGATCATGTCAAATGCTAACACCTTGCCCATTCTTGAATTTAATGGAGATGAGTATGATTATTGGTGCATCAAGATGATGACCTTTTTTATAGGGGAGGACCTATTGTAGATTGTAGACACATGTTATGTTGAGCCAATTGATTGAAAGTTCTAGCAAGCACAAAGAAAGGCAGATTTGCATCATCATCTTTTGAATATGCATGTTTTAATAGTGTTTGGTTGCCAACAATGCAAGAGGAAATGGATTCCATTGATAGGAATGTTTTTTGGGAGTTTACAAAGCTTCCACGTGAAAAGAAATAAGTACTAAGTGGGTCTACAAGATTAGGTAGTGAAGCTCAACATGAAAGGGGAGTATGTTAATATCTAATGCCGATCATGCATAATTCGGAAGCTATTTTTAGCAAACCATTATTTTTAGTTTTTTAGAAATTAATTTGGTGAATGCATGCACATCGCCTATATTTTTGAAGTGCTGCATGATAGGTATTTTTAGAAGATTTTCTTGGAGTTTTTAACTCTATTTTAAGTGATACAATTTCTACATGAAAAATCAAGTCTAAATTTAACCATTTTAGGGGGCTACAAAGTCTTTAAAAAGGACTGCCTATGCTGCTTTGTAATAAGCCAGATTGCTCAATTTGAGCAGAGATATAAGGTAGAGATTATGCAGAGTTATTTGTGCATATGCTGCTGGCTGCGTATGGAGTTTTTTCTAGATGTCTGTAAGTTGTAATTTGTAATTTATAGACGAGTATTCATAATAAGTGTTGTTTCCCCTGTTATAATTTTCTGGTTTAAAGAACAAAGTTGGGTTTCAGAATCTTCAAGAGGTACTCCTGGTTCACTAGCTGGTTAATATCAGTCAATAGAAATCTTTGCAGTTCTGTGATTGAGCATAAAAAAACATACATCCCTCTTTATTGCTATTTATTATGATTGAAAATGAATAAAAATGACAGGAGAAGACGCACAAACTTCCTCTGCTTCCCATGTATTTGACTAGTTCTCTTATCACCACGTATAGTGTACCATTCCCTTCCGAAATGAATATATTATGAACATTATAATAAACACGTGATCATAAAAAATCTGTATGTCTAATGTTGACCTGCCAAAGCCTAAAATTTAAGACAATACAATTTCAGCTGTTAAATTGCCAGACAAATCCAAGCATCAACATTATTAATTGAAGCGGCTGCAATCTTTTCTGATTTCTCCCTGATTGTCAACCTTAACACCTACGCGACCCAGATTTCTGATAGCTTGTCTGAAGTCTGCATTAAATCGAGAGGGATACCTTGCATAGATTTTGACCGTGTCTCTCGAGCGTCTGTCTGTGAATAACACCTCGTCAGAAGTGAGAAGGCCCTTGCCATTTTTGAGATTTCGGTAGTAGACATTGTCAAATTGAAAAGGTGTTGTGGGGTCCAGGCTAACAGCAATGTTGGGATCCACATTACTGGAACACATGCCCTGGAGTTGGCTCGCATAGCTGCTGTTCAGAGTGGGATCGGCTGGGTTGCTGTAAATTCTGTCAGAAAATTGGTTGCAGTGAGAGTTCCCCACCGTGTGAGCGCCTGAAAATAGAAGAAAACAAACAAGCTGTAAAACATGTCCAAACCAAGGGGTGAGCCCATGAATGGAATTTCTCATTCATTTGCCACAGGAAATACCAAGTAAAAAGTTTACTGACGCTAACATTCCCATTGAAACGTGACTCGGGGATCTACAATAGATTATGAGTGCAATAATTAGCAGCTGGTCTGATTTCCTACCAGATAGAGCAATCATGTCTGTCTGAGATAAGCCCTTTGCGTTGAAGAGAGAGACCAATTGATCGAGATTGAATGAAGCCTTAGGCAGGTTTCCATCGACTCTGGATGCTTGAGATATGGTTCCATCTCTTCTCCCCAATTCCACACTATACTTTGGGCCTCCAGCCTGCATATAACGCAGGAACCAAAAGTTTTATTTTCCAGTCATCTATTGAAGGCATTAATGAACGTGCAAACTAGATAATCAAATGTTTAAGAGGAAACAGGTTTGATTCTTGACGAATACAGGCACTTATAATGTCTAGCATTGTGTCCTAACAATTTCTATGGAAGCAGCAATTCAAGACAACACAATGCCCGTCCATTTATAACGTGATTTTTGGTAACAGCAATTTATGACAAGTGCCTGGCCAAGAAAGGATAGTTGAATCCAGAAGGTAATGTGGGTAAATCATTGCTAATGTTAACTGTTAATAACAACCAATAAATGCATAGAGTCCTCCAAAAGAGGTAAAGCATTAACAGTCGGTGAGTTATTTGTTATTTTAGAGGTCAAACAACATATCTGTATTGGAGATAAGCCACACCCAAACCAATGATGGATTGGCCACAAGGGGCTAGTACCTCGGTAGAGCACTCCAGCAGCAAATGGAAGGCCCTGGGTTTGAGTCCTAGCTGGTCCATATGAGCAGCAGCTTAATAATTGGTATCAGAGTTAGCCCAGGAGCCCCAAGCACCTGCAGTGTGGCTTAAGGGGGGATGTTGGAAATAAGCCACCCCCAGACCAATGATGGACTGACCACAAGGGGCCAATGGCTCAATTGATAGAGCACTCCATTAACAAATGTAAGGTCTTAGGTTTGAATTCTACCTAGTCCATATGAGTAGCAGCTTAACAGGGCACTCTCTATTTTGAAAAACTATACAACTGTTGTCAGGTTTCAAGCCCATACACAAATTGTACATGGTTTTATTGGTGTAATGATAGTTAGTCCCGGGCGTCAAAACTCCTTAGGATTCTATTTTAACATATTTACGAGGACTACTCACCAGTTTTATAACATCTCTGGTAGCAATTGCTAGGATATCAGCACAAGACACAGTGTTGGGACACAAGTTCTCCACAGCTTCCTTTGCTTTGATTACAGTATCAAACCCATCCCCGGCCAGGGACAAGTTGTCTGGATTGTCCTTCTCTGCCTGATTGTTTGCGGTAGATTGGATGATCACAGAGGCGTCACATCCCTGTCACACACAAAAAAGCACTAAACGTTTTCACATTAGTAAATTGCTGACATTCATACAGTGGAACAAGAAGTTAATGCTAATTGCCATTTTAATCCAGCATCAATGAATTTAAGCAATACATCGCTTTTCACCGATTTAAGCCTAGTCTCTTACAAGCTACAAGAAATCAATTTATATCATAAAAAAATGAAATTTTAGGTTTATTGGGACACATTATAACTGACTGATGCATTAAGAAATGTAAATCATCTCTTTCTTACCTCAACGAAGCAATCATGAAAAAAAAGCCTCAATGTGGCAGGAACAGTCAGAAATGTCTGACTAAATTTCAGACTAACAACATTTTTTACAATGGCCTCAACATTGGGACATGAATTGGCATAAAAATTCGTACTAAGCAGACTTGATTGAGCTGATCCTTTACAAATGCACACTCCCAACAGTACCAACAAGATCAGGCTCAACTTTCGACCCATCGTTAACAATACATACGTCCTTCAGGCCATGCTGATTCCTTAGAAAGAAGGTATATTAATGTCCACAAATGACCAAATAGGTCAATGGAACAGCGAAATTTCACCTCACTTAGAGTAGACAAAAGAAGCATTCAACAGGACTCCAAAAAAAAAAGAGACCGTCCCAGTGAAAAGGCTTGGATTCTAGCTTAGGTACTCTTAATTCGTTGAGGGTGTTACGTAGGTGCTTCTTGTCCAGGCTTACCAACTGAGATCTCAAACTTCTTTCAGCATAAGGCAAGTTATCACTAGTAGTACTTTGTAACACAGTGCTGTAACCACCCACAAAAACTCTCCTATCTTTCCAACCTCTTCTGCCCATTTGAAGAAATCCCTGTCATGGTATATAAAATAATGCAAGTCGCAGGAGTCAATGCTTCTGCTATTGTGATCTCAAGAGACGGGTCAACTTCATAAAACAATGGATAACAAAAAGGTTACGCAGTCTACTACATTTTTTTCCAATCAGAGATGCTGTGTGCACGTTGTATATCATTAATGGATCTGCTTGTTGCACGTTGTATATCATTAATGGATGTTCGTAGATCAAACGGCTTCTTACTAAGATGCTACCATTCAATGGTAAAAAACGGAGGGCCACCTTGCAAAAAGCCTGGGAGGGCGTTTCTTCCTCGTGGGTGTCTTTAAACAAAGATTTTCTTTGCACCAAAATTACTAATATATTCCGTGGGGTCAAATAGTTAGGGAAAATATGCCATTAGTTTGAGAGGATTGTATGTATTTCTTAATAAAAGGCAATCTTTTTTATTTTTAAGTTAGTTATTGACGAGTCTTTATTAAGTGAGAAAATTATATAATATTTTATAAATAATTATTACCAAATGTTATCTAACTTCATTTTTTTGTTTTTTGAAAAGAGTGTTATACAAATAATTGTATATGGTTGATAGGTATTAGCTGATCTTTTGTGTAACATATGTAAGAAACGAATAAAATATTAATATTTTAAATTAGATGTCTCAACCTTTCAATTATAATTTATTTATCATTTAATATTTTCCCGTAGTTAGTTATTATTATTATTTAATATTTAGCTCTAGCACAAATTGGGGCATTGAATTTGATGTGACAATTATGTAATATGTCATCTCGTATTACTTGGAATTACACACACAATTTACTAAGAAAGTAAATGAACATGTTAAAAATGAATGATTTTTTTTTCTTTTTAAAACATTTACATAATCACATAAAACTAAATACATATCTTTTCTGAATATTTTTCAACCTTGAAAATACAATATATTCAAAGATAAAATCATAGTGAAATCATTTCACTTTACATCTACAAATAATTTGCACTTGACAATATGAATAATTTTACATAAGTCTGAAAATCATAAGTCATAACATGAAGTATACTGCATCTAGAATCTGGTATGTGTCTCACAAGTCTCGACGAGTCTTCTGCTATAGAGGGAGAGCATCATCTGAGTGTTTTCCCTTCAACAACAGACCGACAGTCCTCTGCTCATCTTCCATTTGGAAGTGGCCCTACCCTTCATGAAGAGTATAGATATAAGGAACCAACTGGTTTTCATCTAAGTCCTAGTGTTGTGTCCTACGTAACTCAATCGACCATACAACTCTAGACAATCTTCTAGCTATGCATGAACGTTCTAATAGGTTACACAATCTAGACACGGCACTGAACTGACTAATGTATGCAGAGACAAATGCATCACTTTGGCCAAAGTTTCTCTATAAATAGATGTTTGCAATAAACATAGTTGTGTGTTCACACACCTCTAACTTGACTTGGAAACTATCACATCCTACAGTTTGACTTGCTTGATTAGTATCTCTAGACACAAATTGTCTTAATTATACTCAAATCCTAGTCAATCTGACTTAGAATTTAATCCTTAATCTAGGATATATACAATGTGTAGGTTTAGATGATTTTAACCTTTCAGAGAATCCCTCATTGCATTCTTGAAAATATCAGGGTCTATGACTTCATGTCATTCTACTCAATGACTCAAAGATTAGGCACTCTTGTGCTATATGTCAAGTTTCGCCTCTATCAAGACATCATTAAAATTTATCAAAGTGCTTCTGAGACTCTTCCTAAATTATTCTATCTTGATCTATGGTTTCTTGACCATTCACTACCAACCATAATATGCATTAGACTAAAACAATGTCAAAACCGACTTTAAGAGCTTTTAAGTTGTCTAAACCCTTCTGGATTGATTATAGGATCATAACTTCTCTAACCCAAACTCTTTGGTATATCAATTACTCTTGTTTTTCTAAAAGTAAAAGTTTATAATAATACAACATACAAACAAAAACCTCTAGTCTTCTCTAGACCACATAGGCATTGATTGAATTCACAGTTCTCATAACATGAATAAACATAGTACACGAGGTATATCCTCATTCATATAAGATCTAAATGATACTATCATAACTAATTCTTTTGACCAAGTTCAATCTTTCAACCAAAATAGGTGTGAGTCTAAAATAATAATATAATATTTTTGACCTCTTGGTCTTGTTAAGTCCATCAACTTTCGATATAGGAAAGGTTATGAACACATATAGAACATCCTTTGAATATCATTGTCCTCTTCCTGATGATGGATCATTGAGCATGATCCGAAACATTGAAGCAAAAACATACACAGTTTAATCCAGAAGCACTTCTCCAATACTTATAATTGTTGTAGAATGCATATGTAATATTATATCACTATCCTTAGGTGTTTTTAATGATATCAATATCATTTATATATATATTCTAAAATAAGTGAATTTAGATCACAAATCTTGTGATTGTAAACAATAAAACTTTTACATATAAATCATTGTGAAATATAAATCTATCTTGATCTAAACATTCAACAATCTTACTCCTCACAACGCCTAGGGTTATATCTAAGTTTTCAAAAAAAATTCAATCACAATGTTATTCAATACATTCTTCCATACCCCTATGTCTAATAAATAAATGAAGTTCTCTATGGGTTCAATGATACAAAACAATGGCATAAAAAGTTATCTACCATAATATTCCCACTGTAAACTATAGCATTCTATTTTTTATACTCTACAATTTCATGCTTCTATACCATGACATTTTTACTGTGTAACTCTCATAAATTTGACTCCATTAACACAAACACTCTGAGTGATTTTTCATAGCTTGATAGGATAATTTCTCTATTTCCTACGTATCTATGTTTACATAGTTGTTATGACCATAAGATCACTTCTTGGTATATCTTTGTATTCTTTGCTATATTGTAGTTTAATAATGGAAATAATTATTTATAAGAGATATTCTTACCTCAAGTGTCGACAGTTTTCCAACCTAATCTAGTTTCTTCCTTACTACCTCTACTACCTGAGATATCTTATGCATTTATCTGTGTTTCCTCTCTTTTCCATGTAGGCTTGATGATCACATAGCTCTCTGTCTACAGATTTTATATGATAACGAAGCTCTCCTTCTATGGATTCTATATGATAACAGATCTCTCTCTCTCTATGGATTCTATATTTTAACAGAGCTCCATCTAAGGATTCTATATGATAATAGAGCTATCTCTCTATTCACAAAGTCTCTCACCCCCTATGCACTTGGAGTGGCATACCCACACAATCAAGAATGTCTCTCCCTTAATGCATCCCTCAAGATTCCTGATGAGAACTCCTCTCTCTGCCTTTAACGAAGTCTTTTGCTTAACCAGTAGTCTCTTATGTATCTATACCAAATTGGCTAAGATCCATTCTTGAGGAGTTTGAGTTCCACTATAGTCCTCCATAACCGCGGAGATCCTGCCCGCATCCATGCCTATTTTCACTCTCAAACGACATGCAAAAAAGATAGAGTAACTAGTCATTACGACAACTCCCAAACTATTCAAAAAGCTCCTCCTTTCTCTCCATAACCAACATGGAGGAAAGGAGTTGAGTGCCCACACAACAAAATGAAGTGGTTTTGTAATAAGTTGCAACAACACCACATTCCCTAAAAAGCTCATCAACAACAAAACAATGGTTTAACTTATAGTTCATACCAAATAGATATTTAACAACATAATATAGGTGTATACAATGTATACTTACATTGTCTCTAACACTTGATAAGATTTGAGAATGGGGTCGAGGTATTCTCCCCCTCTGAAAATTGCTTAACATCAAAATAGATAAAAAAACATAATATAATTCCAATCGAGAATTTTCGATAATGAAGTAGTTTAACTGCTAGTATTTATTTTCTCTTTAATATAATCTATATTCATATCACACAAAGAAATAATGACTATCAACCATTTCCTTGTCAATGGTTAAGTTCTAAACTATCTTAATTTTCAACAATAACCTAACTTAATGAATCTAGTTGACAATCGACAATTTGTCGAGCTAGAACCAAACCTAGACCAATTCGTCAAACATTACTTAGCATACTTGATTATGGTTCACTAAACTATGAAAGAACAAGACTTGGATGGAAGACAATCCATTCTATCCATACATTTATTCTCTTCCCTCTAATGATGCTCTCCCTCTAATGATGCTCTCCCTCTCTTTCTTAGAGGGTGGAAAAAAATATGTTTCCTGGTTACAACTTGCAATCACCAAACTGGGATTAGTGCATCGTTAGTCAATCCATAAACCTTATGAATAAATAATCATGACATCTTATAATAACATGTCTAAATTCTAATCAGATAAACATAAACTCATGATTTCATTGATTTATCCTACATTTTCACATAACATCAAATCATTAATGCATGCATAAATAACTACTAAATACATGCAAGTAAAAAGTAAAGCATAGCCAAAATTTGAGGTGTGAAATATCCCCCCCCCCCATAAGATTCATCATCCTTGAGGATCTAGTGTATCATAAAATAATTAGATAAAGTTTTTGTTCAACTTTAAAAAGCATAAAACAAATGAGGAAATCTCTGATAAAAATTATTGTAATCTTCCCATGTGGCACTATCCTCTACATACTGGTCCCACTTGACCTTACACTATGTAACCTCTCTATTATGCAAGTGGAGTTGGCAAACATAGAGCACCTTGAGAGGCTCAATCATGACCACTCTTGGGTCATATACCTGTAAAGAATTCCAATCAAGAATATGATTATCACCTGTTATATAATTTTTCAAATATGAAACATGAAAAATATTGTGCATCTTGACAAGAGTTGGTGGTAGAGAGATAGTATAGGAAACCAGATTGATCACTTCGAGAACTTTTAAGGGTCCTACATATCAAGGAGCTAGTTTGGAAAAAGTTCCAAACTTTATGGAACTCTTCTTAGGTTTGACTCTCAAAAGAACATTTTCTCCAACTAAGAATTGCCTTGGTGTACAATTGGCATCATCATAACTTTTATGTCTATCATTTTCTTTCGCTAATCTATTTCTAATCAGCTTGATCTATTTTTCCATTTTAGGTAACATTTATGGACCAATACTAGTCCTATCTTCTAGATTATCCTAGCTTATAGAATTTTGGCATCTTCTTCCATACAATGCTTCAAATGGAGCCATCTTTATAGCAGAATTATAGAAGTTGTTATATGAAAACTCCACAAGCAGTAAATATTCTTCCCACTTGTATTGTGGATCCATGCAATACATTGGCAACAAATCTTCTAGAACTTGATTTACCCTCTATGTCTGACCATCTGTCTCAAGGTGATAAGTTGAGCTTATATTTAGTTGAGTTCGTAGTGCTAAGAACAAAGTTTACCAAAATCTTGATGTCATGCACTCATCTCTATCTACGATAATTTTCACAAGAACTCCATACAATCTAAAAACTTCTTGCACAAACTTGCAAGCTAAAGCCAATGCTCCATCTATTAAACTCCCAGTGAGTTTGTAGACACCACCACTAACATAGTATCATGTCTATTTCAAGACATTGGGAGACCTTACACAAAGTCCTTTTATGGAGTCAAAAGTGGACACTTGCATTTTTACCTCCTTGTTTAGCTCCTAGGTCCCCATGATTACATTATGCATTATAATTCATCATCCTAGAGAAGATTTCCTGACACCCATGTGAATTTGGGACTTTGGTACCTTCCTTAATCTCATCCCAAACTAAAAAGGGGCTCATGGACTTGGGTGCCAACCACTCAAGTCCTCACTGATTGGTTAAGGCCAATTAATGTTATGTTGACATAGGACCTTTGAAAAGGTTCTTCTTTGTCAGCTCTTGTGATTTAATTTGACAACTATTAGCGAGAAAACATATATAAGTGTGTTCGTTAATTCATTATTAACCTAGATGGATATAGGGAACTTATGATCTTAGAGAAAAGAGCATCTAAAGAATTCATTGTGTTTCTAGAGCAGATTTGTGTTATTATTGTGTGTGTTGCAGGTTTGGAATCATCATCCATCTCCTTATGAGTTGAAGGATCTTCATTCTCTTAAGGGCTTCACCTCCAAGGTGATATCGTTGTTATTTGAATCATTCTATCATCATTTTGTTTAGCCTCTATCCTGCTAGGGAACACTCTCTTATCAATCAACAGTGTTGGAAGGCTTGGATGCCATTTCAGGGTTTGATTGAGGAAAATCCCTAAACACCATAACCACACAAACCCTCTCTTGTCATCTTGTGTGTAGGTTTCATGTATAGGATTAAGGAAGAGTGAAGATACAAAAAGACTATGCAGGAATCAGGGTTTTAGGATCTGAAAGAAGTTCAAGAATATTCCTCTATAAATACTTGGGAAGTTGGTGCCCTAGTCTTTTGGGCCTTTATGGCTCTAGATCTGGTATCTGAGCATCATTTTTAACATTTTCTTAGTTCATACCTCTGATAGATTCTCACTTCCAGGACCTGGGTGGTCCCTATTTCATCCTCTAACACTTTTACTTTTGGGGTACATGTTTTGATATATCTCTGATTACCTTTGTGCATTCAAATTCAAAGTTTCAATTGTTTTCTATCTGTTTTAAGCTGATTATCTTAGAACTAGGGTTTTATGCATACTTGACCGAGGGTTTGATAAAAATCTTGGTTACATCTGATATTTCCATAGAAAACAAGAGTACAAGATCTATAGCTGAGTCTACTTCCTTTTAGTAGTGATTTGGCCCAGTCTTGTTCTTGAATGTTATTGTGGAAGAGGGTTTGATCTATTGTGCATGCTAGTCTTCATCATTGATCTTTTTCACACTTAACATTTTGGTGAACCTATAGCTTCAAGCATTTACATCTTGCTAAGTGTTGTATTTAGATCTTGCATTAATTCTTAGCATACTTATCATTATTCATTGAAAGATCTTGCATAATCTTGAAAAAAGTGAAAAAAATAAGCATTCTAGGCTATAAAAAGGCATAGTTTTGCATTGTTTTTATTGTATATGATAGAAAGATTTAAATTTTTTATTTTCACATTGGATCTGATCCATATTACAGTATACAATCATTTCATAGTGTTGTACCTTGCATTTGAATATCACAAATCAATTGCAAGAATCAGATGACTATGAGCGTATTTCAGACCTTGTACAAGAAGGTACATTCATTTAATATTTATTTTCAATACATTTTTTTGGAAATATATATTTAATTGTACATATGTAAGTATGCATATTTTTGTGACTTATTGAATTTGAATTTTTTTTGTAGGACATGTGTATTCTATTGTTGCACCTGAGGGTAATGAAGAGGAAACCGAGTATTGGTTGGCTCGGTGTGTTGAGGCAAAATAGAAGTTGTTACAACCTAGAGTAGATGATGATAACTTTGAGTATCCAATAGGTTATGTGGTTGTTACTAGCACTTGGCTATGTAAAAAATTGATAAGGAGGAATGGTATACCTGCATTTGAAGATTATGAAAGACATAAGAAAATTTTGCACTATTCGCATATGATTGTGGCAACAAATATACAATTAGTGATATATAAAGGGAGACCTATCACAAAATAATTATGGACACTTTCTATGGAAAAGCATGAAGCAATCATAGAGGCAATACAAAAGAGAGAGGATGCAGATGGTACAATGGAGTAAATGTTTTAAATGATTAATAGGTATGTATAAATTTTTAAACTTTTAATCTTTGTCTAGGATGTGAGTTTCGGATTAATATGATTGATAACTTAACTAATTGATTGCATCTCCCCTTAGGCATCCTCCTATGTCCCCTTAAGCCATCCATTAGCTATGTTCCATAAGTTAGGTAAGTCATCTCCCCTAATTGATTTCATCTCCCCTTAAGCCATCCTCTTAACTCCCCTTAAGCCATCCCTTAGCTATGTTCAATAAGTTAGGTAAATTTAGGATTTAGTTTAATAACTTCAATATAGTTAATTGATATAGCTTAGAATACCCTTACCAAAATACTAGAGTTGATTCCATCTCCCCTTAAGACATTCTCTTAACTCCCCCTAACCCATCCCCTAGCTAAATGATATAAGTTAGTGCATGTACCCTTACCAAAAATACTATAGTTGATTGGACCATCTCCCCTTAAGACATTCTCTTAACTCCCCTTAAGCCATTCCCTAGCTAAATGATATAAGTTAGTGCATGTACCCTTACCAAAAATAATATAGTTGATTGGACCATCTTCCCTTAAGATGTCCTCTTAACTCCCCTTAAGCCGTCCCCTAGCTAAATCATATAAGTTAATGCATGTACCCTTACCATTTAAATACTACAGTTGTTTCCATCTCCCCTTAATCCATCCTCTTAACTCCCCTTTTAAGCCTTCCTTTTAACTCCCCTTAAGCCATCCCCTAGCTATGTTCCATATGTTAGGTAAACTATCATCTCCCCTAATTGATTGCATCTCCCCTAAAGCCATCCTCTTAACTCCCCTTAGCCTTCATATAAATATTCCTAATTCTCTTAAATATCATGACAAATTCTAACTTTTTTACATTTCATTGCATGGTGTAGGAGATGTTTTTAGCAATCATAACAGAGGTTGGAAACATAGAAGGTGTTAAATTTCACTTACACTTTATTTCAGGTATTCACTAGACCTATACTATTAATTATTTTAATTTATGCTTCAAGAGTTCTTTCTTTTCATTATAATTTCAATGGAACTTCTTAACAAATTCTATCTTTAAATAAAATGATCTCTAGAGACCTTCTAAATTTTTATATATGTTTCATTGTGGCATGACCTCTAGATTTGTTTTTGCAATTTCACATGTAGTGTTGAAAGGATTCAAATCTATTATTTCTTATTGCACAGGTATGATCTCTACACATGTTTCATATCTAGAGTCTTTAACTTCTAGGTGTCAAGTATAAATTCTTAGATGATCTAGACTTAGAGAATAACATTGTATAAAATCTAGGTGTCTCTAGGTGTCTTGGGTTCTAACTATATAATAGGTGTCTCTACCTATGTCTTAGGTATTCTATATGTCAACTAGGTAGATAGAGACTAGAAAAATGACATTTAATCTAATTAATCTAGGTGTCTTAGGTAGATACCATATATCAACTACCTACCTAGAGATATAATATGGAATCTAGGCATGTCTTAGGTAGATACTATATATCAACTACTTGTCTAGAGACTAGAATAAGGTATAATTTAATCTAGGTGGCTTAGGTAGATACTAGATATGTCAACTAGGTCTACCATGTAATAGGGTGTCTAGAGCCTGTGTCTTAGGTAGAACTATAATATAGGTGTCTAGGTGTCTCTACTTGTGTCTTAGGTATTCTATATGTCAACTAGGTAGATAGAGACTTGAAAAAAAGGCATTTAATCTAATTAATCTAGGTGTCTTAGGTAGCTACTATATATGTCTATAAATAATTTATAAAGACTATATATGTTTATATATAATTTATCTAGATACATACTATACAATATGTGTCTTAGGTGTCCTACATAGAACTAGAATACATGTGTCTTAGGTCTTAGGTGAGGCCACATGAGCTTCCACCTTCACGTGGTTGGCCTTGTCAGTATAGAATATTTATATTTCTTGAAGCTAAGGGAAACTCTTTTTCTTGTACATAGAAGTTGTGAATTTAAACCAACTAATGCATTGTTTAAGTTATTATTTAGTACTCTTGATGAAATTACATACAAAATGCTAATTTTATTATATTTTTTAGAAATTATAATTTTTAGTTTTTTACAAAATTCTAGAAGCAAATCTCAAAAGTTTTAGTAGATAGAACCAAGTATTGTTTATCATATATATATATATAGAGAGAGTTACAAGTATTTGTTTATTTTTCTTTTGATATTTAGGTTACATGTAAATTTCTCTATTTTTCTTTTGATATAATTTAGGGTAGACTTAAATTTCCCTAATTTTCTAAATTTCTGAAATTGTAAATTTAAAGGTACAGGTATTTCTCTAATTTTCTTTAAATTCTTTTCATAAATTTATAGGGAAGGTATTGATCTATGAAATATTTAATCTAGATTTAAAAATAAATTGATTAAACATGGTTACTAGATTGACAAATCTAATCAATAAATTTTTCCTAAATATTTAACTCAATGAAAATTTAACACTAGTGTCCCAACATTTGACTCATGTAAATCCAAACATATTCATTCTAGTTCAAGAAAGTTAATTTTCATTTTATTTTTTAAATTTATTTAGGGTAGGTACATTTAGTCTATGTAACTATCCAATCTAGAGTTTGTATCTAATAAATGTTTAATAAATTAAATCAATTGAAATTTTTCTCTTATCTAATTAGAATTAGTATTTTACAATTTTATGTAATTAAACACATGATTTAATTTGAAGTGTTAAATATGAGATACATGAAATTAAAGTTTGAATATAGATGCATATAGTGGAAATTCAATAAATAGTAGAATCTAGTCTAGATGAAATAGTCTATGAGATATAAATACTGACATAATCATAGTCCATGTAAAAATAGTAAAATAGTCACAAAACATATATGTCTAGTCAATACTGAAATAGTCATAAAATCCTCATGAAATAAACAATCTAATACATCATCATCATGGCCATCCATCATCCGTGGACATCAATCTAAAACATGTGTACACACTAAGTTTGATCATCATCCATTTCAAGCCGCCTTTTGGTCCCATGTGACTGAGAGGGCAACTCATGCTGTGTACAAGAAAAAGAAGCTTCAAATCAATTTTGATGTCAAAACTACATCCTAATTAAATGTTAAATCAAATATTTAAAACCAAACAATCAAATTAAATTTTTAAATCTAAACTTCAAAATGTCTAAGCATACCATAACAGGCTCATCATCTCTCATGCCATGCTCCTATGCAACAGATGGTGTCGATTTAGATGATAGATTAAATGTTTGTGTTACCAATTCCTATATTTCAATAAAACACATGAATTCTAGGCTCTAGAGTATAGATACAAAATGCAAGGTTGAATGATACAAAAGACTTTGAAATCACATAGGATTTAACTATAGGACCTGAAATATGAGAGATAACTCGTGCATCTGTCCAGGCTCATCAATGATAGGATTAATTGAGCCCTCACCTAAACTAATGTCATCTTGCATATATATGTGTACATGTATATATAAATTCAACTTTAAACACATGAATTTAAAATCATGAAATTACTAAAAATGTACAATTTTCATATACAAACCATGGCATATGAAGTAGGCTCCTCTATAGATGATGTTGCCACTAGTCCTAGATGACTAGGTTGGTTTGACACAAAAGTGTCAAGACATCCCATCTGCTTTAAATTAAAATGTCACATTTCTATATTAAATTATATATTATTAAATTAGATATATCCAATTTAATAATCTTTAGAGGTCCTAATTTTTATACCTTGATCATATAAGGTCTACCTAACTCTACTGCTGTTGACACTATATGGTCTAGTCGTGATGAAGTGGCAATAACTGATGGAGTCATCTGTACCAATCAACATGAACATATATTTATTAATATATATTTAATTTTTTTTAAAAAGATTGATAATTGATAATTGTCCAAATCTATATTAATTTGTATTAATTTTAATTTTATTAAATGTGGCATACATACCAAGTCCATAGGAGCAAATAATGTAGCCAAAAAGGAATCCTCCTTCGATGCAGATGTAGGACCAAAGCATGAATGATGGAAATTCTGACAATAATGTGGTGTGGAACACAATGGCGTCAATCTAGGTGATGCATCAGGACTAGCATCAGATGCTCCTCTAGGCTATGCAGGCTCTCCAGGATTGACTTCATCTGCCAAGTGAGTAGCTTGGTCAATTAAGTTTCCTGAGAGTGATGATAACACTCCGAGTGCTGAGATGGCCGTCCACTGGTGAAAGGGCACAAGAACAGAGGGTGGAGAAGGGACAATAGGTGCAGGGGGAAAACATCGATTTGGATCAACACATGCCCCTGGTCTATGTTGTGGCATTCCACCACCCACACCCTAAAATGAGATCTCATATCAAAATAATTAGACTTTTTGCCCATCTAAAACTCCACCCATAATTTTTTCAGAAAACAAAAGGGAACCTCAAAATTAGCATGAGGTGGATGGTCAAAGACCATCCACCATCAATCCCAAAAATTATCAGCTATCTGTTGATGTATGCACCATTTTATTGAAATTCTCTTTTTAGTTGGGGGTATTTGTTCACCTGTGGAGGGATCAATGAAATATGGGGAAATTGTATTTTTGGTAATATGTAAATCATTGATCTCTTTAAATGAGAGACCACCTATATAAAACTGCCTCCTCTCTTCCTGCCATGAGCGGAATGTGTCTAGATCCATATGGATAGCTCTCATTGAATCAACAATAGTTTGCATCGTAGATGTAAACTGTTAAATGTGTGGAGGGGTTTGCATTTGGATTTGTAAGAAATTGATTTTTTCTTGCAATGTTTGTATATTTTCATCAATTGTTGCTCGCAAATGAGATTCATCATGCAGTGGTGGTGGTGGTGCGGGGGCAGGTTGGGGTGGGGGGTCATGGGGTGGGGGGGTGGTCTTGGGTAGGGGGGTCATGGGCTAGATCAGCCATGTGTACAAATAAGGTCTACAAGTAGAGCTGCAATTAGAAAAAATAATTAAAATAAAATTAGGAATTGAAAATATATACTAAATTGCATGCACAACATATGTTTAAATATACATATACATATAAATTGAAAACTTGGAAATATATAAATTTGTGTGGTTTAAGAAATACATTAAAACATTTAATTTAACATATACATGCATTCAAAATTTAAACTTGTAGAAAAGGTTTAAAATCAAAATTTATACATTTAAGAATCATGACATGAATACAAATTTATGTCCTAGTATCTAGTCAACATTATTTTTTCTTTCAAGTCCTATAATCTTATTTTACTATACATGTATGTATGTATGTCTACACAATTTCAAATGATCTTAGTTAATATATCATTCCTAAAAGTTTAATGTATAGACTAAATGTCAATCCATCTAGGGCCATGTTACCATTTCCTAGATTTTGGTAAAATTTAAGTTGATTTTGTTTCCTATAAATTTGTGCAATGTTCATAGAAATCAAAATCCTAAAAATAATTAAGTAGCCAGGCTATTGTTACTTAATATATTACATGTCCGCAAACCCTAAATATTAATAGAAGTCCTAATCCTAGAGGTTATGATTAATGAGTGGACAATTTAGTTAGAAATGTTTCCTTGAGGTTTTGAAAAGAAGACAATTAAAGAGAAAAATTTAATAACAACTAGGTTGTTTACAACCACACTCATATATTACATTCAAACTCCTAAACATGTCACTAAGTTCATGTAGACCTATTGGCTACAACTACAAGTCTACAAGACCCTAAATGTAATGTTTTTATTGTATATAGCCCAAATGTCATTCCATCTAGCCATGTTACGATAAATTCTATTTTGTTCCTAATCCATGTTTATCCTTCCTAAGTGTCTCATTTTAGTCAATCTTTGAACCCATCCTATGTACACTCAACATTATTTAACATTTTTTCCATTGTTGTTGTCCCATTTACCCTTTGTTAAGGGTCAAGTTGTCATAGATATATGGATATGTTTAAATTAAAGATTTAAACATAATAAAATGACTTATAAGATTTAGGTTTAGGTTTAATAAGTCATTTAGGATAGGTCTACAAAAATATATTAGGGTCCTATCCTATCTAATTTATAGGTTTTTAGCTTCATGAAAAGAGTTTTACAAATGGTTAAATTAGGACTATGAGACTCATCAGGAACATTAAAAGCCATGAAGACTGAAGAATAAGCCTCTAGGCATGAAATGTATTGTTATTGCTCATGTGCATTAAATGAATTTGAGTAATAGTTATGAATAAAGGTTTTATCTATGACTTTTGGATATATACTAGATACTGGTAGATCCAATCCTTATCCCTAATGTTTGATATCCCCAACATAATATTTATGAAGTGCCAAGTGGATAATGTTACATGATTAAAAGTTAATTTAGAGCATATGAATTATTCCCCTTGCTTGAAGGGTAAATTAAGATCTTAATTGTTAAGGCTACATAAGATTGGGAATTTCCCTAAGATTTGTAACCTTATTGTTAGGGACCAAAGTTGGAACCATGTTTACACTTGAATGTCTTGCCAAGGTGTTCATGTCTAGGAATTGATTGGATTGTTTACCTATAAGTGATTCTAATATCCCCTTCACAAGGGAGTAACCTAGCTAATTATATCTTAAAATTGGTTTTCCTCTAAGCACTTGATGTTGGTTCTAATTAATCATGAAGTCAAGGACCTAGCCTTTAAAATGACTCTCAACATTAGATCCTTCAGACCAATCTCTCCCATTGAAAGCATTGGCCAAGTGTTTAACCCTTCACTACATTGATCTAGAGTTACATGGTGATCTTAGGATTTCTATATGTAATGATGATGTTAGAAAATGGTAGAACCATTTAATCTTCAACTATATTGGAAGATCATGTGGCTTGCATAACTTCTTGAGGTGTAAAGCTCTTAGTTATTTTGGGATTGTGCCAACCACATGATAAAAGACATGTGTTGGAGCATCCTATGGATTGTACACTCTCATGAAATCATTTGTAATATGTTTGATTTTTTGTTGCTTGATTGATTAGTTACTACCAAGTTAGCATGGTTGCATGTCCTCTAGTTCATTGATTTTATATGGTCCACATAATTTGTGTTCATATTGGTTAAAACATTTTAGTGGAAAGGTCTATGATTGTGGGCAATGAGATCTTGTGTTAAGTTGGATGATCAAAGGGCCTCTGCATGTTTAAGGGGTGAGATCTCATTGTGTTAGAATAAGACTACACATTGATCATTCATCTTGATGAGATGAACAAACCTCACACCTCCCCATGTCCCTTTTAATTTTGTATTCAACCAAGGGATCAATATGCTTAGTATTATTTGAGTTCTTAAGCCATCATAAACCTATTACAGTCTCATTGATCACTCTACAAAACCCATAATTATAACTCCATGAGAAGCTCATAGTGACTTACCAAAAGGAAACAATAGTTGTTGTAAGATCACATTGCTATACTATAGATTATATGGATAATAGCCTAATTGGGGTGATACACTTAGTATCAAATAATGGTTCAAAATTAAAGGCTTAATGGGACATTAGGGATACATTCTTAAGTCTAAATTTAAAATTAATGAAATCCTAGTTCATGAATTAGGGTTTTACGTTATACTATTTATGAAACCCTAGTTTATGAATTAGGGTTTTAGCTTAATGAATTAGGGTTTTACAGTTTAGTCTTTATGAAATAGGGTTTACCATTTCTGAATTAAAGGTTTACAGTTTATGCAATAGGGTTTACTTGTTTTCAATTTGAGGTTGAATATATACAGTTTAACATTGCAAAAACAACAAAATAGAAAGCAAAAAATAATGAAAACTGGTAGAAATGGATGGGAAACCAACCTGGGGCACTGGTAAATCAATTTAAGGAGGCAGGGGCACTTTTGGAAGTGAAAAATGCTACTTGGAATGGGTACCCGTTTTGGAAAAAATGGGTACTCGAACTTAGGAACCTGTTTCATAATGGGCATCTGTTTTGGGTCAAGCTCCCGTTTTGGCTCGGGCTCCCATTCCTAAGTTCGAGTACCCATTTTTTTCAAAATGGGTACCCATTCCAAGCGGCATTTTTCATCCACAAAAAACTTTTGCAAAATGTATACTCAACTTCTTGCTTTAACCCCATTGCTCATATCAAGCTATAGTGGTCAACAAAGCTCTCATTGAGCTCTTTTTGCAAATCTTCAAAAGCTTCGTTTGCTTCTGTTGTCATTTTGTTGCCAAGAGGATTCCTTGCTACTACAAGAGGATACAAGGTTTCCATCATAAGGATTTTTGAGGGTAGTGGAGGCTCACACATCTCTAGGTTCCTTTATGCTTTCTTTCAATTCATAGTAATTAGATAACTAAAATTGCTCGTGGGATCAACAATCTTGTTGTTTTTTCCTTGATAGGATAGTTAGATCTTGTATTCTTAGATTAATTTGCTTTCAAAGTTTGTAGATTAATTCATTTTCCCTTTTCTTAGATTAATTTGTTCCAAATATCTAGAAAACCCCAAAAACATAGTTTACATTGCAATAGGTAAATCCATTATAGCTTGCATACATCTTTCAATTCCTAGATTAGAAAAAAAGCATCTTCAATTCTAGAAACATTAAAAAAGCACAAAAAGAAGTTTTGCATTTCTTTTAGGCTTGCATTCATAAAAACCCAAAAAAGAACAAAAACATTAGAAACTTAGAAAATTTGCAAACCCTTGATTCAATCACAAGGTCAAACATAGTCAAATATTGGTCAAAACCCTTGATTCCATCACAAGGTCACATGAAGTAAATGTACAATCAAACCTTAGGTTAAGTCAAATCCTAAGTCAAACCCTAATTCAAGTTGAGGTTAGCTCACAAACTCCTATCTCTTATCTCAGCTCATGAATGTGTCTAGGATTAAGAGGTGAGAGAGTGAGGGAAATCCTCAACGAGATAGAGGAAATCCATCTAAGACCACAACAAGACCCACTAGTCATCCAAAAATAAGAAGCGTTTAGACAACTCTTAATACAACAAGAATCCATACAATAGTTTGAAAGAGAACGCCAATGTGAACAGACAATCAATGAGAGCAATAGGTTACCCACACAAGGGTGGAATATTAGAAACCCTAATAGGAGAATAGTGACTAGTGGCTCTTTGGGTCATATGGTTATCTTTACAACCATGATCATTAAACAACACATCTACACTAGGACACATCAACATACGCCCCAAGACGTGCTGACCCCTCTCCATGATGTCCAGCTCTCCAATGAGCCAAACCACCCCTATGTCTTGCCTCCTCTAGACTGGCTACTTCCACGAGAGTGAGAGTGACATGGCGGTTCACCTTGTGGCAAGTAGGGAAAGGTCCATGTACATGCCAAAATCTGACTCGACAACCCCAGGCCACTGACATCACAATTTTGAGCATACAAGTTCAATAGCTTGTTAAAGCCCCTGAACCTTGATCTATATCAAATAATCAATCTCATGGAACCAAAGACAAGGGTACTATTGCAGGTGCAACAGAATATGGTCAGGTAAAACATATCAATGAAATTTTATTGGTTCCAACACTTAAAAAGAATTTATTATTATTTGGACAAATGTTAGAGAAAAATTTTCAAGTGATTTTGATGAGAAAGAGTGCATAATAAGAGACAAGTTAAAAAAGAATGCAATTGTTGCAAGATCAAAGATGACAGGTGATATGTTTTTTCCTTTGTATTTCACTTATGAAAACCAAGCATTAAGGTCTAGTGAAATAAATGAAAATAGAATTTGGCATCAAAGATATGGCCATCTCAGTTTTAGTGGGTTAATTTTACTCAAGAGATTTAGAATGGTTGAAGTTCTACCTTTCATTGAAAATACAAAAGAAGTGTGAATAATGTATCATTGGCAAACAATACAAAATTAGTTTTCTGATTGGTAAATCCAATAGAGCTAAGAAACATCTTGAGATAATCCATACAGATTTGTGTGGGGAAACACCTTGTTTTAATAAATCGAAGTATTTTTGAACCTTCATTGATGTTTACTCAAGAAAAACTTGGGTATATTGTTTGGATGCAAAACCAAAAGTGTTTGATAAATTTTTAGAATTCAAGAGGTTGGTTGAAAAACAATGTGGTAAGTACATCAAAGTGATAAGTTTATATAATGGAGGTGAGTACAAATCAAATCAATTTCTAGACTTCTATAGAAATCATTGAATCAAAAGAGGGTTCAATACAAGTCCTACACTCCACAACAAAATGGAGTTGCTAAAAGAAATAATATAGCCATTGTTCAAATGGCAAGGAGTATGATGAAAAAAAAGAATTTAAATAAGATTTTTTGGGCAGAAGTAGTATGCACAACAATATATCTTCTGAATAGAAGTCCTACAAAAGTAGTTAAGGGATTTGATGTAGGAGCATCTAGGTCCATGGGCAATCCTGCATCGCCCAAAAACATTTTGAACAGGTTTTCACTTTCATTTTTTGGTCAGTTTTGTCATGTTTAGTTGTTTGTTTGTTCTTTTACTTTAGGAGGTTTTCAGGTTGAATTTCAGCCAAGTAAGGATTTTAGTATGAAGAAGAGCTTAATGGGTTTTATTAGTTCAAATTTGGTGTAATTTGGTTAACAAATGGTGAAGTTAGCATTTGTCAACCAATTTTGAGGTTAGTGAACTCTCTAGTTCATTGATAACTTCTTCTGTCGATAGCCTTGTGTAATTACTTCCTTGTTTTTGACAATGTTGGAAGTTTGAAAACTTTGCCTCTTGGGGAAAAGCATTTTTACAGTGTCAGCTGAAACACAAGTTCACAAACCCTTTCATTTGTTGATAGCTTAGTTCACCAATTCCTTGCTTTGTCGATAGATAAGATCGTCAATAAAGATATGGAAGGAAAAATAGGTCACAAAGTTCACTGATGGCAAAGTTCATCGATGGAAAAGTTTGTCGATAGCAAAGTTTAGTGATTGGATAGTTCACCAATTGAATGGTTCTCTGATCGGATAGTTCACCAAAATGATCATTTGTCAGAATGATATTTTACTGAATTGAAATAAAAGTGAAGTTCAACAGTTCATAGGTTCAAAAAATTTCTGATTTTTCAAAAGCTTGTGCTTTTAGAAAAATCTTAAGTTTCCAAACTTTAGTTTGAAAATAAGTAGTTTGATATTGGATTTCAGTATTTATATTCATTCTAGTATTTCCCAAGTTCGTCATCTTTGTTTTTCTTACCTCTTGGTGTGTAGAGTTTATTAGGTTAAGGTGATTAAACTTTATTTTGTGAGTTTTGCCCATCTTTAAAAATAATGAATGGATCCATGAAGTAAAGAATAAAACCATTGGATAGCATATTCCCTTAGTGTACATGTAAATAACTTAGCCAATAACTTATCTTCATACACAAAAGCCAAACATGCATCTTAAAAATATTACAAATGTGTATGAGAGTCACCCTTGTCATTATACATCTCAAAATGAGGTTCCACAAAACAAACTAGTAATTAATAATTAACTCTCTCAAAAGTAAGAGGAGTGTGGGGTGAGAGCAAGATCATGATAGGCCAAACAAGGGAAATGACAAAAAAAAACTAGAATTGGATGGAAAAGTGTTAACAATTGGATTTAGATTTAGAATTAGATGGGAAAATTTCTAACATTTCTAACTCAAAGGGTATTACCTTATCTTTAGGCAAGTGTGAGACCTAAAACATGCCAAAATCATGCAAACTGATGCACTTAGTGTTATCCTAAAATTTTCCATGACTTCACCATCAAAGAACTAACAAATTTTTTAAAAACCAAATTTAATAAGAAAAGAAGGGTTTGTACCATAAGCTCTCACAATTCTAAAAATATAATTTATTCCTCATTACAACTTTAATAATTAATTATTATTTAATTTTACATACACTATGTATGAATTCCATGTGTGTGTGTGTGATACTTATTCTCTCACACACACATAATTTTGTTTTTGGAAAAACTCATAATTTTCAAATTATATATCATTTTTCAAATTTGAAGGATGTGCCACACTCTAGGATTTATTGGCTATAGGTTGAAAACATGTTTTGAATTTTTCATTTTTTTGACCAAATTAGGTTGGCTATAAAATTATTTTTAATGCTTTTGTAAAGTGGCATTAAAGATTAATAAATATTACTTATTTACAAAAAAAATTACAAAAATATTTGTCACATTCTCTCACATGTTCATTACTTGTATATAAGGTTTTATGAAATATAATTATCTCTACTTCAAATTAGGTTTGCTGAAATGACACCAATTCCCTTTTTTTTTAATAATTTTAGTAGTGCCTCCTTGAAATATCTAATTTTCAAAAAATTAAATTAAAATTATTCAAGAGAAGGTAGTTTATAAACTAGATTCAATTTCCTATAACTTTTGTAACTACTTTTTTTAGATTTTGTAGATAGGTCCTTTGATTTATTATGTAAAGTTACTTGTCTATTTTTTAGCATGTTCACTGCTGATTAAGAGTGTTTTTTGGCTCATGATGATCTTGCATTCACCTTGTGTTGTGTTGGATTGTGAGACATGACATCTACTTTTCTCTTTTCTCTATCAATTTTTTATAATAATGCATCAAGGGTGGTAGTAGGAATGGTAGTGGTGAGAACATAGGAAACAATGGATGAGAGATAAAGATACAACACTAGGAGAGGTGACATAACTATATAGGGAAAAGAGGAAGATGCAACACTAGTAGGGTGAGATGAAGAGGTAGTACTCATAGAATGGTATGTAAGTATGGGACTAGTAAGAAAAGAGGAAGGAATGGAACTAGTAGGATGAGTGGAACATGGGACACTAGTGGAAGAAGAGGTTGTCATGACACCAAAGTAAGAAACATGAGGGGTGGGGGTCACACTAGAAGAGGTAACATGAGAAGAAGGCACAATTAGAGGATCCACATCAAAACGGGAATGATGAAGGTTGGGTGGGTGGGTAGTCAGGAAGATGCACCACTCAAAGAACTTGAAGAGGAAATCCTAGTACGTATGCGATGAAGAATCATTGTACCAAAGGGTGCACCAAGAGATAAATTATAAAGTGAATCAACCAATTGTGTAGGAGAAGTTGCAATAGCAAGCTCTTAAAAATGTACTTGTGCAATTCAATAGAAAGATCATTCTTATCTATAGGTGCCTCATGATCAAAATATCTTCAACATGATAATTATTATCCATAAAATATTGAAGATTTTATAGTTAGTTGAATGAGAAGTCAAATGAGGGTTGAGATGAAGACTTCTTCTCAAAGGGAGATTAGGATGACAACAACAGTTTTGCATACACTCAGTACACAAACCCTAAATGATAGAACTTAGAACAAATCAATATTATGGTTCTAATATAGAACTCAGAAAAATAGAAAGCTTCAAATTTGAAATCAAAATTAGAAATCAATACTGAAACTCTTAAGGAAAGACCTAGGGCTGAGTAGGGTAATAATCAAAGAGAGATAACATGATAAAAGATCAAATCTTACTCAATTTATGGTGAATAACATAATAGATGGGGTATGTAAACCCTGATCAAATATAAAATAAAATATAGGCAATTAGAAATTTTAGATAAAAAACCCCAATGACAAAACCATAGGGGATGTAAGGTAAGTTAGTTTCATCAATAAATATATAAGAAAATAAAAATCTTGGATACAAATAAACTAAAGAAAAGAAATGGTTTAACACTACTAAGGAATTAACCCTAGTTTAAGGAGTTGAACTGATAAATGTACTAAAATAAATGCTTGAAAATAAAGAAAATCAATAAACATACTTCAAAATATGATGGAGATACTATTGTGCCAAGTGTTAAGAATTGATTTGTTAATTTATAAAGCCTCTTGTAATACTAGACAAACACTTCTGAATTTACAAACTCTTTATTTTAAGCTATGGTTCACTTCCACAACTACAAAACTAATCTTTAAGAGTGTAGATTTAAACTTGGTGCATGGCTTTAAACTAAACCCACATATTTGAATTGCATTAAATTTGACTTCTTTGATTTCCTTAACTCAATGTCTGTGACCTATTGTTTACAAACACCTTTAGGGAATTTGCTATGCAAGGATCTTCTCCCTTGGTAAAACTCCTAGAATTCAATTTAACAATTTTGGAACAAGGATAGAAGACAACAAGAAACCATCGAATTGATACCTAAGATGATGTTTAAGCAGATGATGCAATGATGATGCTCTAATTATGCTATGGATGTATCTTGAATACTCATAGCTAGATGTTCTCCTTGATGATTCTTTGATTGTTTAGATGATGAAATGAGATAAGGTATGTTCTTAAATACAACACCTTAGCACACAAGTCAATGATTTTTGTGCTTTAGTTAGCTTATAATGGCTAGTTGGAGGGTGTGGTAAGAGCTCAAATTTATATTTCAATTTTGGAAGTTCAAGGGTCACTTCTACACCTATAGATTTGACCTAGATTATTTTCACAATTGTGGAAATGACCTAAGATAATTAAAGAATTGGATTGATCCCTAGGGATGTATGTAGATCAAATCAAGTAAGGATCATATTATTTTCCAACTTCCACATTATAATACACCACTTCTCCTACTCTAGTCATTGCATTAAAGGTAGACCAATCAAAATAAATCTATAAAATATACAATTTTTACCATTAAAATTATTAATAATTTGAAAATATAAGAATACTTTGTTTTACAATAATAAACATATAGATTATAAATTTGGTCTTTCTTCTCATGAGAAGATTCTAACATTTCTTATTCTTTCTATGTTCTATAACATAATAGACATAACAAAATGCCAAGAAGCTAAAGAGTCTAATGGGAATATATAATATCAATTCAGCCAAAGCCCTTCCAAATGAGTTTGCAGGCATAGGCCCACGAGAGAATGTGGATAACGCAAGACCAATGAATTGGCTCGTGACAAGAAAGGTTCCATTCTTTGTTGCTTCTAATGTATATTTTGCAACATGCTCAGCTGTCTCTGCTCGACTTCGGTTATAGAGAGTTGTGGCCTTAATTATCCGCAAGATATCTTCGTCATCTTCCAAACCACCTATATAATTTGAGAATGTAAGAACAAAATTTTATCAGGCTCACTTGAAGAATACATTAACCACTATGAAAAAAAAAAAAACTTGAACACTACCTTCTACATTAATGATTTGTTTGATTGCTAGCATACCCAAGATATTTTTCTAAAACCTCAAAGAAACATATGCACATACATGAGTACAAAAGGCTTTTAAAGTTTCAGTTGGGAATTTCATAGATGTTAAACTAGTGTGCTATATTATTTGAATAAGGATTACGTGCAGATCAAGGAGCTCTTATCCTGCAATCTAAAAAAAATCCTTATCTTGATGATGGATAAATAATATGGTCCAAAACAAAAATAGCATTTGAAAAATGTATTAAAAGTTTTATCAGAAAAATCTTTTTTACTAATTATGAATTGAATGTAATGTTTGCTTCTCAATATAACTCTGTGAGGTTTTTTTAACATCAACCTTTTAAATCATATTATATAATCAAGCATTGGAGTCGAAATTGGAGCTACTTACAGTAATCAAGCATGGGGGTTTCCACAAACCCTGGAAAGACTATGCTAATTCGGATGTTATAAGGCATCAATTCAAGCTTGAGAGTTTCTCCGAGTCCTTTTAGACCATGTTTGGTTGCAGTATACACTGAGCTACCATACACCATGTGCTGCCAAAAGAATAACACACAAACAAAAATAAAAAATAAAAAAAATTCTTAAACAAACGATCGAAAAACTAATCATGGGTGAAAAGTTGATAACTTGTTTGGATCCTGATAATAAAGGAAGAAAGATTAAAAATACAATGATTAAAAGGTTAAACATCCTCAAACCACACGCTTTCTTGGCTGGCTTATAAATCCTATTAAATAGCCATAATCTATAGGCTGGCTTCATAATGCTTTGGCCTTAACTAGGACTTTCAACTGACAATCACAATTTATGGAATTTATGGAATGAAGCGTGCATATAAGTCCATGATGAAGACTTAAAAACTTATGAGTAATAAGCCTACAAAAAGGTTTACGAATAACATACCAGTCCTGACAGGGCACTCATGAGAACAATGGACATGGGTGTTTGGGCAGTCCTCTGCTTCATCAATGGAATCCCAACATGCAGAGTATTGACAACCCCTGTCAAGTTAGTCTGAATGATGTCATGCAGATCTTCAATCCTGGCCTCATCCAGAAGTCTAATTTTTGCCGTACCTGCATTGCACACCAGCACATCAACTGCCCTCCATTCAAAAGATTCCTTTATTGCCTTTGCCAATGTTTCGTACACTCCCACATCTGCAAACTGTTAAAAAATAAAAATCAGATTAAACATGTCAAGATTTCTAAGTCTTTAGATAAGCTTAAAACGAAGGAATAAGTCATACCTTGGTTGATATTTTATGTTTGGTACCACCATCTTTGGCAAGATTTTCGGCTGCTTCCTTCAATTTAGAGGAGCTTCTGTCTACAAGTGTAATGAATGCTCCTTGAGAGAGAGCCTCTTTGGCAATGGCAAGCCCAATTCCACTTGATCCACCTGTTATCAGGACATGCTTGCCCTCCAGAGATTCCAGCCTTGATGTTGGAGTCATGAAATTGATCTTCATTAGAAAACTGATGCGAATACCTAACTAACGGAGTGAAGGAAAGAAGCAAAGAGGAGCTTGTGATGGTTTAGTTCCCTGCAGCGTTATTTATTTCTGCTGCAGCTGGTGACTCCTCTCTTTGCACTGGGCGTCACCTTTATTTAGGTCGGTACCTTCATTAAGGCTATGATCTATTAGAGAAACTACTTCGTATAGGAAGCAGATAGAACATATTCATTACCATAATGAATGTTAGTTGTTGCCACAAGTATCTCACTCAAGAACAACTTTACCTTCCAAAATCATTGCTTTTGAAAGAACAATTTTAACTTCCAAAATAAATGTTCAATATTTTTTAAGGTTGCAGGCAGAATACTTATGCATTCATTGCTTTTTTTCATTTATTTAATCAATAATCATATAGAATTAAAAAATATGGTCAACAAAGCTATAGTCTATAATTAATTTTCTTACCCAATAATTTGGAAAATATCATTTATCTATTTTTTTTATCAGTTCATGTTGTGAATCAGTATATAAATAAAAGTATCATTTAAATTTTATTGGATTTTCAATGCATTAAATTCTTGTGATAAAATTTCAACTATTCAAATATTAATACAAGGCTCAAATCAACCTTATATTAAAGTGAGACTCAAATTTCAACTCTATTAATATTTTGTTGTTGAATGACATTAAACACTATTATAACGGTCATAAGAATCCTTCTATATTGTGAGATGGCAGAATAAGTAGAGTATGTGTATAGTATGGCATTAAACACTATTATAACCGGTCCTTCTATAGTAATAGTATGTGTATTGTGGTTGGTAGATGAGGTTTGGCATATTATTTTAGATACAAACTAGTTGTTGGAAGTTAAATATTCTTTTATGTTATATTTGTATTATTTATTTATATGAGTTGATGATGTTTGTAGTAATGTAATAACTTGTGATTATTTGACTATAATAGTCTATAATATAATTACTATTGAATTTATAAAATTTGATTTGAATTGAAAAATATGTAAATCAATGATATTGTCTATACAATATTAATATACTATATAGATACAATACAGTAATCAACTGGTTGATACATTTTGAAATCATTATGCTATTGTTTATATGTGTCATTCTATATATTGTAGGTGCTTTGTGAATACAATGAAACCCACGTAGCACCCGTAGGATCTCATGCCTTCCTTTTCCACTATCAAGTAGAGTCCCATTGTGGAAAAGTAAGAACCTTTTTATTTATATGACATTTCAATTTTGTTAGGCTTCTAATAGTCAATTATATTAAATTCTAATTTTTCTATATAAGGGTTAGCTACTTAAGATTTCATATATATTTAGCTTTCGTTTAAATGTGGCATTATTTTCTTATTAGAAAACTAGCAGGTGGATATATAATACATCTTCAATACGATTATGTGGCCCTATTTCCATATACGTGTGGCTCATGAGAAAAGCTGCATCACTATTTCTTCTAAGGATAGGAATGAAGATCACGTTTCGGGTATTTTGATGGAGTTGTAGAAATTGAATAAGTAGAAGGTCTCACTGACTGAAGAAGAATCAAGATGGAGAGTTTCTAGTGGATTCTGCAAAATAGGGGTATTCTGCATTTGTGAAGAATGATTGTAGGTATTGTGCATCTGACGGATTCAGTGACATCAAGTTCATTACTGAAAGTTCTCACTGATCGATGGGTTGGATCTCACATCGAATAGAAAATATAATTTAAGGTGTGTTTCCTTAAGGTATTCCGGGATAATGGCCAAACTAGACAATTCTACGTAATAATCCATCCACGATGTAACTATTCCTACTATTTTCCTCAAAGATGTTATACCATTCCTTGAATAGAACTTAACAAAGAAAATAATTCATTACTGCAAATGAGCAATGAAGAATTTCACAACCCTTGATTTCTTTGTTCAAAGAGATACTTACATTGCAGGTCAGAGACAATTGTATAGATCAACATGTATTCATTACTTCAAGAAGATTTTGATGCACAACAAGGACTACGATTTTATTTGGGAGGAGGCCAAAGCTAGAATGCACATAGTTCATTAAAATACAGAAGAGCTAATAGGGAATTTCAACAATTCAATCTCTATTTGATCATGTGGCTGAATTTATACTAGGATTTTAATTCAGAACACTTGTAACCTACCTTACTGAGTAGAGCAGAAATCCTTGAAATTTGTACAAGGATGCTGACACCAACATGTCACAATAGAGCTCTTGTTAAAAAATGTAAATGATAGCATAATTGGGCCTATGAATCTCTTTAACTTCCTTTAAATAGGTCATTTTTAAAAACTTCTAACTTTTTAAAAAATTGGAAAGTTTTACAACCTTCTAAAATGTCGATGCTTTTAAGGTTTTGAGAACATTTTCAACAATTTCATGATTTTGGAAAATTTATAAGCCTTGTCAGCACTTTTGAAAGTTTAAGTACTTTTAAACTAAGCTAGGCTCATTATTTTTTAACAATCTTGAATCTTTTTCAGCCTTTCAACAAATTAGCAAAATTGTGAACTTCTGAACCATTTTAGCTTTTCATCAAGTTCATGAACTTGTGAACTAACCAAAATTGGAAATATTTATCTTCACTTTGTCTATACATTTGAGAAACCAACAAATCTTTCAACACTTATCTAGGTTTCAAAACCTTTAAAACTTTTGACACATAAATCTTTTGGCTTTTCAAAAAGTTTAAGAAGTTTCAAACTAACTAAAAAAAAAAACTTTTATCAACCACTCAGAAGGTTTGAGAACTTTTGAACCTTCCAAAAGATTAACAAAACAAGAATAACTAATTAGGTTTTTGGGAGGTTCATGAACTTGTGAACCCATTGAAAAAGTTAGAGAAAACAAAGTTTTTTCAGATAGTGAAAGGGAAACTCAAAGATTTTGAAGCAACAAGAGTATGAACAAAAACAAAATTATTGTAAATTATCCTAAAGGTGAAGACAAACTTTTAACCCACTAAGGCTAACTCAAGAGAGGAAAAGTAATTATCTAATTTTTTTGAAAAGGAACTGAATCAAAATTTGAGGGAAATAGAAATAAAATAAGACAACTCAAAAACAGTATACAAGATGGATTTCAACAAAAATAAAAATGATCAAACCCTTGCAAAATGTGCATATTAAAAAAAACTACAAAGCAGTAAATCCTTTGAAAATAATGCTAAACAATGTTTTGGTAAACCATTTGAAGCTATGAGAATGATCTTTGTATAAAAATAATATCAATACCACCTCAAAAACATATATCACCACCTAAAATGTATCTTTTAAAACTTAACTCATACTTAAAAATGCTTGAAGAGGAATTTCCTAGGAAAAAAATTTCCATGGCTCCACTATCTATCCACCTACATATGAAAAATGAAAATGCAAATATATTTTACCAATGTATCTTTGAGAGGAAGTTGACAACTACCCAAAAGTACTAATTTGTAATAGCAGGGTTTATGTTTAGCTACTAACATTAATTTCCCACCATGCTAATATGCAATGCATATGGATGATAAAAAATTCACATAAAACACTATGATGATACGACTAATGCCATGATGCCAAGACATATACCATGGTGTTACCAATTGTCAAGTCTACATAACCCTAAGCCAATGTGCTTACACATATGTATATGATGCACCAAAAAAATAATATTGAGCCCATATAACATGATTGTATTTATTAAAACCCATAGGTTATAAAAATTTAAACCACTGAAACTGAAAAGCAATACCACCCTATAAAAATACCTTTGATATTCAAATTAAAGGTAAATGAATATAGTTATTTTAGGCTCAAACATAGGGTTTTTAATATGAAGATTTTGAAAATAAAACCACTATGTATCAATATGCAAATTATGGGAATTTACTTGTTGCATATTCAATATCAATCTTCAATGAATATCAAATCAAAACATATCACTTAATAACATGATTTTTGAAATGCGTGTGATAAAAACCAAGGTTTTATTACATTGAGTCCAATGGATATCAACAAACATGAAGAGTGATAGATCACTAGAATTGTATCAATTCTTAATCTATTCAAATGGAATAATTGAAAAAAAGTATCTTACCATGGCATAATGATAGGTCTATGAATTAACAATGAACACATCTTTAATCAATTTTGTTTTGGGTATTCCTTAGTGAACCTAAATTTTAAATTTAAATTCCACATCTAGAACCAATTTCTATTTAATTTCAATTTCTATTTGAAAATAACCTAAGAGATTTTTTTGAGACAAAGCATGTAGAATAGTATCAAATGAGCTTTGGTATAAATCAACTATATAAAGAAAGAAATTAATAAAAAGGAAACATGCCAACCCTAATACTAAAAATAAAAAGTGAAGCTAGAACTAACCCCTGCTAATGAGATTATGGTGGTCTAATTATAGGATATCATTAAAAAAAGAGGGGCGCAAAATTTTGTAATAATATGATCCATGTAGACAAAATCAATGGTTGCAGGATATCAATTGAGTAAAGTAACTATTATTTTGGAGTTCAATTGATAAGTTTGTACCATTGTTTTAAAAGTGTTTAAATAAAAATAGTTCATTAGTTTTAGATTTTAAGCCACTCATACAAAGTACTAAGGATGAATTTCCAAAGACACATGTCATCATTTTAAAAGAACAACATAGGTTAAAGTTACATGAACTTCATGTCAAAAATACTATACAAAATGGTGTACATATGCACTCTAAGCTTTATGGATTTAATCCAATACATTAGCTGAGTTTTCAATAAGTAGTTTATAGACATCCCAATATCCTTAGGCTATTTATCTTCAAGAAAGGATCATCTAATACTATTTATTTGGCCATTCTTTCAAATGTTTATCTAATGTTATGAAAAATTAAACTCTGGTTATAATAGTGTTACACAATACTTCAACTACATAAACTATATATGCCTACATAATGTTAAAAAATATGTAATGGTAAGGAATGTTAGAAATTATAGAACAATGGTATAAACTACATAGTGATAATAAGTGTGAATAAATAGAACCTAATATTTCAAAACTAAATGATAGTGCTCCAAAATGGGAAGAAATGTTACAAAATATAGAAAAATGCTACAAAATAATGGGAAGGCATTATGTAGTACTACACAAGTGTAAAATCTCACGACCTTAAGAAATCATACATAGTAATATGAAATGTTATAATGTATAAAAATGTTTCAAGCTATTAATGACTATTTAACATAATGCTTACATTTTTTTAATTTATTGACAAATGGAGAAAAATAAAAAGAAAAATAATATTGACCAATGGAGAAACATTGTAATATGGTTATAGATATTAATCACACTGTGAGAGATAAAATCTGCAATGCAAAGATAAATGAAAGAAATCAAATTATTAAACACAAATTTACATTCCTTTGCAAGCAAATTTGACTTCACTGATCGAGCGTATTGAAGTGCACCCAACTCCAATGGATTCACTCCTTTGATATGTGGATATGTGGATTACTTACTCAAAATAGCATAACCAAGTGATCTCCCAAAGCGAATGAGTGAATTGCAACCGCATAAGTTTACCAAAAATGAAAGAGATGGATGAGAGGTTGAGAAGATGTTTTATTCATAGATTTTAGAAATGAAGATCGATGGTGGAGAATGATCAGAGAGATCAATAGATGGAATTGGATGAGAGGATAAAACACACAACAACATAAATTACACATAAAAAATAAAACACACAACAACATAAATTACACACAGAAAATAGGAATGTTCTATTGATTTGGACAACACATTACATTACAGAAGCTCAAATACAATCAGAGGATGAATCCTCCATAGGCTGCAACACATTACAACTTCCTATCTCTAGGCTCTGGAACATTCTACCTTTTGTAGCCCTAAATCTGCTAGGGTTTCTATTTTCCCACCTTTTCTTGACTCTACACTTTCCCTCTTATCTCTAATACTCCAAGGGTTCCCAAAAATGGTCATATAAAGCCCTTTTTGGTGGCCTCTAGCCAAAATTTTGAATTTTGCAATTCCCTCCAAAAATAGGTAAACTTCTGGGAGCCATAACTTTTGATCCAGGTGTCCAATTGATAAACTTATTGAAATGCTAGAAAGTTCGTGGAGTACTCTACATGCTAAGAATTAGCTCTACCGATTCTACCCATTTTTAGGGCCGTACGGGGCCTTTTAGTGCCTCAAACATGACTTTGAAACTTTTTTAAGGGTTTTTCAAGAAATAAAAACTTTAATATCTTTCATCTCACAAATGATCTTTGCTTGATTCCTTTGCCAAAGGTCTTATTTTTCAATTACAAAGCTTCTTACAAATTTTCACTTCCATACGTGCCCAAATGCAAAATTTCCAAATATAGCAGTTTGGAAAAACTGAAAGTTCTATATCATTATTCAAGTGATTATGGAACCAAAAATATAAATTTTGAAAAGAAATGAAAATAAGGTCATCAATTTTAAATCTTCATTGTTTTTGGGTGATGCAAGATTGTCCTTACATGTCTGGATGCTCTTACATCAGACACCCAGGGTAATTTTGAGAAGTGACCTTGTCACATTTCAGGTGTTTGAGGGAAACCCCAAATAGTCAACCTCTGCCTTAGACAACTAGGAAGAATCTTCAATAGGCCTTCCTTTCCATTTCACTAAATATTCTTCATATTGCCTATTCTAAGTACTTCTTCCCACATGGCTATCCAAGATCTCTTCTATCTCCTCCTTTGAAGTAGATGCCAGAATACTCCACTATTCTTCTATTGGTCCATCCTCTATTCCACCTTCATGATATTTTGTTAAATTAGCAATATTGAACACAGGGGATATGTTGATCCTATTTGGCATCTCTACCTCATATGCATTTCTTGAATCACACTTCTTCAGAATCCTACATGGTCCAAATTTCTTCATTTTCAACTTATTATATGCTCTAACTGGAAACCTCTCTTTTCTCAAGTGAATCATGACTTCATCTCCTAACTAAAATTCCTTATATCTCTTCTTCTGATTTGCCTTAGCCTTGTACTAGATATTCATCTTATTAATGTTCTTTCTCACCTCTTCAATGCAAATTCTTCAGGTGTTCTGCAAAGTCTTCAGCTTTGGTACTTGTCTTTTCTCCCTTGTCCATCTTCCTTAACTCTAAATAATTTCTTGGACTACTCCCATAAACAATCTAGAATGGTGATTTACCTGTACTTCTATTGATAGAATTGTTGTAAGTGAATTTTGCCCGTGGTAAAATCAAATCCCATCCCTTGGGGTTATCTCCAACTAAGCATCATAGTAGGTTAACCAAACTCCTATTCACCACTTCCATCTATCCATCAGTATATGGATGGTGTGTAGAACTAAACTTTAAATTTGTCTTCAACTTCTTCCACAATGTCCTGCATAAATAACCAACAAACTTGGTATATCAATCTGAAACTATGCTCTTAGGCAGATCATGTAGTCTCACCACCTCTCTAAAAAATAACTCTGCAATATGAATAGCATCATTAGTCTTCTTATAACGAATAAAATGTGCCATCTTTGAGAATCTGTCCACCACCACAAAATGGAATCATGTCCTCTTTGTGTCCTTGGTAAACCAAGAACAAAATCCATACTAATATCATCCCATGGCTTCTCTGGTACAGTTAATGGCTGATATAGCCCTATATTCTAACTTGTTCCTTTTTTCATCTGACACACTCAGCAACTCTGCACAAATTTCCTCACATCTTGCTACAACTGTGGCCAATAATGTTGATCACTAACACTAGCAATGGTCTTATCTTGACCAAAGTGTCCAGCTAATCTCCCACTATGCTTCTCCTTAATTAGGTTCTCTCTCATCAAACCCCTTGGAATGCACAATTGGCTTCCTCTAAACAACACACCATTTTGGATTATGAAATCCAACCATTTTGTCCTATCCAAAGTAACAGGTTCCAAACAAGCTTTCCAAGCCTCTGCAAAATCTGGATCTTCAAGATATAAACTTTTGATCTCATCAAACCCAACAACCTTTATCTTCATTTTTGTCAACAAATTATGCCTTTTGTTAAAGGCATCTGTAACTTTGTTGGACTTCCCGCTCCTGTGCTTCAAAATAAAAGTATAACTCTGCAAAAACTCAACCCATTTTAAGTGCCCTTGATTTTACTTTCCTTGACTATTAAGATACTGCAAAGCCTGATGATCAGTATATAAAACAAACTCTTTTGGAAATAAATAATGTTTCTATTTCTTCAAATCCTGAACTATAGCATAAAACTCCTGATCATAAACATAATACTTTTTCTTGGCATCATTAAGCTTCTCACTGAAATAGGCAATGGGCTTACCTTCTCGACACAAAACAGCTCCTATAGCACTACCACTAGCATCACAATCTACCTAAAATACCTTATTGAAATCTGGAAGTGCTAAAATAGGTTTCTCTGTGACTTTCTGCTTCAATGTATCAAAGTTTTTGTCTACTTGTTTAGTCCATCTAAACTCTTTTCTATCCTCTCTCATTGTCTCAGTTAGGGGTGCACAAATTCTACTAAAATTCTTAATAAATTTTCTATAAAAACTTGCCAAACCATGAAAAGATCTTACCTTTGTAGCACTCCTCGATGACTTTCTGCTTCAATGTATCAAAACTCTTGGCTGCTCCTATAGTCCATTTAAACTCTTTTCGATCCACTCTCATTGTCTCAATTAGGGGTGCACAAATGCTACTAAAATTCCTGATAAATTTTCTATAAAAACATGCCAAACTATGAAAAGATCATACCTATATAGCACTCCTTGGTGTGGGCCATTTGATGATAGCTGTTACTTTTTCTGGGTCCATCTTAAGACCTTCCTCTGAGACAACAAATCCCTGGTATACCAACTCCTTTGCAAAATTACAATTCTTCAAATTAATCAACAACTTCTCCTCCCTCATATTCTCTAAAACTCTTCTGATATGCTTTAGATCCTCATCCCAAGTCTTACTGAAGATCAAAATGTCATCCACATAAATAATAACAAAATTTCCCAAAAACTCTTTAAATACCTCATTCATGGGCCACATGAATGTGGTCTATGCATTGGTTAGCCCAAATGGCATGACTAACCACTCATACAAACTTTCCTTTGTCTTGAAGGTTGTCTTCCATTCATCTCCTTCTCTAATTTGGATTTGGTGATACCCACTCTTTAGATCAATCTTTGTAAAGTACTTAGCTCCACTCAAACAATCCATTATGTCATCCATTCTGGTTAATGTAAATCTATACTTGATTGTGATCTTGTTGATGGCTTGGGAAGTTGTACACATTCTTCACTCTCCATATTTCTTTAGTGCTAGTACTACAGGTACCTCACATGAACTTAGGCTCTCCCTTATTAGTCCCTTCCTTAACAACTCATGAACTTGTCTGTTTAGCACTTCATTCTTTGTAGGAGTCATTTTATGGACTACCTTAGTTGGAAAACTAGCTCCTGGTATCAAATCCATTTGGTGACTTATCTTCCTCATCAGTGGTAAACCTTCGGGTACATTATCAAAGACAATATCCTAAAATTCTTCCAACAAATTTGAGACTTCTGCTGGTACATCTTCACATTTCTCCTGGCTGATCTTAGGAATCAACACAAAGGAATGATGCTCATGTTTCTTCATACCTTCCAAAATTTTCATACCATATACCAAACAAATTTTGGTAGTACTACATACCTTTTCTTCCACCTCCTTCAAGGGTTTCAACTTATGACAAACTCCATCCTTTGTCAAAGAATAGGTATTTGCATGGCCATCATGGATAGCACACCTATCATATTGCCATGGCCTTCCCAATAGCATATGCCATGCATCCATCGATATGATCTCACACATCACCTCATCATGGTAATCCCCAATCTTGAACTTGACTAAACACTGCTCATTAACCAAATCTCTATGGTCCTTATGTAACCATGCAATTCGATATGGATGTGGATACCTTCTTCTTATCAACTTCAACTTGTTAACCATCTCCTTTGAAACAAGATTGTCAATGCTTCCACTTCCAATAAGAATATCACAACACTTACCTTCACATTTGCACCTTGTGCAGAACAAACTCTTCCTTTAATTTGGTTCTTTCTCCTCATTCAACAAGGTTCTTCTAACAACTAGGGTTTCTCTCCTTTCAACATCTTCAGAATGCTTAGATTGTGCATCTTCACCTACATGTGCAACTCATGCATTACCTTTAGGTCTCTTGTTTGTCCTTCCTCGATGTTGTGGACACTCGTATGCTTGATGTCCATCTCCACATTGAAAATAGGTTCCTCTGAAACCTCCTCTTCCAGGTCCTTGCCTAGGTCAGCCTCTTCCTCTTCCTCTTTACTCACCATTATTTTGGTCATGAGGGTAGTAGGCATTATCTCCTCTCTAATCTCGACTAGTGTTGGCCAGCTTCTTCACTTTTCTTTGGATCTTCATTTCAGCCTCCATAGGATCTTCTACCTTCTCCTTGTTGGCCTCTACATGGCCTGTTCTAATAGTAATCTTATAGAAATCTTCTGTATACTCCTTAATAGACTTGTTACCTTGCCTCAATCCTTGCAGCTTCTTTAACAACTCTAACTCATAGTCCATAAGAACGAACTACATCTTTAGTTTGTCCACCATCCGATCCCATATGGTAATCTTTCCTTTTCCTCTTTTATTTCTCTTTAATTGGACCTCCTTCCACCAAATATTGGCATGGCCCTTCAACTTTGTCTTTGCAACCTTGACCTGTTTTGGATCTTCCACATCTTCATAATCAAAATATTCTTCCATATCATTGATCCAATCAATGAGCTTTTCTAGGTTCAGATTCCCAAAATAGGTAGAGACTTCAATCCTTGCTCTCTTTCCAATATTTGAAATGGCCCTCAACAACCTAACTTTTACAAGATCTCTTATAGCATCTTGTTCTTCCTCAGATAGCTCTTCTTTAGCTTAATCTTTGCTTTCTTCTCTTGTTCTCAGCTCAGCCCTCTTCTTAGCTCTTCTTGCAATGCATTGATTTGCATTTGTAGGGCTCTAAAACCCTCTTCCATCAAAGCATTTATCCCGCCATGGTTTCTTTAAGGAGGAATTTTGATCTCTACAGCAAACCCACAACCTTAGGTCCTAGTGCAAACTGTCTCACAGTCAGCGATCTGTCTACACACTTCGGAACCCTTGCTCTGATTGTTAGAAATGAAAGCAACACTACTTCAATGGAAATCTGATTTGAGATAAATTTCAGCAATCTTTAACTGTGTGCTATTAACAATAGAGATTGTAAAAAAACATAAACCCACAATACAAAAATATACCAGAAGCATAATGAAGCACATAACACAAGTGTTTAACATGGAGAAAACCCTTTCAGGTAAAAAACTCCACCAAGAAAAGAGGTCAAGTTGTATTATCTTCACAAAAGGATATTACAAATACATTCACTTGCTCTGTCCTCCAACCTTCACTCCAGCAGAACCTGGGTACCTGGGTAAGTGTAAAAAGATGGGGGGCCAAAAAGTGGCCAAATAGTTTTTAAAAAAAAATAATGCATAATGTGAGCACGTTATAACATGCTTGCATTATAACGTGCTCACGTTATGGTTTGGTAATGACAAGCCTAAGGCTCATCAAAACCAAACCATAATGCGAGTGCATTATGAACTACTATAAATTAAAAAAAAAGCTTGTCATCTCATTTCATTTATATTTTTCTCCTCTATCCCCATGGCTTGCAAACCCTAGGAAGCACGCTCGCAGTTTGGAAAAGACAATTCAATAGAAAAATCTTACTGATTCATTGCCAAAATGCCACCACGACGTCGAGCACGCCAAAGGAGTGAGTTTTATTTTTTTTTGTTTGAATTTGTTTCTAAATAGGTAGGTTTGAGTTGATTTTTGATGTATATTTCGTTAATTGTTAGGAAATGTTAATGCACCTCCTCCTCCTCCTCCTCCTCCTCCTCAAAATCCATAAAATCCTGAGGAGGAAATACCTACGGAACAACAACCTCCTCCATCCATTCCTTGACATGCCCCTAGAACACAAGAAAATATAATGGGGCAAATTGAAAACAACAAAAAAGAAATTAAAGATATAATCGCAAGGTTGAAAGATCCTTCCACTTCAACCTTGCATAGGTCCACGTTTGCTGAAACTCTTGAATCTATGTTATCAAATGTAGATTCAATTAGCAAGAAAATATCTAGTTGGATGGATAAAAGGAGAGAGTTTAGAAACTATTATGCAGACAACCTGTCATACCAAGATGTGAAAAAATTACAAATTACAAAATTAGACTTGTGTTTGATTTTCACAAACCCACAAACAAATCAACCTCCACCCATTACATGCAAGATGTTCCCTATCCATTGGTGCAACAACCAAGCAATAAGGGAAATTTTGGGCAGAGGTGGTGGATGGTTTTTGACCATCCTCCATGCAATAATAATCAGGTCCCGCAATACTTTTTGAGGAAACTCTACTGCGAGTTTGTCCTCATTAAAGTGCCAAACTATTTTGATATGCGGGACTTCCAGGGTAGAGGTGGGGGGTCAGCACAAGATAGACCAGGGGTACCTGTTGAACCACAATGAGCAGTGAGATGAGTAATCAGCAGACTAGCCCATGAGCATGTTTCTATCCCTTCCATTGTGAAGGAGAGTGTTGAGGTCGATACACTTCAGTCCATTAGTGCCTTAACCCAGAGCATCATAGAGCATGCCAGTCCTGCAGCACAGAGTGGGTTGGGAGATAGTACAAGGAGTAGGGTCCCACCCCATACTTGTTAGACTTGCGGGTCAGCCTATAGTTATGACCCCATAGATAGTCAGGATGCAGGTGCACATGCTACATCTGTAGCTGAGCAGATGGTGATGACAGATACCCTCCTGAGTGAGACTTTCATCCCTGATACTCAGATAAATATTAGCAAGTTTATTGAATTTAATTTATTAAATTTCATTTTTGAAATGCAAGATTAACTAATTTAGTTTGATGATTTTAATAAAATTTTAGGGTCATAGCGTTGATGCAGTTTTCAGTGGTTCTCCACCTGCATATTACACTAGATCATCTACTGTCGGGGTATGTAACTAGTGAACAATTATAAATATTACATGTGAATAGAATCGTTATATGAATGGTATTCTAATATCTGATTTTGGATGCTGAATAGGTTAATATTGGAGATTTCACAGCAACACCTACCAGCGGTGGTGGACTTCAAAGCTTCACAGAGGTAATAAAATAAATAGTTTAATGAATGCTGGGGTTTTGTTGAAAAAGTTGCATTTTTCTTGAAACCTAGTCAATTTCAAAAGCTAGGGTTTGTAGTCAAAATCTTATTTTAGATTTTCTTTTTTTACAAACACTCATTCATATTTGATTTTTCCTTGAAGTTTTGCATCATCTTTCATCTTTTATCTAAGAAATCCCAATTTTTACAATTACACATTGTGTACTTCAACATTAAGAACTGTAGCTTCTTTGTCACACTTCTTTGCACAAAGTCTTAAAATCATTTACATTTCCTTTTTGTGCATCACTCTTCACATCATACTCACTTTGTTTGTAGTGAATTTAGCATGTTTTTTATCTTCAAAAACCCAATTTCCTCAAACTAGTCCCTTGGTATGCAAAGGTCTCACATACATGGCATCTAATCAAAATAAGGGTGGTATGGTTTCTCCTTGAGCTAATAAGAAAAAGAAAGGCTCTTGAACCTGTATAATCATTCACACCACATGAGGTCACAATTAGAGATATTGATGGCCCTATTTACATTACAACATGTATAAGTGGGAATCCTACAAGAGACCCATCTTTATCGATTCTAATTGTATGGTGAATGTGATAACTGAAGAATTCTTGTACATGCATGAGCTAGCACAAGACACTTATGATCCTACACATATAATGATCAAGGCACATAATGGATGTTTCCTCCCAACTATAGGAAAGATTACACTCTTGATTAAAGTGGTGGAAAAGCCCTAGAATAGCTATTTATCATCATTCCCACCTTGGACTTATTTCATGTGAAATTAGGCCATCCTTGGCTCAAGTCCATGAAAGTGGTCCCTTCTACCATTCATAAATGCTTGAAATTCTCTCATCAAGGATGAGTACATTTGTTCACCATTGTGGATGGAAACCCTTAGTTAATCATGGAAACTTCAACTTGGACTACTTTTGACTGTAACCCACTGAACCAAATCAACCAAGAGAAGATCATTTTTTCCTGGAATATCAAAAATATAAGGCAAAGATAATAGCTTAACTATCACATGGCAAGAACTCTCCTAAACTCTCTCAATCCCCCAAGGCTACAATTATGCCTACTGAACAAATAGAGAGCAAAAAGCAGCTTGAGCTAAAGGAATCCCCTTGCCCAAGAGGTAAAGGAATTTTTTCCAAGGTTCCTCCTCCTCCATCCTTACAAGGATTGGGACACAACCTTAAAGAGTGAAGCACTTCATCACAAAAGATCAATTTTGTACCAGCTTCCTCTTCCAAAATGTTAAAGAATGTGGAAACTCATGAGACTCCTTTCGCAAATATCACTAATAGACAAGAAGGAACCAAAATGCAAGAGAAAGGAGAAAATGACAAGATTTAGCTTGACAAGTATCACCTCAACAAGAAAACATCCTACCGACAAAAAATGAATCAAAAGAAGAGCTAAAGGATGAAGAGTTCAAGGACAAAGTTTCAAATTGGGCCATAGTGCCTTATGTACCTATTTCCTCTTAAATTAGAGATTTGGAGGAAGATGATTTGCTAAAAGAAAACTGCTAGCGTAGTTGCATTCATAACAGGTATGTATTTCTTACCTTTGTAGCCACCTGTGATGTAGCATGTCTTTGAGTTTCTCTCATAGGTGGCCTTGTCTTATGTATTGTGTTGTGTTCCCCTATGTTGTGTTAAATGTTGTTTAGGCCTCCTTAGATGACCCTTGACACTCTTGTAAGGTCAAGGATACAAGGAGACCACCTTTGTGGTGATACTTCTATTTGTTTATATATTCCTTTACTCTCCTCTCTTATTGTAATTGTTGTGTGTGGTGCCTTGGGGGCATAATGTGTGGAGGATGTCTTGTGGGCATCTTCCCACGTTATGAACCTAAGTCCCTTTTGTCTCCTCTCTCATTTTTTATGTTTCCATTCTCCAGTGGCACTACTAGTTGGTGAACGATGAAAATAAATAAACACTGATAAGGATCATGCGTCCCTACAACAAGAAAGCAAAAATTGACCTAGTCCATATATGAACATGGGGTTGATAAATTACTAGAACTTGACTATTAGAATCACCTCATTTTGTGATCGTGTGTTGTATTGTGAAATTTATTGTAACAAACCTTTACAATACTATAAAACTACTTCTATGCACTTTGGATTGTTTTATATATCAACTTGTAGCTACACTCGGTTATGAGATACCTGAAGTATAACCTAACAGCTATACTTGGATCTGAACCTGTAAGTGTAGCCTTGGTTTGTTTATGTGGTACATGTTACCTTATTTCTATGCCTGAATGTTGTTGATGATTAGAATTTGATACTAACGTGTGTGTTTGTTGGGATCATTTAGCAATCGTAAGCACATGTCACCTTTGTGGCATGGGCTTTGTGAAAGCTCTTGTTCCCTTGCATGTTGTCACTTTACCTTAAATGTGATTGATATTGGCAAGTGGGATCAACCACTTTAAGGTGGGGGCATATATTGTGGTATTATGCTTGGATATTTTTGATATTTTTGACAAAGCATGTTTGCATATGCTTCCTTTTCACCATAAGGCATTCACGGATGTAGGTGGGGTTGTGTACTTTGTTTTATTTTGTTTATACCTTCTTTTCACTGTAAGGTGTTTGTGGATGCATGTGGGGTTGTATACTTTATGCATGCTTCCTCTTCATTGTAAGGCATATGCGGATGCAGGTGGGGTTGCATTTTGAAAGCCCTTCTACAAAATGTGAGATTGTGTCTTCCCTTGAGTGATTGCACATCCTTTTAAAGAAAGTCCTCTGTGGAGGCGAGGTTGGATCTTGAGTTATTCACCCTTAAGCATGTCTTTGGCAGTTATGGTAGCATAGCTCAACCTTCAGGTGTGTTTGGCATGTCTTAGATAGTTGAGTGTAGTGATGAGCTCCTCCATATTGCCTGTGTTTGTTGTGTATAAGACATATAGTGTGTCAACAACATACTCTACGATGTTTGTGTATTCCATGTGTCTTTCTTGCATGTCTTGTGTGTTTTAGTGGTGGCATGTAGCGATGAGCTCCCCTCACGTCATATGTCTTGTGGGTTTTGTGGTTTAAAGGCACATAGCGATGAGCTCCCCCCATCTTCTAGTTAGGGTTATATATATAATTGTTTAATGATGTCTTTTCTTCATGTATGCTTTGTTTATTGCGTGACTTTACTCATATTTTCTCTGTGTATTACATGCTTTACTATCTTCTCCATGTATTGCATGCTTCCTTACTGTCTTCACTGTGTCTTATGTGACTGTTAAGTGTTTTCTTATGTTTTCCTAAACTTGGGGGCTAGAAATGGTTCTCCAAACTTAGGGTGTGTCCTCGCTCTAGTTTTTCATGTGTTTTGTATTCTTCAACTGTACTTTAATGCATGTACTGATCATAAGATCATACACACATTAAAGCAGTGGCTAAATATTATGGAGTAAAATGTGGACACTTACCTTTTTACCTCCTTGTTTAGCTCCTAGGTCCCCGTGATTACATTATGCATTATAATTTATCATCTCGAAGAAGATTGCCTGACACCCATGTGAATTTGGGACCTTGTGCCCTTCCTTAATCTCATCCCAGACTAAAAAGGGGCTCCTAGACTTGGGTACCAACCACCCAAGTTCTCCCTGATTGGTCGAGGCCAATTAATGTTATGTTGGCATAGGACCTTTGAAAAGGTTCTTCTTTGTCAGCTCTTGTGATTTAATTTGATGAATGTTAGCAGGAAAGCATATATAAGTGTGTTTTTAAATTTATTATGAACCTAGATGAATATAGCAAACTTATGATCTTGGAGCAAAGAGCATTCAAAGCATTCATTGTGTTTCTAGAGAAGATTTGCATTGTTATTGTGTGTGTTGTTGCAGGTTTGGAATCATCATCAATCTTCTTATGAGTTGATGGATCTCCATTCTCCTAAGGGGTTCACCTCCAAGGTGATATCATTGTTATTTGAATCATTCTATTATTATTTTGTTTAGCCTCTTCCATGCTAGGGCATGCTCTCTTATCTATCAATGGTGTTGGAAGGCATGAATTCCATTCCAAGGTTTGACTAAGGAAAATCCCTAAACACCATAACCCCACAAAGCCTCTCTTATTGTCTTGTGTGTAGGTTACAGGTACAAGATTTGGGAAAAGTGAAGATACAGGAAAACTATGCAAGAATCAAGGTTTTGGGATCTGAAAGAAGTTCGTGAATATTCCTTTATAAAGACTTGGGCGGTTGACACCCTAGTCTTCTGGGCCTTTCTACCTCCAAATCTAGCATCTGAGCATCATTTACAACATTTCTCAGTTCATACCTTCGATATATTCTCACTTCTAGGACTTGGACAATTCCTATTTTGTCCTCTGACACTTTAGCTTTTGGGATATAGGTTTCGATATCTCTCTAATTACCTTTGTGCATTTAGATTCTGAGTTGCAGTCATTTTCTATCTATTTTAAGATGATTATCTTAGAACTAGGGTTTTATGCAGACTTGACCTAGGGTTTGATCAAAAAACTTGGTTAAATATGATCTTCCCATAGCAAAGAAGAGTACAAGATCTCTAGCCAAGTCCACCTCCCTTTGGTAGTGATTTGGCTTAGTCTTGTCCTTGAATGTTATTGTAGAAGAGGGTTTGATTTAATGTACATGCTAGTCTTCATCTTTCATCTTTTTCACACTTAAGAAGTCCATACTAATGACTTTCTATTTCAAATCTAGAATATCATGTGGATACAGAAGTCTTGCTTGATGCTAATGGTCAACCTTGACTCTGTGGAACTCTAAGAAACTTGCTACAAATCTTGCAGCATTATTCTTCATTTGTTTCCAAAAATAAAGAGGTTTCACATCGACTAGGAGTTTGGTTACTCCAGGATGACTTGAATATGGCATGGAATGAACTTCCTTCCACACAAGGTTTCTTAATTCCATAGAGTTTAGAACATACATCTTTCCTCTGTATCTTAAAAGCCCATCTAGTTCTAAATCATACCTCGAGTCTTAAGGATTTACTAGGAGAGCTTGCTTAACTTTCTCATAATACTCATCACATACAGAATTTTGTAACACTAAATCATTGAAGTTTGAGTGGATAGAGACAATTGATGAGATATGCCTCTATCGACTCAGAGGATCTACTACTCGGCTCCCTTTACCGTTAATATAACTTATCTCAAAGTCATAGTCAGATATCAATTCTAACCATCTTCTTTGCCAAGCATTCAGATGAGATTGGGAAAATCTATATTTAATACCTGGGTAAGTGCAAGAAGATGGGGGGCCAAAAAGGGGTCTTAAGTGGCCACTTTTTTTCTGAAATCAAGAAATACTAGCCTTGGATGAGAAATTGAGCATAGTTACACTCAAAATTTGGAGATGCAACCAAAACAATGTTCATAGTGCTTTGAGTCTACTTTCTAAACTACTATTTTTTTTAAAATGGCATAGATTAAGGGGTTCAAAAGAGGGAGCCATAGAAATTGGTGTTGTTTATGTCAAAAAAACATAGCATAGCATGTTTTGTGGCTCCCTCAAAAGGTCAACTTTTTTTTTGGTATTTTTAAAATCGCTTCAATGAGAAATTAGCTAATAGCATGTAGTTTATGCTTGATTTTTCTGATAATTTTTTGATGAATATTTGATTTTTTACTAATTTTCAAAGTGGACACATCCTAAAAAATAGAATTTTGGCCGTGCTACCCCTATAAATTTTGAAAACTAATTGAAAATCATTTTTTTATTTTTTTAATATTTGTATAATGGAGTCTAGTTTCTAAATATGTAATTTTTTTGAAATTTCAATGAATAGTTAATTTACAATGAAAAAAAGACCAAATAGTGGTTTTTGCCCAAAAACAGACACACAAACAAAAGAAATTAAAGATAAAAGGCTTAACATTGTTAAAATGTGAAAAAAATCACATCGTCAATTAGATAAGAGAAAGCCTAACATTACCCAGGTGTTTGATTTGTTCGACCTTGAAACATGTCCAAATCTGAGGGTTAGCACGAACGAAATTATGTGAAATCTTGAAGAATATGAAAAAACACATCTGTGACTGTTCAAAAGGCACTCCAAGCCTTTGGGTTGGAAATCCAAAGCAAATCCCAAGCCCAAGGCTTGGGATTCCCAAAGCAAGAGATAATGCGAGTGTGTTATAACGCGCTCGCGTTATGTTTTGCTTTGCATTTTCCTTTCTCGCAAGTTTGTTGTTTGTCATGTTTGACATAACGTGTGCATACATTATAACATGCTCGCGTTATGTTCCCCTTAAATTTTTTAATGTTTAAGGCTATTAATCATGTATGTACGTATGTATGCCTATATGTATGTATGTATGTATGTATGTATGCCTATATGTATGTATGTATGTATCTATGTATGCCTATATGTATGTATGTATGTATAGTGTTGAGGGCAGAGGAGGGCAGAGATGGGAGTGAACCAGATAGGGGAGGAGAGGGGTTCATAAGGATTGAGTGATTAAGGTTTAAGGTTGAGGGTTAAGCGTTTAGGGATAGGATTTAGAGTTTAGGGAGAAGGGATTAGAGTTTAGGACCTTGAGGGATTAGGGTTTAGGGTTGAGGCTTTAGGGATAGCATTTAGGGTTAAGGGTTGAGGGATTAGGTTTAAGGTAGAGTGTTGAGGGTAGAGGGATTAGGGATAGGGTTTAGGGTTGAAAGTTTAGGGTTGAGGGATTAGGGTTTAAGATATAGTTTAGTAGTTTACTCACTGTGGATGTACCATACGCAAAGCTTTTCTCATAGGGTTTAAGGTATAGTGTCGAGGGTTGAGGGTTTATTGATAGTGTTTAGTGTTGAGGGTTGAGGGATTAGGTTTTAGGGTTGATGGATTAGGGTTTAAGGTATAGTGTTGAGGGTTGAGGGTTTAGGGATAGGGTTTAGGGTTGACGGATTAGGGTTTAGGGTTGACAGATTAGCATTTAATGTCGAGGTTAGGGTTAGAGTGTCGAGGGTAGAGGGATTAGGGATAGGATTTAGGGTTGAAGGTTTAAGGATTGAGGGTTGAGGCTTTAGAGATGAGGGTTTAAGGCTTAAGATATAGTGTCAAGTGTTGAGGGTGTAGGGATAGGGTTTAAGTTTTAAGGGTTAAGGGTTGAGGGATAGGGATTAGGGTTTAAGGTTTAGTGTTGAGGGTTGATGGTTTAGGGATAAGGTTTAGGTTTGAGGGATTAGGGTTTAGGGTTGATGAATTAGGGTTTAATATTGAGAATTGAGGGTTGAGGCTTGAGGCTTGGTTGAGGGATAGGGTTAATGGTCAAGGGATTAGGGTTAAATAAGAGTGTCGAGGGTAGAGGGATTAGGGATAGGGTTTAGGGTTGAAGGTTTAATGATTTAGGGTTGAGGCTTTAGGGATGAGGGTTAAAGGATTAGGGTTTAAGATATAGTGTCGAGTGTAGAGCGTGTAGGGATAGGTTTTAGGGTTCAAGTTTTAAGGGTTAAGGGTCGAGGGATCAGAGTTAAGGGTTGAGGGATTAGGGTTTGACGTTGAGGGTTGAGTACATTGAGGTTTGAGGGTTAAGGGTTTCAGGATAGGGTTGAGGGTCGAGGGATTAGGGTTAAGGGATAGGGTTGGAGGGTTTAGGGATAAGGGATTAGGGTTTAAGGTATAGTATCAAGCCCATTGAGGGTCTAGGAATAAGGATAGCGTTTAGGGTTTAGGGATGAGGGATTAGAGTTGAGGGATGACAGATGATGGATTAGGGTTGAGGGATTAGGGTTTAGGGATAAGGTTTAGGATTAGGGTTGAGGGATTAGGGTTTAAGGTATAGTGTTGAGGGTTTAGGGATAGGGTTTAGGGTTGAGGGATTAGGATTTGACATTGAGGGTTTAGGGTTTAGGGATAGGGTTGAGGGTTGAGGGATCAGAATTAAGGGTTGAGGGATTAGGGTTTGATGTTGAGGGTTGAGGGTTAAGGTTCGAGGGTCAAGGGTTTAGGGATAGGGTTGAGGGTCGAGGAATTAGGGTTAAAGTAGAGTGTTGAGGGTGTAAGGATTACGGATAGGGTTGGATGGTTTAGGGATAAGGGATTAGGGTTTAAGGTATAGTATATAGTTTGTTGAGGATTTAGGAATAGGGATAGCATTTAGGGTTGAGGGATTAGGGATTAGAGTTGAGGGATGATGGATTAGGGTTGAGGGTTGAGGGATTAGGGTTTAGGGATAAGGTTTAGGGTTGACGGTTGAGGGATTAGGGTTTAAGGTATAGTGTTGAGGGTTGATGGTTTAGGGTTGATGGATTAGGGTTTAGGGTTGATGGATTAGCATTGAATTTTGAGGTTAGGGTTAGAGTGTTGAGGGTAGAGGGATTAGGGATAAGGTTTAGGGTGGAAGGTTTAAGGATTTAGGGTTGAGGCTTTGGGGATGAGGGTTTAAGGCTTAAGATATAGTGTCAAGTGTTGAGGGTGTAGGGATAGGGTTTAAGTTTTAAGGGTTAAGGGTTGAGGGATAGGGATTAGGGTTTAAGGTATAGTGTTGAGGGTTGATGGTTTAGGGATAGGGTTTAGGTTTGAGGGATTAGGGTTTAGGGTTGATGAATTAGGGTTTAATGTTGAGAGTTGAGGGTTGAGGCTTGAGGCTTGAGGCTTGAGGCTTGAGGGATTAGGTTTTAGGGTTGATGGATTAGGGTTTAAGGTATAGTGTTGAGGGTTGAAGGTTTAGTGATAGGGTTTAGGGTTGACGGATTAGGGTTTAGGGTTAACAGATTAGCATTTAATGTCAAGGTTAGGGTTAGAGTGTCAAGGGTAGAGGGATTAGGGATAGGGTTTAGGGTTGAAGGTTTAAGGATTTAGGGTTGAGGCTTTAGGGATGAGGGTTTAAGGCTTTAGATATAGTGTCAAGTGTTGAGGGTGTAGGGATAGGGTTTAAGTTTTAAGGGCTAAGGGTTGAGGGATAGGGATTAGGGTTTAAGGTATAGTGTTGAGGGTTGATGGTTTAGGGATAGGGTTTAGGTTTGAGGGATTAGGGTTTAGGGTTGATGAATTAGGGTTTAATGTTGAGAGTTGAGGCTTGAGGCTTGAGGCTTGAGGGATTAGGTTTTAGGGTTGATGGATTAGGGTTTAAGGTATAGTGTTGAGGGTTGAGGGTTTAAGGATAGGGTTTAGGGTTAACGGATTAGGGTTTAGGGTTGACAGATTAGCATTTAATGTCGAGGTTAGGGTTAGAGTGTTGAGGGTAGAGGGATTAGGGATAGGGTTTAGGGTTGAAGGTTTAAGGATTTAGGGTTGAGGCTTTAGGGATGAGGGTTTAAGGCTTAAGATATAGTGTCAAGTGTTGAGGGTGTAGGGATAGAGTTTAAGTTTTAAGGGTTAAGTGTTGAGGGATAGGGATTAGGGTTTAAGGTATAGTGTTGAGGGTTGATGGTTTAGGGATAGGGTTTAGGTTTGAGGGATTAGGGTTTAGGGTTGATGAATTAGGGTTTAATGTTGAGAGTTGAGGGTTAAGGGTTGAGGCTTCAGGCTTGAGGTTGACGGATAGGGTTAATGGTCAAGGGATTAGGGTTAAGGGATAGGGTTGGAGGGTTTAGGGATAAGGGATTAGGGTTTAAGGTATAGTATCAAACCCGTTGAGGGTCTAGGAATAGGGATAGCATTTAGGGATGAAGGATGAGGGATTAGAGTTGAGGGATGATGGATGACAGATTAGGGTTGAGGGATTAGGGTTTAGGGATAAGGTTTAGGATTAGGGTTGAGGGATTGGGGTTTAAGGTATAGTGTTGAGGGTTTAGGGATAGGGTTTAGGGTTGAGGGATTAGAGTGAAGGGTTGAGGGATTAGGATTTGACGTTGAGGGTTGAGAGTTTAGGGTTTAGGGATAGGGTTGAGGGTCGAGGGATCAAAGTTAAGGGTTGAGGGATTAGGGTTTGACTTTGAGGGTTGAGGGTTGAGGTTCAAGGGTCAAGGGTTTAGGGATAGGGTTGAGGGTCAAGGGATTAGGGTTAAAGTAGAGTGTGGAGGGTGTAAGGATTAGGGATAGGGTTGGAGGGTTTAGGGATAAGGGATTAGGGTTTAAGGTATAGTATTGAGTCTGTTGAGGGTTTAGGAATAGGGATAACATTTAGGGTTGAGGGATTAGGGATTAGAGTTGAGGGATGATGGATTAGGGTTGAGGGTTAACGGATTAGGGTTTAGGGATAAGGTTTAGGGTTGAGGGTTGACGGATTAGGGTTTAAGGTATAGTGTTGAGGGTTGAGGGTTTAGGGATAGGGTTTAGGGTTGACGGATTAGGGTTTAGGGTTGACGGATTAGCATTTAATGTCGAGGTTAGGGTTAGAGTGTTGAGGGTAGAGGGATTAGGGATAGGGTTTAGGGTTGAAGGTTTAAGGATTTAGGGTTGAGGCTTTAGGGATGCGGGTTTAAGGCTTAAGATATAGTGTCAAGTGTTGAGAGTGTAGGGATAGGGTTTAAGTTTTAAGGGTTAAGGGTTGAGGGATAGGGATTAGGGTTTAAGGTATAGTGTTGAGGGTTGATGGTTTAGGGATAGGGTTTAGGTTTGAGGGATTAGGGTTTAGGGTTGATGAATTAGGGTTTAGGGTTTAGGGATAGGGTTGAGGGTCGAGGGATCAGAGTTAAGGGTTGAGGGATTAGGGTTTGACGTTGAGGGTTGAGGGTTGAGGTTCAAGGGTTAAGGGTTTAGGGATAGGGTTGAGGGTCGGGGGATTAGGGTTAAAGTATAGTGTGGAGGGTGTAAGGCTTAGGGATATGGTTGGAGGGTTTAGGGATAAGGGATTAGGGTTTAAGGTATAGTATCGAGTTTGTTGAGGGTTTAGGAATAGGGATAGCATTTAGGGTTTAGGGATGAGGGATTAGAGTTGAGGGATGACGGATTAGGGTTGAGGGTTGAGGGATTAGGGTTTAGGGATAAGGTTTAGGGTTGAGGGCTGAGGGATTAGGGTTTAATGTATAGTGTTGAGGATTTCTTTCATCAAATGTAGATTTATGGGTTCAATTATATTGATTACCTCTCCAGTTTTGGGGTGTGGATGTTTTGGAATCAATCAGGAAGTCTTCAGGAGACTTTGTGGAAGTGGATTAGAAATCGCTTGACAGAACCCCTGCTATTTATGCTTGGATACAGATTTGTCACAAACTAGAACTTCTACTTCCAAAGAAGATCTGTCTTTCTTCCTCGATGGGCATTTTCTATCAAGAACTTGATTATGAGGGCTTGCCCCTTCATTGTTATGCCTATCATATGGCAGAGCACCTGGCAAGCTCTTGTAGGAAATAGGAAAAGTTCTCCCTCAAAAACATTGTGGTCATTCAAGTCTGAAGGGGAAGGTTTGGAAAGAGATGTGATCAATTTATAGCAGGAAACAACGTGAGCGCATTATAACGCGCTCGTGTTTTGTCTTTCTATTGAAATGGTAAAAAAGTGTTGACCCCCATGATCCAAGCCCACATGCTTTGTTTTCTTACTGATTTTGCGTGTGCTCCAACAAAAAAAAAGTGCTTTCATGCTGTTGGGAAGTTCACATGCACATTTGACACATTGTACCACCTTTGCATGATCTTTCCACCACCTTTTCTGCTTTGCCAACTTGAGAAGGAGGAAATAACATAGTTTTCACACCAAGTTTGATATATATCTATTCAAGTTTTAATTTTTGTAGTGTTACAATGTTAATTATGATTCAATTTTAGGAATTTAAGATTATAGATTGGTTAATAGTATTTTCGTTAGTAATTATATTTGAGTGTTATTCAATTTAACATTGAAAAGGAAGCAAGTGGTGAAAAACTCAAATTGTTGAGGAGTTTGATGCAAGAAGAAAAAAACACTACATAATTGGGTACTCTCTCCATTTGAATCTTCATTTTTTAGGTATGTCAAGTCTTTACATGCATGTGATTTACATTTTCCTTATTTCGGATTGAATTACTTTATCATGCTTTATCATACATGTTTAAAATAGACACATTCCCAATCAAGAAAGCAGCCTACAATCTCACATGATGCCATGTATATTTTCTACACTTGGGCTCTTTAATAATTATGTGTAATAAACAGACCTTAACATACCATGATGTCAAACTATACAAGAATAAATCCTTACAACATAATAAAAATACAATCCCGCTATTATCTTGTATTCATTTCTTAGGAACTAATATTGGTCTCTTTATCATGCTACAGACAAATTCTTTGTCATGCCGAGGAAATGATCAAGAATTAAACCAACACAAGAAGAGATAGAAGCTAAGAATGCAAAGAAAGTAGTGGCTATGAGGGAACTTCGTGAGAAGAGGAAATTGGACATGATAAAAGAAGACATACCAATTGAAGAGGAACCACAACCATCACAAAGAGATATGGTATTGGTGGCACAAAGAGAACGAATGCAAAAACTTCGTGGTACGAGAGATTTGAATACCATAGTTGGAGACATGTCCTCTATCGCAAGTCAACATGTAGGGGCACCATCTACCACATCTCAAGTTGAGAGTACATCATCACTCACATGTGATGAAGGAGGTATGCCATCGTTCCCACCTCAACCTCAAGGTATGTCATCTATTCCATCTTCGATCGAAGGTATGCCATCTAACCCATCTCATTTAAATATTGATGAAATTCCTAATGTTGAGATGAATTTACCTAACTTAACACCACCTAGAATTTTGCATAGAAAGCCAAAGTATTTGATTGATATTGATGAGAATATTTTACAGCCAATGGAAGGTAAGATTCCAAAACGCACTTGTAGAAGATATGCTAATAAGATTTGGAGATTGTTCTTTGAAAAGTTAGATGAGACTGCAAGATGTCAACTATTTGTTGAAAAGATGCGAAGTATAAAGTATAGGTCTATCATGAAGATTCTTGGGTTGAGAACATCATAGGCTTCAAGTGAAAAATCTATTGTCAAGAATCTAATGAGTGCGTATGAGAGTGTGGGTAACACCTCACACACAAAAGATAGTAATGCAACACGTCGTGTGATTACATCGACTATAGTAAGTAGTCAAATGAGGAAAGCTCGTCTCATTCGAAAGACGAGTCAACAATTGAGAATTAATAGGAAAACTTTATCAAGAGCCGTTGGAAGACGCCAAAGAATTGAGGATACTAATGCCAATGAATTATGGGCGTTCTCAGGGAGACTACCATTAAAAGATAAACCAATTGTTGAAGCATTGAGATCACTAATTGAAGACTTTTGGAAGAATTACACAAGGGTATCTCCAAATAAAAGGGATGTGGTAAGAAGGAGAATCGGTAGTCAAAACCGCGAGCCACATCCAAAGCATTTTTTGGATGAGACTTAAACATAGTTTTATGGTAAATTTCTAGAGAAGTATCCTCAAATTAAAATTTGTCAAAGATATTTTGAAATGCTAAAACCTTTCTATGTTAAGATAAATCACACACGCACTACTTGTTGTTGTAGATTACATATTGAATTTTCTAACCATTTTGATGCTTATATGTCTATATGTTTAGATATGCATACTAACAATGATTTGCAGGGTTGTGCCATATGTGCCCCACCAACATCTTCAAGAGACTTCATATCAAGAATTTTATGTGAAAGAGAGGAAGGTCAAATATTCTACAAGAAATTATGCTTGGATGGCACATGTCATCGTTGTGGTGGCTTGCAACATTTGCCGATATGTGAACATATGGAAAGAACACATGCAGTTGGAAATGAACTACTAGAGTTTGGCAAGTATAAAACAATGGCATACAATACAAAAGATGGTAAAGAAGCAGAGAGGTGTGAATTGGTTATTGAAAATATTCCAGTGTATCAGTTTATGCCTATATTTCGTGACAGCATAGTGTATGAGTATGCAAGACATGCCCATAGAGCTCGATGGTTGGACTTGCAATTCAAGTTATGCAAGGACACATTTCTAGTTGGTAGCATTGTTTCAGTCGTCGAATTTGCAAAGAACTATAGTCTACAGCCACAGCGTGAGGTGCAATCACATTATTACAACTCCACACATGTTTCTATATTTGTGCACATCGTATTCATTCATGCGAATGATAGTACAGAGGATGACAGAAAGATCATAAGGGAGTATAATTTCTATATTAGTGATGATCACATGCATTCTACAGAGTTCATGCAAGGTTGCTTTCGGGTGTTCTACAATGATTTGGCTAGAAGGGGTATATCATTCAGCCGGCATATCATATGGTTGAATAACTATGCGTCACAATTCAAGAATTCACAGAATTTCTATTGGCTGAGTAGGAGGCATAATTTTATAGGTATTCAGCATATGTGGAACTTTTGTGAGGCTAGGCATGGAAAGGGGGAGCATGATGGTGCAGGAGCATGTATCAAAAGAGCCATAGCATGAGAAGAGTTAAAGTATAAAGACAATGCAAAGTTGACAGATGCAAAATTGATTGTCGAGTGGTGTAATGCTTCCATGGGTCCAGGTAATGAAGGTAAGTCTTCAGTTCGTAGATTTTTTTGGTTGATAGATGATACTAACATTGCACCATATGAGGACTATTGTACACTGACAGGATCAAATGAGATACACTCTTTCAGAAGCTCAATTGCAGGTTCATGGAGTATCCATACACAAAAGATGTCATGCTTTTGTTCTTCCTATACAATTCAAGTCTGGGATGAGTGTGAGTCAAAGGAGTGGATTGACGAATGGCAGTTAAGTTATCTTAGCCCACTTGACACGTATCAACCCTCGACGGCACTAGAACTAACACAGATGGAATCATCAGTTGACTTTGACCACATATCAGATTTAGTTCAACCAGGTAATATAGGGCATGTATATGCATCTAATTTCATCTAGTTCAACCAAGTAATGTCATCTTACTTTGTAGTGTTTTTGTAATGTTGACTAATTTCATCTAATTTGCTACACATATCAATGTAGGGCACGTATATGTAGTTATTGTAGATGAAGATAATGAAGAAGGAACAGATTATTACTTATGTCATTGTGTTGAGGTCAAAAAGAAATTGGAGGCCCCTGTTACAGATGGAGAAAACATCAAATACCCTACAGGCTCAGTGGTTATTACTAGAACATGGCTTAGAAGGTACCCACATAAGAGTGTTAATATTTGGCTATTTCAGGACTTTGACAGGCATCGGAAGATTCTTCATTACTTGAACCTTGTCGTGGCATCCAATGTACATTTGATAAAGTATTGGGGTAGACCTTTGAACAAAATCTTATGGAAGGTGCGTGAGTCTGACCATGAAGGAATACTTGACACAATAAAGAGTAGAGCAGACCCAGATGGTTCATTGGATTAATTTGTAAGTATTCACATTGATTTTGTAAAGTCATGTTACATTGAGTTGTAAGTATGCACATTAATTTGTAAGGTTTGTCTTTTTTTTATTTCCTCCTGCATTTTTACACATATACACATTTTTACATCATCATGTTATGCATTTTTGGTGTCTTGCTCCTGATGCGACCAAACTCATAACTCACCCTGCTTCCTCTAGACACCATTTGATGATCTTTCCAACACTCTGGATCTAGGGTGCCCAATCATGATGATGACCTATATACCATTCTCCCAAGGCGCTCATAATGAATGAAAAGAAGACCAAGGGCGCCCAAGCTTAATAGACTTATTTCTTTCAATTTTGATGATCCAAACTCTTGCAAAATGACATCCACTTTCATGCCTTTAGATCTTCCTTCACATATAGGGTGCCAAAATGGATGAAAGGAGACATGAAATGCGCCTTAGGACTCCATGCTAAGGTTTGAGCCATTAAAGTCTCTTGATATTAGGCACTCATGATAATGAAACTTAGAGATTTTTCCTTTCCTAGGAGATCATCTAAGATGTTTGAATGATAAGGAGCGCCTCGACCTCTATAATGTACATTGGGCATCAAAATCAAGGAGTTTTAAGTCACTTTGAGTCATTTGGGGTCAATTTGAGTCTTTGAGTCATGTTGCAAAAAAGTGTCAATGTTGTCAAGTTGCACAAAGCAACTTTTGCATTTTTGGTGTCCTACTCCTGATGCAACCAAACTGACTGTTCCAACATGTCTAGATGGGTACATTTAGGCTAGGCATAGTCCTTTTTTTCACCCAAACATGTCAAAACAGTCCGAGCTACATTGTACCGACGATATCCCTGAAGAGTCCAAAGTGCAAAAAGGTAGCGATCTTTGATGAGATGTTATTCAAAAACCGTGTCACTTAGAAACATTCTGTCTAAGGCAAAGTATCATGTAGAGTGCCTCTATAATAACCTCTCTCAGTTTTTTATATCTCTGAGGCATTTGCCTGTGGTGAAAGGTTTTCTGCTGCCCCAAAAATCGTCAGAAGGAGGCAGTGTAAAGTGGCAAAGGGGTGTAACTTTTGTCCTGCTCCTGATGCGACCAAACTGACTGTTCCAACGCATTTGGATGGGTACATTTAGGCTAGGCATGGTCTTATTTTTCAGCCAAACATGTCGAAACTATCCGAGCTACATTGTACCGACGATATCCCTGAAGAGTCCAAAGTGCAAAAAGGTAGCAATCTTTGACAAGATGTTACTCGAAACCTATGTCACCTAAAAATATTCTATCTAAGGCAAAGTGATCATGTAGAGTGCCTCTACAATAACCTCTCTCAGTTTTTTATATCTCTGAGGCATTTGCCTGTGGTGAAAGGTTTTCTGCTGCCCCAAAAATCATCAGAAGGAGGCAGCGTAAAGTTGCAAAGGGGTGTAACTTTTGTCCTGCTCCTGATGTGACTAAACTGACTATTCCAACGCATCTGGATGGGTACATTTAGGCTAGGCATGGTCCTATTTTTCACCCAAACATGTCGAAACAGTCCGAGCTACATTCTACCGACGATATCCCTGAAGAGTCCAAAGTGTAAAAAGGCAGCAATCTTTGATGAGATGTTACTCGAAAATCGTGTCACTTAGAAACATTCCATCTAAGGAAAAGTGATCATGTAGACTGCCTCTATAATAACCTCTCTCAATTTTTTATATCTCTGAGGCATTTTCCCATGGTGAAAGGTTTTCTGCTGCCCTAAAAATCGTCAGAAGGAGGCAATGTAAAGTTGCAAAGGGGTGTAACTTTCATCCTGCTCCTGATGCAACCAAACTGACTATTCCAACACATTTGGATGGGTATATTTAGGCTAGGTATGGTCTTGTTTTTCACCCAAACATGTCGAAACAGTCCGAGCTACATTGTACCGACGATATCCCTGAAGAGTCCAAAGTGCAAAAAGGCAGCAATCTTTGACGAGATGTTACTCAAAAACCATGTCACTTAGAAACATTTCATCTAAGGAAAAGTGATCACATAGAGTGCCTCTACAATAACCTTCTTAGTTTTTTATATCTTTGAGGCATTTACCCATGGTGAAAGGTTTTCTGCTGCCCCAAAAATCGTTAAAAGGAGGCAGTGTATTAAGTCAGGATGAAAGCCTATTCACTCTAGGTGCCAATCTCAAGTTGCACAATCATGAATGGGTACCTAGAGCAATAAGGCGCTACATCATGTTTCCAGGACCTTGAAATGGTGCCCAAGCATGTAGGAGGAATTTTCAAGGAGCCAGAATGTTTTTGAAACTCTAAGGAACTAGTCCAAAGACTCGATGGCGCCATCTTGATACCATTGAGTCAACTTTGGAACTCAAACATATTGAAACAAGGTCTAGGAAGGTAGGTGCCATCTCTTGCCAGTTCAACCTCTTAGATGCGCCAACATTAGAAAGACTCTTAATGAGCACCTAAGTTTGAATTGATCTTGTGATTGAAAGTTTGGTGATGTATTGGTGCAAGATGATCTTCAGTTGAAGTAATGTAAGTTCCAGGAAGGGTTTAGAAGTTATCAACCTCTTCACTAAGTTAGGCGCACTTTACAATCTTTCTTACCCAAGAGTTGCACCTCATTAAGACAAGGCACATCTTAACCTCTGGGATTTTTCCAAAGAAGTGCTTCACTTTATTAGCACCTTTGGACCTTATTTTGCATTCTGAAAGAGAAGGCATACTTTGGAGGCATTTCTAACCTAGATTGACGCTTAGGTATAGTCATCTCTCTAGAGCATTACAATGTGTTTTAAAATGAAGGAGGACATTTCATAAGTTGGGGAATTGATCACCAAAGACCTTGGAGTGTTTGAATTACTCTAAGCAAGAAGGCACATTTCCATGGAGTAGCATACTCTAGATAGCGCCTAATGCCATTAAGGTGCAATTCCACCCTCACTTTGGTGCCTATCATCAAGAAGGGGCATTAGGCATTCCTTAAATAGTTCTGAGTGTTTGAAGTTTGTGAAATCACCAAGGAATGTTGGGCACCATGTGTATCCTCAACAAGCTTGAGTTTGTGCCTAGAGAAGTTGGCGCTTATTCATGTTTTAACTTCCCTCTTGAAGTGCCTAACTTGGGAAAAAGTTATCTTGTTGTTAGTCAAGTGTTTGATGTGTTTTGGAGACTCCAAAAGACTTCCTCTTGTTAGGCGATCTTCTTGGCAACTATAACCTTCAACTGGCGCCTAGATCCTAAAGAAAAATACTTGCAAGTGTGGGCGCACTTTCCTTGTGAATGAGCATCAAACTAGCGCCTAGAAATCATAATGCATGAAGTGAGCACCTAGGATCCTATTGGTCCAATAGGTGGTTTTGGGATCCGTGTCAAGTCATTGGATTAGGTTGCCAACTCAGAATGATTTTCATGCACTTATACTTCAAGGCGCCACAACTAGTAGGAAAATATTTAGGGGGAAACCATGCTGATAAAAGTTGGGTAAATTTAACCTCCGAGTCTGATTAGGCTCCATATAACAACAATATTTATATCATGTCCCTTTGCTTTATGAAACAAGCAGTATGTGTCAAGTCATAGGGATAACACTATGGTCCTTACAAATTTCTTTGTGACTTTTGATAAGATTATCTACTCTCAAATTCACACTTAGGAACTCTCAAATTCTTGCCTTGACCAATTTGTTCATATTGAAAGGTATGACAAAATCACCAATGGGTTGTATGAAGAAATGTATAGAGACCTTTGGAAGGTAATAGTTGGAGTTCTTATGAACATGAGACCCATGGATGTGGCTTGTGTAGTAAGTTGATTTTTCATTTACACATTTGTTTGATATCCTAGATACATTGGTTGGACAGTGATGGGATGATGCACTATGGGAGTCACATGATTTTGTAGTGCATAAGCTCCACTAGGTTGTTGAAGATGTGGGAAAGTGTTATTACTAGTTTTTTGAAAAAAAAAATTTAGATAGGAAAGATTGAGTTGCCCCCTAGTTTTTCTCAACCCTAGTGTTGAATGGACTCATTTGAACTTTTGGCCTTTCTATAGTTTTGTCCTCTAGAGGTTTCTCAACACCTCTAGCCTTTAGCATCCTGATCCATTGGACTAGTGTGGCTATGAGGTTGGATTAGGGTTTAGGGATAAGGTTTAGGGTTGAGGGTTAAGGGATTAGGGTTTAAGGTATAGTGTTCAGGGTTTAGGGTTGAGGGATTAGAGTGAAGGGTTGAGGGATTAGGATTTGGCGTTGAGGGTTGAGGGTTGAGGCTTTAGGGTTTAGGGTTTAGGGATAGGATTGAGGGTCAAGGGATCAGAGTTAAGGGTTGAGGGATTAGGGTTTGACGTTGAGGGTTGAGTACATTGAGGTTCGAGGGTTAAGGGTTTCGGGATAGGGTTGAGGGTTGAGGGATTAGGGTTAAAGTAGAGTGTCGAGGGTATAAGGATTAGAGATAGGGTTGGAGGGTTTAGGGATAAGGGATTAGGGTTTAAGGTATAGTATCGAGCCCATTGAGGTTCTAGGAATAGGGATAGCATTTAGGGTTTAGGAATGAGGGATTAGAGTTGAGGGATGACAGATTAGGGTTGAGGGATTAGGGTTTAAGGTATAGTGTTGAGGGTTTAGGGATAGGGTTTAGGGTTGAGGGATTAGGATTTGACATTGAGGGTTGAGGATTGAGGCTTTAGGGTTTAGGGTTTAGGGATAGGGTTGAGGGTTGAGGGATCAAAGTTAAGGGTTGAGGGATTAGGTTTTGACATTGAGGGTTAAGGTTCGAGGGTCGAGGGTTTAGGGTTGAGGTAGACAAGGAGTGACTAAGAGACATAGAGAGGGCAGAGGTAGAGAGGTGAGGGGGAGAGATAAGTGAGATATAGAACATGAGCTAATGGAACTAGAAGTGAGATATTGTAAAGGTGCTATCGAAGGTGAGATAGGCACAAATATTAATGGATCAATCTATAGAAGGACAAAATGCGAGCCAGTAAACAATGGGAGATTATTTGCCTATTTCATAACAATATACCTCCCCTAAGTGCAGGGTGGATAGTAAGAAACATAGATTTAGGGTTTAGGGATAGGGTTTAGGGTTGAGGGTTTAGGGATAGGGTTTAGGGTTGAGGGTTTAGGGATAGTGTTGAGGGTTGAGGGTTTAGAGTTGAGGGACAAGGGTTTAGGGTTGATGGATTAGGGTTTAACGTTGAGAGTTGAGGGTTTAGGAATAGGGATAGCGTTTAGGGTTTAGGGAAGAGGGATTAGGGTTGAGGGTATACAATAAATAAACTAGAATTTAGGCAGGGTTGGGAAAATTTTGTGAACCATCATGGGTTGGAGATTGGAGATTTTGCTGTGTTCAAGTACATATCCAAGTCATATTTTAAGGTTAAGATATTTCAAAGAATAGGGTGTGTGAAAAATATCAATGCTCTTCAGCTTATGAATACCAACATTGATACAAATAAAAGATGCCCTTTTTCTAACAGAATATGTAGTTCAAGTGAACCAATGGGTAGCAAGTTGTTGAATGAATTGGTTTCTGATGGGGAAAACAACAATGATGTTGAATCAATGGAAGAAAATCAAAATTAGGGTTGAGGGTTGAGGGATTAGGGTTGATGATTGAGGGTTGAGGGATTAGGGTTTATGGTATAGGGTATAGGGTAGAGGTTTGAAGGTTAAGGGATAATGTTCAAGGTTGAGTGTCCAAGGTTAAGTGTAAAGGGTATATAGGGTTTAAGGGTTTAAGGTTTGAGGGATTAAGGGTTTAAGAGTTGAGGGATTAGGGTTTAAGGCATAGTGTTGAGTGTAGAGGGTTTAGAGACAAGGCTTATGGTTGAAGGTTTAAGGGTTGAGGGTTGAGGCTTTAGGGCTGAGGGTTAAGGGATTAGGGTATAAGGTATAGTGTCGAGGGTAGAGGGTTTAGGGATAGGGTTTAGGATTTAAGGTTTAAGGGTTGAGGGTTGAGGCTTTGGGGATAGGGTTTAGTGTTTGGGTTAAGTGAGACACCTAGATGACTAAGGACAGATGAAGAGGCTGACAAGGAATGACTGAGAGACCTAGAGAGGGGAGAGGTAGAGAGGTGAGGGGGAGATAGAAGTGACAGATAGAGAGGTGAGAGGAGAGATAGAATAAAATGAGAAAGTGAAGTTGACAACTTGAGGGAAAGATGCGTAAGGAGGAGGGAGATAGGTGGAGAGGAAGGGAAATATCTAGAGATCCCTAAGAGATATACAAGTGAGAGACCTATAACCTAGGGAGAGAGAGGGGTGAAAGAGATAGGGGAGAGATGGGTGTGAGGCAGATAGGGGAGGAGAGGGGTGGATAAGGGTTAAGGGTTTAAGGCTTTAGGGTTTAAGGGTCAAGGGTTTAGGGTTTAAGGGTTGAGGTATTAAGGGTCTAAGGGTTGAGGGATTAGGGTTTAAGGTATATTGTCGAGGGTTGAACCCTAATCCCTCAACCCTCGACACAATACCTTAAAACCCTAATCCCTCAACCTTGGGGTTTAAGGTATAGTGTTGAGGGATTAGGCTTCAACCCTCGACACTATACCTTAAACCCTAATCCCTCAACCCTTAGACCCTTAATACCTCAACCCTTAAACCCTCAACCCTTAAACCCTAAACCCTTGACCCTTAAACCATCAACCCTTATCCACCCCTCTCCTCCCCTATCTCCCTCACTCCCATCTCTCCGCTATCTCTCTCACCCCTCTCTCCCTAGGTTGTAGGTCTCTCACTTGTATATCTCTCAGGGCTCTCTAGATATTTCCCTTCCTCTCCACCTATCTCCCTCCTCCTTACCCATCTTTCCCTCAAGTTGTCAACTTCACTCTCTCATTTTATTCTATCTCTCCCCTCACCTCTCTATCTCTCACTTCTATCTCCCCCTCACCTCTACCTCTCCCCTCTCTAACTTTCTCAGTCACTCCTTATCTACCTCTCCATCCATCCTTAGCCATCTAGGTCTCTCATTTAACCTTAAACCCTAAACCCTATCCCTAAATCCTTAACCCTTAAAACTTAAATCCTAAACCCTATCCCTAAACCCTCAACCCTTGACACTATAACTTAAACCCTAAAGCCTATCCCTAAAGCCTCACCCTTCAACCCTTAAACCTTAAACCCTAAACCCTCTACCCTCGACACTATACCTTAAACCCTAATCCCTTAACCGTCATCCCTAAATCCTCAACCCTCATCCCTTAAACCTTCAACCCTAAACCCTAAACCCTCCACCCTTGATAGTATGCCTTAAACCCTAATCCTTCAACCATTAAACCCTCGACCCTTAAACATTGGGCAAACTTTTGCAAAAAAGAAAAAAATGCAAAGAAAACAATAATGCGCTCGTGTTATAGCACAAGCACGTTATGGTTTTGTGTTGCCGAGCCAAAGGATCGGCAACACCAAGCCATAATGCGAGCGCATTATAATGCACTCGAGTTATGGATTTTTAAAAAGTTTTAAGAATTTGGCCACTTTTTGGCCCCTCATCTTTTTGCACCCGCCCACCTTGATGGTCTGACTTCAATTCAAAATGGTTTCCTAGCAAGTAGTGTTGCCACACTTGCAAAGCATACACAACTTCTACTAACTCTAAGTCACAAGAAGCATAATTCTACTCATATGCTCTCAACTTTCTAGATTCATAGGCTACCACTCACCCATTCTAAATAAGTACTCCACCTAAACCTTTAGCTGATGTTAGAATCTGAAAAGACTATTAACTAAGAAAACTAGTGCAAAGAATAGATATTTAAACTATGAATGCAAATGATACAAAATCAAAATAGCAACACAGAGTTAGTCTCCAAGAGAGTAATGCAAATGCTAGATGCAAAATAGCATTAAGAGGATGCAAAAGCAAGAGATACAAAATACAAGCCAGGTAGCATGCTTATATAGACTAGGAAGAGGGAGGAGGTGGCAACACCGACCAATCAAGAGCAACCATCTATCAGACTAAAGATAGCAAAGTATCTTCCCAAGATAGCTAATGGATGCTCACATGTAGGAAGGTGACACCTCGCAACCACTCACCTAATAAGACATGCTTTATTAACCTAAGCGAGATTAATAGAAGTGTAAGAAAAACCTAGGAATATAGGGAAAAAATAAATAACCCACTAGGAAATAAAAACCTACACTAACACCCCCCATAAGCGAAGCTTAGGTGGATGTAGAAATTGGCCCTGACAAATCAAGCCTGATGAGGTACCCATGTACATAAAATTCCCCCCCCAAAGAGAGAGAAAAGAGACCCCCCCAAAAGTAGAGAGAGTCAAGACTTCGAGTGAGAGGAAGAAGCCCCCGCAGTAGATGAAGCATCTTGCACCTCCAGCAAAGCTCACAAATGAAGGAACTTGCTCTCAATGAAGGGTTTGGTGAAGATATCAACAACCTGCTCAGAAGTCAGACAGTAGCGAAGATCGATGATGTGGCCATGGATGAGCTCCTGGATGTAGTGCATGTGGACCTCTATGTGTTTGGTCCACTGATGATGGACCAGATTCCATGAGATCTGAATGGCACTCTGGTTGTCACAAAATATGACTGATGGCCATCTAATCTAGATACCAAACTCAGTGAGAAGATTCTGAAGCCAAATGGCCTTAGTGGCAGCATTCACATCCCCCTAATACTCGGCCTCAGTAGAAGATAGAGCAATAGCAGACTGCTTCTTGCTCGACCAACAAATAGGACCTGAACCAAGTGAGAAGTTGTAACCTGAAGTAGACTTGCGATCCTGAGAATCGCCCGGCCAATCTGAATCTGTGTAGCCCACCAAGTCAAGCTCAATGCCTACTGCGTAGTGAATCCCAAAACTATGAGAACCCTGAGTGTAGTGAAGGATTTGCTTGGCTGCTTTCCAGTGCAGCTAATGAGGCTCCTGCATGAATTGAGAGACCATGCCTACAACGTATAAAATGTCGGGTCTCGTATGAGTCAGATAAATGAGACTCCCAACAAGTTGTCAGTAAAGAGTGCCATCAACAAGTGGAGAAGAACACTGAGCCTCAAGTTTGACTCCAAAAAGAAAGAGAGTCAGAGTAGGCTTACAGTCAACCATATGAAACCTCGAGAGTAAATCTAGAGCATACTTGGACTATGTGATGGTGATCCCAGAAGAAGACTGAAAGATCTCAATCCTGAGAAAGTAATGCAACAAGCCCAAGTTAGTCATCAAAAACCTGTCATGAAGGGCAGTTTTGACAGCCCCAATGGTGGATGAAGAACTCCCTGTGATCAGCAAGTCATCAACATATAGAACCAGAAATAGGAGTGAATCATCCTACTATAGAATGTAGACATTGGGGTCAGAATGGCACTAAGTGAACCCAACTGATAGAAGGAAGGAGTCCATCTTGGCATACCAGGCCCGAGGAGCCTATTTGAGGCCATAGAGAGACTTTTGAAGGTGGCACACAAGTGAAGAATCCTGAAGGAACCCCTATGGCTGCTCCATGTAGATCTCCTCCTGAAGGTCACTATGAAGAAAAGCACTCTTCACATCCATCTGGTGTACTTCCCAATGATTGGCTACAACAATGGCAAGAACAAGTCAGATGGAATTCATTCGGGCAACTGGCAAAAGTCTCAGAGTAGTCAATCCCAGGAACCTGGGAGAATCCTTTGGCGACCAAGCGAGCCTTATGCTTGTCAACCGACCCATCTGCTGCAAATTTTGTCTGATAGATCCACTTACATCAAACAAGTTTTCTTCTCTTAGGAAGAGGGACAAGATGCCAAGTGTGGTTCCTCATCAAGGAACTATACTCCTCCTACATAGCTGTATCCCACTCAGGAATACCAAAAGCCTCATGAAAAGACTATGGATCTGAGGCAGTAGTAATGAAGACATGTGGAGCATCTTGGAATTGTGAATGAGTCTACCTGGCGTCTGATGGATCCCCAACCCAATCACCTATAGACTATAAGGTCTGTCTAGCCCAAAGTGGACCAGAAGATGGAGAATCTGGAGGAGAATCATCAACCTCTGAATGATGACTAGGAGAGGAAGGAGGTGATTCCTCTGAATCGCTCTCTGCATCAGAAGTGGAGGTAGAAGACTGCTCAGGTGAATTTGACTCATCAGAAGATCTGTCATGTATCCCAAGTGACTCCAGTGTCAAAGTAGAAGGACTTGGAGAAGTGATAGAAAGCGAGCTCGAAGAGCCCTCATCAAACTGAACACTCCTCTCAATGAACAAATCATGTGTAGTAGGGTGGAGCAACCGATAACCCTTCACACCATCAGGATAACCTATAAATATGCAAGGTCTGCTCTACGGATCCAAGGCCTTGCGTTTCTCTGCGGGAATGTGGGCCCATGTAGAAGAATCAAAAACTTGAAAGTGCTTAACTGATGGTTTCCGACCGCTCCAAGATTCAAAAGGAGTGACTCCCTTCAAGGCTCAGTGGGGAACACGGTTCTGGATATAATAACCACAGTTAATGGCCTCTGCCTAATACTGTGGTGCAAGAGATCTGGAGTGAATCATGTAGTTTGTTATTTCCTTCAAGGACCTATTCTTCCATTCTATAACACCGTTCTGCTGAGGATTGTATGGAAGTGAATGCTGCAAATCAATCCCCTCTGAAGTGCAAAACCTCTCAAATCAATGGTTGACATACTCACCACCATTGTCAGTGCACAAAACTTTGATGGCTTTCCCAGATTTCTTCTCTACAAAAGTCTTGAAGTCCTGAAAGTGATCAAATACCTCAGACTTCTGTTTGAGAAAGTACACCCAAGTATATCGAGAAAAGTCATCAATGAATGTGAGGACATATCTAGCCCTGCTGAAAGAAGGATGCTAAAATGGTCTAGCCAAATCACTGTGAACTAACTCCAGTATCTGTGAAGCTCTCCATGCCTTACCTTTGTCAAACTTTTCCTTAGGATGCTTACCAAGAATGCAACCTTGGCATGAAAACTAAACTGAAGGCAACCCTGTGACCATGCTCTGCTGGTTGAGCTGCTGCAAGTAGCGGAAGTTAAGATGGCCAAACCGCTCATGCCATAATCTACTCACATCATTAGAATGAGTGAGCAAAACAGTCAAAGGAGGATCAGGAACAAAGTGAGAAAATAGATAGAGCCGTGACTGATGATCTACTCTCCCAACTACAATTGTAGAACCATTGTACAACTCACAAATCTCCATTGAATCAAGAGTGAAATCAACCCGCTTGTCTAAACCTATGTGAGTGATCTGGTATATTGATAGGAGATTAGTTGATAATGAGGGTACACAAAGAACATCATGGAATGTGCCATCCCCCACATCAACAGACCCTCTCCCACACACCTCAATAGGAGTGTCATCACCCATCAAAATAGAAGGCATAGTACACAGCTCCAAAGATGCAAGTTCTCCCTTAGATGAAGCCATGTGGTGCAAAGCACCTGAATCAAGAACCCAAGTGGATGGTGAAGAAGCAACTGCAACAAGGGCCTTGCCCTTTCCTTTCCCCTTGTTGTTTTCTTTTTCCTTGTTAGACCCCTCATTAGAACTCTATTTGATAGACTTGGGAACACTGATATTATTCTTCTCAAGAATGTGTGTCAAGTGATCAATTTGTTTCTTAAGACATTTATGTTCATCATGACCAGGTCTTTTACAATAGGCACATTGGACCCTTTCTTTCTTAGGCTTGTCACCCTTAGAAGATTGGATCTCATTAGTTGCTTTTGAAGCAACCGATATCTGATCCTTCTTCTCCTTGCTATTCTTCTGTTTCTTATCCTTAGTATTGTTGTTACTACTTTGTCCTTTTTGCTCTTTTGTGCCTTGGTTGGCAGCCATGGCATGTGACTTAGAGGACTTAAGAGTGCCCATCTAGATTAGCTTGTCCTGTTCCTGAGTGAGATTGACAGCAAAATCATCTAAAGATGGCATGGTGAATTAAGTACCAAGTGCACCCTTAGTAGCATAGAAAGTAGAAACAAACACAGAATATTCTGAACTTAGCTTAGAGAGAATACTAAGAATCAGTTGTTCATCTTTCTTTTCAATTCCACATTGTTTTAACTGCAACCTTAGTGATTTCAATTTAGTGAAGAAATCCTGGATTGTGTTGAAATTGCCTGGACTTAAACTAATTAGTTCATTTTCCAACATATGACCCCTCATTGAATCTTGTGTGCCAAATAGTGTTTCTAGCTTTGTCCAGATTTTATTTGGCGTATTCAAAGACTCAATGTGAAAGAGCAAATCAGGAGAAACAGACAAACACAATGTTTCATATGCCTCATCACATTTGTTAAACCACTTAGGCTTATCTTCATCTTTAGCAGGTTCAATTTCAAGTCCCATAGTTATCCTATTTAATACAGCTTTCCTTAAGTGAATTGTCATGCATGATTTCCACTCAAAGTAATTGTATGGAGTTAGGATGGGCTGATTTGTTTGATCCATTATGAAGAAATGCAGAGAAGAAATGTCGAAAAGAAGAGAACACAACCAAGACAACCCCCCCTTTTCACTCAGTCAAAGAACCCCCCAAGCAAATATGATTTGAAACTTTATATTAGTGCATTTACAACTACCACTAGCAAGAAATACTAAGTGGTCTTGATTTCAATGCATTACAAAACCCTCATGAAGAGCATATGCTGAAAATATAACTTTGGCACAATATCTAGAGAAATAAACAGCACCACTACGATATACTCAAAAAATCATGCACTTTCAAAAAATGAATCACCTCGATACGAGGTCATATGTGAAAGTTATGATCCTCCGAAGTTCCCAAAACGAGAACTGTGCAATGTCACGACTGAGAATCTGTAATTTCTGAAAAATCTTGGCATCAAAATCAAAAAACATCTATAGTAGTGCATAGAGAATGAAAAATAGCCAAAATAAAAAAAAATTCATGGGAAAAGGAGTCAGTATGGGCAAGAACGGAGCATTTGAAAACTGCCTTCAAAACTGCAACTGCCAACAGAGAGGGGTCCTGCTGTAGCTTTCTGAGCACGTTTCTGCAAAATATACAGACTATATACAAAAACAAAAAGATACCCAGAAGGGTTTTTTGTGCTGTAAACATAACCCAGAAGGTGTTTTTCTTGCTGATGTATGGAATATGTTGACCCAGTGTAAACAAAACTCCTTTAGCTACAAAAAATGACTCCAGCAACCAAAAAATGACATGCAAAGGCTAAATTAGCTACCTAAGACAAGAAATGGCTTGCTAGAACCTGCAATATTGATTGAAAACACCAAATATGTAAGCTGGTTGTCAGATTTGAGCTCGAAATCCCGGTTCCGCAACTGTGCATGACGATCTCTAATTTCGGTGAAATGAAAGCCAAATCTGACTTTCTCAAGCCTCCTAGACACATTGGAATAGACAGAAATGCTATCAGTATAACCAGATTTCATAAAACACATGTGTAAACCCTAGAGATTAAAAAAATTTTGTCAAACTTTTCTGATTCTCAAGATCATCTGAAGATGCAAGAGAAGAGCATACTAGGTTTTTCAAAAAACTGTAATAAGAGTTATTAGCCCCCCCCAGAATCTCTCAAATATGGAAACTAAAATCTACTCTTGCACATAGAATGGCTCTGATACCATGTTAGAATCTGAAAAGATTATTAACCTAGAAAACTAGTGCAAAGAATAGATATTTAAACTATGAATGCAAATGATACGAAATCAAAATAGCAACACAGAGTTAGTCTCCAAGAGAGTAATGCAAATGCTAGAAGCCAAATAGCATTAAGAGGATGCAAAAGCAAGAGATACAAAATACAAGCCAGGTAGCATGCTTATATAGACTAGGAAGAGGGAGGAGGTGGCAACACCGACCAATCAAGAGCAACCATCTATCGAAAAGATAGCAAAGTATCTTCCCAAGATAGCTAATGGATGCTCACATGTAGGAAGGTGACACCTCGCAACCACTCACCTAATAAGACATGCTTGATTAACCTAAGCGAGATTAATAGAAGTGTAGAAAAAACCTAGGAATATAGGAAAAAAATAAATAACCCACTAGGAAATAAAAACCTACATCAACAGCTGAGTCATGAATGATTACAATAAATTAACTTTCTGGATCAAGAATGTTCAATATTCATGTAGTTGTTAACCTCTCTTTTAACTGATTAAATGCCTCCTAACATTTTTTTGATTAATCAAAACATTTTCCTTTTCTCTTAAGTGAAGTGATTGGGTTTGCAATCTTAGAAAAATTCAAAAAGAACCTCCTATAATATCCATCTAACCTCAAGAAATTGTGCACTTTATTCACATTCTTTGGCACATGCCACTCAAGTATAAATTTGATCTTCGAAGGATCTACTAAAATTCCTTTGAGCCTGATATTATATGTCCTAGATATTGTATCTCTTTCTAAAAGAAAGTACACTTAGAAAGCTTCCCATACAACTTATGTTCCCTCAGCCACTGCAGAACTAACCCTAGATGCTACAAATGCTCTTCCTCATTCTTTGAATAAATATGAATGTCATCCAAAAACACTAGAACAAATTTATCAAAGAAATCTTGGAAAACACTGTTCATCAAATTCATGAATGTTGCAGGGGCATTCGTAAGTCCAAAAGGTAAAACCATAAACTCATAATGTCCATACCTTGTTTTATTAATATATTCAGATTTTATTCTTAGCTGATGATATCCAGATCACAAATTGATCTTTGAGAACACTGTTGTACCCTACATCTGATCCAAAAGATCATCAATATGTGGTAGAGGATACTTATTCTTTATCATTTCTTTGTTGAGCATATGATAGTTTATACACAAATGCAAGGTTCCATCCTTCTTTTTGACAAAGATCATAGGTGCTCCCTAAGGAGAAACATTGGGTCTAATCAATGCTGTAGCCAATAGCTCCTAAAGTTGGGCCTTCAATTTAATCAACTTCGTAGTAGTCATACAATATGGCACCTTTGATAGTGTCTCAAATCTAGGTATTATATCAATAGAGAAATCAAAATCTCTCTTTAGAAGTAACCCCAGAAGTTCATCTGGAAAGACATCCTAAAAATGTTGAAGGAAAGGATAGTTCTCCAAGGGTACCTTTTGTTCACTAGGATTCTCTTCTACTTTTTCCATTTTGACTGCAAATAGTTGACATCCTTTTTACCTAGCCCTCCTTAGTTGCATAGAAAAGATTGGTCTAGTCTTGACTTCTCTTTATGTGCCTTGCAGAAAGACTTTGTTTCCTACATCATCTAGACACTCAATTGTTTTTGCAAAATAGTCAACATTGGCCATACGTCTCCATAGCCAATTTATTCCTAAGATAACATCATAGGAACCTAAGGGGGCCACAAAAATATTCACTTCAGTTGAAAAACTAGGAAGAAAATTTTTGGCTTCAAACAAACATTGCTCTACATGAGTTTTAGTCTGGGTAGCATATTCAACTGACCAAGGTTTATCCATATATCTAGCTCTTCTAGGAAATTTATTCAATACACCAAAAGAAATAAAACTTTTAGTTGGTCCAGTATTAATTAAAATAGATATAGGAACTCCAAACAAAGTACCTATCATCTCTATGGGAGTAATCTGGTACTCTAACTAGTGATTGTCCAATGCCGCATGCATCCTCTATTGAAAAGTTGCTTGCTGGGTAGGTAATGCATTACTATACTATTGAACTCCTTTTATATTGGTTAGACATTGATTTGTGTAATGATCTCCACCACAAGAGAAACATCCCCTGGGGGGTTCTCGCTTTTCAACAGGTTTGATTGTATTATTATCATTCTTTAGAAAATTGTTATTGTTTAAAATTCTTCTCATTTCTAGGTCCATTCCTATTATTTCTGAAGTCCTTGTCACTTTTCTTATTCACATCTTGTTTATCATTCCTTTTCTTGAAAGGTTGAGAATCTTGTGACTTATTAAACCTCTTGTGATTCTTCTCGCGATAAGCAAAAATTGTCTTCAATTTTTACTCTTGTTTGATTGCCTTCTCAAAAACTTGGACCATAGTGGTAGGACCATGTACATTCACTTTTCCACCTATCTGGGCATTTAGACCCATGATGAATTTTTTGATTTCGAACCTTTCATCCTTATGATATTGTGGCACATACTTTAGGAGATGGGTGAACTTTCCCAATATTCAACCACTAACATTTCTCCTTGTCATAGATTTTGAAAATCTGTTAGCTTTTGGTCAAAGAAAAGTTGTAGTAATCACCTCTGTCAAAATATGACCACAAACTGATCCCAGGTTAAGCATAGGGAACTTAGCCCCAGTTCTATTTTCTTGTTCATCCACCATGTGGATGCTTCACATGCCAACTGATAGGCACTCTGTACTACCTTGGTTATCTCAGAGCAGTTTCTAATCTCATAATACTTTTCAATCTCTGTCAACCAAGCTTCTGCAACACTACCACTTACTGTTCCATAAAACTTGGGTGTCATCACTTTCTTCATATCTTTTGACAGCTCTAAGGCAAGTCTATTTCTCCTTTCTTCTTCAGTCTTAGTTTTATCAACATCCTCCCTTCATTCACTATGAGAACTAGGTTCATGGAGATAATCATCACCCCCTTGATGTGAGTCCTCTTTTTCTCCTTCAGTATGCCTTAGCCCCTCACTTCTTGTTCTAGGTTTCCAAGCCTTTCCTTGGTTTCATTCAGCATGGTGAATATCTGATCCAACTTAGTCATTGGGTTCTTGGAAGGATTTGACTCTCCCTAAGTATCTCCAGGATTTGTTCAAGTTTGAACCATGATGATACTCTATATCACACTTGCTATTTATATTAAGTTAATGATTAGAATTCAGAAATAATGCATCTCATTAATTCAAAATTCATCATTAGATCTATTCACAAAACTCAAATTTGTGCAAAATAATATCATCTTTATTATAGTTTATTCTGGGTATAAATACATCCTTATTGAGATAGATAACATAATAAGACTACATGTCACTATCAGTTAAAGGACAATCCTCAGGTTGCTCTTTCCCATTAGAATCAATTAAAACAAACTTAGATGGGGGACGTACACACGAGTACTCCTCCAACACCTATTTTCCTAGAGCATGGGCATCCTGACCACACCCAAATGGCATGTTATGACTAGCATACGGTTTACACAATTTAACTGCATGAGTAGAAACAATGTGTTTCTTAGCTAGTTTGTTGTGTTGTTTCTTTTATAGTCGAATATGCTTAAGAGCGTCAGCCAAAGTTTCAGTCTTCCAACCATGCACCCTCAACATAGTTAATATGTTTTTAGAGTTTTACCTCCTCATTTGGTTCTTTCTTAACCACTATCTTGGGTAAGTTCTAGGGAATATACTTCCTAGCAGTTTTCTTGGTTCTTCTACATGCCATTTAGGCATAAAACCAGTTTCAAACATTAGCCAATATGCTCAATGTTGACATGTTTTCTCATAGTGAGCTCCTAGGTCCATGTGTTGAACCTAGTAGCTCTGATACCATATATGTAACATGCCATCTCCTATTACTTGGAATTACACACACAATTTACTAAGAAAGTAAATGAACTTGTTAAACATGAATTTTCTTTTTAACATTTACATAATCACATAAAATTAAATACATATCTTTTCTTAATATTTTTAAACCTTGAAAATACAATATATCCAAAGATAAAATCATAGTGAAATCATTTCACTTTACATTTACAAATAATCTACACTTGGAAATATGAATAATTTTACATAAGTTTGAAAATCATAATTCATAACATGAAGTATACTGCATCTAGAATTTGGTATATGTCTCACAAATCTTGGTGAGCCTTTTGCTACAAAGGGAGAGCATTATCTGAGTGTTTTTCCTCCAACCACAGACCAGCGGTCCCTCGCTCATCCTCCATATGGAAGTGGATCTAACCTTCACAAAGACTATAGACATAAGGATCCAACTAGTTTCCATCTAAGTCCTAGTTTTATGTCTTACATAACTCCATCAACCATACAACTCTAGACAATATTCTAGCTAAGTATGATCTTTCTGACAAGTTACACAATCTAGACACAGTGAACTGACTAATCCATGTAGAGACAAATGCATCACTTTAGCCAAAGTTTCTCTATAAACAGACAATTGCAATAAACATAGTTGTGTATTTACACACCTCTAACTCAACTTAGAAACTACCACATCCTACATTTTGACTTGCTTGACTACTACCTCTAGACACAAATTGTCTTAATTATACTCAAATCCTAGTCAATCTGACTTGGAATTTAATCCTTAATCTATGATATATACAATCTGTAGCTTTAGATTATTTTAACCTTTCAAAGAGTCCCTCATTGCATTCTTGCAAATATTAGGGTCTATGACCTCCTGTCATTCTACTCAATGACTCAAAGATTAAGCACTCTTGTGCTATATGCCAAGTTTTGACTCCATCAAGAAATCATTGAAATTTATCAAAGTGCTTCTAGACTCTTTCTAAATTATTCTATCTTGATCTATGGTTTCTTGACCATTCACTACCGACCATAATATACATTGGACTAAAACAATGTCAAAACCGACTTTAAGAGCTTTTAAGTTGTCTCAACCCTTATGGATTGAATCTAGGATTATAACTTCTCTAACCCAAACTCTTTGGTATATCAATTACTCTTGTTTTCCCAAAAGTAAAAGCTTATAATAATATAACATACAAACAAAAACCTCTAATCTTCTCTAGACCACTTGAGCATTGATTGAATTCACACTTCACATAACATGAATAAACATAGTACATGAGGTATATCCTCATTCATTGAAGATCTAAATGAATACTATCATAACTAATTCTTTTGACTAAGTTCAATCTTTCAACCTAAATAGGTTTCAGTCTAAAATAATAATATAATATTTTTGACCACTTGGTATCCTAAAGTCCACTGACTTTTGATATAGGAAAGGTTATGAACACATATATAACATTCTTTGAATATCATGATAATACTTATCATTTTTGTAGAATGCATATGTGATATTATATCATGTTATCCTTAGGTGTTTTTAATGATATCAATATCATTTATATATATTCTAAAATAAGTGAATATCTATCACAAAATCTTTTCATTGTAAATAATAAAACTTACACATATAAATCATTATAAAAAGTAAATCTATCTCTGTCTAAAAACTTTCTACAATCTTACTCCTCACAACTTCTAGGTTTATATCAGAGTTCTCAAAAAAAGTTTAGTCACAATGTTAGTTAATACATTCTTCCATAAACCTGTGTCTAATAAAGAAACACATGTCTCTATAGGTTTGATGATACAAAACAATGGCATAAAAAGTTATCTACCATAGTATTACCGATGTAAACTATAGCATTCTATTGTTTATACTTTACAGTTTCATACTGCTATACCATGAAAGTTTTACTATGTCACCCTCATTAATTTGACTCCATTAACACAAATAATTTGAGTGCAGTTTCATAGCTTGACAAGATAATTTCTCTATTCCCTACATATCTATGTTTGCATAGTTGTTATGACCATAAGATCACTGCTTGGTATATCTCTGTATACTTTTCTATATCACAGATTAATAATGGAAATAATTATTTACAATGTATATTCTTACCTCAAGTGTCAATGGTTTTCCAACCTGATCTAGCTTCTTCCTTACTACCTCTGCTAGATGAACTATCTTATGGCTTCCTCTAAATTTTCTCTCTTTCCCATGTAGGCTTGATGATCACAGAGTTTTCTCTATACGGATTCTATATGTTAATAGATCTCTCTCTCTTTATGGATTCTATATGATAACAAATCTCTCTCTGTGGATTCTATATGATAATAGAGCTCTCTCTCTATGGATTCTATATGATAACAAAGTTCTCTCTTTGTGGATTTTATATGATAATAGAGCTCTCTCTTTATTCACAAACTATCTCACCCCCTATGCACTTAGAGTGGCATACACGAACAATCAAGAACATCTATCCCTTAATGTATCCCTTAGGATTCCTAATGAGAACCCAAATCTCTACTTTTAATGAAGTCTTTTACTTAACCAATAGTCTCCTACATATCTCTACCAACTCAGCTAAGATTTGGTCTTAAGGATTTTGAGTCCCACTATAGTCCTCCATAACTGTAGAGATCCTGCCCACATCTACACCTATTTTCAATCTCAAATGGCATGCAGAACAAATGATAGAGTATCTGGTCATTAAGACCACTCCTAAACTATTCAAAAAGATCCTCCTTTCTCTCCATAACCAATGTGGAGGAAAGGAGTCGAGTGCCCACACAATAACATGAAGTAGTTTTGCATTAAGTTGCAACAACACCGCGTTCCCTAAAAAGATTATCAACAACAAAATAATTGGTTTAACTTATAGTTCATACCAAATATATATTTAACAACATAATATAGGTGTATACAATATATACTTACATTGTCTCTAACACATGATAAGATTTGAGAATGGGATCAAGGTATTCTTCCCCTCTCAAAATTGCTTAACGTCAAAATAGGTAAAAAAATATAATAGAATTCCAATTAGGAATTTATGATAATGAAGTAGTTTAACTATTAGTATTTATTTTCTCTTTAATATAATCTATATCAATATCACACAAATAAATAATGACTATCGACCATTTCCTTGTTGATGGTCAAGTTCTAATGTGTCTTAGTTTTCGACAATAACCTCAACTTAATGAATCTAGTTGACAATTGACGATTTGTCGAGTCAAAACCAAACTTAGACCAATTGGACAAGCATAACTTACCATACTCGACAAAGGCTCACTAAACTATGAAAGCACAAGAGTTAGATGGTAAACAATCCATTCTGTCCATACATCTATTCTCTTCTCTCTAACAATGCTCTCCCACTCTTTCTCAGAGGGTGGAAAAAAACTTGTTTCCTGGTCAGAACTTGCAATCACCAAACTAGGATTAGTGCATCATTAGTCAATCCATAAACCTTATGAATAAATAATCATGACATCTTATACTCACATGTCTAAATTCTAATCATATAAACATAAACTCATGATTTAATTGATTTATCGTGACATTTTCACATAACAAATCATTAATTCATGCATAAATAACTACTAATTACGTGTAAGTAAAAAGTAAAGCATAGTAAAAATTTAGGGTGTGATAAATTATGCCAAGTGTCGGTTCCTTGTAGCAATGGAATATCAATATTTTATTTTTTCATTATCTTTAGCTAATGTTATGACAGATTTTATGATGTGTAAGAGCCAAGAATGGAGGGAGTTACTTTGGAATCAATGACTAGTTGTAAGATGTGTAAGAGCATCTATAAGAGCCCAATTTTAGATAGGCATCTTGCCTATTTTGGGCACCACACCTCATGAGAGGTTTTGCACATGGTTTTGTTAAAAACATATGGTTTCTAATTTTCCATAACTCTATAAATTTAGAGCTCAAGGAGTAGTCTGTAGTGTCAAAGTTTGCAAGTACATAGGTGCTACCATAATGTTGTTAGAATTACTCTATAATTGAATGCTAGTATATTACTTCTATAAAGACTTGCATTGCAAGTGTAGTGTAATCCTCTGTTGATTTGATAATAGATGTGTAGGTTTATGAGTGTGGGGTTTTCTCTCAAAATGGTTTTCCCCATGTAAATCATTATGTTATGATTTATTATCTATTGCTTCAAATTTCTATATGTTTCTCTATTTTTTGTAATAAGTTTCAAATCATCTTTGAAGTTAGTTGCATAAGAATCCTCTCATACATTAGCATAGGAAATGGTTTTGGCACACCTTGCTTCCTTACAAGTGGTATTAGAGGCTGGCCAGTTTTGGTTCTAGTTGTTGGGTGGATTGATTTTTGAGATAATCTATTTGAGTGGGAGTTTGTGTAGTAGGAGAACTTTGTGATCTTTATTGCAAGAAGTAAAGATGGAAAGCACATTACGAAGGATAGGGGTGGAAAAATTTTTGGGAATAAATTTTGAGATGTGAAAGTTGAAGATGGAAGAATTATTGATTGATTGAGATCTAGGGATGTTGTTGATGAAAACATTCAGAGACCTATGGTTTCTATTTAGCTACTCAATATGATGTAATGGACTAGAAAGCTCGGGGTCTAATTAGATTATACATGGTAGATTCTATTTAAATCAATGTCCACATAGAACCCACTTCAAAGAAGTTACGGAAAAAAATTGGATGAGATCTATTAAGCTAAATCATTGGTGAACAAATATTTCTTAAGGAAAAGTTGTATTCATTAAGGATGGAAGAAGGTGGATGAATTGAAGACCAATTGGAAGCATTCAAGATGTTGGTGGTTCAATTGATATCAATTGGTGTAAAAATGGATGACGAGGAGAGATGTCAGATTCTGCTCTATTCTTTGCCTAATTTGTGAGATTCACTTATTATGGCTATTGGGATTACTTTTATTATCTTGAAAGTTGAAGATGTTGTGAGTTCTTTTCTTTCTTAAGAGATGAGGAGGAAGGTATCCATAAATGCAAAAGAGGCTATAAATTTTCATGGAAGACCTGAAGAAAAAAGAAAGAAGAACAAGAAGTTTGATAAATCCAAATCCAAATCCAAGAGGAGATCAAATTATCCTGGTAAGTCCAAGGTTATTTTTTGGAACTATAGTAATCCTAGTCACTTTTGTAAGGAATGCAAAGAATAGAAGAAAAAGAAGAAGAAAGTTGATTCTAATTCTAAGTTTGAGAAGGAAGATGGTGGTGCATTCATCGTAGCCTTGCCCACTCATGAAGTGAGAATGCATGGTTGATTGACTTAGATGCATCTTCTCACATGACTTCTAATAGACATTGGTTTAGTAATTATGAAAAATATGAAGGTGGTAAAGTGTACTTGGGTGATAATTCTTATTTAAATATTGTTTATTGCAGTAGTATTTTTATACACCAAAAAATGATACGAGTCTAACTAAATAAATATTTTAAATATTTATTTCATTTTAAATTCCTCTACCAATAAATAAATAAATCAATTTATTTATTTGATTCATATTTCTCCAAAAAATTAAATAAAATCATTTATTTAATTAAATCATCCAAATTCTTCTAAAATCATTCTAAATTAAATAATACCAAATTATTTAATTAATTCTTCTAAATTCCAAAGTCTTCAAATCAATAAATGTCAAATCATTCTCTATATTTAAATAAATCCAAATATTTATTTAAATTATCTATTTTCCTCCCAAATTGAATTAATACAAAAAATAATTCAATTTGTCTATGTGCACATGTAATTAAATATTTTAATATTTAATTAGCTAATATTCCCTCACCCACATGTCCTATTTATCCTCCAGTCAAATTAGTTAACTCATCAATCAAAATAGTTAACTAATTAGTCAATTGAGTTCACTGGTCAATCTATTCTGTTGACACCCCAATCAACCCAGTTAACTAGCCAATCATCTCAGTTAACTCCTCAATCTATTCTGTTAACTCCCATATCTCAAAATAGAGTAGGACACTTGTCCTCTCCCTATTCACCTACATCCTCTCAAATTTCCTCAACCGTTGATCTTCATATTCATTCTACACCGTTGATCTTCTTTCTCATAAATCTATAAATACAACCCGTATTCCTCCATTTGAAGAATCCAAGATTTTTTTAAACTTACTCTGTAGGAATCATAACGTGCCTTTGGCACAAATCACTCCATAGCTTGAGATCAATTATCACACCATTATCACCATTATCATTATATTGTGAAGATCCTCTTCATTGCAAAACCTATCAACAGCCATTCTCCATTGTCATCTTAGAAAAAAGCAAGGAAGTGCACCTTCTAAGGGATCTATTCATACATGAGATCAATTCGAGATAGGTGACCAATGGAAGTCACAAAATAGAAAGGTTTGCAAGGTATTGTGCTCTTTGTGTTTGATCTTATTTGTTTCAATTTCATTGGGTTATTGGATAGTTAGTTGTTTATGCTATTGTTCCCATTTTTTTGATAACATTTTCTGGTGCCCACCATGAGGCCGTTGCCCCAATTTAACTTCAAATTTGAGTTTTTGTGTGTTAGAATCCATACAAATGACATTTATGTGCATCCGTCACATTCTACTGCACATCTACTCACTGATACTTTGCATCTGTCAAAATCTGTGGATCTATTCACTGTTATAGTACATACACTCACTGATATTATGCATCTATCAAAATCTACACATCCACTCACTGTTATGCACATACATTCTCTATTACTGCACATCTGTTTCTACACATTCATTCACTATATTTGTGCATTTATTTTGCTAGGGTTTTTGAGCTATTTCTCAAGAAATTTCTAGTGCTAACATCATTTGCAGGAATATTCTTAGATCCACCTTGCAGGTTAAGAGCTCATATAGTTGCCTCGTTAACTCTCATCTAGATCTAAATAGAAAAAGAAGTAATTAAGTTTGTTCATGCAAATTTCACTTAGATCTAAATAGGAGGAAAGTAATTTGTACTTGTTGCATCACAACTTGAACATAGTCCCAACTAGGAGGAATAAAATTGAACAATTTCTTTCAAAAGCTTTTTTAAAGTTAAGAAATTTGTGTGTCTGATAGAGTAACTCATTTAGTTTTTCTCTTTTTAACTAGGAGGAAAGAACCAGTGTTTTTCTTGATTTTGGAATGATGATAGGACTATGCTCTCCCCTTAACTAGGTGACCAAAATGACAAAATCATCATTTTGCATGTGTGACCTTTAGAGAGGCCTACCCTTGGAATTCTTTCCTTCCAAGTGGGAAGACCTTAAGTGATAACGGGATAAAGCCAAGCCACTTCTGAGTCACTATAAATAAATTGTGCTTGTGACGAAAGTTGCAAGCAATGGGTGCCGTTATGTTACATCGACCAATGTTTCCCCCAAACCCTTGTGAAGCATAACCTCTGCAGGCTGGGAAGCCTCCTTATTGGAGAGAATGGCCTCATGTGTAATCACCTGAATGGATGCCCTTGATTAAAATCCTTTTGTTGTAGAAGGCCAAAATCCCCTATTCGGTGACATGGGAGGAGGAACCTATAGAGTCCTCCAAAGTCATTCACTCATTTAGTGTAGAGATAGAAAAGTTCAACTCTTCAGAGGAACTATAACTTGGTATGCATGAGAAGTGAGTGCCGTGGAGAGGAGCCAGTGCTACCAAGTTATTAGTTGTCCGCCTTTATGCAAGTGGCTGGTGTAAAAACTAAGTCAGAACTCATTGAATATTGTCCTTACCAACCTTAGGATTGTGCTTGAACTGTAGTAAAATAAATCAAAAATAAAAAAAATTCAAATAATCTGTGAAAATATTCTTTGTGTGTGATGTGTCTTTCTTGCCATAATCGAAGAAACAAATCAAAAAGAGCAACATTCAAACAAAGAACCCAAAAAAATTGAAAAACATGCCTTTACCAAGTCAAAATTAGTCAAAATCAAACAAAACAACACAGATCTGTGCATCTACTTCATCCTACTGTGCATTTGCTTCACCCTATTGCACATCTATTTTCTACTGTGATTTTACACATTTCTATTGCACATCTTCTTTTTCACCATACCTGCGCATACACTTCCTGAAGCTGCGCATTTATACTTTGTTCTGGTGCATCTACTTTTCCACTAGATCTATGCTTTTGTTTCATGTTACTGCGCATATATGCTTTGGTCCTGCGCATCTATCATAGTGAGTACTTCTGTACAGTTTGTCAGAAAAACACGTACCTTTTTAAGCACCCATTTCAATCTTGTATCAGTTTCTGAGGTCAAATTAACCATGTAGTCACTTGTCCCATTCATTTCCATAGCATACCCTCTTTTCCATCATTCACCTCATCAAGATTTCACTAAACTTTCCAAGAACAAATCAAACTATCAAAACCAGGTTACTACAAGGCAATTTTTGGATCATATCATATTCAAGCATCACTAGTAAGTCTCCACTAACAAGATCTATCATCCTTCTATGTCGAAACTTCACTAGTTTGTTTTGGTGCAAAACTAGTCTCTACCAAATAATCTGATTTCAACCATCCTTATTTTTTACTACCGTTTTGTATCGATCGACTTGTTTGAAACCATTGATCAAAGAAAATGGGCTTGTTCAAATCTTATCACCACTAGTATCCCCTTCACTACAACCTCCAAACGCATCTTACCAAAGTGTCCAATTTCACCCCACTCCATTCTAAGTCACATTGCATGGTACTAACTAGATTGTAGAAGCAAAAACAAATTGAAATGGCTGAAACATCTGACAAAATTGTTCCCTCCCCTCATGACAGTGACGAGGAGATATCTCACGAGGACTTACAAGAAGATCTCCAAGATAGAAAATTTCAATGAATGATGGACAAAGTACTCAACCAAGACCCTAAAATGTTCTTTCTCCACCTAGCAACCCAAGGAGTTAAGCTCCCTGCTGACTTTGACTTCACAGTGTTGAAAGAAACCAAAGAGGAAAGAACCCTTGGCACAGACAAGGCAAGAAAACCACAAACTCAACCACACCTTTAGACATGTTGACAAAACAAGTTCAAACCTTACAACAACAATTAGTGGACCTCCAAATAGGGACGTCCACTAAACACTATTTGTTGAAGGATATCTTGTTGTATTCCTTCGATAAGATCTTGAACATGATCCCCTTTCCCCTCAGATTTGAAGTTCTAAAATTTGACAAGTATAGAGGAAAGGGTGACCCTAGAGACCATATCAGAGAATTCAGCGTCGCATGTTTAGAGGTTGCTCACAACGAAACTTTTCTCATGAGACTCTTCCCTAGATCTCTAGGAGGGCAAGCTATTGAGTGGTTCTCTCGACTCCCCCTGGTATCTATACCTTTGACGAGTTAGTGAACAAATTTGTCACACATTTCTCATATAATATCGAACATGAGGTGTCCATGCTTGACCTTTGCAACACAAAACAAAAGAGTGGCGAATCCTTTACTACTTTCTTACAAAGGTGGAGGCAACTTGTAAGCAAGTGCTCATATCATGCCCCTAAGAAATAGATGACAGAAATGTTTGTCCATAATCTCAATCCTGATCTAAGCTATCAAATTTAAATCCAATACCCTACCTCATTCACAAAAGTCATTGAGATGGGGTTATTCATCAAAAAAGCTATGATCACGAAAGGACAAATAAAATTATTCAAAGACACTCTTAATTCAAACTATACCATGGATAAGTCAAAATCCTAGACCAAAAATAAGAACATCGTCAATGATGGAGTGGTTGATGCTAAAGTAGTGACTCCTAAGCAACCAATCTTAAGTCTCAAAGGAGCATCAAACAATGCAACACTGATCAAACCTTTATCAAATGAACTGAGACAACCATACTATTGGCAAGAGACTGTGTGGCTTCATGAGTGTTGTCATTGATGGCAACAAAGTTCATCCCACACATCCGTAGGACATGGTGTCTCTATACTGGAAGTTAGATTGAAGAGTATTTTGGTCCGATGACCAAGAATAGAGAATGCAGCAAGGTCTGACAATCAGGTTCGGATCTCTCAGAGGAAGTATCTTAGTAAAGTACGGACTTAGGGAAGTCAAGAGGAGTACATTGACTGATAGATTCCAAGGATTGAGCCTTTGGTGATGAAAGAGTGAAGAGATATGAGCACCTAAGTATTGGGTTCCTGTTTGGCAGAGTAGACTAAGGAAGAACTGACTGGCAGAGCATCAGACCTTAATCTGGATGAGATATTGAAGGTAATAAAGTCTCTTAAGAGATCATTTATGATTGGCTGACATGATTGATGACTTCTATAAGCATCTCCTTGATACGCATCACTTGGTAAGCAAGGATTCAGCTGATAGACCAGAGTTTGGGAAAATATTGACTATTCTGGGTGCTGACTAGAAAGTTGTTGAAATCCCTTGTGTGGATATATATATATCAAATGGATTTTGATGAGAAGGTGTGTGTGGTGTGTTGTGAAGTGTGAAGAAAAGAAGAAAGCAGTGTGGAAGCAGTATTACAGGTCCGGTATGTGACAGGACAACAACACCAAAGAAGAGGAAGAATGAAGTGTAGTAGATTAGTGTACTGAGCCTAATCAGAATTAAACTTCAGCATATGTGGATGCTTCTCATCAGTTCAAGTATCTTGTTACTCTCTTTATAACTTGTAGACAGTGAGTCTCTTGTACGCAATGAGCCTCTTGTGAGCAGTGTGCTCAGGCAGTGAGCCCTAATTGGCAAGTGTCATTTTGTACTATCTTATTCTTTTAACAAAGAATACAATCTTGGGTTAGTCACCCCATGGTTTTTCCCTTAACAGGGTTTTCCACGTTAAAATCATTGTGTTATGTGTATTGATGTTATTTCTACTTTCATGGTTATGTTCACTTATATGATTTAATGTTGCACTAATTGTTAAAGAAGGACAGAAAGTAGAAGTAATTAAGATAATTGATTCACCCCCCCTCTCAGTTATCAACAATTGGTATCAGAGCTAAGTTCCTCCAAATAGAGCCTAACAACTTGAGGAAGATCTAGGAATCTCAATGGATATGTATGGTATGAGGGAACAACTTCAGTCTGCCTTAGATGATCTTGAGTAGTCTCACTCTGAAGTCCATGACTTAAAATAAAGACTCAAACAAGCTGATGATTTCATAAATGAACTAAAAGAGAAACTGAGTATCTCTATGAAAAAGAGAAAGGAACTACTTCAATAATTAGCAAGTCAAAGTGAAACCAATAATACTAATGAAGATCTGAATGAGAAAAACAAGTTATGTGAGAAGTTATCAAAAGAGGTCATTATGGTAAGACATGAAATGGAATCAGGGGTTATGAAATTCACCCAAGAAATTGAAGAGAAAAGGAAAATTGAAGATAATCTAAGACAATCTCTGAAGGAGAAGTCAGAAGACTGCCACAATATGGACAGAATAATCAGGCATCTAGAATCTGATCTTGAAGAAGCTAGAGATAATGAAGAATAACTTGAGAAATAGATTGACACTCTTAAAAGAGACCTCCAAACAGCAAATGAATACAAAGAGAAATTCAAGATAAGCTCTACTCAACTTGAAGTTCTTCTTGAAAGCCAAAAGAGGGTAGATGACAAGAAAGGCTTGGGGTATGAGAAAGGTGAAAGCTCCACATCCGGTCAGAAGAACTCTGGATCAGGAAATTCTAGGAATAGACCTAGAAGACCTCCGGTAAGGCAACCAAATGCTCAAAGATATCCATCCTTCAATGGATACTGCTTCAATTGCAATAACTTTGGTCATAAAGCAAATCAGTGTAGAAGAAGAATGAATCAGACTAATTCATCCTTCTCTGGACAATGCTTCAACTGCAAAAGGTATGGTCACAAATCTCATGAATGTAGAAATTTGCAAACAAACAATTCATTCAATGGTAGATGCTTTGCATGCAATAGAATGGGACATATGGCTAATCAATGTAGATCAAGAGGATATCAGTCAAATATGCAAAGAAATGTTGTTTTCTACAATTGCAATAGATCTGGACATATTATCAAATTTTGCAGAAGTAAGAATCAGAACAAAAAGGGTTCGGTGCATCACAATCAAAACCAAGACAAAGGAAAAAGAAAAGTGAGTGCGAATGAAATTCAAAGGGAGATGAACAAGATTTGGGTAAAGAGAAGTACAGAAAATGTTAGGGATGGATCTGTACCAGAATCTGGTGCTAATATTCCTTCCAGAAATTGAATAGATGAGCTCTGGCTCAGAGGAGTCACAAAAGAAAACAATTTCCCCCAGCCAGTCAATTAGTGCCTGAAACTGGCACATAGAAAGTTGTGGATTGAAAAGACTCTTAGAGAAATATCTAAATAACCCTTGGTAAAGATATGAGAGATCCGTAAGAAGTTTTAAAAATGTTAAGCATCCAAGATTAATCCGGTTTGACAATCATTCGACAAAACAAGACTTTCACAGTTAGATCCAGTGCAATTCAAGGTTGAAATATTTGGATTTGCGGCTAGATGGAATGGTTGGAGAAAGGAAGATAGATTATCATGTACCACCAAGAACCACTCTAAATACATCCCAGTGATCTAGAAAGATCTCTCTCTCTCAAAACAAGGAAAAACAAAGCAATCGGAATGACTTAAGCTGTGCATTTATTGCAACAAGGAATTAAAGTTTGTACAGAAATAAAAGGGTTCTTTTGTTCATCACTTGTACATTTGCATTCGAAAAGAAGAGAAAAGGAGCTCTACAACAAATTGTCTCAAACTTCTCAAAGATCAACCGCTGAAGTCGATTCATCCAGCAATTCGATCTGGCTTACTTCGTGAACCCTAAAAGCATAAAAGGTATTTTCTGTTCTTGAATATCTCTCTATAAATCTCTTGAAGATGGCTACTCTGAATGTTGTGAAGATCATTGATAGGCCGCGCCCTAAATTCAACAAACACCCCTATAAATCTTTAGAAGTAGATCCTTTAGGCGCATTCTCTAGCATTTTGCATGGGGTTTTGCATGTTGAAGACGTTAGGGCATACATTCATGTGAATATTGAGGAATTTAAGGAATCCAAGCTGATGGATATATATCATAAGCAACTAATAGATGAATCATTTGAACTCAAACCTCAGTACAAAGCCATCTAGGACAAGAATTTTGGACAGTGCATTCATTTCCCCTATTTTGCAGAAGATGAATGGGTCTGGTATGTTTTAAGCAGAGTGCATGACAACTTCATATGGTTAAATAGACCATTCAAGATCACAAAGGATTCCATTAGGGCGGTGACTGGATTGCACTCATCCGGTGGATTACCTACTCTCAAATAAGTCAAAAACCAAACTGTGAGTGAGCCTACCGAATCCAAATTTGATAAAAGAGCAATGACAATTGAGGATATTACAGATCCGGATATCAAGATTGCCGCCATGATAATTGGCTACAAGATATATCACTTCAGTAGAGAGAATTCTATATCTGAAACAACAATTTACACCGCTTATGAAATGTTAAGAAAGAATGCTGACTATGATCTTTGTGAGCTCCTTCTGAACCAACTTTTGGAGAATCTGCAGAAGATAAAGAATGATAAGAAGAATTCCTTCAAATATGGTCGCTTGATACTTTGTCTATTTTTCTATTACATGAATGAGCTACCCGGATCTAGTGGCTAAGTATGGCAAAATGACAAACCTATTGCAATACAAATCAGAGATTATTTATATGGGCTTGGTGATGCCAAGGCACAACATACAGCACTATGGGGTTACTTCAAAAACTCCCAAAGCACAATGCAGGCCAGAGAGAGAATTCCCCAATCTCTAGTTGAAAAATACAAAGATACAGTGTGCTTGATGGTGGATACTGATCAATGCCTAATGGAGGTAGTGGAACCAAGAATAGTGTGGATCATGTGAATGGGGTATGAGGCTAATGAGAAAATCCTAGAGTTGCACATTCAACACCTTTTGAGTCAGCCCAAGGACCCTGAGGCAGAAAGGTTTGGAACCTTTGAAGAGTTGAGTGTAAAGATTCATGTGGAGCTTAGACAATCATAGATCAAAAGAAAAGTAAGAAGGGAAGTAGAAGAATTGGCCAAGAGGCATGGAATATCAAAGGAGACACTTGATGCCAATAGAGAGAAGATGGAAAGGGCAAAAAAAGAAAGGCAAGAGACAGAAAAAGAAAGTGCCCTGGTGCAAGCCCCCTCCTAGACCAGACCATCCAAAAGCTTTGCACCTGCCACTTCTAAGAAACAAAAAGCCTCAAAACTAGAAGGTCAAACATCTAGAAAGGGAGAGAAGAGAACCAAGAAAAAGGCAACAAGGTCTTATACAAGCCAGAAGGATGACGAAGAGACAGAATCAGATGAGGAAGTAAAGAAAATGAAGAAGAAGAAGAAAACATCTGGTGAACCCTCTACCAATTACAACAAGGAAGAAAAGATAGAAGAGTTTGTTGAAAAGCCTACTCTATCCATTGATGATGTAGTCAAAGCAGTTACTGTGGATGGGAATCTGGAACCAATAACATAATTCTATGATGAGTATAATGACGCAAATAAAAGGATCTTGGAGGAAGCCACATTCAAGTACTTGAACATATACAATAAAGCATTTATTGAAATCATCTCTCTAATCCCTAAAATTTTAGAGAAGGAACTTGAAATGAGAAAGGAGAATGCCAAGGCAAAGGACTTAGAGATTAGAGAACAGATTGCTATCCAACTTTATCCCTCTATTACTTCTCAACAAATGAACATGATCTTTAAGGACTACAAGGATGAGTTCCGGAGCAAAGCTAGAATGAACCAGCTTATGCTTGGAGAAACTGACAAAGTGGCTAAAGAAACAAAAGATATCCTCTGGAATGCTTTTAAAAGATTCAATCTTCTTGTGATAGAGGACTTAGGTGATGAACCCTCAACCACAGATGACAAAGGAGAATCTACTAAGAAAGTTGTAGAAGAGACAAAGGAGACAAGTAAAGAGAAAACTAAGGACTTAGATTCCTTTTTTCTAGAAGAGGAAGCTCATGGAGAAGTAGACACCTCTCTTCAAGATTCCCCTGTAGACTCCGGATCAAAAGGAGAAGAAAGAATAGAGGAGAAAATTAGTCAAGAAGAAGAAGTAAAGGGAAGAGAAGAAGATCAATCAAAGAAGACCCCTGGTGATAGTTCTAAAGCTACAGAAGGAAAGAAGACTCTATCTCCGGCAAGAAACACTGTAGAAATAGTTAAAGATTTCCTGACCAAAGAAATGATGGAGAATGATGAACCAGAACTGTTGCAAGGACCATTCAATTTTGATTCTCTCTCCCTGGTTCAAACAATGAAGATATCATCATTTGCCAAAGCAAAGACAAAAGAAAAACTTTTGAAGTCTCACATGGAAGACTGTAAGCTGATAGAGATTGCATTTGATGTATTGGAGAAAATCATGCCATCCTTTCAGAAGGATCCTTCAGCCTCTTCATTCGGTAATCTCAAATCTCTTGTTAATTATATTGATACACATTTTGACTCTTTAGAGATAGTAGCAGAAGAGAAAGTCAGGAAAGAATTTTTGAGCAAATGATTCTCTGAAGTACAAGGGCTAATAACAAATGATAGGAGAAATATGGATATTGGGATAAAGAGCTTAGAAAATACTCTTAAAGATGGTGGAGAGATATATAAATTTTGCTTATCCTGGTCTAAAGTGACAAAGGATATTGAGAAGAAAGTGAAAGCGCAAGAGGATAAACTATTAAGTTTATCTTAGAATTTTGATCCTCTCACCACTTCCATAATAAATCAAGAGTGTCAGACCATTGCAGTCATAAATGAAATAAACAAGCTTGAGAAGGAGAAGAAAAATAGAGTAAGCAGGTTAAGTGAACTTAGAGGGATAATTATCCCTAAGTTAGAGGCCATGCATGAGGCCCTAACTGATGCTCAGACCATAGCCCGGACCAGTGATCTGATAGATCTGAAGAGGGCAGAAGCTTTTGCATTCCTATTGAGTGGTCACATCTCAATTTTGGACAAGATAAAGCTAAGTTGGGCAATAGAAGTTGTACAATTGAAAAATACTTTTGCAGATATACTTAAGTATATGTAAGTATGTCATGTTTATATACTTATGCGGCTAAGTATAGATTGAATTTTACAAATTTTGGTGTGCGGACCCCACCCTTTGCCATTGATGTCAAAGGGGAAGTGAGGAGCAGTGAAAAATGTGGAATCTAGCTAAGGGGGAGCTCTGGTAAAATGTACATTAGAATAGAGCATCAGCCAAGGGGGAGTGTAGTATGACACTTAGTCATTTTTCACTAAGTGTTGCCATCAATGCCAAAGGGGGAGATTGTTGGCAAGAGACACTGTGTGGCTTTATGAGTGTTGTCATTGATGGCAACAAAGTTCATCCCACACATCCGCAGGACATGGTGTGTCTATACCGGAAGTCAAATTGAAGAGTATTTTGGTTCAGTGACCAAGAATAGAGCATGTAGCAAGGTCCAACAATCAGGTCTAGGTCTCTCAGAGGAAGTATCTTAGTAAAGTGCGAACTTTGGGAAGTCAAGAGGAGTACCTTGACTAATAGATTCCTGGGATTGAGCCTCCAGTGATGAAAGAGTGAAGCGATATGAGCACCTAAGTATTGGGTTCCTATTTGGCAGAGTGTCATTTTGTACTATCTTATTCTTTTAATAGAGAATACAATCTTGGGTTAGTCACCCCGTGGTTTTTCCCTTAACAGGGTTTTCCACATTAAAATCATTGTGTTATGTGTATTGATGTTATTTCTGCTTTCATGGTTATGTTAGCTTATATGATTTAATACTGCACTAATTGTTAAAGAAGGACAAAAAGTAGAAGTAATTAAGATAACTGATTCACCCCCCCTCTTATTTATCAACACATACAACTTTCCTCCTAGATGAAAATTTACACCACTGGGGGAGTCATATGAGTCTGCTTTAAGAAAGTTAGTGGCAAACAATGAGTTCACGCTTCCCACCGCAAAAGACTACGAACCTCAATTCAAACCTTCTTGGTGGAAGGATACCAATTTCTGTGAGTACCATAGAGGTAAAGACCATAAAACTGGTGACTGTATCTGATTGAAAAACATCATACAAGACTTACTAGATCAAAATCAGATGGGCAAAAAAGATCATCCCTCTAACGAATCACATGTGGCATTTAAGGATCCACTCCTTAACCATGACAGGAAGAACACTCATAACAACAATAACAACTGGCCAAATCACAATAATGGGAACAATGATGCTAACTACACAAACGTGTTGTTCAAGTACACTGTTAATTCCATATCAGAGCATATCCCACAAATCAATGTGCTCACGTTTAACAAACAATCAAATTCCAACACCAAATCTAATTGCAATATCACCACCCGTAGTGGGAAAGTCACCTTGCACACACTCCCTCCAAGGTCACCATCCTCACCATCTACCCACCACAAGTATAATGTTATTGACCAATTACAAAAGACTCTGGTCCATATATCCATATTAGAGTTGTTACATCTATCGCCATCCCACAAAGATATTCTTGATAAAGCCCTAGTGCAAACCACTATGCTCACCAACTTGGCCTAAGAGAAATTTCAAGCCATGGTAGGTCATCTTACCTCACCTAACATCCTATCATTCATTGAATAGGATGATCTATCCGTATCTCAACCCCATAATGTATCATTACATATTGAGGCCTTCATTAATAAACATCGCATCAAAAGGGTTCTCATTGATGGAGGAACAGGTTTGAACATTTGTACGCTAAAATTAATCCCTACATTAGGGTTATCAAAAACTGCAGTAGATCTAAGAAAGAAGATCACAATAAAAGCCTATGATGAAGAGGAAAGAACTTCAAATGGAACTATTGTTTTACCTATCTGAGTTGGACCTGTAGTAAAGGATGTAGTGTGCCAAGTGCTTGACATGGAGCTTGCATATAATATTCTCCTTGGAAGACCTTGGATACATGCAATGAAGACAGTGTCATCAACCTATCACCAGTGTATCAAGTTCCCCCATGACGGCCAAGAAATCACCATCCAAGGTGATCCAAATCCATTTTAATATTGCAATTCCATATAGTCCAAGCTCGAAGTTTTAATTCCCTCCAACCGTGTAGCTTCACCCTCTACATCCAATGTTGACTCAAGCTCATTACCTTCTACTTCAAAATCTGAGGAAAAAAAATTCAAGATCAAGGATAAAGGTGTAGGAGAGTATTCCATTGAGCAAACCTTTTGTCTCACATCATTACCTATTTCACCCAAGTCCACCCATCCATTACCTCATCCATTTGCCCATGCACCTATAAAGGATGTGATCCAAAGGCTACTAGCAAGGAGTCAACCATGTTACCAAATTTCTATCCTTGAACCTACAAAAAATTCTTCCAACGCCATGTCCAATCCTACAATCCCATCATTTAGTCCACAACCCTTTGAGCCTGTTGAAGCATCTCCACCAATAAATCCAAGTCAAGATCCTTCATCCCTTCAAGTTGATAACCCTCAAGAGCATATCACACCTATCCAAGATCCTATCACTTCTATTCAAGTAACCCAAGAGGTATGTCAAGAACCTAATCCCAAGCATGTGAAAACATCAAGTCCTAGTCCTAATCAAGATCAAATCACTTTTACTCCACCCAACCATAACATTTATCTTTTCCATGATCAAGATATCACCTATGAAGAAGATAACCATGAGCAACTTGATCCTATATGTATACATGAGAAGGAAATCCAAATCCAACCCATCCATAACCTATATCTTTTCTATGATCAAGATATTATCGTTGATGAAGAACCTATACATGAGAAAATTGATCCCATCCATATCACACTTAATCCTATCTATGATCAAGATCCTATCTATGATCAAGTTCCTGTCTATGATCAAGGTCCTATCTATGATCATAGTCCTATCCATTACTCCTATCCATACTCCACATAGTCCTATCCATGATCCAACAACACATACTTTCCTTGATGAGACACTTACCTCCCAAGTGCACATAGATGATCAAACCAATAACTTGGATCTTAGTGAGCATAACTATAATCAAGATCCTAATGATTCTCCACCATCCATTATCAACCATGTTGAAAATCCATTATCCTATCCCCTTGGTCTCACTACCTTCATCCATGAATGTTCTTCCTTAGGAGAGAAGCAACCGTTATCTACAACTTCACTTCCCTGTCAAATAATGAGCTCGCATCTAGTGTCCAAATCACCCATAATCCCATTGTTCACCGCATACTCCAAAATATGAACTATCAAGGTAAAGGCTTAGGCCTTCATGAACAAGGTATTTTGGAGCCTATCCATGTCGAAGTCCCTCCACCCTCTTATGGCCTTGGTTATATTTCCCAAGAAAAGTAATCTCATGATGTTGGTACTTCCTCCATGCCTTCTAAATCCACCACTTCCCATCACAAACCCTATCATATTCCCAAAACATATATCACCATTCTACCTCCATCTGTTGGGAATTAAGGTGTCTCAACCTTTACAAATTCCTAATCTTCTATTTATTTATCCCATGTTGAGTCGGCATAGTCGGCACCTTATGTACATGCAGCAGGATACATTTTGGTGACTTTGGCAGCCATGGTTTCCCCCTTGAATAATTAATGAGGGTTTGGGGGTAGTGCCCCCAAGACGGGGTCAAGGGGTGGAGCCCCTTGCGGGGTCCAAGGGCAGCACCCCTGGGTGCTCCCTGTCATGGTACAGGGCAGGGTCAAGGGGCAGCACCCCTGGGTGCTCCCTGTCATGGTACAGGGTAGGGTCGAGGGGCAGCACCCCCGTGGGGGCTCAAGGGCAATGCCCCCGAAACCTCAAACGACTTTTATTTAATGACAAGTGTTGGTGAGTATCTTTGCATGAGAGAAAGGCATCTTTGGGTAGTCAAGGGAGGTTATGACATGTTGTAAGAGGAATGAGATATTTTTAGTCAGTGTATGACATATTCTCTTATAGCTGTAAGTGTTGTCAGTTATGACGGATTCTATGACAGTTGTAAGGTGTGTAAGAGCATCTGTCATAGCCTACCTTGGGACGAGGTGCCCACATTGGGATGGGATGTTGGACAAGTTTCCTTAGGCATGGGTTTTGGGGCATGAGTCCAAGATGGATGCCCATCTCTAGAAGATTCCATATTTGCCTTGTAAACTCTATAAAAATAGGTGCTTGGATGGGAGATATGTAGTGTTTGGTACAGGTACTGTTATGCTGCTAGAATATCTCCAGATTCAACATTCGAAGACTCCTAAAAGAGCATTGGCTCTAAAAATGTATTGTAATCTGTTATTATTTACTATAATACATTTGAGCTGTGTTTTGGAGTGTGGGGTTTTTCACCCATAAGGGTTTTCCCCACGTATATCTTGTCTCTCTCTCTCTTCTGTCTACTTTCTGTGTGTATGTGTATTGCTGCAATATCTTTGTTATTGTGTTAATAATGCTACAACTAGAAAGGTTATTTTGAATTTGCATACATCTCTCCTCATTAGATTAGTGTAGGAAGTGATTTCCGCACACTTAGCTTCCTTTCACCATCATCCTACAAATGTCAAAAGCATGGGGCCATACACCTTCCACCATCCACTTTACCTCCACTCCTTCCAACTCTTAACATCCCTCCATCCACTTTACTTCCACTTCTCCCAACGCCAAATTCATCCATCTACACATTCCCTCACATTTTGAATCATGACTGAAAAATGCACATATTGTCTAAACATGAAGCTTCCATGCGATCCACCAAACCTATGGGATTCAAAAATAAACATTGGGATGCCTCCTTTCATAAAGTCAAAAATCCTAAGGGTCCTAATACCTTAGGAAAACAATCTAAAGAATCAAAGAAAAACCCATATCAAAAGCTGCATACACCCACATACCTCAAAGTAAAAATGAAAAAGGTGTGGGTCCTCAAGAAACAAGTAATTACCTCAGAAGCTGAACAAAAGCTGCATATACCCAAGCCCATAGCTTCACAAGTAAAGTCTAAAAACAAAATGGTTTGGGTACCTAAGCAAAAAGCCATCAAGTTAAATGAAGCATCCACCTCTCAAGAATCCCAACCATCCACTTTCTCCTCTTCCATCCAAAAATTCCATTCCATCCAAAAGTCTTAAATCCTTCCATCCCACATGACAAGCAAAATTTAGAAAAATACTCAGTCTATGTGGGTCCCTAAATGTCTAAATCACCCATCTACTAAGCAAAAATCTCCATTGCTTCCTCCACCACCTTCTCATCATAAGCTTCAATGTTTATCACGGTATGTGCAACCATTGGTCATGGTTCCCTTCCATACTGCGACACTTCCACATACCTCTATCTCCCCTTCCTTCCATTGTTATCCTACATATCTTCCCCATCCTATTCCTATGGTCCATGCTTTTGCATAAGCCTTCCCTCCATCCTTACATAAGTCTTACATAATCCACTATCACACCTTCCATAATCTTCTATCTACCTTCTCCATCTCACTTTCATACAATCCCCTACCAACATCTATGAGAACACTTGACATAGTCCATGCGATGACATCCATCTAGCGGGACTATCACCTTTCATGGAACTAGACACTTGAGTCTCTCGCATCTGTATCCACCTTCTCCCATCCAAATGTTTCAAAAAAAATAAAAAGAAAAAGAAAAATAAAAAAAGTAAAGAAAAATCCCTTCATCCAATGGTGAAAACTGCCCTTGGTGGCACCTTGGATAAGTACCATGATGAAAACCTGGAAAATAGGCATCATGTGTAGGTTGATCTTCCATGTCATTTACCCTTGGGAGTGCATTGTCTCATTGACCCTATCATTTACCATCCTATCATCCTTATCCTACATATACCTATCATATTGAGTCCATTCATCCTCCGTTCCTCTTTTGATCTTTATAAATATGTGGGGGCAAAATGTTGAAACATGCTTTGGAAAAACTCTTGATATACCTTGTCTTTTTCAAAATAATCCAATCCTCTCATCCTCCTTCGTCGTAAGCTTTGTCATGTCAAATCCTGAGTTATTCTTATGTGAATCATCCTTGGAGATCACATCCTTGTTTGCTTCTACCTACCCATCCATTATCCATTATCACCCATCCATTTACCTATCCATGGTGTTCCCCTGTCATCAGTATCCAGCATTTAGTCTATCCAAATTGTCATCCAAAAATCCCACAAACATCAAAACATTAGCAAAATCTAGAAAATCCCAAAAACATCAAATTGTCTGCAACCCCATCATTAGTCCACACCCCGAACTACGTTGCCTTTGTGTCATCATGTAGGCAAGGCCATTTATCAGTGAGCCCCCGAGACACTAGGTCAGTCCCTTAGAGCTCATTTCTTCATGTCTATTGTCCATTCTTCTATAATAAATCGATCCTTTACCTAACTGGGGGCAAGTCCTCGACCTAGTTACAGAGTTGGATTCTACAATGCCACATGTTTTAAGATGGCACCAATAAGGATTGTGATACCTTTCACTAGACACACATGCACAACAAAGCCCACTTCCAAACATAAATTTTGACGCAAGACATCAACCTATCCAAAGAAAAACAAACAAGTGCCTAAACACTCAAAATGATTTTATCTAAATTATGGCAAGAAGAGACATCTAATGCAAGAAAGTTTTGTTTTGATTGGTTGTGCCTTAAAATTTTAACTTTTTGTTATCATGTCTCCTACACCACTCAAGGATGCCTAAAAACTAGAGCAGCCATCATGGGGCCATGATTAATTTATTTCTTTGATTATTTGATGGGGAGCACACAATGGGAAACATAGAACGAACCCTGAATTGCTCACAGTCGGCAAAACCTAAGAAGTGAGCCACTGATACATCTCCTCAGCCAGAGAACCGTCATTGGACCAACTTCTTTGTTTCTCAAACTCTCATCGATGACTCTTAGCTTCGGTGTAACCTGTTCTATCAGCAAACACTTACAATACTTGGTCAATGTGCCAATGAACCAACACTGCAATACACCATTAGGGTTTCAACTCGCACACAGTCTGATCTACACTCTACGCCTAACACATAGAGATGCTAGGGCATGCTACTATGTACACTTCGTAGTCTGGAATGCCTGCACCGTCAACACAAAACAAAACAAAAATGAATACTGATACATCAAAGCCATTCTGCTAATTTTGACAGAAATCGTACCAGTGGAATGCTTCACGAAGACATACGGCAACAATGAAAAACACAGAAAGAATGGAAATCTCCAGCTAACAAGTTTGCAATTACAGGGTATAGGAATCAAAATGACGGAACAAAATATCTTTATTTCTCTTTGAAACAATGTTCAATCACACTCAACCTCCTCTCTGTGATCTGATTACATTTGATGCTCATTTGGTTCATTCCTCTAGGCATTTAACAACTCGCCCTGAGTAGTACCACACTGACTCCAAGCGGCTGGGAGACTAATCCAAGCAGCTGGGAAACACTACTACCTATTTTTGGCATTATTGCTATTTTTAGCATTATGCAATTACAATTTGACAAATGTACCCCTAAGTCACTTGGGACTTACAAAATGAACCTAGATACAAACAGTAAAGACATGCATTGGTCAAATAGACCTTATTACAATGCAAACATAATTTCCTAAACAAAACATGATTCAAATGCCTCATGGAGGCCACCTTGTGTTAGGTGCTCCTGCACCATGCTTGTAGTTTTATCGTTAGTAATGTGAAGCCTTGTCTAAAGACATGATCAACATAATGATCATCAAGGACATCAGAGGTCTAAACATGAAACAGGTGTAATCCTTGTCTGTTGATACATAAGAAATATTCAGGTCATCTTGCTTCAATTATACTTAGATGCTTGTATTAACTTGCTAAATCAAAATCTATGTAAGAAATACTCAAGTCATCTTGGTTTAATTATAGCTAGATGCTTGTATTTTCTTACAACATAATAAAAGCTCAATGATGAAACAAAGTACTTCAATTACTTGCATATATGAAGATGACAATCCACACATCCATACATATTAAATTACATTTCATTCCATAATAAAACCTTTTCCAAGTGTCTTAAGATCCAAGTCCTTTCTGACAGTTTATCCAATTGTATCTTCTTGTTATCCATGTGATCCATTCATCCTTGTCCAATCAATCCAAGCAATGATCCAAATGCAAGTTATCCTTAATCCATACCAATTGAGTAAAGTCAATCTTGTCAAATTATCCAATCGCAATCAGTGGTCTTGATCCTAATCTTGTCGTAAACCAACTCAATCAATCATAATTATCAGTGGGATATATCTTTCCAGTGTCTTCATTTTGATCTAGGTATATATCGTTCCCCACAATGAAAAACACTATCGTCAATCATTATCGATTAATCATCAGTTTACAGTTGGACAGGGGCAATACCTTGTTTGTTCTTGTATCATTTGTGCATACTTACTTTCTTGCTTGTGTGTGTTGTCATTCTACCTTGCATCATGTGTCATTCAGCTCTTTCATTCTATCTCTTTTCTTACGTTAGCCAATTTCTTCACTTGTCTATCCAGTCAACCCATCGCTCACCCTATCTCATTGTGAGATTGTCTAGACCATCCTATCACATTCTTCCTGCCCAATCTCATGAGGGGGCATCCTAATGTCATAACCTATACTAGGGGCAAACTGGGGCATGTATCATTATCAGAAATTGTTTTTAATTCTTTGAAACAATGTGATAAAACACATTGCATCAAAGAGGGGCAAAATGTATACACCTAAAAATGACATGACTCTAACTAAATAAATAATTTAAATATTTATTTCATTTTAAATTCCTCTATCAATAAATAAATAAATTTATTTATTTATTTGATTCATATTTCTCCAAAAAATAAAATAAAATCATTTATTTAAATAAATCATCCAAATTCTTCTAAAATCATTCTAAATTAAATAATACCAAATTATTTAATTAATTCTTCTAAATTCCAAAGTCTTCAAATCCATAAATGTCAAATCATTCTCTGTATTTAAATAAATCCAAATATTTGTTTAAATGATCTATTTTCATCCAAAATTGAATTAATACCAAAAATAATTCAATTCGTCCATGTGCACATGTAATTAAATATTTTAATATTTAATTAGTTAATGTTCCCTCACCCACATGTCCTATTTATCCTCCAATCAAATTAGTTAACTCATCAATCAAAACAGTTAACTAATTAGCTAATTGAGTTCACTGGTCAATCTATTATGTTGACTCCCCAATCAACCCAGTTAACTAGCCAATCATCTTAGTTAACATCTCAATCTATTATGTTAACTCCCATATCTCAAAATAGAGTAGGACACTTGTTCTCTCCCTATTTGTGCACATCCTCTCAAATTTCCTCAACCGTTGATCTTCTTATTCATTCTACACCATTGATCGTCTTTCTCACAAATCTATAAATACAACTCTTATTCCCCCATTTGAAGAATCCAAGCTTTTTATAAACTTACTCTGTAGGAATCACAGCGTGCCTTTGGCACAAATCACTCCATAGATTGAGATCAACTGTCACACCATTATCACCATTATCATTGTATTGTGAAGATCCTCTTCATTGCAAAACCTATCAACAACCATTTTCCATTGTCATCTTGGAAAAAAGCAAGGAAGTGCACCTTTTGAGGACTCTATTCATACATGAGATCAATTCAAGATAGGCGACCAATGGAAGTCATGGAATAGAAAGGTTTGCAAGGTATTGTGTTCTTTGTGTTTGATCCTATTTGTTTCAATTTCATTGGGTTATTGGATAGTTAGTTGATTATGCTATTGTTCCCATTTTTCTGATAACAATATTTAGATAAAATTTTCTAATGGTAGAGTTAGAATATTTGATGGTATCTTACATATCCCAAAATTAGCATGTAATTTGTTATCTCTAGGAAAACTAATAGATGTGGGTGTGCATGTTGAGTTTTCTAAAGTAGGTGTTAAAATGATGAGAGGTTCTATGGTGATTGCTAGAGGTAGTAGAACTTAAACTTTATTTCATCTTGACGCATGCACTATTGAGTGTAATAGTACTTCTATGAAAAACAAGTCTATGGATACTTCATTGGAAAAAGAATTGGTTTCCTCTTCAGTGGATGGTCATGGATTTTAGCTACCTAAGGGTGCTTTTTCTACCAAATCTAAACTACCTCTAGAGAAGATTATATTATAGCACCAAAGATTAGGCCACATAGGAGAGAAGGGTCTAAGGACCTTAAAAAATAAGAATCTTTTTGAAGGTCTTTCAAATTGTAATCTTGGGTCTGATTTATGTGAGAATTGCATTAATAGAAAACAAAACTACATTTAGCTTTAGTCGAGTTCTCATAAATCTTGTGGTATTTTAGATCTTATTCATTTTAATTTGTTTGGTTCTATTGATGTTCCTTCCATTTAAAAGTCAATTTATTATGTTTCATTTATTGATGATTATAGAAGAAGGATATGGGTTTATTTAGTAGGCATGATATTTCCACAATCCATAGAATTAAAAAACAAGTGCACTTGGGTTTAACTGTGTGTATTTATTTGCTTCAACATTTTGGATCATACTTGATAATTCATCATCAAGAAGAGGATGCTTGTGATTTGGACTGCAGACTTATCCTTTAAAAAGAGATGAAGGGGAGGGGTATTAGGGTTGAGGGTGGTGGTAGAAATATTAAAGTATATTAAGTAACTGTCAAATTGAAAGCATGTGAATATAAAAGTAATAAGGAAACTAAAAAGAAAACAAATGCACGGCATATGCTATAATACCCTAAAAACAATGTATGCTAAGAAAAGAAGTAAAATCACTTTATTAATTTATAAATCGATAAATGAGTAAAAGATGTGTGTGTGTGTGTGTACAAGCATATACTACCATATTCTATAGACTAATATACAATATCATGTATGTTAGTCTATAAAATATGGTAGTATATGGTTGTACACACACACACATCTCCTTTTACATGTTATTGATTTATAAATTAATAAAGTGATTTTGTTTCTTCCCTTATTGTACATTGGTTTTTAGGCTATTTATAGCATATGACTTGCATTTTTTTTCTTTTTAATTTCCTTATTATATTTATATTCACACGCTTTTAATTCTATTACCCAATATTGTTTAACTTTTCTACCACCTTTCCCAACCCTAATCCCCCTCCTCATCATCTCTTTTAAAGGATAAGTCTGCAATCCAAATCACAAGTATCCTCTTCCTAATGATGGATCACTGAGTGTGATCCAAAATGTTGAAGCAAAGAAATACATACGGTTAAATCCAAAAGCACTTCTTTTTGAATGGGTTTATTTTCTAAAGAGTAAATCTAAAGTTTTTAGTCAATTTAAAGAATTTATAGCAATCGTTGAGTTGCAAACTAGAAAGAAAATAAAATATTTAAGAATTGAAAATGGCAGTGAATATTTCTCTAATGATTTTGACAAATTCTATAAATATTGTGGCATACAGAGATAGAAGCTAACTCCATATTCTCCTCAAAAGAATGGAGTTATAGAAATATTGAATAGAACACTAATGGAGAAGGATAGGAGTATGCTCAATGGTGTTGGTCTAGAACAAAATTTTTGGGTTGAAGTTGTAGCCATTGCTTTCTACTTGTTAAAAAAGTCTCCTACATCAACTCTTTTGGTTAAAACCCTATGGATTCTTGGTCAAGTCACAAGACTTCATTAATACATCCTAATTTTTTTGGTTGTGAGGCATATACACATGTGCCAAGGGAGAAGTGAGTAAAGTTAGAGAATAGGGCTATAAAGTGTATCTTCATTGGTTACAGTTATGGTGCAAATGGATACAAGATTAAGGATCAAGTTAAATAGAAGGTAATTTATAGTAGAAGTGTTGTTTTTAGAGAAACTAAGCCTTATTCCATTGCCTTCCATCTAGAACAAACTGAATAGAAGAAAGATGTGATTTCTTCCTTCTACATTTGAGAAAGTTGAATCAAGGCCACAAGATAGAAAAAGAAGTTGAGATCTTATCAATCTATAAATATTTAGAAGAGGTAGAACCTCCACCTCAACTTGTTCAAAGGTCTACAAGGCATAGACAAGCACTAGAAAGGTATAGTATTCTCTCGATCATTGTAAACATATATTTTCTTTGAGTACTAACATTGATGAACCAAAATCTATGTAACAGGCATTGGGTATGAATGATGCAAAGTCTTCGAGGATGAAGAGATGGTAGCTTTGAAAAATAATGATACATGGGACTTGGTACCATTGCTTGAAGGATGTAAACCTGTATCTTGCAAGTGAGTGTTCAAAAAGAAGATTAGTTTAGATATATTAGTATTGAGAAGTACAAAGCATGGTTGGTTGTGAAAGGTTACTCCCAGGTTGAGGGTGTTGATTATGATGAGTTGCTTACCAAGAATGCATCCCTAGAAAACTTGATCAAAAAATTCTATAGAAGGCAACCCTGAAACCATGTCCTGTTGACTGAGCTATTACAAGTAGCAGTAATTCAAGTGGCCAAACCGTTGATGCCATAAATGACTCACCTCATCTGAGTGAGTGAGTAACACTATCAAAGGAGAATCAAGAATAAAATGAGGAAACTAATATAGCCTAAACTAATGATCTACTTTTTCCACAACAACTGTAGACCCACTATGCAACTTGTTGATTACAACTTTATTTGGTGAAAACTCAACTCTCTTTCCAGAGCCTATGTGAACAAGCTGATAAATAGATAGGAGATTAGGTGATAAAGATTGAATAAAGAGAACATTATGAAATGTTCCCTTGCCCACATCAACAGACCCTCTTCCATGCACTTTAGGAGTGTCGTCACCCATTAGTATGACAGGCATAGAACATGGCTCTATGGAGGAAAAACCATCCTATGAGGATGCCATGTAGTGCAAAACACTTGAGTTAATGATTTGAGTACTAGTCTATGAGGCAATAGTAACTAGGGCCTTTCTCTTTCCTTTCCCCTTACTCTTTTTTTGTGGCATTTCAAGACCCTTCTGATGAACCCTATTTGAGAGAGTTAGGTACCTTAATATTGTTCTTTTCAAGAAGATGTGAAAGGTGATCAATTTACTTCTTTAGACACTTATGTTTATCATGACCAGTCCTTTTACAATAGGAACACTTGACCTTCTCCTTCTTAGGTTATTCACCTTTTGATGAAGAGGTCTCATTAGTTACATTTTAAGCAACAGGTTTATGATCATTCTTCTTCTCTCCTTGGTTCTTTTGTTTCTTATTCTATTTTCTAGACCCTTTATGTTCTTTTGTACCTTGATTTGTAGCTAAGACATGTGACTTAGAGGGTTTAATTATACCCATGTGAACCAATTTAGCTTTCTCCTTAGTGAGTTATACAACAAACTCATATAGAGAAGGCATTTTATAGTTTGAACCTAGAGCATATTTTGTGGCATGAAAAGTAGAAACAAATATAGAATATTTCAAACCAAGGTTAGAAATAATACCTAAGATCAGTTGTGTGTCTTTGTTTTCTATTCCAAACTATTTTAACAGTAATCCAATGGTTTTCAACTTTGTGAATAAGTCTTGTATTGTGTCAAAATTGCTAGGACTCAACCCTATGAGTTCGTTCTCCAATTGATGATCCCTTATTTCAACTTACTTACGAAAGAGGTTTTCAAAAGTGGTCCACACATTGTTTGGTGTAGTGGCAGATTCGATGTGAAAAAGTAAGTTAGGAGACACTAACATACATAGAGTACCAAATACTTCATCACATTTATTAAACCATTTAGGCTTTTGTGCATCTTGTGTGGGTTTTGTTTCAAGTCCCATTGTAACCCTACGCAATCCTTACCTTTTGAGATTGATTTTTATTTTAGATTTCCATTCAAAATAGTTATATGGTGTTAGAACAAGAACCATTAATTGATCTGTTAGTGTAGAAAAGAAAATTGATATGCAGAAAGATAAGTGTGAAAAAGAGACACACAAGACACCCCCTTTTCACTATCTTATGAAATGACCCCCATAAATAACGATGTTGGCACTTTATTATTAATGTGTTTTACAATGCAAATATCAGATATTCAAACTCTTACATGGCCCAAAATGTCTTAAACACTAAAACTATAGTCCAAGTACAATATAAGATCAATTTGAGAGATCCAATATAGAGTACATAAAAAAATATAAAATTTGAAAAAAATGAGACCCAAACAGGAGTTCATTTGCACAAGTTATGGCTCTCGAAACATCTCAAAACAAGAATTGTGTAACAAATTCTGAGAGAATCTTCTATTTCTGAAATACTAGAGAAACAAATCAAAAAACTAATTTCACCATAGTGTAGAGTGTGAAATTATTCCCAAAATTAAAAAAAAAATATGTGCCAAAAATGGCCTCCGTACGACCGAGAATAGGCTTTCCAAAATTGCCCTACAAATTTGAAAATTGCAATGGTAAGGGGTCAAACTTGGAGGGTGAGGATGTATGACATCATCTTGATGTCAGCAAGGAATATTCTAATATTCTCCCAAAACATTCTATATCACTGGAATATTCTAAAACTACCCTTAAAATTTTTCAAAACAACTTTTTGAGGTCAAAACCACCGTTTCTAAAATCAAAACTGTTTGTTTTGGATGGAAACTAGTTTTGGGCAGCTAGTGATATTATGGTAGTTAGCTAACCACTAGAATTTTGTGTAATTGCTAGCACTTGGTGTAGCCACTTGCAATTAATGTTACTACTAGAGGTTAACCACTATTGGTTAACTAACACTATGAATTTTTTAATTAAAAAAATACCATACAGTACAACAATCCATATGGCCTAGGAGTGAAAAACAATTTGGCTCAAAATTTTTTGACTTTGCTTTTGATGATTTGATGGTCAATTTTTATGTAGAATGAGATCAATCTAACTACACCAATGAGAAGTACAAAAAAAATTATGCACCTTAAAAGATAATTGCACAAAAAAATGTTATCATATGAGCCCAACGGAGCCCTGGAAGTTACCAAAATTATAACTACTCAATAATAGTTGGAAAATCTACAATTTTGAGTAAAACTAGACACTAAAATCAAAATGTTGAGTAAACCACTATGGAGCATATTAAATTCTACCCCAAATAAATTAATTTCCTGAGCAAAAGGGAGCCCAAATGACTAAGAAATGGGCCTTCAAAGTCTACTTGCCAAAATCAAAATATAGATGGAGAGGGTACCTATGTCAAGGAAGGTGACTAATGATGTCATCTTGAGATCATGATAGTGTCAACAAAAATTTATGTAATATACTCCAAGAAGTTAGAATATTCTTATAGATCTGAAAACTATCATTTGATTTATTAAAAACCACCCAAAACACTCGAATGAGTCTCAAAACCACTATGTAGATCCATAAAACTGCTTATCAGTAGGTTGATGGTGGTTTAGGGTGTTACACATATGGTTCCTAAGGTTGTCATTTGAAGCCAACACTATCACAAGGTTGTCATTGTTGTCAACACTATCTTTGATTTGTTATGGTATTCATAGTTGGATGTCATGTCCTATCCAGCAGAGAAGAAATAGTTCATGGTTGGATGTCATGTTTGATCCTATAGAGAAGATATAGTTCATGGTTGGATGTCATGTTGAATATAATATGGTTACTGAAGTTCATGGTTGGATGTCATACCTTGATCAATGCAGAGTTGAGTATGAATTTATATTAAGATGGGAATTAGAAGCATCAACAAGACATATTAAGATGGGAATTAGAAGCATCAAGAAGATACATTAATATGTGAATTAGAAGCACAAAGATGATCAGATGAGTTGCTGATGTTGGGAAGATGTTAATGGTGGACTGAAGCATATTGTATGATCTCTCCTATTGTTCCTAAGAATGCATGTGTTGATACCAAGAAGGTTTTGCCTCTAGAAGTTGGTTAAAGTTTCTACTACAGGATGATTGCCATTGAAGACTGTCTGGGAGATTGCTTTGCATTTTCATTCTCTTGATGTTATGCCTCTATAGATTGGAAGATAGCTTCATATAGTGTCAAAGCATGTATGTTCCAAGTTTCATGATGTTTAGATTACCGAAAGAGTGTTTTGCAGTTGACAGTGTGAAGATAGTCTTGTTTCTATGAAGGTATTTTTAGAAGGGTAATGGAATGTTACTCATTCCTCCACATTTGTAGTTATGGCTGTGTGGTTTTGGAATGGTGCTTAGAATTCTATGAAGGTGATAATTCTAAAGTTTCAGATCATTTGTCCTTCCATTGTGAAAGTTATGCATGATAGAGTACCGACATATGGTTTGGCAAAGTAAAGTGGTGTTGAAGGCCTATTGGAATGCTCCACATTCCTTTGGATGTGAATGTTTGCCTTTGCAGTTTCTTGGACATGTAAATATGGATGTACATTACATGCTTTCTTGAAGTTTCAAGGTTCTTGGTGATCTGCAAGTTCAATTTTTCAATGATAGTATGTTGCAGTGTGTTCTAGATGACTTGTTGTTCTCAAAGTTCATGGTTGAAGATGTGTGGCACAAAATATTTGATGTGCAAAGGTAAAGGAGTGTTTGGATATGTTTTATGAGTCCTATAGACTCATCTGGAAGAGTTTCATGAAGATATTTCTTGTTTCCAGTACCACAGAAGGTTTTCAAATTGCTATGGTCATTATGCTTCAAGTTTCATATGTCTTTGGTTAAGGCTGTCCTATTTTTAAATGAGTGGAGTGTGTAAATGTAATTCCTTGATGTTTGATGTTGTGAAGGATTTTTTGGACCTGGTTAAGCAAGTGTTGATGTCTACAAGGCATGGGTCTTCTGCTGGTGTAGTGTGTGGTCTTGTTTAGGATTTGTCCTCTACACGTTTCATGTTGTGTGTTGTCTGACCAACTTGTAAATGTATTTTTCATGTTGTCTCTAATTGACAAGCAATATAATCAATGTAATATCATGTATAAATTGTAAATCAAATTAAGTTAGGTGAAGTTTGATTGCAATGTGATTGATAAGGTTCGCAAGCAAGAAAAGGAGCAGAATAAATGCATTATGATGTGCAACTAAAGGAGAAAGAGCAGAAGTTGTAGATGTTGTCTCGATTCATCTTGAAGACATTTGTGTGACAAGAAGGAAGTGAAGAGTGTTCCTAGTTGTTCCAATTATCAGAAGAAGTATAATTGCAATTATCAAAGGTGTGAACTTCAATGTTAGTTTTTAGGCAGTAGAAGGACTGTCATACTAGAATATTTTCTAAGTTTATTCTCAATTCAGGGAGTAGTTGCTTCCTTGGGAGTGACACTAAAACAAAGTCTTTAGGGAGTTGTAGCTTCCTTGGGAGTGACTCTAAATTAAATTTTTTAGGGAGTATGATACAGGAGCGTCCCTGGTTCAAGAGCAATCTTGCAGCAATCAAAAACATTTGCATTTCAGTTTGCTTATAGTTTAGTTTGTTTCCTTTCATTTTCTAATTCAGTTTAGGTAGTTCAGTCAGTAGCAGTTTCTATATTTTGGTTCGCATTCTAGCACAATTGCATCTCAAACCTTACGGAGCTGGATTTAACATCTAGATTCATTTATCTACAACCTATCCAAAATTTAGAGCATTTAGATCAAGTACCGAAAAGATGTTGCTATCAGAAGATTGACTATTTTCTCATAATAGAGCATCTTGACAGTCTCAGACAATTAGCTAAAGGAGAAGACCTGCAAAGCATTTCACAATGCTCATAGCTTAATTGTTGATTGTCAAGAACACTGAGAGGGTGGGGGGTGAATTAGTGTTTTATAAATCTTTTCTTGAACTTTTACTTTTAACCATTTCAAAAGAATAATCAAACATAATAAAAATATACAAATGAATAGCATCCACAAAAGCATGACACATAACACCAAGATTTTACGTGGAAAACCCAAAAAGGGAAAAACCATGGAGAGGATTAGCTCTCAAATATATATTGCAATCTTTACAAAAATGATGTTTATGCTTGGTCACTCCATGGGCCTAGAACATGTTGGTTCACAACCATGATGTACAACTAAGTTTAGTAGGCTCACTGCCTCAACCCTAAACCTAGTAAGATTACAATAAGGGATGTTAAACCCTACTGGAGGTGCACTATCGGCTTACTGCCTTGATGACAACAACATGCTTCCAATCAGATAACACATGATAATTGAATATTGCTTAAGCATTTGCCACTATGCCAGGGTGTAGTCATTTAGCAACTATATTCTGAATCCCAAGTCTTCATCGTTGCTGATCCTTTAACTCTGCTCCACTACTTGCATCTTCTCATCACATACACATACTTCCAGACACACTCTTCTCTCAACTGAATTTCATCACCTTTATATATTCGAATCATGATTTACTTCATAATCAGGTTGGCATCCAAGAAGTGAAATGTGTACATAGAAAGATGTACCTCACCATTCAATCCAATGCACTATGTGTCATGCAGACCCAAATATTCTCCCAAGCATGTTCATATAGGTTGGCTCTAATCATTAAATTTCTTACATAAATTCTCCAAACATTAACTCTTCTCCGCACAATGATTTATCTCACCAGTCAGCCTATTCCTCAAGAACATGCTTAACAACTTCATCTGCTGACTTACAAATTCTACTGCTGATCACAAAACACTTCCAAAACCATGTCAAAGACTCTTTACACATTCCCAATCTTATCCTTAGAACCGCAAGGCATCATATCATCTTGCAGAGAAATGCAAACCAATAGAACTTTGACTCTGTCTCTGTCAAACTTTGTCAAACATTATGCTGATACTTAGCAGATTGTATCTTTCCTTCCAATGAGCTTCAGATATCCTAACTCTGGAATAAGACACTTCATATAAGTGTTTACAACACCTCAAAACCACATAACAAAATACTTATCTGCGGAGGAATGCGGACCACTTCCCTAGACACTGTTCACTATTCTTTCTATACCTTTGCTTACCCAGACTTAAACATTTCTTCGAGATGACTTTCAGAGAGGATCTTGACTTAATCTCTAAGGTATAACACTATAAAACAACTAATGACATCATACCTGAACAACATTACCAGATCATCATCCAGAAAGAGATGTGGAGTAGTCTACTTTCTTCCTGTCTCAACTGAACTTACAAAAGAAGTAGGTTTCACTCTGGTGAACACAACTCACTCAGATCTTCATGTGGATGGCTCAGACCTAAAATGTAGCATCCTAAGACATACCTTTAACTTACTTCCAACCCGCAAACCACTATCTTCAATCAGGAACAAATGTGGAGTAGTTTACCAGACTGATCTTCAGCATACAACTCACTGTTTGTAATGCACTTCTCTGTAACTCACTTGTTTCTTCTGGAGAGGCTAATTTTCTCAATATCCTCAACATACAAGTCTTCTAAACAAGTAATAAGATAATATATAGTTGACACTAATGACAACAAGAATATGTTGACATTAATGACAACACTGATTAGGTACATACTTGCAACAATCTCCACCTTTGTCATTGATGGAAACATATGATGTGAAAAATTGCAACAACCATCAAGACAAGATTCTCCCCCTTTTTCTTTACACACTTGCACTCTTTCTTTCTACAAGATTCTCCACATTTCTCCTTACACATCTGCATTCTAAGTTTTTCACATGACTTCTCTACCCCTTTGACATCAATGGCAAAGGGCACATACTTGCACTCTTCTGCTCTGATCTAATCTCTTTTTTTGAACTCTCTGACACTATTGTGCATCTTAGTTTAGAGCAGGAGGGGTGATACCCCTAACTTTTCTTTGAGATACTCAAAAGTATCCTTAGGTAGAGGGTTGGTGGAAATGTCTGCAATCTGATCCTTAGTAGAGACATCCTCTAACTTGACTTCATTCTCTATCACATATTTACAAACACAATCCTTATCTTGATTTGTAGCTGAAGGAAAAATGTCACTATAGATAATATTTATCAGAGCTATTTCTTTGTTCCATCTGTTCCTTGCACTTTCTAGGATATGGCCATTCAAAAAAACTAGCTTTTTTGCCCTCTGTACATCTAATGGCGTGTTAATTAGTGCAAGTGATTTCATGGCTTCATCTACAACTTGTTCCCTTCCAACACCAACTAAGACGTCTACAATGTCTCTTGCTCTCACCGAGTTTTCTTCTCAAATTTGTTCCAGAGGATCTGTGTTTTGTTTTGGTGTAGGGATCCTTAACTGTTCCCTATTTTCTACATCCTCAACTTGATACTCAGGAGATAGATTTGTTTCAATTCTACCTATATTGCCTCTTTGTTTGCTTCTATAGCACCACTCTTTGCATTGTAATAATTTTGTGATCTAGTCCAGCAACAAGAGAAAGGATCATACTCAGTCTCAGCTACTTTGAAATTAAAGTTAGCAGGCTTGATCATTGAAGCATTCTTAAAATTTGTTTTTCTTATTCATCTCTTCATGCATTATAGCTTTTGCATCCTTGCCTCTTTTTTGAAGTGAAAGGACTTCTAAGTATTTCAACCTTGTTTTGATCCTGTCTACTTCTAAATAATCATGTTTTCTTGATGCAAGCTTCATCTCCTTCCTCAGCCTATCCTCTCAACAACCAGATTTGATGGCCTTGTAGAAACCATCTTCTTCTCTTGTAGCATCTGCTTTAAAGCTTCTATAGAATAGACAAAATTATTTATTTCCTTCAATGCATTTTTCTTCTCTTCCATATCAGCTTTGCCAAAGATTTGGCCCTCAGTGTGTTCTACTTCCCATTCGCATTCCTTAAACTCTTTCTCAAGAGGTGGCAAATTAGACACCCTCTCCATCTGCCATCTAGCTATACTATTATCACTACCTTAAGCATAATTCAAGTACTCGTGGATAATGCTATTCTCAAATTTGTAATTCTTGTCAGCATTGATTGCGTCTATATCTCTAACCATGCAAAGATGGTAAATATGATGTCCTAACCTTGACATAGCAATCCCAATTTTCACAAGATAAACCACAATGATCTTTTCATGAACCTCTTGGCAAGCTTTGATCTCCGGATTGTTATACTCTTAATATCTTCAAAAGGAGTATCAAAATTTGTACCTTCTCCATCTCTGTCATCTAGATCTCCACGACTGCTTGGACTTCTGATCCCTATTACTAGAGGATGATGGAGTAACACTTGAACTATCATGAGATTTTCATATGCCAGGTGAAGAATCTCATCCTCTAGAAGACCCAACAGTGTCTCTTCACTTTTTCTACATGTCTAAATCATGTGCCTTCTATCTCCTTACAACTAATTCATTTAAGACATTTTCTTTCACTATCCTGGTAGATTTCATAGACGAGCGCATCCATGAAGATGGTGGCCCTACATCTCTTCCCCTCTGATTCGTAGTCTCATTTTGTCAAGCTTCATCCCTCTTCCGTACCAAAAATTATCCCATGCCTCTGTTCTTTCTGCAAAAATCATCTCCCTATCTAGTTCAAACAACTTTCAAATCTATTCCCTATCTTCATCATCTTTGTCCATATCATTCTCAAACAATAATCCATCACTGTCTTAATCATCTCCACATTATCATTTTTAGAATCAAATATCTTCTTCAAAGGCGTCCTTGTCCTAGATGACTTTCTACCATCAGAATCATCCTCATTATTAGAGTTGGAATTACTGCCATCGTCTGAGAGGAATCAAAATGCTACCTCTTTGCTGGAGCCTGATTCCCACGCTTTCCATCATGGGTGTTAGTTCGACCAGCTACCTCCAGTAGAAAATTCTCAAAATTCACCATAGTCCTTGCTTGATTTACAACTACTACAATACAACATTCCAAGGGCTTCTATATGTGAGCATGAAAAAATAGAATCATATGTCCTTAGTCAAAAAGAAGAATTTCCACAGTGCCAGTTGAAGAATCCTATAGTTCACAAAGCAAATTGATACAGTCTTGTGCCGAATGCAAAGTGAAAACAAGTTCCTTTTTACCCTCTGCATGATTTACTTAGTTGCCATTAAATGCTCATCCCAAAGGGGTGTTGAGAAAAACCCTCATTGTAGAATAGGATTGCTCCGCAATATGTCATGTTAGCTCTTTTTCTTCTGGTTCTTCCTTCTAAGAGTTGTCACATCGGATTTCATCATACGCCTTCATGCTAGATTCTAGCACCCATTTTCTAGCTAGGGGAATTGGATTTTCCACACTACTCTCCCTGAGCCAGAGCTCTTAATTTACTTCCCAGAGGAAGTATCTGCATCAGATACTGGTGCGGATTGATCTCTAACTTCAATTGCTTCTTTCTTGATCCACACCTTGTTAATTTCTTTCTTGGTTTCAATCTGATTAACCTTTTCTTTTCATTTCTCCCTTTTCTGCTCTATTTTCCTTTCTTCAAAATAGTGATCTCTCTTCACATTCCTACTTCTGCAAAACCTTACAATATGTCTAGATTTGTTGCAATTGAAACATACCACATTCTATTGTCCTTGAATCCTTCCATTGACTAAATTTGATCTATATTGATTAGCCATGTGTCCAAACCTATTGCATACAAAACACTCTCCATTGAAAAATTGACTATTCCTAATTTTTTGAAAATTAGTTCTTACCGAAATTCTACATTCATTTGATCTATGTCCCATTTTATAGCATGCATTGCACGTAATAAAATTTTGACTTACTTTACTTTTGCAAACAACAGGTCTATGACCAATCCTATTGCAAGTGAATCATTTACCTTTGAATGACTGTTCATTCCTCCCATTGTTGAAACTTTTCCTGATCTGATTTCTACATTCAGTTCTTCTATGACCAAATTTCTTGCAATTGAAACACTACCCAAAGACTAATGGAGTCTTTGATTTATTCTACTTCTACACTGAGTAGCCTTATGACCAAAATTATTACATGAATTACAATAGCCATTGAAAGATGGGTACCTTTAAGCATTTGGTAGTCTGACTAGAGGTCTTCTAGGTCTTCTTCCTTGATTTCTGAATTGGTATCCTTTATTTTGTCCTGACTCAGTGCTCATTTGACTTGAATTTAACCTTTCACCTTTGTCAAATCCTAAACCATGTTTGTCATCATCATTCCTCTGGCTAGCAATCATTTCATCAAGCTTTACAGTACTCATCTTGAATTTTTCTTCAAAACTTCTTGCCTTTTCCATATTTTTTTTTAAGCTTATAATTTCTTTTTCAAGTTTTGCACAATCTTTTGATCTATTTTTCACAATCAAGTTTAGATCATCTTCTTTTTTTCTTTTTGTAACTTCTGCTTCCAAATCATTTAGGGCTTCATTTGATAATAGCAGTTGGTCACTGACTTCTTTGTATTTGTCTTTGAATTTCTTGACTTACTCTTTTAGCTTTAAGATGCAGTCATCTGCTTATTGCAAGTTTTCTTTCAGATCCCTGACGTCTACTTCAGAGTTTTCAAGATCCATAAGAGTTGCTTCTAGTTGATTGTACCTTTCATAATTTCCATACCTTCTTGCTTCCATCATCACACTATCCCAGATCTTCCTCAAGCTGTTAAACTTCTTTCGAGGAACTTGGCTCTAATACCAATTATTGATTGTTAGGAACACTAAGAGGGGGGATGAATCAATGTTCTATAAATCTTTTCTTGAACTTTTTCTTTTAACCATTTCAAAAGAATAATCAAACAGAAGCAAAATATACAATTGAACAACATCCACAAAAGCATGACACATAACACCAAGATTTTACGTGGAAAACCCAAAAAGGGAAAAACCATAGAGAGGATTAGCTCTCAAATATATATTCAATCTTTACAAAAATGATGTTCAGGCTTGGTCACTCCACAAGACTAGAACATGTTGGATGAACAGCCATGATGTATAACTAAGTTTAGCAGGCTCACTACCTCAACCCTAAACCTAGTAAGATTATAATAAGGGTTGTTAAACCCTATTGGAGGCTCACTGCTGGCTTACTGCCTTGATGACAACAACATGCTTCCAATTAGATCACACATGATAATTGTATACTGCTTAAGCATCTGCCACTATGCCAGGGTACAGTCATTTAGTAACTGTATTCTGAATCCCAAGTCTTCGTCGCCGCTAATCCTCTAACTCTGCTCCACTACTCGCATCTTCTCATCACACACACATACTTCCACACACACTCTCCTCTCAACCAAATTTCATCACCTTTATATATCCACATCATGATTTACTTCATAATCAGGTTATCATCCAAGAAGGGAAACGTGTATAAAGAAAGATGCACCTCATTGCCCAATACAATGCATTATGTGTTGCACGAACCCAAATATTCTCCCAAGCATGTTCATATAGGTTGGTTCTAATCATTAAATTACTTACATACATTCTCCAAACATTAACTCTTCTCTGCATAATAATTTATCTCACCAGTCAGCCTGTTCCTCAAGAACATGCTTAACAACTTCATCTACTGACTTACAACTACTGCTGATCACAAAACACTTCCAAAATTATGTCAAAGACTCTTTACACATTCCTAATGTTATCCTTAGAACCGCAAGCCATCATACCATCTTGTGGAGAAATGCCGACCAATAGAACTCAGACTCTGTCTCTGTCAAACTCTGTCAAACAGTATGCCAATACTTAGCAACTTGTATCTTTCCTTCTAGTGAGCTTTAGATCTCCTAACTCTGGAATAAGACACTTCATATAAGTGTTTACAACACCTCAAAACTGCATAACAAAATACTTATCTATGGAGGAATGAGGACCATTGCCCTAGACCCTGTTCACTATTCCTACTATACCTTTGCTTACCCAGACTTAGACATTTCTTCAAGATGATTTTTAGAGAGGAACAAGACTTAATCTTCAAGGCATAACACTGTCAAACAACTAAGAACATCATACCTAAATAGCATTACCAGATCATCATCCAAAAAGAGATGCAGAGTAGTCTACTTTCTTCCTGTCTCAACTGAACTTACAAAAGAAGTAGGTTTCACTCTGGTGAACACAAATCACTTAGATCTTGATGTGGATGGCTTAGACCCAAAATGTAGCATCATCAGATATACCTTTAACTTACTTCCAATTTGCAAACCACTATCTTTAATTAGGAACAAATGCGGAGCAGTTTACTGGACTAATCTTCAGCATACAACTCACTCTCTGTGCTGCACTTCTTTGTAACTCACTTGTTTCTTCCAGTGAGGCTAGTTTTCTCAATATTCTCAACATACAAGTCTTCTAAAAAAGTAATAAGATAAGATACATTTGACACTAATGACAACAAGAATATGTTGACATCAATGACAACACCGATTAGGCACATACTTGCAACATTAATGACACATCATTCAATATTGTTTGGTTCATGCTCGACCTTCCCCAAGATCTGCACATCATTCCATTCAATTTCAGAGAAGTTCTACCCAATTAGGTCTGACCTATCCATGTACACATGTTACAACTCTTCACTGGAGTTTGCGATCTTCCTTGGCTGATGCGGAGGAATCTTATGTTCCGGATATGATATAATTGATGTAATAGATGCATAGGAAAGTAGTGATGATCATTAGAATAAGTTCATAGTTTGGATTATGTGTGAAAGAGCTTCAAAGCTATATCTTGTGTGTATTCTGATATTCTATAATCAAGCCTGGGAGCCCTAATTGAAAGCATGCATGTTGCCGACCAATCTGTATTTGAATTCTATGATATACTAAATGATTGAACCTATATTTGCTTTACATCTTTGAGTTTTTTTGATTGTGTTTACTCTTGCTACACGGTTGGGATAGTTCTCTTTGAGGACCCTCCTAACCATGACTACACCAAGTGGTATCAGAGTGAAAGTTTGGATCTTTAGGAGTGAATTGAGAGAAATTGGTGAAGTAATTCCATAAGATCTTATTGTGGACAGATCGTCGAATCTGAGGTAGGTTACTTGTGTTGCAACCGATCACCGATTGTGAGGTAGTTGTCACCTTGTAGCCCGATTGCTAAATCTGAGGTAGTTCACACTTGATCCTAGGAAGAAGTTACCTAGGAGAATCCCTTCTATTAGAATAATGGCTGATAGGATGGATGAGATGATGGAAATGATGAAAATAATGAGAATTTGATTGGATGTTGTCAAGGAAGATAGACGAAGAGGATTGACACCTAGACCTAATGTTGAAAGTGATGATGAAGAGGAATTTCAATCTATTGATCAAATTGGTGAAACCTTAGGAGGTGATGAAAAAGAAGAATTAGATCAAGTCAAGATGTTGCAAGCTATTTCAAATATTAGAAAAAGACCTAGAGTTGATGTACCTAATTACACTGGCAATGTGAACCCTGAAGAGTTGATTGACTAGATAAATGATATCGAAGAATACTTTGAGTATGAAGAAGTTGAAGATACGGAGACGGTGAAATTGGCAAAGACAAAGATGAAAGGACATGCTGCTATATGGTGGAAAGAAGTTTAGTTGGATAAAAATAGAAGAGAAAAAGAAAAGATTACAAAATGGGATAGGATGGTGACAAAATTGAAGAATCAGTTTATACCTGCTGACTATGAGTTAGAGCTGTTGAAGAGATTACAAAACTTGAGACAAATGGAGAAATCTGTGAAGGAATACATTGAAGAATTTCATAAGATGATCATAGGGACAAGACATATTGAAGCAAGCAAAGAGAAAGTGGCTAGATACATTAATGGACTAAGATTGAACATTCAAGAAGAATTGAGTTTGGTAAGGATGACTACATTGGAAGAAGAATATTAGTTCTCCCTGAAAGTTGAAGAGAAACTAAATAAGAGGCATGATCAGAGACAGAGAGGCAAAGGAAGTAAATTTTAGAGAAGTAGAACATTTTCTAGAGGAGATAGATCATTTGCGGAGCATAATAGATTGGAGAACACATTCAAGAAGGAGGACAAAGATAACAATGCATACCAGAGAGATGACAAAAATTTCTACCGCAGAGGAAACCCTAGTCCATACCAGAGTGACAGATAAAGAAGAGAAGGAAGAGGACCTAATAGGAGAACATTTAGTGGAACTTGTTTCAAGTGTGGAGGTGAAGGATATAGAGAATTTGAATGTAATTGGGGGAGTACAAGTAAGATGATAGAGAATAGTGGAAGAGTAGCCTATGTGGAAGAAGAACATGTTGGATCACCAAGTTTAGTTGGCAAACCTAAGAAAGGAGAATCACTTATGATGAGGAGAGCACTATTTCAAGAAGAGACAAATGAGGAACCACCACAAAGGAAAAGATTGTTCAGAACCAGATGCAAATTAGGAGGTAAATGTTGCAAAGTTGTTATTGATAGTTCTAGTTCAAATAACCTAGTTTTAGAGGAGATGGTGACTAAGCTAAAGTTGGAAAGATTGAAAGACCCTAAGCTCTATCAGATAGTATGGATTCATGTTGATCATAAGGTACTGGCAAGTGAACAATGTTTGGTGAATTTTCATATTGGATCTTATCATGATGAAATATTGTGTGATATTATGCCTATGGATGTATGCCATACTTGTTGGGTAGACCTTGGTAGTATGATAGAAAAGATATACATGATGAATGGAAGAATACATACACTATAACATCAAATGGAAGGAGAATTAATTTAATTCCTTTGGAGGATGATCCTAAGAGTCAAGTATGTGGGAATGCTAGAATCTGTTTGGTAGATGGAAGAAAGTTTCTAGATGGATTGAGACATAAAAATATGTGTTATGCTTTGATTCCTAAGAAGCCTAAAACATTAAAGAAGCAGACTAAAGAATTACAACCCGAGGAGATAAATGAATTGCTAACAGAGTATGAAGACATCATATCAGACAATGTAGCTGAAGGATTGCCAACAATCAGGAGTATCAGTCATCACATGGATCTCATACCTAGAGCTAGTTTACCTAACAAAGTAGCACATAGAAAGGACACTGACATAGAATGAAGAATTGAATAGACAGATACAAGAGTCATTGAGGAAAGGTTTGATCAGAGAAATTTTAAGTCCTTGTACAATACCTGTAGTGTTAGCACCAAAGAAAGATGGAGAATGGAGAATGTGTACTGACTCTAGAGCAGTAAATAAGATCACAGTTAAGCATAGATTCCCTTTACCTAGGATGGATGATATCATGGATTGTTTGAGTGGAGCAAAATATTTCACAAAGATAGACTTGAAGAGTGGATACCATCAGATCAGAATCAGAGAAGGAGATGAATGGAAGACTGATTTCAAGACAAATGAAGGATTGTATGAGTGGTTAGTAATGCCTTTTGGATTGACAAATGCACCAAGTACTTTCATGAGATTGATGAATGAAGTTCTGAAGAAATTCTTGTGTAAGTTTGTTATTGTATATTTGGATGACATTCTTATTTTTAGTAAAATAAGAGAAGAACATTTGCAGCACCTTAGACAAGTATTACAAAGACTGAGAGAAGAGAAATTGCTGATAAACATCAAGAAATGTAGTTTCATGAAGGAAGAACTAGTGTACTTGGGATTTGTGATTTCTATAGAAGGATTGAAGATGGACCCTAAGAAAGTGAGAGCAATTGTTGAATGGCCTACACCGGCGAGCATTGGAGAAGTCAGATTATTTCATGGATTAGCTAGTTTCTACTAGAAGTTCATCAGAAATTTTAGTTTAGTTTGTAACCTTATGACAAAGACAATGAGAGGTGACAAAAACACTTTAAGTAGACATCAGGGTTTGAATTGTTGAAGCAGAAAGTGACATCTAGAAACCTATTTTGGCATTATCAGATTTCAGTAAGGTGTTTCAAGTTGATCATGATGCAAGTGAAAATGTAATAGGAGTAGTATTAAGTCAAGAAGGTAGACATGTACCATATTTCAGTGAGAAGTTGAATGATGCACATAAGAGATATTCATTTTATGATTAAGAGTTCTATGCCATAATTCAAGCCTTGAAGAAGTGGATACATTACTTGTTGCCTAAGGAGTTTGTTTTGTATATAGATCCTCAAGCTTTGCAATATTTGAATAGTCAAGGAAAGTTGAATCAGAGACATATGAGATGGCTAGAGTTCATGCAGGGTTATACATTTGTGTTGAAGCATAGGAGTGGAAAATCAAACAAAGTTGCAAATACATTGAGTAGGAGAAGAAACTTGTTGATGGAGATGAGAGTTGAAGTGTTGGGATTTGATGAATTGAAGAACATGTATGAAGAAGATCCTGATTTTGCAGAACCTTGGAAAGCATGTAAGGAACCTGTTGTGATAGATAGGAGTAATTGGTTGGATTATTTCATTTAGGAAGACATGTTGTTCAGAGGAAATCAGTTGTGCATACCTAGAAGTTCCATGAGAGATAATTTGATCAAAGAGAAGCATAGTGGTGGATTGGCAGGACATTTTGGCATTGGTAAGTGAAAACTACTTTTGGCCTTAGATACATAAGGATGTTAGGAAATTTGTGCAAAGTTGAAGATTATGTCAAGTGGCAAAAGAGAGTAATTAAAATACTAGATTGTATAAACCTTTGACAGTACCGGAGAGACCTTGGGAATACATAAGTATGGATTTCATAATGGGATTGCCTAAGACACAAAGAGGACATGATTCAATATTTACAATCATGGTAGACAGATTTTCAAAGATGGTACATTGAATACCCTGTAAGAAGACAACTGATGCAGTGCATGTAGCTGACCTATTTTTCAAGGAGATTGTGAGATTGCATGGATTACCTAAGAGCATAATTTCAGATAGAGACACAAGATTTCTTGGATTCTTTTGGAAGACACTTTGGAAGAAGATGAAGATAGACTTCAAGTTCAGTTTAGCATTTCATCCATAGACTGATGGACAAATGGAGGTAGTGAATAGGAGTTTGGGAAACTTGTTGAGATGTTTGGTTGGAGAGAAGGTAGGAAGTTGGGATATGATTCTTTCACAAGCAGAGTTTGCATATAATACTTTAGTGAATATGAGTACTAAAAGAACACCTTTTGAGATTGTTACTGGAGTAAACCTTAGAGGAGTTGCAGAGTTGAGAGAAATCAGTATGGCAGATAAGAGAAGTGAAGAAGTAGAAGAATTTGCAAAATATATATGGAGATAGTGCATAATCAGGTGAAGAAGCATTTGGAGGATATGAACAACAAGTATAAGGAGCAAGCAGATGAGAAGAGAAGACATAAAGAGTTTGAAGTTGGAGATGAAGTGATGGTGTACTTGAGAAAAGAAAGATTTCTAGTTGGGACATATAACAAGTTAAAGATGAAGAAGTTTGGACCTTATAGGATACTAAAAAAATTGATTCAGGAAATGCATATGAAGTAGAGTTACCAGAGACATTGATTATATCACCTATTTTCAACATTACAGACCTATACTAGTATCATGAAGTAGAGTTCAGTGATAGCATGGAAGAAGACTTGAAGAAGCAGTTACCACAACAAGCACTGAAGAAGATTGCAGACATTTTGGATAGCAGAGTTGGACACAGCACCAGAGGAAAACAATACAAAGAATATCTTGTGAAGTGGAAAGGCAGACCAAAAGAATATTCATCTTGGATTTCTCAGGCTGAGGTAGACCTCTTGGTTTTCCTCTAGCTCCAGCAAAGTGAGGGACTCACTTTTTCAATAACCCTGGATGTCTGATGTAGGAGAGTACCTAGTTCAAGAGCAATCTTGCATCAACCAAAAACATTTGCATTTTAGTTTGCTTACAGTTTAGTTTGTTTCCTTTCATTTTCCTGTTCAGTTCAGGCAGTTCAGTTAGTAGTAGTTTCTGTATTTTGGTCTGCATTCTACTGCAGTTGCATCTCAGACCTTTTGGAGCCAGATTTTAACATCTAGATTCATTCATCTACAGCATATCTAAAATTCAAAGAATTTGGATCAAGAACCGGAAAGATATCACTATCAGAAGATCATTTGTTTTCTCAAAATAGAGCATCCTGGCAGTCTCAGACAATCAGCTAAAGGAGAAGACCTGCAGAGCATTTCATGACCTTTGTAACTTAATGATACAACATTTAATGGTGTTTGGTTTATGGCCGACCTTTCCTGAGATCTACACGTCATTCCATTCACTTGCAGAGAAGTTCTACCCAATTAGGTCTGACCTATCCTTGTACACATGTTACAGCTCTTCATTGGAATTTGTGATCTTCCTTGGCTGATGCAAAGGAATCTTATGTTCCAAATATGATATATATTGATGTAATAGATGCCTAGGAAAGTAGTGATGATCATTAGAATACATTCATAGTTTGGATTATGTGTGAAAGAGCTTTAAAGCTATATCTTGTGTGTATTCTGATGTTATGTAATCGGGCCTAGGAGCCCTCATTGAAAGCCCTCATGTTGCCAGCCAATTTGTATTTGAATTCCATAATATATTGAATGATTGAACCTGCATTTGATTACATATTTGATTTGTTTCTATTGTGTTTACTCTTGCTACATGGTTAGGATAGTTATCTTTGAGGACCTTCCTAACTGTGACTGCACTATAGTAGTAGCTTCCTGGGTTGTAGCCCTAAAACAAAATTATAATTTTGAGTTTCATATATTGTGAGATAATCCTTGTTGGGAAAATGTGTCTCAACCTTGCAATTATATAAGGTTTATTGTTGATAGGATATAGATATTTATATATATTTCTTAGTTACACCGTAGGTGTAATATACAATGGGAGCATGGGGTGGAGTGGGATGTGTGTTGACATTTTTTTGTTAACAAAAATTGTAAAATGACTTACATACATTAAATTAATGATATATTGTAAATCTAGACCATTCATTATTAGGTTTTAGATATAAGAGTAGATAGTTTGTTGGCTTGTCTTGCCCTAGAAGGTAACCCTATTTATAAGGGCATTGTATTATGGTTACGGGGTCATGATGTATTCTGAGAGTCTAATAGTGGTCATGTTGTCCCTAGATCTCTGGTGGTGATACTCCTATGAGAAGCTTTCTCTGCAAGTATATTATAATCTTTTTGATTTATGAATAATATATTGGGAGGCTTTTGGAGTGTGGGGTTTTTCTCTTGAAAGAGTTTTCCCCACATAAATAACTATGTTGTGGTATGCATGATATCTATGATTATTTCTATTTAAGTTTTTGTAATTGTTAAAGATATGTAAAGTTTTGCATTATCCTCCTCTAAAGATTAGTGTAGGAAGTTGTTCTACTACCTTAGCTTCCTTACAAGGGGTATTAGACCCTGATCACCTTTGGTTTCAGTTGTGGGTTGTTGGGTTTTCTGAACTAATCTAGATTTGAGTAGCAGCAGACAATTTGTGATCTTGTTGTAGGAATTTTCAGATGGCAAGTTCATTAGGGAGAATAGAAATGGATAAATTTTCTAGAAATAATTTTTAAAATGTGGAAGCTAAAGATGGAGGATCTATTGATAGATCAAGATCTGTGGGATGCTATTGATGAGAAGGTTTCAAGGCCTACAGATCCTACTTTGGCTGCTCAATATGATGGTATAGACTATAAAGCCAAGGGTCTAATCAGATTATGTTTGGTAGACTCTATTTTAATCAATTTCCCTGAAGAGACCTCTACACAAACTATGGAAGAAGCTTGGTGAGATATATCAAGCCAAATCTTTAGTGAACAAGATTTTTTTTGGAAGAAATTGTATTCCTTGAGAATGGAAGAAGTTGGACGAATTACAGACCACCTGGAATCATTCAATATGTTGGTGGCTCAATTGGCATTAGTTGGTGTCAAAATGGATGAGCAGGAGAAATGTTAGATATTGCTTTGTTCTATGCCTAATTCATGGGATACTCTTGTTATGGCTATTGGGAGTAATTTTGTTATATTGAAGATTGAGGATGTGGTTGGTTCTTTGTTTTCTGAAGATATGACGAGGAAGGTATCAATCAGTGCCAAGGAGGCACTAAATGTTTGTAGAAGACCTAAGGAAAATGGTAAGAAGAATGAGAAGAGTGATAAATCCAAGTCCAAGGGGAGATCCAAATCTCCTAGAAAGTCCAAAGTTGTTTGTTGGAACTATGGTAAGCCTAGACATATTCGAAAGGAATGCAAAGAAGAAAAGAAGAAAAAAAAGAAGAGATTTGATTCTGATTTTGAATTTGAGAAGGAAGATGGTGATGCATTCATTATAGCTTTGGCAACTCGTGCATGTAATGGTGTATGGTTAATTAACTCAGGTACATCTTTTCATATGATCTTTAATAGAGATTGGTTTTCTGAATATGAAGAATTTGATGGAGGTAAGGTGTACTTGGGTGATGATTCTTATTTAAATATTGTTGTCTATGGTAAAGTTAGAATCAAGTTTCTTGATGGTAGAATAAAAAGGATTAATGGTGTGTTGCATATCCCTGGATTAGCACAAAATTTGTTATCTATGAGAAAACTAATAGATGAAGGTGTGCAGGTAGTATTTTCTGATGCAGGATGCAAGATGGTTAGAGGTGCTATGGTGATTTCTAGAGGGGTCAGATATGGCACATTATATAAGCTTGATGAATGCTCGGTTGACTACAATAGTACTTCTATGAAAAACAAGTTTGTGGAAGAGGTGAGGGTTTCGTCTTAGCAGATGGTCATGGCTTTTGGGTGCCTAAGGGTATTCTTTCTTCTAAATCAAAGTTACCTATAGAGAAAACTATGTTATGGCACTAGAGATTTGGCCACATTGGAGAAAAGGGTCTAAAAACTTTGAAAAATAAAAACCTTGTTGAAGGGTTGTCTGATTGTAATATTGAGTTTGATTTCTGTGAGCATTGTATTTATACAAAACAAAGCCACATTTAGTTTTACTCGAGTTCTCATAAATTTTATGGTGTATTGGATCTTATTCAGTTTGATGTCTTTGGTCCTATAGATGTTCCTTCAATTGGCAAATCCACATATTATGTTTCATTTATTGATGACTATAGTAGGACATGTCTATATACTTTCTAAAGAGTAAATCTAAAGTTTTTAGTTGATTTAAAGAATTTAAAGCAATGGTTGAGTTGGAGAATAGAAAGAAAATAAAATTTTTGAGGACTGATAATGGTGGTGAATTTTCGTCTATAAATTTTGATAGATTTTGTAAAGATTGTGGTATTCATAGACAAAAGACAACTCTATATTCTCCACAAAATAATGGATTTTCAGAAAGAATGAACATGACACTAATGGAGAAGGCTAGGAGTATGTTGATTGGTGTTGATCTATAACAAAGGTTTTGGGTTGAAGTTGTTGCCAATGCATGTTACTTGATTAACAGGTCTCCTACATCAACTCTTGTTGATAAGACACCTATAGAGGCATGGTCAGGTCACAAGCATTCATTAAGACATCTTATATTTTTTGGTTGCGAGGCATATGCACATGTACCAAAGGAGAAGTGAACAAAGTTGGAGAACAAGGCTATGAAATGTATATTCATCGGATACAATTATGGTGTCAAAGGATACAAGCTTTTTGATCCTATTGCATAGAAGGTAATATATAGTAGAAGTGTTATTTTTAGAGAAACTAAGCCTTCTTCTATTACATTGCATTCAGAACAAAGTAAATAGGAAGATGCACATGATTGAATTTCCTTGTACACTTGAGAAAGTTGAATCGAGGCCCATGGATAGACAAGAAGTTGAGGAGAGGTCATCTAGCTCTGAATCTTCAGAAGAGGAGGAAGAACCTCCAACTCAGCTTGTTTGTAGGTCTACAAGGCATAGATAACCACCTAAAGGTATTCACTTGATGATAGGAGATGTATTTTTTCTTTGAATTTACTAACATGAATAAACCCAGATCTGTAGAAGAGGCATTAGGTATGAATGATGCAGAATCCTTGAAGTTGCTATGGATGAAGAAATGACATCTTTAAAAAAGAATGATACATGGGATCTTGTACCATTCCTTGAAAGAGAAAAACCTATTGGTTGCAAATGGGTGTTCAAGAAAAAGATTGGTTCAGATAGAGGTATTGAGAAGTACAAAGCAAGGTTGGTTGCGAAAGGTTACTCTCAAGTTGAAGGTGTTGATTATGGTGAGATATTTTCTCCTGTTGTAAAAATGACATCCATTAGATTTTTTCTTTCTATTGTTGTTGCTTATGATTTAGAGGTTGAGCAAATGGATGTGAAAACTACTTTCCTTCATGGTGACTTGGAGGAGGATATTTATATGACACAACCAGACCACTACATGGTGAAAGATAAAGGTAATTTGGTTTGCAAATTGAAGAAATCTTTCTATGGCCTAAAACAGAGTCCTAGGATGTGGTACCAAAAATTTGATACATATGTGTTGAGTTTGGGATTTAAGCATGTTAAATGAGATCATTATTTTTATTATAAAATTGATGGTGATTGTTTCTTATTTATTGCATTATATGTTGATGATATGTTATTTATTGGTAAAGGGAAAGGTATGATTTCAAAATTGAGATCTCAACTTGCTGCTAAATTTAAAATGAAAGAATTTGGTGCAACTAGACACATTCTTGGGATGGAAATTAGAAGAGATAGAGTGAATAGAAATCTATGGCTTGACCAAAGTAAGTATGTCAATTCAATTTTACAGAGGTTTAACATGCAGGACTATAGACCATTATGTGTTCCCTTTTCAGTTGGAACAAAGTTAGCTATTTTAGATTGTCGAACATCTTCATCATAGATGGAAGAGATGAGCATAGTGCCTTACCAAAGTGAAGTTGGAAGTTTGATGTATGCTATGGTTTGTACTAGACCAGACATTGCCCAAGCAGTGGGAGTACTTTCCAGATATATATCTAATCCTGGTAGAGTTCATTGGGATGTAGTTAAAAGAGTATTCAAATATTTGTGCGGTAGCTCAGATTATTCCTTGTGTTATCATAGAAATTTGACTAAAGATGATATTTCCCTTGATATTCATGGTTATGTGGATTTAGACTGGGCAGGTGATATTGATAGTAGATGATCCACTAGTGCTTATGTGTTTACTTTATTTGGTGGTACAATTAGTTGGATGAAAAAGCAACAGGTTGTGGTTGTGTTGTCCACTACTAAAGCTGAGTATATGGCAGCTACTCATGCTTGCAAAGAAGCCATTTGGCTTAAGAGACTGTGTTCAAATATTAGAATAAAGCAAGGTGCAGTGACAATTTATTGTGACAATCAGAGTGTGATTTGTCTAGCTAAGAACCTAACATTTCACGCTAGGACCAAGCACATTGATGTACAATATCATTTTGTTAGAGATATGGTCAACGATGGTAGGGTGAAGCTGGTTAAGGTAGAGACTTTGATGAATGTTGTTAATTCTTTAACTAAGCATGTGAGCATAGAAAAGTTTAGATACCAGTGTTCAAAGACTATTGGCCTTTTGACCTCTAGCAATTAAGAGACAATGTTTACTCCCTCCTGTTGCTCTTGCAAGCTATTTGACAAGTGGGGGATTTGTTGGGAAAATGTGTCTCAACCTTGCAATTATATAAAGTTTATTGTTGATAGGATATATATATATTTATATATTTCTTAGTTACACTTATAGGTGTAATATACAATGGGAGCATGGGGTGGAGTGGGATGCGTGTTAACATTTTTTTTAACAAAAAGTGTTAAATGACCAACATACATTAAATTAATGATATATTGTAAATCTGGACCATTCATTATTAGATTTTAGTTTTGATGGTAGATATTTTGTTGGCTTGTCTTGCCTTAGAAGGTAACCCTATTCTATGAGGGTATTGTATTACGATTGTGGGGTCGTGATGTATTATGAGAGTCTGATAGCAGTCGTCTTCTCTCTAGATCTCTGGTGATGATACTCTTGTGAGAAGCTTTCTTTACAAGTATATTGTAATCTTTGTGATTTTTGAATAATATATTTGGTGGCTTTTGGAGTGTGGGGTTTTTCTCTTGAAAGGGTTTTCCCCATGTAAATCAATGTGTTCTAGTATCCATGATATCTATGTTTATTTCTATTTAATTTTTTGTAACTGTTAAAGATCTGTAAATTTTTGCATTATCCTCCTCTCAAGATTAGTGTAGGAAGTTGTTATGCTACCCTAGCTTTCTTACAATCCTCATCATGGTTTTTCCCTTCTTGGGTCTTCCACATATATCTGGTGTTATGTGTTGATGTGCATTGTGTTGATCTTTCATGTCTATGCTAATCCTGTAATGCTTAATTTTTAATCTGGTCTGGATAATTGGAAGTTTGTTTAGATATTGATTCACTCCCCTCTCAGTATCCTAGTGTGTTCAACATAGGGGTGGTAGATTTGTTTTTTAGAAGAGTATTTACTAGAATCTAGAGATGACACCATGGTGGATATCGATGAGTATTTGAATGCTAAACAAAATTTGGAGGATGCTTGTGATCAGAGGTGGGGCTAATGAGCTAGATACCCAAGTCAGTGCCAAGTGGCACTCTCTGTGCAATTGCGCTAGTAGGTGTAATGGGTATAGGCATAGGGTACTACCTGTGCATTAAAAAAATCCACAGAAAATTAATAAAACATGTAGATAAATAATTTTACTCATAGACAATGCTATTAAGTAGAAGAAAATGTGAAGATGTAAGGAATAATAAATTGTGATGTTTTTGTTGACACAAGTGAAGGAATATTATGTGAATTGATTTTGATGATATGATTTGTACAACTAAGGAGGCCAATTTTTATTTGATATCCTAGGGCGAAAGTGTTTGATTTTGATGAATTAATAGTCAATTATTAGATTCTTGGGTCTTCTTGATGTGATGGTAGGGTTAGATATGACCAAAAATGCTCCAAAAATGTAGCTACCTTCTAGATCTGGCAACCACCTCCCAACTTCAACTTTTTTAGGTCTTTTCTCTAATGTCCAATTTGGAGAAATCAAAATACTAAATTGACTTTTTTGGACAACATAAACTCAATGGTGAGCTTAGATTTCCACCAACATGCTCCAAAATGAACTTGCAATATAAATCCACAAAGAAGAAACCCTCTTAAATCTAGTATTTCTATCAAAAAAATTTGATTCTCCAATTATCATATAATGCAAGGGAAGAGTATACTTAACTTTTTGAGAGAAACCAAGATTTACATCCTAGATCTCTTAAGAAAGACTAACATGAATGCAATCCTACAAGGTTTGATACCATGTATGAGCCACCGATGGACTTAAGCTCCCAGGATCACCTATGAAATTAGAAATTAACCTTCCACAAGAGAGTAGCACTAAGATAAATTGTTTGATTGTGGTACAAAATAGAATTATGATAATATGATATCATTTGACACAAATGGTTTATGAGGGACCTTTCTTATATAGACATGGTGAAGAGATAGGACTATATAAGATGACGACAAGTTTCTTAATCATAACATGAGGTACAAAGAGATAACTATCCTAAGTGTGCCCTAAGTAAACTTAAGTAAACTAGTGTGAATAGGACCTAATAGGGAAATCAGTTAGATTCTACAATACTTTCTTGGAACTCTAAGAAACAATGTATTATATCCATTTCTAACACAAATGTTAAGTACGTAGCTACCACTTTCATAGCTTGCTAGGTGGTTTAGTAGAGGAGAAGGTTAAAGGATATGCATCAAATCTAGAATGGTCTCATAGTGTTGTATTATGATAATAAGAGTACTACTCAAAAGAGTAGGAATCCAATGTTTGATATTAGGACTAAGCATATTGAAATTCAACACCACTAGATCAAAGAGTTAGTTCACCAAGGATTGGTTGTGCTTGTATATTGCACTACAAAGAAATAGATTATTGATATATTCACAAAACATCTTATGTGTGATCGATTTTAGACACTTCAAGCTTTTTTGGTGTTCTTTCCAATGTTCATTATGGGAGAGGAATGATAGAATAATGAACATTTTTTGTTTTGTAGTATCAAAATGTTCATTATAAAGGAGAATGAAAGAATTATAAATATTTTTAATTAATAGGCAATTTTTTGTTAGAGGTTAGTTGCACATTAGTTTATTTTTCAATTATTCTATTCCTCTTATAAATGTAAGCTTTTCTCAAACAATAGATCAACAGACATATTGGAGAGTCTTCCGCATCATTTACATTGTTTTGTTCCTTGTAGATAATCTCTAGATAATCATTATTTTATTTTGCTCCTTTATAAATTCTTTCACCATTCCCATGAAGAGAAAATCTCCAGGGTCTAATATAAATTTCTCTATGGTGTTATAGAGGATGATGAAGATCTAATATTAAAAATGCAAGGAAAGGGCACTTTAACTATTTACATGAGTAGAAGATTAATTCAATATATTTTAAATTGAATTGGGAGCTAATGAAAAGTTTCAAAAACTTCATTTTTAATCAGTAGTGTTAAAATTAAATGCTAGAAATATGAAAGGGATAGTGACATCCAACTGTCATCAATAGCCCCTTTAGACTTTTCAATGCAAAATGGAAAACCCCACTACCACTCTGTAAGACATACTCTAGATTCACTAGCTGGTAAATATTGTTCGAACTTATTATAATCTGCAGTCAACATTTAAACAACATGCCCCCATTAGTTTTGGGGATCTCCTCTACTGCCCCTATCTAGGTAGTTATGTTGTAGGGAAATTTATTGTGATAGGTATTTTTGAAAGGGAGATTTGAGCACCCATTTTTGTGTGCATGAAGATAAGACAAAAGAAAAGATTTGATATGGTTAGTGGTGAATAGAAAGAATGGAAGCCTCAACAGTAGAAGAATGTAAGATAATGTGTATAGCAAAGAGAAGAAGAATATTGCAGTAGAAAGAATATTTGGAACAACAACAGTTGAACAGAGGATTTGTGCAACAACACAAAGAAAGTACTGTAGCTTCAGAGTTGGGGTAAAAACATTGTTTGAATGTGCAAAACAGAGCAGAAACTCTTCAATTTTGTGAAGTTTTTTTAATGTAATTTTGAAAGAAAAATATAAATATATAAATTCTTGTTTATAATTTTCTATCTGGTCTCTTTCTCTTGTCTTTGTTTTTTCTGTCCGCATTGTTGTAGCAATTTGTTTGGACAACATACCCCTTGCTAACAAGTTGTATCAGAGCCATGTTTTCTGCGTAGTTAGAAATATTTGGTGGGTATTGAGAAAAGCCCTAGTTTTCTAGGCACTAAAATTTTTCTAGGTTTGACAGTCTTGTCTAAATTCAATGAAATGGCAAGAGGGGACAACAAAGGTTGGCAACATCCACAGAACTTTGATGGGTAAAAATATGATATTTGGGCTAAGAAAATGAAAACTATATTAGTTACAAATGACCTATGGGAGCTGGTCATTAATAGTTTCACAGATACTACAAACCAAGTAGCCTATGCAACCCTATCAAATGCCCAAAGGAACTGGTTGAAGGAAACAAGGATGACGGATGCAAAAGCCATTAGTTTGATTGAGGAAACCTTGACAAAGGCTATTTTCCCCTGCTTTGCAAAAGCAAACTACTCAAAATAGGCATGGTAAATACTCCAAAATAGTTATAAGGAGATTGACAAGGTAAGATTGTTAAAGCTCCAGGTGCTAAGGAGAGATTTTGAGACCTTACAAATGAAGGACAGTGAGTCCATTTCTAATTTCCACACTAGGGTTTCCACCTTGATTAATTAGCTAAGAATTAATGGAGAAAAAATGGAAGACCAAAGCATTATTGAGAAGATCCTAAGAAGTTTACTCTCTAGGTTTAACCCTATAGTCATTGCCATTGAAGAGGCTAAGGACCTATCCAAAATGACAGTAGATGAGTTGATGGGTTCACTACAAACCCATGAGTAGTGGTTGAATAGATCTGCTCCTTCCCTAGAGCAAGCCTTCAAGGCTCAAACCAATACAAGAGGTAGGGGAAGAGGAAGAAACAATAGAGGCAGAGGTCAAAGAGGTAGAGGAAGAAGCAAATCTAAAAGAGGAGTTTCAAATAGCCAAGAAGAGGCAAGTACCTCATAGCCATTCTACCAAGACAAGAAGAACAACAACAGTTCCAATTAGAGGTATGACAAAGGAAATGTTCAATGTTATTACTGTCATTAGTTTTGTAATGTGCCATACCTATTTGTATATTTTAAAGATCTTTTTATTTTTTTATTTTTATTTGTAGTGTGATCTTTTAGAGTAGAGAGAAGATGCAGAAGGGGTTTTAGTTTTCCTATAGATGTGTGTTGCTAGAGCATACAATAAATAGCATATAGAGATAACCCAAAAAATCTATAATGAATTTTGTGATGCCCCATCATGCAACCCTAGAGTGTAAGACTAACAAGAGCAAAATTTACAGATTTTTTTTTTAAGCAAGTAAATGCATTATTCATTAGATAAAATTACACTATTAACAACATTTAAACAAGTTGAACAACTAACACCTCTAGGGAACATAATTGCACCGGATAACAATACAAGTGATATACATTATAATACAATAGAAGATTACATCCTTTATTTGCAGAGATGAATAATTACAAAGGTTCAAATATAAGATTACATGACTGATCACATCAGTTTACAATATACAACAATATAATACAATTCTGATATTATAATATAACTTTGAGGATGCAAGAACAAGTATGGAACTGAAGAATCATCTGCAGTGATCACAGACTAGGTTGACCAAGAAAAGCAATGGATTAAGCTCTTCCACCCAACCATGTGGAACCCTGAGGTCTACCCCCTGAGCTAGGAGATAAGAATGAGGTTCCACTAAGCCAAGGGATACAAGCAAGTAGATACAAACTTGACCTAGACAACTCAGATCATCAAGACTACACAAATCATCAAGACAAGACAGTACTCCAGAGGAAACAACAAAAGACAAAGAGGGAAGTAACTGAGCTACACTAGGGAGAGTGTCATCGTATTGTTCTAGCATGGGTTACCCAAGCTATCTCTCACTAGAAACCAGCCCCCATCTATGGTTACCCTGGTAGCCTCTCTCTAGGCACCGGTCCCATAGGGTGACACATGTGGAGCTAACATATCCTCTCATGGAGACAAGGAGGTCGACCTTGCCAACTAGGACTTCTCATCTCATCCTTAGCCTATGAGAGAACTCGAGGCATGGGTGAGGAATCTTACTTATCTTGTTATGTAAATTACTACCCAACCCACCTAAATAAATTATAAAGTTATCACTTGATTACAACTTCCATGGGGTTACCCAGGCAACCACTTTGGGCACTGGCCCCACCATAGAAGCCACTCTCCTACATGTAACTAGCAACCCCTAACCATCATCCAGAAACCAATTAGATAACATGCATGGACAAGGGACCAAAAGGCGTCTATCTTTTTGCAAACCAATACATTACATAAACCATTTCAATCCAAAACCTCAAACAACAAAACTTTCCCCTATCCACTTCAAAATCTCAAATCCATTAAAACATTTAAAACAACATGACTTAATGTTGTACTGGGACCCAAGAAGCCTAACCTCTGGAGTCGGGTAACTCTTAGCACACAAAACTACTATCCATAAATCCATTTCCCGATATGGAAAACAAGGGTTTAAACAACTTCACACTTAATTAGCACAATATGACTCAGAACTAAAGAATAATATAATAAAACAATTAGATCATTACTACTTGACGCCATTAACCGACAATGAAATTTCAAGCAAGACCATATTTAAAATTAACTCAACATTACACCATTGAACAAATTAAACTGGAAAGCACTATAAGGTTTTCGCTCTCTTTTAAAATAAAATCCAAATATTATTCCACTCAAGAACTGTAAATCCATCTAATATTTGTTTATTATTTATTTATTAAAATCACAATTAATCTCTAATTTATTATTCATTTATTAAAATCAAAGTGCCACATGATAGTATAAACTAAATCATAACTAAACAAATTTATAATTAATAAGATAAAGTGAGTATAACTAATATTTAGCTCAATATTTTTAAATTCTAGAATGTAATATCAAGCATCTTTTATTTAATCACTATCATTACCAATTATAACGTATTAATACTCTAATAAAGTTTTAACTCAATATTTCATTCCATTTATCATTTATTTAATAACTAGTATCACCATAAAAATCTACTACACATTAAAAATCTAATTTATTCATTTAATCAAACTTGCATCTACTACGGCAACTTTATTTTTTTTTATAAAGAAATTAATTTTAAAATAATACATATCAATCCTAATAATCTATAAGATATACTAATATTAACTTATCACTATTACCTTTTAATGAGTTTGATAAAAAAGAAAGTCAAATTAACAATTTTAATAAATCAAAACTAAAAAAACACAAAGCAAGATTTATGAGTTGATCAAGGAGTTTTAAATAGAAGTTTTCTAACTATTAGATTACCTTTGCATACATTCTAAATAAATTCAATGATAATCTTCCTATTCTATTTAAGTGAACTCAACCTAAATTTTCATTGTAGAGGAAGAACAATCCATATAATTTATTTGGAAGCTTTAAAATTTAGAGATATGAGAAATGAAAGAGTTTTCTAAGGTTTATGATAGAAAATGGTGAATGAGCTATCAGATGGAAGCCAAGAGATAGAGAGATGGCAATACTGACTACAGAGATAATGAATCCAACATAAAAATTTTAGAGATTTGGAGGAATCAGAGGTTTTCAATTTGTCTGGCAGAGAAGAACTGGCAAGAAGATTCAGAGATGACTCAGGCAAGAAATAGATTTCATTATCATTATTATTATTTTTTTCATCAAAGATTTTAGACATAAAACTAAACTCAGAGAAGGAAAGAAAGAGATTTCATTATCATTATTTTTTTTATCAAGATTTCAGGCAAAAAAATAACTTAGAGAAGGCAAGGAAGAGATTTCATTATCATTATTTTTTTATCAAGATTTCAGGCAGAAAAATAACTCAGGGAAGGCAAAAAGGAGATTTCATTATCATTATTTTTTTAATCAAGATTTCAGGCAGAAAAATAACTCAGAGAAGGCAAGGAAGAGATTTCATTATCATTATTTTTTATCAAGATTTCAGGCAGAAAAATGACTCAAAGAAGGCAAGAAGGGTAACATAAGAATTAAGGCAGAAGAAATTTCAAAAGTTGCAGAGAAGGGGGTTGTACAGTAGCCATACGGTGACTGTTGGGGAGGCTGGAGATAGCAACTTGGGTTTGAAAAAAAGATCACCCCACTATCTTTTAAATAAAATTGCAAGGTAAGAACAATTTAAAGGAGAAAGCATTGTACGACGTCGGCTGAGGAGGGAAGATGTGAGTAGTTTAGAAGTTGACAAATTCATTTCAATAAACATAATAAAATCTAGCAGAGTGAGGGATTTAGAGAAGAACAACTTCAAGCAGAGGTAAAATCTTAATAGGATTTCATCAAAAGTTCATGGTTTACAAATCTCAATTTCTGGCAATGAAGACAGAGATGCAAAAGCTGGCTATGCTGAAATCTGTCACTGAGGGCAGCAAAGTAGGCAAGGGTCTAGTAAGATATCTAAATAGAACAATTCTCTCCAATACTAGATGACATTACAAACTATCAAATTCAACAACTACAAGATCTTCAGGCGACGGAAAGACCATAATTTTCACCAGACTAAAGAAACAAGTTAAAAATACACACAAGAAATTCAACTAGAAATTTTAAACTAATATGTCTGATACAAGTAGCATACCTAGAATTTCAATCCAAGCTTCAAATTCTTCAGCTACCTCCAGTACTTCCTCAATTTCCCCATAACAATTTCTTCCCAATTTCTCTCTATTTTCCTTAAAACTACTCTCTCCTCAAAATAAACCCCCCCAGAAACAAAAATTGCTAAAACTCATAAATTTCCACTATCATGAATCCATTATAGAGAATCCCACTACTCAGAAGAATTTAAAATTTTACTTTACATAGAGATTCCTCAAATCTAGAATCTTATTCGACAACTAACAAACATTAAATTATTGACTCATATTATTCTATAAATAACTATATACTAATTAACCATAATAAAAACTTATGACTCATATACTATTAAAAAAATATTAAAATAATTAATTAAATCTACATTAAAATTACTTAAAGAATATTCCAAAACTCCTTAATACTCTACGACTACGCAAAATACTATTAAATTTAGCATATTAATAACGTTATTATAATAATATTAATTCATTAATGCATTACCAAAATACACATAGGCTTAACTAAACAAAACTTGACAATAACCCCACATACCACTTGACGACTAACAACCTAAAGACTGAAACTAACCTAGGGAAAACCTCATGTTATCTCCCATCAATGTTATCCATTGGTGCAAGGGCATGCTCAGACCTGCTAAGTCAGGTGGAGTTGATGCCCGGTACCTGCAACCTGCATCAAAACAATAGGTTGTATACGAACATATGCATATATATCCAACACATGGAGTCAAGGAGTCGCAACATAGTAGGGTGCTTGAAACGAGTAATACTACACCATCCCTGCTCTCAAACATAACAATGATCACAAACATCTCTAACTGACAATCAGATAACATTCAATCCATAAAGCATAGTAACATTATTCTGCATAATCAATTAACCATGTCAAAATACAACATAAGTTGTAATAACAATAATGTCATCATACTACTCATAATACATGTCAGTAATCTCATTAGTCAACCAAAGTCCATCATAAACATAAAAAGCATAAACCATAAGTCTAACAACCAACTATCTCAAAACTATCTAAATGCAATAGAAAAACTATCAACTATCAAAAGTGAAAAAAAATGAGGGGCATTACAAATTTGAGGAAACTAACAACAACCCAGATAGCAAAAAGACCACTAATGAATTACTAACACATATCCATGTTGAGATTTGCAACTTCATACAATAGTTATAGCTGAAATAGCAATGGATATGGTTGAAAATGACTCCAAACTCCCAAGAGATATAAGAAATTAACATACAAATGATATCAACAAAGTAAGAGGCCCCAAACGCCCCAAATAGAGAAGATATAGTGGCTGCAACTCCAAAGTTTGAGCTTCTATGAAGCCCACGTCCCTTCAAGCACAGTAGTAAGGCCTGGTCTGAGCATGAACAACAATAAATCCAAAATGAAATCCTCTATTATCTGTTGTTATAAGTCTGTACACCCTCTACAGTGCTAATCGACCAAGGTAGTGTGCCCTGAATGCAAGAAAATGCAATGTAGAAGCCACAAGGAATGGTACAGGCTTGCTGCAATGGTACGGCCAACAGCTACCATTAACAATAGTCCCAAACCACTTTCAATATGCACCTTTAATCACTTCAATTTGCATCTTTGGTCTCCAAGAAACTCAATACGATCAATCACCATCCAAAGATATAGCAAATCATCTCCAAAACTCTATCTTTGAGCTCCATTGAAGCACAAATGTGAATGCTGGATACAACCACCAACAAAGGTACCTTTGGGTGGTATTGTACACCTGTAGAATGCTGATACTAATGGAGGTTTTCATCTCCAAAAGCCTGGTTCAAATGCACAAACCCTTGAAACCCTAGCAGAGCTCTCACAAGAAAATATCACAAAACAAGCATAATCCAAAATGAGCCCTTCATCACCTTTATAACTTACTCCAAGCACAACGCCCCTTTTGGAGGGAATTTGTATTTGTTTTATTATTTAATTTTCATCCCCTTATGACTCCCATGGGCGCCCACCTCCTAGAGGGTCACTTTTAAGTTATAACTTATTTTTATAAAGTGACCATATAATATTTATTTTTGTAAAGTCCCAACAAATAATTATATTAAACTTTAGACTTTAAAATAAATATGAAGACAGTGTCAGAATGTCATGTTCTTTAGCTCATTGAAAAGGTCTCGATGAGACATTTCTGACCCCTTTGAAAATCTTAAACTGACACTGAACCTGAACTTACTAAAAATAGTAAGTAACGCTCAAGATCAAACTGGGCCAACTCTGAAGGTGCCAACTAGATCCTCTGAATGCGAACCAACTCTCTATCATCGACAAATGCCTCTGAGCCAAACTAACTCTAGTTCCCTATCCAAACTAATAGTCCACAGGAACTGAGTGATGGACTAATCATGTGTAACGAAGGGGACATTATAGTTCACCCTCCCTAAGATTGCTTGCCTCAAGCAATCTCAAGTCAGGATGCTCCAATATCTGTTCATTCTCCTAAGTAGCATCCTCCACTAGCAGGTTCTTCCATTTGACCAGCTACTCTTTGATGATCCTCCTCAAATTATGTTCCCTGGTATCAATTATAGCTTTGAATACCAATATCAATTTCCTCTCTTCATCAAGAGGAGGCGACTCAACTAAAGGTAATCACATTATGTCCCAATGCCTTCTTGAGGTGAGATACATGGAATACATTGTGTACCCTACTACCTGCTAGAAGTTCCAACTCATAAGCCACTTCCCCAATCCTCTTGGAGATCCTAAAAGGTCCATAATACCGTGGCTTCAACTTCTCTACCCCACTCTTCTTGAGAGTGGACTGCCTATAGGGCTGCAGTATGAGGTATACCATGTCACCAACCTCAAAAGATCACTCAGTCCTCTGCTGATTCTGAGCCTTCTATATATTCTCCTTCAAAGACCTCATGATGTCCTGACTCTCCTGAAGAAGGTCTTTGGCCTTGGGCACTCTACTATCACCAAACAACAAATCAACAAAGCTCGGTGCCTCATACCCGTACAATGCCATGAAGGGTGACATCTAAATGGACATGTGTTAAGTGGAATTGTAACAGTACTCCCCCATATGAAGCCACTTCACCCATGCCTTCTACTACTTGGAAATATAATTGGGGGGGTATCCTTCCACCCATTTATTAACAATCTCTGTCTGTCCATCTATCTGGGGGTGGTAACTCATACTGGGTGTGAGCTCTGTCCCTGTTAACCTCAAGATCTCCTTCCAAAAGTTACTAAGGAATCTATTGTCCCTATCACTGATAATGTTATGAGGCAACCCACAGAGTCAAAATACCTCACGAAAGAATAAGTCTGCTACCTGTGCTATAGTGAAAGTGGTAGGGATGGCAAAGAAATGTGCATACTTTGTCAATATATCCACTACCATGAAAATGCAATCCCTGCCTTGGACTTTTGGTAACCCTGTGATAAAGTCCATTGAAATGCTATCCCATTTCCTCTCAGGAATGGGCAAGGGCTGCAATAATCCTCCTGGAAATGAGTGCTCCTATTTGTTCTATTGGCATATCAGACACTCTCTCACATACTGCATCACCTCTATCTTGAGGCCCTTCTAGGTGAAGCTCTCTCTAACCTGCTTGTAAGTTTTGAAGTACCCCGAGTGTCCTGCCATCGGCAAGTCATGGAATGCCCTCAAAACATTTTGCTTCACTTGTGATCCTGAACCAAAAAGATCCTATCCTTGTAAATAATTAAATATTTGACCACTATGTACCTGTCATCCTTAAAGGTGCCATCAATTACTCTAGTAGCCCATGCACCCTTAACATACTCAGCTGATACCATCTCTCTCCAATCATCTACAATGGCACCTAGTGCAAACAAATGGGGTCTGCTGGATAAAGCATCGGCAACAACATTCTTCTTACCTTTGACATATACAATATCAAAGTTGTAGGCCTATAGCTTGCTGACCCACTTCTGTTGCCTCTCATTCAAATCCTTCTGTCCAAGGAAATGCTTCAGACTATTATGATCTGTCTTGACTACAAATTTTCTACCCACTAAATATTGTCTAAGTTTAGCCAGCGCATTCATTATGGCTAACATCTCCTTGTTGTAAATTCTGTAGGTGTGTTCCACACCCCTCAACTTCTTGCTCTTCAATGCTATGGGGTGCTTATTGGTGCAGGAGCACCTCAAAACATAATGAATCTAAAAAATTCCCTTACATATTCTATTTTGTCCAAATGTCATTAGCCGAGTAATCTTAAGTTTATATGTGTCAAGAAAGATTAAAAAGAATGTAATCGAACTATTTGGTATTGTAATCGGTGGTTGTTGCTGGTTCACCTTCCACCACGTTTTGTAACTATCTAGATAGGTGTCTTTACAATAGCTAAAGTATGTATTTATTAGTAGGAGTAGACAGTCATGAAAAAAAGAGGAAGAGAAGAAAGAATCGATCTGTTTGTATAATTCTGGGAAAGAGGAATAAATAGTTTTGGTGTTTTGGTGTAATTGTAGGGATGTAGTTTGGGGTCATTCCATTGGTGGATTTCTGTGAAATTAGTGGAATGAACTCCATGTTATTTATTTTTGTTTTCTGTTAAATTTTAGGTCTTTTTGTGTGATTGTTCGGTTTCAAGATGTGGAGAAAGTTAATGGCGTGAATTTTGGGTTGTGTTCATGTGGTTCACTGAGCATACAAGCACTGTGTATATCACTAATGTATGAGAAGAAGTAATTCGTGTATATATCGCATTTATATGCAAGAACCATTTTGTGAGTATCTTGCAAATGTATATCGGCGTTATATGTTGTAAATGCATATCCCGAATGTATATTTTTTGAATGCATGTATTGAATGTACATTTTAAAAGATGCAAGATGTGATCGGTAGAACTAGGAGAGGGACCAGCGATTGAAGGTCAGATAATGTATATACTAGGTGTAGACATTGGTATGAGATATGCATCGGCGGAAGAAGTTTGGAGGTTGCCGATGGTATAGTGTCTTACTGATATGGGAGAAATGTGTGTGTTCGGTATTGTATGGCCTAACAAAGGGGTTTTAATAACTATTTGAGTATTAATCAGTTTTGTATTATGGAATTGGAGTCGTCTTGTGCAGTATGGTATCATTTGCTCGATTTTCGTTGCCCGCTCTGCATCAAATTGGTATCAGAGCTAGCGAAAGCTCTGGGCAAAGGTGTTTTGTATTTTGATTTCTGAAGGTAGATGAAGAGTTAAGGTTTTTTTGGTGACCATTTTTAAAGACAGAGATTGCAAAAGGTATTTTGAAGGCTGACAAAGTTGTTAGACTATTACAGGTGCTTGTTCCATCTAGCTGCAGAAGGAGGTTTCTGAGGTTGTGTGTGTGGGCAGACAAGATGAGGTCTGTCGTGACCATTCTCTAATAGAGATTAGGCTAGATAAGGGTGCAAAGAGAAACCACTGAGGAAAGAGTGGTAGGTGCATTACCAGAATCTGTTGTTGGGTAAGATGAATGGTTTGGTGAGTTGGTGTTGTGAAGCAGTAGAAAGATGGATACCTGACTGAAGAAGCACTTGAAGTTGCAGCCTGAAGAGTACTCCACTAATGGGAGTAGAAGGCGCTGAAGATGGTAGTTTGATTTTGTTGGTTGGTTGGTCACTGATGTGCATATTTGAAGTCTGAAGCTAAAGAGGCAGAAGTTGAAGCCAAAAAGAGATGCAGAAAAAGTTTTGTTTTTTTTTGTTGCAGGTACATTTCCAAGGGACTTGGAAATTTTGTTGGTTGGTTGTATGGTGCAGGAGCACCTCAAAACATAATGAATCTGAAAGATTCCCTTACATATTCTATTTTGTCCAAATGTCATTATCCAAGTAATCTTAAGTTTATATGTGTCAAGAAAGATTAAAAAGAATGTAATCGAACTATTTGGTATTTTAATCGATGGTTGTTGGTGATTCACCTTCCACCACGTGTGTAACTGTCCAGATAGGTGTCTTTAAAATAGCTAAAGTTTGTATTTATTAGTAGGAGTAGACAGTCAAGAAAAAAAGAGGAAGAGAAGAAAGAATCGATCTGTTTGTATAATTCTGGGAAAGAGGAATAAATAGTTTTGGTGTTTTGGTGTAACTGCAGGGATGTAGTTTGGGGTCATTCCACTGGTGGATTTCTGTGAAATCGGTGGAATGACCTCCATGTTATTTATTTTTGTTTTCTGTTAAATTTTAGGTGTTTTTGTGTGATGGTTCAGTTTCAGGGTGTGGAGAAAGTTAATGGCGTGAATTTTGGGTTTTGTTCATGTGGTTCGCTGAACATACAAGCACTATGTATATCACTAATGTATGAGAAGAAGCAATTTGTGTATATATCACATTTGTATGTGAGAACCATTTTGTGAGTATCTTGCAAATGCATATCGGTGTTATATGTTGTAAATGCATCTCCTGAATGTATATTTTTCGAATGCATGTATTGATGTACATTTTAAAAGATGCAAGATGTGACTGATAGAACTGGGAGAGGGACCGGCGATTGAAGGTCAGATAATGTATATACAAGCTGTAGACATCGGTATAAGATATGCATCGGTGCAAGAAGTTTGGAGGTTGCCGACGATATAGTGTCTTACCAATATGGGAGAAATGTGTGTGTTCGGTATTGTATGGCCCAACGAAGGGGTTTTAAAAACTATTTGAGTATTAATTAGTTTTGTATTATGGAATTGGAGTCATCTTGTGTAGTATGGTATCATTTGCTCGATTTTCACTGCCCGCTCTGCATCACTTATCCTGCATAATAACCGTGCCAATTCCTTCTCCCAAGGCATCACAATGCAACTCAAAAGGCTTGCCAAAATCTGGTATTGCCAACACAGGGCTTGTACTCATAATTCATTTGAATCTATCAAAACACTCCCGTGTACTCCCTGACCAACTAAAAGCATCCTTACGAGTCAAATCTGTGAGGGGTGCAGCAGACTGAGAAAACCCCTTCACGAATCTATAGTAATACCCACATAAACCAAGGAATCCCTTCATTTGAGTGAGATTCTTTGGTGGTGGCCAATCCATTATTGCCTGAATCTTCTCCAGGTTCACCTTCACACTACGTGCACTAATAATGTGACCCAAGTATAACAACTCGGTCATCCCAAACTCACACTTTGACATCTTAGCATACAAAGACTCTCTCTCCAGAATGCTCAGAATGATGTCAATGTGTTTTATATGCTCTTCCCATGTCTTGATGTAAATCAAAATATCATCAAAAAATATCAAAACAAACCTCCTCAACTATTCTTAGAAAACTCTGTTCATGCAAGACTAAAAAGTAACTGGTGCATTCATCAAGCCAAATGGCATGACTAGGAACTCAAAGTGACCATAGTGACACCTGAATGTTTTCTTCTCCACATCCTTGTCCCTGACTCCAATATGATGATACCCAGATCTCAAATCTATCTTGGAGAAGTTGTTGCAAATATGTGCCTGATGTGTTGTCATTGATGTCAACATATCCTTCTGTTAGAAACAGTGAAGATAGTGCAGAGGAGTGATCAGTATTTCCAGTAAGGTGAAGATCAAAGTTCGTGGATTAAAGGGTTTGTATAGGGTTGTCTAGTGTTGCTCCAATTAAGATTTGAAAGGTCCGCATGAAGTTTTGGCATAGTTATGGCCCTCTGAGTAGAACAGGTTTCTACAATTGTTCTGTGATGACAAAGTGGCAAGAAGTTGGTCTGGATTGGTCCGGTATGAGAATATTGTGATTTGCGGATCCAGAGGCATGTCTGAGATGTTGGTGTGTTCCCTCAACTCAAGTGCCTCATGGTTTGGAGATCTGGAAGCAATCTTTCTAGTATGACAATCATGGTAGTGTGTGTTCTTGAGGTTTAGTGTGAAGATGCAAGTGATTCTGGTGATACAAGTGGTGTGGTTATTCTTGATGACTTAATTGTGCTTATGGGGGTCTCTGGATTGTGTGGCTATTATGTTGATGGTCTACATTGACAAAGGAGCTCGTGATTGAAGGTTTCCTCTTGGTTATTGTTGTTCTTCCCAGTATTGGTCGACCGGATGATTCTTAGCATGTTGTAGATGATCTAAAGATTATTTTATAAAGCATGGCGTGTAAATACAAGAAGATTCAAGTCTCATCTATGATTGGCCAACAGTGTAAAGATCCACGTTAAGTTTGGCTAACCTTGTTGATCATTCCAAGATGGATGAAGTGTATAAATACTTGTTGAAGAGTTGTCAAACTTTATCCTTGTGCAAAATAGATAAAATCTAAATAAAGGATCAGAAGCAGAGTAGAGAAGAAAAGGAGCAAGAGCAGTATAGAGTGTGAAGTTAGTAAAGAAGAATCTAGGGCAGAGCATAATTTTTTGAGCATTCATTGAAACTGAACCAAACATGAAGTAGATGCTATTTTTGAGTTAATTCATTTTGTTCTAAATTATTTTTGTAGGCAGTGAGCCTCCTCTTTTGAGAAGTGAGCTCTAGGCAGTGCACCCGAAGGCATGTGCCTTCTATTTTTCTAAAGTACTTTTAACAGGGTACAAGTCTTTGTGGGTTAACCCCCACTATGGTTTTTCCCTTGGCCAGGTTTCTACGTCAAAATCTTGGTGTCAAGTATGTTGATTATGTTTCTGCTCTTATGTTGTTGATCTATACTTTAATGTTTACATCACTAATCTAGTAGTAAGATAATAAAGAAGGTTAAAATAAGAAAAAGATTAAATTGTGTGACAAATGATTCACCCCCCCTCTCAGTTGTCTGGTCTAATTCACACAATTGGTATCAGATGCTCTAGATCCTCTTATAAAACCCTGACCACTTGAGTAGATCTAGGATGTCGACCTACAAAAAGGATAGTTTGAGATTTGATGGAACAAATTATTCTGTTTGGAAGAATCACATGGAGTGCCATTTACAATGCATGGACGATGGCCAGTGGGCAATAACCAGTGTTGAGTATAAACCTCTAGAGAAAGGTCCTTCAAATCTAGATCAAGTCAAAGATGCAGAAAATAATCTTCAAGCTAAAGAAGCCTTGTTGAGTGCCCTGACTGATTCCGAAATGACAAATGTGTTTTGTCTAAAAACTGCTTATGAAATCTAGAAAAAGTTGGAATTTCTGTATGAAGGTGATCAATATGTCAAATGTACCAAGCTACAAAGTCTGAGAGGAAAATTTGAAACTATGAGGATGAGTGAAGATGAAAACATCACAATCTATATGCAAAAGATAAATGAATGTGTGTGTGGTACCAGGTGTACCGGTGGAACTTTGGAAGAATCAGAGATTGTATCAAAAGTACTCAGATCTTTACCTGATTCATACAAACATAAGGTTTCTGCTATAGAGGATATAAGGACTGTCTCAGATGTTACAAGAGATCATCTGGTTGGCAAAATTTCAACTTTTGAACTAAGTGAGTTTGGTGATTCTCCATCCAAATATGAATCTGCATTTAAGGCCAGTGTATATGGAAAACAAAGATATGATCTGGGAGAAAGCTCTTCTACAAGATCAAATAGATTAGTGAAGATAAGGAAGGATCTTGAAGATATTGAACTTGAAACTGTTGATCTTGAAGCTCTTATCACCAAAAGATTACCAAGAGGATCCGGTAAGTATGAAGGAAAGTTGCCACTCAAATGTTTTGCTTGTAATAAGATTGGTGATTTTACCTCAAGATGCCTGGAAAGGTTTTCAAAATGAAACCTTAACAGATATCAAAATTAGAACAAGTGTTACTATGTCCAAGAAACTGGTGAAGAAGGAGTTACGGATGATGAATCTGATCATGGAGGTTCCCCTAAAAATGATTGGGTGTTCATTGCCATTAAAGAAGAAGATCCAATGTCTACTGAATATACTAGCTATATGGAAAGTGCCTTGGCTACTCAGGTTGTTGAGAAAGATGAATGAGTGATTGATAGTGGATGTTCTCATCATATGACTGGAGACAAGAGTAAGTTTGTGAATTTTGAAAATTATGAAGGTGGGCTTGTGAAATTTGGAGATAACTCAGCTAGTAGAATCCATGGTAGAGGATCCATCTCTTTTGATGGTAAGAATAGCACAAATGATGTTTTCTATGTGGAAGGACTGAAACATAATCTTTTGAGTATTGGAAAGTTGGTTGATAAAGGTTATGATCTTCGATTCAAAGATGGAAAGTGTAGAATCTTGGAAAGTTCTGGAACTAAAATTGCATCTAATACTCAAACTAGAGGTAACATTTTTCATTTAAGTAGCTCTGGCAAAAGTTGTTTGATTTCTCAAGTAGATCAAATTTGGTTATGGCATAGGAGGATGTGTCATGTGAATTTTGATAATATTGCCAAAATAAGTACCACTCAGGCTATGAGAGATCTTCCAAAACTTGTGAAACCTAATAGAATGTGTAGAGAATGTCAGTTGGGGAAATGGAGCAAGATTCCATTCAAAAGTAAGGAACAAGTCTCCAATGGACGATTGGAACTGGTACATACTGATCTTTGTGGTCCTACTAGAATTAGGAGTGTACAAGGAGATAGATATTTCATGTTGCTAATAGATGACTACTCTAGGATGATATGGGCAACCTTCCTAAAAGAAAAATTAGAAGCTCTTGAAAAATTCAAGGTGTTCAAAGTGATGGTAGAAAATGAAATTGGTGAAAATTTGAAATGTCTGAGATCCGACAGAGGTGGAGAATTTACTTCCCATGAGTTTGATGCTTTCTATGAAAAGCATGGCATAAAAAGACAGTTATCTGCTCCTAGGACTCCCCAACAAAATGGAGTTGTGAAAAGAAAGAACCGGACCATTCAAGAAGTTGCTAGGACCATGATGATGGAAACAAATGTTCCTCAAGCTTATTGGAGAGAAGCTATAAGTACTGATGTCTACACTCTTAACCGGGTACAAATCAGAGGCAATTCTGGTAAGACCCCTTATGAACTATGCTTTGGTCATCCTCCTACTATGAGATATTTCAGAGTTTTTGGTAGTAAATGCTATATCAAAAGAGATGAGGATTTAGGCAAATTTAATACAAGAAGTGATGAGGGAATATTTTTGGGATACTCTACTCAAAGAAAGGCTTATTGGTGCTTTAACAAGAGGTTGAAAAAGATTGTTGAAAGTGCTAATGTTAGAGTTAATGATAGCAAGGAAGGACATTCCAGGTTCTGTGGATATGATTCAAATGATCAAACTAAGAGTCAAAATCAAGGAAGGTTAGTTTAAACTTTGATGCAGACTGATCCAGAAACTCCAGAGACTTAATGAATTAATATGGATGTTGAGGAACAAGATCAAGAAACAGAAGCTCAAGCAATTCCCAAAAGCCCCAAGTATGTAAGAATGAATCATCCTGAAGATCAAATCATAGGGGATAGAAATAAAGGTGTTCGAACTAGGAGAAGAGTTGTTGAACATCAAGAAGAGATTTGTTTGATTTCAAGGATTGAACCTAAATTAGTTGGTGAAGCCCGCACTGATGAAAATTGGGTAAAAGCAATGGAAGAAGAATTAATGCAAATTGAAAAGAACCACACTTGGGATCTTGTTCCTAGGCCAGAGGACAAAAATGTAATTGGAACCAAATGGGTCTTCCAGAATAAACTAAATGAAGATGGTGAAGTTGTAAGAAACAAAGCAAGGTTAGTATGCAAAGGATACTCTCAAGTAGAAGGAATTGATTTTGAAGAAACTTTTGCTCCGATGGCAAGAATAGAGGTAGTTAGATTATTTCTTACATTTGCTGCTTTCAATGATTTTAAAGTGTATTAGATGGATGTCAAATCAGCATTCCTGAATGGAGATTTGGAGGAAGAAGTCTGCATTGAGCAACAGGAAGGATTTCAATTGTTTGATCAGGGTGACATGGTTTGTAGACTGAGAAAAGCATTGTATGGACTCAAGCAAGCTCTAAGAGCCTAGTATGCAAGATTGGATAAATATTTCCTCAAGATAGGTTTTAGCAAAGGTACTACTGATAGTAATCTTTACTTCAAGATTAATCATGAGGACATCTTGATTTTTGAAGGCTTTGTTGATGATATCATTTTTGGTGGAAATAAATGTATGTGCAAAACATTTGCCGACCAAATAAAAAGTGAATTTGAAATGTCTATGTTTGGAGAGATGAATTTCTTCCAAGGTCTGCAAATTATTCAGTTAGACAAAGGTATCTTTATATCTCAGTCCAAGTATGTGAAAGAATTACTGAAGAAGTTTGGAATGGAAGATTAAGAGCCAGTAGGCACACCTATGGAAACTGGATGCAAGTTAAGTAAAGATGATGATTCACCCAAGGTAAATCAGAAAAGGTATAGATTAATGATTGGAGGATTGCTCTATATGAACTAGACCAGACTTGACATCATGAACACCATTGGACTTGTTGCTAGATTTCAATCTGATCCAAAAGAATCCCACATTGTGGCAGTCGAAAGAATTTTCAGATATCTCAAGGGGACAATTGATTATGGATTGTGGTATCCAAAAGACAATGACTTTACTCTTCACACATACATAGATGCTGATTGGGCAGGAGATGTGGATGACATAAAAAGTGCTGGTGGTGGTGCCTTTTTCTTGGGAAAGAGATTGGTCTCTTGGATGAGCAAAAAGCAAGAGGCAATATCTCTGTCTACTACAGAATCAAAATATATAGTAGTAGCAAACAATTGTACTCAGGGTCTATGGATGAAGCAAATGTTGAAGGACATCAAAGTTGTGTTTGAGAAGCCAGTCACAATCTTTTGTGATAATTCTAGTGCAAAGCATGTATCTGTCAAATTTCATTTCTTGAGAGAGAAGGTAAATGAGAATGAAGTCAAGTTGGAGTTTGTGTCATCCAAAGATTAGATTGCAGATATCTTCACTAATCTTCTTCCCAAGGATACCTTTGAATATCTCAGAGAGAAGTTACGGGTCATTATGCCTCCAAATCATAACTAAGATGCACTAAGGTGCATCAGTCTAGTGGAATTCTTAGTCATATCTTGAGATCCGGATTGATGTTGAGAGAATACTACTCTAGGGAGTAGTCAGTATGTAAACATTGGAGATCAGTCTAAAATAAAAATGGGAAGGGATGAGTGCAAATATGCGCCCTTTTCCATTGATGTCAAAGGGGGAGAGAAATCATGTGAAAAACTTGGAAGTAAGTAGCTGCTGGTGAAAGGGGGGAGTAGTGAAGAAAGTAGTTGCAGGTGTGACAAGAGAAAGGGGGAGAAGTTCTTGTCTTGATGGCTAAATTAGTTTTTCACATCATATGTTTTCATCAATGACAAAGGGGGAGATTGTTACAAATATGTGCCTGATGTGTTGTCATCGATGTCAACATATTCTTCTATCAGAAATAGTGAAGACAGTGCAGAGGATTGTTTAGTATTTCTAGTAAGGTGAAGATTAGAGTTCATGGATTAAAGGGTTTGTATAGGGTTGTCTAGTGTTGCTCCAATTAAGATTTGAAAGGTCCACATGAAGTTTTTGTGAAGTTATGGCCCTTTGAGTAGAATAGGTTTCTGTAGCTGTTCTGTGATGATAGAGTGGCAAGAAGTTGGTCCAGATTGGTCCGGTATGAGAATATTGTGATCTACGGATCTAGAGGCATGTATGGGATGTTGGTGTGTTCCCTCAACTCGAGTGGCTCGTGGTTTGGAGATCCGAAAGCAATCTTTCTAGTATGACAGTCATGGCAGTGTTTGTTCTTGAGGTTCAATGTGAAGATGCGAGTGATTCTAGTGATGCAAAGTTGTGTGGTTATTCCTAATGACTTAATTGTGCTTGTGGTGGTCTCTAGATCGTGTGGCTATTGTGTTGATGGTCCACATTGACAAAGGAGCTCATGATTGAAGGTTTCCTCTTGGTTGTTTATGTTCTTCCCAGTCTTGGACGACCAGATGATTCTTAGCATGTTGTAGATGATCTAAAGACCATTTTATAAAGCATGGTGTGTAAATAGAGGAAGATTCAAGTCTCAACTATGATTGGCTAATAGTGTAAAGATCCACATTAAGTTTGGCAGACCTTGTTGATCATTCCAAGATGGATGAAGTGTATAAATACTTGTTGAAGAGTTCTCAAACTTTATCCTTGTGCAAAACAAATAAAATCTAAATAAAGGATTAGAAGTAGAGCAGAGAAGAAAAGGAGCAAGAGCAGTATAGAGTGTGAAGTTAGTCAAGAAGAATCTGGGATAGAGCAGAAGTTTTTGAGCATTCATTGAAACTAAACCAGGCATGAAGTAGATTCTATTTTTCAGTTAATTCATCCTATTCTAAATTATTTTTGTAGGCAGTGAGCCTCCTCTTTTGAGTAGTGAGCTCTGCGTAGTGCGCCCGAAGGCATGTGCCTTCTACTTTTCTAAAGTACTTTTAATAGGGTACAAATCTTTGTGGGTTAACCCCCACCATGGTTTTTCCCTTAACTAGGTTTCCACGAAAAAATCTTGGTGTCAAGTATGTTGATTATGTTTCTGCTCTTATGTTGTTGATCTATGCTTTAATGTTTACATCACTAATCTGGTAGTAAGATAATAAAGAAGAAAAAGATTAAAGTGTGTGACAATTGATTCACTCCCTGCCTCTCTCAGTTGTCTAGTCTAATTCCAACATAAGTAACAGGCCTCATGCAACTCATCAATTAGCTCATCTATCCTGGGTATGGGATACATGTTCTTAATTATTTTTTTATTGATTTCCCTGTAATCAATGCACATCCTAAGAGACCCATCCTTTTTCTTTACTAACACAACTGATGATGGAAATGAACTCTTACTCAGCCTTATGCGTCCCATAGCGAGAAGCTCTTTTATAGCTTTCTTGATTTCATCCTTATACCTTTTGGGGTGCCTGTATGGAGTAGTAATCACAGGCTTTGCACCATCCTCCAACTCGATCACATGCTCTATACCCCTATTAGGGGGTCTACCTGGTGGAATATCACTAAACACTTTGTTGTGTTTAGTTAGAAGTGCCTATATGTCAGGTGGATACTCACACTTCTACTACTCAGAAACTGCGAGCATCACCATCACTTCTACTGCCCATTGCACTTAATAATGGAAAATCAATCTCTCCATTTGCCTGAGAGAAATACACCTCAATCCACCATCTGAAATGCCTCTAAGCACAAGTATAACCTTGTTCACCTCAAATTTCATCTCCATTGTCCTCAAGTTGAGAGTGAACTCTCATATCTCATGTAACCACTTCATACCCAACACAAAATCCAAGTCACCCATGCTAACAACATTAAATTTTGGCTAGAAAGTGTAGTTATTTAGCTGGATGGTCAAGTTAGGAATCCTTCTAGTGCAAGTGAGTACGAAGCCATTTGCTACCTTCACTCTGAACCTTGAAAACTCCTCTGTCTTCAACCCCCTCTTGGCAACTAAGCCATCATCAATGAAGTTATGAGTGGCACTTATATCTAGCAAGGTAATGCACCTCTGTCCACCCAATACTCCTTGGATCCTGAATGACCCTTCTCTCTGAATGCTAGAAATATGGGTTGTGGGTGGGGAGGTATCCTCATCCTTATCTAGTACTTCAGATGCAACATCTGATCATGAATCATCTTCCTTTGTATGCTTCTCTGAATGTGTGTTCGGCTCCATAGACTCATTAGCTAAGAAGTACTCAATATGTTTTGCCTTCCCTTGGGCAGCACACTTGTGCTTAGGATCCCAAGGCTGTCTACAATGGAAACAAAGTTTCTTCCTCCTAAGATCATTCAGCTGGTCATTATCTAATCAGGAAGAACTTTTTTGTGGCTGGTGTCCCAATTTTGTGTGGAAAGGTCTCCTATCTCTCTCCTTAGCCCTCCAATGCTGAAAGTTTTTATTCTAAAATTTGCTCCTCCATGCTGAAGACTCCATATCACGGGCCTTCCTCATGGCCTCCTGTAATGACATAGGGTTTAAACCCTTCACCCATCCTCTAAGAGGATCAAAAAAACCATCAACAAAGAGCACAATCAACCTCCTCTATGATATGTCTAAAACCATGATTGAAAGATCCTGGTATTTTGAGATGCACGAGTCCACTGAACCACTCTACCTCAACTGTGTGAGCTCCTTGAACTACAATTCAGGGTCCTTCTTATTGAACCTGTCTATGAGCCTGGCTATGAACTCAACATAAGATGTGATCTAGTCATGTTCTAGAGTCACCTTCCAATTGCTCCACCACTTGTGTGCACTACCCTCCAAGTGTAAGGTTGCACATGTGATGGCATCCATCTCTAGCATGGGGCTGATCTGAAGGTAACTGTCCAACTTTTGTACCCACGCTCTTGCTGAAGTTTTCCCTGAACCATCAAAGTATGGTAAGGTCATATTACTAACCTTCTTCTGCAGCTCATTATTCTATTGCCTATTACCCCCTCTGGGTCTCTGTCTCATCCTGAGATCTGAATAGTCTCTAAAAGTTATCTCCACTTGAAACTCAGCACTAGAAGCCTACCAATCTCTGAAGATCTCCTCCTAAAACTCTAGCTGTGTAGCATCCCATTCAGGCATCTCATCCCTCGGCACAAATATGGGAATGTCAGGTCTATCTTTGGCTGTGAGCTATGTAGCATCCCGGTTATTCACCGAAGCCTCTCCATCATGATTCATGTGTTCGTTTCTATCACCAATGTTTCTTTCACCATTCCTATCTCCATTACCATGGTCTCCATGACCTCGGTCCCTGCGTCTATCACCATCATCCCGGTCTCTATTCCTGTCATATCGATCTCTATTCCTATCATTCCTGTCTCCATTCTTGTCATTCTGGTACCTATTACAATCTATATTTTCCTCATCTTCCTCCAACTCAGGAAATAATTAGCCAAGAAGTCATCTGAGTGCCAACTAGGACCTATCCAAACTAGCAACGATCTATTGCTATCCTCTAGCCAGATCATTAAGAATATCTCTAGTGCTCAGCTCTTCAATCTCCCTATCTCCCATCTCCCCTGTATGCTCTGGAAATGGAGGTAACTCTCCTAAAAAGGGGTCTATCAGTGACACCTGGGAATCATCCTCTATAGTTGCTACCTCTATCTCTAGATCATACTCAAATTGATCAATCTGTGGCACTGGATTCAACTACAGAAACTGCATTCCTTGCCTTGCCCTGGTATTTCTAAAAGGATATATCTATCTATTAGTCGCATGTCTCATTTTCACCTCTATATGTCTATTTAAACCTCACAGGATGTCAAGATCATAGCTCTGATACCACTGTAATGTGTTGTACCTGTTTGTATATTTTAAAGATCCTTTTATGTGTTTTATTTTTATTTGTAGTGTGATCTTTCAGACTTGAGAGAAGATGTAGAAGGGGTTTTAGTTTTCTTGCAGATGTGTGTTGCTGGAGCATACAATAGATAGCATATAGAGATAACCCAGAAAATCTATAATGAATTTAAGGAAACTAACAACAACTCAGATAGAAAAAACACCAATAATGAATTACTAACACATACCCATGTTGAGATTTGCAACTTCATATAATAGCTGTAGTTAGACCAGCAAAGGGTGTGGCTGAAATGACTCCAAACTCCTAAGAGATATAAGGAATGAACATATAAATGATATCAACAAAGTAAGAGGCCCCAAACGCCCCAAATAGAGAAGATATAGTGGCTGCAACTCCAAAGATTAAGCTTCTATGAAGCCCACGTCCCTTCAGGCAAGGTAGTTTGGGCTGGTCTGAGCATGAACAACAATAAATCCACAATGAAATCCTCCATTATTCACTGCTATAAGTCTGCACACCCTCTACAGTGCTAGTCGACCAAGGTAGTGTGTCCTGAATGTAATATAATGCAATGTAGAAGCCACAAGGAATGGTATGGCCTTGCTGTAATTGTACGGCCAACAGCTACCAATAACAATAGTCTCAAACCACTTTCAATCTGCACCTTTAATCACTTCAATTTGCCTATCTAGTCTCCAATAAACTCAATATGATCAATCACCATCCAAAGATATAGCAAATCAGCTCCAAAGCTCTATCTCTGAACTCCATTGAAGCACAAATGTGAATGATGGATACATCCACCAACAAAGGCACCTTTGGGTGGTATTGCACACTTGTAGAATGCCGATACTAATGGAGGTTTTCATCTCCAAAAGCCTAGTTCAAATGTACAAACCCTTGAAACCCTAGTAGAGCTCTCACAAGAAAATATCACAAAACAAGCATAATCCAAAATGAGCCCTTCATCACCTTTATAACTTACTCCAAGCCCAACGACCCTTTTGGAGGGAATTTGCATTTGTTTTATTATTTAATTTTTATCCCCTTATGACTCCCATGTGCACCCACCTCGTAGAGGGTCACTTTTAAGTTATAACTTATTTTTATAAAGTGACCATATAATATTTATTTGTAAAGTCCCAACAAATAATTATATTAAACTTTAGACTTTAAAATAAATATGAAGATGGTGTCAGAATGCCATGTTCTTTAGCTCGTCGGAAAGGTCTCGACGAGATATTTTTGACCCCACTATGAAAATCCCAAACTAACATTGAACCTGAACTTACTAAAAAAAGTAACGCTCAAGATCAAACTGGGCCAACTCTGAAGGTGCCAATTGGATCCTCTGAATGCGAACCAACTCTCCATCATTGACAAATGCCTCCGAGCCAAACTAACTCCAATTCCCTATCCAAACTGCTAGTCCACAGGAACTGAGTGATGGACTAACCATGTGTCATGAAGGGGACAAATTACAAGTTTGGTCACTATGCTAGTGAGTGTAAGAAGAAACAACGTGACCATGGGAGTCAGAGTGCTAATGTAGCAAGTGAGAACAAGGCTAAAAATAAAAAATAGTCAAATGTATTTATTGTTTGCAACCTTGCTGAGTAGAGTAGTGATGAAGTATGGTATCTAGACAATGCTTGTAGCAACCACATGAGTGGTAACAAAAACCTTTTTGCCTCCATAGATAGCAACATAAAAACTAAAATCAAAATGGGAAACAATGAGAAAGTTCCCATCATGGGAAGAGGTACAATCAACATCTAAACCAAGCATAGTGAAAGGAGGAAGATCTAGGATGTGTACTATGCCCCAGGCATAAAACATAACCTATTGAGCATTGGACAAATGGTCCAAGATGGTTGTAAAATCCTAATGGAGAATGGAGAGTGCATGATATTTGACAAAGAAGGTAGCAAGAAAGTGATTGTAGTTGTGCAGATGACAAGAAACAAAATCTTTCCACTTACAATGCATATTGAGTCTCTGGCTCTATCTTCAGAGCTATTTTTAGTCTAGTTTCCACCACTATCTCTGGCACTCATAGTAGTGGAACATCAATCTGCCTTCAGGACAATCATCAATGACCCATCCAAACTTTTGCATTTGAGGTATGGGTACTTTAGTTTTTCTAGTTTGAGTTTATTGTCTTAGAAAGGCATGGTTATAGGTTTACCATCCATTGTATAGCTCAATGGGAAATGTGAAGCCTTCATTTTAGGAAAGAAGCATAGGAAAGCCTTTCAATTAGGGTATTCTAGGAGAGCCAAAGCACCATTGGAGTTTGTGCACTCATATTTGTGTGGCCCCATGAAAACCCACACCTTGGCTAGAAATACTGATGCAAGAGAGAAACTCCTTCTTGCCAAAACCAATCTCATAAAATACCAATACATAATTCCAATTTGACTTCAACAAAACAAATAACTAATTTTGTTCACAAAACAATACAAATTTGTAAATATTTTACAATTTTTGGTTTTCAACATGGTTTTTCCCAACTCTCTATCACTCAAATCTGCACAATCACAATCTCTCTACAACACATGGTCTACACAGTCATAGTCTCACAGCCTCGCAAGGATTCCAACCTCTCTCTTCTCTCTACACCCTCAGACGCCTTAACTTGCATTCTCTGCAAACTTTCTCCTACTCTCTAGCTAAGCCTCTCTTTTTTCTCTCATTGGTTGATACCCCATACTTTTACACCTTAGATTATATAGGAAATTCAAATCTTTAATTTGAATTCCTTTCATATTCTATGCCCATGGTCTCTTCCTCTTCTGGTGGCATCAATTTCTAATTCTTGTGCTTTTTGATTGGCCTCCCTTGGTATTATTGTGTGAAGCATTTCATTTGTCTTTTATAGAATAGAATAAAATGGTTAGAAAGTCTAATATGAGGCATTTTCAAATTCTTAAATGAACCTATCTTGAAATGGTATTCCTTAATCCCAATGGTCTTATGCTTCACCCTTACAAAAATGTTATTTCGTTACATAGGCACCAAAATCCTTCACATCTTGGATGTGCACACTAATTGGTTGATGTGTTACAACCTTCATCATTGAGTTCTCATCCCTTGGCACACTTTCATAACCATCAATCCTTACTACATGTTTCTTTTGTTGTTTGTTGCATGTGCCATCGGCATCCTTATACAGATAATCAACCTCACTAGAAATACCACCATTGTTTATCATATATATAAGTGCCAGCTTGGGATCTCCTCCATTGCAACCATTGTTCACTGATTTATCACAATCGAGCAACTCTTTCTCTGACAAACATATCAAATTTCCAGTGACAATAAAGTTGATCGCCTCAACTGATGCAATTGTAGAGAAAGACCAACATCCTCCTTTTCAAGCTGCACAATCCATGTTCTCTTGAAACTTCCAAGTGAAAACATATGTGGATGCCTTTGGGAACTTTGGATTTTAAAGTTATTAAACCATCTCTTATGCATTTGCTACAACCTTCTTGGTGTTAACATTATTCAAGGAGGACTTCAACATGTTCAATCAATGCCTCCCCAAAATTATTATTGAAATGTCTTTGCTAAAGACTAAGCACAATAGTGACTCCAAAAGGAATACAAATAATTTAGATTCATTCTCAATTACCTCCCAAGATCTCAGAGGCAAGTAACCAATAGAAAGAAGGTGATTGTTCCCCATGGCCAAGAAACATGGAAATAAATCTTCTATAGAGTGTATAACTATAAACTCCAATTGAGGCTTTCCTCAACACATTACAAAAGATACCATTACTCACCATATGGAATATGGATTCCCATTATGACATTGGATTCTCTGAAAATATAATGTTGGGATTGTAATTACTATCAAGATGAAGAGACTTTGCCAGAATGATGTCTGTAGACATTTCGTCGAACAACTGATGGTGACAAGAACCCAAACCATCATCAAATGAATGCATCTGGTTATACAATTTCAATGTAGTATTTTGTCAAACAAGTGATGATAATTTCATGTCGCCATTTGAACCATTCCCATAACTTCAAATGCATGAATATTTTCAATACAACCCAGCCAGTGATGATAAAATTCAAAATGCACAACAAAACCAAAATGCCCCATCAGCATGTGATAACTCTTTTGCAACACTTTGACAAATATGTGGCAATGAGAGATCAACTTCACTTGATGTAAATCGTATTAGTGAAACCATTTCCAAGAAATTCCATTAGAAGTCCAAACAAACAAACAAAATTAAACCTGCACTATTTTTTGGTTGATGTTGATTGCTTGTTTGCCTAGGATGCTCCTGCATCAGATATGCTAGGTAGAAAGTTTATAAGCATAGGCTCACAAAAGTTGAGTTGAGTAGTTGAACTATTCTTCCAGGTTGCAACCAACCTATAGAAAACTCCATTGCTAAATCATGTGCACAAAGTTATTTCTTCTTCCTCCTTTTCCAACACCTCATTGAAACAAGTGTCATCCTCCTCCCACAACTCTTCTCACCACTTTTCTCTCCTCTCAAGGATTTGTATCCACCATGTATTGTCCTCCTCCAAAGATTCTCTCCACTCCTGTCCTCCTTCATGGGATCCAACCCACCATCATCCAACCTCCTCCACCAAAATCCATCATCACAACTCCTAGAATTTGCATACAAATCTGCATCTACAACTTCACCATTCTGCATAACAACTACATCCAACCTTGTACTAACAATATTCATCTGCATGATTTCTACATTCAATTCTTCTTTCTCATTCATTATCTCATCTAAATCTACAATACAAGATTCATGAAAACTAATTTTTACCTCTTCCTCCTTTGCTGGTGCGACATCTCCTGCATCATCATCAGCTGCAACTTTTCCTTCTTCACCCTTTTCTGCAACAAAAAGATTTTCCATCCACTCCTCTATCACCAATAGAAAATCATCTTTGTTTTTGTCATTTACAACCTCTTCACATTCCATCACTGCAATCACATCCTCTATAACTGTAATCTCGTCAATACTTGCAATTTCTTCACTACTCCTTTCTTTACCTTCACCATCTTCAACCACTACTACTACACTTACATCCTCTTTCTCATTCTCCTTATTCTCTGCAACCTCTTCACTCTTGACATCCTCTCTATGCTGCCATGATTCAATCCTGTCTAATCTCATATTTATTTCAACCATCATCTTCAAAATCTTCTTCTTTTCATATTGTCTCCAACCATCCCATATGATTGTCTTTCTCCAAACAATCCCTATCCTTTTTCTCTTTTTCATTATTTCAAACATTTTCCATATATACATCTCTCTCTGTAACTTGCAAATAGAATTTCCTTCATGGGTTACTAGCTCTCAACTGCTCAGGGCTTATCCTACCTGGAACGGCCCTCACAAGCCTCTTATTCATGACACTTCCTTTACTCGCAAGTCCTGATGGATCCTCTCCACTCTCAGGATAACCTGCTCTGATACCATTTGAAGCAAGAGAAAAAATCCTTCTGGCCAAAACCAATCTCACAAAACACCAATACACAATTCCAATTTGACTTCAACAAAACAAAAAACTGATTTTATTCACAAAACAATATAAATTTGCAAATATTTTACAATGTTTGGTTTTCAATGGTTTTTCTTGACTCTCTATCACTCAAATCTGCACAATCATAATCTGTCTGCAACACATCTACATAGTCAGAGTCTCACAGCCTTGCAAGGCTTCCAACCTCTCTCTTCTCTCTGTAGGCGCCTTAACTTGCATTCTTTGCAAAATTTCTCCTACTCTCTGGATGAGCCTCTCTTCTTTCTCTCAATAGCTAAAACCCCATACTTTTACGCCTTGGATTATATAGGAAATTCAAATCTTTAATTTGAATTCCTTTCATATTCTACACCCATAGTCTCTTCCTATTCTAGTGGCATCAATTTTTTATTCATATGCCTTTGATCGGCCACCCTTGGTATTGTTGTGTGAAGTGTTTCATTTGCCTTTTATACAATAGAATAGAATGGTTAGCAAGTCTAATATGAGGCATTTTCAAATTCTTAAATGAACCTATCTTCAAATGGTATTCGTTGATCCCAACAGTCTTATGTTGCGCCCTTAAAAAATAGTTATTTCCTTACATAGGCACAAAAATCCTTCGTAGCTTTGATGTCCACACTAATTGGTTGATGTGTTACAGACTTCATCGTGGAGTTCTCATCCCTTGGCACACTTTCATAACCATCAATCTTTACAACATGTTTCTTTTGTTGTTTGTTGCATGTGTCATTGGCAACCTTATATGGATAATCAGTCTCATTAGAAATACCACCATTTTTTATTATATATATAATTGCCTACTCATGATCTCCTCCATTACAACTATTGTTTGATGATTTATCACAATCAAACAATTCTTTCTCTGATAAAGATATTAAATTTCTAGTGATAATAAAGTTGATTGCCTCAACCAATGCAATTGCACAAAAAGACCAAAAACCTCCTTTTCAAGCTGCACAATCCACACTCTCTTAAAAATTTCAAGTGAAAACATATGTGAACGCCTTTGGGAACTTTGGGTTTCAAAGTTATAAAATTGTCTCTTATACATTTGTTAAAGCCTTCTTGGCATTAACATTATTCAAGGACTTAAACATGTCCAATCAATGCCTCCCCAAAATCATTATGAAAATGTCTTTGCCAAAGATTGAGCACAACAGTGACTCCAAAAGGAATACAAACAATTTAGATTCATTCTAAATTACCTCCCATGATCTTAGAGGAAAGTAACTAATAGAAAGAAGGCGATGCTTCCCCATGGCTAAGAAACATGGAAATAAATCTTTTATAGAGTGTATAATTGTGTTTTGTATGAAAAAGGGGGGTTGTTGATTTTAGGGGTTTATGTTTAATCCTCCTTTCCCAACAAACATTCCAAAGGCTTCTCAATTGAGTTCAATCTCCACTAAGTGAGAGCAATCACTTATCAGGTTGGGTTGCCACTTGGGAAGCTATGGACTCTTGGATATATCAAGTAATGTCTCTACCTAATTCTCAATTGTGCTTAGAAACCCTAATTATGCAAATCAATAAGCAAATTATCAAATTACGGCAAATCCTTTCAGACTAAGGCAAAGGATAGAGATATTTAACTTACTATTTTTTGAAGTTCAGAAGGCAGGAAAGTCAAGGACACGGGGACTAGTGCCCAAGTCCAAGGTACCTGTTTCTTTGCGGGATCCTAATCTCCTTCTGACACTAATCTGCACTGCAACTTCAGTTTCTAGAAATTCCACTAAGGAGGACACAGGGACTAGCTTCCTAGTCCAGGAAAAGCACCAGTGTCCTACTTCTTTTCAGATCCCAAATCCTCTATGTCTGCTACTCCTTCCTGCAACTCTAAACTTCACAGGACTTGACACCAGTAACCTGCAATCACAAGGAGTGTGCGAGGGGGTTGTGGTGTTTAGATGCTTGCCTCAGTCAATCCCTAGAGAGACATTCAAGTCTTCTTAACACTGTTGTCAGATGAGAGTTTGTGTCATGGTAGGATAGAGGCAAAATTTTAAATGATAAATGATTGAAAACACAATAGATATCACCTTGTAGTGAAGATCTCATGGAACGAAGATGCTCTTCATGCCATGAGGAGATGGATGTCAAATCTACAAACTAAAACACAATAACAATAAAGTACTGGTCTGCAACACAATGAATGCCTTGAATCACTTTCACATAAGCTTGTCAATCCAAATGTCCATCTAGTTTCCATCTAGTTTGCAAATGAAACCTAATCATGCTTATATATGCAACTACAAAGATTCTTGCTAAGAATTTATTAATTCAAACTTTAGATGTCGGCATAGGACCTAATTAACGGTCACTAAAGTGACATTTAAAATTAGGTTTGGACTAGGGCACTAGTGCCCAAGTCCACCATGACATTTCTGCTCAAGATTCATCAAAGTGCAGCCCCCTAGGTCCTATTTGTCACAAGACCCAAGGGTTTTCTCATCAAGAGTCAGAAATAACATGCAGTATACTCTAAATGCAATTATAGGACCCGGGAGCTAAACCTTAATAGGAAAAATCCCCCAAGGTTACTTTTTCTGACATAACATTTAGCCCCCACTTTAATGTATGTATAAATGCAAGGCCAATACATGCATTAAAGTATGGTCAACAAAAATAGCAAACACGCCAAGCATGGAGAAGACACGCCAAACACATTGAAGATAGTAACAGGCATGCAAACATGGAGAAGACAATTACAGTCACAGAGAACACGAAGAAGACAACATTGAAGACATGTAAAACACAGTGAATACAGTGATTGCAATGATTATTTTCTTTTCCTTTTTCTCATTTATGAAATGTAGAATGCAAGTACAAGGAAAGTAAACACACAACCCAAAATGTAGGAGAGACTCATCACCACTGGTCTTTAGACTACACATGGGGCAACAAACATGCAAAAAAAATCTCAAAGTGCAGGAGGGACTTGTCACCACTAGTCTTTAGACTACACTTGAGAACAAACATGCCATAGAAATCAAGCATGCCAAACCAATCCCAAAGCATAGGAGGGACTCATCGCTACTAGTCTTTAGACAATGCCTGGGAACAAACATGCCATACACACACATGGAAGACATAGAGAAAACACAACAGACAAGTGATGGAGTATTCCTATTTCTAGGTTCATCACCATCTTAGGCACATTACAGACACACATTGACAATTAGGCTTCGCCACAACAATCGTCAAAGACACGTTTAAGGGTTAAGTTAGTCATAGAAGTGCTCCCCGCCTGCTCGGAGGACTTTTGAAAATGATAGGATTGTGCACTCTCCTTGAGAAATACACCATCCCCACCTCGCATAGAGGGCCTAAGATAAAACGGATATGCACAATATCCCACCTCTGCAAAGGGCTTAAGTGATTGCAATAGATTCAAGATTCACAAACACACATTGCTAACATCTACAATAGACAATGTGCCTTATATATGCCCCCACCTTAAGGTGGTTGATGTCATGTACCAATATCAAGCATGTTAAGGTAGGAAGAAAACACACAAGGGAACATGAGCTCTCACAAATCCCATGCCCCCCAGAGGTGACATGTACTTTACGATCGCCAAATGTTCCCATAAACACATCCTTGCAAGAAAAGTGTCAGTGTCCATATAAGCATGATAAACAAATGCATATGATCAATCACATAGAGAACCGAGGAATACAAGATTCAAGATAGACAAAGTGCACATAGCAGCAGTATTGTTATGTTTTGTAAGTGCAATAAGATAGCATCAAGATCACATGGAGTGATTCTACTAGCCAAGCATCGGATAATATATAACAACCCCACCGTCATGTATGGACTAGATCCATTTTTTGATTACTCGCTAAAGGGACACTAGGTCCGCATCAGTATAATATGTTTTTTGTCATCCACCCGCTAGATAGAACCACTAGAAGAAGAGAAACAATAGATCAAGAGAGGAGAAACAAGTGTGCTAGGGACAATCACGTAGGAGGGTGCCCCTAAGTCACAAACTGTAATTCTATGGCCATAAGACACAGCACACAACAATGAAAATAGAGGAGAAGCAATATAGAAGAATGATGATACAAATAGAAGAAGGGTCACAATAGAGGCAGTCTCCTAGTATCCTTGACCTGGTGAGAGTATCAAGAGTCATCCTAGGAGGCCTAAAAAACATATAACACATCACAGAGGAAACACATCACGAATGAAAAGGGTTAGAAATACTTACCTATAGGGACAACCAAACTAAGGGTTGTCATCAAGCAAATCATCCTCTTCCCAATCTCGTATGCTAGAGGAAAGAGGTGTGTAAGGTACCATAGCCCAACTTTTGTCCTTATCATCCAATTCTTTAGTGTTGAGTTTTTCTATGTTTGTTTCAATGTTAGGTTGGATTTTTTCTTATTGAGTGGCAAGTCATTGGGCAAAAGCTTGTCTTCACCTCCTTTATTTTTCTTGTCTATTCCTTCTTATTTTAGTAGGGTCATCCCATAATAATGGGTTACACTTTTTGACCAAACTTAACATTGAAATCAATATTTTGAACTAAATCTTCACTTTCTAACACATATAGCCGCTAAACCGTAAGGAATTTGAAGATGATGTGAACTACTGATTTGTGAGATTTTGTTTGTAGATTCCAAATATATATATATATATATAAATTAGAGTTAAATTGTAAAATATTTTGTATCTCCTTTGATAATTGGTTTTTAATAGTAAACAACATTTTTTAAAGTGATGTGTATTCTGTAGCCCATAACTTTTTTTTACAAAGGATAAAATTCCAATTCTTTTGAACTTAGATTGGTAACACCGATATATAGGGCATGCATTTGGTTTCATAATATTTTTTTGAATATTTTTTTAATTAAGTTCTGAAGTCAAACCAATTATAATTTAGACATGGGCGTATTCTGTAAAACATAACTTTTTCTGTATGTATCGAAATTCAATTTTTTTGTTGTGTTGAAACAAGGACATAAATACCTAGGGCATAGATATTTTTCAAAAACAATTTCACTAATTTACTAATTTTCCATGTGTGTAGAACATAGAACTTGATGTTCGATGAAAAACCTACATTCACAAGAAATAAAAAATAAATATAATAATCAGATTAAATGTATTTAAAATTATACTTTTTGGGAAGCTTATAATAAGGACTACATACTCACAAAACATAAATTATAAATGAATTCATTTGATCCCTCAAAAGGTAAATCAAAAGTATTTTTTTATCAGCATTTTGATAGGTGTAGCGGAGACTCCATTATAGGTATGGTTTAAAACTAGCAAGGCTGTATCCAAGGGGGTTTGAATCTAAGGGAGTTTGATCAAACCCTCTTCAATTAAAATCATTTAAATGGAACCTTTCAAGGCTTAAATCATTATATTTTCTAAAAATATATGATTTCAACAAAAATCAAGATGTCCCAGAAAGTGTAACCCATTATTGTGGCAGCACCCAGTACTTACTTCTTCAAAGGCATCATCATGTTTTTATATAGGGATTTGCACATTAGAGGAGGAAGCACCATGTTCAAATTTCATTGGTCTCGGTGGAATGCTTTGTTGTCTATGAAAACCTCCCGATCCTTGTAAGGATGTTAGAGGAGGGACCTCATTGTAGATACCATCTCTCTGTGGATGAGGTGAGTTATGAAACTTTTCCTTATCCATGCCTATCACACCAATTATCTCATCATATCCATAGTATTCTTGTGTTTGTTTTCCTTTTTCTCTAAGGGGGTCCTCAAACACTTGTTCATCCCTCATTGTTTGTAAAGGAGGCTTGGCCACTCTAGCTAGTTGTTTTGCTTTGTATCGTCTGTAGTTTTGGAAAGATTGGTCTCTTTGTTACATCCCTCCTTTTGAAAACAATGATGCTATTTACTTTCTTACAAATTACAGTAAATTACTATGTTGTGAACGACTTGAAAACTAGAAAATTATCTTACAAAGTTGTTTTATGAAATTGCGGAATCTATTGATTATGATCAAGTGTTATGTAGACTAAAAGTCTTTATATTAAATGCAATGATGTTTGAATATATTATATTTGGATCATAGATGCTTTGACCACAAAATTGTATGCGAGTCTGTCGATGCAGGAACAGGTGGACCGTGTTCGACGGAAGAGAAAGTATCTTCGAGAGAGAGTATAGACTCTGGAAACTAACCAAAGGTGTTTGTCACTGAGATCGCCAAACAGATAGATAAACCTGGGAACCATCAAGTAAGTCTTGTTTGTCGGTTTGGGTAGTTAATTTGATGTCGACGCCAAAGGATAAAGTAAACATCCTAGTCGAAAGTCGTCTTGTAGAATCTTGGAGTCGTCTATGGCGTCGTAAGTTCCTAATAGCAAGTCGACGTATTTGAGATGTTTGATATTTATGTCTATAAGTATTTACTGAGTCATCTTGTGGCGAAATTGCAAATCTTGTCTCGAAATCAAAATTGCGAGAAATCAACCTTGAGCGTCTAACGTTGTAAGAATTCGTTGCGATACGATCAATCCGTGGTGATTGTCGTAAATCACGTCGAATTTATGTTGCGAATATTTTCTTTTCGCGTAGATCGACGAATGTCGATTTGAAGCCATAGTGTGATGTAATTTATTTTTAGTCGTCATGTAGCGAGAGTTTTTCCTTCTAGTTTAGACCGTGATTTGTTGTCAATTTAACCTTGAAGATCTCTTAATAAGTAGGTTTTTGTCTCCTTTTCATTTTCGATCAACACGATGCTTTAGTCGTTGCCTTATCACCGCCATGCCAAACTTAAACTCCGTAATACATCTTGTAGTGGATTGATTTTGATGCCTTGGTTATCGAGTGAAGGCAGAATTGTTGTGTCTTCTAGCGGACCACGTCGCCAAAGGAGCCACCACCTTTTGTATGGTAATGTTACGTAAGAAGTCGGGTTCAAGTTTAATTATGTCAACCCATGTGTATAGATTTACGTCAACCGAAAATTCTTTGGTGGGATTCTTTTAACCAAGACGCGAGAAGTCAGCTCGTGAATTGGAGAGGGTGTAACCATTGCTAATGCCGATCTCCCATCACCATGGAGTGTGGAGAAGCATCGGGGGTCGTGGGTTCGATTACCACCGACGGCGTTTATTCTCAATGAACTTTGTTTTGAAAGTGTTAATTAATGATAGTATACGTTTGAAAAAGTCGGTTGAAATTGGTTAACTTCTTTAGTGAAGAATCTGCGGAGAGAGAGAGCGTTCCCTATATCTCTGCGCAGCATGGGAAGTGGTTGTAACTTCCTTCATGGGCAGTGAGGACAGCGTGGAGCGGCAGTTAGTGAAGAGTGTTATCTTCGCCAGATAGAGGAAGTAAGGGAAGCCGCCGTTGAGGGTGAAACGGAGGTTTGTTGTGAAGTAAGTAACGCAGGAGTTATTCCTTGTGCTCCGTCGACGGTTAAGCCAAAATCTTCTGCTACGGATATGGGACTTCTGGTGTATAAGCCGTCGCGGAAGTTGGTGTGGAGGGAATCTAGGAGTCGAGGGAAGTTTGTTGTGATCGAGGGTAGTTAGTATAGAAGGCAGTGAAGGAAGGGGAGTTGGAAATTTGAGTGAGCAGAGGCTCGCGTGGCCGGGTTTTGGTATCTCATGTTTGCGAATAGAATCCTGGAGCAGAGTTCATGATTTGTGCATGGCTTGTAATTGGCCGCTTGGTGGAGACTTTGGAAAGAGGAGCACGGGAGAGAAATTGAGTAGGAAGGCAGCGTGAGATGGTATCTGCGAAGGGATGTAGAGGTCGTTCTTTTGGTAAAGGCGGTAAGAGTTGAGAAGGAAGCGAGGAGTGAGAACGGTGTTGTGAGTAAGAAAGAGAACTATGTTATGAGTAAGAGAGTATAAACTGTGCTGGGAGGAGCGAAAAGAACAGTGAGAGTATAAACTGTGCTGTGAGGAGCAAAAAGAACAGTGAGAGTATAAACTGTGCTATGAGGAGCGAAGAGAACAGTGAGAGTTTAGTCTGTGGAGAGAGGAGCGAAAAGGAGTAAGAGTTGAGACTGTGTAGTGAGGAGTAAAAAGGTAGTAAGAGTTTAGAACAGTGCTGTGAGGAGAGCGAAGAAGGCAGTAAGGGTTTAGAACTGTACAGTGAAGAAACAAGAGGCAGAGAGCCCTCGGAGTGAAAGAGCACTCCAGCAACCTTTGTTTTTAATAACAGGTTCTTTATCTTTACCATTTGTCTCAGTTTTAAATAGTAAGGAAGAGAGTCTCATGGTTATGGAAGACTATTATGTTTAAATATGAGTAGAATAGAATGATAACGCAAGTTTAATATGATTTCAGTGTGCGGTTAATTCCTTGAAATAGCTTTATTGCTGTGTAGGGCATGTGATAAACTCAGAAACTAATGTATGCTGTCACATTACTGTGTTTTAAGATTAGAAAACTCTGAAAAAGAAGTGTTACTGCCTTCTAGGAAATGTAAACTCTGAAACTGTAGTTGTTCTCGTCATAAATGACGATGTATAGCAAAAGAACGCTGCTCTCTAAAGTATATGCATTTAGGAATGAACATGTCTTGATGCAAGACGTAATTTACCTTCTGTGAACGATAAACAATGACGTAAGATAGAAGAATTGCCTTTAGGTCTGTGTTATGAACATAAAATTGCCTTGGAGGTTTTTGAACGATGCTCCACGTGCATGCTATGCAGGAGTCAAACCGTAGTTAGTAAGCATGTTCGACGTATAGCCAGAAAATGCATTTGTAAACGGCCGATGTCTTATCCGTTTAATATCTTTATCTACATTTGAAAGATTCCCAAACCTTTTAGATTTATTTACGATTCTCAGCTAATTTAATCTTGTGAAACTAATGACTCGGAAAGAGGAGTAGGAAGATAAAAGTGTTGGTAATGTTTAGGAAACCGTCTTGGATTCTGAAATGATCAATTTGAGCTGAAAACCTGCATGTGAGTCGAGATTGCGTTGCATGCGACGATGTTAGAATCGCTTAACCTTGTAGACCATTTGAGTCTAGAACCCTAGAATTTAGGGATAATGAAAAATGATTTAGATACTTGTGTATGTTGTGTTAACATGGGAACCAAGTAAACAGATTTGAAACCACTTAGGAGTGGACGTGTCTAAATAATGATTTTACAGGATAATGGGATTATGAAAGTCTGAACTCGAGATTAGAATAATATTGTACAATGCGCTATTGTAGGGGGATATCCTAAGCCTTGAGGTCATCAAGGTCGGCAAAATGAGTTCAAACTATACAAATAGGAAACTGTAGGATTTCGACCAGTTCAAGTCGAGTAGGGTGGGTGAACCAAGATCATGCATTTTTAAAACGCTAACTAAATACAAATCCTTTGGCCAAGGTGGTGTACTATCCTCAAGTGCGTCGAACGTTCACCATAACTGGATGGCGTTTCTTGTGGAGGGTCGTGCATGACTAGAGGGTATCTAGGGATCTGCACGATAACAAGACACGTAGGTTACAACACCAGAGCTCAGATGGCAAACACCGATGGTTATCCTAAGTCTATCCTCTTGAGTAGGGTAGGGCCACTTCCGGTTAGGAAGGAGTGCGGGGGACCGACGGTTTGTGGTTGGAGGTTAATCTCCTTGAAGATACTTTCTCTTCCAAATACTGAGGAATTGCCGAGTCTTGAACGTGAAGGGTTGACAATCGAGATGCATGATAATGGTATGTTTCTGATATTTGTTATTCCAAGAAAATTTCATTTGTTAGAAAACAAAGTGTATTATGAATATCATTTCTTTCAGTCTTTATGAGAATGCAATAATGTTTATGATAAATTGAAAAATGTTGTAATGGTTTAGAGATGAGAAACTTTTGTATTTGATTACTTTATTTTAAAAAAAAAATTACCGTCATGAAAATTTAGTTACTTCTTGTCATTTTTGGTTTTGGTTGTTACACTCTTCGTGGCTCAAGTTCTATTTCAGGTTGTGGCCAAAAGTAATCAAGGGTGAAATTCTTGCTCTTAGTCAGAGGTTGGTATGTGTTACGATGGACAGTACGGATCTCTCCATGCAAAGGGAATTTTAGACATTTGTGAATAGTTGAAGGGATGACATTCATAGCCTTAATCCATGGGTGTCCTAGTTTTACATGAAAGAGGTTAGATAAGGGAATGACATCAAATAATTGATCCACGACTTTGTCATAAATTGAGACTAACAGTTTTACCAATCCAAATGTTTTCATCAAAGATCCATTATGTGTTTTAATTCTCAAATCTGATGGGTCATAATAGTTTTGTGCCAAATCATGTTTAAGAAGGAACTCTTCTATAAACATGCAATTAGGGTCTATTAGTGTTCCATGTATAGGTATTTCCATAATTTTCACTGTAATGGAAAGAGGCCCTTCAGTATCTACCATTTCTTTGTCATGAGGTGTGAATGTTATTTCAAGTTCAAGGGCTTGTCTTTCAAATGCGGCCTAGGAGGAAGCCTAACATAATTGTTGTATTGAGAAGCCATGTGTAGTTTTTTAAATGAATACCAAATCAAATTTCAAAAGGTTTTCAAAACTTATGCAAGAGCAAATGCAAAATTATGTATGAATATGACCTAAAATGCTTGATTTTTCAACTTTTTTCAATGCAAATAAGTGAAAGAAAAGGTGGTGTAAGGAAATTGATCAAGGGAAGAAACTAATATGTCTGATATGAGTTTAATAAAGCAATAATATCCTTCACAACACATTTTTGATGCAAGTCTAGAGTGATCACAAGTCAAAACCTAGTGAGATTTGTGCTAAAATATGCAAATTTTCACAATTTTTCAATGCAAAGACCCAATAAAAAGGGTGTTGTAAAGAATTTTAAGAGGTGAATCAGGTTATAGTAGTAATATCAGTTACCTAAAGCCATAAAATCCATCACAACACACTTAAATTGCAAATCTAAGTCAAACCCTAGCGAAAATATAGTCAAAATATGCATTTTTTCACAAATTTTCAATATGAAGACCTAATAAAAAAGGGTGTTGTAAAGAATTTGTTGAGGGAAAGAAGATAATAATCTTGATAATAGTCAATTAGTGCATAAAAACCCCTTACAACAAGCCTATGGTGCAATTCTAGAGAGACGGTAAGGCCAAAGTCTAGTGAAAATGCAAGGTTTTTAAACCCTAGACATGAAAATTTTGCAAGAAAACAAATATGATGCAACACTACAGTTATAAATTAATACTAATGAGTGTTTGAAAATGGTAGTAAAATTTTAAACAAGATTTTGACTACAAACCCTGGCTAATGCAAAACTAGGTTTCTATGAAAAATGCACAATTTCAAGCAATTTTTGTCAAATTAAGCACAAAAATGCAATGCAAATGTATTCTAAATGATGAATTTATGCAATTTAATTTAGATCTAATGAAAATGATAGAAATTTAATTAAGTTGAATTCCAAATAATTCAAATTATGCTAAAATGCCAATTTTTTCAAAGTTTTCAAAATTTTCAAATTTTTTGTAATTTTTTAAATCTAATAAGATGAATGAATGCAAATATATCAAGAAACAATTAGAGAGGTGCAAAAAAGTTTAAAAACATGGGTTCACCAAAATGTTTTGTATGAAAAAGGGGGGTTGTTGATTTTATGGGTTTATGTGTAATCCTCCTTTCCCAACAAACATTCCAAGAGCATTTCAACCGAGTTGAATCTCCACTAAGTGAGAGAAATCACCTATCAGGTTGGGTTGCCACTTAGGAAGTTGTGGACTCTTGGTTATATCAAACAATGTCTCTACCTAATGCTCAATTGTGCTTAGAAACCCTAATTATGCAAATCAGTAAGCAAATTATTAAATTACGATAAATCCTTTCAGACTAAGGCAAAGAACAGAGATATTTAACTTACTTTTTTTGAAGTTCAGAAGGCAGAAAAGTTGGGGACAAGGGGACTAGTGCCCAAGTCCAAGGTACCTATTTCTTTGCGGGATCCTGATCTCCTTCCGATACTGATCTGCATTACAACTTCAGTTTCCAAAAATTCTACTACAGAGGACACAGGGACTACCACCCTAGTCCAGGAAAAGCACCAGTGTCTTGCTTCTTTTCAGATCCTGAATTCTATATGCCTGCTCCTCCTTCCTGCAACTCCACTCCACGGGACTCGAGACCTTTAACTTACAATCATAAGGAGTGTGGGAGGGGGTTGTGGTGTTTAGAGGCTTACCTCGGTCAAGCCCTGGAGAGACATTCAAGTCTTCAGAACACCGTTGTTGGATGAGAGTGCATATCCCGATGGGATAGAGGCAAAAATCCAAATGATAAATGATTGAAAACACAATAGATATCACCTTGTAGTGAAGGTCTCATGGAACAAAGATGCTCTTCATGCCAAGAGGAGATGGATGTGAAATCTGCAAACACAAACACAATAACAACAAAGTACTGCTCTGCAACACAATGAATGCCTTGAATTACTTTCAGATAAGCTTGTCAATCCGAATGTCCATCTAGTTTCCATCTACTTTGCAAATGAAACCTAATCATGCTTATATATTGAACTACAAAGATTCCCACTAAGAATTTCCTAATTAAAACTTTTGATTTTGGCATAGGACCTAATTAACAGTCACTAAACTGACATTTGAAATTAGGGCAGACCCAAAATAGGCCTGGACTAGGGTGCTAGCACCCAAGTCCACCTTACCATTTCTTCTCAGGATTCATCAAAGTGGAACCCCCTAGGTCCTATTTGTCACAAGACCCAAGGGTTTTCTCATCGGGAGTCAGAAATAACATGCAAAATACTCTAAATGCAATTATAGGACTTGGGAGCTAAACCTTAATAGAAAAAAGCCCCCAAGGTTACTTTTTCCAACATAACAAACTATAAATTCCAATTGAGGCTTTCCTCAACAAATTAGAAACAATAACATTACTCACCGTATAGAATATGGATTCCCATAATGACATTGGCTTCTCCAAAAATATAATGCTGGGATTGTAATTACTATCAAGCTAAAGAGACTTTGCTACAATGATGTCTGCAGACATTTCGTCGAACAACTAATAGCAACAAGAACCCAAACCATCATCAAATGAATGCATCGGGTTGTACAATTTCAATGCAATATTTTGTCAAACAAGTTACAACAATGCCCTATCACCAAGTTACCACTCCCATAACTTCAGATGCATGAAGATTTTTAATACAACCCAACCAGTCACAACAAAAGTTGAAATGCACAACAAAACCAAAATACCTCGTTAGCATGCAACAACTCTTTTGTGACACTTCGACAAATATGCGGCAACGAAAGATTGACTTCGCTTGATGTGAATCGCATAAGAGAAAACATTGCCAAGAAATGCAATTAGAAGTCCAAGCAAACAAACAAAACTGAAAAATTAGACCTGCACTTTTTTTGGTTGATGTTGATTGCTTGTTCGACCAAGATTCTCCTGGGTCAAATACTTATTTCATGACACCCATAGATGAATACAATAGAAAAATCTGGGTTTATTTCTTGAAAAATAAATCAGAAGCCTTCGAGAATTTCAAGTGGTTTAAGGCCTTAGTTGAAAAGCAAAGTGACCACTATATCAAAGCCAAAAGAATGGGTAGAGGGGGAGAGTACATCACCAAAGAATTTCTGAATTTTTGTAGGAATGAAGGCATAGAAAAATAGTTTACAACCAGGTATACTCCACAACAAAACGGAGTGGCTGAAAGGAAAAACAAAACCATCAAGAGATGGTAGAAATCATGTTGAAAACAAAATAACTATCACATATTTTTGGGGTGAAGCTATAGCAACAACAGTTTACCTATTGAATAGGTACCCTACAAAGACTATTCATGATAGAATTCCACAAGAGACGTGGACAAACAACAAATGGAGTGTGGAACACCTAGGAATCTTTGGGTGTGTGGCATATGCATTTGTACCTTGAAAGAGAAGAGGCATAAATTTGATGATAGAGGTGAAAAATGTATCTTCATAAGCTATAGTGAAGAGTCAAAAGCCTACAAATTGTATAATCCCATCACCAAAAAGGTTGTAATCAGCAGGGACATTGAGTTCATTGAGAATGAAGCATGGAATGAAATGGTTGATAGCGCCACAGGTATTTTAGTCACAATACCCCTTGAAGATGAAGAAACTCTAGAGGACAACAACTTTGGAGGAGCTTTAGAGAGCAGCCACTCAGGGAGAAACTACCGTGGACCTTTGGAAAATAAAATATCTAGAGGTGTTCAGTAGAATAGCAACTGCAGAGGTGGACAACAGTGCATCAGCTCTAGAGATTAGTAGCTCCAGAGGTCTACAACTCCAAAGATTAGCAGCTGCAGAGTTCAGCAGAGCAACAGCTCTAGAGGTCAAAACAACGGCAGCTCCAGAGGTAATTCAAATCCTACACTTGCATCATTGATGCCACGAAGGACAAGGAGTGTGAGGGATATTTATGACAGCACAAAGTACATTGATTTTAATGAAAATCTAAATTTTTCTTTATTTTCTTATAGTGATCCAATGCACTTTGAGGAAGCTGTAAAAAAAGAGAAGAGGTGTAAGGCCATGGATGAAGAGTTGGATGCTATAGAGAGTAATGACACATGGCAACTAACTGATTTACCCAAGGGTAAACAAGTGATTGGAGTTAAGTGGGTCTACAAGACCAAGTGTACTATTGAAAGAAAGATTGAAATACGCAAAGCAAGGCTAGTTATTAAAGGGTACCAACAATGGCCTAGAAGAGATTATGATGAGACATATTCACCAGTTGCAAGGCTAGAAACAATCAAGTTAGTCATAGTAATAGCAACCCAACACAAATGGAAGGTGTATCAAATGGATGTGAAGTCAACCTTCTTGAATAGAGTGCTAAAAGAAGTGTATGTGGTGCAACCACATGTCTATGAGGTTCCAAGGCAAGAAGACAAAGCATATAGGCTTTGGAAATCCATCTACAAGTTGAAACAAGAACCTAGGGCATGGTACAACAGAATAGACTCATATCTAGTGAGTAATGGCTTTAGCAAAAGTAGCAATGAGCCCACACTCTACATCAAAGTAGCACAAGGTGAGATTTTAATTATTGTTTTGTATGTAGATGATCTGATTTTTACTAAAAATAATGACATCTTCATTGTTGATTTCAAGGAGGTAATAAAGAATGAGTTTGAGATGATAGACTTAGGTCTGCTGAAGTATTTTATTGGGATTGAGGTCCAACAAATAGAGCATGGCATATTTATTTTGTAAACTAGCTATGCCAAATAGATTGTGGAGAGATTTAAAATTTAGAACAACAAGCCTACCCCAACACCAATAGTAGAGGTCTGAAACTGAGTAAAGAGGACAACAACAATGAAGTGAACACAATGCTCCACAAAAGCATGGTTGGAAGTTTGATGTACTTGATAGCTACTAGGCTTTATTTATTGTATGCAGTAAGCCTGATTTCTAGGTTCATGGAGAAACCTAAGGACACACATTGGCAAGCAGGAAAGAGGATCTTGAGATATGTGAATGGCACACTAGGTTATGGCATCTTGTATGGTGCATCAAATGAGTGTAAGATGGTTGGTTTCACGGATAGTGGTTGGGCAGGTAATGTAGATGACATGAAGAGCACATCAGGCTATATTTTTACATGGGTTCAGGCGTGATTTCATGGGCATCCAAGAAACAACCCATTGTCTTTCTCTCCACAATCGAAGCTGAGTATATTGCAATAAATGTAGCAGCATGTCAAGCTATTTGGTTGAGAAGGATCCTTGCAGATTTGAATGGACAACAAGAAGACGGTACAACCATTCATTGTAACGTTTCATTAATAGCCCTAACAATGAGTCTAGTTTTCCATGGACGAAGCAAGCACATTGAGATCCATTATCACTTCATAAGGGAGTTAGTAGAATGACGCGAGATTGAGCTTAAATATTGCAAATCCGACCAATAGCTCACTGACATTTTTACCAAGGCATTGTCAAAAGATTCCTTTGAACACCTAAGAGTTGGGCTTGGCATTCTAAATAGCTCCAGAGGTACAGCTCTAGAAAGAAGATAGTTACAGTAGAGCTCCAAAGATGCTCCGAAGTTACATCAGAGCTCTAGAGGTTCAACTCTAGACATTCAGTGCAACTCCGGAGGTCCAGAAACAGAGCTCCGGAGATGTAGGAATAGTGCTTTGGAGATGCAGAAAGGTGCTTTGAAGGTGAACAACTCCAGAGATCTACTCCTAAAAGGCAATTACCAAGGTTTAATTTCAGAGATCATTTGTGGAAAGAAAATTGTTGAATGACTCAGGTGACTTCAGATTAAGAGGGAGTGGTGGAATTTATTGTAATATGTAGTTAACCTTAAACCACTTGCCCCCCTATTAGTTTTGGGGGTCTCCTCTACTGCCCCTATCTAGGTAGTTATTGTTGCAGGGAAATTTATTGTGGTAGGTATTTTTGAAAGGGAGATTTGAGCGTCAGTTTTTGTGTGCATGAAGATAAGACAAAAAAATATATATGATATGCTTAGTGGTGAATAGAAAGAATGGAAGCCTGCAGCAGCAGAAGAATGTAAGAGAATGTGAACAATAGAGAGAAGAAGAATATTGCAGCAGAAAGAATGTTTGGAACAACAACAGTTAAACAGAAGATTTGTGCAGCAGCACAATGAAAGTACTTGAAGGTCTAGAGTTGGGGACAAAAACATTGTTTAAATGTGCAAAATAGAGCAGCAGCTCTTCATCAGTTTTGTGACGTTTCTTTAATGTAATTTTGAAAGGAAAATATAAATATAAATTGTTTTGAATCTTTTGTCTGGTCTCTTTCGCTTGTGTTTGTTTTTTCTAATCCGCATTTCTGTGGCAATATGTCTGGACATCATACCCCTGCGAACAAATATCAGCGAATAGAAATATTTGAAGTTCTGTGATTGAGTACAAATACGTGCATTCCTCTTTACTGCTATTTATTGTGATTGAATATGAATAAAAATGACGGGGGAAGAAGCACAAGCTTTCATTTCCTATCATCACTTATAGTGTACCATTCCCTTCCAAAGGGAATATATTTTGAACATTACAATAACCATGTGATCTCCAAAATCTTTATTTCTAATGTTGACCTGCCAAAGCCTAAAACTTAAGACACCACAATTTCAGATGTTATATTGCTAGTGAAATCCAAGCATCAACATTATTAGTTGAAGCGGCTGCAATCTTTTCTAATTTCTCCTTGATTGCCCACTTTAACATCAACGCGACCCATATTTGTGATCGCTTGTATGAAGCCTGCATTAAATCGAGAGGGATACCTTGCATAGATTTTAACTGTGTTTCTTGAGCGTCTGTCAGTGAATAACATCTCGTCAGAAGTGAGAAGGCCCATGCCAGTTTTGAGATTTTGGTAGTAGACATTGTCAAATTTAAAAGGTGTTGTAGGATCCAGGCTAACAACAATGCTTGGATCCACATTCATGGGACACGCACCCTGCAGTTGGCTAGCATAGGTGCTGTTCAGAGTGGGATCAATCGGGTTGCTGTCAATTCTGTTAGAAAATTGGTTGCAGTGAGAGTTTCCCACTGTGTGAGCCCCTGAAAATAGACGAGAACATGGTGGTAGTTAGACATATTCAAAACGGCTGATCTTAAATGTCATCCACTTCAATATTTAATGGTAAATTCTGGTCAATGAAAAGTTTTCCTATATTTAACACTTTTTATTGTGAATGAAATAGAAAAATGCTATTGGCTGTTTGCTATTCAGAACAAGGTGTAAACATTTCCAAAAAAAAGGTGTGAGCCCTTGAAAGGATTATTTCATTCATTGCCTCGGCAAACACCAAGTCAAAAGTTTACTGGCACGAACATTCCCGTTGAAACATGACTTGGGGATCTACGATAGAGTATGAGTACAATAATTAGAAGCTGGTCTGATTTGTTACCAGATAGAGCAATCATGTCTGTCTGAGATAAGCCCTTGCTGTTGAAGAGAGACACCAATTGATCGAGATTGGATGAAGCCAGAGGCAGGTTTCCGTCGACCCTGGATGCTTGAGATATGGTTCCATCTCTCCTTCCCAACTCCACGGTATATCTTGGGCCTCCAGCCTGCATGTAACACAAGAACCAAAAGTTTAACTCTTCAAACAGTCATCTATTCAAGGCATTAATGAATATGCAAAACATAATCAAATTTTTTAAAGGAAACAGGCATTTAATAACATCAAGCATCGTGTCCTAAAGATTTCTAGTGTAGCAGCAATTCAAGACAAAAAAAAATTGCCTGACCATTTATGAGTGTTTTTGGTACCAGCAATTTAAGATGAATTCTTGGCCAAGAAACAATGGTACAATGGTTAAATCCAGAAGGTAAATATCATCCACTTCAACAGTCAAAAGATCAATTTTGGTCTAAAAAGACAAATATTTACCATTTTTTATTGTGAATGAAGTGTGAAATTGCTATTAATTGTTTGACCATTGAAATATATGATATTTAAATAGAATGAAGATAATGTCAATAAAATATGCTAATAGTAAAATGTTAATAACAAACAAGAATTAAATTAACACAAAATTTATGTGAATGCTTTTCATAAAAAATAAAGCTTAAACAGTCGGTCAATTGTTTGTTATTTTGGTGCCGACTGTTTCTCTTTAGGCTTTAAACGGTATATGCAATTGCATACAAGCCTGACAACACGACACAATTTTGGTATATGCAATTGCATACAAACCGGAGAACACTACACAAATTCGTCCAAGTGCATAAGCCTCTTATGGGTAGTCTTTTTCTAGAAACTTCAACTAAACTCTATATAGTCACAGTTCTCAAATTCACTCAATTCCATCCTATGAGAAAAATTGTTCACGTATTGTCAAGTTCCATGACCATCACCCAATAAACACAGATTATACAGGGTTTTATTAGTAAACTGATAGCTAAACTTTGTTTATGGCACCAAGCCTCAAAACTCCGTAAGATTTTATATATATATATTTATGAGGGATACTCACCAGTCTTATAACATCTTTGGTAGCAAGGGCTAGGATATCAGCACAAGACACGGTGTTGGGACACGCGTTCTCTACAGCTTCCTTCGCTTTGATTACAGTATCAAACCCATCCCCAGCCAGGGACAAGTTAATTGGATTGTCCTTCTCTGCCGTATTGTTTGCGGTAGATTGGATGATCACAGAGGCGTCACATCCCTGTCATACACAAAAAAGCACCAAACTATTTCACATTAGTAAATAGTGATATTCATACCGTGGAACATGTTATTGTTAATTACCACATTAATCAAGCATCAATCAATTTAAGCAATGCTTCGCATTTCACCAACTTAAGCTTGGTCTGTTCCAAGCTACGAGAATTTAACTCAATCTTATAAACTGAAACTTTGGGTTCCTTGGGACACATTATAATTTATTGACGGATAAAGCATCTCTTGCTTACCTCGACGAAGCAGTCATGAAAGAAAAGCCTCAACGTGGCAGGAACAGTCACAAATGTTTGGCTGACTTTCAGTCGAACAACTTTTCTTACAATGGCCTCAACATGGGGACATGAATTGGCATAAAACTTCGTACTAAGCAGCGTTGATTGAGATGATCCTTTACAAATACACACTCCCAACAGTACCAACAAGATCAGGCTCAACTTTCCACCCATCGTTAACAGTATATACGTCCTTCAGGCCCTGCTGATTTCTTAGAATAAAGGTATCTTATTGCCTACAAATGACCAAATAGGTCAATGGAAATGCGAAATTACACTTCACTTAGAGTAGACAAAAGAAGCATTCTACAGGGCTTCAAAAACCGAGAGCGTCTCAGTGAAAAGGCTTGGGTTCTAGCTTAGGAACTCTTAATGCTTGGAGGGTCTTATGCAGGTGCTTCTTTCCTAGGCTTATTAACTGATATCTCAAACTTCTTTCAGCATAATAAACGAAAACATCTAAGGCAACTTATCACTAGTAGTCTTTACTAACACAGTGCTATCACCACATACAAACTCTCTCCTCTCTTCACAACCTCCTCTGCCTATCGGTCGAGTGCTCTTCCAAATTTATCTATTAAGATTGCTTAAACACAAGACTCAGAGGTTGTGCCCATTTGAAGAAATCCCTGTCATGGTATATAAAATAATGGAAGTTGCACGAATCAACGCTTCTGCTATTGTGATCTCAAGAGACGAGTCAACTTTATAAAACAATGGAATAAAGATGTAACAAAGTCTGCGATACAATCTTTTTCCAACTAGAGACTCTATGTGCACGTTTTATATCACGCATTCATCTACTTGATGCACGTTGTATAGCATGCAATACGATAAAGAAGGCTAGGAGTGCGTTTACCCCTCGTGGGTGTGTTTCTCGGCCTTTTGGCTAAGATCTAGTGTGGGTGTCTTTAAGCAGAGATTTTCTTTGCATCAAAATTATTAATTGCCAGCTGGGTCAATAGTTAGGAAAAATAGGTCATTAGCTGGAAAAGCCTGTATGTATCTGATAATAAGCAATCTTTATTTTTAAGCTATTGACAAGTCTTTGTTAAGAATAAATTATACAATATTTTTATCAATAATTATTTGTAATAGTGATCAAACTTTATAAATTTTATGGAAAAAGTGTTACACAAATAAATGTATATTATTTTTAAAGTATCATGTTGTAATCAAATGATCTTTTTGTGTAACATAAGTAAGATATGAATCTATTATTTATATTTTAATCTTAACAAACATTATTTATGGAAAAATTGAAACTAAATAATATAGTTAAATGATATTTATATGTCCAACTACTAGAACCATCATCCTTCATTAGCAATTGATATGTATAATATCAGTATTTTTTTAATATTAATGTAATCAAAATAATATAACTATAGGCAAATAAACTATATCCAAAACTATTGACTATGTTAAATAACACACTTAAAAATATCAACCCACAATATTAAATATTAACAATGGTATGGAGATTATACAAATGATTGACAACTTGAATATAAACTATGATTAAATATTCTAATAAGCTAAAGACATTTAAAATAAAGAGTAAAAATAGAATTGACAAAAAAAAATCATTTACTATTCATCTTTTACCCTCATAAATATAATTTCATATAAATATGTGAATAGACATTTCTAAATGTAAACGTTGTGTCATTAAAAGAAATGTAAATAGTTTGAATGGCTGCTTGTAAGATTGGAACTAAAATTTTCTCATAGGGTATGTGTAGGGAGATGAGCTAAAAAATGGCCAAATTTAGTATAAAAATGTCAATATTTTTTATTTTTTATTTTATTTTGTCATGATTAGTATTACATATTTTATTATAATGTTATGTGAAAGCAACCATACTAGTTATTATCTTTGCTATCATATAATTCTTCTATAATTTGAATAAATTTATATTTTGCTCTTTATTTATTATTAAATAGTGTCTTCTTGTAACACATGTACTTGGTTTTAAATATTTTTTAATCTATTTATACAAAACATTTTTAATCATTTTTTAGGAAGTTACATATGTGCATCATGAGTGATTATTATTTAGGATGCATCCATTTTGAAAATATAAAATAAACTATTCAAAAAATATTTTAAAAATTACAACCTATACTACATGCTCTTAACTATCTTTCCACCAATGGTTTTTTAAAATAATTAATGAAACAAAAAATGGGGTGTTTAGGGTAGGAGGGGGCAAGGTCAAAGAGGGACACACACTAAATTTTATGTTATATTTTAGTGATAAAAGTAGGACCACCTCTATGTGTGCTTAGATTTTGATCCTTTTAAGCTTTACTATTTTTAAAACAAACTTAGTATTTTAGAAAGTAGATTCTAAATACTATAACTTTTGTTTTTATCTCATCTCCAATTTTCGAGTCTTGTAATCCTTAATTACTTGTCAAAGTTCAATTTTTGCTAATATTAGGAGAAAGTGGCCACTTATGATCCCCTTTGGCCTTGTGTTTCACTGTACTTACCTAAGATTTAACTTGAAGTATAATTTTTATGGGCATAACTCCTTTATGACTCACTTTCAATCAAAGTTGAACATACAAATATTGGGTTACCTTTCTAAAAATGGCTCATTCAAAAGCCAAAAGATTAGAGGAGTAGAAATGTCCTCTAATTTCATTTTTGGATTAAGATATGATTTGATGATTAGATAAACATTACTAGTTCAACTAGAATTGAATAAACTAGTTTACATACATAATACATTTAAATTTGACCTAGATACCTCTTATATTAGAAAATTCAATTTGTGCATTAATAGGAGGGAATAAATTAAAAATATTCAAATGGAGAATGAAATATGTGTAATGAAGATAGTAAAATATTAAGTAAGTCATGGTTTTGTATCAAATGACTTCATATGAACTAACATGCAATGTAGTTATATAATATTTTTTGGATTTAGATATAGGTAATGTATTGTTTACAAGGAAGCAAACAACTCTATATCTTGACAAACAAGAGCAAGCCGTGATAGCAAGTTACACAAGACAACCAAAGATTGTAACTAAAAAATGATAGTTATTCCAATATAAAGAAGATGCAAATACACAAAGAAATGAGATGAAATAGATTTTTCCAAGGTCCAGTATATTCCAGAATTTCATTTAAATGTGGATACACAATATGCTCCTAGAAGTACAAGCTTCCAATATAGAAGAGATATCCACAACCTACAGCAAGGAGCAATATGGTATAATGTGCAAGAGAGGAGATCAATGATGATGATATAGATAGATGCTCAAGTGAGAGTGCAAGAGGGTAGCATTTATAAAATATTCTACCAAGTGATGTAGAATTACAATCTATGTGGGATAAAGGTGAAAAATACAAGTCCTACAAGTTAGTAGAAAACATGGAGAAGTACAATTTAATGAAATTTATAAATGCAAGATGTAACTTACCAAAGGAAGTACCTACCTAAGTAATCTTATCTTAGGTGAAAGATAATGCATGTAAAATAAACAAAATATATATAGATATTAAAATGCACCAATAACCATTTACAAGCATAGCTTATTAGAAACAAGATCGAAGAGATGAATGCAAGTATCAAATCCAGAGTGAAAGAAATGAGAATTGCAATGCATAACTATGTACAAGATAAGTACAAATAGTGAGAGAGGTTGAGTTGACTTAGAATTCAACTTCAACACTCAACTAGAGGTGGAAGAAGGTTTCCACCAAGTGACATAAGAGTGGTGGCACATATCTTGGAGAGTTGTGTCAAAATCTCCAAGTCACCACACAACCCACCTAAGTAGGCTTACGAAACCTATATTTTATCGATGTGAGGTGAAATATACACTAACACCCCCCCTTAAGCATAGCTTAGGTGGGTACAAATAAGGATGGGTCCTAGTAAATAGGCCTAATCAGGTACCCATATACAATAAAAATATCTCATGAAGTGGAGATAAGGTAGAAAATCCTGTGGGGAAAACAACCCTCCAAAAGAGAGAAAAGATGCATGAATTTGGAAGCTTCTTGTGTTCCTCGATGTCGATGTTGAACTGTGACTAAAATGACTCCATAGAAGCAAGTATCATGAAGATTTAGGAACATTAACCAAATTTGAGATGTGATCTGATGCAAGATTCAGGTTCATTTACCATAGGCTCTCAATGTGAGATGTGAACCAGTGTGAATCTGTGGCAAGATTACGGATAATTTACCATAAGCTCTCAAAAAAATGTTTGAAGGATCAATTAATCCACCTATTTCTCAATCCCACCTTCTTAAGCTTCAAACACATTGAGTTAAATTATGTGACATAATCCTCTATAGTATTAGAGTCTCTTGGACTTATACTTATGAGGTATTAGCTTGTGACTTCTTTGTTCGTTGACCTTCCCATTGGGTGTTTTCAATGTCATAATATGAACAAAAGTTCTTTGAGATAGTTGTGATCACACTTATAAATCTATGTACATGAGACGTATGTTTCTAACTTAGAAATATAGAAAGAGAAAACTGTATGACACACCCCATGAATTTTATACCCCCTTGCTTTGTGGCACTTTATAATTTAGTGCATATACATAGTCTATCCAAATTTTGAACAAAAAAATGTACTTTATAATAAGAGTGCAAAATTGTCCCTAATGAATTAGGCTTGAAAAAATAAGTACTTTTTCCATTAACAACACTCACTTACAGGATACCATTTTAAAAGTTACGGCACTTGCAATTTTTCAACCTTGCCAATGAAATATACAAAAAAAAGTAAAAGTTTTTCCAAAATAATTTTTGAAGCCCAACTTAGGAAAAAAGTATTAATCCATAAAATAGGGTAAAATCTTAAAAGGGTGGCCAAGGTTAGGGCGTTCCCGAATGGAGGAGGGAAAAATATTGTAGGGGCGGGGGAAAATAGGATCATGGTGATGCTAAGGCAGGTTAGAACCTCTATTTTCCTTCACACATGGAGGGGAAATAGGGGTATGGTGGCGCTTTGCAACCTTAAATCCATGCCTCTCCAGATGGAGATCTCTCTGTAGATGGAGATGCCTCTCTAAGAAACCTCCACAGAGAAAAATACCTTGCACCAAAAAATAAGACTTTGAGAGGTAGATCCATCAGTAAGAAACTACAATAGAGATCAACTTCAACAAAACACCATAAATGGTGAGCATAATGGTAAAAATGAGAAACATATCCAAAACTGGTAGTTTGAATGTGCAGAAGAGTAAAAAGAAACCGCAGCCTTTGAATAAATCTACAACTTTCAAACCAATTTCAACTGCTTCCACATTTGGTGGATCAGCTTTTCCCTTGCTGTCTCAACTTGGGCACTTTCTTTCTTGCATTGGTGCTTTTCTGCTGGCTTTCTCAGGCCTTCAAGAGCAAGGTACTATTGGGTTAAACTAGCTCTTGGGTTAGAGTTAGTGGATTAACCATAAGTGGTCTTGAGCACATGGTTTTGTGCTAGTTGTATTGGTCCATGGTTTTGGAGCTCATGGTTTTAAGCCCATGGTTTTGCATGTATGGAAGCTTATTTAACGGCTTCATGACTCCATTGCAAGTGTGGCTAGTTAAAGCCTTCAGGCTCAACCCGGTTGGGGCTGAGGGTTAATATGAAGATCTTAATTGCTAGTTTTTTCCCCAGTTTGGGGTTTTCCAGGGTAAATCATGTGTAGTGGTTTATGTTCTTGTTGCATGCCCGTGTTTGTTGTTTCTGCTACATTCTTGGCTATGTATGGGCTACAAATTTTTTGTATTGTTCAACAACTGGTATCAGAGCCACTGGAAATTGATGATGCCACAGCTTAGAAGAATTTAATGTATATAATGCATGCTTACAACGTGTGGAGATAAGGTAACTTTATTTTTTGATTTGGTATTCTTGCTAAAACAGAAGGTTTGAGTGTGTGCCTCAGTGCAGGTCTATGCAAGATTGGTCATAGTTGTTTCTATAGGCATGTTGCTTGGTAAAAGTAAAAGTCAATGTATCCAATTGCTACATGTAAGGTGCTGCAGGTCCAAGGCTCGCTGTAGAAAGAACAAAAATATTTGTAATGGAGTTGTAAATTTAATACATGTATATGCGTTGATGGCTAGTATGGCTTGCTTGATCCCTGAAATGACAGAGAGGGTATTGCACTTGGTGCTTGTGGAAGGGGGGTTTGGTGCTAACCCCAAGACCAAGTTTAAAGGGGAGATTGTTGGGTTAAACTAGCTCTTGGGTTAGAGTTAGTGGATTAACCATAAGTTGTCTTGAGCACATGGTTTTGTGCTAGTTGTATTGGTCCATGGTTTTGGAGCTCATGGTTTTGAGCCCATGGTTTTGCATGTATGGAAGCCTATTTAATGGCTTCATGACTCCATTGTAAGTGTGGCTGGTTGAAGCCTCCAGGCTCAGCCCGATTGGGGCTGAGGGTTAATATGAAGATCTTCATTGTTGGTTTTTCCTTGGTTTGTGTTGTGATTGTGTTCTTGTTGCATACTTGATTTGAGTTTTTGCTGTGCATTCTAAATTCTTGGTTGTGTATGTTTCCAACAGGTACATCCCTTACTAAGGTCATAGATCTTCTATAGGCTGAACGCCTTGATGTCAAGGCTGCAAGCTTCTCAAAAAACCACAGATACGACCATTTCCAAACACCTTTTGCCCTATCTTGGGCGCTAATCATCAAGAAACTTACACAAACAGGGTTCCCTAAAAGCAAATCATGCCTACAAATCTGCCAAACAGAGTTGAATCAACTTCAAATACCTTTGATGTGCCTGTAATGAGATTTTTCAACAGGTTAAAAATGCCTTTGTCTAGATAAAAATTGCTTATAAGGAGATTAAATTGCCTTCAAATAGAGATCCACACTACTTTGAATGCCATTGGGGTTCTATTTGCCTTTAAAGACTAGCACACAGAAGTAGGCTCTGTGAACAATGACCTCCAAGACATCTACGGTGAGCCTTGGATGTTCGGCCTTGGGCCAGAATCAACAGCTTTATGGTAGGGAGAAATTCCTTGCAAGATGTAGATCGCTGCATAGAGATGCCTTGCATACTCAGGCTTGTGCCTTGCAAAGAGAACAATGCCCCTCACCAAACACGCGTCGCTAAGTAGAGATTTCTCACGTCCAATGAAGGTGGAAAAGCCACGAACCAGATTAATGCATGGAGGAAACTCTAGAATAGTTTGAAGTAGCAAATTATCTTAGTTTTCTTTGATACCATATTAGAAACAAGATTGAAGAGATGGATGCAACTATCAAATCCGGAGTGAAAGCATTAAGAATTACAATGCATAACCTATGCACAAGATGAGTACAAATAGTGAGACAAGTTGAGTTGACTCAGAAGTTAACTTAAACACTCAACTAGAGGTGGAAGAAGGTTTCCACCAAGAGGCGTAAGAGTGGTGACACATATCTTAGAGAGTTGTGTCAAACTCTCCAAGTCGCCACACAACCCACCTAAGTAGGCTTATGACACATGTATTTTACCCATGTGAGGTAAAATATACACTAACATAGTTTAGGTGGGCAAGGATGGCTCTCAACAAATGTGTAACAATATTAGATACCCATGTAAATAATGTTTCCCACCCACCGCATGCCCAAAAAGAAAGAAGAAACCCCCAAATACAATAAGAAAAAACTCACCTAAGATGAGAGATGAAAGTTAGATGTGTTGGTTCTCAAAATTATAGCCCCATAAATCCTAGAGACTAGGCTCAAAATCCAAGTGCAAGGATGTATGGCAACCTAAATAAATAGTTGACACTCATGATCAAATAGTGGATAGAAATGGACTAATTGATAAGAGCACACAACCCCCTACACTTTTGGCTCTATATAACCATGGATTGAGATACTAGAGGTATAAAACATGACAATTAAAGATATATACAAAGTAATAGGCCTTTAGCAAGCCAAACCCTAAGTAGGAAAATAACCCAATGACTTGTCACTAACCATTTAAGTATACTAGTTTTTGATACAACAACTACAAATCTCTACAAGTAATAGAATATGATTGCACATGTAATTAATTATGTGAAATAGATTTATTTCCCTTAAGATTAATCCCATTAATATTCCTCACATAGTGTAATCCTAAATCTTCACAAGCATGATCCTCTAAATATTTATCAGTTTGAGATCAAAAGAGATTTAATAGAAGTTACAAATTTGAAATATACAAGTGGACAAGATCTAAATCTACACTAAAGTAGGTAGAGGAAAAAGAAAACTTAATTTAATAAAATGATTGATCATTCATCTATTGATAAGTGCTCATTAATTGGGAATAGAGTTAGCAATAAGGAAAAGAGGAAAACACTCAATAGACAAGAAGAAGACTTGCATAAATCTACAAAATCAATGAAACAATAAAATTTATATTACTGAATCTACTTCAAATATTCATTTTTACTCAAAAAAAAATCTTATATTAAATAAAATCATTGCATTGATTATACAATGTTGCAACACTGACATTTCAACTAGAAACATGAAGACATTCAATCAATGGAGAGGTTTTTTCTAGACTTCTCCTTCCTAGAATCATTAAAATATTCCCAAATCCTTACAATCTATGATGCACAATAGTTTATCTTCTAGAATGTACTTAGGTAGACTTTTGCAAGAAGTTGGCTCAACAACCAACCCATTTAAAATTAGAGAAACACGTATTTATTGGATTTTATCTTGGTGTATTGTTAACATAATAGTCAAATAGTATTACATTGTTAGTTTATGCATATTAAAAAAATGTTAGTTTATAAGTTAGGTTTTGGGAAGTTACTTTCCCGTAAGAAGTTATATACAGGAATAATAAGGCTTTAAAAAGCCATTGAATTGTATTGCAACATCATTCGAAGACAATACTATATTATTCTATAATGGTTTAATCTGTTGTATTATGTTTGCTCACCATTTCTTAATATGGTATTAGAGTTGACCTTCATGTTAGTCTTTTGATGGCGATGGAGTTCTAGATCTGAGGTGTGAAGGAGCAAAGTGGAAGCGTCCAGGACAGACAACATTGAAAGAGAGCATTGAGTTTGGCATCGAGTTTGGAGACTATTTGCAGGCCCGTCAGCATTGAGAGGATCACAACAACAAAGAGCAACTAAAATTTGTGTGCCTATGCATGTAAGGTTTGAAGGTTGCAAATTATATTGAATCCAAAATCACCAGTGTGAGATGCACATGAAGGAAGATTAAATTATGTGAAGAATAGAGGTGCAACTATTATGCATTTGAAGGAAGAGATAAGGTGCATGTGTGTTTGAAGAAGGTTGATAAAGACAATTATGAAGTGAAGACCACGGATGATGAATTTTGTGTTTGCTAGAAATGCAGACCTGTGAAAGGCAAATATTTTCTCTGTTGCGTTGAATGTAGGTGAAAGAGGCAATTCATATGGTGGGATTAAAACTGACTGAAATTTCTTAATGATACATGAGGGAAAATGTTTTATGAAGTTTAAAGCAAACATTGAAAAGTTTTCACTTATTACCTAGAGTAATAAAAAAAAATTTAGATAAAGTTAAAAAGTTTCTAAGAGGAAATTTTAAGGAGAGTAAAATGTGGCATTTTAGGTTTTGATTTGAATGTGCAGCAATAAGTTCACATTTAAAAATATTAATGCTATTTACATTTGAAAAATTATGGTTCATAGCTATTTTTGGAATCAAATTTTTTGAAGGGAATAAAATAAAAAAGATTTAAATGAAGGTTGGAGGAATTAATAGTTGGTATGAGAAGGTTATGAGTTCAAAACTTGGGAGGTATAAATTTTAAATATTATTTTTTCATTGGAGACATAAGGTTTTATTTATACACAAACTTGCAAGTATTTGATTTTTTTTTGAGATATCTTGGAGAGATAAGGGTATGCTTTTTCTTTTGGAGTAATAAGGTGGAAAACATTGGAGTTATAAGGATATATTTGTGTTTACACTATATTGTAAAAGGTACACTTTTGGTGGAATCTGACACCTTGTTTTATCATGGCTACATCAAACATTGCTCTTGGAGCCATTTATACTACACCTGATGAGGCCTCCAAAGACTCATCCAAGACATCAGTTTGTTAAACTGTAACAGGGTCATATTGGAGGCCGGCGGCATCAGAGGATGGAGGATTTTTCCATCATCTCAAGTTAGCTTCTCGCTTTGAGATGATGCTTTGCATGAGAAGCATTTTTGGTTTTGGTTGTTTTGTTTTTCTTTTTTGATGCTGACGGAGCTAACAGATTTGAAGAATGTATATTTTGTGAAAATTTTGTTTTGGAGATAGGTTTGGGATTTGGTGTTGAGCTCAATATGGATTGTTGTCCAGCGAGCTTCAAAGAGTATATGATCTTGAATTATACCCTTTCGCAGTCACTAGACAATGGTAGAGATCTGTCGTATCTCTTAGGGTTCATTGTCGAATAATTCAAGACTCTATGATTTGAGAGCTTGGGACCAAAGAGCTCAAGAACACAGCTCGAAGCTACACCTATCTGAGGGTAGACAAAACAGCATGATGGAGCCCTGCTTGGTTCATGATTTGTTCTTTGGGAGAAGATCTTTTATAAAATATGTATTCATATTATGTAATCAGCTTTGTTGAGTGTGTTAGCATTCAGGGGGGTCCCCTGGTACTTTTGTAGGAATAATGTAATAAGGGGGGGGGGGGGGGGTGAATGTTGGCATAATAGTCAAATAGTATTACATTGTTATTTTATGCATATTAAATAAATGTTAGTTTATAAGTTAGGTCTTGGGAAGTTACTTTCCCATAAGAAGTTATATACGGGAATAATAAGGCTTTAAAAATCTATTGAATTGTATTACAACATCATCTGAAGACAATACTATATTATTCTATAATGGTTTAATCTGTTGTATTATGTTTGGTCACCATTTCTTAAAATGTACATGGGAAAATAAATTCTTCATTGAATTGGAATTCTAACAAAAACTATTAAAAATTCACCTTATTCAACACACCCATCCCTACAAATCAACTAACTCATGCATTAGGATTAGGTTTTCAATTGATTTGAAAATGTTACCATACTCTAATGATTTAATTTTAGTTATTTTTATCTATAATCAGAATGGTTACTTATCATAATTTTTTATTAAATTCTTAGCCACCACTAAAACATTCAACAAATCAAAGACTATTAGGCTAGAGTTTCTTTAATAAGAAAAGAGGGATGAAAGGGATTGATTTGGCTAGATCCTCCTTTCACTACAAACATTCAAGCACATTTCAACCGAGTTGAATCACACCTTTTGCAAGAGGAATCACCTATAGGTTGAGGGTCACTTGTAATGATGTGGAAATTTTGAAATTATCAATTAATGTATTAATTTAATCCTCAAATATGCTCAAAACCCTAACTATGCAAAATCGTAAGCAATTAGATAAATTATGACAAATGCTTGTAGACCAAGATAGTAGACAGAGATTAGTTACTAACCATTTTTTAAAGTTCATGATACAGAGTGTTCGGGGACTTCGTGGCTCATGCCCTAGTCCAATGCAGTGTTTTCTTCAGGGGGTTCCAGAATCCTTACGACACTGGTGATCACTTTTCTATCTATTTCTATTACGGAAGATGCAAAGGACACTAGGGCTCGCATCGTAGTCCAAGGCAGGATATTCCTTAGGATGTCGAGGCTTCTTTTGATGCTAATTATCATTGTCATAGAGATTTCTGTGTCTACAAGGTCAAAGGACTTTGCCCCTAGTGCCCTAGTCCCAAATGTGCACTAGGCTACTTCTTTCCGTCAAATCTGGAACCCTTATCTTCTGCAACCTTCCTCTATAACTCCACTCTGTGAAATCCAATACCTACAACCTACAACCACAAGGAGTGTGGTTGGGGGTTGTGGTGTTTAGGAGCTTGCCTCAGTCAAGCCCCAGAAGGACATTCAAGTCTTCTGAACACCAATATCAAATAAAGAGTTTGTATCTCTGTAGGATAGAGGCAAAAACGAATTGATAAACGATTCAAACACAAATAGATATCACCTTAGAGGTGTAGCTCACATGTAGTTGAAAATCCTTCAACATATGAGAAGATGAAGCTAAATCTACAATCACAAACACAACAACAATATTGAGCTCTGCAACAATGAATATCTTGAATGCTCTAAAATCATAAGTTTGCCAAAATTTCATAATCAACTGCTAGTTTACAAATAAAACCCTAAACATGCTTATATATGCATTCCTACTTTAAATTTCATAATTCAAACTAAAGATGTCAGCAATAGAACCTTCTAACGGTCACATAACTGACATTCAAATTTGGGACCTTCCTAAAATAGGGAGGACTAGGGCGTGAACGCCCAAATTCTTAGGTCCTATTTCAGGGTAGGGTCAAATGCCACAATGTCCCTCAAGCCTCATTTGACATGGGTTTTAGGCCATTTTGCTCTGGGAGTTAAAATGAACATGCAAGATGCAAAACAAGGGACCTAGTCCAAGCTAAACTTAGGAGGTAAAAGTCCTAGATGGACATTTTGCGAAATAAAATTTATCCCCCACATTAATGTATGCATGAACACAAGGCCCATGCATGCATTAAAGTATGGTCAAAACACAACAAACACACTAGGCACTTAAAGCTAATGCATACACAAAGATTGAGGAACTATCTCTAGCCCCCAATCTCAAGTAGACATTAGAGAAAACACCTTACAGACACACCAAACATAGTGAAGACAGTAATAGGTACGCAAGACATGGAGAAGATAGTATTGAAGACATGCAAAACACGATGGATACAATGAATGCAATGATTATTTATTTTTCATTTTCTCATATATATGAATGAATGAACATACATGAAAAGGAAGAATATAACACAAAACCCAAAAGGTAGGAGGGGTATTTCACCACGCTCTTTGGACTACATATGGGGAAACAAACACGCAATACAAATCTCAGAGTGTAGGGAGGGACTCGTCGCCACACAACTTGAGACTACACTTGAGAACAAGTACACCATACAAAACCCAAGTGTAAGGAGGGACTCATCACCACACTGCTTTAGACTACATAAGGGAACAAATATGCCATACAAATCCCAAAGTATAGGAGGGCCATTTCACCACGCTCTTTGGACTATAATTGAGAACAAACACATGGATGACACATGGCAAAGACAAGCATTGTATAGTATGCCAAAGACATACTATACATTTAAAACATGGAAAACAAGGCAATGGAAGGAACTTATTTCTAAGCCCCCACCATCTACTAGCCAAGTGTAGGATAACAATATAGCTGCTCTAAAAGAGAGAAAAAAAACAAAAATGCATGGATGGAGGACTCAATCACACCCCCCAAGGACTATATACATCATGTATATACAATCAATAGCCCCCCCCATAAGAGGGAAAGAGAGAGACTATGTAGCCCCCCCACAATGTGTAATCAACTGCAAAAATGGTAAGTGCCTGAAGACAAAACATAATCCAATGTTGACAAACAACTTGTCTCTCTTTTGGAAGAAACAAAACCAAGTACAAATGTAGGAATGCTTCCCATTCTAGATAGGAATTAGCAAGTGAAATCCAAATGAAGGATGAAAATATCTCTAAAATCTTCTCATGTGTCGCCATGACCTTGGAAGATGATGCCACGAACCAATCAAGAACATGCCTAATCACAATAGAAGGTGACAAACAAGGTACCACTAGAAACTGATTCTGAACATTCTCCAGAGACCAAGATGGGGTGACAATAGTTGTACCACAACTATCATCAAATAGGAGGGATATACCCTCAAATGTGTCATCCAAGTCAGAAATATGAGATTCTATGAACAATGAACCAATGTCTAACAAATAAGAATCCCAATTAGGAAGATAACGAGATACTGGTTGTGATGAATCACTGGATGTGCTCAATGAATCATCAACACAAGATGAATGGTCCTGCTGAACAAGAATGATAGGAGCCGCAATCAATGAAACTATACAATGAATCATGAAAGGTGAAGGTACATCAACTGTCCCTGATGGAGAAGAAGAAGCATCTGAAGAACCCTCATGATCCTCATATGAAGATTTAAAGTATTCCAAAACTTCAAACTCCTGCATAGTAGCATGGTCATAGGGTATCTTATCTGAAAAATGAAGAGGCACAAGACCATCTAAAACAGGATCATCTAGGAATAGCTGAGTATCAGGATCTCCATGTATTTCCCAAATTTTAGTACAAATAATATGAGGACACTCAAAATGACCAATAGCATTCAAAGTGGCATCATCAATATGCATTGCAATAACTCCTAGGACATGATCCCTTTTGCAATTCCATGCAAATTTCTTATTATCAATACCACAAAGGGGAACAAGATTATATAAATGTGGCAACAAATGAAGCCATCTAAGATGTTTTATGATACCATCTCTCCATTCTTTATAGTTTCCCCTTTTCAACATAATCATAGTAGGATGAAATGAAAACCACATAATCAACTATGACGAATCTCCAAGAATGCAAAGACATTAACCTTCAACAACAATTAGAAACTCCCAAATACTGCAAATGAAGCCTTCCCAAAAATAGTTTAGGAATAATGCAAAAAAGGGCTAAGAATCTAAAAAAATTTGAGCAGAAAAATTCCTTACTAGATTCACGCACCAAATTACATATAACCTCCTGTGAGACTTACTCACACTAATCAAAGGCACTGCAAAGCTTTTTAAATAGCAAAAAACTGCCCCATGCTACCAATGTGGGATTAATTTTCCCAAAAACACAACTTCAAAAAATTAGGGGGCCCACCTCCACTTTGGTTACTTAGCAAGGAAACTGTAAACTTTGGGGCAAACTTTGTGAATAATAAGGAAAAAAAAATGCCTCCAATAAGCAAGGAAATGAATTGGGTAAAAAAACTGCCAATTAAATCGATGCCACCACCTAATTGGATTCAAATGGCAAGATAAATGGAGAGAGCAATTACAGATAGAGGGTGCTGCAAATTGCCCAAATCGTAGGCTGCAAGTTCAAATGTAGCCTTAGAACAGAAATCACTCCTTGTCTGCAGCCATCAAAAAAAGAATCACACCCAACCAAACAAATTGCACCTCATTCTCCAAAACTCTGAACAAATTCATGCCTTCAAGTGCATAAAACTTGAGGGTGGCAATCATGAACATCAGGAAAAAGAAGAATAAAAGGCAACTTTGAAATTTGAAAATTTTCAAATGCCAGAAAAAAATGATCCCAAACACTGTGATGAAAACTTTCAAAGGAAGGAGTGCAGAATGGTTGGGTCTAATACAATGTTGGTGTCATCCACCTCCCAGGAGCACCATCTGCAACAAACCTTCATGAATGCATGAGAGAAGCACACGGGCTATTTCACCAAAACAAGAGTAAATAATATTGAGATAAGTAAAATACATACGGTACATCCTTTTAAAGGCAAGAAAATATATGATGGGTGTAAACCCAATACAGGAAAAAACCACCCTAAGGGAAAAAATAATTATCCCTATGTTAAACTTAACATACTAACAATAGAGATAATTCTCTTCAAGATATATGTGAGTCTGCAAGCAAGACTTTTAGGTAATATCTTATATGAGGAGTTGAGCAATGTAATCTTCCTCCAGTTTTTTATCTATGATCTATCCCCCTCTTTGGGGAGAAGTTTAATCAGTCCTCTATTTATGTTAACACCCAAGGAACCCCTATCAAAATCTTCCTCATATGCCTCTTTCAAGTCAACAGTAACCCACTCATGGTTTGTTTTATAGAATTCAATTGGAACACCATCACTACCAGGGGATTTGCCCTCCTTGAAAAAGTGAATAGCTTTAGCAATTTCTTCTATAGTGATCTCCTTTATCAACTCCTCCCTATCTTCATCTGACAATTTATTTGGAATAATTCTACTGCAAAACCATCTTTCTTTCTTACTACAATCATTTTCCTCAAAAGAGAACATATCTTTATAGAACTGAAAGAAAGAATCCCCCAACACTTTTGAATCCCTACTTAGGTCCCCATTCACAAGAATAGGGCCATTTTTTTTCTCTTCTTTGTTTATCTTTCATTATGTTAAAGAAGTACTTAGACCCTCTATCACCATCATTAAGCCATTGCAGTTTAGCTCTAATTTTAGCTCCCTGGTTTTTGAAGTTCTAAATAACTCATTATTGGTTAAGATTTATTAGTTAAAGCATTGAGTTCTCATTGTGGAGACCCAAGTTCAAATCCAAAAACCTGGACATTATCACTCTCCATAACCCTTTTTTTGTTTTTTTAAATTTTACTTTATATTTAAAAAAATATTTTTCTCTTCAATTACTTTTTTCTTTGCTATTAATCGATCATTAACCCATAAAGAAAACTTGGGTTTGAAATATACAAGCACCTCCAAATCCCAACACTAAGCACACAAACTTGAAAGAACTCATTGAACAATAATGTATAAACATCTCACAATTTCTATGCATGTTGAGCACAAATGTAGTTGACACATAGACATGAGAATTCCACTAAATTTAGGAAAATAAAAATCTTGAGTCTACCATAGGTGGTCCCCATGAGCATAAAACCAACTATGAACAAGAGAACTTGAACACCTCACTAAGTTGCATCAGATAGAGATGTTTGGGTCCAATAGTGGTGAAAATTGGAAATATTTGGGTGTGAACAATTGTAATGCCTTAGGGGTATGTGCCTTATATGACTATTTGATTATACTATAATTATTAGTGATGTTTTGTATAACTATAGATGTACTTTATTCATGATGCTTTGTATAGGCATCTAGTTCCAAACTATGTATTATGGGATGCATACATTGTGACTTTATATGTTTTGACTATTGCAAAGTTTTAGCTTCATTATTCGCAGTATATTTTCTATATGTGATTTGATTATGTTATCTAGTTTGGCATCATGTTTGTTATGATTATTTATTTCTATATTTGTGTTTCTAGACCATATAACTATAGGATGATATTTAGTTGATAGAGTTTTATTGATATTTTTTCGTTTATATTATATCATGTTGTGTGCTTATGTTGTGCTTCAACTATCATGATATTATTTCGTTTGTATTGAGTGTGTAGGCATAGGTTTCACCGCAATCATGGATAATTGGAGACGATTGGTTTGACTAAATATGTGATGAAACCTCCTCATCTCATTTGATTCAAGTTGTGAGAAGTATCTTGTGTATACCTATGAAAGGTCATGATCTAAATTGTTGTCAATTTTGCATCCATATGTTGTGAATAAACCTTTGAAGCGTGTGTTCTCTTTACTTATCTTTATTTTATCTCTTAGTTTTAGTTTACATTTTATCAATTTCTACAATGTTGGTTTTAGGTTGTTTGTAAATAGCCTTTATGGTTAAATGTGAAGTTAGTTAGTTACTCTACCTCAATGGAATGGCCTTATGCATTTTTAATATTATAGATATTTGAAGAATACATTAAGAATTAAAGTATTTGGGTTAAATGCATTAGTCAATCTGGCTAAGTGAAATGTGTTGTCATTTAAAAATGAATTACCAATTTTGTATTTAACTAATAATGTTAGTAATGTTCATAAGGTAAATACATAATTGAAAACATCTTATTGAAATATCTATTTTGAAATAACCATTTTTTAATTAGCTTCTTTGTGGGAAATGGAAAAAGGGGATTTTTAGGAATTTTTGGAATGAAAAGGAAAAGGAAGGGGCTTTAGTTTCATTCATTTCTCTTTGCTCAAAACTCTCTCTGCCTCCTTGTTGGGTGGATGATTGCTTTGGAAGTGAAATTTTCTTGCTAGGTCGATTGATACACTTGTAAAGAAGAAAGATCTTGGAAATATTCCTTGTTGTGTGTGTTGAAGCAAAAAGATCTCTCCAAAAAAATTATGTGTGTGATTGTATTGACAATCAAAGGTAATCCTTTAAATATTTTTATGTTTATATTTATTCTAAGGAACTAACTCAACTTTAACTATACTAGTCATAGTTGCACCTAATACAAATCAAGTTTGGAGTCAAGGTCAGCCTTAACAACTATAATCTTCACCACCCAATAAAATTGTGATACATTCAACTTGCAAGAATTTGTATAGGGCCTACCTTTGAATCATTATGTAATAACTCATCTTTCTACTAGACAACAAATATTATTATTAAAATACCCTCCACTACAAGGCACTTGTTTATTATTATTTATAATGTACCTTTCGAAAGGGAATATATTATGAACATTACAATAACCATGTATTTCAAATGTTGACCTGCCATAGCCTAAAATTTAAGACACCACAATTGCAGCTGTTAAATTGCTAGAGAAATCCAAGTATCAACCTTATTAATTGAAGCGGCTACAGTCTTTTCTGATTTCTCCTTGATTGCCCACCTTAACACCAACGCGACCCATATTTGTGATCGCTTGTATGAAGCCTGCATTAAATCTAGAGGGATACCTTGCATAGATTTTTACCGTGTTTCTTGAGCGTCTGTCTGTGAATAACACCTCGTCAGAAGTGAGAAGGCCCATGCCAGTTTTGAGATTTTGGTAGTAGACATTGTCAAATTTAAAAGGTGTTGTAGGATCCAGGCTGACAGCAATGCTTGGATCCACATTCATGGGACACGCGCCCTGCAGTTGGCTAGCATAGGTGCTGTTCAGAGTGGGATCAATCGGGTTGCTGTCAATTCTGTTAGAAAATTGGTTGCAGTGAGAGAAACCCACTGTGTGAGCCCCTGAAAATAGACGAAAACATGGTGTTAGTTAAACATATTCAAAACAAGGTGTAAAACATTTCCAAAACAAGGTGTGAGCCCATGAAAGGATTATTTCATTCATTGCCTCAGTGAACACCAAGTCAAAAGTTTACTGGCACGAACATTCTCTTTGAAACATGACTTGGTGATCTACGACAGATTATGAGTACAATAAATAGAAGCTGGTCTGATTTGTTACCAGATAGAGCAATCATGTCTGTCTGAGATAAGCCCTTGCTGTTGAAGAGAGACACCAATTGATCGAGATTGGATGAAGCCAGAGGCAGGTTTCCATCGACTCTGGATGCTTGAGATATGGTTCCATCTCTCCTTCCCAACTCCACGGTATATCTTGGGCCTCCAGCCTGCATATAACACAAGAACCAAAAGTTTAACTCTTCAAACAGTCATCTATTGAAGGCATTAATGAATATGCAAAACATAATCAAATGTTTTAAAGGAAACAGCTTTGATTCTTGAACAATACAAACATTTAATAATATCAAGCATTGTGTCCTAAAGATTTCTATGGTAGCAGCTATTCAAGACAGAAAAAAATGCCTGACCATTTATGAAGTGCTTTTGCTAGCAGCAATTTAAGACCAATGCCTCGCCAAGATGGTTCAATCCAGAAGGTAATGTGGGTAAAGCATGTTAATGGAAAAGTGTTAATAACAAATAAGGGTTGAATTAACACAAATGTATCTGAAAGTTTTTCAGAAGTGTTAAAGTTTAAATAATTTGCAAATTGTTTGTTATTTTGGTTCCTGATGGTTTCTTTATCACTCTACTTAAACATCATCCACTTTAATGGTCAAACAGTTAATAGCAATTTTACACCTCATCCACAACAAATAAATAAATAAATATTTGTCCTATTTTTATTGGTCAAAATTGACCTTTGACTGTTGCAGTAGTTGTTGCAGTAGTTGATGTTTAAGAATAACCTTTCTTTATAGACTTTAAACGGTATATGCAATTGCATACAAGGGGGAGAACACTACACAGTTTTCGTCCTAGTACATAAGCCTCTTATGGGTAGTCCTTTCCTAGGAAGTTCAACTAAACTCTATATGATATATACTGACGCTTCTCAAACTCAATTCCATCCCATGTAAAAAACTGTGCACTTGTTGTCAAGTTCCATGTCCATGACTCCATAAAGACAAATTGTACAGTGTTTTATTAGTATTCTGATAGCTAATCCTTGTTTCTGGCCCCAAGCCTCAAAACTCCATAAGATTCTATTTTTGTATATTTATGAGGGATACTCACCAGTCTTATAACATCTTTGGTAGCAAGGGCTAGGATATCAGCACAAGACACGGTGTTGGGACAGGCGTTCTCTACAGCTTGCTTTGCTTTGATTACAGTATCAAACCCATCTCCAGCTAGGGACAAGTTGATTGAATTGTCCTTCTCTGCCGTATTGTTTGCGGTAGATTGGATGATCACAGAGGCGTCACATCCCTGCCACACACCAGAAAACACCAAACCATTTCACATTCGTAAATTGATGGCATTCATCCCCTGGAACATGTTAATGTTAATTACCACATTAATCAATCAATGAATTTAAGCAATACTTCTCATTTCACCAGCTTAAGCTTGGTCTGTTACAAGCTACGAGAATTTATTTAACTCATATCTTAAAAAATGGAACATTGGGTTTCTTGGGACACATTATAATTGACTGACGCACGAGGAAATATAAATGATCTCTTGCTTACCTCGACGAAGCAATCATGAAAAAAAAGCCTCAACGTGGCAGGAACAGTCGCAAATGTCTGGCTGACTTTGAGACGAACAACTTTTCTTACAATGGCCTCAACATGGGGACATGAATTGGCGTAAAAATTCGTACTGAGCAGCGTTGATTGAGCTGATCCTTTACAAATGCACACTCCCAACAGTACCAACAAGATCAGGCTCAACTTTCCACCCATCGTACTTCCTCCAGGCCCCTGCCTGATTGCTTACAAAGAAGGTATATTAATATCCACAAATGAACAAATTAATGCATTCAACAGGACTTCAAAAACTGAGACCGTCCCAGTTAGAAGGCTTATTAACTGAGATCTCAAACTTCTTTCAGCATAATAAACGAAAACATCTAAGGCAACTTATCACTAGTAGTACTTACTAACACCACATACAAACTCTCTCGTCTCTTTACAACCTCCTCTGCCCATCGGTCGAGTGCTCTTCCAAATTTATCTACTAAGATTGCTTAAACACAAGACTCAAAGGTTGTGCTCATTTGAAGAAAACCCTGTCATGGTAAATAAAATAATTGAAGTTGCAGGAATCAACGCTTCTGCTATTGTGATCTCAAGAGACAAGTCAACTTTATAAAACAATGGATAACAAGAGGTGACAGAGTCTGTGATACAATCTTTTCCAATCAGAGATTGTGTGTGCACTTGTATATCACGCATTGATCTACTCGGTGCACGTTGTATATCATGCATTACGATAAAGAAGGCTAGGAGTACGTTTACCCTCGTGGGTGTCTTTCTCGCCCTTTTGGCTAAGATCTAGTGTGGATGTCTTTCTCGGCCTTTTGGCTAAGATCTAGTGTGGGTGTCTTTAAACAGAGATTTTATTTGCATCAAAATTATTAATTGCCAGCTGGGTCAATAGTTAGGAAAAATATGTCATTAGCTGGAAAAGATTGTATGTATTTGATAATAAGCAATCTTTATTTTTAAGCTATTGACAAGTCTTTGTTAAGATTAAAGTATACAATATTTTTTATGAATAATTATTTGTAAAAGTGATCAAACTATGTCATTAGCTGGAAATGATTGTATGTATTTGATAATAAGCAATCTTTATTTTTAACCTGTTGACAAGTCTTTGTTAAGAATAAATTATACAATATTTTTATGAATAATTATCTGTAATAGTGATCAAACTTTATAATTTTTTGGAAAAAATTGTTACACAAATAAGTGTATATTATTTTTAAAGTATCATGTTGTAATCTAATGATCTTTTTGTGTAACATAAGTAAGATATCATATTTTAATCTTAACAAAATATTTTCTTAAGCTCATATTTTAAAAAAATGAAACTAAATATTATAGTTAAATGATATTTATATGTCCAACTACTAGAACCATCATCCTTCATTAATAATTTATATGTATAATATCAAAGTAATTTTTGAATATTAATGTAATCAAAATAATATAACTATGGGCAAATAAACTATGTCCATAACTATTGACTATGTTAAATAACACACTAAAAACTATCATCCCAGAAAATTAAATATAAACAATGGAATGGAGATTATACAAGCAATTGACAACTTGAATATAAACTATTAAATTAAATATTCTAATAAGCTAAAGACCATCCAAAATAAAGAGGAAAAATAGAATTGACAAAAAACAAAAATTCATTTACCATTCATCTTTTACCCTTGAAATAGAATTCCATATAAATATATGTACCCATGCATAGACAGTTCTAAATAAATATGTGTACCCATGCATAGACATTCCTAGATGTAAAGGTTGTGTCATTAAAAGAAATTCAAATAGTTTGAATGCCTGCTTTTACTTTAGCTTCAATGTAACAAAAGATTGGAACTAAAATTTTCTCATAGGGTATTTGTATAGAGATGAGCTAAAAAGTGGCCAAATTTAGTATAAAAATGTCAATTTTTTTTAATCAAGTTCATAGTATTACATATTTTATCATAATGCTATGTGAAAGCACTTATACTAATTATTATCTTTGCTATCATATGATTCTTCTATAATTTGAATAAATTTAGATTTTGATCTTTATTTATTATTAAATAGTTTCTTCCTATAACACATGTTTGCTTTAAATATTTTTTAATCTATTCATCCAAATTTGAAAAAAAAATAAGATTGATCTACACTTCATTCTATACACATTGGGAAAAAGTTACATTTTCAATACTTTTTAGGAAGTTACATATGTGCATCATGATTGATTATTATTTAGGATGCATCCATTTTGAAAATATAAAATAAACTATTTAAAAAATTATAACCTATACTATATGCTCTTAACTATCTTTCCACCAATGATTTTTTAAAATAATTAATGAAAAAAAAAATGGGGTGTTTAGCGTGAGAGGGGATGAGGTCAAAGAGGGATAAAAATAGGACCACTTCTATGTGTGCTTAGATTTTGATCCTTTTCAGCTTTGCTATTATTAAAACAAACTTAGTATTTTAGAAAATATATTCTAAATACTATAACTTTTGTTTTTATCCCATCTCCAATTTTTTAGTCTCATAATCCTTAATTACTTGTCTTGAAGTTCAAGTTTTGCTAATATAGGAAAAAGTGGCCACGTATGATTCCCTTTGGTCTTGTGTTTCACTCACTTACCTCGAGATTTGACTTGAAGTATATTTTTTTATGGGCATAGCTCCTTTATGACACACTTTCAATCAGAGTTGAACATACAAATATTGGGTTACCTATCTAAAAATGGACCGTTCAAAACCCAAAAGGTTAGAGGAGTAGAAATGCCCTCTAATTCCATTTTTGGATTAAGATATAATTTGATGATTAGATAAACATTACTAGTTGAACTACATATTTTTTTTTATTAAAGATAGTTCAATTATATTACCAAAAATGGATGTTGTATAGCTACATAGATCGTGGCCAAGCTAGCCACCAAAACATGGCTCACAATTTTTTAGAAATATACCAGGTATTACATCATATAAGTATTGTCTTACTATATACTACTGCAATCAAAGTAACATGGCTCTAGTTCATTGAATGGTCAGTATAAAGAATCTCCTCTAGGGCTTCTGTAGGGTTAGCCTCCACCACTGGTTCAGCATCTGACATTTCCATCTCAGGACAATCTATGACCGGTTCCAATTCTATATGTCCAATGCCATCACTATCAACATAAACCCTCTTATTTTTAGTACAGATGGGAGCAGCATTACCAATACCTAAGCCCTACTGATTGTCCACCATTCTAGATCCATCAATGTGTAACCTTCTGCTTGATTGTTATTCAACTCCTCCAGTCATATGATGAAGGACTGGAAAGCTGTAGCAGAGTCTAGAAGTCTTATCTCTGGTAAAACAACATCAATAACCTATTGTGAAGAGCCCTCCTTCTCATCAACCTTCTCCATGTTAACCATCTGATTTTTCACTGTCAATGTCACCTGTATAAACAAGTCAGCCTGTGTGAGTCTTGAATTAGACCCAGCAAGAATTCTTATATTGCCTTGAAATTGGTCCTCATTCCTCTTTTTCCACAAATTCCATAAAATTTCAGTTGTTAATGCAAGCCAAAACAAGTTAGTATTTGTATCAACACCCGAAATATGACCAAATAAGATCCCAAACTTATCTAATGGATTACATGAAGACCAGTTAGGTAGCTTACTCAATAACATATTCCAAACTTGACAAGCATAAGGACACTCAAAAAAATATGATCACAATTTTCATAAGTATTGCAAATACTACAAATATAACTATTGTGACCTAATGGTAATTTCTTTAGGCAAAGTAACCATCTAAAGAAACCTTTCTTGGGTTCCAAGGACTTAGACCAAAATGACATGAAATAACCCCTTAAATTCTTAAAACCCACATCACAGTTCCAAGCCTTGACACAATGCTCATAGATCTCATATGAGTTCCCAAGCATCTTGTAAATCCTTTTAGACTCACAATTCTTAAGATTGACACCATCATCCCATCTCAGTTTATCCAACCAATCCTACTCACCCAGCAGACTTCATAAAGTAGGGTTGCTTGAATAAGTTGAAAGCAGCACAGAGTAAGTCCTCTTTTGAGTATCTTTTAGCCCAAACTCAATTTTTAAACACTCCCAAGTTTTAATACTAGAAGAGGTAAAAAAATCTTGAAACTCAGACAAGCCCATCTTATGCCACTTGAGACCAAAGCACCCTTAAATGAGAGCAATAGGTTTCTCTTTGTATTTTAAAGCCCACCAAACAGAGTTTTGTTTTCCCCACTGCATATGAGAATTGCCCCTACCAGGGCAGGAAATGGGACATCTAATACCTTCTTAGGCCTTCCAAATAGAGGTGAATACCACAGACCCGAAAGGCTTCACTTTGAAATCCCCAAAAATGTGGTCAAAGGGATGCAAATTTTTCCATCCTAAAGAACCTTTAGGCCTAGCCAGCTTGATATTGTTCCTCACTAACACCTTCCATGGTTCATTGCCTTCCAGAGAATTCACAATCCATTTAGCTATAAGGGCCAACCCTTGAATCCTCAAGTCTTTTAGGCCTAGTCCCCCATAATCTCTATTGATACATCACCATTTCCATTTTACATAATGTTTCTTATTTCTTCCTTTGCCATCAGACCAGAGGAAGGATCTGATCACTTTCTAAATGCTTTATATCTGTAAATTAGAAGAAAGCCACATGGAGGCATAATACACAGTATAGGCTGATAAAATTTTTTGACACACTTGGAATCTCCCAACTAGGTGAAGTGCTTGTCTATTCCAATTTTTTAGTTTAATATCAATTTTAGAGAACAACGAGTCCCACATATGTTTGAGAGAGGGCTCAATAGCAAAAGGGATTCTAAGGAATCTTACAAGATTTTTCAGTCCTCCCCATTGCCAATTATTTTCACCAAGCCAAGCAGGAGGGGATTCAGACTAGCCTATTAGAATAGATTTGTCGAAGGAGACCTTGGCAACCGAAGCACAACAAAACTTGTTCAATCTAATCTTAAGATTTTCTAGATTTTCTTTTTTCTATTACAGGATAGAGTGTAGTGTCATCTGCCAACTACATGTTAAGCATGGAATTTCCATCATGAAGCTCAATGCCTTTAAAACTGCCTGGTATTATGTTTGTTCTTAAAAGATAATATAAAGATTCAGAAGCAATAACAAATAATGTAATATTATGTTTTTTTTGGTGTTAGAATAGACATTTTAATTGTCTAAAAAGTACTATGCAATATAGAAATGAAAATTTGAGGGGGACATTTTAAATTAGGGAAAATTGAACTGAAGAAATTGTTAAAGTTTCTTTTAAAATTTGTTAGTGCTCAAATTACATTTTTTTGCAAAAAGGCTAAGTATTAGGGCTCGAATATATTGGCCTTCTTAGACCTATAGCACTACATGATAAAGTGCCACAAAATTTAGGGGGTTGTCATAGAGTTTTCTCTTTCCATTTCTAAGTTTGCATAATACATCTCATCTTGATAGTTTAATAAGTGTGATCAAGTCTAACTCCAAGTACTTATGTTCATATTGGGACCTTGAAAACACCCAATGGGAAGGTCAATGAACAAAGAAGTCATGAGATAAGACCTCATAAACTTATAAGTCCAAGAGACTCTAATACTATAGAGGACTATGTCACATAATTTAACTCAATAAGGTTGCAACTAAATGAAGATGGGATTGAGAAATGGTTGGATCAAATTGATCCTTCAAACACTTTTCAAATTGAAAGCCTATGGTAAATGATCCATAATCTTACAATGTATTCACATCGGTTCACATCTCACGTTGAGAGCCTATGGTAAATGAACCTAAATCTTGCATCAAATCACATCTCAAATTTGGTTAATGTTCATAAATCCTTGTGATACTACCTTCTAAGGAGTCATTTTAGTCATAGTTCAGCATTGGCATCAAGGCACACAAATAGCTTCAAGATTCATGCATAGATTTTCTTTCTTTTAGAGGGTGGTTTTTTTCCCACAGGGTTTTTTATCTTTTCTCCGTTTATGATAGATTGCATTGTTCTTGGGTACCTCATCAGGCCTAGTTCCTGGCACCCAATTTCAACTTTGCATTGTACATCGGTACCTTACCAGGCCTTGTAGTTGGGACCCATTTCATTTGTGCCCACCTAAGATATGCTTAAAGAGGGGATGCTATAGTGTGTGATACACACACACACACACACACACACACACACACACACACACACACACACACACACACACACACACACACACACACACACACACATATTGCCTACTAACTAGCCACTCACGCTAGTTTGTAGGGAGGAAACTCGCCACCACTCTTAGTTGAGGAGTCTCTTCCTCAACTAATAACTACCTCTCCTCTCCTATATGTATTCACTTATTTGCCTAATCAACTACTTTGAACTTGTAATCAGTATTTGTCTTTTAGATTCTTAGTTCTTATAATACCTTGGTATAACTTGTCAATATAATGGTGGGCATGAAGTCCCACCAAGATCAATGACAAGGGGGACATGTGTTCTAAACAAAGAGTACAACACTTAAATTGGCCACTAAAGCCTTGCCATCCCCTACCAATTAGCAACAAACATGTAGACATGATGGGTCATGTCTCATCTTATTTTTTGTAGGCTCTAGACAAAAGTAAGCTTTTTGTTTTAGATTATCATGATTTGTTGATACCATATGTAGATAGAATAAATGGTCTGGATACTACCAAGATATATGCCACTCATACAATTATATTCTTCAAGGAGGATAGTATATTGAAACTAGTTGCAATAAATCTTATTTTACCTCCAACCATTAGAAAAGTATTCGCACATGCATGAGGAAGGAGTGGAAGGAGCCTTGTGGCAAATCTTATGTAGTCATCAATAATTTGGGCTTTCATGAGTTAATTACTCCTGGTTTATGTTTTTGATGACCTCAAAGTTTATGTTTGTATAAGATTTGCACATACATAAAATTTAGTCCTAAAAACCTATCATTTATAAGGCTAAGAACACACGCAAGTATAGAGCCATATATAATCTTGAAAAATAGGTAGTTTAGCCTAATGCTTCTAGTTTACAGCTTACTAAGCACCCATATCTAAGGCATAATGAACATCAAAGCTTTGGCTTGCTAAATCCTCATAAACTGTACAGGAATACTTAAACAATCAGTCTTTTTTTCACAAGTACTCCATGGAATTATCTCAAGTTGTTTACAAACACTCGAGATTTGACAAGGAATGGCTACCTGTAAATCTCCTTAAAAGCTAGGCAATAAGATTAATGAATTTGGTAATGCAATGTCAAGAGATTGAAAGATTGAGCACATAGTGAGAAAATAAAGTTGGTTGCTACTTTACATTAGTTGCTAGGGCTTGCCTTTGTAAGACCAATTACCGAAAGACATGTAGCCCTGACACTAAATACAAGACTATTACAATCTAGCAACTATTTTTAACTGAAGCACATAGAAAAAAAACAACTATTGGGAAAATTGTTTGCTAGTCCAATCCTATGCACTATGGTCAATGGCATATAAGATTTTTTATTTTATGTATATTGTTTAATTTATTTATATATAAAGAGCTACCCTTTTAAAACAATTTGATAAACTTAGGTTTTTATCTTGGTCCAAGCCTAGAGAGACTGCTTACAAGGGAATCTCTTCCCAATGGTTTTATCATTGAGACCATTACTAGAGGGCCTTAGTCCCTAGGACATTATCACCTTGGTTCAAACCCGCGAGCTCAACGGACCAGCAAAACCTGCAAGTACAACAGCCTAGCAAAGACACACATCTTGCAAGCACGTTAGCCTAGTGCAAGCACAAGGTTTGTGAGTTTAGTGGTCCAATGGAAGTTTGAACCTTGCTTGGCACCACACAAGGCCTGTGAGTTCAGTGGTCGAATGGGGGTTTGAACCTTGGTGGCCACCACAACAATGTTGTGACTTGACCACTAGAGTACACCCTAATCGGCATTTAAAAAGCTATCTCTATTTGCTTAAGAGTTGTTTTATTTTACTTTGGAGCTATTTAAAAAATATATATTTTAATTTTTATTTGAAGAGCTATATATATATATATATATATATATATATAATTGTGTGTTAGTTTTTAATTAGAATTTAAAATTTTTATAGTATTAATAATTATATGTTTTTAATTTTATAAAATCAATCTAAGAAGACTCTTTACTAAAAAATCATTTGTTCATCGATATTTAACAAATATTTATTCTCAAGAATAAACTCAACTTTAATTATGCTAGTTATAGTTGCGTCTAGTACAAATCAAACTTAGAGTCAAGTTCAGCATTAATAACTATAATCTTCACCAACCCAATAAAATTGTGATACATTCCATCTACAAGAATTTGTATATGACCAAACTCTAAATCACTATGTAATAACTTATCTACCAACTCGAAAAACAAATAGTACTATTAAAATATTACATAGGCAGATACTCGGAAGACTTATCTATCAACTAGACAACAAATAGTATTATTAAAATATTACATAGGCAGGTGCTCCGAAGACGAGGCACTTTTTTATTATTATTTAGGATGTACCATCCCCCTCCAAAGGGAATATACTATGAACATTACAATAAACATGTGATCCCCAAAATCTGTTTGTAATGTTGACCTGCCAATGCCTAAAATTTAGGACACCACAATTTCAGCTGTTAAATAGCTAGAGAAATCCAAGAATCGGCATTATTGATTGAAGCGGCTGCAATCTTTTCTAATTTCTCCTTGATTGCCCACCTTAACACCAACGCGACCCAGATTTGTGATCGCTTGTATAAAGCCTGCATTAAATCTAGAGGGATACCTTGCATAGAATTTAACCGTGTTTCTTGAGCGTCTGTCTGTGAATAACACCTCGTCAGAAGTAAGAAGGCCCATGCCATTTTTGAGATTTTGGTAGTAGACATTGTCAAATTTAAAAGGTGTTGTAGGGTCCAGGCTAACAGCAAAGTTTGGATCCACATTCATGGGACACGCGCCCTGCCGTTGGCTCGCATAGGTGCTGTTCAGAGAGGGATCAATTGGGTTGCTACCAATTCTGTAAGAAAATTGATTGTAGTGACGGTTCCCTACTGTGTGAGCCCCTGAAAATAGAAGAAAACATGGTGTTAGTAAAATATATTCAAAACAAGGTGTAAAACATTTCCAAAACAAGGTGTGAGCCCAAGGATTATTTAATTCATTTGCCACAGGGAACACCAAGTCAAAAGTTTACTGGCACTAAGATTCCCCTTGAAACATGAATTGGGGATCTACAATAGATTGTGAGTACAATAATTAGAAGCTGGTCTGATTTGTTACCAGATAGAGCAATCATGACTGTCTGAGATAAGCCTTTGCTGTTGAAGAGAGACACCAATTGATCGAGATTGGATGAAGCCAGAAGCAGGTTTCCATCGACTCTGGATGTTTGAGATATGGTTCCATCTCTCCTCCCCAACTCCACGGTATATCTTGGGCCTCCAGCCTGCATATAACACAAGAACCAAAAGTTTAACTCTTCATGTTTGATTCCTGATCAATACAGGCATTTAATAATATCAAGCATTGTGTCCTAAAGATTTCTATAGTAGCAGCAATTCAAAACAAAAGAAATGCATGACCATTTATGAACTGCTTTTGGTACCAGCAATTTAAGACCAATGCCTGGCCAAGAAACGATGGTTGAATCCAGAAGGTGATCCGGGTAAAGCATGCAAATGGTTAAGTGTTAATAACAAACAAGGGTTGAATTAACACAAGTGTATGTGAAAGTTTTTCAGAAGGGTTAAAGTTTAAACAATCTGTCAATTGTTTGTTATTTTGGTGTCGATTGTTTCTCTATCATTTTACTTAAACATCATCTACTTTAATGGTCAAACAGTCAATAACAATTTTACAGTGCATCCACAACAAAAAAAGGGTAAATATTTGTCCTATTTTTATTGGCCAAAATTGACTTTTAACTGTTGAAATAGATGATGTTTAAAAATAGCCTTTCCCTATAAGCTTTAAACCGTATATGCAATTGCATACAAGCAGGAGAACACTACACAATTTTTTTCGTCCAAGTACATAAGCCTCTAATCCGTAGTCGTTTCCTAGGAAACTCAACTAAACTCTATATATAGTGGCACTTCTCTAATTCACTCAATTCCATCCTATGTAAAAAACTGTGCACTTGTTATCAGTTCCATGTCCATGAGTCCATAAAGACAAATTGTACAGGTTTTTATTAGTATGCTGATAGCTAATCATTGTTTATGGCCCTAAGCCTCAAAACTCCATAAGATTCTATTTTTATATATTTATGAGGGATACTCACCAGTCTTATTACATCTTTGGTAGCAAGGGCTAGGATATCAGCGCAAGACACGGTGTTGGGACACGCGTTCTCTACAGCTTCCTTCGCTCTGATTACAGTATCAAACCCATCCCCAGCCAGGGACAAGTTAATTGGATTGTCCTTCTCTGCCGTATTGTTTGCGGTAGATTGGATGATCACAGAGGCGTCACATCCCTGTCACACACAAAAACGCACCAAACCATTTCACATTAGTAAATTGATGACATTCATACCGTGAAACATCGTGTTAATGTTAATTACCACATTAATCAAGCATCAATCACTTTAAGCAATGCTTCGCATTTCACCAACTTAAGCTTGGTCTGTTACAAGCTACGAGAATTCAACTCATATCTTGAAAAATGAAACTTTGGGTTTCTTGGGACACATTATAATTGGGTTTCTTTGGGTTTCTTGGAAAATATAAATCATCTCTTGCTTACCTCGACGAAGCAGTCATGAAAAAAGCCTCAACGTGGCAGGAACAGTCACAAATGTCTGGCTGACTTTCAGACGAACAACTTTTCTTACAATGGCCTCAACATGGGGGCATGAATTGGCATAAAAATTCGTACTAAGCAGCGTTGATTGAGCTGATCCTTTACAAATGCACACTCCCAACAGTAACAACAAGATCAGGCTGAACTTTCCACCCATCATTAACAGTATATAAGTCTTTCAGGCCCTGCTGATTGCTTAGAATGAAGGTATATTAATGTCTACAAATGACCAAATAGGTCAATGGAAATGTGAAATTACACTTAGAGTAGACCGTCTCAGTGAAAAGGCTTGGGTTCTAGCTTAGGCAGTCTTAATGCTTGGAGGGTGTTATGCAGGTGCTTCTTTTCTAGGCTTATTAACTGAGATCTCAAACTTCTTTCAGCATAATAAACCAAAACATCTAAGTCAACTTATCACTAGTAGTACTTACTTACACAGTGCTATAACAACCTACAAACTCTCTCCTCAAGTGCTCTTTCAAGTTTATCAACTAAGATTGCTGACTCAGATGTGCCCATCTGAAGAAATCCCTGTCATGGTATATAAAATAATGGAAGTAAGTTGCAGGATTCAGTGCTTCATCTATTGTGATCTCAAGATAAGGGTCAACTTTATAAAACAAAGGATAACAAGAACGTTACCCAGTCTGTAGTACATTTTTTTTCAATCAGAGATGCAGTGTGGCCGTTGTGTATCATGCGTGGATGTTCCTTGATCAAACGGCTTCTTATTAAGATACTACTATTAAATGGTGAAAAAGAGGATGCTACCTTGCAAAGAAGCCTTAAACAAAGATTTTCTTTGTATCAAAATTATTAATTGCCAGCTGGGTCAATGGTTGCGTGGTGTCCAATAGTTAGTAAAAATATGTAATTAGTTTAAAAAATTGTATGTATTTCTTTAAGCTATTGACTTTTACAATATTTTTATATATAATTATTTGTAAAAGTGTTCAAACTTTATTTATTTTATGTAAAAGAGTGTAACACAGAAACATGTATATTGTGTTTAAAATATTATTTTATAATTAAATAAATATTTGTACAATATAAGTAAGATATGAATCTATTACTAACATTTTAAATCTTAACAAAATATTATTTATTGGAAAAACTGAAACTAAGTATTATATTTAAATAGTATCCATATGCACAACTACTTGATCCATTTCCCTTTACTAATAATATACATGTATAGTATCAAAGCAATTTTTGAATACTAATTTAACCAAAATAATTTAACTAAAGACAAATAAATTATAGATATAACTCTTGACTATGTTAAAATAGTACACTAAAAAATATCATCCCACCACAAATGAAATATAAACAATAGGATAGCTATTATACAAGCCATTTACAACTTGAATATAAATTAGGCTTAAATATTTTAATAGACTAAAGATGATGCAAAATAAATGGGAAAAATAGAATTGACAAAATTTGGCCATTTATCATTCATCTTTTACTCTCACAAATAAAATTACATATAAATATGTGTACTCATGCATAAAGAAAACATTGTGATATTAAAAAAAATTAAATAGTTTGAATGGTTGCTTTTACTTTAAGTTCAATGTAATGAAAGATTGGAGCTAAAATTTTCTAATAGAGTATGTGTATGGAGATGGGCTAAAAAGTGGCCAAATTTAATATTAAAATGTCAAATTATTTTAATCATGATTAGTATTACATATTTTGTTATAAGATTATCTGAAATCACTCCTACTAGTTACTATCTTTGCAATCATATAATTTTTCTATAATTCTTCTATAATTTGTTTAAACTTAGGTTTCAATCTTTATTTACTGTTAATAGTGTTTTCTTATAACACCTTTTTTTTAAATTGCATATTTTTTAATCTATTCATCCAAATTTGAGAAAAATAAAATATTAGTCCACACTTCATTCTATACACATTGGAAAAGAAATTAAATTTTCAATTATTTTTGTTGAAGTTATGTGATGTGCATAATTAGTGATTGCCATTTAAGATGCTTCCACTTTAAAAAACATAAAAAAACTATTTAACAAAAAATATTTTTTAAGAATATAACTTATATTACATGCTTTAACTATCTTTCCACCAATGATCTTTAAAAAAATTAATGAAACAAAGAATGGGTTTGGGACTATAGGGTGAGGTGAGAGAGGGATGTACAGTCAATTTTATGTCATATTTTAGTGATACAAATAGGACCATCTCTATGTGTGCTTTGATTTTGATCCTTTTAATCTTCATCATTTTTTTAAAACGTGGTATTTTAGAAATTAGATTTTGAACACTATAAACCTTGTTTTTATCCCATTTTCAAAATTTGAGTCTAGTCATCTTGAATTACTTGCCAAAGTTCAAGTTTTGCTAATTTTAGGAAAAAAGTGGCCACTTATGATCCCCTTTAGGCCCATGTTTCATTGCACTTACCCCAAGATTTGATCTGAAGTACATTTTTTATGTTCATAACTCCTTTATGCCACACTTGAAGTTACAGTTGAACATACAAATATTTGACCTTGCCTATCTAAAAATGGATTATGACCATATTGAATAGCCTTTCATTCTTGCCATGCTTCAGGAATTAGGTTTTGGGCATGTTTAGTAGGAAAAGAGGGGTTTTCAATTTCAATGGATGTGTGGGTTAGATCCTCCTTTCACTACAAACATTCAAGGACATAAATCGAGTCAAGCCACAACTTTTGCAAGAGGGCTCTACTACAGATTTAGTGTCACTTGGAATGGAGAGGAAACTTGGAATCTTTTTGATTAATTGATTAATTAAGCCCGATTATGCTAGAAACCCTAATTATGTGAAATTGTAAACAAAGAGACAAATCTCGACAAATGCTTGCAGGCCAAGATGTAATATTTAGAATAAATACATACCAAACTTTGAGATTACGTATTTGGGAAAGCCAGGGGCTAAAGAGTAGGTGCCCAAGGCCAAGGTGGCAACTTCTTCAGGGTCTTCTGGAACTTGTTTGCAACTAATCACCACTGTCATAGAGGTTTTTTGCTTTGGGGATTCGAAGGGCTCCAGAGCGGGTGCCCTAGTCTAGGTCCTACTTTTTCCTTCAGATACGGGATCTCTAAAATCTGCCACATCCTCCTGCAACTCCACTTCCTTCTTCTTCGACACCTTTTACGTGCAATCACAAGGAGTGTGGTTGGGGGTTGTGGTGTTTAGGCGCTTGCCTCAGTCAAGCCTCGGAAGGACATTCAATTCTTCCAAACACCGTTGTCAAATAAAGAGTGCATATCCCTACGAGATAGAGGCAAAAACCAATTGATAAATGATTGCAAACACAAATAAATATCACCTCAGAGGTGTAGCTCTCATGGAAGGAAGAATCTCTTTCATGCCATGAGGAGATTGATTGATGAAGCCAAATCTACCACAAACAAATACAACAACATAATACTGCTCTGCAACATAATGAAAGCCTTGAATCACCTCAGCATAAGATCACAAATTTGCATTATCCATCTGTTGTAAAATGAAGTCCTAAACATGCTTTTATATGCAAAAAAACACATTCCCACTCTAATTTTGTAATTCAAACTTGAGATGTCAGCAATAGACACTTCTAACGGTCACATAATCGACATTTAAAATTTGGGACCCCGCTAAATAGGGCAGGACTAGGGCATGGGCCCCCAAGCCCTCATCCCCATTTTCAAGGCAGGGTCAAGTTCATCACTGTCCCCTAAGCCCCATTTAACATGGGTTTTCAGGGATTTTCCATCGAGAGTAAAAATGAATATCCTAAATGTAAAACAAGGGACCCGGGAGCTAAACTTAGGAGGTAGAAGTCCTAGGGGGACATTTTACGATGTAACAAGGCCCCATTTTGTGTAGTCTATTAAGATATTTTTCACTGATAACTATGCTTGCATCACCATAGAGGCCAACAATCCAATCTTTTTGGGCTCTTTTAATCTATCTTCAAGGGCTACCCTTTAGCCCCTAAACTTTATGTGCTTATTGTTGAAGGCTTTAGCTATATTTTGGCTCATTCCATCTCCCAAAAGCTTGTGAGGAGCATTATCTTGCCTAATTCACCTAACTAGCTAGGCGATGGACATTTTACATATGAATCATTTCTTACTTTAATTTAAGAAGAGGGTAATGTCAAAAAAAATCTTCTTTACCTGGACATATTCTGCAAAGCCTCTGGTTTGAGTTTTTAGTGGTAGAAAAATCAATACTATAGAAAGTCTTTTCTTCCTAAGCCTAGTTGTTTAGAGTCCTTTGGCTAGAAATTAATTGAACATGGTGAGGTTTTTAGATTTCTTGGCATTCCCTTTCATTTTTAGGTGTCTCCTTCCACCTTGTGGCAAGCTGCTATTTCCAAATTGAACAAAAGCTAGGTTACTGGATTACTGAGCCAATCTATGCTCTAAAATTTTGGCTTCTACTCATATTTAGTATTCTTCTTGTTGGGTCCCTTCTAAGGCTTCCTATTTGAAGATTGATAAGTTGCTCAAGGAATTTCTTTGGGCCTCTTTGATGGGAACAAAGGGTTTCACCATGTGGATTAGGAATTTTATTATCTCACTCACGATGCTAGATGTTTAGGTTTACTCTCAATCCATCATCAAGGCATCGCTCTTTGTGCCAAGTGAATCCTTAAGGCCCTGAAAGAGGAGGATTCTTAGAAAATTCTCATTTGGCAATGGATTTTGTTAGGAGTGTTGTCTAGGCATCCAACTTGGAAAGGATTTAAGCTTCATACTCTTTTCACCATGTGAGATCCTATTGATATACAAGGCACACTTGTTATCAAGAGCATATAGAAGGCTTGGGGATCCATCAAGCCTTAGCTTCTTTAGGCTGGCAATGACTTTTGTAATGGCCTCTCCATTAATCAATAGTATATTTGGTGGTCTTTGATTCTCTCCAATCAAAACCATTCTCTATCCAAAGCCCCTTGGGTTTGTACTTTGATTGTTTATAACATAGAAGTCAAAACATTTCTAGATCTTTTCATCAAAGCAACCGAGAATTTATTATCATGGATTAAGGCTAAGTTGAAATTCCCACTATCCAATCAAGATCGTGAGACCTACCAAGTAGTTATTGATGTCATTCATGTTGCAAGTATGTGCCTAATCGGTGTTGTCATTGATGTCAACATATCTGTGTTGTCATTGGTGTCAACTATGCTCTTATTTTGTTGCTTGAACGTAATAAGTGAGATGCTTTGTATTTACTTATGTAAGTGATCTTGATGTTGAGGATATTGAGAAAATTAGTTCCTCTGATAGAAATAGTGAGTTGCAGTGGAAACAGTGTATTGCATAACAGAAGAACAGTCCAAAAGATTGCTCTGCATTTCCTATAGGATGAATATCTTAAACTATGGATTGGAAGTTATTTAGAAGTCTGTCTGAAGATGTTATATCCCAAGTTTGACCATTTGGTATGAATATTTGAGTGAGTTATGTTCACCAGAGTGAAAACTACTTTTCTTATATGATTGGTGGTGACAGGGAGAAAATATTATGCTTCGCATTCCTTCGCATTGAAGTATTTTGGTCTAGGGTTCTAGAGTTAAGTCTAGAATGATGATAAGTGCTTTCAACTAGAATGGTTCATGATTTGGTGGTCCGCAAGCTATCCTTTCCTTAAGACAATGGCTGACAGTATTGTTCTTATGCTCCAGTTTGAAGAATCTTCTTGACAGAGTGGTTAGAGATCGTGTGGTTGTTCCCGGTGATTAAAATGTGCTTGTGGATATCTCTTGATCATATTCCTACCTTTGGATTAGTCTACAAAGAGAAAATTGGATCATTGATGAAGAATGTTCTTAGCAGACCTAGTGTTCTCACTAGTCTTGGTTGACTTGGTTGATTTCACTAATTGCGGAGATGCTTTGAAGTTTGTGGAAGTATGTCATGGTGTGAAGAATTATGTTTAAGTCCCAATTAAGGCATGGTGTGATGAGCATACATCTTTACATCTTTCCCTTAGCTAATTTCTATATTAGGTCTAGACCTATTTCTATGTATGTTTTTGTAATGCCGACCTTGGAGATTGTTCCAACAGTTGATGAATGTATTACTGACCTTAATGTACATTCCAAGGTTGATGACTTGTATAAAAATTTGTAAGGTAATTGCAAAAAGGAGAGTGTAGTGTGTGAAAATGAAGAGATAAGTGCGAAGGTGTGAAAGAGCAGAGCAGAGAAGTTATATTGTGCTTCAATGGAGCTGAACCTAGGCATGGATTAGATGTTACTTAATTAGTTCACCTTTTTTGGTAGTGAGCCACCCCTTGGAAGTGAGCCACCCTTTGGCAATAAGTCATTCTTTGTAGTGAGTAATTTGGGTAGTGAGCCCTGTAGGTAGTGAGCCTTTGTTTTTCAGTATTGTTATAACTCGTATATTTTATGTGGGCTAACACCCACCATGGTTTTTCCATTTTACAATTTTCCATGTAAAAATCTAGTGTCTGCTATGTTGAATGTCTGATTGTGATTAAGTCTATGGTTTCATGCTTTCATGGTTAAATATGATTATCAGTAATTAAGTAGTTGATGGTTTATGAAGTTAAGATTTTATGACAACTAATTCACCCCCCCTCTCAATTGTCCTATGTATTTCAACAATTGGTATTAGAGTAGGTTCCTTGAAAGAAAGCCTAACATCTTGAGGAAGATCGAGGATGTCTTTCAAAAAGGAAGCACCGTAGTTTGATGGGACAAATTATGCTCTATAGAAGGTACGAATGGAAAGCCATCTCCTTTGTCTTGGTTATAGAGTGTGGAAAACTGCAGAATCAAAATATACCATGCCTCTAAATGGTTTGACAACTAAAGATGAAATTAAAGAATATGAGTTGGATATAAAAGCTAGGGATGCCTTGTTAAGTACTTTGTCAGACACTGAGCTGATAAAATTCATCGATCTATAATCTACAAATGAGGTTTGGGAAAAGTTGAAGAAACTATATGAAGGAGATGATTCTGTAAAAGAAGCCAAGCTACAGGGCCTGAAAGAAAAATATGAGTTTAAAGATGAATGAAGATGAAAACATTATAGCCTTCATGCAAAGGTTTGATGAACTTGTTAATGGAATAAAAGGTATGGGAGGAACTATTGGTGATAAGGAAGTTGTGATGAAAATTCTTAGATCACTACCAGGTCCTACAGTCACAAAGTAGCTGCAAATGAAGAAGTAATGACTATGAAAACTATTGACAAAGATCAATTACTCAGAAAGCTTACAGCCTTTGAGATGAGAGAGTTTGGTGATCGTCTGCCAAAAGTTGAAACAACTTTCAAAGCCAGTACTTCAAAAAAGATCTCCAGAGTTGAGAAATATAAGGTGGAACCTGATGATGACATTGATGGAATTGAAGCTAACTTTGTTGACAGATTGCAAAGAGGTTCTAGTAAGTTCAAAGGCAAACTACCTTTCAAATGTTTTTCTTGTGGTAAAGTAGGTCATTATGCTTCCAGATGTCCTAAAAGAATTGAAAGGAATAGAAAAAGATTTGAGAACAACCTAGAGCTCCAAAGAATTGCTACTATGTTAGAGACTTTGATGATGAAGCTGTGACTGATGATGAATCTGATGATGTTAGTACTAGTGCAAATGAATGCTTGTTTATTGCTATTAAAGAAAAACCTATGTCTACTAATCATGTTGGTTGTGTGAAGGAAGAAAAAATAGTGGAAGAAAGTGCTTTGGCTATTCAGATTGAGAAAGATAAGGATGAATTGATGAGTGATAGTGGATGCTCACATCACATGACTGGTGACAAAAGTAAGTTTGTAAGTTTGGAAAAATATGATGGAGGACTGGTTAGGTTTGGAGACAATGCAGTTGGTAAGATTTGCTGAAAAGGATCTATTTCATTTCATGGAAAGCATAATACTAACAATGTCCTATATGTGAAAGGCTTGAAGCACAATCTTTTGAGTGTTGGTCAGATGTGTGACAAAGGTTATGATATGAGATTCAAATACAATGGATGAAAGATCATGGAAATCTCTGGAACTGTGATTGCTACCAGTAAGAAGACCAGAGGTAACATCTATCAATTGAGAGGAACTAATTATTACTATTTATTAGCCCAAGAAGATGAGAGTTGGTTGTGGCATAGAAGGTTATGTCATATAAATTTTGATAATCTGGTAAAGATAAGTTCAGGTCAGACTGTAAGAGATTTACCAAAACTTGTGAAACCTACCAATACTATTTACAAGGAATGTCAGTTGGGGAAGCAGACAAGAACAAGTTTCAAGAGTAAAGAGCAATTTTCTACCAGTTTGTTGGATCTAGTTCATATAGATCTATGTGGTCCTACAAGGATAAGAAGTCTACAAGGTGACAAGTACTTCATGTTGCTTATTGATGATTACTCTAGAATGACTTGGGTTACTTTTCTAAGAGATAAATTTGAAGCCCTAGAGAAGTTCAAATCCTTCAAGGCAATGGTTGAAAATGAAATAGAACTACAAATCAAATGCTTAAGGTCTGATAGAGGAGGTGAGCTCACATCAAATGAATTCAACAATTTCTGTGAAGAGAAAGGAATAAAGATATAGTTCTCTACACCTAGGACTCCTCAGTAAAATGGAGTTGTGGAAAGGAAGAATGTGACTATTCAAGAGACTGCTAGAACAATGATGAAGGAAGGAGGCCTACCGGAAGTTTTCTGGAAAGAAGCTATACATACTATTGTCTACATTCAAAACAGAGTTCAAGTGAAAGGTAATGGTACTAAAACCCCCTATGAATTGTGGTATGGAAGAATTCTAATAGTAAGATACTTCAAAGTATTTGGAACCAAATGTTATATCAGAAGAGATGAAGACCTAGGGAAATTTGATGTGAGATGTGATGAAGGAATCTTCCTTGGATACTCTACCAAGAGTAAGGCCTACTGGTGCTACAATAAAAGATTGAAAAAGATTGTTGAGAGTGAAAATGTGAAGGTGGAGGAAGGCAAAGGAAAAACATCAAATCAGAGTGGCTATGAGTCAGATGAACCTGCTACTATAACTTATGAAGAAAAAGTTGAACAAGAAGACAATCGAGATGAAGAAGAAAAGGCTCCAAAAATTGCTAAGACCCCCAAGTATGTAAGAATCAATCACTCTGAAGATCAAATTATTGGAGACAAAGAAAAAGGAGTACTAACAAGGAACTGAGCTACAGAAGAACAAGTGAATTACTATTTGCTCTCTACAGTTGAACCAAAAACTGTGAATGAAGCCTGCAATGATGAAAATTGGGTAAAAGCAATGGAAGAAGAACTAATGCAGATAGAGAAGAATGAAACTTGGGAATTAGTTCCTAGACCTGCTGACAAAAATTTTATTGGAATCAAATGGGTTTTTAGGAATAAGCTGAATGAAAATGGAGAAGTTGTAAGGAATAAAGCAAGACTTGTGTGCAAAGGATATTCTCAAATTGAAGGGATAGATTTTGAAGAGACTTTTGCTCTAGTAGCTCAGATTGAAGCAATCAGAATGTTTCTAGCATTTGCAGCTCACAAAGATTTCAAAGTGTGTCAGATGGATGTGAATTCTACATTCCTAAATGGTGAGTTAGAAGAGGAAGTCTACATTGAGCAACTGGAAGGATTCTAACTATCAAATCAAGGTGATATGGTATGTAGGTTGAAGAAATCATTGTATGGACTCAAACAAGCTCCTAGGGCCTGGTATGCAAGGTTGGATAAGTACTTATTGCAGTTAGGATTCAGTAAGGGTACTACTGATAGTAATCTCTATTTCAAGATTAATGGTGATCAAATTTTGATTGTTGAAGTCTTTGTTGATGATATCATCTTTTGACGAAATGAAGGTATGTGTATAAAATTTGTTAGTGAAATCTAGAAAGAGTTTGAGATGTCTATGTTTGGTGAGATGAATTTCTTTCTAGGTCTGCAAATCAATCAATCAGATAAAGGAATCTTCATATCTTAGTCTAAATATGTGAAATAGTTGTTAAAGAAGTTTGGGATGGAAGACTCTAAACTGGTATGTACTCCCATGGTGACTGGCTACAAATTGAGTAAAATTGATGAATCACTCAAGACTGATAAAAAAAAGTATAGAACCATGATTGGAGGATTGCTTTATCTAACTCAAACCAGACTTGATATTATGCATGTAGTTTGTCTTGTTGCACGATTTCAAGCAGATCCAAGAGAATCACATGTAATGGCAGTAAAGAGAATCTTGAGATATTTAAAAGGCACTCCAAATCATGCCTTATGGTATCCAAAGGATAATGATTTCACTCTTAGTGCTTATACAGGTGTTGATTGGGCCAGAGATGTTGACGATAAGAAGAGTACAAGTGGAGGTGCTTTCTTTTTGGGTAACAGATTGATTTCATGGTTGAGAAAGAAATAAGATTCAATCTCTTTATCAACTGCAGAAGCAGAATCTATTGCAGCAGCATGTTGTTGTACTCAAGTGCTATGGATGAAGCAAACTTTGAAGGACATAAGAGTTGTGTATGAAGATCCAATTGCAATCTTCTATGACAATACAAGTGTTATAGATATTTCAAAGAATCCAATGATGCATTCAAGGACAAAGCATATATCTATAAGGTTGTTGCAAGTATGTGCCTAATCGGTGTTGTCATTGATGTCAACATATCCTTGTTGTCATTGGTGTCAACTATGATCTATTCTATTACTTGTTTAAAAGATTTGTATGTTGAGGATATTGAGAACATTGGCTCCTCCAGAAGATACAAGTGAGTTATAGTGAAGTGCAGTATAGACAGTGAGTTGTATGCTGAAGAACAGTCTGGTAGATTGCTCAGCATTTCTTGCTAGTTGAATATCTTGGCCTACGGATTGTAATTTATTTAAAGGTATGTTTGAAGATGGTAAATCCTTAGTTTGAGCCTCTGATATGAAGAATTGAGAGAGTGGCATTCACTAGAGTAAAACCTGCTTTCTCTTATTATTGTCTGATGACAGGGAGAAAGCATTTGGCTCCGCATTCCTCCGCAATAAAGTATTTTTCTCTGCGGTTCTAGATGGAAGTCTAGAATGATGATAAGTACCTACAAATGTAGTGGTTCATGTCTTGGTGGTCTGCAAGCTTTCTTTCTTTTATGTCAGTTGAAGACAGTGAAGTTCATGTGTTCTGGTGAGAAGATTCCTATGGCTAAAGTGGTTAAGGTTCGTGCGGTTTCTCCTGATGACTATAACATGCTTGTGGATGTCTCCTAATCATTTTCCCATCTTGACATTGGTCCACATTAAGGAATTGAGATCGTGTTTGCAGATTGTTCCTAGACAGTGTAACGTGTAACCAGTCTTAGCTGACTTGGTTAACTCCAGTTGTTGCAGAGATTCTTTGAAGATTATGGAAGCATGTTATGGCATGGAAGATCATGTTTGACTCCCAGTTAAGGCATTGTGTGATCTGCATACATCTTTACTTCATTCCCTTTGCATAATGTTGTATTAAGTCAGATCCTATTCTGTAAATGTTTGTAATGCTGACCTTGGAGATTGTTCCAATGGTTGATGATTGTAATGCTAACCTTGATGATCATTCCAAGGTTGATGAAGTGTATAAATACTTGTAGTGGAGTCATGGAAAAGATGTCCTTGTATGAAGATGGGAAGATAAGGAAAGGAAGTGGAAAGGCAGAGCAGGATAGAGCAGAGGACCCATTGTGCTTCAATGTATTAATCTCAGACATGAAGAAGATGTCATTCATGGCAGTGAGCCTGGTAGTGAGCTTCTAGTAGGATTTAATAGCCCTCAAGGTTTAACAACCCTTATTGTAATCTTTCTAGGTTTAGGGTTGAGGCAGTGAGCCTGCTAGACCTAGCTATACTTCATGGCAGTGCGCCAGTATGTTCTGGGCCTATGGAGTGACCAAGCCTAGACATCATTTTTCAAAGATTACAATATATTTTGAGAGCTAATGCTCTCCATGGTTTTTCACCACCTTGGGGTTTTCCACATAAAAATCTAGTGTCTCTTATGTATAATGTTGCATCTATGTTTTAGTTTCTGATTTCATGCATTCATTATTAAATCATAATATATGTGGATAAGTGATTGATGTTTAAATGAAGAAGTGTTCAAGTTTTTGTTACAACTAATTCACCCCCCCTCTCAATTGTTCAGCGCATTTCAACAATCAGTATCAGAGTGAGGTTCCTCTGAAGAAAGTCTAATAGCTCGGGCAAGATCCAAAATGTCTTATAAGAAGGAAGCACCACATTTTGATGGGATGAACTATGCTCTTTGGAAGGCACGAATGAGAAGTCATCTTCTTTGTCTTGGTTACAAAGTATGGAAAGTTGCAGAAACAAAATACACCTTGCCTCATAATGGTTTGACAATTGAAGATGAAATCAAGGAATACGAAGTGGATGTTAAAGAAAAATATGATAGTACTGACAAAAGTGGTGGATCTTGAAACTACAAATGAGGCATGGGAAAAGCTGAAAAATCTGTATGAGGGAGATGACTATGTGAAAGAGGCCAAGCTTCAAAGTCTCAAAGTGAAATATGAATGTTTGAAGATGAATGAAGATGAAAATATATCAGCCTTTGTGTAAAGAGTTGATGAACTTGTCACCGGAATAAAAGGTATGGGGCGAACTCTTGGTGATAAGGAAGTTGTAATGAAAATTCTTAGATCACTGCCAAAGTCTGACAGTCACAAGGTAGCTGCAATTGAAGAATTTATGCAAGTAAAAGATGTTGACAAAGATCAATTTCTTGGTAAACTTACTGCCTTTTTGATGAGAGAATTTGGTGATGCCTTGCCAAAAGTAGAGACTGCCTTCAAAGCCAGTACTTCTGGGAAAACCTCCAGATTAGAAAAGTACAAAGTAGAATTAGATGATGACTTCGACAAAACTAAAGCCAACTTTGTGGATAGACTGCAAAGAGGATCCGGTAAGTTTAAAGGTAAATTACCTTTCAAATATTTTTCATGCGGTAAAGTAGGCCACTTTGCTTCTAGATGTCCTAAAAGAATTGAAAGAAATAGGAAAAGATATGAGAACAGGCCTAGGATCCAAAAGAAATGTTATTATGTTGAAGATTTTGATGATGATGGAGTATTAGATAATGGTGAACCAAATATTGCTAGTACCTTCGGTAATGAATGCTTGTTTATTGCTATTAAAGAAGAACATGTGTCTACTAATCCTACTAGCTGTTTGAAGAAAGAAAAACTAGTGGAAAGTGCTTTGGCTTCTTAGGTTGTTGAAGACAAAGATGAATGGGTTATTGATAGTGGCTGGTCTTATCACAAGACTGGTGACAAAAGTAAGTTTGTAAGTTTAGAAAGATATGATGGTGGATTGGTTAGGTTTGGAGATGATACAACTGGTAAGATTTGTGGAAAAGGATCTATTTCTTTTGATGGCAAGCATAATACTAAAGATGTCTTGTATATGAAAGGATTAAAGCACAATATTTTTAGTGTGGGTTAGATGTGTGACAAAGGGTATGACCTAAGCTTCAAGGACAATGGATGCAAGATCAGGGAAAGCTTCAGAACAATCATTGCAACTGGTAAGAAGACTAGAGGTAATATCTACCACTTGAAAGGAACTGATAATTATTGTTTGTTGGATCAGACTAATGAAAGTTGTCTATGGCATAGAAGGTTGTGTCATATCAATTTTGACAACATTATGAAGATAAGTACTACATAGGCTGTTAGAGATTTGCCCAAGCTTGTGAAGCCTGCTAATCCTATTTACAAGAAGTGTCAATTTGGGAAACAAACAAGAACAAGTTTTAAAAGCAAGGACCAATCAGTTGATGGATTACTGGAACTAGTGCATACAGACTTATGTGGACCTACCAGAGTAAGAATTTTGCAAGGAGATAGGTATTTCATGTTGCTTATTGATGATTATTCAAGAATGACTTGGGTTACCTTTTTGAAAGAAAAATCAGAAGCTCTAGATAAGTTCAAGGCATTTAAGGCAATGGTTGAAAATGAGATGGATTTGAAGATCAAATGTTTAAGGTCTGATAGAGGAGGAGAGTTCACATCAAATGAATTCAATCTCTTTTGCAAAGAACATGGGATAAAGAGATAATTATCTGCACCTAGAACTCCACAACAAAATAGAGTCGTTGAAAGAAAAAACAAAAACAGTTCAAGAAGCTACTAGAACCATGATGAAGGAAGCTGATTTTCTAGAAGTATATTAGAGAGAGGCAATTCACACTACTATATATATCCTAAACAAAGTCCAAGTCAAAGGTACCATTTCTGAGACTCCTTATGAATTGTGGTATGGCAAAATTCCCACTGTGAAATATCTCAAAGTTTTTGGTTGAAAATATTATATCAAAAGAGAAGAAGATCTAGGCAAGTTTGATGCTAGGTGTGATGAAGGAATCTTCCTTGGTTATTCCACCAAGAGCAAGGCCTACCAGTGCTATAATAAGAGGCCAAATAAGATCATTGAAAGTGCAAATGTTAAAGTTGATGAAAGTAAGGAAAGATCTCTAGAATCAAGTGGATATGAATCAGAGAAACCAGATGTTTCAAAAGTGGTACAACATGAAGACAGCTCAGATGAAGAAGATTAAGCTCCAGAAAGTGCTACCAAGACACCAAGGTATGTAAAACTTAATCACTCTGGGGATAAAATCATAGGAGACAAGAGTAAAGGAATCCTGACCAGAAGAAGAACTATAGAAGAATAAGTAAATTTCTGTCAGATTTCCAAGATTGAACCTAAAACTGTGAATGAAGCTTGCAATGATGAGAATTGGGTAAAGGCTATGAAAGAAGAATTGGTGCAGATAGCGAAGAATCAGACCTAGGATCTTGTTCCCAGACCAGCAGATAAAAATATAATTGGTATCAAATGTGTTTTTAGAAACAAGATGAATGAGAATGGTGAAGTAGTAAGAAACAAAGCAAGGTTGGTATGCAAAGGATACTCCCAAGTTGAAGGAATAGATTTTGAGGAAACATTTGCACCAGTGGCAAGGATTGAAGCTATAAGAATGTTTCTAGCATTTGCAGCCTACAAAGATTTTAAGGTATATTAGATGGATGTAAAGTCTGCATTCTTGAATGGAGAATTGGAAGAAGAAGTATATATTGAACAAATGGAAGGATTTCAATCATCAGATTAGTGTGACATGGTATGCATATTGAAGAAGGCTTTGTATGGATTAAAACAAACCCCCAGCGCATGGTATGCAAGGTTGGATAGGTATCTGATACAGATTGGGTTCAGTAAAGGTACTACAGATAGCAATCTCTCTTTTAAGATCAATTATGAACAAATTCTAATTGTAGCAGTCTTTGTTGATGACATTATCTTTGGAGGCAATGAAGGTATGTGCACAGTTTTTTCTAGAGAAATTCAAAGTGAATTTGAAATGTCCATGTTTGGTGAGATGAATTTCTTTTTGGGTCTACAAATAAATCAATCAGATAAAGGTATCTTAATTTCTTAGTCTAAGTATGTGAAAGAGTTGCTAAAGAAGTTTGGGATGGAAGACTCTAAACCGGTAAATACTCCCATGATAATTGGTTGTAAGTTGAGAAAAAATGATGATTCACCTATGGCAGATCAGAAAAGGTATAGATCTATGATTAGAGGGCTACTCTGTCTGACCCAAACCAGACCTGACATAATGCATGTAGTTTGTCTTGTGGCAAGATTTCAAGCAGAGCCCAAGGAGTCACATATGATGGCAATCAAAAGAATTCTAAGATATTTGAAAGGAACAATAGATTATGGTTTGTGGTATCCAAAGGACAATGATTTCACTCTCAGTACATAAACTAATGTAGATTGGGCCGGAGATATGGATGATAGGAAAAGTACAAGTGGAGGTACATTCTTTTTGGGAAAAAGGTTGGTATCTTGGTTGAGTAAGAAACAAGATTCAATATCCCTATCTACTACAGAAGCAAAATAGATTGCAGCAGGATGTAGTTGCACTCAAGTATTATGGATGAAGCAGACTTTGAATGACATCAGAGTTATGTATGAAGATCCAATTGCAATATTTTGTGACAATAGAAGTGTCATAAACATATCAAAGAATCTAGTAATGCATTCAAGGACAAAGCACATATCCATAAGATACCACTTTCTAAGAGAAAAGGTGACAAAGAATAAAGTCAAGTTGGAGTATGTATCTACAAAAGATCAAATTGCATCTATATTTTCACCAAACCTCTACCTAAGGATACTTTTGAGTATATCAGAGAAAAGTTAGGGGTTATTACCCCTCCTTCTCTAAACTGAGATGCACAAGAGTGCATCAGTCCGGTGGTGCCTCTTCAGATCTGGATTGATGCTTTTAGGGCTACTTCTCAAGGGAGTAGTCAGAGAGTTCAAAAGAGAAATGGAATCAGAGCAGAGGAGTGAAAGTATGTGCCCTTTTCCATTGATGTCAAAGGGGGAGAGAAGTCATGTGAAAATCTCAAAAAGAAAGAATGTAGATGTGTAAAAAGATAGGGGGAGAATTTGTTGCAAATATGTGCCTAATCGGTGTTGTCATTGATGTCAACATATCCTTGTTGCCATTGGTGTCAACTGTATCCTATTTTGGTGATTGTTTAGAAGACTGGAATGGTGAGGATATTGATAAAATTAATCAAGATCAATGTATGTGGACCATATGGCTGAGTAGAGGATTGTCTGAAGAAGCTCTAGTTAAGATTTGAAGGGTTCACATAAAGATTTGAAGAAGCTATGGCCATCTGAGTAGAACCAGTTTTGCAGTGTTCAGAAGAGACAGAGTGACAGGAAAGAAGTCTAGATTGTTCCAGAAATGCAAAATGATGATCTATGGATCTAGAGGCATGTTTGGGAAGTCTGTGTATCATCCATTCAAGTGGTTCGTGGTTTGGAGGTCTGAAAGCAATCTTTTTGGTGTGACAGTCATGACAGATAGTTTTCTTGAGGTTCCAGATGAAGATGCAAGTGATTCTGATGATTTGGAGGAGTGTGAATGTTTTTATTGAATTCAATGTGCTTATGGAGATCTCTGGATCATGTGGCTGCTATGTTGGAGGTCCGCATTGAAGTTTGAGCCCATTATTGAAGATTTCCATCTTGATGTTGTTGTTCTTCCCAGTCTTGGCTGACTAGATGATTCAAGCATGTTGTAGATTATCTAAGAGCAATTCTCTGGAGTGTGGCGTGTTGTTGGAGGTAGATTCAAGTCTCAGATATGTTTGGCTGAGAGTATAGTGATCTGCGTTAAGTCAAGCCAACCTTGATGTTTATTCCAAGGTTGATGAAGCATATAAAGGTGTGTAGTTGAGGTGTGGAAAATCATCCTTGTGCGAAAATAATAAAATCTGAAGAAAGGATCAAAGGCAGAGCAGAGTAGAGGAGAAGTAGAAGAACAAGAGTTGTTTAGGATGAAGAGTTAGAGAAGAAGTATTTGAGGCAAAGCAGAAGTTTTGTGAGCATTCAATGAAACTGAACTAGGCATGAAGAAGATGCTATTTATCAGTTAATTCTTTCTGTGTTAAACATAAATTCTGTAGGCAGTGAGCCTCTTTTGAGCAGTGAGCTCTGGGCAGTGCACCCAAAGGCATGTGCCTTCTCTTTTCTTCTACGTACTTTTAATAGGGTACAAATCTTGTGGGTTAACCCCCACCATGCTTTTCCCTTAACCAGGTTTCCACGTTAAAATCTTGGTGTCAACTATGTTAATTGTGTTTCTATTCATGAGTTATTGTTTCATGCTTTAATGTTTACATCATTAATCTATTTCTAAGTTGAGGAAGAAGATTAAAAGGAAGGAAAGATTAATTTTGTGGGGCAACTGATTCACCCCCCACCCTTCTCAGTTGTCTGGCCTAATTCCAACAATTGGTATCAAAGCCAGATCCTGTATGTAACATCCACATTCATTTAACATAGTAAAACTAGAAGATTTACCATAAAGTAATTCAACAAGGTGAAAATGAGGTAGAGAAAATTTTTCTTTTTATTCAACAAATAATCAAGTAACTACAATCACAAGATTTCTTTTAACAAAATACAATATACCCATATTGTCTTTTCATTTACAATGTTTACAAATGTAAAACCATTACATATACAAATTTGGAATAAATACTGCATCTAAATATCTGACATCTTTATCACAAGTCCTGGCATGTTTCCTTCTTGGAGAGAGAGCATCTTCCAAGTGATTTACCTCCAACCACAGACCGGTGGTCTCCCACACATCTTCCACATAGAAACTGGCCCTACCCTTCACGAGGAATATAGACCTTAGGTGACCAATGGTAATTTGCCTTTCTTGAGTACATAGTGTTGTATTCTACTCAACTCTATCAACCATACATCCCTCGATACCCTCTAGCTATGTATGATTTCCGATAGGATGAGAAGTCTGAATACAGTGAACGGACAATGCATGCACAAAACAAATGCATTACTTTGGCCACAGTTTTAATATTAATTACATTCATAATGAACGTAGTCATTGTGTTCACCCACCCCTACTCGACTTGGATACTGTCCTATTCTCACAGTTTAAACTCTTACTTAACTTAATCATGAATTAGTTTAATCCACGAGTCATGATAATCATACCTTTTGACTAAAACAAGTCTGTGACATAACCATTCCATTGGTTGGTAATCGACTCTAGGCCACCCTAATACCCCTTGTTAATATGATATAATAATATAACAATATCTTATTTCTAGGAGTTCTAGATTCACAAATAACCTTTGATTTCACTAAGGTTAAGAATACTCTGGTTCTTAAATAGATAATGTCTCCTATACAAAGGAGTTTAGAATAACTTTGATAATGTTTATAAACAATACATACCCTGAGTATAAATATCCTTACAAGGTCATTCTCTAGAATACTTAGCCTATTCCATTGTGTTGAATCTCTTCATAAATAACAATGACAAATAGTCTTTAAATGGGATTCTCATAATAACCTTATTCCATTTTCCTTAGTAACTCTAAGTTACTATCTTTAGATATGAGACAAAAGTTTACTAACAATTCATATGATTCTAGTTCTCTTGGTAGATAACATTATTCGATGCATATATATATATATACAATACAATATGTTAAATTGATATAACTTCAATACTATACAGTTCAAGTTGAGAATATGAAAACTGTTGCAAGTATGGGCCTAACCGGTGTTGTCATTGATGTCAACATACTCATGTTGCATTGATGATAAGGATTGTATGAGCTGTGTGCTGAGGATATTGAGAAAATTAGTCCTAATCAGGAACAGAGAAGAACAGTGAAGACAGTAAGCTAAAGATCCTAGCTAAGATGAAGATCAGAGGATGCACATCAAAGGGCTTATAGATATGTGTCTTAAGTCACTCTAGTAAATATTTCAGAGGTCCACATGAATATCTAAAGAAGTTATGACCGCTTATGTAAAACTGGTTCTGGCAAGTGTTTAGAGGTAACAGAGTAACACAGATAGGTCCAGTGAGATCCGGAAAAGAAATATCTTACTATGCGGATTTGGTGGAGTGTTTAATAGGCCAATGTGAATTGACAACTCAATTGGATCATGGTCTAGAGGTCCGCAAGCATCTATTCCATTATGACAATGATGGCAGACTGTGCTCTTGAGGTTTCAGATGAAGGAGAGAAGGATTTCAGTAAGCAGATGTAGTATGGATGTTCTTGATGATTTAGGCAAGCCTATGCATTTCTTTGGACTATGTCCAGTTCGTGTTGAGGGTCTGCATTGAAGTTTGAGCTCGCAATTGAAGAATAACCTACGGATGATGGTGTTCTTTTCAAGACAGGGCGACCAGATGAGTTACACATCCTGCGGATGATCTTGAAGATGTTATGTGAATATTGGTGTGTTCCTAGAAGAAGATTGAAGTCTTAGATCTGTGTGGCCGATAGTGTGTTGATCCGCATGAAGTCTTTTGTAATAAGTCATGTTGTATTTATGTACTTTCTCTGTAATGTATGCCAACTTGGATGATAATTCCTAATTCGATGTCTTGTATAAATAAGGAGTTGTAAAGTCATTTCAAAGGGCATCTGTGTGGGGATGAGAGTGTGGTAAAGAGCAGAGGAGCAAAAGGCAGAGCAGAAGTATTGGACTTAAATGGAACTGATTCAAGCATGGTAAAGATGCTATTCTCCAATTCAAGTATATGATACTTATTATTTTGTAGACAGTGTGTCTCTTGTAGGCAGTGGGCCTCTTGTGAGCAGTGTGCTTGGGCAGTGAGCCCTAATTGGCATGTACCATTTTGTTCTTTCTATTCTTCTAATAGAGAATACATTCTTGGGTTAATCACACCATGGTTTTTCCCTTAACCAGGTTTTTCACATCAAAATATTGGTGTCTTATGTGTTGATGTGTTTCTGCTCTTGATCTAATGCATTATGTTTTCATGATTGATTTATTATTATGCTGTTGAATTACAAAGTGGATTTAAGTGTTTAATTGGAACAAAGTTTTGGACAACTGATTCACCCCCCCTCTCAGTTGTCTGTCCTAAATCTAACAATTGGTATCAGAGCTAAGTTCCTCTAAAAGAGCTTGACCACTTGAGGAGATCCAGGATGTTGTCCTCCAAGAAGGATAGTGCAAAGTTTGATGGAACCAATTTTAATATTTGGAAAAGTCACATGCAATGTGACTTACAATGTATGGGAATGCAGTATTGGACCATGGCTTCAACGAAGTATACTCCTCCATAGAATGACCTAAAAACTGCAAATGAAATCACAGATGCTGAAAATAATATGCGGACTAAAGAAGCTCTTCTAAGTGCCTTGACTAATTCAGAGCTGACAAATGTTGTTGACCTACAAACTACTTTTGAGATTTGGGAAAAACTGGAACTTCTGCATGAAGGACACAAGTATGTTAAATGTGCAAGGCTACAGAGTCTGAAAGGAAAATTTGAAAATCTGAAGATGAGAGAAGATGAAAATATCACTACTTTTATGCCAAGAGTAAATGAGCTTGTTTGTGGCATTAGATGTGCTAGTGGAGTCTTGGATGAAGATGAGATTGTTGGCAAAGTTCTCAGATCCCTTCCTAATTCTTATAAATACAGGGTTGTTGCCATCGAAGAATTCAGAGCCCATTCAGGTGTCACAAGAGATCAATTGGTTGGTAAATTGGCTACATTTGAATTGACCGAGTTTGGAGATACCCCCCCAAGACTGAACCTGCATTCAAAGCCAGTGCCTTTGTAAAAGGTAAACAAAGGTTTGATCTAGGAGAGAACTCTTCAAGGAAACTATCATGGTATGAAAAAGCAAGAAAAGACCTAGAAGAAGAAGAAGCAGAAACTGCTCAACTTGAAGCCCTTATTGTAAAAAGACTGCCAAGAGGATCCACTAAGTATGAAGGAAAATTGCCTTTCAAGTGTTTTAACTGCAATAAGATTGGTCATTTTGCCTCAAGGTGTCTGAAAAAATTTTCAAGGCCAAATCCTAACAGATCAAGATTCCAAAAGAATTGTTACTATGTTCATGAAGAGGATGATAATGAAGGAGTAACAGATGATGAATCAGAGATAGGAAACAAATCTAGAAGTGATTGGGTGTTAATTGCCATCAAGGAAGAAGATCCAATGCCCTCTGAATCTGTCAATCATAAATTTGTAGAAAGAGCTCTGGCTGCCCAAGTTGAAGAAAAGGATGATTGGGTCATTGACAGTGGATGCTCTCGCCATATAACAGGTGACAAAAAAAAGTTCATAGATTTGGAAAGCTATGAAGGAGGAGTGGTAAAGTTTGGTGATAATTCTGCTGGTAGAATCAGAGATAGAGTAACTATTTCTTTTGATGGAAAGAACAAAACTGGTAATGTATTGTATGTTTAAGGATTAAAGCACAATCTTCTCAATGTTGGACAATTGGTGGACAAAGGCTATGATCTCTGATTCAAGAATGGAAAATGCAAGATCTTTGAAAGTTTCAGAATAGAGATTGCATCCGGTACTCAAACAAAAGGTAATATCTTCCATTTAGTTGGTACTGGTAAAAGTTGTCTATTTGTGCAAATTGATTAGAGTTGGCTATGGCATAGGAGGATGTTTCATGTAAATTTTGATAACATCATCAAGGTAAGCAACACTCAGGCTGTAAGAGATCTTCCAAAACTAGTGAAACCTATAAATAGTTTGTGCAAAGAATGTCAGTTGGGGAAACAAAGCAGAGTCTCATTCAAAAGTAAGGAACAATCTTCTACCAAATTATTGGACTTAGTACATACTGATCTATGTGGTCCAGCAAGAATAAGGAGTGTGCAAGGTGATAGATACTTCATGTTATTAATTGATGACCATTCCTGGATGATGTGGGTTACTTTTCTGAAAGAGAAATCATAAGCTCTTGAGAAATTCAAAATATTCAAGGCTATGGTAGAGAATGAAACTAGATTAAAATTAAAATGTCTGAGCTCTAATAGAGGTGGAGAATTCACATCCGGTGAGCTCATAGAATTCTATGAGAAACATGGAATAAAGAGACAGTTGTTTGCTCCTAGGACTCCACAATAGAATGGAATAGTGGAGAGAAATAACCGGACCATTCAGGAAGCATCTAGGATCATGATGATGGAAGAAAATGTTCCTCAGATCTATTGGAGAGAAGTTGTCAACACTGCAGTCTATACTCTTAATCGAGTACAAATCAGAAGCAATACCTATAAGACCCCTTATGAACTTTGGTTTGACATCACTCCTACTGTGAAGTATTTCAGAGTCTTTGGTAGCAAATGTTATTTTAAAAGAGATGAAGATCTAGGAAAATTTGATGCTAGAAGTGATGAAGGAATATTCTTGGGTTATTCCACTCAAAGCAAAGCATATCATTCTTATAACAAGAGATTAAGGAAGATTGTGGAAAGTACAAATGTGAAGGTTGATGAAGGAATTGAAAAACTCTCAAGGTTTTATGAATATGATGATCAAAATGATGTTTTTGTTCAAGAAGTCCAAACTCCCTCTGAAATTCAGATTCAAACTGATCCAGTGAATCAAGAAGAAGATATAAGTTTGAATGAACTTGTTCAAGAATCAGAAGTGCAAGAAACTCCCAAAGTTCCCAGGTATGTAAGACTGAATCACTTTGAAGATCAGATTATAGGTGATAAAAGAAAAGGTGTACAAACAAGAAGGATTGCTAAGATTCAGAAGAATATTGTCTGATTTCAAAAGTTGAACCTAGGACAGTGAATGAAGCTTGCAATGATGAAAATTGGACTAAGGCAATGGAGGAAGAACTAATGCAAATTGAGAAGAATCACACATGGGATCTTGTTCCCAGACCTAAAAACAAGAATGTGATTGGAACCAAATGGGTCTTCCAGAATAAACTGAATGAAGTTGGTGAAGTAATCAGAAATAAAGCCAGATTGGTCTGCAAGGGTTACTCTCAGATAGAAGGAGTTGATTTTGAAGAAACTTTTGCTCCGGTGGCAAGAATCGAAGCAGTCAGACTATTTCTTGCTTTTGTTACCTTCAAGGATTTCAAAGTGTATCAGATGGATGTCAAGTCTACCTTCCTAAATGGTGACTTGGAAGAAGTATACATTGAGCAACTGGATGGATTTCAATTGTCTGATCATGTGATATGGTCTGCAAGTTGAAGAAAGCACTATATGGACTCAAGCAAGCCCCAAGAGCCTGGTATGAAAGATTGGATAAGCATCTTTTGAAGATTGGTTTTAACAAAGGTACGGATGACAGTAATTTGTACTTCAAAATTGATCATGAAAATATCTTAATTGTTGAAGTATTTGTTGATGATATCATTTTTGGAGGATGAGATAGTATGTGCAAAACCTTTGCAAATCAAATGAAAAGTGAATTTGAGATGTCCATGCTTGGGGAAATGAATTTCTTCTTGGGTCTGCAAATCATTCAAACTAAGGAATCTTTATTTCTCTAACCAAATATGTGAAAGAATTGTTGAAGAAATTTGGGATGGAAGAGTCAAAACCAATGAGTGCTCCCATGGCAACTGGATGTAAACTGAGCAAAGATGATGACTCTCCTAAGACTGATCAGAAAATATACAGGTCAATGATTGGAGGATTGTTGTATCTCACTCAAACTAGACCTAATGTTATGAATGTTGTTGGCCTTGTTGCTAGATTCCAAGCTGATCCTAGAGAATCTCATGTCATGGCAATCAAGAGGATTTTTAGATATCTAAAAGGAACAGTTGAGTACGGTTTGTGGTATCCTAGAGATCATAATTTCTCTCTTCATGCATATACAGATGTAGATTGGGCAGGAGATGTGGATGACTGGAAGAGTACCAGTGGTGGAGCATTCTTTTTGGGAAAGAGATTGGTTTCTTGGCTGAGCAAGAAACAAGAGGCAATATCTCTATCCACAACAGAAGTAGAATATATTGCAACAGTAGGTAGTTGCACTCAAGTTTTGTGGATGAAGCAAATGCTAAGAGACATAAGAGTGGAATATGAGGAGCCTATCACAATCTTCTGTGATAATTCAAGTGCAATAAATATATCTAAGAATCTGGTGTTACATTCAAATACCAAACATATATCCATCAAGTTTCACTTTTTGAGAGAGCAAGTGAACAAGAATGAAGTCAGATTGGAGTTTGTGCCTTCTAAGGATCAGACTGTAGATATCTTTACCAAACCTCTACCTAAGGACTCTTTTGAGTATCTTAGGAAGAAGTTAGGCCCCTCCGGTGATGAACTAAGGTGCACTGATGTGCATCAGTCTAGTGGATATCACAGTCATATCTTGTGGTCCGGATTGATGATGAGGAGCTGCTACTCAGGGGGAGCAGCTGGTATGATTCAGAAGTGGTGAAGTTACAAGTACGTGCCCTTTGCCACTGATGTCAAAGGGGGACATAAGACATGTGAAAAATAAGTGGTTGCTAATCAAAGGGGGAGCAGGAATGGAAGAGAAGTTGTGACAGTGAGGAGAAGTTCTTGTCTTGATGGTTAAAATAGTTTTTCACATCATATGTTGCCATTAATGACAAAGGGGGAGATTGTTGCAAGTATGGGCCTAACTGGTGTTGTCATTGATGTCAACATACTCCTATTGCATTGATGATAAGGATTGGATGAGCTGTGTGCTAAGGATATTGAGAAAATTAGTCCTAATCAGGAATAGAGAAGAATAGTGAAGACAGTAAGCTAAAGATCCTAGCTAAGATGAAGATCAGAGGATGCGCATCAAAGGGTTTATAGATATGTGCCTTAAGTCACTCCAATAGATATTTTAGAGGTCTGCATGAATATCTGAAGAAGTTATGACCGCTTAAGTAAAACTAGTTCTAGCAAGTGTTCAAAGGTAACAGAGTAACACAGATAGGTCCGGTGAGATCCGAAAAAGAAATATCTTACTATGTAGATTTGGTGGAGTGTTTAATAGGCCAATGTGAATTGACAACTCAATTGGATCATGGCCTGGAGGTCCGCAAGCATCTATTCCATTATGACAGTGATGGCAAACTGTGCTCTTGAGGTTTCAGATGAAGGAGAGAAGGATTTTAGTAAGCAGATGTAGTATGGATGTTCTTGATGATTCAGGCAAGCCTGTGGATGTCTTTGGACTGTGTCCAATTCATGTTGAGGGTCCACATTAAAGTTTGAGCTCGCAATTGAAGAATAACCTCCAGATGATGGTGTTCTTTTCAAGACAGGCCGACCAGATGAGTTACACATCCTGTGGATGATCTTGAAGATTGTATGTGAAGATTGGCATGTTCCTAGAAGAAGATTGAAATATCAGATCTGTGTGGCCGATAGTGTGTTGATCTGCGTGAAGTCTTTTGTAATAAGTCATGTTGTATTTATGTACTTGCTCTGTAATGTATGCCAACTTGGATGATAATTCCTAAGTTGATGTCTTGTATAAATAAGGAGTTGTAAAGTCATTTCAAAGGGTATCTATGTGGGGATGAGAGTGTGGTAAAGAGCAAAGGAGTGAAAGGTAGAGCAGACGTATTGGACTTAAATGGAATTGATTCAAGCATGGTAAAGATTCTATTCTCCAGTTCAAGTATATGATACTTATTATTTTGTAGACAGTGTGTCTCTTGTAGGTAGTGGGCCTCTTGTGAGCAGTGTGCTCAGGCAGTGAGCCCTAATTGGCATGTGCCATTTTGTTCTTTCTTTTCTTCTAACAGAGAATACATTCTTGGGTTAATCACCCCGTGGTTTTTCCCTTAACCAGGTTTTCCACATCAAAATCTTGGTGTCTTATGTGTTGATGTGTTTCTTCTCTTGATCTAATGCATTATGTTTTAATGATTGATTTATTATTATGCTGCTGAATTACAAAGTGGATTTAAGTGTTTAATTGGAAGAAAGTTTTGGACAACTAATTCACCCCCCCTCTCAGTTGTCTGTCATGAATCTAACAAAAACAAGGTTCATTCATTCGAGAGCCTAACGTTTAGATAACTTACAATCATTCCAATGATTTGATACAAACTTACTCAATTAGAGAACTATATTCTAAACTAATAATAGTTATGATAGTCTCTTACTAAGAAGGTCTCTTATCCTCTATTCAATGCATAAATATGATTATTGATCCATAAACAAAATAGCAAATGGTCAATGTACCATATTGTAACATACTACTCACTTGATTTACCAAGAATCAACCAAACGATTTGCATTCATTGTCCTCATCGATCACAGAGATAGATCAACATTGTTTACTTAGAATGTTAACTACATTTTCCTATTGTTGATACATTACAGTTTCTTACTATTACTCCACATATACAGAAGGTTTAACCTTACTGGCAAACTATTATAATCACCCATGATACAGCAATGATCAAACTAAAATATCTATTCAATTATCACATGGTTTTTATGAATTGAGAAATACCTGACAATGGACGAACATCAGTTGGCTGAGATATGCAAACTAGACACAAAGTCGATGCCACTAGACTGCGTATTCTCTCTCTAAGCTTTTTTACATATGTTCGATCCTCCCTTTCCTCTATATTCTATTATCTCAAGATTGTAACTTCCCATCTCTAGACTACCCGCTCAGCTTTGTCGTTATGCAATATATCTCCCAGGCACGACTCCTTGAGAGTTGCCTTCATTCACCACTTAATAGTAATTCGGTTGCAACTTAATTACCTCTTAACTATCCTCTGCGACTCAATCTTAAACTGAATTCAAATTTTAAGCAAAAGTCCACATGTCAATTGTGGAAGGCCGCCAATTGGTTTAATCGGTTGGACAGTTTGAAAACACAATCATCCCCATAAGGATGAGGCTGACACTTAAAGAAATATAAAACTGATCTTTTAATGATCATTACATGTGGTTCGATCCACTATTACATGTGGTTCAATCCACTACTTACTATTATAAAGACTCTACTATAGTATAGCTTACGGCTCCCTCAATGCCATCAACTCATTAAGAGGTATTATCCTCTTACGATGCAAAGGCATCTATATATTGATTACATCAATTATAATCCTCCTATCTTTGTCTATTACATTAGATAGATATAGTTTATTCAATAATACGATATTATTAAACCATGGGATACGGATATCGTGATTGGGTTGAGCTTGTCTCCCCATCATAATCCATTGACAATAATCACATATTAATAACTTCAAAAAAAATGTCTTAACGTTTAAGAATCGTTTATAACACGTCAAATATTAAAATAATAGTCATAAGACAATCATTTTATGACAATAATATCGTAATATTTACGTTAAACATAAATAGTTGTAAATCAACCTCAGACGACGTCGTTAACGTTATTAATGACTAAGACGACTTAATACGACTTAGAAAGATTTGAAAACAATATCGACTACCTATCGATTAGGTTCAGAAGTAAACTAACCAGACAAGCTTACCTCTTACGACACCTTGGTTCACATTTTCGTTAAACACTTATAACTTGGTTTGGCAAATAAATCACTCGTAACCTGAGGTCTATATCTCTCTCCTGGAAAGATACTCTCTCTCTTTTCTCTGAGAGTCATTTGATAACTTGTAATCCTATTTCACTTGTCATCAAACAATATGTGATCAGTGCATCATTATCCAATTAATTCAACTAATAAATCAAATCTCATAATACAAATATTAAATCAATAATAACATAATCATTTCTATGATTTTAATAAATGACATTTAATATAATCCATATTTTTCCTTGTCATCAATCTAAACATCATAATAAATTTACTTATGTCCAAGTAAAAAGTAAAAGTATAGCAAGACAAAAATTAGGGATGTAACATATCCTTCCCCTAAAGATTCATTGTCCTCGATGATATAAGGTAATAAAAACAAGTTCATTATTTTCAACTAGTAACATTATTAAATAAATGAGGAAACTTTTGATAGAATTCATGGTAATCCTCCCACGTAGCATTTTCCTCAGCATATTGGTCCCATTGGACCTTGCATTGCAAGACATCTCTATTATGCAAGCAGAGCTTGCGCATTTCTAACACCTTGAGTGGTTCGATCATGACCACCCCTGGGTCTTGCATCTGTAAAGAATTCCAAGTCAAAATATGATTATTACCTGCAACATATTTCTTCAAATAAGACACATGAAAAATATTGTGCATTTTAGATAAGACTGGTGGTAGAGCAATTCTGTAGGCAACCGGATTGACTACTTCAAGCACTTCAAAGGGTCCCACATATCAAGGGGCTAGCATAGAAGATTTCCCAAACTTAATAGAACTTTTCTTAGGTTTAACCCTTAAAAGAACTTTTTCTCCAACATAAAATTGCCTTGGAACACATTTTGCATCCGCATAGCTCTTTTGCCTATCATTGGCTTCTGCTAATCTTTTTCTGATCAGCTTAACTTTCTCTCCCATTTTAGCTAGCATTTCTGGCCCAATGCTAATCCTATCCTCTAGCTTATCCCAGCTTATAGGAGTTTGACATCTTCTTCCATATAATGCTTCAAATGGTGCCATCTTAATAGCGGAATGATAGGAATTGTTGTAAGCAAATTCCATAAGTGGTAAGTATTCTTCCCACTTATATTGTTGATCCATGCAATACATTCGCAACAAATCTTCCAAGACTTGGTTAGCCCTCTTAGTTTGCCCATCAGTTTTAGGATGGTAAGCTGTACTAGCATTGAGTTTAGTCCCTAGCGCAGAAAACAAAGTTTGCCAAAACCTTGATGTTACACGCTCATCTCTATCCGAGATAATCTTTTGAAGGAAGCCATGCATTCTAAACACCTCTTGTACAAATTTACGAGCTAACACAGGTGCTCCATCAGTCAAATTCCCTAGTCTGAAATGTGCTACCTTTGTGAGCTTATCAACCACCACTAAAATGGCATCATGTCTATTCCTTGACATAGGAAGACCTTGACCAAAATCCATGCTAATAAATTGCCATTTCCACTATGGTACATCATGTGTATATAACAATCCTACAGGGTGATGATGCTCTGGTTTTACCCTTTAGCATTCTAAATATCTTGCTACAAATCTTGTAGCATCATTCTTCATTCCTTTCCAAAAATAAAGAGGTTTAACATCTGCTAGAAGTTTGGTCACTCCTAGATGTCCTGAATATGGTGCAGTATGAACTTCTTTCCTTACTAAATCCCTCAATCTAGCTGAATCAGGAACATAAATTCTATATTTATACCTCAATAGTCTATCTGACTCAAACAGATAACCATCATACCTTGGATCTTTATGATTATTTTTTAGATCTTGCTTAACCTGCTCATAAAACTCATCACCAGACAAATTTTGGAATACCAAATCCTTGAAATTTCCACGGATAGAAATAATAGAAGCTATATGTCTTCTATGACTCAAAGCATCATCTATTCTATTCTCTTTTCCTTTGATGTAGTTTATCTCAAAGTTATAGCCAGATATCAATTCTAACCATCTCCTTTGTTAAGCATTCAAATGCGGTTGTGAGAAAATATACTTAAGACTTTGATGATCGGATTTAAGTACAAAAGTCTTTCCAAATAGATAATGTCTCCACATCTGTAAGGCATGAGTTACTGCTGCCAATTCCAGATCATGCGACGCATAATTTTTCTCATAAGATTTCAATTTCCTTAACTCATATGCAGTAACTCTTCCATCTTGCATAAGCACTCCTCCTAATCCTTCTCCCAAGGCATCTATAATTACCTCAAATTGTCCTTCAGGGTCAAGAACTTTCAAGATTGGAGCTGAAGTTAACTTTTCCTTTAAGAGATCAAATGCTTCCTGACATTTGTCTGTCCATTCAAATCTCTTTCCTTTCCTCTACAGGGAAGTGATTGGACTAGAAATACTAGAGAAATTTAGAACAAAATTTCTATAATAGCCTACCAGGCCCATGAAACTATGCACCTCATGTACATTTGTTAGTGCAGGCCAATCTAGAATAGATGTCACTTTTGCAGGATCAACAGATATTCCATTAGCTGATATAATATGACCTAGGTATTGAATCTCCTTCTGAAAGAATGTGCACTTAGATAGTTTCCCATATAACTTATGTTCTCTTAACCTCTGCAGAACTATTTATAGGTGCTGATGATGTTCTTTCTCATTTTTAGAATAAATGAGTATATCATCTAGAAAGACTAAAAAAAACTTATCCAAACAATCTCTGAATATACTATTCATGAGATTCATGAATGTAGCAGGTGCATTTGTTAAACCAAATGGCAACACTGTGAACTCATAGTGTCCATATATGGTCCTAAAAGTTGTCTTATGAATATCTTCATCCCTCAGTCTTAACTGATGATATCTTGATCGCAAATCAATCTTTGAAAACATAGCAGCTTCATGCATCTAATCAAAAAGATCATCAATACGTGGCAAAGGATATTTGTTCTTTACCATTGCTTTATTAAGCATATGATAATCTATGCACAAATGAAGGGTTCCATCCTTCTTCTTAACAAAAATAAGCAAAGCACCCCAAGGTGTAACACTGGGTCTGATTAAACCTTTTGCCAACAATTCTTGTAATTGCACTTTCAATTCTATTAACTCAGTTGTCGTCATACAATAGGGTGCTTTTGATATAGGCTCAAATCTTGGTTTAATATCAATAGCCAAATCAAAAACCCTCTTGGGAGGCAATCCTGGAAGTTCTTCTGGAAACACATCCTAAAATTCCTAAAGAAAAGGATACTTTTCCCTAAAAAATAAACTAGGGTTTTCTACCCCTTCCTCCACTTGTTCCATTTTGACTGCAAACAACTGACAACCTTTCCTTCTAGCCGTTTTTAATTGCTTAGCAGAGATAGTTCTGATTTTAACTTCTCTTTGAATCCCTTGGAATTGGGTCAGATTCCCCAAATCATCTAAGCATTCAATTGTTTTTGAAAAATAGTCAACCTTAGCTCTATGTTTCCATAACCAATTCATTCCTAGGATCACATCATAGGAACCTAAGGGGGCTACATATAGATTTACTTCGGTTGAGAAACTAGGAAGGTCAACTTTGGCTTCAAACAAACATTGCTTTACTCGAGCCTTAGATTGGTTAGCATATTCTACTAACCAAGGTTTGGACATGTAACCAGCTTTTCTAGAAAATTTATTTAAAATTCTAGGAGAAACAAAATTTTATGTGGCTCCTGTATCAATCAAAATAGATATAGGGACTCCAAACAAAGTACATGTCATCTCAATGGGTGTGATTTGATACTCGGCTTGACAATTGTCAAGAGATGCATGAATCCTTTGCTGGAATGCTTCTTGCTGAGTAGGTAGTGCAGTACCTCTTTGTTGACCACTTTGGTTCTTGTTAGGGCAATGATTTGCATAGTGCTCACCCCCACAAGTAAAGCATCCTCCAATGGGTCCTTTCTTATCTGAAGTCTTCCCATTGTTATCCTCATTTCTTTTATAGTTGCCATTCTTTTTCTCATTTCCAGATCTACCTTTGTTCTTTTGAGGTCCTTTATATTTTCTCTTGTTATCATAACTCTTTTCATATCTTTTCTTGTAGGGTTGATTGTTAGGAGTTACATTAAATCTCTTACGGCTTCTATCACGATAAGCTGAGATGGATTTCAGCTTTTGCTCCTCCTTGATCACCTTCTTGTACACTTGATCCATTGTTGTGGGACCATGTACATCCACTTGACCACCAATTTGAGTATTTAAGCCCATGATGAATTTTCTGATCCTGAATCTCTCATCCTTTTGATACTGTGGAATGTATTTCAAGAGTCAAGTGAATTTTTCCCCATATTCCACCACTGACATATCTCCTTGTCGAAGATTCTAAAAATCAGTTAGTTTCTGATCAAAATAGAGTTGTGGTAACCACCTCTTGCAAAAGAGTCCCACGAATTCATCCCAAGTTACCCTTAGAGAGCTTAAATTCAATTCCATCTTTTTATTCATCCACCAAGTGGATGCTTCTCCTACCAATTGGAATGCTCCCCATACTACCTTGGTCACCTTTGAGTAATTCTTTATCTCGAAGCATTTTTCCATCTCTATTAACCAAGCTTCTGCAGCATCTCCAATTTTTGTTCCATCAAATTTTGGTGGAACAACCTTCTTCATATCCTTTGAGAGCTCCAAGGTCAATCTATCCCTTGCCTCTTTATGAGGTTTGGTACTCTTACTTTGATCTTCATGATTTTCTCTACTTTCACCATGAGAGTTTTCACCTTCTCCCTCAATATTCCCTTTGTCATCCACTTTCTTCTCCAAATCACCCAATCTTTTGTTGGTTTCCTCAAGCATCTTTATGATTTGGTCCAGCTTATTATTTGGCGGGTGGTTTTTCTCTTCACTTTCTCCTTGGTTAGTTCTTGTCTGCACCATGTTTATTGATTTCTCACACCTGAGAATATTGAGTTGTCCATTAATTCTAGATTATAATGTAACCCATTAAATCTAAACATAATACTCAATTTAAACAATAGTTTGGCACAAAAACAACTCTTTTTTATTTATTTCATTTCAAAATTAAAGAGTTTCTTCTTTTATACAAGAAATGACTTCAAAAGTCATTCTCAAGAGGAGTATATCCTTCAGACTCATTTTTAGATACATAATCTTGAGGTATATAACCTTCTGACTCACTACCGAACCTAACTTCTATGATCTCAATAGTTGAGGGTATGCGAGGATCTCACCTAACCATGGTTATTTCCTCATCTTTAACCCTTTCCAAGTACTCCTTTCTCACTCACTTGATTCAAGTTAAGGCAGTCACTAGAGTTTCGGTATCACTTAACCAAATGTCACTCTCATCATTGGTTCCCTCAAAGGTTTTTATAATAGCCTCACATTCTCTTTTTTCTTTGAGGAAACGTTGACTCGAATTAACAGACTTTCTTTCTGTCTTCTTAAAACATACCATCCTGGCAAAGAAAATTTCAAACATTAGCTAATCACATAATGTTGACTACAAGCAAGCATAGTGGTCACATAAGCCCTAGTGCTAAACCTAGTAGCTCTGATACCATATGTAACATCCACATTTGTTTAACATAGTAAAACTAGAAGATTTACCATAAAGTAATTCAGCAAGGTAAAAATGAGATAGAGAAAATTTTTCTTTTTATTCAACAAATAATCAAGTAACTACAATTACAAGATTTCTTTTAACAAAATACAATATACCCATATTGTCTTTTCATTTACAATGTTTACAAATGTAAAACCATTACATATACAAATTTGGAATAAATACTACATTTCAATATTTGACATCTTTATCACAAGTCCTAGCATATTTCCTACTTGGAGAGAGATCATCTTTCAAGTGATTTACCTCCAACCACAAACCGATGGTCTCCCACACATCTTCCACATAGGAAGTGGCCCTACCCTTCACAAGGAATATAGACCTTAGGTGACTAGTGGTAATTTGCCATTCTCGAGTACATAGCGTTGTATTCTACTCAACTCTATTAACCATACATCCCTAGATACCCTCTAGCTAAGTATGATTTCCATAAGATGAGCAATCTGAATACAGTGAATCGATAATGCATGCAGAAAACAAATGCATCACTTTGGCCAAAGTTTTAATAATAATGACGTTCATAATGAACATAGTCATTATGTTCACCCACCCCTACTCAACTTGGATACTATCTTATTCTTGCAGTTTAAACTCTTACTTAACTTAATCATGAATTAGTTTAATCCATGAGTTATGATAATCATACATTTTGACTAAAACAAGTCTATATGACATAACCATTCCATTGGTTGGTAATCGACTCTAGGGTACCCTAATACCCCGTGTTAATATGATATAATAATATAACAATATCTTATTTCTAGGAGTTCTAGATTTGCAAATAACCCTGGATTTAACCAAGGTTAAGAATACTCTAGTTCTTAAATAGATAATTTCTCCTATACAAAGGAGCATAGAATAACTTTGATAATGTTTATAAATAATACATACCCTGAGTATAAATATCCTTTCAAGGTCATTCTCTAGAATACTTAGCCTATTCCATTGTGTTGGATCTCTTCATGAATAACAACAACAAATAGTCTTTAAATGGGATTATCATGATAACCTTATTCCATTTTCCTTAGTAACTCCAAGTTACTATCTTTAGATATGACACAAAAGTTTACTAACAATTCATATGATTCTAGTTCACTTTGTAGATAACATTATTCGATGCACATATATACAGTCTATACAATACAATATGTTAAATCGATATAACTTCAATACTATACGGTTCAAGTTGAGAATATGAAAATAAGGTTCATTCATTCGAGAGCCTAATGTTTGGATAACTCACAATCATTCCAATGATTTGATACAAACTTACTTGATTAGAGAACTATTTTTTAAACTAATAACAGTTATGACAGTCTCTTACTAAGAAGGTCTCTTGTCCTTTATTCAATGCATAAATATGATTATTGATCCATAAACAAAATAGCAAATGGTCAATGTAGCATACTGTAACATACTACTCACTTGATTTACCAAGAATCAACCAAATGATTTGCATTCATTGTCCTCATCAATCACAGAGATAGATCAACATTGTTTACTTAGAATGTTAACTGTATTTTCCTATTGTTGATACATTATAGTTTTTGACTGTTACTCCACATATACAGAAGGTTTAACCTTACTGGCAAACTATTATAATCGCCCATAATATAGCAATGATCAAGCTAAAAGATCTATTCAATTATCACATGGTTTGTATGAACTGAGAAATACCTGACAATGGATGAACTTCAGTTGGCTAAGATATGCAAACTAGACACAGAGTCGATGCCACTAAAAGGCGTATTCCCTCTCTAAGCTTTTCTACATACATTTGATCCTCCCTTTCCTCTATATTCTATTATCTCAAGATTGTAACTTCCCATCTCTAGACTACCCGCTCAGCTGAGTCGTTACCCAATATATCTCCTAGGCACGACTCCTTAAGAGTTGCCTTCATTCACCACTTAATAGTAATTCGGTTGCAACCTAATGACCTCTTAACTGTCCTCGGTGACTTAGTCTTAAACTGAATTTGAATTTTAAGCAAAAGTCCACATGTCAATTGTGGAAGGCCGCTAATTGGTTTAATCGGTTGGGCAGTTTGAAAACACAGTCATCCCCATAAGGATGAGGCAAATTCTTAGTTTTCACGTGATATCGAGACGTTACTTCAAAATTTGAATTCCCTAAAGGTTGATATAAAAAGACATTTGCAAATCATTTTAACACACACAATTCTGATGCAAGCTTGATGCCAAAACTCTGTTACAATTGCCATTGAAGATCAGTGACTTGTTGAAGCTATTCAAAGTATTCTTTATTTTCTATCTTGGAGACAATGGATGAAGGTTAGGAATCAAGATCTTAAGACTATCTTGCTCTTCCTATGGTTTGTACACCTTTTGCCTGATTGGGAGAAGGGTTGAAGCCTCCAACAACAAGCTTGGAGATCCTCCACGGACATTGCTGATTCGCCTTCTTGTTCATGCAATTCTTCATTTGTTTCATCTCCTTGAGGTGAAGTTGTATATATTTATTGATGCAAAGCAAGTTGTTGATCTTCCCTTGATTGAGACATCTAGGGTTTGATTTTATGCCTACACACATTGTTAGGTTTACACACACTTCTGTAAATCTTTATCTCTGGCTATTGTTGAGGTAGAAATACCGAAGATGGGGCTTGACTGAGGCAAGTTCCTATATAGCCGCAACAATTTCCTTCTTTTGTATATGTAGATCATGTTTCACAGGTTCCGACAAAAAGAAGCTACAAGAAGAAGGATATTGTGGATACAGTCACAACAGACTTTCAGATTTTTAGATTCTGAGACTTGCGGGACATTGGGGTGGGCACCCTAGTCCAACTAGGTGTTTTATCCAGGATCTGGGAGCCTTTTGACAGTCCCAGACACCCTATGCAGAAATTTTTCCTATTTGGGAATTTGCAGGACATTGGGGCAGGCGCCCTAGTCCAGGTGGCCCTCAAATTCTAGGTACACTATCTCTGAAACCCCTCCTCTACACTTCTATGATTAGTTTTACCAGATACTTCATCAGTTTTTGTATATTGTTAAATTGAGGCATAATTAGGGTTTTACTTGGTTGAAAGTACAACACTTGGCAAAATCTTAATTAGGGCCTTAGGTTTCATAACCACGCGAGCATAAAAAGGGAGGCAAAGTGATTAGAAGCTTGTCTACAAGCTCAATCCTTGTCTCCCCAATGTTTAGTGGTGAAATCGAGGTATTTGACCTAGAGTAAACAAGCCATCAAATTTTCCACCTAAACATTTTGGTGAACCCGAGCTTTAAATAATTTGCATCCTTGTTAAACTTTAGATTTGATATAATTGGTTGTTCTAAAGCATAATTGGATTGGAAAACCTCTTTAGTGAAATTTGCATATGTTAAATTGTGATTACATTCTTTATCTTTTCATTAAAAGAGTTGGATATTAGCATCTATTGTTGGATATTGTATTTCATTTGAAAAGGCCATCATTGAGCATTTAAATCTTGGTTTAAATAGAGCATGTTAGAATGTTAGATTATTTTTTGCAAAATTTTAATGCTTATGATGAGCTGTTTAGTCATGATGACTTCAATATGTTAGATGAATCCCTTGAGGACTTTATCTCGATTGGACATTCTACTACGGCCTCTAAGTCATCACTATTTCAAAGATTTGTAAATGTGATTTATGTTCCTAAATCTAAAGAAGAGATTGAAAAACCAAAAATTGTGGTTACTCTATGTGCAAATGTGGTTCAACCATCATCTAAGCCTTTGCTTGTTGTTAATGGTCTTTCATCTTCTTTTCAATCCCCTGATCACATTTATGATTGTGCAAAACAAATTACGAAACAAAACTTACAACAAACCAATCATAATGTGGTTGCTCATGCATATAACACTCAGAATAATAAACAAAGTACACAACAGATGAATGTTCTAATATCTTTACCAGCTTCTCAACCTATGCTTCCTCAAGCACCTCGTTTAACATATAAAGGTGGTAAAGACTGATCTTGTAGAGCAGCTTCATGCTACTACTATGAAGATATCTCTTTGGGAACTTATACAAAATTCACCTACTTACGATGGAATGCTACAAGAAGATTTACAAAAGATGATTGTTCCTCCTGCTGTTAAACCAAATGATGTTGCCACTTTACTAGATTATATGCATGCAATGAAAACATACATTTTATTCCAACAACATGAGTTACCATCTCTTGAGGTTTAGAAGCAGTATGATCCATTGGTAATCTTTATTACGATCAACAAAACATTGGTTAAGAGAGTTATGATTGATAATGGGTCAGCCCTTAATGTTTGTGGTATTGATCTATTGCATAAGGTTAAAGTTGATATATCTGCTATCAAACTAGAATCATTAAGTATTCGTGGATTTGATAATGTTGGACGACAATCTGTGGGCACTATAACTTTTACCTATACAAGTTGGACCTATGATGGTACCTACCTTGATTCATGTCATGCCTTGTTCTCTATCTTACAACATGATTCTAGGTAGACTTTGGATACATGCGTTAGGAGTAGTTCCTTCTACTTTACACTGTTCGATTAAGTTTATCTTTAAAGGAAAATTGCATACTATCCAGTTGAATCCTGAATCAGACAATTGTTTGTAAATGGAAGTGCATAAGCATGTTGTTGGTCCTAAGATTTTAAACAATCTGAAAGCTGAATTGTCAACTCCTCTTGCCTCTAAAAGCATTATGCAAGAGCCCAAGCAATCGAATGCATTTGTTGGTGATGATTGGGATTTGCTAGATTTTGTATTTTCCTCCACAGGAGAGTATAAACTTAAAAACCTCGTCCCTGAAACATCAAATATTGCATTGATCACATCACATGCTTCAAATGATAAACACAAGATCTCTTTGTTGACAAATAAGGATAATACTCTTAGTTATACTACTGATTATGAGACTTATGAAGCTCTGCCTTCATCTGAAGAATTGGTCTCTCTCTATGGCAAAGGATTCTGAATCCTTTACAAAAATTGTGACTATGTAGGTAATGGTTGTGGCATAAATCAACAAGGAATCAAAGTCCCTATAAAATTCGCTTTGCAACATTACTCAAGTGGCATTGGATATAATCCTTTCAAGGAATCTAAATCCCGCAAACGCCCCACTCTAAATGTGAATACCATAACAACACTTAGTTTGATATACCTTGAGATGATTGATGCCAATTGTCCTCCAGGATCACTTCCATTAGATATGTTTATGGCAGATGAAGCGATAATGGGATTCTTAGGCACTTATGATGGTATTCCTCATTATCACCACAAACATGGCCTACCTTATTGTTTGAACAATGATGCATATTTTGGAAAGACTACTAGCACAATAACTGCTACAGTAGAGCATAATAAAGAAATTGAAGAACAATTACAATCCTATAATCCCCCTGACCATAGCACTCTTCTTAACGGAAATACTATTGATGTTGTTATGGATAAGGATAATCCTGAAAAAGTTATCCCTATTTGTGATTGTTTGGATATGGAAGAAACAAAAGAAATGACTAAATTATTGAGTAAATTCTCAGAATTGTTCACCTGGAAATATTCAGACATGCCTAGTATAGATCCTCATATTGTAAAGCATACTATTGTGTTGAAACCAGATGTTAAGCCATTCAAACAAAAGATTCGTAAGATGAATCCTAAGATTGCCTTGCTTGTTAAAACTAAAATAGAAAAACTCTTACAAGCTAGTTTTATTCAACCTATTGATTACTCTCCGTGGATCTCAAATATTGTTGTCGTCGTTAAACCCAATGGTCATATAAGAATGTCAACAGATTTCTGAGATTTAAATTTGGCATCTTTGAAAGACGATTTCCCGCTTCCTAATATTGATATGATTGTCGATTTCGTAGCTCGACATGAGTTGCTATCTTTTATGGATGAATTTTTAGGATATAATCAAATCCTTATAAATCCTCTTGGTCAATATAAAACAGGCTTTATAACACCTTGGGGTACATTTTGTTGGGTAGTCATGTCATTTGGACTAAAGAATGTAGGAGCTACTTACCAACGTGTGATGACTCTTATATTTCATGACTACATGCACAATATTTTAGAAGATTATGTTGATGACATCCTAGTGAAGTCTATCCATAGTAAGGATCATGTTACAAATCTTCAATAAATATTTGAGCGCATACGAAAGTATAATATGCGATTGAATCCCCGTAAGTGTGTTTTTGGCGTGGATAGTGGAAAGTTACTTGGATTTATTGTTTCAAATCGAGGTATAGAAGTCGATACGAAAAAGATAGATGCGATTGTTAATATGCCAATACCAAAGAACATATCTCAACTTTATAGTTTGCAGGGAAAGATACAGGCCATTCACCGGTTTGTTTCACAACTCACAGATAGGACTCGCCCCTTTATGCAACTACTGAAGAAAGATTCTCATTTCCAATGGAATTTTGAATGTCAAAAAGCTTTCGATGAATTAAAGGATTAATTAGCTAATCCGCCTGTTTTACAACCTGTTGTTTCTAATAAACCATTCATGTTATACATCTCAACATCTAACAATGCCCTAGCAGCTTTGTTAACACAACATAATGTTGAAGGCAAAGAATGTGTTGTCTACTACATCAGTCATACTTTGCTTGATTATGAAGTGTGATACACAGTTATAGAGAAGCATTGCCTAGCTTTAGTGTTCACCACTCAAAAGCTTAGACATTACCTCTTAAATGCTGAAGTGCATGTAATGGTGAAATTTGACCCTTTGAAACATCTCTTTGCAAGAACAGATTTATCGGGTCGTCTTGCTAAATGGGTTATGTTGGTAATCATTTATGTTTAGGGTTTTAGGCTCGAGATGCTGGTGGTGCCTACATAAGCAATCAGGTTTTAAGCATTTAAATATGTAGGCCCCTTCCCAAAAATCCAAAAAATTCCAACACTTTTGACGTCTGCAGTTGAAAAAATGCAAAAAATCAAGTTAAGGTGCAGTTGTCTTTGTATATACAAGGGTTTTTTGTATATACAAACTAGTGAAAAATGCATTGGCGGCTCAAAAATCCCATCGGCCTTTGAAAAAGTGAGTTGTATGCATTTTACATGTGTATCAGGCTTGAAATGATGTATATACAAAGGGGGAATCTTTTGTAGATTCCTAGGAATATTCTCACTTTGTATATCAGGTACATGTGGAGGTGCATTGAAAAATATACAAGGGCATGCTAATATACAATTGCTACAGTGCAGCGGGGAAGATACATGTGGTAGGGCATGCGGGTATATACAAACAAGTTTGTATATTCGGCATACAAAGGGAAGGTGCAAAGATGTTCGCATATACAAGGATTGACATACAAGCGGGATATGCAAGGTGGACGCGGCCGAAATGTTAACAGCATTTTGAAGTATTTTGAGTTCTGCCTTTGTATGTTTGGGATTATATATTCCAAATATACATTTGAATGTACAAGGTAAAACATGCATGCAGGTCAATGATGGTCAACGTCAGATATGGGGCCCACCAGTTATTTGTGCATTCACTTGTATGTTTGCATACAAGCCGATATACAAAAAAGGCATATGCATTTCAGACCCGACAGAGATTTCAAGCTGCTACAAAAAACATTTGGGGTCCATTGAATGTATATCATGTCTATATATGCACATATACGAGGAAGTATGCAGGGAAAGAGGATAAAAGGTGGACCCGATTGAAATTTCCAATTTGCTCTATAACAGTTTGGGGTCCACCTTTTATGATGAACAGTTGTACGTATATGCTTTGCATATACAAGGATTTGAGAGGCAAAAGGAAGGCAGTTGTATATGCATTTGTTTGTGCATATACAAAGGTGAAAATGGTAAAATGAAGGCAGAAAGTCAGCGATGGAGGATCAAGGTGCCTACGTGGCATGATATTATTGGTTCGCGACTTTTCAAAGGTGTTTTGAGCCATAGATCTCAGCAATGGGGAGGTGATCAACGACTGTGTTTTAATTTTGCTGGAGCGATGGTTTTCTTTGTTTGCAGCCCATTTTTGAGTGGGAAAATCTCCAGATGTACCTGCTATTGCATCCCGCGAGTGGATGGGGCTTTAATGGTAGATTGTGTAGGGAAGTATGGGTGAGGCGACAAGTGAACTACCAGGCTTACGAAGAGAACCTTCAGGTGGCAGCCCAGATCCTGATTCCATCTGCTCCTTTCTCCTTGTCCCTCTGCTGCATTAACTATTTTGAGCACAATTTCTCACAATGCATTGTATCTGGCAATTTTTGAGTTGACCATTGTAATTTTGGCTGGGTACACAGTTTTGCTATAAAATGCAAACTGTGTCACTCATATTTGGTTGTTGAAGACCTGGGCATTTTTGTGTAAATAATGAAGAACAGGGCATGATCCTGGGTTGTTTTATCTCATTCTGGAGTCTATGAGTTGCATCATGAATATATTTTGCACGTATGTTCAGTTTCATGTTGATATAGATGAAGAATGCTCTTATGCATGTGTTTATCTGTTTGTCTCCTTCGCTACATGCATTTCCTTCTCTTGAATCGGGCTGCTAAAGGTTTCTCAGATTCTAGGGTACAAGTTTTTGTATCATATGCTTCATCTCTGACTTCCATTCGAGGAGTGGATTAAACTTCTATTCAAGGAGTGGATTAAATTGTTTTAGGTTAAGCATGGAGAAGGTTGTTTGTCAGCAGGGATATCTGTAAGTAGAGGCAACTAAATACCCATTCTTGGGTGATGTTTGTAAGGCAAGCATCAATCCAACCCCTTGAAACTCGAATGACAGTTGCAAGCCATTCTTATGTATACGTCTAGTTGACTCCTTGCCCTAAGATAGGCACCGGTCTACACCTGGGTTAGTAGTTATGATCCAAAGCCCCTGTCTTGCATCCAAACCATCAAATTCAAACCATTCCATAATTTAAACCCGTTAGTTGTAGGAGTAGGATTAGGAGCCCCTACATACTCTCATCCATAACCAGACACATATGTCCAAGAAAGTTGCCAAACTTGTGATCTATCATTCAGATCTTGGTCCTAAAATGAGAGTATTCTACCTGTTATCACAAAGCTAAATCATTTTGTCATTGGGCTAGTCAATGTTACATCTTTAGCTATAGAGATACCCCCCTTGGTGTGACAGAACTAGAAGTGAAGGGGAGGCAGCTCACACAACCTCCTGTATCTGTTGACCAAATCTGCCTGTGCATTGGAGTTGGTAAACCCTCTGCTGATCTGGGAAAAATAACCAACAGGTTATGCTGTTAACAGAATTTAACCTCAAATTTATTTCTCAAAAAGAAATTAAAGGGCAAGTGATAGCTAATCATTTAGCTGAAGCTCCCTCACCCTTTTCTATACAAAATGTCGATGCTTTTCCCAATGAACAAATTCTAACAATCTCTACAGAAGAGAAATGGGAGTTATACTTTGATGGATCAAAATATCAAACTGGCTCCAGAGCTAGTGTTATATTAATACCTCCTATGGGTAAGCCGAAGACCTTATCTTACCATTTATATTTCTTATGCACAAACAACATAGCTGAATATCAAGCTCTTATAGCTGGACTTCATGTAGCTTTGGCTCTTAATATCAAGAATATTACAATATATGGATATTCTCAATTAATTGTTAAACAGATGACAGGATCATATCAAACTAAGCATGATAAGCTATCTCAGTATCATGAGTTTGCATTATCTCTCTTAAGACAGTTTGAATCGTATATGATCGACACTATTCCTAGGAAAGATAACCGACATGTGGATGCAATGGTAAGCACAACTTCTGTTATATCCCCTGATGGTTCTCCCAAGGAATTTACCTTTGTTGTTCATAATCTTAAGACACTGGTAATTCAAAGCCCCATAGTGGCAAATTCAAAACTCTGTGGTAATACATACACTGATGAATGGTTCTCCTATATATTCAACTATTTACGCGATGGAACCATTCTGGACTCGACATCTAAGAATGTCCGACTCCATTTACTCAAACTAGCAACGCGATACATTATATTATCAAATGTCTTATATCGACGAAGTTATAATGATGTTTTACTCCGATGTTTAAGTAATGCAGAGATTCTAATAGATTTAGAAGAAGCTCACTCTGGTGCCCGTGGAGGGAATTTTGGTGGAAAATCGTTGGTGCAAATATTGTTACGTATGGGGTTCTATTGGCATCATATGGAACAAGATTCCTTAGCTTACATCAAGAGATGCCCACAATGTCAAAAACATAAGCACCTCATCCATGCTCCTACTCAAGAGCTTTGTGTCCAGGTGTAACCATGACCATTCTCTATCTAGGGTTTGGATCTAATTGGCAAGATTTCCACACCCTCCTCTCAAGGACATACATTTATCATTACTGCTACTGATTATTTTATAAAATGGGTTGAAGCAGTCCCTTTGTGATCCATGACTGCCAATGTAATCTATCGATTCATACAAGATAACATAGTTTCTCGATTTGGAATACCTTCCTCCTTAGTTTCAGACAATGGTACGCCATTTAAGAACAAGGATGTGAAAAAGTTCCTCAAAAAATATCATATACAACATCGTTTCTCTACACCTTATTATCCTCAATCCAACGGCCAAGCAGAAGCTTCAAACAAATTTATTGGATAGATTCTAAGGAAAACTATTAATAAACATCAAAAAGATTGGCATACGTAATTATCCTATGCACTATGGGTTTACAGAACAGGTATTCAAACAGCTATGGGTAACACACCATATAATCTTGTCTATGGCATAGACACAATAATGCCCTTGGAGTTAGAAATTCCTTCTTTACAAATTTCCATAAGAGACATCATGGATGATGACATAGAACGAGAGAAAATATTATAGGAACTTGAGATGCTTGATGAAAGATGTGTTAATGCTCTTGAACATCTCAAGGCTTATCAAAAAGGAATGCAATGAGCCTATAATACGCAGGTCATACAACGTTCATTTAATGTTGGAGACTTGGTTCTCTATGAAAATCAACACAATGTAAATGCACCGCCTGGTGAAAAAGGTAAGTTCAGCCCTAACTGGCTTGAACCGTATATAATCACTAAAACCTTTGGATCCGGAGTGTATAAATTAGTTGATGAATAAGGTATGCTGCTTAAAGAACCTATTAATGCAGCACACCACAAAAGGTTCTATGTTTAAAAGATCTAATGTTAAATGTTTATAAGCTAACTTAGTACATAAATTAGCTTCAATTTCGACAAGATAGTATTGTTTTGTCTTAATTCATTTTGCATTATATCTTTGTTCAGTTGATCATTGTTGCATCGTGTTTAAGTAGTAATTGCTTAGATCACTTTTGCATTAACTGAAGGTAGCATGGAAATTAAAGTTATGTGTAAAATGATTAATCATTGTGTTTGTTACTACATGTTCTTTTTAGAATTGTTAGTATATCACAGTAGCATTAATTATAGCATTTGGACATCATCACTAGTTGCATTTTTACAAAAATCACATGTGATAGATCAAAAGCCATTACACATAGACCAAAAGAAATAATTGTATATATATCTGAGTTTCATGTATACATCTGAGTTGACTATCCCTCAAAACAAAATGGGATGTCGTAGTGCCTAAAGTCTAGGAATCACATAGCTGAGCCTTGATTGCCTATACCCTCAGGCCCTCGTGGTGTGCGAGTGACAGAAGCCTGACCATGTGTGGCTATGGATCACGAATGACTCCTAGAGACACTTCACGATCGTAACCCCCTGATCTCACCTCCCATCTCTATCATCCGCTCATGTGCCTCCTGGTACATCCTCTGGTACCGGTCTCTCTCAGCCTGAACCCTGTCTCTATCAGCTCTTGCCTACTGTACCTCCTGTAGTAAGAACTCACTGACAGCTGGCTCTCCCTCTGATGTAGGAACTGCTACCATCTTCTCTTGCTGTGCCCTGAGCTTAGCCTCAGTGCACTCAGCTCTCTTTTGAAACTCCTCTCTCTTTCATACAGACTACTCTAGCATGGCCTCTGTAGCAGTCCTGTATCTGATGACAGGCATAAATAACTCAGTATGTCACCCAGCAGATGACCGTGGCAAATGATCTACTTGTACCTGCTACTCTGAGGCATCTGTCAGTAATATGTCTCCTATGACATGACTCACAAAGTCTCTCCATGCGTCTGTCCCAACTGCAAAATAGAGAATGAGATAGATGTTAGACTTCCATATAAAAAATCATAAATAATAAATTATACCAAAATATAAAATAATAAACCAAACCTACCTAGATCTCCATCTCGCCAGGATGGATCGCAGATTGTTGATGGTGTGATCAGCTGTGATGTCTGATCTATAGCTTGGGGCATAGGCCTACTACTCTCCCCTCGCTCTATCTGACTAGGCCTCACATCATCTGCGGGAGTAGGACCACGAGCCTTAGACCGCGGCCTCGACTCGGTCTCCTCGTCAGTGTCTGCCTCTTGCTGGCTCTGTTGTGATCTCGCTCTGATGACGTCCTATGATGGGATCTCCTTAGACTCATCCTCGTCCTCCTCCTCCTTGAGATTGTAGTATCTCGCAAAGTCACTGACATCATCCTCCACCCTTGTGTCACTAGCATGACCGGCCTAAGGTCGGGTGTCTCCTGTAGGATGCCTGGGTGGAAAGATAGGTACAGGTCGTGCTATGTGCCACTAGGTCTGATATGCTCAGGTACACCTGACATCATTTGTGCCTGATACTGGCTCTGCATCCTCGGGACCCTCATCGTCACTAAGTGGTACGTCTGCTGTAGTTAGCCGTCAGACAATATTGACTCTGATTGCACTCTGAGTTGCACTTGCATAGCTCAAACAAATTATAGGAACATCTTGTACCTGTCCAAACTATCGTGTCACCCTTTCATTGTAAAACCAAGATATAGTGTGATTGAGGTGACTGACCATTAGCCAATCCCTCTACATCCAAGCTAACTGCCTCTGCTCACTAGGCCATCTGATGAAACCACGATACGGTCTCCAGATGATGTCACCAAGCTGCAATCAGTCAAATACTACTCTCCAGAATAACAGATTGTCATGCCTCCAACACTTGACTAGTGGGTAGGCATATATGTGCGGATGGGTGAACGTTGCCTCTGTAGGAAAACCCATCGGTCATGTGCACCTAATGTACTCAAAGGCCCAAACCTGTAACAATGTGCAGACTAGCAGACTCCGCATCTTGTAGTGAACATTTCGCCCTAAGTCACGATATAGGTGTGCAAGCATACTGCGCCCCCATGCGTAGACAGTTTGATGCGTCTCCATCGCTCTGATAGTATGAACGAGACCCCCATGAAGGTGAGTACCTCATCCATCTGGTGTGATGGCTAGTATGACTGTGACAATCATGATCCTCTATAGTAAGGGACTGTCTCTGCATCCCTACTCTAGCAAACAGAGCTGAATGTGTCCTCGCTCTGCCTGTGACATAGTGCAACTCAAGTAGTATAACTGACTCTCCCTAATATACTCCTCTAAGAGATGTCCAACAACCCTCACTGTCTCTCCTCGGATCGGCAGTCGAAGGATCCTAAATATATCCTCCAGTGTGATAGTCATCTCGCCATTCGGTAGATGGAATGTGGAGGTGTCTGCATCCCATCTCTCCATTAGTGCCATAAGCATCACGCAGTGGAATCTAATTGTGGGCATCTCAAACACCCACCATAGGCCCACCATCTGTAAGTACTCTCTCTCTGCGGCTGTTAAAGCACTAGCTCGCTCTCATAGAAGTGCCATCGGATGACCACCTGTGTGCTCCTGCAACTCAGGGACATCTTGCAGATTAGAAAGCAAGTAAGAGTATTAGAATCCCTGCTAGAAACCAAAATAAGCTATCAAGAACTGAATAGAATGCCTGAGCCTAGGGCCTGTGTCCTCTAAGGACTAGGGCACCCTAGGAAGACTAGGGCGCCCCAAAGGGACACTGACACCCCTATGGGACTAGGGTGCCCTAGAGAGACTCTGGCACCCTAGGGTGACCCTAGCACCCCTGTCTGGGAACCCTATCCACCTTCCCCTCTTGGCACAAACATTGATAAACGTGAAAGAAAAATACAATGAAAGATGACAGAAGGATGGAATCAGGACCCTACCTCAGCCTCGAAGCATCTCTCTACCAGTCGGGCTCAGAGCATCTCCAGTCATGGTGGATGGTATGGACATCGGCTCGGCATGGTCGTTCTCCTATTCTCCTCCTCTCTCTCTGCAATAACAAGAAACAAGAATGAGTTAAGTGATAAGTGACAACTCCCTTTTAACATAAAGTAAATGAGTGACAAATCCTATCCCTAACTAGGTGCAAAAGCATGCTCTTTCACTCTAGAGCCATTTTCTTGAGCTGTCGAACTCTGATCTCTGTGCCATTTGTTGCATTGGAATCTTGGTTCCGCTCTCTTTCTTACCCAATGTGTTGTGTTGAGCGTTTTTCCTTCAAATAACCCTCACAACACATTTCCCTTGAAATCAACATGTGGATGTCTCCTTGTTTCTCCTCTCGGACTAAGCAAGAAAAAACAAGGGGGGGCATATATCTCCCTCAATTTCTTCCCTCACCATGTTCCATCACTCAACCCCCTTAGCATTTTGATACTAACCCATTGGTGGTGGTTGTAGGTTGATTTGATTTTGGTTTTTTTGACAAGTGTTCCTTTGCAGGATGCAGTTCCTAACTTTGTGGTCTTGCAAGATTACAGAACTGGGGTCTTCTTCCTATTCATCGACAACGCTTCAGCTTCCTCTACAGTATCCTTTTGGGTATCCTTTTCATGATTGATGTATTTACTTTCCTTTAGTGGCATATGCACGTAGTGTCATATGGCCACTAAAGTGGGGGCCAAATGTAATGTCAGAAATTGTCCGCATGTATGGAATTGTATAATTTCCCTCAGTTTAGCTTCTCACTCTTGATGATCTCTCAACTTTTCTTTTTCAACCTTCCCGAAACCCTGATTGACTTAGTCTAGGAGCAATCTATTCACTTTTTGAGGTAACTGATTGACAGAACGCAGAAAGATATTTGAGATTAGGGTCCCTAGGACCCCCAAAAATGTAGATCTGAGCTGAAATTGGGGGCTTGGACTTGGGTGCCTGTGCCCTAGTCCTCCCTAGTTTCACGAGATTTTGAATTTTGGCGGGGTGTTGGTTCCCGCTGAGTGCCTCAGGATTCCATTTTCAAATTCTTAGTTTTTGCACGATATTGAGACATTACTTTGAAATTTGAATTCCCTAAAGCTTGATATAAAAAGACATTTGCAAATCATTTTAACACACAATTCTTATGCAAGCTTGATGCCAAAACCCTGCTGCAATTGCCATTGAAGATCAGTGACTTGTTGAAGCTATTTGAAGTATTCTTTATTTTCTATCTTGGAGATAATGGATGAAGGTTAGGAATCAAGGTCTTGAGTCTATCTTTCTCTTCCTAGGGTTTGTACACCTTTTACATGATCAGGAGAAGGGTTGAAGCCTCCAATAGCAAGCTTGGAGATCATCTGTAGACATTGCTGACTTGCCTTCTTGTTCATGCAAATCTTCATTTGTTTCATCTCCTTGAGGTGAAGTTGTATGTATTTATTGATGCAAAGCAAGTTGTTGATCTCCCTTGATTGAGACATCTAGGGTTGATTTTATGCCTACACACATTGTTAGGTTTGCACACACTTCTACAAATCTTTATCTCTGGCTATTATTGTTGTAGATATAATGAAGATGAGGCTTGACTGAGGCAAGTTCCTAAATAGATGTAACAATTTCCTTCGTTTGTATATGTAGATCATGTTTCACAAGTTCTGGCGAAAAGAAGCTACATGAAGAAGGATATTGCGGATACCGTTGTGATAGACTTTCAAATTTTTAGATTCTGAGACTTGCAAGACATTGAGGCAGGTGCCCTAGTCCAACCAAGTGTTTTATCCAGGATCTGGGAGCCTTTTGACAATCCCAGACACCCTGTGCAGAAGGTTTTCCTCTTCGGGAATTTGCAGGACATTGGGGCAGGCACCCTAGTCTAGGTGGCCCTTAAATTTTGAGTACACTGTCTCTGAAACCCCTCCTCTGCACTTATGTGATTAGTTTTACTAGATACTTCATCAATTTCTGTATATTGTTAAATTGAGGCATAATTAGGGTTTTACTTGGTTGAAAGTACAATACTTGGAAAAATCATGATTAGGGCCTTAGGTTTCATAACCACGTGAGCATAAAAAGGGAGGCGAAGTGATTAGAAGCTTGCCTACAAGCTCGATCCTTGTCTCCCTAATGTTTAGTGGTGAAATTGAGGTATTTGACCTAGGGTAAACAAGCCATCAAATTTTCCACCTAAACAATAAGAAGGAAAGTCCAAGATTTGATGGAACAAATTACTCCCTTTGGAAGGTACACATGCAGTGTAATTTGGAATGTATAGGTGATGCCTTTTGGTCAATAACAAAGAATGAGTATAAGATTCTGAAGAATGGCCCTACTACTCTAGACAAACTCAGGGAAGCTGAATGCAATATTCAAGCCAAAGAAGCATTATTCAGTGCCCTAACTAATACATAATTGGTAAATGTCCTAGATTTGAAAACTACCCATGAAATCTAGAAAAAGTTGTAAAATCTGCATGAAGGTGACAAATATGTCAAATGTGCCAAGCTACAGAGCCGAAAGGGTAAATATGAAAGATTTGTAATGAGTGAAGATGAAAACATTACTTCCTACATGCAGAAAGTGAATGAACTTGTGACTGGTATCAGAAATATTTGTGGAGTATTGGAAGAATCAAAGATTGTTGCCAAAGTGCTCAGATCCTTACCAACAGCATACAAGCATAAAGTTGCTGCCATTGAAGAGATCAGGACAGTGACCACTGTTGCAAGGGATCAGTTAGTTGGTAAGCTCTCAACATTTGAAATGAGTGAGTTTGGTGATTCTCTTCCTAAGTCTAAATCTGCATTTAAGGCCAGTGTATATGAAAAACAAAGATATGATCTGAGTGAGAGCTCTTCAGGAAGATCAAACATATTTGCTAAGGCAAGGAAGGATCTTGAAGATGATGAAATTGAGTCTACAGAACTTGAAGCTCTTGTTGCCAAAAGAATGCCAAGAGGATCTATTAAGTATGAAGGAAAGTTGTCATTCAAATGTTTTTCTTGTAATAAGATTGGTCACTTTTCCTCAAGATGTCTGGAGAAATTTTCAAATCCAAACCCCAACAGATATAAAGGTCAGAAGAAATGTTACTATGTCCAAGAAGCTAGAGAAGGAGTCACAGATGATGAATCTGATCATGGAGGTTCCACTAAAGATGATTGGGTGTTCATTGCTATCAAAGAAGAAGATCTGGTGTCTAATAAATCTACTAGATGTGCAAATGTTGAAAGTACCTTGGCTGCTCAGGTTGTTGAAAAGGATGAATGGGTGATTGAAGGTGGATGTTCTCATCATATTACTGGTGATAATAGTAAGTTTATAAGCTTTGAAAAATATGAAGTTGGAATTGTAAAATTTGGAGACAACTCAGCTAGTAGAATCTATGGCAGAGGATCCATCTCTTTTGATGGTAAGAATAACACCAATTATGTTATGTATGTGGAAGGACTGAAGCATAATCATCCCAGTGTTGGACAGTTGGTTGACAAGGGTTATGATCTCCGATTCATGGATGGAAAATGTAGAATCTTGGAAAGATCTGGAACTGAAATTGCATCTGGTACTCAAACTAGAGGTAACATCTTCCATTTAAGTAGTTTTGGAAAAAGTTGTTTGATTGCTCAGACAGATCAAATTTGGTTATGGCATAGGAGGATGTATCATGTGAATTTTGATAATATTATCAAGATAAGTTCTACTCAGGCTGTGAGAGATCTTCCAAAATGTGTGAAACTTGATAACATGTTTAGAGAATGTCAATTGGGTAAATAGAACAAAACTTCATTCAAAGGTAAAGAACAATTTTCAAGTGGATGGCTGGATGATGTGGGTAACTTTCTTAAAAGAAAAATTAGAAGCTCTTAACAAAATCAAGGTGTTCAAAGTTATGGTGGAAAATGAGATTGGTATAAAGATAAAGTGTCTAAGATCTGACAGAGGTGGAAAGTTTACCTCCGATGAGTTTGATACATTCTGTGAAAAGCATGGAATAAAAAGATAGTTATCTGCTCCTAGGACTCCTTAGCAAAATGGAGTTGTGGAAAGAAAAAACTAGACCATTCAAGAAGCTGCCAAGACCATGATGTTGGAAGCAAATGTTCCTCAAGTCTATTGGAGAGAAGCTGTGAGTACTTCTGTCTACACTCTTAACAAGGTGTAGATCAAAGGCAATTCTAGTAAGACACCTTATGAACTATGGTTTGGTCATCCTCCTACTGTGAGATATTTTAGAGTTTTTGGTACTAAATGCTATATCAAAAGAGATGAGGATCTAGGCAAGTTTGAAGAAAGAAGTGATGAAGGAATATTTCTGGGTTACTCTACTCAAGGCAAGGCATACTGGTGCTTTAACAAAAGATTGAAAAAGATTGTTGAAAGTGCAAATGTTAGAGTTGATGAGAGCAAAAAAGGACATACCAGGTCTTGCGGATATGAATCAGATGATCAAGATGAAAATCCAAGTCAAGAAAGGCAAGTGTAAACTCAGATTCAGATCCAGATTGATTCAGAAAATCCAGTGACTCAAGAGGATAATGCAAAAGTTGAGGAACAAGTTCAAGAAATAGAAGTTCAAGCAAATCCCAAAACTCCCAGGTATGTAAGAATGAATCATCCTAAAAATTAGATCATAGGAGATAGAAATAAAGGTGTTTGAACTAGGAGAAGAATTGCTAAAGATCAAGAAGAGATTTGTTTGATTTCAAAGGTTGAACCAAAATCAATAAGTGAAGCCTACAATGATGAAAACTGGGTAAACGCAACATTTGGAAGAAAAATTAATGCAAATTGAAAAGACTCACACTTGGGATCTTGTTTCTAGACCTCAGGACAAAAATTTGATTGGAACTAAATGGGTCTTCCGGAACAAACTAAATGAAGATGGTGAAGTTGTAAGAAACAAACCAAGGTTGGTATGCAAAGGATATTCTCAAGTGGAAGGAATTAATTTTGAAGAAACTTTTGCTCCAGTGGCAAGAATAGAGGCAGTCAGGCTATTTCTCACATTTGCTGCTTATAAAGATTTCAAGGTCTATCAGATGGATGTCAAATCAGCATTCTGAAATGGAGAGTTAGAAGAAGAAGTCTACATCATTGAGCAATTGGAAGGATTTCAATTGTTTGATCAGAGAGATATGGTATGCAGGTTGAGGAAAGCATTGTATGGACTAAAACAAGCTCCAAGAGCCTAGTATGTAAGATTAGATAAGTATCTACTAAAGCTAGGTTATAGCAAAGGCACTGCTGACAGTAATCTTTACTTCAAGATTAATCATGAGAATATTCTGATTGTTGAGGTATTTGTTGAAGATATCATTTTTGGTGGAAATGAGAGCATGTGCAAAACATTTGTTGATCAGATGCAAAGTGAATTTTAGATGTCCATGTTTGGTGAGATGAATTTCTTCTTAGGTCTACAAATCACTCAATCAGATAAAGGTATCTTCATATCTCAGTCTAAGTATATGAGAGAATTGTTGAAGAAGTTTGGAATGGAAGATTCAAAGCTAGTAGGTACGCCTATGGTAACCAGATGTAAGTTGAGTAAAGATGATGACTCCCCCAAGGCAAATCAGAAAAGGTATAGATCAATGATTGGAGGATTGCTCTATCTGACTCAGACTAGACTTGATATCATGAATGCAGTTGGACTTGTTGCTAGATTTTAAGATAATCCTAGAGAATCCCATGTTGTAGAAGTCAAGAGAATTTTTATATATCTCAAAGGGACAATTGATTATGGATTATGATATCCAAAGGATAATGACTTCACTCTTCATGCATATACAGATGCAGATTGGGCAGGAGATGTGGATGACAGGAAAAGTACTAGTGGTGGTGCATTTTTCTTGGGAAAGAGATTAGTTTCTTAGATGAGCAAAAAGCAAGAGGTAATATCCATGTCTACTACAGAGACAAAGTATATAGCAGCAACAAGAAATTGCACTCAAGTCTTATGGATGAAGCAAATGCTAAAGGATATCAGAATTGTGTTTGAAGAGCCTATTACAATTTTCTGTGATAATTCAAGTGCAATAAACATCTCAAAGAATCTAGTGATGCATTCAAAGACAAAGCACATATCCATCAAGTTTCATTTCTTAAGAGAGAAGGTAAATGAGAATGAAGTTAAGTTGGATTTTGTGTCTTCAAAGGATCAGATTGTGGATATATTCACTAAGCCTCTTCCCAAGGATACTTTTGAGTGTCTCAAAGAAAAACTAGGGGTTATTACCCCTCTTGATCACAATTAAGATGCACTAGAGTGCATCAGTTTGGTAGAATTCATAGTCATATCTTGTTATCTGAAATGATGTTAATAAGGTACTACTCAGGGGGAGTAGTTAGCATGCAATTTTTGGGATTGGTTTGAAACAAAAAGGAGAAAAGACTACAAATATGTGCCCTTTGCCATTGATGTCAAAGGGGGAGAGAAATCATGTGAAAACTAGTTGCTGATGAAAGGGAGATCAATGAAGAAAGTAGTTGCAGAAGTAATAAGAGAAAGGGGGAGAAGTTCTTGTCTTGATGGTTAAATCAGTTTTTCACATCATATGTTGCCATCAATGATAAAGGGGAAGATTCTTACAAATATGTGCCTAATTAGTGTTTTTATTGATGTCAACATATCCTTGTTGCCATTGGTGTCAACTATATCCTATTTTGTTTCATGTTTAGAAGACTGGAATGGTGAGGATATTGAGAAAATTAATGAAGATCATTATATGCAGACCATATGGTTAAGTAGAGGATTGTCTGAAGAAGCTCCAGTTAAGATTTGAAGGGTTCGTATAAAGATTTGAAGAAGCTATGGCCATTTGAGTAGAACCAATTTTACAGTGTTCAAAAGAGACAGAGTGACAGGAAAGAAGTCCGGATTCTTTTATAAATGCAAAATGATGATCTACGGATCTAGAGGCATGTTTGGGAAGTTAGTGTGTATCGTCCATTCAAGTGGTTCATGGTTTGGAGGTTCGAAAGAAATCTTTCTAGTGTGACAGTCATGGTAGATAGTTTTCTTGAGGTTCTGGATGAAGATGCAAGTGATTCTGATGATTTGGAGGAATGCGGATGTTTTTGTTGAATTCAATGTGCTTATGGAGATCTCTGGATCATGTGGCTATTGTGTTGGAGGTCCACATTGAAGTTTGAGCCCGTTATTGAAGATTTCCCTCTTGGTGTTGTTATTCTTCCCAGTCTTGGCTGACTGAATGATTCAAGCATGTTGCAGATGATCTAAGAGCAATTCTCTGGAGCATGGCGTGTTGTTGGAGGTGGATTCAAGTCTTAGATATGTTTGGCTGATAGTATAGTGATCCACGTTAAGTCAAGCCGGCCTTGATGTTTATTCCAAGGTTGATGAAGCATATAAAGGTGTGTAGTTAAGGTGTGGAAAATTATCCTTGTGCGAAAATAATAAAATTTGAAGAAAGGATCAAAGGCAGAGCAGAGTAGAGGAGAAGTAGAAGAACAAGAGCTGTTTAGGATGAAGAATTAGAGAAGAAGTATTTGGGGTAGAGAAGAAGTTTTTTGAGCATTCAATGAAACTGAACCAGGCATGAAGAAGATGTTATTTATCAGTTAATTCTTTCTGTATTAAACATAAATTCTGTAGGCAGTGAGCCTCTTTTGAGCAGTGAGCTCTGGGCAGTGTGCCTAAAGGCATGTGCCTTCTCTTTTCTTCTAAGTACTTTTAACAGGGTACAAATCTTGTGGGTTGACCCCCACCATGGTTTTCCCTTAACCAGATTTCCACGTTAAAATCTTGGTGTCAAGTGTGTTAATTGTGTTTCTGCTCATGAGTTATTGTTGCATGCTTTAATGTTTACATCATTAATCTATTTGTAAGTTGAGGAAGAAGATTAAAAGGAAGGAAAGATTAGTTTTGTGGGACAACTGATTCACCCCCCTGCTCTCAGTTGTCTGGCCTAATTCCAACAGAATCTTGGTCAGAAAGAAAGAGTGCAAATGTGTAAAGAGATAGGGGGAGAATCCTATCTTGCTGGTTGTTGTAGTTTTTCACATCATATGTTGCCATGAATGACAAAGGGGGAGATTGTTGCAAGTATGTGCCTAATCGGTGTTGTCATTGATTTCAACATATCCTTGTTGTCATTGGTGTCAACTATGATATATTCTATTACTTTTTTAGAAGCTTTGTATGTTAAGGATATTGAGAAAATTGGCCCCTCTGAAAGATACAAGTGAGTTACAGTGAAGTGCAATATAGATAGTGAGTTGTATGTTGAAGAACAGTCTGGTAGATTGCTCCACATTTCTTACTTGTTGAATATCTTGGTTTGTGGATTGGAATTTATTTAAAGGGTGTCTGAAGACGCTAAATCATGAGTTGTTTGAGCCTCCGGTATGAAGAATTGAGAGAGTGGCATTCACCAGAATAAAACCTACTTTATCTGATTATTGTCTGGTGACATGGAGAAAGCATTTGGCTCTACATTCCTCTGCAATAAATTATTTTTCTCTATAGTTCTAGAGGGAAGTCTAGGATGATGATAAATGCCTACAAATGTAGTGGTTCATGTTTTGGTGGTCCGCAAGTTATCTTTCTTTTATGTCAGTTGAAGACAGTGAAGTTCATGTGTTCCAGTGAGAAGATTCCTATGGCTAAAGTGGTTAAGGTTTGTGAGGTTGCTCTTGATGATTATAATGGTCTTGTGGATGTCTCCTAATCATGTTCCTATCTTGACATTGGTCCATGTTAAGGAATTGAGATCGTGTTTGAAGATTGTTCCCAAACAATGTAACGTGTAACCAATCTTAGCCGACTTGGTTAACTCCAGTTATTGTGGAGATTCCTTGAAGATTGTGGAAGCATATTGTGGCATGGAAGATCATTCTTGAGTCCCAGCTAAGGTTTGGCATGATCCACATACACCTTTACTTCATTCCCTTTGCATAATGTTGTATTAAGTCGTGACCTATTTTGTAAATGTTTGTAATGCTGACCTTGGAGATTGTTCCAATGGTTGATGATTGTAATGCCGACATTGATGATCATTTCGAGGTTGATGAAGTGTATAAATACTTCTAGTCAAGTCATGGAAAGGATGTCCTTGTGTGAAGATGGGAAGATAAGGAAAGGAAGTGGAAAGGCAAAGTAGGGTAGAGCAGAGGACCCATTGTGCTTCAATGTATTAATCTCAGACATGAAGAAGATGTTGATAATGGTAGTAAGCCTGGTAGTGAGCAGTCAGTAGGGTTTAACATCCCTCAGGGTTTAACAACCCTTATTGTAATCTTTCTAGGTTTAGGGTTGAGGCAGTGAGCTTGCTAGACATAGCTATACTTCATGGAAGTGAGCCAGTATGTTCTAGGCTCGTGGAGTGACCAAGCCTGAACATCATTTTTCAAAGATTGCAATATATTTTGAGAGCTAATCCTCTATGTGTTTTTTCCCCACCTTGGGGTTTTCCACGTAAAAATTTGGTGTCTCTTGTGTATAATGTTGCATCTGTGTTTAAGTTTCTTATTTCATGCATTCATTGTTAAATCATAATATATGTGGATAAATGATTGATGTTTAAATGAAGAAGTGTTCAAGTTTTTGTGACAACTGATTCACCCCCCCTCTCAGTTGTCTAGTGCATTTCAACAAAGGTATCACTTTCTGAGAGAAAAGGTGACAGAGAATGAAGTAAAGTTGGAATATGTGTCCACAAAGGATCAGATTGCAGATATCTTCACCAAGCCTCTACCTAAGGGTGCTTTTGAGTATCTCAGAGAAAAGTTAGGGGTCATTACCCCTCCTGCCCTAAACTAGGATGCATTGGAATGCATCAATCCAATGGTGCCCACAATCTCTTTCCTTGATTTGGATTGATGTTTTGAGAGCTACCTCTTAGGGGGAGTAGCTAGATGTGGGTAACAGTTAGTTGAATCAGAGTAGCAGAATGCAAGTATGTGCCCTTTGCCATTGATGTCAAAGGAGGAGAGAAATCATGTGAAAAATTTAGGGGGAGAAAGAATGCATATGTGTAAAGAGAAAGGGGGAGAATCTTGTCTTGATGGTCTTTGTAGTTTTTCACGTCATATGTTGCCATCAATGACAAAGGGGGAGATTGTTGCAAGTATGTGCCTAATCAATGTTGTCATTGATGTCAGCATATTTGTGTTGTCATTGGTGTCGAATGTGCTCTTATTTTGTTGCTTGCTTCTAATAAGTGAGATGCTTTGTATTTACTTATGTAAGTGATCTTGATGTTGAGGATATCGAGAAAATTAGCTCCTCTAGTAGAAACAGTGAGTTGTAGTGGAAATAATGTATTGCATAACAGAAGAACAGTGCAAAAGATTGCTCCACATTTCCTGTAGGATGAATATCTTTGTCTATGGATCAGAAGTTATTTAGAAGTCTATCTGAAGATGTTATATCCCAAGTTTGAGCCTCCGGTATGAAGATTTGAGTGAGTTATGTTCACTAGAGTGAAAACTATTTTTCCTATATGATTAGTGGTGACAAGGAGAAAATATTATGATCTGCATTCCTCCACATTGAAGTATTTTGGTCTACGGTTCTAGAGTTAAGTCTAGAATGATGATAAGTGCTTTCAACTACAATGGTTTGTGATTTGGTGGTCTACAAGCTATCCTTTCCTTAAGGCAGTGGCTGACAGTATTGTTCTTGTGCTCTGGTTTGAAGAACCTTCTTGAAAGAGTGGTTAGAGATTGTGCAGTTGTTCTTGGTGATTACAATGTGCTTGTGGATGTCTCCTAATCATGTTCCTACCTTTGGATTGTTCCGTAAAGAGAAAATTGGATCATGGATGAAGAATTTTCTTAGCAGACCTAGTTTTCTCACTAGTCTTGGTTGACTTGGTTGATTTCGTTAATTGCGGAGATGCTTTGAAGTTTGTGGAAGCATGCCATGGCGTGAAGAATTGTTTTTAAGTCCTAGTTAAGGCATGGCATGATTGGCATACATCTTTATATCTTTCCCTTTGCTAATTTCTATATTAGGTCCAGACCTATTTCTATGTATGTTTTTGTAATGCCGACCTTGGAGATTGTTCCAACGGTTGATGAATGTATTGTCGACCTTGATGTACATTCCAAGGTTGATGACTTGTATAAAGACTTGTAATGTAATTGTAAAAAGGAGAGTGTAGTGTGTGAAAATGAAGAGATAAGTATGAAGGTGTGAAAGAGCATAGCAAAGAAGTTATATTGTGCTTCAATGGAACTGAACCCAAGCATGGAGTAGATGCTACTTAATCAGTTCACCATTTTCGTCTGTGAGCCACCCTTGGCAATGATCCACCAATTGGTAGTGAGCCACCCTTTGGCAGTGAGTCATTCTTTGTAGTGAGCAATTTGGGCAGTGAGCCCTATAGGCAGTGAGCCTCTATTTTTCGGTATTGTTATAATTCGTATATTTTCTGTGGGCTAACGCCCACCATGGTTTTTCCCCTTTAGGGTTTTCCATGTAAAAATATGGTGTCTACTATGTTGAATGTGTAATTGTGATTAAGTCTATGGTTTCATTCTTTCATGGTTGAATCTGATTATCAAGAATTAAGTAGTTGATGGTTTATGAAGTTAAGATTTTGTGACAATTGATTCACCCCCCCTCTTAGTTGTCCTATGTATTTCAACAATTCCTCCCCATATGGTTCACAAAATTGGGGTTAGTTCTTTCAAGACATGGTGAGAAATTTGTAAATGGAATCCTTCAATACATCATTCTACAACTTTAGATCTTGCAAGGGATACTTGTGGCTTATGTCTCACCTCCTAATGCCAACCCAATTGAATCACCATTGGTATCTCCAATCCTCTCCAAGCACTTGGCACCATAGATTTTTTACTATTTAGGTGGCTATTCCTGAATCCAAGATGGCTCATTTTGCTTGGTTCATTCTTTATCAAGGTCTTCCACTTGGCTCCTTGCTATCTCATTTGGGAGTTCTCAACCCTTGTTGTCCTCTTTATGGGTAGCCTGAGACTCTCAACCATACTTTTAGGTTATGCACAAGAACTCAAGAGGCTTGGAATTGAAATCATGATTTCTTTAAGCCTTTTCATCCTAAACCCTTTTCATGGCATATGGTTTTTCTAGGACATTAACCTTGCCTCCCATTTAAATTCACCCTTATTTGGCATGCTTTCAGGGTGGAGATTCTTGTTAGCATGTGGAAAGATAGAAATTCTTCTCTCCTTATAGGTTGTATTATTGATGTTCACTTTTCATTGTATAATAAAGCTATGATCTATTCTAATGTGCTTATGTATATTTAGCTACAAGTGAACAAAGTTTCACATCAATTTTCCTATCTATAGTGATTTTAGATCAATGGGGTAATGCCCCTTGCATTGTGTTAGTAAATAGATTTGTCACTTTAAAAAAGATAAGATAAACCTGACTTGCCCAAGGAATGGTGCCCAAAACTGACTACAACAGTTGGAGAGATCACCAATAGAACAGTGATCTTCCTCTGTGTTTGAGAGGAGTAGCACCCTCGTATGATTTAATTTAGGGTTTTTAGGGTATGCTTTTTGTTAGAGTAATAAGTTCTTTACATAATTAATTTAATCATATTGATTAATTAATTAAGTCACTTTACTTTATTTCACTTAAGCTAAACTTAGGAATCTCACATTAGGGTTTTCTAACTTGCAAATATAAAAGCATGTTCTCTCATGTAATTCATTATAATCCATTTCATAATTGCATATTTTTTTGTGCAAATTACTCTCTTTGCATTTTCTCTTGTGGAAGGTTAATCTTAGGTTTTGCAGGTGTTCACTGGGTCCTGTGAGGTTGGTTTCACAACTTCTACACTTTTAACTAGAAAGTGGGAAAGGAAACTAAAGAAAATGAAAATAAAGAAAACCCTAGATGGAAGACATATGAAATCCACCTAGAATTCTAAAGGACAAACATAAAATGGAGCTTGGATGAGAATAAACAATGACACAAAGTTCAATAGTTCATACCCATAACGATAATTGATGAGATAAACAACTATCCTTTCCCAACATATAAACAAGTTACACATTAAACATAAGAAGAATATGCAACCATTTTCAGAACATAAATTCTCTATATTAAACTCAAATGCATCCACACATAGCAGGAAATCACTGAAGAACAATTCCAAATTGACATAAGATTACTTGCAATGAATGAGGGAACACAATAAAAATAAAGTTCTAAAATATTCCTACAATTCTTTAATAAACTAAACACAAAGTCTCCCAGAAATCCCTGTACAATAGTTGTGTTGGAAAGAAGAACAATTGCTGCCATAAGTCTAGAAAAATAAAAAAACTCCCTCTCCAAATGCCTCTCAAGAGAAGCTAGAAAAGGATCCCTTGTACAATGGAAATTATTGAATTTATAATATTTCTCCCCTTCGTAACTGCTTCTTGAAAATCAATTATAAAAATAAATAAATTCTGCACCTTCCCATGCATAGAACATTTTAACTCATTAATGAGTTAAAACATTAATAAAATACACTTTATAATGAAATAATATGTCTCAGTTTAAATTCAACTAGTAAGTGCCTGTCATAGTGTACTGCAGAACATGTAGGTATTATCCTTTCTTGCCAAGGAAAATTCAGGACCCAAAATATTAAAAAGCCTTTAGGATGTGTTGTTCTAAAGTATTTACAAGTTTTTACTTGTATTGATCCATTCCTAAGTTTTGGGTAATCAATGTCTTTTGTATCAAATGTCTGCAAAGGAAGTGGCAAATCTTTGGAATTTTATAGAATTTATACACATTTTTGGCTTTGGTTCCTAATGAAGGGGGTAAATCACAAAAAACACAATAACACCAAATGTACCTTCTACCTTCTATAGCCCCAAATCTGCTAGGGTTTCTATTTTCCCACCTTTTCTTGACCCTACACTTTCCCCCTTATCTCTACTATTGCCAAGGGTTCCCAAAAATGGTCATAAATAGCCCTTTTTGAGCCTCCAGCTAAATTTTGAAATTTGCATCTCCCTCCAAAAATAGGTCAACTTTTGAGAGCCATAACGTTTGATCCGAGTGTCTGATTGATGAACTGTTTGAAGCATTAGAAAGATTGCAGAGTGCTCTATATGCTAACAAGTAGATCTACTAATTCTACCCTTTTTTGAGGCCTATAAAGCGTCTAAGTGCCTCAAACCTGACTTTGAACCTTTTTCAGGGGTTTTTTGGGAAACAAAAACTTTAATATCTTTCAGCCCACAAATGATCATTTCCTGATTCCTTCAACAAAGGTCTTATTTTTCATTTATGAAGCTTCTTGTAAATTTTCACTTCCATACGTACCCAAATGCAAACTTCCTAAAATATTAGTTTGGAAAAACTAAAGGTTCTACATCATTATTCAAGTGATTATGGAACCAGAAATACAATTTTTGAAAAGAAATGAAAACAACATAAACAACTTTGAATAATATTTTTTTTTGGGTGATTCAAGATAGCCCTTACACCACTAGATGCTCCTACATCAGGTCCCCTGAAAGGATCACATGCTTCTTTCATTCCACAAGCTATAAAAATCCATATGGGGGCCTCAACTATAATGTCTATAAAAAAATTCTTCTTTTGAGTGTGCTTTGATGGTCATCCATAATCTATTCCAAAATCTCTCATTGGAGTGTGCAAGGAAGAGGATGCTAGCTAAAGTTGTGGAATTTGGCTTTACACCCGCCAATTGCATTTTCTTAAAAGTTTCTAAAACCTGTTCAACAAATTTATTTATGCATATCCTACAATCATTACATTCCATGAATCCACATTCTGTTTAGGCATTCTACATTGGAGTTACTTGGAAGTCGGCAAGGAAGAGGGTTTAGAAACCCTAAAAGCCAACAACAAAAAAACATCACCCAAGTGTAAAGCTTGTGAACTTTTAAAATTGGTGATAAGAGAATGTATCAGTCATCGGTGAGTTCTAAAACTTCAAATCTACTGATAAAAACATATATTGGCCAAAACTAAAGCTCCATAAATTCCAAACTTGTTGCTAAGAGTGCTTTATGAAGTTTAAAACCTTGAATGTCACTCATAAATGAATTTTTAAAACTTTTAATATTCTTGATGGAGATAAAGTTTTAGAACCTTTAATATTACCAATGGGAATATTTGACGTTTATAAAGTCTCTCAACTTTACACAATCAACAAATTTGCAATGTTCAAAACTTTCTAATTCTACAATAAAGTGGATTTTGACATATGTTATATAACTTGCTAACCTTTTTACCCCAAGGTAAATTTTAGAAATTTTCCTCTTTAGCAAACATTAAAACTTTATAACCTTTCATCCCAAAATTTCCCACATTAAACTAATTGCCTCACTTTTAATTTTTCCTTGATAAAATAATGTTATGATTTGCTGGCATAAAACTCATGATTTGTAGGCAAGAGGAAATTTCTATAACTTTTGACTAGAAAGTAATTCTCACCTATAAATTGGCCGCATGGTGTTAAATGATACTCTGAGGTTCCCTACAAACTCATTCTATTCTACCATCCATAAAACTTTGAATTTAATATTTTTCACAAACTACTAAGATTGAAAAGGAATTATAAAATCTCAAACTTGTGAAGGAATCTCATCCTGAAAAATGGACCACATTGGAAAAATGAAGTCATAAAACTCCCTGTAAAATAATTTTGCACTAGGAGTAACAAATATCCATATTTAATTATTTCCATGAATATCACTTAACTTGTGCAACTACCTTCTTGGTGTCGACAAAATGATGAATTAATTTTCCTTTGAGCACTTGAAATTGATGCACCAAATCATCTGAGAATAATGCAATAGCTTAACAGAAACACAATTAGACCAACCATCTATGACAACTTGGTGTGAAAGACTTATGACATCGACATGAAAATCAATGACCTAAGTTTGATGAGTGATCTGAAGTTAACTAGGCATTTGCAATAAGGTAAAATGAATTTAATAGGTCATTAGTGTAGATTAACACAAATTTGGTGACACTTGCAAGTTTGACAATCAAAGAAAAGTTTAAAAAAATTTGAGTTCAAAATTGAGGCCAACAACTAGCTCTGGCTGGGAACAAGGATTGTAAGGACGTAGCAGGGACCTAGAATCTCTAGCAAAGATTAGTGCCTTGTGCATTGGGCTATAGAGTCAAAAAAACACCATAGCATGACACGAAACAAGATAAACTAGAGCACAACCAAAACCAAACACACAATAAAAGCAAAGGAAGATGGAAACTAGACACAACAAAACCTCCTACCTAACATATATACATGGTAGGACAACCCTACCTCAAATTCACTCAAGATGGTTACGCAAAGCCATTGACTAGTTTAGAGAAGTAGATGCCCATGAAGAAAAGAGATGTACACCCATATAGCACCTATGAGTCTAGCAGGCTTTCAAAATTGAAATACCTAAGATAATAAAATCTTATAAATAATGGACTAAACAACCATTTCTCGTCATATATCACCAAGTCCTCTTGGATCATATGGGCATTGCTCAGTGTAGTTTTGGTTAGGTCTTCCTATATTAACCTGAACACACCCATGTTCCTTATCTAAATATGCTTTGGATAATTTAGATAAGAGGAAATGAAGCCTTGCATTAAACATTCTTCATGTAACTCATGAATTAAAGAGAACCTTGTAGAAATGGTTTTACTTGTACCTATTCTTAGAAGCATATGATCACCATCTATAACAGTAATTTTATTCTTATTAACTGCAATAGAAACTCAATGATCCAACAACAACACAGTAGCACATAACCATGATAAATATGTTTCATGAGTCACATTGATTAAAATTGCATTTCCTATAATTGATGGAGAAGAATAGATGACTCCATTAGCGCAAATAAAGCCATTACTAAAAGTTCCCAAACATTGTTTTAAAGAGAGGATATCCCGAGGCTATAAATTCAATTAAACTTTATCCAAGTATGTGTTTTGAATTTGTGGTTCTATCAATAATCTAGACTTTTCAAATTTCCTCACTATAATCTAATTAGAACAATTAGGAGTACAAGTCACCTATTTAACATCCCTCGTAGATGATGGTGGAGAGAAGGGTAGAAAACATGGTTTATCGTTAATCACTTGACTATTTGTAACCCCAACAGTATCCTTTATAAAATCAAAATTTTGATATCGTCTATTGTTATCATTATCCAGATTTGGTGTTCCATCCATATTCATAAGTCTAGACAACATGATATCACTTTCAATCCCTTCTTGTGCATATTTTCCTTCAGTTAGAGAGGTCTTGTCCCTAGTGGATGGATGTTGATCCAACACTTCTACTAGTTCATTTTGTAAAGATGTGTCATATTTGAGTTCTTTAATAGACCTGTGTATGATCTCTTCTGGCCACCAAAAGGTCTTGATTTTTATTTAAATAGCATGCTCAAAATATTCATCATTTAAGGACTGTGAAGGAGAAGAAAAGGGTGTATCTATACCTTTAATTTCATCAGCAGAACTTCCTCCTTCGGTGATTGATGATGAATGAATAAGAACATATTCTCCACATAGAAAATCATCATTTGAAGCATCAAGGCACCATATTGGAATATAGACATCATGAGGATGCAGATCTATCTCACTAGATTTAACCATTTGATTGTCTAATTTTTTATCTCTTCCTTCTTCATTATATATTTCACATAATGGATCAACACGATAAGGAATAGGAGGTTGAAATGAAGCCATAAAAATTTGTGGGATAATATCTTCCAAATAGGAAGATTCAAAAAGGGATGATTTGTTACCCCTCCTTGTTGTATTTTCTCCTCACGATCTTCATTAGCAAACTTAAATGTTTCGTAATAGGATTGCATGTAGGGTAGAATACAAAGGTTTGATTGTTTGTTTTCTTCCACTTCAAGTTGGTCTTAATTTCTTTTTTACTTGTACACATCAATAAGTGTTCTTTAGTACTATCAAAGGCAAAGACTTCCATTTCTGAAGAAAGATAAATCATCTGTGAAAAATCATTTGTATTAGCCTCTTTATCAGTTATAGATATGAAAGGTTGTAGAATGGTTTTCTCTGAAGAAGAATTGAGCACTATATTTTGTGACTAAACATAATGATTTCCAATACTCTCTAAGGGGACTAAAAAAGTATCAATTCTTTGATCTTCATAAAAAAAATTTGATTCATCATCGTTGCCTTCAATCTTTTAATGGTATATTTCTACACTTTGTGTATCATAAGACTGGATTACAGAGTGAACTGAATCATTTTGAAATAAATCCTCTTCATCGAAAATACTGAGATTTATACAATCATTTGAAGGATTTGTTAAATTTACCCTCTTTGCACTGAGATTATGTGGTATATAAGTATGCTTTTTAGTTTGATAATTCTAATTTTGTATGGAAAACCCTATTATCAATTTATTTCTTAAAACCTCTGAAATACATTTTTTATTGCATTTTTCTTTCAATAATCTAGATTAAATTAAATCATCTTCTATTTCAATAGTTTCCTTTTGTGCAATGTCCATATTATGTACCTTATTCCACTTCAAGAGAAAACTGACTTCAGGATGTAATGCAACAATAAAAATACATAATTTATTGGCTTCATTTGGTCTGTATATTTGAGGAATATTCTTTAAATATTGATTGAACTAGTCCACAAATACTCTTATAGGTTCACTTTCTTTCTTATGAATTAGGAAGAAATGAGATAGAAGTTTACCAACATCAACAGCTCTTTTAAATCTCACAACAAACTTTACCCTCAAACTATCCCAATTTTTAATACATCCATCCTTTAGATGTTGAAACCATTCTATAGCACATCCAAGAAGGCTTTCAATAAATAACCACATAAACACATCTTCTTCAGTGACTCCAAGAATTCCACAAGCAATTGTGGTGCAGTCATGGTAGGAGGGTTCACAGAATGAACTGTCTGGCCGTGTAGCAAGAGTAAACACAATGGAAACAACTCAAAGAAATGAAGTAAATGTAGATTCATTCATTTGGTATATCATAGAATTCAAATACAATCTGGCTGGAAACATGCAGGCTTACAAATTAGGGATCAAGGCCTAATTACATACACGCACAAGATAAATCTTTGAAGCTCCTTCACACAAAATCTAAACTATTAATCTTCTAAATGATGAGAAATTGATAACTCCTTTTCTAGGGATCTATTACATCAATATATATCATCTCCAGACCAACAAATTGCTCTGCGTCGACCAAGGAAGCTCACAAACTCCAATGAAGAGTTGTAATGTGTACACAGATAGTTCGGACCTAAATGCATAGAACACTTCCTCAAATGAATGGAATGATGTGCAGACCCTCGGGGAAAGTCAACCACAAACCAAAGATCATCAAATGATGTCATTAAGATCCGCAAGTCAAGGAATGATCTGCAAGCCTTCTCCTTCAGCTGATTGTCTAAGACTATCAGGATGCTCTGCTCTGAGAAAATAGTCAATCTTCTTATAGCGATAACTTTCCAATAACTGATCCAAATGCTCTAAATTCTAGATATGATATAGATAAATGAATGTAGATGCTAAGTCCAAATCTGCAAGATGTGAAATGTAATTGTGGTAGAATACTAGACCAAAACATGAAAACCACTTCTAACAGAACTACCTAAACTAAACTAGAAAATGAAAGAAACAACTGAACTGCAAACAAACTGAAATGCAAATGTTTTTGATTGATGCAAGATTGCTCTTGAACTAGGGATGCTCCTGCATCAGACATCTAGGGTTATTGAAAAAGTGAGTCCCTCACTTTGCTAGGGCTAGGGGAGAATCAAGATGGTCCACCTCAGCCTAAGAAATACATGATGAATCTTCTTCCGGTCTGTCTTTCCACTTCACAAGATATTCTTTGTATTATCTTCCTCTAGTGCTGCGTCCAACTCTACTATCCAAAATTTCTTCAATTTGCTTCGGTGCTTTGTGTGGTAACTACTTCTTCAAGTCTTCTTCCATGTTGTCACTGAACTTAGCTTCATGATACTAATAAAGGTCTGCAATGTTGAAAATAGGTGAAATACCCAATGTCTTTGGTAATTTCACTTCATATGCATTTCCTGAATCAAATTTTTTGAGTATCTTACAAGGTCCAAACTTCTTCATCTTCAACTTGTTATATGTCCCAACTAGAAATCTCTCTTTTCTCAAGTACACCATTACCTCATCTCCCACTTCAAATTCCTTATGTCTTCTCTTCTCATCTTCCTTTTCCTTGTACTTACTATTCATATCATCTAAATGCTTATTCACCTGGTTATGCACTGCCTTCATATGATCTACAAATTCTTCTATTTTTGCACTTCTCTTTTCGTCCATGCTGATGTCCCTCAATTCTGCAACTCCTCTAGGATTCACTACAGTCACAATCTCAAAAGGTGTTATTCCAGTACTTCTATTTACTAAATTATTGTATGCAAACTCTTCTTGTGAAAGAATTCTCTCCAACCAAACATCTCAACAAGTTTCCCAAACTCCTATTTACTACCTCTGTATGTCCATCGATATGTGGATGAAAAGTTGAACTAAACTTCAAATTTATCTTCATCTTCTTCTAAAGTGTCTTCCAAAAGTATCCAACAAACTTTCTATCTTTGTCTGAAACTATACTCTTAGGTAATCCATGCAATCTCACAATCTCCTTGAAAAATAGGCCAGCTACATGCACTGCATCAGTTGTCTTCTTACAAGGTATGAAATGAGCCATCTTTGAAAATCTGTCAACCACTACAACTATTTAATCATGTCCTCTCTATGTCTTAGGCAATCCCATTACAAAATCCATGCTTATGTCTTCCCAAGGTCTCTCTGGTATTGTCAAAGGTTTATATAATCTAGTATTCTGACTATTCCCTTTTGCAACTTGGCAAACTCTACAAATCTACACAAATCTCTGAACATCCTTATGTATCTGAGGCCAAAAGTAGTTTTCACTCACCAAAGCCACTATCTTATCAATGCCAAAATGTCCTGCCAATCCACCACTATGCTTCTCCTTGATCAAATTATCTCTCATTAAACTTCTAGGTATGCACAACTGACTTCCTTTGAATAACATATCTTCTTGAATGAAATAGTCTAACCACTTACTTCTATCTGTCACAACAAGTTCCTTACATGCATTCCAAGGTTCTACAAAATTAGTGTCTCCCTCATACATGTTCTTCAATTCTTCAAAACCCAATACCTCAACTTTCATCTCTGTCAACAAGTTCTTGTCCTACTCAATGCATCAGCAACTTTGTTTGAGTTTCCACTCTTATGCTTCAACACAAAAGTATAACTCTACATGAACTTTACCCATCTCATATGTCTCTGATTCAACTTACCTTGACTGTTAAAATACTGCAAAGCTTGATGATCTATATACAACACAAACTCCTTAGGCAACAAATAATGTATCCACTTCTTCAAGGCTTGAATTATGGTATAGAATTCTTGATCATAAACTGAATATCTCCTCCTTGCATCATTCAACTTCTCACTGAAATATGCTACTGGTCTACCTTCTTGACTTAATATTACTCCAATTACATTTCCACTTGCATCATAATCAACTTGAAATACCTTATTGAAATCTGGTAATGCCAAAACAGGTTGCTCTATCACTTTCTACTTTAACAACTCAAAATTTTTATCTTCTCCTGATGTCCACTTGAAATCCTTTATGTCACCTCTCATTGTCTCTGTCATAGGGTTACAAACTGAACTGAAATTTTTGATGAACTTCCAGTAGAAACTAGCCAATCCATGAAACGATCTAACTTCTCCAATGCTCTTCTATGTAGGCCATTCAACAATTGCTTTCACTTTCTCATGGTCCATCTTCAATCCTTCCGCTGAAATCACAAATCACAAATATACCAACTCTTCTTTCATGAAACTACACTTCTTGATGTTTATCAGCAATTTCTCCTCTCAACCTCTGTAAAACTTGTTTAATATGCCGCAAATGTTCTTCTTTTGTCTTACTAAAAATCAGAATATCATCCAAGTATACAATCACAAACTTACCCAAGAATTTCTTCAGAACTTCATTCATCAATCTCATCAAAGTACTCGGTGCATTTGTCAATCCAAAAGGCATCACTAACCACTCATATAATCCTTCATTTGTCTTAAAAGTAGTCTTCCATTCATCACCTTCTCTAATTCTGATCTGATGGTATCCACTCTTCAAGTCTATCTTTGTGAAATTTCTTGCTCCACTCAAACAATCCATGATATCATCCATCCTAGGTAAAGTAAATCTATACTTAACTGTGATCTTGTTTATTGCTCTAGAGTCAGTACACATTCTCCATTCTCCATCCTTCTTCGGTGCCAAAACTGTAGGTACTGCACAAGGACTCAAACTTTCTCTGATCAAACCTTTCCTCAACAACTCTTGTATCTGTCTATTCAATTCTTCATTCTTTGCCGGTATCATTCTATGTGTTGCTTTGTTAAGAAAACTTGCTCCCAGTATAAGATCCATGTGATGACTGATACTCCTTATAGGTGGCAATCCTTCAGGTACATTATCTGATATGATGTCTTCATACTCTACCAGCAACTCTTTTATCTCCTCCAGTTGTGATTCTTCAGTCTCCTTCTTCAATGCTTCAGGCTTCTTAGGAATCAAGGCATAACACATATTCTCATGTCTCAACCATCCAAAAAATTTCTTCCATCTACCAAACAGATTCTAGCATTCCCACATACTTCACTCTTAGGATCATCATCTAAAGGAATCAAAGTGATTCTCTTTCCATTTACTGTTATAGTATATGTATTCTTTCTCCCATCATGTATAGCTTTTCTATCATACTACCAAGGTCTACCCAACAAGATATGACAAACATCCATAGGCATAACATCACACAAGACTTCGTCATGATAAGATCTAATATGAAATTTCACTAAACATTGTTCACTCACTAGTACCTTATGATCATCCTGAATCCATGCTATTTGATAGGGCTTAGGGTGTTTCAATCTTTCCAACTTCAGCTTAGTCACCATCTCCTCTAAGACTAGGTTATCTGAACTACCACTATCAATCACAACTTTGCAACACTTACCTCCTGATATGCATCTAGTTTTGAACAGACTCTTCCTCTGTGGTGGTTCCTCATTTGTCTCTGCTTGAAATAGTGCTCTCCTCATTAGCAATGATTCTCCTTTCTCAGGTTTACCAACAGAACTGGGTGATTCAATAGGTTGCTCTTCAACATAGGCTGCTCTTCCACTATTTTCTGTCCTCTTGCTTGTACTACACTGATTACATTCAAATACTCTATGTCCTTTACTTCCACACTTGAAACAAGTACCTCTGAATGCTCTGTTATCAAATCCTCTTCCTTCTCTCCTATATCCTTCATTCCGGTATGCACTAGGGTTTCCTCTCTGGTAAAAATTTATGTCATCTCTTCGGTAAGCATTGTTATCTCTATCATCCTTTTTAAATGGGCTATCAAACTTGTTCTTCTCTAGATATGATCTGTCTCCTCCGAAAAATGTCCTACCTCTCTGAAATTTACCTCCTTTGCCTCTCTATCTTTGATAATGCCTCTTATTCAGCTTCTCTTCAACTTTCAGGGCAAACTGATATGCCTCTTCCAAAGATGTCATCCTTACCAAGCTTAGTTCCTCTTGAATGTTCAATCTTAGTCCATTGATGTATCTAGCCACTTTCTCTTTGTTTGTTTCACTATGTCCTATCCTTATGATCATTTTATGAAATTCTTTAGTGTACTCCTTCATAGATTTCTCCTTTTGTCTCAGGTTTTGCAATCTCTTCAACAATTCCAACTCATAGTCAGCAGGTATAAACTGATTCTTCAATTTTGTCACCATCCTATCCCACTTTGTAATCTTTTCTTTTCCTCTTCTGTTTCTTTCCAACTGAACATCTTTCCACCATATAGAAGCATGTCCTTTCAACTTTGTCTTAGCAAATTTTACCTTCTCCTGATCTTCAATTTCTTCATATTCAAAGTATTCTTCCATGTCATTTATCCAGTCAATCAATTCTTTAGGGTTCAAATTACCAGTATAGTTTGGCACATCAACTCTAGGTCTCTTTCCAATCTTTGAAATAGCTCACAACATCTTTACTTTATCTGATTCTTCTTCTTCATCACCTCCTAGGCTTTCACCAGTTTGTTCAACAAATTGAAATTCTTCTTCCTCATCGCTTTCAACATTAGATCTTGGTCTCAATCCTCTTCACCTATCTTCCTGAACAACATTCAATCAAATTCATATTGTTTTCATCATCTCCATCATCTCATCCATTCTACTAGCCATTGTTCTAATAGAAGCAACTCTCCTCAGCAGCATTCTTCCTAGGATAAAGTGCAAACTACCTCAAGTTCGGTGATTAGGCTACAAGGTGACAACTGCCTCTTAATCAAAAATTGGTTGTGACACAAGTAACCTACCTCAATTTGGTGATCTGTTCACAAAAAGATCTTATAGAATTCCCTCACCAACTTTGCTCAATTCGCTCCCAAAGATTCAAACTTTCGCTCTGATACCACTTCATGCAGTCACGGTAGGAAGGTTCAAAGAATGAACTGTCTAGATCATGCAGCAAGAGTAAATACAATGGAAACAACTCAAAGAAATGAATCAAATGTAGATTTAGTCATTCAGTATATCATAGAATTCAAATATAATCTGGCTGGCAACATGCGGGATTACAAATTAGGGCTCAAGGTCTGATTACATACATGCGCAAGATAAAGCTTTAAAGCTCCTTCACACAAAATCTAAACTATCAATCTTCTAAATCATGAGAACTTGATAACTTATTTCCTAGGGATCTATTACATCAATATATATCATCTCCAGACCAATAGATTCCTCCATGTCGGCCAAGGAAGGTCACAAACTCTAATGACGAGTTGTAACGTGTACACAAATAGGTTGGACCTAAATGCATAGAACACTTCCTCAAATGAATGGAATGATGTGTGGACCCTTGGGGAAATTTGGCCATGAACCAAAGGTCATTGAATGATATGTCATTAAGATCCATAAGTCAAGGAATGATCCGCAAGCCTTCTCCTTCAGCTGATTGTCTGAGACTGTCAGGATGCTCTGCTTTGAGAAAATAGTCGATCTTTTGATAGTGATAACTTTTTGGTAACTGATCCAAATGCTCTGAATTTTGGATATGATGTAGATGAATGAATTTAGATGCTAAGTCCAGATCTACAAGATGTGAAATGCAACTACGGTAGAATACTGGACCAAAAGTTGAAAACTACTTCTGACTGAACTGTTTAAATTGAACTGGAAAATGAAAGAAACAACTGAACTGCAAACAAACTGAAATGCAAATGTTTTTGGTTGATGCAAGATTGCACTTGAACTACGGATGCTCCTACATCAAATTGTGAATGTAAGAATGTGATTATCGACATCTTGTGAGTTCTCTCCAGTGAACTTTGGAAAATGCTTCTATGATCTAGTAGGTAAAGTTGTGTATTGAGGCAAGGATAGTGGGCTGAAGTGAGTTCCCCATGGCTGAGAAAGATATAAAGCCATGGTGTAAACCTAAAAATAAAGACAACAAATATCTCACTTTAATAGAGTTGTCAACCTCCATTCTAGGGGAGGTATCCTTAGTTTTATGAGGATTAAGATGCACTAATACTTTGCGTTTATCCCCAGTACGGTCACCAAAAATATGTTAGTAAATAGATCTGTCACTTTCAAAAAGATAAGAAAAACCTAACTTACCCAAGGAATGGTGACAAAATTTCCTATAACAGTTGGAGAGATCACTAATGGAACAATGATCTCCCTATGTGTTTAAGAGGGGCAGTTCCCTTGTATGATTTAATTTGGGGTTTTTGGGGTATGCTTTTAACCAGAAAGCAGGAAAGGAAACTACAGAAAATAAAAAGAAAGAAAACCCTATATGGAAGACATGTGAAATCCACCCATAATTTTGAAGGACAAACATAAAATGGAGCTTGAATGAGAACAAACAATGACATGAAGTTTAATAGTTCAAATGATAACTGATGAGATAAGAAACTATCCTTTCCCAACATATAAACAAGTCACACATTAAACATAAGATTAATGTGCAACCATTTTCAGAACATAAAGTCTCTGTATTAAACTCAAATACCACACATAGCAAGAAATCATCAAAGAACGATTACAAATTGACATAACAAAACCTACGATCAATGAGGGAACAAAATAGACAGAAAATTCTAAAATGTTCCTTTAATTCTTCAATAAATTGAGAACGCAAAGTCTCATAGAAATCCATGTACAATAGTTGTGTTGGAAAGAAGAACACTCACTACCAAAAGTCTTCAAAAAAAGAAAAACCTCCATCTCCAAAGCCTTCTAAAGAGAAACTAGAAAAAGATCACTTGTACAATGGAAATTGTTGAATTTATAATCTTTCTCCCCTCCATAACTGCTTCCTGAAAATCAATTTTAAAAATAAATAAATTCTACACCTTCCCATGCATAGAATATTTTAACTCATTAATGAGATAAAATAGTAATAAAATGTACTTTATAATGAAATAATATGTACTTCAGTTTAAATTCGACTAGTAAGTGTCTATCATAGTGTATTGCAGAACATGTAGGTATCAACCTTGCTTGCCAAGGAAAATTTAGGTCCTAAAATATTAAAAGTCTTTTGGACATGTTCTTCTAAAGTCTTTACAAGCTTCTACTTGTATTGATTCATTCCTAAATTGTGGGTAATTAGTGTCTTTTGTATCAAATGTTTGCAAAGGAAATGGCAAATCTTTGGAATTTTATAGAGGTTATCCACATTTATGGCTTTGGTTCCCTAAAAGGATCACCTACTTCTTTCATTCTATAAACTATAAAAATCCATATGGGGGACTCAACTATAATGTCTATAAAAAAAATTCTTCTTTTTAGTGCTCTTTGATGGTCATCCATAACCTATTCCAAAAGCTCCCATTGGAGCGCGCAAGGAAAAGGATGTTGGCTAAGGTTGTGGAATTTTGCTTTACACCCACCAATTGCATTTGCTTAAAAGTTTCTAAAACTTTCTCAACAAATCCATTTGTGCATATCCTATGATCATTACATTCCATGAATCCACATTCTTTTGAGGCATTTTGTGTTGGAGTTACTTGGCAGTCAGCAAGGAAGAGGGTTTAGAAACCCTAAAATCCAGCGATAAGGAAGCATCGCCCAAATGTAAAGTTTGTGAAATTTTAAAACTGGCAATAAGAGGATGTATCGGCCATTGATGAGTGCTAAAAACTTCAAACCTTCTAATAAAAACATATATCGACCAGTTCTAACTAAAGTTCTAGAACTTCCAAAATTGTCGATAAGAGTACTTTATGAAGTTTAAAAACTTGAATGTCTCCAATAAATGAAGTTTTAAAACTTTTAATATTTCCAATGATGGAGATAAAATTTTAGGACCTTTAATATTGTTGATGGAAATATTTAACTTTTATAAAATCTCTTAACTTTAGACAATCGGCAAATCGGTAATGTTTAAAACTTTCTAATTCTTCAATAAAGTGGATTTTAACAAACTTATAACTTGCTAACCTTTTTAACCCAAGGTAAATTTTGGAAAATTTCCTGTTTGGAAAATATTAAAACTTAATAACTTTTCAATCTAAAATTTTCTACAATTAAACTGACTCCCTCACTTCCTTGATAAAATAATGTTAGTATTTGTTGGCATAAAACTCGTGATTTGTGAGGAGGAGGAAATTTCCATAACTTTTGACTGGAAAGGAATTCTCACCTAGAATATGGCCACATGGTGCAAAATGATGCTCTGAGGTCCCCTGCAAACTCATTTTGTTCTAACATCCATAAAACTTTGAATTTAATATTTTCTGCAAACTGTCGAGCTTGAATAGGAATTTTTAAAATCTCCAACCTGTGAAGGAATCTTATTTTGAAAAATGGACTACATTGGTCAAAATGAGGTCAAAAAAATTCATGTAAAGTGATTTTGCACCAACAGTGATAGATCTCCATATTTAATTATTTTCGTGAATATCACTTAATTTGTGCAACTACCTTATTGGTGTATGATGAATTAATTTTCCTTTGAACACTTGAAAATGATGCACCAAATCATCTAAGAATAATGCAATATCTTCACAGAAACATAATCTAAAAACCAACCATTTGTTGCATCTTGGTGTGAAAGACATGACATCAACATGAAAATCAATGACCTAAGTTTGATGAACGATCTGATGTTAACTAGGTATTTGCAACAAGGGCAACTAACTCAAATAGGTCATCAAGGCAGAGCAACACAAATTTGGTGATGCTTACAAGTTTGACAATTTTAGAAATTTTTAAAATTTGCCAAGTTCAAAATTAAGGTCAACACATAGTTTATAGATTTTCTTCTTCTACTACTTCCCACTAGGGTCACTTCCCACTTCATGGGCATAGACATGGACATAGACAACTTGCCAAAAGGGATAGGGCATCCCTATCACAAGGATCTCAACCTAAAAGATCTAAGGAACATGCTACCCACAATTGCTCTTAGCCCTCTTAGCCACCTTTTACCTAGACACTCATGGGTGTGGTGCTTGTGGGATTCCCCAAGGAACAAGGAGATGAAATCAAGCACAAAAAATGAAATTGTATGCAAAACCCTCAAATCCACCATTAAATAACTTGGAGAAGTCAAGTATAAATATGTGAGGAGAGGAAGTTGTTAGTTGAGGAAATGACTCCTCAACTATGAGTGGTGGTAAGTTGCCTCCCTAAAAACTAGCATGAGTGGCTAGTTAGTGGGCAACTTGGTGACACCTATCCTAACTGCCCAACAACCTTGACACCTTAATGAAGCATATGTCAAGTTTGTATAAAGGCGCACCTAATTAGGCTTAAGCCTAAGTGTATGAAATATATATACACTAACACCCCCCTTAAGCATAGCTTAGGTGGGTACAAGAAGGATGGGTCCTAGCTACTAGGCCTAGTGAGGTACCCATTTACAAAGTAATCTCTCACTGAAGTGGAGAAAGGTAGAAAACCCTATGGGAAAGAACTACCTTCCAAAAGAGAGAAAATATGCATGAAATTTATACAAGTGAAGAAGTACTACTTCTTTTACTAAGTACAATATATAATTCCCCCATAGGAGACAAAATGATAGAAGGTCTATGAGGCCCCCCATAATACATGTCATGTTGTAGTGAGGTTGGATAGTCGAAAAAGGATGTAGATGTGGATCCAAGAACGTTGAACAGTGTTCCTTCCCTTGGGAAAAAATGAAATCACTTGAAGATGTAGGATATCTTCCCATGCGAGAAGATGTATGTACAATATAGAATCATGTTGAACCTAGTCCAAGGATGATAATACCCATGTCAATGTCTTCCAAGAGTGCTTAGGTGTCCCCATGTCGATGTCAAAGGATGCCATAATCAAATCAGGTGCATGCCTAATAGATGAGGATGATGACGATCCAAAACCATGTGTAGACAGATGTAGAGCATGAGTATCTAAAGAGGATAATGGACATGTGGCTTCATCAAAATTGTCATCAAAGAGAACACTGATGTCCTCAATGTGTACTTCCATGTCAGCAATGCGGGACTCTACAAACAAACAAGTGATGTCAGGTAGAAATTTGTCCTAATCAGCAATGCTAGGAAGACTGATATCCTATTGCAAAGAAGTGTTGGAAGATTTCAAAGAAGCGACTTTGAAATCTGATGAAGCAACTATAGGAGGTGGCATAATATATGGCAATGTAGGAGGTGTAGAGAGAGGAGATGCAAGTGGGTATGTCTGTGTGTCATTAGTACAATCAAGACTTTCCCAATACGTAAGTTCCTCTTTAGTATCATCATCATACAAAGGATTGTCAACATCACCAAGGGAAAGAAGTATGTTTATAGCTAGATCATCTAGGAATGGAAGTTCATTGGGGTCTCCATACATTTCCCATAGTTTGGTCCAAAGAGCTCTAGGGCAGTCGATGTGTGATAGAGGAATCCATTAAGTGTGGTTCATAACACTTAAACCAATTAATCCTAAGACATGATTATTCTTATTTTCCCATACAATTTTATGCCAATATATACTTGGTTCAGGAATGAGTCCATATAGATGTGGCAATAGGTGGATCCATCAGCAGTGTGCCAAGATTCCATTGTGCCAGGACTTGTAGTTTTTGTTTTCCAAAGTAGTGATAGACAGATGACTCATTATCCCCATTAGTTGACTTAGATAATTTACCCCCTTTCTGAACTTTATGTTAGTTCAATGATTACAAAATGCCTATGGGGTAAGTGCACAAAGATGAGGGACCAAAATGGGGTCTTAAGATGCCACTTTTTTTCTGAAATCAGGAAACATTGATGTTCAATGAGAAATTGAAGATAGCTACATTTAAAATTTGAAGATGGAACAAAAAAAGAGTCGCAGTACTCCGAATCAAAAAAACATAACATAGCGTCTGGTGTGCTCTCACTAAAATGTTAACTTTTTTTTAGTATTTCAATGTAATGTCAGAAAATGTCCCTTTGGGGCCTTTTCCCTTAAAAGGTTTAGCTCCCGGGTCTTTAGTGTGTATTTAGGACATCCTCCATCATAATTCAACATCTTGATGGAATGAACCCTAAGTATCACGACAAATGGGGCCTAGGGGGACCCCTTGAACCTAACCCTACCCAAAATAGGGGGGAGGACTTGGGCTCTCATGCCCTAGTCTTGCCCTATTTTAGGTTAGGCCCAAATTTCTAATGTCAGTTTATGACCGTTATTTGGTCCCTAGGCCAACACGATAAGTTTGAATTTATGAAATCTTGGTGGGAATGTTTGTAGTTGCATATAAAAGCATGTTTAGGCATTCATTTGTAAACTAGATTTCAACTAGATGATCATTAGATGAGCATTAACATTTTAGAAGTAATTCAAGGCTTTCATTGTGTTGCAAGAGCAAATTTGTGTTGTCTATGTGTTTGTGTTTGTAGATTTGAGCATACATCTCCTCATGGAATGAAGAGCTTCTTCCTCCCATGAGATCACTACAAGGTGATATCTATTGTGATTATTGAGCATTTATCATTTTTTTTTTGCCTCTACCTCCTAAGGCATGCACTCTCTATCTGACAACGGTGTTCGGAAGACTTGAATGTCTCTCCGGGGCTTGACTAAGGCAAGCCTCTAAACACCACAACCCCCTCCCAAAGTTTTCATGATTGCAGGTTACAGGTTAGAGTTATAGATAAAGTGAAGTTGCAAGAGGGTACAACAGAGTGTCAGGATTGTAGATCAGTGAAAGAAACAACTACCTGGACTTGGGCACCCGCTCATTAGTCCTCAAAGTTTTGCAACAGGAAAACCTCTGATATGGCAGACATAGGTTGCAGACTAATTTTTTGAATCTTGATAAAAAGTAGGGCACTGGACTTGGGTGCCTGCTCTATAGTCCCCGACTTTTCTGCCTCAGAACCCTAAAAACAGGTGCAAAGTTATTTAATATTTTACATCTTTCTGCAAAAGCATTTTTCGTAATTCATCTGTTATTGTCGTATTTGCATAATTAGGATTTTAAGGTACAATTGAGCATAAGAGAAGGAAATTGATAATCTAATCATAAAAATGCAAGTTTCCCTACATTTCAATAGTGACCTAGGGTATGATAGTACATTACAACTCGACCCTAGGTCCTTGAATGTAAGGGTGAAAGGAGGATATACACCAAAACTACCAAAAACTCAACTATCCAAAAATCACCCATTACATTTTGGTGAACCCATGTTATTGAACTTGTTTACACCTTGCTGAGTGTTGTGCTTCCGATTTTAATTGATTTCATTAATTCATATGGTCATTCATCTTATTGCATTGGAAAATTTACAAAAAAATTAAAAAATTGGAAAATTTGAAAAAATTGCATGCTGGGGTTTTGCATGTTGCATCAATTAATTGGAATTTCATCAAATTTCTAATTTTTTCATTAGATTTGATTTAAATTACATAAAATTACAAAATTTCAATATCTTGGATTGCATTTTCATAATAAAATTGCTAGGGTTTTGTTGAAAATTGTGAAATTTGCATATAACCTAGTAATTCCAAAATCTAGGGTTTGTAGGTAAAATCTTGTTTCAGATTTTTATACTTATTTTAGAGACTCATTCAAATGTGCATTTGGCTGTAGTCTTACATTTTGGAACAAAGGTGCATTTAGATTTTAAAAATTTGCATTTTTGCATAGAAAAAGTCAACAAAAAACTAGCATTTTCATTGATTTTTCATTAGATTTGCACTTGCATTTTGCATGTTAGAGTTTGGAAATAATTTTCAGATCTGAAATCATATAATTTTCATCATATATTAGCTTTCAAAACATTCATATAGCATTTTGTGTCAAGATCTTAAAACTAGGGCTTCAAAAACATTGATTTTCACTAGATTTGGCCTTATCGACTCTCTAAATTTACACCATAGGCATGTTGTGAAGGATATTTCTACATCAATTGGTTTTTATCAGGATAATAATTTGTTTCCCCTCCTTAAAATCTTCACAACACCTTTTCATCGGGCTCTTGTATTGAAATTTTGGTGAAAAACCACACTTTTTTTTGCTATTTTTGCCCTAGGGTTTGGCCTAGTTTCCACTCCAAGTGTATTGTAAAAAATTTAATGGATTGAGGTGACTGATATAACTGATATTATTTGCTTCACCTCCTTAAATTCTTTACAACACCCCTTTGTCTAGGTCTTGGAATTGAAAAACCGTGAAAATTACCTATTTTGCTATATTTTCACTAGGGTTTGACCTTGAGTGGCACTAAAAGCGTGTTGTGATGGATATTTTGGCATTAAGAGGCTGTTATTACTGATATATTTTTCTTTCCATCATAATTTTCCTCACAACACCCTTTGTCATGCTCTTTTGCATTGAGATTTGGTGAAAAATCGCATATTTTAGTGTATTTTCACTATATTTTGACTTGGCATCATCTTAGATTTGCATCAAGATTGTGTTGTGAAGGATATTATTGCTGTATTGGATTGATATCAGATATATAATTTTTTTCCCCTGATCAAAATCCTTACGACACCTTTGCTTCCACTTATTTGCAATGAAAAAGTATAAAAAATCAAGCATTTAGGTCATTGTTGCATATAACTTTGCACTTGTCTTGTACAAGCTTACAAAATCTAATTTGGCACTGATTTGAAAATATAAACATGACCTCTAATCTCAACAACAATAGGTTCCCTCCTAGGCCTTACTTGAAAAGAAAGGTCCCTAAACCTGAAATTGTGTTTACACCTCATGATAGAACAATTGGAGATACTGATGGGCCTCTCTACATCACTGTGAAAATAATGGGAAACCCTATGGATGGAACTCTCATTGATCCTAATTGCATGACTAATATTTCCACAGAATAGTTCCTCTATTTACATAATTTGATGCAAGGATCTTATGACCCTTCAGACATGATGATTAAAACACATAAGGGAACCTTTATAAAACATTTTCGTAAGATATCATTGTTGGTAACTGTATTTGAAAAACATGTAGAACAATGGTTTGATGTTGTCCCTGTTTCTGACCACTTTCGCATAAAATTGGGACACCCTTGGTTAAAGGAAATGAAAGTTGTCCCTTCAACAATTCATAATTGTCTAAAATTTCCTTTTGAAGGACATGTGATTACCATCTCCCAGAATAAATACAAACCTTTGGTTGAATGAAAACATTACACAATGGATTACTTTTGGGACAACAATGAAGAGAAGCCTGAACCACAGACAAACTTTAACTTCTTAGGATATAGAAATTACAAAGCAAAACTATTACATCCAATAGCTAGACCCTCTATGCAAGAAATTACAAAAGACAAGCAACCCGCATTTGAAGAGAACCATAGACAAAAAGGACAAGGTCCCTATGCTGAGGTTCCTCCCTTGTCATCCTTACAAGGATTAGGAGGTAATATTTGACAACAAAATATGCCACCTAGACAAATGAGATTTGATCCTAGTGCTTCCTCTTCTAAATTGCAAAAACCTATGAAAGAGCAAAGCCCTATCTTACAAGAGATAAGTGGTAGAAGAAAGAGAAATTGAAAAGCAAGAGAAAGAAGATGAAGAAGACAAGCTTATGCCATAAACCTTGCCTCTCAACAAGAAAACATTGATCCAAACATTAAACAAAACAAAGATGACCCTAACAATGATGAGAATTGGGCTATGGTACCTTATGTCCCACTTTCCTCTAAAATCTGGGAGTGGGAAGATGACAATGATTTACTTGATGATGAGACTTAGCACGACGACCCTACCAGGTAAGTATCTCTAACCCTTTATCCCTCTCATGATGTGCTTCCCCAATGATGTGTTATGTGTTTTTTAGGCCTCCTGGGATGACCCTTGATTCTCTTGTAAGGTTCAGGATACCAGGAGACTGCCTCTGTTGTGACCTTCTTCTATTTGTATCATAATTCTTATATATTGTCTCTCTCTCTCTAATTTCATTGTTGTGTGTTGTGTCTTGTAGACATAGTGTTGCAGTTGGTGACCTGGGGTACCCTCCTACATGATTGTCCCTAAGACACTTGTTTCTCCTCTCTTATTTATTGTTTCCCTTCCTCTAGTGTTTCTATCTAGCAGGCAGATGACAAAAAAACATTTATACTGATGCGGGCCTAGCATCCCTTTAGCGAGAAATCAAAAATTGGACTTAGTTCCTAATATGATGATGGGGTTGTATATCTTATCTGATGCTTGGCTAGTAGAATCACTCGTACTTTCTGCGTAGTGATTCTGATGATCTTTATTTCACTTATATACCTTAACAATACTACTGCTTTGTGCACTTTGTTTGTCTTTGAATCTTGCCTTGGTGGTACTCGGTTCAGAGATTTTCATGATATAGCCCTACGGTTATCCTTGATCTCCAAATATGTAGTATAACCTTAGCTCTTTGTGTGATTAATCATATGCATTGATGTTGTTTATCATGATTATGTGGACACTAACATGTTTCTTACAAGGATGTGTTTGTGGGAACATTTGGCGATCGTATAGTACATGTCACCTCCGGGGGGCATGGGCTTTCTGAAAGTCTATGTTCCCTTGTGTGTTTTCGTCCTCCCTTAATGTGCTTGATATCAATACCTGATATCAACCACCTTAAGGTGGGGACATATATAAGGTAAGTTGTCTGTTCTAGATGATAGTAAAGTGTGTTTGAACAATCTTGAAATCTTGAAATTTGTTTCGTATACCTCCTTTTCACCATAAGGCATCTCTGTGATGTGGGTGGGGTTGAATACTTTTGAGCTCATACCTCCTTTTCACCATAAGGCATCTCCGTGATGCGGGTGGGGTTGTATGCCATGCTTCCTTTTCACTGTAAGGCGTCTCCGTGATGCGGGTGGGGTTGCATTTTCAAAAGACCTCTATAGAGGCGGGGAGTGGTTCTGTGACTAACTCAACCCTTAAACATGTCCTCGGTGATTGGTGTGGTGAAGCCCAATCATCGGTGTGTGCCTGTAATGTGCTTGAGATGGTGTTGAACCTAGAAATAGGGACACTCCATCGCTTGTCTGTCATGTTTTCTCCATGTCTTCAAAGTGTGTGTGTTTGGCGTGCTTTATTTGTTTAGTGTGTTTGTTGCTCCATATGCAGTTTAAAGACCTACGCGATGAGTGCATCTTGCATTTTGGGAGGTTTTGTGTGTCTTTTGTGTGTGTTGCCCCATATACAGTTTAAAGACCTATGCAATGAGTGCATCATGTACTATGGGAGGTTTGTTTATTTTCCTGTACTTGCATCTGCATTTCATATATATGGGAAAAAGAAAAGAAAAAAATCATCTCTGTCTTCTATGCATTAATGTGTCTTCCATGTATTTATTGTATTCTCCGTGTTTTGTGTGACTATAATTGTCTTCTCCGTGTTTTGTGTGCTTGTCATTGTCTTCAATGTGCTTGGTGTGTCTTCTCCATTCTTCGCGTGTTTGCTATGCTTGTTGACCATACTTTAATGCATGTATTGGCCTCACATTTATACATACATTAAAGTGGGGGCTAAATGTAATGTCAGAAAATGTCCCCTTAGGGGCTTTTCCTTCAAAAGGTTTAGCTCCCAAGTCTTTAGTGTGCATTTAGGGCATCCTACATCATAATTCAACATCCTGGTGGAATGAACCCTGGGTATCATGACAAATGGGGCCTAGGGGGACCCCTTGAACCTAACCCTAGCCAAAAAAGGGGGGGAGGACTTGGGTGCCCATGCCCTAGTCTTGCCCTATTTTGGGTCAGGCCCAAATTTCTAGTGTTGGTTTATGACCGTTATTTGGTCCCTAGGCCGACACGGTAAGTTTGAATTTATGAAATCTTGGTGGGAATGTTTGTAGTTGCATATAAAAGCATGTTTAGGCATTCATTTGTAAACTAGATTTCAACTAGATGATCATTAGATGAGAATTGACATTTTAGAAGTAATTCAAGGCTTTCATTGTGTTGCAAGAGTAGATTTGTGTTGTCAATGTGTTTGTGTTTGTAGATTTGAGCATCCATCTCCTCATGGAATGAAGAGCTTCTTCCTCCCATGAGATCTTCACTACAAGGTGATATCTATTGTGATTATTGAGCATTTACGATTTGGTTTTTGCCTCTGCCTCCCAAGGCACGTACTCTCTATCTAACAAGGGTGTTCAGAAGACTTTAATGTCTCCTTGGGGCTTGACTGAGGCTAGTCTCTAAACACCACAACCCCCTCCCAAAGTTTTCATGATTGTAGGTTACAGGTTGGAGTTGTAGATAAAGTGAAGTTACAGGAGGGTACAATAAAGTGTCAGGATTACACATCAGTGAAAGAAACAGCTACTTAGACTTGGACGCCCGCTCATTAGTCTACAAAGTTCCACAACGGGAAAACCTCTGATACAACAGATACAGGTTGCAAACTGAGTTTCTAGATCTTGACAAAAAGTAGGGCACTAGACTTGGGCACCCGCTCTTTAGTCCCTGACTTTTCCACCTTAGAACCCTGAAAACAAGTGCATAATTATTTAATATTTTACATCTTTCTACAGAAGCATTTTTTGTAATTCATCTGTTTACTGTCGTATTTGCATAATTAAGGTTTTAAGGTACAATTGATCATAAGAGAAGGAAATTTCCAATCTAATCATAAAAATCCAAGTTTTCCTACATCTCAATAGTGACCTAGGGTATGATAGTACATTGCAACTTGACCCTAGGTCCTTGAATGTAAGGGTGAAAGGAGAATATACACCAAAACTACCAAAAACTCAACTATCCAAAAATCACCCATTACATTCAATAATCGCTCCAGTGAGAAATTAGCTAACACCATGTAGTTTATCCCTGATTTTTCTTATAATTTTTTCATGAATAATTGATTTTCTAGTAATTTTTAAAGTGGACACATCCTGAAAAATAGAAATTTGAGCATGCTCCCCCTTAAAATTTTTGAAAATTAATCGAAAATCAAATTTTTTTAATACGTGTAGAATGGAGTCTAGTTTCTAAAAATGTAACTTATTTCAAATTTTGATGAACGGTTAAAAAAACAAATCAAAAATACTAGACAGTGGTTTTTGACACAAAAATGGACACACTAACAAAAGAAATTCAAGATGAAACCCTTAACCTGTTGTTATATGGAGCCTAATCAGACTCAGAGGTTAAATTTACACCACTTTTATCAGCGCGGTTTCCCCCCAAATTATTTAACAGGGTCAAGGGGTAGCGCCCCTTGTGAGGTCTGGGGGCAGCGCCCCTGGTGTGCTCCCTATCATGATACAGGGTAGGGCCAAGGGGTAGCACCCTTGCGGGGGTTCAGGGGTAGCGCCCCTGAAACCTCCAACAATTTTTTATTATTTTATTAAGGCGTCGAGAGTTATTTTTTCTATTGGTTGACATAAAAAAACCCTATTTTTGTAACCGACATAAGGATTTATAGAAGCGGCTAAGGGTTAGGGTTTCTATTGATGTATTGTAGCATTTTGTAGTGGTATTAAGTTGCAAGGATTGCTAGTTGTAATCGATTTGATTTACTGGATAATAATATTGGACTCTCTGTTGGTGGATGTATCCCAAGTTTGGGTGAACCATTAAAACTTGTCTCTTGCTATTATTATTTTTGTGTATTTCCATTCCTCTGTTTAATCTTTATTTGCCTTTAATTGATATCTTCTGCATGAAATTCCAAACATAACCTACTCGAAATGTGAAAAAAAATATACGATTAGATAGCTAACAGAGAGCTTAAGATTATGGTGGTAATTACTTTTAGTTTTCATTGAAAAAAGTGCCATCCTGATGGGGAGCATGAAAGTAAGCTCACCATAATGCGAGCGCATTATAATGCACTCACGTTATAACGCGCTCGCGTTATGGTGAGCTAAAACAACTCTCTCTCTCTCTCTCTCTAAACCCCTAAACCTTAAATAGTGCCCCTAAATTGTAACCTGTAAACCCTAAACTCGAGCAACCCCAAACCTCTATCTCCCTATCTCTCCCTTATCTCCCTATCTCTCTAGACATCTCACTCATGCTCTCTATCACCCTATCTCTCCCCTCTTTCTTTTCAATCTCTCCCTATTTGTCTCCTCTCTTTCTAGGTCTATCTATCTCTTGATATATCTATATCTCTTACCTCCTCCCCTATCATTCCTCTATTTCCCTATCTCTCCCTCTCCATTATCAATGAAGGAAATGGAAAAAGGAAAACTAACTCTCTTTCTATCTCTCTCTCCCTATATATCACTTTCTCCCTATCTCTCTCTCCCTCTTAGAGAAAGAGAGGGAGAGCTATAGTGAGAGAGAGGGAGAGAGAGAGGGTAGGACAGAGAGAGGGAGGGAGTGAGGGAGTGAGTGAGAGAGAGGTTTAGGGTTTAGGGGCATTATTTAGGGTTCCTCAAGTTTACAGAGAGAGAGAGGTAGAGGGATGATAAAGATAGAAAGATAGAGATTTACAGTTTCTTGGGTTTAGGGGTTAGGGTTTAGGGGAATTATTTAGGGTTAAGAGGCTTAGTGTTGCTCAAGTTTAGGGTTTAGGGGCATTATTTAGGGTTTAGGGGTTTAGGGTTGCATGTCAAAAGTAGTCTCTCTCTCCCTCTCTCTAAACCCCTAAACCCTAAACTCGAGCAACCCCAAACCTTAATCTCCCTATCTCTCCCTTATCTCCTTATCTCTCTAGACATCTCACTCACTCTCTATCACTCTATCTCTCCCCTCTTTCTCCTCTATCTCTCCTTATCTATCTCCTCTCTCTCTCTGTAAACCCTAAATAATGCCCCTAAACTGTAAACCCCTAAACCCTAAACACTATCTATCTCTAACTCTCACTCTCTATCTCCCTATCCCTCCCCTCTGTCTCCTCTATCTCTCCCAATATCTATTGGTTCCCTCTCTCTATATCTTTCTAAACTCTACACTTGAGAAACCCTAAACCCTAAATAATTCCCCTAAAGCCCTAAAATTGAGCAACCCTAAATAATACCCCTAGAAACTCTCTCTCTCTCTCTCTCGTTTAGGGTTGCTCAGGTTTAGGTTTCAGGGGTATTATTTAGGGTTTAGGGGTTTAGGGATGCTTAAGTTTAGGGTTTAGGGTTGCTCGTGATTAGGTTTTAGGGGTTAAGGTTTAGGGTTTAAGGGTTTATTGTTTCTCTCTCTATCGATCCCCTCTCTCTAATTGTACCTTTCTATCTCTCCTTCCCTCACTATCTCACTCCCCCTCTCTATCACTCTCTCAATCCCTCTACCTCAAATCTATCTTTGTATGTCTCTATCCACATCTCTCAAGATCTCTTTCCCTATTTCTATCTCTCCACATAGATCCCTATCTCTTAATCTATCCCTCTTTACCTCTCTCTCCCTCCCTCTCTATGTCTCTCCTCTCTATCTCTCTCCCCATCCATCTACCTCTTGAAATGTCTCTCCAGGTATGTCTCTGGACATCTCTCCATTTATTTTCTTGTCTCTATCTCTCCCCATAACCCTATCTCTTAATATACCCCTCTCTACCTCTCTCTATATTTCCATATCCATCTCTCCCTCTTTATCTATCTCTCTCTTTCTTTCTAGAACCCTTTGTTTATCTCAATTCCCATCTTTCCCTCTCCCTATCTCTATCTCCACCTATCCCTCTGTATCTCTCTATTTGCCCCTCTTTCTATATTTTTTCCTTTCTATAACTCTATCTCTATCTCTCCATATATCTATATCTCTCTCCCTCACATCTCTATATCTCTCTCCCTCACATTCCAAGGGGTCGACAGAGAGAGGGAGAGAGATATAGAGAAAGAGAGGCAAATATTTTTATGCTTCCCAAAATGCGCTAGCGTTATGGGAAGCAAAAAAAGGGGCAAAAAGCATGTGGGATCCGTGATTCAGACCCCACATGCCTGTTATTCCTTCTTTTCATGCAATATATCAAACAAGAAAATGCTTTTCATGTTGGTTGACATATTAACAACCATTTTTAGATCAATCCACCACCTTTTTTGTTTTTTCAACATAGAGGAACTGATTTTGCATGTTTTTGGAGAAATTTTGATTATTTAAACCTAAACTTTCATGTTTCATGTGTGATTTTGTTTCAAAGCTAATTACCATTGATATATAGATGGAATTTTATGATATATATGTTTGTTTTTTTCATAAATACACTAATCCTATTCTACAGTTATATAGAATTCATAATTAGACTTGCGAAAAAGAAGAATTCAACGAATTTGAATCCAAAATTTGGAGAATTGGTCAACTCCAAGAGCGAAGTCTTTAAGGTATGTTCTAAATTATATCCATTTTAATTCACTTATATATGTATTTCATCTTGTTTCAACTATCCATAAACTACTCATACCAGATGTTGCTCGTGTTAGATGTTACAACAATCCATGCAAACCTAGATCTTAGATCATCTTAATACTTACTTTATGAGTGTTTTTATAGTTTTCTTAACCATTTTAGATTGTGATTATCCTCTTATTTAACCCTACTATCATAATCATACCCAAATAGAGAATCCAAACATACAACATATCCAACCCCTATAATGTTTGACATGAATCATCTATCATAGAGGTCAGATGATAGTTCTCTAGGATCAATGATTATCCTAACCCTTCATGACCATCGTGAAATTTACCCTGATTTCCTATTTTGGGATATTAAGAGGCTGCCATGACTATCCCAACCCTTCATGACTATGTTGTCATATTTTTTTTTGATTCGTAATAATGAGCTATATTAAGGTTTCTGTCAAAAAATTACAGAGGACACAACCTATCTATGGCTGGCTAAGAGAGTTTAACTGACATCTGATACAGACTAGGAGACTAGGAGAGGAGTTTCCAAGACCATGCAGGGTCTACACTATATCCATTCAGTAGAAAATATAACTACCTAGAGCTAGATAAACCTTGCTTCTCCTATACAAAACAAAGCAAGGGGATCCACAACAGCTAGACATTATACTCAGCTAGTTTCATGTTGAAGTGTTCAACCCAAACCAGACCGTCCGCCGCCACCAAGCCAAGGGTTTTTTTTATGAAGTCCACTGCTATTGCCACCTGATCTCTTAAAACCATCAGATCAAAACCTCTGGTATCCAGGATGAATGGGAAGATCTTTATGACTGCATCAGGATCAGCCAAAAGAGCCCAGTCTCGTGGACGGGGTAAGCCTACACTAGGACTGGCAACCGGCAGAGAGAAATCCAGATCCCCAAGATGCTCAGGGTTAAAAATTCCTCTCATTATAGCCCTTGCCTCGACTTTATCTGTTCCCAATTTGAGGAGTATAGCAAGCACCCGAGAGGAGATATCTGTATCTACCATATACCTCTCATTGTTTTCCAAGAAATCTTTCCCTAGGAACAATTTCACTGCCCCCACCTTCAGTTCATCAGCTCGATGGAGCATTCTCTGCAACCTAAGATCAGTAACTGCCCTGATGAAGGCCATCTACCTTTTCTTACTGGTGAGTCTGACGGGGGTGTCCATTCCCCCACAGCGAATGGCCTCCGCAGAAACTATGACAATGAAAAGTGAAGGCATTAGTCAGAAGGCGATGGACAGTGCAGAATGAAAGAACACTATCTCCTCTTTTTGCTTATCAACATGTCCTCTGAAGCTTCTCAACCACCTACAGAGAGAACTTCCAACTCACACTGCCCTTGACACTCCGCCAAATGAATGCGAGCGTTGCTTCACCCCGTGCCAATGAACCACCCCTACAAAAAATAATTGCTCCCATAACTGTCTCAGCCTTCCCACCTATGATGAGGTGGCAAGGCTCCCCCCCAACCACTCATGACTATGTTGTCATATTAAGAGGCTACCATAATTCATTTAGGATCATTTTTTTATGTTATAAATTTAGGTTGTGATCTTAGTAGGGTATAAATTTAGGTTGTATTATTCATTTTAGATAAAATTTGAAGATACCATCAATTAGAGATAGAGAGGACAATCCATTTAAAGGAGAAGAAGACAATTTACATAAAGGGTTTCAAGGCTAGATTTGCCATTGTGATAGTCATATACGATTTGTATCATGCTCATTATCTAAGAAATCTCCATGAAAAAGAGGTTTAGGGGTTGTCTTAGGGTATACACAAGATGATACAAAGGGAGTTATAAGGAGATAAAACACTTAAAAAGGAGGTTTTCATCAGTGTAGGACAGTCACAAGTCTATATAATAGTCCACTATCATAGTCATGACCATCATGAAGTTGTTTTTAATTTATGCATTACTTAAGATGTCTTTGATCTTTTGTCACAAGTATCTAGAAGGTTATCTTCAAGGGTAATGTTCTTTTGACTATCACAAAGTTTTTGGATGGGTTTAAGACTATTAGGATAGTCAATTTATGTTGATTAACAGTCCCCTTCGATGGCATTCATTTTGTCATCCTTCAAAATCACCTCCATACAACTCATATATGTAAAAAAATTAACCATACAATTCATGATTTCTAAACCTAAAATAATGATTTGATACTCATATAAGAGTCCAAACAATGGCCTTCAAGGGGCAAGACAGTCAAGAATAGTCAAGGTGATGTTCTTATGGCTTTGTTTGGACATGCCTATATGGTTTTGTATGTAAACTAGATGTTATGTTCATGACATTATGTATACGACAATTTATATTAAATATTTAATATGATGCACAGAGTTGTAGTGCTTCAAGACAAGGCATGAATTCAATAATTGTCTCTTGATATCCCTTCTTCACCCTCTACACTAATCCAAAGCATAATTTTGTCACTAATATTCACAACATATTTAATGAGATTGTCTTCCTTTTTGCCATTGTTGTGACAATTAAGGCATGACTAGGGAGTAGTTGAATGACATCTCTTCTTAATTAAGATAGTCTTCTTCCTTATTCCAGATTTATTCATAGATAGGGTATTGATAATTTGTTAAACAATTTCAAAATGTTGGTTAGGACAGTCCCAAACATGGAATTTCAATTGGTTGCTTTCGCAATCAAATTTTAGATTGAGTTAAAAGTTCCCATCACCCCCATCACAAAATCCTCTCATCTCCATAAAATATCCCCTTCCTATCACTATCCTTGCACATACATCACTTAGGGACCACTGAGGTAGGTCTGAGTTTAGAAGAAAATGTACATTGGATTGTCTTTTGATTGACAATGTTGGTGCATAGTTATCATGTGAATAGTTATTATGTGCTTCACAACTCATTGGCAGCCTTGCCAATCCATTAGAGTATGGATGGTTATGAAGATGTCCACTTTCAACTATAATGGAAGAGATATGCTGATGCAAAGTAGGGTATCAAAGACCAAACTCACTCAATCAATCCTTGGCTAAAGTCTTAACACCTCAAACAAAGTGATTTTCTTCACAATCTTCCACTATGCCTTGTACAACAACAAAAGGGGTATTTTTGACATAATTTGAAGGAAATAACTCAAACACATGAACTAAAAACTGTTTTGGATACCCATTATCCTTTTACACAACATACGTCAAATGCATATGGGGGTAGTTTGTAACACAAGGTTCAAAATAGGACTGTTACACTGCAATTTAGGCCTAATTAGGCTAGTTTAGATGGGTCACCACAGGGTTTGCTAATCCCAGACTTCAAATCTTCACACCAACTCCTTAAACATGTCAAATATGGTCTTCCCAAACATTTCCAACCATTACAAATCCTTTCCCAAGAGCTTTTCTACCAAACCTAACTCCTGTGCATCTTATTTGCCCAAACTCATGAGTTTTTAGCCTAGGGCATCAACAAATCTTCACCAATCTGAATTCCCCTGCTCCTACAACTTCAAGAACACAAAACACATGTCTACCCTCATTCCACCAAGTTTAAGGTTTATTCAATGGTGGAATGAGGAGAAATCCATTATTTCCTGTCAACACTCACCCTAATGAGGGTTTCAAGCGGTTTGAAGAAAAAATACTCTAATTTACTCAAAAATTAATGAAATCAAATGAAACTAATGGAAAAAGAGCAAGGATTAAATACACCATGATTTCCAATCAAATTTTGCTCACTCCCAAGCCGTACAAGGTTGTACAAGCTGTTGTAGAAGCAAATTATGCTTTAAAAATGCAGAAAATTAGTGTTTTATTGATGTTCAATCTTCAAAATGGTCTCCAACACCTTGTATTCGACTTCCCCAGGCTTATTTAAGCTTTTACAAACCCAAATCAATTGAATACAACTGACTTTCAACTTCCCAACCTTTCAACTTCCCTTTTTGCAACATAGAGCAACTTTTACAAAATGAACTCCAAAATGACTCCAAACCACCTAATAACCTAAATTAACTCCAAAAACATCACAAATGGTCTTAAGAGACCTTATTACACACAAAATCATGACTTAAACACAAAAACACCAAAAAGCTTAACATTTTGCAACTTTTCCACATTAAGACCTATGGTGCCCTGCACCATATGCATAACTATCCCATCATTCTCAGTGATTTTTGATGTAGAGCAAGGGCAGACACAAAGGTTTTCAACAAAATAGGGTAGTGATCTTAGTCTCCATGGTTATAGACTCCATTGGTGCACACTGGGTTCCTAGGCGTAGGGCAACCGCCATGATTAGAAGTAGGACAAAGGGACAATGCCAAACCCTCAACAATCCCTTCAAGGCTTCAATGAAACATAGACTCACTCCAATGTGAGTTCCTGACAAGAATCCACACTCACCTTTGCCAATTTGACAATTTGACAACATTGACAACAAATAGCAACTTTTACATCTTTGATGGAACAATTCTCAAAATTTGTGGTAGCTGGGAGCATTTCATTTGGACCTACAGGTGCATGTGGGGTCCATCCACAATAACCTCTCATTTTTGGTCAACTCTAGTCCGTTTGATCGTGCCGAAATCAAATGCATTCTTGCAAAATGCTTCAGTTTCATGCAGTAGAAAGGTGCTAGGAGTGACTTTTAGCATTCCATAGCTTGTGAGGCCAAACGAACTATGCCAACACGTTGAGGTGGGTGGATAAATGCCAAGGGAGGTCTCATTTCGTGTGCCAAGTGCCCCAATCGTTCGGGGCAGCAGGCTACTGGCAAAGTCCCTTAAGATCCCTAAGATGCAAAAACTACCAAACTTTGATGGAGTAGTTCTCAAAATTTGTGGTAGCTGAGAATGTTTTGTTTGGACCTATAGGTGCATGTGGAGTCCATCCACAATAACCTCTCTCAGTTTTGGTCAACTCCAGTCCGTTTGACCATGCCAAAATCAAATGCATTCTTGCAAAATGCTTCAGTTTCATGCTGTAGAAAGATGCTAGGAGTGACATTTTTCATTCCATAGCTCATGGGGCTGAACAAACTACATCAACACATCAAAGTGGGTGGGTAAATTCTAGGGTAGGTCTCATTTCATGTGCCAAGTTCCCTAGTCGTTCGGGGCAGCAAGCTATCGGCAAAGTCCCTTAAGATCCCTAAGATGAAAAAATTGCCAAACTTTGACGGAGCAGTTATCGTAATTCATGGCAGCTGGAAAAATTTCATTTTGACCTACATCTACATGTGGGATCCATCTACAATAACTTCTCTCAGTTTCATTCAAGTCTGTTGCAAATATGTGCTTAAGCAGTGTTGTCATTGATGTCAACATATTCTTGTTGTCATTGGTGTCAATTGTATCCTAATTTGTTGCCTGTATAGAAGACCCGATTGTTGAGGATATTGATAAAATTAATAAAGATCAATGTATGTGGACCAGATGGCTATGAAAAGGTTTGTTTGAAGAAGCTCCAGTTAAGATTTAAGAGGTTCACATTAAGATCTAAAGAAGTTATGACCATCTGAGTAGAACCTGTTCTTGCAATATTCAGAAGAGATAGAGTGATAGAAAAGAGGTCTGGATTGTTCCAGATATGTCAAATGATGATTTGCGGATCTAAAGGAAAGTTTGGGAAGTTAGTGTGTATCATCCATTCAAGTAGTTCATGGTTTGGAGGTTTGCAAGCAATCTTTCAAATGTGACAGTCATGGCAAATAGTGTTCTTGAGGTTCCAGAGGAAGATGCAAGTGATTCGGATGATTTAGAGGAGTGCAGATGTTTTTGTTGAATTCAATGTGCTTGTGGAAGTCTAGATCGTGTGACTGCTATGTTGGAGGTCCGCATTGAAGTTTGAGCTTGTCAATAAAGATTTTCTTCATGGTGTTGTTGTTCTTCCCAATCTTGGCCGACTGGATAATTCAAGCATGTTGCGGATGATCTAAGAGCAACTCTATGAAGTGTGGCGTGTTGATCAAGGAAGATTTGAGTCCAAGTTATGTTTAGCTGACAACTTAGGGATTCGCATTAAGTCAAATGTTTGTAGTGCCAACCTTGATGTTCATTCCAAGATTGATGAAGTGTATAAATATTTGTTGATGAGTTGTGAAAAATTATCCTTGTACGAAAACAATATAATCTGAAGAAAGGATCGAATGCAGAGTAGAGAAGAAGAGAAGTAGAGGAACAAGAGTTATTTTGATGAAGAGTTAGAGAAGAAGTGTTTTGGGCAAAGCATAAGTTTTGTGAGCATTCAATGAAACTGAACTAGGCATGAAGTAGATGCTATTTCTCAATTAATTCTTTTTGTCCCAAAATAAACTCTGTAGGCAATGAGCCTCTCTTTTGAGCAGTGAGCTCTAGGCAGTGCGCCTGAAGGCATGTGCCTTCTATTTTTCTAAAGTACTTTTAACAGGGTACAAATCTTTGTGGTTTAACCTCCATCATGGTTTTCCCTTAACCAGGTTTTGACGTAAAAATCCTGGTGTTTTGTGTTCATCTATTTCTGCTCATGTGTTGTTGATTCATGCTTTAGATGTTTATATCATTAATCAGTTTCGTGTGATAAAGAAATAGTTGCAAGTGTTAAAGATTTGGGACAACTGATTCACCCCCCTCTTAGTTGTCCGGTCTAAATCCAACAAAGTCCTGTCCGTTTGACGGTGCCGAAATCAAACACATTATTGCAAAATGCTTCAATTTCATGCAGTGGAAAGGTTTCCATGTGCCATATTTTTTGTTCTTCTCATCACAGGGCCAAACTGACTGTGTCAACATGTCGCGGTGGGTGAGTAAATGGTAGGGAAGGTCTCATTTTGTGTGTTAAGCATCCCTGTCATTCTGGGTTGTAAGCTATCGATAAAGTAGGAAGTTGCTAACACTAAAATTTTGCATTCCACAAGACTTGGGGGTGAAATGACTGCACCAACACATTTGGGTGGGTGGGTAAATGGTAGGGAAGGTCTCGTTTTGTGTGCCAAGCATCCCAGTCATTCTAGCATGCAAGCTACCGACACCTAACACCTTTCATGTTTGCCGGTAGCTTGCAGCCCAGAATGACTGAGACACTTGGCACATGAAACGAGACCTCACCTAGCATTCACTTGCCCATCCGGACATGTTGGTGTAGTTGGTTCAGCCCCATGATGAGCAAAACAAAAAATATGGTAGATAGCAACCTTTCCACTGCATGGAACTAAACATTTTGCAAGAATACGTTTGATTTTGGCATGGTCAAATAGACAAGAGTTGAACGAAACTGAGAGAGGTTATTGTAGATGGGCCCCACATGCAGCTGCACCTGTAGGTCCAAACAAAACATTCCCAACTGCAATGAATTTTGAGAATTGCTCCATCAAAGTTTGGTAGTTTTTTCATCTTAGGGATCTTAAAGGACTTTGCCAGTAGCCTGTTGTCTCGAATGATTGGGGCACTTGGCACACAAAACGAGACCTCCCCTGGCATTTACCCACCCACCCTGATGTGTTGGCGCAGTCCGTTCAGCACCATGAGCTATGGAATGCAAAATGTCACTCCTAGCACCTTTCTACTACATGAAACTAAAGCCTTCTTGAGTGTGTACGATGGTAGGGTTTGGATAGAAAGAAATTTGTTGTTGAAATTCACATCTTGATGGTATTATGCCCATGATCTCCTCATATGACATGGCAAGAGCTATTACATAACCTTTTTGTCCCATAACCTTGATTATTATGATTAGAAGCATGGAAACAAACCCTACAAGAAACAAAGCAATGATTAGATCTCATTATGATCATGATATACCCAAGTAGCTATATTAGTCTAAATCATAAAATCTCTTCAAATAAAGATAGATCTTAAGGTTTGGTGAGTTACCATTGGCACCCAAACTCTAGGTCTTCATTAGAAATCCTTTAATGCCAATTATTGCCATTATGCTTCTTTCTTATTAATTCTTACTAATCATGGTGAGTTGGTGAAATCTTGTTATATGTCATTGGAGAGGGATCCCTGGAGTTGGAACAGTTGTTTGAGACCTTGTTGAATGTGTCTAAGGTGTTGGAACAAGAATTGGGAAACCTTGAAGCCTTAAAGCCATTTGGTGTTATGCCTAGAGGCCTATTTAGGCCTAATTTGCAGAAGAACAGTCAATTTTTGGAGGGTTCCGTACACAGTGACCACCCCTAAAATCTTAGTATGTTGTGTAAAGTCCAAATGGGTATCTAATTCTATGTTTATATTCTGGGTATCATGCCTAAGTTGAAAATTATACAAGAAAATGTCATTTTGTTGTACTACTAGGCCTAGGGTCAGTCAAATAAGGAAATCTTAGAAGCTTGTTGTTCCTAAGTTCTTGTGAAGCATCATTACATTGTATTTGTTGTTTCCATCCTATGTAAGACCCTCCTAGTGTAGGTTATGGTGTTTGAGGTGTTATTGACCCATAAGACCTTAGAGCCTAGTATGCACCTAAGGGTGGCTATGAGAATAGAAACTACAAATTTTGCTTTTGGATGTTGAAACCATTGTGTTCTACCCTATCTCTGCATTAAATATGCACAAAATAGTTTTGTTGATAAGGCTTTAGAAACTTTCAAGAAAAAGAAATCAGTGGGTGTAAAGCCAAATTCCACACTGCATCCTCTCTACCTGTACCAAAGTGGGATCTTGATGTAGAGGAAGGACCTTCTTTAGGATAACAACACAAAATGATAAAGTGTTCTTACACCATCTTCATTTATGCTTCTAGGTGTACCTCTATAGGACCGTAACATTGAACTCTTTTTAGACTCTTTTTATTGTTGGAAGCAACTATTGAAGGTTATTTTCTACACCCATTTACTTTAATAATGACCTCACACACATGGCTAGTATGGATATGAAGCTCATTACCTTTGTTTTGGGCATTTGGAATCCTATTCCTTTATTTATTTTTCTAAAATGGGCAAGGATTTCTGATTTTAGGGTTGGTTTTTCCTTTTGGCACATGATTTTCTAATTTTTCCCTATTTATTTCTCATGATAAACTTATTACCTTTCTGATTTTATTGCTACAAGTTGTCTAGGAGGGCTAGTCTCAGGATTGGAGGAGAAAATATTAATAAACTTGAGGGGAATCTATGTTGTTCTTCCTTTATATGAGGATCATGACTATGTAAATTCATGACTGCATTCTCTGAGGCTTATGTTTGATGAAGGAGGGTTTTCTAGACCCTAATTTCATTAAGTGGTTTTAGGATAAGTCTCTAAGGGAAGTCATTGAGTCTTTTATGGTGCAACAAGGTTATCACACCTATACTTTGGAATATGCTACCCTTGAGACAATCCTTCCCAACCTTCTGATTGATACTGTGTAGGGTAGATCTCAGGGATAGTCACAGAGGTAGGGTGTAGTCATATTTAGTTAATGTGGTCCTCAATCAATGTGAGAGAGTGGGCATATTCTCTTAATGATGATGCTGAGATAGTATGATGAGGCAATCATCAAAATACCATGAAGAAGAATGGTAATAAAATAGTCACAAGGTAAAACAATCATTCTTTAATGTTGACATAGAGTCAAGCAAAGGGAGATCAATGTTCAAACATGATTATGAAGGGTTTTAAAATCTAGCAGAGATCTGTCATACTTTGAGGATGGTATACTAGTCCATAGAGTCATTAGAACTTAATTTTGTGTGAGTATCAAGACTATGGATAAACTAGATGAAGGCTAGGGTTTGATTTCCTAGGGCAATCCATCAAACTTTAAGCCTAAATATTCATATTAAGACTGGTGAAATCAATTAAGAAGACTGCCCTGAATCCTTGAGAAAGATTGTGACACCCTAACCACACAGCCCTAAATGGATGTTACTATTTATTGTGAGACTCCTTAATCCTAGAGTTATTATAGAAAGCAAGGTTGAAAGTTGTGTCAAGATGGGGAGATGTTGTTCAAGAGTGAGAAATTGATTACTTGTGGAGAAAGAAAGATTCAACACTATCATCTACATTTCAAGCACTGTCCAAACCCACCCATTGAATACTAGTTGTTACACTATGTACAAAGAAACCCTCTTTAACCCACTATCCTGATACAATTTTTCAATTACCTAGCTCTATGTCATTACAAGTTAATGGAATAGTATTATCCATCCACCTTGGGTTACCTTTTATATCATTCCTACTTCAAGTACAGTCACATAAGATGGATGTTATGGGTGGCCATGGTTGTCATGAGATTGAGTACAGTGACTTGGATCCAAGAGGATGATTCAAGATCATTCATATCACAATATTTTGAGAGGGGATCAAAGATATCATCATATATTTTATCTAGGTTCACAGGTTATGGAGAATCAGGAGATATTGTGGTGAAATAAACATACAATTTCATCAAAGGACTTCTGACACCTTACCAATATAGGACTGCTAAATAGGGGCAACATTGTAACAACTTTTGTGCTTTGATTTACCATTAAAACCATGCATAGAATTATTCTAATAAACTTTCCAAAAGACTATCCTATGAGTTTTGGGGAGTATAGATATGTAATCAAGGTCTCTAAAGGACTACCCCCATGTGTCTAGCTCACTAAACTTCATCACAATACTATCTAGCTAACCCCAACCTGCTTGTGAGCAGCATTAATGACTATCTTAAATCATTTGGAATGGAGTATTATTGCAAGAAAGGTTTTGAGTACTCCTTAGACTTTCATCTAGTAATCACTGAGGGTATCAAGACCTAAGAAGTTCACAAAGCCATCCTATAAACAAATTACAAGAAGAGGAATAGTGATGAGGCTCTAAAAAGATTACTTCAGGGGCTTTCATTGTAAGCAAGAGGTGAAAAGTTTGTAAAGTGGCTCAATGCTTGTGAGGACTATTATGCTAATATGAATTTCTGATGGACTGTCTTTAATGCAAGGTACAGTTGTAAAGGATTGTCCTAATGTAGGATCTTTGTCATGTTAATATAGGGGAATGTCACCCTTTGATCCACAATCCATGAGGAATGGTGAGTGAGAGTGGCTTAATAGGTTTCATTCAAGGTGAGAACAATGCAAGCTAGACACCTTGGATATTAACTCTTTCCTACTCATCCCAATTACTATAAGACTACAAGAACATTCAAATCATACACCAAAGAAAGCACTAAAATCCAATTGCCAACATGCTAGTGAATGAGCATTGAATGTGACCACATAAAGAAAAATCATACTATTCTTCAACAAATAGCATCTCCTTGGTCCAAAAATTCAAAAGACCTAGAAAGTACATCTCAATGCACATTTAGATGAATAGACGCACTTCCAACTTTATTGAGCCAAGTGAAAAAAGAAAATTCATTCCTCAAAAGAAAGCCAGTCATATAATAAGAAAGTTTCATAGATCCTTCCCAAGTAATTGATGAAGGACTCAATTTAATGGTGCCATTACAAATGCTAAGAGAGAAGGAAAGGAAATGACAAAATATCTTTGGGCAGGCAATAAGTAACATCTTTGTCAATATCAAGCAACACTATGATGTTGCAACGTGGCACTATTTGAATCAAGTTAAGGATAAATGTCTACAATACAAGCTATGCCTTTATGAAAAAAGGTTAAAATCTTTCATTGAGTGCTATTTAAAATGCATACAAGTCACATGCATACCAACTATCAACCTAGTCCATATTGTCTTATTTCTCACAACAGCCCACTCCCATCACTTAAAACTAATTCCACTAATTATGAACTTTGAAATATGACTTTTGACATTGTGTACATGACTAAATGGACAATTAAAGACCTAATGCTATTCCCTATGGGAGCCATTTCATGACTTTCTTCTTTCACAATATAGGTTGACATAATTTCCACTTAGACAAAAGTTCAATTGGTATGTTATTGTTACCAATTCTATGGTTAACAAAGACCCTTTTTCTAGTGATGTTATGTCTTGCAACACCCCACCCCACCCCTACACCCTCATCCCCACCAAAACAAATCAACCACCCTTCACTATGGAGTTATCTTGCATCAAAGCATAAAGGATATAGGAATTTTATAAAATGTCATAGTTGTAAGTACCCTACAAGACATGTATACAAAGTGCGGAATCATATACAATGAATGTTCAAACTATTTGACACGATGCCTTAAAGAAATTTTGTCTCATGGAATGCAATGATTGCAAGATATGCACGAAATGGATTTGTTGAAAAGACTTTAGAAACTTTTGAACAAGTAATAGCAATTGGCACATGTAAAGACAAATTCCACAACCTTTTCCAACATCCTCCCTATCTATACACCAAAATAGAATATTTGGAACAGCGTATGGACAACCATCAAAGCATAAAGGATATAGGAAATTTGTCACATGATGTAACTGCAGTTGCCCTTATAGACATGTATGCAAAGTGTGGATGCATAAACAAGGCACGTGAAATGTTTGGCATGATGCCCCAAAGAAATGTCACCTCAAGAAGGTACATGAATTGTATGGAAAGTGTGGAGGCATAGACAAGGCGCATGAACTGTTTGAAATGATGCCTCAAAGAAATGCATAGTCCCACAGAATGCAATGATTGCAAGATATGCACAAAATGGATTATTTGAAAATGATTTATAAACTTTCAAGCAAATGCAATTGGCATGTGTAAAACCAAATTCTTGTAATGATAATTGATCATTATATTTAATATTTAATATATGTTGACATATATATAATGGCATGAACATAACATCTAGTTTATAAACAAATCCATATAGGCATGTCCAAGCAAAGCCATACAGGCATTTATTCAAAAATATACATTGATAGTTCATACAAAAGTATGTATACAAATCCATCTAGGCATATAAAAAATGTCCCAAAAACTAGTTTCCTATGGACTTTTATGAAATAATCGGCAGCCCTTGCTTGACTGTAAAGATGTAGAGCCAATCACTGACTCATCCTCTCTCTGTCGTCGAGTAGACCTCTTCGATAGAAGTCGATCCAACTCCACCTGTTAATACAATCAAACAGTATATGCACATTAATATAGAAAATGTATGAAATATATAACATCACATATGTAATTGATCACTTACTGCCACCTGATGATCACTCTCCATCATTTTGTCTCTCTCTACGTGTCCGTACTTGGACGGACTGGAGTTATGACCTCCTGTGAGAAGCATCAAGAAGCAAAATTGACTAAACATAAATATCATTTATGTACATCAAATGACATGCGATAAAACAAGAAATACAAAATTATGACATTTTTATGTTATTGGCTCATACCTCGGTCAAAGGATTTGAAGACATCATGGCTGTAGCAATGCCTATTTGCGCTGACTCACGAAGATGAGGAGGAGTCTCCACTGTATTCAAAATCTAAAAATTAAGTTCAAGATTATTCAAACAAAATAAATACATAACATTATTTTAAAAATGCATAATGATTAGAAATGGTTAAATTTACCTCTATAAAAGTGGTGGTTTGGCGTCCAGGGGACCAAGGAAACAATGGAGGTGCTGGTGACTATTGAAATCATCAAATTGTCACAAAATAATATTACCATTGACATATCTACAATAATTACGATTATGTGATAAATTACATACCTGATGACTTGACCTCCTCTCATAACCTACCAATGGATGGCTAATGGAGACAGGTTGAAGACTCTGACCTTAGAATTTCATTACGCAGACAAATACATACATTATTTTTTACTTATAATATAGATAATCATATAAAATTAATTTCAAATTTCAAATAACAATATACTAAATCAAGATGAAACTTGTAACAAATTACCTGAGAGTCAATACCAAATGTATGTTGTAAGAGATCGTCATTGAGAACAAGTTCATCCAATATGTCCTGCCCCTGTGTCACAACATCCTGCTCCTGCATCATAGCATCCTACCGAGAGTCTTGTCGTGCTTCCTGCATCCGATAATCACATAGGTTTCCACATGAACTACACAAATGTGGGGACACATGACGCCTACTACTCTCATCCTCATCTACCTAGGTAAGATCATTGGTATGCTGTGATAGAGTTTGGGTGAGAGTAGTCAATGAATGTACTGTCTCCACCTCAACACTCTCCTTCAAAGCCAAAGGGAGTGACCTACGTTATGGCCCCGCCCGGGGTACAGGCACAAGGTTTTCTTCTCGCTAAGCCCTAGGTCTATCTTGGGCCGAGTCACCACATCTACCTTGGAACTCATGAATGTCAAAATAATTCAAAATCTTGTTGAGGACAAACTTGCAATGGAGTTTCCTCAAGAAATATTTTGGTACCTCATCATTGTTGCATGGGCGCTCATCGAAGACCATGTACCATCTATCCTAAAAGTATTGGGATATTTCTTCATTCCTACACCAATGTATAGGAAACCATTTGCAACTTTCTTCTAATCTTTGGCCAGTTTTGGGATTAATAAAGTGTGCACATAATTGAGATTTTGTTATTTTTTCATTCTTGATTTGATCATATGACAACTTGTCGGCATAATATTGCCAACACCTCTCCCTATAGTCTTGGAATTTGGTGATTTGTTTTGTCACCAAATCCGTGTGGGAAACAATCTCCTCTAGTGATTTTGCAAGCGCCCTCCTATGATCAGTGGTTCCACTTGGATTGTTTAGGGTTTGAAGAATAGTTTGAAGATGTTTCTTATTTTCTTCTATTATCCGTAGGTAGTGTTCTTGACTATCCCTTACATTAAAAGGAGGTGAAGGTGGGTTTTGAGGGTTTGGAGGGTTTTGGGGATTGTTTTCACCCTCCTCAGCGGGATTTAGGTTTTCTCTTTCCCCAATAACTGTAAATGCAATATAAAAACAAATCAAACATTGTAAAACTCAAAAATTATTCTCAAACTAACAAAATCAGTCAAACCCTACCTTCTTCCTGTGTTGGAGCCTCCAAATTCGCATGACGATGTCTTTGGCGGTGAGGTGACATCATGAATTTGTCATTTTATCTCTTAAACTTGATTGGATAGCCTTTTTTTCAATGTGATCACGCTTTCACCTAAGTGTTTTTGCTGCTAAGCTTGCAATGGTTGTCGTTGTGTGAGGAGAAATGAGTTGTTTTTGCTTTTATGAAAAGCAAAACGCGAGCCCACACATTTTAAAATGCGTGTGCATTATAATGCAAGTAGGTTATAACACACTCTCATTTTGATTTACTTTTGGACATGGTGGTGACTTTTTGGTCCCCCGTCTCTTTGTATTTACCCTATGTATAACCCCTCAAGAATAATACATGAAAGTGAAACTTTATAAGATTAGTGCATAGTTAAACCCTTCATTTTTGACAAGCAAAAATACAAGAGTTAAATACCCCCCCAAAGGTTGGCACTTTATTAGTTAGCACGATAGATGTAAGCAGGATGATTAAAATTGTGCCCTAATACTTAGTCTATTTACAATAAATTGTATTTTAACACTAACAAATTTAAAGAGAGCACTAGATTTCTCCAAGGTTTAAATTACCCCCCCCTGAAATGGTACTTTATATTGCATAGTGATTTTTAGACAATTAAAATGTCTATTCTAACACCAAATACATAAATTTAAATTCTCCTTTTTTGCAAGAAAATGCCTATTTTGTTTAAAAAATTGAAAGCATAATTTTAAATGCATTCAAAAAATAAAATTTTAGGACAAAATTATCAAAAAAGGAGAGAGCATGAGTAGATTAGGGTAAAATATCATGTCTAAAAAGATTGGGGCAAATTAGGGTTGAAAAATCCAAAAAATATAGAGGAGTGGCCAAAAAAACTAGGTGAACAGGCCTGATTCTGGTTTGTGGTGCCTGTGTGAAATACAGGGGCATTTATGTGCTCTAACAAAGGTCAAAAAGGGGATTTATGTGCTCCAATAGAGGCTGAAATAGATGTTTTCTACCAGGCATGAGATGGGTGAAGAGGCCAAACATGATGTTTTCTACCAAGCGTGAGATGGGTGAAGAGAGGCGCTCTACTGCTTCGGCTAATTGCCTTCCACTTGACAAATTGCCTCAGGCCACAGCAAGGTCACCTACCTCTTAGCAGGTCATGACTTCTTTCAGAGAGGTCATTGTTAGGATTAAGGTGCCATGAACCTTGTAAATCCTATGTAATTTATTATTCCTATTATTGTTTGTAAATCACACATAAGGGATGAAAGGTTTCACCAACATCAATCTTGTTTCAGCCGCATGTTTATATCTGATCCCTGACACTAATTCGTCTGCGATGGGGTTCATAGGGGGTTTCCCCTTATGAGGGGTCCGAGGTACTCCCAAAACCACATTTTATTTATATTTTATCGTTGTAAATATGGATTGTTCATCATTAGGTCATAGATCTAAAGGTCAATATTATGTCAGATTTCTTGCCCTAGAAGGCAACCCCCTTTTATAAGATTATTTGTACTATGTTTTTAGCAGAGTTGAGAGTAATAGACAGCATTGGATTGAAGACTGGAGAAGAAGAAGAAGTGCATGCATTGTAATCTCATATTTAAAGATAATAGAACTTGGAGCCTCTTTTCTTGGGGGAGTTTTTTTACCCGAAAGGGTTTTCTCCATGTTACATACTGTGTTATGTGTTCAATTCTTAATGCATGTTATTTCTGTGTAGTGGGTTTTATTTCTATTGTAATCTCCATTGATGAACTATATTATTTAGAGGATATTATTAAGGTTTGAATCAGATTTCCATTGTGTGGTTTGCACCTTCATTTCTAACATTTGGTATTAGAGCTTGGCCAGTTTTGATTCTTGGGTGGTAGTGTGAAGTTTTTAGCTCTAGTGGGAGATTTGGTTGTTGTTTATTTGCAGATCTTGTGTAGATATCATGGCTTCATCCACTGTTGCTTCTACCTCTCGATTGGACATTGAAAAGTTCAATGGCATGGGGTACGAATTGTGGAAGTTGAAAATGGAGGATTTGTTAGAAGAAAGAAACTAGTGGTTGGCTATTACAAAAGAGAAGAAACCTGATGATGTTGCTCTTGATGAGTGGGAAAGACTGGATAAAAGGGCATGAGGTATAATCTAGTTGTGTCTTGCAGATTTTGTTCTACTGAATGTTGCGACTGAGAAGTCTACACATAGCTTGTGGAAGTGTCTAGGTGAGATCTACCAAACCAAGAGTATGGTAAATAAGCTTTATTTAAAGCATGAGTTAGTTTCCATGAAAATGACAGAGGGTGAATTAGTTGCAGAGCATTTGAATTTGTTTAATTTGTTATTGAGCCAACTAGTATCTGTAGATGTTGAGGTGAATGAGGAAGATAAATGTATATTGCTTCTTTGTTCTTTACCTGAGTCATGGGAGAATGTTATTTTGGCTATCACTATTAACCTTACAGATCCAAAGTTGGAGGCTCTTGTTTTAGTTCTATTGTCATGGGAATTGAGGAAGAAGAGTTTAGATAGTTCAGGGGATGCTCTCAGCATCAGGGGAAGGTCTATGGAAAGAGGACCAAAAGGAGATCAGAATGGGTTTAAAGACAAGTCTAAGGGTCATTCTAAGACTCCTATAAGGAAGAATAGAGTCAAGTGTTGGAACTACAAAAAGAGAGGACATGTGAAAAAGGAATGTAGTAACCCGAAGAAACAATGGGATTCCGCTACTGATAAGTTTTTGAATGTAGGTGATGAGGTTTTACTTTCTACATGTAATGTTGTTTCTCATGATCATTGGTCAGTTGACTCAGGATGCTCGTACCACATGACTCCACATAAAGAATAGTTTTCCACATATGAAGAGTATGATGGAGGAAATGTGTACCTCAAGGACAACTCTACATATCCTATTTTTGGATGAGGGAAGGTAATGTTGCACGTTCAGTGATGGGAGAATTAAAACCCTCCCTGGTGTTCTGCATGTTCCTCGATTGGCTAGAAATTTAATTTATGTTTCAAAGTTGAAATATTTGGGAATGCATGTGACATTTGATAAGTATGGTTGCAAATTGGTGAGAGGAAACTTGGTGCTAGCGAAGGGGAAAAGATTGGGAACTCTATTTAAGCTAGAAGCCACTACTATTTGTAATGCCTCTTATGCATTTGAGGCTAATATTGAAAATACATGTATGTTATGGCACCATAGAGTGGGCCACATAAGTCAGTCTATTTTAAAGACTATCTTAAATAAAAAAAATGTTAGATGGTTTATCCTATTCTAATGAGAGTTTCAAGTTTTGTGAACATTGTGTGTTTGGAAAATAGAATAGATCTCCATTTCCTTTAGGTAGTAATAAATCTAATGATAAATTAGAAATTATTCATTTGGACGTTTTTGGTCCAGTGGATGTTGAATCAATTGGAACATCTAGATATTTTGTTTCCTTCATTGATGATGTCTCAAGGTTTACCTAGATTTATTTTATGCATCACAAATCTGAAGTTTTCACTAAGTTTAAGGAATTTAAAGCTTTAGTTGAAAAGCAATCAGATTATAAGATAAAGGTTTTGAGATCTGACAATGGAGGGGAATATTGTTCTAAGGAATTTGAAGAATTCCATAAGCATGCAGGTATTGTTAGATAGAAGACAACTCCATATATAGCGCAGCAGAATGGAGTGGCAAAAAGGATGAATCAGACAATAATGGAAAGAGCTAGAAGTATGTTGAGTGAATCACAGTTGAACAAATGCTTTTGGGCAAAAGCTATGTGTACTACAAACTACTTAGTTAACAAATCTCCAAGTGAGGATCTTGTTTCAACTCCTTATGAAATGTAGATAGGAAAGAAACCTTCTATTTCACATTTAAGGGCATTTGGTTGTGAGGCTTATGTTCATGTGCCTAAAGAAAAATGAACTAAGTTGGATCTAAAAGCTAAAAAGTGTATTTTCATTAGATATGGTGATAATGTAAAAGGTTATAAGCTTTGGAATCCACTAACCTAAAAGATTATATATTCTAGAGATGTTATTTTCAAGTAACTTAGTGTTTTTTCAAAAGATGAATAGCCAAAGGAAAAAGAAGAAAAGGTGAAGAGAGTGCATTTTGAATTAGAGCATGAAGATGCACCTCAAGAAGAACATAATGATGGATTGGGGTTGAAGAAGCAGAATAAGACTCGAGTGAAAATTCTGATGAGAAAGAATCTATTGTAATAGAGGAAATTCGTACAAATGAGCATGTAGAAGAACCTGAAGAGTCTATTACTCCATCTCTAAGAAGATCCACAAGACAACAAAACCTAGTTGACAGGTATAGTCCACTAGACTTTCATTGTGTATTTGCTTTATTGAAATACTAACGATGAGCCTAGATCCTGCAGGGAAGCTATTCATATAGATGATAGTGAGTCTTGGTAGTTAGCCATGCAGGAGGAGATGATGGATTTAGACTCTTGCAATACCTAGGATCTTGTTCATTTGCCCAAAGGAAGAAAGGCCATAGGTTGCAAGTGGGTCTTCAAGAAGAAGTTTGGAGTAGACGGTTCATTGGAGAAGTAGAAGGCTAGACTGGTAGCCAAGGGCTACTCCCAAAGAGAGAGAGAGTTGATTTCGGTGAAATATTCTCTCATGTTTCTAAATTAACTTCTATTAGATTTCACTTATCCATTGTTGTAGCTCTTGATTGGGAAATAGAGCAAATGGATGTTAAGATTATGTTCTTGCATGGAGATCTTGAGGAAGAAATTTACATGCAACAGCCTACAGGTTTTAATGTAAAAGGGAAAGAACATTGGGTTTGCAAATTGAAGAGGTCTCTTTATGGTCTGAAACAGTCCCCCAGAATGTGGTACCAAAATTTTGATTCATTTGTGTTGAAATTGGGTTTTGTTAGAAGTGGGGAGGATCACTGTGTGTACATTCATTGTATTGATGATTCTATTCTAATCATTACATTGTATGTTCATGACATGTTATTTTTCACCAATACTAAGGGTATGATCAGTGAATTGAAAGCCCAACTTTTAGGTACCTTCAATATGAAGGATCTTGGAGCAGCTAGGTATACTTTGGGTATGGAGATCAGGAGGGATAGAGGTAATAGAAATCTTTGGTTGTCTCAGAGTAAGTATGTGAATATCATTTTATAGAGATTTAGTATGCAGGGCTGTAACCCAGTTAAAGTTCTTTTACCCATTGGTACTAAGCTTTCATTAGATATGTGTCCAAAGAATGAGGATGATTTAAAGGATATGTCTAATGTGCCATATGCTAGTGATGTAGGGAGTTTGATGTATGTAATGGTTTGCACTAGACTAGATATTGCCCAAGCAGTGGGAGTCTTGAGCATATTTATGTCCAACCCTAGTAGACAACATTGGAATTCTGCAAAGAGGGTATTTAGATATTTAGCAGGTGCTCCTGATTAGTACATTTGGTTTATTTTGTTACTGACAGTGCTGATAAAACTTTGGACATATAGGGATTTGTTGATGCAGATTGGGTAGGTGACTTGGATAGTCGAAGGTCCACACTTTTTTTGGCAGAGTAGTGAGTTGGATGAGCAAAAGGCAGCCCACGGTTGCTTTGTTCACCACCAAAGAAAAGTATATGGCTGCTACCCATGTCTCTAAGGAGGTAGTTTGGTTGAGGATATTCTGTGGAAGTATTGGTTTTGATTGCAGGATCATTTATATTGGTTCTGATAGACAGAGTGCTATTTGTTTGGTTAATGCTCAGACTAAGCATGTTGATGTACAGTATCACTTAGGAGAAATGGTTACAAGTGGATAGATTGAGCTAAATGAGGTAAACACTTAGGAGAATATTGTAGATTCTTTGACCAAGCCTATGAGCACAGAGAAATTTGTTTGGTGCAGAGAGGCCAGGGGCCTTGCTTCTAGTGCCTGATTATTTTTTGTTTTTCCTATGGGTATTTACAATGTATGATGTCAAGTGGGAGAATATTAGGATTAAGGTGCCATCAACCTTGTAAATCCTATGTAATTTATTATTCCTATTATTGTTTATAAATCACCCATAAGGGATGAGAGGTTTCACCAGTAGTGATCTTGTTTTAGCTACATGTTTATATCCGGTCCCTGACACTAATTTGTCCATGACAAGGGGTCACAAGTGGTTTCCCCCTTGTGAGGGGTCTAGGGCACCCCTGAAACCACATTTTATTTATATTTTATCATTGTAAATATAGACTATTCATCATTAGGTCACAGATCTGAAGTCAATATTATGTTAGTTTTCTTACCCTAGAAGGCAACCCCCTTTTATAAGGATATTTGTACTACATTTTTAGTAGAGTTCAGAGTAACATGCAACATTGGATTGAAGACTGAAGAAGAAGAGGAAGTGCATGTATTGTAATCTCATATTTAAAGATAATACAATTTGGATCCTCTTTTCTTGGTGGAGTTTTTTACCTAAAAGGGTTTTCTCCACGTTACATATTGTGTTATGTGTTCAGTTCTTAATGCATGTTATTTATGTGTAGTGGGTTTTATTTCTGTTGCAATCTCCATTGGTTCTAGATTATTTAGAGGACATTAATTTAAAGTTTGAATCAGATTTCCATTGTGTGGTTTGCACCTTCATTTCTAATAGTCATGTGCTTAAAACACGGGTAGAGACTCAATAAAAAATGTGAGCCTCTACAAATAGGTGTGAGCCATGATCAAAGGGCCATGGGCCTCTGATACCTGGACAACTCTCCACTCACCCTCCAATGCCTTTTATGAACCCTCTACTTTGTTGTGTAAACACATACCCAAAAAAACAAAGAAAATAAACTAAACACAATTTCAATACAAGTATAAAAATAACCTTATAGCCTATGATTGACCTCCTCCCACTCTGATACCATGTGGGATTCCCCAAGGAACAAGGACATGAAAAACAAGTACAAAGAAATTGTATGCAAAACCCTCAAATCCACCATTAAATAAATTGGAGAAGTTGAGTATAGTTAGTTGAATTTGACATTTGTAATGTGTCAAATTCAACACAGACTTGGAGTATACTATTCATTGGGGTTTTCTTTTTTATTTTTGGCCCAAAGAATTTAAAAAAATTTCTTTTCTTAGTGCCAAAAATAGGCAACATAGGTTGAAATAGAAAGTATATTGTATCTTTCGAATGGCTACTCAAAATTGAATGTCATTTTTTATGAAAGTGAATTTTTTCAAGCCCAATCCATTAAAATAGATTTTGCACTATCATTATAAAGTGTCATTTTTTGTCCCAATTGGACATGCCTATGCACTAAAATTATAAAGTACCAAAATTTAGGGATGATTCCAAATACTAAATCATGAGGGGGTGCTTTGTGTTGTGTCTTGTACACTTCCTCACTTTCTTCTGCACTTTCAGTTTGGGGGTAATTAAGCAAATTGTGGGTTATTCATGCACTATAATTATAAAGTTCCAAATTAAGGGGATCTCATATTGAATCAAGGGGGGTGTCCTTTGTGTTGTATCTTGTATACTTCCACACTTCCTTCCTTTGTTTCATGTTGATTATGTCTCCTAGTTTGTGGAAATTAAAATGTGATTATTGTGGGAGAAAAAGACATACGATAGATGAATACATGCAGAAAGATTTCTCTTTGGGCTTCATCAATTGCAATAGTTGTGCAATATTAATGGCATTAGTTTGTTAGATTCTTCATCATCTCTTGTTTCTCCATTTGATTCTAATGTTGTTTCACATAGAGATTCCAATAATTCTTTGCAGTAGAGTCATTTATGTCTTCTAGATCCACCTCCACCTACCACTTGAACTAAGATCTTAGCTTCTCTGCATGCTACTTTAGATTATCTCCAATAGGTTCACACTTGTCCTCTTGCTTAGCAAGATATCATCTTATCAGACATCCATCATTTGTTTGTATAATCTCTCATAATCGATCTAGATGACAGCATTGAGGACATATGTCTTCTCTTTGATGACAATTCTTTTGTCCTTCCACCTGTTGCTACTACAAAGTTTAGAGATGCTTCATTGAAAGATTCCAAAGATTCTTTGCAGCAGGATATCACATGGGATTTTCTTCAAGTAGCCATGTGGTATGCATTGACAATCTACACATCAATTCCTTGGATTATTCTCTTTATTAGTTTTCACATGATTTTGAGAGGTCACTTGTTTCAGTTAGGCCCAAGCCTCTTGATTTGATTATAACTCATTTCGATATTAGCATGAAGACATTTGAGCAGTATTCTAAAATAGGGTACATCATGAGACTTTCCACCTCACCTCACTTCTTTGAGTATTCACCATTGGAGTTGTTTCTTCCTAAGAAGAGAAATGTCATTTTCCACAAATGGATCATTTTCAGCATTCATACTCAAGCATCCTCTTTTGGCACAAGGGCTAGTTCTTTGTGGGGTGGTTATATAGTCTCTTTCTCTCTCTTCTTTGAGAAGTTCTTGTCTACATCAAGCCTGAAAAATCTACATCAAGCTTGAAACCATGCCATCATTCTTTTTCTCTTTTTGGAGGGATTGTTTCCCATAGGGTTTTCTTCCTTTCTCCACTTTATGAGAGATTGCATTGTACTTGGGTACCTCATCAATCCTAGTTGCCAGGACCCAATTTTTCTCCACCTAAGCTATGATTAAGGGGCGTCTTGGTGTATATTAAGCTTGCTTAGGAGTGCATGTGTCTATGTTTATCCATGAGCTATATTATACTTGGATGCCTAGATTAGCCTTTTCTAAGTTAAGTGGTTGCATGCCTATTCTTGGGGCACCATTATTCTTAGCTGGCTTTTTCCTATTTTGGCATGACTAATCTTAGTCGTTATTGGCCTATATGTACTTCTCATTATGAGATAATTAATCATCCAATCTATTATTCATTGTAATCCTTGAGTTATTTTCTTTTCATATTTTATGTTTGTGATCTCGTAGGTTTGAGTGTGTGACTACTTGAGTTTCATGGTTTACCAGTACAAGCTTTCGACTCAGAGATTCTGGCAAATTCTACAATTCCAATAGAAAGAGGATGAAAATGTACAATACAATGAGATGACTTAGATTCCTCCAAGATCCAAGATACTCCAAAATGTGATCTCAATGTGCATAACCAATATGTTACTAGAAGTTCAATCTTTCAATATCAAAGAGATGTCCACAACCTACAACAAGAAGCAATATGATATAATATGCACGAGGAGAGAATAAATGATTATGAGATGGATGGATTCTCAAGTGAGAGTGAAAGAGGGTAGCATTTATAGGATATTATACCAAGTGATGAGGACTTACAACCCATGTGGGATAAAGGTGAAAAAGTACAAGTGATTACAAGTTTCCATAAAATATGGAGAACAATTTAATTAAAATTATGAATGCAAGATGTAACCTACCAAAGTAGATACCTATATCTAAGTAATCTTATCTTAGGTGAAAGATAATGCATGTAAAATATATTAGGGTTAGCCGGTAGAAGATATCAATTAAATGCAAATAAAGATTAAATAGAGAAATGGAAATACACAGAATTAATAACAGTGAGAGACAAGATTTAACGTGGTTCACCCAAACTCGGGTTACATCCACTAAACAGAGAGTCCAATATTATTATCCAGTAAATCAAACCGATTACAATCAGTAATCCCTACAACTCAATACCACTGCAAATGCTACAATACAATATATCAAAACCCTAACCCTTAGCCGCTTTTATCAAGCCCTTTTGTCGGTTACAAAAATTAGGGTTTTCTTATGTCGGTCATAAAAATAGGATTTTTTATGTCGGCCCCAAAAAAAATAGGATACATGGCTAGTGTACATTACTTTCTTGATCAGTCGCCACCTACCAACAAAATAAACCAAATACATAGATATTAAAATGCACCAATAACTATACAAAAGTATAGCCTAGGTAGGTACAAATGAGTCTCAACAAATGTGTAACAATATTAGGTACCTATGTTAAAAAAATGTTTCCCACCTACCCCTTCCCAAAAAGAAAGGAGAAAACCACCAATACATTAAGAAAAAAATCCCCTAAGAAGAGAGATGAGAGTTAGATGTGTTGGTTCTCAAAATTGTAGCTCCACAAATCCTAGAGACTAGACTCAAAGCCTAAGTGCAAGGATGTATGTCAACTAAAGTAAAGTGCTAAGACTCTTGATTAGATAGTGGACTACAATGGACTAACTAATAAGAGGGGGAAAATCTCATGGACAATGATACTAGAGGTATAAAACAAGATAATTAAATAAAATACAAAATAATAGATATTTAGCAATCCAAACCCTATGTACACAAATACCCCAATTATTTGTTAGTAAATAGATATACTATGAATGAAGACATTCAATCAAATACCCCAATTCTAGCAACATGAAGACATTCAATCAATGCATAGGTTTTTTTTAGACTATGCCTTCCCAAAATCATAAAACATTCCCAAACCTTTACAATTTATGATTGTGTTAGTGAATAGATTTTTTCACCACTTGTTTAATAAAGACTCACCTAGCTTAGCAGTAACAAACTCCACCAACAGTTGGAAAATTTTCATAAATTTCCCTTTGAATGTTTTAGAAGGTATAGCTCCCTTCGTAAGATGAAAATTTATGTTTGTTGGCACACTTTTAACTTGAAAGTGAGCAAAGGGATTTTTCTACCATTATAAAATAAAACTGATCCACAACACTCAACATTTTGTAGGCAGATAATAACTTAGAAGTACATTGAGGTAAATATTTCTTATCCCACATGCATGAATGGAAGAATTAATAATGATCAAAGAATAATAATTGAATCTCCAGATGTAGTATCAGGCTCTAACATAAGAAAGGAGATACTAAAAAAAGATAATTTAGTAATCAAAGAAGTAGGTTATTAACATTTTATATAGAGAAACATAGATATCATACTTTCATCACATCATGCATTCAACATCTAAAGAATAAATAGCTCATACAGAGAGAAACAATGGACCCACTATCAACTTTCCTCTTATATTGATGAAATCAAATTGAACAAAATACTTTTGTTCTCTTCAAAAATTATAACACATATACTGCATAAAATATTTCCCTTACTCCTTCAAATTTAAAATGCAATGTCCAATGATCTAGTCATGAAAGGAATTTTCACCAAAAGATGTCTCCTTCTCTTTTACCGATACATTATATAGTAAAAGAAAGGAACCAACTTTTCCCCATATAATTGTCCTATACAACTAACAGAAAATGATAAAATAAAGTACTTCAAATATCAAATGAGACATAGTCTCAAATAATAAAATGAGTCTTAACATAACAAATTATGAAAATCAAAGAAATAGTTTAAAAGACACTTCTTTGTCTACCTCATCTAATGTCTCAGATCTAATGGGTTCATCCACACTAGTTTTCCCTGCTTCATCCCCTAATTTCTATGAAGCATCCATCTTATCTTGAAGGACTTTGAACCTATTTAAGATCAAAATGATTCCCTTAGCATTAGGAATACTAGTGATCATTAGTCTTATTCTCCACATTTGCAACATGTTGTTGGCTTCTTCATATTTCCTCTACATTTCCAGAACATCTTTCTTGAAACTCATCAGGGAAGTAGCAACATTGTTCAGTCTTTCCATGGAATTCCCTGTTGAATCTTCTTTGATCTTCAATTCTTCAGTCAATAGGTCTTTAAAGTCTTGTTTGATAATAGCTACATCCAACATATCAGAATCAATTTCATCATAAAGATCAATGCCCAAGGATACACAAGCACTCATGATGTCAAGAAAATAGGACCTATTATTTTTGGCCAGGCTCTTCAACTCACCTAAACATTGCTTCACCATACTTAATTTCTAGTCTACAACAGTTAATCATTTAATGGATTCATTTTCTTCAAGTTTCTCAATAACCTTCTCTGCAACCAAGATGTTGGAATCTAGCTTGACCATGGATGTAAGCCCATTTTTGGCCATATTTAGCATGACTTCTTCTTTCTTGATTATTTTAAAATCAATCAAAACTTTAGTTTGTTTGTTAGAAAGTTTGGTGTATAAGAGAAAAGTATCATGGATGAAAAGTAGTCTATCACCTATTAACTTCTCCATCCACTCCTCTATTTCCTTGCCCAAAAATTTGTATTTATTTATTTGATCAAAAACTTCATCTTATGTAGGAACATCCATGGTTCAAGACCAATCTTGCATCAACCAAAAACATTTACATTTCATTTTTGTTTCTTTCATTTTCCAGTTCAATACAGTCAGTTTAGTTAGTAGCAATTTTTGTATTTTGGTCCACATCCTGTCGTAGTTTCATTTTAGAACTTCTGAAGCTACACTTAGCATCTAGACATCTTCATGCACATAATATCCAAAATTTAGATCATTTGGATCAGTTTCTGGAAAGATATCGCTATCAGAAGATCAACTATTTTATCATAACAGAGCATTCAGACAGTCTCAAACAATCAGCTAAAGGAGAAGACTTGTGGAGCACTTCCATGACTTGCAGAGCTAAAAGACACATCATTCAAAGAACTTTGGATCATGGTTGACCTTCCCCAAGATTCGCATGTTATTTCATTCACTTGCAAAGGAATGTAATCTATTTTGGGTTGACCTATCCATTTACACATGTTACATCTCTTTCATTGGAGTTTGTAATATATTTGGCTGACGCAAAGGAATCTTGTGATCCAGAGATGATATATAATCATGTAATAGATACCTAGGAAAGTAGTTCATGATTGGAAATAGTTAGATAGTTTGAATTCTTTTGTAAGATGCAACTAGAGAATCAGGCCTGTGAGCCCTAAAATGTAAGCCTGCATGTTGCCCTCATGTTTGTATTTTGGATCTATGATATACTAAATGACTGAATCTGCATTTGCATTCTATAATTGAGTTGTTTATGTTGTGTTTACTCTTGTTGCATGGCCTAGACTGTTCACTTTGTGGACCCTCCTAAATGTGACTACACCAAGTGGTATTAGAGTGAAGTTTGAATCCACTAGGATCAAAGGTGAGAGAAGTTTTAATCTTCTGGGAGTGAAGTTGAGCGAAGTTGAGCAAAGCAGAGTAAAGTTGAAATCCTTTGGGAGTGAAGCATTGTGAAGTTTAATTCATGTGAATGAAATTGAGAAAAGTTTTTGAAGGCATTCCATAAGATCTTGTTGTGGACAGATCATCGAATCTAAGGTAGACTAACTATGTTGTCAACCAATCACTGATTGTGAGGCAGTTGTCACTTTGTAGCCTGATCGCCAAATTTGAGGCAGTTACACTTGAACCTAGGAAGAGATGCTGGTGCAGGGGCACCTACCTGACAGCTGGCCTCCATGAGGCAGTTAGTTTGTTATAGGTCTGGTTAATGCTTCCAAGAAGGTCTGATAAGACCAATGCATGTAATAAGGTCATGTTGACCATACTTTACTATTTTTAGCTAGGTTGTTAGGACAGCTGTTATGCTGTATGTCCGGTTGGATCCTCCCAGCCGCTTGGAAGCTCCTAGCTGCTGGGAATCAAGTGGTAGTACTCGCAGGAGATCCTATTTATGCATTAGGATCGGTTGGTTTTAGGTAGTATTGTAGATCATCGATCAGACTTTGCAGGGAGTGAGACAGAGAGAGGAGAGAGAGTATTGTAATTGCATCTTTTGAAATCAATAAAGAGATCCTGTTTGTGTTCATTCTCTGTTGAATTCCATTGTTTAATCATGTGGCTGTTCTGGTGGTTTCATGGATTCGCTGATCCATTCCACCGGTTGATTCGTCGAATCGGTGGAATGGCTATGTACAGTAGTTTAGGATTTAGTTTGCATTTTCTATTTGTTTATGTGCATGTTTGCAGGATCGTAGTCGAGAGGTGTTGAGAACCCTAGCATGGGTATGTGCTAGGTCGTGCTGGTTGTTAGAGTCTGGAAAGTTGTCCAGGAAGCGGATTGGGTCACCCCAGGAGGTTCGGCGGATTGAAAATTCGCTAAGGTTAGAAATTCGTCACAACGGCATCATCAGGATATTTCTGTGTATATCCTGCAGTTACTTCGGGCGTCATCTAAGTAGATGGAGGGGACCATGATGCAGTAGATTGCATAAGGTAAATGCGCATTGGGGTGATCATCATCAGGTGTTGCCGAGGAGGAGCGTATCGGCATAAGGTAGAAGATCGGGTTGATAAAACCATCACGGGCCAATAATGTTATGTTTGGCCGACAGCAGGATATTGAAGGAACTGCATATGACGTCATCGTCATCAGGATAATCGTCATCAGGACATTCCGAAATATCACCCGATAAAGGTTTATCCTGCTGACCATAAGTGTTTTGGTATCGGCATAAGGCATTGAGAAGTTAAGTGGATCAGGAGGAGGATATTCGACAGAATATTCGTCATCAGTATAAAGTTGAGTATCATCATCAGGATGTTTCAATATGACCAGATAAGTCATATCCTGATGCTGCTTGTTTAAGTAGGTCGGAGATCAGGGTGACGTAAGCGTCTAAAGGAAAGGTGCATGAGAGTGTCGTCATCAGGATATATGGGAGGAACCGGATATTTTATATCCTGCTGATGAAGATGATGTCGAACATCATGATGCTGCAGATAGAGGTTGGCGGTAAGATGAACAGTGATCGTCAGGAGGATGATTGCGCTTGCCGAATATGATGAAGCTGCCGATAGCTGGATATGATGATGCTGCTGATAGGTGAAAGGTCGAAGGTTTGTCTGCAGGAGGATATCGGTCGGCAAGAGAAAATATGATGATGCTGACAATGTTAACAGAAAATATGATGATGATGATGGGTTGTAGACATACATGCTGTAAGTTAAGGTTTTAGTGTGGATGCCTCTGCATCAGATGCCACCAAGGACAATACCTGTTGTTGGTACTATGGCTGGAAGAATGGGTGAGATGATAGAAATTATGAAGACAATGCGAGTTCACTTGGATATTGTTGAAGAAGATCAAAGAAGAGGACTTACACCCAGACCTAATGTTGAAAGTGATGATGATGAAGAATTTCAATCCGCTGATCAAAATGAAGAAACCCCAGAAGAAGAAGAAGAATCAGATCAAGTGAAGATGTTGCAAGATATTTCAAAGATTGGAAAGAGACCTAGATTTGATGTACCAAATTACACTAGCAATTTGAATCCTGAGGAGTTGATTGATTGAATAAATGACCTAGAAGAATACTTTGAATATGAAGATATTGAAGATCTAGAGAAGGTGAAATTTGCAAAGACTAAGTTGAAAGGACATGCTTCTATTTGGTGGAAATAAGTTCAATTGGATAGAAATAGAAGAGGAAAAGAAAAAATCATAAAATGGGATAGAATGTTGACAAAGTTGAAAAATTAGTTTATACCTACTGACTATGAGTTGGAACTGTTGAAGAGATTGCAGAACCTGAGACAAAAGGAGAAATCTATGAAGTACACCGAAGAATTTCATAAGAGGATTATAAGGATAGGACATAGTGAAGCAAGTAAGGAGAAAGTGGCTAGATACATCAATGGACTGAGATTGAACATTCAAGAAGAACTAAGTTTAGTGAAGATGACAACATTGGAAGAAGCACATCAGTTTGCTCTAAAAGTTGAAGAAAAGCTGAACAAGAAGCATGATCAAAGATAGAGAGGTAGAGGAGGTAAATTTTAGAGAGGTAGAACATTTTTTGGAGGAGAAAGATCATTTGCAAAGTAGAACAAACAATATAACACATTCAAGAAGGAAGACAAAGATAACAATACATACCAGAGAGATGACAGAACTTTCTATCACAGATGAAAACCTAATTCATACCAGAGTGAAGGATACAGAAGAGATGGAAGAGAATTTGATAAGAGAACATTGAGAGGAACCTATTTTAAGTGTGGAGGTGAAGGACATAGAGCATTTGAATGTCATCAAGGAAGTACAAGCAAGAAGATAGAGAATAGTGGAAGGACAAATTATATAGAAGATCATGTTGGATCACCTAGTTCAGTTGCTATACCTAAGCAAGGAGAATCACGTGTCATGAGGATAGCATTATTTCAAGCAGGGACAAATGAGGAACCACCATAGAGGAAAAGTTTGTTCCAGACTAGATGCAAATCAGGAGGTAAATGTTGTAAAGTTGTAATTGATAGTGGTAGTTCTGATAATTTGGTTTCAGAGGAGATGGTGACTAAGATGAAGTTGGAAAGATTGAAACACCCTAAGACATATCAGATAGCATGGATTTAGGATGATCATAAGGTACAAGTGAGTGAACAACATTTGGTGAAATTTCATATTGGATCTTATCATGATGAAGTATTGTGCGATATTATGCCTATGGATGTATGTCATATTTTGTTGGGTAAACTATGGCAGTATGATAGAAAAGCTATACATGATGGGAGAAAGAATACATATACTATAACATCAAATAGAAAGAGAATTACTTTGATTCCTTTAGAAGATGAACTTAAGATTGAAGTATATAGGAATGCAAGAATCTGTTTGGTAGATCAAAGGAAAATTCTAGATGGTTTGAGACATGAGAATATGTGTTATCCTTTGATTCCTAAGAAGCCTGAAAACCTAAAGATAGAAACTGAAGAATCAAAACTAGAGGAGATAACTGAGTTGCTGACAGAGTATGAAGACATCATATCAGATAATGTACCTAAAGGATTTCCACCAATCAGAAGTATTAGTCATCATATGGATCTTATACCTAGAGCTAGTTTGTCTAACAAAGTAGCACATAGAATGACACCAGCAGAGAATGAAGAACTAAACAGACAAATACATGAATTATTGAGGAAAGGTTTGATCAAAGAAAGTTTGAGTCCTTGTGCAGTACCTACAATGCTAGCACTTAAGAAGAATGGAGAATGGAGAATGTGTATAAACTCTAGAGTAATCAACAAGATCACAATTAAGTATAGATTTTCATTGCCTAGGATGGATGACATTATGGATTGTTTGAGTGGAGTAAAATATTTAACAAAGATAGACTTGAAGAGTGGATATCATCAGATCATAATCAAAGAAGGAGATCAATGGAAGACTATTTTTAAGACAAATGAAGGACTGTATGAGTGCTTAGTAATACCTTTTGGATTGACTAATGCACCGAGTACTTTCATGAGATTGATGAATGAAGTTCTAAAGAAATTCTTGGGTAAGTTTGTTATTGTATATTTGGATGATATTCTAATTTTCAGTAAGACAAAAGAAGAACATTTGTGGCACCTGAGACAACTGTTTTGATAAACGTAACTGGGAAGGGCTCAAACCCATATACAGAGGCCAAAAAGGCAAAAAAGGATGAGTTTTACAAGAGGTAAAACCAAAGAACAATGAAAAGACAGCAAAAAAGAAGGACGGGCCAACAGGACCAGCCAAACCAAAAAGGACCAGTAACCGACCAGCTTACTGCTTGGCCATAGACTTAAGGCTACTTATTGCTTACCATTCCCTACTTAAAAACTCTAGCTTCTCTAAGAAAGTGTTCTCTTCCTCCTTACGACCCTGTCAGGCCTAGATCTCCTGCTTGTCCTTCCCCTCGATCTTAGTATCATGGCTCTAAAGACTCACCTTTTTACCTTTTCTACTACCATCCTTGGCCTTGTAGTTGCAAGTATGCCTAGCCTTCCCCTATTTATGAGTCTGATGCTTATCCTTGCCATCTGTCCCCTATATCACAAATTTCCTTTTTTCAAGTTCCTCTTTCAGCACATAGAGCGTTGTGGCAGAGTTCTTGACCGTCTCCCTGCTCTAATTGACTAGCTCAAAACACCTGAGACAACTGTTGCAGAGACTGAGAGAAGAGAAATTAAACATTTAGAAGTTTCATGAAGGAAGAATTGGTATTCTTGGGATTTGTGATTTCTATGGAAGGATTGAAGATGGACCCTTAGAAAGTTAGAGCAATTGTTAAATGGTCTACACCTAAGAGTATTGGAGAAGTTAGATCATTTCATGAATTAGCTAGTTTCTACTGGAAGTTCATCAAAAATTTCAGTTTAATATGTAACCCTATGACATAGACAATGAGAGGTGATAGAAAAGACTTTAAGTGGACATTAGGAGAAGATAAAATTTATGAATTGTTGAAATACAAAGTGATAGAACAACGTGTGTTGGAATTACCATATTTCAACAAAGTATTTCAAGTAGATTGTGATGCAAGTGGAAATGTAATAGGAGCAGTGTTAAGTCAAGAAGGTGGATTTGTAGTATATTTTAGTGAGAAGTTGAATGATGCAAGGAGAAGATATTCATTTTATGACTAGGAGTTCTATGCCATAATACAAGCCTTGAAGAAACAGAGACATTATTTGTTGCCTAAGGAATTTATGTTGTATACAGATCATCAAGCTTTGCAGTATTTGAATAGTCAAGGAAAGTTGAATCAGAGACATATGAGATGGGTAGAGTTCATGTAGAGTTATACTTTTGCAATAAAGCATAGGAGTGGGAAATCAAACAAAGTTGCAGATGCATTGAGTAGGAGAAGGATGAGAGTCGAAGTGTTAGGATTTGAAGAATTGAAGAACATGTATGAGGAAAATTTTGGTTTTCCAGAACCTTGGAAGCATGTGAGGAACCTATTGTTATAGATACAAGTAAGTGGTTGGATTATTTCATTTAGCAGGATATGTTGTTCAAAGGAAATCAGTTATGCATACCTAGGATTTCAATGAGAGATAATCTGATAAAAGAGAAGCACAGTGGCTGATTGGCAGGACATTTTGGCATTGACAAGATAGTGGCTTTGGTAAGTGAAAATTACTTTTGGCCTCAAATATATAAGGATGTTAGAAAGTTTGTACGAAGATGTAGAGTTTTTCTAGTTGCAAAAAGGAGTAGTCAGAATACTGGATTGTACAAATCTTTGATAGTACTAGAGAGACCTTGGGAAGACATAAGCATGGATTTCATATTAGGACTGCTGAAGACACATAGAGGACATGATTCTATATTTGTAGTGGTCGAATGATTTTCAAATATGGCACATCTCCTACCTTGTAAGAAGACAACTGATGCAGTTCATGTGGCTAGCCTATTTTTCAAGGAGATTATGAGATTGCATGGATTACGTAAGAGCATAATTTTTGATAGAGATACAAGATTTCTTGGATACTTTTGGAGGACACTTTGGAAGAAGATGAAGATAGATTTAAGTTTAGTTCAATATTTCATCCATAGACAGATGGATAGATAGAGGTAGTAAATAGGATTTTGGGTAACTTGTTGAGATGTTTGGTTGGAGAGAAGGCAGGAAATTGGGATTTGATTCTATCACAAGAAGATTTTGCATATAATAATTCAGTGAATAGGAGCACCAAAAAGACACCATTTGTGATTGTGATAGGAACTAACCCTAAAGGAGTAGGAAAATTGAGAGATATCAGCATGGAGGATAAGAGGAGTGCAGAAGCAGAAGAATTTGTAGGACACATGGAGATGGTGCATAATCAATTTAAGAAGCATTTAGAGGAGATGAACAGTAAGTACAAGGAACAAGAAGATGAGAAGAGAAGACACAAAGAATTTTTAGTAGGAGATGAGGTAATGGTATATTTTAGAAAAGAAAGATTTACAGTTGGGACATATAACAAGTTGAAGATGAAGAAGTTTGGACCATGTAGGATACTCAAAAAATTTGATTCAGGAAATGCATATGAAGTGGAGCTACCAGACAAATTGGGTATATCACCTCTTTTCAACATTGCAGACCTATATCAGTATCATGAAGTAGACTTCAGTCATATCATTGAAGAAGACTTGAAGAAGTAGTTACCACAAGCATCGGAGCATATTGAAGACATCTTGGATAGCAGAATTGGATGTAGCACTAGAGGAAAGCAATACAAGGAATATTTGGTAAAGTGGAAAGGCAGACTGAAAGAAGACTCATCTTAGATTTATTAGGCCAAGGTGGACCATCTTGGTTTTCCTCTAGCCCTAGAAAAGTGAGGGATTCACTTTTTCAACAACCCTAGGTGTCTGATGCAGGAGCATCCTGGTTCAAGAGCAATATTGCATCAACCAAAAGATTTGCATTTCATTTTTGTTTATTTCATTTTCCAGTTCAGTATAGTTAGTTCAGTCAGTAGCCATTTCTATATTTTGGTCTGCATTCTTTCACAGTTTCATTTCAGACCTTGCAGAGCTAGACTTAGCATATAGACATCTTCATGCACATCATATCAAAAATTTAGATCATTTGGATCAATTTCCTAAAGGATATCGCTATCAGAAGACTGACTATTTTCTTAGAATAGAGTATTCAGACAGTCTCAGACAATCAGCTAAAGGAGAAGACTTGCAGAACACTTCCATAACTTGTGGAGCTAAAAGACACATCATTCAAGGAACTTTGGATTATGGCTGACCTTCCCCAAGATCCACATGTTATTTCATTCACTTGTGGAGGAATACAATCTATTTTGGGCTGACCTATCCATGTACACACGTTACATCTCTTTCATTGGAGTTTATAATCTGTTTGGCCGATGCGGAGGAATCTTGTGATTTGGAGATGATATATAATAATGTAATAGATGCCTAGGAAATTAGTTAATGATTGGAAATAGTTAGATAGTTTGAATTCTTTTGTAAGGCGCTTCAAAGCTATATCTTGTGTATATGTTGTAACTAGAGAATTAGGCATGTGAGCCCTAAAATGTAAGCCTGTATGTTGCCAGCATGTTTGTATTTTAGATCTATGATATACTGAATGATTGAATTTGCATTTGCATTCTATAATTGAGTTGTTTCCATTATGTTTACTCTTGTTGCATGACCTAGACTATTCACTTTGTGGACCCTCCTAACCATGACTGCACCATCATCACTCACACCTTTGGGGATGTCAATGGTAGCATCTATGTGCTAGGAGGTAGTATCAACAATAGATTTGATATATGAAGTCAGAATACTTACCTGATCTTACAACACTTCATTCTCTTTTTCTTTCTCCTCTAGCCAAGTGGCTAGAATATCTATAGAAATCTCGGCATTATGAATGTCTCCTTACATAGAGGATGGTCGCAAATCTACTATACTAACATGGAAGTCATCTATAGATACATATTTCATCCCCTTGTCCACCATAGGCTCAATAATTTCTACATATTGATGTTTAGAAACAAGATCTACCATGAGTCTGGACATTCCCTTGGCCTTTTTAGGGGTGGATTCTAAATTCAACAGCCTATCCACAGCATCAAATTCTATATCAATTATTTCAGAATATCTCCTTTTATTTCCAACTTCTGTTCTTAGCCAAGCAGGGGTAGTAGTTACTAAGCAACCACCTGAAGCGGTATGGGAAACTTTATCTATTTTAGGAGTATTATCTACTCTAGGTTGTTGTTGAGGAGAGGGAGGGATTTGAAATACTTCATCCTAAGAAATGGGGGGAGGAGTTATACTTTATTTTGTAGGGGGTGTTGTTTCCCCATCCTCCTCATCCTACAAACCCTGTTGTTTCTCTGATGTTTTACTAGCCTAGGGGTTCAGGCACTTTTTGGTTCTCTGCTTCTTCTTAGGAGTCTGAACATTCTCTACAAAAGTATCCTTTGAATGTATTTTTTTTTAGGCCCATCTATCTCACCTTGCCTTATAACTGGAGGTTGCAAAATGGTGGAATGAGCAGTGGCAAGGGTGCTAGGACTAGAAGTACTTATAGACACCTGTTGTTGTTCCATGACTTGCCCCTTGTGCGAAGGAGAACCTGTACCACCACTATCTATCTTAGAATTCAACCATAGTTGGCTTCTATGTAATATAAAATTAGACCTAGTCTTAACATCTATCATTTCATCAATACTCCAATCAACATTAGATAGGGGCTTAGCATTTTCAGCAGCAAAACCAAAGTCAATCAGATCAATGTAATCATCCACTACATTCGGAAGTTTCCAACCAAGCTGATAAATCCTCATCTAGTCTAAGGTCAATCTTGACCAATCTCTTCTCCTCACCTCAAACTCATCCACACAATCAGCCAAAAAATCCTCTAAATGAGGTCTGCATTCTCTTAGTATGGGAAATTAGAGTTTTTTCTTCACAACATCTTTGTTATCAAAGAAGCTCCTAGGGCTAAAAGATGAAAAATGAAATTGAGCCAAGAGTCTATCCATATTCTTAGCATTTTTTGGTTTTTTTCAAGTGTAATGGATTAATTTTAGTGGAAATGGATACCCTTTTCTTGGAATCATAATATCTCTTGATTTCCAAGTATGCTTGTCTGTATACTTCTAAAAATATCAAATAGTCAGAAGCATATCTTAGTAATTTCAAAGGAGGGAATTCAAAACCACCAATCTTGATGTAGGTAAACTTATCAAATTGAATAAAATAGCTACCAAAACCCATTATCCAATTAGTTACTTTAGTTGAGATTCTGATTTTAGGACTTTCCAAAATTTTCTTTACCATTAACATCAAGAAGGCATCATTTACCCTTCTGTATACTCTATTGTCATTCTCCTATTCCAGCTGATGGAAATAATCATACACTTGTGTATCTTGAGTCATAGGGTCAGTTACTTCCAAATTTGGCTAGACTTGTTGTGTAGTAACTAACAAATAAATCTAATAAGAACACATATGGAATTTCTTGTTCTTATGGAAATTTAACAATTGGTCATGCAAATGATCACTTATTATCTAGGACCAGTCAATGTACTATTTCCTAGTACAAATAACAAGGATGAATTGACACATCGAGTTGTCAAAATCATTGCATTCTGCACTGCCCATCACTCTATGTTGCAGGGTGATTATATTTGAAATATCATCTTTGAAATGGGCTCTAACTAGGTTTTTGGGAAACTGGGAGCCACCCTTCTTTTCTTTCTTCAGCCATGTAGTACTTATAGAATCTTTACACATTTTATTCCCATATATGAAAAATTTCTAGCTTGTTTCAAGATTTTTTCTGAAATCAAGAAAGACTGATGTTGGATGAGAAATTCAAGATAGTTACACTCAAAATTTGAAGATGCAACAAAAACAAGAGTCGTAGTTCTCCAAATCTAGTTTCTAAATGACTAACTTTTTTAAAATGGTTGAGATTAAGGGGTTCAAAAAGGGGGGCCACACAAATTTATCTTTTTTTTCAAAAAAACATAACATAGCATCTAGTGTGGCCTCCCTAAAATGTTAATGAAGATGAGAAAAAGATTCAATGACATAAAACATGAAAAGGAACTCAAGAGAAAGTTTTTATACCTTTGTAAATGCCTTTGAAGTTTCCTCTCTCCTTGATAAGGTTGAAGAAGTGCACCCAACTCCCTAGCATTACCCAAATGCAATAAAGATATGTTGATATGCTTTCAAATTTCAACACAAGTTTGGCATAATGGGGTATGATGGAAGAGGATTAGAGGCTATTTTGGCATAATAAGTTTACGTTAAAATGGATGATGAAAATGGCTTGGAGAGGGTTGTATTTATAGGCAAATTGAGGGGGATTTTGATCCAACGGTTGAGATTAAAAGTTGAGATCAATGGTGGAGATGAGAGAAGAGGATGAAGGGCTAGATTTTCATCAACAAGATTGGAGGTTAGAGAATAAAAGTGAATTTTAAATTCACACAAGGAATAGATTTGCATTAAATGAGATTAAGACACATGAGGGAACTAAAAATTAATTTCCTTGGGAGGAGGTGGAATTAAAAATTCCATTTTATGGGTGAGTGTGTGAGTCATGTGACACTTGGATACATTTAGCAATCACATGTGTGAGCTCATTTCATGGAGAAGAGATTAACATAAAAGAGGAAAGGTGATGTGTAAGGATCATGTGACCCATTTGAATACAAAAACAATTATTCAAATAGTGTGGGAATGGGTGTTAAGTGAGATTTGACCAAGCCAATCAAAGGATTAACTTAATTAATGTGGCTAGAGAAAATTAGTGGATGGGTTAATCAAGGGTTAAAATTAATTAAATAAGGGTTTATTTAATTAATTTTGGTCTAAGGGTTATGTAGGCTAGGGTAGCTAATTAAATAATTGATATTTTATCAACTAGGCTAGGTTTAGGTGGTAGAGTAGGGAAGATTAATTAAATAAACATAATTTTATTTAATTAACCAAGTTTAGGAAAGTGGATAAATCAACCAAATAAATATTAGAAATATTTATTTAATTAATTGAAATGGAGTTGTAAGGGATAGTGTTGAATTAATTAAATTAATACATGGCTAAGGGTAAATTGATAATGAATAGTCAGGGATGATGTAGGGTGAATTAATTAAATAATTTTGAATTTATTTAATCAATTGTTGAAATAGTTAGGTTGGTAATGCGAGGATGCAGAAAATTGGTTAAAGGGTCGAGATATTTTTAGGTGTCTACATTTTCCCCTCTTTGATGGGGCATCATGACTGAGTAGGGACATGGTGCCAGGTTAAAGAATTTTTCCCTAGCTGATGAGGAGTGAAAATGGATTAGGTATGCCCCACTGAGAGGTCGGGGGAAAAACTTATTTTTTCAGGTGAACTCTCAAAAAGGAGGGAACATTGGTGAAAAATGGTTGCAGGATGGAAAACGGGGTTTACAAGAGAAAAAATAGAGGAAAAAGGTTAAGATTTGTGACCTAGGGAGAGAAAATGGTGAATTAGGGTTGATGTGGTGGCTATAGCTAGTAAGAGTGGGCCCAATATGCCACATTTTCATACCCTAAGTTGATTGGATGAGAGAAACCTAGAGAGAGACATGGTACAACTCGCGTTCCCATGACACGAGCACCGATCTGAGAGGGTTCGGGAGGTTTAGCGGATGCCGAAGGTTGGAGCATATGTGAGTGCATCTAACCTTGCTTTGTGTTTTTTGGGAATCTTTAGTTTAGGTTAGGGGGTTAGAAAATGAGTAGTTAGGTAGATTAGCGCTATCACGTAGCCATGTAGCACTATCAGGGGGTGAATTAGCGCCAATAGGTAGAGTAGTGCCAAAAAGAAAAAGGGTTAATTGAGTGGTTCAATGCCATCTGATAGTGGTTTAGTTCTATCAGGTGGTTTAGCACCATGATTTTAGGGGGTTTAGTGGTTTAGCACTATTTGTTAGTGCTTTAACACTATCAGGTAGATTAACGCAATTTGTAGGAGGATTAGCACTATTCTCTAGTTTAACACCAATATTTTAGGGTTTTTGGTTAGTCAAGGTGGGTTAGTACCTTTGGTTGCAGGATTAGTGTTATTGGGTCAATTAGCGATATCAGGTCGAGAAGTAGTGCAATCTTCTGGATTAGCACTATTGGGCTCTAGATTAGCACTATCGTCTAGTTTAGCACTATTGGTAAATGGATAAGCGCTATAGCACTGTTTTGGGTAAAAGAGGTTGACTTGGGTGATTTTTTGGATGCAGGTTGAGGGGTATGTACTTCAATCATAGGAGTGATGGGTTCCTTCAGTCATGGCGTTGAGGGGACAACTTACGAATATAGAGATGGTTCATTTGCATAGTATTGGACTGCACATGATATCAAAGATGCCTTAGTTGTGGGCTCATAGGGCTATGATGATAGCCCTGGTAGAGAGATGGCAGAACAAGACATGCTCCTTTCTACTTTTGATGGGTGAGATTACTATCACCCTGGAGGACATCTGGAGGAACCTTAGGATCCCCATAGTTGGGCAGTGGGTGACTTATGATATTGGCTCTGGAGTAGCAGCACTAGATTAGTCTTTTCCACCTTCACAACTGAGCTATACTCAGGACAAGTGGGAGATGTGATATGTTGTTACTCGTTGAGGTCAGATTGTCGCTATGTGTTATATCTTTGTGGGCTTACTAGAGGGATATTGATGCCAGATCGGCACTCACGAGAGTTCTCAATTGGCTAGGGATGAGTGATCGAGGCCATGGTGACTCAGGAGATGATGTTTTCTTGAGGGCCTTGTTTACTAACCCAGTTGTATCATGAGATGCATGTGGTGGTGGATCGGGAGGGCGAGAGCTTAGGTGCATGCATGAAACTACTTCATGTATGGGCCTGGGAGCACATCCTTTTCATAAGGCCCATTTGTGCTTATGTTAGGCCACAGTGGAAGCCATGGGTGATAGCATACAGGGGGTTCTCTAGCATACATGGTTGGGGAACATGAGACACTAGCAGCGGTAGTTTGATGATATGGATACGATCATATGGAGACCATACATAGGGGTGGATCCATGGATAGATGATGACGTGCATCTGCCATACACATGATAGCTATGGTACATGATGGGGAGGACAGATCACATCATGACAAATATATTCCTTCATGTGTGCTCTATCAGTTTGGGATTTAGTAGGACCTTCCTTAGGTTATTGCCATTTTTGCATGAGTACAGGCAAATGTACCAGCTTGGCCTGCTGAGTTAACTCCACAGTTGGCACTACAAGATTGGGCAGCACCAGTGCCAGTGTAGTGGTATTGGTGGAGCATGGTAGTCAATGCAGGGACTACCCTGACATATGATACTTGGTGGTAGATAGTAAGGCCTATGAGACGGATGCATCTAGATGTAGATCTTTCTGCAGAGGAGGAGGAGGAGTGGGAGGAGCTTGTGATGGAGGAGGTAGAGGTAGAGGAGTATGGGGATGAAGTGAGGAGAGATGGGGAAGTGGTGGAGATGGGACACAGGTTTTGGTGGCAATGACAACAAGGCAGGCGGTGGTAGGCAGGTACCACAAGTAACACAGGTACCAGTGGCTTAGGTGGTGATAGGGTAGGTACCATAGGTAGCACAGGTTGTGGTACCATTAGGACAGGTGCCATCAGGATAGGTGGGGGAATCAGGTGTAGGACCTTTAGGTACCGGTCCTAGCCCAGTACCATCTACTACTCATCGGAGGGTACAACCACAATGAGGGGATGAGGGGGAAAATGTAGTGACGTTGAGGGCTCATATTGTGAGCCTGGAGGACATGGTAGTTCAACAACATCAGGATTTAGCCTCAGTGATTGCACAGTGGGACAACACTCAGATAAATCTACATAGACTGCAAGCCTTGTTGGATGGAGTGGGCAGAGGTGGGGATCCATAGATACAAATCATTCAGGCTCAGATCAGTCATCTACAGAGCCAAATGCAGGATTAGATCACTTAGTTGATATCAAAGAGAGATGTTGAGAGGGTGTTGAGACAAGGGGAAGAGACTAGACTACAGAGAGTGGATGCCTAGATTACATAGCTACAGCAGTAGGTGACTTAGATGCAGGGAGTCATTGCAAGTACTGGCATGGCACGAATGTGGGATGATTATACTATAGTTCAGAGGGAGCTAGCTGAGTAGAGGGCCCATGCTGAGTACTACTATGGGGCATATCAAATGATCATACCTGAGGTTCAGAGGGTATCGAGCTATAGCCAGCATAGCTAGTTTGGTGTTTTAGGGTCACATAGGTCAGGACGGTCTCAGAGATCAGTTCAACAGCCCTCATAGTAGCAGTAACCAATTCAAAAACAACAGGCACCTATGGGGCCACCTCCTCCTCGGCTAGGCTCCCCTACTGATTCTACTTGGGGGAGTTCTACCCATGGTTCTTGATGTTTATTTGTATGTATTTGGGCTTTATGTATTTTGAGATACTTTAGCCCTTAAGGCACATTTTGTATCATGACATTATTTTGATCGAGATGTATGTATATGATTTTTGGCAGTGATATATGATGTGTTATGATGTTTTTATTGATTTATGTGTTTATGATTATGCATCTTATGTGTTTATTATAATGTGATGTTATGGATGCATATATGATGTGATGTTTATGATGATGATGATTATGTATGGATGTTTATGGATGCATTTTATGGGTGTTATATGTTTTGTGATGATATATGATGATATATGTTTATGGTTTCATGATTTATGGATTATGAATGTGGATTATGGTTTATACATTGATTGTGAGATGTAATGGATGATGAAATGGAAATATATGCTCAGATTAATAAACATATATTATGAAAATGGATAAATGAAATGTAATGGAAATATATGCTTAGATTAATAAACATATATTATGCAAATGGATAAATGAAATGTAATGGAAATATATGCTCAGATTAATAAACATATATTATGCAAATGGATAAATGAAATGTAATGGAAATATATGCTCAGATTAATTAACATATATTATGCAAATGGAAAGTGATGTGATAGATAGATAATGGTAAGTGCAATGTAATGATTATGTTGATTGATTAATAATGCAATGGTATGGTAATGATTAATGTAATGATATGGTAATGATGTTAATACAATGATGTTATCTATGCAGGATGATGGATGTTAGTCATGATACATTATTATGCTTAGAACCATGGTGAAGAGTTGGTGGAGGGTTGGGATAGGTTGGGGATGGTTGGGATGGGGGATGGTTAGGATAGGTTGGGGATGTTGAATACTAGGTTGCTAGATACCACATTGTTAGAGGGGTTTTGTTGGGTTGGTGGGAATTGGATAGGATTGGTTATGGGATGGGAGAGTAGGAGTTTATTAGGTTGGTTAGGTTGGTTGTGGGATGGGATTGGTTAAGGTGGATTGAATGATTAGGGGATGGGATTGGTTAGGTCTTTTGCTTCATTAATGTAATCCAAGATGATGATTTGAGAGTAGACTAGGGATGATGGGTTGGGATGGGATATTGTATTGATAATTTTTTAGAGCAATCCTAGATTTATTATAGCAAAAAGGGGTATTTTCACCAAGGTATGAAAGACCAAGGTGAGGATGCATATTTGTCTTTGCATGGACTAGAACCACAAACAATAGGATTATCCCATGCATGCCCAAGATAGTACAATCTTGCCTAGATGAGGGAAGTGGACTCATAGCACATGCCCTTAGTACACAAAAGATATGATGAACCTTAGATGTAAAAGGAAATCAATATGCTAGAACCGACCCTATGTTTACAAGATATGAATACTAAATCCTGGAGTAATGACACCAACCCACAAGCACAACATACAAAAGCAATGGTCATGCCCCATTCTAGGTATTTTTCACCACGTACCATGATATAGTGATATCAAGGTAGTTTTGAAATGAAAAAGATAAAAATCAACAACTAAAAAGACCAATTGACCAAACAAAAATCCATTGTATCTCTTGCCAAGATAAGTGTTGATTTGATTGATTCTACTTATTGTAGGAACAATATATCCGTTAAGGCAAGGATCAAAAGATGGGCAAAAATATGGGCAAAAAGATATAGGCCATGTGTCATGATTGTAGTTGGTTTAATGATTGATGATTTTTGCTTGAGATATGATAATTTTGAAAGTATGCTTAGCAAGTGTATTGCCTTTGTATCTAGTATAAGCTCTAGAAATAGGGACCATCCAAGCAGGTTGGATGGGTACATCATATGTACCTATGTTCAGATACTTCCTTCATATTCCAGACTGCCTACATACCCTGTATCCACAAGATCAAGGCACATTACGATACAGGTGGTGATGATATGTAGTTTTGATTTGTAGTGATGATGTAGGGATGGTTCAAGATGGGTTGGATGATTTGGATGATGATGGAATGATGATGTCAAAGTGATTGTTTTTGGGATTTTATATTTTCTAATTTTTTTTGGATTTTGGGGATATTTTTTTTTTTTTGGATTTTCTAAGTTTTTTTTTTTTTTTTCGAATTTTAGTGATTTTATGATTTTTTTGTATTTTTTCAAATTTTATGTTGTACAAGGAGGGCATACAAGGATCCACTTTTCAGGATTCTTCCTTGGGTGGGTGATGAAGCGTGGGAGACATTGAATGTTTGTTATACCAAGCCATGGGATGAAGATGGTATGGAGTGATATGGATGAAGGTACGAACTTATTAGATGGTAAAACTGGCCACTACAGATGGTGCCTGAGATAGGTTTTCACCATGGTACTTATCCAAGGAGTCACCGAAGTGATTTTCACCATTGGACAGCTTTATTGCACTCAGTTTTTCTTAATTTTTAGATTTTTTTGGATTTTTTGCTCTTTTTTTTTTATTGGAATATCTTGATGGGTTAAGCGTAGAACTTTTTCAGGTGCATGATATTCATTAGCTCATCCAAAGGTTTCCCCTCAGGTGTTGCAAGCTAATAGGCTCCTAATCCATAACTAGTTGTGATGACATAGGGTCCTAACCAATTAGGTTCGAACTTGCCCTTTTTCTGACGCTCTTGTAAATTCCTCTGATTTTCCATGAGGACTAGATCACCTATCTCAAACTAGGGGGTCTTGATCTTCTTGTTATAGCTTTTACATAGGTGATTCTAATAGTCCTATAGGTGATTAAGAGCATTTAGGTGCTTCTCATCCAAAATTTCCAACTCATTTAGGCATGCAACCTGATACTCCTCATCAATAAGATTCTATAGTGAGATTCTAAGAGAGGGGAGTTCGATCTCAATGGGGAGGATGGCTTCAGAATGAAACACCAAGGAGTATTGTGTGACTCCTATGGGGGTATGGATGCTTGTGTGGTAGGCCCAAAGGGTGGGGTTAAGCTATAGGTGCCAGACATGGCTGACTTTATTTACTATTTTCCTCAAAATGCAGAGGATGGTTTTATTCAAAGCTTCAGCGTGACCATTACCTTGCAAGTAGTATGGAGTGGAGAAATGATGTTGGATGTGGAATTTTTGGCAAAGAGTGTGGACTTCTTAGTTTTTAAATGGTTTCCCATTATTAGTAATGATGGAAAGAGGGATGCCATAATGGCATATGATGTAGTGGAGGATGAATTTGGCTATATGGATTTCGGTGGTGTAAGTGAGTGGAATAGCTTCTACCCACTTAGTGAAGTACTTGATAGCAATGATGATGAACTTGTGTCCATTGGATGAGGGTGGGTGGATTTTTCCAATGAGGTCAAGCCCCCATTGTGAAAAGGGCCATCGAGTTGTGATTGGTTGCAATTCTTGAGATGGAGCGTGGATGAGATCTTCATGTTGTTGACAAGGCAAGCACTTCTTAACAAACTAATTAGCATCATTTTCCATAGTCAGCTAGTAGTACCCCATTCTTAGAATCTTCTTCGCAAGGGTAAGTCAACTAGAGTGTGCCCCAAAGATACCTTTATGTATATCTTATAATTATATTTTGGCTTCTCAAGAATTGAGACACCTTAGAAGGGTACCATCAAGACTCTTTTGATAAAGTGTGTCATCAATGAGGGAAAATCGAGAGGTTCATCAGATGAAGGATCGATGTTGGTTGGATGATAGGTTTAGTGGGATGATGTTAATAGGCAAATATTGATAAATGTCTTGGTACCATAGGGATAGGGGACCAAAAATGTCACACACTAATTTAGACTGTGGCACATCATATGCGAGCACCTATAGTTCTTCAATAAGGAACTCACACTTTTGGCTATTTTTTTGCATGTCAACCAAAGAACCTATGGTAGCAATGTCATCTTCTGCTTTGTTATTTAGCCTTGGGACCTACTTGAAGTGGAATTCATGGAAGTATTCTTTGAAGTCATCAACCATCCTCTTATATGGTAGGATCTTGTCATCTTTTGTCTTGTACTCGTTGTTGACCTGCTTAATGATGAATTGGGAATCACTATAGACCATTAGTTTCTCAATTTTCTACTGGATGGCCATTCAAAGTCCAGTGATGAGAGCTTCATACTCTACTATGTTGTTGGTGCATGGAAATGTGATTTTATAGGACTTTGGTATATAATCTCCTTGAGGGGTCACGAAAAGGATTCTTGCCCCCAATCCTTGGTGTGTGTAAGTTTCATCAAAATATATCTTCCACTCTGTTGTAGGTGCTACTATGAGGATTGATTGATCTAAAAAAATTGAGAGGAGTGGATATTCTATAGGTTTTGGTGCATCGGCTAGCTGATCTGCAATGACTTGTCCTTTAATGACCTTCCCTTCTATATAGTCTATGTCGAACTCACTTAATATCATGACCCACTTAGCCATTCATCCTTTGAGAGCTGCTCTAGATAGTAGGTACTTTAGTGGATCAATTTTTTCTATGAGCTTCATCTTATTATTGAGCATGTAATGTCAGAACTTCTGAGATGTGAAGATTACAACAAGGTATGCTCACTCAACAGGGTTATAGTTAAGCTCATAGGCCACTAAGGTATGATTGATGTAGTAAATAGCTCTTTCCTTTCCATTCTTGTCATGTTGTGCTAACAAGTCCTCTATCACTATTTCTGTTGTGGAGATGTAGAGTAGTAGGGGTTGTCCTTGTTTTGGTAGAATTAGGACTAGAGGTGTAGCGAGATATTCCTTCAACTGCTTGAAGGACTTTTGACAATTCTCATCCCATATAAATGCTACATTTTTTCGGCGAAAATGCTGAAATGGTTGACAATTGTCGGCTAGTTAGGCTATGAATCATCTTATTTATTGAAGCTTTCCCTGGAGGCTACACAGCTATTTGAGATTCTTAGGTGGAGGCATTTCAACTATTTCTTTCACTTTTGTAGGGTCCACTTCTATGCCTCAGCTGGATACTATAAAGCCTAGGATCTTTCCAGAGGTGAATCCAAAGACACATTTCTTAAGATTCAGCCTCATTTTGTATTGTTCTAGCCTATCAAATATCTTAGCCAACACTTGCAATGTTCATCCCTTGTCTTTGATTTTCCCAATAGGTTATCAACATAATCTTCCATGATGTTGTGTCAAAAAGGTCATGGAATATTATGTTCATTACTCTTTGATAGGTGGCACCTGTGTTTTTGAGGCCAAAGGAAATTACAACCCAGTAGTGTGTTCCCCATGGACATATGAAAGCAGTCTTGTGTTGATCTTCTTCGACAATCATGATTTAGCCATAACCAGAAAATCTATCCATTAGCGATAGCATTTCATGCCTTGCTATGATATCGACAATGATGTCAATGTTGGGGAGAGGAAAGTCATCTTTAGAGCATGCCTTGTTGAGGTCCCTAAAGTCCGTGCATACACAGATGCCCCCAGTGACTTTTGATAAATGGGCACAATATTTCACACCCACTCAGGATAGTCAATATGATGGATGAATCCCACATCTAGGAGTTTCTTGCGTTATGCTTTGATGAGGAGTGCCACTTGTGGATTCATTTTCCTTAGTTTTTATTTTACTAGTTTTGCATCAGGATGTATGGCAAGATGATGAACCACTAGTACAGGGTCCAACCCTGGCATATCAGTGTAGGTCCATGAAAAGTTATGATTCCTTTGTTTGAAGAAGGCCAAGAATGCATCTTGTTCTGTGGATCTAAGGGAAGTTGTCCAAAAGGTGATCTTTGGTATCTCCTCAGTGCCAAGGTTCATTTCTTGTGATTCCTCTATAAGGATTGGTGACCTTTCTTGATATAGTTCAAAGACCTTGGGGAGATCCATTCTCTCATCTCCTAGCACCTCGGGGAGGTTTTCACTAAGAGATACATTCTTTATTTTGATTTTTCCTTCATCCAAAAGTGCCACAGCATGGTTTTCACTAAGGGATGTTATTTTTATTTTTAAATTTTTGTGACTAAGAGATATGGAGGTCTCCCTGAAGTATGTGGATGTGTTTATTTCCATGATGTAACTGGCTTTGTGATCTCCAAGGGGTGAGTGGTCTCTAACCCCCATTAATTTGACTATAGCTTCAACATTTTGTTCGATATCAAGGACAGGAGGTCCTTGTTGGTCCTAGTCAATGAGTTGTGGATAGACGAGAGGTAGGTTGTTGGATGTTGATGGCATGGTGGATAGGCTGTAAATGGTGCATATGGAGGATTCAAATAATTTGGTGAAACCGGTGAAAGAGTCTTGATAATCCTCTTCACTAGTGTTTTTTATTACGGGAAAATATCTCGCAACCTCACTTAAGATAATTTCAACGTTTGTGGGGGTACGCTCTTGTTTTCCATACCCTAAATATCGAAGGTAGGGATTTCTTGTTTCTTGGATAGGTTCAATAATCCCTTGCTCATGAAGGCCCATACCGTATTGTCCTTTATAGCCCATGTGTTTGAGAATTTCTAGACCCTTTCCATATTATCAAATAGCTAGGGTAGGAGTCGCCAGTTATTTGTCTTTGTAGAGCCATGATGAAATATCTTCAAGAACATATTGTTCCAAGAACATTGATATCAAGGATAGGAGGTCCTTGTTGGTCCCAGTCAATGAGTTGTGGATAGATGAGAGATAGGTTGTTGGATGTTGATGGCATGGTGGATATGCTATAAATGGTGCATATGGAGGATTCAAATAATTTGGTGAAACTAGTGAAAGAGTCTTGATAATCATCTTCACTAGTGTTTTTTATTACAGAAAAATATCTCACAACCTCACTTAAGATACATTCAACATTTGTGAGGGTAGGCTCTTGTTTTCCATACCCCAAACCTTGAAGGTAGGGATTTCTTGTTGCTTGGATAGGTTCAATAATCCCTTGCTCGTGAAGGCCCATACCACCTTGTCCTTTATAGCCCATGTGTTTGAGAATTTCCAGACCCTTTCCATATTGCTCAATGGCTAGGGTAGGATTTGTCAGTTCTTCGTTTTTGTAGAGCCATGATGAAATATCTTCAAGAACATCTTGTTCCATCAAGTGTTTTCATTCAAAGATAGGAGATGGTTTACATTTGGTGATCACAGTGGAGACTTATTTAGGTGCACCAAATGTTTTGGGGGTTGGCAGAATTTGCCCTACATAAAAGGTGTTGTGTAGGTTGTACTCTCCACACCCTAGGTCACTTGCTTTGACCTTGATCTCGAGAATGGATGATGGTGATGAGATGGATGTGATGTTTGAGGGGTCATTGTAATTGGTAGATGATTTTGGTTGGGAAGTGGATGGTTTGATGGCGTTGTTGTAAGAGCATAAAGTCTTATCATGTCCTTCCAAGAATGTGCAATATTTAAAAAGATGTGGGTCAGCATAGTGATGTAGAGGAACTAGGATAGATAGAGGATAGCACAAATTGACAAGGTTTTCTTCACACTCTAAAGCCCAAATTCAAGGATCAACTTGCAAAAGTGGGAACAATAGTTAATGGCTCTAAAATATTCATGGAAAGGTTGATTTGGCATGCCATGGGACCCATCCAAACCATTGGAAAAGGTAGAACAAACATGGTTTTAGTACTTCCTTCTTTAGGCCTCCAAATCCCTTGTAGCCCTCCAAACATGAACAGTCAGCAATAAATTCTTGTACAGACCTACAAACTTAGAACTTAGACAATCTAGAGATACCAATTTGGACTCCCTATGACATATTTCAAAATGGGTATGGGTTGTTTTGGACAGTATGGTCCAACCTATAACCCCTCCTAGTGACCTAGAGCCCCAATTAGGCCAAATTAGTGAAGTAACCACCCTTCAGAGACTCATAGAACTCAACCAATCAATTAGACACCTCAATCCCATGCCCAAACCAAGACTTTTCTAGGTTTTGAACTCCTACAATCAACTATTCCCTCAAATGCATTTATGGTTCCTCAAATTGGCTTAATACATGGACATATTAAGCCTTCTCCATCAAATATTGCAACTACCAAGTCTCTCTCCCCTGAAAACACCCATATAAATTGAAATACAAATAGACACATCCATCCCACTAGTCTTATGGCCCTGAAAGACAGTGGGATGGTCAATTTTCCATTGTTTGAAGCAAACCCTAGATTAGGTTTTGATAGGACAGTTTTTGGAAAAAACCTTATATCTCCCTACAATAGAAATGTAAAAACATAAAACTAACTTCAAATGAAAGACAACTCCATACTCTCACCAATCAAATCATGATAAAGTGGAAACAACCTTGTACCTTTGCACAGTACGAACTGTAACAACGTAGAAGTTCAGGAAAATAGGGTTTCAGGAAAGATTTTAGAAAAACATTTACCGAATGCACAAATCTCAACCAAATGTCACAAAATTAGTCTTGAATGAAATTTAATACATAGGGCTTTCCAAAACATCCAGCCTCACCTTCTAATTCATCTGTATACGAAAGTTATGAATGTTATGGCAGCAAAAATGCAGAAAATTCTGGAAACAAGGCTTTAAACTTTGTATTATTCTTCTTTTCTTCGACCAAAATTCCAACTAATGCCTTGCCTCAACCCTTGGGAGGAATTTTAAGCATTTAATTACAGTTCCAACTATCCCCAACTACTTTTCAAGAGGGTGACCATTGGTTTTTTATAGTTTTGCCCTCTATTTGCTTTACAATTTGTAAAAGTTGCCAAACAACTTTGCACATTTTGACAATATTGAAGGCTACAAGAGCCCAACTACCTTAAAAGGGCCACAAACACCCTAGAAACACCTAAGAAGACTCAAACAACCTTATTACATCCATTGGATCCATCCTTGGTTACATTTTCACCATGTGACAACAATATGACAACATTGACAAAAACATGGCATTTTGGACAAATACCTACAAAATGGATCCAAACTTATTAAAAACACTTAGGAAGTGGTCCATTGGACCTTATTACATGAAAATATGACATAAAAACAAAACATGAAGTTGAATGCCTCATGGAGGCCACCTTGTGTTAGGTGCTCCTGCACCATACACCCCGCCTAGGAAAGAACTCATGTCCCATGAGGAAGGAATGAAATCAACTCCACAACATTGGCCAAAAGCATGATCACCCTTAGGTCTCCTCCATGGACTCAAGTACTATAACATGGGCTTCCAAATTGGAATCATGATATTTTCATCTTACAAGTTGGTCTGCACTTTGGGGATCACATCTGAATAGGACTTCTTTGTTGTCCTTGGACTTGGCAATGGCATCCATCCTGCCTTCCTGCACTTACAAAGACTTTCACCTTGATGAGAAGCCCACATACTTGCCTCTCTCTCTACTGCAACTACAGACTCTTTGGGTTCTTCCTTGTGTGGCATATCCTGCTCTTACAAATTGACCACTACATTCATTATTGTATAAGCACCTTGCACCACTGTACCTACACTTTTAACTTGTACAACAACCTTATCCTACACCTTGAACCTTTCTATCAACTGGTATGGGTTCTTTCTTCCCACACATGATCACTGTATTCATTAGACCTGCATCCTCATCATCCTCAAGGAGTGGTAACAAAGTAAATGTCTTGCCTTGACTATGTATGGTATATGTATTATTCTTTCCACTATACCACACATCCCTATCATATTGCCAGGGTCTACCAAGAAGTAAATGACAACAATTCATGGGTACTACATCACAAAGTACCTTATCCCTATATCCTCCAATAGAAAACTCAACAATAGCTTGTTCATTAACCAAGAGAGTTTGATCATCACTCAACCATGACACCCTATATGGCAACTCATGAGGAATCGTTTATAAATTTAGCTTATTAACCATTTCATTTGAAACCATATTTGTAGTAGATCCTGAATCAACTATAACCTTACATACCTTGTCCTTGCACTTACATGTGGTTTTGAAAATAGCTCTCCTATTCAATGGCTTTTTGGATGCTTTAAATGGTGTTCTTCTCATCATCAATGTCTCTCCATCTTGAACCAGGGCTGCACTCTCAATTGGAGAGTTAACACTTTCATCTACCTCCTCTTCTTGCACATATTGAACCCTCTTTTCATTCCTCCTTTCACTACCACTAGATGTAGAACTTTGTTTCATTGGACACTTGTATGCTGTATGACCAATCTCATTACAATGATAATATCTTCTAGTGAAAACATTAGAACCTCTTCCTCCACCTCTTGTGCCTCTAAATCCCCCTCTAAAATCAGAAACTTGGTCTTTACCTCTACTTGTGTCTCCTTGGTCTTGTTCCTCTTCCTCTATTGGTATTTCCTCTACCTCTTCCTTGTCTCTCTTGCCTTCTTTGCAACTTTTCTTCAGTTTTCATAGCCAGCTTGTAGCATTCTTCAACTGTCCTTGGTGTTGTGAGACTGAGTTAATCTTGGATATTGTACCTCAACCCATTGAGATACCTTGCTACCTTCCCTTCATCATCTTCCTCATGTGTTGTCCTGATATCCAACTTATGAAACTCTTCCATATATGCTTGCACATCCTTCTCCTTTTGCTTCATATTTTGCAACCTTTTGTACAACTGAACATAGTAGTCATTGGGCAGAAATTCTGCCTTCAACTTCTCCACCATCTTGCTCCAAGAAGTGATCTTTGGCTTGTCTTTCTTCCACCTATCAGCCTACACACAATCCCACCATAACAAGCATGGCATTTCAATCTTGATTTGGCCACCTTAACCTTCTTATTTTCTTCCACTTCTTCACACTCAAAGTAGTTTTCCAAAGCCCCAATCCAATCCATAAGTTCTTCACCATCTAATCTCTCTCCATACATTGGTAAATCTACCTTGGCTTTGTGGTCACTTGCTCTAACTGCCTTAAGAAGTTTTGCCATCCTTGCATCTTTCAGATCTAATTCTTCCTCTTGTGGAACTTATTCTCCACCTTCTTCCTCTAACTCACTCTCACCTTCATCAACTCTCCTCCTCCTATCTCTGGCTTCCAGTGCTGCAACTTGCTCTTTAAGGACTTTCAACTCCCTAACAATTGTTGATCCACCTTTTGGAGGCATCTTGCCTTCAACTATCCAAACTTTCTTCTCTCAACCTTCAAGAATCTACTTCCTTTCTCTGATACCACTATGATGTAGAGGCACTAGGATAGATAGAGGATAGCACAAATTGACAAGGTTTTCTTCACACTCTAAAGCCCAAATTCAAGGATCAACTTGTAAAAGTGGGAACAATAGTTAATGGCTCTGAAATATTCATGGAAAGGTTGACTTAGCATGCCATGGGTCCCATCCAAACCATTGGAAAAGGTAGAACAAATATTGTTTTAGTACTTCCTTCTTTAGGCCTCCAAATCCCTTGTAGCCCTCCAAACATGAATAGTCAGCAATAACTTCTTGTACAGACCTGCAAACTTAGAACTTAGACAATCTAGAGATACCCATTTGGACTCCCTATGACATAATTCAAAATGGGTATGGATTGTTTTGGATAGTATGGTCCATCTTATAACCCCTCCTAGTGACCTAGAGCCCCAATTAGGCCAAATTTGTGAAGCAACCACCCTTTCAGAGACTCATAGAATCAATTGGACACCTCAATCCCATGCTCAAACCAAGACTTTTCTATGTTTTGAACTCCTACAATCAACTTTTCCCTCAAATACATCTATGGTTCCTCAAATTGGCTTAATACATGGACATATTAAGCCTTCTCCGTCAAATCTTGCAACTACCAAGTCTATCAAACAGCCAAATCAATTGAAATGAAAATAGACACATCCATCCCACTAGTCTTATGGCCCTGAAAAATAGTGGGATGGCCAATTTTCCATCATTTGAAGCAAACCCTAGATTAGGTTTTGATAGGACAATTTTTGGAAAAAACCTTATATCTCCCTATAATAGAAATGTCAAAATACCAAACTAACTTCAAATGAAAGACAACTCCATACTCTAACCAATCAAATCATGAGAAAGTGGAAACAACCTTGTACCTTTGCACAATATGGACTGTAACAGCGTAGAAGTTCAAGAAAACAGGGTTTTAGGAAAGATTTTAGGAAAACATTCACCAAATGTACAAATCTCAACAAATGTCACAAAATCAGTCTTGAATTAAAGGTAAGACATAGGGATTTCCAAAAAGTCCAGCTTCACCTTCTAATTCATCTGTATACGAAAGTTATGAACGTTATGGAAGCAAAAATGCAGAAACTTCTGGAAACAAGGCTTTAAACTTTGTATTATTCTTCTTTTCTTCGACCAAAACTACAACTACTGCCTTGCCTTGACCCTTGGGAGGAATTTTAAGCATTTCATTACAGTTCCAACTTTCCCTAACTACTTTTCAAGAGGGTGACCGTTGGTTTTTTATAGTTTTTCCCTTTGTTTGCTTTACAATTTGTAAAAGTTGCCAAACAACTTTGCACATTTTGACAATATTGAAGGCTACAAGAGCCCAACTACCTTCAAAAGGCCACAAACACCCTAGACACACCTAAGGAGACTCAAACAACCTTATTACATCCATTGGATCCATCCTTGGTTACACTTTCACCATGTGACAACAATATGACAACATTGACAAAAACATGGCATTTTGGACAAATGCCTACAAAATGGATCCAAACTTATTACAAACACTTAGGAAGTGGTCCATTGGACTTTATTACATAAAAAAAAACATGAATTTGAATGCCTCATGGAGGCCACCTCGTGTTAGGTGCCCCTGCACCACATAGATTGTGACTTCCATGCCGTTGAATGGGAATTTGAGGCATTGATTGTATGTGGATGGAATGGCTTGCATGGTGTGGATCCATGGGTGGCTGAGGATATTGTAGGGGAGATCAAGATCAAGCACTTGACATTTTCTCTCCAAAATTTTCTATCCTACTTGGATGGAAAGCTTGATTGTCCCTTTGGATAATCTTTTAGAATCATCGTACCCTTTGATGGTGATGATCTCACTTTCAAGAACCTACGACCACATCAGAATATCCCAAATGTTTTATTAGTTTTAGAGTGCAAAAATTTAGGCCGGAGCCACCATCTATTAAGACTCATTTTATGGTGTGTTTGTGGATTCAGACTTCGATGTGGAGGGCTTCATTATGATATTTTTTTGTAACAGGGAGATCTTGTTTAGAGAAAGTGAGGCGATGCAACGATGATAGGTGTGCTACCATGGCTTGGAATTGATCAACATTCAAGTCGGTGGGTACACAAGTTTCCAACAAAGCTTTGTCGAGAATATCTTTGTGGAGAGGAGATGTGCGGAGCAATTCTAAGATAGAGATTTGTGTGGGGGTCTTCACAAGGTGCTCGAGAAGATTGTTTTTGTTCATGGGTGGGTGGCTAGTGGGTGCGGATGTGGAAGGTTGATCATTGGTGGTTGGGGCTCCTCTAATAGAGATGTAGCCGCAATGGGTGGTAATGGTGCAATTAAGTGTTTTGGCTCTAATGGTAATGGTAGCAATGCGGTTGGAAGATTCCTCTATGTGACCCACAATGGAGTTGAAAGAAGAGGGAGGGGGGACAATGTTATAGGCTTGATTAGAGGATGAGGCTTTCCCTTTGTTGTGATTAGGGAGTGGATCCTTGTATGCTCTTAGGTTTTAGTAGGGGATTGTTTGGGTGGTTCATCAATGGTTATATCGCCACGATCGATAAGGTCTTGAATATAATTCTTTAACCTCATACAATCAGATATTTTGTGTCCTTTAACATGATGATATTCACAATAGGTGTTCTCATTAAACCATGATGGTTTGAATTGGTTATCATCGTATGGCCTAATGGTTAGAAGTTGGATTAGGTCAGCCTTTAAAAGGTTCCTCAAGACATTTTCTAAAGGTTCACCTAAAGGTGTAAATCTACATTTAAGTGTGTTAGATTGTCTTGGCAATCCATTAGGAATGCTAACATTATTGTTGCTTGTTGATGGATTTGTTGGTGTAGTGGTTTGTAGATTTTGAACATTCTTAACGTCAGTGACACCATCATTAAGGGTGTTTTTACTATTACCCCAAAAGCAATGTTTTTCTTTTGATTGGTTGTTGTTGTTTGTGTTGGAGTTGTTGTTGCTATTAACCTTGTTATTGGTGTTTTTGTTGTCATTTTCATGATAAATTTTGATAGCTCCCTTGGCTATGAGAGTTCTTTCTATTGTTGTTCCTTTACCAATGACCTCTTCCAAGGTAGATGCACATTGTATTTGGAGGTGGAATCCCATCTCTTGGTTAAGGTTAGTCACAAACATAGTGACCAATTGTTTTTCGAGGATGGGCCATGGGAGTTTGCTTGCTAAGCCTCTCCACTATTGCAAAGGTTTGTCATGGACACTTCATGTTCAAATTTGTTGGAGAAGTGATTGACAAACTTTTCCATGAGATCATGGAAGGTCTTAATGCCAAGGGGAAGGTGAGAAAACCATTCAGTGTCATGGCCTCCTAATCTTTGGGGAAAGGGTCTCATTAGATATGTATCATCATATGAGACCTCTAAGAAAGCAATGTAGAATTCCCTAATGTGATCCCTAGGGTCCCCTTTCCCTTTGTATTTGTTGAATTTGGGTGTTTCAAAGTTCTTAGGGAAGGGTGGCATGGAGATGGTTCGATCAAATGGGTATGGGCAAATGTCTTCAAATGAATACTATTTTATTTTGTGCCCATGTTGGATGTCCTCAACCTTTTGAATTAAGGTTTGCATAATGCTTGATAGGTCTTGGGTAGGTGGTTGTTGTGGTATGTGAGATTGTTGTTGTTGGATTAATGGTTGAAGGAAGTTGGGGATTTGTAGATGTTGGGGTGGGGTTTGGTTTTGATTTTGTTAATATTGGGTTTGAATTTGATGTTGTTGGTAGGCGATACGTTGTTGTAGGATATGTGGCAGAATTTGTTGATGTTGATTTTGATTTTGTAAGGTTTGGGGGGAAGATGACATAATGGGTGGTTGTGAAATGGAGGTTGGGAAATGGATGGTTGTGTGTAGGTGAAATTGGATGAAGGGTTATTGCATGGATTATTGTTAGGGATGTTCAATGTATTGTAAGGTGGTTGGGAGAATAATTGTGTCATGAAGGCTATGGTGTTGGCGTCAAATTGAGGTACACTTGTGGAGGCACTTGTGTACATGGTATTGTTGGGAATGTTAAGGGTGATTTTTGGGGTAGATGTAGTTATGGTTGATATTGATGTGGAGGTAGGGATTGACGTAGTTGACATGGTTAATGTGGTGGTATTAGATGATGAGGGTTGAGCTGTGTTAGGGACATTGTTTTATGAGGATGGTTGTGATGTGGAAGGTTGGTTGGGTATATGAGCACCATTTTGGATCAAGAATTCAAGATATTTATTAGGGTCTGATTTTAGGACTCAGTCTAGTAAGTCCATGGATTCAGGATCTTGATTGTTGGTGTTGGATGGTGTGGGATTTTGTTGGGCTCCTCAAGGGTTTATCATAGCATTGGCATCAAATGATGTTTGTTATTGGATTATAGGGACATTATTTTGATTGGTAGGGCACATTCCCCATTGCATGTTGTTTGAGTCCATTTCCTTGTTTTTCCTAGCTTGGTACCTTATTTGTGGCATACAATGGAAAGGTATGGATTGATTTGGTGATGTTAGGGTGGATGAATGCTTGACCTTAGAGATTGAAAAAAATTGGAATCAAAGGTGGATGGATAAATGGGGGATTTTAGTGACCTTAGAGATTGATTTTCAAAAGATTTTTGGACCAAAGGCAAATAGATGTGTGGGTGAATTTATGATAGAATTTTAGGATGACTTTTGGATGGGTGATCAAATGGTACTTAGGGAAAATTTGGGATGATGATTTTGGAATGGATGGCTAAGGTATACTTAGGACAACTATAGATGATAATTGACCAAGGATAATTTGGATGATTTGGATAGTGATTTTGGATACTTTGGATAATGACTTTGGATGAGTGATATGAGGGATACTTTGGATAAATTTTAGTGATGATTGATAAGGATAACCAAATCAAAAGAGGGCTAAAATGAATCTAGATCTTATGGATTTCAAGGATATTTCTCTATTTACTTAAGGTGGACTAAGACACTTAAGTAAAAAGGGAATGGGGATTATTTTACTTGGGGTAGACAAGACCTCCAAGAAAAATAGGGAGCCTTAGAATTCACTAACTTAGGAGTAGTCTAGGCTCCTAATCAAATTTTTCCTAAGATTGAGGATGCTAATTTATAAAATAACTTAAGGTAGAGAAATGCTTAAGATATCTATAAATTAGGGGATAAAGGATGAGATCTAGATTTAGATTTGCACAAATTTGATTTGGGGGATAATTTTGGATATTGATGATTTGATTTGATTTGGCTAAGGTTGATTTTGGATTGATGTTGGGTGATGATTGATTTGGTTAGGCTAAGGCTTGAATAGTTAGGTGAAGGTTGGGATGATTTGGATTAGGGTTGGTCTAAGGTTTGGATGATGTTGGAATTGGATGAAAGATTATTACGTTGTTTTGGAACAAAGTGGATGAAATGAGGTTAAAGGTCAAAAAATCAAAATATTTCTCCAAGGTCAAATGGATAGATGAAATTGGACAAATGATCCAGACTTGAACTAGGGTTTGGATGGGGTGAATAAATCTTTTGGACTTAGATGTAAATGGAGTGAAAGGTTAGGGATAATAATTGATTTGGAATTGAGATGGGTGAACTAAGGTGAAGGGTCCAAGATTAAAATGATTTTTCTCTAAGGTCAAATGGGATGATGAAATTTGGACAAAGGTTGGACTAGGTTGGAGATGGAAATGTGGGAAAAGGTTGGATTCAAATAGATGATTTGAATTTGACAAGGTTTACAAGTGCTAAGGTCAAATTAAGCTCAGGAACTTAGGTATAAACTAGTTGGTGGATTTTGAACATGGTATGAAAGTGGTGCTAATTCAGACCATGAAGGCGCTAACAGAAGGATGAATAGAGCTAACAAAAAACTAATAGTGCCAACAGGTGAATGAATAGTGCTAACAGGTGAATGAATAGCACTAACAGTCAGGAAATGATGCTAAACAGTAAACCAATAGCACTAAAAAGGTTTGTTTAGTTGGATGAAAATGATTGGTTTCTTGTTGGACAAATTTGATTTTTTAGATGGAAGTATTTGATGTTTTTGGATTCTAAGGGTTCTTGGCAAGAATTCAAAAAATCAAGAAGACACAATGGCTTCACCCCCAAGGTGGAGTTGGATAATTGGTTTATATGGGCTTCGACAAAGAAGACATACCATTCACATGAACATCCTAGAAATTAGTCAAGTGGGATTGTCATACATTGTAGATCTCACAAAATGGTCGTGAGTCAACCTTAACTGAAAAGTTGACTAGGGTTCCCACCCCCATTAATACCTTTGTGCCATAGCTTGGATAGATAGGGAAAATAAGGTCATGGACTACCTTACCCCCCTTACCTTGGAGACTTTTGTCTTGCCCAAAGTAGCCCCTATCTCAAGTACAATGATACGGTGAGCAATCTTCCCCTCCTACTGCAGTGGTGCACCACAAGGTATGATGGCTAAAAGGTCTTAAACTAGGATAGTACAAGATTCTAGGGAGTCCTCTTCATACATAAGGTACATGAGGCCCAAGACTGTGAACACTAGTCCATTGAAGGGATGTGGCAAGCCACTTCACCTTGTGTCTAGAATCGCCCGAGGCCCCAAGGCTATCCCAATGACAATGCAACTAGATTGGGGTACAAGTTTCCTTCTCCCCTCTTTGATATAGCATGCTAGTACACATGGTTGAGGTCATTCCTTGGGGTGATGAACTCCCTAAGCATGCCTCCTAAGAAGAAACTATCCCTTGCTTTTGATCACTCAAGATTGCACTAGGTACGAGGGGAGAGCATATGCAAAAGGATAACCCCTTTGGGATAACACTAAAAAGAAATAAAGATGTTTGAGAGTAGACTTTTGATCCCCAAGATCACCCTAAGGTGAAAGGGGATAGAATACATCTACAAACAAACCAAACATGACAAATAATAGTTAATTCCAACTAACTTTAGTGCAACTAAGCTAGTAATAAAAACAAAGTCTTGGACAACCAAACCTACACCAAAAAGTTAGTAGTCTGATAAAAATGCCTTGGACAAACATTTCTAACACCTGCAAAAACCAGTTAGACCCTTGCATAGACTTCAAAAAAATTGTTAGAAAATAGTGCTAAAGCAAAAGCAGATAGCACTGACAGACCAGTAAATAGTGCTAATTCAGAAGAAGATAGTGCTATAGTAGAAGAAAATAGCCCTAAATCAGAAGCAAATGGCACTAAAACATAGAAACAGAGAAATTTATACCTGTCTATCTATTACAGAAACTGATGGCATGATTATGGGTTTAGATAGTGCTAAACCAACATAGAGGAGCTAACCTAGACAAACAAAAGATGTTTTCTTTCCACCAAATGATCAAATGAGATGTTAAAAAGACCTGCAAGGTTAGTCAAATGGCGATACAACAGTTTGCCATTCCAGAAATAGGGTTAGTTGTGTTAGATAATGAAGAATGAGCTCAAGCCTAGGTATTTGTCAAAATATGTTGAAACCAAGTGATAAACACCTAAGACCTACAAAAAACCTTGTCAAATAGCAAATACCAGCCCTGCAAACAATGCTCAGTGCCAAAAACTAGAGAGAAGCACTTTCAAGACAAAAGATTTGAAACTATCATGTAGAATAGCACTGAAACAGGTGCTAATAGCACTGAAACAGATGCAAATAGTGTTGATCAGGTGTAGATAGCACTGAAATAGGCCCTAATGGCGCTACTCCATGAGAAAATAGCATGAATGCGGGGGTGGATGGCACTGAATCAGACTTGTTTGTCAAGAAACCTTGCAAAAACTCACACAAAAGTTAGCTTAGGACTAGGGGGTCCCACCGGGCATGCCAAATGAAGATGAGAAAATGCTTCAAGGACATAAAAACATGAAGAGGAACTCAAGATAAAGATTTTATACCTTTGCAAATGCCTTTGAGGTCTCCTCACTTCTTGATAAGGTTGAGGAAGTGTACCCAACTCCCTAGCTTTACCCAAATGCAATGGAGATATGTGGATATGCTCTCAAATTTCAACACAAATTTGGAATAATGGGGTATGATGGAAGAAGATTAGAGGATATTTTTGGTATAATAAGTTTACTTGAAAATGTATGATGAAAATGTCTTGGAGAGGGTTGTATCTATAGGCAAATTGAGGGGGATTTTAATCCAACGGTTGAGATTAAAAGTTGGGATCAATGGTGGAGATGAGAGAAGAGGATGAAGGGCTAGATTTTCATCAACAAGATTGGAGGGTGGAGAATAAAAGTGAATTTTAAATTCACATGGGAAAGAGATGTGCATTAAATGAGATTAAGACACATGAGGAAATTAAAAATTAATTTCCTTGGGAAGAGGTGGAATTAAAAATTCCATTTTATGGGTGAGTGTGAGTCGTGTGACACATGGATGAATTTAGAAATCATATGTATGAGCTCATTTCATGGAGAAGAGATTAACATGAAAGAGGAAAGGTGATGTGTAAGGGTCATGTGACCCATTTGAATAAAAAAAAATATTCAAATAGTGTGGGAATGGGTGTTAAGTGAGATTTGACCAAGTTAATCAAAGGATTAACTTAATTAATGTGGCTAGAGAAAATTAGTGGATGGGTTAATCAGGGGTTAAAATTAATTAAATAAGGGTTATTTAATTAATTTTGGTCTAAGGGTCATGCAAGCTAGGGTAGCTAATTAAATAATTGATATTCAATCAACTCGGCTAGGTTTAGGTGGTAGAGTGGGCAGATTAATTAAATAAACAAAATTTTATTTAATTAATTAGGTTTAGAAAAGTGGATAAATCAACCAAATAAATATTAGAAATATTTATTTAATTAATTGGAATGGAGTTGTAAGGTATAGTGTTGAATTAATTAAATTAATTCATGGCTAAGAGTAAATTGATGATGAATAGTCAAGGATGGATGGTCATGGATGATGTAGGGTGAATTACTTGAATAATTTTGAATTTATTCAATCAATTGTTGAAATGGTTAGGTTGGTAATGTGAGGATGTAGAAAATTGGTTAAAGGGTTGAGACATTTTCAGGTGTCTACAGTTAGCTTTTTTTAGTATTTCAAATATTTCTTTAGTGAAAAATTAGCTAACAACATGTAGTTTATCCCTAATTTTCCTGATAATTTTTTCATGAATAATTATTTTTTTACTCATTTTCAAAGTGGTCACATCCTTAAAAATAGAAAATTAAGTGTGCCCCCCACCCCCTAAAAATTTTTAAAACTAATCAAAAATCCAAAAAAAAAATGTGAATATGTGTAGAATAGACTCTAGTTTCTAAAAATGTAATTTATTTGAAATTTCGATGAATGGTTAAAAAATAAAGTCAAAAATACCACACACTAGTTTTTGATAAAAAATAGATACACTAATAAAAGAAATTAAAGATGAAAACCTTAACATACTCAAAATGTGAAAAAAATTATATGGTTAGAAAGCTAAGAGAGAGCTTAACATTATCATGGTATCTTTTTGACTTATCATTGAAACAAGTGCAAACCTGATGGGAAGCATGCTCAAGATTATGTATTTTTTTAACAATCTACAAAAACACATTTTTAGACATTCAAAACTCAGTCCAAGCCTTTGGGTTGGAATCCGAAGGCAAATCTAAGCCAAAGGCTTAGAAATTACCAAAGCAAACAATAATGCGAGCACGTTATAACATGTTCATGTTATGTGCATGCATTCACATAATGTGATCATGTTATAACACTCTCGCATTATTATGAAGGAAAATCATCTCTCTCTGTCTCTCTCTCTCTGGTTGAGTGTATAGGGTTGAGGGTCTAGCGTATAAGATTTAAGGCATAGGGTTGAGGGATAGGGTTTAGGATTGAGGGTATTGGTTATAGGGTATTTAGTAATTTAGAGATGGTGAAAATCTTGTCGTAGTAGTCATTTTAGAATTTAGACAACACTTAAAACTTTCCATGCATGAAAATATGTGCTCACATTATAACATGAGCATATTTTATGGAACCAAAAAAATAGACAAAAGGTATGTGCAATCCATGAATTAGACCCACATGCTCTATTATTCTCTGCTTTATTAGACAAAAAATTTCTTTTCATGGTGTTGACATTTACACAATCATTGTTTACTTAATCCACCACCTTTTTTTTGGTTCTTCAATGTAGAAGAAGTAAATTGGATGTTTTTAGACAGACTTTGATTATTTGAACTAATATTTTCATGTTTCATATTGTTTGAATGCTAATATTCATGTATTTAGATAGAATTTGATGATATAGATTTTTTTGTTCATAAATTTGACTAATCCTATTAGAGTTATATAAAATTCAACATTGAATATGAAGGAGTTTGCCAAAAAGCTCAATTTTTTGAGGATTTTGAAGCCAAAAAATGAAGTAGACATAATTGTGCAATTGGGCAACTCGAATCTCGAAATCTAAGGTATTTTCTTTATGTATTTGTTTACTTCAATTTATGATTATGTTATCATGAACTCATATTAAATATGTCAATGATATGTGGAAACCTAATTTATTTCCAAATTCATCTATACATTGTGAAGATAATAATGCAATTTTTCTTAACACAAAATGATGATCTTTGTGGTTTTGAGATTCAACAAAATGATCCTATTATGGCACACCCAAAAACATAAAATAAGATCCTAATGGAAATTTCTCACTAAAGCCCTATGCATTAAAAACCTATTACATTAACAATGCATTGAAACCCTATGACCTTAAATCTAGTTTATCCATTTATTGGATGTATTTCGTCATTTAGGAAAACATGTGTTAGTTTTATTGGATGTATTTCGTCATTTAGGAAAAGCAAAGTACTCTTCTTTCGCAAGATTTAACTGAGTTTGAGGAAGTCCAACCAATCACCTCTTAAAGAAGAAGGGTTATGTTAACTTGATAACGAGACCTTATCTTTGGCTATGGTCAAGAATAAGGTATTTTCCTCTAAGCATAAGATTTCTAGATTCATAGATAATATTCAACTAGGTGTAGGAGCAATTGAGTGTTGAAGATCCTAGAAATGTATCAAAGATACATAGACAAGATGGTCCTTGCCTAATTCATATATGGTTTGGAATGAACCAAGTGGAATAAAAAGATCATTATTGGAAGATAGAGAGAGTTGGAACTTTTAAAATTCCACTATGCTAGTTAACTATTTTGATGCTCATAAGACTTTTATCATATTTTAGAATAAGAAGTTGTTCTATGAAATATTACCTTCTTTGGTCTTAATTCTTGATGATTTACTGATTCATGAAGTCATGACAGTGTTGTAATTTTACTCCATAGAGCATTGTGAGAACTGTTGTATGAAAAGTCGCATATTCTTTTTAAGGCCATAATGAAAAATATCTTTCTCAAGTACCATCTTTAAGTAAGAAATAAATGTGGTAACATTTCTCATGATTGGATCTTGCTTTAACCTATTTTTAAGCATACTAGAAGGATTTCTTAAAGGAAAGTAATGATCTATTGGCATAAAGTGCATAGAAAAGTAGAATAGGTCATGGAATGTATTCCCTTACAAGGTTAATGAGAAAACCATAGGGTGTAAAATGTAAAATGTTGCCAAGGGAGTATTAGTAAATCTTTCTTTTGCTAAATAGTCATTTTAACATGTACAAAAAGATGTGCATATGAAGTAGTGGATAAGAGTTCCCTAGTATCTTGTGAAGCCTTTTTTTAAAAAACACGTTAATGTGTTGTAGAGGACATGAGTATAGATGATCCTCTCATGCAGTCTTCTACTGATTAAATGATTGAGTTATTACCTATCAAGATTACTTTTCTTTGAAGCATTTTGTTAAGTAATCTGGATGTAGCTTGCAAATTGATTCATAACAATTGTAAGGCCCTGATATATTTAAATAAGAAACTAAATTTATCCTCATTCATAGAAAATGAATTAAATTGATCAGATCATGATGCTTGATGTTGTTAGTTAAAGTACACATCATGTTTTCTTAAAAGCATTTGCACCTAAATGATCAACTCTTGGTTATCACCGAGGCATTTAGTCAAGATGTTTTATGTCTTGAATAGGTAATCTATTCAATGAGGTAGGAAATAGAGGTTTGTAAATTAGAATGATGGGAAAAGACTTGTGTTCCAACCTAAGTTCCTTTGTATTGCTATGATACATTCTTAAATATCATTTGAACAATGAATGTTAGTTACTCCATGAAGAAATAATCGTATGATATGTCATCTTGACTTGTCATTCAAATGTTATATCCTAACTTAATCTTGATTTGTAAAATATTTCTAGTATATGACGTGTGCGATCTCTATGTTTCAGGTTGGACCACCCTAGGAGACTATAATTTTTTAGATTTATAATCATTTATTCACTCTAATTATATGATTATTTTGATATTTGTGTATGAGATTACTTTACTCTATTGTACCAAGGTGGACTAATTTATCTATGTCTTATTCATGATGCATATAGAAATCATCATCATGTTTTGAAAATGAGCAAGGACTCTAACACCAGAAGACTGTGAAGCTAAGAATGTAAAGAAAAGAGGAGAAATGAGGCAACTTCATGAAAGTAGGAAATTATCAACCATAGAAGAAGACATACCACCATTGCCAATTCAGGAGGAACATGAATCATATAATAAAGCTAAGAGAGAGATGGAATTGGTAGCACAAAGGCAGTGAATGCAAAACCTTCATTCAATGAGGAAATTGAATCTCAAAGTTGGAGGCACTCCATCTTTCACAGGTCAAGTTGATGGTACATCATCATTCTCTTCTCAAGTTGGAGGCACTCCATCTTTCATAGGTCAAGTTGAAGGTACATCATCATTCTCTTCTCAAGTTGGTGGCACACCATCATTCACATGTCAAGTTAAAGGTACATCACCATTATCTTCTCAAATTGGAGGCACGCCATCATTCACATGTCAAATTGAAGGTATATCATCTTCTCCATCTCAACTTCAATGATTTTCATGTTTTCCATCTCTAATTGAAGGTACACCATCTATCCTATCTCAAGTAAATATTGAATAAATTCTTAATGTTGAGCCAACTTTACCATTGAAAACACCTCCTAGAATTTTGCATAGAAAGCCTAAGTTTCTAATTGATATTGATGAGAATGTTTTGAAGCCCATGTAGGATAAGATTCCCAAGTGTTCTTTCCGAAGATATGCCAATAAGATATGGAAATTATTTTTTGAGAACTTAAATAAAATTGAAAGATGTCAACTATTTGTTGAATTGATGAGAAATCTAAAATCTAGGCCTATTATGAAGATTCTTGGCCTAAGAACATTGGATACTTCAAATGAAAAATCAATTGTAAAGAATCTAATGAGTGCATATGAGAGTGTGGGTTCCACCTCATGCACCAAGGATAGTAATTTCGCACGATGTGTCATTACATTGACAATAGTAAGCCTTCAAATAAAGAAAGCTCACCTCATTAGAAAGACAAGTGAAGCATTGAAAAGAAGTAGCAAAACTCTAATGAGAGTCGTTGGAAGGCATCAAAGAGTTGAGGACCCAAATAGAAATGAATTGTGGGCATTCTCTGGGAGACTCCCATGGAAAGATAAAGTTGTTGAAGCCTTGAGATCCCTCATTTAAGAATTTTGGAAAAATAACACAAGGGTATCTCCTAATGCAAGAGATGTTGTAAGAAGGAGAATTGGTTGTTGAAACCGTGAGCCACATCCAAAGCATTTTTTGGATGTGACTCAAACATAGTTTTCCAAAAAAAATCAAAAGATGTATCCTCAAATCAAAATTATTCAAAGGTATTTTGAAATGGTAAAGCCTTTTATGTCAAAATAAATGACAAACGCACAACTTGTTGTTGTAAAGTACATATTGAGTTTTCTATTAATTATGATGTTTATAGATATATGTGTATATTTGCATACTAATGATATTTTGTAGGAGTGTAATATAAAGTTTCCACCTATATCTTCAATATATTTCATATTGAGCATCTTATGTCAAAGAGTGGATGCTTAATTATTCCACAAGAACTTATACTTGGATTGTACATGTGATCATTTTGGTGGGTTGCAACATTTGCCAATGTGTGAACATATGGAGAACACACATGCAATTGGAAATAAACTAGTAAGTTTTGGCAAATATAAGACAATGGAATATAGTCTAAAAGATGGTAAAGAAGTAAAAAGGTCATTGAAAAGATTTGAGTGTATCAGTTTATCTATATTTTTTGAGAGAATATAGTTTACAAGTATGCAAGGTATACCCATAGAGCTTAATGGTTGGACTTGACATTCAAGTTATGTATGATGGTGTAGGAGCATGTATCAAAAGAGAATTAGCACGAGAAGAGTTGAAGTACAAAGACAATGGGGTGTTGGCAAGAAGTTGTGTCCACTTTTTGGCCAAAAAGTGGAAGTGTTTTCTCTGATTTTCAGAATTTGTCAGATTTGACCTTAAAATTTGAAGCACATAGAGATGGAATATTAAAAAATGTCACTAATCATAAAATGTAGTCCTCAAAGTCTAGTTTCCAAATATGTAATTTTTTTGAATACCTAGATGATACAAATTGATTTTCAATAGGTGTTTCTAAAAACCACTATTTAAAAGTCACTTATTTTACTATACCATGCATGTGTACGTCATCCATATTTTGACTTAATTTATCATATTTTTCTAAATCCTTTTGGAAAAAAATTTGTAACTTACTGAACCACGTTTTGCATATTTTTTTGTAATTTTTTATTGAATATTTTTTTTGTTAATTTTTTATTGGCCATATTTGGTGTTTTAAAAAATCGTCATGTACGTCACACATAAGATGACCTAAACTTTTTTTTTTTGAATTTTTTTTAAATTGAAAAGAATTGTCTGAAGTACATTTTCGTACAATTTATTTTTTTAAATTATTTTAATAAAAAATTATTAAAATACTAAAAAAACTTGATAATTCAAGTTTATGGACCTATTTCATCATAAATTAATTGAAAAGTAGAAAAAATAATCCAATTGTAAACAAATCACATATTTAGAATCTACATTGTCTCATCTATAATAGGTTTTAGTTTCATCAAAATATTCTGCAAAAAAGGCCTTCATACATATGCTCAAAGTCACTACTTTGTTGTGACATTGACAGGACCTTCAACTTGTAGGTCAAACCAGGTCTAAAGCCTAGGTTCGGGTCCCCAAACCTTTTCCCGAACTGGTTAACAAAGCAAAAACTAGGCCTAGAATTCAAATTTTTTAAAGCAAGATCTCGTTTCTTATTGTATCAGCACAGTAAGAAATGGGATCCCATTTTATAAACAAGATCCTATTTTGCTTTTGACCATTTTTTAATATGGACTGTCACTGTCGGCCCTGCAACTTGTTATGTACGACCGACATATGTAGTGTTTTCCATCAACTTTTCTCTTCTACAAGTTCTTCTACTTGGGATTTGATTTGAATTTTGAAAGGAGGCATCATTGGGATAGTGTTTGAGTGGAATTTTGTTGAATTTCTACTTGTTGTAAGGAGGAACAAAGAAGGAAGGCTTTCAAGTTTTTGATATTCATTTGTACATACTTCAGAATTTTTAATCATGGGAGCACAAGCTCGTAACAAGAAGAAAGATAGGAAGGTATTGACCCCTAAATAAATTGAAGCAAAGAGAGAGGAGGCAAAAAGATAAAGAGATAGAAGAACAAAGATTTTGATCAATGAATAATGTTGAAACATCCAATTCTACAACTATTGAAGATAAAAACATTGAGGAGACCATGGATGTAGATGATGCAAATTTGCAAGAGGTGAATGTGAAAACTAATACAATTATACAAACTACTCCTAGCATGTCTTCAAATCCCCCTTTCAATGCTCTAGAGAATGTTTCAATAGGCACAAATCTAAGTATGTCTAAAAATTCACTTTTGAATGAAATGAAAACAGTGTTTATAAGACATTTAAAAGAAGCTGGATATAACAATGTTGAGATCGATAATATTCGTAGAAATCAAGATTTGAGTCAAATTGTTGTTGTAAATGAAAATGAAAATATATTTTTTGTTGAGAATGAAGACAAAAATGGTTTTGTTGTTGAAAATGAAAATGAAAATCCCTTTGTTGAAAATGAAAATGAAAACCGTTTTGTTGTTGAAAATGAAAATTATTTTGAAGTTGAAAATGAAAATGAAAATCTAGGATGTGATGTTGAAAATGAAAATATTTTTTTAAAATTGAAAAGGATGTTCTGCATAATCTTCCTGGTAAGATTTCTTGGAGACAAATAAGAACACATACTAATAGATTATACAATCTTGAATTATTTTATCATAAAAAATTATCATTTCAATGTCAGCTAATGATGCAATTAATGAGAATGTGGAAAATGAGAAAAGTAATGAAAATGTTTAGAATTTTGTTAAACCAAGAAGAAAAGATCAATCACTAAAACATGCTATGTCTACTGTTGCTAATACCATTGAGTCTATTGGAACGAAGAGTCGATCTAAAGATAAGAATGCAACAAGACAAGCTATAACAATTGTTATAGTTAATAAAGCAACTTTGAATAAAAGAATGGTAAGCAATATTAGTGAAATTCTAAAAATACATCCTAAAACATTGGTAAGAGTGGCAAAGAGAAGAGAAAGTATAGAAAATGATCCAATCAACCAATGTTAGAGTTTTAGTGATTGACTCTCGAGATCTGACATGAAACTGAATGTTGAAATCAAATCTTTGATTGAAAAATATTGGCATGATAATACTAGGGTATCATCTAATGCTAGAGATGTTTTAAAATTAAGAGTGGGGTCCAAAGTTCATGATCCTCATCCAAAACACCTATTAGATACAATGCAAACTGAATTTTATAAAAAAAATTGTGGTGATTTAGTATTACTTAGTAATATTAGAATAAGTCAAAGATCTTTTGAAAAATGTAAACCTTGGTATGTAAATATTAATAATCAACGAATATCTTGTTGTTATAAAATGCATGTTCAATTTTGTTATTATTATGATGTGTTTCGATATATACGATGTACTTTACATATTAACATGATTATTCAAGAATGTGGTATTAATATGCCCCCTGAAACAATAAACAAGTTTATATCAAGTTTGTTTTGTGAAAGATCTAATGGGAAATTGTTTTATTTAAGTTCATGTATTTCTGGACAATGCACTAGTTGTGGCAATTTTTTATTCTTAAGAGTTTTGTATGCATGAAAGTGTTGAAAATGATTTTGGCCAACAATTATTGGATGTTAAAAGATTTAAGAATGTTGACTATTTTTTAAAAGATGGAAAAATTGGAAAGCATTGTGATTTAATTACAGAAAAGTTAGTGTACATGCATTCATATCAGAATTTAAGAGTAAGATTGTACCAAAATATGTCAAGCACTCTCAACAAGCTTGATGGCTTGATGGACAATTTCGCGTATGTAGAAACACATTTCTAGTTGGTACTATACTATTAGTGGTTGATTTTTTGGAAAACTATACTCTAGCTCCGCAAGAGGAAATCCAATCACAATATTACAATTTAGTGCAAGTGGCTATGTTTGTTGATATTATTTATAGACATGCAGATGATAGCACAGAAGATGGTAGAAAATTTTTGAGGGAGTATCATTTCTATTTGAGTGACAACCGATTACACTCATCAGAGTTTGTTCAATATTGTTTCAATATATTTTATACAAATTTAAGAGAAAGAGGAATCCAGCTGATAGAACATCTCATATTGTCAGATAATTGTATGGGGAAGTTCAAGAATGCTCAAATGTTCTATTGGTTAAGTAGGGTTCACAAGGAATATAATGTCCAACATATGTGGAGTTTTTTTGAAGCTGGACATGGTAAAGGAGAACATGATGGAGCTGGTGCGTGTGTTAAAATAATTCTTGCTAGAGAGCAATTGAAATTTGAGGATGCAATAAAATTTAAAGATGCACGTGGGATTGTGGATTAGTACAATACAAGATTATCTACACCTGGATCAAGTGAGTACTCTACAATTCGCTAATTCTTTTGGTTGGTTAAATAAGAGAACATTCTACCTAGACTTGATTGCGAGACAATTAGTGGATCTACTAAATGGCATTCATTTAAGAGTTCAAATGCAAGTACATGGACTATCTGGACAAGGGAGCTTGCACATGTTTTTGTCATTTTTTTTATTTCAGGAGATTGGGAAGCGTGTGAGAATACATAATGGGTTGAAGAGTGCAAGAAAAGATCGTTGACACCTGCACAAGCACACAATCAATATGAAACAATAATTGAACACAATGATCAATTGTTTGCATCAAACGATTATGAATGAGTTTCAGACCTTGTACAAGAAGGTAATTTAATTCAATTTATTTCATTATATTTCACTTTATTACTAATTTGTAGTGCTTTTATTTATTTATATATGTATATGAATGCATGCATATAGATTGGTCAAATTATATGGGCATGTACAATTTATTGAATCAAATTTTGTTTGAAGGGCATGTGTATGTTGTTGTTGCACCTGATGATAATGAAGAGGAAATAGAATATTGGTTGGCTTGTTGTGTGGAGACTAAACATAAGTTAATAGCACCTCGAGAAGATGATGATGGTTCTCATTATCCAAAAGGTTCGGTGATCCCCTTAAGAAAATTTTGAGAACTTCTTTGATGATGGCTATCATTATCCAATAGGTTCAGTGGTGGTTGTTGGCACTTGGCTATGAAAATGCCTAATAAGGAAGAATGGTTCGCTTGCATTCAAAGATTATGAAACACATAAGAAGATTATACACTACTCACATTTGATGGTGGCAACAAATATAAAACTAGTGAGGTATCATGGAAAACCTGCAAATAAAGAGCTATGGTCAATTTCTATGGAAGAGCATGAGACAATCATAAATGTGTTGCAAAAAAGAGAGGATGTAGATGGTACAATGGAATAAGTAAATACAGGTAAATATAGTTTTATTTTTATATTATTCGTTTAAATACATTAAATACATATTTTGATATTGCTTGTGCATTATTCATTGAAATTGATTTAAATTGTCCTTTTATATCCTTAGGTCATCATCACAAAGGAGAGTCTATGTATCGATTCAACCTAGACAACACGGAATACTTGGTAAAACCAGGTAATTATTAGTTAAAATATATTTAAATACATGTTTTAATTATATATTGATATTGCTTGGACATTAATAGTTAAAATTGATTTATTATCCTTTTTGTATCCTTAAGCCATCATCACATTGATCTCATACTTTGAAACAAAAAGGAGACCTGATGCAGATTAAACCTACACACATGTGTATGAGACACTTGAAAATACAGGTACAAGTTGTGTATATAGATAGTTTTATATAAATTAAAATACATTTTTTGATTATCTATTGATATTTCTTGTAACATTTTGGTATCAAGTGGCATGAAGACCTGCTACATTCTATTACATAAAAAATCAAATTAACATTAAGACATCCTATTATGACAAAAATTAAATTAACATTGACATTATTTTTGTACAGAATGTGATTGTTATGATGAGTCGTCATAAATTACATCAATTGCAATTAAATATGACACATTTACTTTGAAGTATTTGATCCCCTTAAGACGTCCTATTAGGACATATCCTAAATATTTATACTTATTATATCATTTGTTATGATGAGTCACCCTAAAGTCTAATACTTAATTATATCAATTGTGATCCAACATGAGACATGTAGTTTGAATTCTTTGATCCCCTTAAGAAGTCCTATTAGGACATATTCTAAACATTTATACTTATTATATCATTTGTTATGATGAGTAATCTTTGTTCTTAATTTATACTTAATTATATATCAATTGTAATCCAACATGAGACATGTAGATTGAATTCTTTGTTCCCTTTAAGAAGTCCTATTAGGACATATCCTACATTTATTTATACTTAATTATATCATTTGTTATGATGAGTCACCCTAAAGTCTAATACTAATTATATATCAATTGTGATCCAACATGAGACATGTAGTTTGAATTCTTTGATCCCCTTAAGAAGTCCTATTAGGACATATCCTCAACATTTATACTTAATTATATCATTTGTTATGATGAGTAATCTTTGTTCTACTATAAATGTAGTAAGCTTTTCCAAGGTATGGAGAATGGGTTATTTGTAGACCCATGCATGTTGAAGTAGGAAATCCTTCTCAGGATAGCTATGGGCAAACCTACATGTGGCTAGATCAACCTAGCTACCCTTCTTAGCTATATTTCTCTACCTTTTCATTTGTAGATTGATGGTAGCTTCAATACATGTGTCCAAACCCCTATCAGTCTTTTGTAGTATATAATTGTACAAGATTTTCATTGAAATGAATGCAATAGCTATGTTTTTTATCATTCCTTGCTAAAGTTTGTACAAATCTTATTATCTTTCATATTAATATAACTATGAAAATTTAGGTTATACTGACTATTGAGTTCCATGCTATCAAATCTTGCATAGGTGAAGATATCTTCTACTTCAACATATCTATACATTCCAAATGTGATTCAATACTAAGCTATGAATAAATCATGAATGGGATGCACATGTCTTGCTCATGTTTGATTGGACTACTATCAGATCACTCGTGCTCACATGACAAATGCAAGTGAAGTGATGTGTAGAGTCTAGGGGACTAAGTTATTTCCATGAAGATAGAGTTCTTGATTGGTGGTACTAGTATTTAGTTGAATTGTGCTAGTGATGTTGTGAGTAGTAACTTATGATCATAAAGTGTGGATTTCTTGCCAATTATTTTGAAGGAAGTTATTTGAATGAAAGGATCTACTATTTCAAATCTAGATTTGATGTGGGTTAATTCTATGACAAACAAGTGATTATTTTCTTCTTAAAATTTATTTCAATGCTTCTTCATGTTTAGTAACCTTAGTAACTATAGGATTTGGTAACAACTCTCTTTAGTTTCTCAAAATTGACCTTCACCAAATTTACCCTCACCATTAGACACATATGTGTGAAATTTTAGACTATAATTGAGAGTGCAAAAATGCAAGTAGAGGTTCATTTGATGCCTTGGTATAGATTTTACTAGTTTTTGGTTGTTCAAAGGTTTTACTTGTGCTTGATTTAGAAATCATGAGTTTGGAGGTTTAAATCTTTGTACTCTAGTTTGAATGCATGTGTTTTGATTGAAAGCTTAGGGTAACCAATGGTGTGTTTTCTCATTTTGAATGTTCAAATATTCACTAGTTGAAAGTTAAAACTAAGTCTAGATTTGTTCTTAGCTTAAATGAATGAATGACCTAATATGTTCTTTTGTCTTGAATTGCTTTTTAATTTTATATTGTTTTTATTTTTAATTTTTTGTAGTATGAATTCTTTGTTCCCCTTAAGAAGTCATATTAGGACATATCCTAAATTTATTTATACTTAATTATATCATTTGTTATGATGAGTCACCCTAAAGTCTAATACTTAATTATATCAATTGTGATCCAATATGAGACATGTAGTTTGAATTATTTATTCCCCTTAAGAAGTCCTATTAGGACCCCTTAAGACATCCTATTATGACATAAATTATATTAGTTCGTTAACATTATTTTTGTATAACTTTTGTGATTGTTACTAATGATGAGTCATCCTAATTTCTACTGCTTAATTATATCATTTGTTATATGATGAGTCTCCCTAAAGTCTAATACTTAATTTTATATCAATTGTGATTAAATATGAGACATGTATTTTGAAGTAAATATGAACCCCTTAAGTAATTTTTTTAGAACTCCTTTGATTTGAGTTAATGCCTTGACTATGAATCGCTAAATTTGTAAAGTACAAATATTTAAATGTCCTATTAATTTGAACTTTAATTTCATATTTGTATTTAATTTCACATTAATGTTCTATTAATGTCTTGACGTTGAATTTTGTGTAAAGTACAAATATGTTCTATCAATTTCACATAAAATGCATAAATGCACGTGTAAATTACTATTTAACAATAATAGACCCATGAAATATAAAGTCCATGAAATACAAAGTCCATGACAATTTACAACCCATGAAATATAAAGTCCATGAAACATAAACTATTAGTCCATGAGAAATAATATATGTCTAGTCCACAATAAATAATCAAATACATCCCATGAAATAATCTAACTCATATTGTCTCTATAATCAAGAGACCTCTTCACACCACGTTGACTACCCAAATGACCCGAATCACTCTGTACAAGAGAAAGAAAGATGAAATCAAATGCAAGAAGATTAAAAATTATTTACTAACAATTTAATTTATAATTTATCATAAAATTAAATTACTGTGTGAGGCTGCTTTGCATGCTCTGGTGCACCTGGACCTGTCTCTACATACTCTGAATCAATTTGTACATGCAAGAGAAAGAAAGTTGAAATTAGATGTAAGATGATTAAAAATGATTTAATTCAACTTAATTTATAATTTATCATATTTAAATTGTACGGTAAGAGGTTTTTGTGCATCCTCTGTTCCAAGACTTGTCTCTACATGCTTAGCTATAGTACATGTCTCATGCTATAAAAGAAAAAAAATTAACACATACATCAACATATATATTCTATCGAAATAAATACTTTAAGTTCACAATGTAAATTATAATTTCAAGTTTAAATATAATCTAAATTTTAAATTATACCACATCAAGCTATTTGTCTCCTCTGTCCTCCTGCTCTGCATGTGTTGTTGTACGTGGAATGGCATCAACAGGATGAAATGTGTCACTGACAAGCTCCTACAATGTCATTTATAAAGCACATGTGTACAAATTAAGTTTATATATATATTCACTTGGGTAGGTACCCAATTTTTGTTTTAATTTAGACCTACATATTGTACATAGACAAAATTAGTTTTTTCAACAACCTAAAATGCATCGACTTCTAATATAGACTTGGATCATCTAGGTGTGCTGCAATGCCCATCCTCATTGTTGTTTCAACCTACATAGACATATATTTTTAATAGATATAAGTATACATGCATGTTTGATATAATGAATTCAAAATACAAAAATCTAAGTATATAGTTCTACTTATACATAAAAATGAGCCCTCGATTGAGACACCCAATGGAGGAGCGCTTGAGACACCCACTATAGGATTCGATGTGGAAGAACCCTGAACCAACATAAATATTTAATGTACATGTCCAAGAATAAATTACAAATTAGGTTCAAGTTAATAAAATTATTTAAAATATATTTAAAAATCAATCAAAATACCCCAAATGGGTGGCCGAGACGAACAAGTGTCGATGAAAAATGAAATCGATCAAAAGAACTATGAACTATGCATGTTGCCATCTACACCAAACAATCTGATTGTTAAATTAAATTACAATTTTTAATTTCAATCTATATGTTCATTAAAAACATGTTCTTAAAATTGTTATAAATTCAACATGTGTACCTATACATATATATATATATACCTATGTCGAATGATTAGTGGGCTGATCTTCACCAAATAGAAAATTAACAAATGGTTCACCCATATCATCAGATGTTACATGTGTAACTAAACTGGGTGCTGCCTAATCAGGTCCATAACACAACTGATTGCAACTTGTGCACATATGAGGCATCGACACATGTGGAGTGGTAGTAGGACCACCACCACCATCAACTTCTCCATGGTCACGAACCCCAGCTACCATCATAGAAGTCTACTCATATAGGCTACCTGAGAGTGTACTCAATGCTCCTAGTGTGGATACCACCGCATGATGCTAGAAGGGCCTAGGAATGGTAGCAGAAAGAGGGTCAACAAGAGGTTGAGCAGGCACGGGTCATTGGGGATCAACCCGTGCCCCTAACCTTTGTTGTGGCATGAACTAAAATCAAAATAGTTGGGTTTCCTATTCATAACAAACTCTGCATATAATTTTCTCAAAAATATAAAGGAACCTCACAATTCACGTGAGGTGGATAATCAAACACCATCCACCACATGTCCCAAAAATTGGTAGACATCACTTCATGTCTACACCACCTAATTGATATTCTTTTCTTGTTTGCGTGAATTGGTTCATCGGTGATGGGGTGTCTAAAATATTGTGGTAAATGAGATTTTATGATTTTTAGATCCAAAATATCCTTATAAGAGAGGCCATCAGCATAAAATTGGTGCCTCTCCTCTCTCCATATTCAAAAACTATCCAACTCCATATCAATGGACCTTATAGAATCTATAATGTTTTGCATCAAAACGCACCAAGTGAGGAGGCATGAGTTGTTGATTTCGAATGGCATTGATTTTTTCTTTGATGGAACTAACATTTTCATTAATTATGGCTCGCAAGCAAGCCTTGTTAGATCTAGGTGGGGGTGGAGGTGGGGGAGGAGGTTTGAGTTGAGGTTGGGGTTGAGATGGGGATTGAGATGGGGGTTGAAGTGGGGGTGGAGATGGAGACCGTAGAGGCAGTACATTGAGGAAGTCCTCAACATCAAAGTGAATATTATCCATGATATATAAAAACTGTGAACCTGCATATATACATAAATATACAAACAAGTACAAAATTAACTTTCAAGAATCTATATATATAACTTGTATAAATAAACATACATATCAAAAACTAGATATTATACATGTTGAGAAATTACAAGAAATATTTAAATTAAATGTACATGACTACATTTAAAAGAAAAACTAGGATCTATGTATACACATGTACATACATCATTCAACTTGAGCATACATACAAATTTCAAAATTTGTAAGAGATTATCTAGTTCTATGTAATTTTAATACATGTACATGTACTAAAAAATAAATTGAAACATGTACATAAAAAAGGTAAATTTAGATAACAAAATGTCATATTTTCTAGGTACATACACCATGCTAATGATTTTATCCATATTTGACCAAGTTAGTTATATATATATATATATATATATATATATATATATATATATATATATATATATATATATATATATATATATATATATATATCTTACAAACAAGTTTGTAAAAACTGAAAGCATAGATAACATTATACAAATTGATGAAATGTGAATGATCAATTTTCAACTAAATTATTAGTGGCTTAAGGGGATTAATGAGTAGATTTCAAGTTGTAGGTCATCTACATCCTGCTAAGTCATCTATATCTTATTTTTTAAAATGTATTTACGACATAATTAAACCCTAAACCCTTACCCCTAAACCCTAAACCCTTAACTTTAAACCCTAAACCCTTAACCCTTAACCCTAAACATGTGAACCCTTAACCCTAAATCCTTAACCATATGCATCCTCTTAGGATGGGTCTTAAGCAATTTTCTTAAATCCCCATAATCCATGTCATCTAAATCCTAGGTCCATAAACCATGTAGCTAATGGAATGATTTTGTCTTAAGTTGAACAAGATTAATATATTTATCTTTTTAAACAAGTTTCTAAAAAATTCAAGCATCTAACATTATACAAATTGATCAAATGTAAATTATCAATTTTCAACTATTGTTAGTGGCTTAAGGGGATTAATGACTAGATTTCAAGTTGTAGGTCATCTATATCTTGTTTTTAAAATTGATCAAATGTGAATGATCAATTTTCAACTATTATTAGTGGCTTAAGGGGATTAATGACTAGATTTCAAGTTGTAGGTCATCTACATCCTCTTAGGTCATCTATATCCTATTTTTAAAAATTGATCAAATTTGAGTGATCAATTTTAAACTATTATTAGTGGCTTAAGGGGATTAATGAGTAGATTTCAAGTTGTAGGTCATATCTAAGCTTGACATATATCCTCTCATCCTCAGCACATTAACTTAGATCTTTCATTTAGTGCTATATTAACTTATCAATTAATTGAAGTTATATATAACATCCCAATACATTACCTCATTAACCAATTATTTAATTCAATGTTTGTAATTTACAATGAAACTATCTCTATTCTCACTTGTGACTCACCCAAGGAGGATTGTTCTTTGATAAAAAAAATATTTTAGATGTACTAGTTGTCAAACTTGATGGATGTTACCAAATTTTATTCCCCATTTACATAGAAATATGTGGAGTTTATAAAGATTTTAAATATGGATGGACAACCTATTAAAATATATCCTTTTAGAGAAATGGTATTTTAAATTTAAGACTATTTGTGAAATAGGAATTGTTAGAGAGATCATATTAGATATAGTTGTTTAGATGAGTGTGGAGAAAAAAACTAATAAAAATCTATAATAAAATTAATGCATAAATCTAATCTAAAACAAATAAAAACCAAAATGCATAGTATGTACTATTTCACTTGAGAAAACCATTTCATGCAACAAATCTAGCACACTAACCATCCTTGTTATTACATAAAAACTCAACCATAAACAATTTAATAATAAATCCCTAACTCAATCTTTATGCATATGTGGATATTAATAGGCACATCAAATATTAGATTTACAATTAGTATGAATGCTTTAAAACCATGGATGAAAATAGATTTAACCAATGTATACACTCAAAAAAATAAATCTTGCTAGCTAAAAGAATACTTAACATTTTTTCAATCACTAGTCTGTCTTCATAGCCTTAAATGAGTATATAACATTCTTTCAACACTAATGGGCATGAGAACAACAACAACTACTGTAACTTGACACCAATTTTATCTATAAAATTATGATCCATGGTAACCAACACTATGGCCAATTGATATAAACTAAATAGACATATACCTACAAATTAATTGGCATCCATGGTATTGACCAACATAGACTCTTTACATAGGTCCGCTCTCTACCACAACACATTGATTGTTTAATGTATACTTAAATTCTTATATAAACAAGAGATACAAATTATTCACAAGGCACGTGACTCTTTAAGGTCTTTGATAAATGTATATGTGTCTCTATCATTAGTTTCAACACCATTTGTGTCCATTTTTAAATTTAAAACTTATGCAAATGTTGTTAGTTCATCTTACCTACCTATAGTTCCCTACAAGATTCCCCAATTTCAGATTCTACTCCAATAATATTTGTGTCCCTAAAGATACCACTATTCTCAATTTACATGTTATCATTTTAAGTTACTTAAATGATCACAACTACCGCAACTCAAATATCAACCACATAATATGTAATACAAATGATAGCACTAGGATCCAAATTGAATGAAGCAAATGAGTTAACAAGCTAGGATTTAGTAAAATCTAGAAATGCAAATCCATGAGATTTAAACTAAAGTTACAAGTGACATTTAGGAATATGGAAGGTGAAGAGGTGGTTGAAGAAAAAGGATTTAATCATCAAGCCATTACAATATTGTTAAATTAGAGAAAGAAACTTTAAAAGTACATAAGAAGCAAAAAGGGATAATTTAGATGCCATCAATGATAAAATCAATCTTAGATGTGATAATAGATTGGGTTCAATTTTTTATTAGAAAAAATAAAGAGTTGAAAAAGAGATATACATGATAGAAATTACAATTAAATTGATAGAAGAAGTGGTTAGTCAATTTCATCAATTGTATGAGTAGTTGAAGTATGACAGGTAATCACATATGTATGTTGGCAAGGTCAAAGGAAAAATTAGAGGGAAAGAAGAAAAGGTAATGGGCTTTGTTGGTTTTAAATCTTGTGTTAGGTCATAAAGATGTGTTCTAGACTAGAAGGTAAATGACTTTAAGAAGATATTTTTAAAACAAATGGAATCTATAGGAAAGGAAGGAGGTAAATCTATGATGGAATTTTTCCTAAAGAATGCCACTATCTTTTTTTATGAACACCTATATAATGTGTCAAGTGATATAAAATAAATAGTCAAGGCATTGATCTATATATGAGGATCATTAATGCATAAAATATCTATGTGGACTACCAAGCATGTAGAGTGGAGAAGATTGATAAATCTCTAGTTTAGTACATAAATACAGACTAGGGTACATAATTCAGTTTAGGGTTTTGTTTTTTTTGTAGGGTAATTGTTTTTAGGTTTACAATTCAATTTAGGGTTTTGTTTTTTGTGTAGGGTAATTGTTTTTAGGTTTCCAATTTAGTTTAGGGTTTTTGTTTTTTTGTGTAGGGTAATTGTTTTTAGGTTTCCAATTCAGTTTAGGGTTTTTTTTGTGTGTAGGATCAGGCCTTAAATTTGATAGTCAATGTTGATTGTCAAGCAATTTTTTTATGATAGTTATCTATTCACTCAGGGCTAAAATTTGACAGTAAACCTTGACTGCCAAACAATTTTTTTATGATAGTTATCTATTCAATGGTGCCTTTAAAATACTATGGCATACTTTAGTATAAGTAAATTATATAAAAATCAAATATATATCATCATAATTCTATATAAATTTTGACAATTTGTCCAAAATCTCTCCTTTTATATGATACAGTCTTTTCAAAATTTCAATTGTATTTTACAACTAAAATGCATAAATGCGGCTATACAACTCAAATTTAAGTCTACCTTTAAAATACTATTACATACTTTAGTATAATTAAATTATATAAAAACCAAATATATATATATATCATATTCCTATATAAATTTTTACAGTTTGTCCAAAATCTCTCCTTTCATATGATACGGTCTATTCAAAATTTAAGTTGTAATTTACAGTTAAAATCTCTAAATACAAAGAAAAAAATGCAAAAGGAAAACTAGAAATTAAAAAAATAATGAAATGGGCAAAACAATGGATTCACCTAGATTTTTGTTCGCCGGAAATGGAGGGTTTGCACTCAAGATCTCGTTCTTCTCTTTCACTGTCATTGGTGCTAAATGAGCACGCAGGAGATTTTTTTAAAAAATAATAGTTTTAGGAAAAGAGATCCCATTTCTTGGTGCTAGGTTCAGGATCCCGCTATGTAATGGGATCCTACCCTAGATTTTAGGCTCGGGATCTTGATCCATAATGGGATCCCATTTTGGATAAATGGGATCCCATTTTGGATAAATGGGATCCCATTTTGGTTTGCCCGATTTCAAGTTTTTTCTAAGGCTGAAACTTCCACCTTAAGTGGACACAACTTCTTGCATTTACCTAATGCAACATTGATAGATGCGAGATCTATTGTCAAATGGTGTAATGCTATGATGGGTCTAGGTAATGAAGGTAAGTCTACAGATCATAGATTTTTTTTGGCTGGTTGATGATACTAACATTGCAAAATATGAGGATTGTTGTACATTGACAAGATTGAATAAGATACACTCTTTTAGAAGCTCTAATGTAGGTTCATGGAGTATCCATATGCAGTGTATGGTATGCTTTTGTTCTTCATGTACAAATCAAGCTTGGTATGAATGTGAGTCAAAGGAGCGGGTCAATGAATGGTGTACAAGAAGTCTAAGCTCGTTTGACACATATCGACTCTTGACAACACTACAACTCACAAGGATTGAATCATCAATTGACTTTGACCATATTTCAGATCTAGTTCAACTAGATATTATCAGCATTCAAATTTAATAAAATTCAATATTCCATCTTATTTTGTATTTTTTTTATTGTTGACTATATTCATCAAACTGAATGCACATATCAATGTAGGGCATGTTTATGTAGTTATTGTAGCTAAAGACAATGAAGAAGGAACATATTATTATTCTTGTCATTATGTTGAGGCAAAAAATAAATTAGTTACCCTTGTTATAGATGGAGAAAACATCAAGTACTCTAAAGGATCAATGGTTGTTACTGGAACATGTCTTAGTAAGTACCCAATGAAAAAGTCTGATGTATTGAATTGTTCAAGGACTTTGACACACATAGGAAGATTCTTCATTATTCTAACCTTTTTGTGGAATCAAATGTTCATTTGATCAAATATGGGGTAGACCATTGAATGGGACCTTGTGGAAGGTTTGTGAGTCTTACCATGAGGCAATACTCGACACAATAAAGAGTAAAGCAGACCCGAATGGTTCATTAGATTAATTGTAAATGAAAAAACTTTGTAATTTCATGCTCATTTGTAAATATATATAACTAATTTGTATATTTGTATAAGTAAAAAAAAATTCCTTCTCTACAATCATGTCTCTAATATCATGTCTCTTACGAGGTACTTATGTGCAATACTCTTATTTATGTGTATGATTATGTACACTAATTTTCTCATGTCATTTATATGTATAGCTGATTTATATTTGTATATGTGTGTAACGTCAGAAAATGTCCCCTTAGGGGCTTTTCCCTCTTAAGGTTTAGCTCCCGGGTCTTTTGCATGCATTTAGGACATCTTACTTCAAAATTTGGCATCCTGATGGAATGAGCCCTAGGTAACATGACAAATGGGACCCAGGAGGACCCCTTGAGTTGTACCCTACCCAAAATAGGGGAGAGGACTTGGGCACCTATGCCCTAGTCCTTCCTTATTTTGGGGCAGCCCTAATTTTTGGGTGTCAATTTATGACCATTATTTGGGTCCTTTGCCAACACAGTAAGTTTGAATTATGAAAATCTTGGTGGGAGTGCTTGTAGTTGCATATAAAAGCATGTTTAGGCATTCATTGTAAACTAGATGGCAATTGTGATGTTTAAGTGTTCTCAAGGTGATTCAAGGATTTCATTATGTTGCAAGAGCAGACTTGTGTGGTTTGTGTGTTTGTATTTGCAGATTTGAGCATCCATTCATCATGGAATGAAGAGCATCTTCCTCCCATGATATCTTCACTACAAGGTGACATTATATTGTGTTTTCATTATCAATTCCTTTGGTTTTTACCTCTGCCTCACAAGGGCACACACTCTCTATCTGACAACGGTGTTTGGAGACTTAAGTGTCCTCTAGGGCTTGACTGAGGCAAGCCTCTAAACACCACAACCCCCTCCCAAAGTCTCATGATTGTAGGTTACAGGTGTTGCATTTGGAAAAAGTGAAGTTGTAGGAAGGATTAATAGACATCAAGGATTCAGGATCTGAAGAGAAGCAGGACACCAAAGCATTTTTAGGACTTGGGCGCTCACACTAGTGTCCTCCGCAGATAAATTTCCAGAAACAGAAGTTACAGGGCTAATCAGTGTCAGAAGGAGGTCTGAATCCCACACAGAAACTGGTACCTTGGACTAGGGCATCCACACTAGTGTCCCTGACTATTTTGCCTTGGAACCTTAAAAATAGGTACTCTGTGATTTGCTATTTTACTCCCATCTACAAGAGCTTTTTCTATTATTTGTCAGTTTATTGTCGTAACTTGCATAATTAGGGTTTTAATAGTCAATTGAAAATAAGAGAAGAGAAATTGATAATTAAATACCCTAATCCAAGTTTCCCTACATCTCACAGTGATCTAGGGTATGATAGTGAATTGCCACTCGACCCTAGATCCTTGAATGTAAAGTGGAAAGACGGATTTAAACATCAAAACACTAAAACATTAACAAATCCAATTTTCCACTAAACATTTTGGTGAACCCATGTTTTTGTACTTAAATTGCAACTTTTTTGAGTGTGTGTCTTTAGATTTGCATTGTTTTCATTCATTCATATAGTCATTCATCTTATTGCATTGAGAAAAATTCAAAAAATTTGCATTGTTTAGCTTACTAAATTGCATCAATTCTTTCTAAATTTTCCTAATTCATGATTTTTGCATGAGATCTAATATAAAATATAGAAAAATACAAAAATTCAAAAATTTGCATTGCATTTTTATCATTAATTTGCTAGGCTTTTGTAGAAATTTTGACAATTTTCATTAAACCTAGTAATTCCAAAATCTAGGGTTAGTAGGCAAAATCTTCTTTCAGATTTTTCTACTGATTTTAGAGGCTCATTCAAATTTTCATTTGACTTTAGTCTTGCATTTTAGTTTAAATTTGCATTTACATTTAAAATATTTGCATGTTTGCATAGAAAATTTCAACAAAAACTAGCAATTTTCATGCATTTTCATTAGATTTGCATTGGCATTTTGCATATTGGAGTTTGAAAATCATTTTTAGATCTGAGATTAATTCATTTCCATCATAAATCAGACTTCAAAACATTCCCATAGCATTTTGTCCCAAGATCTCAAACCTAGGGCTTCAAAAACAACGATTTTCACTAAATTTGGCCTTATCGACTCCATAAAATTGCACCATATGCGTGTTGTGAAGAGTATTTTTATATTAATTTTCTATTATCATGGTAATAATTTGTTTCCCCTCCTAAAAATCTTCACAACACCCTTTTATCGGGCTCTTGTAGTGAAAATTTGGTGAAAAACTACACATTTTGATTATTTTTGCCCTAGGGTTTGACCTAGTTTGCACTCCAAGCGTGTTGTGATCAATTTTATGGATTGAGGTGACTGATATCATTGATATTATTTTGTTTATCTCCTAAAATTCCTTATAAAACCTCCTTTTCTAGGTCTTGGAATTGAAAAACCGTGAAAAATCACATATTTTGCTATATTTTCACTAGGGTTTTACCTTAAGTGGCACTAAAAGCATGTTGTGTTGGGTATTTTGGCACCAAGTGGTTTTTATTACTGATATTATTTTCTTTCTATCATCATTTTCCTCACAACACCCTTTGTTATGCTCTTTTGCATTGAGTTTTTGGTGAAAAAGTGCCTATTTTGACATATTTTCACTATATTTTGACTTGTCATTATCTTGGATTTGCATCAAGAGTGTGTTGTGAAGGATCCTATTTGTATTTTGTACTGATATCAGACATATAATTTTCTTCCATTGATCAAAATCCTTACAACATTCTTTGTTTCATTCATTTGCATTGAAAAAGTACCAAAAATCAAGCATTTTAAGATCATTTTTGCATATAGTTTTGCACTTAACTTTTGCATAAAGATTGAAAAGGCTTTTCAAAATCTGATCTTATATTGAAATGGCACCTTCATGTCATTTTTCAATGGTATATTTGCATGCATTTATCAAAAACCTTGATTTTAACCAATTTTTAACCCTCATGAGTGAACATCCTACGATTTTAGAAAGCTTAACTGAGTTCTTCTCCATGAGTAGCAAGGAAAAGGCTGATGATGATCCCATAAGTTATCCTACTTCCCCTATAACTAAATACTCAAATGAGAAGACTAGGGATATCTTTAGTAATTCCACTGCTCTCCCTGGCCAAGATGAAGCATTAGTGAATGAAGAGCTCTCTTTAACAAAGGACATTCCATGGGTAGAAAATGAGCATTCATTTAACAATAATCAAATTCCTACCTCTGTGGATCATCCCACCAACCTTCTTCCTTTAGTTGATTGTTCACACACCTTGGATTTCAATAAGGAAGAGAAGACCTTTAATGTCCCTCCTTTGTTTGAATATTCAAGTCATTTGGACATCACTAAGAGGATAGAGAACAAGTACGATAGTAAGCTTCAACAAGAAAACATTCCACCTGGACAAATGACCTTTGATCTTGGTGCTTCCTCCTCTACAACACAAAAATCCATAACAAAGAAAAGCCCTATGTTACAAAAAGTAAGTCGTAAAGCACAACAACGTCAACTAGCAAAAGGGAGGAAGAGAAGACGATGAGCTTACCTTGCATCTCAACAAGAAAACATTGATCCTAACATTAAACCAAACAAACATGATCCTAACAATAAACAACATGATGAGAAAGACATGAATTGGGCTATGATACCTTATATCCCACCTTCCTCTAACATTAGGGAGTGGAAGGATGATGATGATTTACTTGATGATAATACTTAATATGAAGACCTTACAGGTAAGTATCTCTAACCCTTTATCTCTCTCGTGATGTGTTATGTGTTGTTTAGGCCTCCTGGGATGACCCTTGACTCTCTTGTAAGGTTTGGGATACCAGGAGACTGCCTCAGTTGTGACCTTCTTCTATTTGTATCATCATTCTTCTAAATTACCTCTCTCTGATTTCATTGTTGTGTGTTATGTCTTACAGACATAGCCTCGCGATTGGTGACACTGGGAGCACCCTCCTACGTGACTGTCCCTAAGATACTTGTTTCTCCTCTCTTATTTATTTTTTCCCTTCCTCTAGTGTTTCCATCTAGCGAGCGAATGATGAAAAAACATTTATACTAATGCAGACCTAGTGTCCCCTTCAAGAGAAATAAAAAAATGGACTTAGTTCCTAATATGACGATGGGGTTGTATATCTTATCTGACACTTGGCTAGTGGAAGCACTCATTCTTTCCACGTAATGAATTTGATGATGTCTTTATCTCATTTACAAACCTTAACAATACTACTGCTCTGTGCACCTTTGATTGTCTTTGAATCTAGCCTTGGTGGTACTTGATTCAGAGAGCTTGGTGATATAGCCCCACAGTTATCCTTGAACTCTGAATTTGTTGTATAACCTTGGCTCTTTATGTGGTTAATCATATGCATTGATGTTGTTGTTTATCATGATTTTGTAGACACTAACATGTTTCTTGCAGGGATGTGTTTGTGGGAACATTTGGCAATCGTAAAGTACATGTCACCTTCGGGGGGCATGGGCTTTTCGAGAGCTTGTGTTCCCTTGTGTGTTTTCTTCCTACCTTAACGTGCTTGATATTGATGCATGATATAAACCACCTTAAGGTGGGGGCATATATAAGGTAAGTTGTCTGTTATAGATGTTAGCAATGTTCTTGTCCTCAGGTACAGACTAGTGCGATGAGCACTTCCTGCATCCTAATTTTGTTTGCAATCAATCAATCTATCTTGAAATCTATTGCGTATACTTCCTTTTCACTGTAAGGCATCTCCATGATGCGGGTGGGGTTGTATACTTTTGAGCTCATACCTCCTTTTCACTGTAAGGCATCTTCGTAACACGGGTGGGGTGGTATGCCATGATTCCTTTTCATTGTTTAAGGCGTCTCTGTGACGCGGGTGGGGTTGTATTTTCAAAAGTCCTCTGCGGAAGCAGGGAGCGGTTCTGTGACTAACTCAACCCTTAAGCATGTCTTTGGAGATTGTTGTGGCGAAGTGCAATCATCTGTGTGTGCCTGTAATGTGCCTAAGATGATGTTGGACCTAGAAATAGGTACACTCCATCGCTTGTCTGTCATTTTTTCTCCATGTCTTCAAGTGTGTGTGTGTGTTTTGACGTGATTGTTTGTGTGGCGTGTTTGTTGCCCCATATGCAAAATAAAGATCAGCACCTTCGGGTAGTGCTTCCTGCATTTTGGGAGATTTTGTGTGTCTTGTGTGTGTGTTGCCCCATATATACAGAGACCTATGCCTTAGGGTAGTGCATTCTGTATTATGGGAGGTTTGTTTATTTTCTTGTACTTGCATTTGCATTTCATATATATGAAAGAAAAAAAAAAGAAAAAAAGATATCATTTCTGTCTTCCATGCACTAATGTGTCTTCTATGCATTGACTGTATTCTCCATGTTCTACATGGTTGTAACTGTCATCTCCATGTTTTGTGTGCCTGTTACTATTTTCTATGTGATTTGCATGTCTTCTCCGTGCTTGGTGTGTTTGATGTGTTTGTGATCTTACTTTAATGCATGTATGTGCCTCGCATTTATACATACATTAAAGTCGGGGCTAAATGTAACATCAGAAAATGTCCCCTTGGGGGCTTTTCCCTCTTAAGGTTTAGCTCCTAGGTCTTTTGCATGCATTTAGGACATCTTACTTCATAATTTGTCATCCTGATGGAATGATCCCTAGGTAACATGACAAATGGGACCTAGGAGGACCCCTTGAGTTGTAACCTACCCAAAATAGGGGGGAGGACTTGGGCACCCGCGCCCTAGTCCTGCCCTATTTTGGGGCAGCCCCAATTTTTAGGTGTTGGTTTATGACCATTATTTTGGGTCCTTTGCCAACATGGTAAGTTTGAATTATGAAAATCTTAGTGGGAGTGCTTGTAGTTGCATATAAAAGCATGTTTAGGCATTCATTTGTAAACTAGATGGCAATTGTGATGTTGAAGTGTTCTCAAGGTGATTCAAGCCTTTCATTGTGTTGCAAGAGTAGACTTTTGTGGTTTGTGTGTTTGTATTTGCATATTTGAGCATCCATTCATCATGGAATGAAGAGCATCTTCCTCCCATGATAGCTTCACTACAAGGTGACATTATATTGTGTTTTCATTATCAATTCCTTTGGTTTTTGCCTCTGCCTCACAAGGGCACGCACTCTCTATCTGACAATAGTGTTCAGAGACTTAAGTGTCCTCTGGGGCTTGACTGAGGTAAGCCTCTAAACACCACAACCCCCTCCCAAAGTCTTGTGATTATAGGTTACAGGTGTCGCATTTGGGAAAAGTGAAGTTGTATGAAAGATTGAAAGACATCAAGGATTCAAGATCTAAAGAGAAGTAGGACACCGGAGCATTTTCAGGACTTGGGTGCTCACACTAGTGTCCTCCGCAGACAAATTTCTGGAAACAGAAGTTACAGGGATGATCAGTGTTAGAAGGAGGTCTAGATCCCGCACATAAATTGGTACCTTGGACTGGGGCACCCATACCAGTGTCCCCGACTATTCCCCCTCAAAACCTCGAAAATAGGTATTCTATGATTTGCTATTTTACTCCCGTCTGCAAGAGATTTTTCTGTTATTCATCAGTTTTTTTGTTGTAACTTGCATAATTAGGGTTTTAATGGTAAATTGAGCATAAGAGAAGATAAATTGATAATTAAATTCCCTAATCCAAGTTTCCCTACATCTCATAGTGATCTAGGGTATGATAGTGAATTGCCACTTAACCCTAGATCCTTGGATGTAAAGTGGAAAGGCAGATTTAAACATCAAAACACTAAAACATTAACAAATCCAATTTTCCACTAAACAATGTGTATGATCATGTCTCTAATTTTAGTTCTATTGATGTCCTCTAGTGTGTCCATGAATCTTAAATTCCAATTGAAAACCCTAATATAATCCTATTCTAATTAATGTGATGTCAAGATACTCTTTAGTGGGAAAATGGGGAATCAAGATAGAAGACTTTAAGTCCCACACTTTCACATACTAAAACATTAGGGAAGCAAGGAATAAGTTTAGGAATAAACTATTAATTTCCTATGTTTCTTTTTTCTACTAATTGAGTCTGTGTGGTTGTCTTGATCAGGTTTTTGTAAGCTAGTATCTTTCACTAAGCATGAAACCCTAAATTACCAATCAAACTGTAATAACTTAATTTCCAATATAGATATGGATGAAATGATTAGAGAAATATAAAGGAAATAGTGTAGAGAAAGTGTACTAAAAAATAGAAGCTTTGATGGACTAGGGCACTAGTGGCAGTGTCCAAGAAGTTTCTAACTGTCAGGATCTTCTGTAACGACTATCTTACAATCTACAGAGGCTTCTAGATCATGAAGAAAATATCCAGTTGGACTAGGGCGTGAGTGGCAATATCCTGAAAGTTTCACAATCTTGAAATTTGAAATTTGTGACAATTGTGTGTACAATACCTGTCTTCCTGTCACTACTTTCTGTCGGATCTTGCCTAATTCAACCTACACATGCAAAAGGAGGAGAAAGAAGGTTTTGGCTATATAGGAGCTTGCCTCGGTCAAGCCCCATTTTCAGTATTCCTACCTCAAAAATAGCGAAGGATAAAGATCTGCAGATGTGTGTGTTCATCTAACAAATGTGTATGCAGAAATATAAAACCCTAGATGACTCAAGCATCAAGGAAAGATCAACACTTTGCTTCACTCAATGAAACAAACACAACTTCACCTCAAGGAGATGAAAACAATGAAGACTTGCATGAACAAGAAGGTGATATAGCCATTTCCGCAGAGGAATTCCAAGCTTGATGTTGGAGCCTTCAACCCTTCTCCTGATCATGCAAAAGGTGTACAAACCCTAGGAAGAGAAAGATAGTCTCAAGATCTTGATTCCTAATCTCCATCAAATGTCTCCATGATAGCAAATTCAAATAACTTTAAGAGCTTCAACAAGTTGCTAATCTTCAATGGTGATTTCAGCTGAGTTTTGGCATAAATCTTGCATATAGATTGTGTATGATAAAATGATTTTCAAATGTCTTTAAATATATAACCTTAGGAATTTCAAAGTTTGAAATAAGATGTCGACATCATGCAAAAAATGAAATTTTGAAAACAGAATCCCAGAATGCACGGCAAGAGTTGACACCTCGCCAAAATTCAAAACCCCAAGAAATAGGGTAGGACTAGGGCGCGAGCGCCCAAGTCCAAGCCCCGATTTCCTAATCAGGTCTGCCTTAAGGGGGTCGAAGAATCCCAAATCCAAACTTTCTTTTTCACCTTCAGTCTTTAGTTATCCCAAAACACAACATTTCTTTAGTTAGACATAGGTCAATGAGGGTTTAGGAAGGTCTGAAATAAACTAGATTGAAAGGACACCAAAGGAGAGGAGCTAAACTATGAGAAATTGTATTGTTCCATGCAGAAGGACAATTTTTGACATAACATTTAGCCCCCACTTTAGTGGCCATATGACACTACCTGCAGATGCAACTAAAGGAAAGTAAATACATCAATCATGAAAAGGATACTATAGAGGATGCCGAAGTGTTGTCATAGAAAAGGAAGAAGCCCCCAATTCTGTAATACTATAAGACCACAAAGTTAGGAATGCAACCTGCAAAAGAACACTTGTCACAAAATCAAAAATCAAATCAGCCTACAATCAACACACCAATGCATTAGTCATAAATACTAAGGGTTTGAGTGATGATACATGATAAGGGAGGAAATCGTGGGAGATATATGCCCCCCTTATTTCTACTTGCTTAGTCTGAAAAGGAGAAACAAGGAGAATATCTACACGCATTGATTTCAGGGAAACTTAATGAGAAGTGCGTTGCGAGGGTTGTTTTTACAAACTGTTGGTTTTTTCCCTGACTGGATACACATTCCTAGATTTCCCTACAAAGTAGCCATCAATGATCGTTAGGATCTCTGGGCCAGGGGCCAACAGTGTAGGAGATAGACTCTATTTTTATCTCCTCTTCTTCTTCAGGCTCTGCAAAACCTAGGGGGGTATTCCCTATTCAACATCCATGAAATATGACTATGAACTGACTGGGATGTTGACACAAAGTACATAAATCCTCCTATGTGAAGACCAAAACTGTGGGATAAGTGCAAAGGGGCTAGCTTTGGGCTTATGTTCAGTTGTGAATCAGAGGCTTCGGGTCCTAAAACTACTTCTCCAGTCCTAATGGTTGTTTTGGAAGTTTGAATTTGATTTATGTTTGGATGCAAACTTGGACCTGGTGTATAACCTCAACACAGACCTAGATTGGTGCCTATCCAGGGCTTGGAGTTGGTAGACATACACCTGTGAATTATCAGCATGAACACAATAAAATTGGATTTCAAGGGGATTTGTGTGATATCTGCCTTACAAATACCTCTCAATATAGAGTGTTAAGTTATCTCTACTTATGGCATCCCTATTGCAGTATATTCTTCCCAACACTTAATTTGAAAACACTTTAATCTACCCTTTGAGCAGAAGTTGAAAGATCAAGCATTCAATACAGGAATTCTATATTCTAGAATACCAAATACCCCTTAGATATCTAGATTCAGAAGAAGGATACATGCAATATTGGAGACAGAATTAACAAAACATATGCAAATACAACATTACTCATATAAAATCAATCATGAAATCAATAGATTCATGCATGAGACATACAACAAGAGATACATAAACTCACAAGACCTCCTGCACAGAGCAACCAAAACCAGTTGTGTATTATTACAGAGCCAGATATGTCTAGTTTTTCAACCACCGTCAAAGTGAGAGACACAGTTTGCTTAATATAGCAAGAAAGTGTACCTTCAGCAATAATTACATGGCAAAAGTCAAAAAATCCGCCAGATACAGTTTATTCTGAGGAAATGACCTTCAAAGATTAAATGCAGTAGGGGACAAAATATGGCAAAGCAAGAGAAGGATGAGGAGCAGATGAGCTCGAGCCTTGTGCCACCGTTGGAAAATTATCTGTCATAAATTAGGTACATGGCTGCTCGATCATTTGCCCATGCCTCTGCAAATCGCCATTGATGGCTCAACCACCAACATCCCCTTGGAAACTATCACAGCGCTCATATGGAAATTTCCCACTCAAAACATGCCTGAAGACGTAAAAGAAACCCATACTCCAGCTTTGAAACATGGCTGTCGATTCCTCCCATCGTTTGAAAATCCATGGCACCAAATCCATGTTGAAAAGTTGTCGTCCTGCGAAAATGTGCCACGTAGGCACCTTGCATATGCATGTTCTGCTTGTGTATCACGCCATCGGCATGACCAAGACTATCAGGAAGACCCTCATATTTGCATGATTTAATATACCACATTTGTCCAGTAGGGACCACTCTATGATTTTATAAACGGGGCCGCAAGCACACTAAGTGTCGAGCATTTTACCCTGCTCAACCCACGAACCCTCCGCCAATAGCCCAACTCCGTTGGTGAGACCATAAACCATCGGCGGGCCTGAAAACTCACCTACCAACATCACTTGTCACTCCGATGACCATACCCTTCGGCATGACACCACTTCGTCGGCGTGCCCAAAATTTCTCCTGCTGACATGCCGATCACACTGATGACCATACCCTTCGCTTGGTCTTCAGCCAGACCTAAACTATCAGCGCAACAAAAAGCTCCTTCGCTAACCATACCACATTACGCCGATGGTAACACCATCGGCCAGATAGAACATATTGGCGGAGCCTAAAACTCTCCTACCAATAACAAAACTCTCACTAACTGTCACTCCGATGGAAGCTTCAAACCACATTCCATCGGCCAAACTAGCCTCATCAGAATGATATCAACCTCGGCTGCCGATGGATAAGGTCTTGGCGATGGAACGAACATACCACTATGAAGAACGTGATCGCCAAGACAAAAGTGGACTCACGCCGAAGGACAAATAAAATTTTTTTTATAGGAAGGTGCTTGAATATACATATTTAAGTAGCAACACAAACAACACCCAATCACAACACATTAGGTAAGTTGGAGGGTGGAACTAGGATTCCAACGTAACAAACAGTGTGAAAATCTGAGTCTGGCAGCTCGAGATAGAGGCTTTTGATGAAAATTGCTTACTTTTGCACCCAGATAGTGATAGGAATTCTCATCCACTTACTATATGTAAAGGGAGTTTTCACTTTTCACTATTCATTCTTACTTGTCATTGTGGAGAGGAGAGAAGGAGGAGGAAGAGACTGACAACACTAACCCACATTCGTACCAGATCCCAAGACTAGAGATGCTCTGAACCCAAGTGCTAGAGAGATGCTTCGAGCCTGAGGTAGGGTCCTAATCCTTGCTTATGTCATCATTCTTTCTATTGTCTTTAGATTTTTTCATTTTTCATATCGCATAGGCCTTTATGGACAAGGGTCCCTAATAGGGGTGCCCAAGTCCACCCGGGGTGCCTGTGTCTCACCAGGGTGCCCTAGTCCTCCTGGGGCACCCAAGTCTAACTTGGGCGCCTAGGTCCTCCTAGGGTGCCAAAGTCTAGAAAGGACAAGGGCCCCAAGCGCAGGGAATTGGTTGTTGTTGTAGATTCTAAATGATGATTTTATGTTTTATATTGATTCAATTTCTCACTATTTGTCATGCAAGTTATCCCTGAGATGCGAGAGCCTACAAGTGGTCACCTGATGTTGCTTCAAGATCACATTGGTACCATGACTGATGCAGAGAGAGGTCTCTTACAGTGAGTATGGATCTGGTGGGTGTTTGATATGACCATGATTAGATTCCATTGTAGTATGCTTATGGCTTTGATGGAAAGGTGGAATGCAGATACTTCTATATTCCATCTACCCACATGGGAGATAGTTGTCACACTAGAGGATGTCTACTGGATCATGCGATTGCCCATACGTGGAGAGACAGTGAGGATCATAGAGCATCTCTCAATGGAGTACACATGAGAGAGCTAGGTGTACTATCTAGGCCATACAGTCACTCAGGTGGAGCAAGGGCACATTCAACTCTGATTACTAGAGCAGGGATGTGCTGACATCCCTCTGATTTGGAGGATTATGATTGTTATAGTTGCACTAGTAGTCACATCGGATGGACGAGGCACTCACCTTCATGGGGGCCTTGTTCACACTATCAAGGCAATGGAGGAGCAGGGGATAGTCTACACATGGGGGCACAGTATGCTTGTACACCTCTACCATAGGTTGGGATGATATGTCCATTATGAGGCACATGGCTTTATGTGTTGCACTTTACTATAGATCTAGGCATTTGAGCACATCAGATGTATGCGGCCTAGAGGTTTCGCCATAGAGCTAGCGTTTACTCATCCATGTGTCCATGCATATCCTCTTGTCAGATGCTGGAGACATGGTGATCTACTATATTGGAGAGTTATATTTGATAGATTGCAACCTAGTAACATCATCTAGAGACCATATCACAGCTACATAGCATGGTTAGGTCAGCACAGGTAGTTGGCTAAGATGCAGAGGGATTGGCTAATGGCTAGTCGCCTTGATCACATACTCATGTGGTTTTATTTTGATAGAGTGGTACAGCAGTTTAGATGCTGCAGGATGTCCCTATGATGCGTCTGAGCTATGCACGCTCTGTGTGTAGTGCAATCAGGGTGAACACCGCCTGATGGCTGATGGTAGCATTTATAGCAGTTAGTGATGATGATGGTACAAAGGATGTAGATCCAATATCTGGTGTAGATGATGTCAGAGTTACCTGAGCATACTAGATCTGGTGGCAAATAGTGTGGCCTGCTCCTATCTATCCTCCCAGTCACCCCACAGGTGATCCTTGACCATGGGTCGGTCATGCTAGTGACATAGGGGTAGAGGATGATGTTAGTGACTTCGTTGGATACTATGATCTATAGGAGGATGCAGATGATGACGATGATGATGAGGAGGAGATCTCGTCATGATACGTCTTCAGAGCAAGACTGTGGCAGGATCAGTAGGAGGTAGACAATGACAAGGAGGCCAAGTCCCATCTATAGTTGAGAGCTTGTGGTCTAGCTCCTATGTATGTGAGGAGATCGAGTCGACATGAACGAGGGGAGACCAATAGTCATATGCCCCCAGCTACAGAGTCAGTTACAGAGCTAGTCGCACCATCAACTATTCGAGATCCATCTTGGTGAGATGGAGATCTAGGTAGGATACTTTTATATTGTTTGTAGTTGTTTTGATGATTATTTATGACTACATGAGATATTGATATCTATTTTGTTTCTTTTTGCAGTTGGGATAGATGCATGGCACGACCTTGTGAGTCACGTCATAGTAGAGATAGTTCCTACCGATGCAGTCGAGTGATGGGTACAGATGGGGGATTTGCCACAGCCATCTTTGGGGTAGCATGCAGAGATCTTCATGCCATTTGTGAGATACAGGTTATCTATAGAGTCTATTCTAGATTAGGCTATTCAGAGAGCTAAGTGTGTGGAGGCGGAGCTCCAGACGCTAAGATCAGGCTATAGCAATACCCACACCTAAGAGAGATCCTATCGCAAGTGAGATCTTACTTCCTAAGTTATTCCAAGCGAAAGCTGACAGAGATAGGCTCTAGGTAGAGCTAGAAAGAGCCATATCTGAGAGAGACTGATATCAGCAAATGTACCAGGAGTCACATGACGAGGTACTAGGATTGAAAGGAGAGATCAGGGGTTTCTATTGAGGAGTGTCTCTAGGATTCATTCACAATCTGTAGCCACACATGGTCATCCTTCAATCACACACACACTATGAGGTCCCAAGGAGACAAGTGATCAAGGTTTAGCTATGTGATGTGTTTTATGTACTACGACATCCCATTTTGATGTATGGGATAGTCGACTCTGATGTATTTATAAATTGATGATTATATATATATGATGTTTTCCTATTATTGCTTCTAATGTTGTCTAATTTATCACATGTGATTTATATAAAATGCAACTAGTGATAAATGTTAATACCTATGTGGAAATGTGATTAATGCTAATGTGATACTAAACAATTGTAGAACATAAAGTAAAAAGCACGATGATTAATGAATTTCACACATAACCAATACTCTATGCTACATTCGATTAATACAAAGGTGATCTTAATAAAGCATGTTTAAACAAGATACAACAATGATTAACTAAAAAAGTTGCTATGTTAAATGAATTAAGACAAAATAATCATATCTTGTCAAAATTAAAGCTAAACTAGCTAATAAAATTGCTTTTTAAAGTAACATCTAACATATAATCTTAAGCATAAAATTTATTGAGGTGCACAACATTAATAGGTTCTTTAAGTGGTGTACCTTGTTCATCAGCTAGCTTATACGCTCTTGATCCAAAGGTTTTAGTAACGACATATGGTCTAAGCCAATTAGGGTTGAACTTTCCTTTTTCTCCAAGAGATGCATTTACACTGTGTTGATTTTCATATAGTACCAAATCTCCAACATCGAATGAACGATGTATGACAAGCTCATTATACAATTATTGGATACTTTTCTAATGGGCCTTAAGATGCTCAAGAGCATTAATACGTTGTTCATCCAGCATCTCAAGTTCTTGTAATCTCTTTTCATGTTCCATATCATTATCCCTAACATCTCTCAAGGAAACTCTCAATGAAGGAATTTCTAACTCCAAGGGCATTACTGTGTCAGCACCATAAATAAGATTATATGGAGTAGTTCTAGTAGCCATAAAAATGCTTGTCTTATAAGCCCATAACACAGGATAATCAAGTATGCCAACCTTTCTAATGTTTGTTAATAATTTTTCATAAAATTTGTCCAATAATCTTGTTTGAAGCTTATGCTTGGCCATTTGATTGAGGATAGTAAGGCGTAGAGAAGTGGTGTTGAATGTGATATTTTTCACATCCTTGTTCTTGAATGGTGTGCCATTGTCAGAGACCAAGGAGGAAGGAATACCAAATCAAGAGATTATGTTATCTTGTATAAAATGACAAATTACTTCAACAGTCATGGATCGTAAAGGAACAGCTTCAACCCACTTCATGAAGTAATCAATAGCAATGATTATAAAGGTATATCCTTGAGAGGAAGGTGGAGAAATTTTACCAATTAGATCCAAGTCCCAAAAAAAAATGGCCAAGGCGAAACTTGTGCACAAAGTTCCTGGGTAGGTTCTCGGATTAAGTGTTGATGTTGTTGACATTGCGGACACTTCTTGACATAGGTAAAGGAATCTTGTTCTATGCATTGCCAATAATAGCCCATACGTATTAGTTTTTGTATCAATGATTTTTCTCCAAAATTCCCTCCACAAGCACTAGAGTGAGTGTCTTCCAAAGCTATTGGAATCTCTAAATTGCTAAGGCATCAGAGAAGAACACCATTATAGCTTCATCTGCATAAGACATTAGATAGAATGTTATAGCGCGCTGCAAATTTGTGTAAGCAAACTTGAGCATTTTTATATGTTGAATTAGGGATGGTTCCATCATGCAAATAGTTAAATATATGGGAGACCCATTCATCAAAATCCACATTACAGCACAGGCTAATGTCTGAAGCTACCATTTCATCTAATGTAGGCATCTTAAGATTATGAACGATAAAAATGTATTCATCAGGTGAATTGGCAGAGGATATAAGGGAAGTTGCACTTGCCATTGCATCTGCATGTTGATTGTCTTTTCTAGGTATAGTATCAATTGAGAAAGATGTAAACTATTGTAACAAAGATAAGGCCATATCATGGTATTAAGATAAATTGTCTTGTTTCGCTTGATATGATCCTACTATTTGTCATACAATTAGTTGTGAATCACCATATATAGTGATGTTTTTGATATTTAAAGCCAAAGTGGCATGAAGTCCTGCAGTGAGAGCTTCATACTCAGCAATGTTGTTTGTGCATGAGAAATTTAGACGATAAGACATAGGGATTGACTTACCCGAAGGAGGTTCTAATATAACACCAACACCAGAGCTAGTTTGACACCTTGATCCATCAAAATACAATTCACATTTTCCATCTTTATCCATATTTAATATTTGATCATCAGGAAATGTTTCTTGATTTTGTATAGAAAAGGGGGAAGGTGCTTTAGCTAAATGGTTGGTTAATGCTTGCCCTTTAATCACTTTTTGAGATATAAATTTGAGGTTGAATTTAGTTAACAACATAACCCATTTAGCAAGGTGACCTAAAAGATCTATTTTAGCAAATAAATGTTTCAAATGATCAACTTTTACCATTACATGTATCTCAGAATTTAAAAGATAATGCCTAATCTTTTGTGTTACAAAGACAAGTGCTAAGCATTGTTTCTTACTGATAGTATATCGCACTTCATAATCAAGCAATGTTCAACTGATGTAATATACAACACATTCCTTGCCTTTGGTATTGTGTTGTGCTAATAATGCTACAAGGGAATTATTAGATGTTGAGGTATAAAGAATAAAAGCTTTATTAGCAGCAGTAGGTTGTAAAATAGGAGGTTTAGTGAGATAACTTTTTAAGTCCTCAAAATCCTTCTAACATTCTGAATTCCATTGAGATTTTGAATCCTTCTTCAGTAGTTGAGTAAAAGGGTGAGTCCTATCCACAAGTTGTGAGACAAATCAGCAAATGGCATGTTTCTTCCCTTGCAAACTACGAAGTTAAGATATGTTTTTAGGTGCTTGCATATTAACAATCACATCAATCTTTTTTGTATCTACTTCAATACCACAATTTGAAACTATAAACCCCAACAATTTTCCATTGTCTATGCCAAAGACACATTTACATGGATTTAATCGCATGTTGTATTTCTTTATTCGCTCAAAGATCTATCGAAGAGTCATGGTGTGATCTTGGCAATGAATAGACTTCGCCAAGATGTCATTGACATAGTCCTCTAAGATACTATGCATGTAATCATGAAACATAAGAGTCATAGCTATTGGTAAGTTGCTTTGGCATTCTTAAGTCCAAACGGCATGACTACCCAACAAAATGTTCCCCAAGGTGTTATAAAAGTTGTTTTATATTGATCATGAGGGTTTATAAAAATTTGATTATATCTTGAAAATCCATCCATCAAGGAAAGTAGTTAATGTCTAGTTATTGAATCAATAAATGTTTGGAAGAGGGAAATCATCTTTCAAAGATGCAAGATTTAAATCTTGAAATTTAGTGCACATTTGAATATGGCCATCAGGTTTAGCAATAGCCACTATATTCAAAATCCAAGGTGAATAGTCAATAGGGCGGATAAAGCTAGCTTGTAAAAGCTATTCTATCTCAGCCTTAACAAAATGCAATCTTAGGATTCATTTTACAAATCTTTTGTTTAAATGGCTTAGCATATGGTTTTAATACAATATTATGTGTTACAATCTGAGGATCAATACTAGGCATATTTGAATAATTCCAAGCAAATAATTCAAAAAATTTGTGTAACAGCTTTGTCATATCTTCTTTTTCTTCTACATTTAAGCAATCACCTATAGGGATAACTTTTTCAGTCTTACCTTTCACCATGAAAACATCAACAGTCTTTCCATTAAGTAGAGTATTGTGGTCTAGGAGATCGGGTGATTGTGGTAACTCTTCAAATTCTTCCTCAGATTTTAGAGTGGTATTTATCATGTTAGTTGATTTTCCAAAATATGTAGTATTGTTTAAACAATTTAAGGTAATCCACGTTTATGATGGTAACAGATAATATTATCGTAAGCACCCAAGAATTCAATTATCACTTCATTAGTTGAAAAGATATCTGAGGGAATCTCTCCTGGAGGACAATTAGTGTCAATCATCTTACGAAAGATCAAATTAAGTGTTGATATTGTATTCACACCAAGAGTAGGATGTCTACGGGCTTTAGATTCCTTGAAAGGGGTATATCTATGCCACTTGAGTAATGTCGCGAAGTGAATTCTATAGGTACTCAAATTCCTCGTTGATTAATACCACAACCATTTCCTATATAGTCACAGTTCGTATAAAGGATCTGAAATCCTTGACCATAGAAAGAAGCCATTTCCTTACAAGAATGTGGGGCCTCATAAGTCTCATAATATGTAGTGTAGGTGAAAGTATTATCCATGTTCGTTACCAAAGAGACTTTTGAATTTGAATTTTTAGAAGATATCAATGCAACATTTAATGTTTCTAGAATAGGATCATTAGTTTTAAATTCACCTATGGAGGGGGATATAAAATCTAATGAACCCCAATTGTTAGGTCAATAAATGCATTCAATTGTTTGGACTCTTGCACAACATTGTCTATGGCAAGAGGAGTTGACAAGTCAATTTTTATCTATTGTTTAAGATCTTGTCATGAACAACTTGTTTTTGTGATTCAATTTGTAAACTGTTATCTGGTTCAGGATTAGCATCAATAGTATGAAGTTTGTCTTTATAAAGAAATTTGATCGAATGATGAAGGGTAGAAGGAACTTCCCCTAATGCATGAATCCAAGGTCTACCAAGAATCATGTTGTAAGATAAAGAACCAATCATGACATGAATCAGGGTAGAGAAAGTCATAGGTGGTGCAGGAGCTCCCTATTCTAGTCATCTTTTTGATATGTCATGTTTGGTTGTCATGATATATTGTTCTCCCTAAGGCTTTGAAATCCATTTTCATGGGTTGTAATAAGGACTTGGTCCATTTGGTTGACTTGTCCAATATAGACCTTGATATGGTCGATTTGAATGTAATTACACTTAAGAAACATGTGGTTTATTGTGAAGGAAGTAATATCCAATGGCTAACTGCCCTTGGATAGCAGTTGTACAATTGGAGGAGGAGGAGAAACATCCCTCAAGCCTTATATAGGCAGTTGAATGTAATTACATGCCAACAAAAAATAGAAATAATGAAAATTGGAAGTTTTGGAGTGCAAAAACTATAATCTCTACGTTTTTCTAGAAACAGTCATTCAGTATGGCTCTGTATGGAAGTAAGGGATCTAAAACTTGTGAAATGTGTTAGTACTTTGAAATACCTTTCATTTGATTGTATTTAGGCCCCTTGAAACCTCCTGTGCTATGAGAACCAAGCCGATTTGTGCAAACTATTTTGAAAACCCTCAAAACTAGGGTTTTGTGGCAAAATGAGTGATTTCTCCTCTATCCTCTAAAAAGGATCAACCATTTTTAGTAGGATGGAGAGAAATAGAGTATATTGCATGTTTTTGTTGTTTGTAAGGTTTGCACTCCTCACTCCAAGGCACTTGGTATGATTCTGACTAGTCTGCATAGTGACTAGTTAGTGTGCAAATAGTAGAAATCGGTGTGATTTCAAAGAACAGTCAAGAGAATGACCAAATGGATGATGTATTTGGTGTTTTTGGATGTAAACAGACCTGTGAATGTGGTTGTCTAGTCCTGAGCAGGAGATTTTGATGTACTTCCTTTGTAAGGGTCCCAAATTAGGCCTATTCCCTAAGAAGTAGGGTTCACTGTCATTGGACGCCTGAAACAAGGTACTACCCTGCAACTTGGTAGATTGTTGTATGTCCATAGTGGGTATCTAAATGTGCAAAGATATTGGTCTATCCTTTGGAGGTTTGTGGAGTTATTCTTTGATTACCCGATCTCTAGGGCTACAAGGAATAGGTCATTTTAAGCACTGTCATAGTGCAGTCATACTCTAGATTGTTGTTCACTATCCTTGAAGGTACAGAATAATGTTATTGGGTCAGAGACCATATGTTGGTCATGTCCTTGACAAATATGTGTTGGTTGTAGTATGAGATCCTATTGGTAGGGATATTGGTAGTTTGGTTGTTGATCTAGAAGGTGTGTGTGTGTGTGTTAGTTGGGTTGAGTAGAGACATCTCAAAAGAGAGTTGAGTAGTCTATGTGGGTGGACACCAGGGTGTGGTGCCAAACTAGGTTTGTCTCTTGAATAGCCTTGTATAGGCTTGTGTTGCATAGGGTTTGAAAAATCTTGTGAAGGAAACCTAGAAGTCTAGGTTTACTGTGTGAATAAAACCAAACAGTATCAATATCTCTGCATCATATTGGTATCAAAGCCAATATCTAATTAGAGAAGTGTATGTCAGACAAGGAGATTGAAACTGAAGCTAGTACAATGCGTCCCAAGACAATGAGTCAAGAAGCCATCAAGAAGTTGGTGGAAAAGATGGTTGAGGTAAGATTGCAAGAAGAAAAAAGGTCTAAGGGCAAGACAAAAGAAGATGGAAGTTCTTCTGACACAGATGATGAAGAAGAGGCAGAAGAGAGTCCTCAAGGGTAGGACATGTCTACAGATTAGAAAGCTTTCTTGAATGCACTTAAGGGTGCTCATGGAGACAGTGGCAATCCCAAGATGGATGTGCCTACATTTCATGGCAAATTGGATGGGGATGCTCTCACCGATTGGATAGAAGCCATGTGTAACTACTTTGATTACAAGGAGTTCAATGACAGTAAGAAGGTTAAATTTGCCAAGACAAGGCTAAGAGGTTCCGCACTTGTGTGGTGGAACTACATGCAAAGTGAGAGGGAGAAGATTGGGAAGAGTCCCATCACTAAATGGAGTAGAATGGTGGCTATGCTCAGAAGCAAGTTCATGCCACCTGACTATGAGATCCAAACCATTAGAAGATTCCATAATTTGAGACAAAAAGATATGGATGTGGCTGCCTACACAGAAGAATTTCACAGACTAAGTATGAGAGCCAACCATAATGAAGAGGAAAAGGAGATGGTGGCTAGGTACCTAAATGGTCTGAAATACAATCTGCAAGATGAGATCAGTTTAGTGATTCCTAGAATAGTGGATGAATGTTTCTTATTGGCCTATAGAGCAGAGGAAAAGTTGAGAAGGAAGGGTGAACAAAGTGCCAGAGGAAGAGGTGGCAGAAACCAAAGAGGAAGAGGCAGTTTTGGCCGTGGACAGTCCAACAAAACTAAAAATAACAGTCAGTAAGAATCATAGACTGAGACAGAACATAGAGGAGGCTTTAGAGGTTGGAGAAGACCTAATGGTAGGGGCAGAAATGGTGGAGGAGGTAGAGGACCAGGAGTCTTCACTGCAAGGTGTTATGGCTGCAACCAAGTTGGCCATACAATGAACAAATGCCCAGAGAAAGCCAATAGTTCTCATGACAGTGGAAGGAGAAATTAGTTAGTGAAGGATGATGACTGTGAGAGTGTGAGTTCACCTATGGGAAGTGTTGCACTTGTCCTAGAAGGAGAGAGTATGATGATTAAGAGGTCTATGTTGAAGATGCCTTTGAAACAAGAGCCCCCTCAAAGAAAGAATCTTTTTAGAACCCAAGGCCTAGCCTATGGGAAACATTGTAAGATCATAGTAGATTCAAGATCTACTGAGAATGTGGTATCCACTGAGATGATTGAGAAGTGCAAGTTGAAGAGGCTGCCTCATATCAGTCCTCACAAAATCTCTTGGTTGAACAAGAACCAAAGTTTCATGGTGGAAGAGCAAACTTGGGTTGAATTTGCAATCGGTGACTACAAGGACAAAGTGTTATGTGAAATCATCCCTATGGATGCATGTCATCTACTTCTTGGCCACCCATGGCAATATGATGTCAAAGCACAGCATGATGCTGAGAAGAACACCTATATCATTACCAAGAATGGAAGACCATACAAGATGGATCCTATGTCAGAGTAGACCGGGGCGAAGAATAATGATAGCAGTGTCATGTTGGTGAATGGCAAAGAGTTTTTGAACCTCTTGAAGGAGAAGGATACCCAAGGGTATGCCTTGGTCATGAAGCCCAAGAGTGGATCAGATCGGTAAGATCAAAAACAGAAGGAGATTCCATTGGAAGTATAGCAACTTCTAGACAAGTATCAAGATCTTGTGGTAGAGGAAGTTCCCAACTCCTTACCACCCATGAGGGACATAAGTCATCAAATTGACTTAATACCTGGTGCTACATTACCTAACAAGGCTGCCTATAAGCTGACCCCACAACAAAATGAAGAGGTGGCAAGGCAAATTCAAGATCTCTTGGAGAAAGGGCTGATTATGAAGAGTTTAAGTCCTTGTGCAGTCCCAAGTGTACTTACTCCTAAGAAGGATGGAAAATGGAGGCTATGTACGAAATCAAGGGCCATAAACAAGATCACCATAAGGTACAGGTTCCCAATGCCAAGGATTGAAGATCTTTTGGATTATCTTGGAAGATCATGCTATTACTCAAAGATAGATTTAAAATCTGGTTATCATCAAATCTGGATCAGACAAGGAGATGAATGGAAGACTGCCTTCAAGACTAATGAGGGTCTTTATGAATGGCTTATTATGCCATTTGGTCCTAGAAATGCTCCAAGTACATTTATGCGCTTGATGAATGAGGTATTAGTTGAATTCATTGGTAAATTTGTTATTGTTTATCTTGATGACATACTAATCTTCAGCAGGACAAAAGAAGAGCATGTGAAGCATGTTGGTCAGGTGTTGGAGAAGCTACATGAGCACAAGTTGATGATCAACGTAGGCAAGTGTGAGTTCATGAAAACTGAACTTGTATACCTTGGATTTGTGATTTCCAATGGCTGTTTGAAGATGGATCCCTCTAAGGTTGATGATATTCTCAGTTGGCCTACTCCTAAGACAGTGGGAGATGTGAGAAGTTTCATGGATTGGTGACTTTTTATAGGAAGTTTATCAGAGGTTTCAGTCACATTAGTGCTCCCATCTTCAACACCATCAAGGATGGAGTCAAATGTAGATTCCAATGGACAAAGGAAGCCGATGTTAGTTTTGAGTTGTTGAAAACAAAGGTGGCTGAGTTGCCTACTTTAGTACTTCCTAATTTTGATAAGGTGTTTGTTGTTGAGTGTGATGCAAGCAAGCAAGCTATTGGTACTGTTCTCATCCAAGAAGGACATCCTGTGGCATTCTTCTCAGAGAAGTTGAATGAAGCCAAGCAAAGGTACTCTACTTATGACCTAGAGCTCTATGCAATGGTGCAAGTTCTTAAGAAATGGAGACATTATTTATTACCCAAAGAATTTATTGTGTTTACTGATAATCATGCTTTAAGCTTTCTAAACAGTCAAGAAAAATTGAACCATAGACATGTTAAATGGATGGAACAGTTACAAGCTTATACCTTCATAATTAAGCACAAAAAAGGTGTTTCTAACAAGGTGGCTGATGCTTTAAGTAGGAGGTTGCTTTTTGTTCATGAAATTCAGTTAGAAAGCATGGGCATTGACTATTTGAAGGAGTTGTATAAAGAGGATTCATATTTCAAAGAGGCTTATGATGTTTGTGTAAACTTGGCTAACACATTCCATGGAGAATATGCAGATTTTGTATTACAGGAAGGCCTTTTGTTTAAGGGCAATTTGTTGTGTATCCCCAAGTGTTCCATGAGGGACAATATCATTAAGGAGAAGCATAATGGCTCTTTGGGAGGACATTTTGGCTTAGACAAGACAATAGAACAAGTTACAAGGTTCTATTTTTGGCCAAGGGTGCAATCTGATGTGAGAAGGTATGTTGCTAGTTGTGCAATTTGTCAAAGGGCCAAGGGTGTGTCTTCAAATGCGGGTCTATACCAGCCCCTTCCCATTCCCAACAAGCCTTGGGAAAGTATAAGAATGGATTTTGTACTTGGGTTACCTAGGACAGCCAGAGGGGTGGATAGTGTGTTTGTTATTATTGATAGATTTAGTAAGATGGCTCATTTTGTGCCATGTAAATAAACAAATGATGCATCTCATGTTGCAAGTCTATTTTTCAGAGAGGTGGTGAGAATACATGGTTTTCCATTGTCAATTGTAATAGACAAAGATTCTAAGTTTGTGGGTCACTTCTGGAGGACCTTGTGGAGAAAGTTGGGCACACAGTTGTCCTTTTCATCATCCTACCATCCACAAACTGATGGTCAGACTAAAGTGGTTAATAGATCTCTTGGAAACCTTCTAAGATGCCTTACAAAACAGCATGGTTTGGCATGGGACTTGGTTATCAGTCAGGCTGAATATGCCTACAATGATTCGGTGAACAGGAGCACTGGTAAAAGTCCTTTTGAGGTAGTTTATGGCTTTCACCCAAGAGGGCCACTTGAACTGAAGGATCTCCAAGGATGGGATAAAAGGAGTGCACTTGGTGAAGATTTTGTTGCCTCCATGAAAACAATCCATGATCAAGTTAAGTTGCAATTGGAAAAAATAGTCACAAAGTACAAAGAAAGGGCAGATTTGAAGAAAAGAGAGGTGCAATTCAAAGTTGGAGATTTAGTTATGGCATATCTGAGGAATGAAAGGTTGCCAAAAGGCCAGCCAACTAAACTCTTGATGAAGAAGATTGGGCCATGCAAAATAGTGCACAAATTCGGTCCAAATGCATATGAGATTAAGTTAACATCCGGTCTTGGTCTCTCTCCAATTTTCAATGTTTGTGATCTTTTTCCTTTCAGACCCCCATTGCATGGTGAAAGTGGATCAGATGTGGTGGATAAAGATGCTGATTGGATCAAGGATTTGCCTCCAAGCAAACCTTTGCAGTTGGAATGTATTCTAGATTCCAAAATTGTCAAGAAGACTAGGAGAGGTGTCTACAAAGACTACTTGGTGAAATGGAAGGATCTTTCTGAATTAGAGGCCACTTGGATGACTGAGGTAGATATCTTGAAGCATGGAATGACCCTTCAACAATTGGCAACACACAGGACTTGAGTTCTTGCAGGGGGAGTATGGTGCAGGAGCTCCCTATTCTAGTCATATTTTTGATATGTCATGTTTGGTTGTCATGATATATTATTCTCCCTAAGGATTTGAAAGCCATTTTCATGGGTTGTAATAAGGACTTGGTCCATTTGGTCGACTTGTCCAATATAGACCTTGATATGGTCGATTTGAATGTAATTACACTTAAGAAGCATGTGGTTTCTTGTGAAGGAAGTAATATCCAACGACTAACTGCCCTTGGATAGTAGTTGTATGGTTGGAGGAGGAGGAGAAACATCCCCCAAGCCTTATATAGGTATTTTAATGTAATTACATGCCAACAAAAAACAAAAATAATGAAAATTGGAAGTTTTGGAGTGCAAAAACTGTAATCTCTGCGTTTTTCTAGAAACAGTCTTTCAATATGGCTCTGTATAGATAGTAAGGGATCTGAAACTTGTGAAATGTGTTAGTACTTTGAAATACCTTTCATTTGAATGTAGTTAGGCCCCTTGAAACCTCCTGTGCTGTGAGAACCAAGTCAATTTGTGCAAACTGGTTTGAAAACCCTCAAAACTAGGGTTTTGTGGCAAAATGAGTGATTTCTCCTCTATCCTCTGAAAAGTATCAACCATTTTCAGTAGGATGGAGAGAGATAGAGTAAATTGCATATTTTTGTTGTGTTGTAAGGTCTGTACTCCTCACTCCAAGGCACTTGGCATGATTCTAACTATTCTGCACAGTGACTAGTTAGTGTACAAATAGTGGAAATCGGTGTGATTTCAAAGAACAGTCAAGAGAATGACCAAATGGATGATGTATTTGGTGTTTGTGGATGTAAACAGACATGTGAATGTGGTTTTCTAGTCCTAAGCAGGAGATTTTGATGTACTTCCTTTGTAAGGGTCCCAAATTAGGCCTATTCCCTAAGGAGTAGGGTTCACTGTCATTGGACGCCTGAAATAGGGTACTGCCCTGTAACTTGGTAGATTGTTGTATGTCCATAGTGGGTATCTAAATGTGCAAATAAATTGGTCTATCCTTTGGAGGTTTGTGGAGTTATTCTTTGATTACCCGATCTCTAGGGCTATAAGGAATAGGTCATTTTAAGCACTGTCATAGTGCAGTCATACTCTAGATTGTTGTTCACTATCCTTGAAGGTACAGAATAATGTTATTGGGTCAGAGACCATATGTTGGTCATGTCCTTGACAAATATGTGTTGGTTGTAGTATGAGATCCTATTGGTAGGGATATTGGTAGTTTGGTTGTTGATCTAGAAGGTGTGTGTGTGTGTTAGTTGGGTTGAGTAGAGATTTATCAAAAGAGAGTTGAGTAGTCTATGTGGGTGGACACCAGGGTGTGGTCCAGACTAGGTCAGTCTCTTGAATAGCCTTGTATAGGCTTGTGTTGCATAGGGTTTGAAAAATCTTGTGAAGGAAACCTAGAAGTCTAGGTTTACTGTGTGAATAAAACCAAACAGTAGCAATATCTCTGCATCAATAGGCCCAACTTGTATGGGTAAAGTTATAGTGCCTATGGATTGTCTTCCCACATTATCAAAGCCATGGATACTTATCCTATCCGGCTTAGTCAAAGATGTATCAACTTTAATTTTATGTAATAAATTGATACCACAAACATTAAGAGTTGATCCATTATCAATCATAACTTGTTTGATAAGTTTCTTATTTATTGTAATGAATATAATCAAAGGATCATATTGATTTTGAACTTCAAGGGATGGCAACTCATGTTGTTGAAACAGAATGTTTGTTTTTGTCACATGCATACAATCTAAAAGAGTTGCTACATCATTTGGGTTGACAACAGGTGGTACAATCACCTTTTGTAAAGCTTCTTGGAGCATTCCATCTAGTATGTAGGTGAAGTTTGTAGAAGTTCCCAAAGAGAATATTTACCAGGAGTAGCATGAAGTTGTTCAACAAGATCATAGTCTTGACCAACTTTTTGTGTTAAACAAGGTGCTTGAGGAAGCATAGGTTGAGAAGTTGGTAAAGATATCAGAATGCTAGATTGTTGTTTCCTTTTTTTCTTATTCCAAGTGTTATATGTATGAGCAACTATAGTATGACTAGGTTGTTGTGAATTTCAATGTGTTATTTGTTTAGCATAGTTATAAATGTAATCAGGAGGTCAAGAAGAAGGTGGAAGACCTCTAATAGTGAGCATTGGTTTAGAGTGTGGTTGAGCCACATCTGAACACAAGTTAACCACTATCTTCAGTTTCACAGGTTCTTCTTGAGGTTCAAGAACATCAATTGCATTTACTAATCTTTGAAACAACGATGGTTTAGGAGTCATAGTGGAATATTCAATCGAGATAAATTCCTCGAGAGCTTCATCTAACATATTCAAGTCATCACAACTAAATGGCTCATCATACACATGAAAGTCTTGAACAAAGTAATCTGACATTATAGCATGTTCTAATTAGCCCAAGACTTAAATGTAAAAAATATAGCATAAACTTTGTGAAAATAAAATAAAATAGCACTATGCAACACACAAAGTTGTAATTTCAAACTCTTTTAATGAAAGGATAAATAAATCACTCAAGTTTCAATGTATGTACTTTCACAAAAGAGGGTTTGCAATCTAAATGTTACTTGAGACAACAAACTAATTCAGATCTAATGTTAAAAAAGATGCAAATTCTTGTAAAGTGCGGGTTCACCAAAATGTTTAGTGGGAAAATGGGGAATCAAGATAGAAGACTTCAAGTCCCACACTTTCACATACTAAAACATTAGGGAAACAAGGAATGAGTTTATGAATAAACTAATGATTTCCTATGTTCCATTTTCTGCTAATTGAGTCTGTGTGGCTCTCTTGACCAGGTTTTTGCAAGCTAGTATCTTTCACTAAGCATGAAACCCTAAATTACTAATTAGACTGTAATAACTTAATTTTTGACACAGATATGGATGAAATGATTACAAAAATGTAAAGGAAATAGTATAGAGAAAGTGTACCTGGAAATAGAGGCTCTAATGGACTAGGGCGCCAGTGGCAGTGTCCTGGAAGTTTCTTACTGTCAGGATCTTCTGTAATAGCTATCTTACAATCTCCAAAGGCTTCTAGGTCATGAAGAAAATATCCAGTTGGACTGGGGCATGAGTGGTAATGTCCCAAAAGTTTCACAATCTCAAAATCTGAAACTCTGTGATGACTGTGTCTACAATACCCGTCTTCTTGTCACTCCTTTCTGTTGGATCTTATTGAATTCAACCTGCACATGCAAAAGGAGGAGAAAGAAGGTTTTGGCTATATAGTAGCTTGCCTCAGTCAAGCCCCATTTTTGGTATTCCTACCTCAACAATAGCCAATGATAAAGATCTACAGATGTGTGTGTTCATCTAACAAATATGTATGCAGAAATATAAAACCCTAGATGACTCAAGCATCAAGGAAAGATCAACACTTTTCCTCACTCAATGAAACAAACAAAACTTTACCTCAAGGAGATGAAAACAATGAAGACTTGCATGATCAAGAAGGCAAGGCAGCCGTTTCCATTAAGGAATTTGAAGCTTGATGTTGGAGGCTTCAACCCTTCTCCCAATCATGCAAAAGGTGTACAATCCCTAGGAATAAAAAGATAGTCTCAAGATCTTGATTCCTAATCTCCATCAAATGTCTCCATGATAGCAAATTCAAATAACTTCAAGAGCTTCAACAAGTTGATGATCTTCAATGGCAATTTTGTTAGAGTTTTGGCATAAAGCTTGCATATAGATTGTGTATGACAAAATGATTTTCAAATGTCTTTAAATATCTAACCTTAGGAATTTCAAATTTTGAAATAAGATGTCGACATTGCATGGAAAATGAAATTTCAAAAATGGAATCCCAGAATGCACAGCAGGAGCCAACACCATGCCAAAATTCAAAACCCTGAGAAATAGGGCAGGACTAGGGAGCAAGTACCCAAGTCCAAGCCCTAATTTCCTAATTAGGTCTGCCTTAAGGGGGTCTAATAATCCCAAATCCAAAAATTTTATTCACCTTCAGTCTTTAGTTATCCTAAAACATGACATTTCTGAATAGTTAGGCATAGGTCAATCAAGGTTTAGGAAGGTCTGAAGTAAACTAAGTTGAAAGGACACCAAAGGAGAGGACCTAAACTATGAGAAATTGTACCGTTCCATTCAGGAGGACAATTTTTGACATAAAAGATACAAATAAGTTAAGAAGGAGAAGAGGACAATTAAAGAGAAATGAAATATTGCACTAAGGTCCTGTTTCACAGCTCAACTATCCTGATCGTTCCCAGCTGCACTGTGCTGAGGCTTTCTCTTAAGAGCCCTAAGCGCAAAAAATTGCCAAACTTTGATGGACTATTCTTTAGACTTTTTCACACCTGAGAACATTTTATCTAGACCTACAGGGTCATGTAGGGTCCCTCCACAATAACCTCTCTTAGTTTTCTAAATGTTCATTACATATGGTCGTGGCAACAATATTTCAAAAGTTGCAAAAAGCGTCATTTGTGTTCAATGAAAAGTTATTGGTGAGCATAAATTTTGTTTCATGTATCGTGGGGCCAAACTAATAGCACCAACACATCTGGGTGGGTGGGTGAATGCTAGGCAATGTCTTGTTTCATAGCTCAACTATCCTGATCATTTATGACTGCACTGTGCCAACGATTTTTCTTAAGAGCCCTAAGTGCAAAAAATTGCCTAACTTTGATGGACTTTCTCAAAATTTGTGGCAACTAGTAATGTTCCTTCTAGACATACAAGGTCACATAGGGTCCCTTTACAATAACCTCTCTCAATTTTTGAAATGTTCATTCCATATGGTCGTGGTGACAATATTTCAAAAGTTGCAAAAAGCATCATTTGTGTTCAATAAAAAGTTGTCGATGAGCATAAATTTTTTTTTCATGTGTCATGGGGCCAAACCAACAATGCCAACATGTATAAGTGGGTGGATGAATGCTAGGCAAGGTCTTGTTTTGCACCTCAACTATCATGATCATTTCCGAGTGCAATGTGTCAATGCTTTCTCTTAAGAGCCCTAAGTGCCAAAAATTGCCAAATTTTGACAAACTATTTCTCAAAATTTGTGGCACCTACAAATGTTCTATCTAGATATATAGGGTCATGTATGGTCCCTCCATAATAACCTCTTATTTTTTGAAATGTTCATTCCATTTGACCATGGCAACAATGCTTCAAAAGTTGCAAAAAGCATCATTTGTGTTCAATGAAAAGTTTTCGGTGAGCATAAATTTTTTTTTGTGCATCATGGGGCCAAACCGATAGCGCCAACACATCTGGGTGGGTGGGTGAATGCTAGGCAAGGTCTTTTTTTGCAGTTCAACTATTTCTATCATTCTCAGTAACACTGTGTCAATGCTTTCTCTTAAGAGCCCTAAGTGCCAACAAATGCCAAACTTTGAAAAACTATTTCTTAGAATTTGTGGCACCTATGAATGTTCTTTCTAGACCTATAGGGTTATGTAGGGTCCCTCCACAATAACCTATCTTAGTTTTGAATTGTTCATTCTATTTGGTTGTGGCAACAATATTTCAAAAGTTGCAAAAAGCATCATTTCTGTTCAATGAAAAGTTGTTGGCGAGCATAAATTTCATTTCATGCATCACGGGGCCAATCCGATAGTGCCAATACATCCATGTGGGTAGGTGAATGTTAGGGGAGGCCTCAGTTCATTCCACAAGTCTTCCGATCCTTTAGAACTACACTATTTCGACAAAGTCTCTTAAGAGACCTAAGTTAAAAACATTGCTAAACTATGATGGACTGGTACTCAAACTCCATGGCACCTAAATTGTTATGTATGAACCTACAACTACATGTAGAGTCCCTCCACAATAACCTCTCTCATTTTTTTATTATCTCCAAAACATTTGACAGTGGCGATGATGTATGAAATGTTGCAAAAAGTGTCGTTAACATTCAACAGAAACTTGCTAGGAGCCATATTTTGCATTCTTTGTCTCATGGGGTTGAACCAACTATGCCAACACATCTAGGTGGGTAGGAAAATGCTAGGGGAGGCCTCTTTTTGTTCCCCAAGTCTCTTGATCCTTTCAGGCTACATTACACTAGGAGTCTCTGAAGAGCACAAAGAGCAAAACGTTGAAAATTTTTTGCCTACCTTTTCTCTCAATCTATGACACCTACGAATGTTTTGTCTGGACCTATAGGTGGATGTAAAGTACCTCTACAGTATCCTATCTCAGTTTTGGTCAACCCCAGAACATTTGACCATTCCAACAATGTATGCATTCTTGCAAATTGCATCATTTGAGAGCAGTGAAAAGGTAACAATAGGAATATTTTCTTCTTCTCACCTCGTGGGGCCAAAATGACTGTGCCAACATATTGGGGTAGTTGGGTGGATGCTATTGGAGGCCTCTTTTCATTTCCCAGGTCTCTCGATCTTTCCAGGCTACATTACACCAGGAGTCTCTGAAGAGCCCAAAGAGAAAAGAGTTGAAAAATTTTTGCTTTCCTTTTATCTCGATCTATGGCACCTACGAATGTTCTCTCTAGAACTACAGGTGGAGATCAGATCCCTCTATAGTACCTTGTCCCAGTTTTGGTCAACTCTAGACCATTTGACCATGCCAACAACGTATGCATTCTTGCAAAATATGTCATTTGAGAATAGTGAAAAGGTGCCAACTAGCATATTTTATTCTTCCCACCTTGTGGGGCTGAAACAACTATGCCAACATGTCAGGGTGGGTGGGTTGATGCTACTAGAGGCCTTACTTCATTTCCCAAGTCTCCTAATCTTTCCAAACTACATTGCACTAGGAGTCTTTGGAGAGCCTAAAGAGCAAAAAGTTGAAAAACTTCCACCTACCTTTTCTGTAGATATATGGCACCTACGAATGTTCTACCTAAACCTACAGGTGGATGTCAGGTTCCTCTATAGTACCCTGTCTCAATTTCAGTCAACTCCAAACCATTTGATTGTGCCAACAACGTATGTATTCTTGCAAAATGCATCATTTGAGAGAAGTCAAAAGGTGCCAACAGGCATATTTTCTTCTTCCCACCTTGTGGGGCCAAACCAACTATGCCAACATGTCAGGGTGGGTGGTTAATGCTATTTGAGGCCTCAATTCATTTCCCAGATCTCCTGATCTTTCTAGGCTACATTGCACCAGGAGTCTCTGAAGATCCTAAAGAGAAAAAAGTTGAAAAACTTTTGCCTAGCTTTTCTCTTGATCTATGGCACCTACGAATCTTCTGTCTGGACCTACAGGTGGATGTCAGGTCCCTCCATAGTATCCTATCTCAGTTTTGGTCAACTCCAGACCATTTGACCATGCCAACAACATATGCATTCTTGCAAAATATGTCATTTGAGAGCAATGAAAAGGTGCCAATAAGAATATTTTCTTCTTCCCACCTCATGGGGCTGAACTGACTACGTCAACATGTCGGGGTGGGTGGGTCGATGCTACTAGAGGCCTCAGTTTTTTCCCAAGTCTCCTGATCTTTCAGGCTACATTACACCAGGAATCGCTAAAGAACCCAAAGAGCAAAAAGTTGAAAAACTTCCACTCGCCTTTTCTAGCGATCTATGGCACCTAGGAATGTTTTGTCTCAACCTATAGGTGGATTTCAAGTCCCTCTATAGTACCCTTTCTCAATTTCAATCAACCCCAAAATGTTTGACTATGCCAATAACATATGTATTCTTGCAAAATGCATCATTTGAGAGCAGTGAAAAGGTCCTAACAGGCATATTTTCTTCTTACGACCTCGTGGGGCCAAACTGACTGCGCCAACATGTCGGGGTGGATGGGTGCTATTGGAGGCCTTAGTTCATTTCCCAGGTCTCCTAATCTTTCTAGGCTACATTGCACCAGGAGTCTCTGAAGAGCCTAAAGAGCAAAAAGTTGAAAAATGTCTACTTGCCTTTTCTCTCGATCTATGGCACCTACAAATGTTCTGTCTAGACCTATAGGTGGACGTCAGGTCCCTCTACAATATCTTGTCTTAGTTTTGGTCAACTCCAGACCATTTGACTGTGCCAACAATGTATGCATTCTTGCAAAATGTGTCATTTGAGAGCAATGAAAAGGTGCCAATAGGCATATTTTCTTCTTCCCACCTTGTGGGGCCGAACTAACTACACCAACACATCGGGGTGGGTGGGTTGATACTACTGGAGGCCTCAGTTTGTTTACCATGTCTCCCGATCTATCCAGGCTACATTGCATCAGGAATCTCTAAAGAGCCCAAAGAGCAAAAAGTTGAAAAACTTTTGCCTACCTTTCTCTCGATCTATGGCACCTACGAATGTTCTATCTGGACATACAGGTGGACGTCGGGTCCCTCTATAGTACCTTATCTCATTTTTGGTCAACTCCACACAACTTTCCCATACCAACAATGTATGCATTCTTACAAAATGCATCATTTGAGAGAAATAAAAAGGTGCCAATAAAGTTATTTTCTTCTTCCCACCTCATGGGGCCGAACCGATTGCGCCAACACATTGGGGTGGGTGGGTCCATACTACTGGAGGTCTCAATTTGTTTCTCAGGTCTCCCAATCTTTCTAGGCTACATTGTACTAGGAGTCTCTAAAGAGCCCAAAGAGAAAAAAGTTGAAAAACTTCCGCCTGCCTTTTCTCTCGAGCTATGGTACCTACGAATGTTCTGTCTGGACCTACATGTGGATGTCGGGTCCCTCTATAGTATCTTATTTCATTTTTGGTTAATTGAATTATTTCTATTAGTGTTAATTATTATATAACTTATATCATTAACTATGAATCAAAATCATGATATATTTATTGTTGTTATACTGTAGTTGTTGTTGTTGTTGTTATATTGTTTTCATGATATACTTATTATTAATAAGGCTTTAAAAGCTTTCAAGAAAGTGCAATTGGTGGGTGTAAATCCAAATTCCACAACCTTAGCAAACATCCTCTTTGTCTATGCCCAAATGGGATCTTTGGAATAGGGTATGGACATCCATCAAAGCATAAAGGATATAGGAATTTTGTCAAATGTTGCAGTTGCAACTGCCCTATGAGACATGTATGCAAAGTGTGAAAGCATAGACAAGGCATATGAAATATTTGACATGATGCCTCAAAGAAATGTTGTCTCATGGAATGCAATGATTGCAAGATATGCACAAAGTGGACTTTCTTATAAGGCTTTAGAAACTTTCAAGAAAATGCAATTGGCAAGTGTAAATCCAAATTCCACAACCTTAGCCAGCATCCTCGTTGCCTATGCCCAAATGAAATCTTTGAAATAGGGTATGGACATCCATCAAATCATAAAGGATATGGGAATTTTGACAGATGTTGTAGTTGCAACTACCCTGGGAGACATGTATGCATAGTTTGGAAGCATAAACAAGGAACATGAACTATTTGACATGATGCCTCAAAGAAAAGTTGTCTCATGGAATGCAATGATTGCAAGATATGCACAAAATGGATTTTTTCAAAAAGGATTTAGAAACTCTCATGAAAATGCAATTGGCATGTGTAAAACCAAATTCCATAACCTTTTCAAGCATCCTTCTTGCCTATGCCAAAATGGGATCTTCAGAATAGGGTATGGATAGCCATCAAAGCATAAAGGATATAGGAATTTTCTATGATGTTGTATTTGCAGCTGCTTTAGGAGACATGTATGTAAAGTGTGGAAGCATAGACAAGGCACATGAAGTATTTGACATGATGCCTCAAAGAAATGATGTCTCATGGAATGCAATGATTGCAAGATATGCATAAAATGGATATTTTGAAAAGGATTTAGAAACTCTTGAGTAAATGCAATTGCCATGTGTAAAACAAATTCCATAACCTTTGCAAGCATCTTCCTTACCTATGCCAAAATGGGATCTTTGGAACAAGGTATGGATAGCCATCAAAGCATAAAGGATATAGGAATTTTACATGAGATGTTGTATTTGCATTTTCCCTTGTAGACATGTATCCAAAGTGTGGAAGCATAGAAAAGGCATGTGAACAGTTTGACATGACACCTCATTAGGCAAGGCATCTGTTAGCAAAAAATGAATAGACGATCATAGAGTGCATTGGATCCATATGGTAAACCTAGATTGATGAGATGAAGAAAAAATGATAACAATGATGAAGGTCTAGGAAGATTGAAGAAGTGGAAACATCAAATTTGTGAAGTTGCAAAATTGCAACATATTTGACAAGATTGCAACAATTTGACAAGATTACAATTAGGACTTATCTATTACTGAAATGGATATATTTTGATGATTTATGATTTGAAATGATATATTTTTGAGGAATTTGAGGCTTGTCATGTTGGATTATAGATTTGTGAGGCTAGAAAAAGTGAAATTTATGATGTTTTAGCTCTATGGGAATTTCATCATATGTTGTAGTTGCAACTACCCTATGAGACATGTATGTAAAGTGTGGAAGCATAGAGAAGGCATGTGAAGTGTTTGACATGATGCCTCATGGAAAGCAATTATTTCAAGATATGTACAAAATGATTTTTTTTATAAGGCTTTAGAAACTTTCAAGCAAATGCAATTGGTGGGTGTAAAGCCAAATTCCACAACCTTAGCCAACATCCTCCTTGTCTATGCCCAAATGGGATTTTCAAAACACAGTATGGACATCCATCAAAGCATAATGGATATGGGAAATTTTTTAGATGTTGTAGTTGCAAGTGCCCTATGAGACATGTATGCAAAGTGTGGAAGCATAGACAAGGCATGTGAACTATTTGACATGATGCCTCAAAGAAATGTTGTCTCATGGAATGTAATGATTACAAGATATGAACAAAATGTTTTTTTGATAAGGCTTTAGAAACTTTCAAGAAAATGCAATTGGCGGGTGTAAAGCCAAATTCCACAACCTTAGCTAGCATCCTCCTTGTCTATGCCCAAATGGGATCTTCGAAACAGGGTATGGACATCCATCAAAGCCTAAAGGACATGAGAATTTTGTCAGATGTTGTACTTGAAACTACCCTATGAGACATGTATGAAATGTGGAAGCATAGACAAGGCATGTGAATTGTTTGACATGATTCCTCAAAGAAATGTTGTCTCATGGAATGCAATGATTGCAAGATATGCACATAATGGTTTTTTTGATAAGACTTTAGAAACTTTCAAGAAAATGCAATTGGCAGGTGTAAAGCCAAATTCTACAACCTTAGCCAGCATCCTCTTTGTCTATGCCCAAATGGGATCTCCGGAACAAGGTATGGACACCCATCAAAGCATAAAGGATATGGGAATTTCATCAAATGTTGTAGTTACAACTACCCTATGAGACATGTATGCAAAGTGTGGAAGCATAGACAAGGCACGTGAACTATTTTACATGATGCCTCAAACAAATGTTATCTCATGGAATGTAATGATTGCAAGATATGCACAAAATGGATTTTTTGATAAGTCTTTAGAAACTTTCAAGAAAATGCAATTGGCAGGTGTAAAGCCAAATTCCACAACCTTATCCAACATCCTCCTTTCCTATGCCAAAATGAGATCTTTGGAACAAGGTATGGACATCCATCAAAGCATAAAGGATATGGGAAGTTTGATCGATGTTGTAGTTGCAACTTCCCTAGGACACATGTATGTAAAGTGTGGAAGCATAGACAAGGCACATGAACTATTTGACATGATGCCTCAAAGAAATGTTATCTCATTGAATGAAATGATTGCAAGATATGCACAAAATGGACTTTTTCAAAAAAAGCTTTAGAAACTTTCAAGAAAATGCAATTGACACGTGCAAAACCAAATTCCATAACCTTTGCAAGCATCCTCCTTGCTTGTGAAAAAATGGGATCTTTAAAACAGGGTATGGACAGCCATCAAAGCATAAAGGATATAGGAATTTTCTGAGATGTTTTATTTGTATCTACCCTTGTAAAAATGTATGCAAAGTGTGGAAGCATAGACTGTAAGGCACGTGCATTGTTTGACATGATGCCTCAAAGAAATGCAGTCTCATGGAATACAATGATTGCAAGATATAAACAAAATAGATTTTTTGAAAATGATTTAGAAACTTTCAAGCAAATGCGATTGGCACTTGTAAAACCAAATTCCATAACCTTTACGAGCATCCTCCCTACCTATGCCAAACCAGGATCTTTGGAATAGGGTATGAGCAGCCATCAAAGCATAAAGGATATAGGAATTTTCTAAGATGTATTTGTAACTGCCCTTGTAGACATGTATGTAAAGTGTGGAAGCATAGACAAGGCATGTGAACTATTTGACATGATGCTTCAAAGAAATGTTGTCATGGAATGCAATGATTGCAAGATCTGCACCAAATGGATTATTTGATAAAGAAACTTTCAAGAAAATGCAATTGGTGGGTGTCAATCAAAATTCCACAACCTTATCCAACATCTTCCTTGCCTATGCCAAAATGGGATCTTTGAAACAGGGTGTGGATATCCATCAAAGCATAAAGGATATAGGAATTTTGTCACATGTTGTATTTGCAGTTGCCCTTGTAGACATGTATGCAAAGTGTGGAAGCATAGACAAGGGGCGTGAACTGTTTGACATGATGCCTCAAAGAAATGTAGTCCCATGGAATGCAATGATTGCAAGATATGCAAAAAATGTATTTTACAAGCATGCTGTCAAAATATTTGAATTAATCAAACCATGCTTGACACATATATTGAACTATAATTGAGCATAATATCATTTCATGGAAACATTGAAGAACACATATGCAATATCAAAAATTTTAAGCATGATACAATATTTATCTTGTAACCATAATTGAACATCATATTATATTTAATGTAAAATGGCATATACATAATATCATGAAAATAACATATAGTGTATATAAAGCCATATACGCATGTATAACAAAGTCATACATGCATATACAAAGATATACATCGGTAAAATACAAAAGTATGTATACAAATCCATATAGGCATACAAAAAATGTCCCAAAATCAAATTTCCTATGAACTTCTATCAAATAATTGATGGCCCTTACTTGGCCGTGAAGATGAAGAATCAATCAGTGACTCAACCTCTCTCTCCTGTCGACTAGACCTCCTCAATAGAGATTTTTGAAGCTCCACCTTTTAATACAATCAAACAATATCCACATTAATATAGAAAACATGAAATATATAGCATGGCATATGTAATCAATCACTTACCACTAGCTAGTGATCCTTCTCGATCATTTTTTCTCTCTTCATCTGTAGTTGCATGGGTTGCAGTTGTGACCTCCTATGAGAAGTATGAAGAAGCAAAATTGAGTAAACATGAATATCATTTATGTACATTAAATGACATGAGATAAAACAAGAAATAAAAAATGACATTTACATGTTACTGGCTCATACCTTGGTCAAAAGATCTGCAAACAAAATAGTTGGAACAATGCCCACCTCCACTAACTGACGAAGATGAGGAGTCTCCATATTCAACATCTGAAAATAGAGTTCAAGGTTATTTGACCAAAAATAGATACATAACATTATTTAAATGCATAATGATTACAAATGGTAAAATTTACCTCAGTGAAAATGCTTCTGCATGGAGGGGACCAAGGAAATCATGGTGGTGGTGGTGAAGCTCCATGTTCATCGTCAAATTGTCACTAAATAAGATTACCATTGATATATATACTATATTTATGATCTTGTGATAAATTACATACCTGTTGATTGGACCTCCTCTCATAACCCTGCACTAGATGGCTAACAAATGCAGGATGAATACTTTGACCCTAGAATTTCATAGTGCAGACAATTACATACATTAATTTTGACCTACAATATAGATACTCATATAATTAATTAGAAATTTTAAATACAAATATATTAAATCAAGTTTAACCTTGTAAAAAATTACTTGGGAGTCAATACCAAACCTTTCCTACAAAATGACATTTGTGAGGGAAATATCATCTAATATGAATGTGTCCATCACTAGTTGCTGCCCCTACATCACATCATCCTAACACTCTGTAGCATCATCTGGATTACCTACATGGAGAGAGTCTTGGGTCCCATAATCACACAAATTCCCACATGAATTACAAAGATGTGAGGACCAACAATGCCTACTGCTCTCACACTCATCAGCCTGGGTAAGATCACCGCCATGCTATGCCAGAAACTGCGTGAGAGAACTCAATGAATGCAATGTCTCCACCTCAACACTCTCCTTCAAATTCAAAGGGAGTGAGATATGTGTTGGCCTCATGAGGAGTCTAGGTTCACGATTCTGGTCTTGATTTGCCCCCTGTCTATCTTGGGCAGAGCCACCACCTCTACCCTAGAACTCCTGAATGTTGAAGTAATTTAGAATTTGGTTATGGACGAACTCACAACAGAGTTTCCTCAGGAAATATTGTGACACCTCATTGTTATTACAAGGACTTTCATCAAATACCATGTACCATTTGTCTAAAAGTTTTGGGATATACCATCATGCACACATCGATGAATCAGGAACCGTTTGCAACTCTCTTCTAGTGTTTGGCCAGTTTTAGGATTGATAAAATGTGCACATAATTGAGATTTCATAATTTTCTTGTTCTTAACTTGCTTGTAAGACAATTTGTCAGTATAGTATTTCCAACTCCTCTCCCTATAGTTATTCCAATCAGTGATTTGGTTTGTCACCGATTCAATATGAGAAACAATGACCTCTAATGACTTGGTAAGGGCTCTCCTACGATTAGTGCTTGCATTTGAAGGATTTAATGTTTCAATTAGGGTTTCAAGTTATTTTTTGTTTTCTTCAATTCTCCCTAAATAGTTTTCTTGTGTGTCACGTTGATGGTGAGGACGTGAAGGTAGGGGGTTTTAAGAGTTCTTAATTTCAGGGGGGTTTTTTGAGCCTCCTCTGCTAGATTAGGGTTTTGTGGTGCCTCATTGGCTAAAAATTCAAGATAAAAATGTAATAAATGTTAGAAATAAAAGAAACACTACTTTAATGGAAATCTGATTCAATATAAATTTCTACAATCTTTAACTGTGTGTTATTAATGGAGATTGTAACACAGAAACAAAACTATGCTTCACAAAAATGTAAAATCAAAAATATGAACACATAACACAGTGTTTAACGTGGACAAAACCCTTTCGGGTAAAAAAATCCACACAGGAAAGAGGTCCAATATTTGTATTAATCTAAAAATGATTTACAATACAACACTTGAACTCTCTCCACTAGTCTTCAATCTGACAGCATTCTGGCAACACCTGAGTACCTAAAATCTATATTGTAGCAACTAATATATGGCAAATACTTATAGAAACATTTTCTAACTCATCTTAGGCATTCACCTTCTCTCTGCTAAGATTCTCCAACCTATAAACATTAATTACCATCTTACAAGCATCTTACACTTGTCCAAAAATAGCCATGCAAAGGTTGGGTGCCCAAGACTAAATCTGGCCTCTTACAACATCTTATGACTCTTAAAGCATCTTATGACACATCATAGCCATCATAGATTCTAGCAAAAGAGTATCTTTCCAAGATAGGAACCTTGGGCTAAATATAGCAAATATACAACTAACATATCTGTCATATGCGTCATAAAATCATAGAATCTTATGACAACTTGCAACTATCATAGATTCACTCACCAAACATTATGACAGTTGTCATACATGCCAAAAATAGTATATTCCTCAAGGGAGCACGCCTATCCTCATTTACCATGAGTTTTTACATTTGCCAATAGTAAAAGTTACTCCGTAACTGTCACCGGTAACTCCAAAATTATAATTGTCAATGAGACTACCTCATTCCCTTATGGGTAATTACAAATAACAAATAATAAATGGAATAAAATACAATATTGGAATTTACAAGGTTAATGGAACCTTATTCTAACATTCTCCCACTTGACATTATACATTGTAAATCAACTCATTGGAAAACAAATGAAATAATAATCAGGCACTAGAAACAAGGCCCATGGCCTCTCTGCACCACATGAACTTTTCTGTGCTCATAGGTTTGGTCAATGAATCTACAACATTCTCCTGAGTGTCTATCTTCTTTAGGTCAATCTCTCTATTTGCAACCAATTGTCAAACAAAGTGATACTGAACATCAACATGCTTAGTCTGAGCATGATACATGGGATTCTTGGCCAAACAGATAGCACTTTGGCTATCACAACCAATCTGAATGATCCTACAATCAAAACCAATGCCTGTACACAGTCTCCTCAACCAAACTGCCTCCTTAAAGACATGAGTAGCAGCCACATACTCTACTTTTGTGGTGGACAAAGCAACTTTGGGCTGCCTCTTACTCATCCAATTCATTGCACCTCCAAACAAAGTAAACACATAGCCACTAGTGGACCTTCGACTATCCAAGTCACCTACCCAATCTGCATCAACAAAACCCTGTATGTCCAAAGATTTATCAACACTATCAGTACCAAAATAAACTAAACAATGATCAGGAGTACCTGCAAGATATTTAAATACCATCTTCGCATAATTCCAATGTTGTCTACCTAGGTTAGACATAAATCTGCTCAAAACTCCCACTGCTTGGGCAATTTCTGGTCTAGTGCAAACCATTGCATACATCAAACTCCTTATAGCACTAGCATATGACACATTAGACATATCCTCAAGATCATCCTCAGTATTTGGACACATATCTAATGAAAGCTTAGTACCAATGGGTAAAGGAACTATAACTGGGTTACAGTCCTACAAACTAAACCTTTGTACAATAGTATTCACATACTTACTTTGTGACAACCAAAGCTTTATGTTAACTCTGTCCCTCTTGATCTCCATTCCTAAAATATACCTTGCAGTACCAAGATCCTTCGTCTCAAATGCACCTAAAAGTTGGGCTTTAAGCTCACTGACCATACCCTTAGTATTGCTGAAAAACATGTCATCAACATACAAAGCAATAACCAGTATAGAATCATCAACACAATGAATGTAAACACAATGATCCTCCTCACTTCTAACAAAACCCAATTTTAAAACAAATGTATGGGTAAGTGCAAGAAGATGGGGGGCCAAAAAGAGGTCTTAAGTGGCCACTTTTTTTCTGAAATCAGGAAATACTGGCCTTGGATGAGAAATTGAGCATAGTTACACTCAAAATTTGGAGATGCAACCAAAACAATGTTCGTAGTGCTCCGAGTCTACTTTCTAAACTACTATTTTGTTTTGAAAATGGCATAGATTAATGGGTTCAAAAGAGGGAGCCACAGAAATTGGTGTTGTTTCTGTCAAAAAAACATAACATAGCATGTTTTGTGGCTCCCTCAAAAGGTCAACTTTTTTTTGGTATTTTTAAAATCACTTCAGTGAGAAATTAGCTAATAGCATGTAGTTTATGCCCGATTTTTCTGATAATTTTTTGATGAATATTTGATTTTTTACTAATTTTTAAAGTGGACACATCCTAAAAAATAGAATTTTGGCCGTGCTACCCCTATAAATTTTGAAAACTAATTGAAAATCATTTTTTTATTTTTTTAATATTTGTAGAATGGAGTCTAGTTTCTAAATATGTAATTTTTTTGAAATTTGAATGAATAGTTATTTTACAATGAAAAAAAGACCAAACAGTGGTTTTTGCATAAAAACGGACACACAAACAAAAGAAATTAAAGATGAAAGGCTTAACATTGTTAAAATGTGAAAAAAATCACATCGTCAAATAGCTAAGAGAAAGCCTAACATTATCCATGTGTTCAATTTGTTCAACCTTGAAACACGTGCAAATCTGAGGGTTAGCACAAACGAAATTATGTGAAATTTTGAAGAATATAGAAAAACACGTCCGTGACTGTTCATAAGGCACTCCAAGCCTTTGGGTTGGAAATCCAAAGCAAATCTTAAGCCCAAGGCTTGGGATTCCCAAAGCAAGAAATAACGCGAGCGCGTTATAAGGCGAGCACGTTATGTTTCGCCTTACATTTTTTCCCGCAAGTCTGTCTTTTGCCATGTTTGACATAACGCGAGCGCGTTATAACGCGCTCGCGTTATGTCCCACTCAAATTTTTTTACATTCAAGGCTATTCATCATGAGGGTTAAGGCATAAGGGATAGAGTTGGAAGGTTTACGGATAAGGGATTAGCGTTTAAGGTATAGTATCGAGCCCGTTGAGGGTCTAGGAATAGGGATAGCGTTTAAGGTTTAGGGATGAGGGATGACAGATTACGGTTGAGGGTCGAGGGATCAAAGTTAAGGGTTGAGGGATTAGGGTTTGACATTAAGGGTTGAGGGTTGAGGTTCAAGGGTCAAGGTTTTAGGGATAGGGTTTAGGGTCGAGGGATTAGGGTTAAAGTAGAGTGTGGAGGGTGTAAGGATTAGGGATAGGGTTGGAGGGTTTAGGGATAAGGGATTAGGGTTTAAGGTATAGTATCAAGTCTATTGAGAGTTTAGGAATAGGGATAGCATTTAGGGATTAGGGATGAGGGATTATAGTTGAGGGATGATGGATTAGGGTTGAGGGTTGAGGGATTAGGGTTTAGGGATAAGGTTTAGGGTTGAGGGTTGAGGGATTAGGGTTTAAGGTATAGTGTTGAGGGTTGAGGGTTTAGGATTAGGGTTTAGGGTTGACGGATTAGCATTTAATGTCGAGGTTAGGGTTAGAGTGTTGAGGGTAGAGGGATTAGGGATAGGGTTTAGGGTTTAAGGTTTAAGGATTGAGGGTTGAGGCTTTAGGGATGAGGGTTTAAGGCTTAAGATATAGTGTCAAGTGTTGAGGGTGTAGGGATAGGGTTTAAGTTTTAAGGGTTAAGGGTTGAGGGATATGGATTAGGGTTTAAGGTATAGTGTTGAGGGTCGAGGGATCAGAGTTAAGGGTTGAGGGATTAGGGTTTGACGTTGAGGGTTGAGGGTTGAGGTTTGAGGGTCAAGGGTTTAGGGATAGGGTTGAGGGTCGAGGAATTAGGGTTAAAGTAGAGTGTGGAGGGTATAAGGATTAGGGATAGGGTTGGAGGGTTTAGGGATAAGGGATTAGGGTTTAAGGTATAGTATCGATTCTGTTGAGGGTGTAGGAATAGGGATAGCATTTAGGGTTTAGGGATGAAGGATTAGAGTTGGGGGATGACAGATTAGGGTTGAGGGTTAAGGGATTAGGGTTTAGGGATAAGGTTTAGGGTTGAGGGCTGAGGGATTAGGGTTTAAGGTATAGTGTTGAGGGTTTAGGGATAGGGTTTAGGGTTGAGGGATTAAGATTTGACGTTGAGGGTTGAGGGTTTAGGGTTTAGGGTTAGGGTTGAGAGATGAGGGATCAGAGTTAAGGGTTGAGGGAATAGGGTTTGACGTCGAGGGTTGAGGGTTGAGGTTCGAGGGTCAAGGGTTTAGGGATAGGGTTGAGGTTGAAGGGATTAGGGTTAAAGTAGAGTGTGGAGGGTGTAAGGATTAGGGATAGGGTTGGAGGGTTTAGGGATAAGGGATTAGAGTTTAAGGTATAGTATCGAGTCTGTTGAGGGTTTAGGAATAGGGATAGCATTTAGGGTTTAGGAATGAGGAATTAGAGTTGAGGGATGAGGGATTAGAGTTGAGGGATGAGGGATTAGGGTTGAGGGTTGAGGGATTAGGGTTTAGGGATAAGGTTTAGGGTTGAGGGTTGAGGGATTAGGGTTTAAGGTATAGTGTTGAGGGTTGATGGTTTAGGGATAGGGTTTAGGTTTGAGGGATTAGGGTTTAGGGTTGATGAATTAGGGTTTAATGTTGAGAGTTGAGGGTTGAGGGTTGAGGGTTCAGGTTGAGGGATAGGGTTAATGGTCAAGGGATTAGGGTTAAATAAGAGTGTCGATGGTAGAGGGATTAGGGTTTAAAGTATAGTATCGAGCCTGTTGAGGGTCTAGGAATAGGGATAGCGTTTAGGGTTTAGGAATGAGGGATTAGAGTTGAGGGATGACGGATGACAGATTAGGGTTGAGGGTTGAGGGATTAGGGTTTAGGGACAAGGTTTAGGGTTAGGGTTTAGGGATAGGGTTTAGGGTTGAGGGATTAGAGTGAAGGGTTGAGGGATTAGAATTTGGCGTTGAGGGTTTAGGGTTTAGGATCAGGGTTGAAGGTCGAGGGATCAGAGTTAAGGGTTGAGGGATTAGGGTTTGATGTTGAGGGTTGAGGGTTGAGGTTCGAGGGTCAAGGGTTTAGGGATAGGGTTGAGGGTCGAGGAATTAGGGTTACAGTAGAGTGTGGAGGGTATAAGGATTAGGGATAGGGTTGGAGGGTTTAGGGATAAGGGATTAGAGTTTAAGGTATAGTATCGAGTCTGTTGAGGGTTTAGGAATAGGGATAGCATTTAGGGTTTAGGGATGAGGGATTAGAGTTGAGGGATGAGGGATTAGGGTTGAGGGTTGAGGGATTAGGGTTTAGGGATAAGGTTTAGGGTTGAGGGTTGAGGGATTAGGGTTTAAGGTATAGTGTTGAGGGTTGATGGTTTAGGGATAGGGTTTAGGTTTGAGGGATTAGGGTTTAGGGTTGATGAATTAGGGTTTAATGTTGAGAGTTGAGGGTTGAGGGTTGAGGGTTGAGGTTGAGGGATAGGGTTAATGGTCAAGGGATTAGGGTTAAATAAGAGTGTCGATGGTAGAGGGATTAGGGTTTAAGGTATAGTATCGAGCCTGTTGAGGGTCTAGGAATAGGGATAGCGTTTAGGGTTTAGGAATGAGGGATTAGAGTTGAGGGATGACGGATGACAGATTAGGGTTGAGGGTTGAGGGATTAGGGTTTAGGGACAAGGTTTAGGGTTAGTGTTTAAGGTATAGTGTTGAGGGTTTAGGGATAGGGTTTAGGGTTGAGGGATTAGAGTGAAGGGTTGAGGGATTAGAATTTGGCGTTGAGGGTTTAGGGTTTAGGATAAGGGTTGAAGGTCAAGGGATTAAAGTTAAGGGTTGAGGGATTAGGGTTTGATGTTGAGGGTTGAGGGTTGAGGTTCGAGGGTCAAGGGTTTAGGGATAGGGTTGAGGGTCAAGGAATTAGGGTTAAAGTAGAGTGTGGAGGGATGACGGATGATAGATTAGGGTTGAGGGTTGAGGGATTAGGGTTTGATGTTGAAGGTTGAGGGTTTAGGGTTAGGGTTGAGAGATGAGGGATCAGAGTTAAGGGTTGAGGGATTAGGGTTTGACGTCGAGGTCTGAGGTTCGAAGGTCAAGGGTTTATGGATAGGGTTGAGGTTGAAGGGATTAGGGTTTAGGGACAAGGTTTAGGGTTAGGGTTGAGGGATTAGGGTTTAAGGTATAGTGTTGAGGGTTTAGGGATAGGGTTTAGGGTTGAGGGATTAGAGTGAAGGGTTGAGGGATTAGAATTTAGCGTTGAGGGTTTAGGGTTTAGGATTAGGGTTGAAGGTCAAGGGATTAGAGTTAAGGGTTGAGGGATTAGGGTTTGATGTTGAGGGTTGAGGGTTGAGGTTCGAGGGTCAAGGGTTTAGGGATAGGGTTGAGGGTCGAGGAATTAGGGTTAAAGTAAAGTGTGGAGGGATGACAGATGATAGATTAGGGTTGAGGGTTGAGGGATTAGGGTTTGATGTTGAGGGTTGAGGGTTTAGGGTTAGGGTTGAGAGATGAGGGATCAGAGTTAAGGGTTGAGGGATTAGGGTTTGACGTTGAGGGCTAAGGTTTGAGGGTCAAGGGTTTAGGGAAAGGGTTGAGGTTGAAGGGATTAGGGTTTAGGGACAAGGTTTAGAGTTAGCGTTGAGGGATTAGGGTTTAAGGTATAGTGTTGAGGGTTTAGGGATAGGGTTTAGGGTTGAGGGATTAGAGTGAAGGGTTGAGGGATTAGAATTTGGCGTTGAGGGTTTAGGGTTTAGGATCAGGGTTGAAGGTCAAGGGATTAGAGTTAAGGGTTGAGTGATTAGGGTTTGATGTTGAGGGTTGAGGGTTGAGGTTCGAGGGTCAAGGGTTTAGGGATAGGGTTGAGGGTCGAGGAATTAGGGTTAAAGTAGAGTGGAGGGATGACGGATGATAGATTAGGGTTGAGGGTTGAGGGATTAGGGTTTGATGTTGAGGGTTGAGGGTTTAGGGTTAGGGTTGAGAGATGAGGGATCAGAGTTAAGGGTTGAGGGATTAGGGTTTGACGTCGAGGGCTGAGGTTCGAGGGTCAAGGGTTTAGGGATAGGGTTGAGGTTGAAGGGATTAGGGTTTAGGGACAAGGTTTAGGGTTAGGGTTGAGGGATTAGGGTTTAAGGTATAGTGTTGAGGGTTTAGGGATAGGGTTTAGGGTTGAGGGATTAGAGTGAAGGGTTGAGGGATTAGAATTTGGCGTTGAGGGTTTAGGGTTTAGGATCAGGGTTGAAGGTCGAGGGATTAGAGTTAAGGGTTGAGGGATTAGGGTTTGATGTTGAGGGTTGAGGGTTGAGGTTCGAGGGTCAAGGGTCGAGGAATTGGGGTTAAAGTAGAGTGTGGAGGGATGACGGATGACAGATTAGGGTTGAGGGTTGAGGGATTAGGGTTTGATGTTGAGGGCTGAGGGTTTAGGGTTAGGGTTGTGTCATGCCCACATTTTCCATGTGGTCACAACACACATCACACGTGTCATAGCCACATCTGTCATGTGGTCATGACATGAAATATCAAAAAAATTTCTCACGCTTACCTAAAAACCCCCTCACATGCATAGCATGCTCGGTGGTGTTCGTTCAAGGCGAAAACACTACAGTTGTCGGTGGGGTACAAGTACAATTGCGTGCAACCAGATGCAAGCAGACCAACAAGGGGGTCTCTACGACACTGTTAACGTCACTGCAAGGTTTAAAATATCAGGGTTCCTAAATCTAAATCTCAGCAAAATTCTGACAGCATAACTCCTTACGGCGTAAGTAGGAATTACTCAACACTATTTTACGCACGTGGTTCACTGATAGCTTAACAACTTCCCATGACGCCTTGTTCCGACTAAACCTACTCGTGATCTCCCTATTTAATCATTTTTCAACAAGGCACGGTTGTCTGTCTCCTCTCTTGCTTCCTGAAACATACTCCTCCTTCGACTTAGCATTCTCAACAAGGTGATTCGTTTGCTCTCTCTTCCCTTTCCTCAGGGTCTTAATTTTGATTGTATTTGATTTGCGCTCACCTTAACTATTTCTCTGATAATTTAGTTTGTTTATATTTCGGTCTCTCTCTCTTTCATTTTCTTTGCTTTCTTTATGTTTATCCGATCCTTCCTTCATATTGAACATCAATCAGGGTTATCACTATATCTATTGTTGACATTAAACCTAACTTCTGGATGATACAGGACACATAGGCTGGTTTACTACTTCGCTGGACTCGGTCTCCTAGTCTTCTCCGTTCTAGGTTTCTCCTCTTGTATGTATTTAAACTTGTTCCTAAGCAAATATTGACTGGAGGGTCCATCAACTTAGTTTTCTTATCCCATGCGGGAAATGCCGCGCATTTTCTCCTCTGTGTTTTTCCAATGTTACTTTTTCTTCTTCTGACTCTCTTACAGGTTTACTTATGTGGACGTTTACTATAGTTGAGATTAAAATGGCCTCACATGGAATGTCTGTGATGGCTTCTTAAGTTTATTTCCAGTGATCCTTTAAGCAAGGTGACGTGTAATTTTCCTCTTCATTTTCCCGGTTATGGAATTTCGTTGGTAGTTGAAACTTCTGAGAAACTCTTTCCGGAGTAATACAGTATATCCCTTTCTGCTCTCGTTAACTTATAATTTTATTTTCTCTTATTAATGTTAAGAGAAAATGGCCTCTCTGAAAGTCGTGTTCATTTAAAAAAAGTATAAATATGTAACGATATATTTATATGTATATATATATAAGATCGTATATATATATAAACATACATATACTCAATTACGTTTCTCCTATTTCAAATTACTGTTGTTATTATTACTATTAATTAATACTGATACTTTTATTGTAAATCATATACCATTGTTAATATATATAAGAGGCTCTCCACTTTATAAAACCCTTATCATGGAAATATAACATAAATTCTTTGGTTGTTTTGTTCAACACGTAATAAAACCTTACTGTGATTATTCTTTGTTTTTTTTTTTTTTTTGTTATTTAAATGAACCAATGCATATATGTTAGGGCTAAATAGCCCTAAATTTTTTTTTTATGCTTAACATTTTATGTTTTTGCTGTGACAGGGGACTGGTGGCAAGGGTCGGGCCGCACAGAGGGACGGAGGCCGCAAGAAACAGCGGCGGGCGAAGCGCTGCTGTGGAGCGGAGTTAAGAGCTCCGCGGGGTCGAAGGGGTGGAGGGATGTGGGGAGGGGCGGAGCCCCACCCACATCCCACGATGTGGGGTGTGGGTGGGGTTCCGCCCCTCCCCACACCTCTAATAAAACAAATGGAGACTGCGGTGGGGATTACTCCCCACCGCCCACCGTGCAAGCTTTGACTATTTTTTTTACACAGCGATTTCTAATTTCGCTTTTATTTCGGCGGCCATAAAATTTAATACGAGTTTATTATTATTCAATGATAATTACATATCAATTAATATATATATATATATTTCAGTTTTCAAAATATCTCATAATTTTTTTAAATTAAACACTTTATTCAGTTTCTTTTAGTCAATTAAAATGATCAAGTAATAAAGATTATATATATATATTTATATATATATATATACTTAAGAAAATGAAGTTTTTTTTTATCAGTTTATTTCGGCAATTAATACATGTCCATTTCAACTTTTGGGACAAACAGAAGTAATTATATAATAGATTTTCTTTAAAACTTACAAAATAACTGAATCCATTACTTATGAAGAAGAAAACTTAATCATTTATAAACTATCTTTTCCATTAGAACAATGAACCATAAAACTGACCTTTTAATTAGTTTAGTAGTTCTATTCTTCTAATTACATAAACAAACTCAGATTAGATTGCAAATAAGAAATGAACTCTTCCTTTCAATAACACATTAAACACAATAAAATTGCTATTTAAAAAGGTTTACAAAGCAACATAACTTGAAAATTTAAGGTATTTGTTTACCACATTCATATTACAGAAAAGTTAACTCTTCCACTACAAATAGCAAGAGAATTTGAAACCATGGATACATACAACTAACTTCCCAGATATGAACTTCCTTCTCCCAACAATATACAACTGATAGCTTGTGACAACCAAGTAAAAGTCCATCAATAACAAGATCAGGGAGGTGATTTCCTTCACTCCCAGGGTAACAATAAATTACAACAATAACAAGAGAGGTGCTCTCTCTTCAAATCTAATGAAATGAACCTGGCCTAATTCTCATGACAAAGAAGAATAAGCTATTTCTTCATAAATATCCAACCAGAAGCTCCAAGAGAAAACCTGCGTATCAAAGACAAACAAAGAAGAAAACACCACTCATCTAGCTCTCCTCCCTTTCGTAGACCCGCAAGAGGGTCACACCCTAGCTAGGGAGACCATAAGCACACCTAGGTAACTCAAGCACTCCACTTCACAACAGTAACAACAACAATCCCAAAGCACACAAACACCCGTGGGTAATTTACACAACACGAAAACTCAACTACAGTGAGTTTCATAAGGGGCAGGAGAGTGGACACACTCGACTCCAGAGTGTCACCCTTACAGATAAGTTAACCAATACAATTTCTCTTGGTCTCAAACCAAGTTTGATCACAAATTTTTAAGAAAATCTGTATTTGACTCTCAAGTCAAAGATACAGTCACAGATACATGCCCTCAAGGCTTTCAACATCCCAAAAGATGGAAACAGGTATGCACCCGAGGAGGATCTCTCCTCCCCTACCCCAAACTTGATGAGCATTTCTCCCAAGTGGGAGAAGCTCTGTCAAACAACCCGACAACAAACCCCACAGAAAACACATCTAAAACACAACAAATAATCATCTTTCACACACTTTACATACACATTCAGATATACGAAAGAAAGGTAAAGACCAAACCAACCTTACAAAGCCCTCCTGGAATGAAACTGATGCAGAGCTCCACTGGGTTCTCTTCCAACCTTAGCCAACAACTCCTCTCTCTCTTTTTTCTCCTCTAAGCTAACTTTCCTATTCTCTGACAATAATCATAAAACTCTCCCCAAAATTCAACTAACTCCCTCCCCTTCCAAAATTGGAAACAAATAACCCAATTTCTTTTCAATTTAGAGGAATGGGGAGGTGACACTTGTCACCTCCTCACTCTCCCCCAAAACCACTATTCTGTCCTGGTGGCTTATGTCACTCACCCATCCCTAGAGTACTCCTTATCCCTCTCCTCATGTCATTTCTCTTACGCATGGGAGTAATAAAAGGAGTTAAAGGAGTAAAAGACAGGTGACCCATGCCTCTTCTTCCCTCCTTCACATGGGTGGCCCCACTTCACATGGGGGAATCTCACTAATGGAGAAGGTGACTTCAAGTCAATCCTTCAATAATGGATGGGTTTTGTAGTCATCTCTAACCTTGGGGAATGAAGAGGGATGGGTTGGGTGTTGGTACAACCCATCTTGTCCCCTCCATACCTCCAATTTTCGCCACTTAACTTCAGGGGGAAGTTAAGATGACTAGATGGAGGTTACTCAAGGGTTACCCATGCCAAATGGGCCCCTGGACCCATGGGGTATAACCCAGGGTCAACTTTAACCCATCCAGGACACCCACGGTCAAGGTAAAGCACATGAAAAAGGCCTCAAAGATTTAAATAAAAATAAAGAAATTCAAATTCAAACTTTTTACAACACAAATCATAAAATATTGTTACAAGAGGGTAACCAATCCCACTCGACCATACGAAAGACCATATTACAACATCACATCAAACACAGAAAGATCTTGGTTCCTCGTGGGACCAGATTGGCTTAACAGGGAATAACAATAACAAGGTGCAGAATGATCTCTGAAATCTGTGGTTCGATTAGTAATTCCTGCACACTAAATTACAAGATCAGTAACCACATAAAATCATCATAGCCGAAGCAACTTAAAAACATGCATTATCATGACATAGTTCTAATTAACATAAATGAAATCATATTACAATTTTCCATCATCACCTATTTAACTTTTCTGAAATGTAAACTTATCCAAACATCACCCAATTAGTTTTTCCGAAATCATAATAAAGTTTAATAGTTTGACAATTCCGGGAACTGCTATCCCACAAACATAAAAACATAACAATAACAGTAATGTAAATAGTCATAACAACATAAGTAAAAAGGGTGGTCCTCACAGGTTGAGAGATGAGGGATCAGAGTTAAGGGTTGAGGGATTAGGGTTTGACGTCGAGGGCTGAGGTTCGAGGGTCAAGGGTTTAGGGATAGGGTTGAGGTTGAAGGGATTAGGGTTTAAGGTATAGTGTTGAGGGTTGATGGATCAGAGTTAAGGGTTGAGGGTTGTAAGGATTAGGGATAGGGTTGGAGGGTTGACGGATTAGGATTTGATGTTGAGGGATTAGGATTTGACGTTGAGGGTTGAGGGATTAGGATTTGACATTGAGGGTTGAGGGTCAAGGGATCAGAGTTGAGGGTTTAGGGATTAGGGATCTATAGCAGGACAAAATGCGAGCGCGTTATAGCGCGAGCGCATTATAGCGCGAGCGCGTTATAATGCGCTCGTGTTTTGTATTTCTACTGAAATGGTAAAAAAGTGGTTATCCCCATGATCCAGGCCCACATGCTCTGTTTTCTTACCGATTCTACGCTTTCTCCAACAAAAAAGAAGTGCTTTCATGCTATTGGGAAGTTCACATGCACATTTGACACATTGTACCACCTTTGCATGATCTTTCCACCACCTTTTCTGCTTTGCCAACTTGATAAGGAGGAAATAACATAGTTTTCAAACCAAATTTGATATATATCTATACAAGTTTCAATTTTTGTAGTATTGCAATGTTAATTTTGATTCAATTTTAAGAATTTAACATTGAAAAGGAAGCAAGTGGTGAAAAACTCAAATTGTTGAGGAGTTTGATGCAAGAAGATAAAAACACTACATAATTGGGTACTCTCTCCATTCAAATCTTCGTTTTTTAGGTATGTCAAGTCTTTACATGCTTGTTCTTTACATTTTCATTATTTCAGATTGAATTACTTTATCATGCTTTATCATTCATGTTTAAAATAGACACATTCCCAATCAAGAAAGCAACCTACAATCTCACATGATGCCATGTATATTTTCTGCACTTGGGCTCTTTAATAATTATGTGTAATAAACAAACCTTAGTTCATACCATGATGTCAAACTATACAAGAATAAATCCTTACAACATAAAAAAATAGAATCCCACTATTATCATGTGTTCATTTCTTAGGAACTAATATTGGTCTCTTTATCATGCTACAGACAAATTCTCCGTCATGCCGAGGAAACGATCAAGAATTAAATCAACACAGGAAGAGATAGAAGCTAAGAATGCAAAGAAAGCAATGGCTATGAGGGAACTTCATGAGAAGAGGAAATTGGACACGATAAATGAAGACATACCAATTGAAGAGGAACCACAACCATCACAAAGAGATATGGTATTGGTGGCACAAAGAGAACGAATGCAAAAACTTCGTGGTACGAGAGATTTGAATACCATAGTTGGAGACACATCCTTTACCGCAAGACAACATGTAGGGACACCATCTACCACATCTCAAGTTGAGAGTACATCATCACTCACATGTGATGAAGGAGGTACGCCATCGTTCCCACCTCAACCTCAAGGTATGTCATCTATTCCATCTTCGATCGAAGGTATGCCATCTAACCCATCTCATTTAAATATTGATGAAATTCCTAATGTTGAGATGAATTTACATAACTTGACACCACCTAGAATTTTGCATAGAAAGCCAAAGTATTTGATTGATATTGATGAGAATATTTTGCAGCCAATGGAAGGTAAGATTCCAAAACGCACTTGTAGAAGATATGCTAATAAGATTTGGAGATTGTTCTTTGAAAAGTTAAATAAGACTGCAAGATGTCAACTATTCGTTGAAATGATGCGAAGTATAAAGTATAGGTCTATCATGAAGATTCTTGGGTTGAGAACATCAGAGGCTTCAAGTGAAAAATCTATTGTCAAGAATCTAATGAGTGCGTATGAGAGTGTGGGTAACACCTCACGCACAAAAGATAGTAATGCAACACGGCGTGTGATTACATCGACTATAGTAAGTAGTCAAACGAGGAAAGCTCGTCTCATTAGAAAGACAAGTCAAAAATTGAGAATTAATAGGAAAACTTTATCAAGAGCCGTTGGAAGACGCCAAAGAATTGAGGACACTAATGCCAATGAATTATGGGCGTTCTCAGGGAGACTACCACGAAAAGATAAACCAATTGTTGAAGCATTGAGATCACTAATTGAAGACTTTTGGAAGAATTACACAAGGGTATCTCCGAATCAAAGGGATGTGGAAAGAAGGAGAATTGGTAGTCAGAACCGTGAGCCACATCCAAAGCATTTTTTGGATGAGACTCAAACACAATTTTATGGTAAATTTCTAGAGAAGTATCCTCAAATTAAAATTTGTCAAAGATATTTTGAAATGCTAAAACCTTTCTATGTTAAGATAAATCACACACGCACTACTTGTTGTTGTAGATTACATATTGAATTTTCTAACCATTTTGATGCTTATAGGTCTATATGTTTAGATATGCATACTAACAATGATTTGCAGGGTTGTGCCATATGTGCCCCACCAACATCTTCAAGAGACTTCATATCAAGAATTTTATGTGAAAGAGAGGAAGGTCAAATATTCTACAAGAAATTATGCTTGGATGGCACATGTCATCGTTGCGGTGGCTTACAACATTTGCCAATATGTGAACATATGGAAATAACACATGCGGTTGGAAATGAACTAGTAGAGTTTGGCAAGTATAAAACAGTGGCATACAATACAAAAGATGGTAAAGAAGCAAAGAGGTGTGAATTAGTTATTGAAAAGATTCCAGTGTATCAGTTTATGCCTATATTTCGTGACAGCATAGTGTATGAGTATGCAAGACATGCCCATAGAGCTCGATGGTTGGACTTGCAATTCAAGTTATGCAAGGACACATTTCCAATTGGTAGCATTGTTTCAGTCATCGACTTTGCAGAGAACTACAGTCTACAGCCACAGCGTGAGGTGCAATCACAATATTACAACTCCACACAGGTTTCTATATTTGTGCACATCACATTCATTCATGTGAATGATAGTACAGAGGATGACAGAAAGATCATAAGGGAGTATCATTTCTATATTAGTGATGATCGCACGCATTCTACGGAGTTTGTGCAAGGTTACTTCCAGGTGTTCTACAATGATTTGGCTAGAAGGGGCATATCGTTCAGTCAGCATATCATATGGTCAGATAATTGTGCATCACAATTCAAGAACTCGCAGAATTTCTATTGGCTGAGTAGGAGGCATAATTTTACAGGTATTCAACATATGTGGAACTTTTGTGAGGCCGGGCATGGAAAGGGGGAGCATGATGGTGCAGGAGCATGTATCAAAAGAGCCATAGCACGAGAAGAGTTAAAGTATAAAGACAATGCAAAGTTGACAGATGCAAAATCGATTGTCGAGTGGTGTAATGCTTCCATGGGTCCAGGTAATGAAGGTAAGTCTTTAGTTCGTAGATTTTTTTGGTTGATAGATGATACTAACATTGCACCATATGAGGATTGTTGTACACTGACAGGATCAAATGAGATGCACTCTTTCAGAAGCTCAATTGCAGGTTCATGGAGTATCCATACACGAAAGATGTCATGCTTTTGTTCTTCCTGTACAATTCAAGTTTGGGATGAGTGCGAGTCAAAGGAGTAGGTTGACGAATGGCAGTTAAGTTATCTTAGCCCACTTGACACGTATCGACCCCCGACGGCACTGGAACTAACACAGATGGAATCGTCAGTTGACTTTGACCATATATCAGATTTAGTTCAACCAGGTAATATAGGGCACATATATGCATCTAATTTCATCTAGTTCAACCAGGTAATGTCATCTTACTTTGTAGTGTTTTTGTAATGTTGACTAATTTCATCTAATTTGCTACACATATCAATGTAGGACACGTATATGCAGTTATTGCAGATGAAGATAATGGAGAGGGAACAGATTATTACTTATGTCATTGTGTTGAGGCCAAAAAGAAATTGGAGGCCCCTGTTACAGATGGAGAAAACATCGAATACCCTACAGGATCAGTGGTTAATACTGGAACATGGCTTAGAAGGTACCCACATAAGAGTGTTAATATTTGGCTATTTCAGGACTTTGACATGCATCGAAAGATTCTTCATTACTCGAACCTTGTCGTGGCATCCAATGTTCATTTGATAAAGTATCGGGGTAGACCTTTGAACAAAATATTGTGGAAGGTGCGTGAGTCTGACCATGAAGCAATACTTGACACAATAAAGAGTAGAGTAGATCCAGATGGTTCATTGGATTAATTTGTAAGTATTCACATTGATTTTGTAAAGTTATGTTACATTGAGTTGTAAGTATGCACATTAATTTGTAAGGTTTGTCTTTTTTTATTTCCTCCTGCATTTTTACACATATGTACACATTTTTACATCATCATGTTATGCATTTTTGGTGTCCTGCTCCTGATGCGACCAAACTCATAACTCACCCTACTAGACACCATTTGATGATCTCTCCAACACTCTGGATCCAGGGCGCCCAATCATGATGATGACCTATATACCATTCTCCCAAGGTGCTCATAATGAATTAATGATAAGGAGCACCTCGACCTCTATAATCAAGGTGATTTTAAGTCACTTTGAGTCATTTGGGGTCAGTTTGAGTCTTTGAGTCATGTTGCAAAAAAGTGTCAATGTTGTCAAGTTGCACAAAGCAACTTTTGCATTTTTGGTGTCCTGCTCGTGATGCTGCCAAACTGACTGTTCCAACGCATCCGAATGGGTACATTTATGCTAGGCATGGTCCTATTTCTCACCCAAACATGTCGAAACAGTCGGAGCTACATTGTACCGACGATATCCCTGAAGAGTCCAAAGTGCAAAAAGGCAGCAATCTTTGACGAGATGTTACTCAAAAATTGTGTCACTTAGAAACATTCCGTCTAAGGCAACGGGATCACGTAGAGTGCCTCTACAATAACCTCTCTCATTTTTTTATAGCTCTGAGGCATTTGCCCGTGGTGAAAGGTTTTCTGTTGCCCCAAAAATTGTCAGAAGGAGGCAGTGTAAAGTTGCAAAGGGGTGTAACTTTCATCCTGCTCCTGATGCGACCAAACTGACTATTCCAACGCGTCTGAATGGGTACATTTATGCTAGGCATAGTCCTATTTTTCACCCAAACATGTCGAAACAGTCGGAGCTACATTATACCGACGATATCCCTGAAGAGTCCAAAGTGCAAAAAGGCAGCAATCTTTGACGAGATGTTACTCAAAAACTGTGTCACTTAGAAACATTTCATCTAAGGCAACGGGATCATGTAGAGTGCCTCTACAATAATCTCTCTCAGTTTTTTATAGCTCTTAGGCATTTGCCCGTGGTGAAAGGTTTTCTATTGCCCCAAAAATCGTCAGAAGGAGGCAGTGTAAAGTTGCAAAGGGGTGTAACTTTCATCCTGCTCCTGATGCGACCAAACTGACTGTCCCAACGCATCTGAATGGGTACATTTATGCTAGGCATGGTTCTATTTCTCACCCAAACATGTCGAAACAGTCGGAGCTACATTGTACCGATGATATCCCTAAAGAGTCCAAAGTGCAAAAAGGCAGCAATCTTTGACGAGATGTTACTTGAAAATCATGTCACTTAAAAATATTCCGTCTAAGGCAACGGGATCATGTAGAGTGCCTCTACAATAACCTCTCTCGATTTTTTTATAGCTCTTAGGCATTTGCCCGTGGTGAAAGGTTTTCTGTTGCCCCAAAAATCGTCAGAAGGAGGCAGTGTAAAGTTGCAAAGGGGTGTAACTTTCGTCTTGCTCCTGATGCGACCAAACTGACTATTCCAACGCATCTGAATGGGTACATTTATGCTAGGCATGGTCCTATTTCTCACCCAAACATGTCGAAACAATCAGAGCTACATTGTACCGACGATATCCCTGAAGAGTCCAAAGTGCAAAAAGGCAGCAATCTTTGACGAGATGTTACTCGAAAATCATGTCACTTAGAAAAATTCTGTCTAAGGCAACAGGATCACGTAGAGTGCCTCTACAATAACCTCTCTCAGTTTTATATAGCTCTGAGGCATTTGCCCGTGGTGAAAGGTTTTCTGTTGCCCCAAAAATCATCAGAAGGAGGCAGTGTAAAGTTGCAAAGGGGTGTAACTTTCATCCTGCTCTTGATGCGGCCAAACTGACTATTCCAACACGTCCGAATGGGTACATTTATGCTAGGCATGGTCCTATTTCTCACCCAAACATGTCGAAACAGTCGGAGCTACATTGTACCGACGATATCCCTGAAGAGTCCAAAGTGCAAAAAGGCAGCAATCTTTGACGAGATGTTACTTGAAAACCATGTCATTTAGAAATATTCTATCTGAGGCAACGGGATCACGTAGAGTGCCTCTACAATAACCTCTCTCAGTTTTTTATAGCTCTTAGGCATTTGCCCGTGGTGAAAGGTTTTCTGTTGCCCCAAAAATCGTCAGAAGGAGGCAGTGTAAAGTTGCAAAGGGGTGTAACTTTCGTCCTGCTCCTAATGCGACCAAACTGACTGTTCCAACGCGTCTGAATGGGTACATTTATGCTAGGCATGGTCCTATTTGTCACCCAAACATGTCGAAACAGTCAGAGCTACATTGTACCGACGATATCCCTGAAGAGTCCAAAGTGCAAAAAGGCATAAATCTTTGACGAGATGTTACTCAAAAACTGTGTCACTTAAAAACATTCTGTCTGAGGCAACGGGATCACGTAGAGTGCCTCTACAATAACCTCTCTCGATTTTTTATAGCTCTGAGGCATTTGCCCGTGGTGAAAGATTTTCTGCTGCCCCAAAAATCGTCAGAAGGAGGCAGTGTATTAAGTCAGGATGAAAGCCTATTCACTCTAGGTGCCTGTTTTTGACCAAATCACACATGCGCCTTGAACAACTCTGTCTTCAAGGCGCTTTTCTCTAATCTCTGTAACTCTCCAAATCCACTAAGGCACAAATTTTACCTCTTGGGCTCAAGATATAGGTTCTTCATCCAAGGCGCCAGAATGGTCCAAAGGCGCATTTCACCTCTAACCTCACCTCTGACTTTACTTGGAGGTGCTAAACCTTTTGACATTTCAAGTAACTTCAAGAGAACTATTTTTCCTTAAGGTGGTTCACTCCTTGCAATTGGATGTATGGTACTTGTAACTCATTTGATTGACTTTGTAATGTTTCTTCTTCTTGCAAAGTAGATAAGGATGATATAAGCTTACTTCATGAATCGGAGTAGAAATCTCTCTTGGACTTGCTAGGTGAAAGGACTTGAACTTGAAGGACTTGAAGTTGATGAAGTGATCCTTCATGATGGCCTTTGACATTACCTTCTCGGAGTGTAGATGATAACACCTTCCTTGGATAAAGTGGATAACCTCTGACCTAAACTTTGAAGCTTGATGAATCTTGAAGATTGGGTTTCCTCCTACTCCCCTTCTGGGCTCCACTCCATCAAAGGCATATTTAGTTGTCCAAGGCGCCAACATTCACTCAGGGGCGCCCAAAGAGAAAGTTTACAACTCTAGGGTGCTAAACTCTTATGCAAAAATGGTCATCATCAAAGGCACAAAAATGGGTCTCTGGGCGCCAATCTCTACAAGACATTCCATCTCATTGCTCTCCTCCATTACAAGCGCTCACTTACCTCAATCTTGGGCGCATACCAACATCCCAACATCCAAATCACCTAGGCGCTCAAAACCTTCAAGACTCAAGGCGCATTTTATGATCAAACAAGGTATCTCCTGAACAAGGCGCTCATAGTCTCATCAGGGTGTTAATCATCATCATGAGCGCTCATATTGTTCTAGGCGTACAGTTATCTCTGGAATGCTCAAGGCGCTCAAGGCGCACATACCCTTCTCTAGGCTAGTTTACACTTATTCAAGGTGCTCATTCCAAACTTACATGAACTCCTCATTACAAGACGCACAAACTAGATGATCCTAGGGCATAACGGCGCTCATAGGAGTTGTTATGTGTCATTTTGGCCAAGGTTTTCCAGAGCAGTGAAGACATTAGGAAGGGGATGATCATTTGGATAGTTTTGAATGCTTTATTTCTCCTTGTTTAAACTAGGCGCTCACTGAGGATTAGAGTAGCCTTTGCACCCTCACATCACGTTAATCGGCGTTTCAGAGGCAATCATAGTATAGGAAGATTTGCGCCTTGAAGAAGAGAGTTATCTGGTGAGCACTTAGGAGTTCTGGTGCCTAGGGGAAAGGTCTAGGTAGAGCGCCTTCAGACTTTGACAGTGAAGTGCCTTAAGGAGTTGGATGATGTTTTTTCCTAGAGTGGAGATGATGTTTTTAGCGCCTTAAGGATGATGATGGAGCGCCTTGGAGTCAGGTTAGTCTGGAGCACCTTAAGAAGGTAAAGCACTTCAAATGTAAACACAAGTGTTTTGAGCGCCCTAATGAGAAGTTGTCTTGGCACCATAAGTTGTTCAAACGAAGATATGTGCCTTGGATAGTTGCAAAGACCTAATTTAGCGCCCAAGGTTGGAAGACTCTTTGTGAGCACCCAGTGTTTGAAAGCTCTTTGTGTTTGGTGCATTAAAATGAATTTGGCACCTAAGTAGTATTGAAACACTCAACTGAGCGCCTAAAGCCCATGAGAGAAGTGATATGCGCCTTGATAGGAATATCATGGAAGATGAGTTTACTGAATGGCGCCTTGAATGACTTGGTTGATTAAGTGTTTTAGCGCCTAGATATGGGATGAATCATTGAGCGCCTTTGGTTGAGATGATGTCAGCACCTTTGAGATTATAACACCTTGGAGTCAAGTTCGAAGGAGCACCTTGAGAAGGTAAAACACTTCAAATATTTTCAAGGAATTGGAGAAGTCACTTAGTGCCTAGAAGGAATTCCAGAGCAAGAGGGTTGGAGCGCCTTGAGCTTCAAGTCAGATAGGCGCCTAGACCTCTACCCTTTAGCAAGTTGAAGCCCTCTGAGCCTTGACAACGTGAGAATGCCTTATAGTGAATATGCGCCTTGGGCAAGGTTGAATACAAAGTTGAGGAGTATATCATAATGAGTAAGTGCACTGTAGGGTTAGATGATAAAGACTAGTGCCTTGAGTGTCTTGGTCAAAATTTTGATGTGAGAAGTCTTGCAAGATCAAACCCTGGAGTGCACCTTAGAGAGAACCTATTGATCCTTTGCTTTGACAAGATTTGGGCGCCAGAATGATCCTTAATAAATGGAATGTATCTACACCAATTTTGTGCCTTTAGGGAAGTGATGGTGGCCAGAATGATCCTTAATCTCATGTTTGTGCGCCTAGGTCTAGAAGCAAGATTTGAGCGCCTTAGGATAAGGTTTTTTGCACCTTGTCTTGGAGAGTGAATTTGCGCCTTGGATGATGTTGAAGCGCCTTGGGATGAAATGCGCCCAAACTTACAGAGGGCCTTCAGTGAGGGAGTTGAAGAGAGTGCTTAGAGGAAGGATAGCCTTAAGATCAAACTAAGTACTTAGAAACCTAAGATTAGCGCCTTATTTGAAGTTATACACCTATTCTAGCGCCAGAGAGTGAGTTTGAGTGTGAAGAAGTGAATGTCTGCGCCTTGAAGGGGATACAAAGGGAAGATGATGCACCTTGATGGGTTGATGATGGAAATTTGCATTTTGGAGCTAAATGTGCGCCTTGAATCTAAATGATATTTGAGTGCTTAGAGGTAAATAGGGGCGCCTTTGAGAATTCTTTGTGCTTTAAGGAATGGATTGTGGCGCTTTGGACTAAGGTAAGTCTTGAGCACTTCCAATGATTTTAAGGAGCGCCTTGAAGGAGATAGTGCATAGAGGTACAATGAATCTTCCGGAGAACATGGATAGACAACTAAGTCTCCAACTTGAGTCTTCTAAGTGAATTAGATGATGAAGAGAGTCTAGTCATTTTGGGCGCTAGTATCAGGATGAATCATCCAAAATGGGTGCCTAGAACTAGAAGGCGCCAATGCATGAGTTCAAGGATCCTCCATTGGAGCACCTAGCCCAGATGGCTATAGATTGAAAGTTTTAAAGCTAAGTGATGTCTCTTAGGTGAATTCCTAGCCCAGGTGCATGTGTTGGGAAATACTCTTTGGCTCTGGCGCCTAGAATTGGGAGCTTTGTAAGATGCACCAATTGATGAAACATTTCCATTTTGCGCCTAGAATAGAACTCTCTCACATAGTTGAAATTGACTTGATAGAAGGAGATAAGTCTTAAGGACTAGTTTGGCGCCTCACTTGCCTATCTCACCTTTGAAATGCGCTTTGTTTGATGATCATCATTGATGGCGCCTAGTGAAATGTAAAGCTATTTGCATCTCCAGAGGATCAAAATTGGATTAGGAGATCATCCTTGCAGTTGAGATTGACAGAGAAGTGTTAAAGGAATCACTTCAAATGGGCGCCTAAGCTAGTTGAGGCGCATATCAATTCCACTGTAACTCCAGACTGACGCTTAGGATCCAGTCATCTCCTAAGGCGCAGTTCCATTCACCCATGACCTCGCTTGGCGTCTAGAACTTGGAAACTCCTTTGGAAAGCTCCTGTTGCGCCTAGAAGATGAGTTTGGGATATCAACTTGCAAAAGGCTTAGAAACTCTTCAAAGATGTTAGGCACAATCCCATGGCACTGGAGCTCAGTTTTGGCACCTTCAAGGAATAGCACATGAAGGAACTTGGGAGGTCAGGTGCTTGTAAAAGGGAACACCTTGGAACATCTTCCAGGGGTTGAAGTAGTAAGAAAACATCAAGTGAGTCTAGGCGCACTCCCTTGTGTGAACAGTTTAGCTCTGGCGCCTAGCCACAGAGTGAGCCAGAAGAAGTAGTTTGGACATTAGAAGATAGGCGCTCATTCTACAATGAAGCATTCCACCTTCCTAATCAACAAAGACTTGCAAGAATTGACAAAGGAAGCTAAGGCGCACCTTCTACTTGTTTCCACCTCCAGAATGCGCCTAACCTTGAAAGGGGGTTCAAAGATGTTTGTTAGACCTTTTCACTCAAGGCGCTCACCTTAGGCGCACTTTCTAAGTCCTTGTCACCTCAAGGAAACACCTAGTTTGGAAGGCGCTTGCCCTGTTCTCCACTCCTTTCAATTGGTGCCTAGAACACAGAATGCATGAAAGGAGTGCCTAGACTCCAGAGGGCTCATTTGGGCGCCTAGCATTTAAAACACTTTCATAATGATGATGTTTTGGTGTCTACTCTTGGAAACAATCCAGAGCATCCATAAACTCTAATTGGCGCCTAATGTTGACAAGGCACAACTTCAGGCGGAGGTCACCTCAACTTGGCGCCCAAGTCAGAAAAACCTGTAAATCCTTCAAATATGTGCCTACCTTGTGAGGTGATGAGTTGAACATTCCAAATCTTCAAATGTTGCTCAAGTAAGGAAGACATTGTAACATCAAGGCTTCAAGGCCTGTCCTTGTATTTCCATTGAATGAGTTGTACTTCATGCTATTGAAAGCATTTTCCATGTAATAAGACATTGCAAGTTGATTGAATCAAGTAACAAGACAAGCACCCAACTCTAATGTTGTTTCGTTCAAATAGTTATCTTGATGTATATCTTTATGTTATTGAAGTAGTTGATGAATTGTTAGCAAGTAAAAGTGTTTAAGTAAGGAAAATTTTTCGTAGAACTAGTTGGGTATCTTACACTTACACCATGCCTATCCATCAAACATCAAAATGCAATCAAAATCCTAACAACATGCCCATGATCCAAGATCAAGTGCAATCATGCAAAGATATTATCAATCACAAGCCTATTAAGAATGAACTAGAGTCTTCTAGTACCATACTTTTCCATCAAACACCATCATGTAATCCATGGCCTATCAAGCCTATCAAAGAAAATGCAAACATCCTATGTAGTACAATCAGACTTTAAATATTTGAAGTAGCTATCTACAAATATCCATTCAAAAGTGGATTTATAGTGCAAGTATGGATGCCATCAATAAAAAAGATTTGTATTAACCAAATATCCATATACGCATACATCAATATCTGTCGATATAAGTATAACATATATACAAAATAGCCATATAGGCTTACAAGAATGCCATATAGGCATACAATGTCAACTATGTACAATACAAAATATATGTCCACAAATGCCATATAGGCATACAACAGAGGAACACAATAAAAAGTCATTCCCCTCTAGCTGGTGAAGAGAATAAATCACGAGCAACCTTTGATCTTCTAGGGGATAGAGACATGCATGTGGGTGGTCTACTACGAACCCGAGGGCTACTCCTCCTATTTAGTTCTTTCTGCACCTTTACCTGTTACAAAAAAAAGTATAGATATTAATATATAGAAATTACATGTTATAAAAAAATGAAACATTTAACAAAATAATCACTTACCGCTAACATATAATCTATCTCCTCGCTTGCCTCAGTAGCAGGAATAGGCCCTGGTGATGTCATGTCCTATAGAAACCATCCAGATAGAAATTAAACTTCAAATCAATAATCTTTTGATTTTTCAAAAATAGACAACTATAACAATGAATGTAAATTGAAATTTACTAATCTGCCTCATACCCCTGTCAATGCCATAGAGCTATGAATCGCAGAGGCCACACCCTGCTCCATTGCCCTATGAACATGGGAAGGTGTATCCGCAGCCTGCATCATCTGGAAATAAAACAACATTATTCAATTACGAAAACTATAATAGTGATGCAAATCATGGCTCCTAACATACACACACGCTCATCTAAACATGGAAGTACACACAATAAAACACACAAATCACATACAAAAATTTAGTAAGTACAATTCATTCATTAAACTATTTATTTTATTACCTCCGTAAAGCTTTGAAGTCCACCACCGCTGGCAGGTGTTGCCATGAAATCTACAGTGTTAACCTATTCAACATCCAAAATCAGAAATTAGAATACCATTCATATAACGATGCTATTCACATGTAATATTTATAATTGTTTACTAGTTACATACCTTGACAGTAGATGATCTAGTGAAAAATGTAGGTGGAGAACCACTGAAAACTGCATCGACGCTATGACCCTGAAATTTCATTAAAATCATCAATTTAAATTAGTTAATCTTGTATTTCAAAAATAAAATTTAATAAATTAAATTCAATAAACTTGCTAATATTTACCTGATTATCAAGGCCGAAAGTCTCACTCAGGAGGGTATCTGTCATCACCATCTGCTCAGCTGCAGATGTAGCCTGTGCACCTACGTCCTGACTATCCATGGGGTCATAACCACAGGCTGACCCGCAAGCCTGGCAAGTATGCGGTGGGACCCTACTCCTCGCACTATCTCCCAACCCACTCTGTGTTGCAGGATCGGCATGCTCTATGATGCTCTGGGTCAAGGCACTAATCGACCTCAGTGTATCGACCTCAACACTCTCCTTCACAATGGAAGGGATAGAAACATGCTCGTGGGCTGGTCTGCTGATTACTCGTCTCACTACCCGCTGTGGGTCAAGACGTGCCCCTGGTCTATCCTGTGCTAAGCCCCCACCTCTACCCTGGAAGTCCCGCATATCAAAATAGTTTGGCACTTTATTGAGGACAAACTCGGAGTAGAGTTTCCTCAAAAAGTATTGCGGGACCTCATTGTTATTGCATGGAGGATGGTCAAAAACCATCCACCACCTCTGCCCGAAATTGTCCCTTATCGCTTGGTTGTTGCACCAATGGATAGGGAACCTCTTGCATGTAATGGGTGGAGGTTGATTTGTTTGTGGGTTTGTGAAAATTGAACACAAGTCTACTTTTGTAATTTGTAATTTTTTGACATCTTGGTATGACAATTTATCTGCATAGTAATCTCTAAACTCTCTCTTTTTATCGGTCCAACTAGTTATTTGCTTGCTAATTGAATTTACATTTGATAACATAGACTCAAGAGATTCGGCAAGCGTGGACCTATGCAAGGTTGAACTGGAAGGATCTTTCAACCTTGCAATTATATCTTCAATTTATTTTTTGTTGTTTTCAATTTCCCCCATTATATTATCTTGTGTTCCAGGGGCATGTCGAGGAATGAATGGAGGAGGTTGTTGTTCTGCAGGTATTTCTTCCTCAAGATTTTGTGGATTTTGAGGAGGAGGAGGAGGTGCATTAACATTTCCTACAATTAATAAAATATACATCAAAAATCAACAAAAACCTACCTATTTAGGAAGAAATTCAAACAAAAAAAAAGATAACTCACCCCTTTGGCGTGCTCGACGTCGCGGCGGCATTTCGGCAATGAATCGACAAATCTTTTGTGTTGAACAGCGCTTTGTAGAATGCGAGCGCGTTTTTGGAAGGGTTTTATGCTGTGGGCGGAGGAAAAACTCGTTGAAATGAAATGCAATGACAGCGGGGGTTTTTTTTAATAAAAAGCAGTTTAAAACGCAAGCGCGTTATAATGCGCTCGCGTTTTTCTATAAATTTTTTTAAAAATTTTTTGGCCACCTTTTGGCCCCCCATCTTTTTGCACTTACCCGTATCAAACTTTTGATACCACATTCTGGGGGATTGTTTCAAACCATAAAGAGACCTCTTTAACCTGCAAACCCAATGTTCTTTTCCTTTTACCTCAAAACCTGTAGGCTGTTGCATATAAATTTTTTCTTCAAGATCTCCATGCAAGAATGCAGTCTTAACGTCCATTTTCTCAATCTCCCAATCATAAGCTACAGAAATGGATAAGAGAAATCTAATAGAAGTCAATTTAGCAACAAGAGAGAATATCTCACCAAAATCAACTCCCTCTCTCTAAGAGTAGCCCTTGGCTACCAGTCTAGCCTTATACTTCTCCAATGACCCTTCTGCTCCAAACTTCTTCTTGAAGACCCACTTACATCCTATGGCCTTTCTTCCTTTGGGAAAACGAACAAGATCCCAGGTGTTACAAGAGTCTAAATCCATCATCTCCTTCTGCATGGCTAACTACCAAGACTCACTATCATCTACAGAAATAGCTTCCCTGTAGGATCTAGGTTCATCATTAGTACTCAATAAAGAATATACACAATAGAAATTTGGTGGGCTATACCTATCAACTAGATTCTGTTGTCTTGTGGATCTCCTCAAGGGTGGAGTAAGAGACTCTACTTGTTCTTCTGCATGATCATCTATACCAACTTCTTCTGTCACAACAGATTCATCTTCATCAGAACTACTTGAATCTTCTTCTTCTTCTTCACCCCCCAATCCATCATTATGTTCTTCCTAAGGTGCATCTTGCTGCTCTAAATCAAAGTGCACCTTATTTACCTTTTCATCTTTTTCTTTTGGCTGCTTAGGTTCAGAAATAGCTCTAAGTTCCCTGAAAATAATATCTCTAGAAAAGATAATCTTGCGGGTTAGTGGATTCCAAAGCTTATAACCTTTGACATTATGACCATATCCAATGAATGTACACTTTTCAGCCTTTGGATCCAACTTAGATCGCTTTTCCTTAGGCACATGAACAAAGGTCTCACAGCCAAAAACCTTTAAATGTAAAACAGAAGGTTTCTTACCTATCCACACTTCATAAGGTGTCGAATCAAGAGCCTTACAAGGAGATCTATTTATCAAGTAGCAAGCAGTACACACAGCCTCTGTCCAAAAGTATTTATCCAACTGTGCATCACTAAGCATACTTCTGGCCCTTTCCATAATTGTTTGGTACATCCTTTCTACAACACCATTCTGTTGTGGTGTATACGGAATTATCTTTTGTCTGATTATACTTGTATGCTTGCAAAACTCATCAAATTTCTTAGAGCAATATTCCCCTTCATTGTCAGATCTTAATATTTTTATCTTTAAACCCGATTGCTTCTCTACTAAGACTTTGAATTCCTTAAATTTAGTGAAAACTTCAGATTTATGCTTCATAAAATAAATCCATGTAAATCTGGATACATCATCAATGAAGGTTACAAAATAACGAGATTTTCTGATAGATTCATTATCCATAGGTCCAAACACATCCGTATGAAGGAAATGACTTTTTGTTTTGTTTACCAAACACACAATGCTCACATAAATCAAAGTGCTCATCAGAATAGGAGAAACCATCCAACATTTTTTTTATTCTTAATAGTTTTCAATAAATTATTGCTTGTGTGGCCCAATCTACAGTGCCACAACATACATGCATTTTTAGTATTAGCCTCAGATACATAGGAGGCATTATAAACTGTTGTGGCTTCAAGCTTGAACAGGCTTCTGAATCTCTTCCCCTTCGCTACCACCAAGTTCCCTCTCACTAATCTACAGCCATGCTTGTCAAATGTCACATGCATTCCCAAATCATTCAACTTCGAAACTGAAATCAGATTTCTAGCTAATCCAGGAACATGCAAAACACCTGAGAGGGTTTTAATCCTCCCATCACTGAAACACAACAATACCTTTCCTTTCCTGACAATCAGATATGTAGAGTTGTCACCAAGGTAGATATTACCTCCATAATATTCTTCATATGAAATGAGCATCCTGAGTCAATCAACCAATGATCATTAGAAACAAGATTACATGCAGAAAGTAAAACTTCTTCACCTGCATTCGAGGACTTATCTGAAGCACTCTCCCACTGTTTCTTGGGGTTTTTACACTCCTTCTTCACATGACCCCTTTTACTGCAGTTCCAACACTTAACTCTATTCTTTTTACCAGGAGTCTTAGACTGGCCCTTGGACTTGTCCTTAGCCCCTTTCTGATCTCCTTTAGGTCCTCTTTCCTTAGACCTTCCCCTGACACTGAGAGCATCCCTTGAACTATCCGAACTCTTCTTCCTCAATTCCTGTGACAGTAGCACTGAAACAAGAGCATCCAACTTCAGATCCGCGAGGTTAGCAATGATAGCAAGGATAACATTCTCCCAAGACTCAAGTAAAGAACAAAGAAGTAAGATACATTTATCTTCCTCACTAACCTCAACATCTACTGAATCAAGCTGACTCACTAACAAATTAAAATAATTTAAATGCTTTGCAACTGATTCACCTTCTCGCATTTTCATGGAAAATAATTTTCTTTTTAAATAAAGTTTATTTACCATACACTTGGCTTGATAGATCTCACCCAACCGTTTCCACAACTTGTATGCAGTCTCTTCCTTTGTGACATTCAACAGGACAGAGTCTAAAAGACACAACTAGATGGTTCCATGTGCCTTCTTATCCAGTCTATCCCACTTATCTTGAGAGACATCGTCAGGTTTCTTCTCTTTTTGAACAGCCAACCATTGGTTTCTTTCTTCAACAAATCTTCCATTTTCAGCTTCCACAACTCATACCCCATTCCGTTGAACTTCTCAATGTCCAATCAAGAGGTTGATGCAACGGTGGATGCAGCCATAATAACAACACAAGATCTGCAAATCAAACACAACCAAATCTCCCACTGTAGCTACAGCTTCCATACTAACACCCAAGAGTCAAAGTTAGCCAGGCTCTGATACCAAATGTTAGAAATGAAAGCAACACTACTTTAATGGAAATCTAATTTAATATAAATTTCTGCAATCTTTAACTGTGTGTTATTAATGGAGATTGTAACACAGAAACAAAACTAGGCTTCACAGAAATGCAAAATCAGAAATATGAACACATAACACAGTGTTTAACGTGGAGAAAACCCTTTTAGGTAAAAAAAACTCCACACAGGAAAGAGGCCCAATGTTTGTATTAATCTGAAAATGATTTACAATACAAGAACACTTCAACTCTCTCCAACAGTCTTCAATCTGACAACATTCTGGCAGCACCCGAGTAACTAAAATATGTATTGCAGCAACTAATACATGGCAAATACTTATAGAAATATTTTCTAACTCATCTTAGGCATTCACCTTCTCTCTCCTAAGATTCTCCAACCTTTAAACATTAATTACCATCTTACAAGCATCTTACACTTGTCTAAAAATAGCCATGCAAAGGTTGGGTGCCCAAGACTAAATCTGGCCTCTTATAGCATCTTATGACACGTCATAACCGTCATAGATTCCAGCAAAAGAGTATCTTTCCAAGATAGGAACCTTGGGCTAAATAAAGCAAATATACAACTAACACATCTGTCATATGCGTCATAGAATCACAGAATCTTATGACAACTTGCAGCTATCATAGATTCACTCACCAAACATTATGACAGTTGTCATACATGCCAAAAATAGTATATTCCTCAAGGGAGCACGCCTATCCTCATTTACCATGAGTTTTTACATTTGCCAATAGTAAAAGTCACTCCATAACTGCCGCCGATAACTCTGAAATTACAACTGTCAATGAGACTACCTCATTCCCTTATGGGTAATTACAAATAACAAATAATAAATGGAATAAAATACAATATTGGAATTTACAAGGTTAATGGCACCTTATTCCAACAATAAAAATATCGCAAAACTAACAATTTCTTTTCAAATTCACAAAAAACTAACAAACCCTATCTTGTGCGGCTGCTACACTCTCTACACCTCATGCACGACGTCATCGGGAGTGGGATTAGTGAGGTGGCATGGTGAATTTGTTGATTCCCCTTTGAAATTATTGATACCCCTTTGTTATAATGTGCTCATGGAATAGCAGAGGTGAAACCTATAGCCAAATTTTGCAAATGAGGTCGTGTGTTTCACTTTTTCTTTTTTCATTTACATAACCTAAAACATGAGCACATTATAACGTACTCGCGTTATGGCTCCTATGGGACCAAAAAGTGGTTGTGGCCACTTTTTGGTCCCCCTTCTTTGTGCATTGAACCCCTAGTCAACCCTAATGGTTGATGAATTCATTTATTTGAATGATAGGGTTCCATGAAAGAGCACACTAGAAGGTAGGTGTCTGAGGAAACAATTGTGAGTAGATCAAGTAGACAATACTCCCTGTTAGTGTGAAAGTAGTCTTTAGTCATCTAGTTTACTTCTATCTAGTTTCACACTAGCTTAAGTTCACTTGGTGGTTTAGGTGTCTCACCTCATAGACATATGACACATGCTCTCACACTTGTCCCAAGTGTTCTACATCTGTCACACATCATGGAGGGTTAGTTAGTGTTTGACTCTCACCTTCTCACTTCTTCCTTGTCCTACATATACAAGGAGTTCATTGTACATTCTCATACATTTTATGATAGTTTTCAGCCTCTTGCTTTGTGCACATTCATCTTGTGGAAGTTTTGGTTATTTGATTCATTTCATTGCTGCTCCTATATGGTATCAAAGCCTAAAATCACAATTCCCTTCCCAATTTCATCTCACACATTTAGCCCTATCATAGGTGTGTCTCAGTTCATTGGAAAAAAATACAAAAAAAAATTTACATATTGAAGATTTGTAGGCATCATTCATAATTTTCTGAGTGAATTTTTAAGTTTTTTGCAGCTCGTTGGGCAAAATTTTTTCCTAGTTTGAGGATTTCGTAAAAGGTTTTCTTGGACTTAGAGCATTTTTTTTTGTTGTTCTGGGTGCCATTACTAAGAGTTTTTGCATCCCATTGGTGATCGTTTATGGCCTATCGACCTTCATTTTCTGTTGAGGTGTTTTTTTGGCATTTTTTGCTTGCAGTCGAGGGCTTGTATTTTTGGTGTTTCTAATCCAGGTTGAGGCTAGTGAGGTTGCTGTCCCCTGAGCCTCTAGTACCAAGTTTAAACATTTTAGTTTCATCAAATGGTCTCTCGGTCAAATCTGAGAAAAATTTCAAGCTTGATCGAGGTCTGAGGTCAAAGTTGCAGGGTTCATTGTCCTCATTCTTCGACCTGGTCGATTCTCATATCTCCCGGTCATCACACTCAAGTCGTTGGTCATTGTCAAGGAACCCTAAACTACCAGTATCCAGGCACAAGATCACGGTTTGCTATTTATTCTGAGTCTTCACCACTAATGAAAGCTATGTTCTTCACCACCATTTTTAATCTCTAGGTTTTATAGGTGCCAAATCCCTATTCTGCAGGTCAACTCTTTGTTCATAGGTACCAGAATTTCATTGCAAGTTGTGGTTTGTTTTAAGTCTCGTGTTTGTTATTATTTCTGCATTTTTGGCAATATTGGTCATTGTTTTAATCTCATTCACCCTTATTGGTCAAAGGATTATGTGAAGTGAACTCCATTTCCAGGTTGTAGATCATAGAAATTTCCATGTTTCCACTGGTTCGTGTGAGGTCACAGCTTCATCTTCTCATGTTTTGTCCACAGATCGGCTCCCTAACTCTCCTTGCTATTGGTATCTTCAATATTATTTTGCAGGCCGATTCTCATTTTCAAGGTTTCTAATGCATTTGAAACTGCGTCATGCTTTGTGGTATCTCTAATGGTCTTCAAGCATTTTACGGATTTGAGATCATGGAGACTTGATTGGACATTTGGCAAGTGTTACCAGTCAAAATTTGGAGGTCGACAGTTTTATCTCCTATCGCAGGTTTCACAGCCAAAGAAGTTGCTTTTTTTCGGGAGGTTAATAGTTGTATTGTATTTGACTTATACAAACTACCACCTTTTTCTTACCAATTGTACACAATTACAACTTCCTTTTAGACTAATTCATGGCTACATAACTACTTAAACACTTTATTGTTTATTCAATTAAGAATGTGTGTTTAGGAGGAAGGGTGTTTACAATTACTTATTGTTCTTTATTTTGTCCACCGTGGCAATACAGACAATATTTTGTAATTAGTGTTAACTATTAATATTAACTACAACCAATGCTTCTTAAAACATTTTATGTTTAAGTTACCATTTTCTTATAACCACACTTAATTATAAAGTGCCACAGTCTAGGGGGGCTTCTTTTACTATTTTTTAATCAAACTTGGGGGTTTTGTAAGGCACAATTTAAGTGCCTCTTTGTGTTTCTCAAGAATAGATCCTAAAATTGATCTCTTAACACCACATAATTTTCACACATGGAAAACTAAGGTACAATAACTTCTTCAATCGAAAGGGTTATGGCAAATGCTAAATGATTAAAAACTACAATTCAATAAGAGTATGAACAATTTGTATATCGCAATAAGTTTGATGAGGCAATGGGAATCATAGGCCTCCATGTATCTGAAAACTTGCAATTTCATCTAAGCAACTGTACAACTCCTAAGCAAATGTGAGACAAATTTAGTGATTTATTTGGTAAAGTTGATGAGTTCAAAATACTTCAATTGGATGTTGAATTAACAACTTTGTCCCCTGATGACTTTCCTTCAATTGAAGATTACTTAGTCAAGTTCAAGTATTTACTTTCTCAACTTCAAGGATGTGGTAAAACAAAAATAAATAAGGAATGTGTCTTTTTGGTTTTTTCAAAGTTAAAAGGCCCCTATCAAGTCTTCGTTTCTACATTTTACTCTACAATGGATGCACTTGGTTCAACATTTACTATGCCTACTTTTGAACAGTTTTGTGATCACCTTACAAGAGAACAATCTAAGTTACTCTCCATGGATTCTAACACTTCTTCAAAAATTCAAGCATTAGTAGTTCATGCATCTAAGGGTAAAGGTAATAAGCATTCAAAATAGTCAAAGGCAGAATCATCTTCAAGCAATGAGCAATCATCTAAGCAGAAGACCAAATCTGATACTTCAAACACAACATCTTCTAAGTCAATTAAAAATTATTTCAAGAAGAAAAGCTTAGGTCCATGTACTTTTTGTGGGATGCAAAATCATGATGTCAAGATTTATCATCGAAGGATTGAGGCTTTGGAAGAAGCCATGAAGAAACACAACATTCATACTCCCAAACCTAGCAAAGGCCATGCCCTTACTACTACCAATTTGAATTCATCCACATCACATTGGATAGTTGACTCGGGAGCCTCACATCACATGACTCATTTAGTTGATCTTCTTGAGTCCCTTTCTGATAGTAGCACTTCTCATATTTCAGTAGGAAACTCTTCACATATTCCAGTTATGGGGTCCGCTTTAGTTCAGCTGGCAGATGGTTGAATTGAGGATGTCCTCTTTATTCCTAAGATTTTTGCCAATCTTCTCTCCATCTATTAGATATGTCATACTAGGGATGGAAAGACTATTGAGTTTGAACTCCACATGATGTTGTTCGTGACCTACAGCATCCAAAGAAGGTCATTGCTTCAGGTAGAGAAGACCATGGGTTTAGATTGTACAGGTTTCACAATTTTGAGACATCTAGTGGTTCACCACACATTGCCCATGCAGACTCTTTGAGTCAACTTTGGCATGATAGGTTTGGACACCTCAATTATAGGTATCTTCAATAGTTGAGTACACAAGAAATGGTACTTGGTCTCCGTAAGGTTTCATGTACAGAGGGTATTTTTCAAGGTTGTGTGCTTGGCAAACATCATCAGGAATCCTTTCCTAAGGGTACAACCCATCGTGCTAGTTTCTTTCTTGAGTTGGTCCATAGTGTGACCTCATGTCATTTCCAACTCCATTTTCATGAGACAAGTATGTACTTACTTTCATTGATGACTTCTCTTTCCATACATGGGTGTACTTTCTCAAGTACAAAAGTGATGTATTCAACACTTTTAGGACTTTTAAGGTGTTCATGGAGAAGTAGTTGGGTTCTTCTATTCAGTAGATAACCACACTTAGTTATAAAGTGCCACAGTTTAGGGGGCTTCTTTTACCATTTTTAATCAAACTTGGGGGTTTTGTAAGGCACAATTTAAGTGCCTCTTTGTGTTTCTCAAGAATAGATCCTACAATTGATCTCTTAACACCACATAATTTTCACACATGGAAAACTAAGGTACAATAACTTTTTCAATCGAAAGGGTTATGGCAAATGCTAAATGATTAACAACTACAATTCAATAAGAGTATGAAAAATTTGTATATCGCAATAAGTTTGATGAGGCAATGAGAATCATAGGCCTCCATGTATCTGAAAACTTGCAATTTCATCTAAGCAACTGTACAACTCCTAAGCAAATGTGAGACAAATTTAGTGATTTATTTGGTAAAGTTGATAAGTTCAGAATACTTCAATTGGATGTTGAATTAACAACTTTGTCCCCTGATGACTTTCCTTCAATTGAAGATTACTTAGTCAAGTTCAAGTATTTACTTTCTCGACTTCAAGGATGTGGTAAAACAAAAATAAATAAGGAATGTGTCTTCTTGGTTTTTTCAAAGTTAAAAGGCCCCTATCAAGTCTTCGCTTCTACATTTTACTCGACAATGGATGCACTTGGTCAACATTTACTATGCCTACTTTTGAACAGTTTTGTGATCGCCTTACAAGAGAACAATCTAAGTTACTCTCCATGGATTCTAACACTTCTTCAAAAATTCAAGCATTAGTAGTTCATGCATCTAAGGGTAAAGGTAATAAGCATTCAAAATAGTCAAAGGAAGAATCATTTTCAAGCAATGAGTAATCATCTAAGCAGAAGACCAAATCTGATACTTCAAACACAACATCTTCTAAGTCAATTAAAAATTATTTCAAGAAGAAAAGCTTAGGTCCATGTACTTTTTGTGGGATGCAAAATCATGATGTCAAGATTTATCATCGAAGGATTGAGGCTTTGGAAGAAGCCATGAAGAAACACAACATTGATACTCCCAAACCTAGCAAAGGCCATGCCCTTACTGCTACCAATTTGAATTCAGCCACATCACATTGGATAGTTGACTCAGGAGCCCCACATCACATGACTCATTCAATTGATCTTCTTGAGTCTCTTTCTGATAGTAGCACTTCTCATATTTCAGTAGGAAACTCTTCACATATTCTAGTTATGGGGTACACTTTAGTTCAGCTGACAGATGGTTGAATTGAGGATGTCCTCTTTATTCCTGAGATTTCTGCCAATCTTCTCTCCATCTGTCAAATATGTCATACTAGGGATGGAAAGACTATTGAGTTTGAACTCCACATGATATTGTTGTTCGTGACCTACAGCATCCAAAGAATATCATTGCTTCAGGTAAAGAAGATCATGGGTTTAGATTGTACAGGTTTCACAGTTTTGAGACATCCAATGGTTCATCACACATTGCCCATGTAGACTCTTTGAGTCAACTTTGGCATGATAGGTTTGGACACCTCAATTATAGGTATCTTCAATAGTTGAGTACACAGGAAATGGTACTTGGTCTCTGTAAGGTTTCATGTACAGAGGGTATTTTTCAAGGTTGTGTGCTTGGCAAACATCATCAGGAATCCTTTCCTAAGGGTACAACCCATTGTGCTACTTTCTTTCTTGAGTTGGTCCATAGTGTGACCTCATGTCATTTCCAACTCCATTTTCATGAGACAAGTATGTACTTACTTTCATTGATGACTTCTCTTGCCGCACATGGGTGTACTTTCTCAAGTACAAAAGTGATGTATTCAACACTTTTATGACTTTCAAGGTGTTCGTGGAGTAGTCAGGTTCTTCTATTCAATAGATACACACAGATAATGGGGGGAGTATGTGAATCAAGACTTTCAAGACTGTTTCACTGAGCATGGTATTCATCATCAGTGTTCAGTTCCCTACACTCCTCAGTAGAATGGTGTTGTCGAATGAAAGTACAAAAAAACTCAAGGAACTAGTGAATTGTATGCTTTATTCTTGGTCTATGGCCCCAGCCTTTTGGGCTAAAGCAATCAATTGTGCCAACTATATTTAGAACCGCACTCCCCACAAGGCAATTTAGAATATCACTCCAAAGGAGGCTTGGTCAAATATCAAGCCTAATGTTTCCTTCTTCAGGGTATTTGGTAGTGAAGCTTGGGCATTCATACCGGATGGTCAGCATAAGGCAATGGAGAAGAAGAGTCAACCATTCATCTTTGTTGTCTATTGTGAGGATGTGAAAGCCTATTGGTTTTTTTATCCTATTACTCGAGATGTCTTCTTTCGAAGAGATGTCCAGTTTGATGAGCCTTTCCCACATATGGATCCTCCATCAACTTCTTCTTCCTCACTACCTACTCTTCCCTCTTCATCTCATGAGGATACATTAGCACTTGAGGATCCTATTGATGTTGGTCCTAATCTCCACCATCTCCACCACCTCCACCTACTTGTGTTTTGCCTAAATGGGCACACAGTACTATTCAGGAGGCTAGATCTTTAGCTGGTGATCCTATGACTTCTCACCGCACTCACTCATAGAATTATAGCTCTAGTCTTTTGATTCATGTCATATCTCTAGATCCATAGAGTTTTTTAGAGGCTTCAGGTGTTCAAGAGAGTGGGATTCAGTTATGGCATAGGAGTATTCTTCTTTGATGAAGAATAATACATAGGATTTAGTACCTCTTCCTAAGGGAAGAAATATGGTTTGGTGTAAGTGGGTGTACCACACCAAGATACATTCTCATATATTTTATGATATTTTTGAGCCTATTGCTTTGTGAACATTCATCTTGTAGAAGTTTTGGTTATTCGATTCATTTAATTGTTTCTCCTATACTCCCAAGGTTCGACACTAGGAGTTCAAGAATCTACATGATTGAAGGATGTAATATTGCAATGGTCCAAGGATTTGCATAGGTCAAAAGGGTGAAATGGTTGGAGGGAGAAAGGATCAAGGTTTGGTGATATAGAGTGCACAAGGAAGAAAAATTATATGGGTTCACCATTAGTAAAGGAGTGGGAGGCTAGGGATCAAAGTTTTGGGTTATCTGATATGGAAAAGGAAGCAAGGAATGGAACAAAGTATGAGAAAGTCTAAAATCCTACCCAAGGTTGGAAAATAATTCAAATCTGATACTCATAGAAGGCTCAGATGAGGTTATCTGATACTCATACTTAGGATTAGAGACATTACAAATCCAATAAATTCTATTTATAGCTAGTTGACAAGGCTCATCTCACTTGGATGATTGACACTTGTCATCTAGTATTACAATTTGTTATAAAAAGTGGTTAGCACTTTTGAAAGTGCTACCTAGGTCCAAATTCTTTAGAGGCTAGGAGTTGCATGTTGAGCTAAGAACTGCTATCAAAGATACTTGAATTATCATGGATGATAGTCCCCATATGATCTTCATCAACCCTTGTCTTTAGTCTTACCTTATTGATGAAAGAAGGAATGTGCTAGGAAGACATTTTTTTGGCACCTCACTAACATAGTATACAAGAAGCTATTCCTATAATTTGGAAGGGCCTCTATCAAAATTAGGGAGGTGGGTGTTAAAATTATCCTCCACTTTCCCAAAATTTAGATTGACCTACTTTTCAAACTTGTCTCTATATCTAATCTAACTAGACATATGATGTGAGATCTCTTTTGTAATGGAATGGGATGATAGTCTAAGGCTTCAAGAACCTAGGTGCTAGCTAAGGCTTTGTCCTCTCCATGTCAACAACTAGGTATGGCTAGGAAATTGAACCTGGGTTCACGTATCCATTAAATGTCTTTCATAAGACCTCCTGATGCATGCTTCATAGTAACAAGGTTGTAAAAATCATAGTACTCGTGAATTATCACCATCTCCCTCTTACTTAAAACAAAACTAGGACTACTTATCTTATGAAAGCGTGTTGTGAGAAATGAGCCAGTTGCTGGAATTATTACATCGTAGTATAGTTTATATAAATTAAAAAATAAATAAATGTTAAAAGGTAATAGTAAATAAATAATTTTTAGTTTTGGGAAGTTACTTTCCCATAGGTATTTGGGTGGTTATTGCACAGGAAAATAATGGCTTTATAAGCCAATGCAATGCAATGTAAAATTAATGTATTTTGAAATCCCGAAACAATTATTTCTGATGAGGGAGTTCTCCACCCAACACAATTACAAAAATAATTATGAACTTCAAATAGATGAGAGAAAAAATCTTTAGTAAACTTAGATCAGCAAACTACAAACTGAAGCACAATTTCTTCAACAGACTTTCTTATAAAGGTTAAAAATCTGAAAACAACCACCCAAGGGTCATATGACCTCTTGTTACAGAAACATGGGTTGTCTTACAACAAAAATATTAGACTTACAAAGTCTTAGAAAAATGTAGCATCAAGAGCCATCAAAATGTTTCTCGAAAAACCCACAATTTGGAGCCAAAATTCCACTTCTAGAGCTATCTTTTTGTATTTTCCTTCTGCCCCCTTATTTTGCATGAACAAAACTTTAAAATAACTCCATTACCAATCCTCCACTACTTCCCCCACTCCTCTTAGGCATTTTTCCTTTTTATTCCACTCTTTTGTGGCCTTTAATTTCCGTCATCAAAAATACCCAAAATTAGCTCAACTTCTAAGAGCCATAACTTTTGATCCAAGTACCTGATTGGGCCACCTTTCTTTTAACTCAAGAGCTTAGAGTGCTCTAAAAAATGCAATCTAAGATCAAGAATTGATCAGACATTGATCAGAGCCTCATTTGATCATTTAATGGTCCAAAATTCAAATTTAATATTTTTTCTAGGATTTTTGGACCTTGAAACTGTAATATCTCACTATCTACAAATGATCTTCAGCTAAATTTTCACCATAGGATGACTTTACAATTCTAAATCTCTAGGTAAATTTTCAGGTTCATACATGCTCAAATGCAAACTTTCTAAAGATAGCAAGTTACTATTTTTAGCCTTTTGGAAACTTTGACTATCCTAAACCATTCTACAACACTTTTTAGAGGAAATAAGCTTCATCGTGCGTATTCTAGCAATTGGGAATTTCAACATGGTCTCCAACAGAACTAAAGAAGCCTATTACTCTTACACCTCTAGATGCTCTTGCATCAATTTCATATTACAATATTATTCCATATTTTTTATTGTTGCAGTCATGGTTTATATTTTTAGAAATGTGTATACTCTTTCATTTTCCAATTTGGTATCAGAGCATTTATCCTAAAGTGCATTCCAAAGATCTTACAAGTGCATTTCTTGTTATCATAGAGGGACATTCTATTTGTTGGTACATTACTATAAAATGATGTTTTTTTATAATCGTCTAATGCAATCTCACTAAAACTAAAATATCTTTCTCATTTATAGTAAAATTTAAAATGTTAAGATGTTTTAGAAAGCTAATGAAGAGGAGATTGAAACCCAAAAATATTTTGAAGATACTATTAGTGTTTGATGAGCAGTTCGTTGTAGAAAAAAGAGAAGAAAAATAGTGGCGTGAATCATTTTTTAAGAGAAGTTTCAACATAGACTTCTTGGGTGTTTTAATTCTTGCTTGTCGTTCCTAGATTGATTCACTACAACATGGATAACAAAGGCATTTTATAGTTTTGAAGGCAATTTTTTATTGCACAAAAGACTTCTTATGTTGTGTTTGACATCCATTGTTGTGTGATATATGTATGTTGCACATAATTTATCTAAAAGCAGCATTGTGGGATATTAAATGCATTTTCTAAACCATTACACATATAACATCTCACTCCAATCTCTTGTTGTGCATGAAAATTCATTTGTTGCACATTGTAAAGCCATATGAAGGCATGGATATTCTATTCAATTTGGTTGAATCCATTTTCTGATCTTGTTTGAAGATATTTGTTGCATGCACGGCATGAGCATAGATCAGAGAAAGTGCAACAACAATTGAATCTAGTTGATAAAAGAAGAATTAGGTTGGCATTTGCAAAAAAAAAGGTAACTTGGTGATAGTGTTGGCTTAAGCCTTGCAATTCATGTGATCAAATTCAATTTGATTGGATTTGTTACCATGTATACAAAGGTATATGTATAAAGTTAAATAGTTTGGTTACATTCGTGAAAATTTTGAGGCTTCCAACACCTTTTGATTTCAATATTAATTGTGGAGTATAAATTATTTCAAGATACATTGGTGTTTAATTATCTAAGCATGAAAAGTATGAAATGGTCTTTCTATGTGATTCTTGCATCTAAAGAAAGGGATTGAATGATTGAAATAAGAGTTTGATTTATAACAAGCCGTATTCAAGAGTTGGTTATAAAGATATGTGTTGGTATTTTTTTGTGACGTAAAGGTATTAAGTTCAATTTTCACAGTAAGGAGATAAATTAAGATAAAATACAAAATGGCCACATATTACATGGCTACTTCACATAATGTTGGTATGCTCAAGATCATCAATGATATGTTTTACAAACTCACATGCTTTTTCTATTGGGGAGTTCTAATGCAGCATCAATTGAATAAAGTGTGAAATAATATTAGAGGATGGAGGCACTAGAGGTACATTATCATCTCAAGCTAGCTTCTCACTTAGAGATGATACTTTGCATGGGAAGCACCAGTTTCATTTTTAGTCCATTCATGGAGCAAAAGGATATGGCAGTTTCTTTTTGGTTTGTGGATAGTTGAGTATGTCTCAATCCACGAACTTGGTGAGTTATACCTATGGATAGTTGAGTATGTATCGATCCATAGATTTGTAGGTTTATATTTGTGGATAATTGAGTTTGTCTCGATCCACAAAAGGAAGGTGTGTTACTGTGGATAATTAGTAACTCTGGATTCACAGTTGATTGGTGTTTTTCTTGTGGATAATTGAGTTTTTCTAGATTCATAAGAGGACTGGTGTACTTGTGAATAATTGAGTATGTCTTGATTAATAGGTCTTTGAGGATTTACAGGTTTGGTAGTGAGGACATCTACTGATTGGTTTAGTTTGGTGTCTTGAGTGAGTGAGGAGATTTGGTGGAGTTTCTTTGTCAAGTTTCTAGATGGGTTGTTATGCCCAATCCATGCAATGTTTTGTCCTTTGTTCAAATTGATGTAATAAGGGGAATGTTGGAATTATTATATCTTAGTATAGTTTATATAAATTAAATAATAAATAAATACTAATGGGTGATAGTTTTTGATATTATAAGGTGGCAAAAACTAGGGTCCAAACCCTTACAACAGAAGCCCAAAAAGGAACAGCAAAGGCTCAAAAACAAAAGGAGCCACCAAACCCAACTACAGCATAAACAACATTACTAGCAGATAAATAGCAGATAGTAAAAGCAGCAGTCTAACAGTAGATAAACAGAAAGAAAATACACAAAGCTAGGGAGAAACATCCTCTTAGCCTTTAGCCAAAAATTCATAAATCTTGTCAAACTCTTTAACTTTCTCATCATCAGTGCCATGGGCAAGGGTGTCATGCTCCTGCAGCAGAGACAAATTGAGCATAGCCGAGCAGTAAAGTATACTGTTGATAAAACATCTCATAGATCAAACCTTTTGCTCCAGGGATTCCACGCAGCCTCTGAGAATAGCAATTTCATCCTCCTGACCATCACCTTCTTCCTTAGCAACCTCTTCATCCTCCTCCATAGTCACCCTCTCCTCCTCTTGAGCATTATCATTAGGTCCAAAATCCCTTCCATCAGTATCCTCAACTTGCGTCTCCTTTTCCTCCACCCCTTTGGTCTCCTCCGAGACCTCTTGAACCCCAATGTCATCACCTTTAGACTACTTATCTCCCTAAGTAGAAGACCCAGAGTCACTTTCAGAGTAATCAATTAGTTTTGCCTGAGGGGCCGATTTGCCAGCAATTCTGCCAGACCTTTTAACACCCAAGGAGTAACATTCATTCTTAGCTTTGACCGCAGTTTTAGCTTTGGCTTTTTTCAGTGGTCCCTCACTATCACTATTTTAATTCTTATGGGCCCCCATTATATCCTCTACTTCAGTAACCGCCATAGTAGAAACCATCTCCTTAAATTTCTATTTTCCCCCTTTCACACTTCCTTTAGAGGTAGGAGTATGAATGACCTTCACAGTATTCTCCTCCAGGGATTTAGAAAAGGAAACTCCTTTAAGTTTTTGGTTGTTGGGGGTAGAATGACAGGGCTCCTCAAAAGGTATAGTAGCACTGGGGGGAATATCCACAGGGATTTCAACAATTGTGGGGTGAATTGGTTTCAATGGATCCAAGGCAAGATGAAACTTATCAGACAATGGATAAGGCCTTGGTGAAGGGGAACTGGACGCTTAGAGGGTTTCTTATCCAATTTAGTTTTCACACAGTGAACAGAGTGTTCCAAAGAAGACATCAAATAAAAACAAAAGCTAATAAGAGTATTTCTCCTAAAATAGTTAAGGAGGGGAAGGTGAGAATTATAAAACCTGGTAAAATGTCCTTCCAAGGTGAAATATTTCATCAGAAGGTAGCACATCTCATCCCATGGCTCTAGGAGCTTTGCATGATCAAACCCTCCTTGATATGGGACAAGTTGCTCCCCCTCACCCAAAAAAAGCTTCTGACTGTGGTGGTTTGCAACCTTAGCCTTTCAAAAAAACTTACCAGGAGGTTTGAATCTAGGTTGTTGGCTCTATATTACAATTATTATTCCATATTTCTTATTATTGTAATTATGGTTTAGATTTTCAAAAATGTGTATACTCTTTCATTTTCCAATTCAAGTTCTCTACTCTTTATATGGTTTAAGCACCCACCTTAATACCACAATAATCACATTAGGTTCACTACTTAACTTATGTGGTAATTATGAATGATGGCCTAAGCAATCTTATCACTCTAATCACATAGTGTCAACTAAATCGGTCCCCTTTTACTATTCAAACACTACCCCTATGAATGTCCTTGTGTAAAACTGACATACAACAATGCATATCTTTGATAATATTTGGTGTAGTGGATTTACTATCTTGGCAATGGTCTTGTTATCCTATTTTGCCTTCTGGCCAAATAGCCTAAGGATCTAGTGTTTTCACACTTTTGAAATACAAGAGAAAACCACCCAAAATGGTTGAGTCCTAAAAATCCTAAGTTTTCCTCATGTTTTTAGTGTTTTCATAGTTTCAAAGTTCAGGCTTCTCCTCTTCATCATGCCATGTCTATCAGCCCCAAACTCTGCCTTGGTCGCTTGTTATTCGCCTAAGTGCTTTAGGTGCCAAAGGTCGAGAGTTCCTTGTTTTCTCTTCTTTTGGTGGAAGGTGGCAAGAAGAGGACCCGAAGTCTGATCTCTGCTCTTTTCCTTTGGAAATGTTTCTAATTGTTTCAGAGGTCGGGGGTCAGAGGTTTCACCTTCCTCCTTCTCTTTTGGAAGCCGGAAGGCCCAGAGCCTGATCTCTGCCATTTTCAATGTTCTTAAGTGTTGTGGAGTATAGATGCCAAGGTTGTCTTCTCCCTTTCCATTTGGTGGAAGGAAAAATGTGGAGGGCTTGAAGGCCGAAATCTGCTGAACTACAAATATGGCTAAGTCTTTTAGAAAGCAGAATTCGAGAGTTCTCTCTTCTCTCTTCTTTGCTGAAAGTGACAAGCATAGGGTCTGAAGCCCAAACTCTGTCGTTTCCTTCTACAAACAATTAAGTTTTTCAAAATTACAGAGCTGGGGGTTCTTCTCTTCTTCCTTTTCTTGAAGAAGCGGAACGGCAGAAGGTCCAAATTCTGAACTCCATTGAATCCTTTTAAACTATTACTTAGCCACGGAGGTCAAGATTTTTCTTCTTCCTCTTCCTTTTGGAAGGCAGAAGGATGAAGGCTCGTGGCCTGATCTCTGTTGGTTTCTCAAACTGACTAAGTGTTGCAGAAGTAGAGGTCAATTTCTTCTTCTTTCCAAAGAACAATGCAATAGTGAAGGCCTGATCCTAGAAGCCTGATGATTTCTCTTCTCTCAAACTTCAGAGGCCAGGGTTTCCTCTTTCACCTTTCCAAGCCCGATCAGTCAGAGACTGATCAGAGGAGGTTTAATATGTCAGGACCTGACCTTTTTGCCTTTTAGTGGCATTTTCTACTATTCAAAACATGATGAGACTACTCAACGACCCTCCTGGTCACCATTAATGCTTCTTTAGAGCTTTATTTCTTGTAGATGATGGATTCCTAACCTCCCTATGTTATTGTAGAATCAGTTTCATTAAATCTTTGTACTCATGGCATGGGTGAAACATTCTTCTTAAGCAGATTTCATGGACAAAGCCATGTGGGCACACTCCAAGGACATAGAATGAAGTTATTGCAGTATGGACGATGTTCTTTTTTGTTGATTTCTCTTTCCATGTCCATGAATACTACAGTGTTATTTGTAAAAGCTATATATGCATGTGTAAAAGATGTATTTCTATCGGTTGGTTGGTCACTGGGTCTTTATTCAAACTGGAATGCTTCATGCTTAATCTTGACCTCATGATATTTCTGAGAACTACATGAATCTAATCAACTGTGTCCTCTTCTGGACCTCTCTGTCTTCATTTTATTTCAACTATGAGGGGAAAGTTATCATACTATGTCTCCCCGATCTGTATTTAGATTTTCTATCTTTGTAATGGATATTTAGCCCCTATGATTAATATAAGAAATTGATTCTACCTCTCTCATTTTTCTTTCATTGTGTTTGTTTGAATGCTTTTCACTTATCTTATGGATAAAATGGTCCCTTATAGGTTCTAGTATTCTATTTTGGCCTCTTATAGAGAACGGATGAGTCTGTGTTAGTATATTCAGCATTTGAAATCATTACTATGTTATGTTGGCTCCAACTGAATACCCTAAATCTTGTTGTATCATTGTTTCCCCTTCTGCATCCCTTCTCTCCCTTTTCCCTAGTGATCATTACCATAGGTTTAGTCAATTACTCTGAACCTTAAGTTCAAAAAGAGGAACCAACTTTCTCTAGAGGTTTGATCTCATCTGTAAGGTCCCACACCATGAGATTAGTCTCATTGTGTCATTGGAATGCTTGGACAACCTCCACGAAGGGTGCAATTTCACGTGACAATAGTTTTTGGCACACCCAGTGGGACTCTCTTCTCTGAGTAAGAGCTGGACTGAGAAATTTTGGTGTTATTCTTAGTTTATTCACTACTATGGAAGCACTCAACAAGCACCTAAAGACTCTGCTGGTCCAATATCCATATCAACTCAATATTTCATGTATGAAGTGCAAACTTGATCTTCTTCCATAGGTAATTCTCAATTCATAGAACTATCATTTAATGAATCAATAAAAAGAAGCAGACTGTCTATGTCCCCTATGAGGGAAAATAGGAGTGCAATTCTATCTTTTTCAAGAGCACAATCTACTCCCCCATAGCTAGATTCCAAGTTAGATTTCAATATTCAAGAAAAATCTTGTGTATCCCTAGAATTAACTTAAATATCCATAATTTGGAAAGGAACCTTCCTTTTGTTGCATTCAATGGGGGTAGTCCTCTTGACCTAGCTTGGTATGATGATATCCCCACCTCAACTTTAAAATCAATTCCATATTTTACTAGTGAGAATTCCACCACCCCTTCTAAGCATATTCAAGATATTGCTAGCGTCTGCTCTATTAATAATGTCACTACTGACAATGTTGATGTTAGGCTTCTGGCCTCCTCCTTCAAAGGGAGAGCCCTTCGGTGGTATAGAAGCCTCCCAGCTAATTCCATCCACAATTGGGATGATTTAGGCACTAGATTGTGCCAACATTTTGAAGACAAGAGTGACCACATGTCACTGATGGAGCAGCTAGCTACAATCAAGAGATCCCCCCATGAATATATGGTGAACTTCAACTACTGATTCCAAAAGACATGGGACAAAATCCCATTATTGGTGAAACCCTCCCCAAACACTGCATTTATTTATTATTTGAGATCTTTGAATTCTGACATTGTTGTCATGATTCAATCTATGGGAGGAACTGTGTTGCATGATGCATACGACATAGCTATAAGGGAAGAAAACTACCTAATCCAAGCTAGTAAGATTGCTCCAAGGCCACAAATGCCTTTATTTCAATAGGCTTAAGTCATTTAGCCTGATGTGGCTCCAATTCTCACAAAGGTCACCTCTACAACCTCTTCAATAGCACCCTCAAATGAATTGCATGAGTTCAATACTTTGCTACAAAGTTTTAGCTATGTGTTGGTAGCAATAAAAATGCAGCAAGCACAACCCAGTAGGTCATATCAGCCATTAAATCAGAATTATTAGAAAAATAGACCACCATACCAGGGTAATGTGTAGAGTCCAAATTAGCCTAGTTACATCAAAGAATTAATTATCATACACCCCAATGTTGCTAGTTCATCTGGGCCTCTTGTGCCCATACAAAACAACTTGGCTCAAGATAACAATGGGTGTTATCCATGCAATCAGCCACATGATCAAAATTTGTGCCAAAGTGGACAATTTAGTCAAGCTTTGATAGCACAAAACCAATTAGTTCATTCATAGAAGAAAGTCAGGTCCAGTCAAGAAATGGTGGGAGGGAAAGGATAAATGCAAAACAATTCTACTTTGATAAATTGGACACAGGATGATTTATGTGGTGTCAATCAGGGCATAGGCCCAATTGCATTCAACACAAGATCCAAGAGGAGGGTGATTGAGGGTGCAGCGATCCATACAACTGATTCACACACCTCCACTTCTCATCTAGTTAAACCCACCATGTCTCTAGCAAATGTAACCAAGAGCATAGAAAAGGAAACACCTTCTGCCCAGGCAGATTATCCTACTAGACATGTGAACTCAATGCCAGCAACACACTCCCAGGCCACCCAACAAGATAAGGTCAATGTAGTCAATGAAAATACATCCCAAAAGGGCAGTCAAATCATCTTTATCATAGTTTATCAGAATAAGAAGACCAACATAAGCGTCACTATGTGGGATGCTCTATCGATCCCATCACAAAGGGATTTGTTGTAGGAAGCTTTGACAAGCTTCAATCAGCCTATCATAGAGGCAACAAAAGAAAGGGTTGCCATCCCAACAAGCCTATTTCAACCAAAGGAGGAGGCAAGCACAAGCAAAATTAGTAAGCCCCTTCCATTTTACGTCTCCCTAGATCATTGGTGATAATTATTGCATAATTGCATGATAGATTTTGGGGCGGGTACTTCTGTTATGCCTACAAACATAGCTGATAAGCTAGGCATAGGATATGAGCCTATGAATAGGGGGTAGTGCAATTAGATTGCACTACTATTAAGACAATATGTATTGTTAAGGATTTAAATCTCACTCTGTATGCATGCCCTGGCTTCTCTGTTTCACAAGATATCTTAGGCATCGACCTCCCCACATACTTTGGCATATGCCTATCTAGGGACTTCACTACTAAAATAGGTGGGTATTCTGATTGGTCCCACATGTTATTCAGAACATGATATGGCACTAAGGTGACCATTAAGGCTAACATTATTGCTAATGACCACATAGAGCCTTACTCACCCACTCCTTTGAACATGAACCGCACAATCCATGAGTTGGAGGAGGATGACAACAGTAGGCATGAGGTTGTAACACCAGTGGAGGAGATCCTTGATATACTGCTTGACGAGTGGGTAAACTATTTTTAGTTTGACATTCCTTGCTAGAATTTAGATATCTCAAATAATAAATAAATGTAGTGTTTGGGGAGGGTTTCACCAATAATGGGATCATGTCCCATGTCTTCTAGAATTGGTAGTTGAAGTTCACCATATATTCATGGAGGGGCTCTCTTGATTGTAGCTAGATGCTCCATCAGTGGAAGGTGGTCACTCTTTTATTTAAAATGTTGGCACAATCTAGTGCCTAAATCATCCCAATTGTGGATGGAATTAGTTGGGAGGCTTATATACCACTGAAGGGCTTTCCCTTTGAAGGAGGAGGCCAAAAGCCTCACAGCAATATTGTCAGCAATGACATTGTGGACAAAGCAGACACTGGCAATATCTTGAATATGCTCAGTAGGGGTGGTGAAATTCTCACCAGTAAAATATGGAATTACTTTTAAAGTTGAGGTGGGGATATCATCATACTGGGCTAGGTCAAGAAGACTACCCCCATTGAATGCAACAAAAGGAAGGTTCCTTGCCAAATTATGGATATTTTAGTTAGGAAGAAAAATGGGGAAATCAGATTGTGTGTGGACTTTAGAGACCTAAACAAGGCCTCCCTCAAAGACCATTATCCACTCCCTTCCATGAAACAAATCTTACAGATAGTAGTAGGAGCTAAAAGGTTTTCACTTGTACATGGCCATTTAGGCTATAACCAGATTCTTGTAAAAGAATCAGACCAGTACAAGAGAGCCTTTACCACCAAGTGCCCAGGTACTTTGGCTTATCAAAAAATGCCATTTGGATTGACCAATGGTGGGGCAACCTTCCAAAGAGCAATTGATTTGGCATTTAAAGGCCTAATCAATGATATTATTTTAGTGTATCTTGATGATCTGATTGTGTATTCTTAGCATGTAGCTAACCACTTGGGCTATTTAAGAAACATCTTTGAAAGATGCAAGGAATACGATGTATCATTGAATCTGAAAAAATCTATGTTTGTGGTCCTAGAAGATAGATTGTTGGGGCATTTAGTATCTATTTAGGTGGAAAATTGAATTTGTTAATGTTCTAGATTTTAGATATTTAAATCCTCCTTTCCACCATACATTCAAGGATCTAGGGTCGAGTGGCAAGCACTATCCTACCCTAGATCACTTGCAGATGTAGGGAAACTTGGATTAGGGAATTTAATTATTAATTTTCCTTTTCTTATGCCCAATTAACCATTAAAACCCTAATTATGCAAATACGACAACAAGTTGATGAATGATGGAAAAAGCTCTTGTAGACAATAGTAAAATACCAAATTACAGAATACCTATTTTCGGAGTTTCGAAGCAGAACAGTTAGAGACACTGGAGTGGGCGCCCAAGTCCAAGGTGTCGGTTTCTTCATGGGATCTAGACCTCCTTCCGACACTGATCAGCCCTGTAACTTTTGTTTCCCAAAACTTGGATGCAGAGGACACTAGAATGAGCACCCAAGTCCTGGAAGTGCTCTTATGTCCTTTTCTTCAGATCCCAAATCCTTGATGCTTGCCAATCCTTCCTATAACTCCACTTTTCCCAAATGCGACACTTGTAACCTACAATCACAAGACTTGGTTTGGGGGTTGTGGTGTTTAGAGGCTTACCTCAGTCAACCCTAGAGGACACTTAAGTCTTCAAACACTATTGTTAGATAAAAAGTGTGTGCCCTTGTGAGGCAGAGGCAAAAACCAAAGGAATCAATGATGAAAACACAATATTATGTCACCTTGTAGCGAAGCTCTCATGGGAGGAATATGCTCTTCATTCCATGAGGAAATTGATGCTCAAATCTACAAATATCAACACACAAAACACACAAGTCTGCTCTTGCAACATAATAGAAGCCTTGAATCACCTTGAGAACACAATAGCTTGCTAGTAATCATCTAGTTTACAAATGAATGTCTAAACATGCTTTTATATGTCACTACAAGCACTCTCGCCAAGATTTTAAAAATCAAAACTTACCGTGTCGGCAAAAGGACCAAATAACGGTCATAAACTGACACCCAAAAATTAGGGCTACCCCAAAATTAGGCAAGACTAGGGCGCGGGTGCCCAAGTCCTCCCCTCCTATTTTGGGCAGGGTACAGCTCAAGAGGTCCACCTAAGTACAATTTGCCATGGAACCTAGGTCTCATTCCATCGGGATGCCAAAATATGAACTAAGATGTCATAAATGCATGCTAAAGACCTGGGAGCTAAACCTTATGAGGGAAAATCCCCCAAGGGGACATTTTCTGACGTTACATTTAGCCCCCACTTTAATGTATGTATAAACACGAGGCCAATACATGCATTAAAGTAAGGTCACAAACACAGCAAACACACCAAGCACGGAGAAGACACGCCAATCACATAGAAGACAGTAATAGGCATGCAAAACATGGAGAAAATAGTTACAGTCATGTAGAACACGGAGAAGACAGTCAATGCATAGAAGACATATTAATGCATGGAAGATAGAAATGATATCTTTTCTTTTCTTTTTCTCATATATATAAAATGCAAATGTAAGTACCAAAAAGTAAACAAACCTCCCATAATACAGGATGCACTCATCGAGCAAGTCTTTAGACTGTATATGGACCAACACACGCAAGACACGCAAAACCTCCCAAAATGCAGGATGCACTCATCAAGCAAGTCTTTAGACTATATATGGGGCAACAAACACGCCACACAAATCAAGCACGCCAAACACACACACTTGAAGACACGGAGAAAACACGGTAGACAAGTGATGGAGTGTATCTATTTCTAGGTCCAACACCATCTCAGGCACACACTTATGATTAGGCTTCACCACAACAATCTCTGAAGACACGCTTAGGGGTTGAGTTAGTCACAGAACTACTCCCTGCCTCCGTAGAGGACTTTTGAAAATGCAACCCCACCCACATCATGGACACACCTTATAGTGAAAAGAAAGCATGGCATACCACCCCACCCGTGTCACAGAGATGCCTTACAGTGAAAAGGAGGTATGAACTCAAAAGTATACAACCCCACCCACATCACAGAGATGCCTTACGGTGAAAAGGAGGTATACGCAATAGATAGATTGTTTGATTGCAAACAAACTCAGGATGCAAGGAGTACTCATTGTACTAGCTTACACCTGAGGACAAGCACATTGCTAACATCTACAATAGACAGCTTACCTTATATATGCCCCACCTTAAGGTAGTTGATATCAGTTATCAATATCAAGCACATTAAGGTAGGAAGAAAACACACAAGGGAACATCAACTTTCACAAAGCCCATGCCCCCCGGAGGTGACATGTACTTTACGATCACCAAATGTTCCCACAAACACATCCCTGCAAGAAACATGTTAGTGTCTACAAAACCATAATAAACAACAACAATGTATATGATTAACCACACAAAGAGCGAAGTTTATATAACAAATTCAGAGTTCGAGGATAACCGTAGGGCTATATCACGAAGCTCTCTAAATCGAGTACCACCAAGGCTAGTTTCAAAGGAAAACAAAGGTGCACAGAGCAGCAGTATTGTTAAGGTTTGTAAATGCGATAGAAACATCATTAAATTCACTATGTGGAAAGCATGAGTTCTTCCACTAGCCAAGCATCGAATAAGATATACAACCCCATCATCATATGAGGGACTAAGTCCATTTTTTTGATTGCTCTCAAAAGGGACACTAGGTCCGCATCAGTATAAATGTTTGTCGTCATCCGCCCACTAGATGGAAACACTAGAGGAAGGGAAACAATAAATAAGAGAGGAGAAACAAGTGTATTATGGATAGTCACGTAGGAGGGTGCCTCCAAGTCACCAACCACAGCGCTATGTCTGTAAGACACAACACACAACAATGAAATTAGAGAGAGCAATTTAGAAGAATGATGATACAAATAGAGGAAGGTCACAACAGAGGCGGTCTCCTGGTATCTTGAACCTTATGGGAGAATCCGAGGTCATTCCAAGAGGCCTAAACAACATATAACACATCATGGGGGAAGCACATCATGAGAGAGATAAAGGGTTAGAGATACTTACCTATAGGGAGGTCCATGCTAGAAGTCATCAACAATTAAATCATTCTCTTTCCAATTGCAAACATAAGGTACCATTGCTAAGTCTTTGGAATTATTCTTTTGATCATTCTAAAATGCTTCTTGGTTTGACTCAATGTTAGGTGGAATGTTTATTTGTTGAAGTTCATTAGTATACATATTCAATATCCTCTTAGGTGGTGGGAGAAGCAAATTATTTTGAGTGATCTCAACATCCATCCTTTAAGGATTTAATGTGAGAGACTTCTCCTCATCCACTAGTGCTACATCCTTAGTGATGTCCAAATGACTTGAATAATCAAACAAAGGAGGGACCTTAAATATCTTCTCTTCCTTAGTGAAATCCAAGGTGTGTGAACAATCAACTAAAGGAAGAAGGTTGGTGGGATGATCCACAGAGGTAGGAATTTGATTATTGTTAGATGCATGCTCATTTTCTACCCATGGAATGTTCTTTGTTATTAAAGGGAGATCTTCATTCACTAATGCTTCATCTTGGCCAGCGAGAGCAATGGAATTACTAAAGTTGTTCGTAGTCTTCTCATCTAAGGTTCTTGAATGTTCTATGGAATCATTATCAGCGTTTCCATGAGTATTCCTAGAGATGAATTTAGTTAAATCTTCTAAGATCAAAGGATATTCTCCTATTAATAAAGAGAAGATACTAAAATCATGTGGATAAAAAAGTAATTTCAATTCATATGTAGAACATATAGAAGCATCAATACCACTTATAGAAGCTATGTGCTCTAGAACATGAGGATTCTCATTAGTGAAATTAGAGAAATTTTCAAGATCTAGGATATGCAAAGATTTCATAGATGAATAACATAAAGATGCCATAATGAGATGCAAAATCATATTTTGAAAGCTTTTCAAAATTGGTGCAAAAGACAAGTGTGAAACTATATGCAAAAATAGCCTAAAATGCTTTATTTTTCGTACTTTTTCAATGCAAATGAATGAAACAAAGGGTGTTGTAAGGATTTAAGTCAAGGGAAGCAAGTTATATGTCTTATATCAGTCCAAAACAGCAATAATATCACTTTCAACACACTCTTGATGCAAATCCAAGATAATGCCAAGTCGAAATATAGTGAAAATATGTCAAAATAAGCACTTTTTTCACCAAAACTCAATGCCAAAGAGCATAACAAAGGGTGTTGTGAGGAAAATAATGATTTAAATAAAATAATATCAGTAATAGTAGCCACTTGGTGCCAAAATATCCAACACAACATGCTTTTAGTGTCACTTAAGGTAAAACCCTAGTGAAAATATAGCAAAATATGCAATTTTTCACAGTTTTTCAATTCCAAGACCTAGCAAAGGAGGTGTTGTAATGAATTTAAAGAGGTAAAGAAAATAATATAAATAATATTAGTCACATTAATCCATAAAATTTTTCACAACACGCTTGGAGTGCAAACTAGGTCAAACCCTAGGGCAAAAATAGCCAAAATGTCTAGTTTTTCATCGAATTTTCACTACAAGAGCCCGTTAAAAGGGTGTTGTGAAGATTTTTATGAGGAGAATAAAATGATTACCCTAATAAAAGAAAAATAATTCCAAAATTCCTTTCACAACACACCTATGGTGCAAGTTTGGAGAGTCGATAAGGCCAATTTTAGTGAAAATCGTTGTTTTTGAAGCCCTAGGTTTGAGATCTTGGGACAAAATACTATGCAAATGTTTTGAAGTCTGATTTATTATTAAAATGACTTGATCTTAGATTTGAAAATGATTTTAAAGCTTGAACATGCAAAATGCCCATGCAAATTTAATGAAAATGCATCAAAATTGCTAGTTTTTGTTGAAATTTTCTATGCAAAAATGCAAATAATTTAAATCTAAATGCCAATTTACACTAAAATGCAAGACTACAGCCAAATTTTAATTTGAATGAGCCTCTAAAATCAATATAAAAATATAAGAAAAGATTTTGCCTACTAACCCTAGATTTTGGAATTACTAGCTTATATAAAATTGTCAAAATTTCCATAAAAACCTAGCAAGTTATTAATGAAAATGCAATGCAAATTTCTAATTTTTTGGATTTTTCTGTAGTTTATATCAGATCTGATGCAAAAATAATTAATTAGGAAAATTTAGAAAGAATTGATGCAATTTAGTAAGCCAAACAATACAATTTTTTTGTATTTTCCAAATTTTTCAATTTTTTTGATTTTTTCTCAATACAATAAAAGAATGACTATATGAATGAATGAAATCAATCCAAATATGAAGACATACACTTAGTAAGTTGTAATTTAAGTCCAAAAACATGGATTCACCAAAAATTTTAGGTGGAAAATTGGATTTGTTAATGTTCTAGATTTTAGATGTTCAAATCCTCCTTTCCACCATACATTCAAGGATCTAGGGTCGAGTGGCGAGCACTACCATACCCTAGATCACTTGCAGATGTAGGGAAACTTGGATTAGGGAATTTAATTATTAATTTTCCTTCTCTTATGCCTAATTAACCATTAAAACCCTAATTATGCAAATACGACAACAAATTGATGAATGACAGAAAAAGCTCTTGCAGACAGGAGTAAAATACCTATTTTCGGGGTTCTGAAGAGGAATAGTCAGGGACACTAGAGTGGGTACTGAAGTCCAAGGTGTCAGTTTCTTCACAGGATCTAGACCTCCTTCCGACACTGATTAGCCCTGTAACTTCTGTTTCCTGAAACTTAGATGTAGAGGACACTAGAGCGAGCGCCCAAGTCCTGGAAGTGCTCCTGTGTCCTTCTTTTCTTCAAATCCTGAATCCTTGATGCCTGCCAATCCTTCCTACAACTCCACTTTTCCCAAATGTGACACCTATAACCTGCAATCACAAGACTTGGTTTGGGGGTTGTGGTGTTTAGAGGCTTGCCTTAGTCAAGCCCCAGAGGACACTTAAGTCTCAGAACACCGTTGTCAGATAAAGAGTGCGTGCCCTTGTGAGCCAGAGGCAAAAACCAAAGGAATCAATGATGAAAACACAATATTATGTCACCTTTTAGTGAAGCTCTCATGGGAGGAAGATGCTCTTCATTCCATGAGGAAATTGATGCTCAAATCTGCAAATATCAACACACAAAACACACAAGTCTACTCTTGCAACACAATAGAAGCCTTGAATCACCTTGAGAACACAATAGCTTGCTAGTAATCATCTAGTTTACAAATGAATGCCTAAACATGCTTTTATATGCCACTACAAGCACTCCCGCCAAGATTTTAAAAATCAAAACTTACTGTGTCGGCAAAAGGACCAAATAACAGTCATAAACTGACACCCAGAAATTAGGCTGCCCCCAAAATAGGGTAGGACTAGGATGCGAGCGCCCAAATCCTCCCCCCTATTTTGGTAGGGTACAACTCAAGGGGTCCACCTAGGTCCAATTTGCCATGGAACCTAGGTCTTATTCCATCGGGATGCCAAAATATGAACTAAGATGTCATAAATGCATGCTAAAGAACTGGGAGCTAAACCTTATGAGGGAAAAGCCCCCAAGGGGACATTTTTTGACATTACAGTCTCAAAAGGAGTATTGGCCATTGATCCAAAAAGAAAAAACGCCATTTTAGCTCTTCGCCTTCCCAATCACAAGAAGAGCCTGTAGAGTTTTCTGGGAAAGATAAATTTTGTGAGGAGATTCATTCCCAATTTTGCTTCAATAGCAAAGCCCCTCATAGTCATGCTCAAAAAGAACATTGCCTTCACATGGTCAACAGAAGAAAGAGATAGTTTTGAAGTTGTCAAGTAGGGCATAGCATAGTCTTCCATGCTAATAAACCCGAGCTATGCAAGGGATTTTATGTTTTATGTCTTTGGAGGCAAGGAGGGCATATCAGTAGTTTTAACACATCAAAATGAAGAGAAATTAGAATAGCCAATTGCTTTCTTAAGTCAACCACTTAAAGAGTATGAGCTGAAGTATGATTTTTTTGAAAAACAAGTGTTTTCTATGGTGAAAGCACTCAAAAATTTCAGACACATGCTTTCTAACAGCAAGATTTAGTTGATGGTGAACCACCCTGGCATTAAGGAGTTTCTTCTAAGTAGAGATATCAATGAAAAAGGGTTGGGTGGATTACAAAAGTAATGGAATATGATTTAAACATCAACATCACCAAGTTGGTACATGGCAAGGGCTTGTGTGAGTAGATGGTTGTGGACCCTGAGGTTATAAATGACACTGTGTGTGTCCTTGGACAGGCACAACCAGCTAGTTCCCATGTTCCAACTAGTTGATACCATAAAATAGGTCACATTTCTACGGTCACGTAGATGCTCAGATAGACTAGATCAGGCCAAAAGAAGGTATTTCAGACTTCAGTCCATCCCCTATGTTCCTTTTGATGGTGTCTTATTTAGGAAAGACATCAATGGAGTTCTTAGATGCATTGCATGAGATCAGACCTCTAGGTATTAGAAGAATTTCATAATGGCCCTACTGGTGACCATTATTCTCTAAGAACAACTGCTGTCAAAATCATGAGGGTTGGTTATTATTGGCCCAACTTGTTTAGAGATGCCCATAAATGGGTAAGAAGATACAAAGAATGTGCATTATTTATAGGAAAATAAAGCTTGGCTACTCTAACCCTACACCCAATTCAGACTAATCAATCATTTGCCCAATGGGGTTTGGACTTCATTGTAATGATTAAACCACCTTCTAGCATTGGTCACAAGTGGATTTTAGCAGCCACTGATTATTTTACAAGGTGGACAGAGGCAGTTGCATTAAAGGATACCATAGAGGCCTCCATTCTAGATTTCCTTGAGGGAGTAGTTACCAGGTTTGGTGTTCCATTCACCATTATCTCTAACTATGCCAAGGCCTTTGTAGACACAAAAATTAATGAATGGTCACAAGTATGAAATTTACTTGAAAACATCTTCCAATTATTGCCCCCAAGGGAATGGCTTGGTTGAGTCTACAAACAAAAACCTGATCATGATCATCAAAATAATAGTGGATGATAATCAATGAACTTGGCATTCCAAGTTGAAGATAGCTCTTTGGGCTGATAGAATTACTCCCAAGAGGGCCATAGGCAATTCTCCTTTCATGCTTGTTTATGGAAGGGAAGCAAATGTTCCATTATCATTAGAGTTAAATTCCCTTGAGCTAGAAAAGTAGTTGGAATTGCAAGGAAATGATGCTATTGCAGTCAGGTTGGATGAACTGATGGAGCTTGAAGAAAAAAGAGACGCTGCCATGAAGACTCTTGAGGCTCACCAAGATCAGGTCAAAAGAACTTTTGATAGAAAATTAACTGACATAACATTCAGTGAGGGAGATTTGGTGTTGAAATGGGATGCAGACAAAGCTAAAGTTGGGAGACATTAAAAATTTGATGTCATGTGGAGTGGCCCTTATATTATTACTAGCTACAAACATGCCAATACATTTTAACTTTCCAAGCTGAATGGAGAGGTTATGCCAATCCCAATCAATGGGATTCATCTCAAACCTTGCTTTTAGCATGGCTATGGGATTTTGTAAATATGTTAGGTGTATCCTTTTAATAAGTGACATTGCACTCTACTGTATTCTCATTAGGAGGATGTTGGCCTTGTTCATTTTACCTTGTCTTGTTTCCCGGAGGCAGTGTTCCATTTTGTTTTGGTCTAGACAACCCCTATTCTTGTTGTTGTGCCCTTTGAATCTGTGTCCAATAGATTAGTAAGGCCTCTAGATCCCAATGTTTAGCAGGCAAACACCCCTGCATAGTCACCAAAATGTTATCCTGTTTTTCCTTCTAGCCAAATAGCCTAAAGATCCATGAAATCCTAGTGTTTTCACCCTTTTGAAATACAAGAGAAAACCAGCCAAAATGGCTGAGTCCCAAAAATCATGTGTTTTCCTTTTGTTTTCAATGTTTTAAGAGTTTTGGAGTTCAAACTTCTCCTCTTCATCATGCCATGTTTGTTAGCCCCGAACTCCACCTTGTTCGCTTGTTATTCACCTAACTGCTTCGAGCACTGGAGGTCGGGAATTCCTTATTTTCTCTTCTTCTGGTGGAAGGTGGAAGGTGAAGGACCTAAACTCTGAGATCCAGTTTTTTCCTTTGGAAATATTTCTAAGTGTTTTAGAGGTTAGCGGTCGGAGGTTTTGCCTTCCTCCTTCTCTTTTGGAAGTCTATGAGGCCGATTATTTTTCCTTCCTTATTTTGATCATTTTACATTACAGTTGGTGACATTATCAGACTCTTAGAGACTATTGTTCCATTATGCAGATTTGATTATATCTCCTGATTTTGATTTGACATTGAATAGACATGTGGTGATTCAATTTAAATCATATTTTGATGCTATGATGAGAGTAGACATGTGAGATATATTACATATGATTATTGATGTGATTTCTAGTTCATTATGTGGGTTCATTAATTGATGTTGATTATGTGACATTAGATAGAAAATGCAGTTTAATCTTGAATTATGTTGTAAATGATTAATGTTGTATACAATGGCATGAATTTATTTCCAGTTTCTTCAGCTATGTTTATTCATTATATGATTGACACTTGATCTAGTTGTGCAGGGTTATATTCCCAAGCCACGGGAAATTGGAGGTAGTATTCACACATATGTTATTCCCTGTGAAACTGATCCATTCCCAAGAGGGATGAGGATCACATTTGATTTGGATGATGTTTAAGTACTTGTTTGTTTTATTATTTTGGCCTAGAACCCCTTGTTTAATTAATTTATATCATGTGTTGTATATTTTTATTGTGTTACACCACTTGGTATTGTTTTTATTTTTGGGCCATTTAAAGTGAATTTATGACTCCCTAGGTGAGCCTTAGTGTCCCAAAACTTACCCTAAGTGGTTACCCATTGGTCTAGGGTCAATTTTGACTAACTAAACCTTGGGGTAACCCACTTTTGGTCACTCTAAACTGAGGTTTAGTCAAAGTGACGAATTTTGAAATGGCTAAGGGTGGGAGATGAGTCATGCTTTGGGAAAGACTCATCTCCCTTCCAAAAGTTTGGGGATCCCTTCACCAAGAAGACTTGGGAGCTCTCCAAGACTCCCGAGTGTGTGGGATCTCCCTCCAAGACTCTCAAACACGTGTGAGAGCATCTTGGAGGGAGATGGCTCTCTTGGAGAATAAGAGGATGCCATATGGCATCCCTTATCCTCATGGAGGCTTGAAGGGGATTGCCACCTCACCACTTCGTCTCTCACACATGTGTGAGAGCACAAGTGGATAAGGTGAGGATTGGGATGGAATTAGAGGGTGACACTTGTCACCCTCACACTTCCTCTCCCTTGCAAGTGGCATGGGATGAGGAAGGAGAAGGTGACAAGTGTCACCTTCTCATTCCTCAAGGCCAAATTGGAAGGCCTATATTACCTCCTCTTGAAGAGGAGTGTGGGGTTCTTGCATTTTGCATATTTTTCTTTCTATTCTTGGAGTTCTTTTGGGGGAGTTAGAGAAATTTGGAGATTGGAAGACTTGGAGAAGCTTGAAGCTTTTCACCAAATGTGCTTCCATTTTTAGGGCTTTTGAAGGTAAGCTCCATGGCTATGGCCATTTACCCTTACATATTTCATTTATGTTGTATTGTGGTTTTTTTTTGTTGGTTGCTTTCTTTTTGTGTGGGTTGGGAGTTTGGTGAGAGCACCTCCATTTGGAGGTAAGGCTCAACTGGTATGGAGTAGGGGAGAGTGAACCTCCTCGAGGTCACCTCCTTATTTTGTACTACTTATAGCCTTGAGGGCTTTTCTTGATGTTGAGAACATTTTTAATGGCAAGAGTGCCATGATAGTTTTTTTTTAGTTTTTGGAGATATATATTTTGGAGGTTATGGCTTGAGGCCTTGAGACTTGGTGATTTGAGATCATGGAGTGGCCTCTTGAGTTGAGGGGTCCATTTCCCTACCCCCATCAAACTCATTTTCATGAGTTTTTTTATGTGCAAATCCCTGGGTGATTGTTGAGTTGCTTTTGTGTTCTTTGTTGTGGTGTGGTTGTGAAAACGTGTGATTCCTACCTCCCTAGATCGGGGGTGACCCACTAGTAGGTCTATGGTAGGGAGGAGGGCATTTCTTAGTGGCTTGGTTCCCCATTTGTTTTGTATTTATTGCAGGTTTATAGTGGAAGAAAATGGAGATTGTTGAAGTCCATTTTTGGAAGTTTTGTCACTACTTTTTTTGAGTTGGCTGTTGTGAGCCATGGCCTTGGAGGCCTTAGTGTATTGTTGGCAAAATTATTGAGTTCCATTGCCCATGTTGTTGTAAAGAAATTTAATGTGAAATATTCTTTATTGTAATGTTGGTCAAATTTATTTACTCTCCTTTATGTTGGTTGTTATAAGGAAATTTAGAAGTGATTACTCTTTAATGATTTATTCAAAATTATTTATTAGATGATGTTGTTATGTTTATGTGATTATGGTTTAATGTAGAAGAAAATATATGTTGCTGTCGTATTAGTTTCAACAAAAAAAAAAGTATATGTTGCAGTTTGAAATTGTTGTATGCTACAATAGGAGGGAAATAAATAAATGTTGTTGGAATGGATTTAGAAATTTAATATATGTGTAGTATTAATATTCTTATCTTTCTGTTTTCAAAGGGGAAAAGAAATAAGCAATCTGGAATTTAGTTAGATTATTGTCAAAAGATAGCATACTATTTTTGCTTCATTATTTTGTAAAATATATATATATATAGTAATGGTGCTTAACAGAAATTTAAACCTGGTTATTTTATTAAACATCTATCCTGTTATTTTAATTTGAAGATGGGTGTATATGTAAAAGGATATATATATATATATATATATCTTAAACATATCTTTCTAGTTTTATGAGTAATTTCTCTCACTGTATTTTTTTATACACTGTATATATATATATATATATATATATATATATATATATATATATATATATATATACTTTTTTTTAGGGTAATTAGCAAGCTATATAAATGATATATACCTTTTTTTATACAGTATAATATATAGCTTTTTTTTTGGCATTTATATTGGCCGAACCCTAAATTGTTTTGGGACTGAGTTGTAAGGAAAGAAACCAAAAAAAAAAGTAAGTATGGGGGACGAAGGCCATGTCTGCCGCCCACCATACTTCTCTTTTGCTTACTGTGAGGGGCGGGGGTGGGGGGAGGGGGTCGAGGCCCCACCCACACCCTTGCACATCCCCTTCTCCTCACATAAACCATCAGCTATGGGGGGCGTTGCCTCCCCTCAACGCTACACTCTTAGTTTGTGCCTAAAACACAGTCTGTGGCGGCGGAGACTCCAAAACCCATCGCCCTCTTGCCATTCGGCCTTGACAGCCCTATTGCTATTTCCTCTTTTACCTGCAGGGAAATAAATATATATATATATATCCGTGGATCAACAGAACTCTCATTTAGTTTTTTTAATCTCTAGCTTATTTACAATGAACATATTTACTCAAACACAGGTATGTTTTTTTTTTTTAAACAACAGAAAAAAAAACTAATATAATATATAAACCCTACGGTGCATTTTCAACAAAAATTATACCTTTGTATCTTCCCTCCATGGCAGCCATGAGAGAATAAAACTATCAACCTACACAACAAATCCAATGGAAACAATGGAGGCCAAAACTATGGAGAGGAAGCAAAACACATGAGAATGAAACAAAAGAGAGTTAGGGAAAACTCCATAAGGAAACCAATAGAATAATATTAGGGTTTTACAATTAGAAAACTAATAAAATAAAGTAATAGGGCTGAGTGGCATGTGAGGATAATTGTTTGATATTTAGTTTAAATTTATTTTTTCTCCTCATCCTTTGTGCACGGGAATTTATAATTCCCTCTCTTTTTGACCTTGGGGCCATTTGATTTATTTGGCTCCCTTGTGATTAATTTAATTATTTTAATATTTATTCTGGGGATTGTTTTAAAATATGCTGGGATTATTTACCCCCCCTTAGGATATTATTTTACTTTTGGCTCTTATATTTACTTTCTTGGGTGTTTTAATTAATTATTGTGGGAAATCTTTAATTGAATTTAATTTTATTCTTGATCGATTTTATTTCTGAGGGGGATAATTTAATTAATCATCCTTTTAATTATTTTACGTAAGTCAATTAATAAATATGATTATTGAAATCGTATTTATTAATAGACTTGACTATTGAATTTTTATTGATCATCTATTATTTTATTTCAAATTTTCACAATTTTGTTGAACGAACAATTTATTTAACCTTGAAAATTTATTTAATTTTTCCTTATGATTAATTATTTTAATTTTTGCATTTTATCTCTTCTTAGAGTTTTCTTTTAAAATTTTTATTTCATTTATCGAAAACTCGTTATGCTGTCAAATTTTTCCTAGATTTTAGGGTTTTATTTTATGACCCTTTGGCGACTACCGATTAATCACTCCATCTTATCATGCGACCATCATGCCATTGAATTTCATATTTTATTTATTTGATTTCATTTACGTATTGGAGTTAGGATCTAGTTTCGAATCTGACGAGGTCATCTCTTCACCTAGGAAACTTAGGGTTCGCATTAAAACCTTTCTAACCCTAAAAGCGGCGCACATCGCATCGCGATGGCGTAGGAAGATGTACTTCCCTGAGTATGTATGACATGTTTACGCCTCATGTGTATTGCCACTGAGTATGCAGACGTGTACGAGGGGGTTCCTAGGGACATACGAAAAAGTTTTTGGTAATTCGTGTCATGACCACATGACAAATGTGGACATGACACATGTGTTGTGTGTCGTGACCGCATAGGAAATGTGGGCATGACATTTGGTATCAGAGCCAAGTTTAAACACTAGGCTTGTTTAGGGCACATTATTATTCTGCAACTTTGATTAATTTGTGGTTACCTCATTTTTGTAGGATGCCTCCCCGACGAGTTCGGTGAGCATGTTCACGCCGCACAGAGTCTATAGAGGTTTATAGTGACTCTTCAGCTGAGGGACTGGTGCAAGAGCACCTAACACAAGGTGGCCTCCGTGAGGCATTTAAGTTCATGTTCTGTTTTAAAATAGGTTTTATGTTGTAATAAGGTCTATTCGACCAATGCATTTTTCTTTTCTGTTTGTAAGTCCCTAGTGACTTAGGTCACTTTTGTCAAGTTGTTAGTTTTAGATGGTTGGAATCAGTTAGTTTCTCCCAGCTGCTTGGAATCAGTTAGTTTTTCTCCCAGCCGCTTGGAATCAGTCTCCCAACCGCTTGGAATAGGGTTGGTGTTCCTCGGGGCAAGCTTATAAACCCTAGAGAAATGAATCACAGGCAGAGATAGATAGATTAGAGATTGTAATCAGATCAAAGCAAAGGAGATTGAATGTAATTATGCATTGTGTTAAGGAGAAATTGAACTATTCTATTTTGTTAATCTATTTTTCGTTCTCTGTAATTACCAATAGCATCGCTGTAGATTTCTTTTCCTTTCTGTACTTCTGTTGTTGCAAAATGTCGATGTGAAGCATTCCACTGGTGAGATTTATGTCAAAATCAGTGGAATGGCTTCATTGTACCATATTTGTTTGTTTCCTGTTATGTTTCATGGTTCGGCAGTGTAGATGTTCCAAATCGAGGGTTATGCACAGTAGGTGGCCTAGCATCTCCATGTGCTAGGGTTTAGATTGGAGGAGTTAGAGTTGTTGTCGGTGAGACAGAGGCCATCAGAAAAGTATTCCTTGCTCAGAGCGACGAGGGTAGTCCAGTCGAAGGGAGGTTCGAGCCGCTAAATGAAAGTCACGGCCTAAGATTCAGATCGGGGTGACAAAGCGCATCGACCTAAGTGTATGAGCGTTCATCGATGACAAGAGTCCCGCCGAAGACACCAGCATTGGTGTAAGTTTTGTATCATTTCACCGAATGTATATTGCGAATGCATATCGCAAATATATGTTTAGAAAGCATGTGGGGAATGTACATTGAGAATGTATCTTTCGTCGGATACAAATGGTGACCGGTCATAATGGTGAATTACGGTATAGAAACTTTAGTCCACCAGTAATAGCAAGTCACACCAAGCATATACTAAGTTAGTGTATTAATGTATCACCAACAGGTTGTAAGTGTTCGCCGATGGTAAAGGTCATAGTGATGAGAGTTTGGCGATGGTTGAACTGACTATCACCAGCATCGGCGTAAGTTTCATATCGTTTCACTGAATGTATATTGCAAATGCATATTGCAAATGTATGTTGAGAAAGCATGTGGGGAATGTACATTGAGAATGTATCTTTCATCGGATATAAATAGTGACCGGTCGTAACAGTGAATCAGGGTATAGAAACTTTAGTCCACCGGTAATAGAAAGTCACGCCAAGCATATACTAAGTGGATCAGCATATCGGCAACAGGTTGTAAGTGTTCACAGATGGTAAAGGTCACAGCGATGAGAGTTTGGAGACGGTTGAATTGATTGTTGGCCTGAGCGAAGAGGAATTAAGTCTTACCATATGAGGCTCCCCATCAGGGACAGGCACTGCTGTCCCCACAGGTACCGCAGGCACCACCGGCCCTACCTATACCAAATATTGCAGGCTCTACAGGAAATGTTAGATAGGCTACCGCCAGCCACAATTGAGCCATGCATAGAGCCACGTGTTGAGCCCGGTGTTGATCCGTGAGAGGAGCCACGCATGGAGCCAAGAGCAAAGTCACGTGTCAAGCCCCACGTTGAGCCGTGAGAGGCACCACGTGTGGAGCCATATGTTGAGGTACCAGATACGACAGTAGAGGAGGTTGGATCAGCTAACAGGGCCCGTAGCAGGAGCCCTCCACATCATGCTAGGCGTGAGGAGGCAGTGCAAGTGGAGCAGATTGTTCACAAACCTTATGATTACTATGCGGATGAGCCTATTAGAGGGCACAGAGACCGAGGAGATCCCATCAGGGATTTGTTGAGGCTAAATCCTCCTACATTCATCGAGACCATAGAGGGAGCTGAGGTAGAGGCTTGGCTCATCGACTTAGACAGATGCTTCACGTTGCATCCTTACGAGGGCAACACGAAGGCACATGTGGCAATTCACCTGTTGTGTGATGCAGCAGCTACTTGGTGGCGCACTGAGGAGTGCAAGTGCCATCTATCATTGGACACACTCACATGGGAGACTTTCATTGAGCATTTCAATGCGTAATATTTATCAAATCACTACAAGCAGTGTCGCATAGATAATTTTCACGACCTTCAGTAAAGAGGACTTACCATCGCTCAGTATGAGGGTAGATTCACTGAGTTGTCTAGATATGCAGAGTATCTCCATGACGAGAAACTCATGTTCATAAGTTTATCAAAGGATTGAACAATAGCATAGCAAGGCTTGTACGCATGGCAGACCCCCAGATATTGAGTGATGCTACCGAGAAGGCATACATAGCTGAGGAGATACAGGGACAAGGGCAAAGTTCACGCCCTCAGTTTTAGGATCATGGGCAGCAGCAACATCAACAGAATTACTGCAGACCACCACTGCCACCTCAGAGAGGAGGATTTAGTTCCACATCCTTACCTCCTAGGCCCCCACAGCAGCAGCAGAGATCCAGGCAACAACAAAGGGCACATGGGGGGCATAATAGAGGTTGGTAGCAGCAGGGCCCATGCAGAGATTAGAGGCAGCAGGGACCACCTGCGGGACCCGCGAGGTCACAGCAATGATATAGAGGTTTACAGGGGTCCACAGGTAGATCTGGACAGCAGCAGTCAAGTAAGACTTAGACTAGATAGGTACAGGCTAGGGGCCCATGTTATGTGTGTGGTGGAGTGAGACATCTTGCTAGAGAGTATCTGTAGGGCTTTACAGTAGGGGGACAGCCTTGTTCAAGAGGATCAAAGCAGATGGTTAGAGATGTGGGTAGGTCCCACCGTATGTTCGTAGCGGTTGACGACCGCATGGCTAATTTTTAGGCATCAGTGATTGAGCAATCAAGTATGATAGGGGGTGTCCCCATTTATATTCTCTTTGACTCTAGTGCTACTGACTCTTTCATATCTCCATCGTTAGTGGAGCATTGCAGGTTGGTGGCCTCTAGGCAGGGTGATAGGTGGGTGGTTGAGTTGGCCTCAGGGGCCAAGATGACAATAGATGCCTTAGTCCACGATTGTGAGATTTCTTTGGGACCCTTTACCACAGTTTGTGACCTTAGAGTTATGACATTAGGATCCTACGATGTGGTTTTGGGTATGGACTAGCTTGCGGCTCATCAAGCCAAGCTAGATTGTCGCCGAAAGGCGATTAGTTGCTTAGACGATCATGGTACATCAGTTGAGATAGTGGGCATTTAGAAGCCCACGGCAGTGCATATCATATCCGCTCAGCAGCTTAAGCGCTGCATGTGGAAGGGATGCCAGATGTTCACTATTACAGTGAGTGACAGATCAGATGATGAGCCTAAGGCATCTTTGGATGACCATCCCATCCTGAGAGAGTTCTCTGATGTGTTTCCAGTAGAGTTGCTGGGGATGCCACCCCGTCGTGAGGTGGACTTTCATATTGACTTAGTGCTGGGTGTCGAGCCAGTGTCTTGTGTACCCTACAGGATGACCACTCATGAGCTCACAGAGCTCAAGTTACAGCTTGAGGACTTGCTCGAGAAGGGGCACATCTGACCGACCGTTTCACCTTGGGGTGCTCCTTTCATCTTCGTGAAGAAGAAGGATGGGTCTCTTCGACTATGCATGGATTATAGGCAATTGAATAAGGTGACGGTGAAGAACCGTTACCCTCTGCCTAGGATTGACAATCTCTTTGATCAGATACAGGGAGTCCAGGTGTTATCTAAGATTGACCTGAAGTCCAAATACCATCAGTTGCTTATCACAGAGGTGGACATCCATAAGACCACCTTCCGGACTCAATATGGCCACTATGAGTTCACTATGGTCCCCTTCAGTTTGACGAATGCCCCTACAGTGTTCATGAGTCTCATGAATGGGGTGTTCCATACCTACTTGGATTGGTTCATGATTATTTTCCTTGATGATATTTTGATCTATTCACGGATCGATGAGGAGCACGAGGAGCACCTACGTCAGGTTCTATAGTGTTTGAGGGAGCAGAATATTTATGGGAACTTGATGAAGTGTGCATTTTTTAGGACAGAGGTACAGTATTTGGGGCACATCCTATCTGGCGATGGAATCTTAGTAGATCCATTGAAGATCAAGGCTATTAGAGATTGGCCAGCACCCGCCAGTGTGACAGAGGTTAGGAGTTTTATGGGGTTAGCTAGTTATTACAGTAGGTTTGTTGAGGGTTTTTCTCAAATAGCACACCCCATCACTTCCCTTCAGCGAAAAGGGAAGAGTTTTCTATGGACTGAGTAGTGTGAGAGGGCCTTTGGGGTCCTCAAGGAGCATCTTACCAATGCTCCCATTTTAGCAGTTCCTGATCCAGCAGTAGATTTTATGGTTTGCACAGATGCATCACTTGAGGGTTTGGGAGTCATACTTATGCAGGGTGGTAGAGCGATTGGGTATGAGTCGCGAAAGCTCAAAACCCATGAGCTAAACTACCCCACTCACGATTTGGAGCTCGCAGTAGTGATTCATGCTCTAGTTCATTGGAGACACTTCTCATTGGGTTGTCACTTAGAGTTTCATTCAGATCATCACAGCCTTCAGTATATATTTACACAGCTGAATCTGAATGCCCGTTAGCAGTGTTGGATGGAGTTTCTTTGCGAGTATGACTTTGATGTCCACTACATCAAAGGAAAGGAGAATGTCATTGCTGATGCATTGAGTCAGAGGTGCCACGAGATCTTGACCTTGACTCTAAGTGTGGACTTGAGAAGACGCATTATTCAGCATCTGCCTAAGGATGGTGGTTTCTTGAGGTGCAGCAGGAGATCTGTTCATAGAGGGCCCTTGTGGGCAAGTTTGCAGGGTACTCACTTGACGCAGATGGGTTACTTTGTCATCGATAGCGCATCTATGTACCCCGCGCAAGTGACCTACGTACTGTAGTGTTATCAAAGGCTCACAGAGCACCATATGTGGCACATCCGGGGGTGAAGAAGATGCATGCCGACCTTCGACAGCTGTACCATTGGGCGGGTATAAGATGGGATATTACAGAGTTTGTTGCTCGATACCTTGAGTGCCAGAGGGTCAAGGCCAAGCATCAGCATCCAGCAGGTATTTTATACCCTCATGAGATACCTAAGTGGAAATGGAACACCATTTCCATGGATTTTATTGTTGGTCTTCCTATGTCTTCGTGCCGCCATGATGCCATCATGGTGACAGTCGACAAGTTGACCAAGGTGGCACATTTCTCACCTATACACACGATGTACAATGCACTAGCAGTGGTGAGAGTATTCTTGGATGATATTGCGAGATTACATGGAGTACCTCACCGCATCATTTCTGACAAGGATTCAATGTTCACTTCAGCCTTTTGGAGAGCTTTGCAGCAGGCATTGGGCACACAGCTCACATTTAGTTATGCATATCACCTCAAGACAAATAGATAGACAGAGCAGGTGAATCAGGTGTTAGAGGACATGCTTTCTATGTATGTTATGGACCATCAGTCTAGATGGGAGGAGTATCTGTATCTGGTTGAGTTTGCCTACAATAATGGGCATCACAGCTCATTGGGTATGCCTCCTTTTCATGCTTTATATGGCAGACCATGTAGGACGCCATTGAATTGGGATCAGATAGAGGACAGGGTTGCCATTGGTCTAGAGTTGGTTCAGGATATGGAGCAGTAGGTCACACTGATTAGGCAGAGACTTTAGGAGGCACAGGATAGACAGAAGAAGTATGTCGATGCTAAGAGACTTGATCGAAGCTTCTCAGTTGGGGATAGAGTATTCCTTAAAGAACGGCCACACAAGAGTCCAATCCATTATGGAAAGGGCTCTAAGCTCGCACCACGATTTGTAGGACCTTTTGAGATCTTGGAGCGGATAGGACCTATTGCCTACCATCTAGTGTTGTCACATAGCCTGTCACATATCTACGATGTCTTTCATATTTCTGTATTAAGGCGATATATATCTAATTTATCTCATGTATTGGACTGTAGTGCTCTACAGGTAGAGGCAGATGGGCAGTTGGCTTTAGAGCCAATTCACATATTGGCTCATCAGACGCGGGGCCTTCAAGGTCAAGAGCTGGAGCAGGTTAGGGTCCAGCGGGATCGTTATGATGAGGTCACAGCAACTTGGGAGGATGCAACTAGTTTGAGGGCACTCTATCCTCACCTTTTTAACAACTTCTAGGAAGAAGTTAGGTCTTAGGGGGGAGGAAGTGAGGCTGATTATTTTTCCTTCCTTATTTTGATCATTTTACATTACAGTTGGTGAAATTATTAGACTCTTAGAGACTATTTTTCCATTATGCAGATTTGATTATATCTCCTGATTTTGATTTGACATTGATTAGACATGTGGTGATTCGATTTAAATCATATTTTGATGCTATGATGAGATTAGACATGCAAGATATTAGATGATGATTATTGATGTGATTTCTAGTTCATTATGTGGGTTCATTAATTGATGATGATTATGTGACATTAGATGGAAAATACAATTTAATCTTGAATTATGTTGTAAATGATTAATGTTGTATACAATGGCATGAATTTAATTCTAGTTGCTTCGGCTATGATTATTCATTATATGATTGACACTTGATCTAGTTGTGTAGGGTTATATTCCCAAGCCACGGGAAATTGGAGGTAGTATTCACACATATGTTATTCCCTGTGAAACCAATCCATTCCCAAGAGGGATGAGGATCAGGTTTGATTTGGATGATGTTTAAGTACTTGTTTGTTTTATTATTTTGGCCTAGAACCCCTTGTTTAATTAATTTATATCATGTGTTGTATATTTTTATTGTGTTACACCACTTGGTATTATTTTTATTTTTGGGCCATTTAAAGTGAATTTATGACTCCCTAGGTGAACCTTAGCGTCCCAAAACTTACCCTAGATGGTTACCCATTGGTCTAGGGTCAATTTTGACTAACTAAACCTTGGGGTAACCCACTTTTGGTCATTCTAAACTAAGGTTTAGTCAAAGTGACGAATTTTGAAATGGATAAGGGTGGGAGATAAGTCATGCTTTGGGAAAAACTCATCTCCCTTCCAAAAGTTTAGGGATCCCTTCACCAAGAAGACTTGGGAGGTCTCCAAGACTCCCAAGTGTGTGGGATCTCCCTTCAAGACTCTCACACACGTGTGAGAACATCTTGGAGGGAGATGGCTCTCTTGGAGAATAAGAGGATGCCATATGGCATGCCTTATCCTCATGGAGGCTTGAAGGGGATTGCCACCTCACCACTTGATCTCTCACACATGTGTGAGAGCACAAGTGGATAAGGTGAGGATTGGGATGGAATTGGAGGGTGACACTTGTCACCCTCACACTTCCTCTCCCTTGCAAGTGGCATGGGATGAGGAAGGAGAAGGTGACAAGTGTCACCTTCTCATTCCTCAAGGCCAAATTGGAAGGCCTATATTACCTCCTCTTGAAGAGGAGTGTGGGGTTATTGCATTTTGCATATTTTTCTTTCTATTCTTGGAGTTCTTTTGGGGGAGTTAAAGAAATTTGGAGATTGGAAGACTTGAAGAAGCTTGGAGCTCTTCACCAAATGTGCTTCCATTTTTAGGGCTTTTGAAGGTAAGCTCCATGGCTATGGCCATTTACCCTTGCATATTTCATTTATGTTGTATTGTGGTTTTTTGTTGTTGGTTGATTTCTTTTTGTGTGGGTTGGGAGTTTGGTGAGAGCACCTCCATTTGGAGGTAAGGTTCAACTGGTATGGGGTAGGGGAGAGTGAACCTCTTCGAGGTCACCTCCTTATTTTGTGCTACTTATAGCCTTGAGGGCTTTTCTTGATGTTGAGAACATTTTTTATGGCAAGATTGTCATGATAGTTTTTTTTGAGTTTTTGGAGATATGTATTTTGGAGGTTATGGCTTGAGGCCTTAAGACTTGGTGATTTGAGATCATGGAGTGGCCTCTTGAGTTGAGGGGTCCATTTCCCTACCCCCATCAAACTCATTTTCATGAGTTTTGTTATGTACAAATCCTTGGGTGATTGTTGAGTTGCTTTTGTGTTCTTTGTTGTGGTGTGGTTGTGAAAACGTGTGATTCCTACCTCCCTAGCTTGGGGGTAACCCACTAGCAGGTCTATGGTAGGGAGGAGGGCATTTCATAGTGGCTTGGTCCCCCATTTGTTGTGTATTTATTGCAGGTTTATAGTGGAAGAAAATGGAGCTTGTTGAAGTCCATTTTTAGAAGTTTTGTCACTACTTTTTTTGAGTTGGCTGTTGTGAGCCATGGCCTTGGAGGCCTTAGTGTATTGTTGGCAAAATTATTGAGTTCCATTGCCCATGCTATTGTAAAGAAATTTAATGTGAAATACTCTTTATTGTAATGTTGGTCAAATTTATATACTCTCCTCTGTGTTGGTTGTTATAAGGAAATTTAGAAGTGATTACTCCTTAATGATTTATCCAAAATTATTTATTAGATGATGTTGTTATGTTTATGTGATTATGGTGTAATGTAGAAGAAAATATATGTTGCTCTCGTATTAGTTTCAACAAAAAAAAAAGTATATGTTGCAGTTTGAAATTGTTGTATGCTACAATAGGAGGGAAATAAATCAATGTTGTTGGAATGGATTTAGAAATTTAATATATGTGTAGTATTAATATTCCTATCTTTTTGTTTTCAAAGGAGAAAAGAAACAAGCAATCTGGAATTTAGTGTTGATAACTGAGAGGGGGGGTGAATCAGTTATCCTAATTATTTCTTCTTTTGAACTTTCTTATTAATCAAAGCAGCATTGAATCAAACAAACAAACATTACCATGAAATGAGAAACACATGACACAGTATTTTTGACGTGGAAACCCGGTTAAGGGAGAAAACCATGGGGTGATTAACCCAAAGATTATTCTCTGTTAGAAGAATAAGGAATTACAAAATGGCACTTGCCAATTAGGGCTCACTGCCCAAGCACACTGCTCACAAAGAGGCACACTGCTTACAAGAAGGCACGCTGTCTACAAAAGAATGTTTATACAATACTTGAACTGATTGGAAGCATCTACATATGCTGGAGTTCAGTTCCAGTTTAGGCTCTGTATACTGATCTGCTGCACTTCATCTTTCCTCTGTTCTTTATTCTGCTTTCCTTTCACATACCGAATCTTTCTTACTACTTCTACTCTGTTCTTCACTTATTCGCATACACCATCATACAATACTCCTTCTCACAACAAAATCCATCCTCTATTTATATCCGCACTAGTGATTTCATTATCTTTCTAGTCAGCACCCAGAATAGTCTATCTTCTCACAAACTCTGTTCTGTCGGCTGAATCCTTGCATATCAAGTAATGCGGATCAAGCATATACTTGTAGATGTCATTAATCATGTTAGCCAAACATGATTCATGCCTTCCTAACCTTTACCATCAATAGTAGCACATCCGGAAAATAGTCTGATGCTCTGTCAGTCAGTTCTTCCTCTGTTCTCACTGTCTCTCAGGAATCTGGTACTCAACTATTCATATCTTTTTCCTTGTCCATCACCGGAGGCTAAATCCTTGGAATATACTACTCAAGGTAGTCCTCTTGACTTCCCCAAATCCATACTGCACCAAGACACTTCCTCTGAGAGATCCGGACCAATCTGTCGGACCTTGCCACATGCTCTGTTCTTGTTCACCGGACCACAACAATCTTCATTCTGACTTCTGGTAGAGACACACCATGACTTGCGGATATGTGGGATGACCTTTGTTGCCATCAATGACAACAACCATGAATCCATATAGTGTCTCTTGCCAACAATCTCCCCCTTTGGCATTGATAGCAACACTTAGTGAAAAATGACTAAGTGTTTAGACTATGCTCCCCCTTGGCTGATGCTCTAACTTTATATACAATTTCTGGAACTCCCCCTTAGTTGGATTCCTCATTTTTCACTGCTCCTCACTCCCCCTTTGACATCAATGGCAAAGGGTAGGGTCCGCACACCAAAATTTTCAAAAATTTACTATACATAGCCGCATATTTACATACTCACATAAACTAAAGAATGTCTGCAAATGATGTCTTCAATTGGACCAGTTCTGTAGCCCAACTTTGCTTCATTCTGTCCAAAATTGAAATGTGACCATAACAAAAATGCAAAGGCTTCTGCCCTTTTGAGATCTGTCGAATCATTTGTTTGGGCGGTAGTCTGAGCATCACTGATGGCCTCATGCATAGTTTCTAACTTAGGGATTATAATCCTTCTAAGTTCTCCCATCCGGTTAGTTATATTCTTCCTTTCCTTCTCAAAGTTCTTTATTGCATTTGTGATTGCAATAGTTTGACATTCTTGATTTACTATGGAGGAAGAGAGAGGATCAAAACTTTGAGACAAACTTTGTAGTTTGTCCTGTTCCGCTTTTATTTTCTTATCAATTTCTACTGTTGCCTTTGACCAGGAGATACAAAATTTGTAAATGTCACCGCCATCCTTAAGAGCATTTTCTAAGCTCTTTATTCCAATACTCATATTTCTCCTATCATTAGAGATTAATCCTAGTACTTCTGAAAATCTTTTATCCAAAAATTCCTTCCGGACCTTTTCTTCAGCTGATTTTTCTAGGGAATCAAAATGTATATCAACACTGTTGACTAAGGTTTTGAGATTACCGGAAGAGGAGGCTGTCGGATCTATCTGGACTGATGGCATAATCTTTTCAAGCACTCCGAAAGCAGCCTCTATCAACTCACAGTCTTCCATATGAGACTTTAGGAGTTTTTTATTTGCCTTAACATTTGCAAATGAAGTTATCTTCATTGTCTGTACCGGAGAGAGAGAGTCAAAGTCGAATGGGCCTTTTAGAAGCTCCGGTTCATCAATCTCTATTGTTTCTTGGCTTAGAAATTTTTGAACAGTTTGTGCAGTGTCTCTTGCCAGAGACAGATGTTTCTTTTCTTCTGCAGTTTTGTCCTTTGGAGTCTTTACATTCTTTCCACTTTCAGTTGTGGTTTTCTCTGTTGGAATCTTCTCTTTCTCTACATCCTTGGTGCTGTTAACCTCTTTTTCTTTTACTGTTGCTTCTTCCTCCTGTAATTTCTCTTCTTCTTAGGATCCGAAGACTGTAGGAGAAGCCAGAGGAGAGATGTTAGTCTGTTCAACGGGCACTTCTTCTGGAGCAGATGATTCCAAGTCCACAGCTGTTTCTGCACCTAAGTCCTCTACAACAGGAAGATTAAACCTTTTGAAGGCCTTCCGGAGGATCTCTTCTGTCTCTATGGCCACCTTGTCAGTCTCACCAAGCATGAGTTGATTCATTCTTGCTTTACTCCTGAACTCATCTTTGCAGTCTTTGAATATTATGTTCATTGTCTTGGGATCAATTTGAGGATATAGCTGAATAGCTATCTGCTCCCGGATCTCAAGATCTTTTGCCTGAGCATTATTCTTTCTTATTTCTAATTCCTTTTCTAGGCTTTTAGGAATTAGAGATATGATCTCAATGAAAGCCTTATTGTATATGTTTAGATACTTGATTGTGGCTTCCTGCAGAATCTTTTGGTCAGCCTCATTGTAGTCATCATAGAATTCAGTCATTGGTTGAAGGTTTCCATCCACCGTGACTGACTTGATTACACTCTCTAGAGATAGGGTGGGCTTTTCAACAACTACTTCTGCCATTTCTTCCTTGTCTTGGCCTGTGGAAGGTTTACCGGATCCTTTCTTCTTCTGCTTCTTTATTTCTTTTACTCCCTCATCTGACTCAGTTTCCTCTTCATCCTTTTGGCTTTCATAAGCTCTTGAGGCTTTTGTCTTAGATCTTTTACCGGATGCCTGGACTTCTGGTTTTGAGCTTTTGGTTCTGACAGGTGTAGATCCTTTTGATGATCTGGTCCGGGTTGAGGTTTCCACCGGAGCACTTTTCTTGCTTTTCTTTTCTGCCTCTTTCTTTTCTTCCTTAGCCTTTCTTCTCTTTTCCCGGTTGGCATCAAGTGCCTCCTTTGGAATGCCTAGGCCTTGAGCAATATGCTCTACTTCTTTTCTCACTTTCCTCTTTATCTCAGGTTCCCTGAGTTCCACATGGATCTTCACACTCAGCTCCTCAAAGGTTCTGAACCTTTCTGCCTTTGGATCTTTGGGCTGACTAAGCATGTGTTGAACATGCAGTTCTACAATCTGTTCATCAACCTCATACCCCATGGGCATGATCCAGACAGTCCTTGGCTCCACTGCCTCCATTAGGCACTGATCAGTATCCACCATAAAGCAAACTAAGTCTTTGTATTTTTCAACAAGAGACTGGGGAATTCTTTCTCTTGCTTGCATCGTGCTCTGGAAGTTTTTGAAGTATCCCCATAGGGCTGTATTTCTTGCTTTGGCATCCCCAAGCCCATGTAAATAATCTCTTATCTGGACTGCAACAGGTTTGTCATTCTGCCATGCCCATCCACTTGATCCGGGCAGCTCATTCATGAAGTAGAAAAATAGACATAATATAAGAGTACCATACTTAAAAGAATTCTTTTTGTCCTTCTTGATTTTCTATATATTTTCCATTAATTGGCTTAAGAGAAGTTCACAGAGATCATAATCTGCATTCTTCCTTAGCATTTCATAGGCAGTATATACTGCAGTTCCAGATACAAAATTCTCCCTGCTGGAGTGATAGATCTTGTATCCTATTATCATGGATGCATACTTGATATCCGGATCAGAAATATCTTCAATGGTCATTGCCCTCTTATCAAATCTTGATCCGATGGCCTCAGTTACAATGTTATTTTTGACAGATTTGAGGATAGGTATCCCTCCAGAAGAGTATAGACTAGTTACTGCCCTAATTGCCTCTTTTATGATCTTGCAAGGTCTATCCAGCCATAGGAAGTTGTCATGCATCCTGCTCAATACATACCGGACCCATTCATCTTCTTCAAAGCAGGGGAAATGAAGGAATTGATCAAACTGTTTCTTCTGGATACCCTTATACTCTGGTTTAAGCTCAAAAGCATTGTCTATCAGTTGTTTGTGATAGAGATCTCTCAATTTGAATTCCCCGAATTCCTCAATGCTTGCATGTATGTAAACCCTAACATCTTCTGTGTGTAAAATGCCATGAGGAACACTAGAGAATGCTCCTAAGGAATCTACCTCCAATGACTTGTATGGATGTTTCTTAAATTTAGGTCGGGGCCTATCTAAGATTTTTACTATATTTGGAGTAGCCATTTCTCAAAAGATTTGTAGCAAGATATCGAAAATGGAAAATACCTTATGTGTCTTCGGTTATACGGAGTGGTTGGATTGATTTCTGTATGTAATGACTTCGGCAGGAGATCTTTGGTGAGCTTGATGAATCTTCTTGCAGAGCTCCACTTTTCACTTCTTCTTGAGTGTAGAATGAGCAAGTGATTTTATGAGAAATCCCTTATATTGCTCTGCAAACCCTAATATCTGATGGCAATAAATGCTCGTCCTACATTATTCCAGTTTGCCTTATCCGGATAGCTTGGAGTACCAGATCAGTCCTGATCTATGAACATCATGTGGATCTTCCAATCATGAACAAATCAAGATGACACATTACAAGAATATCCCAAACACTCTGTCCAATCCGCAGAATAAGACAATGCACTTCCAGATCTCTCTGGACCCTTTTGTAATCCTCTGTCATTCTGGAACATCTCCCGGAACAGGTCTTACTTGATCGATCACAACTTCTTTACATCTTCATGCGGACCTCTAAAATCTTATCTGGATCATCTCAAGACATATATCTTTAAACCCTTTACTCCGCATCTTGTGCCACATCCAGCACCACTTGATTGGCTGGGGGAACAGGATTTTCTTTGAGTCTCCCCCTAAGCCAGAGCTTACTTTTTAATTTCCAGAAGAAATATCAGCACCAGAGTCTAGTGCGGATCCAACCTCTACATTCTCTAAACTTTTCTTCACCCAAATCTTGTTCATCTGATTCCTACCTTCATCCACATTCATCTTTTGTTTACCCTTGTCTTGATTCTGATTATATACCGGACCTCTTTTGTCCTGGTTCTTGCTTCTGCAGACTTTTGCATTATGACCGGACCTATTACAGATTTGGCAAATAACATTTCTTTGCATATTTGACTGATAACCTCTTGATATGCATTGATTAGCCATATGACCTACTCTATTGCATGCAAAGCATCCACCATTGAATGATTTGTTTATTTGCATATTTCTGCATTCATGAGACTTATGTCCATACCTTTTGCAGTTAAAGCACTGTCCAGAGAAGGATGAATTAGTCTGATTCATTCTCTTCCTGCACTGATTAGCTTTGTGACCAAAGTGATTGCAGCTGTGGCAGTATCCATTGAAGGATGGATATCTTTGAGCATTGGGCTGTCTTACCGGAGGTCTTCTAGGCCTATTCCTTGGATTTTCTGATCCAAAATTCTTTTGACCAGATCTGGAGCTTTCTCCTTTCTCATATCCCAAACCATACTTGTCATCTGTCCTCTTTTGACTTCCAAAAAGTACTTCAAGTTGGGCAGAACTTATCTTGAACTTTTCTTTATATTCATTTGCTGTTTAAAGATCTCTTTTGAGAGAGACAATTTGATCCTCAAGTTTTTCTTCATTATCTTTGGCATCTTCAAGATCAGATTCAAGATGTCTGATAATCCTATCCATCTGGTGGCATTCTTCTGATTTCTCTTTAAGAGATTGTTTTAGATTGTCTTCAGCTTTTCTTTTTTCTTCAATCTCTTGAGTAAACTTTATAGTTCCTGATTCCATTTCATGTCTTAACATAATGACTTCTTTTGATAACTTTTCACATAACTTGGTTTTCTCAGTCAATTCTTCATTTGTATTACTTTCTTCACTTTGTCTTGCCAATTGTTGGAGCAGCTCCTTTCTCTTTTTCATAGAGAGACTTAATTTGTCCTTTAGTTCTCTCATGAATTCATTAGCCTGTTTGAGTCTTTCCTTTAATTCATTGACTTCAGAGTTTGACTGTTCAAGATCCTCAAGGGCAGTCTTGAGTTGCTCCCTTAAACCATATGCATCCATTTGAACTCCCAAATCTTCCTCAAGCTGTTAGGCTCTATTAGGAGGAACTTAGCTCTGATACCAATTATTGATAACTGAGAGGGGGGGTGAATCAGTTATCCTAATTATTTCTTCTTTTGAACTTTCTTATTAATCAAAGCAGCATTGAATCAAACAAACAAACATTACCATGAAATGAGAAACACATGACACAGTATTTTTGACGTGGAAACCCGGTTAAGGGAGAAAACCATGGGGTGATTAACCTAAAGATTATTCTCTATTAGAAGAATAAGGAATTACAAAATGGCACTTGCCAATTAGGGCTCACTGCCCGAGCACACTGCTCACAAAGAGGCACACTGCCTACAAGGAGATACACTGTCTACAAAAGAATGTTTATACAATACTTGAACTGATTGGAAGCATCTACATATGCTGGAGTTCAGTTCTGGTTTAGGCTCTGTATACTGATCTGCTGCACTTCATCTTTCCTATGTTCTTTATTCTGCTTTCCTTTCACATACCGAATCTTTCTTACTACTTCTGCTATGTTCTTCACTTATTCGCATACACCATCATACAATACTCCTTCTCACAACAAAATCCATCCTCTATTTATATCCGCACTAGTGATTTCATTATCTTTCTAGTCGGCACCCGGAATAGTCTATCTTCTCACAAACTCTGTTCTGTCGGCTGAATCCTTGCATATCAAGTAATGCGGATCAAGCATATACTTGTAGATGTCATTAATCATGTCGGCCAAACATGATTCATGCCTTCCTAACCTTTACCATCAACAGTAGCACATTCAGAAAATAGTATGATGCTCTGTTAGTCAGTTCTTCCTCTGTTCTCACTGTCTCTCAGGAATCCAGTACTCAACTATTCATATCTTTTTCCTTGTCCATCACCAGAGGCTAAATCCTTGGAATATACTACTCAAGGTAGTCCTCTTGACTTCCCCAAATCCGCACTGCACCAAGACACTTCCTCTGAGAGATCCAGACCAATCTGTCAGACCTTGCCACATGCTCTATTCTTGTTCACCGGACCACAACAATCTTCATTCTGACTTCCGGTAGAGACACACCATGACTTGCGGATATGTGGGATGACCTTTGTTTCCATCAATGACAACAACCATGAATCCATATAGTGTCTCTTGCCAACATTTAGTTAGATTATTGTCAAAAGATAGCATACTATTTTTGCTTCATTTTTTTGTAATATATATATATAGTAATGGTGCTTAACATAAATTTAAACCTAGTTATTTTATTAAACATCTATCGTGTTATTTTAATTTGAAGATGGGTGTATATATATATATATATATATATATATATATATATCTTAAACATATCTTTCTGGTTTTATGAGTAATTTCTTTCTCACTGGAACATATCTTTCTAGTTTTATGAGTAATTTCTTTCTCACTGTATTTTTTTATACACAGTGTATATATATACCACTGTGTATATATATATATACTTTTTTTTCTGAGGGTAATTAGCAAGCTGTAAAAATGATTTATACCTTTTGTTATACAGTATAATATACAGCTATTTTTTTTGGCATTTATAATGGCTGAACCCTAAATTGTTTTGGGACTGAGTTGTAAGGAAAGAAACCAAAAAAAGAAAAGTAAGTATGGGGGATGGCGGCCATGTCCGCTGCCCACCATACTTCTCTTTTTCTTACCACGCGTGGGGGGGGGGAAGGTGTGGGGAGGGAGCTGAGCTCCCACCCACACCCATCCCCTTCTCCTCACATAAACCATCGGCTATGGGGGTGCTGCCTCCCCTCAATGTTGCACTCTTAGTTTGTGCCTAAAACACAGTCGGTGGCGGCGGAGACTCCAAAACCCATCACCCTCTTCCCATTCGGCCTTGACGGCCCTATTGCTATTTCCTCTTTTACCTGCAGGGAAATATATATATATCCGTGGATCAACAGAACTCCCATTTAATTTTTTTTTTTATCTCTAGCTTATTTACAATAAACATATTTACTCAAACATAGGTATGTTTTTTTTTTTTTTAAACAATAGAAAAAAACTAATATAATATATAAACCCTACAGTGCATTTTCAACAAAAATTATACCTCTGTATCTTCCCTCCATTGCATCCATGAGAGAATAAAACTATCAACCTGCACAACAAATCCAATGGAAACAATGGAGGCCAAAACTATGGAGAGGAAGCAAAACACATGAGAATGAAACAAAAGAGAGTTAGGGCAAACTCCATAAGGAAACCAATAGAATAATATTAGGGTTTTGCAATTAGAAAACTAATGAAATAATGTAATAGGGCTGAGTGGGATGTGAGGATAATTGTTTGATATTTATTTTAAATTTCTTTTTTCTCATCCTTTGTGCACGGGAATTTATAATTCCCTCTCTTTTTGACGTTGGGGCCATTTGATTTATTTGGCTCCCTTGTGATTAATTTAATTGTTTTAATATTTATTTTGGAGATTGTTTTAAAATGTGATGGGATGATTTACCACCCCTTAGGATATTATTTTACTTTTGGCTCTGATATTTACTTTCTTGGGTGTTTTTATTAATTATTGCAGGAAATCTTTAATTGAATTTAATTTTATTCTTAATCGATTTTATTTCTAAGGGCGATAATTTAATTAATCCTCCTTTTAATTATTTTACGTGAGTCAATTAATAAATATGATTATTGAAATCGTATTTATTAATAGACTTGACTATTGAATTTTTATTGATCGTCTATTATTTTATTTCAAATTTTCACAATTTTGTTGAACAAACAATTTATTTAACCTTGAAAATTTATTTAATTTTGCCTTATGATTAATTATTTTAATTTTTGCATTTTATCTTTTCTTAGAGTTTTCTTTTAAAATTTTTATTTCATTTATTGAAAATACGTTATGCTGTCAAATTTTTCCTAGACTTTACGATTTTATTTTATGACCCTTTGGCGACTACTGATTAATCACTCCATCTTATCATGCGACCATCATGCCATCAAATTTCATATTTTATTTATTCAATTTCATTTACGCATTGGAGTTAGGATCTAGTTTCGAATCTGACAAGGTCATCTCTTCACCTAGGAAACTTAGGGTTCGGATTAAAACCTTTCTAACCCTAAAAGCGGCGCACATCGTGTCGCATACCCCCTAGACGACTTTCATGATGTAGGGGATGGCATAGGAAGATGCACTTCCCTGAGTATGTATGACATGTTTACGCCTCATGCGTATTGCCACCAAGCACGCAGACGCGTGCGAGAGGGTTCCTAGGGACATGCAGAAATATTTTTGGTAATTCGTGTCATGACCACATGAGAAATGTGGACATGACATGTGTGTTGTGTGTCGTGACCACATGGGAAATGTGGGCATGACAAAGTCGAAAGGCCCAGGGTCTGATCTTCATCATTTTCAATGTTCTTAAGTGTTGTGAAGTGTAGATGTCAACGTTGCTATCTTCTCCCTTTCCATCTGGTGGAAGGCAAAAGGTGGAGGCCCCAAAGGCCGAAGTCCACTGAATTACAAATATGGCTAAGTCTTTTAGAAAGCAAAAATTAGGAGTTCTCTCTTCTCTCTTCTTTGTCGAAAGCGAAAAGCGTAGGGTCCAAAGCCCAAACTAGATACCATTTCCTTCTTCAAACGGCTAAGTCTTTCAAAATTACAGAGTTCAAGGATCTTCTCTTCTTCCTTTTCTTGAAGAAGCTGAAACACAGAAGGTCTGAAGTCTGATCTCTACCAAATCCTTTTAAATTATTACTTAGCCACAGAGGTCGACATTTTTCTTCTTTCAAGGTCTGTGGATCGATCTCTGTCAGTTTCTCAAATTAGCTAAGCGTTGTGGAAGTGGAGGTTGAGTTCTTCTTCTTTCTAAAGAACAATGCAATGGTGAAGACCCAACCCCTAAAACCTGACAATTTCTCTTCTCTCAGACTTTAGAGTCTAGGGTTTCCTCTTTCACCTTTCCAAGCCTAATTGGTGCAAGACTGATTGAAGGAAGTCTATTATGTCGATGCCTGATCTTTTTGCCTTCTAGGGACATTTTCTACTATTCAAAATGTGACGAGACTACTCAGCAACCCTCTTGGTCATCATTAATGCTTTTTCAGAGCCTAATTTCTTGTATTAAACCTTTGTATTAATTCCTCGCCTCCCCATGCTACTTTAGCATCATTTGCATTAAATCTTTGTATTCATGGCTAGACAGAACACTCTTCTTTAGCAGATTTCATGGGTAGAGCCATGTGGGCATGCTCCAAGGACACAGAATAAAGTTATTGCAGTATAGGCAATGTTCTTTATTGTTGAATTCTCTTTCCACATCCATGACTACTACAGTGTGATTTGTAAAAGCTATATATGCATGTGTAAAAGATGTATTTCTATTGCTTGGCTGGTCACTGGGTCTTTATTCAGACTGGAATGCTTCATGCTTGATTTTGACCTCATGATATTTCTGAGAACCACATGAATATGATCAATTATGTCCTCTTCTGGACCTCTCTATCTTCATTTTAGTTCAACTATAAGGGGAAAGCTATCATTTTGTGTCTCCTTGATCTGTATTTAGATTTTCTATCTTTGTAATGGCTATTTAGCCTCTATGATTAATATAAGCAACTGATTCTGCCTCTCTTATTTCTCTTTCACTGTGTCTACTTGAATGCTTTTCACTTAGCTTGTGGATAAAATGGTCCCTTTCTAGGTTTTAGTATTCCATTTTGGCCTCTGATAGAGAATGGATGAGTCTATGTTAGTCTATTCAGCCTTTGAAATCATTATTGTGTTATGTCAGCTCCAACTTAACACCCTAAATCTTGGTGTATCATCGTTTCCTCTTCTGCATCCCTTCTCTCCCTTTTCCCTAGTGATCATTAGCATGGGTTTAGTCAATTACTCTGAGCCTTAAGTTCAGAAAGAGGAACCAGCCTTCTCTGGAGGCTGATCTCATCTACAAGGTCCCACACCTTGAGATTAGTCCCATTGTGTCATTGGAATGCTTGGACAACCTCCAAGCAGGATGCAATTTCACATGACAACATATCCTTTTGTTAGCCTTATGGCATTACATCAATGCCATGTTTCATTATATTTTTCTACATCTCTAACTACCTTTATTTATGACCATATGACTTTAGTAGATATAGGCATGTAGTCTTATTCCATTTTGTTAATTAGACATATTGTCCTAAAAGAATGGTTAATTAATGAATAAATAAAGAATATTAAAGAATTAGTACTTTTGGCACAAGCTTCTATCCACTCTTCATATTCCTGCTCACTAGGCAAGTCTGCATCAATAATAGTCTTTAATTTTTTCATGCTAGTGGTATATCTTATTGAACACACCAAGATACTGAGAGGGGGGTGAATCAATATCTAAACAAACTTCAAATCCTCTAGAGCAGATTAAAACTTAAAGCATTACAACATCAACATAAACATGAAAGATCAACACAATGCATATCAACACATAACACCAAATATACGTGGAAAACCCAAGAAAGGAAAAACCATGGTGAGGAATAACACACAATATATGAAGCTCAAAATTACAACTTTGTTTTAGGGCTACAGCCCAAGGAAGCTACTACTCCCTGCTAACTTTGTTTTAGGGCTACAACCCATGGAAGCTACTACTCCTAAAAGAAAGGTTTTAGGGTCACTCCCAAGGAAGCTACAAATTCTTGTAGACTTTGTTTTAGGGATACAACTCAAGGAAGCAACTACTCCTTGAACTGAGAATGAACTCGGTAAGGATTACAGCATGACAATCCTTCTACTATCTGAAACTGACAACGAAGCTCACACCTTTGATCATTGCAAATCTACCTCTTCACTTTTCTTCTGATGAATGGATTAGTTAGGTAAACTCTTCACTTTCCTCCTATCACAAAAATGTCTTCAAGATGAATCCGGACAACCCTTATTACTTATATTCTTTCTCCTTCAGTCATACATCATAATGCATATAATATTCATATTTTGCTCCACATACTCATTCACAATCATTCCTCACCTAAATCAACTAGGTTTACAATGTATACATGACATTACATTTATTACGTTATAAGTTGGCCAATACACCAAGAATATTACAATTTACAATTTGGCCAAAGATCACACTACATGAAACATATAGAGGGCAAGCTCTAACATGAACTACACACTACTCCAGGAAGAGACACATGCTTTGCAGATCCCAACACATGCTTATCCCAGTCCTAAACATACTTCATAGCAACATCCTTAAAGAAATAACATCTACATGCTTAACAAATTTGAATTAGATCGCCCTTAAACAAGAACACATGAAGCTTGTAGCACAACGGTCTTCACACTCTTAGCGGTACTCATGAATGTTTAAACATTTCTTATTCTTCTTCCAGATGAGTTAGTATGACCTATACACCATCTCCAAGTACTCCTTGAACTCTCCACAACAAAGATTTTGTGCCGCACACCTTCAGTCATGTGACCTGGGAACAATCAGACATCCAAAATTCACTCTAACACTTCTGTCATTTGAAAACTAAACTTGTGGACCTCCAAAACACCTAAAACTCATATGGATGCACTTATACACTACTCTAAATATCTCCTCAAAATCACACAGCCATATCTAGCACTACAAAGGAATGCAGAGCATTCCAAACAGTCTTCACCATCACTTGATTCTGCCAAAGCATAGACCAAAACTCTGTCTCTCATAACTTTCACTACAGAGGAGCAAATGATCTAAAAATTTGGATTTGGCACCTTTACATCATATTGAACTTAACCTCTAAACTGCATGCCCATATCTTCAAATGCAGAGGAATGCAGAGGAATGCAAAGCATTTTACCAAGCAGTTTTCCAGGCAACTCTCTGCAGCAGAAACCTTCACCAACTTCTAAAGGCTAAAACCTTCATATAACAGCACATACATCCTTAAGAACAATAGGAAGGATCATACAACATGCCACAAGTCATCAAAAACATCTTCTCATCCTCAGCATAGATTCTAATTTCCATCTTAATATATCATCATTCATCTTATTTCTTCTAAATCCCATCTTAATATTTCATCATTAAATCATCTTTGTTGACCACAAGTATGCTCAAAACAACTTTACTTGACACTGATCAGGGCATGACATCCAACCATGAACATCAAGAACATCATTGCATCTCATTTCATATATGTTACTACAATGGTATATCATCATCACAAACTGAGTGTTGACCTCACTCTCAGTGTTGACATCAATGACAACACATATTGCCAACATATCTAGCATCTAGTGTAACTTTAACTTCTTTTACGAAGTTTTTCATCCTTGTCTGCAACATCAAGCTCATGTCTAGTTGGTGGCTAATGACAATAGAATCAACCTTTTCATTTCCATATTAGGATCCAAAAAAATAAAAACCAAGCCATTGAATAATTTCTTCCATTCCCATAACATATTTTTCTTTCCCTATTGATTCTCCATAGTTGGGATGTCTGATGTGAAGAGCGATTGGAATTCATCTAGCTTCTCCTGTAAAACAATCTTTATTTTTATGATGAAGGTTGAGACATCATATAATATTTTAGTGATTTCATGTGTCTTAGGAATTTTATTTGAGCTCCCTAGTGCATACTTGCAATTTCTATAAATGGAGTTCATGGGAACAACTCTTGGAATCTATGCTACATTTATGCTTCTTAGCTTGGCATTGAATATATTGTATTTTTTGGAGGGTGGTATGAATTTTCATGTTCCATTGCCATAATCATCCACCATTCTAATAATATTTTGTGCACCCTAGTCTCAAAAAAATGCTTTTTATCGAAGGATCTATGTGATTTTTGGTTATAGCCTTTTTTTTTTTATTTTCCTCTCCCAATTCTTTCACCAAAGATCTTAGCCTACCTATCTCCTCTTATATATTTCTTTTCCCTTGTGATGAACTAGGATGAGGCATAAGGGATCTAGAACTTGAAGCTTGAATCTCTATTTTTTGGTTTTTTGCCTTGGCTTTTTGCTTATTATAAGCATTAATCACCTTTTCATTATCTTTGAGTAACTGGTTATAATCAACCTACAACTTCTTGGTTGAGGATTCACTAAATTAGGTTGCATGGATAGAAAGAGATGTAGCCTATGGGGTAGAAACATCACCCACTTTTCTTACAATTAGTTGTCTCAGTAATCCTTGAGGGTCCTCTTAAACAACAAGCTTGTCGTGGTTAGGATCTAGGGTCCATGTAGCTAATGTTTTGTATGTTGGGTTGTATTTTGACCCTATATAAATTAGTCTTGCTTTCTCCACATTAGTAAACACATATTGAAGGGTATATCTTCCTTCTAAAGGTATCAAATGCTATGGAAGATGAAAATCCACAACTAGGGAGAAGAAGAGATCCACTTACTCTAACCAATCTTATACCTTCTTCATGAGTCCTTCCCTTGGTTTTTACCTTAAAAATGGAGGATGCACTCTTTGTTGTATCAATCTCTTCACCCATCAGTTGTTCACACTCCACTTTAGCCTATGCATCTATTCTTGACTTAATTCTCATTTTGAGAACTAGTGCTTTAAATTCATTAGTCTTAATGAACTCTTCATCAAAAATGAACTCTTCACATGCCTTCTTTATAACATCTAATACATCATCTCCATCAAATAAATGAAGCATGGAGGAAACACTTAAGGATAGTGGCCTAAATTTTCCACTCGCACATTGGAGATGAAATTACCTCTTGAAGAGGTTCATTTGGAGGAATAAAATCTTCACTGCCTTTAGTAACCTCATAATTCACTAGAGAATGGGAAGGTACTACAACCTAAATTTATCTTATTGCATTTTGGGTTGGTCAAGTGCTAGTGGAAGAATAATTAATTCTAATAATATCGTCCTTAATATGGACAAATTGAGAGGGCTCATCTACATCTAGCTCCACCTCACTAGCTAGAACATCCACTTCCAAAGGCATAACTCTAGATGGTATCACCCTGATGAGAGTCATTGTAATCCTCTTCATTTACTTTATATCAATCTAGGGTGGTGTCCAAATATTGTCTACATTGGAAACCTAAAGATTTTTTGGTAAATAATTCTTTCTCATGAAAGAAAAACACTAGATTAATATAATGGTTGTAATTAAATTTACTCATGCTTTCTTGAAAATAAATCACACTTGCACAATTGAAACACACTTGCATAAATTAAAATTGTAAAGTTACAACACACTTCTATTAATTAAAAATGCAAAAATAAAACTAAGTGGCTATTTCACTATGGATCTAATTTAACATACATCAAAATAAATAGAAATGTTGAAAATGGAGTTATATATAAAATGAAAATAATATAAATAAATAAATAAATACCAAATGTTTTCCTCTTCCTTAAGATGACTAGCCTACTCCTCCCTTGGATTTGGACCAAGATCAATCACCCAACTTTGTGGTCAATGCTCAATATTTTAATTGCTTCTACAAAATATTATAATTTTTCTTCTAAAACTACTATAGCTATTCTATTCTAAAACTTGCTAAAAAAACTTGTTCTTTAGAGTTGGTTGGGAGGTTTATTTATACATTGAAGATCTTGAATCAACTCACTAATTAGTGGAAACCATCCCTTTAAAATATATTTACACTTGTCTTTCATATTCCTATGATAAAGGAACAACTTTATTTATTCTCTACACTTATCACTCCAATTGCTATGCTAAAGGACCAACTTCCTTTATTCTTCAAATTTTACTTTCCTACTCCTATGATAAAGGAAAAACATACTTCATTCTCTCATTAGAGTATGACAACTCATCCACAACCTTTTAAGAGAAAAGGTTGGATATCTTTTTATATATTTTCTACTTTTATTATCTTTTTCTATTTTAAATACATTAACAATTCATCTTCAACCCTTTAGAAGAAAATTTTGATTTATAATTCAAAATCCATGGATTGGACCAAATCATGAAGTTGGAACACTCTAGAGTTGATTCAAATGAAGCTTAAATGCTTCGAAGTTGACTAAAATAGTTTTGAAATACATTGGAATTGATTTTGTAATAATTTGAAATACTTTGGAGTTGGCTAGAATAGTTTGAAAATACTTTGGAGCTAATTTTACATCATATTCAAAATTTCATTCTATTTTTCAAGAAATATTAGAAAATTTTAACAATTAGATTACAATAGACTTCTAGAAAATAAACCAATATATGTTGGATTTTCTATTTCAAATAAGCTATCACTTCCTAAAACTATAATTAAATCCACTTTTAATACTAATTTTTAGGATGGAACAGAGGTTAATTCAAGAATTTAGTTGAGATACTTTATGGTCTCATCATCTCTCCCACACCTAATTTCTTACAAGTCCTCTTGCAAGTTGCTACTCTTTTCTTATTGCTACATTGTCTATAACTAATGTCCCTTGTGTCTTTCAATCCTTTTTTCTTTCTTTTCATCTTTGAAAGTATTCATTAACTTGTTCTATAGACTAGTCCACATGATAAGACTCACTAAAGCTTTATCAATTAGTTGCACTTAGAATTCTTCCTTTATTTCCATAGTTGTATTTCTTTAGGTAAATGTTATGAAGAACCCATTAGTCATAAATATATACATAACTTTCACATTTTCTAATAAAATATGGTGCACTAAAGGAGACGATCCTCTCCAAAAGGGTATAATTTATTTTTGTTTATGATAAATAACTAAGACATAAAGTGAAGGCCCATCAAAACTATTATATTTTTAATAAACTTGACTTTAACAATTCATAAAAAATAAATATTTATCCAAAATATTTTTTCCACGCACTAGATGTTCAAGTTACCTAAGTGGGAAAGAAAATCAGAGGAAAAAAATCTACTATAGTAAAAGTGAAGGCCCATTGACCTCATTTTTTGAACCTTTTTTAGCAATTCATTTATACTATCAATTTTATAAAAATACTATATATCTAAATAATGTTTTAAAATTTTAAGAAAATTACAAGTATAAATGACACTAAATTTTTTGCATGTCATTAGTTTATACCATTTTAAAATTCAAAACATAGATGTCACTTTCAAGTGCTTTAAGTTAAATAGTTAGATTAATGTTGTGTTGAATTGTTGGCATGGATGTCAAAGAAAGGAGCATTTGATTGGGTTTGTTAGATTTGATGTCAAAGTTGTGTTACAATCTATCGAAGTTTGTCGGCACAATGTTCCAATTGGAAAAATGTTTCAAGGCAAACTCTGTTGGAAAAATGTTCTCAATTCGAACCTATCTTATATTAGAAACTTGGAAGAAAAGAGAAGTTAAAAGACCTATATCGATAAAGTTTTTATTTTGCAAACTTGTTCGAAAGTTTGACTTTTTACCGATTTACTGAAAAAACAAAAGTTTGAAGTGTGTTTGCTGAAGTCTTAATTAAGAAGCAAATATTTAAAGTGTTTGTAGAAAAGCATTGTCGGGAACGTTTCGATTTCCTAAACTAGTTCGCAAGTTTGGCTTTTAGCCAATTTGCCGACTAGTCGATAGCGTCTTATGAAGGCAAGCTATAATGTCTTTTGAAAAGGATATGTCTTCAGGAGTTTTTGAAGAGAAACAAAATATGTTAAGTGCTTGTTCTTGTTGTCAGGAGATTATATCAATGGCCAACTAGTTTGAAAGTTTAAGTTTTTCCTGATTCATCGACTAGGCACTGGTTGGCCAAGAATGAATAGTGTGTGGAGTGAGAAAGGTAGTTCATGATAGTTGAAAATCACCGACAAATTGAAATTGGTAAAAAAGTTGGTGAGATGGCCAAGTTTGGGATTTTCTATTTTTGTCAATAAGGATCAAAGTGTAGAGTTTGAGGCCAAAGTTCAAAAAAGTTAATTTTTACCGATAAAGCATAAGAAAGGGATGTTTTAAGAAACAAAGGCAAAGGTTTGAAAAAAGCTATACTTGCCGATAAAGCATAAGAAGATGAAGATAAAGGCAAGTTCTTAAATTTAAGAATTCATCGATAACGAAAGAAACAAGGCTCGATTTGTAATAATGTACTTTCACTGATAAAGTGTTTGTGATGGAGTTGGCTAAGGTTAGAAAAAGGGAGAAGTGGCTGATAAAAAGGACAAAGGAAGTTTGTAAAAACATTTTTTTTCTGATAATGTGATAAAAGATAAAAGATCAGAAATATGAGATTTCACGAACAAAGGGTGATTAAAAGCCAATTTTGAAAAGTTTAAAAAAATATATTTTTGTCGATAGAGAAGGAAGGAGCATCAAATCAAAAAAGCTAGATTTCTCCAACAAAGAGTGATAAAGGCTAGTTTTGAAAAATAAAATTTTGTTGATAAAAGAAACAAAGGTCTAAGTTTGCAATATTGCATCTTTACCGATAAAGGTATATGTTCAAGATGTTCAATGTCATATTTGCAAAAAATTAAATTGGCTGCATAAGCAACAGATTACACGAATGAAAAAGCCACATAAGAAACAGTATGTTTGGGATGATATTGCTAACTCTGAAGTAAATAGAATGATAGGATATTTCACCGATTAATAATTCTGAGCCCGATCTGGATCAGTTGTGTGACAGTTAACGATTTGAAACTATTGATGTTTAGTTTGTGAGTGGTTGATGGTGGTTCAACTGATTGGGTGTATGTATTTTTATACACATTGAATGTGCAGTGAACGGGTTACTTATTGAATTGAATATCTTTTGTTCATAGGTATAGAAGGAGAGGCTGCATCAACATACAGATGTTCATAGGCAGATTGTGTTGAAGGAGGGGAAACTTTGTTAAAGAAAACAAAGAATGCAGAAAGCATAGAGAAAAGTGAAGACTATGTTAATGAAGAACACAGAGTGCAAGAGTGCAAGAGTATATGAATTGGCAAGGTGTATTTCAGGTTAAGGAAGAACCACTTTTACATATAAGAAACTATAAAATTTAGGGGTTGATGCCTCTTTATTCTAGATTGGGGTTGGGGCCTCATTGTATTGAGTTGGAGCTCGATTAAGGTGTGTGATGTACCTGTAGGTTGGTGCCTTAAAACATTATCTTGGGTGTTGGAGTACCTATGGATTGGTGCCTACAAAACACATGTAATCAGTACTTATTCTGAGGTTGGATTTGAGTAGTATACTCTTGAGCAACATTCTCATCATAGTTTTTCCCATTCTAGGTTTTCCACGTAAATCAGGTATTTTCTTGTGTGTGTGTGGTTTTTATGTGTGCTTTTTTATTTTTTATTATTGGTTGCATTTTAAAGTTTTAACATACACTGATTCACCCCCCTCTTAGTGTATTAGTGTTCCTTTAACAATTAGTATCATAGCCTAGGGTTCCCTAAAGAAAAGTTTAATCACTTAAGGAAGATTTGGTCTCAATAACACTATGGCAGGACATGAGGGTTCCTCTTCAAATAAAGCACCATTATTTGATGGATCCAATTATGCTTTCTGGAGCATCAGAATGGAGACTTATCTGACCTCTCTTGGATTTGATGTATGGCAATTTATTTTAGATGGCTATACACCACCACCATCTAATCCCACTCGAGCCGATAAGAAAGATTATGAAAACAATGCCAAAGAAAAGAATGCTATACTGTGTGGTCTGACCAATACAGAATTTGTAAAAGTTATGCATTGGAAATCTGCCAAAGATGTATGGGATAAATTGCACAACATCTATGAGTGTGATAATAAAGTTAAGCAAGCAAAACTGTAAACCCATAGAAGAAAATTTGAGGCTCTAAAGATGAAAGATGATTAGAATATTGTAGTATACATGCTCAAGGTAGATGATGTAGTGAATGCAATCATAGGTCTTGGAGAAGAGATAAAAGATTAGGTGGTTGTAAAAAGGGTTCTAAGGTCTCTCCCACTGAGGTATGACTCTAAAGTCTCTGCAATTGAAGAAGCAAAAGGTTTGGATAAGTTTTCTATGGATGAATTATTTGGGTCACTCACAACATATGAGATGAGAAGTGAAAGTACAAGCTCAAGAAGGAAAGAAGCAACATTTAAGACTTCCAAAGCTAAGGAGACTGGAGTAGATTCAGAACAAAGTACCAATTCAAATGAAGAAGAAGCAAATTTTGTCAGAAAGTTGGAGAAGGGCTCTAGCAAATACAAAGGTAAGCTACCTTTCAAATTCTTTAATTGTGTAAAAATTAGTCACTTTGCCTCTAAATGTCCCTTAGGTGAAAAACAAAAGGGAGATAGTTCTAGGAATCAAGAAGTCTCAAAATATAAAAGGAGAATTTTTAATAAGAAGAAAAAGAGTCTATTTTGGGGGGGGGTGATGCAAGATTGCTCTTACACCTCTAGATGCTCTTGCATCAATTTCATATTACAATTATTATTCCATATTTTTTATTATTGCAGTCATGGTTTATATTTTTAGAAATGTGTATACTCTTTCATTTTCCAGTTTGGTATTAGAGCATTTATCATAAAGTGCATTCCAAAGATCTTACAACTACATTACTTTTTATCATGGAGAGACATTCTATTTGTTGGTACATTGTTTTTATTTTAAAATGATGTTTTTTTATAACAATGTAATGCAGTCTCACTAAAACTACAATATCTTTCTCATTTAATAATAAAATTTAAAATTTTAAGATGCTTTAGAAAGCTAATGAAGAGGAAATTGAAACCCAAAAATATTTTGAAGATACTATTAGTGTTTCTTGAGTAGTTTGTTGCAGAAAAAAGAGTAGAAAAATAGTGGCGTGAATCATTTTTTAAGAGAAGTTTCAACATAGACTTGTTGGGTGTTTTAGTTCTTGCTTGTTGTTCCTAGATTGATTCACTACAACATGGATAACAAAGGCATTTTATAGTTTTGAAGGCATTTTTTATTGCATAAAAGACTTCTTATGTTGTGTTTGATATCCATTGTTGTGTGATATATGTATGTTGCACATAATTTAGATCTGAAAGAAGCATTGTGGGATATTAAATGTATTTTCTAAACCATTACACATACAACATCTCACTCCAATCTCTTGTTCTACATGGAAATTCATCTGTTGCACATTGCAAATCCATATGAAGGCATGGATATTCCATTCAATTTGGTTGAATCCATTTTCTAATGTTGTTTGAAGATATTTGTTGCATGCATGGCATGAGCATAGAGAGGAGAAAATGCAACAATTAAATCTAGTTGATAAAAGAAGAATCAGGTTGGCATTTGCAAAAGCAAAGGTAACTTGGCAATAGTGTTGGCTTAAGCCTTGCAATTCATGTGATCAAATTCAATTTGACTAGATTCCTTACCATGTATACAAAGGTATATGTATAAAGTTAAATAGTTTGGTTACATTGGTGAAAATTTTGAGTCTTCCAACACCTTTTAATTTCAATATTAATTGTGGAGTATAAATTATTTCAAGATACATTGGTGTTTAATTATATAAGCATGAAAATTATGAAATGGTCTTTCTATGTTATGCTTGCATCTAAAGAAAGGGATTGAACGAATGAAAAGAGAGTTTGATTTATAACAAGGCGTATTCAAGAGTTGGTTATAAAGATATGTGTTGGTATTTTTTTGTGACGTAAAGGTATTAAGTTCAATTTTCATAGTAAGGAGATAAATTAAGATAAAATACAAAATGGCCACATATTACATGGCTACTTCACATAATGTTGGTATGTTCAAGATCATCAAAGATATGTTTTACAAAATCAACATCAATTGAATAAAGTGTGAAAGAATATTAGAGGTTGGAGGCATTGGAGGTACATTATCATCTCAAGCTAGCTTCTCACTTAGAGATGATACTTTGCATGGGAAGCACCAATTTCATTTCTAGTCCCTTCATGAGGCAAAGGAACATGGAAGTTTCTTTTTGGTTTGTGGATAGTTGAGTATGTCTCAATCCACAAACTTGGTGAGTTGTACCTATGGACAGTTGGGTATGTCTCAATCCATAGATTTGTAGGTTTGTATTTGTGGATAATTGAGTTTGTCTCAATCCAAAAAAGAAAGGTGTGTTACTCTGGATAATTGAGTAAGTATGGATTCATAGTTGATTAGTGTTTTTGTGGATAATTGAGTTTTCTCGATTCATAAGAGGACTGGTGTACTTGTGAATAATTGAGTATGTCTCGATTCATAGGTCTTTGAGGATTTGCAGGTTTGGTAGTGAGGACATCTACTGATTGGTTTAGTTTGGTGTGTCTTGGGTGAGTGAATACATTTGGTGGAGTTTCTTCGTCAAGTTTTCAGATGGGTTGTTGTGCCCAGTCCATGCAATGTTTTGTCCTTTGTTCTGATTGATGTAATAAGGGGAATGTTGGAATTATTATATCTTAGTATAGTTTATATAAATTAAATAATAAATAATACTAATAGGTGATAGTTAGTAAATATACTAATTGTTAGTTTTGGGAAGTTACTTTCTCGTAGGTGTTTGGGTGGTTATTACAAAGGAAAATAATGGCTTTATAAGCTAATTTAATCCAATGTAAAATTAATGCATTTTGAAATCCTAAATCAATTATTTCATATTGTAATTATGGTTTAGATTTTCAAAAATGTGTATACTTTTTCATTTTCCAATTCAAGTTCTCTTCTCTTTATATGGCTTAAACACCCCCCTTAATACCACAATAATCACATTAGGAACTACTTAACTTATGTGGTAATTATGAATAATGGCCTAAGCTATCTTATCACTCTAATCACATAGTGCCAACTAAATTGGTCCCCTTTTACTATTCAAACAATACCCCTATGAATGTCCTTGTGTACAAATTGATATACAACAATGCATATCGTTCATAATATTTGGTGTAGCGGATTTACTATCTTGGCAATGGTCCTGTTATCCTATTTTGCCTTCTGGCCAAATAGTCTAAGGATCCATGAAATCCTAGTGTTTTCACCCTTTTGAAATAGAAGAGAAAACCACCAAAAATGACTGAGTCTCAAAAATCCTAAGTTTTCCTTGTGTTTTCAGTGTTTTCAGAGTTTGAAAGTTTAGTCTTCTCCTCTTCATCATCCCATGTTTTTCAGCCCCAAACTCTGCCTTGGTCGCTTGTTATTCACCTAAGTGCTTCGAGCGTCGAACGTCAAGAGTTCCTTGTTTTCTCTTCTTCTAGTGGAAGGTGGTAGGTGGAGGACCTAAAGTCCGAGCTCCCCTCTTTTCCTTTGGAAATCTTTCTAAGTGTTTCAGAGGTTAGGGGTTAGAGGTTTCGCCTTCCTCCTTCTCTTTTGGAAGATAGAAGGCCCAGGGTCTAATATCTACCATTTTCAATGTTCTTAAGTGTTGTAGAGTGCAAATTCTAGGGTTGTTGTCTTCTCCCTTTCCATTTGGTGGAAGGAAAAAGGTGGAGGGCTTGAAGGCTGAAATCTGCCAAACAACAAGTATGGATAAGTGTTTTAGAAAGCAGAAGTTAGGAGTTCTATCTTCTTTGTTGAAAGTGACAAGCATATGGTCTGAAGCCCAAACCTTGTCATTTCCTTCTTCAAATGGCTAAGTCTTTCAAAATTGTGGAGTTGGGGGTTCTTCTCTTCTTCCTTTTCTTGAAGAAGTTGAATGATGGAAGGTCTGAAGTCCAAACTCCAATAAATCTTTTTAAACTATTACTTAGCCGTGGAGGTTGAGATTTTTCTTCTTCCTCTTCCTTTTGGAAGGTGGAAGGATGAAGTCCTATGGCCTGATCACCTCCAGTTTCTTAAATCAGCTAAGTGTTACAGAAGTGGAGGTTGAGTTCTTCTTTCCAAAGAAAAATGCAAAGGTGAAGGCCTGATCCCTGAAGCCTGATGATTTCTCTTCTCTCAGACTTCGGAGGCTAGGGTTTCCTCTTTCACCTTTCCAAGCCTGATCAGAGGGGGTCTGATTCATTGGGGCCTGACCTTTCTGCCTTCCAGTGGCATTTCCTATTGTTCAAAATGTGATGAGACTATTCAATGACCCTCCTGGTCGCCACTAATGCTTCTTCAGAGTTTGATTTCTTGTAGAAGATGGATTCCTCGCCACCCCATGTTATTGTAGCCTCATTTGCATTAAATATTTGTACTCATGGCCTAGGTAGAACACTCTTCTTTAACAAATTTCATGGGCAAAGCCATGTGGGCACACTCCAAGGACACAAAATGAATTTATTATAGTATGGGTGATGTTCTTTCTTATTGACTTCTCTTTCCATGTCCATGACTACTATAGTGCGATTTGTAAAAGCTATATATGCATGTGTAAAAGATGTATTTCTATTGGTTGGTTGGTTGTTGGGTTTTTATTCAGACTGGAATGCTTTATGTTTGATCTTCACCTCATGATATTTCCCAGAAGTACATGAATCTGATTGACTATGTCCTCTTCTGGACCTCTTTGTCTTCATTTTATTTCAACTATGAGGGGAAAGCTATCATTCTGTGACTCCCCGATCTATATTTAGATTTTCTATCTTTGTAATGGCTATTTAGCCTCTATGATTAATATAAGTAATTATTCTACCTCTCTCATTTCTCTTTCACTATGTTTGTTTGAATGTTTTTCACTTATCTTGTGGATAAAACGGTTCCCTTATAGGTTCTAGTTTTCTATTTTGGCCTCTGATAGAGAGCAAATGAGTCTATGTTAGTATATTCAGCATTTGAAATCATTACTGTGTTATGTTGGCTCCAACTGAACACCCTAAATCTTGTTGTATCATTGTTTCCCCTTCTGCATCCCTTCTCTCCCTTTTCCCCGGTGATCATTAGCATAGGTTTAGTCAATTACTCTGAACCTTAAGTTCAAAAAGAGGAACCAACTTTCTCTAAAGGTTTGATCTCATCTTCAAGGTCCAACACCCTAAGATCGGTCTCATTGTGTCATTGGAATGCTTGGACAGCCTCCAAGCAGGGTGCAATTTCACGTGACAACAATTTCTAGCACACCTGGTGGGACTCTCTGCTCTGAGTAAGAGCTGGATTGAGAAATTTTAGTGCTATTCTTAGTTCATTCACTACTATGGAAGCACTCAACAAACACCTGGAGACTTTGTTGGTCCAATATCCATATCAAATCAACATTTCATGCCTGGTGTGCAAACTTGATCTTTTTCCAAAGGTAATTCTCAATTCATAGAACTATCATTCAATGAATCAAGAAGAAGAAGTAGACTATCTAGGTCCCCTATGAGGGAAAATAGGAGTGCAGTTCCATCTTCTTCAAGAGCCCAGTCTACTCCCCCCCAACTAGATTCCAAGTTAGATTTCAATATTCAAGAAAAATCTTGCACATACCCAAAATTAACTTAAATATCCATAATTTGGCAAGGAACCTTCCTTTCGTTGCATTCAATGGGGGTACTCCTCTTGACCTATCCTAGTATGGAGATATCCCCACCTCAACTTTAAAAGCAATTCCATATTTTACTAGTGAGAATTCCACCACCCCTGTTGAGCATATTTAGGATATCGCCAGCGTTTGCTCTGTCCATAATGTCACTGCTGACAATGTTGCTATGAGTCTTCTGGCCTTCTCCTTCAAAGGGAAAGACTTTTAGTGGTATAGAAGCCTCCCAGCTAATTCCATCCACAATTGGGATGATTTAGGCACTAGATTGTGCCAACATTTTGAAGACAAGAGTGACCACCTATCACTGATGGAGTAGCTAGCTACAACCAAGAGAGCCCCCCATGAATATATGGTGAACTTCAACTACTGATTCCAGAAGACATGGGACAGGATCCCATTATTGGTGAAACCCACCCCAAACACTACATTTGTTTATTATTTGAGATCTTTGAATTTTGACATTACTGTAATGATTCAATCTATGGGAGGGACTATGTTGCCAGATGCATACGACATAGCTATAAGGGCAGAAAACTACCTAATCCAACCTGGTAAGATTGCTCCAAGGCCACCAATGCCTTTATTTCTAGAGGCTCCAATCATTAGACCTATTGTGGCTCCAATTCTTACAACGGTCACCCCTATAACCTCTTCAACGACACCCTCAAATAAATTGGATGAGTTCAAGACTTTGCTACAAAGTTTTAGCAATGAGTTGGTAGCATTAAAAAGGCAGCAAGCACAAATCAATAGGCCATATCAGCCATTCAATTAGAATTATTAGCAAAATAGACCACCATATCAGGGTAATGTGCAGAGGCCTAATCAACCTAGTTACATCAGACCATTGAATGTCATACACCCCAATGCTGCTAGTTCATCTTGGCCTCTTGTGTGCATACAGAACAACTTGGCTCAGGATAATGATGGGTGTTATCAATGCAATCAGCCACATGATCAGAATTTGTTCCAAAGTGGACAATTTAGTTAGGCTTTGACAGCACAAAACTAATTAGTTTCTTTAGAGCAGTAAGTTGGCTCTAGTCAAGAAATGGTGGAAGGGAAAGAACAAATGCAAAACAATTCTACTTTGATGAATTGGACACATGGTGATTTCTATGGTGTCAGTCAAGGCACAAGTCCAATTGCATTCAACACAAGAGCCAAGAGGAGGGTGGCTAAGGGTTCAGCAATCCCTATAGCTGAGTCACATACCTCCACTTCTCATCTAGTTACATCCAGTAGCAAAGAAAACACTTTCTACCCAGGTAGATTTTACTGCTAGGCATGTGAATTCAGTGCCAGCAACGTACTCCCAGGCTGCCCAACAAGATAAGGTCGACATAGTCAATACAAAGACATCCCAAAAGGGTGGTCAAATCCCATTTATCATAGTTGATTAGATGAAGACCAACATAAGTGTCACTATGTGGGATGCTCTATTGATCCCATCACAAAGGGATTTGTTGCAAGAAGCTTTGACAAGCTTCAATCAACCTGTCGTAGAGGCAACAAAAGAAAGGGCCGCCATCCCAAAAAGCCTATGCCAACCCAAGGAGGAGGCAAGCACAAAAAAATCAGTAAGACCCCTCCATTTTACATCTCCCTAATCATTGGTGATAAATTATTGCATAATTGCATGATAGATTTTGGGGTGGGTACTTCTGTTATGCCTAAAAATATAGCTGATAAGCTAGGCATAGAATATGAGTCTGTGAATAGGGGGTAGTGCAGTTAGATGGCACTGCTATTAAGATAGTATGTGTTGTTAAGGATTTAACTCTCACTCTATATGCATTCCATGGCTTCTCTATTTCACAAAATAGCTCAGGCATCAACCTCCCTGCATACTTTGGCATCTGCATATATAGGGACTTTACTACTAAAATAGGTGGGTACCTATCTTCTGATTGGTCCCACATGTTATTCAGAATAAGATATGGCACAAAGGTGACCATCAAGGCTGAGACTATTGCTAATGACCACATAGAGCCTTACTCACCCACTCCTCTGAACATGAATTGCACAATCTATGAGCTAGAGGAGGATGACAATAGTAGGAATGAGGTTTCGACACTAGCGGAGGAGATCCTTGATATACTATTTGATGTGGGCAAACTATTTTCAGTTTGACACTCCTAAGCATATAGAAAACATAGGGTTGGGTACTTTTTGTATCCATGATGAGGACGCCATTATTCCTAGCCTTGAAAAGGCAACATCAGATTCAAATGGGATATGGCAGATGTATTTTGGTGGCTCCAAAAGCAAAAATGGAGTAGGTGTTGGGGTTGTACTAATTTCACCCCAAAAAGAAATTATTTCTCTACATTCAGATTACAGTTCAATTGTACTAATAATGTGGCTAAGTATGAAGGCTTGATTTAGGGTATATAGCTGGCACAGAAGAGAGGAATAAAAATTTTACAAGCATTTGGTGATAACAAACTTGTTGTCCACCAAAGTAGATCACAAAGTGCTTCAAGGAATGACTTACTTAAGTCATATAAACATAGAGTCTGGGACCTAATTGAAGACTTTGATGCCTTCAATATTCAGGCAGTGCCTAGATAGAGAAACAAAGACACAAAGTGAAGGCCCATAAAAAATGGAGTAGGTGCTAGGATTGTACCAATCACCCCCAAAAAGAAAATTATTTCGCTGCATTCATATTACAGTTCAATTGTACTAACAATGTGGTTGAGTATGAATCCTAGATTCAGGGTATACAGCTGGCACAGAAGAGAGGAATAAAAATTGTACAAGCATTTGGTGGTAGCGAACTTGTTGTCCACCAAAGCATATCACAAAGTGCTTTAAGGAATGACTTACTTAATGTTAGGGTTATCTAGCAGAAGATATCAATTAAATGCAAATAAAGATTAAATAGAGGAATCATAAAAATAGAGAAATAATAACGGCAAGAGACAATTTTAACATGGTTCACCCAAACTTGGGCTACATCAACCATCAAAGAGTCCAATATTATTATCCAGTAAATCAAACTGATTACAACTAGCAATCCTTGCAACTCAATAACGCTGCAAAATGCTGCCCTTGGACCCCATCTTAGGGGTGTTGCCCCCAAACCCTTGCAACAGGCGCTGCCCCTTGATCCCGTTCAATGATTTGGGGGGAAACTGCACTGATAAAAGTGGGGTAAATTTAACCTCCAAGTCTGATTAGGCTCCATATAACAACAATCTCCCACTTGGAGACTAATCAGACTCCACACCATATCATCTCCCACTTGGAGACTGATCATAACACTGCTGACCCTGTAGCTCCCACTGGAAATAAGCACCCTGGACTATGTTGTTCTAATTTTTTTTTTCAATCTTGAAGACCAACCGAAGCTGAAGAGGAGCTCAGTTTCTCCCTTATCACTACCTTTGTAAACATATCCGTTGGATTTTCATCTGTATGTATCTTTTCCAACCTTAACTGTCCATCATCCAACACTAACCAAATGAAGTGATACCTCAACTATATGTGTTTGGTCTTAAATGCAAGGCAAAATTCTTTGCAAGATGTATGGCACTTTGGCTATCTGTAAACAAATAATTGTTAGTCTGTTGTTTGCCTAATTCTTCCATGAAAGATTGCAGCCATATCATCTCCTTGCTTGCCTTTGTTGCAGCTACATACTCTGCCTCCGTGGTGGATAAAGCAACCACTTTTGTAACCATGGGATCCAACTCACCAATGTCCCATAACCTGTAGTACTCTTCCTAGTATTAATATCCCCTATCAAATCTGAGTCTACATAACCTACTAAATCAGTATTAGAGCCCCCAAAACATAAATGTTTATTGGGTGTACCTCTCAAATATCTGAGAATCCATTTTACCGCATTCCAATGCTCCAATCCAGGATGACTCATATACCTGCTTATGACTCCTACAACATATGCAATATCTAGTCTTGTGCATACCATGGCATACATTAAACTTCCTACAACCGAAGCATATGGTACCTTGGACATTTTTTCTTCCTCCTCTTGTGTCTTAGGACACATCTCCTTAGTCAATTTCAAATGACTAGGCAAAGGTGTGCTGACAACTTTTGCATTCTTCATATGGAATCTATGCAACACCTTTTCAACATAATTAGCCTGAGATAGAGTCAATTTTATGTTCTTCCTATCTCTGCAAATTTTCATACCAAGGATTTGTTTTGCTGCACCCAAACCCTTCATAGAAAATGACTGTGCTAACTACTATTTTAACTCTCTTATGTGATTCATGTTAGACCCTACTACAAGCATGTCATCAACATATAAACATAAAATAATGTAGCTGTCATTATCCAAGCTCTTAAAATAAACACAAGGGTCAGAATTACACCGGCTGTAGCCTTGCTCAGTCATAAAACTATCAAATTTCAAATACCATTGTCGATGTGCTTGTTTCAGGCCATATAAACTCTTCTTCAATCTGAACACTAATTTCTCCTTACCTTTGACCTCAAAACCCTATGGTTGTTCCATTTATATCTCCTCCAAATCACCTTGGAGAAAGGCAATTTTCACATCTAGCTGTTCCAAATGCAAATCTTCAGCAGCCACAATACTCAAAATAGTACAAATAGAAGTCATCTTGACAACCGGAGAAAATATCTCATCAAAATCAATGCCCTTTTTCTGTGCAAATCATTTTACAGCTAACCTGGCTTTAAATCATTTCTTACCTCCATCTTCTTCTTTTAGCCTATAAACCCATTTGTTTGGTAAAGCCTTTTTACCTGCAGGCAACTTACATTTATAATTCCCAAGTCTAATTTTTCAGTAAGGAGTCCATTTCTTCTTTCATTGCAAGCTCCCACTGAATCTTTGTATCCACCTACATAGCTTCATCATACCCTTCAAATTCACTAGCATCTGTTAACAAAATATAATACAAAGAGGGAGAAAACCTTTCAGGAGGTCTACATAGCCTTGTTGACTATCTAACATTCACTGGAGTTTGTGGTATTTCTTGTTGCTGTTGTGGAGCATGAGGAACCACTGGAACATCACTATTTGGAGTATCATCCAACACCACATAATCCTTTTCTTTCTTCTCATGCTACTGCAATTGATCTTTGTACAACACCTTCTCATTGAATACAACATCCCTGCTTCTTACAATTTTCTAATTTTCAAAATCCCAAAGCCTATAACTAAATTCATCAATTCCATATCCAACGAAGGTAATTTTTTTTATTTTGCATCTACATGTGCAAATGCTTCACATCTGAAGGTTTTGAGAACAGAATAACTCACCTTCTTACCTATCCATGCTTCCTCTGGAATACCACAGCCCAAAGGAATTAAAGGACCTCTATTAATTAAATATACAGCAGTATTGACAACCTATGTCCACATGTTTAAGGGCAGCCCAGCATGCAATCTCATGGTTCTTGCACGCTCCATTATTGTTATATTCATGCGTTCAGCCACTCCATTTTCCTGTGGAGTCCCTGGAACCATTTCTACCTATGAATTCTATTAAAAGAACAATAATTCTCAAATTCTTTGCTGTAATACTCACCACCATTATCAGACCTGAGACATTTTAATCTTTTACCTGTCTCATTCTCAACCAAGCTTCTCCATTTCTTAAATGTTTCAAATACATCATATTTCTGCCTGAGGAAATAAATCCAAACCTTCCTAGTTGCATCATCTATGAATGCAACATAATACCGAGAGCCACCGAGAGAAGATACCTAAGCCAGTCCCCATACATATGTATACACAAGCTCCAACTTTTCATCTTTCTTTTGCTTCCCATCCTTGAGAAAACTAACTCTCTTTTGTTTTCCATACACACAACTTTCATAGAAATCCATATTAATACATTTTAGACCTGGTGAAACTTTATTAGAATGAAGTAGCTTCATACCTTTTTTACTCATATGCCCAAGTCTGTTATGCCACAGTATTGTCTCGGAACCTGCAGCAACTATTTCTGAACCTGTTTGTTTTTTCTCTACAACAGCTAAAGTAGAAGGAACAATATGACCTGTATAAAGATATAAGGTACCTACTTTCACATCTTTTTCTAATATTAAGGCACATCTTGAAACCTTCCAATTTTTATCAGTAAATGTAACAATGCAACCTTCATCAGCTAGCTGCCCTGTTGAAATTAAATTCCTACTCAACCTTGGAACGTGCCTTACCTCTTATACTAGCCAATGATTCTTATTCTGCAACTTAATCTTGATTCTTCCCTTTCCAACAATCTGACAAGGTTCGTTATCTCCCAAATAAACCAGCCCAAAATCCCCTTGGACATAATCAAGAAAATAACTTCTATGGGGCGTAGCATGAAATGAAGCCCCTGAATCTAAAACCCATGAATCATCAGCATTATCTAGGGAAACAATCAAAGCATCATCTTCAGATTTATTACTTACCACATTTGCCTCCTTATTGCCTTTTTATTTGTCTCCTTTATTCTTCTAAGACCAGCAATCTTTCTTCAGATGACCTGGTTTCCCACAATACCAACAATCTTTCTGTCCTCTAGATTGGGACCTCTTGTCTTTTGATTTTCTTCGTGACTTCCCATGACCTCCAAAACCTTTTCCTCTCTCCTTTGATCTGCTGCTGCTTTCTGCATTCAAAACAGTACCTAATGTGGACCGTCCTGAGATTTTTTGTCACATTTCCTTGCTAAGGATAACACCAACAACATCATCAAATTTCAAAGTGTTTGAACCAGAGACAAAATTACTTACAGCCATTACCAAGCTATTCCAGCTTTCTAGCAAAGAACACAAAACCAAGAGAGCCCTCACCTCTTCATCAAATTTCACTTTTACAGAAGTTAACTGATTGGTAATCGTATTAAACTCATTTAAATGATCTGTCATAGATCCACCTTCAATCATTTTCAGATTAAACAAATGCTTCATGACAAATACCTTATTTGAGGCTGAGGGTTTTTCATACAATTTGGCCAAAGCTTTCATTAATTCACTTGTTGTCTTCGCTTCTGTTATATTGAATGCCACAGATGGTGTCGGGCACAACCGAATGGTTCCCAGTGCCTTTCTTTCCAGAAGATTCAAATCCTCATCAGTCATTGTTGCCGATTTCTTGGCTATTCCTTCCAACGGCCTCCATAAATCCTTTTGATAGAGATAATCCTCCATCTACGTCTTCCATAATTGATAGTTCTGCCCATTGAATTTATCTACCTTCGATTTACCCTCATCTGCTATTACTCCCACTCAACTGTGAGACCTTCCTACAAACGATAATCAAACACAACCCGCTCTGATACTACTTGTTAGGTTTAGTTGGCAGAAGATATCAATTAAATTCAAATAAAGATTAAATAGAGGAATGAAAAAAACATAGAAATAATAACAGTGAGAGACAATTTTAACGTGGTTCACCCAAACTCAGGCTACATCCACCAACAGAGAGTCCAATATTATTATCCAGTAAATAAAACCCATTACAACCAGCAATCCTTACAACTCAATACCGCTGCAAAATGCTACAATACATCATAAGAAACCCTAACCCTTAGCCATGTTTATCAAGCCTTATGTTGGTTACAAAAATAAGGTTTTTTTATGTCAACCAATAGAAAAATAACTCCCGACACCTTTATAAAATAATAAAAAACAATTTGAGGCCCCTGAGCCCCCACGGGGGCATTGCCCCTCGACCCCACCGTGTATCACAATAGGGAGCGTGCCAGGTGCATTGTCCCTTGACCCCATCTTGGGGGCGCTGCCCCCAAAGCCCCACAAGGGGCATTGCCCCTTGATCCTGTTAAATAATTTGGGGGGAAACCATGCAGATAAAAGTGGGGTAAATTTAACCTCCAAGTCTGATTAGGCTCCATATAACAACAATTAATAAGTCATATAAACACAGGGTCTGAGACCTGATTGAAGACTTTCATGCCTTCAATATTCAAGCAGTGCCTAGAAAGAGAAACAAAGACGATGGGTGTTATCCATGCAATCAGCCACATGATTAGAATTTGTGCCAAAGTGCAAAATTTAGTCAGGCTTTGACAACACAAAACCAATTAGTTACTTAGAGCAGCAAGTCAGCTCCAGTCAAGAAATGGTGGGAGGAAAAGAACAAATGTAAAACATTTCTACTTTGATGAATTAGACACAGGATGATTTATGTGGTGTCAATCAAGGTACAGACCTAATTGCAAGCAACACAAGAGCCAAGAGGAGGGTGACTGAGGGTGTAGCGATCCCTATTGCTGAGTCACACAACTCCATTTCTCATCTAGTTACACCCAGCATGTCTCCAACAAATGAAACCAAGGGCATAGCAAAGGAAACACCTTTTGCCTAGGCAAATTATCCTACTAGGCGTGTGAATTCATTGCCAGCAATGCACTCCTAGGCTGCCCAACAAGATAAGGTCAACATAGTCAATGTAAAGACATCCCAAAAGGGTGGTCAAATCCCCTTTATCATAGCTAATCAGATGAAGAAGACTAGCATAAGTTTCACTATGTGGGATGCTCTATTGATCCCATCACAAAGGGATTTGTTGCAGGAAGCTTTGACAAAGCTTTAATCAACCTGTCGTAGAGGCAACAAAAGAAAGGGCTACCATCCTAGAAAGCCTATGCCAACCCAAGGAGGAGGCAAGCACAAGAAAAATTAGTAAGCCCCCTTCATTTTACGTCTCCCTAATCATTGTTGATAAATTATTGCATAATTGCATGATAGATTTTGGGGCAGGTACTTTTGTTATGCCTAAAAATATAACTGATAAGATAGGCATAGAATATGATCCTGTGAATAGGGGGTAGTGCAATTAGATGGTACTGTTGTTAAGAAAGTATGTGTTGTTAAGGATTTAAAGCTCACTTTGTATGCATGCCCTAGCTTCTCTATTTCACAAGATATCTCAGGCATCGACCTCCCCACATACTTTGGCATATGCCTATCTAGGGACTTTACTGCTAAAATAGGTGGGTACCTATCTTCTGATTGGTCCCACATGTTCTTCAGAATAAGATATGGCACCAAGGTGACCATCAAGGCTAAGCCTATTGCTAATGACCACATAGAGCCTTACTCACCCACTCCTTTGAACATGAACTGCACAATCCATGAGTTGGAGGAGCATGACAATAGTAGGCATGAGGTTGCAACACTAGTGGAGGAGATCCATAATATACTAAGTTTGATAAGTGGGCAAACTCCTTTCAGTTTGACACTCCTGAGCATATAGAAAACACAGGGTTGGGTACTTATTGTATCCATGATGAGGATGCCATTATTCCTGTTAGGGTTAGTCGACAAAAGATATAAATTAAATGCAAATAAAAAATAAACAGAGGAATGAAAAATACACATAAATAATAACAGCGAGAGACAATTTTAATGTGGTTCACCCAAACTTGGGCTACATCCACCAATAGAGAGTCCAATATTATTATCCAGTAAATCAAACCGATTACCACTAGCAGTCCTTGCAACTCAATACCACTACAAAATGCTACAATACAACAGAAACCCTAACCCTTAGCCACTTTTATCAAGCCTTATGTCGGTTACAAAAATAGGGTTTTTTTATGTCACCCAATAGAAAAATAACTCCCAACGCCTTAATAAAATAATAAAAAATTGTTCGAGGTCTCGGGGGTGCTGCCCCTTGACCCCGTCTTGAAACCCCCACAAGGGGCGCTGCCCCCAAGCCCCCGCAAGGGGAGCTGCTCCTTGACCTCGTTAAATAATTTAGGGGGAAACCATGCCGATAAAAGTGGGGTAAATTTAACCTCCGATTCTGATTAGGCTCCATATAACAATAATTCCCAGCCTCGAAAAGGCAACATCAGATTCATGTGGGATATGGAAGATGTATTTTGATGGCTCTATAAGCAAAAATGGAGCAAGTGGTGGGATTGTACTAATTTCACCACAAAAAGAAAATTATTTCTCTGCATTTATATTACAGTTCAATTGTACTAACAATGTGGCTAAATATGAAGCCTTGATTCAGGGTATACAGCTAGCACAGAAGAGAAGAATAAAAATTTTACAAGCATGTGGTGACAGCAAACTTGTTGTCCACCAAATTAGATCACAAAGTACTTCAAGGAATGACTTATTTAAGTCATATAAACATAGAGTCTGGGACTTGATTGAAGACATTGATGCCTTCAATATTCAGGCAGTGCCTAAACAGAAAACAAAGATGTTGTAGCTACAGTTGGTGCCTAGTTTGGCATTCCCCAGAATGTCGAACAAAACTTAGATCAACATGTAAAGGTTGGTGTGAGGCCTATTGTGCCTGATAATGTGGTGAGCTAGCAAGTGTTCAAGAATGATTAGCAGATTGTAAATGTTTTGCAAGATGAGGCAGAGTATGCTACCAAAATTCAATTGATATTGCAACAACAACATGGTGACTAGGTGATCCAGTTGAAGACCAACAAACTTCCCAAGGGACCAGTCACCTTAGAAAACATATTTGGTGTTGATGATTAACCAAAGAAGGAGAAAATGAACATGACAATTAAGAAAGAAGACTATGAAGAGGTGCATATTGCACCAGGCAGATTTCTAAAACATGACAAAGTATGTAATCAAGCTAAGAGACAAGGTTTAATTGAACTTTGTAATGAATTTGATGATTTAATAGCTTCAGATTATAGGGATTTGAAATGATTTGATCCTAGTTTAATCTAACATACCATTGATTTAGACCCCAATACAAAACCTGTCTGCCAAAAACAAAGGTCGGTCAACCACAAAATTGAGCCATTAATGAGATAAGAGCTATCCAAACTCATAGAGGCCAAAATCATTTATCCAATTAAACATTTCTCTTAGGTAGCTAACCTTGTTCCAATTAGGAAGAAAAATGGGGAAATCATGTTGTGTGTGGACTTTAGAGACCTAAACAAGGCTTCCCTCAAAGACCATTATCCATCCCTTCCATGGAATAAATCTTACAGACAGTAGTAGGAGCTAAAAGGTTTTCACTCCTGCATGGACATAAAGGTTATAACCAGATTCTTGTAAAAGAATTAGACCAGTACAAGATAGCATTTACCACCAAGTGGGGTACTTTGGCTTATTAGAAAATAACATTTCAATTGACCAATACTGAGGCAACCTTCCAAAGGGCAATGGATTTGGCCTTTAAAAGCCTAATCAATGATATTATTTTAGTGTATCTTGATGATCTGACTATGTATTCTAAGCATGTAGTTGACCACTTGGGCCATTTAAGAAAAGTCTTTGAAAGATGCAGGGAATACGATATATCATTGAATCCAAAAAAATGTTTGTTTGTTATCCCAGAACGCAGATTATTGGGGCATATAGTCTCAAAAGGATTATTGGCCATTGATCTGAAAAGAACAAGTGCCATTCTAGCTCTTCCCCTTCTAAGTCACAAGAAGATCCTGCAAAGTTTTCTAGGAAAGATAAATTTTGTAAGGAGATTCATTCCCAATTTTGCTTCAATAGCAAGGCCCCTCATAGTCATGCTCAAAAAGAACGTTGCCTTCACATGGTCAAAAGAAGCCAGAGACAGTTTTGAAGTTGTCAAGCAGACCATAGCATAGGCTCCCACACTGATAAACCCAAGCTATGAAAGGGATTTTATCTTGTATGCCTTTGGAGGCAAGGAGGGCATATCAGTAGTTTTAACACATCAGAATGAAGACAAATTGGAATAACCAATTGCTTCCTTTGAAGTCAACCACTTAAAGAGTATGAATTGAAGTATGATTTTGTTGAAAAGAAAGTGTTTGCTGTGGTGAAAGCACTCAAAAAGTTTAGACACATGCTTTCTAAAAGCAAGATTCAGTTGATGGTGAACCACCCTAGCATTAAGGAGTTTCTTCTAAGTAGAGATATCAATGAAAAAAGGGTTGGGTGGATTACAAAAGTAATGGAATATGATGTAAACATCAACATCACCAAGATGGTACATGGCAAGGTCCTATGTGAGCAGATGGTCATGGATCCTGAGGTCATAAATGATGTTGTGTGTGTCCTTGGATAGGCACAGCCAGCTGGTTGCCACGTTCCAACTAGCTAGTACCATGATATGGTCACATTTCTACGGTCAGGTAGATGCCTAGATGGGCTGGATCAAGCCAAAAGAAAGTATTTCTGACTTCATTCCATCCCCTATGTTCATGTTGATGGTTTCTTGTTTAGTAAATACATCAATGGAGTTCTTCTTAGATGCATTGCACGAGATCAGACCTCTAGTGTATTAGAAGAATTTCATAATGGCCCTACTGGTGGCCATTATTCTCCAAGAACAACTGCTGTCAAAATCATGAGGGTTGGTTATTATTGGCCCAATTTTTTTAGAGACACCCATAAATGGGTAAGAAGCTACAAAGATTGTGCATTATTTGAAGGAAAATAAAGGTTGGCTACTCTTCCCCTACACTCAATTTAGACTAATTAGTCATTTGACCAATGGGGTTTGGACTTCATTGGAATGATTAACCCACCTTCCAGCATAGGTCACAAGTGGATTTTAGCAGCCACTGATTATTTTACAAGGTGGACAGAGGCAATTTCATTAAAGGATGCCACAGAGGCCTCCATTCTAGATTTCCTTGAGGGAATAGTTACTAGGTTTGGTGTTCCATTCACCATTATCTTTGACAATGCCAAGGCCTTTGTAAGCACAAAAATTAGTGAATGGGTACTTAACTATGGAATTTACCTAAAGGCATCATCCAATTACTGCCCCCAAGGGAATGGCCTGGATGAGTCCACAAATAAAAACCTGATTAGGATCATCCAAAGTACAGTGGATGATAATCAATGAACTTGGGATTCCAAGTTGAAGACAACTCTTTGAGCTGATAGAATTACTCCAAAGAGGGCCATGGATAGTTCTCTTTTCATGCTTGTTTATGGAAGGGAAGCAAAATTTCCATTATCATTAGAGTTGCCTTCCCTTGTGCTGGAAAAGTAGTTGGAATTGCAAGAAAATGATGTTATGGCGGTTAGGTTGGCTAAGTTGATGGAGCTTGAAGAAAAAAGAGACACTACCATGAAGACTCTTGAGGCTCACCAAGATTAGGTCAAAAGAACTTTGGATAGAAAATCAATTGATAGATGATTCAGTGAGGGAAATTTGGTGTTGAAATGGGATGCAGAAAAAGCTAAAACTGGGAGAAATTCAAAATTTGATGCCATGTGGAGTGGCCCTTATATTATTACTAGCTACAAACAGGCCAATGCATTTCAACTTTCCAAGATGAATGGAGAGGTTCTACCAATCTCAGTCAATGGTATTCATCTTAAACCTTGCTTTTAGCATGGTTGTGGGATTTTGTAAATATGTTAGGTGTTTCCTTTAATAAGTGCCCTTGCACTCTGCTGCATTTTCATTAGGAGGATGCTGGCCTTGTTCATTTTACCTTGTTTTTTTTCCTAGAGGCAATTTTCCATTTTGTTTTGGTCTAGCCAACCCTTGTTCTTGTTGATGTGCCCTTTGACTCTATGCCCAATGGATTAGTAAGGCCTCTAGATCCCAGTGTTTAGCAAGCAAACACCCCTGCATAGTCACCAAATTATCATCCTATTTTTCCTTCTAGCCAAATAGGATAAGGATCCATGAAATCCTAGTGTTTTCACCCTTTTGAAATACAAGAGAAAACCACCCAAAATGGTTGAGTCCAAAAAATCCTAAGTTTTCATTGTGTTTTCAATGTTTTCAGAGTTTTAGAGTTCGGGCTTCTCCTCTTCATCATGCCATGTATATCAACCCCAAACTCCACCTTGGTCACTTGTTATTCGCCTAAGTGCTTCGAGCACTAGAGGTTGGGAGTTCCTTATTTTCTCTTCTTCTGGTGGAAGGTGGCAGGATGACGACCTAAAGTCTGAGCTCCACTCTTTTCCTTTGGAAATGTTTCTTTTTAGAGGTCAGGGGTCGGAGGTTTCACCTACCTCCTTCTCTTTTGGAAGCCAGAAGACTCGAGGCCCGATCTTCACCATTTTAATGTTCTTAAGTGTTGTGAAGTGCAGATGCTAGGGTTTCTATCTTCTCCCTTTCCATTTGGTGGAAGGTAAAAGGTGGAGGGCCCAAAGGTTGAAGTCCGTTGAACTACAAACAAGGCTAAGTCTTTCGAAAAGTAGAAGTTGGGATTTCTCTCTTCTCTCTTCTTTGTTGAAATTGACAAGTGTAGGGTACGAAGCTTGAACTCTGTCGTTTCCTTCTTCAAACAGCTAAGTCTTTCAAAATTGTGGAGTTCGAGGTTCTTCTCTTCTTCCTTTTCTTGAAGAAGTCAAACGGTGGAAGGTCTGAAGTCCAAATTCCATCGAATCCTTTTAAATTGTTACTTAGCTACGGAGGTCGAGGTTTTTATTATGAACTCTTCCTTTTGGAAGGCAGAAAGATGAAGGCCCGTGGCTTGATCTCTGCCGATTTCTCAAATTAGCTAAGTGTTGAGGAAGTGGAGATCAAGTTCTTCTTTCCAAAGAACAATGCAATGGTGAAGGCCTAACTCCTGAAGCCCAATGATTTCTCTTCTCTCAGACTTTAGAGGCTAGGGTTTCCTCTTTCACCTTTCCAAGCCCGATCGGTGGGAGACCGATCGGAGGACATTTTTTATGTCAAGGCCTGATCTTTTTACCTTACAGGGATATTTCTTACTGTTTAAAATGTGATAAGACTACTTAGCTACCCTCATGGTCGCCATTAATGCTTCTTCAGAGCCCGATTTCTTATAGAAGATGGATTCCTCACCTCCCCATGCTATTATAGCCTTATTTGCATTAAATCTTTGTACTCATGGCATGGATAGAACACTCTTCTTTTTAGATTTCATGGGAAAAACCATATAGGCATGCTCTAAGGAAATAAAATGAAGTTATTGTAGTATGGGCGATGTTCTTTCTTGTTGACTTCTCTTTCCACATCCATGACTGCTACGGTGTGATTTGTAAAAGTTATATATGCATGTGTAAAAGATGTATTACTATTGGTTGGTTATTCTTTGGGTCTTTATTCAGACTGGAATGCTTCATGCTTGATCTTGACCTCATGATATTTCTCAGAACTACATGAATATGATTGACTATGTCCTCTTTTGGACCTCTCTGTCTTCATTTTAGTTCAACTATGAGGGGAAAGCTATCATCCTGTGTCTCCCTGATCTGTATTTAGCTTTTCTATATTTGTAATGGCTATTTAGCCTCTATGATTACTATAAGCAACTGATTTTGCCTCTCTCATTTCACTTTCACTATGTTTGTTTGAATGCTTTTCACTTATATTGTGGATAAAACGGTCCCTTTCTAGGTTCTCGTATTCTATTTTGGCCTCTGATAGAGAATGGATGAGTCTGTGTTAGTCTATTCAGCCTTTGAAATCATTACTATGTTATGTCAACTCCAACTGAACACCCTAAATCTTGGTGTATCATCATTTCCCCTTCTGCATCCCTTCTCTCCCTTTTCCCTGGTGATCATTAGCATAGGTTCAGTCAATTAATCTAAACCTTAAGATCAGAAAGAGGAACAAACCTTCTCTAGAGGTCTGATCTCATTTACAAGGTGCCACACCTTGAGATCAATCCCATTGTGTCAATGGAAATCTTGGACAGCCTCCAAGTAGGGTGCAATTTCACATGAAAACAAGTCCTTTTGTTAGCCTTATGACATTACATCAATGCCATGTTTCATTATATTTTTCTACATCTCTAACTCCCTTTATTTATGACCATATGATTTTAGTAGATATAGTCATGTACTCTTATTCCATTTTGTGAATTAGACATATTTTCCTAAAAGAATAGTTAATTAATGAATAAATAAAGAATATCAAAGAATTAGTACTTTTGGCATAAGCTTTTATCCACTCTTCATATTCCTCCTCACTAGGCCAGTCGGCATCAATAATAGTCTTTAATTTGTTCATGCTAGTGGTATATCTTGTTGAACACACCAAGATACTGAGAGGGGTGTGAATCAATATCTAAACAAACTTCAAATCGTCTGGAGCAGATTAAAACTTAAGCATTACAGCATCAACATAAACATGAAAGATCAACACTTAACACCAGAAATACATGGAGAACCCAAGAAGGGAAAAACCATAGTGAAGATTAACTCACAAAATATGAAGCTCAAAATTGCAACTTTGTTTTAGAGCTATAGCCCAAGGAAGCTACTACTTCCTACTGACTTTGTTTTAGGGCTACAACCCAAGGAAGCTACTACTCCTTGAAGAAAGGTTTTAGGGTCACTCCCAAGGAAGCTACAAATCCTTGAAGACTTTGTTTTAGGGGTACAACCCAAGGAATCAACTACTCCCTAAACTAAGAATGAACTCGGTAAGGATTATAGCA